>OY856316.1:15012500-20012500 GCA_963693445.1 Agonopterix heracliana
TCATATCTATCATCTACACCGCAGGCCGGAGTCCCCTCATTACACTAACTAGTACTAAATTACTTTCACAAACACAATTAATTCAGTGACATGTGTGAAAGTGTGATGTAAACAGAGCTAGATTGATGTTTGCTTGCTTACACGTTACGTTCTAGACTATTAGGGTTCCGTTCTCAAAATGTTTAATCGAATTTTTGAACGTTGATTGATCTTGTTTTCTTTGTCTTTAAGAATAGGGTTTAAGAGGGCTTACAACCGTTCACAAAATCCAATTTTATATACTTCATCACAAAATTTTTGTTTAATCCACAAGCATAATAGCTACGAGTATTTTATACAATACTTAAAAAACAAAATATATACTTAGGTTTAAACAGCAAAATTTTAAGATACGAAAATAGATACCGCTATTAATATTGGGTCCTTTTTAATATGCTGACACTTTTTGAAAGCATATTTCATTCATTCATTCATTCATTCATTCGTTTTTTAAGGGGATGATCAAACTATCAAACTGAACAACTTTCTTCATGGGAAAAACATCGAAATGGCGAAAAAAATATCTGCTGTCCCATACATTTGGCTCAAGTATAATAGGTTTGCAGTTTTGTATTGAACAGCAGATTTTTTTTTTCGATTTCGATGTTGGTCCCATAGAGAAAGTGGTTCAGTTTGATGGTCTGATCATCCCCTTTAAAAAGTGTGACCCTGTACATAGTTTTTGCATGTGACCCTCTACTATCCGAAATGAAAGACGTAAAAACAGAGCAGACGAGACGACACCTTCACAATTCAGAACTGACTCGAACTTGACCATTTTTTTTCCTATTCACTATGACGTGTCCAATTACCTGCTAACGAGATTCCTCCGATTGTATTCTGAATAGCTTTTTGGAGCAACATTTGAGTTACCGTTACCATATTGAATCACGTCGGTATCCAATTGTGTAGAAAAACGAAAATAGGTCGATGTCTCTCTTTATATATTTTGGTCTGCTGAGAACACACGAGAAAAAAGAATTATTGGTGTTAGAGGAAAATTCCGTAATTGAATTGAATTCTTGAGGAGAATTCTGTAAATGCAAGTAGGTATTATTATAGTAGCTTAAGTCAAGCACGATAGGTTTTATGAGGCATCGATTTATATCTTTAAGAGAATATTATTCCGAGAGCGAAAATGCGCGCTGCATACAAACGTACTATGGTGATATTTTCAATACTAACCAATTAAAGTCAATGAAATTTTGCAGAAACAATCTAGAAACAAATCTCTATGGTTCTATGGAGTCAGATTTTCGTTAAAATATACAGTTTCAATGCTAGGATTAATTTAAGATTTGTATGGAAATCTTTGAGGCACTGTAACTTGAAAACTATACATTTTAACGAAAATCTGACTCCATACAAGCATAGAAATTTGTTTCTAGATTGTTTCTGCAAAATTTCATTGGCTTTAATTGGTTAGTATTGAAAATATCACCATAGTACGTTTGTATGGAGCGCGCTCCGAATAATATACCCGTGTATTTCTCTCTCACTCGCACATGTGCTGTCCCATAGTAAAAGTTGTTCGGTTTGATGGTCAAAACTGAAGCACCCCAAAAATATGTAAATCGTTTAATTTTACACCCTATGGCGGAATAAAAAAAATTAAAATTAAAATTAAAAAGTCATTTATTGCCTCAATTTTTCTTACAGTCTAAGTACATATGGAATTTAATAATTAATAATACTTGGATATCGTGACATAATTTGTTCAAGCTACTAGCTAACTACTAGTTTAAAACAAACTTTTTACTTATTTATTTTTCGGTGTGAGATTGATTAATACAATAAACAAGCTTTTAACATTTACCGACCTGCGTGGGAACACATAATCGTATTGGAATTGAATGACATTTTTCACTCGCTCGACATTTATGGTCATCGGATTGATTACTTAAAACACTTTAAAAATCGTTTCGTTCGATTTTAAAAACGGTCTCACACAAAATTTACAAAAAATATTGAAATTGTCTATTTCACGGTTCATTTACTTTGAATGGAGCCTACAAATTTTAATTAACTCCTAACTCCTAGATATAAAACAAAACTATTAATCCTTTTGCTTTTAAGAAAGATGTTTAAAGGTAAGCGCACATTATAACGGGTCATATCGGGGCGGAGCGGACGGCATCGCAGCGGAAAATGCGTAGTATAAACACTAGAGCGTGTCGGGTCGCAATGCATTGACGGATTTTTAGTTGGACATCGTATAAAAAGTTCCGCTTGGTATGGCACACTAAGACGGGCCGCATGGGGGCGGAGCGGATGGCATAGCACGGACGGAAATCCGTCTCGCAATAATGCAACCCGTTCCGGCCCAGCGTAGTATGCCACAATTCATAATTACACATGCCTCAATTCATAATTACACAGAGTGTAAGGACGCAGCCTACCTCAAGAAATGCGAAAAATCTGCTGTTTCATACAGAACTGCTGTACCGACCCGACTCAAATGTATGAAACAGCTGATTTTTTTTCATGTTTCCTGAGGTAGTTCCCTGTGAAAGTAGTTCAGTTTGATGGTCTGAGTTCACCGTTTCAGTTTGCGGAGGGCTGTCCCCACCCAGGGGACCCTGTATTGTATAGAATAGAAGCAATTTGGGTGGATTATTGCGCTGTGGCGCACCCGACCCAATGCGGCCCGTCATAATATGCTCTTATCTTGAAGCGGTGACGTATATTGATTCTTGTATTATTTTATAATGTTATGTAAAATCATGATGTAAGCTGACTCCTTTATAGCCAACCCACGCATGTTCAACAAAGGCATATTGTCCATGTCCCGGGCGAGATTCAAAATAAAATTATAAATAATGTTAATAACAAGGGACGGGAGTGTTGTCGTCGCCTCTCACAATGAAAGGGGAGGCACCGGATGTTTGAGATCACTGAAATTATCATACTACATCGCTGTTAGAGAGGAGATTGACAATTTTAATATGTCTGACTTTTCTATGGTATTGAAGGTTTTTAGGATCAGAAAAGGAAGAACCTATTGTTTCAATGTAACTTACATCTTGGCTATGAAGAGTAGAAATTGGTGATAGCAGGAACTAAAATGTTTATTTATGAAATATAATAAGGTCCTTCTTAAGGGGCTACCTGCCGGTTTTGGGTAATTTTGTAACCATTTTATTCATTAACTATGGCACTTTTTGAGCTGAAATTTAAACTGAACCATCTACAGGATATGAGAAGTGATGTGGTTTTTCTAGAAATCGATTTTAATGAATAAAACCGAAGAAAAGGGACTCTAAAGTCACCCCTTTTTTTCCAGTTGTAACCATTTTAATCTTACATTTTTAATCGGAACAAAATGAAAAAATACTATATTGTTCACAATACAATTTAGAATGATGTGGTTTTTTTACTTTTTCGAAATTAATAAAAAATCATCGAATTTTTCAAAGAAAACAGCAAAATTCTGACCGGAGCCACGCGCTCTTTCTCATCGATTAGTATGGAGTGTGAGTGAGAGGAGAGTGGTCCACGGCTGATACGCCTTGATATGCTGACGGTTTTTAAGGAGATGATCAGACCGTCAAACTTAACAACTTTCTCTATCGGACTAACATTGAAATCACAGAAAAAAAATCTGCGTTTCCATTCAGAAATGGAACATGGAACCTACTCTACTTAAATGTATGAGGGCAGCTGATTTTTTCTACCCGATTCCGATGTTGGTGTCATCGAGAAAGTTTGTTAGTACGATGGTCTGATTATTTAACAATGTATTAAAAAAAAGATAAATTAAGGACTCTACCCTGCATATTGATTATCAAACTCAGACAATAACCCCTTTCAGGGTGATTAGAAATCCCGCTACAACTAGTTCACAAAAATCTTTTTTAGCGTGCCATGCCGCTATAGGCTCACTTGTAACATAATTTCAGTTTTCAGGATATAATTATGAGTCATGCGGTGACAGATGGCTAACCTTTCGCCTATGAAAACACAATTAAAGCTATTTTACAAAAAAAGTACCTACAGGGTAAATTTCATATCACTGCGGATAACTTCAGCATGTATTCTACTAACTAAACCCTAATATTGTATTACCCTGTATAATAAGTTTAATAACAAATTGTAGATAAACTTTAAGTAGGCACGCAATCGTTGCGCCAGTCCGACATGCACTTGACCGCTACAGAAGTAAAGTCGAAATACACGAGAGAATAAGACCGGCTGTCAGTTTATCATAAACGCAGAAACTTTATTACCGCTCTCAAGTACGCCACGGAGTACCAAGGGCGCATAATAACGGGCGAGCACGAATCCAGGAGGATATTTAATGAGCGTGAGCGAAGAGATCGTTACGTTGGACCCATGTGTATTATTATGCCCAAGAAGGAATGCTGAGCCGACTGGCGAGGTCACCGACAGAAGTACCAGTAGCCAGCACAGCTAGCGTACGTGAGCCACCACATGGTACATTCCCTGACCCTTGCTACTTATTCATTACGGTTCACTTGACGTGGCTTTTCCGTCGGACGGGCAATTTTGAATAAGTATCGGTTTTCCAGTTTCTATTGAATTCAAACAATGAAGAGTTTTGCTGGATGGCGTTACAACCTCAAAAAGCGTTTAGGTTTTTTCTCCCTTCGTTCCTTAATTTTAGGGAGAAATTTGTTGATTCATCAATACGATTTTTATGGTTACAATCTGAAAGACATTGATAATATGAGATAATACTATCAGTTGATGTTCGTTTAGTAACAACAGACTTCTATTTTCGGTGTATAATTTAAAATGAGCAGTTTATCCATTGGCAACAAAAAGAGATACATATTGCAACAGAGACAGCTAGGTATTGCAACACAGAGTTACCTTTTGTTCACCTATATTGTCCGTCAATAAACAAACCAACGACTTTTTAACCTTCAAATTTAAAGTCTTTTTTTTTTAAATTCGCTAGCGCCATCTGAAAATTTGCATTTTTAATGCCTTTGGGAAAAGTTTTAGTCAATACAATGTAGTCGTAAACAATACTTTGAAAATTCACAAAACAAAAACCTAATAACGGTCACAAAGCCCAAATCTACTTTCAAATGCTCGCAATCAGAAAATTTATCGGTTAGCATCTATCTAACAAGTTAAGATTCTTTTCTCGATTCATTTATTCTGGCTCCGACTACTATTATAATAAATTTCCGTAGGTACTTAGATGGTAAGATTAGTCCGGTTATCGATAGGAATCTTTGACCTATGCACCGCTAATAATCGTGTCGAACGCTGTTCGTATTTGGTCGGCGGGGGATTATTGTTGCCTTTTTGTTATCGCCATCAACGTTAACTTTTTACAATAAACTGTGATGAGTTTACAGTTTTCTTTAACAACATGTTCTTATATGATCTTATAGTGATGATCGATTGCATACTTATCGAGACTAACAAAGTTTGATAATTTAGTACCTATCATAATTATAAATTGTTTCGTGTGTCGTACCTTTTTAGTTTAGACTGGACCACCCTTTTTCTTCTCGTGGGTGTTGTACGAGGTCACTAAGGGTTTCTTATGCAGTGTATTTGTTGGCGAAATGCTAGCCACCACTTTCTTAATTTCATCTTGAATGAAACTTTCAAGATGCTAAAAGTGAACACTTTTAGTCGATACAACTACATTCAAAACAACTGGTATGTTGCAGCAATACTTCTGACCACCACGATAGAGATTACGGTCATGTGTTTATGTATTGTATGCACATAAATTCTTCGGAGACATACAAAGTAACCATCAGTTCAAAACGTTCATGTCCGAGCATCTCAACGTCTCATAAATACTCCAGTAGGTACCTACTAACTCAAGAACAATACAGTTGAAAGATAGCTTGTTAACTTCTGTTTGCTTGGACACAAAGGATCGTATTGAGGAGTAACTCTAAGTCAGTCCGTGTGGTTGCAATAAATACTTATTTGCGATAGCGTGAGCTTGTCATCATAAGGTACAATCAGTGGGCAAGAGTACCAACAGGCGAGTGCGGCTTGCCCGGTCACTGTACCGCCCTGGGCATTGTTCCCACTATAGCTTATATTTGCTCTCCGAACCTATCTTGCTATTACTATGCTATGTAACAACTGATAAATGCGCCTCATACGATTGTAAATAGCTGTTATTGAATATGACTTTGATATAACTGAATGATGGGCTTGTATCGACTGTAATAATTATGTTTTAATGATTAAGTCGGATAGTATTTCAAAGATGTCTTGTTGAAATGATTTGGAATAGGATCGCGCTCATTCATTAGATATTGGTAAGCATGCGTGTTGTTGCCTCACTAGTTTTAAAATTATAATTTATGGCTTATTTGGGTGTCGAAAGAGTAGATATTGTGGGCGGAACTAGTTATGAAGATCGTGCTCGCTATTGCTTTACTATTGGTATAATGTCATGTCATGCTCTCTAAAGATTAGAGGGACAATTTAGCTGGTTATTTAAATATCTTCTTCGTTAGTAACCTGATAGTGGTCAGTTTAAAGTTCACGTAATAAACGTTGAACGATTTATCAAAAGCTGAATTGATAATCTCAGAGGAATAAACTACAAAAATATGTAAAATAAATATTCGTTGATAGAAATCAAAAGCGTAAATGATGTGCCCTTGCGCACGTAACTTTGCTGTATCTTTGGTCCTTCGAGGCAGGATAGTATCGAGATGGAGATAGCGGGCAGCCCTTATAGGGGTACCTTGCCATGTTGGAGTTACTGATGTAACTATTATTTTTATCAATATACCTTTATTTGGTATGTACTGAAACTTTAATGCTTTTGCAGAAGCTGTATCATAATCAGTGTCGTTATTATAAAATGGTCGAATGAATCTAAAGGAAGACAATTATGTTTACTATATTTAGAACCAATAATTTTGATTGCAATAAGGTATTCTCTTTTCCTATTCATGCATAATAATTGCTTTCATTATAGACCGTCCGACCGACCGACATTATAAGCCGTGGAGGTCCAGTGGCGAGTAACCTTGCCTGCCGTGCAGGAGGCGATTTTTCGATCCCTGTCCAGTCCGACTCGTACCAATGAGTTTTTCGGAATTTATGTACGATTTGTAACACTTTTCGGTGAAGGAAAACATCGTGAGGAAACCTGTATGCTTAAATTTCTAGACATGTATTGTACCCACTGTCCATTATAAGTGGCGACGGGCTCACCCCCCGTCATAATGGACAGAGTTTCGGTGGAACGTGAAACGTGGATGTTCTGAGGTTTCAGAATATCTCTGACTACCCCCTCGGGGAATATAGTCGTGAGCATATACTATTCATTATAGACCGTATATTCCAATGCCAAAAATATTATTTACCTATCAATTACAAAAGGTTTTTAAACTAAGGAAGTTTTTGTCATCGATCAATATAATAAATATAATTCTAAGGTCACCCAATTATCTATGCAGTAACAATAGTTTTGCTTCGATGGTCAATTATTTTGACCTATGGCATTTCCAGTGCTTTTTATCATTCCATTCTCATTTTAATGAGGATTGTTGTCTGACAGATGATTTATTGATTCTTTTTCATTAAGATACATACCTATACCTGAGACCAGGGTCAGTCACGACGATCTCTATTTACCTGCAAAGAAAATAAACATTACATTATTTTTTGTTTTTCAATGTTAACTAGTTAGACATTGATTTTCTATTGTATTTGTTAAAACGGATACTTGAAATAGATTCATTCGAGAAAATCAAACGATTTTTTTTAACGGAGTCGTCTATAAACTATGGATAAATACGAGGAGTGCTTGTGTACAGCAATAATGTTCAAATAATCCTTGAACCTTAGAAAAAGCGTATTACTCCAGTAAAGTTACGGGTCGCTTGTATGGCGAATGTAAATAATTTATAATAGCCGGTTTTTTTCTTTCATATTTTAGATTATAATTCTAGTTATCATTTAGATTGAAAATCCTCCTAAAATGTTTATTAAATAATTAAGCAAAGTAAAAAATATCATGTAAAATTGGAAAAAAATAGTATAATATATGAATTTTTTTTATGCCATTTGTTAAATTTATTTGTATTCTTTTATATTACAAGTAAATCCAACGAAAAATCACCCCGGAACCTTCGTTTTTAAATATGTTAAAATTACGAAAAAATCAATTTTAGTACAAAATTTACACAGTGTATGTAAGCTCATAACCTAAAACAAACAATAAATAAAAAAAACTGAAAATACGAAATTTAGTGGGATTCGTTAATAAAGTATCTTAATATCATTTGTATAAACGATCTAGCAAAAAAAATTGCTTATTATAAATTATTTCCTTTCGACCCGTCTTTTTACTGGACTATATGTCTAAAATGAGCCTCATTGTTTTACCGTATAAAACAAAAGGGGCCAAGTTTCATAGGTTGGTGTGCGTGAGGCGCCATACAAATTATATATGTCTGCGTGTATAGTATAGGGTTTAGGAACCAGTACTGGTTCCAATTTTTTTCGACGCTTTTGTATCTTCGACTGTCAATCTTGACATATAACTTTATCAAAGCCTTGAACAATAGATTTCCGATACAGGGTAAATTTTATATCACTGCGGATAAATTCAGCATGTGTTCTACTCATCAAACTGAACTACTTTTACTATGAAGCCGACACCGAAATCGCGATAAAAACAGCTGTCCCATTCAAAACTTCAGTACCTATTCGACTCAAATATATGGGACAGCTGTTTTTTTCCGCCATTTCGCGATGTTGGCTCCATAGTTAAAGTTGTTCAGTTTGATGAGTAGAATACATGCTGAAGTTATCTGCAGTGATAGAAAATTTACCCTGAATTATTATTACATTCTAAAATAAATTGTATACTTAATCTTTTTGATTTGTGTGACGTTAGTGATACAAAAAACAAAAAGTATTAGTTAACTATTCGAATGAAACAAAGACAGAACGTGTAAATTTTTTAACAATTTAGAAAGATCCAAGCGTAACGTGGTACCTAAACGACCCATTAGATAATCAAGCACCTGCCAACGACGACAAACGGTACTAACAAACAAAACAAAAAAACCGTTTGGTCCATTGTTAAGTGTATTGGATTCGGCAATCGTCTGGAGTCACGCTGACTCGTGCTCAAACCTTGATCATACTGATAAGACTTTAAAAATATCGAGCTTCGATACTATCCCAGTCGTGATCGATAGAGAATCGAAGTGTCACGCTCAGGTTCGACGACCTGAGGTCAGGGTCGGGATACTCGCTTGCAATATGCAACGCAAACATCATTTCCTTCGACGGATATGTCGATACGTGGAATATTATATTTGAACACTCCATTGTTTTCTTTACGTTATTCGTTTTTATTAGATGCTCGTATGTTATTGATTTTTCAATATTTGCAGCATGTTTCATTCTGAAGTACTTGTACAATTCCTGCGAAGAATCAATAGTGCTTAACAATTACATCGCTAGCAAGCAATGCAAAAATTTCCTCAGAGAGATTTCCGCAAAATCCAATAGCGTATTGGGAGTTGGGGCTTTGGGACAAACGATTTGTACAATGCAGCCGCGGGATCTTTTGTAAAGTTTTGCATCTCATCATTTTCAAGGAAGACCGGTTTATAAAATTATACGTTAAGTTATTTTTCTTGTTTAAATCTATTTTGTATCTCTACCAAAGAAAAGCAACGCTTGAATAATAGTAGTAGAAGTATCTAATAAGAGTTAATATTCTATGGATGTAAATAATGGTGGACCAAGGCATTATCAGAGTGGTGGCCAAGAGAAGAAAGGAGGTCCGATGACATTGTGAGGGTTTGCAATGGATCAGAGAAGCAAAGGATCATGAGGAATGCCACAGTAAAAGGGAGGGCTATGCTTAGCAGTGGGCTAATGTGGACTGATTGAAATAATGATGTGAGTAGTAGGTATATCAATAGCATTAAGACACGTCTTGTTGTCTTCTGTCAAGGACGTAGCAACAATTTACTGTAAAACAAATAGTTGAAATCATCAAAATGTAAAACCAAAACCGATGCGTCCATCAAAATGAGCAATTTTGATAGATATGATAACTGAAGTAAACGATATAGAAAATTGGTTGCACTCTGACCCCGGAACTTAGTTGCACTTGTGAGCTGTTAAATGCCAATTTCCAAGCCAATGGTATCGAATCACCATAAACCTATCTCGACTATGGCTCAATATGGAGCGCACGAACTAACGGACAACTGTTGGCTTCTAAGAATGATGTAGGTACGCTTTACACTTTGACCTTAGACTGTTTTGGTATAAGATTCGAGCAAAAAATTCGGTCGCCGTTCAATTTTGCATGGAAACAATTTGCGCGCTTTAAAAGCCAGTCAGTCTCTTCCAATGTTTTAACTATCTTTTATTGTTTTCAAAGGATTTACTATCATGTGTTTAAATTCTGTACCGTTGTTGTTTTCTTCTTTGTAGCAAGGAAGTCACTGTGTACCGGGTTAGTAATTAAAAAAGTTGGTACACGTCTCATTGTATCTCCGTTAGAATTTTAAAAGCGTAACCCCTTCACAATCAAGGTTAGAACGACCCCATTGTACCTAAGTAGATCAATCAAGGAGCATTGTACCTGTCCAGGTAAAAATGCAATTGAGTAGGGTCAGAAAGACCGCGCGATCGGCGCGAGAGCAGAGGTTAATCGAGTGTGCGCCCGCGCAGAGGACGCGGAAGCGCTCCGCCTGATAACATTGCACCATAATAAACAATGCATGGCGTGATGGGGTTAAAGCTTTGCCCTACCTCTAAAATTGAAAATGTATTCTGAGTACTAAACGGTATTTTGTACTCTGTGATGTTGAATTTATTTATCTAGATAAAACTGAATATTGTGAATGGTATTGAGGTACGATTTGTCTTCAACTATGACTTTATGGGTTGACACAGGCGGTAATAAAACGTCTGGAATATGAGATGAATATTTTGAAACAGTGGTTCAAATATTTATGTCTAGTAATAAAATTATAATAACTATTGGATTCGTAGCAGTAACCGTAAGTTGTCTTAATGTCGTTACTTAATAAAAATAATATCCAATTAAAATCATCCTACGCATAGTAATAAACGAAACGATTCCCACCTCATCTCTTGTACCAACTTGCGTGCTTAAACTATTTGATAAAAAATTCAAGAAAAAAGTGGTGTGATTATCGAAATTTTAATGAGGCCATAAATAACTGTAGAGCCTCGATTATTCCAATACAGGACAAATTGGAGATGCACCCTCAGGCCGCTACACTCGTCTCTGATCTCAAAACGCCGCCAGTTAACAATGCTCCAAGGAGCGAGGGTCAAACAATTTTTTTCTCCAAATAAACCGCTTTGAATGGACGCCTGATTTTATGATTTATAGAGCCCTTTATCCGGTCTCTGCTTCTTCGTATTCTGTTTTGATTGAGGCTTCTTTCAGAGTTCCGAAGATTGATTGTTCTTTATGGTGTGGGAGTTTTTGTTGATTGCGTTTGAGTGTAAATATTTTAGTTTTGTTCGTGTTTTCATTCGAATACAAATAGTCTAGGCGTGAGTTGTGAAGTATCTTCTGATTAAAAGATATGAGATACTTGTGTTTCGATATCAACAGGTTAGCGATAGTTTTATTTTCATGAGTTAGCTTCGATTTTTAATAGTTTAATATAAGATAAGCGCTATCTTTATTGGAAAATTATCTGTTACGTTATTTTAATATAGGTTTTTATTATTTGAATGTCTTGAAGGTTGATTGTTATAATGGTTCTGGTATTTCCATTTAAAAGTCTTTTTCATTCGTTTATTCTTTTCACATTAGATCATCAATAACTTATTAACTTTGTCGTATTCGTTGGTATAATTGTCATCGGACTTTCCAGTACCTACCTATTATTCAAATTACAAAGCATCCTTGAAAATACGTCCTTACAAATGAAAAAGGCGAATTCAAAGCAAACTCCCAAGCCAGTTTAAAAGCAAAATTATAGGAAAATCGCATCTTGCCTGAGCTACGGCCAGTTCCCAGTGGTATCGATTGCGAACTATTCCAGCTTCGTGGAGCCAAGACAATTGAGCAATCGCACCTACCGCGGGCCATCTACTATCCTAGATTGTTCCTTCGAGCTTTAACTGAATACCGTTTCCTTTAGGAATAAATGGCCATGATACTTGAGAGAATAGACGTGTGCGTTGACAAAGGTTGTTGACCTGCTATGGAAATTCTAGTACCTAGTAGTCATCTCGAAATTTTGGTTTAATAAGAAACTTTATGAGTTTCTCAAGCCGTCTCTTGAGTATGCTATTTACTAGTTGATTGCAGAAAATATTCTTTGCGTATATAAGAGCGTCTAACGTCACGACGAGGAGTAACAGTTAGTTAATAGCTTCAACAAAATTGCTTTCTCGAGTCTTTTAATATATCTTTAGGCGAGTGTTGAAGAGTTAGAAGGAGCATTTGTTAGTCACGCACTCTGGATGGCATTTCTCATTAGGCCGGTCGTAAACAAGGACACTCAGACGCTTACTAATGTCCTCACGTCACAGTTTTACGACTATTGGCCACAATTTTAAGATGTAGAATAGTCAGACTTAAATAGGGTCGTAATAAATTACAGAACACGACGGGAGAACAAGAAAGTGTGAGCTTGATGTTAAGTTCGATCATTTGATCGCACATTAAGACCGGAAAGGCTTTTAAGAATTTTAGATAAACATGGGGAGATAGTGTAAATAGGTGCCGACCCGGTTGGTGTAATGGTTACCACGCCGGACTGCCAAACCAGGGTCCTGGGTTCGAATCCCGGTTCGGTCATGGATGTTATATGTTCATGCCGTTGTTGTATGGTTTCCATAATAAAAGCCTTTAGTGCTTAGTTTGGGATCATTACAATGTATGTGCCTGTGAGCGTTATTTATTTATTTATTTATTTAGGTTTTTTATTTGAGTCTTCACCTATGTTTATTGAGTAACACGTATTTAAAGTTCTATAATGATTTAATATTAAAACTAATATCCAATATGGATGGCCGTACTAATTCCCTAATACCCTATAGGTACATTATTATCTTATAAATACATAAATTCAAATTTAATGACTTCGACTCCGTTATTTCCTTCACTAGCAATCACACTAGCTGCACCTCTTATAATTTCTAGCTTCCGTCCACAAGTACCTCTCCAGTCTCTTCACTAATAAAGATCGTGGAGCTCTTCGGACATTTAATAAATTCACTTCTAATAAATTTAACGTCGCCTATCCCAGGACAATTCTATTAGATTAAACACATTTGCCCACCGGGTAGGGCTGCAATTGAAATGTCCCGCTAGCAGAGTGGGTGAGACTCGTGTCCATTTCCGCAATTTCAACGACGTACAAGAGATCGTGTACCGACAATGGGCAACTATCGTGTGGCGTCTAATCATGCAGTTGTACTGTTAAAGTCAATTCTAGATAGAGGGTCCTCTGAGACAAGGCAGTTTAATCCTTGCGACGAAGACATAAGAGATTTAACAAAGGACTTCTTAGGTGAATCTTAGCTGTTTCGCCGAGGGCTCTGCCACAAGCTGGGCTGGTAATATGCGTGCGAACGCGATACCGTCGACGTACACGCAGGCGCAGCATCTTTGAACCGCTAGCCACTATCTGTTGATACGCCTCAGCTGAAGCGAAGCGATTTTAGAGAGAATCCGATAGTCTTAACGGATGAGGTCGGAGAAATTGTACTGTATGCTTGCAATTTTTACGCTACTTAATTTTGAAAAGCCATGGTCATTTAGTTTAGCCATGTATTTCCTCCGGCTTGGATGGGTCAAGGAAAACAAGATAAGAATCACAAACAAATGCAAAACATGAGACGTCATGCAGCTTAAATTATCTGCTAGACTTACTATTTAGGTCAAATGTATTTTGCTTGAGATTTTTATAAACGCAATTAGCAGGGACATAGTGCAACAGCATATAAATTAGATACTACAAACGTCTTATTAAAATATTATTCAATAAATCCTTATCTACCGGTGTCTCTATCTCAGTAAGTGTTTTATTACACCTATGTATATTTTACCGCAATTAAATCCAACATGGGCCACGAATATTCGAATTGAAATGATCTCTTATCTCCCGTAATTACAGGTTAACATTAGCCCCCCAAGAAATTTGAAATGTTATATTGATCGAATGGCAATAATGTCGAATTACTCGACAGTTAATTAGGGGCTGCCATTCAAACGGACCTTGTTCGAGCATTGTACAGAACTTGTCGTTTCGTAATTTCTGTCTTGTGTCCGTAGGAAATAACTGCGCTTATGATAATGATTTATAGGTGTACAGGCGCCAACATTGTTATGTACAACTAGTATGGGCAATTGTTGTTATTAAAATTTAACACGGCTTTGTATTTCTTCTATTAAACGTTGAAAACGTCGACCTACTTAGAAGTTTAGGTTCTGTTCTAATCTGTTATCTCGTGACAACTATTCAGTTTCTATTAAAATACCTTATAAAATATGAGTGACAGTACTTTGCTGTCGATTGTATTACCTAGCTGCTAGAACTTATTGTGTTCATTGACAAATTATGCGGCTACCTTTATTGTTGTTTCCAATTTCAATGTAATAACTTCGATTGTATTGAGCATTACGCGAAACAATTTATATTTGCTTGTATAAATTTCGTAGTAAACTATTGTTTTATTATTGGCTCTAAATCTACTTAGGCATTGAATGCGTCGTCGGTGCAATCAAAGTGGCATTATTCAGGAACAACAGTCATTAGTGCATTGGTATATCCGCTGTTTAGAATAACACTTAGAATCTTATCTCTAAGAAGAACATTATCTTAAGACTCTGTATTTTTTAGAACAGTAAACTTAGCGAGACGTTCTGTTTAATCTACGAGAGTGCCTAATGGAAAAATAACAGCGGTCAATAGAGTTCAAAGCATTACAACTGAAATAAAAATAAACCAATTTTCTTTTCAGATTTTAGGATCTATTCTGTGATTCAAATAGTCTAATCTACGTCTGCATTGCAAATACTAAGTAATTTAAAATTAGATGGAAATATATTTTTGTAACGCCCCGGATAAAAATACTGCGAATCCGATGCGCGACGGAACTTGTCAATCTTAGGTCTCTGTCTGTAAAATAATTCGTTGTTTAAACATAATGAATCAAGTGAAATAAGCACCATGAAAAATGACTTAAAACCATCACGCCTTAAATCCTCGAAAAAGCATCCAAATCGACCCAGAAAGAGTACTGGGATGTCATGGATATTTTGACGACCAGTGGTCAGAGGTTGCCCAAAATAATAGGAATGAGTTGGAGAGGAGAAACCTTCGCTCGGCAGTAGGATGATATGGGATTATAAAAAGTTATCTAAACTACACATAATACTAACAGAAATCTATTATTTTCCTAAACACTTTCTTCATCGAAGTTATAATTTCTTAAGACAATGTTATCGAATGAGATACTAATAGGATAAAATAGCATTTCGCCACAAATGAAATCTCGAGCAAAAGCTATCCCACACAAGCGTCTCTATAAATTTTTCATTTTGCTCCATTCAGAGCGACCACAATACATTCACTTACGACAAACAACATTTATTAACCTTACAAAGGTACTCGGTTCTAGAAATAAACACCTATAAATCTTCAAGGGGTTATATTTAATCACTGTGCCCTCACAGTGTGCACGTTTGCAGCTGAAGACTGAATTATTTTAATCCTTGTGCAGTGAGGTATCTTTTATAGTAAAGAGGGTCTTTGTTGGACCCCGGTAAATCAGCTTAACCGGCGGATGGCACGGCTGCTATCTCCCGAGCTTTGTTGTATGAATATGTCACTGTTACTATTTTCACACGGTGGATTAATATTATGTGCTTTGGTGACTTCTTTGTTGGTGATTTTAAGGTTCATGTCAGAATATAACATATTTTGGTGGAAAAACGGTAGCTACATGCCATTGTCTTTTTTGACGGCCATTAGATTGCTAAGGAGGTAGTGAACTTGTTAACCCAAGACTTGTTGGTTCGAATCCCACAGAGAGCAAATATTTGTATGGTAAATATAAATGTTTGTACCCAAGTTATGGATGTTTGTATTTTATGTATTCTATATCGTAGTTTAAGTCATAAGTCTGGGTTTGATTCTGATACTTTAAATTGCTCTAGATAATTTTTGTGAGAATGTTTTAGATAATGAATGAACTAATGAGGTTTGTGGACTTACATCGTAAAGGGATTCCCAAACACAGTTTGGTCCGAATTCTAACCCAACTATCTAGGTACAATGCCAGTATGGCAATAATTATTCGTTTTTTGCTTTTGCAAATAAAGACGGAAAACATTGTACAAAATCCATCAGTGTATTTGAGATAGCTATATGATATGAAATGAAGTAGTTAATTTCAAAAATGTTGTGTGTATATCGGCAACACATCAAGCTACTCAAAACAAACAAAACAGCGAGGCCAGTTTATTTTGGTTTAGTATAGCTTGATGTGTCGCCGTGTGTACTTACTAATTCATAAATCAACAGCTGAAAAAAAATCTACTCAGCCATAGAAATTCTATGATAAAAAAAAATCTGCTGTTTCATACATTTTGTACGAGTAGAGTTTTGTGTCAGTAGAGTAGTGTATTGAGTTACTTGACATGTAGGTTTTTTCGCGATTACAAAGGTAGTCCCTTCTTAAAAGTTGTTAAGTTTGATGGTATAAAGCACCCCCTAAACTATGTAATGCACTAATTTAAGTTTATTTATGTATACTTTATTCATCACTTTAACATATCCTAAGCTACCCAACCATAAACCTCACTTACCCAAGGTTTATTAAAATTAAAACCATTTCATACTATAGTGGGCTTGACACAAGAAACCTTTTGCGGTAAAATCCGTTTAAATGCTATTAGGAAATGTATGGGGTAAGGTACGAAGGTATACGTCATATGACGTATTAACTTACTAAGCCTATTCACACAACATGTCACCCTTTAAGTAGGGGTGTGCTGGTCTAACGGAATGTATGTTATACAGATTTTCTTAAAATTTTATGAAGTGTAAACATTTTTAGGGTTAAGGATAAACAGTAAAATTACTACTCGCTTTACAGTCTGAGAGTTACATGGTTGTTATTTTAATTATTTACTAGTGTTTTCCCGCGACTTCGTCCGGAAAAATTATATATACCAGATTGTAAGTCAGATCATAAGCTATCAGACAAAAAAAGTTTTATCAAAATCGGTTCAGTAGTTTTTTTTTTATGGGCGAACAAACAAACAAACTAACAAACTTGTCAATAGAGGGCGCTACACGTCATTTAAATCGTGTTGTGGAGTGTTATTTGAGTTTATATGAAGCGAACCGCTACTTTTTTATTCCTCACGACTTTCCGGTTTTATAACAGTGAAGGTGAAGATAAGATAAGATAAGATTAAGATATCATCCGTTGCTGTCCCACTACTGGGCAATCCATATTCTATACTTTTAAGGAAACTATCAATGTCGTTCCGCCATATCGCCACCTTCACCAACGCCTGCCTATAGATGCAGATTTTGTTTTTCTTTGGATGAGATGATTTGTTGTTTTCGTCAATTGTTCTTGCATTTTATTAGAAACTTACATAATTCCTAGAACGCGGTAAGAACCCGTTAGAAATTTTAAATTTTAGTTTAATGGTGGATTTGCCATGGGTACCTAGGTAATAAGTTTATACGGAGTGCACACTATTCTCGTATAATTATGATATTATGAATAAAAAAACTACTAAAATAATTGTCTTTTTAACAAGTAAATATTAATGTAAGTACCCATAATGGTACCTACTCGAAACAACGTGCACTTTGCGAACACGCATGCAGTTTAAAAAAACATAATTTTGAAAAGGCAAACTAATATGTTTACCACTGCAATTTGCAATACATATCTTGTGTTTCTTTCTGGCCACATAACCTAACAAAGCGTTAGTGTATAGCCACAAAAATGGCGTCTAATGCAATATTACTGAATATTAATGAATATAATGCAATATTACCTATTTCAAAATTTTACCATAAGACGAGTTGGTATGATACTTAATTATGGCATACTTTTTAAAATCACTACTACTTAACTCACACACGGCTATGCCAAGCCATTCATACTATTGCGGTCAAGTGGTTGCTAAGGAGCTTAAACGCCAGCCCCTCTAGACGCTAAACGTTCCAAATAAGATTATATTTTCCTTCTCCACCTCTCAAAATAACCTAATAAACCGCTTTACTAAACTGCTGTCCCAAATTGAATCTATTTTATTTACAATCTTGTCTTAAAAAGAATCATAAATAAGTACAATAGCTGTATGGTAACGGCTTAGTAGACCACAACATTTCTACATATTATAAGAGATAAGTGTACTTTTTGCAACCATCAGCAGCAAGGCTGATTCAGTGTTTATGTGGTGTAGAGCATCTCTGTGATGGGGATGGACCGGGTCTGCCTGCATAACTTCAGTCGGTTTAGGAGTTACAGACGTTTAAAGGTCTGGAAAAAAATTACGAACAGCTGCAGGGCTGATCGTATGATATTATTGTAGTATGCACTGTAGCCATGTGAACAGTACAAAAACTGACATGGTTCATCAGTCGGTTTTGGAGTTACTGACGTTCAAAGGTCTGACCTTTGAACGGCTGTATCTCCTAAACCGACTGGCAGTTCATGTCAGTTTTTGTACTTTTCGCATAGCTACAGTGCATACTACAATAATATCATACGATCATCCTTGCTGTGGATCGTTATTTTTTTCCAGACCTTTAAACGTCTGTAACTCCTAAACCGACTGAAGTTATGCAGGCAGACCTGGTCCATCCCCATCACACAGATGCTCTACACCACATAAACACTGAATCAGCCTTGCTGCTGATGGTTGCAAAAAGTACACTTATCTCTTAGTCTAACATGTGCATCCCTTATTCAAACGAGACAATTAAGGGATAAGGTTACTTTTGTATCGTTTTGTAGGTGGAGCCACTTATCAAATCAAACAAGATGCCACATTAATTCTGAGACACTAATCGTGACGTGATAATTATAATAATACTTAAGTCAACTTTCATACAACCGAATTTTTTTAAATGGTTTTATACTTAAATGCGTTTTACATATTGTATGGGGAGTTCAGAACCAAACTGAACAACTTACATAATAGAGCCAAAACTGAAATCACAAAAAACAAATTGTAGTTTCAAATCGATGACTCGACTAGGTTGGTACTCGAATTCGACCCAAATGTATTGGTCAGCAGATTTTTTTCGAGATTTCGATATTGGCTCTGTCTGTACTAAAAGTTGTTCAATTTGATCTGACACACCCTTTAAAACATGTATAAGTAACGCATTTAAGTTTCAGTTGGATTTCATAGTAAAGTTTCTGACCACCCTGAAATCATACACAATCGTGAGTTTGTGTCATGTAACTTTAGTATCTGTTTTTGAAACGCAACATCTCAATAAGCCATAATTTTGTTAATTTGGAGCGGTCGTGCAGTTCGGTTTCCTTGAGGTTTTTCTTGCATCATCGAAGAGCGACCATCTTACGACGCTATTGTTCATCTGCTAACAAGGCATCCATGTCTTGCTGTGACCGATTTACGTCAGTAGCTAACCATTTAGCCAGCAATGGTTAATGACTGTAGGCAGTATTGTTCGTGCGCTTGCGTAACGTTTGCAATGTTTTTGAACTCTTAACTTTCAAGTTATTAATTAAGCTTCATTGGCTCTTAAATGCTGCTTAAGGACTAACTGCTTTGTTTATAACGCAAGCAATAGCTGATAAACCATCGTTTGGAAATCTGCATGCTTCAAATGCGAGGAGTGTGGCGATCGGCTCACTGCCTATGATACTGTCTTTACAAAGTTTGGCTTATTCTGAATTTCCTTGTAAAGTCTGCATATAAATAGTTGTTACATATAATTACCTACTAGATATTTTTCTCCATATAAAAATATTTTTTCTTCGCCAATTTCAGAATGCCAAAAGCAATTAATTAATTGAACATATATCCAATGACTCGATGGAGCTGTAAATCTGCTGTTAAGAATTGGTTACAAACAAACAATTTCGATTATGACTATACAGAATCGTTGCTGTGTACCGGTCTATAGGGTTTTTCACTAATATAATTGATGATTTTCAATTTCGATTTAGTTTTATAATTTTTCTCTTAATTGTTTTTAATTATTTTATATTGATTATTGATTTTAATTATTGATTCTAATTTAATTTTAATTAAAGTAAGTTTTAATTTAATTTTAATTTCGGTACTTATAAATGATCTTTTAAGTGTTAATTTCAATGCATTCCATTTCAAAATTGTTGTTGTTGTTAATATACTACTATCGAACTTACTATATTGTTCATGCAATTAAGATTATTATTTATTGTATTAATTTATTATACAAAGTTAACCGTTGTGTGTCGCTGCAACGAATATAAATTGTAATTACGATAATGTAAATAAAAGTCAAGAGGAGAGTGTTTGGTATCAGTATGACGGACACAACCTGCGTGTTGTGCCTAGAGCTGTGCCCAACACTATCACTCATACCGAATGTATCCGAACCGAATTTATTGAATAAATATATTTGTATTTGTATTTGTATTTGTAATTAATTATAATATTAGATCTAATCAGGTAGAGCTACATATTTTGTGTATATGTGTCCAGCCAAGCATTTGTTTCGAAACATTCTTCACGCCAGCTTTCATTGCTCACGGTATACTTAGCTTGGGAAACGTTTTGGCTGGTAAGTAGCGATTGAAGCTATCAATTATCGTGTTGGTACAAAATTTGCTTGGCTAACGGAACACCGATGTTACGATGATTGTTACAGTTTTGTAATGGGTTCAAGGCCCGAGTTTTCTAATGTTCCAATATCCCACTGCCAGTTAGATTTTACAGTGGAAAGTTCCATCGTTTAAGAGTCATATATAGTCCTAAAAAAATTGCGTTACCACCTTAAAGCCTGTCGCAACCCCCTGGAAGCCGAATACAAAAATGCTTGGTCCATGTAGATTTTCTATACCCTCATTTGTTTAGGCAATAAATTGTATATACAAAATTGAAGCAAATAAAAATAATCCAAACGAAAAAAAAATGCCTACATAATGATGGTCGCAAAGTAGGTTTTTTTTGGTCATATGAATAGGGAAAATTTATTCGAAAATGATTGGACTGATTTGGATGATTCTTTTACGTATGAAATCTCTTTTCTGGAAAGGTTTTAATACATAGTAAATAAAATAAAATGTAAAACAGTAACAAAATGTTTGTAATCAGCTTATGAAAGGGTTGCGACAGACAACGGATATTTTTTTATGGATTCCCACTGGTATATGACGTATCAATGCCTAAACAGATACTGTAGAAAACTTGCAGTTGGATCTTGGTCTATAATAGAACATCAGCATGACCCTAAAAAGTAAAATATTCGAAACGTGTTAAAAGCGCTAACTGCTTAGTCTAATAAAATACAATTTCCTTCATATTATAAACATAAAATATTTGACACCTCGCGCGTAGAAAAATGTTCATAATATCTTCCGACTGGTTCCGTACCGGTAGCTTATTTTGACATTTAACGACTCGTTTAAGTAATAAGCTTAACTTTAATAAAAGCTTTTGAAGTATTATCTGCTTAACATTTTTATACAAACAAAAATAACACTTATTGCGTGAGAACACGTTTTCAAGTACCATGTACACACTAAACTAGTATAAAATAATAGTGTAAACATAGGTTATGTAAGACCGTGGGATACTACACACACGACAAATCGTAAACATGACGTGGCGTCAGTCTGTCAGAGAAAAATCTATAAATTCGTAATAACGTCAGTTATCAAATTGATTCGTTAGATACATTAATTATTCGAACGACCAATTATTGATATTTTGGCATAACGTTCTCATGCTGTGTTGAAATTGTCGAAATCAAACATCGTTAATGTGATGCAATGTTGTCCCAATAGAAAGATTTGAATCAAAAGATAATTAACGCTCACGATGAGAAATGACTGAACTTCATTTAAAAACGTGCATAAATAAAAATTCACGATCGTATTCTCTGTTGAAGTTATTAGAATTACAACTATCTCTCAAATAGAGCATCGAATAGTAGGAATAAAAACCCTGTCGCACCAAAAGACAAACAAACATGCAAACAGACCTTTGACTACTTATATGTGGACTAGTTACGTGTGTAATTATACTAACAAACATTTCTGCCACTTTTTGCGGGGGGCGAGGTAACATGTAATCCGCCACTTTGGATTTTATTCCCCATAACTTCTAAGATATAAGATTCTAATTTTGAATCTTAAGGGCCTGTTTCACCACTTATGAGTAAGTTCCTGTTAGCTTATCCGACAGATATTTTGACATATTTTCATACAAAATACGTCAAACTATCTGTCGGATAAGCTAGCAAGAACTTGCTCAGAAGTGGTGAAACAGGCCCTTAAAATCGTGAAAATAAGTCTCGTCTGAACCCCAAACGTTCGAAGTTCGAATTTATTGTTTCGCAATTATCGGCTGTCTCGTTTAGTGATAAGGTATAAAATTGAATGTAAATGCACATGGTCAATTGTTCTTATACCGTGGCAGAGGGGGAATGCTACCGCAAGGCTGGTCCTTATAGTAAATAGTCAAAGACACAGACAGTAAAATAAAAACATTATTTAATAAAAAACAGGAAGAAAAACGTTGGCCTTTTCTATGCTGAAAAACACGCGGCAACTCTCTAATGAAAATTTGAAAATTACATAGATATTTTGAGATTATTATAATTTCTATGCCCTTTGTTGTTAAAATAATAACATTCACGGCACTCGAATCAGCCATTACAATAAATATACAGAAATGAAGTTCTCATTAAGTAAAAGCTTTCATTTCATTTGTATTCCCAAGCCTTTACCAGTGTTATGTAGGTTGACTTGAGTAAATAAACCGTCATTTACTTTGCTACCAATCTGGCACTTTATTTAGGTCTCACCAAGGCCTCACGAAGTGAAATACTGTGATTTCAGTAGCTCTAACACAAGTTTACTGTATTGTTATTTGGAACAAATGCGACTATTTTGATACGTTTCTTTTTTGTTTAATGTAAAAAATACTATTTCGTATTTACTGGCATTTGATATAAGCTAGAAATCACTCACTCGCACAAAAAAGTGGGATAATTTTGCAATAGTTTTTACCTATTCTTGTTTCCGTATTTTAGTGTACGCATCATAATTTAATTATGATCACTGAGGGAATATTCAGACGGTTGCAAATATTGTAAAGTTTCAGTGCATTTAAGGGCCACGACAAATGTAATTATGAAATAGCGTCAATTTTTTACGACGTCCACACGCCTGACCGATGTATGAAAGAGCTTGCGGTAATTTATCACACGGGTCATTGTGTTTTAACCTGCCATGAAAGCTAAAGAACAAGAAGAAAAAAAATATAAATAATACATAAATTTAGCTAAGCGAAACAACTTTCCATTATCATCCCTCGACATAGAAGCACTTAAGTTCATGTATAATGTAGTAAATGAAACATTAAAAGCTGTTATGGCCCAACACATAAATACAAAAATAAGACATGATAATGCATAATGCCATTTTACAGGCGTCTCATTGAAATGCGAATAAATTAACATAAACGACTCGACGACGTTTCGCAGGCGTTTGAAGAACGGGACGCAATAAATATCTAAGTAATGGCGGTGTGGTAAGTTTCATTTGGAGAGATTCGCGGGACCGAGACATAAATAAAGATTTATAATTGCTGTAACGCCTGCGACACTTCGCCCCGCTTCTAAAAGAGCCTCCGTTATTACTTTTCCCATGTTTTATGGGCCAAATTTAACGCAGAACCGTAATGTTTGGTACCAGATCGATCGCCTAACGGACACTTGTAACTCGATACTTTTTGTTAAAACCTCGTTATAGTTATAGCATATTACAGATTGTGATCTAACTGTTCATGTGATCGTGACTACCGATTTGCTGGGAAGTTGATAAGTAAACATAAACAACGCTGTCGGAAGCCCGTTTACCTTTACTATTACGAAACCATGTTCAGCATAATGCGGCGATTTAACGAAAAATCATGTTGCATGGGAAAAATTTATGGTATCTTGAGTTAAGCTTTAACTTACAGTTATCATTCTGAGAGCGTAACCGCCGCGCAGTCGACGTATATCGGCCGCCTATCTCATGCGCCCGCGCTTTGTTAGCTGCGTGCGCAGAATAACAAGTCTATCGGAACTATTAGCAAATATGAAACCTTCAATTAGGCCTTATTTATTGTAAAAGCATCGGTAAACGCACACGCGAGGCGTCTCCCAGCCTTCCCCTTGTAAAATGCAATTTACTCTCAGATATAACTATGCCGGTAGTTGCATCTAAAAACCGCTTTATAAGGAAGCTGAATCTTAAATTAATAGCGGGCTGCCATTCGACTCGTACATGCTTCATGCTCGTTGATGTTTCAAGCGAATTTATGTTATATCTTGTTAGTGATGTTCGCTACCGTATCACACATGTCGGTTTTGGTTTCGCTCGCGTGAGAAACATGACCATCAGGCTCGTTATTCCATTGCGTGCATTAATGTGCAAACGCGAATTTAAAGATACGCCTGTGTATGAATTATTATACTTGATTTCAGCGCATTATCTGCGTGTGTTGCGGAGTCGCTCGAGGCGAGCGTGATGGCGTAAAGTTACCGCCGGGAGAATAAATTACGTGGTGAGGAATGACCACTATCTTCGTTGTTTCATATCATAGGTCATGTCGAGTCCTAGTATTCAAGACATAACGGAAAGGGCATCGTAGGGCCGTAATTCAAGTGAGCTCCACTCAGACTGAAAGGTTACAATGGTTGTTAATGAACAAATAGGATTTTGAAAAGGGTCGGTCGTAAAAGTTGAAGGAAGCTTTTATCTAAAATCAATCAACATAAATCAATGCATCGAATACCACTGATCGTATATTTGTGGAATCTTCTCAAGTAACAAACTGCTTTGATTCAGAAGCGAAATGCGACTAGTCGGGACTCATGGCTCATGGCGCGAGCAGATTTGTGGGCCCGTTGCCCTCTGTGGCAAGCCGTGCCGACAAATGTTTAATTAATGCTTTATTGTGCTCAAGCGCATTTGGAGAGCTTCCCTTTGAGTTTGAATCCAGTCGCTGCTATTCAACAGTAAGCTCGCGATGGCAAAAGTACTTTATATATAGCCTAATTCATTGAATGTTGACCTAACGAGTCAAGTTTGCTAACTTTGTAGGAGTTTGCGATTCGATTACAGTTTCCTTGAGCTTTCTGAACTAGTTTGCTGCTTGACATTTCTATGTAGCTTGTTGTACAAGTTTTTTGTCTCGCATAGTTGTTGTACAGTGATTAACATCAGATTATTAATTTAAATCCATGTTTGAATGTCGTCACATTCAATTAAAATTCCGCATAGATTTCAAAATGTAATCAATCATCACAAGATTCTAGACCAGACTTGATTGATTGATTCCTTGATTATGTTACTACCTATCATTATCCATGTTGGATCTAGTTTAGTAAATTGTAGAATGGAAGTCCTATTGTTCTGTTGGGAAACCAAATAACTTGTTTCAACATTAACCAGATAAGTTCATAATGCGGTTTGGAATTGTTGGCGAACCCAGAGAATCTGTCCTCATTTGGGTGATTAATGAAAGGACGGGTCGTAGTCCACTCGTTGCGACTTATATCTCGACGATTGCATGCCCGCAGCAACAATTGGATTTGAAACAAATAACTCCGATTTAGTCTCCAATCTTACATAATTTCATATCAGGCTATTGATTCAACGAACGCCAATTGTTTTTGATGTATACCTCGGTCATTATTTACAATTACTTCTTATCTCCGATTGTTTTATTCTGGCTTCGAAAAATATTGTGTCAGAGTATTGTAACAAGTTTGACCGGTCGACAGTTAGACAATGCTCAAAGGTGGTTTTGGATCAACTTATATAATTTGTTTGTGATCTTTAAGGTTACTAGATGATTGCGCAATGGCAACTTACCTACGGTCAAGTGTCGTAATAAAGGGTATTTGAAATAATCTCTATATTTCGATATTTTACTCTCGAATAGATATAAAAGACGTTAAATCATAACCTTTCCGTTATGTATTCGAAATGATTTCGCAGTCGGTGTATATTTCATCAAATTCACTTCCCTCTCTGCCCACGATGTCAATGCGATTCCGTTCACCGGATGTTTATTGCAACACTACACATGTTCACTGCATTATACTTATCAGGATCTAATTTACTTTATGCGCCCATTTCTGCATCCAAAACTGCAAATGGAATTTGTGTCCGAGTGGGATCATCGATCTTATAATCTAGTCGTGTTGCAGTTTTGCAATTCGAATTTATTTTATCTTCAACGTGAATACTATTTTCTATTTCATGTTTCTTCTTGCTGTTAAACATTTCATTAGGTTCTGTATCTTTTAGGCAGTGTTCATGGATCTTATGTATAATTTTGACCTCTATCTCGTAACACTAATCAACGTTGCTATTAACGACCAGTCTCCAACCATCTATCATTATTATCTTTTCCAGAAATCTGAGCAGGCTCTTAAACAATCTCATTTTCTAGTTACCAAGCACTTTATACAGTGGGAATGGAACTCGACCACTGATGGACCATTATGACCACTTAAGCGTTTCAATGAGGGTTTAATTAACCAGTCTATGCACATGTAATTACGTCAAGCATTTAGAACCCTCCCCTAGTTCAGAGCAAGAGTCAATGCGCTGACGTCCGGTAATGGATCGGAAATTGATTCGTAAAGGTGCGTCCAAATTTGCGCTTTATGGGTTTGGATTGAAACGAAATAGAAAGACGAGATTTGTTTATAGCGAGACAGAGTAGGGGTAGGTATTTTGCAAGCCCTTTCCATATTTTAATGGTTAGTTTGAACTATCAAATTGAACAGCTTTTAGAATGTGAGCAAAAATTAAATCGCAAAAAAATCTGTTGTTTCGTAATTCGTATAAGTACATCACTAGTTTTAATTACTACATAACTTTAAAAAATTTTGGTTCTTCCGTACAAAAGTGCGGATCAGCCGATCGATTTTCTAAGGGAGGTCCTAAAATTTTTCTCGTTTTTCGACCCATTACTAAAAAACGAAGACTATTGTAGACCATCATAACTTGAGATGTCATTCTGCATTGTACCCTGAAACTAAATTGATTAGGAGAGAACCGAGCATCAAACTACATGTTTCAAAAGTTAGTTGTGAACTGTACCAAAGTTTGCGACCACCCTGAAATACAATCGTCAGATTATAAAGGGTGAAATTGATAAATAATATCAATGTCAAAGAGCTTCAGATAATCAAACTGAACAACTTCAACTATGGAGCCAACACCGAAATCGTGAAAAAAATATCAGCTATTCGTTTTGTTCGAATAGCCGGTTAGCTGTTTTTTTCACGATTTCAGTGTTGGCTGAAAGTTGTTCATTTTGGTGGTCTGAAGCGCCCTGTTTCATTAATATATTGGACCGCATTACATTTTACACCCTATAATAATAAGTGATTTCACCAATAGTAGTTTGAAACTAGGGAAACTTTTGCTCATCATGTATGTATGCATCTTAATAAACCAGACGTTGAATCCATGTTCACATTGATTACAATTATTATGCAACGGGCACAGTTTACTCAGGAAACTGTCAGTTGTCAATTGTAAATACTAATTTTCTTGCTACAGCTGTGACTGGTGCCTGCTACCGGGTTGGTTTGGATTCATGCCAACATCAGTCCAATGCACTTTAGAAATATGTACCTACTAGTGTTTACCAGCGACTTCGTCCGCACAAATTATATAGCAGATTTTAAGTCAGATCATAAGCTCTCAAACAAAAAAAGTTTCATCGAAATCGGTTCAGTAGTTTTTGCGTGATGCGCGAACAAACAAACAAACAAACAAACACACAAACAAACAGACAAACAGACAGACAAAATTTCTAAAAAAGGTTGATTTCGTGTCGGGGATACCTAAAAACCATTTCGTAATCTTTTTTTTGTTAATATCTTCAATGTACAGACACACTTCAGTTACAGTTTTATAATAGTTTAGATTACTCGCGTCTTTCCATCTTCGCTCACTTTTTATGGATTTGAAGGCATTCTGTGCTAGACGGCATTTTAGGTCGTAGTCAGTCTGTATGCCCACCTCAATTGCTAGCTCATTATTTCATCGAAATTTAGCATGAAGCTTAGAAAAAGTATATGTCTAGAATGAGCCTCACACTTGTTCCATATAAAACAAAAGGGGCTAACTTTCTTAGGTTGGTGTGCGTGAGGCGCCATACTAATTATGTATGTGTGCGTGTATATGTATAGGGTTTTGGAACCAGTACTGGTTCCTATTTTTTTCGACGCTTTCGTAGCTTTGACTGTCTATCTTGATAATCTAAGGCATGAAGATAGATAACACAAAAATATAAATGAAGAAGATGCAAATATTTTTCGATCCTCGTCCAATATAAAGGAAAGGGGTTGAAAACACAAATTTTCTTTAACGAATCAAGTAGCGCATGGCGCTGGATAGTTCTTGTATCATAAAATAAAAGTCCTGCACAAACTAAGTCGTTACAATGCTTTTATCTCGATAAATATGTGCTCAAAGACAATAAGAGAGCTGATAATAAAGTCCTAGGTACTAAAATGCATAAATTTTGAAATAAATACAATCCCTCAACAATTTTAATAAATATCATTAATGATCTACTTTATTTTAATAATAGATTTGATTTCATTTCGAACACTAAAAATTAAGAGTTCATACAGATTTAAGAAGACCATCAATCAACCCACGCTGTTTCAAACAACAAAATCGTTACATAACATCGCTGGCCTTGTTCAACATAAGGCTATCAGCAGAGACAACACATCGATCAGTTGAATGCTCAACTTTCACTAATAGCTTTTATAGAATGTAAACTTAGCACGTGTGCGACAAAAGTTTCACTTACCACGCACGACTGTCCCTGTGACTATACTTAGTTGGAGCTTGACTTAGTTTACGCAACTGATTGAGACCTGAATTGAGTAGGTTCATGATCTGGGCCTAAGCGAAATGATTAAGAAAAGCTGAATAGCTAATAAAGACGTGTAACTTATTAGTCTAAGAGATAGACGTACTTTTTGTTATCATCAGCTGCAAGGAGCATCTCCGTGATGGGGATGGACCAGGTCTTCCTGCATAATGTCAGTCGGTTAAGGAGTTACAGCCGCTCAAAGGTATAACATGTAGAATATTGAATCAGCCTTGCAGCTGATGACAACAAAAAGTACGTCTATCTCCTGATGTTGTTATAAGAGATTATTAAAAACACACAATACACACATTATTATAAACATAATATTCATTATGAGTTTTTGTTGTCCATTCATCCATAAAGGAAATAAATACTAGACCTAAACGTGGGAACGATACTAAGACAGATTTCGCTTTCAATACATAATTTTTTCCCACAACTATGTTCGACTTGAGTAACTAGTATTATGGGCAAGTAATTGCTAGCCAGCGCGGCTATCGGGCCGGACGGCCAGCGGGCGGTCTATAGTGTGCGGGGGGCTTAAAACTCAACCAGTTTATACGGAAGGACGTTTTAGGCAGTGCATGGCGAGCTTTATGCGGCAAATCGATGTGACAGCCGTGGCTTTGCATGCGTTCCGCTTCTGCTAGTAGTTGGCTGGGCAATTAGGTTTGTCACGAGTAGTGACGGAAAAAAGTTTGTTAACTGGGACATAGTGGTTTTAACGGTTTTAGTTTGTGATGAAAATGGTTTGAGAAATTAAAGACCCTCTGATAGGCGTGGACTGTTGATTGTTCGTTCATCACGCAATGTTACGCATTCTTACGATTAAATTATCTACCTTTCTCACAGAAAACTTTGCAAGATAACTTAGATACACTTGTAACAGTATTTTATACAGAATTTCAATCATTTTAATTTGTTTCTATTTAAAAAAAGACCGATCCACTTAAAAGAACTCATAAAGTAGTTACCAGCGACTTAAAGCTTTCAGAAAAAAAGATTCCCCGAGGTGCATTCCTGATTAAATTTGATTCAATTATTACATTTTTATTCTTCGCGAAAATGTAAAAATGCCTGTAAATGGTCTCAAAGGGCCGTCGAGGATGTCGCCGATTATCAGGCGTCATTACTGCGCAAACGCGAACTGGATGTCGTTTGAACGCGTACCACCAATGGTATATGTATTTAGTTCTACCCACTGAAGTCCCAAGAAACGATCAATTTTGATTTCTATTTAGTAGGGAATAAGACTTACAGAATACTTCTGATTTAAAACATGCTATCTGTACAGACGAACTTCTGGTAATGACAATTTATAGTTTACTTGCACTTTGGAAGACATCATAGCTTAGAAATATTGGAGAGCGGACACTCCGAATACTTAGATATATATTTTATCAGTAGTTTAGGGGCACTAAAGCAAAAGCAATTAATCTCCAATTAAGTTCTACTAAATTCTATCAAAAATAAATAAGACTGACTATGTCCATAATCTACCGCTAAGGAATATAATTATGATTAAAATTTTTGTTTATTTAAGAAAAAAATAACCACGTTTACTTTTGGATGAAAAGGATATTCTTATCTTTATGATTTTAATTAGTAAGGACATTACAATTATGTAGGTTTATGAATGTTACTATAGTGTTTTTATTACGAATAATCCACGTCATTTAAAGAACAAACACATCATGCAGTTAATTCACAACCTTATGTCGATTAGGGTAACGTTCATTCATTGCAACAAATATATCACTTAGCATCTTGTTTATTTAGGCAACGATGTTTATTCAAGCCTGTACACAGTCTTCATTTTGAAGCTTTACATGGCTATAGAAGTTTATTTGACAAGTCAACATCGTCATTGCTTGTTATTATTTGAAACGTCATCTCAACAACAGAACTAGCTAGAAAAATTAAACGTACGTAATAGGATCCTTCCTTATCATGCTGACGGCTTTTTAGGAGGTTGATCAGACCATCAAACGGAACCACTTTGTCTACAGGAACATTGTCGGAATCTGTCCCATGTAGGTACCTGCATTCGGGTCAGTGCGTAGATTTGCAGTATGGGACAGCAGATTTTTTGACCTATTGAGAAAGTTGTTCCGTTTGATGGTCTGATCATCACCTTAAAAAACCGTTAGCATATTAAGGTGGAGGCATTTTTTATAGCCTATACAGGGTACGTCCTTCTTAAAGTGGTTGCGGAGTTGTCAATTTCATACAAAACTTTGTCGCAGAACACTCGTAGATGGTAAAAGTAATGTTTTATATAGTATGGAAAAGTAGCTTAGAAAATCTAGATTGCGCGTATAAATAATACTTACAATTTATAATGAATCTTCGTAATTATATTATAAATTGTAACTGTTATTTGAGAAGCGTAAGCTATATTTCTATTTATAAAACATTACTTTTATTAAAGAGTGTTATACGACAAAGTATTGTATGAAATTGACAAGTCTGCAACCACCTTAAGAAGGACCCTGTATAAGTTATAAAAAAACAAGTGACGTTTGAAATCTGTTACAAATTACTAGCCATTAATCAAAAGTTGCAACTTCACAAAGTGGCCCCGTCTACAAAATCCCTTATTCGATTCCAATCGTTGCTAATTGCTCCCAAGCCCTGGAGATACCTTTTATTTCTATTCTTAAAAAATGCTTCGCTAATAACTGGTTGGTTATAAAATTACGATTTATTATAGCAGACATAATTAGCATGCAGGTTGATCGGTGAGGATTTATTCTGGTTAAATTATTTGCCCATCTTCTTAATTTTCGGTTTTTGAGTTATTTTAGAGACATGAATTATGGTTATGGTAAATTAGGAAAATTGAATAATATTGATACATTTTATAGCTTGAATCATAATTTGGTGTTTTTTTTAAATGTGCCATTTTTACAAAAGATATTGATGATTGATTTGGAAACACGTAATTATCTCTGAACAGAGCATAACTAAAATTGATTAATACTGTCATTTATAAGTACAAGAATGCAATGTAGATCGACATTAGTCTTCCTTAAGTACCTATTTGTCGCTTTAAAGCTGTTTGTATAAATAGCCCATGAATTGCTAAACACGTTTCGACACTAAACGTTGATGCTTAAGCGACAATTGATATGACTACAAGAAAATCATTTGAAAACGACTAAGCTAGCTATGCTTTGTATAAATATTTGAATAGACCTTTTCTGAGACGAGCCAATCGAGCCATTAATCAATTTACGTAATAACACGAACCTAAAAATTCACTTAAAGATTATTGGAGATAAGAGATGAAGCTTCATGAAGTTACAATCAAATAAGAAAAGTGCATGAAGAAGTGACCTAAGTTGGTAAATTTTCCACCTGGTAGTCCACAGGTGGACGTAATTTCCAATGAATGTAGCATAGCATAGCATATGCTCACGACTATATTCCCCGAGGGGGTAGTCAGAGATATTCTGAAACCTCAGAACATCCACGTTTCACCAATAGTACCGAAACACTGTCCAGTGTGACGGGGGGTGAGCCCGTCGCCACTTATAATGGACAGTGGGTACAATACACGCCTCGAAAAATGAATCCAATGAATATGTCACTATGAAAGTCCGATGGATGGTAAATCCTAAGTTTTTCTGTTAAAAGCTAAGAGCTTTTACAGCTAGATGTATCAAAATCAATACACACTCGAAACATCCACAAATTAACTTATGAATAATACGATCGAAAGCAAATGAAAAAATTGTAAACATATAAAAGATACTTCTCAATTGTAACAAGTAGAGCAGGAAGATCAACGATAAGACAAAAAACGAACACTTCGATAAAATGGTCGAGGTTCATGTTTTATAGGTAATAGTAACATCTTCATGCATGTTAATGTCTTATAAGTTCACCATCTACAGAGATAATAGGTATTAATAGTTTCACACATAAAACATGAAAAAACATACCAAGAGTCTAGTGAAGGATAAAATCTAAGAGAACCAATCAGGATTATATTCTTTGAATTAGTTGCAAATCATCATCAGCCCATATACGTTCCACTGCAGGGCACTGGTTAGGAGGGTGTTTGGGCGTTAGTCCACCACGCGTGCCCAATGCGGATAGGTAGACTTCACATATGCATCAGAATTTCTTCGTCTGCATAATACGCAGGTTTCCTCACGATGTTTTCCTTCACCGTTTGAGAGCAGTCGGTAAAACGTACATAAGTTAGAAAATCTCATTGGTACGTGGCATGTTGTCCGTGCGGATTCGAACCCAGACCTCTTGATTGAGAGTCCATACCTCTCCGCAACGCGCCACCGAGCTGTGCACCAATTAGTTGCAAATAAAACAACTCGCATTCTCAGAATCCCGCCATCCTTCATCAGGGACATAAATGGTCAGCTAGCTACGGATTATTTAATAGTTACTACCGACCTAGGACTTAATCTTGATCGATCCTGCGCAGACTTTACTCTATCTTTTGGACTTCTTTTTATGGTGGCAGAAAGCAAGGCAGTTTTTTCAACTGAGAATTGCTGCATCTCATTTTCTTTTCTTTTTTCTTGACACAGGACTTCTATTTAGCCAGTTGGTAATAATAAATCTGTTATTTAATTTAATTTATCCTTATTGGTACACCAAACTACTTAATTTCTAATAAAACTAAATTTTAATTTTACAGTGCAAATTACACGTAATAACAACAATTGTATCACAAATATAAATAAAATGCAACATACACTTATGTAACAGAGATAGCTAATACAATATCCTCACGTTAACTTCTGACAAGAATCAAGTACTAAATAAAGATACATTTAAAGACATATCAAGTACAAGTCAGAGTACAAGTACTGAATATTTAATTAAACAAGTTACTCGGAAGAAACAGTATTAAATTTCAGCGAACGACACAGTTACTACGCGACAAAATAAAGGCCTGACGAAAATTGAGTAATACTAAATACAATTATTCATGTTGGGAACGCGCTATTCGCAAACGAAATGGCTCACATTTCATTCAAATACGGCAAGCAGTCAACGTCGACTTAGCGCCATCCAGGATTATAATTCAGTCACAAAGTTAGTAAACAATGTTACGAAGCTAACTTTAACCGGAGAAGGCGTGGGCACAATGGGAAGAGCAGACGTAATTCTTGATTTGTTCGCTACTGTATTTGCTGCCTCCTCTCTAATTTACTTATTCAGTACCATGATCGAAGTTACATTCCCTTCAGCGTTGTAACGTTTCATATTTAACCCATTTCTTGTTTTATTCCCGTGGTAAATTCGTTCCCTTCCTTGTTTATTTAACAAGCGGTAAACATTTCTCAGGCATGCAAATGTCACCTTCACGTGTAGAACGTTTCGCACCGAGTAATTTGTCAGTTATTTATAGCCGCATTCGACTAGATGTATTACGAAAGGGACATTTAATCGTAAAATTATACGTGCAGCGACGTGGGTGTGATAAACTGTGATATGACAATGTGAAAATGCGCTACGGCGCTAGACGCACGTGTCCTGACTCAACAGTGACTTGACGTGAAGGCACTCAGCAGACTTGGTCTCGATTGAACCCCGATACCGGGACATGACATTGGAATTCATTTGCAAACAAAACTAAATACCAATATCAATTTATTATCACAACCAACGTTGCTACATTAGCGAATGTCAACTTGGTATTCGACAAACTTACTGGAGCAATTAAGCGATGTTATAACAGAGTTCTAATTAATCAAGAGTAGATTTTGACGTCTTGATATTCGGGAGGTAAATAAACTTAGTTTGATGACAAAGCTTGTTTGTGTTCACGAAACTATAAGAAGTTGTGAAAACTTTCAGATATGGCATAACATTGGATTGCAAAAGTCACTTACCTGTTGATTTTAGTATATCGGGGCCAAAGCATCGTTCCCAGCATCGTTGCTTACTCCTCATCCTTTGAGAAGCACTTTTTTCGAACCTGCAACAATTGGAATCAAAAATCAGTCTTATTGTCAGTTCAATTAAGTTCAATTAGCAGGAAATTTCTCTAACTTCCCGTACTCTTCAATTAGCACATTGGTAGCGTTAGAAGTGGAACAGCGTTCCTCATTAGGAGAGCAGTGTGGTAAGAGCTAGATCTAAGATAACGCATTACGCATGCGCGGGCCATTGTCTTCGCGCCCAGATGCCTAGATAATGCGGCGAAAGCTCGAGTAATATGCAAAGCTTTCAGATGTTGCGTCTTATGAGTATGACTCATTGATGCAGTACTTTTAGAGTAAACAGATGCATCTGGTTGTTGAGATTGTTGTTGTCAGCGATTGTGTAAGCAATTTATTCAGTTGACAATATGGAGAAGATAAAAGTGGAGCAACCCTGTTTACATAAAAAGACAATAAACATTTCTTGCTGACTTCATTTTATGCGTGTTCAAGAATCATACAAGAAGTTGATCAAATATAACGGTATAATTTATAAAGTCTGATTAAATGTACCTAGGTACTATGAATTAGACATCGGAAGAAAGCTTGTACCTACATGTTTTTCGGATTGAATTATTTTCCCTGATTATTTTAAATTATCAAAGAGCAGAATGTGTTTAGCGCATACATAAAAAAATATCTTGACAGATTTTCTAAAAATTCAGACGCGGAAACTCCTGTATTTATCATCTCTAATGTTATTTAAAAGTTTAGCACGTCTTTACAAAATATTAATTAAGTTACAAATTTCTGATGAAGTAATACAAATTCCAGCCCCAACCGACTCAAATATTACGCAATAGAATGTTCAGATTTTGCTTATTCTATGTAATTGTGAGTGCCGACGGTAAGTAAGCAAAGCGCACGTGCCAGTGCGTAGTGCCAATACAAACTTGTATATCTTGAATGTCGACTAATTAAAATAACAGCGGATAGATATGGCACCTCCTAGTTGCTAGCTGTAAATGGTATTGAATATAGGGTGTGCAATGATTTGGACAAACTAGGCGGGTTATTTGCTATGTATAGATTTGCAGTACGGTCTGATGGATTCGAGTAATTAAAAAAACGTTGTAATTGTGCTAAAGAAGCTGATGGTTATGGACTATACTGTGCTACACGACAATGTTGCTAGGGTCTTGTAGTTAGACATTTGAAATATACTATGTTACTTGAATGGTGTAGGATCGCATTGCAATGCCAAGGCCCCCTTTTAACATCGACGGAGAGACAGTGTCTCACATTCTAGCCTCTAGAACGATTCTAGAGGCAAGTTAGTTTTTATCGTGGAGTTTACACTGGAAAACTTTGTTTTATTAATCAGCCCTTACTGCAGATCTAAATTCATTGTCTGTGTGCAGTAACTGTACTGTCAAGTTTTATGAAACCACAATATAATCCGCATCCAAATATTGACATTTTAAATTGAATATACTGAACACAATTTCATATGTAGGTGCCTAAAGGGTGCTGAGTTGAGATTAAAAAACACGTTGTTTTTGGCAGACAACAATTTGCAAACACTCTGTACAGAATATCTGGATTGGTCTGCTTAATTCGCTGTCAAAGTTTATTGTGACAGTTTGTAATGGCTCAGGTTAGGCCTTGTTGTGTCAAGTAAAAAGTTTATATTCCAAAAGTAAGAGGATGATTGTTGTTGCAGTATATTATGAGATTGTATGTAGCTCTAAAGGTTCTTGCTAAATATCTACAAAGGAAACAATGCCCTGTTTGAAATATACATTTATTAGCGTACCTCATGTCCTGTGCCTATATTTAATTTTGCTTATCGATAATTGATTTCAAAACACAACAAAGTAATAGGAGATAAAGGAAACAAAGGACCTTCTGCAAATTATGGGAGTATATACGTTTATATTTTTGTGACGAAGGTATGTTGTTTTAAAAAAACTATTATTTATCCAGAAATGAACAAGATACCTTCTAACAACGTACCTAATTTTTATTATAATAGTCCACAGTAGGTACACCTACATGCTATCGGTATTAACTATCAGATGCATCAAAATAATGCGGAGCCTGCGGAGGCAGACCATAATGAACAGGAATTGAAACCAGGAATCGTCAATTGACATTTGATATACTAAGCCACCATTGTTATCAATGATTGACACCTGTTCTATTCAATACAGCACGTGGGTTCAACAGGCTGCATTGTTCATGGATTATTCCGCGTAGACACTGTTGCTTGAGTCTCAAGAGATTCCATGAGATGTTTGGCTAGTACCTACCTCACAAACGAATGCTTTATTAATTACCCGTTTATGTATTAGTGTAGGTAGACGCTATTATAAAACTGTAACAGAAGCGGTCTGTACATTGAAGATATTTTCCAAATGGTGTTCGGGTGTCTCTAACTCAAACTCACTTATTTTTGGATCTATTAGTTAGAACCATTTGTGAGGAAGAGCTATATAAAAACTCCCATAAACACTTCTTTTAAAATATTATTAGACTTAAGAGGATAGGCGTGTACAGTTTTTTCCATACAAACGTATTCCCCTGTTTCCTCCCTGGATAATGATACTAAAGCAAAAAAAAATTACCATACAATCTATGTTACCTCTGCTATGTCTCTATGTTTTGCTTTTTTGAATTTATTAATTACTGTATGAACTAGGGACCTTCGAAAATGACCAATTTTACCGCCCATTTTCAGAAACAAAAAAAGCAAAAACATACAGACATAGCCAAAGTCTTTTTTATTTATTGTTCTTGTAAGAATTATTAAAATCGGTTTAGTTTTGGAGGAGGAAACAGGGGAATACGAAATGCTGTTTTTATCGATTTTATGGACTTAGATAAAATTGGTCCGAGTTGCATTTGTCTCTTTCGCACTCTAGTCGGTGGGGTGGATCGGACAAATATGTATAAAGTTGGAAAAGTGACCTATTCTCCAAATTAGCATTTCAGCCCGAACCCAGCAAAACCCATCAAACTGATTCATAGCGAGGCAAAGTCGTCGGGGACAGCAGCTGGTTCCTCGAGATTCGACTTTTCGTCAGAGTTGGAACTTAGAACGGATGTTCTATGTACCCAAACGTGTCCAAATGTAGTTAAGACAAACATAACGGAACTGAAGTACGAACAAAGGTCTTTATCTGTTGTTAAATAGTAACTTAGCGAAACGTGACTGAGATTTCCGTAGTCAAAGATTAGGGATAGGTGTGGCAGAACTGAGTTTTTTAAGGTCATTCTAAATAAACGATTGTTATCTTCAGTATTTACATAATGTACCTCATTGTTATTGTAACAAGAAAATACAAACAGTAAAATTGAAATCGATGATAGAATCAATGAGTTTCGTTTTAGAAAATTGGTTACACGATTTCTTATTGTCATGAAATTTTAATAGCTATTTGAAAAGTTTATGTTAGTGCAAATACAGTTAACTAGCAAAAGTTTGCAGTAATTGGCAAAAACTTGTATCAGAAATGTTTCGATAAAGATTTTTTGTGGCCATTTAAACGATTTTAAATGATGTTCTGTTCGTGATGAGATGACAGATGGCAGATGTAATTATTTGTGTGTGTGTAACACATAAAAGTCTATGAGTCCATAAAAGTTTATGGACGTAAGGTACAAAACATGTAATCAGATTCAGCCAGTGGCATGCGCTTCACACCATCCCAAATCGGAGTGAATTATGTAATAGAATGATTTGTCACGGTACAAATCAGTTGGGTGTAATTACTCTTAGTTTTGCAACTGCCCTATCGCCTTTCATTTGAATAGGTACAGTTGACAATAAAATTGAATGTTTAGAGGCACATAAGATGGTGAAAGAAAATGATTCTCTGGATAAGTACATCATTCGTGAACATAGACTACGTTTTTGAGTTGATATCTTGAAGAGTTCTTCAAGTTGTTTAGGTATTTATCTAATCCTGGGATTTTATTAGTATCCTTGCACTTATTTCTTTCACGTGAAATAAAGCAATTTTTCTTCTGTTATCAAATATCATTCCGTTTTCCTTTGATCACTGTACCAAACGCTTGACTTGTTTTGTTTACAATAATAGCGCAACCATTGTTATATGCCAGTAGCTTTATTCGCCAGCGGTTTTGCAACCAACCAGTTTTTGCTATGATGAAGATAGGAAAACTAAAAGGCGTTAGCCGGTGCCTTATTCAGGCCTATTTCGCAAATAAAAGTAATTAACTTGTTATCAGATATACGCGGAGTATCACGCTCCGTCAATCTGACACCTTAGATAAAGCAGGTACAGCCAATTGCTCAATTAATTCCATTAACAAATAAAACAGCTTGAAAGCCTGTTTCATTATCTTCTCTAAAGGCGCAGCCAACAATCCCTTGTAAAATACCAATTGAGCATTGTCTGTATGGACGTCTCGTGCGAGCATTTTAAGAGATGTAAGAAACAATAAAAGGCGATATTAAAAATGCCATGCGATTCAATGAACCCGGTCGGATACGAGGCGGCCTTGGAGAATCCGCGTGGGGGCGAAAAAATTCCAGCGAAATATTCGAGATTGTCCGTATTTTCGTTCGGAAATCGAGCGCAGCCGGCCGGTGAAGGTAAGCAGCTTTCAGCAAAGCCGGTGTTACGAGTACGAGTAGTGTGACACTGCGACACAGCTTACAAACGCCATTTACGACCAAGAGATCGATTTTTGAATATCACTGGAGACTTTGAAATCCGTCGACGAATATGAGTTTTGGATGAAACGAAAAACGTTTCGTTTCACACAGAAAACTTTTCAACTGAACGAATGAATTTAATTACATTTTAAACTAGAGTTTACCGCCAAAATAACGGGGTGACGGAATGTAGGAAAAACAATTAACACCCAGTTGTAGAAAAGCTTCATTAGAGTTAATCCTCCATTAAATATCTTGCTAGCTTTTACTACGTCAACAAGATAAAAAGTGATAGCAAAAGATTTAATGGAGGATTAACTTTAATGAGCGTTTCTGCAACTGAATGTAAATCTGTTAACGTCTACGGACATTATAAACGTCGAGTCACGTTGTTGATCTGCTATTGGGCGGTCGCGTCGCCTGTCGATCGTTGGTTGCCCCCTCCCAGGTCTACAACGGGGCTCCAGTGGTGGCTCAAGATAGTGTTCTTTTCGAAAAACAATCCTTGAAGTCACCAAATACATAAATTACCGTACAACGTCAAGCACTTTTGCTACATAAACTAGACATTGGCAAAATCATCAAATACCCAAGATGGCAGCCATTATTTTAAAAATAGAATAGAATAGAATTATAAACGTCAAACGTCCGGGATACGAGTTTTTCGGAGTCAAAGGTATGGAATTTAAAAATCTTTATTCATTTATTATACGTCAAATTCGAGTGCGGATTAGAACGTGTGAGATTCAAAAATAGTACTCCAGATCCAGCATAGAAATACTCCAGCTCAGTGTGGGCGGGATTCACCGATATCTTTCCTTACCGACTTTCGTTCCACAAAGATATTACTTCATCGATATTATTATGTTTGGTGCTATAATATATCAGTATTACACGTAACAATGGTTACTTGATACCTTCTCGGTTGGGTACCATCTATTTTTGGGATGCTTATTGCCACACACTTTTGATTGTATGTAGAAAGTTTTTATCGGACAATCAATTTAGTCGACACTTTTATATAGAAGTGGGAATCAACGTCTACATAAAATGTCAATCACTTTAAGGAACACTGATTATTTCATCACAGTATAATGATAATATACAAAGTTTTGTCAACTACCTTCCGCATATACCTACGTATTATAGTCATCATCATCAGATTATACCCAGTTCCATTGCAGGGCACAGGGCACAGGCCTAACCTTGAGGATTGGGTATGGGTGTTTGTTTAACACGCGTACCCAATGCGCATATAAAGTAATTAGACTTATTTCTATAATTAAATAAGAGATAAGTACTAAGAATAAATCAAATATTGTATGAAACAGTGCACGCCCGTTTGTAGAAAATGAAAGTAGTCAAGTAATAAGGAAGCTCTTAACAGAAGCTGGTTAATGGTTATGCTAGAGTCTTAAATCTTAAACCACGGTAGCTTCCGTTTAGGAGAAACTCATGAAACTTCTAAAAGTTCTATAACTACATTGTTTTACTGTTTAAGACAAACATGACACGGATTTTGAAAGTTTTCGTTAATATGGTGACAATGGAGACTACAGGTTTGGTAACTTTATCATAAAAGCATAGTTTTGTAAACTTAGATTTGCGGAGCGTCGTTGTTAAAGTCAAGTTTAAAGGAATTCCTTTTGATCGTTTGAGTTAAGTTAAGGACTGGTGTATAACTAGTTTAGGTAATTAATGGACTTTCTTTTTATTTGTTAAAGTCACTTTAAAAAAAAAAAAAAATTTCGATTCATTTAAACTCAAAGCTCTGCATTTCTACCAATGTAATGTCAAGTGGGTTTTCGGAATATTTGTATTTTTAGGATTGTTTTATGAATATAAATATTTGAAGCAATACGAAATGGTAAAGCTTCGTTGCCAGCCAGAATACTCACAATCGACACGATCGTCCGCAAACTTAAAACTTAGTACTTACTGCATAATTTGTATAGGTTAATAGTTGGACGCAATTTGAGTCTTGAGAATTTGAGTATAAAGATACTCCAGTTTCTATGATAATTAAGAATTGATTCCGAACGACAATAGTTCAAATTCTATCTTGATAAAACAAAAACATTATCTTTAGATACAAATAAGACGAATGTTCCAGTCAAAAGTAAAATGCATCACAGTAGTACATATTTTCATATTACGACATAACATGAGGACAACTTCCCCAAAAGAATTCTACTCTAAAACTAGATATTACTTTGAAAGTATTCAGGACGTGTAGAAAGTTTTGCATGAATTCCACAGCGTTCGCTTTAACAAAAATAAAACGTCGCCCATTTAAGGAGGTAGTTGCACAACCGGCTATCTCCGTTGCACAGTCCTTTAAAGTAGCTAAGCGGCTTATGAAATGTGAGTACAGGCGAACCAACTTTTCTCATCGGCATCGCAATTCATCCTGCGGTGGTAGACCCGTCGCTCGTCCGATGTTTTACTTAATATTTTATTGTCGGTCATAGTGTGTAATACAATATTTTTTTTATACACATAAAAGGCATCTTTTAAGTAGTTAAAAATTATACTACAAGTATCAACTTAGTACCTTTTAGCGTGCAATTGCAGCAAAGAACAGTTTCAGCGTTTCAAAGTTTTCTGATGGAATTACGTGTCAAGTGGTGGTGATAGTTAAAATTATTTTTAGGACAGTTTCCGTCGACACGTAATTTGGCTCGGTACCTACGTAAATAGATTCACGTACTTGTATATTGCATTGCTTGCTTAAAAATTATAGTGTTCTTAAGTATAGAAAATAGAACATTTTAACTAGGGATCAGCTTCGAATCAGCATTCCCCTCTGCCAAGGTATTTAGTGCATTTACATAAATTTTTTTACCATATCACTAAACAAGACAAAGCGTAAAATGAAGAAAAAACTTAGTTAATATAATAAATGCCAAATTTGGTGATTTCATGGTATCTCGTCAACCGCAAAAAGTGACACAAAAGTTTGTTAATAGAATTACCTACACACGTAACTCGTCCATAGTTATTAAATGTTCTAAGGTATCGAAGCATAACCTAACTAAATGAACTAAAATAAGACCGTTTACAAAACATTTTACTAACTATCGAATGGGCAACAGGTCTAAGATAGGATGGTGGCCTTTAAATTGCAGTCCAAGCGTTCCCACAATAACGCCAATGAATTTTTCCCTCACATCTATCCAGCCGGGTTCCGGGTATTGTGCTTTATTACTATGGAGATAATGGGTAAATTGTTCAAATTACACCGTCCAGCGTAATGTTGAGACATAAAAGCGGCAAAAAATAATCAATGACTTTTTCATTTGAGTTCTGTTTGTTACGTAAATGATATTGAGTTTTGTAACTTCATTTCGACTGCTGATATTTCGCTTTGTCGGTTGAGATAAGTTTTTGTTTCCGTTTTTATTAGTTGCTGAATAGTATTTGTAACTCAGTTCAAAGAAATATTTGAAATCATCTCTGCGGACTGTTGTTGATGTTTATTAGACCACAAAAATGGATTGTTTATTTTCTATTTTGATTGGAAAGATTAAAATAACAATTATTGTAAACGAACTTAAATTTTGAACTATCGAATAGGCACAACTAGAATTAAGTAGATAACATGAAAATTAACTACCATCCATCACCATCCGTCTTTTAAATAAATTATTTGATTTACCTATTAGATTTTTAAAAACTCAAAACATTAAATAAAACTATTGAATATACAACTAAAAATGGTATTGAATAAAACATAAAAATAAAATATCAATGAAACGTCAAAGTATGGGGTAGGTAGGGCTATGCCCCAACTGTGGGAACGATACAGGCTTAGGTACTCTTCAAATAAACCGATTAAAACTAATAAAACTAAATTAATAGTAGATTTCATAGTAGTCATTAAAAAAAATTCTTTTTAATCTGTGTCGGTGTTGTAAAAGTTATTAAGTGCTTACTCATGATTTGTTTATTAGATGATTACGTGTCTTTTACAATTCCATAATGATTCCTTCGTAGAAATAAGGTAGGAAGCAAAAGTTTACTTTGGTATTGCTTTCGCTATGATCGTTTTTGAATCGAATTAATGGGCACTTCTAGTGAAATATGGATATTATCTATTAAGTATCTGACTACTCTCTAGATAGATCAGTGTCATGAGCATATGGAGCATATGCTATGCTATGCAAATTTTCTTCGTCAAATTGAGTTCACATTCTTTGCCACATTTACGGTAGGTAGTCGATTTACTAAAGTTATCTAACTTTTATTACATAGATCACACTAAACTATCTAACTTGAAAATCCATCATCACAAATGCTTCCTACATCAACACTTTGATGAACATCGTTAAACTGTTACGTTTACGATCTTACGATCGCCTACACAACAAAATATCTATTGTTCCAACAATTTCGTACCTATTAGTTATGCAAGCAGAAAATAGCATGTTACAGTTTTAGGGCTGACCTTTTAGAACTGGCCTGTGCACTAGTTTACAGCTGTAGAAAGTGGCCCGAGGAGACAGGAACTAACCTTTTGAGATCGACCTTTAAATCTTCGACCCCAGTACTTGTACGGTCAAGACAACGCGGTTTGCGGTGGCTGCTTTTTGTCATAATGTGAGGTTTGTGATTTTAAGTTTTCTTTTTTTATTTATATTGGAGCTTTTAACAGTAAGGTTATGTCAGCCCCATCGTGCCTTAACCTTGATACTCTACACAACAAAGAAAAGAAAACCTTGTTTTGAAATACAAGGTGTTACAAAACTACAAATAAACATTTAAGGGGGTGGGGTAGACCATCAAACTGAACAACTTTCACTATGGGACTAACATCGAAATCGCGAAAAAAAAAAAATATGTTCTATACTCTACAAATCTACCAGAGCTAAAATATGTATGGGATTTAAAATTATTTTTTTCGCGATTTCGATGTTGGTCCCATAGAGATAGAGATATTAGGTCCCATTGTTCAGTTTGGTGGTCTAAACAACCCCCTTATGAGTTTCAAAAATTTATTGTTACTTATGAAACACCTTGTAGAATTTGCATCAAAAGATTATTATGAAATCATAATCCAGCCACTCTAGTATGATTTCTCTACTGCGATCAACTCGCCTTTTTTTCAAACCACTAGTCGCAGCAAGCGAGACATTCGCTCTCTGAAAGCGAGGGACGAGGTCATTTTTATATGCAGCGCAGGCGCGTCGATATTTGCAAAGCAGACTTCATAGAGAAATCCTGCTAGAGGAGTAGAGGCAGTAGAGCACAATCGGAGAATACTAACTACGCACCAATGATGATGTAGGTATTTTGTAAAATCGAGTTAAAGAAGGTGCAATAATAGCACTGTAAAATATGAATTCTTAGAAGATACTCAAATTAAAATATTATTATGAGACCTCCATTTAGAATCTATATTTTACACTTTTATTTGGATAGGAAGAAAAACATAATGTGCAAAACAAATGCCTCCTGCATTTACCGCGACCGCAAACCGCTTTTCTATAACCTTCCTCTAAAAATCTGCTACCATTTCTCTATGATAACAGAATTCAGATACACCAACAATATTGGTGTGGGCGTGATCATCGGTCACGTATTGGCCTGAGTTATAACCCGGCTACGAAATAAATCTAGCCTAGCATTAGACTCGTACAACACATAGACCTCCCACGCGCTAAATTTACATACGTAATACGGCTGGTAACCATTTCGCTTCGTCAATTTTAACATTTGTAAATGAAGTAACTGAGCTTTTGTTATTATTATTACATAGAATTCAATTGTGAATGTTTGGCAGTTAGGCTATAGCGAAGACGAAATGGGCAGTAAAAGACTTTAGTAGCGCCTAACAAAAGCTAGCAACAAACCACTTCTTGTTGTTCCCATAGATCTGTGTGGTCACCTAGAAAGCAGGCTGATTCAAGGCTCGGTGAGCGACTAATATCTGCAAAGTAGCTGGGAAAGAGTGAATTTGAAAGATTACCATACGAGCAAAATTGTATTGTAGTAGGCTAAAGTGAATAATTTTAAACGTTTTTATTGTTTTGACTCCCCGATAGTTCTGCAGTGTTACGACTGCCATAGTCGCGGGATGACTGGAGAATTGCAGGTAGATTTTTGAGCCCGAAATATCGGGAAATATAAAAAGGCGGTAAGAACCCATTAAATTGATTAAGCTTAACCAATAAAAGTGTAAAAATGTTAGTAGTAGCATTGTTGTTGTCATGTATTAGTTTTTTAGTTCTTCGGGAACGGATCTCATCTTGATGATAGATCGAATACTTAGGATTACTGATTATGGCTACATAAACAACATTATAATACATTTTGGTATATACTTTTAGGACGGGTAGAATACGAATCTAGCAACCGTTTCAGCCGCTTTTCCTCTTCCTACCTTATCGTCACACAATTTTCCTAGTAGGTACCTACGTGTACCTACCTATTTTCCTTGCGTTATATTCAACAGTCAACAGAAAGCAACGTGAAAACCATCTCAGCATAACAATGGGTCGAATCAAGCACCGTACACCGCAAGTAATACCAACAGAGAGACAGATTTCTCCACGCATATCTACTGATTGGATTCGCAATAAAATGTTCGCGGTTGCACTGACAACTTATGAATTTTTCGTATTCGTGCGTGTAAAGTTGATAAAGCAAATAAATTAAAAAAACGCAATGGTTTCAGACGAAATAACGCCAAAAGCTGTTTGTTTTTTGCCCTATCGAATTTCGTAAAACTACATTTTGCTTTTGTTGTGTAAATCGGAAAACGTTATTAGATTCCGAGCGCAGGGTTGGCCTATTGTAAAGACGAAAAAAAATACCGTTACCATAAAATGTCTTACATTTTCGCGTGACGAATTCGAAGTAATAACGCGTTTACCTTGTGACAGAAATTACGTTTCAAGTCAATCACAAAAGAAATTTTTACAGCGATACTGCGAAGGGGAAGGGATCAGGACATTTGCGGGACAAATAAAGGCAAAAAATGTGGGGTGTCGTTTACTGCCATCGCGTTATGTGGCCATAAAATCATGTAACGCGCTCGCCCGCCAGCAGAGTTCAACTTTACGAGGCCTCTTGCTCCAAGAGTGTTTATCGGCCACACATGCACTATTTTTTTACTCATATTAACTTTATAGTGCTCCTTGACATTTGTACACATTATATTTATACGGTGGTACTTATTTAAATTAAAATCCGTGATCGAATCGGCGACATGTAAATTTTGTAGATTAAACTACTTCCTATGTAAAAAAATAGTACTAAATTCTTTACTTATTCCCCTTATTATGTAATTTCAGAGAAAATTACTATTATTTACGTCAAAATTACAAAAAAAAAATCCTAGTGGCAACATTATTACACCGCAAGTCGTGTCAATTAATTCATTTTTATTTATTTATGGAATACAAACAGTCACAAACTGTATTTAAAATAAGTAAGTTCACGAATAGAATAATAAAAACTGTCATGTATGTACGTATGTTATATTATATTGCCCTGTATAAGGAAAAGTATCATTCACCTTAAATCATATACTCCAACCACCAAATTGAACAACTTTGACGGATCAAACCTGTCAGAGCAAAAAGAAAATCAGCTGTTCCATAATAGACTGCAATACCTACACGACTAAAATGTAAGATACAACTGTATTTTTTGTGTTTTTACAGGTTTGCTCACATAGTAAAAGTTATTCAGTTTGATGGGTAGAGTATGTGGTTTAAAGGTTAATGATACTTTTTCTTACACCCTGTAAGGACGATTGTGTAAAAAATCTCTATTAAAACGTAGGTACTTATGTAAATACAAACTGCAAGGTAAATTTTTTCCCCTTGTTTGCCTGAATGCACAGTTGAAATAAGTACTTTGAGGTTCAGTTCTATATAAAACGAACTATTTTACTGTAAGTGCTTTTCTAGAACTAGATTAAGAATTTACATTAAGTTAGTATTCGGGCTCGTAATTCTAATAATGTTGCTTATTTTATCAGCATGCTAAACTTCAAAATAAAATTACTTGATAGCAAAACAAGTTCATTCCGGTAGGAGGTACCTTATAGAATTCGACTTTTTGGTGTTAGTAGTAATTGTATAAGATTAAAACATTGGTAAATAATACCCTAACTTTTCTCACTGGTAATTGGATTATAAAACATGATCTATTAAATAAACAAAACATTTACATAATATTCAGATTAATTAATAAACATAATAAATATACTTTTAGATTTAGAGTATGTGTGTCTGTTTAGACGATTTTACGTTTAAATATCCATCTGGTATCCTATAGTTTCATAGAGTACCTACCTATAAAATTTTTTGTCGTATAGAGTTGTGAGAAAGGACATGAGTTAGGTAATTTTTATCCAGGAAACAAAGCAATACCTGTCAAATAAGAAAACTACATACAGTTCCAAATAAAACTTGAATAATAGCAAATAAATAATAAATTTAGGTGCCTACTCGAAGGGCCAAGTAACATCCCCATAAATTGAACTTTATGCACTTCCAATAAAAGTCAAACAGATTTATAGAGGAATCTCTTCTCGAGTATTTAGCAAACGATATCAAGATGCGAAAACGAAAGAATGTGGCAAGTAATTGTTAAACTATGCAAATTATTTGCGAGAGAGACTAGACCTTTTGTGATAAAAAGTCGCACGTTTTACGCCTTCGATAAGGCTGCATGTTAATTAACTAAGTTGTTTTGTTAAACAAAGCTTAGATATTGTTACTTGTTCGTGTACAAAAGAGTTCTTTTGATTCGTGATATGCTGCTGCGTTTTAACTTTTAGCCAAGTTTAGCGCGTGGATTCGTATCTCTGTTTTGTAATTCACTTGTTTTTTATTCTCTGTAGGGTTGTCCATAGGCACTACACAAAATTTGCTTTTGTCTCCTTGTAGGCAATTAAAATTGACTACAAACAGTTTAGAGATTGGACAGTGTATTTGTATTACATATACCTACATTAAATATCTTCACTTTCCTTATAGTGCAGAGGTTGTATACTTACGAGTATTATCAGGGTTGGCTACGTTCGCTTAAAACAAGGATTTGGTCTTAATTTTGTGACATGTCAGTAGGTTTTTGAGCCAAGATGTTTTGCCTTGTGTACAACCATCTATACATAGAGGCACATAAACCTTCAGGTTAATTATATTATCTGGATTAGTGGGATTACAACACTTAAAGTACTATATTTGTTGAAATACTGCCTACACGGGCTCCTAGGTGGAAATGGCACGGATAAACTAAAAAAGCCTATAATGTGCCTTCTCCATATTTTCTTTATTGATGCAAGATTGGCGCAATGTTGTCTATAAAGATTTATGTAGATCTGGAAATGTAAATCAAATCTTTACGACTCGATTTCAAGATCACAATATTTTCATACCTGTCTGAACAATTCTTAGTACTAACTACTTATGTCGTGTACTTGAACAATAAAAAATTAAAAACAAAATATTGTTCAAACACACTTTATAAAATAAGTTGGGATTACCAATTGCAAACTCCATGGCCCTACAAATTTAATTTTGAAACTATGTGAAGATATAATATCGGGAACACTTCACAATAGTTAATTCCAAGGCCAAAAATGGCCGAAAGTGGTGAAATTCAAAATGTCAATTAATTTCAATAAAAATGAGAATTAAATACCATCTTGAACTAATACAACAATAACTCAATGGACTGGAGAGGGTGGACTACAAGCAAGCATGATGATGACGGCAACTTTAATATCACAAAAATCCTGCATTAAAAACTAAAAATACGTTTTAATCACAAATAAATTACATAGGTTTCCCAATTTATAAACTTGAGAAAACGCTACACTAACATTGTCACGGTTTTGCTGTAAAAACCGAAGCCTACGCCTAAACCAAAAAAGTAAAATTACGCGCCTTGTACCTATTTATTACTACTCAGTTCTAAAACACATGTAATAAAAATTCAATAATCGTAGCAGATTGAATTTACTACCTGATTCAGACTAATATACGAGGCTCGTAGCAACCGCAGCCTGCAATGAGGAAATTAATATCACTCATGCACTGGGCAACGCGCCGCCCGTCTAATTGTGTTATACTAGTTTTGAACGCGGTTTTACTTGGGATTTAAAAATAGAAAATCAAAATGTTATCACTTGTTTTTATTGTTCAGACTACTTCCGTGGTTAAGAGCGTTGGGCTTTTGACACGGAGGTCGTGGGTTCGATTCCCTCGGGGGACGAACACATAGTGATATGTCACTTTGTGCGTTTTTCCCAGTTGCTTAGGACATTGCAGGCTCAATCACCTGATTGTCTAAAAAGATAGACGATTTTGTTCTTCGGATGGCACGTTAAGCCGTCGTAGGTCCCGGCTACTATATCTGGTGGTAGTAGACGTTAAAAAAAACCACGTCATAGGCCGTAAGGCTGTTTGAATAAACTCTGACACCAGGGCTTGCTGCCCACACGATAAGAAGATTGTTCAGATAATTGTTTTTTAGTATCAAAACGAGGATGGTAGCTTTAGAATGCCCAAATATAATTGGCAAGACATAGGCGTCGCCTCCACTGGCTTGGCAATCTAGAAAGAATGGGTGAGGACTGAGGATCGGCCATGTTAGGAGAGCATATCTGGGCCGACCTACTGACTGACGCCCGTGTGTCGCCCCAGGTAGCGCTGGAACGACGTAGTTAAGGCTGACCTACGTGATCTTCAAGTCAGCCACGGGCAAGAGGTTAACGCAGGATCGGAAAAAGTAGCGATCTCTTATTTCGACGACCAAGACCAACTTTGGGTCGCTGATCCAGCAGAGCTAGGTTATCAATCATGTTAACATAGTGCACCAATTCGTGGTTATAAAACGATATGATTGGATAAAGTTACTTATACAGTGTTTAATTTGAGAGACCAAACATAATAAAAAATAGCATGTCATTTTACTAACAAATAACTGTATTTGTTAGTAAATTACGTAGTTAATATTTGTGTTTCTGAGTTCCTGAGTTTACAGATGTTCTATTTTAATTAAATAAACCCACTTGTGATAGAACCCCAGACAGGCATGCTGCAACTTTTACAGAGACCCAAAAATTATGTAGGTTGACATGTACAAGTTTTACATACAAACATACGAGTACATAAACTTAAAGGTTACACATAAAAATAAACACACAAACATTATTCTGTTCACGTCTATGTACCTACCTATTAGTATTAATTTATTTTTAAATGATTTGATCTGCTGCCGACTGTATTTACTGGAACATAAAGGCATCCTAATAGGAAAGACGTCTAGAGTCTAGACCTAATGATAATAGGTTATGTACGTCTACGGCAGGTTATTATTGTGTATTACATGAAGTAGTAATGAAAATTAAATAACGTTTATGGGCGATAAATTATTTAATGCTACTGTTTTTGATTATAATTTTATTGGTTTTCATTAAGTTATTGTTTTAGATTAAAAAATCGTTGAAATGCAAAGACAAAAGTTATATACGTCCAGCAGTGGACGTCCATCGGCTTAGATGGTTATGATGATATTGTAAATCAGTCAAAATATGAAGTGGAAAAAACACTGCATTAATTGGAATTTATTTTTTAAATAAAGTTTGCTTTGTGGCCGTGAACCTACAGAGCACAGTACACATGCATGGCTGGAATCAAGTATTTAAAATCTTCTATAATTGTTACATACGCTGTCAGGCTTAAAATACAGAATTACAATCATAGAATATATAATATATAATACAATCATAGAACTCCATTTGTGCCGCCGTCTGAGAGCCTCCCGCCTGGACATGACTTGCCTTGGGCGACCTGGAAGTCGTTAAACCGACTTCGAACCCAGGTCGGTCGCAGTAAGGACAACATGTTCAGGTGGGGATTCTCGGATGCGCAAAATGTGAGTTGCTTGTGTGGAGCTCCACAAACGATGGCCCATCTCACATCGTGCCCTGCGTGCCCTAACACCTGTACGCAGGAGGAGCTCATGACCGCTAGCGACGGTGCAGTATCGGTTGCCCACTTCTGGCAAGGTACTATTTAGCGACTTTGTTCAAAGTTTGAAGTCGACACGATGAGAAGAAGAATCATAGAACCACTGCACTGACATGAAAAGAAGACGAAAAATGCTAAGACAAACTATACCTAGTCGATGTTATGCAGTGATGCTTTCAAGAAAATATAATTTTCAATCCAAAACAAGTTGCTGGGAAAAATAAAATGTTTTTATGTCTGTAATCATGTTCTATTCTTACGGGCCTATAGTCGTGTTATAAATTACGAAACATTATTTTTGTGGTAGACCGCTATAAGTTGCCATTTGTAAATTGATCCCTTATTTATTGGTACGTGTCAAATCACCGGCGGCCTTCAGCTGTTAGTTCTGCTGTTATGGTATTAAAGTCTAAATTAGATAATCAATAACATGTCGAGTGTCGGTTGTAAATAAATAACGCAGTTAGCATAAAAACGCAATTTGTAGGAGATTTATTTCATTTAATGGAGATTAAAGTAATTGCATTTAAATTGTATTGTAATACCTACCTAGATTATTAAAAAAATGTGTGTATAAGTGTAAGTGATAGGTACTACCTGAGCATTTAAATATACATATCTATGTGTTTGTCTGTAGCCGTGAATAATACATGATGATGATGATTACATTACATTGTTTTTATTAAGACTGTTTGTGTCCAAAATTGAAAAAATAAAAAATAAATAAAATAAAAATAATAATTAATAGAAATTTGTTATCCTATCCTGTAATTAGTCCGTAATTTTTCCAAAAATAATATTTTTAAGCATAATATTAATATACTTCTTGGCGACTGTTTCACTTACCCCACCTGATAAAATATGTTTCACTTACCCCACCTGACCTTATACTTTGTTTTGCATGCCTACTTGAAACGAAAATCCATCCATAACCTAATTTGATTGCCTGAGTACCACAATTCTGAGTTGCTAAAAAATACAGGGTCTTTATTAATTATGCTGACACTTTTTCAAGGGGATCAACAGACCGTCAAACTGAACAACTTTCTCTATGGCACCAACATAGAAATTGCGAAAAAAATATCTGCTGTCCCATACATTTGGCTCGAGTAGGTTTGCAGTTTTTTTCTACAGCTGATTTTTTTTCGCTATGTAGAGATCGATTTCTATTGAGAAAGTTATTCAGTTTGATGGTCTGATCATCCCCTTAAAAAGTGTGAGCATATTAAGAAGGACCCTGTATAGTTATACAATAAAATTATAAAGCAATTATGCATACTGGAAACTGGCTAAACCGCAAGCTAATAATATAACGTGGTTTATGCACAAAGTAAGTTATTCAGTCATTATTTATTACTTCATATAACCAAAGCTTTGTAGTATAAAAGCACGAAAGTGTTACGCGACCAGCCCAATATATTATTTTCTACACAAATGCTATTTTGCGTGAATACAACTTGTTTTAATTAGTTGTTTGTGACCCAAATCCGTTAACCTGTTTTCTATATCAGTCAGTTGCGTGATTACTGTTAACTAAGTGGTATTTAAAAATTCCGTTAAAAGTTAGGTTTAAGCTTCACAAGTTACTAGCAAAACCGACCAAATACAACAGCAATGATATAATTATGATATGAGTACCAACAATGATTACTTTTCAAAATTAAAGTGGGAATGGATGTTGGAAGCATTTTTAAAGATGAGATAAAATTTGTTTCATCTAAGAAGAGGTGGTGGCAAGGATGATTCGATACTGCTAGACCTAGGTCAAAATACAGATGAATCGAGGATTACTCCTAGTTTCTTCAGAGCTGGTGACCTTTGCCTTATGTTATGATAAGGTACGAAAAATAAAAATAGTCGTTCATGTTAATGATAAAAATAAAACTATAGGCTATAAATATATAAGTATGATGTTTTAAATAGCTTCGAACTTTTTGTTTGCTTCATTTTTAAGCAAATTATGATGAAAGTAAATAAATATCTTTGACATTGTCAATTATCTATTCAAATTAAAGATTGAAATTTTTTTGTCTCGGGCGGGACTTGAATCCACGCTCTTCCAAACCGGGGAAACGTGCTAACCAATTACACCACCGAGCCCACTATCCAGAAAACGAAATTTTCAATCTGTTACGCCCGAGACAAAATTTTTTCAATCGTTAATTTGATTCGAAATAGCACAACATGACTGTAACATGTTTATAATCAATAATACTTAAATTATCTATTCCCATTTAAAGCAGGTACCAGAATCTAGTCCAGACTTGTATTATGATGATCAGTCCACGATATAGGTACAATACATATTATAAATACATCCATGACTTGGGTGAAAATATTCGTATTCACCGTATAAATATTTGCTCCTTTTTCGGCATTTTGGATTATGCATCTTTTTTTAAGGCGTTGATCTTTTGAAGTACCTATAAATCGGAGAACCCTTCGAGGATACCGTCATCTTTATTGTTTTCTTCGTATGGAATTCAGAGCCAAGATTGCTTTCTTTTGCCTTTGCATTTTGCAATTGGTTTTCCCAAAATGGAGTATCAGTTTTTAAGACGGTGTACTTCTTGATAAAGCTTTCAATATCTTGTAAAATTTTATGTACACTGATTTCCAGCTTGACCTTAAGTAGCCAGAGATTGTCTCGATACAAACATAAACAATGAGCACCCCTATAAAATAAACGATTTATTCAAAAAAGATAAAAGCGGTACTGTGACATTTAAGGTGGCGTCAAACGGCGTCTTTCCGACACAATTAGCCATGTCCATCAGTTAAAGAAGTGATTTTTAGAGCGCGATAGCTTCGTTTCCATGGTAACCGAGGACCACACACGACCAGGCCAATAAGGCAGGACCAAGAACTATGCAAATGAAGCCCTTCGGTTATTCGCCATGAATATTTTACGGGGTTTTGTTTTGCGAGATTAATTGAATTCGCTGCTAGTATCAATTACAACATTTTAGACTTTGTTAGTTTCGTGTTTAGATAATAGTTGTCGTGCTGGTTTGTTTGTATTGATTCAAATGTTTTTAGTTTTTGTTGATTGGTCGAGTTTGAGCTAAAAAACTTCTGTAACTAATGCCGTAGTTTATATTCAAAAATAATAAAAAATGATTTCGAATGACTTAAAATTAAATCGGTGATCCGTTTTATAGTTTTATTGTCTACAAAAACAAGGATCGCTTATGCCAAAAAGGACGTGAAGCATAATAATATCATGTACTATAGTCAGCTGCGGCGCGGCGAAGTTTTAAAGGGTAAACGTTAGTTGTGAGATAATACTGTTACTGAGACTTTAAATAAACGTATGGGAATAAAACCGTTATTATACACAAAAAGCAAACCTTGTCCCATTGAGAATAAGGTCATGTTTACGTTCTTTTACTAGTCTGTGAGCAAGTACCTATATATTTCCTGATATTCCCGCATAATAAAATAATGAAGACGGCACCGAGCGTCTGATACTGCTCTCAGTCGTATTTTTTAAATAAACTTAACTTTTATTGAATTGCAACTTTTTCTGCAGCTTGACATTGTGGCCATGCAAAATGCTGCCCATTAATTTTAGAAAAGAATGCGGATCTACCGAATAAAAATGGCTTTTTACACAGACAAATTGCATAACGTAAAATGTCATATAATTGCCACTGGCAATGCCAACCAGTTACTGTATAATTTTGAATATCAAGGACCGATTTATAAAAAATCCTGTCATAGATTATAAAATATTTTTTTTATTTTTGATGCCAGATTAATGTTCCGTGGTTTTATGATGTTAATAATGCTGCAATTTCAAATGTAAAATATTAAAAAACATTTGTTAAAAAAATCGTATTTCATAACTTTTCAAAGATATTACTTGCACGTTTAGAGATGTAGGAATGAACCAAGTCAGATCTTCTTTTTATGATGATAATAACATCAACACATTAATCACCATTTTACTAGGTAGTTACCTACTTCATTGGTCTCGAGAACATCTCAATTTACCACCTCGAAATGAAGTAGATTTAAAATCTGTTAAAATAGTTCTAACTTTACAACATAACCTATTTAGTTATTGTCATGTAAAGTCTACATCAATGTCACTAGTAACAACTTAATCGCAAAAGATATCTCACTTTATCCCCTCTTAACTAAACTCAAAATTGGTTAACATAACCCTAAAACTACCAAACGATACTAAACTCGGACAGCGTGGAGTTGGCATGTTCTCCGGGCACCCACGATCCACTTCTTCGAACGATATCGGGAAGACAATTATCTGTTCTTGGAGCGATAAATCGCTTGTCCCGACGCTGACCGTTATTGCTAGACATGACTATCTGATCCTGTACTCCTGTGACATATTATTGAAGTGTAGGGCATTACTGTTTGTCACGATTGATGATGTTGTGCTTATTTTCCATTTGTCGTTCGCAGGTCCACCCGCAACGCTGACCCACATCGTGTCTAAGAACAACCAATAGTTCTGGAGTAAAATAAATGCACAAAGCTTGGTCTTTGTTAATATCTTGTCTTTCTTAATACCAATTTTTTTAAGGCTATGATCAGACCATCAAACTGAAGCACTATCTCTATGGGACCAACCTGGAATTTGTAAAAAAAATCATCTGTTCTATACAAAACTGTAAACCTGTCGACCCAAATGTATAAGACAGCAATTTTTTTCTTGTGATTTCGATTTTGGTCCGTAACCCCATACAGACAATTTTTTAGTTTGATGGTCTTATCATCCCCATAAAAAACCATTAGCATAATATATTAAGAACGATCCTGTTAATCTGATATGTCGCGGCCAATTGGGAGACAGGCTAATCAGTTCATAATTATTTCTACAAGAATGCCCTTGACATCGAGCCGGGCCCAGAAGAAGATCCAACTTGAGAGTCTTCTTCAGAGAGTATAACATTTTTACACAGCCTGAACGATTGGAGAATTGAAATCGATAGGACTGCGGTTTTCGGTCAGGTAACCTTTACAAATAATACATTTCAGGTCAATCGAATTATCCTCCGTTTCGCAGCTGAGTAATAACTATAAAATCCCGCTATCCCCCTTTTCCCACCGCTTATTAATTACGCAATCAGCTGTCTTGTATTACACAAGGTATTTCTAAATAGATCACTTTTTGCGAACAACTAAATCATGTGTATCCGCATTTCTCTGATCGATTATATCGGACCATACCTCTCCCATTTAAGGACATCTGAATGACTTATCTTGGTACGTGTCGAACCGCGTATCAGTAACATAGGCACGTATCGGCTACGCCCTATCGTTTGATTCTGGTTACTAAAGTTTGAAGGAAACGATGTGGAAATATTCAAAAGTTTTGCGTTATTGATCATAAGTAACATTGTTTTATGGCATGTTCGGCTTGTCGTCAGTCTTCGTACAATAAATTATAGCTCTCTTAACTTGGCTTAACCCTTTTCATCTAATGTTTAGAAGTCATATACATATTTTATATCCGAGTCTGGTCTTCTTTCGATCTTAATGTTACTAGATTTTTAATCTAGTAAAACCATGCATCTATTCACAAAGCGACACATTTAGTCAAGGAGATTACTTAACTTATGGAAGGTACTTAACTTCATCATCATCATCACAGCCTATAATACGTCCCACTGCAGGCCACAGGCCTACCCTCAGGGAGAGGGTCTAGGCGTTTCCACCACGCGTGTCCACTGTCCAATGCGGATTGGTCTTCTTCTTCTCGTGTGGAATTGTCACGTCTTCTTCAAATCGTCAATCTCCAGTATCTTGCCACCTCTGTCGTACTGGCCGATGCGCTCATTAGATCCCCCGATGCGGTTTGTTAGACTTCACATACGCATCGGAATTTCCTCTTTAGCGTATGCAGGTTTCATCACGATATTTTCCTTCACCGTTTGAAAGCAGTCGGACATCAGTTAGAAAAACTCATTGGTACATGGCATGCCATCCGTGCGGATTCGAACCAGGACCTCAAGATTGAGTTTCCATAGCTCTCCGCAACGCTCCACCGACGCTCGTACTTAACTTGATGAGTTCCAATTGTCGTAGATTCTAAATACGATACTTTCAATAGCAATCATAAAATAATGAAGTACGAAATCTCGAATAGTTCCACTAGTTCCGCTACAACTGTCAATAAATAAGCTGTCCACAAACGTAGCGGGTCTCGCCACATATGCTTAACTGACGGTAGCTAATTGAGCTGGACATCTGATCGACCTAAAGTCCATACCAGAATACCCCAAACAAAACTCTTAAGCCTTCGTTGTAAGTATGAAAATGGCTTAAATTGCGGGAATTCAAAATGTGAACTGACCTAACGGGCTATCTAACTGCAAGTTAATAAATTAAGTTTAATCTATTACGGATTACGGAAACGCAAGCGTGGCGCCGGCGTCGTTTGATGTGGGCTTTGGAAATGTTACACTGGACTGTGTTACATGGAAGATTTGTGTAATGTTATAATGTGTAAATGGAATGGACAAGTGTGTTCCAGTAGCGAATCGGACAGGTGACATATCTGATTACTCGCAAGCTCATAATGTATATGGACAAGATCTTACATTAGATTCATAAATGGCTTATTATGAATGTGCTATGTAAAGGGTACAAAGTGTTAGTAATGCTTATACCTGTACATTCAAACATTGAATCATATACTGTGGAATAAGCGATACCTACTTAGCTACTTTGGAATTATAATAATGGGCAGAGTAAAGGCGCAAGAATGTCGCAGATCGCGAACTTAAAGGAGTGTATACCTTTCGCCAGGGTCCAAGGGACCTCCAGTATTGGAAAGGAAACCGAAGAAAAGATAACATATTATTTCATACTAATACTCTCTAGTGCGTTGAATGTGACGGATAACGTGTAATTTCTCTATGCGGATAACCAAAACATTAAGGGCCTGTTGCCCCACTGCTGGATAAGTCATTGTTAGCTTAGTTGACAGATCGTTTGACAAATGTATTTCGTATGAAAGATGTGTCAAATTATCTGTTATATAAACTGACAATGACTTATCCAGAAGTGGTGGAACAGGCCGTAACTATTTTAAATTAACAGACTGACTGACATTATTGACTAAAGTACAATAAAATGACTTGTAATGAAAATTATTAATAAATATATGTTTATGTCTATGTCTACTGTACACCTACAGGGTGTTAGGGTAAACAGTTGCATTACTTTAAGGGGTGATTGTACCCATGATACTGAACGTCTTTCCCAAAGAAACATATAGGCATTTCGCAAATTTTTGACTTTTCATATAAAAGTTATCTATCTGTTGTAATATTTTGTATTTGTAATTTGAAATTGTTGTTCAGTGTCATGTGTACAATGACCCCTTAAAGTAATGGAACTGTTTACCCTAACACCCTGTATGAGGTGCTTCAGACAATGAAACTAAACAACTTTAACTATGAGACCAACTTAAAAATCGCGGAAAAAAAAAACACATTTTAATCTAGTCGCTATTGACATTTTCTATTAAGATTTAGGTTTTGGGTCCATAGTGAAAGTTTGATGTTCTGAAGCGCCCTGTTCGATATTGTAACCCATTAAATTTTACACCTTGTATAATATTTTCATTACTACAATTCAACTGAAAACAAAGGTCAGATCAATTACGAATAATGACGTAAAATCCAGCATGATTCAGCCATTAATGGCATAGGGCATTTCTGCAAAAGCCTTTTGTTAAAATGCCCACGCAACAGACGCCTTGACTTTGATGTTATCGTTATACAAATCAGAGGTTGGTCATTTCTCGCTGTTATCACAAGAACTAGGTTTGGCATCTTAATGGGTACGTACATTAGTACCTATTTAGTTAGTAGGTAGTGACAAACCAGTCTCTTATTTGTTCCTGCTTAACATACTTGTTGACTTGTTGCATACAAAGCGTACCTTTCTTACATGTGACGTAACTGAAATTGTTCGATATCACACACCGTTGCCACTGTTTGGAAAATGGGGTTTACTCTATACGAACTTATGTCTTTATATTCATTCTAGTTATGCCCGGCATGCGTTGTAATGCAACTTTAAAAAAAATCAGAGACGCATCAATCAAGAAGCTTGGAAAACCAAGCTTTTTGATAAATATACTCACGACTACAGGGTGTAAGAAAACACCCTAGTAATACTTAAAGGGGTGCTTCAGACCACCAAACTGAACAATTGTCACTATGGAGCCAACATCGAAATCGCGAAAAATAAATCAGCTCTTTCATACAAAACTGTACGACCAACTCGACTCAAATGTATGGGGCAGCCGATTTTTTTTTGCGATTTCGAAGTTGACTCCATAGTGAAAGTTGTTCAGTTTGATGGTCTGAAGAACCCTCTTAAGTATTACTAGGATATTTTGATACCCCTGAAGTCGTGTGTGTATTTATCAAAAAGCTTGGTTTTCCTTTGGCTTCTTGATTGATTCGTCTCTGGTTAATTATTATTATTACTGGTTATTATTAGTTTATTATAAAAGCCGCATTGCAACGCGTGTTTTGTTACACCCTGTATATTGTTCCCCAAGGAGGAGTATGAAAATATCATGAAAGCGACTTGGCTTGTATTCTTTGTATTATTTACTCCAGTCCTAGATTCATTCAATTATTCGCTTATTCGCTACATTCAAACTTCAAAACAAGCACATTACACGATTTTTTACCCGTACTTCTGTGTTCTACGTAATATTTCACAGTTTCTAGGGTATGAAGATCGCCTATCGCGGTTGATAAGCCTGGTCGTGAAGGGCTTAGTCAACCGTCGCGTGATCCGAAACACTAAGTTAACCGAAGGTTACGAAATCATTCGATGCTATCAGCCTATGTGACTACGAATTGTATTTGTAACACTAAGCTTTAGCCTTGTTTTATTATTTATGGCTACTAGATGGCTTTCAGGTAATAAGCCTGAAAATACATATTTTTAGTTAAGTATTTCCTCATTAACACATTCGTATACGAGTCCTTCTTAATATGCTGAAGGACTTATAAGGGGATGATCAAACCATCAAACTGAACAACTTTTTCTACGGGACCAACATCGTAATAGCCAAAAAAAAATTGGTTCCATACAATACCTACTGCAATCCTACTAGACTCAATTAATATATGGGACAGTTTTTTTGTGATTGCGATGTTGGTCCCATAGAGTAACTTGTTCAGTTTGATAGCCTGATCATCCCCTTAAAGAATAATCAGCATGAACGTCCGTGTATGTTTGTACGTCTTGCGCCCAGACTGCAATTAAATATTCGTTCATCCATGAACAAATCGCAAACGAACTGTGAATAGGCATTGAGTGAAAATTTCAAACGGAATGGATTAATGTCATTGTATTCATTTTTAGCTATGTATCTAAATTTTATAACTTATATGGGCGAAAGTCTGAAATATGTATTAAGGGTAGAACAAAAATAAAATAAAATACTACTTAGAGCTTATCATAGCTTTGTGACTTCAAAAGATACCGACGAACGCATGTTTCAAAAGCATTCATTTCACTTGTCCATTTCTAAATTTATACTCGTCCAGGTTAGCTAGCGACCATCAGGAACATCTTCTTTTTACTCTACTCAAGTACACAAAACAAACAATGGTGATAATACACACTACCTGTTTGAAAAACAAGCGTGCTCTGGCGCTTTCGGTCTATGTGCATATTATGTTTGTCACGCATCATTCAATGTGTTCTCAAGAGTAAGTATAACTAATAATGTTGATCACGTAACATTAGTCTCGGTATTGTTTGGTAAGTGTATTGTGTCATCATCATCAATCGGCCTAAAACGTTCCACTGCAGGGCGCAGATCTATCTTCAGAGAGGGTGTCATGGGGTCCACCATGTGTGTCCCAATGCGGATTGGTAGACAGAGTTTTGTGGCGCGCCTTGGGAGAGGCCTATGTTCAGCAGTGGACGATGATAGGCTGATGATGATGATGACATTCGGATCTACATTTATTCTTCAGCGAATGCATAATGCTACTAGAGTATTGTGAAATTTAAAATAGTTGCTACTTTAAAACAAAAATTTTAAATGTCAAAAACCGGATTGTTTGAGTTATGTTTTAATTTTATCAGTTTTGATTTGGATGTTTTGTATTTTCTTTCTTCTTTTCCGTTCCGTCTATCTTATATGCTCTAGAAAATGACGTTCCTGAGTGACAGAAAAGGATGGAACGACGGAAAAATGCGATGCTGTGCTACGTGGTGTAGTTCAACCCTTAATGGTCAAGTACTGTTTCTCTACTCGTTTTAGAGTAAAAGATGTTATCCTAAGTTAATTCATAAAACTTCAGAGTACTACATACAAAACATCTGAACGTTTAAAGCGGTCAGTGCTTCGGCATAGCCAATCGATACTTTCAGTATATTCATTCACGGTAGTTCAATAATAGACTATTTTAATTTACTTGATTGCCACTAGTTATTATTTAATCATTTCGTTGAAATGTAGACTTTGTACAGTCAGCAATAAAGCTGCTATTTATTTTGCATTTAGAAATAACTTTATCATATTTGTTACAAACTTGTAAGTGAATGCGTACAACGGATTTAGTGTGACAAAGTTACTAGTGTGTAAAGCTACTTTGTTTGCTGACCGTATGTACACCCACATGTAATATCGATCAGTATTTGTCATGTACGTTTAAATAAAAGTTTTTAGAACCAAGGGCAATGTCAATAAAAAATGTAGCATGGAATTTACACGTGACGGAGCGACATTGAAATTGACGTATCGATTCAAAACGGATGAATCGTGTGGAACGGTATATCTACTTAACACGCTATTTTATCTATGTTTGTTATTGATATTAGTCACACTATATCGTTTGAATATTAACGTTGCGTTATTTAAGTTAATATTTTTTTTTAAATTATACTTTTTTACATTGACTTGGATTACGGATAAAGGAAATATAGATGTCACAGAACAATAGATAGCCATTTTATTGCCTCTGCGTACTACAATAAGACATAATGTGCTGCAAGTAGGTAATCTGTTTTCATTGTCAAGCAGTTTGTCTCCAACAAATTGCTTATCTATCCCAAATCCTAATCTTAAGTTTTTGAGCAAAAAACACAGTTGTGAAAAGTTTGCGGAGCTTCGTGGCAAACTGCGAGAACACCACGCGAATGACAGCAGCTCGTGACAAAAGTTGCATGTTGTCTCCCAAGTACTCTTTATTCCGTGCATAAGCGTCCGTTTATGAATGTCTGTATAAACTTTTTGACAATGATGTGGCATTGTACCTACTATGCTGGTTGGGTTGGGTCTCAGTTTCTGAACAAAACTTGTACTTATTATAAACTAATGTTAAAAAGCTTTTAAGAGCATTGCTCAGATAGATGTACATAAAGTCTAAAATAGACTGACTCAATGATAAAAGAAGTATAATAATAACATTTTATTGTCTACTTCGCGCGTGCAGTAAAAAACTGCAGTAAAATTGCATGTTTATGAAAACAGCTCGCGTATTCATTGGAATTAGTAATTTAAAGTAATAATTAGTACTTTATTATACTGTAGGCATACCTATTTTATTGTATTATAGGCATCATGAGTCATAAATAGTAATCACACTTCTGATGTTAAAAACTATTTTTGCTACTGACTTCACATTTAGCTGTCCAGATTAACGATGCTGTAATTCATCTTTTTTGCCGCCCATCACTTTAATAGTTAGCGATAAGATCATTTAACTGATAAAGTTTAATTTAATTAACGATTAAATAATAATGTTATGTCAGATGTGAATTGGTAGTCAAATTCTTAGTAGCTGATTCATTTGTAGCGGCATGGCACGGCATAGCGGAAACCGTCTGCGGAAGCTGTCTGGTAATCTAGGTATTCAGGTATTGCAACTTATTCGTTTTTATAAGAATAAGTTCAATCAATCTCCTGGCTTGTTCCCTATTTGGGGTCAGCCCTCCTGATACTATTTCGCCACTCTTGGCGATTTTGTTTCGATTTTTTATAAGAATAAGTTCCTAAAAGAATATTTCTGATGCAAGTTTAGCGTAGTAATAAGGGCAAAATGAAATGTGATAGTCAATCTCTAATCTATAAATAGAGCTTGGTTTTTTACGCAAGACATTTTGGTGCGATTTTCACCATTATTAAGAATATTTCTTCCAGTAGGTTTATGTGTATGACACATTTATAACCTGAAAGAGGATACTAGCAACGATAATGCTGAGATGATGTGGTTTTGTGGAAAGAATGAGTGATACACTCACATATAAAATATATAAAGCGAGTGTGAGTGAAACAGTTGAAAGGGGTCGCCCTAGATGTATACGTATGCGGACCAAATTTGCAGCGTTCTTAAGAAGGGCCAGATCAAATGTACCCGAAACGATCCCGCGCGTGCCGTGCGCACCGTGGAAGTGCGTCAGGATCGTACAGCCATGGCGATCTATGCCTACCCTAATGGAAAACAGGCGTGAGCATATGCGTGTATGTTTGCATAATACATATTTAAAGATCCAACACGGTCAAATCCGGAGCGAGTCGCTAATAAAATCCATTTCAATATGTCAACGAATATTGATCATTTATCCATTCTGGTACTTCGTCATTGACAAGACACATACAAATTCAAAGATAACTAGGTCATGTTCACTCTCGCAATGCGGATTTAAAACAACATAAATTCTGCAACCTATATCTAACATAGGTACCGGCTGAACCACTTATCTATTATCAGTGCACAAATCTTAGCAATCAAGCCACTTGGTCCAGTTGAATTTCTTTAATGAGTCAGAGCTCTAACGATTTTCCGTCAACCAAACAATCGGACATGAATAATGGAAAGCACGTACAAAACTCGACCTAGATCTGGAATTGTATTAGTATGCTTGTTATAGTGACCAATGGGCTAGCCCTTTACTGTATAGCCTTAAAGAATTCGCTTTATTCTCGACAGAGATGACAAGCAATGTGCTGTTAATGTTTAGCAATAACTTTCATTCTCATCGTCAGCCTATTCAAAGTGTTAGGTTAACCAATGAACATTAAACCTGAAAATGTTTTATATACTGTTATTTCCAAGCATATTATTCGCATATGAGTTATAGGTCTCTATACGTCCCACTGCAGGGCACAGGCTAACCCGGCGTTAGTCCACTACGCGTGCCCAATGGGGATTGGTAGACTTCACATATGCATCGGAATTTTATCTTCGGCGTATGCAGGTTTCTTCACGATGTTTTCCTTCACCATTTGAGAGCAGTCGGTATTACGTACATATAGATTGGAAAAACTCACTGGCACACGTTCAAATCAGCGTATGGACACATGCCTGTCGTTCGTGCGGATTCGAACCTGGCCCTCAAGATTGAGTTTCAGTTTCCATAGCTCTCTAACGCGCCACCGGCACCGACACTCCTAATAGGTACCTATTTTATAAACATAATTTTCTTCAAAAACCTGAACTGGGCCGCGTGGTGTGGCCCACTCACTCTTACCCTTAATCGTAAGAAAAGGCCTTTGTCCTATAGTGGGATCCTACAGGCTATAACTATATGAAACAATTAGACATTTGTAGCTATACAGACAGCAGCAGTGCAGCAGTATTTCAAACAGATGCTGCTGTTTGAAACATCTACTTAGATGGAATACGGTTCATGATGAGTAGTTATAACTATTCTAAGTTTCTGCATTTTATATCTGACGTTCTCTGATAATATGTGTGACAGCTGGATGGTGTACCGCGGTGTTGCTAATTAGCAATAACAGATAAACAAAATGTTGCATTTAAAAAAGTACAGTCTTCAGAGTCTTAAGAAAAGAGATATAAATTTATTAAAGATTCAAGGACTTTTCATTTAAATAATCTTTAGACAAGTGTCCTATTGACGCCTTTTGTATAAAAAAATAACTAAAATGACTTTAAGTGTTCATGTGACCAAAGCATTAACATAACCGGACTTAAGAAAAACCACTACCTCATATCGGGGTCAAAATACCAAAAACAAAACCTTCATTACGTCAAATCACGTTATTGAAATTTACACCTTATTACACGCAATTTGAATGAGGTTATTGAAAAATTGGAGCAGCAGACGGTAAGGGCCATCTGGGTTACAACTTTATTACGTAGGGCCAGTAGGTCAGATCTAACTTTTATTTTACATACAATCTAAGGAACAATATAATTGACCGAATGTTTCATAAATTGTTGTACTTGACAATTGTTGTACAAATGTAGGTTAATATTACTTTTTGTATTTGATTAGATCTTTACTGTAACATGGCATAACAACTCACCATATTCGAATGTGAAAAGTTTATGCAGGGTCCTTCTTAATATCATCATCATCATCATCACCAGCCTATATACGTCCCACTGCAGGGCACAGGCCTACCCTCTAGGAGGGTGTTTGGCGTTAGTCCACCACGCGTGCCCAATGCGGATTGGTAGACATCACATATGCATCAGAATTTCTTCTTCTGCATATGCAGGTTTCCTCACGATGTTTCCTTCACCGTTTGAGAGCAGTCGGTAATATGCTAACACTTTTTTAAGGGGATGATCAGACCGTCAAACTGAACAACTTTCTCTATGGAACCAACATTGAAATCGCGAAAAAATAATCTGCTGTCCCATACATTGTGCTCGAGTTGGTTTGCAGTTTTGTATGGAGTGGCAGATTTTTGTTTCGCGATTTCGATGTTGGTGCCATAGAGAAAGTTGTTCAGTTTGATGGTCTGATCATCTCCCTAAAAAGTGTCAACATATTCAGAAGGACCCTGTGTAGAATTTATGTGTAACGTTTGTGCCTGGCAACACTGTAAATCTGTTAAAAAGTAAGCCTAGATTTGTAAATCACAAGATTGGCTCATGACTTTGCAGTGTGGTTTAAAACTAATTGCAGTGGTATCTACTCAAGTTTAATTATTTTTAATCTGCTACTGCAGTATTTCGTTGGCTTCTAGTATATAATACTGTATAGTATATAGTGGTTATTCATTTTAAATATAAATTGTCTATTTAGCCAACAGATAATTATAACATAAGTGCTTCGCATTTCCAGAAATTATGAAAATTTCACATAAAATACATCTTATTTCCTTCCACGCAAGACATTGAATTGCCTACTCTATATTTAAACAGAAGTACCTCATAAACCATAAAGATAATTATTTCAATTCTAGACTTACGTAATAGATTTAGCTTTAAGGTACGATCAAAGCAAAGCGGTTTGCGGTTTCTTTAGTGTTAGTAAATTCACGGTATAAATCAAATTTACCTATTTTAAAGAAACAACGTAAATGTTTATAAATATAAGGTTTGGGAAATCTGAATTATAGCAAGAATCCGCAAGAAAAATAAGCATTAGACAGTGACATAAGTACATCAGCATAATATTACGTTCCAAATCCAAAAAAGCTAGTTTTAATTTCTTACCATTTTATTTATTTTTAATGAACCCTACATCTTCTTTTATTGGGTTAATAAACAAGATAATCCAAATATGATAATTTTAAATGATAATTTTAACATCGCTACAACAAACGTTCGAACTCGAACTACAAAACCACACCCCCGTGATCGCAGACCGCGCTAGTTCAGCCCATGCCTTTAGTTTTACTCTTAAGTTCTTGATTAGCCGTCTTGAACTATGGACTCAATAAAGGAACTGCGCTATGGTATCCGCAATTAAGTAAAATTGCTAAGTTAAGCAATTCTCCATTGTAATTGGCTCTAAGTAGCCTATAACTTTTGTCTAATAGGATTGTATCTGTTTATTTCGTTATATTATTACGTTTAAGGGTTTGTCGTACTCACGATTCGTACTATACCTGAATAAGAAATAGGAAATGTATTTAAAGAAGGATTTGAATTCTAATTTTGCAAGTTTGGTAGAAAATCATGATGAATTTGCATCTGATATAAAGGATTTTAAAGATCTGTTATAAAGATGCTAAGTCGCATTATAACTTATGATAGTTACCATCAACACCAACAACCAACAAAAAACCAACAACTAACAATCAACAAACCAACCAACATGTCTGTCTGTGTGTGTTTTTGTTATAGTTATCATCATAGAGCCGACTAAAAATAACTTGCATTTTAGCTCAATACCAGCTCAGTTGGTTTCTGCATATACCTACTTCACAGAGTAAGATAGTCAAATCAAGAAATGAATAATTAAAACGTCATAATAACAAAAACAATTAAGCGCTACATGCTCAAGTGTCTACGATGAAATGTTCAAAGGAAAAGACATCAACGAGACGCACAGCGTAGTCATGCGTAGGCGCAGGTTGTGGACAAGAAATTGATTAAGTTTTATAAAATGCAAGTCTATAAAATTAAACAAGTTTAACAGTTAGTGCATTTACGAATACCGTTATTATTGAGTATTGAACACGATCTCGCTATCCTTGCCAAATGCAGAGATGTTTATGTGAGTGTTATACTTATAATCCGTAGCTTTATTTTTGTTTTTTTTGAAGAAAGAAATAGGTTTACAGCGAATCTTTAAAAATGTATTGAGCTATTTTAGGTGTAGTTTTTGCGATAGTTCTCATACTTTGGTGTAAATTCTTTGATCGATTTTTATCGCCTCTGCGTTCTTCCTATGAAAAAGTTTAAAGACACGTCTTGGTTGTAGTAGAATGTGTAATAGAATGTATATTTACTTTTTATTTACAGACATAGCTTTGGTCACAAAGTTAAGCAATCAAAGGAAGTCCGATTTTATAAACTTAGAGGGCCTTTTTTCATGATTTCTGGATAGGTTCCTGATTTAATAGCTGATCAGGGGTGCTCATACTTTGGTGTAAATTCTTTGATCGATTTTTATCGCCTCTGCGTTCTTCCTATGAAAAATTTTAAAGACACGTCTTGGTTGTAGTAGAATGTGTAATAGAATGTATATTTACTTTTTAATTACAGACATAGCTTTGGTCACAAAGTTAAGCAATCAAAGGAAGTCCGATTTTATAAACTTAGAGGGCCTTTTTTCATGATTTCTGGATAGGTTCCTAATTTAATAGCTGATCAGGGGTGCGATTTTTGTATGTCACCGGTGAGTTTGATTGGTTTTTAAATCTAATACAAAAACATTATCATACTCATGAATTCAATACGAGTGAGAAGGGGTACTCATATTGAACTCATGGGTATGAGAATTTAGTCACCGGCAGTGTTGCCAGATAAAATTTTTAGAAATCCGTAGTTCAAGGTTGAAAAATCCGGAGAAATCCGTAAATCTACAGACTTTTTTTTAATGCTTTATCTGACTAATTTGAAGTGGACTGACCCAAAAAATAGCTCTAATTGAAACAGGCCTTTAATCTTTTTTTAGTATTATTTATTTAAATATTGATCGGTAACAGTCCTACAGTTACGGTACTGTACTGTTGTCAATAATTTGAAGCTACCTTGCTAAGACAGTTTTGATAACTGATTTCCTTAACAGTTCTAGAAGGACTAATAAAATCATTTTTAAAATTGTAATTATTTGGTTATTACTACATTAAGTTGTTGTGTTTATAATAATTGCTCGACAACGATTTTATGCATAATCATACAATCGCACGTAATTATGAGTAAGTTATTCTGAAGTGGATTTGCAATTGCCGATGTAGCGTCGGTATGAGTAGGGATGGCTTTGTGTTCAGTGTTATATTTTATGACACACAGTCACATACGATCACCAGACACTATTGAAAATAGATTGAAATCCAGTAAGATTAATGGCGTATGGAACATGATTTTTAGTATAGAAAATTAATGATAATATTTATTATAATGACAGGAGATTAACGTCTGTGTTCTAACGGACACGGATTATTTATTTATTAAAATCTACAGAAGTTATTTTTGATAAGTTTTAATCATAATTTGAAGTTAGAATTAAGGTACAACATAAGAGGTCTAATTCTGGTCCATTTCAAAATACCTATCTTTTATTCGTAAATAAAGCTATGTGATTTTATGCAAAAGCAAAACTTATGTGTTTTGAAAATGTACCCATTTCTGGTCGGGTTCGGGTACAAATGGATACATTTCACACATCAGCAATCGGCAATTTGTACCCCAAGACCATTTGCCATTCTCCCCATAGATCAAATTGAATAAGAACTAGATGTCTCTTATAAAATCTGGTAAAATTGTTGTGCTTTACAATGTTTACTATTACTATCAGCGAGCGATGGAGCAGTACCTACTGAGACAAAAGTGACCTCATATTTTATAATTAGCTTTAGGGCACTTTTGAATGTGCCATTTTTGAAGCATTGGTTGTGTAAGTAGTGTTATAATCTTGAGCGAAGAATCTCTCCTAAAATCGTCCGTTAAGTTGGTTCGTGTGTATTAAGGCGTTAGGTCCAACTAAAGGCGAGCTCATACAGACCATTGTGGTGATAAGTGAACAGAGATATGTCGTTTAGATAGCGTGTCGGCCACGATCTCACCATCTGTGGAATGGACTTTATGGGTTCACCCCGTGAATTCAGATGAGTTTATTGGCTTTGATTGCGGGTACAATATGGTTTAAGTGTTGTGGGTTTATGTACTCTCGGTTAGGTCCACATTTGTTAGTTATATAAACCTACATAGAAATATGCGTTACTTTAAGCTAGAATTGATTAAAAATGAAAATTTAACGTTTTGACCAACTCGTATGATTTTAATCCAGATTTTTAAATTTTTATTCTAATCAAAACTGTTCCGTTTATTCAGTAAGTTATTGGGTTACATTTTTATTTGTATCTTTTGTAATTAATCATACGACTAAATAATCGACGCGGGCTAGATCATACATATAGGGTCCTTCTTAATATGCTGATCAGACCATCAAACTGCAACTGCAATCCTTGTCGACCAAAATGTACGAGAGAACAGATACTTATTTTTCGCGTTTTCAATGTTGGTCTTAAAGAGTTCTAGTTATTCAGTTTGATGGTCTGATCATCCTCTTAAAAAATCGTCAGCATATTAAGAAGGACCCTAACTAAAAGCACTAAAAAAACTGTTTTTCGCCTTTTTTTGTTAAATAATTTCTCACGTTGCTCAGTTATTGGTTTTATAGAATAAACGGTTTTCAAGATTTCAATTAAATTATTACTACAAGGACGTAAGGTTATGTGTATGTATCCTAATATTAGTTAGGACACTCTATTTACTAACAAGTATACTTACATGAATGAATGAAAGTGAGTATTGAGTATGAGTGTATTCTTACATGAATCCGTAGTACTTACCATGTTTCAGTCTGTGTGATAATGTAAATCACATGACCTCTCAAAGGTAAAACTCCTTCTTGAATAAAGTTAAGAATTCGAACTTACTACCGTATACTTCAGCAAACCAATTACCAGCTAAGCGTTCGACCCACAGCCGTTAAAACGTAGAATGGTGCGGTCGATATAGAAATAAAATTCTTCATAGCTTGTTGATCAACAACATAACCTAGTTGCTTAAAGTAAACATTTCAACAATTATTCCAAGTAGTTTCGTCATAAGCTTCAACAAAGTTCTTAGAATAACAACAGTAACATCGTTCATATGACGTGACGCAGTTTGCCAGTCCGCTGACTATAAAAACTACCACTATTATAGTAGCTACCATAATACCCAGCAAGATTGGAAAGTAAATAAAACTTCACATAAAGAAGCCAACAAAATCAAATCCAGTGATTCATCAAGCACAAAAGTTACTACAAACTGTCAAAACTACGGCATCTACATAAACTTGCTAAAATAAAAGTTAGACAAAGTTATAATGAATATTCCTATCCACAGATAAATCTTAAAAGATTAAAAGCTACGACTAAAAGCTTAAACAAAGAAACAATAAAACCAGTTACAAAGTAAATCAAAGCACTTACTGTTATCACGCAACAATTACGAAAGCTTGCAGTTATCAGCTCTGACGTAACGCACTTTCTCCAGAATCCGATCACTTCTCAACCCTCAGTCAACAAGTACATATAACAACCTATATCACAAAACACAGTCTCAACACTTGACAGTTCACTGAGAAGTTTATTTTTGTTTATTCGTTGTAGTTGCGCGCGCCGCCGGCTTGGAGTGGAAATGGCGGGCGTCCGCTGCGTGACTTGGCCCGTGCCATACTAGAACGACTCCGGCCGGCCATGGCTACCGAGCGGCCGAGCCCCGCGGTCCCTCGCCTTACCTTACCCATAGCCTACCACCACACATGAAAACTTATACCCTATAGTCCACCTATTCTTATTGCACGTTTTATCGCTGCGAGTCTCGACTTTTTGTAGGACTTCGGTCTGTGAAACATTGGAGTAGAATGCTGGTCTCAATTTGACTATAAAAACTATGGTCAAGTTTGTTTGAAATTTAGATGTACTACAAGATGATGATTTTTTTAAAGACGCGTGGTTCTCGTACAAAATCGTTGTCTTTGAAATATTTGAAGTTATTGTTTTTAAATTTAAGGTCCCAGATTGGGAGTTCAAGACATTCGCAGAACAAATACCTTCATTAGCAATTGCTCTCTGCAGTATGAAACTCGTTTCCAAACATTTCGAACTTTCTTGGTAAAAACAAACATTATGAAGAAGGTATAGAAACTGTTTGTTAAAAGATAATTTCCTTTGCATTCGAAAGTAAATAGATCGAACGTCTAGCGTCTCCAGAAACTTCATCCGAAAGTTAAATAAGGTCTCGCTACTCAGGGCAGGGCTCGCTGGTGCAAGTTGGAATGAACATTCGCAGATTCGATTTTAAAAGTTAGTCAAAGAAAACGTTGAACTTACGAGTGTTGGAAGGCTTGAGATCGCGTGTAACATGTGGGGTGATCGCGCCACGCGTTGGCCACCGACTTGCATGTAATTACCTACTATTCATTCCACATTAAAAGCCTCCTGACATAATTCTTATGCCTTCAAAATAAGAATGGAAATGGAATGATTAGGGAGACTTCATATTTGGAATGAACCCTAGAAAAGGAAGTTTCTTTTCGGAACCAAGCGTGACTTACCAACCCTCCACCTCTACCTTGAAAACAAATTTGGCGTGATTATTAATGTTTTCAGGTTTTCATGGTATTGTATTTTGAGTAAATAAAATGCATGCATGGTTAAACAGATTCAGCGCGTTGATGTCTTTTGTACGGAGATGCAGTGTCTTGTGTGTAGGCAAGTACGTAATTATAGAAATAATGCTATAGGTAAGTAAGGTGCTGAACTAAAGTTGCCATGCAACTTCTTCTATCCAGTTGTTGGCATGTAATTCTAAATCTTTCCAGCCCAGAATTTCGTCACACGGATAGCATTTTCGGCAGCGTTCATGCGACAACTAAGCATGTAAATATAATCATGTTTGAATTTGGAGGTCAAGATTAGAACTACTAATATGTCACTTTGGCTTAAAATCTAGGGATTACGTAAATTACACAACATTCGGTACATAAGAGCACTTAAACAGTTAAAAATATAATAAAAAACATAACTATTAGGTACTACAAAAATTAGCTTTTGTTCGCCTAAAATCTATATGCATTTTAAACCAAAATTCTGCACCTTGCATAGAGTTTTAAAATTATCTGGACCTTCCATTACTTTATTTAACTTTTATCTATCTATAAAATGCTGATACATTTCAGTTATCTATCGTCAAAATAGCAATAAAATTCCGTTTCCCATACTTTTCATCAACCCCCCTAGAAAGCAATAAAAGGGCGCGTAACGTTAGAAAATCCGAAACACAATCAACAAACCTAATTGCCTGTCCCCTAAATCAAAGCCAGCTATAAATTACAGAGACAATTATTATATCTTCGTTGATAATATTAGCCTTTATTATTAAGTCATCCATAATCTGCAATAAAGACCGGAATAAAACATTGATTAATTGCCATAATAGGATATCGGAATGCAAAAACGAACAAACTACGTTATAAATATGCAAATGTTATGTAAATTGAAGACATGAGGCTGTATTATAATACGAATGGCGACTCCATAGTCCGGTCGCTCCACAATGGTTAATCAAAAGGCCGTATCTCATTCTGCAAGACCTTGCCCGGGCCCGACCGACGTTACGTTATTTCGATTTCATTTGCGTGCTCGTGCGCGGTTCTTTTTTTTTCTCCGTCCGCACGGCGCGCCTAGCCAGAGGTCGTGCCTTGATCCCATGCCTTTGTTATTCCTGGAGAAATATGAAGGGAAGCCGGCACAGTATCGAATAAATGGGATTCTTTTGAGGAATATTGAAATATCTCTAGGCGATGCTGCAGAGATTAATTCCGGAATGATTAATGGTAAGCGTAAATCTTGTTTGTAATTTACTGTTTGTTAGTTATCGCCTTTGTTTCGCTCGATATCCTATTAAAATTGATGTTTTAAAATGTATATTACTAGAAACTACCGTATCATCGTCCTAGATCCGTTACTTAGGAGATTTTCTTTTTTTTGTTTTCTGTAAACAAGAAGACGGGTTTAGTCGTAGAGATTTGTTCGTTTTTTTTTTAATAAAAAAGTAATTACGAGTCACGAATCTGTGGTCGGTGAAGCGGGTGAGAGATTAATTGAATTCTTAGGTGTGAAGAGACGGGGCCGAGATCCGAGGGGAGGCGCGAACACTTTTTAAGATATTTGTTTGGTTTATGATATGAGATACGGCGTTGTTAACACGTAACTCTCTTATGTGTACAAAGAATCTTAATTTAATAGAGTTTAAAATACCACATAAAAAACTGTATTTATTTTGCCATTATTTGTCAGTTTTCCGTCGATTTATATATAGGGCCTAACTTAATATGGCGACGGTTTATTAAGGGGATGATTCAACCATAAAATTTTACATAGGGGTTAACATCGAAATCGGGAGAATCCGCTGTCTCATACATTTGGGTAAAGTAGGATTGCAGTTTTTTAGTGGAAGAGCTGTTTTTTTCGCGATTTCGACTTTGGTCCCATAGTGAAAATTGTTCAGCTTGAATGACGATACGATCACCCCCTTAGAAACGAACAGCATATTAAGAAGGACTTTCTATGATATTGAGTGTAAAGTTTGCTTTAAGATTTACTTGCCCACACAAAAAGTTGTGTACCTCCTGTCCTTTCTACTTTAAAATCAAAGATTTAGGAATGTGAAATGAAGATTCCCATTACTACTCGTTTGTACCAGGTAACTCCAAGATGAAACTAATAAGATCGATAGAAATATAAACAATTTATTTGCAGAAGTGCAATTTATGCAATTTATTTGTGATACACACTTAATATTACAGTTCACAAAAGAAGAATACAACGCAACACTAGTAAATAGCATATAATATGTTGAATTCTATAGCAGCAAATAAATCCCACCTTGCCCGGAAGCAAGGTATTAATTTTCAGATGAAATCATTTTAGAACTTAGTCAGTGGTTCCATTCAGACACACGTCTACATGTAGATGACTTATTCGACAAGTACCTATTCTTACATACATACATACATACATATGCTCACGCCTATGTCCCACTACTGGGGTAGGCAGAGACAATAGATCGCCACATGCTACGATTCTGACACACATCTTTCGCCTCCTCAACATTCATACTATTCCTATTCTTACTTTTCCAAAAGCTTGCATCGCTATAAACAGTAACTTAGACCAAACTTATCAACATGTTTCTAAAAGGTCCATCATCACCTCTCATCTAAGATACGCCCGCGCCTGACAGACACAATCATAAATTACATATTTTATACGTAGATACCATTTTATATGCCGGCTTATAAACAAAAATTACGTACGTATTACGACTGCGCAATAAAATATCTTATAACTTAGATTTATTGTAAGTAAAAGTAAGCTGAACCAGACAAACGAGTTTTGCTGTAGTGCCAAAATAATATAGAGTTTTATTGATTCAATTTGCATATAAATGGTTTTTGAAGTGTCAAAATTAAGATCGAATAATTAATTGGAAAAAACTATAACAATATCTTTACTGTTTTTTTACAGTGTTAAGTTGACAGTATAGTCAAGTGCGAGTTATGGACGAACTCCACGCTGGTTTTTATTTCAAAAAACATACACTTCCCTGATGTTTTATGCAATATCCATGTTATTTTTAGCATTAATCCAAGTTCTATCATCTGTGCCTGTTAGTTAGCAAAATAACTTGGTCTGTACACAGAATACAGAAATAGCCAAGAAACCAGACATTTTCTTTACAAACTTCGTCTACGACTGAGATAATGTTGTTTGGAGATTTCATATTTTTATATTTTTAGATCGCGAGAAAACGTCTAAGATTTTTCTCAGTTTCTTTTCAACTCGAGTAAAAAAAGGCTTACGACGGCTTTATTTATTTACTAAATAAACAAATAAACAAAAAAACCGAGTGATTTGGTAGAGATTAGGTAGAGATGCATAAAATCTGTGGTTTTACGGTTGACTGTCAATTTTAAGTAGAATGAAAGCATGCAAAACCGACTATCAAAAGTACTGTACTGCATTCCAAATTAGGACGGCGAGATTCTCCGATTCCTATTTAGCTTTCTGGCCAATTCTGATAAGCAAATATTATTTATTTATCAGAAAGATGTAATAGGTATCCGACATATTATCTTGGACGTTACTAAAGCTGTTCTAAGAATAAGTGAGAGTAAGGGCCTGTTTCACCACTTCTGGGTAAGTTCTTGTTAGCTTATCCGACAGATAGTTTGACATATTTTGTATGAAATTATGTCAAAATATCTGTCGGATAAGCTAACAAGAACTTATTCAGAAGTGGTGAAACAGGCCCTAAGTGTTTCAAATCTCTGTTTCTGTAATTAAAAATGGCCTTAAATTTTCTTTGCTATTTGGAATTAGAAATACATTCGTTTGTGGACGGATTTAAGGGCTCAAGAGTTCGATTTTTGAAAATCAAACGAACCGAGGCGCCCCTAGCTTTACATTGACATGGTAACTCATGAATCATGATCACGGGAGTAAAATAAAGGTGTGATAGCGCTGTATTACAGTGGCATGCTACCCAAGCTGGTATAGCTTAATGATAACTCAAAAATCAAGATTTTAGAAATATACAGGGAGTATCAAAACACTCTAGAGATATTTAAAAGGGTGGTTTAGACTATCAAACTGAACAACTTTCACTATGGATCCAACAACATAGAGAACAAAAATATGAATCTGCTTTTCCACACAAAATTGCAGAACTCTAACACGATTCAAGTGTATGGAACGGCATATTTTTTTCGGCTCTTGCTCCATATAATTGAAGTTCATTTTGATAATCTAAACAGGTTTTTTGTTATACCCTGTAGATATAAGACTTGCCAATAATATCTAGTTTGGCTCTGTGTAAGTGGATCTTACAATTTACAAAGTAAGAATGATATAGATAAAACTGGGCTTAACAAATATTCACTTAGAAATAAATCTGACTTAATTGTATCAAATTGTAGATTAGAAAAGCGGAGCTAATGCATATTTTTTTTAAATAAGAAGTGTACAGGTGATTGAGAAAGTTTGTACTGAATTCGGAACTGTCAATTGAACTGTGAACATATCTTTTTTATTTACTTACATCATTTCTGAAACCGCTTTGAAAGCTGCTATGAATATGATATGAATTAAAGTAAATTCTGGCATTTTAATTGAAATTATCGAACGTTATCGAAGTAAATCTGTATCCTAATATCACTAATGCACTGCACTTTGGCAATAATGTTATCAGGAAGTGAAGTATGAGTTGTATCTATAGGACCGAATTAAAATGGAATATCGTAATTTAAAAAACTGGCCTAGTGCGTGTCGGGCCACGCGCAGGGTAGGGTTCCGTAGTTGCCCGTCACAATATACGAACTTAGAAGGGGGCTTTTTGTTTTATACTACGGTTTGACGGCTAATAAAGTCTAAAAAGTACATTTTTTAAGTTGGTCGACTATTACTCGTTAACTTGTAAAGCTAACTTAGCGGTGATAGTTTTCCTTTTAATTTCATTATATACACTACTGCCATGAATTTTTTCACATATCTAGAAACAACCGTTTAGCTGGCAGAGGGAGGGGACACTCGACTCTAACAAAAATTAGTACCTTAAAGCTTAATATTTCGCTAACGGATCCCTAAATCGAAAAATGGTTTTCACACACCCACCGTATTTTTAAAAGACCTATCCAACGATACCCCACACCATGGGATAGACGAGAAAAAAAAATTGCATCCCCACTTCATGGGTAGGTACCCTAAAAAAAAATATTTTTCAAAATTTTATTTTACCACTTTCTCAGCGTGATTAATATGTGTACCCATGCCAAATTACAGCTTTCTAGTACTAAGCGTCTCTGAGCTAAGCCGCGGACGGACGGACGGACGGACATGGCGAAACTATAAGGGTTCCTTGTTGACTTCGGAACCCTAAAAACCGGCCAAGTGCACCGTACCGAGGTTTCCGTACAACAAAATTAGCTTACAATAACAAACATACAAAAAAAAAAAAAAAAAACATACGGGTCGAATTGAGAACCTCCTCCTTTTGTTGAAGTCGGTTAAAAAACATTTGTTTTTCTACCCTTAGCGCGAGACAGACTCTGACTTGGCCGGTTTTTATGATTAGTTGTTACACTGTAGAGTTTGCTCTAAAATCACACCAAGTTTGAAAACAATACACGTTGATCGTCACGATACGCCCGGCAGATGTGATACTTCTCCCGATTTAAAATTTCGAATTTCCGCTCCCGATTGAAATTTCAAACATCCGTTACACAAAAAGGTTGCGGATTCGAATTTCAAAGCCCTCCTATAAGAAGTTTCACTTCAAAAAAGATTTTCTTGTATGTAACCCTCTATGTAGGTAGACCCTAAAAAGGATATACATAACTAGATGTGAGATATATTAAATGCCAAATAAAAATACGCTTACCTGGGTTGTAGCGACTATTAAACTTTGTACCTATCAGCTAAAGCTAGTACAACGAGTAATTAATCAGTACATCATTTTACTAAATTAATCAGTGTGTGTACTGTTCCATAAAGGATATGCTGACCTTACGTCTCTGACGATTTACCTCGGGGGCACTACCCTGTCAAAGTATATACTTGAAGGTCTCCAAGTTTATACTTTGACAGGGTGTCCTAGTGCGTAGGTAAGGAACTAATCGATACAATTTAAATAGGCGATCATGTGCTAAGTAAAGAAGTTATTGATGTGTATCATAGATAACGAATCTAGCGTTTTAAATTAAGACGCTGTTATCCCGTCGAGGCAGTGTTTTGAACACGGACGAAAGTGTGTTAAACTGTGTTTTAAAGTCTGAAATTAAATTATGTCTTATTTAAGGATCGGGCGGATGGGCGACTGTTCTCAATTACACGATTAGATTAAGTTTACTAGATAGAAAAACATCCCAAAGTTACCCCTTTTTGTTATGTTTTTTCAATACTATGATTAAACTGCTGATATTTAACTTCTATTCTTGTACTTCACTAAATACATTAAATATTTCTAGTGAACTCAGAAGAATTTTTAGCTTAGAAACTCCTAGATATTGACGAAAAACACGTTTTTTTGCGATCCTGCTTTCAATTGGAACGGGATGGCTAATTGTAAACTTATGCTTGCAAGAAAGAGACGCATGCACTGGGATAACCTAGCCTTAAAAAATTTAACTTAATATAGTTTATTTTTGTCGTCAGAAAGCTATCTACCTAAATCTCATATCCATCAAAAGTGAAATAATTATGAATCCAACATTTTGAGTGGAAAAATGATTCTTTATTTAATAATTAATTCATTAATTTCTACACAAAACAAGCAGTCGGCACAAGCTTCGTCAATCTTACTATAAAAAAAACAGCCGGTAATCAGCAACATGCTTCGTCAAAACCTTAAATAAACAGTTAGAGTTCCGCAACATGCTTCGTCAACTTACCAAACTATAATCCACCCCACGCTTCGTCATCAATAAAACAAAAACCAACTTAAATGCCCTCCGCAACACGGAACGCACCCGGCTCAAAGGAATTCATCACACTAGCAGCATTCCCGCGTTGGATGGCTAGAGAAATCCTTTGGACCAGATACGAACCCGAGCGGGGATCGCTCCCGCTCTCAACATTTTGAGTTTCTTTTATTTAATTGACGATGCTGATGATCATAGAATTGCAATCAAATAGAGAGAGCATCGAACGAGGAATTTTAAAAATATTACGTAACGTGTAAGCAAAGGAACATAAGAAAATAAAATTCTTAACATTGGTGATTCCAACAAAATACGAAATAATAAAAAAGGCAATATAATTTACCCAAAGTATAGATTCTAACTTTACTTTATGTTCACTTTGATTAGCTATCGAACTAAACCGTATGGCCTGATACGATGCAACTATCGATTTTACCGCGGGAACTTACAAAGTCACGCCCATAAAAGTGCCCTTCAAAAGGCAACTTTAAAGTTTTACGATGGGCACACGAGTTCTATCAAACTTTTTTTTACACTTCGAGATTCGGAATTTGAATATTTATTACTTTTAAAGCGCATTCTCGGAATAGGACTCTCTGACGTCAAAATGAATCACTTTTTAAGTGCAGCATCAGCCTTTCCTTTTTTTTAACGTTGGTCCGACTTGAGAAAACAATTTTAGTTTAAGGTAGATATTTTTAGTTTTAAAGTTCACAAGCATTCGAATAAAATAAGTGGAAAAAATAACCAGTTTTTGTACAAAGGAGACCGCCCTGCTCCAAAACTATGTTGTTTCCAAGGAGCGTGAATATAATGAATAAATTATTTGCGATATTTTGAGACGCTTGAAAGAAGAATATATAACATTTTTCTGCATTAAAATATCGACATTGCATTATCGATTTTCACAACACTTTGACGTGGCTTATTATTCTGTAAACAAACCGACCTTTTTTTATTTTATTCACAATGTAGGTCGATTCGAATATATTTTCAACAGTACCTATAGGGGGTAGTGCCGCGCCGTAGGGATATTTTGATTTCCCTTCAGTCACCAAATAAAAGTTTTACAATATCTCATGTGTAAATTGACCCAAATTCGAAATTTTATTCTCCACCTCCACTGCGTTTTTATTCAATGGGACATACAAACCTTCGTCTGAAAGTGTAATTTTTTAAGTATTCTTTAAGTATCTTCAGTAGAAGATGTTAGGTACCCTTCAAGAAGTAAAATCACACAGAAGAATACTTTTTGAAAATACTGTCTATTATGGCGTATTTTTGCGTGATATACATAAATAATGAATCGTGGTGCTGTTTATAGAGACAGATGAGAAGCACTGAAAGTGAAATCGATTCCACCTTTTAATAAGTGTACCTATTTATAAGTCATAAATTTCAATTTTACTTTATTGCAGACCAAAACAGAACATACATTTGAATAAAGATAAATAATCTTTATGCTGCAGTATACAGGGTGAAATTGATATCATTATTTAGCATCCTTTTAAACTAAGAGTCTTAAAACTGAAAAACTTTAGTATGGGAGCAAAAGAATCGGAGCAAAAAAATTAAAAAATGTTCCATACTACACTGCAATGCCTACTCGACTGAAATGTATGCAACTGCAAATTTTTTTTTTGCCTTGATCTGTTAGCTCCCAAAATAATAAAAGTTGTTCAGTTTGATGGGTAGACTCTTACACCCGTATTCTTAGTTGTTTTTTTGACATTCCCTCACTCGAGTGGAGGTCGTTTTTGAAATAATTTTTATGACAACAATGTCAAAAACGTCCTCGACTCGAGGGAGGAAGCTTTAAGGAAACAACTAAGAATACGGGTGTTAGTTTCAAAGGATGCTAATGATATTAAGAGGATATAATTCGGAGCGCACTCCATACAAACGTACTATGGTGATATTTTCAATACTAACTAATTAAAGTCAATGAAATTTTGCAGAAACAATCTAAAAAAAAATTCTATGCTTGTATGGAGTCAGATTTTCGTGAAAATGTATAGTTTTAAAGTTGCAATGCTTCAAAGATTTCCATACAAAACTTAAATTAATACTAGCATTGAAACTGTATATTTTAACGAAAATCTGACTCCATACAAGCATAGAGATTTGTTTCCAGATTGTTACTGCAAAATTTCATTGACTTTAATTGGTAAATATTGAAAATATCACCATACCTACGTATGTATGCAGCGCGTATTTTCGCTCTCGGAATAAAATTCTCTTAATTTTACCCTGTACAGATAATGTGGTTAAATAATGTAATTTTCACAGTAAAATGTAAGTATACAAAGGTTCATTTCAGTAAGTAATAGTAGGGACAAAGCTTCAATGTATAATTTACTTTTGGGTGTAACAAGTAAAAACTAATAAAATGCATTATTAGGTTAAACTTAACTTTCACACAAAAGCAATGCTAAGGATCTCCACATTACGGTCAGAAATAGTTTTACGCAATAATAATTGTTAAAGCAATAGTTATAAAGTTAAAATCAAATAAATTCCCAGATTACTGAATGTAAAGCCAAAACAACAATAACATTAACTGTCCACAACTACGTGCTATCTCTTAAGCCACTTCGAATTATCTTGGTCTTATTTTAATAGGTTCATATTACCTTAAAAGTCCACTTTGAATAGGTGCTATTACATTCTCATTAAATTATTTTTATCTGACACTTAGAAGGCGTATTGTTTTCCTGTATCAATTTCTTAAAGCACATGGAGTAGTCCTTTTTAGGGTTCCATAAATCTAAATGATGAAAATTGCCCTTGTAATTACATAATGTCATCCATTAGTTAATTAGCAAAGTCAGGAATTTTGGTAGCACTTTTAATATGTCAAAGGAATTGCATGTTCATCGACTTCCGATTATGTCCATGGTAAATTTTATATCACTGCGGATAACTTCAGCATGTATTCTACTCATAAAACTGAACAACTTTCAATATGGAGCCAAAGAAGTTATCCGGAGTGATATACAATTTACCATGTATATCGACACAATTGGAAGTCGATAAACGTGCAATCCCTTTGACATATTAAAAGTGCTGCCATAATTCCGGACTCTGGTAATTAGTATTTCTATCTATCTTCGTCACGCTTTTTTCCCAGTGACCAGGCAGAGACCAGGACCAGATCATTTACTACAATCCTTATATTACACCTCTTTTGCCTCATAGACATCCATACATCTCTTCATACATGCCCGTTGGTTTCGAGTACTCCGCACCTCCCATTTTGTAGGACGCAACCGGTTTGTTTTTGCTTTAATAATAATAAATAAAAACCTAGATATCGCTACTTGGCTTTTGTAATCGCTACGGAACCCTCTTTTATATGCTGGAAGCACGCTTTTTGCCGGTTTTTTATCTTGCTCAATCTTAATAACAGAAAAAAGTCAGTCAATAGGACATTACTGGGAAGTGTATCGTTTCAACGCTTTTAAGGAACTGAGTAACAGTTTAAAGAATTTGATGGGTTAAGGGGCCAGTTGTTGCATGACAATCGTGTGGGTTTTGGTAATATTTGAGTATATCATAATCTTATTTAAGAGATACGCTCTTGTCGGTGGAGTATTTGCCAATTCTGTCTCTTTTCCGCTAGTGCTCGAGTTCTTGATAAGACACGATATCAACCATTTCCTTCACTTGGGCTAAATAACTTAGTCTAGATCTTCCTCTGCCTCTCTTCCCCTCTATCTTTCGTTCCAATATAGTTTTGATGAAATTAATAAAAAAGAATTGTAAATAAATTTTCGTATCCAACTTGACGTCGTCATCACAGATTATTTAAAGATTTTGATTAAATCATGAAACAAACATCAATTTAAAATTACATATTAACATATAATTTTAAATTGATGTTTGTTTCATGATTTAATCAAAATCTTTAAATAATACACAGTTATTCTGATTTTACATAAATTATAAATAAATATAGAAATAAAATCGTTAGGAGGATTCGAAGTTTGCAATCGAAACAAAAACAATGGAAATAAAATTGTAACAAACCCGATAAGATACCAAATTATTGAATAACCGATTTGTAAACAGCTATATTTATACTTGACATAATTTAGAATTCCCTAATGTTAGGTCTCCAACGTTCAATCGTGAATTATGGATGAACGTATCATTAAAAATCCATCTCCAGCAGAAATTTCCTTTAAGAATAATCCTTACCATGTAAAGGGTGGTCCAGCCCAGACTAGATGGATATTTGTATTTTTTAGATTGGTGACTGGGTACCTACCAGGAAAAAATCGTTTTATTTAAGTAGTTTAAAATGTAGTGGTCACCAATCGGACTGTTTTTTTAGAGAGTAAAGTTATTAAAGTAAACACACGGCATAATAAATTGACATTGAAAAAAGATTAAATTTTCTTCCAGATTGACATAAAAAACTTTATCTTTTCTTGTATATGAAACAGATTATTTTCGGTCGCTCGGTAGGTCCTCAAGTCAGCAATCTAAAAAAATGTTATACCCATCTGGTCTAGACCACCCTGTATTTATTTCCTGCTAAACAAAAACTAGTTTCTAAAGAACGTCGTCGTATATTAGACTCTTAAGAACCCTTATGTAACTGTACAACTCGGAATCACCTCTTACGGTTTATATTTATAGTGGTATATGAGCAGCGTTCAAAATTTACTGCCCTGCTACGATGTCATTACCACTAGGATTAGATGCTTGTAGTGGACAAGTAATAATGTCATGTTCATAATATTTTACGCGTTTGATGGGTGAATTACAGGAATAAGACATGGAAGTGATAGATTCTCTTTTGATGAATGTGTGGGTGTGATGACGACCGGGTTTGAGTATTGAGTATTGAAAACCACACGGGTCGGCCAAACTAATGGGCGTTAAGTATTATGGGGTGACAACTAAATACATAATATCTAGTCCTTAAAATAAAGGTTTCGTAACCTAAATTTCATCAGAATAATAAATATAACGTTTTGCCTATACTCAAAGGCAAACAATAAATTAAACAAATCACATAAAACAATTTTATATTTGAATTTCTTAGATCAAATACGAAATTATTATGGTCCTGTCTCATTGAATGTCATAATATGTATTGAAAGTGATAATTTTTTTCTGACAACGATTATTATTATTCGTATGGCTTTCTATTCCTGCGGAGATTACAAATGGGTTATATTTGACTGATAACGGTTGACCTGTGATTATTTAGTTCTTAAAATATACTAAGTCATTCTCAAAAGCACCTTAGTTAAACACATTTGCCAAGATGGCTGGAAAGACTTGGATGTGACTATCAAGAAACCAGTCTTCTTCTTGTAGTGCCATCTCCTATCGGAGATTAGCTATCATTATGACTATTATTCGGCTTTGCGCGGACCTCCTTATACCGACTCGCATAGTGTTGCCTACTGCCTTTGTCTTTGTATTGTTCGGATGAAATAAATGGGTTATATCTAGAAACTGCACCCCTGAACCGGATGCTGTTCACAATCACACAGGGTCACCAGGAAGTCATTCTTGTACCATGCATTTGTCTACCCACAATTTTTCCTTGCAATTTCATATGGGAAGTTACTATTTTTTGTTTTTCATAATGCAACTGTGATACTTTTTGTTGCCAAGCTTAAAAGACCAGTACAGATGGTGTAATGGAAAGGAGGCTTCACTTTATCCTGCAGGCTGAATATGATGATGATTCCATGCGAAGAAGTAACGCTAGTAAAAACACTCTAGATCAACAGAACTCTATAAACATTTTGAATGGTATTTACTAAGGTAAACCGTTAACTAATACAGACCTATACATGTTTGTCTCAATTGCGGTTGTGGAGACGTGGTAGACCGCAGACACAACGCTCATCTCAACTGTTACAATACTAATAATGTTATTAGATATTGTGAATTTACTTTTACACTACCTATATAACAATACGAGTTTGTATAGGAAGAGCTCTAAGTTTCTTCAGTTAATAAAGATCGGGATGATCGAAGGAAATAATTGACGACCCGGTTGGTGTAATGGTTACCACGCCGGACTGCCAAACCAGGGTCCTGGGTTCGAATCCCGGTTCGGTCATGGATGATATATGTTCGTACCGTTATTGTATGGTTTCCATAATAAAAGCCTTTAGTGCTAGTTTGGGATCATTACAATGTATGTGCCTGTGAGCGTTATTTATTATTATTTATAAAAAAAAAAAATTGGTCGGTGTCGGAAGAAGGAAGAAACCATGACTGAAAATCACTTGTTTTCAAGGTTTCACCGGGTTGGGGCGTTCCTGTCTCAGGACCCAAACACGTCAAATAATTAAGATGCAGTTTTGGTTATGACCCGTCCGGATCCGTCCTTTAATTTACTCGAATGTGAACAAGAATGGGGGAGTGGACTGCATAAAATATATTTTAGTTTTATCTTCTTAGTAAAAAAAACATTTGAAAATAACGTTAAATTCTCATTTTCTGAATACTATTTATAATAATAGTATGAAGTATAAAAAGTAATGAAATGTTGATGACGTCACTTGCTTGTATCTAGTAAAATTTTTCATACCAAAGCGCACGTTTTGACATTCGATTAAGGGCCTGTTTCACCACTTCTGAATAAGTTCTTGTTAGCTTATCCGACAGATATTTTGACATAATTTCATACAAAATATATCAAACTATCTGTCGGATAAGCTAACAAGAACTTACCCAGAAGTGGTGAAACAGGCCCTTAGAGTTGATAATTTGACCAGTTGTCCGCTCCCCTATTCATGATTTCAGAAAGGTTTTGGCAGTAGTCTCACATTCTTCTGTTATTATCGCGAGAAGGTAGGTATATTTATAAAATGTAACTTTTGCCGCAGCTAGGTACAGTCAGCAGCAAAAAGATGTATGCCTCCTCATGCAAAAGATGTATACACATTAGTACTACGCGTAGTACTAACATCTTATATACATCTCTTTGCTGCTGACTGTACCTGATTCTAAGTAAGTATACTAGAATAATAAGTATTGTTTATTTATACACAGAAAATAAAATATACAAAAATAAGAAAATGAAGAATAAATTAATATAATTACGTATCACAAGCTCAGAACCGTGTTTTGATTTCAGGGTGAACAAAAATATTTCTACAAACAACCTACACAGTATTTTCAACAGATTAAGCATATCATATGCTCACGACCATATTCCCCTAGGGGGGTGTAGTCAAAGATATTCTGAAACCTCAGTACATCCACGTTTCACTACTAAGTAGTACCGAAACTCTATCCAGTGTGACGGGGGGTGAGCCCGTCACCACTCAACAGATATAAAATGAGGCGTTTCATTAATAAATAAATAGTTCAAAGACCCTGGATGAATGAATAACAATTTAAGAAAAAAATCCAGTGAGACCGATATAGTGTTCTGTGTTTTCTCGATTCCCTGACGTTGGGGTGCAATTATGATCTACTTTTTGTGCAGTCAATGGTTTATTTACCTACAAAACAAACTAACAATTTCGGTGTTTTTACTTATTTATTGGTAGTGCAGGCATGCATATGCTCAAGAGTTGACACACCTCAACCTCAGAACATCCACGTTTCACTAGTAGTACCGAAACTCTGTCCAGTGTGACAGGGAGTGAGCCCGTCGCACCCCTTATAATGGGCAGTGGGTACAATACATGCCTCGAAATTGAAGCACGCAGGTTTATTGGTAGTGAACTCGGTTTATCCATTAGCAATATCAGAAATTGTCAATGTCAGTTAGACCATGATGAGACAAACCATAGACACAAAGCCTTATTTACCTTCAATGTGACAGATTTTTTCGAATTAAATATTGCATTTTCTGACTTTCCATTTTGTTTATCTTGAAAAACGCCTCAATAAGATGCTATTTCAAGTTACACAACTTTACTCTGAACCTGACCTTTTCATTTCCAACAATGTTTCTCACCCGCGTTCAAAAATAAAAGAAAATGCCGCAGTAAATCGTGACAATAGCACTTACGTAATCGAAACCAAATAAAGCCGTGCAACAATCGTTTTAATTAAACAAAACGAATAGCCCTTAAGGCGCTGGGCCTTGTGCGCGCTATCTCCCTAGTTGCAGGGTTACAAAATGTGAAGAGTCACGCAACTACAAAACGGGAGCGGTCTGTTAATGGACCAGGGAATAGTACTAGTCTAAACAGTATAACGTCGCTCGCCAGCGTGCCTCATTCTTGCACTTAAAGCCCTAACTTTTTATCTGATAATAGCACCAATGTATTATGCACTTAAAATCGGAACCCTCGACTTGTTTTTGATTTATTAATATCATTGAATGGTTTAGTCCCTGAGTGACCCGACACAATAGGGGTGGGTAATGAAAACACAATTACTATACAAGGTGTTTCATAAGTAAAAATAAATATTTAAAACTCTTAAGGGGGTTGTTTAGACCGTCAAACTGAAAAACTTTCTCTATGGGACCAACATCGAAATCGCGAAAGAAAAAAATCTCGTATCCCATACATATTTTAGCTCTAGTCGATTTGTAGAGTATGGAACATACATTTAAGGGGGTGGTTTAGACCATCAAACTGAAAAACTTTCACTATGGGACCAATATCGAAATCGCAAAAAAAAAAATTGATGTTCCATACTCTACAAATCGACTAGAGCTAAAATATGTATGGGATTTCAAATAATTTTTTTCGCGATTTCGATGTTGGTCCCATAGAGAAAGTTGTTCAGTTTGACGGTCTAAACAACCCCCTTAAGAGTTTTAAATATTTATTGTTAATTATGAAACACCCTGTATACAAGACATTTATGCCATCCAATCTTTTCTATCTTGTTCTGAATTTGATGACAGACAGTCATCGTCGAGGATAAACAGACGTTAGCTACGTAAACTTTACAAGTTAAAAATGTATATCGAGCATTCTAACACTGAAAAGTAAACTACGGAAACAGAAACAAAATATCCAAGCCCAGAAGTTATGTGCCAATTTCACACAAGATTTTTACGTTTTTTCTTCCAAAGAACCACACTGAGACATGATCCTGCGTAAATTTATATACTGTAGCCACAATACAGAATCTGAACGCAAGTCAGTTAGTAATTTATGAGAAGCCTCGGGGAGACGTCGGAAGGTAGGCATATAATGGACCTATGAAATCAAAGAACATAGATTGTTTGAGCCTAAAGAAAGGCTAACACAATTTTGATTATATTCCACAGGTAGGTACTGTTGGATTGAACTATTATGTATGGTCTGGTCAATTCTGTGAACGAATTAATTTGCAGTATTATTTACTTATTAATTATTATGTATGACACAGATGCACATGCAATACATAAAAATTTAATAACACAATTTTAGTGAAGACCAAAAACGCTGTTTAGCTCGTTCTTGCTCCTTCAAATATTAAGCAGAATGTCAAATAAACATTCCATGTAAAAATTTCTGTCCTAGATGTTATTTTGATCACCGCATCTTCACATCATCATAATTATCCATACACATCCCTCTGCAGGTGCCCCAAGCAGATATTTTCTTCTATATAATTTCTTCTTCAACGCTCCACCGTTTGTGAACTAAACAAGAATCTTTTACTCTCGTATTATTTTTATTTACTAATTCCCATTTCCACTAAACTTCATTTCTTCTTCAACGCTCCACCGTTTGTGAACTAAACAAGAATCTTTTACTCTCGTATTATTTTGATTTACTTATTCCTATTTCCACTAAACTTCTTAACCTAATGCCTAAATTACATAAGACACGCCTTACAAGAAATCTAAGTGATACCAAGGCTTAGGAGTTACATTACATTACATTACAAAGATTCACCTTGGTAGTTGAGATTAATGCAAATGGGCATTATTCTTTTTCATGACATGACGCTAGAAGTTTCAGAGGTAACAAACAACTTTTTTTGGTACAGTTTTTGAGAGTTACGTGGTTATTATTTAATCTAGAATTAAACATTTTAACGGGTTCTTACCGCGTTTTCGTATAGGTATTCGAGTTCCCGATACTCATCATCATCATTCAAGTTCAGCCTGAGGAAATATCGGGAGCTCAAGTATACCAAAACACGGTAAGAACCCGATAAAATATTTTGAACTCTAGATTAAACTTTTTGTCTCGGAATACGTTCTCATAAAAATAATTGTTTCATATTCTGGTTGAAACAAAGCGTGTAAATCTTTTTTGCTTATCTCTCAGTTTCTCGTTCCGTGTAACTTTTCCATATTTCTAGCACTTCCTAGCCGGGGGCTGACGCAAGGAGCACAATTAAACACTGGGCGAGTCGCTGCTGATACTTACTCACTCATTAAATCAGCCTTTCCTGTTTCACTGTTACATGTATATTAAAGTTGAGGAATTATAATAAGTTCCGGCTTAGAATAGACCACTATATTGCCCGTGGGTGTCGTACGAGGCGATTAAAAGAAAAGTTCTCATACAGTGTTCATGTGAGTGAAAAGCTAGCCACCTGTCACCAATTGACTCCTCAGTACTCTAACAAAGAGAGTTAGTAGCATGCGTTCACATACGATGACGAATTGACGGAGCGGCAGACGTCAATCCGTCATTTGTAAAGCAAGGAGTTGCATGAAACCGCACGTAGGAGAACACACGGTGACGCATTGACGCACCGGGTGTGGTTCTATGGACATCTGCAGCTCCGTCAGTGCGTCATCGTGTGTGAACGCACGTTGTGTAGCAAAGGACAGAAAAGACAATTTTACTAGACGGCCTTATTTTTGTTAGGGTGAGTTTGATTGTGTGAATTATGATATTATTATTAGTTTTGGTAATTTATATGTTCGTAAAAGGATTCACTGTTTTTATTCTTGTATACAACCAGGGTCTACAGCACCTTTTCACAACACTATACTAAATAGTCCAGCGAACCCAGTCTAAACTATCTCGAAACCAATAACAAAATTTGCCTAAGCTAAGAAGAAAGAAGGAAGAGTACGTTCTATCGAAAAATTAGCTGAGAGTTTATCTTAGGTGGTCATAGACAAAAATAGGTCAGGCCAAACTACTTGGCCGCTTTTAACAACTTACGGAGATCGGCCATATGTGGCACGCACGGTATTAAACTCCAAAGATAGCTTGGAATTATAATCAGGAGCGTAGTGGCCAACAGCCAAGGATTAAAAGTTAATAAGTTGTCTATTTAGCCATGTGATTCCCGGCGTTCCCTGTTTCCCTCGTATCATAGAAGGTTGCGTAAGGAAAAAATGTTTCAATGAGATTGGTTTTGTAAAAAATTGAGTACTTCCTCAAGCGAAGCATCTACGGATCCTGTTAATTGTACTAAATGCAAAGATTTCGTTAACACCGTAAAACTAACATCCGATTTTTTATTGTATCAGTGTAAAATCCTTTTTGCGTAGGCGATTTCATTTAAGCTGACCTAACACAAGAATACAAGACTTATCGTAAAATATAACCAAAGTAAATAGATAATTTATTATACATGTCTAAACTTTACGGTTAATAGTTTCCCAAACACATTTTGCAAAACCTCCATAATGAAGTTAAATTATACAACGATCTATAATGAGCGAGTTAATTTATCATTTAACAGTTCAATGGGTACGTTACGAGCCCCATAGTAAATACAGAGTGTGATTTCAAATACAACAATTGCTTATTTACAAAAGCATCAGGAGTGCGATTTTTGAATCTCATTCTCATTCAGTACCTATAGTAGATAGGTACTAGATATTTCATATTTTACAGGAGTTTTATTAGTTTTATCAAGGTGAACTATTTGGAACAATGGCATTGTAGACTTTCGTACCTAATTATTTTTTCTGTAATTTTAGCTGGAACAGTATTGTTCCGTTTACGACGCGTTTTTATGTAGGTATAGTATAGTAATAGTATCTAACTGAAAATTGGATCTAATTAGGATCCAAATTGCGAGTCAATGAGAGATGTCTAGAGCAAGGAGTTACTATTTTTGGATTATGACTGTTTTATTGTCATAATTTTCTGATTAGGCTTTTTAATCACTAACTTGAAAGGAACATTTTAAAAAGAATCATTCTGTTGCACCATCACAGTTAAAAAGATTTCTCTATCCGCATTTATTACTTGAAAAACAGAACGTTTTTGGAAAAATCTGTGGTATGTCAAATACTTCAATATCCATAAATCATGAAAAACAACACCCTGTACAAGTAAAGTAAAGGATTAAAGTGGGACGCTAGTGGGCGTATGGGAAAATTCATAACTCGAATGCTACCGCTAAATTCCGAATATTAAAATCCATTGTTGCGATGCATTGCGCGGGGTCAGCGCCTGACTACGAGGAAAGTCATGGTTTACGTCTCTTGCTGTTTGTGCAATTGTTTTATATTTTTGTGCTATCCTGAACCTGTATTATCTGATGCCATAAAAGTATATATGCCCTTCCACAAATCAAACCATAGCCAATTTTATTTCATAAAATTTAAGGTAGAAATTTGAATGACCTAGGTTGGAGTCTTGTAGCTTTTTTGTGTGATTGAGTGGTGCATTTGGATCCATCGCAGTACTGAATCCTTTTCCACCTAATAAGGCCTTCATTACGATCCTTATTCCTTTGAAGCAAGAATGAAAATGACGGAATTCGCAGGACTTATGTAAAGGAACGGACAATAGCTCGCCGTGGGCGGTGCTGTACTGGACATGCAATATGAATTGTGCTCGCTAGTGAAGTACCATCATCGATATAAATAACGGAATTATTAATTCTCACATCGTTGCTTCTACTAATATACCTACCTACCTACCATAAAGGAATAATATGGACATCATGAGCAGTAATAGGAATTTCCATTTAAGATTCAACTGCAGTTAAATAGATTCAAGGAAATAGATATGATGTTCGATGCATGTTAAATAACGTATTGTAATAACAATAGCCAAAATAGCTATCGTTTGATCAGTAATATTGTGTTTAAAGGTATCAGTGGAGGAACATCCCTAAGGCGTAGCTGCGGGCGACCGGTGATATTCACCGTTAATGGTTTTGTCTCGAGACTTGGCGCCGAACCGTATCTACTCTACTAGGCACGGCAGTGGATACGCCAAGTTCTTCAACAATTGACCAAATTTGATCAATGAATCTAAAAATTGAGCTATGAATCCAACATTAACTGTAAATAAATAAAAAAAAAAAACAGACATCATTAATCTTTTGTCTGTTTAGACGCAGATCTGGTCCAGACAAAATAGATTTTCTGCTGTGTTTGGAATTGCAACAGACGAGCAGTTAAATGAGAATTAATTTAAATGTATTGTTTAATACCTACGTAGTATGTTTGCTACGAATTTACTTCCCCAATACTATCGCAAGTGTAGCATCCAAAGTATCGAATTAATTTAAAGCAATTCACCAAATTATGTAAATAGTGAGTTAAGGAATGATTGAATCATGAAACGAATAAATTGATGTTATTAGGTATTTAAATTAAACTCGGACGCTACAAATGACAATATTCTGATAATTATGCTATAGGTAATTAGAATAATATCTGGAAATTAATACCCTTTGGGAAATACAGGACTGAGCAAAATAATATAAATTTTATGTAAATTGTTAAAACTGGATGTGGATATTCTGAACAGGGTATAATTCGAATATCTCTTACTATTCCATATCTTATAGTACCTATAGTTATTCATCATCTCCTTATTTAAGAGCTACGCTCTAATCTTGTCGATGGAGTCGTTAGCACACAAATTTAGAATCTTGGCTCTCTTTTACTTGCAAGTTACCTATATATTATTAACATTCAATAAAGTCCCACAACCGCCATAATGTTTAGCTGTGTAACACGGGACTTCGTGAGAACTCCACTGTTATTTATTAGCACGTGTTCACTAGAAGTACATTATATCTAAGAGTACATAACCTTGAATTGCGCATTTACATTGATTTAACGACGATTTTAAGGTGTTTATGGACAGTATAATTTAAATAAACTGTTCCGCTGTCAGTGTTAGGTTTTAGCACAATGTCGCCTTTCATTATGCCCATAGAACACGAAGTGTTTAGAATGTACGTAAGTGATTTAATAATCACAATAGTTTCGTAGGGTGTGTGTGTGTGTTTGTTTATCAAATAGTGTATTAAAAAAAATGTCTATCCATGAGAAGTTCTTACTTTTTGGGTTACGAATGGACAGTCATTTCTTAGTAGGTTCGTAATGACCTACCTAGAAAATGACCTACTCAGAAAATGTCTTGACAAGAAAATGACAAAGTTCTATAAAAATGACGTGCATAGAAAAATACCTAGTTCGCCATAATGGGTATACGTATATCTTCGTTCAAAATCATCATCATTACAGCCTATATACGCCCCACTGCAGGGCACAGGCGAGGGTGTATGGGCGTTAGTCCACCACGCGTGCTCAATGCCTCGTTCAAAATACTGAAGCTAAAGGAAACCGTAAAATGTTACGGAACAGATAGCTGAAATTATATTAATGAGTCTATTCAGAGAATTAGAAGAAGACATTTTTAGTTTAAAAAGTGTTACAGGTTTTATAAGTTTGTTTGGATACATTATAAATAATTTTAGATATACAGACACTCCACTAGAGTCAGAATGCTTCATTTTTCTTACTTAGCGCCCATATCATAGACACAATCATGAACTTTACTTTGATAGAAAAAAATGTTCGCTGAACAAAAAAAAAATTATCCAATTCGGCCAAAGTAATCGCAGAACACATAAAAAAGTCAGTAAAAAAATGCATCCATGGTATTTTCAAAAATATTCTACTTCGGTTCATGTTTAAATCTCTATGTATTTTACTGAACCAACTACATTAATCTGCTTATTTACTTATTTACATAAGGTTAATAAGGTCATTTTAGGAAACTTGAAACCCATTTCATGACTAAGCTTGAATTTACTAAATTGTTTCACCAAGTTTAAATTAAGTCTGTACTTTACATTGAGTAATTCCTTCACAAGCCGATGGTGGAATAACATTATTCTAATTTACCTTTTTAAATAATTGTTGAGGTAAAACAACTCGACTCTATTCCAATGAAGTTTCTAAAAAATGATTTCGATACATAAAAATTGAGGTTCGAACTGAATTTACGGTTTTTAAATCTCATACAAAAGCCTACTCATACCCATGAGTTCAAAACGAGTGAGCAGGGGCACGATAATTTAATCACCGGTAAGATTAAAAAATGTGAACTTTGTGAATATCTACCATTTTACTCAGCCGGTGACATTCAAAAATCGCACTCCTGCTCCCTGGTAACTGGTAACTTTATGTAATACTCATCTGAAAGATTTCTTTGTTAGCATACCATTCGTTGACTTTTGCTAAATATGTTCAATGTTTAAATGTCTAGATAGTCTAAAACTCTAGCTGGTCGTGCACCTAGAAAAAAGTATATGTCTAGAATGAGCCTCACGAATATCCCGTATAAAACAAAAGGGGCCAAGTTTCATAGGTTGGTGTGCGTGAGGCGCATTAAAAATTATGTATGTGTGCGTGTATGCATATGCGTGTATATGTATAGGGTTTAGGAACCAGTACTGGTTCCAATTTTTTTCGACGTTTTCGTAAAATATGAATAATATCTAGTACCTATGGTAGATAGGTAGGTGGATCTAATTAGGATCCAAATTGCGAGTCAATGAGAGATGTCTAGAGCAAGGAGATACTATTTTTGGATTATGACTGTTTTATTGTCATAATTTTCTGATTAGGCTTTATAATCACTAACTTGAAAGGAACATTTTAAAAAGTATCATTCAGTTGCACCATCTCAGTTAAAAAGATTTCTCTATCCGCATTTATTACTTGAAAAAAAAGAGCGTTTTTGGAAAAATCTGGGGTATGTTCAATACTTCAATATCTATAAATCATGAGAAACAACACCCTGTACAAGTAAAGTAAAGGATTAAAGTGGGACGCTAGTGGGCGTATGGGAAAATTCATAACTCGAATGCTACCGCTAAATTCCGAATATTAAAATCCATTGTTGCGATGCATTGCGCGGGGTCAGCGCCTGACTACGAGGAAAGTCATGGTTTACGTCTCTTGCTGTTTGTGCAATTGTTTTATATTTTTGTGCTATCCTGAACCTGTATTATCTGATGCCATAAAAGTATATGCCCTTCTACAAATCAAACCATAGGCAATTGTATTTCATAAAATGTAAGGTAGAAATTTGAATGACCTAGGTTGGAGTCTTGTAGCTTTTTTGTGTGATTGAGTGGTGCATTTGGATCCATCGCAGTACTGAATCCTTTTCCACCTAATAAGGCCTTCATTACGATCCTTATTCCTTTGAAGCAAGAATGAAAATGACGGAATTCGCAGGACTTATGTAAAGGAACGGACAATAGCTCGCCGTGGGCGGTGCTGTACTGGACATGCAATATGAATTGTGCTCGCTAGTGAAGTACCATCATCGATATAAATAACGGAATTATTAATTCTCACATCGTTGCTTCTACTAATATACCTACCTACCTACCATAAAGGAATAATATGGACATCATGAGCAGTAATAGGAATTTCCATTTAAGATTCAACTGCAGTTAAATAGATTCAAGGAAATAGATATGATGTTCGATGCATGTTAAATAACGTATTGTAATAACAATAGCCAAAATAGCTATCGTTTGATCAGTAATATTGTGTTTAAAGGTATCAGTGGAGGAACATCCCTAAGGCGTAGCTGCGGGCGACCGGTGATATTCACCGTTAATGGTTTTGTCTCGAGACTTGGCGCCGAACCGTATCTACTCTACTAGGCACGGCAGTGGATACGCCAAGTTCTTCAACAATTGACCAAATTTGATCAATGAATCTAAAAATTGAGCTATGAATCTATCTTTTCCTGTAAATAAATAAAAAAACAGACTTCATGAATCTTTTGTCTGTTTAGACGCAGATCTGGTCTAGACAAAATAGATTTTCTGCTGTGTTTGGAATTGCAACAGAGGAGCAGTTAAATGAGACTTAATTTAAATGTCTTGTTTAATACCTACGTACTATGTTTGCTACGAATTTACTTCCCCGATACTATCGCAAGTGTAGCATCCAAAATATCTAATTAATTTAAAGCAATATACCAAATTATGAAAATTTGTATCCTAACTATAATGAGTTAATGAATGATTGATTCATGAAACAAATAAATTGATGTTATGTAAATTAAACTCGGACACTAAAAATTACGTAATTATATAGGTAATTAGAATACTTTCTGGAAATTAATACCCTTTGGGAAATACAAGACTGAGCATAATTATATAAATTTAACGTAAATTTTTAAACTGGATGTGGATATTCTGCACAGGATATAATTCTAATATATCTTACTATTCCATATCTTATAGTATAGTTATTCATCATCATCCTATTTACGAGCTACGCTCTTGTCGGTGGAGTCGTTAGCACCCAAATTTAGAAACTTGGCTCTCTTTTACTTGCAAGTTACCTATATATTATTAACATTCAATAAAGTCCCACAACCGCCATAATGTTTAGCTGTGTAACACGGGACTTCGTGAGAACTCCACTGTTATTTATTAGCACGTGTTCACTAGAAGTACATTATATCTAAGAGTACATAACCTTGAATTGCGCATTTACATTGATTTAACGACGATTTTAAGGTGTTTATGGACAGTATAATTTAAATAAACTGTTCCGCTGTCAGTGTTAGGTTTTAGCACAATGTCGCCTTTCATTATGCCCATAGAACACGAAGTGTTTAGAATGTACGTAAGTGATTTAATAATCACAATAGTTTTGTAGGGTGTGTGTGTTTGTTTATCAAATAGTGTATTAAAAAAAAATTCTATCCGTGAGATGTTCCTACCTTTTGGGTACGAATGGACAGTCATTTCTTAGTAGGTTCGTAATGACCTACCTAAAAAATGTCTTGACAAGAAAATGACAAAGTTCTAAAAAAAATTACGTGCATAGAAAAAGACCTAGTTCGCCATAATGGGTATACGTATATCTTCGTTCAAAATCATCATCATCACAGCCTATACACGACCCACTGCGGGGCACAGACGAGGGTGTATGGGCGTAAGTCCACCACGCGTGCCTAATGCCTCGTTCAAAATACTGAAGCTAAAAGAAACCGGCAAAGGTTGCGGAACAGATAGCTGAAATTATATTAATGAGTCTATTCAGAGAATTAGAAGAAGACATTTTTAGTTTAAAAAGTGGTACAGGTTTTTTATGTTTGTTTGGATACATTATAAATAATTTTAGATAAACAGACACTCCACTAGAGTCAGAATGCTTCATTTTTCTTACTTAGCGCCCATATCATAGACACAATCATGAACTTTACTTTGATAGAAAAAAATATGTTCGCTGAACAAAAAAAAAATTATCCAATTCGGCCAAAGTAATCGCAGAACACATAAAAAAGTCAGTAAAAAAATGCATCCATGGTATTTTCAAAAATATTCTACTTCGGTTCATGTTTAAATCTCTATGTATTTTACTGAACCAACTACATTAATCTGCTTATTTACTTATTTACATAAGGTTAATAAGGTCATTTTAGGAAACTTGAAACCCATTTCATGACTAAGCTTGAATTTACTAAATTGTTTCACCAAGTTTAAATTAAGTCTGTACTTTACATTGAGTAATTCCTTCACAAGCCGATGGTGGAATAACATTATTCTAATTTACCTTTTTAAATAATTGTTGAGGTAAAACAACTCGACTCTATTCCAATGAAGTTACTAAAAAAATGATTTCGATACATAAAAATTGAGGTTCGAACCGAATTTCGGATCAGGGGTGCGATTTTTGAATGTCACCGGTGAGTTTGAACGGTTTTTAAATCTCAAACAAAAGCCTACTCATACCCATAAGTTCAAAACGAGTGAGCAGGGGCACGATAATTTAATCACCGGTAAGATTAAAAAATGTTAACTTTGTGACAGCCGGTGACTTTCAAAAATTGCACTCCTGCTCCCTGGTAACTGGTAACTTTATGTAGTACTCAACTGAAAGATTTCTTTGTTAGCATACCATTCGTTGACTTTTGCTAAATATGTTCAATGTTTAAATGTCTAGATAGTCTAAAACTCTAGCTGGTCGTGCACCTAGAAAAAAGTATATGTCTAGAATGAGCCTCACGAATATCCCGTATAAAACAAAAGGGGCCAAGTTTCATAGGTTGGTGTGCGTGAGGCGCCATGCAAATTATGTATGTGTGCGTGTATATGTATAGGGTTTAGGAACGTCCAATTTTTTTCGACGTTTTCGTATCTTCGACTGTTAATCTTGACGTATAACTTTATCAAAGGTCGTGCATTACGCTAGTTCTAGTTTCTGTGTGGAAGTTTGCTCCAATAGTAAAAGTTGTTCAGTTTGATGGGTAGACTCTTAGTTTAAAAGGATGCTAGTGATATCAATTTCACCCTGTAGGTATGTATAACCGTTACTTTGTTAACGTGGAAAGAATAATTGATATCCTATGTATTTTTCTAGAATGTGAACTCGTTTATTAGTCCAAATCTATCTAACAGTTTTAAATTGATTGAATAACAGAACATCCAAGACTTCTTTGGTGTTTACATTTTATTGTGTATCTTATGAGCTGGGATATGAAGTTTTTGTTTGAGGATGAGTTTCAAACATCCCAGCTTTCGCTTCTATAATGTTAAGTTGGATAGATTGTAAATATTCGAACATCTTGTGTATCGTGCATCAAAAATGTTTTATTATACTTTGTTCAAACAAACAAAAACAGACTATAAAGCATTTGCAAAACATTACAAAAGTTTGTCTACCTATGTAGTACCAAAACTGACAGTACATATTCACAAAATATGTGCACCATTATTCACGAACCCATATGATATACCGTTGAACTGTGAATGATTAGAAAATTGTTTGTTCTTTTTTGTATACTTATTATTTTCCATGGGATACCAGCATAGAGGGTGTAAATTTTAATGCGTTAGATTATTTTATGGATTTTATAAAGGTATTAAACTTAAATGCGTTGCATAATTTAAGGGGTGGCTTCGGATCATCATTCTGAACAAATTGTACTCTGGGACCAGCATTGAAATCTTAGATTCTTGGATGCTTTATTGTACACAAATTGTAATTATCAAAAATTACAATAAATCTTGATGTACTAAGGTGAGCTGACCTCTATAAGAGTTATTTTCCAGCAAACCATTGAGAGGAAAACTAATGTGTATGGGTAACACCAGTATGCACGCAAATAAAGATCTAAGTACTTAAATTTTTAAAAATTGAAACTAAATTTTGAAATCGCGAAATAAGTTCGGCTGTTCCATTTTCATTCATCCAAATACGCTAGCTCTATGAATGAATGTTGTTCAGTTTGATGGTCAGAAGCACCCCCTAATGTATGTCACGCATTTAAGTTTAAATCCTGTACAAAGGACATAAAAAAATGGGAACCAATTTGTTTAAATCTGTTTTATCTTATTAAATAAAACGCACTATTTGCGTTTTTCTAACATCATTCAATCAGTACATCCTTTGTGTGTTTGGCTTGGTGTAAATAGTAACATAATAATATATTCATTCTTTGAAGACTAGGCTATCAAACTTGATCACTAAAATAGACTATTCCAATCTTTTTTAATAATCCAAAAATAGTAAAAGGTCGCCCCTATAATCCAAAGCGTCGAATATTGAAGCGCTGCAATTGCAAACACGGTGAGTAAACAAACGATATTGAAGAGTAGCTCCACCCATCTGTACCACTAGAACTCAATTCGAAAAGCTATCTGCTTTAAATGAACTTTTCAGAAGGATTTGATAGCTTCATTGATGGTTCTAAATACTGATAGTTTTGAGCTTTTTGCCGTGACAATCAAAGAGATAGTGGTCAACGGTTTATTGCATAGACTTAAGAGTAATATGTCTAAGGTTTATTGTAATAGAATTATATTAATGTACTTGTTTCTAGTTTTTGGTTTTGTGTCTAATTAATTATAGGTGCCTCAACTCCATCAATTTTATGATTCGAGGTGCTCACATTGGAAATACAACGACGGATTTTATTATTAATAAGTTTGATAACCATATAACCTCTCGTCTGTGAGGGAACCAAAATCTGCCAAACTGAGAAGTGCCGCGTCTGTGGGCGGGCCCAAAATGGCTGTCAAAACATGGATCATATTTCACGATAAACCGTTTTAATGGCACTCGTAAAGCGCTAAACGAAATATTTGAGTGTGTTTTCCATAGAGTAAGCTCTTTACCAACATCTTAACATTAGCAGGTCGCGAAGAAAAAAAACAGTACGAACCCACTTGAAGTTCGGCCGGCCGGCGCGGGTGTTTTTAAATGTGTCGCGGTGGCTGAATCATATGAACGGTGTTAATTTTTGTATTAAAATCTGTTAAAATATGTTCTATAGATATTAAAAAATACTCAATACAGTCTAACATTTGTAAAATTTTTTAAATTACATGGAAAAAAAAATATAGGTATGCTCATGTTGAGTGTAGTATAGTATCCGCTTTATTATAGCGTTGCAGTTGGAATAAATAGTAGAAATAGGTAGACAAACTAATCTATAGTAATTACTAAAGTAAAGAAACCTAAATATTATAAGAATTGGTGATTTTACAGTTTTAAAATGTATGGAACCACCATAACCCGCGTCTGTGAAGATTGCAGAATTTGGCACCACAGACGGGGGGGTCTCCTGACAGCAAGCCTCACAGACGAGAGGATAAAAACGATAATAAGAACGATATAAAATCCCTTTCGGGAAGGTCGTTAGAAAACCTGCTAGACAACAAAAAAATCTTCTTCTATCGCGTCGATGACATGCCATTTTAAATTTTCCAGCCCAGTATTTTGCCACATGGATAACACCGGCAGCGTCCTTACACATTTCCAGGCAGGAAGAACAGGATCCAAGATGGGTCACAGTATGAGGAGCAACACCACATTCACACCTGAGGTCAGACCCCTCTCTATAGCACCACTTAAACAGGCTATCTTTACTCCAGCCAATTTGAGTTCGGAGCATATTTAAGAGGATAGAGGCCCTCTAAGAAATTTGGAGAATAAGTCAATTTTCCGACTGTATACGCATTTGTCCGATCCGCCCCTCCCACACACCCAGCTGACTAGAGTTATACATACAATGTACGATATCAGCATTTCGTGTTCCCCTGTTTCCTCTCCGAAACTAAGCCGATTTTAAATTAATAATTCTTTCAAGAATAATATAGGAAAGACTGGCTATGTTTTAATGCTTTGCTTATGTCTGAAAACGGGCTGTAAAATTGGGCAATTTCGAAGGTCCTAGTTGTTACAGTCATTAATTTATGCATAATAGCGAAACAGACATAGCAGAGGCAAGGTAACATAGATTGTAAAGTAAAAAAATACTCATTATCCAGGAAGGAAACAGGGGAATACGTTTGTATGGACCAAACGGTACTAGTCTATCCTCTTAATTTAGCTATTGGTTTTAATTAAGACTGATATTCCGTTGCGATAGGAAGTAGTTATTCAGAAAACGTTCACAAAAGGCGCCAAAGTCGAAGTTCCCACTGCTTGAACTTGTCCGGGAAGTTCAAACCAAATCAACATAGACGGCGAGCATACCTACTGTCTTAGCTCAAACTTCGTCCAGTCAAGTCCAAATAGGGTGTCTGGCGTTGGCGTTTCAATAGCATTAGTTTGTTGTTATCTGCGCCTGGGCAGCACCGGCGCCGGCAGTGACGAGTTGGTCTACGGACGGACGTGACGTAGCTATGCTCACGTCTTTTACGAGCCTGCCGAATGGACTGTGTAAGCATTAATGGGGGAATTGAAGATTTAATGTGTTTTAATGTGATAGAATCAGCAATACAATAAATTAAATAAATCATTGTGAGGGAATGTATGTTTTTTGATCGGTTATCTTGATTGTGCTTGGTTACACAGGGTGTAAAATTAAATATACTAAAATAGCGAAAAAAAAATCTGCAGATCCATAGCAAACCAAGTACCCAATCTACGCAAATGAATGGTTTTTTTTGTGCGATTTCAATTTTGGTCCCATGTAACATCTTTAAACCCATGGTTGCAATAAATGATTTTTATTTTTATTTTTATTTGTCCCGTTTTATTTTTAGCTGTTCTGTTTGATTTGGAAACAAAAAAACTGAAAAATAAATTTATTTATTTTGTATACACATACAATATTTGTTTTAGATTTACACTTTAAATATTTAAGAATATTGTACAATTAGTTAGTGTAGGTACATTGCTAAGAGGTTATGATGATGGTCTGAAGAACTCCTTTCAGTGGGTATGTAACGCATTTAATTTTACACCCTGGTGCAATTAAAAATTATCTGTCAATAAGATGACGCCCATGTGACGCCCACTCCTCCTCACAATTAATCTCAGGCCTTTGCACTATAGTGGAATCCTGCATCCTTTATTACCTTTAACGCCAATTTTTTTCTATTACGATAATGTCATAACTTTTTTCCGTGGTTATGCCGACATTAGCCATTGTCTTAATTATAATTGTCACATTTTCAACCCTTATCGTTACGATACAAGCAGCTGTGTACCAATTACGCCCTGTAATAATAACCTTCCACTTAAATGTCCAAGTTAAACACTTTGCTATTAATTTTACTCAAAAGGACAAACTGTAGAGGGTCAATTTACTCAGTAAACTTGCTGAAAGTTAAAGGTATAAACTGGAGTGATTTGTCGTTTAAATAAGGGTTAAAATAACGACTTTAGTTGACTTTGAGTCTGCAAACAGCATTCAAATATTTTACTCTTGGAGGAACATTATTAGTGAGACAAAATGTTATCCAAAAACTAATACTATGTATCGGACTTTGATCTGATAAAAACTAAATAAAGAACTGAAACAAGTCGTGGTGGTCCAGTGGCGAGTAACCTTGCCTGCAGTGCAGGAGGGGATGGTTCAATCCCCGTCCAAGTCGACTCGTACCAATGAGTTTTTCGGAATTTATGTAGAATTTGTTACACCACTGGCTTTTCGGTGAAGGAAAACATCGTGAGGAAACCTGCATTCTTCAATTTCGAGGCGTGTTTTGTACCAGTGTCCATTATAAGTGGCGACGGGCTCACCCCCGTAACACTGGACAGAGTTTCGGTACTACTGGTTAGACGTGGATGTTCTGAGGTTTCAGAATATCTCTGACTACCCCCTCGGGGAATATAGTCGTGAGCATATGCTATGCTATGCTATGCTATGTTTTATATAAGGTTGTTATCTAGTTTTTCGAAAATCATTTTCGATCTCATGATCACTTAAACATTATTGGCCATAAGAGTTAATTTGCGTCAACTCCTTTCAAACAATGCCTTTTTACTTGGAACAAAAAATGTTGATGATGATTACGATACGCAATAAAACTTAAACTCGACCTACAGCAAAACCAAACACATTATAAATCAATCTTCTCATTGATAGACTTGCATATTGAATAAAAACCTCTGCTCTATATATAGAAAACTTAACGTAAACAAAGAAAAAGAAAATAAAATGAAGCGTGTATGCTTCCCACGCATAAAAACAATGTTGGGATCACAGAGGTCGTTAATGGATTCCCAGTTGGTGTCACTTCTCTAGTCAGGACTCAGGAGCGTCCCGTTTTCCGGGATTGTAAGAGGTACTAACTGTTCTCGATTAATAGTCACGTTAACAAGATAACTTTCAGAACCAAGAAATCTTAAAAAAAAATTAAGTTTCACAAATATTTTTGTTCTTGCTTTTATAAGTATTTCTTTTGTATAATTTCTCGAATAAGCGAAATGTAAATTTCTTTTGAGGAATAAATATTATTTTTCTTCTCTCCGGACGGAAAGCGTCAATTTTCGTACCGCCGCGCGAAACGAAGTTGCCGCTGTCCACCTCCATCGAGGTGAAAAATAGTAGTCTAACCTCGTAATAAAGATTGTAGACCTATCAGAGAGACAAATAAAGACACATTTGGATTTATAATATAGCTAAATAGATGATGCAGGTCCTGAAGGTCAAATATAGGAAAATAATCCTACAACTATGAATGTTGACAATTTATTTAATAGTAATACAGTACCGTAGTAATCAACTAAATAAAACATTTCTGATACACAAAACCGAATCTTATTCCTTTACTCTAAAAAGCCATATTCAAATACCATCTTAACTCTTATTTATAGACCTGAATAGTATTAGCGAATCATCACGTCTTCTACGCACGTGTGAGCCGTAATCGTAAACACATTATAATGTCTACACACTGTGAATGTGTACAAATGGCATCTTGCTTATTGCCCTACGTGAGCCATAAAACTCCTGTAAGTATTTACCTTTCTACATGAACAGTTCACAACTTCACGTACCGGATAATTTAAAACAACGCTATCACTTACATATTCAACGAGAAAATCCTACTGAATGTATCTAAAATAGAGCTTTTAATGCTAATATTACAGTACATTTTGCGAATGTAAACTATTTCCATTTGCTAAATAAATATTTGAAAATGTTTTGCGAAAGCGTCGTGGACGGTCAACAATAATATAGCAAAAGTAAGCACAGACCTGACAAAACAACTAGTAATAGACTGCCAACATACTGCAAACAGTATCTACGATATTGCACCGTATTGTTTCTAGACATAACACTTATTTCAGGCTGCGTAATTGCCTCTCGGACATCCCGACTAGTCGGGTCCGGAACGTTAGGAGTCCTCTCGAATCGGTGCTAAAAGTTAACAATCTAATTCTATCTAGCAACGATAAGAATGTCCGAAGTCTGCTCCATAACGATGTGTAGCCGATACGCTAATAGCGATTGAATATAATCATTAAGGCTACCGAGAGGATCGGGTTAGGGTCTCCAAACTTTAGGAGTCTACAAAGATATCCCAACTTTCAGTCAATTTTTTTCGTAAAAAAACTTCTGTTACACTATCGGGTCGGGTTACTCAATCTCACGAACTTTGACAAAATGTAGACCCTAATAGAACTATCTGCTTTTAGAAAAGTTAGAACAAAAAGTCAGCCAGTAAAGTTTTGTAATTTGCGCTCCACTCGGATTACATGAAAAGTCCAAACTTTTATCTCAACTCAACATTGTTCTCTATCCAATTTTAATCCTGGCAACCCTATACAGGAGGATTGCGAACCTCACGCCGAGGCGATTTTCGTGCGGTTCGGGAACCATTTCCTTATTGTACAAGGATTGGTTCCCAGAGCTCGTTCCAAAGTGTAAAAGAGCCTTCTTTGTTGCGTTCACGCAGCCCCATCAAGCCGGTTATGTGCAGTTAGAGATACAAATGAGTTCGACGGTGCTTAAACGTTTCCTGGATGCATGTCAAGTATTGAAATATGCCTGGGGTGACCACGAAGTCTTTTGCGGACCCCGAAGGCGCGCCGAAGCGAATGTCAAAACGTGATCCTTATGATTTGAGATGCGGTAGGTATAGCGCGGAATGTCGTTTTATTAACCGGGGAACGATATCAAATTTGTTTGCTTTAGACTGCAGTATTCTCTTAAGAGGATAGGCGGGCTGAAATGCTAATTTGGAGAATAGGTCACTTTTCCAACCGTATACATATTTGTCCGATCCGCCTCACCCATACACCCCACCGACTAGAGTGCGAAAGTGACAACTGCAGCTAGGACCTTAATAAAATCTTATTTACATAAAATCTACGAAAACACCATTTCGTATTCCCCTGTTTTCTCCTCCAAAACTAAACCGATTTAAATAATTTTTTAAGAATAATTGGCTATATCTGTACGTTTTGCTTTTTTTGTTTATTTTCTTCAAAATTGTTTACTGGATGTTGGAAAACGGGTTGTAAAATTGGTCATTTTCGAAGGTCCCTAGTTCCTACAGTAATTAATTAATGTAATAATGTAAAAAAGCAAAACTTAGGGACATGGCAGAGGTGACATAGATTGTATGGTAAAAAAATATTTGCTCTAGTGTTATTATCCAGGGAGAAAACAGGGGAATACGTTTGTATGGAAAAACTGTGCTGGTCTATCCTCTTAATGGGTAGGTTTTTGAATCTAGCTAATCTACACCTATAGCGGCTCACGGCTGCACCCCCAATTATTGCGCCACAGGAAAAAGGAAGCTACTGTCGAAATTATATGGTCCTATATGTTTGAGTTAAACAATTTTAAAACATGGGCTGGAAACTCGTTCCGTCTACTTGATGATTTTCCACGTTTATTTTATACATACATACCTATAGAATAGCTACAACACTTGTTCACAGATTCCACAACCGGCCCACAATGCAAAATGCAGTTACGTGTACTTCATAATAAGTATTCTCTAATTACCTTGGTAATTGAGAGTACTCTGTCCACTCTCGCTTTCGACTCGACTGGCCGACAAATGAATGGCGACAAGGCAGTTGACATGCGACCCGTTGTGTTGCGTACACGTCACTCCTTAGTAATTGGCACAGACGGCTTTGTAAAGTGGAAGTAGTGAAATTTTAGTGGGTATTAAAATGATGTAAGGCTTACAATATAGGCTATTGTTCTTGGGAATTTTGACTTTAACTTCTTTGGTTCTAAATTAACAATGTAAGCTTAAAGTCGTCCATAAAACATAAGGATTTAAATGGGCAATGGATCAATTACATTCTTTTACCATTTAAGCCTGCCACACATACGGAATTCCGGAATAGGATTTCGTATGGATTTGCCCCCTCCAGGATTTCGCTCTGAATTTGAAATCCAAACGAATTCGTAATTCCGTGCGGAATAATTCCGCATTTGTATGTGGCGACTTTAAGTAGGTAGTAGAAGTGTTTTTAAACAGGGTGTTTCATAAGTAAGAATAAATTTTTAAAACTCTTAAGGGGGTTGTTAAGACCGTCAAACTGAACAACTTTCTCTATGGGACCAACATCGAAATCGAATTTGATATCCCATACATATTTTAGCTCTATTCGATTTGTAGAGTATGGAACATAATTTTTTTTTCACGATTTCGATATTGGTCCCATAGTGAAAGTTGTTCAGTTTGATGGTCTACACCACCCCCTTAAAGGTTTATTTGTATTTTTGTAACACCTTGTATAAAATCTTTTTGTAGGAAGATTTCTTCAGCTTTCCAATAACCAAGAAAACAGGAGCAATCTACCTTTGATAGTTATTGACAAAAGCCGTAACTTTACTCAAACACATTTTCACAATACCCGAGCACCTTTCAATGCAGTGTTGCCAGATTACCAAGCCCCGTCGTAATTGGCGTCATGCTGTTTGCTCAACTCTCGTTCCGCCCTATATGGCGATTATTTACAATCCAAAAAGCTGTGAAAACAATTTGCTAAGTTACGTGTACAACGATAATTTACCTATTGAATACACTGAGACGTTTTTGCTTGAATGGTATGCTTATTAAAACTTTTAAGGATAAACTTACTTTGATTAATGCAGGTACATAAATTGGCAATTTCGTGGGAGCAGAATGGTTGTCACAGATGTTTGTTGACATAACTAATTATACGAGATTCTTTTACGGGCTTGAGATTCTTGTACTGCCAATTAAAGGCAATGGAAGACCTCAATGTATGTGAATTGGTACAATTCTCCTGGTTCTCGCATGACAATTTATTGCAATAAAATGCAATGTCCAAATAGCATTAGGTACTTTATAGAAAATGCTATGTAACGTCGAATAACGTAAAAAAGAATAAAGTGAGTTTTCAGACTGGTTGATTTTGAAATTAAATATCAAACTCAAAGACGAGAAGTGAATGGGGTTACAATTTTCATTACAGTAATTGAAGTTAACAAAATGAGTAACACTATCATTTCAACCAAACCAAAGATCCGTAATGATAAAAATTGCTATTCGATAAAAACATTTTTGATTTGCGTTTTGCTGATTTATCCAATTTACTATTAATTTCTATTTTAGATTCCCAATTTTTAGATTTGTTTAATATTTGTGTTCAAATTAAATTATTACCTGGTGCGGCTTCTAATTTTCGTAAATAAAATAGATGCTGAATATTCGGGTGCTGATTCGCCACCATTCGTTAAATGTTTATTATGCTTACCTTAAAACGTTAAGCTCTATTAGGTACTCTAAAACCGTTAATAACCAGCACTAGAATCACTGAAAGTTAAAACTTCCGAATTTGATTAATTCCCCTACCATGCTTACATTGTGCATAACTAGTTATCAACTTTAAGGCTGAAGTAACGTAGATCGATATCAACACACATCGCTCTCGCGGGAATTAGCGTGCCCAGGACATTCTCCGATGTTAGACACTAACCGAGTTTCACTCGTGAACGGATTGAGAATAGCTGGGGGTCCGTTCTTTAAAAATATACAGGATAACAAAATAAGAAGTAAATCCTGACATCGTAATCAGAAATTTTTTTAATCAGTGCTTCAAAGCTTTTTTCAGTTACTTGAATAGGCTACCCGAAAAAAGCATCAGAAGGGACAGTTAAAGGTGCGTGCGTCAAAAAATACGTAACCCTATACGAGAGTATACAAAAATTCTTGTTGCAAATTAAGATAATTGTCACTTGTAACAATTTTTTATCACATAATGTGACATGCAAAGAACGAGTATCTTAGCAAAAAAGCTGCCTTTCTATAAAAGAGGTAGGTCATAAAATAATTGACGAAGACTACGATAACACGAGTGTTACTTCCATAGCTCACTTGAATGATGATGATGATGCTGCTCCTAGCCGATTTCGGCTACGGCCAGTGCCTCTGATCCCTTCGTTGTTGGCGCTCGTGCGCCCTAATGTGGCTAATGGGGCCTCAGTCTGCCTTAATGTCGTCTTATTAGTAAACGCACAGAGCTTCGGCACAGTCTAGAAACAAGTACCTACCTATCACGTGCGTTACAGGCACCCTGCCCCCTGTGAAACCAGAACCCTCAACCCCAGATCACACTGCAAACTAATTAGAGTTTATTACACATCTACATAAATTAACTATCCGCCCATTTTTTATATAACAACGTATGTGCCACTTTAGTTTGACCTTTCATATAATTTAACGCGTAGTGAGGAAGCATGTCCATCAGACCCCCCTCTTACCCCCTAGCCCTTAAAGCCAGCACTGCCCTCACCAGCGTTAATGGCACCAAACTAGAGCGAGTTATGTGCATCTGTGAAAGTTCCAAACGGCGACATTTAGGTACGCCCCTTTGCTAAATAGCTGCATTACTTGAACACTCCCCTGTCTGAATTGCTTTACTAATCGCCGGCTTACTGGGCTAATCGTTCGTTAAAAACATTTTGTTAACGTCACAATTTTAGAAGGGAATTAACCTGCAGATGTTTTGCTGGCTAAACGGCAGCCTGATGTTGTTACATTCATAGAGCGATGAAAATTGTTTGTCTTGGACTAATTTACTCTTTTAGCGAAAAATTATGGATGATTTGCTTGAAATGCAAATAAACAAGCCGTACAAAAGGGGTTAACCCGTCAAGTCTTTATATACCAGACACAAAACAGAAACTATAATTGTTATTGGGCATACACATTCCGCTAGGGTCTGACTGGTGTAAGGAGACGACCGACCGCAATTAAATAATCGATGCAAATGATGAAAGGTCGAGATAAAACCATAAATCCAATATCCATTCATTCACTAGCATTTAGAATAGTGACGTTGTAAACATTGAAACTTTATGCTTCTATTGTAACGTGTATTGCGTGTGGTGATGTGTCCCTACTTTTCACATTGGAATTGAATTGAGTTTGGGCGCTGCTGCTAGTAAAATATTTGTATTATTTTGAACATCTGAAACATTTAATATTATTCAGAGTCAGAGAATGATACGAATATTTACATTGTACTAACAATATCATTTCCTTGAGGAAAACAAAAGCATAAGGAGGCATAATGGCTTGCTGTGTGAACATTGACAATTATATTTATTATTTTTGCACTATTATGTAACTATCCTTTGAAATAAAGTTAATATTGGAACGAGTCGCGTTGTGGATCTGCTAGTGGGTGGTCGCGTGTCGCGTGTCGCTCGTCGGTTGCCCCCTCCCAGCTCGACAGCGGGGCTCCAGTGGTGGCTCAAGATAGTGTTCTTTTGTAAGAACAACCCTTGAAGTCACCAAAATATCTTCATAACCGTACAACGTCAAGCACTTTTGCTACAAAAACTCGAGATTGGCAAAATCATCACACACCAAGATGGCAGCCATATTTTAAAAATAGAATAGAATATTGGAACTGCTGTTGTCGGCAATAGTACATAAGTACTACGAATCTTTGCTATTTCTTTCCTATACTTAACCGAATCCCAAAACAAACAAAACAAATAAAACATTATCCTCTAAACTTTGTTCCTCCATGGATAAATCCAGTAATTGTGTGCGGATCGTCTAAGCTGTCACTCACTGACGAGGATTACTGAAGCACTTCGTGAACCGAGGTCCGTGCCACGTAAGAACTCTCAGTATTTAAGCAATTTTCATATTTACGACGTTCTCTTAAGAGCTCTAACAGGGGTCTTGTTAACTATGAGCAACAAGTTTTTTGCCGGAAGGATCGTTAATTTACATGGGAGGCCTGGCCACCTGATTGTCCACACTGATGGAAACTGACGGCCATGACCGACTACCATTGTAACTCGAAACCGATTCAATAGAGCGCCAATGTCAAAAAACTCGATAAAAACTGTGAGAGTCGTTCAGGCTTCACTGTTTGGGTGACAACATTAATCAAGTGTGCTATTGCATTTCGTTGACGGATTGGGACATTTTGATGCTATTTTGGTTGGAGTATTAGTGGGGAGGCCGTGGTGGTCCAGTGGCGAGTAACCTTGCCTGCCGTGCAGGAGGCGATGGTTCGATCCCCGTCCAAGCCGACTCGTACCAATGAGTTTTTCGGAATTTAGGTATGTACGATTTGTTACACCACTGGCTTTTCGGTGAAGGAAAACATCGTGAGGAAACCTGCATGCTTCAGTTTCTAGGCATGAATTGTACCCACTGTCAATTATAAGTGGCTACGGGCTCACACCCCTCCTTAACAGGTCATAGTTTCGGAACTACTGGTGAAACGTGGATGTTCTGAGGTTTCAGAATATGTCTTATGCTGATGCTGCTTATTAGTGTTTTGATGGTAGTTACTAACAAACATAATGTAGTATTGTAATTTATTATAAATTTATTGTATAACTGTTATTTATTAATGTAATATGGATCAAGTAATCCGAAACAGTTTTTTATGTTAAGATCTTGAGCGATCATTGTTTCAGAATGCTTCATTCATTCAAATAGAATAGTAGGTACTCAATTCCACCGCATTTTTTTTAAAAACTTTTATAAGATCCACAGTGGCACGAATAGACGGACAAAGGTTTCTATCTTCTTTTATTGTAGCGGAGAGCTAAGAGGCAGTTAAAAACATTCTGTTGTTACGAATGTTTCTTTCAAAGTTATAACTAGACTAGCAGTAATTTTAAAGTTATAATAAAGTGGAGTAATGGAATCAGTTCTCAAAATTATTACACTGCGAAACTGAATCAACTAGTATAGTATCGTTTTATAAAAATATCGATCAAGTATCTGCGAGCACAAAAGATATTAAAACGTGTCAAATTTATAAAATCTACTAAAATAAGGTATTCTAATTGGTTAATAAAACAGATACTATAGAATAGAAGGAAAATTGAAAGGAGGAAATAAAGCAGGCATTATACTCGTTATATAGCGTCTATAAAACTAGTTAAGGATTAAGAAGTGTTGGGTGCGGTAGTGAAATTATTCCACGTAAAGTTCGATACACTAGCCCCTACCGATAAAGCTATAAGTCCATTACAAGAGTAAAATATATAAAATAGAATAAGCTCTTCTTAAGATTACGTGGCTGGCTATCACGAAATAAAAATTTCCCAAGAGGAAGAAGATCGCCGATATCTGATAGGTACGAACATTAAGGAAATGGCTTAACTTAACTTCCACACCATAACATCATAGGTACCACTTTTTTGGCCGATAAAAAAATACAAAATTTGCAAAACAATATCCGAAATAATTTAAAAACGTGAGAGATTTGAAAAAAAAACGCAAGGTACGTCATGCATTTTAGTATATTTTTGGCTACAAGAAGAATGAATGAGAGTAGACATAATAAGGATAATATTTAAATCCAATGTGAGCGGAACCGGTGGTGGCGGAACCGTCGAAAGAGGGCGTCCGAGGAGAACTTACCACGACGAAATAAATGGTTTTCTCTGAAAAGGACAAGTGCGCAACACCCTCAACCGACGGAAGTGCATGAAAGAGATGTATGAAAGTGGGTGAGGCGAAAGGATGAAGTCAGAATCGTAGTGTGAGTCACTGCTTACCCCTGTGGGACAATAGCATGAGGTTATGTATGTATGGATATATGAGCTCTTAAAACAAATTCAACACAAATAAGAATTGCGTGGAGTTAACAAAATTTTTTAAGATTGACTTCTTTTTTGTCTGCACTGGAGATTTGTCCCAATAGCAACGATAATTTTTACATCGATACAAATACAAACAATTTTTGGAAACCAAGGGTATAAAAGATGTTACAATCATAGTGATTCCCGTACCTACACATAGCGTGCTAGGGCACAGCAAAACTTAAGTCTAGAATTAAAATTATTTCTGTTAATCATACCTATTATTGATGTTTCTATTGATAGTATAACACCGAGGTATAAAAAGATATCGCTTCGCTTAAAATGTGGTTAACTGCATAGACTAGCTGCTTAAATCCGGTTCAGACGTTTTAAGAAAAAGTTACCTAAAAACGAACTCACATTATTAAAACTGAATTGTTGCACGTATTGAGGACATCACTGAAAATAGGGTTTTTTACTCACTTTTCGGGTTTAAATTTTCATTAAGTTTTTGATAGTTACGCTGTTATTATTTAAACTTAAAATAAACATTTTACTTTTTAGGGTTTCGTATTGGTCATTTGGGTCCTTCCCATATGCCCTGAGGTGGAAGTGGAATGCTACAGGCAAAAATTTTATTGTTTATTTTTTAGGAACTGATTGCTATGAAATAGCCTAAATTTTAATTCAAACTAAGCCCTAAGTTTTGTGAAATTCCCACCCAAATCGGACCAGTAGCACGCAATGTTAAATAATATGGTCCGTGCACAAACAAACAGATTAACAGACAAAAAAAATGAAAACTACGAGTATCTCAATGCATTCCATTGCGCGTATCCTAAAACAAAAGGCCCCACGCCAAGCTTACAATTTCTTATTATACAGGGTCCATCTTAATATGCTGACAGTTTTTTAAGGGAATAACCAGACCATCAAACTAAACAACTTTCTCTATGGGGCCAACATCAAAATCAAGAAAACAAAAATCTGCTGTCATCGAGAAAGTTGTTCAGTTTGACGGTCTGATGTCAGCATATTAAGAAGGACCCTGTATGTAATGGAATATATATAGATATATGGATAGTATTTTTAATGGAAATATTAAGTTAAATGACAAAATGGGCAATACAAGCGCAGTAGCTTGTCGCATTTGGTACGTTAACGTAACGACAGTAATAAACTCGTCGTGCTTTTCCTATTGACGTAAACCTTTCAAGATTGAGTTAAGTTGTCTTACATAAACAATTTTACAACGTAAATATTAGATAAATGGTAGTAATTTAATGATTAACTGATCTAATTGATGATATAAATTATCTTTTAGTATTAGAGTTAAGGAAAATAATCTTATTGAGTCAATAACAAGACTTTAGTCGGAAACGAATTGTTTAATTGCCTCCTGACGTACTTTCGTTCAGTTTAAAATCTTGTTAGACCAATTTGAGCTAGCTTAGATAAAATTAATTATCACCGACAAATCTTGAATTTCGTGTTTTAAAGTTACCCGCGGCAAATGCGATTGTAAGGAAAACTACTAACTTTAAATAAGCTGTTATTCGGAATACTTGCAGTCCACTGATAAAAACAACGATTGGTACTGCGGATTAAAATATTAGCGGCAGGTAGGTATTTCTAAATATAGGTAAAATTAAGCCAAAGTCCTCAATATGTAAATAAAGGTAAAGATAAAGGTAATAATTTACCCCAGATGAGTTACAGTTTACAGGGTGGAAGGGAAGCGCTTCCGAAAACTCAAAGGGATGAAAGTGCCCATCAATATGAACAATTTTACTATGGGACCATATCAAACAAATAAACGGAATTCGAAAGCGCTTCCCTTACAACACCCTGTATACAGGATGTTAGGAAAAGTATCATTGTATGGGACAGCAGATTTTTTTTTTGCTCTGATCGTTTTGCTCCCATAGTAAAAGTTGCTCAGTTTGATGGGTAGAGTCTGTGGTTTAAACTACGAATAAGAATAACTATAGAAGATTTACTCTAAACAAAATAGAAATAATTGGCACCCAATGAAAAATTTCATTTAGTATGAGTTTTGGCGACCAGGTACAGTTTTTATAGAACAAATTTAGAACACGGTACACTTTTTTTGGTGCCACTTTTTGAGCTTCATTTACACTTCTATACATTCTTATTCGTAGGGTTTAAAGGTTAATGATGCTTTTCCTTACACCCTGTATAATATTTAAAAAATAATAAATTAAAACTCTTTTTTATTCTGAAACATTTTAAATGTCAACATTACCAAAAAGCTTTTACTCGGAACGTGCAAACGTCTGATACCTCGCAATTAGGGATCAATCCACACTATACCTACGGTCGTGATCATCGCAGCTTTCACTCTCTGCGCGCACGCACAGCCCGCCCCCGTTCGCGGATCTATTGCAACGTTATATAATATTTACCTTCGATATGGAGCACGATCGAACCTTTTCATAGAAGGTATAGAAAAGACATCTCGCAATTAAAGTAAATCTGGTTCGCGACAAGGCTTGCATTAGTTTTTTGGCTTGGCTTGAGACAGACTCCAATAAAACAAATTATTGTTCTTATGATGCGAACGAAAAAGTCATCGGCTGCAATATTACCCTACGACTAAGGGTTAGAATAGAAGTATATGGAATATGCAGGTTTCCTCACGTTGTTTTCTTTCTCCAGAAAATCTAGAAAAATCTTCTCTTAGAACAAAATATTTCTATTTAACGACGAATCTATTTGTAGAGCCATTTCAATGTCTATACTCTATCCTATACTTTATTGTATTCAGTGCAGTATGTGGTGTGTGGACCGGATCACAAGAGACGCATATCAGTTTGACCGACATCTTTGTCGATGTTATCTAGGTATAAGCTACTGATATTTCGCTACATAATTGTTACGTAAATTAGCAAATTATGCAGGTGACTTGAAACGTCGTAATGGCAAGTATTAAATTACTTCAACTACGTACTTACAAATACCTACACGAAGCACATATATATTATACATAGAGGGTCCTTCTTAATATGCTGACACTTTTTAAGGGGATGATCAGACCGTCAAACTGAACAACTTTCTGTATGGGACCAACATCTAAATCGTGAAAAAAATTCTTCTATTTCGTACAAAACTGCAAACCTACTCGAGCCAAATGCATGGGACAGCTGATGTTTTTTCGCATTTCAATGTTGGTCCCATAGAGGAAGTTGTTCAATTTGATGGTCTGATCATCCCCTTACCGTACTAAATTGGGAATAGGGAACCAGTGATTCTACACAGCCTGGTGTGGGCAATTGAGATCTTGGCTGCACGGATACCTACTCATCTTGACAGCCGTCTGGGCACAAAATAAGCAAACCAGAAGGGCGGCTCCATGCAACGAGCGAAACAGATGTGAGATGTGAGATGATGATGAGACGTGCGGTTACAAAATGAATAGATGCAGACGTGAAGACTTTCGGCCTACTTGATCTGAGCTGATCGCAGGATAATTTTTAATTTGAAGGGTTCGTTCAAAGCAACCCATACGACTACGTATTTTCTAATAACAACGAGCGTCAAAACTGTGACTGTTAATATGAAAATGTTTGGTTCCATATACGAAAAGTACTGCTACGTTGATTAATTAATGAAAAGATGAATTGGGCCGTGATGAATGAATGAAAAGATGACTTGGGCAGGCCATGTATGTCGGATGCATCAGGAAAGGTGGGTAAGAATTGTCACGCCCTGGATCCCAGAAAACGGTCATCGGCGTCCAGGTCGTCCTAGGAAGAGGTGGCGGGACGATCTGGATGCTTTCGATGATACGTGGCCAGAGCATGCCCAGGACAGCTAAGATGGTTGGAGGATTAAAGGGGAGGCCTTTGCCCAGCAGTGGGATGAAATAGGCTAGTAAAAAAAACCTGTTATGTTGATGTTACGATACTGAACTTGTACTTTTCTTTATAAATAGGTGCTAGCAATTTCATTGTCATAACTTCAACCACGTTAACAACTAAACTTTGAAAAAAATATTCTAAAATATCATAAACATGTTTACTAATAGCAACATAACCCAAAACCTTCAACATTTCTCCTAAACAGAAAATTCCTTAACAGGTTGTTGAAAAGAGAATGTGTATCTATATTAATAAAGCACTCATGACATTTATTAGAGCTTGGCACAGCGATGACTACGATTACCTCGAATCGGACCACTTACCACGCGTGAGAAATGTCACTTGTCTACGCCACTCATTATTTCAGAGCACACTGTATATTAGTTAACATATTCATTCCATCTATCACGTCCCCTAATACAAACTCAAATGACTTAGCTGTAAGGAAGGAAATTGCTTGTAAGCGGTACTTCGATAATGGAACTACAAATGACCTTATTGTCTTGCCTTATTTGTGTTCAATTGGTGTAGCAAATTGAGATGTATTGACTGTAGTAGAAGTAGAAAGGTAGAGACTGTCCATTGTTTCGTTTAGCGTTGGCGACCAGGTGGCGGCGGCCAGTGAATTCGGGGAAGCGACCGGTTAGTATCAGGTCTAAGGGTTAAGAGCATTGGGCTCCTGACAGGAGGTCGTGGGTTCGATTCCCACTGGGGACACCTAGTGATATGACATTTTGTGCTTTTTTCCCCAGTTGGTTAGGACATTGCAGGCTGAATCACCTGATTGTCTGAAAAAGAAAGATGATTATGTGCTTCGGAATCTAAATTTTTCTACGGCGGGCTATGATCTGTAAGACTTAGGCTTATATTAGTCATTTAGTACCTTACAACAATTTCTAAATGGTAATCGGTAATCTTTTTGGTAATTAAAAAGTCCCCCGGCTACAGTACTATTATGAATTTGAGTTAACGTAGTTCTTGATTTTAGAGCTTTTTCGATTTTCATATCCAGCTATTCCAGCTGCATTTTACATCATCTAGCTGTATCCGATGGGCACTAAAGCGTGGGGAAGAACAAAACAAAATTAGTAACACTGATAGGTTATAAAAATATAAAAATATTTCATAATATAGAGGCGGTTCTCAAGGTGCACTTTAGGCATTTATAGTTGGTAACCTAATCCTAGGACGAACATGATTTCAAAATCACAAAAGGTAAGGTCCCAAGTAAACGCGCATCGATGTATGCAAAGTAATTCAAGAACCTAATGCCAGGGCAAATTTGAATTAGTTATGCCAATCGTACCCGACCCAATTGTGGGTCAATTTGACAAAATTCTGTTTAGGAATTAGGATCTACTAATATTTACGTTTGGAAATGAGAAAATCAAACAAGAATTAATGCTGATAAATACGTTTTGATGTTAATTGATGGGTAAACTAGGGACGGTTGTAATTACCAATTTGCAATATATTAATATTGTGCTATAAGAGTCTTGTTTTCATTGCAGAAAGTGCGGTATATCACTCAAATCACTGCACTTTCTGCTCATATACCAGTGTTTGTTGACATAAACCAATACTGATATATTATTAATATTATTTTTAATGTGTTTTGATAATATTGTAACGCTGTTTAAGTATTGCTTTCGGAAAATACCACTCGTAAAATGGGTAACCGTGTCTTAATCTAACCAGTGTCAAACCTGGTTTTTCTGTCCGAAGAAAAATTTACCGCACCCTTCCAAAAACGTATACTAGTTGGCATTTCATAACTTCAACCACTGTTTAAAACATCGAAGTTCCACATGCACAAGCATAATTGTTTGGATGGTAAGAGAAAGGTATTCAGAACTTTAATATGGCTTTTCAACTGTGGGCGCCAAAGTATTAAAATTACATTAAAATAAATTTGCTGCTGCAAATTACATGAAGGTATAACTAGAGTTAATCCTTAACTCTGAAGCAAAGTAAATTGGGTTCATCTCTTATAAGAAGAGATGATTATACTGAATGTAATTTTGTCTCATTAAAAGCGCACTTTCATAATCTGTTTGCCAATTAAAATAATGTTCAAAATATTTAAACATCATTTCAATTTCACCCAATTAGCGATTCTAATAAAGTTAGTCTCTAATTAGAGCAAAATTGCTACTGTTGCTATATTGCCATTCTAGCTGGTACTTCCACAATGAATGTGGGACGAGAAATCTAAAACAGAGTGACGGAAATATGAAAATTCCAGTTGCGAGACTGCCACTTTGATCAATTGTTCGCCATTGGCAGGATGCTACAGGGGTGACAAAATAATTAAATTAAAAAAAAATAGAAAATACCATTATTAGTGACATAATATAATAGACATAGACAATAAATTAAGCTTATATCTTAGACATAAAAACTAATAACTTTATCTCTTTTTCCTAAAGATCGTCGGTGGCGCGTTGTGGAGAGGTACGCACGCATGCCAATGTATCAATGAGTTTTTCTAATTTATTTAAGTAATACCGACTGCTCTCAAACGGTGAAGGAAAACATCGGGAGAAAACCTGCATACTCTGATGAAGAAATTCTGATGTGTATATGAAGTCTACCAATCCTCATTGGGCACGCGTGGTGGACTTATGCCCATACACCCTCCATGAGGGTAGGCCTGTGCCCTGCAGTGGAACGTTTATAGGCTGATAATGATGAACTTTCCCTAAGAGGTTATTAAGTACATGAAATCACTCTCTTGGTAAATGAATATGTTAGTGTAGGTATTTCCTTTGGAAAAAGAATCAGTTGAAATATTTGCATATTTTTTTAAGTGCCATTGACAGACAGCCCTGTGTGATTGGGAGGTGCTTTCAACCAGGGAGGTACAGGGGGTCTATTTATCAGGGCATTCGTCCCGATAATGTAGTTTTGACAGCCCTCGTAAATTTTCCGAGTGTAAATGTTCCACCGTATTTCATATAAAAGGGCGAGAATGACGTAATAAAGTAATTTTTATCGTACGTCGAGGGTCTCAAGCCAATTACAGTCAAATATCACTTACCTAGGAAGATATTGTGCTCATAGTTGACTACAGTGACCGCAAAGTTACAAAAGCAGTGAAGTACCCACGCCAGGATTTATTTAAGTGCATAATTAGTGAGTACGCTAAACATAGTCCTGACCCTCCTATAAATCTGATGGAATGGGAGACCGCTACGTTCAATGAAGGCGTCAGATGCAACCAGGAAATGATATATCAATTAGGTACATACTGAAACTCGAGATATATGGCTCGTTTTGCATATGGCAAAACAATTGAACTGAAAACTTTAATTTTTACGAACAACTTTGAAACTTTGTTTTGTATGTTCCACTATTGTGTTATTAACCGTTAACCGTCATAATTGTACACTTGATATACAGGGTCCTTCTTAATATGCTGACACTTTTTAAGGGGATGATCAGACCGTCAAACCGAACAACTTTTTCTCAATGGCACCAACATCGAAATCGCAACATCGAAAAAAAAATCAGCTTTTCCATACGAAACTGCAAACCTACTTTTTTTTTACGATTTCTATGTTGGACCCATAGAGAAAGTTGTCAATTTCGTGGTCTGATAATCCTCATAAAAAACTGTCAGCATATTAGGTTGGACCCTGTATATCCCTCTATGGTGCCTGTGTCAAAATGGCAAAAAATAAAAAAGGTGATCCATACATTTGGCTAGAGTAGATTGCAGTTTTGAATGGAACAGCAGATTTTTATTTCGCGATTTCGATGTTGATCCCATAGAAAAAGTTGTTTAGTTTAATGGTCTGAGCATGCCCTATTGAGAAGGATCCTATTGTAGAATACATACCAATTTCAGCTCAAAAATCATTCGTATTCCAGGATGGATTGACTGAAACATAATGCTCAATGGGTCACGTAATTACTGGTGTAAGTGGTGAAAATTTTAAAGGCCGCAGGATTTGGAGGGAATTTTGAAGGGATTGATCAGACCATCAACCTAAACAATAGGGCCAACATCGAAATTTCGATTTTGGTCCCATTGAGAAAGTTGTTTAGTTTAATATTCTAATCATCCCCTGAAAAAACCTTTAGCATTATATTTATAAAGAAAGACTTCGCCTGCATAACCTGTGTATTCAAAAGACCCTAAAACCTAGAAACTGAACAACTATTATTAGGGACACATGGAACCAAAAAATTAAAAATTTACCTGTCCCTTACTTTTAAGTCGAGTTAGTACATACTCCAGTTTTGTATGAAACAGCAGATTTTGATGTTAGTTCTATAGTGAAATATTTTGTTACATCCTGTAGTGAAAGTTGTTCAGATGATGGGTGAAACCACTCCCAGGAGTGCGAATTTTGAATCTCATGCGGTGAGCTCAGCAGTTGTAAATGTCAAAATTACTATGGAGATAGGTACGCATCTTTCTACTGATGATTTGACTTTCAAAAATCATACTCCAGGAGAGCGATTTTTTAAAGTCAAATCAACAGTAGAAAGATGCGTACCTATCTCCATAATAATTTTGACATTTTCAACTGCTGAGCTCACCGAATGACTTTCAAAAATCGCACTCCTGGATATTTGTATTCATGATAATATGTGATGATATTAAAAAAGACTCACGCGAAGCATCAAGTTATTAAACTCAGACTACATATAATTTTATTGCGTATTTTATGTACACATAGATGTAACGTTCATCTATTGCCATCGATGTATCAATGTCCAATAGCCCAGTCTTTCCTTATAAAGCTACCATACATTATAGCAGTTAGTTTTCAAAATGGTTACCATAAATATTTCATAAACGCAAAGCCGTGTTAATATTAACATTTCAATGTATTTGCTTATTTACTGGAAGCCTAAAAGTCAGCAGTTGGCATTCGTTGCGTTGCGTTGCGTTGCGCCGGCGCTTGCGTGCTATTACCAAACGAGACGTGCTACATCCGTTCATCTCACGAACCCGTCTGATTTTAGGGTTCAATAGGTTTATATCGAGTTTGAACTGTATACTGCAGTAGTTTTACTTTCATTTGTGCGTCTGTACATACTATTTGCTGCCATGACCACAAACTTAAAAGAAGAACCAGACGTAATCTCGTCTAATCATGAGTGTAGCCATTTCTTTAGTGTGCGTGCTGTCACGCGGTACGTGAGAGCTAGTGCATCTGTGTGAGTGTAGGTCCCTTGTAGAACAATCGAGATTGTATTACCTTGTATGTTTCACATCTTTTAAGTGCAATATATGGTCCGTATTTATTTCAAGTCCGTGGCCATGACATTAAAAATGCGCATCGATACTACAGTAGTAAAGTACAGTGTCATTGTAGGTCTACGACAGGGTCCTTCTTAATATGCTGTCAAGGGGATGATCAGACCGTCAAACTGAACCACTTTCTCTATGGCACCAACATCAAAATCGCGAAAACAAAATCTGCTGTTCCATAAAAAGCTGCAAACCTACTCGAACCAAATTGATCCTCTGTGGTAAGAGACGATTTTTTTCTTAACGATTTCGATTTTGTTCCCATAAAGAAAGTTATTCAGTTTGATGGTATGTTCATCGCCAAGGTAGAGTCTACTAGGTAGCGGAGTCGATACCACCATAGGTACCATATTTTTTCTATTTCTTAGAATTATTATCTTAGTCCCTATTTACATTTTGTCGTATCTTTCAAGTCGTTCTCTCTATAATCTTCTAACTCGATCATCGTCACCGGTTAATTAAATGGCAAGACCGATTGATATTGCGTTTTAGCTTGGTCGGTCGGTCGGTTTTGCTTGGAGAAAATATCCTAATCAGTTCGAGTAAATTTTTTTAGATTAAATATTAATTAATAATTTGAATCTTCTATGTAATGCCAGTAATTTAATAACCAGTATTTTAAAGCATTAGAACTTATTAATTTATTTTTTTATTTTTTAAGAATTTTCTATAAGGTAAACAAAATATCTGGAAGTACCTACCGAACCCAAGACTGACTCGCACTTGACCAGTTTTTAATTTGTCATTAACCACGTATTACATGTTTAAGTGCCGCTTTAAGACTACTTATTTATAATGATGGTGTATTTTATTCGGTTGATTGACGTATAGGTAGAGTTTCTTTTATTTACGTTGAGTATGGATTGTTAAGAAATCCCTGTCTTTAGTTTAATTAAATCAATTAAATTATTGATTTAACAATCTCTATGGGTGGAGGACTATTGCAAATCGTAGCTTTTAACATTTAGAAAGAATGCTGGCTCTTCGCACAATGGGCGCATTAAACATCGCCAATTTTACATAATAAATATATAATCATCATCGGTCTATAGATATAGTATAGATATGTCCCACTGCAGGGTTCAGCCCTACCTTCAAGGAGGGATGAATAGGCGTTCCACCTCGTAAGACCAATGCTGATTGGTAGACTTCACATACGCATTCGAATTTCTTCTTCAGCGTATGCAGTTTCCCACGATCGATGTTTTCCTTCAATTTTTGAGAGGAGTCGGTAGATATCTTATTGGTAAATGGCATGTTGTCCATGCGGATACGACCCCGGACCCTCAGGTCTTTCCTATTATGAATTTGATGACAATGTGTTTGTTTGGATGTTCTGAGGTTTCAGAATATCTCTGACCCTCGGGGAATATAGTCGTGAGCATATGCTATGCTATGTGTTTGTTTCTTAACAGTTAAAATGTATTATCCTTATTAAATAAGTTTCTTGTCATAGGTTCTATCTAGGTTGATTTTGGCTGGCCTTTAAAAAACTATAAACTTACATTTTAATTTTTATTTCAGCTACGAATACGAATCTAAATCGGTGCTTTCCAATTTACACACGGCCGACGGACGATCGAAGTTTTGCCGAAGGATTGTTGGTTTAGCACTGCACAGACTAGATTTTGGAATAAAACCTATACTGTATGTAAACAAAGCCTTAGTCTTGTTTAGCCTTTACTACTAGCTATTGGGATGCGGAGACTACACTGCAGATTGTATTGTTAAAGGTGAGATGGATTAGTCCGGCGTTTTCTCGTGGTCCTACTATTTTGTCCTAATAGTAGATCCACCAGGAACACCTATTTCTGTTGGTCCTACTGATGTGCTGTAAATCGAAAATAAGAAAATCGGCCAAGTTCGAATTGAAATATATCACCAAAGCAAACTTCTTTATCAAAGAAAATCGACCAAGTGCGAGTTGCAATATCGTGTCCTAAAATTCTAATAAGCATTGAAAATTGATTGAAAAGTACCAGGAGAGCAGAAGAGTACAAGAGATTAAACGTAACCTCTTGCACACTTCTGCTCTCCTGGTACATCAATAGAAAATTGACCATGCCATACGCATTAAAAAAATCATCGTCCACTGCTGAACAAAGGCCTCTCCCAAGGCGCGCTAAAAGACTCTGTCCTGGGCCTTCCTCATCCAGTCACTTCCCGCTACCTTTTTTAAGTCGTCTGTCCAGCGGGCCTCAGGGCGTCCCACACTACGCCTGCCAGTTCATGGTGTCCACTCTAGAACTCTGACACCCTATCGGTAGTCAGTTCTTCGGCAGATATGACCAGCCCATTGCCACTTCCGCTTGCTTATTTTCTGAGCTATGTCAACGACTTTAGTTCTCTGACGTATCACTTCATTTCTGATGTGATCTCTCAGAGAAACACCGAGCATACGTTTCCGCACCATAGGTCATCACTGGCAGGACACACTGATTGAACACCTTCGTTTTGAGGCATTGTGATAGGGCCGATGAGAATATAATTATGATGTATACTATATGTCAAATAAAGACGAAAATAAGAAGATGACAGCAGCAGGGCTACGAAACCTTTTCAGACCGTGATCGTTTTATAAAAAATCTACCTCCCAATTGGCAGTGTTCAATGGAAGAATGTTATATAAATACAGAATATAGAAAACTATCTTAGATTAAAAAGAATATCTTTAAAATTAAACACAAGTACATGTTAGTTTTATCTTTTCACTCGTTCGGTGTTTATGGAAACGAAAGAACACATCAGTTATGGGGTCACTAGGTCCGTAATTCCGCATGATTAAACCGCACTGGAAATCGATTTTGAGGGCGAATTAAACGAGTTTACTTAAGTCTTGAACGACATCTGTGGACCAATCAATCAATCAATTACACTTTATTCAAAGATCAATAATATTAATCCAAGTATTATTCATACGTCCTTCACATTATTTGTAACCACCTAAATCTTATTAAGGTAAAAGCACTAATGCTCGACACTATAAGGAATATGCGAACTTCATGTAAAAAAATACAATATTTATCACAGAATACAGTGTAGTATCAAAATAGTAACATTATAAACCAAATTATACTCTGTGAAATTTCAACCTCCTTAGCAATTTTATTTAGAAATCACGCGCGTATCGAAAACCATTTCGAGATAATTGTGTCGTGATTCGTGATATTTTGTTACTAAATATTTATTTTTGTGCTAGCAACATGTTTATTGTTTAATATTCTATGACATTCTATTTAACTGAAAAATAACTTACGAATGCCTTAAATGGACTTGTATCCAGAGCCGTTAAATACATTATGTTATTGTTGTTATGGTGGCAATACCGACTTTTGTGATTGGCTGTAGCTGGACCAATCGAACGCCAGGTGCGTTAGGTTGGTATAATGCACTGGAAAAAAAGTAGGGATGACGATGGAAGTGGTGAAAAAAGTATCAAACCGTCAGTTCTCGGCCGACACTCAAAGTGAAATGTTGTATTAAGAAATAATTTAAAATTAAGTCAGTAAAATTTATAAAAGTGAAAATACAAATAGTTATTCTAGTATATTGGAGTTTAATTCGTCACAATTGTGTCAAAATCATATTTTCTAAGTCAGAGATTTTAAAATGAATGGATTACAGATATTTTTAATAAAATAACGTCGTTTTTCGGTCCGTGCAGTGACGTCACTGGCATACCTGTGAACTCCTTGGTAAACATAAAATCAAACGCTTAAATTAAAGACGCGCGTGTTAGAATATTCGACTTTATGTAATCGAAAAGTGAATGTAAATTAATATTATTCAGAAAACTTAAAATAGAAATCAAGTCACGAGTCATATCATGAGTTTGAATCTAAATTATTGATATTAATCGAGTAATCTTCATTTCATTATTAGTCTTGGCAACATCTATTAAAAAGCAAAATCATTGTTGACAATGTTTAGTAACTTATTATGGTGAATCTTGTTGTAATAAGATATTATATTGTACAGTTATAATTATTCTGATTCTGTGTGATATTAAAATTTTACTATAGTGAATTTGATGGATATTATTGTTGGTTTCCAAAAGGAAGACAAACGACACTTGTTGCTGATTGGTTGGAGCCAATAAGCGAACGTGACAATAACTTGTAAACTATAATTTACTTATTTCTTAGTTTGTTTGTGACTATCTGTTTACTGATAATATTATAGACTATAAAATCATATTAAGATTTATGATTAGATAATTTAAGTAAAAAACTATTTATTACGTATTTAAATATTGTAGGGAAACAAACTTCACTTCCTGGATGGATTTGCCGCCATTCCGAACCATCGTGAAGTTTGGTGGAAAATCTATAAAAGTCTTGGTTTGCTAAAATTCGAGACCTTTTTGCCATTGAGACCGCCACGCTGCCAAGTGTAAGTGTTAATTATTATTTGTTCAGTTTTAGTAACTTGTGTTTGCTACCGTATAATTACGGTAAATTTATAAAGTGCACGGAATTCTTATAATCTGTGATTTTCTATGTGTTTTGATTGTCCTACTCGTATATGGAGTTTCTTGTCTGATTCTTCTCCATATATGGTATAGATAGGGGGACATAGTGAATCAGACGTAATGTAGAATCAAAAATATAAAGTATATTCAAAGACAAAGGATAGTCAAAGAATTAAATAATATTCGACTATTCTGATTCTGGCCTTTCATTTGAAATCATTTCTGTACATATACTTTCCTCGTCCTCATTCTAGACCAGTGTCATGAACTGGGGACGATAGATGATGACGATGGTATCATGATAACCTTTCCTTTTCTTATTGGGCATCTGGTCCAAACACACACACACACACAATAAGCTGATGATGATAAACCTGATCATGATAATAACACAATACATGATAGATTAGGATACTATGTAGGAACATGATCAGAATATAGCTTTCACTATCAGCATCATGGCTTTGATTTGCTTTAGTTTACATTAAATTCGATAATAGATTTGGTCTAATAGTTTGTGAATCTAATCCTGACAATATGCCATGAATATTATAAGCCCTATCGCTCCTCTTTAGCTCGCCTAGCTCTTCATATAACCAGACAAGCTCTCCATCTACCTTGACACGCGCGGTGACTCGCTCTAATTTTTTTTTGAACTGACGCCATTTCGACATTAATTCTTTATTTTGACGAATGTAAGTTTTTCTGCACGCATCACAGTTAGCGCTCGGTGTCTTTTAGATAAAAACCATGGTGTTGCCAGTAAGAATATGCTTGTTATAACAAGTATTTTCTGAAAGTGTCATCCTTCAGTTCACTGTCAAGGATTAGTGCTATTACCTTAATGCATTGTAAAATGTCTCCCTAAAGTTATGGAATCGATAAAATAACGAAACACTATAATTAATCTAACAAAAGATTGCAACACCATCTTCAAATCAAAATTCGAATTCAACAATGTTTTTCCTTGCCACATAATAGTAATGTAAACGTACGTAAGATCTTATTAAGTATTTTTATCCTTCCAGTGACAAGGATTTTTTTTTAAAGGGGGTTCGAGCTTATTGTGCTGGCCCCAATAGTATTTTTTTATTTCTAAACAGTTAAACAACATTTCCAAACACAAGAATGTATTCATGCACGGCTAGCATGCCACCCATTACAAAGCGTTTTAACGAGAAAAACGTCATGCGCGCTCTTTCTGGCGTACGTAAAATAATAAAGATGGAGGCACATCTCCATTTTTATCATTTTCTCGGGGATGGCATGCGAGGCCTACTGAATGGCTTTCAATTTATCGAAATTCACTGTCGCTTACCAACCGTGGTCAGCTTTCATCGCCGGAATAGTCTTCAAGTACGAGTAATCGTAGGTACTACCGGAAGGGGTTCGCGTCTAAACCTGCCCTTTTAACGAGTAGCCCCGTTGAATCTTAATGGAATAACTACACTGTAGTCATGGTTGCAGGGTATTTATCCAAGACAAGATACCATAGGTTCGTCACTCCATAAAAAAATACTAAAAAAGTTGGAAGACTTCAATCCTGCATTCCTCAATATTTATACTTACCACTGTGAAAAACATTTTTATTGTCGCCTAAATCTACTTTTTATTGTAACGCTGATTCAGAGTAGGTAATTCTCGTGTATCTCATCACAATATAACAATTTCTAATCAAAATAAGTGCTGACAATAATGCGCTCTCCAAGAGCAGTAAAAATAAATATTTCATTTATTTATTAGTAAGACAGCAAAAATGCAAGACACAATATACACCTTAAAATAGACTCAAGTAAGCGTCTTCAATATTGTACAGGTGTCAGTAGATGGAATACCATCAAGGATAGGTTTTTTGTCCCCAACAAGTGACAAGGATGTAGTGAACCAAACATCGTGAGGAAATCTGCATACGCTGAAGAAAAAATTCGGATGCGTTATATGAAGTCTACCAATCCGCATTCATCAATAAAAAAAATGAATTTGCATTTGTGACGTCAGATATGACGAATGACGATATTACGACATTTGGCGTATGCTTTACAAATATTTACTCAGCCGTTTCCTACCTGGAGGAACTTGAGGACGCTTGGTATGTTTTGAAAATATTTTTGGATTTAAAAAAAGCATGGCTGAAAGGTAACGGTGTAGTATATTTTTAAGACCGACTCACGAAGCCCTTTTATTTAATACCCCACACGATAGGCTTCAGAACAAAAATGTATGACATCATAACTCCCCCAAAATTGTAAGGGAAATATTTTTAAGAACTGCCGGTCAAAATGATTGTTCTGATCTGAAGTAGGTACATGTGTGCCGAACGGCTATCTTGTACATCAATTTGCGGCTTTTTATCGATTTTGGCTTTGTAGAGCTAACACTATAACTGGCTATCTTGCTCTCGACGAAATCGAGGCTCCATCTTTCAGAGTAAGCGAAAAATTTTGGATCTATGAAGCTTTCATATATTTTGACATACCAGTCAGAGATAACACTTTTCATGCTATATTTCAAAAAGAGCTCGTTGGCATAGTGGAGCTTCGGTATTGGAAACGATCACCGAGTGAAGCAACGTCAGGTCCGGTCACTCTTTGGATGGGTGACCGCCTAGTGGTATTTCATCTCGAGCGTTTCCGTTCTTCGGAAGGCACGTTTAGCAGTTGGTCTCGGAAAGTACCGACAGATTACGTTGTAACTATTCGTTGAGCCAGGTCAGAGGCCTATTTAGGCGGCTTGAAAATTCTCTGACAGCCAGCTGACCACTAGCTTGCCTGCACCAATACGCACTGGGCCCGCGTTGTGGAGTATGACCCACTCCCTCTCACACCTATTCGTGAGAGGAGGCCTTTGCCCTGCAGTGGGATTCTACAGGCTATAACTTACTTTTTTTCATTTCATTAATAATTATTATTATTTGCGTATGGCTTTTATTTCCTCCAATCAAAAGGAACAAATCTCAAGGGGGTTTGGTGGACATATGGAAACTAACGCCGGAAGCCAAGATTTGGCTCCAAAATTTGGATATAGATTTGTGATTTGATTTTGTGTGCTTTTTTGTATTTCATTAATAATGACACCATAGACTCCAGGTACGGATTATTGTTTATTCTTTTTCAGTAGTACCTATTAACACCAATAATGTCACATTTGCGTAGAAAATTACAAGTTACTCTGTGAATTTTACCGAATCTTGGCCGCCAGAAGCGTGATGACGTATATGTTGCTACTACTACGAACTTTCTGAGTGTAGTTATATTTATACTCGTAGTAATCCTCACATTTAGCAATTTAAGTTTCAGGATGGAATGACCTGTCAAGTGGTGAGAGGTGGCTAGCCCTTTACCCATAAAGACTGTATGAGAAACCTTTAATCTCTTAGTCACCTCGTACAACATCCACGGGAAGAATTTGGGTGGTCCATTATAGGCTGGAACCACACGAAAATGTAACTCCTTGTTCGTTTTTAGGGTTCCGTAGTCCAACAAAGAACCCTTATGCTTTCGTCCATTCTGTCTGCCTGTCTGTCTGTCTGTCTGTATGCCCCACCTCAATAACACGCTCATTTTTGCACCTATTGAATCGAAATTTGGTATGAAGACAGATAACAGTAACCCAAACAGAAATGAGGTAGTCATAATCATAAAGCAAGTATTTTTTTTCGACAAGTACTTTTTTTCCAACCACCTTTTCGTTGTATGGGAGGGCTATAGGTACAACGAAAAGGTGGTTGGAAAAAAAAATTTTAATAAATCGAGTGAGGTGTCGTTGGATATGTTTTGTCCAATGGAAGAAAACTCCCATAAAAACTAAATCATTACAATGCTTGTGTCTCGAGATATTTGCGCTGAAAGTCAAAAATAGGGCGCACCCCCCTCTAACTTCTAAAATACAGGAGTAAAAAATCTGAAAATGTTACACAATATAGCTTTCTGTAAGTGCTTTCAATGAAAATTATAACGGAAGCTGTAGCCCAACTAGTTTCAGAGAAATCAAATAAAATATCGACAGTCGACCGCCGTCGGCGTCTATCAATAGATGGCACTGAACGAAATTAAATCGCACTATTGTTTGCTTCTTGAAGATTTCTTATGTTATTTAAGCAATGTTAAGAAAAGCTTTTCATAGAATACTACGGAACCCTACCTTGGGCGACTCCGAAACGCTCATGGTCGGTTTTTATTTTTGTTTAGCAGTTGCCACAGTACCTCAGGCAGGACACGAGAAGTCATATTTTTCGAGGCTACGAACCTAGCACTAGGAAACTTGTCATTATTCATTTTATAAATAAGTCGCCTAAATCCTGGCCTGTACGTGTGTTCTGTGTTACAAACTATTAAGTTTCTACGCCTACTCTAGTACCTACCTCAATAACTTGCAAACAAATTTTTTGTTAGATTTTCCAGATTTAGATTTGAGACAAATCTATTCATAAATAAATACAACTATGATAATAACAATTTGAAAGAAGTTCTACTAATCTTAGTACATTTTTTAGAATTTTTTAAAATATTTTTTTTCAGTTTCAATATGGCTACTACTAGCTCCACCTGGTGGATATTTTTCATAACTATCTTTAAAAGGCTTCATTGAAAGGAAGACGAACCACATGTGTGCACCACTGCTTCTTTAGGTCTTTCAACGTCGCCATTTTGTTGTTTGATACAATTTTTCATATTTCTTTAAAGTGTGTACTATAAAGAACCTTATTTTCCTTCTTTTCGCCCCTATATGGAATGGAGTTATAGTTTCCCGAAAGCATACCCGGATCTACATACTATACTTACATTTACATAATAATACGTAACTATATAGGTACCTAAATTGGGAAAGAACAGTACCTTGAAAAGTTTCAGCATAAGAATATGCTTACGACTATATTCCCCAAGAGGTAGCATAAGAATGATACTCTGAAAACTTAAAACAGCCGCGGTACAAACTTTCAGCATAGAATAACATGATCCATACTTAGCAAGTCAAAAAGGCTTCGTTTTAAAGTATTTATAATAATAATAAATAATAAAAAAAAAAAAATATTTTCTTTCACCAAATATACAGTAAAAGCGTGATAACTACTACGTAAGAGAACAGAGTAAAAGTGTTAACATTTATTTTGTGTTTTCTGTAAGCGTATACTAATCATTTTCATAAATAAGTTGTGGTACAGTTTCTCGTCGCATCTTGGATTTGCAAATTGGAGACCATAAAACTGCACAACTTTCTCCGTGGGATCAACATTGTTCAGTTTGGTGGTCTGAATCATACTATATAAAAACAGTTAGCATATTAAGAAGGACCAAAGCCTGTACAGCTTGTTACCCCAAAGTGTTCCATTCGGTGTATTGTAGTGACTTGTCTACAATTAGATATTTCAACGCTTTACGCAAATGCCTATTTACCGTATCAAAGCTCAAATCAATCACATAAGCACTCGTACGTTTAATTACATTGGAATGGATTATTTTGATAATTAGGTTTATGGATTTTGTTAATCAAACTAATAGGAGCATTTAATTAACTAATCAAATAGCACAATACTCTGAAATTAATTAAATTATGGTAGAACAAAATAATGGACCTCGTGACAAAATTAAAGATTATCCACTTATCAATTGCATTTCATTCTAGAAGAGAGATATAGGTAGTACATTACTGCAGAGGTCATGGCCAGCAAAAGAGGCATTGATGGACGAACAGAGATGAAAGAAAAGTAAGTTGTGCCGTACGTTTGAGTCGGGTAGGTACATCAGTTTTGTACGACACATGTTTTCATTCGCGTTTCCTGAGGAAGGCTCCATAGTAAAAGTTGTTCAATTTGATGGACTGAGTACACTGTTTAAGTCTGCGGAAGGCTGTCCCTTACACCCTGTATAGAATACTACAGGGTAAAAACTGATGTCGTCGTTGGCATCCATTAAGACTATACTCTACACATAAAATTGAACAAATTATATTATGACGGCAAAATTAAATCAGATCAAAACAAAATTTGCTGTTCCATACAAAAATTCAATGTACGTCGAGGTGGTATTTAAATAGGAAAAAAAAAAGATTAGCAAAAGATTTATCACAAATTTGTGTAACTCGAACAAACTACTCTCAAATAAATCTACTGAGATTCGTACTTTAGCTATCTCTCCAGGTAGGTAAACTATCTCAAAGTTTTATCAAAGTTCTGAAAGCAAAGCTTATAAACGTGTAGGCACGTAGACTATCACGTCTTACTTATTTTGCTTTGTATCATGTAGAATCGTGAACTGACTTCTAAATGAAACCATGTTACTTACATCTATCTGTAAAAATATATTTAAATATCCGAAATATTATAATATTATAAGAGAGCATAGCTGAAGTTCAAAATAAAAACGTTATCATAATATTGTGTAACCCGTTGTCACAGACTTAAAAGAAGAACCAGACATAATCTCGTTTAATCATTAGTGAAGCACCCATTTCTTTAGTGTGCGTGCTGTCACGCGGTACATAAAGGTGACGGGTTGTAGCACCTGCGCCTAGAGCTAGTGCATCTGAGTGAGTGTAGGTCCCTTGTAGAACAAACGAGATTGTATTATCTTGCATGCTTTACATCTTTTTAGTGCAATATTCGGTCCGTATTTCTTTGAAGTCCGTGCCCGTTGTGTGAAATATCCGATTAACAGTGTTTTACTGTAGAGCCAATTACAACAATTTGATGACAAAAATCGGCCAAGTGCGTGTCTAACCACGGGTAGTGTAGGTTTCCGTATACTTCTGGCATAAATATTGGACCTTTTTTTTCTGTAATTTATAAGTTTTTTTATTCATCTAAACTCCAAAGTAATCAAGCGATCTTGTCATATTTCATTACATATGAAATGAAAGACGTTTCACGTCAAAACTCTACGTGATGTGAAACTGAAGGAAAATCTATAAGGACAAGTGCCTTAGGCTTTTACGGCAGTTGTGAAAACGACCTAAACCAACAATCGAAGGGGTTCTAAGTCAACCCCATTGCCATTTCCACCTATGGATGGATGATAGCTACGCGCAGGATCAACAGCAGAAACATATCGAATCAGAATTTCGATGTTAGGTATCCATTGTTTATTTATAACATGGATAATATAAAGTGTTTTATGGATGATATATTTTAAAGATTTCAAACCATCGCTTGTTAAACCATTTATCATTAATGTTTTAACACACAGATTTCCGGTACAACTAGTGAAACGTGGATGTTCTGAGGTTTCAGAATTTATGTCTGACTACCCTCCTCGGAGAATATAGTCTTGAGCATATTATGTTTTTTTTTTAACACTTGGTTAATTCTGACGACCAGTAGCCAGAGGGCCACCAAAACAGGAATGAGTGGAAGAGTAAGTGGGAGCCTTCGTCCAGCTTTAAAGGAATATAGGCAAATTAAAAAAAAACAAGACATTTCAAAACAAGCTAAAACTTACTAGAACTAGTTGTCAGCATCTGGCTATCAACCGTCTATGTATAAAACAAATTATTATTTTAAGTAAAAAATTCTCTCTTCTATTCTTTTTACTGTGGTGGTCCAGTGGCGTGTAACCTTGCCTGCCGTGCAGGAGGCGATGGTTCGATCCCCGTCCAAGCCGACTCGTACCAATGAGTTTTTCGGAATTTATGTACGATTTGTTACACCACTGGCTTTTCGGTGAAGGAAAACATCGTGAGGAAACCTGCATGCTTCCATTTCGAGGCGTGTATTGTACCCACTGTCCATTATAAGTGGCGACGGGCTCACCCCCCGTCACACTGGAAAGTGTTTCGGTACTTCTGGTGAAACGTGGATGTTCTGAGGAATATCTCTGACTACCCCCTCGGGGAATATAGTCGTGAGCATATGCTTATGCTTATGCTGTCTATTCTTTTTGTTTTTAATGGCTGCTATCTTGGGTATGTATTTGTGATGATTTTGCCAATGTCTAGTTTTTGTAGCAAGAGTGCTTGACTTTGTACGGTAGGTAGTTTCACGGTAGTTTATGGATTTTGATGACTTCAAGGATTTTTTGTGGAAAAGAACACAATCTTGAGCATCCACTGGAGCTTCGTTGTAGGCCCGGGAGGGGCCTTCAGTGGACAATCGACAATCGACAAGCGATGCGACTACCCAGTAGCAGACCTATAACGCGACTCCCATCATTCTCTTGCCTTATCCCATTAGGTATTTGGGTTCGGCGCAATATTATGTCAACTACTTCCATTCATCTCTCAGCCATCATTTCAGCACCTTTTTAATACAAAGTGGCGACGGGCTCACCCCCCGTCACACTGGACAGAGTTCCGGTACTGCTGGTGAAACGTGGATGTTCTGAGGTTTCAGAATATCTCTGACTACCCGGGGAATACAGTGGTGAGCATAATGCTTACGCTGTAAAGATGTAAGTTTGTAAATTAAAAAACTTTATTTACACGAACTACGAACAACTTAAAGAACATTATTAAACATTAATAACTTTTTGTATTATTAATCTTTCATTCAACATGATGTTAAAGTATTGAAATGTTCACAGAAAATAAACTTTAATAAAAATCAGACAAGAGTCGACATAATCTGTCAGAGTGGACGACAAATAAATCATTGCCGATTCTGAACAATAACTGCTGCATTAAACATTCTTTAAAGAGAATTTAATAAAAAAATATTGACCAACAACTGCCTATATCTGTCAAATAGCGAATACCTAGACTTACTAGTAAAATAACCTAAGTAAAGCCTGACCAGGAAAATAAAAAACCTCGCCATGTTGCGGAAAATCATATTGGAACTAATTTTTGTACTGGGAACACTAACATTAAAGGTGACAGTCGATTGCAGCGCCCCCAATCCAGGTTTTTTATATTCCAGCACTCGTAGTATGCTGCACGTGATACGGCTGTATCACGTATTTTATCTCGTTCGTTGGCACGCAAATAAAAAGAGAGCTAAGGTGTGATAGCTTGGTGATAGCGGGTTAGCATCAATAAAGATATCTTATAAAGATTAAGATAGAGGAGTCAGGTTTCTCTGATGCTGACTGTACGACAAGCCAGCTTGTACTTTATTGTTTTTTAATGTAAATACAATATTGATTTAACCATTACACTATTATGAGTATAATCAGCAATTTTAATTTCAAATATTGGTTAAACAAAAAGTTCGTTCTCTAGGTGTTCAGAAATAAAAAAGTTTGGTACTTCCAGCTATCCTTGCAAAAGTAACAAAGTTCACTTTCGGCATATTTAAGGCTAGGACGGAATGACGCCGAACTGAGCAGGGCTTTTGTTTTCCGTAATTATTAGAAGGCTAGAACGTTAGAAGGATATGATTTTAATGAATGTTTAAATAGCAATTTTTTTTGGACATAATATAAAAGTTGTTCCTATTTTAAAATTAGATAATGCAACTTAAATGCAAGGAGTTAAGTTTAATTTTATTACTTTAACATTCTTTGAAATTAAGTTAATAATCATAAACATAAACAATTTAAGACACGAGCAACAGGTTTTGAAAACGACAAATTATCTCCCGCTGCTCAGAAACTTATCAATCTTGAACAGTTTCACTTATAAACTGCAAATAAGAAGAGCCATACTGTATAATTACCGCCATATTTAAACCTCATCGAAGACCTAAACCCCGGGAAGGAGTTAATTCCATTACAGCTAACTCCACAGGTGAAGTCATCCGATATATCTCTTATGAGAATGACTGAAGTTCGGAAATTGCTTGATTCCCAGGTATTAAAGTGTTGAACGAACCAAAGTTGTCCTACCAAATACGATGAAAATGGAGAAATTAAATTTAATAAAACCGGATTTTTATCCATTGCAAAATTAATTGCGTGCTTGTTACGTCATTATTCAGACATTTTTGTAGGCGCATGATGAGCATGCGCATTGCCTGACTGTGTCATACAATGCATACGAATAAGGGCAACAAAAAGTTTTTATAGCATTTTTGTATCCACTACGCTTCGCTGTCAATCTGGGAGAAGTGAAACTGACAGATCGAAAGTTAAAAAAACTTTTAACTATGTATGAATTGGACATGGAATTAAAATGATTGTGGAGGTTTAATGTTATTAACGTGGAATTGTACTGTCTTCCATTGACGGTGACATGGCTAATGAATTTTTCGTGCAGCTGCTTCCATGAAATCGAGTACACACGGCGACACATCAAGCTATACAAAACCAACACAAGCTGGCCGCGCGACGTTATACGTTACTCGACATACGCGCGTTCAGCTTATGTTGGTTTTGTATAGCTTGATGTGTCGCCGTGTGTACCTATAGTAATTCTGTTCAGAAGACCTGTGATCTTTTTGTATATAGTAACCTCGACATACCAATAATTGTTATCTGGAATGCTCCAGAATATCCTAGAAACATATTTTTTCTCGATTAGATGTTGGCTCTATAGCGAAAGTTGTTCAGTTTGATAGTCTGAGGCATCCCATTTATACAGGGTCCTTCTTAATATGCTCACACTTTTTAAGGGGATGATCAGACCGTCAAACTGAACAACTTTCTCTATGGGACCAACAATCAAACCCACGAAAAATAAACAACTTGTCCCATACATTTGGCGCGAGTATGTTTGCAGTTTTGTATGGAAAATATAATATTTTTTTGCGATTTTGATGTTGGTGCCATATAGAAAGTTGTTTGACGGCTTGATCATCCCCGTAAAAAAGTGTCAGCATCATTAAGAAAGACCCCATATATTATGTATTTAAGTACCCTACACCCTGTGTTTTGTGTTATTTCCATAAAAAAAAATACCTATGAAGTAAACATGTTTGAAAAACCTACGTAGGTAAGGTTCATGGTAGATGTACGAGATTTTATCACATAGATATTTGACTTTTCATACAAACGTCCGATCAGCTAATTACGTAGAGTCTGGAAAGTCCAAATATTTTTTCAAATTTCCAATACCTTTTTTTATAATCGTTCCAATGCCTTTTTAATATGCTGACCGTTTTTTAAGGGGATGACCAGACAATCAAACTGAAAAACTTTCTATACGGGACTAACATCGAAATAGCAAAAAAAAAATTTGCTGTTCCATACATTTTTCTCGAGCCCATCGAGCAGACAAATTTTTTTGTTAGCACATTTTTTTGTCGCGATTTTGATGTTGGTGCCATAGAGAAAGTTGTTCAGTTTAACGGTCTGATCATCCCCTTAAAAAGTGTCAGCATATTAAGAAGGACCCTGTATGTTTACTAGGGAAAGTTGTTCAGTATCATGGCATGGGTACAATAATGCAACTGTTTACCTTAACATCCTGTATAATATGGTGCATAATATTTGAATACACATATTTTTAAATTTAATTAACTAAACAATAAGAATATTTTGATTTCAAAATAAATGAGCTTAGTGTACAAAATAAGGAAAAAATCAACTCCAAGAGTTAGAATTTTAAATGCACTCTGTGAAAAGAAGTTGGTAGACGGGAGGCAAAGATTTTGCATGAATTTAAATTCAAAATGAAAGTAAATTTTCTGTGGTAGTGAGCGAATGTTTAGTGTTTTTATCAATGTTTATGCAAACATGAAGTCCAGTGTTGTTTTGTGCTTCCTTTAGATTAAAAACGAAAGAGACATACAAGAACATCAATACCCTTGTTTGAAATGTAAACATTAAATTGTTCTTCGACACATTTATTCCTGGAAGTACATCTTAAAATCCTCCGTGGAATATACTAAGTAAAGACATAGTGTCTGATTATAAAAATATAAAGGGTGGTATTATAAATGGTTTGATGCTCCCCCCATAAAGTATGATTGTAACGCATCCTGTATAAGTATCAAAAATCCAACTAAATGATGATGAATGGTCTTGACATTTTCCAGGTAAGCGGTTTTCTAAGCGTTAGTCGATTGCGAAAAGATTACCTTATGGTGGTTGCAGATGCAGAGTTGTCAATTTCATACAAAACTTTGTCGTAGAACACTACGTAGACGGTATTATTAAAAGTAATGTTTTATGTATGGAAAAATTGCTTAGAAAATCTAGATTGCGCGTTTCAAATAACATTTACAATTTATAATATGATTACGAAGATTTACGTGGCTTTAAAATTATGTATGAATAACTATAAAGCTTCATATCTTCGTAATAATATTATAAATTGTAAATATTATTTGATACGCGCAATCTAGATTTTCTAAGAAATTTTTCCATACATAAAACATTACTTTTAATAATAATGATAATGATAATGATAATTTATTTGCAAAAATATGGTACATAAGATTTTATAAAATACAATTTTCCAGCATATTCTACCATGAAGGCATGCAAATGTTAATTACAAGTATGATCATAACAAATCGAATAACAACAATATTTGGTAATTAGTCAAATTTAAGATGTCAGATAGATATTAGATTATTCAGATAAAATTTCATAGATTTCAAATAATCAAACATAGAGTCAATAAACACATACAAATAAGTCACTTAAGAAACTGTTGTATTGAATAGTAACACTTATCCAAAAGATATTTGTATGTTTGCTTCTTAAACTTATAAGTGTTAAGTTTTTTAAAATCATTAGGTAATGAATTATACACTTTTACAGCCATACAGTATGCATTTTTGCTGAACAGTTGTAGTTTTTGTCTATTCGGTACACACAATTCATGTTCGTAAATTTTCCTCTGTCTGCGTATGCTCAAATCACAATATTTCGGAAATAAATGAGAATGCTTGTGGACAAAAACACACATTTCATATATGTACAGACAGGGCATCGGGAGGATATTTTCCCTTTTAAATAGAGGTTGGCAGGAATCTAGAAAGCCTGCACCACATAATGCCCTAATGCATTTTTTCTGAGATTTGAAGACTCTATCAGATTCGACCGAATTTCCCCACAAAATGATACCATATCTAATATTCGACGATACGAGACCGTGGTAAGCCATGAGAGCAGCTTGTTTAGAAGTAGTTAGTCTCAAACGATTCAAGACGTAGACATATCGGTCTAGTTTTAGGCACAGCTTCTGAATATGAGGTTTCCAGTTGCAATATTTATCCAATGTGAATCCCAAAAATACAGTATCGTTTACTGACTCAATTTTTTCATTATTGAATGTAATTTTAGGTACAATAGAGGTACTATTATAGGTTTGGAATTCCATTATTTTAGTTTTACTAACGTTTAAACTTAAGTTATTACATTTGAGCCATTCAGTAATAGACGTCAGAGTATCATTAATCTCTCTTTGGAAAGTATTTTCATCATTTGCTTTTATGATTAGGTTGTATCGTCTGCAAATAAGATGCAGTCGTGCTTTACGGTTTGTGGCAAGTCGTTAATGTAGAGCAAAAACAGGAGGGGCGCGAGAACGCTACCTTGGGGCACACCGAATTTATTGTGACTGTAAGATGATCTATGCAAAGACTTATAATGAGTATTTCTATTCCTTTTTACAATTGCGCAGATCTCTACACATTGTTGCCTATCATTTAAGTAGCTTTGTAACCATTCGTTAGCCTTACCACGAATACCTAGATTTTGTAGCTTATTTATTAAAACACCATGAGACACAGAGTCAAAAGCTTTCTTTAAGTCAAGAAATATAGATGCAATTCGCGTCCCATCATTCAGGCTTTCGGTAACTATTTTTACAAGGGAGAAGCAGGCTAATGTTGTAGAGCTGCCTTTTCTAAAACCAAATTGTTTATTATTCAGCAGATTATGCGATTCTATAAAGGACGTTAGTCTGGAGCACATGATTTTCTCGACTATTTTACTCAGCACGGGGTTCAGAGAAATAGGCCTAAAATTATTCATGTCTTTGTTGTCACCCTTTTTAAAGAGAGGTTTTATGATCGAGTATTTAAGTCTAGCTGGATAGATCCCTTGACACAGTGATAGATTTATTATGTGACTCAGTGGTTGGCATAAGTGTTTTGAGCCTAATTTTAATATTCTTATATTTAGGTCATCATATCCTGTGCATTCTGAGTTTTTCAGTAATTTAAATATTTTTAAGATTTCGTTAGGATCCGTAGGAGAGAGATATATCGTATTGAGATTAGATTGACCTGTATAAATCGAGGATGTGGGGTGTATATTTTGTAGCTCAGTTGGTTTATTCATATTTATGTCTATAAAAAATTTATTGAAAGACTCAGCAATCTCGTTGGGACAGGAGCTTAAAGTACCCGTATCCTTCAATATTATTGATTCTATTACTGGTTCCCCATGTTTTTTATTTGTATTTAAGTTGATCAAGTTCCAAGATGCTTTGGTTATATTTTTAGAGCGTGTAAGGTACCTTGAATTAGATAACATCTGAGCCTTATGTAAACAACTTTTCAGCAGTTTTGAGTAAAGCTTGTACCTAGTTTTATTAATATTTTTGCAGGATCGTGACATCCGGTAGGTCAGGTGAAGACGTCTTTTATTAACGAAACACCTCTTTAATCCTTTAGTTAACCATTGGTTACTCTTAGGTCTGTTTACTCGTTTTACTAGAATTACCGGGAAACAGAGATTATAAAATAAGGTCAAATAGTCGTGGAAGATATTGAATGCCATATCCGTATCCGATTGACAATACACATCCCTAAAAGAGAGTGCGGACATACATTCAATGAATTTGTTTATGTTATAATCATTATAATCTCTCTTTTCTTCAAACCAGAAAGGTATAACAACCGCATTGCTGTTAAGATCAGCATCGAAAGAAATAGACTGGGCTGTCTCGTGGTCCGATAGGGCCATTAAGTGAACATCAGAATGAACGGTTTGGGAGAAATTACTTGCAAATACCGTCTACGAGTGTTCTGCGACAAAGTTTTGTATGAAATTGACAACTCTGCATCCACCTTAACATGAAAACAACATAAGGTACGGTCTACGACAACGTTTTGTATGGATGGAAACCACCTTAACAAGTATCTTACAAAAACTTTTCTCGGGCGTAAAAGTTACGATACGAAAGGAAAAGATACAAGTCCATTTCTAAACAGACGTAGCGATCATCGTTCAAAATCAACAAGATTAGAGGTTCATATCCCTAAAATTACTGTCCACAACACTTCCTAGCCTCCATTATTGGTAAGTGAGGAAATTATTTAATCCACAACACTACGGAACTTGGGTTTTCATCACGACCGACACGCTGCGATAGATTGCCCCCCAACAATTTTGATGGGAGGCCGAGTCAGGCCTCTCCATTATTTTCCCGTCAAAGTGATTAAATAAATAGTTCTACGGGTCTACGGCTAGTACAGGTAAGGAGTTATTTTGTAATTACGTAGGTTTATTGCCTAGACAGGGCACGGGAATGTTTCGGACTGAACACAGAAACTGTACATGGCTAATGCTCGGTGACCTTAGTCCTTAGTTAACATTTTCTTGATAACATGTGAACGGAAGGGTTTGATCAAGTTTTTTCTAGTTGCCTGTGTATGTGTGCGAAAGAGGGGTTCTTGGGATCGGATGTGTGTGTTATTATAAAAAGCATCGAAACATTTTATGTAATTTTTATGAAGAATTTTCTAAAGTTTAACGACAGGCGTGGGGAGTTAAATTCTGTTTTGCGAAGTAAAGGCCATGTTTAAGATTTTTGCCGGGCATTTTATCATAGCAACGTAAAGCATAATAATATGCTCCCTGATCGGGTACAAACTACGTACGACATTAAGAATATCCACATTACACAAATAGTACCCGATGCCATGTTATAGGTAGTAGCAATCAAATATTTATTAAATGCTACAACAAATTGTATGTAATTGTTTTATTTAGTGCATTTAAGAAAAATAAGTGTACTTACCTACGATTAAAAAATAATGTCGAGTGAGATTTTTTACATTCTTGTACCTACCTCACATTTTTTATAATATTTTTATTGGAGGGCCACCAGCTCTACTAAGACACACACACACACAGAAAGACAAGAAACTATTAACTTACTTTATCATCAAATCATAAGTCATTTCATAACATAAAACAATAAATCTTTCACACATTTGACGTTTTTAACACCAAGAGACAAAATGAAATGTAGGGTGCTCTAAATTTTCTTTCTTCAATAAACTTTCGTATCATCATCGTCTATATACGTCCCACTGCAGGGCACAGGCCTACCCTCTAAGAGGGTGTTACGCCCAAACTTTCGTATAGCGAACTTAAAATATATCAATTTTAGGAATTAACATTAATAACATTGCAACTAATATTAGAAACAGTAGCTTAATGTATGGATAGGTATAACTAACTGTTGTTTATGTAACAATTTATAATTTCATCCATCGTGTTTCCCAACTTGTACATAAGTCACGTTATAGTTTAAATGTTGTAACAGTAGCATATCGATACATCTGTAAAATCAAAATAATTTGAAATGTTCAATTATTTTATAATACAAAAATAATACCAACAAAAAATAAAAATAGAGTTGTCAAGAAATTCAACAAACATAAATCTTAAATAAAAATAATCTAAACACAAACAGATGAGTAAAAGCTTTGGAGTCCCCTTTCGAAAATATGCTCATTATTGAAGCTAAGTTCCCTCAGCTTCGTTGTAAAGCCAATGATTTATTATTCTTTGTATCAAGAAGGAGCCAGAACAAGGGTTGTAGCCTTTCTCTTTCAATTGCTGTCCCAGGATCCCTAATGAATCCTGTCGCTTAAGAACCCTAAATCATAAATTACATTGGTAATATGTTGATAGTATGCACGAATTAACAAAATTTTGCTGTTGAAAGACATTAGATGCACTAGAGAATTCACTATCGTGAAAAAACTTCAAAACCTAAAATTGGTGTAACATTTTAACGGGTCATTACCTACCTACTGCTTTTTTTCAATTGACTTCTCGATTTTCCGATATCGAACCGAACTTTTCTTGCTGTGAACTTTTCTATCGTAGGTACCTTAATTTTCCTTTTATCTTTGACTCTGCAATTGACTACAACCACAAGTCAAATTAAATCCATAATATAAATCTGTGGGTCCGGTGAATAACGGTCTAACTCAACTTAGATCCAAAATGAGTTTTTAAGGCCATAATACTCTTTTTTTTTTCTCTACAAAATGGTGTTACTGAAATATTCATACCTTTAATAATTCCAGAGATAGACTTATTACAAAACGATTTAAGTTCATTTTTTTATCGTGCACAATGGTTGAAATACAGTTAGATCATAAAACCAATATAAAATTAGGTGAACATGGATTTATTTCGACTTAAATCCTTCGTCACAATTTATTTTGTTTTGTGAAATATGATTTATCTGAGTTAAATCAAATTTCAAAAACCTTAATAGTTAATACCTACATAAAAAATCAAGTTTAGCTCATGAATATGATGCGCGTTTGATATCGGGCTAAGTATGGAAACTGACATCATCTGGGACTGGGGAGAACGCTATACATCTCACTAAAAATGTATGTCGAAAAAGTGAGTTAAACCGTCTATCACCAAATATTTTCTTTTATGTAGTGAGAATAAGAATCACTTAGTATGAATACAATCTGGCGATTTTTTTAAAGGATGGTACTGTTAGATTGAACTAAGTGATAATGTCAGGTCTTGTTTTAGCTAGGGATTGCCGAACCGCACTTCAAGCATAGGCTTGTACATAGAGTGGTAAAGAAAGAACCCGTTGTTTATTCTTTGAAATTAAATTATTTTTTTCCTAAAATATCTTATATTTTGTATAATAACAACACTGCAAAGCGAACCGGATATCAAACGTGTATTAATATGACAATACACCATACTGGGTCATAAAATTTTGAGGCACAGAATCGTGAGTTCTAACTTGATAAGTTTTTAAGCATGCGTCGCTTTAGAATTGGTTATTGTATTGTTTTTAGAATGGTTTTTTGTTTAATATTTCACTTTCCAGCATTACTGATACCACACGGCGTTACCCACGTCGCGAAATTTGCATCTAAGCTAGTGTTACCCATAGAAAAATATACATATATATGATAAAATTACTTACCTACTTATAACGAAATGAATATTTTTTCTAGAAAATGTCTAATTTTTGTGTCATTTAAGTATAATGCTGAATATGGTGGATATTAAAAGCTTAAACAGTGAGCTTAGAAAGTACATTTTGCAAGTGTTTGTTATATTTTTCCACAAAAATAATATTAAATATTCGATTTAAATCTATACGCACAAAATATTACCTTTGTAAAAAAGAATTTAACTCAAAAAACACTTTGTAATTTTGTGATGAGCTTGTTTTACCTAAATAAAACTACGTTTATCAATTCGTTTTGATTCAGTTTACAAAGTTAGTTTTCCGGTGGTGTGTATTAAAGAAAGGGATGGAATTAAAATGAAATTAAAATATAACATAAACCATTTTACACCAAGGTTATTGTGAAGTGTAAAAGGCCCTAACTCAATTTAAATCATAATGTAACGTATTTTTATTAGTGTCAAAAGGTTTAATTCAACTTCTGAACGAAATATCTCCAGCACGGTAAGTATTTCATAGACTAAACCATATACTAATAAAAGAACATAAAAATATCTAGAAGACACAGTGATAAGCTTGCAAAAATATGAAATGGTTTTCGAGAAAATAATTTTTTATACCAAAAAATTATGTTTTTAGGCTCTCCTGTAAAGTTGCATTTTTTGAGTTGGACCGTTATTCACCGGACACACAGAAATACAATCAATAATCGATATCGATAACACAAACTACGCACATCTCTACTCTGACGTCACAGTCTAGCATGAACGAAGCAGGGGTCGAACGGTCACTCGACCCGCCATGTTAGATCCGTATCTATGGCGCCATACCTCCGCCGTTCGATTTGCACAGATTGCATTCAATTACTCTCGTTATTTAGTTAATTAATACCGACACGGTACTGCCTACTGTGAATGAGAATTCTTTAGGTGTTTTATTGATTCTATTTGAAATTATTATTTATAAATGAAACGAGTCACTTTTATGTTTATTGGTGAGTTATTTTTATGGTTTAAGTTCCAGGCCAGACCACTTGTCACAACTTTTAATTAAAGTTAGTAGGTATACTTTAATGCCATCTATTTAGCACTTTATTGTAGCTGTGTCATATTACCTACAAAGGTAGGTACAGAAAAATTACGCAATACGTCTGTTTTTATTCAGATCAGACAACTTTCTCTATAGGACCAACATATAAACCGCGAAAAAAAAATCTCTGCTGTCCCATACAAAACTGCAAACATAACTCGACTCAAATGTATCGGACAACTGATTTTTTTACGCGATTTCGTTATTGTTCCTATAGAGAAAGGGGTTCAGTTTGATGGTCTGATCTTCTTCTTCCTGCCCTTATACCATTATTTGGGGTCGGCGCAATATGTCGTTTTTCTGAATTCATCTCTTTTAGCAGTCATTTCAGCGCACACTCCTTTTTTACAAGTGTCATCTTTCACACAATCCATCCATCTTTTCTTTGGTCGTTCTCTCTTCATGCAGCCACCCAAATTCATATTTAAAATTAGTCTACAAGACTAATTACGATTACGAATATGACACTAATCTCTTCTCATCACCTGTCCATTACCACGATAATCTATTACCGCACAGCTTTTCATTCACACTACTGGCTTTTAGAAGGAAAACATCGTGAGGAAACCAGCATGCCTCAATTTCGGGGCATGCATTGTAAACACTGTCCATTAAAAGTAGCGATGGGCTCACCACCCGTCACACTGGTCAGTGTTTCGGTACAACTGGTGAAACGTGGATGTTCTGAGGTTTCAGAATATCTCTGACTACCCCCTCGGGGAATATAGTCGTGAGCATATGCTATGCTTATGCTATGCTTTTCATTCACAGGACTCACTTTCGAACTCCTCTCTTAAACTAATTCCTAATTTTGTCTATTCTAGTAACATCACAAATATCCATCTCAACATTCGCATTTCTACTGCATGCAGTAGTTTTTCATCCGTCACCGTTTTTAATCGGTCTGATCACCCAGATAGCATTTGAAACTGTATAAACGCTGTACAATGAAAATTTTGAAGAGTTTAGGCTGTACAAATTGGCTGGATTAGGGCTGTATATCCGGATATACAGCCGTTATATCCGCAAAATGGGCCCCAAATTATACAGCTCTAAGTGTAGATCTAGCTGTCTAATAGCTGTGTAATAGCGGCGCAATGGCTGACTTAGAGCGTAATTAGATACCATTATGCAGATAATGTTCTCAAATCTTACGTATTTTATTCTTATATACAGTCTCAGGCTTGTAAACGTCTGAATACAAGAAAAAAAATATATTCGTGGTTGAATCCTTCCATCTTATTTTCTTAAGACTTATTTATTCATCGAATCATCGGACACGCGGCGGCCATAATATTTTAATTTGTGAATAGAACAAATATTGTTTTGCGGTACCCATTATTTGTTTCTTGGTCGTGATTTTGCTTGCGGCTGCTACTTCTTCGTGAATATGTATGCTAATAGTAAGCCAAAAACTCATGCGCTCTTGAAATAATAGATATTTACGAAAGTGTTTGTGTAATAAGAACGGTGTAACCCAACTTGAGACTAGCTTTATAAGTCCGCAGTACTTTTATATTGAAAATAAATTAATTTTGTATGGTATTCAGGTAAAATTCTGTGTAAATATCACCGAAATTTTCAAAATCATACGTAAATATATTTTATGAATTATGATGCCGTGATTTTTAGGTTATGGCTTCATGGCGTCTTCAATTATACAGCTGTTGCTCTTCTAGTACTCAATTGTGAAGCTTTTTGCGTAACTAAGCTGTAATTTAAGTATTTAAAACAGCCTAAAGAGTAACATTGGTTGTACATTAGAATTTAATTACTATAGTAGCTGCTTAAAAGACTACGTTGAGTAAATATTACAGCAATTGTGAATATGCTTTGTTTAGTTTTTGTTTTATTTCACTACTTCTTTTTTGTTTTTTCCATGGTTTGATGTCCATTTTTGACTCTTGAAAATAGCGCAAAACAAATTCACAATTAACACAATAATTAACTATGAAAAACTGGTATTTAGGTACACCAGTTTTACTTAGGCATTGAAATATTCAATAAGCTGCATAATTATCTATTGAAACACTATCAACGTTATAATTATCTACTGTAAAACTGAGGGCTGTACTATAGGGAAAAATTTCGCTTATCGTGTTAGCTTTAGAATAGGGTAAGACTAAACTCTTAAGCAGCAGATAGCATTGTATTACACTCTTGTACAGAAATTTGCTTTATAAGGGTTTCCTAAATAACCATTGAACAGCTATTATCAAGCCTAATATGATGACTGTACTAAAGAGTAATTATACACCAATATCCAGAAGATAGCAATATTTAATGCTCTTGTACAGAATTAGGCAACACAAAAGTATAATTCTAGAGCACTATTCAGTCGATATACTGCTCTAGTCTTATAAACTTGCTTATAGCGGTTTTTTACTCCATACACTGTATATTCGAGTTTTTCGGTGCTATTTAAAAGCCAAAAGTAATAATTTCGGCTTTATACAGCCCTAAACCAGATGTTCTGTATAAAATGATATATTTATGCTCTACCACAGCCTTAAATATATTTTAACGCTTTTGTACATCGTTTATAACACTTCTAGCTGTTATTCTACTGGTTAAAAGATTTTTTTTCAGCTTAAATGTTTATTGGGCATCGCCTTAAAATAGGTTCAGCATAGAATCATTATTCTTATGGTTTCAGCTATTGTACGAAAAATCTCGCTTTTTTTTATCAACATGCTTAGTTGATTTTGACTGCAACGCATATTACAAAACCAGTCAAGTAGGTACGCAGGATATTGAAGTATCTACCTGTAAGATATAAGTGTGTACTTACTCTCTCGTCATTACTCTCCTGAATCTGAAGGAACGGGAAAGCGCTTTAATCTTGGAAAGGGTGGGATAGTGAAGTGACTAACCGGTTAACATAGTGTGGGCATCAGAAATGTTGACTATTTAATTGTTCACCTTTCTACTTAATTTAGTTATAGGTATACCTATCTACAAATTGAGCATTTGAAAAAAAATCACAGAAGTCGTGTCTTCCACGACCTTCAGGTACATTGAAAATGAAACTGCAAAATTGTTTCTCCTCGTTACAAAGGTAAAACTTCAGAATAACCCATCAGTGATAAAAAATTTTTTAAATACCTATTGCATATCTCAAGGGTTTTATTTTTTTATAGGTCATACCGAAGCGATAAAAAAAACATTTTCTATGTTAAAAAATATTTATGTATAGGTATCAAGAAGGAAATTATTTTTTAGACTTCTAAGCTTGTCTTTGTAGGTACATTATTTAGGTGCGCACAACTTGTAATTTTCATAATTATGTTATTTATGATCTAGATTCTAGTGTACAATATAAATAATCTAAAGATCTGACTATTTCATAAAAGTATAATTCTATATTTAACCTGGTTAAACCTTGTCGAATTTACACGAAAAGCTGTACTTATCCACCTTATTATGCTATCAAAAGCAAGCGCCTACTATAAAATTAAAGCAAAGTCGCTTTTAAACGTTTTTGCCTCGCATTTATAACAAGGTATTTTATGTAGCTGTACCTTTTCAACAGCTGTTATTATTATAAAACGGCTGCTTTGGACTGCAATTAAAATCCCGACACTGTAAGAAGCTTTGCTCTTCTTTTCAGCTTATTTAGCATTCAAAATTGGCTGTAAGAACACAACGTTAAAATTGAATTTGATATACCTAAATTTTTTACTTTTTTTACTTTTGATCAAAAATGCCTACAACTCCAATGCTAACAATGCATGTCTGGGGGAAGGGGCTATAACAGGGATATAACAATGGCTTCATTACGGGAGTACCTACTGCATATACAAAGGGAGGAACAAAAACTGCAACATACAAAAATAGGCATGCAACATACAAAAATAGGCATACAACATATAAATTTCAAATAAATAAGGTAAGCTGCCTCCTGGTCTAATGGTTAAGAGCATTGGGCTCTTGACACGGAGGTGGTGGGTTCGATTCCCACGGGGGACACCTAGTGATATGATAATTATGTCACTTTGTGCGTTTTTCCCAGTTGGGTAGGACATTGCAGGCTGAATCACCTGATTGTCCGAAAAGAAAGATGATTCCATGCTTCGGATGGCACGTCAAGCTGTTGATCCCGGCTATTACTATCTCTGATTGATGGTAGTAATCGTTACATAAAAACCACGTCAGAGGCCGTAAGGCGGTCTGAAAAAAAAAACTCTGACACCAGGGCTTGCCCACACGATAAAAAGAAGAATAAGGTAAGTACCTATGTAAAGTTTTAGTATTACGATCTTGTGAAAATAGCGAAAAGTTGAGTAGCGTATACGAATAATGCATCTATTCCATAGAGTTTCTGTCAATACGAATTAGTATGTTTGACTTTCCGAAATAGCACTCTCGCAGACAAAATTGAGATTTCGTGCGAAATGTTCCCATGCTCACAAGTCCCACTAATGAGCAAACGCGACATAATCCTGAAATCGACAAAGAAATCTCGCCTTCAGTATAATAGCACTCGCGGAGCAGAAGCAACGATCCAACGACATAATCACACTAAAAGCATTCTGGTTTTAGAGTTCCTTACTCAAAGGGTCCTGAAGGGGTACATCCATCAACATGGAGAAAAATATTTAATGGAATATCTTTATCTTCATATTATAATTATATTATGAAGAGTTTCAGTTCCTGTAATTATGATAATGGTATAGGTAGGTCGTATTTTTAATTCATTTATTTCATCAATAAATCAATTCAACTCATTTATTTGATAGGAATAATAAACTACTACTAAAATATTAAATACTACTACTAGAGTAAGGGCCAGGGCTTGCAGCCCACTATATACGCCCACGATAAGAAGAAGAGACTACTAGAGTTTCTAAAATTACCTAACACATTCATTATTATATACTTATCGAAATAGAGGCTCCAATATTGTTTACAAAAATACACCTCAGATTACGTCATATAGGTAATTCAACCGATTTTATGTTTTACTCGCTTACTGGCAATGACATGCTCTTAGATCAAATATTAAAACCAAGTAGTAAGTAGTAGGCCATAGACTTAAACTCTACCGATAGACTTGCCCTTTCATAGAAGCAACATGTTCCAATTGAATGAGGTGTACGCACCTGATTGATGTTCCCGAGTTCACTTCGTCACTATGGCAATGACAGACCGCAATGTGTCATTTTGTGTTGTTTTGTGTGACATGTTGTTTGTTTGAACGAGCTTGTCTATGTTAGAGTAATATGTTTATGTAGTAGGCACAGGTCTACCCTCAAGAAGGATGTATGAGCATAAGTCCACTCCACAAGCATGCCCAATGCGGATCGGTAGACTTCATAATACTAAATTGAAACAAACATACAAAAAAAAAAAAAAACATACGGGTCGAATTGAGAACCTCCTCCTTTTGTTGAAGTCGGTTAAAAAGCAATTCACCGGTTTGGAAGATTACGGGTTCAAGTCCCGAGACTGAATTTTTCAATTTTTAATTTCATTCATTATCTTAATCTTATCTTAACTATTATAAAACCATCACGCAAAAACTACTGAACCGATATTGATGAAACTTTTTTTGTTTGATAGCTTTATGATAGCTTTTTGGTGTGCAAATGAAGAATATTATTATCTTTATCTTATCTTAATACTACTAGATACCTTTCTAATAAAATACTATAAATGATAATAATTTAAACTTCTGCCTATTCAAGTCCTCCTCTCTTTCAAAATTGCTGTGCCCTAACAGGGTTCACAGTGTGTACTATTAAACGATTACACCACCTATTTCATACCATTGTGAAATGCAATAAAATATTGAGTATTGAGTATTGAGTATGATCTGACTTAAAATCTGGTATATTATTTGTGCGGACGAAGTCGCGGGAAAACACTAGTATAATACGCATCTGAATTTCTTCTTCAGCGTATACAGGTTTCCTCAAGATCTTTTCCATTACAGAACCACGAGCCTCAAATGCTCTGCCAGTTTTTCTTTCGAATTGTTACGAAAAGCGTTCACCTGAAGAATTTCTCGCGATTGTTGAAAGCAATGAAAGATTTATGCGGTTTCGAGCTCTCAGATAAAGAACATTATGTTTTTTGTTCGTCTATTTGCATTTGCACATGCTTCTAAATGTAGTTACAAAGCGTACAAGTACATTATTCTCATACCGAGAGTGTGAAATTGGATTTGAATTCGTAAAGCTTGAAGTTGATGTGACCCAAATAAAATGACGTAGCGAACGAATCAATTTAAACGGGGCTGTAAAATGGGGGTTCAGTGTGGCTCAGTGCTACATATGCACGATTTAATAATAGGATGCGGGTTCGATTCTGTTACAAATCAAACGTTTAATACCTATCTTAATTTCAACGTTACGTACGTTACAATAAATGAATTCTCAAGCCTGTCTCCCATGGAGGACTGAAATAATATCGACCCCTCTGGCCTCAATTGTCGTAAACGCCAAAAATGACTTTTTACAGGGGAATAAACTAATTTTGGCCAAAAGTGGCGTTTACGATTTGAGGCCAGAAGGGTCGATATGAAAATTGTTTATTTGACAATTTGAACAGCGCTACTGTGTCCGTGATTGGATTGAAATTGCATTATAGTCGTGTCGTTGTCGCTACGCAAAACAACATTATAATTGAGCTACTGTGTGGTTTGTTTGATAGTTTAAAACACCTATTTATTTCTTATTTATATTCTCTGCAAATTTTCTTCAAATGTAAAATGCTTTTAATTAACTTTAACATTATTTACTTCGGCTTCCGAATTTTAACTTTTTATATTCCGCAGACTCCTACTAATGTTACTAAATATCTGCTAAATATTTTGCACTCACTATAAATTCATTGACGTAAAATACTTCAAAATCGCAAAAAAAAATTTGCTGTTCCATACTAAACTGCAAACCAACTTGAGCCAAATATATGGGACAGTTGAATTTTTTTTTGCGATTTCGACGTTGGTCTCATAGAGAAAGTTGTTCAGTTTGATAGTCTGATCATCCCCTTAAAAAAGTGTCACCATATTAAGAAGGACCCTATATTGTGCCGAATATAAAACAAATAGGTACTTTTTAAGTACTTATTTATTGGCGTCGTAATAAGCGCCAAAATTAGCAAAATTAATAGCTATCCAAATTTCCTATACCTTAAGTATTTGGCTGATGTTACCTATGTATTAGAGATGTTATAGGTGTTCAGAACCGAAACTTTATGGATATCCGAAAATAAATTAACAATTGCATCTCGAATGTTGAGAGTATTCATAGCTGTCATACATAAATAAGGTACTTACCTATGAATCTTTAAAGGTTTATGAGTGCTTAAAAACAGGTTGGTAAGTACCAACTGAAGGGCAGAGATATTGGTTTGATGGGCTTGGGAAGTCGCATAAGCTAGAAATGGGTAACATGTGCATGCGAACCGCTGTAATGTGTACAACTTTGGATAGATCATTCTATAAATTAAAATTCCTGTTTTCAAAATATCTTAAATCTACCTAAACTAATAAAACAGTTTTATGACTGACTAAATGAATGACTGACTGGCTGATAGGCAAGCACAGCCTAATCCGCTACAGATAGATTGAAATATAGAATATCATATTCTAAAGAGGATTTGCGGTGAAAAAGGATTTTTCGAAAATCAGATACTATAGGGTGTTGACGTTTTCAGAAATCTACACGGACGAAGTTGCGGGCAAAGCTGGTGATAAAACAATTTATATCAATAAAACAATCAATTTTGAATATCCATATCCGAATCCAAAATACCTAAATCAGTAAACAAACATCCCTATCATGTATGACACATTGGGATACTTTCGTTACTGCCTGGGAGGGTAGGTCACGAACACGTACACGTAGGTAACAAGCGGAATGCTTTTCATTAACGTCGCATACTTCCGAGCGGGGCCTGGAGGCAATATGATGCTCTCAAATTTTAAATTAAAATATTTGCGACGATTTATGGCGAGTTTCATTAGGTTTTAGAGGTGGGAGTGGAGATCGATGTTTTTGGAATGATAGAAAATTATTATGCTAACGTAAACATTCAACCACAGTATAAGAAAGAGTAGTATCTAGTACACTCAACTATAGAAATCGTTTTGAGTATAGTAGATTACACACCGAGGACAGGAAAGTAAGAAAGGTCTCAGATCTCATGTAATTGTGAAAATTCCATGAGTTTTCGAGAGACGACAATTGACGCTTTCCGTCCGGAGGGGAGAAAAGATATAATTGACAGTAAAAAATTTTAACATTGTAGAAACTAAATATCAAATCGAATTAAAAAAGTCTTCAAATTGTTTTATTATTTCTGTTTTATTAACACTTTGCACATTAGTGATGAAGCAAGTAAAAATTCGTCCTAATCCGATATCGACCACATTTAATATCGGCCTAGGATGGCGCTCATTTTGTTGATTATTTTAACTTCCGCGAAAAGCCGTGGTGGTCCAATGGCGAGTAAGGCGATAGTACAAATGAGTTTTTTGGAATTTATGTACGATTTGTAACACCACTGGCTTTTCGGTGAAGAAAAACATCATGAGGAAACCTGCATGCTTCAATGCATGAATCGTACCCACTGTCCATTATAAGTGGTGACGTGCTCACTGAAAAATGTTTCCTACTGAGGTTTTTCCTACGGAGCAAATGCATTCAACCCTTTTATTAAAAAAAACATTTATAAAAAATTCTTCCACTCACAGGCATTAAGGAGCAAGTCCATGTCAAAGTGAATTGGGACTAATACCCTTATGCGTAGACTCCCAGAGGCATCAGTCCAACGCCTAAAGGATCTGCGTCCAAATGCTTCTGAGCAGAAGAATTTTAGATTTGTTTCATTTACCATCTCCCTGAAGGTTTTCTATCATTTTCCAATTGGTTTACGTAATTTTTGTATGATTAAAATTTATCATTGTGACGATTTGTGGAAGTTTAAAGGTTATTAAGAGCAACACTTCGTTCATAACTTAAATGGTACCTAATTGCTGTTCTAAGTTGCTCATCTACGATCCTTAAGCCTTAAGATACGAAGTAACTTCGAGGAAAATAGTAGGATTTATGCCGAAAAAGCGGGTGGGCTTGCGCCGGATTACAGTTGGATTTAAAGATATTTTAGAGACCGAATGAAAATAGTATTATTGTCTATTTTCATTACTCTACTTGTAAGAGTAAATGTGAATGTTGGAAAGAGACAGTATCGTAATGTAACATTGATCAAATTGGTAACGGTCAGATAAGATATACCTGAAATCTTAGATCAAAATTATTTTGATCTAAGCCTGAAATTGACGAGCATGCATGAATGACTTCCCATGGGGGAAGCGAGAGGAGTCTGTCAGGATAGTAGCAAGTGGTGTTCAATGGTCTTTGCCTACCCAACGGCAGACTTCTTTTATTATAAACATAATTGTGGGCCGACGACGCTACTTCGGGCAGAAAATTACTATTTTTAGTGTGGCATGCTTGTGACGAAACGTGTTGTGGATTATTTCCTATGTACCCAGTAATGAATAAATAAATGTTTCGTTTTTTGACTAGGTTTTATAAACATGTATAAGATACACTTTTTAAGTTTTTAGTAGAAGCTCAGAGTAATTATATTAGTACAAGGTTAGGTGAAAGTAAGAGTACGATTAAGTAGACGTTTTTCTTTGTTTTTCATCCCGTTAAACCTTGTAGATATTGTACTGATTCTATGAGTATGTATTATCTTCAAACGATCATTATTTAAATAAAGAAAATATTATGCACTTCCAGTTCGCCTCGGTCATCAACAAACATGTGATCGGAAGCTTTTTTATTTACTGCCCGAGGTTAGTATACTATTTTTCTCCTCGACGGAGGTGGAAAGCGGTAATATGATAATTTCGAGGCATGTATTGTACCCACTGTCCATTAGAAGTGGCGACGGGCTCACCCCTTGTCACACTGGACAGAGTTTCGGTACTACTGGTGAAACTTGGATGATCTGAGGTTTCAGAATATCTCTGACTACCCCCTCGGGGAATATATTCGTGAGCATATGCTATGCTATGCTATTTATGATCCTCGATTGACGAAACTTGGTGCACCCATGGGCCTCAATACGACCATTTCTGAGTAATGGCTAATCTTCTCTACAGCATGAGAAATTTATGTCATGCAATAAGACATGGTCACACGTAAGAAGAAGAAGGGTAAGTGACTCATAATTTTATTGATGAGCAATAGTGAGCATGCACCACATAAATAGAAAAGGAAACATTACTTATCGTTTTTTATTTTAGCTTCATAGAACCCAATCGGCCTAAATTTTTTGTCATATTTACTCGGGCCTAATTCTCCTATTTTACACATTACTGGTTCTGGTTCGTATTGTAATCGGTTCGTAATGACGTCACTTTTTAAAATGGAATTCTGTTGACATATTTTTATCTTGTTCCAATCTCGTTCCGTTGACGTTTCATACTATTTAGTGACTTTTGGTATTCTACTGTATCGTAACGTGATTGTAAACGAGGAAAGATCGTACGTAAGAACATTGTAAGTAACTTTGACGTTTGTTTTAACCAATGTTATAACGATTTCTTGCCCTTAGAGCTGTCAAAATAAAAGTTAGTCGTGAGGTACTTTTTTACAAACGGTTTACGAACGTTAAAAATTGTTGGAAAAAAAAATTTTTTTTATTCTCTCCTACCATCTGCGTCAAACAGCCACTAAATACAAACCCTGATTTTGGCACCTAATTGAAAGTAAACTTAGTTTTCATCACTATTAGCTTCTTCCAGCCCCCACTATGGGGTATCCGAGACAGTAGGCCTACTATTGGCGGCTTTAGCCCAACTGCAACACGCGTTCCCGATTCACATACTTATCCCTCAGAATATCGAATTTTATCGTATCTTGGTTTTCTCGTGGATGAGAACATTTCATATCATCTTATAGATCATTGGTTAGGAACACACGGCGACACATCAAGCTATCATCGTCATCATCAGCCCGGTAAACCCCACTGCTGGGTATAGGCCTCTTCATTTCATCAAGCTATACAAAACCAAAATAAGCTAGCCGCGCTGCGTTACACGTTACTCGTGCTACGCGCGGTCAGCTTACTTTGGTTTTGTATAGCTTGATGTGTCGCCGTGTGGACATGGCATAGCCTACCTTATCTGCGAATTCGAACCCGTCCCATAATTATTGAAAGTTTCTGTTAAACACAACTCCGAACACACGCTCCGAATTTATGTGTGGTGTTTACGCTGAGTGCAAAATTGTGTGGTTAGAGATCGGTGTTTGATTATGGTGGAGAGGATTGACAAAAGATAATAATACTGTTGAGTAATATGAATGAAAGTGTTGGTATAAGGTAGAACGTAGAATGTAGAACCGACGGGTTTGATGATGCATGTCAGGGTCGCAGTATACACCCTGGAATCGAGATTGTTCTGAAGCCGGAAGACGGTACTTCAGACCATCAAATTGAACAACTTTTGCTACGGAGCCAATAGCGATATCGGGAAAAAAACTGAAGTTCCAAAGAAAGTGCTATTAGCTTTTGACAAAAAGGTATGAAATAGCAGGTTTTTTAAAGATTTAAAAGTTGGTTTCACTGTGGTAAAAGTACAATTTGATGGTATAAACACTCTGTTCCTACTTCAAAACGACCTCGATTCCATGGCGTATAAAGGCGCACCCTAGTCTTTGTCTACCCCAGTAGGAAAGAGGCGTGATTCTATAGGTAGATTAATATAATTTATATATCATTATCGTCATTATCATACAAGTTGAAACAAAGAGGTTTTAAAACAAAAAAGATAAATCCTTCTAAATAACATCTTTTTCGCAGGAATCTATATGCTTTACTCTGAAAAAAAGTGCCTATAGATAAAAGTTAAAAGTCAAGTGCGTCAATGTCAATTATTAAAATATTGATTTTTATGTTTTAAACCTCAAAGAAAAATTTCTAAATAATTATGCTCGACGATTTGAAATTTTGATAAGATAAGGCAGCAAGGCATTTGAACCAATTTACAGACAAGTTTACAATTCCATTCTCTGTTACAAAAATGTATAGAACTTACATTGAGTAATAGTACCCCAATGAGAACCTACAGTAAAATGAAAATAAAATCGAATACTTGTTATAAAAATAATATATTCAATAGTATAATACACGGACTTGAAAGAAGAAAGATAATATTGAAACAAAGATGTAAGGAGCAAGAATATTCAACAGAGATTGAACCACAAGAGTCTTAGATACGAGTATGATATTAATAAGAAGTCATTATTAGTTTGATGATTGATCTTGTTATTCAAGAAGTGGTTTGTGTCAGTATCTAGAGTTCCATCCAGCGATTAAACTATTCGTCATCATCAAATCAATTCGATGGGGTTAAAAATCTTCAAGTGTATAACGCCGCCGCCGCCCTTAGTGTCGATTTTGAACGAAGAAAATTGCTGTAATTAAAAAAATACTAAATAAAACATAAATTAAATAAGTTGGATTGTTTTTATTCACTATATCCAATTTACAAGATACTTATATATTTCAATAGTAAACACTTTTCACTGTTTTCCAATTGTTTTCATAAATATACATAACTGTTTGTTTTAATTATACAAAAATATAGGTGGCTACTGTATAATGAACTGTGTAGGTTAATCAGTTCTACTATGTCTTATTGGAGAGGTGAAGAGGTGATTCACAGTGTAAAATGATCACCGAAGTTGGATAGGTAGGTCTTTGGATGGGTGACGTTTTAGTGTTATTTAATCTGTGAAGCCTTCGACCGTAGTCTAGCTAGAAGGTTATTACTCGCATATTAAGCACACAACTCCCCATAGTTCCGGATAGTTGACAATACACGACAGTAGGTATCTATTGAAGATAGAATTAGCAACGAGGTGGTCCTGCAGAGGGTGAATAAGAGAGTAGAAATCCTATGAACAATAAAACCTTTGATATTACAGTACCTCGGTCACATTATGAGAAGTGATATAAATATCAACTTCTCCAGATTATTTTGCATGGGAAAATTTTGGGAAGACGAATGCCTGGTAGAAGGAGGACGTCCTGGCTTAAAAACCTATGTGTATTGTTGGATATGAACACCACCTCACTGTTCAGGGCTGCAGTCTCCAGGGTCCGAATAGTCCTAATGATAGCCAACCTCCGATAGGAGATGGCACCACAAGAAGAAGAATATAAACCTACCTATCTGTTCGTTAAGTTAGATCATAGGTCAACGAAGACGGTGGCAGAAGATAACTAGATATCTACTAGCTAGACAGTATACCTCTGACTTGCCTCCATGCATCCGCTTTGGGCAGGAGAGTAGAGAGGTAGAGAGTAGCATATTCCTTGGCTAGAGGTCTTCTCTCATAAATGTAGATGAGAGGAGGCTTCTGGCAGAAGAATAATACTTCATCTGAATCTAAGACTGTTCTCCGAACGCCGATTCGCCGTGGGACGGTTCGCCGACAGAACGATTCGTTTTTGGAAGTTTCACCTAAACGATGTTTCGCCATGGGCCGGTTCGCCGACAGTACGATTCGTTTTTGGAAGTTTCACCTAAACGATGTTTCGCCATGGGCCGGTTCGCCGACAGAACGATTCGTTTTTGGAAGTTTCACCTTCAAGACGTTTCACCATAGGACTTTTCGGCATATTTTTTTTTCTTTTCATCATAGCAATATTATGTCCCTTCAGCGTAAATACTACTAAAATATGAATTATTCCCGGCACGCCGCTTTCCTCCTACGCCGCTTCTCTTTATAGTGAGTCGCGCTACGTCACGTCGCGTAATAGAGACAAGAAAATTGGCCATGGCGGTCGGTAATATTTAACCTTCTTTCGTACGACTCTGTCGTCGACATATCCAATTTTAGGTGTGTCCCTTTCTAAAAGAACAAAAATTAAATAAAAACTCTTTTTTTTATTTTTGACGTCGGATTAGAAAGGGACAAAGCTGGGACAAAGTTAACGTCACTAAAAACAACTACGGAGAAGAACGATCATCACCGACCACCAAGGAGTATTATCATGTTTCACGTCTTGCTAGGCAGTCTGCGCTCCACTATAGATTAAAACTTCTTGGTATAACTCAAAGTTTTTATTAAATTCGTCACTGTCATAACTTTGCTGCGTTACATTTGTGTGAAGAATAGTGACATAGAATTTGTCTCGGGTGGGACTTGAACCCACACTCTTCCAAACCGGGGAAACGTGATAACCAAGTGGTTGGTTGTAATACTTCCAGTAGATGGCGCGCACGTCCCCTTAAGACGCAACGATTTCGTTCTCTGGGCAGTGGACTCGGTAGTGTAATTGGTTAGCACGTTTCCCCGGTTTGGAAGAGTGTGGGTTCAAGTCCCACCCGAGACAAATTTTTCAATCTTTAATTTGATTCGAAATTCGAAATAGCACAACATGGCTGTAACATGTCTATAATCAATAATAGTTGATATTGAATATTACTAATTAAATTAATGATAAAAAGAAAAAAAATATTCCGAAAAGTCCTATGGTGAAACGTCTTGAAGGTTCCAAAAACGAATCGTTCTGTCGGCGAACCGGCCCATGGCGAAACATCGTTTAGGTGAAACTTCCAAAAACGAATCGTACTGTCGGCGAACCGGCCCATGGCGAAACATCGTTTAGGTGAAACTTCCAAAAACGAATCGTTCTGTCGGCGAACCGTCCCACGGCGAATCGGCGTTCGGAGAACAGTCTTAGATTCCTTCATCTAAAAAGTCATGGTACCTGAAAATGTATTATTTTCCTCATGTTTTCCTTTGCATTTTGTTTGATATCCCATTTGTCAGAAAAAATAATTCTGATATTCCATGTAGCCATTATCTACACAAAACGAAAATTACGTTAAAAATTATTGAATATGAAATAATTTTATCTGACGCTTTGGTTTTGAATTTTGACACGAATTTGACAGAGTAGGCATGTCAAATAAAACAGCAGAGGTAAACAACCTTTCAACTTCGTGATAATATTTTGGAAACAGGAATTGAAATCTGAATTATGTTATTTTGTAAAATGTTAACGGTTATTTAGTGTGTGCATTTTAAGTACTTTAACTTTTTATATAAAAAAAAATTGCCCAATGAACAACAAACTGTTTCGTATTTTGCGTTGTCTCTTTTTGTACAGGATTAATCTGATTTTAACTATGCATTTTTAAGTGTCTGTGTACGGAAACCTCAACGCGCGAGTCCGGCTCCCACATAGCCGGATTTTGAATGTCTGGTATTAGAGTTGAAAGATGGATAATTATGTATATTAGTATTTTTTTTAGGAAAATATTTGATTTAGGTACTATGATGAAGCTAGAAGGTATATTTGATATACCTACTAGCTTAAAATAAAAAAATCCAACTAAGTAATAACAAAAATAATTATAAGCACTGACAAAAAACTGTCAGTAACGGAACTGTGTTATATAATTTACTAGTGTTTTCCCGCGACTTCGTCCGCACAAATTATATACCATATTTTAAGTTCAGATCATAAGCTATCAAACAAAAAAAGTTTCATCAAAATCGGTTCAGTAGTTTTTGCGTGATGTGCGAACAAACAAACAAACAAACATACAAACAAACAGACAAACAGACAGACAAAATTTCTAAAAAAGATTGATTTCGAGTCAGGGATACCATATCGTAATCTTTTTTTTGTAAATATCTTCAATGTACAGTCACACTTCAGTTACAGTTTTATAATAGTTTAGATTATAATATTATCTCTACTCAAATTAAAATAATTATTCAGAATTGTTACGATCGTAACCGTATTATACACGGTGTGCGGAAAAGTACGAGTATCATTAACCTTTAAGCCACATACTCTACCCATCAAACTGAAAAACTTTAACTATGGGAGCAAATCTGTCAGAACGAAAAAAAATCTGCTGCCTCATACTAAACTGCAATACCTACTCGACACAAAAGAATGGGACACCAAATTATTTTTTTATTTCAAAGGTTTGCTCCCATTGTAAAAGTTGTTCAGTTTGATGGGTAGAGTAAGTATGTGGTTTGAAGGTTAATGATACTTTTCCTTCCACCCTGTAAAGAATATTCAACATTTTTATCATTTTCAAAGTGCCCTCCACCCTAAGATGTTTTTACTCCCACCTCGTTGTGTTATATTTGAACTGTTGAATTTGAACTGTTAGCTTTCGACTATATTAACACCTTTGTAACATTATGATGTGCAATCACGGACTTGAAAGAAATACTTTTAAGTCTGTGTGTGCAATAAATAAATTGAAATATTTGTTTGTTTGTTTGAAACAGAAAAATTTCCGGAAAACATATTTTATTCGCACAGCAACCAATCGAAAAAAATGTATGTGCAATAATTTCAATACAACAAAAATATGCTTACCTACCTATTTATTATTTTTACAATCCTACAAGAAATAGGTAACTAAACAATAATTAAAAATGTTTCTACCCCTGCTTCGGTAATGCTTCGGTATTGAATCGTGATCGGATGGGGTTTGTACGTAAAACAACGCTACACACAATGTTCATCCGTTTCCTTTACGATCACGTTATAAAAAAAAGAACATCTTTTTTTTACCCGAAAACTGTCAAATTAGTGTCAAAATAACGGAACTGTTTCGTATTGTAACACAAAAATCGTTAGCAGAATTAGGCCCATGAGTTTACACTGTCTTCTTCTTATCGTGTGGGCAAGCCCAGGTGTCAGAATTTATTCAAACCGCCTTACGGCCTCTGACGTGGTTTTTATATAACGACTACTACCACCAGATATATTAGCCGAGACCAACAGCTTAACGTGACATCCGAAGCACGAAAACACACACTGTAGTAAACTACAGTTTTTGTATTGAATTTCGTACAGCGCTCCTAGTGGTTACGTTGAGAACTAATTCTGTTATACAGGCCGCAAGTACAGTGAAAACTCATGGTAGACCTACCGTACATACCTACAGAGAGAACTTAAACAGAACAAGTACCTTAAGGGATTTTATGAACAACATCGTTAAAAACACAAACCTTAAACATGTATTACCTTAACCCTCTACAAGCTACGAAAAATGTTCATTGATTTTATACGAATACTCTCTAATGGCACCTTACTCCTAGTAGGGTATACGGAGAGAAGGGCCGACCCAATTTCAGAATCAGCCAAAAGGCACGTTCTAAAGGCGACACTCGACTTAATAATAAAAAATAAAAACCGGTCAAGTGCGAGTCGGGCTACTGCGCACCGAAGGTTCCGTACCACACCACCACAAAACATATTATTAAGGGGCTACCTGCCGGTTTTGGGTAATTTTGTAACCATTTTATTCATTCACTATGGCACTTTTTGAGCTGAAATTTAAACTGAACCATCTACAGGATATGAGAAGTGATGTGGTTTTTCTAGAAATCGATTTTAATGAATAAAACCGAAGAAAAGGGACTCTAAAGTCACCCCTTTTTTTCCAGTTGTAACCATTTTACTCTTACATTTTTAATCGGAACAAAATGAAAATTTACTACATTGTTCACAATACAATTTAGAATGATGTGGTTTTTTTACTTTTTCGAAATTAATAAAAAATCATCGAATTTTTCAAAGAAAACAGCAAAATTCTGTTCGGAGCCACGCGCTCTTTCTCATTGATTAGTATGGAGTGTGAGTGAGAGGAGAGTGGTCCACGGCTGATACGCCTTAATTAACATACAAAAATGTTTTGTGACCGACTCACACTTGGCCGATATTTTTCTTATTTGTTATAGTACTGTAGAGTTTGCTCTATAATTAATTACACTAAGTGACGCTTGTATGTATTCCCGTTTTTACGATAGAGCGAGAAGAGTTGATAAAAACTAGTTTCTTGTATGAGAAGCCCCCTTAATTTTTAACTTTTTTAACCGCCACAATAACGCACATTCTGTGAAAATTTCAACAGTCTAGCTATTACGGTTCAAAAGTTACAGCCCTAAATAGGTAGGACGGGCGGACGACTAGGCTTAGTAATAGGGTCCCGTTTTCACCCTTAGGGTACGGAACCCTAAAAATTTATGTATCAAGAATGTAAGAACCTACGTGTCATCGTGACATTTACAAACATTGTCCTTCGTAGGTGTTATCTTATCACACTTTAATCGAGTGATCATTTCGTTTTATTAGGATTCCGTACCCAAATGGTGCCCACGGGCCTACGCCTCGACGTCCGTCTGTCCGTCTGTTCGTCAATCCGACTTCTAAAGAACTGCAGCGTCATTTTTGACATCCTGTACGAGTAGTCCAGTCTAATAAAATTAAATAATACATAAAAGCCTTTTAAGGTTCCGTAGTCAAACAATGAATCCTTATACTTTCGTACATTCTGTCTGTCTGTGTGCCCCGCCTCAATTACTCCCTCATTATTACCCGACTGCCCTGGAAGGAGGAATATTGAACATATTGAATCGTGGCGTGAAACAGAAGCACGGTAGGTAATTAAGAAGAAACATTCTTGTATAATTTATTAACGAAAACACAAAAACATCAAATACAGAACACCAGTGCAAACGTAATCAATCCTACAAACTACAAATAAAATATATCCTCCAAAGCACCCACCCGAGGCAGAGTACCAAGGAGGCTGACCTGCAGAAACATACTTAAAAGTAAAAACCCCCAAACAAAAAGTATGGTGATCCCCATACAAGAACCTAGTTTTTATCAAAAAACGTCAAACTTGGTGTGATTATAGTGCAAACTCTACAGTATAAAAGAAATAATAAACACTGGTCAAGCGTGTGTCGGGTTTGCGCTAAACGTCCTGGAGAAAACACATTTTTTTTACTGTTGTGTGGTGGTTTATCAAGGTCCTCTGGAGTCCGACTCGCACTTGGCCGGTATTTCTTCTCAATCGAGTTAGGTGTCGTTTAATAGCTCTTGTAAAGAGGAAGAAATTATAACAAATCAAACTAAGCTGTTACAATGAAAGAAAGATAGAGAGAAAGAAAGAAAATATTTTATTTGCATACACAAAAAAACACACTGACATAATTATTATGATAATAATATAGAAAAATTAAACTAAAAACATACAATTTAAAAATTAATTGAGACCAGTGTGTGCCGCAGCAGCAAACAGGGCTGGACAGGCAGGCAGACTGGCAGGACTCAGCATTATGCTGGGCTCAACGAGCTCAGCGCAGATTTTCTGTCGCACCCAAATACCAGAAGCAATACAACGTTTGATAAATACAGATACAATGCTTGTATCTCGAGATATATACGCTTAAAGTCATAATTATTGCATCACACCTACATCATACCATAGATGGGCAGACAGAATGGACGACATAAATTAAGAGTTCCTTGTTCTACTATGGAACCCTAAAACGGGCCTAACTATGATTGGTAAGTACCAAAACAGGTACATTATCGTATTGTTTTTCTCTTATCGTTACGCCAAAGCGCAAGTCATGATCATGAAAGATAAACAGTATTTGAAAGATATTCCCAGCGAGATTTGTAACAATAGGATATTCAACATAAATCGTTAATAAACATACAATTCGGAAAGTCAAGTTTTTTTTTGGAGGGCTGAATCGAAAACCATTTCGAGATAATTGTCTCAATAATCATTTTTCTATGTCAGAGATTTTAAAATGAAAGGATTACAGATATTTTTAATAAAATAACGTCGTTTTTCGGTTCGTCCAGTGACGTCACTGGCATACCTGTGAACTCCTTGGTAAACATAAAATCAACTTAAAATAACTGGCATTTGACATGTGATGTTGCCGTTTCTGTTTCTAGCATAAAGTTAGAAAGAGGAGGCAGGTTTTAATTTTTTTAAATAAAGCAGTATGTAGCTTTTCTCCATGGAGTTCGAATTATTTTTTCTCCGCCATTTTTGCACTGAGAGATTACAGATCAAAATAATTATTTTAAAAATTAAATAATATTGATAAACTCGATGAATCGCAATAAAAATGAAATAGGTGTCTTAAAATTATGTCTTCTATCAGTAAAAAATATAAAAATGAAGACAAAAAAAAAACTTGACATACCGAATTATTTCTATCCATACGAAAGAGATACAGTAGCTGCCTGACTATTCACTATGATATCAATAATAAATTTAAAATAAAACTTTACTTTACTTTCACTTTGCAATATTTTAAAAAAGCGATTTTACTTGAATATGACTTTACGGAACCCTAAAAAGACGTACTAAACTCATTAGAAGAATAAAATAGCTATGAAGCTTTTGCAAACATGCACGCTTCAGAATCAGGCGCAGACAATTCCAATGTACCCGTCACAGTGAACAGAGTTTCGGTACTACTAGTGAAAAGTAGATGTTCTGAGATTTTAAAACGTCTCTGTAAACCATGGAGAATAATAGTGGTGAGAATATTATTCAAGCATGCGCCTAATCGAAGACCAGAGACACGGAATATCTAACCAGAGGGCTAGCATAGCAGCTACCTCGGCTAGCGAATTAGTCTGGCCATACAAAGAGTCAACGCTGCCAACTTTCTGGGCACCTTACCCTCAAGCGGCGGCAATTTAGAGGATGTCTGTTTATATTAGGTATAGTATAGGTTTTGTTTTTCTTTACACACATTTGTAACTTTTTTGTTGTAAGGACATTAATAATATAAAGCAAAAAGCATGTGCAAATTTCCAGTTTTGTTTACGACAAACTTATTTACTCAATCAGGATGTATAGAAAAATGCATTGTGTGACAAGCAACAACACGGAACGAACCTTTTAGCATTTAAATAATCAAAGAATGATAAAAATATTACGATAAATTTATAAAAATGTGTATATAAACCAACAAACATATGATAATAATTAATACGGTGATATACTCGTAATAGTTATTCTGAACAACATGTTTATTATCTTGGTTATAAGTTCTGTACTAATCTTAGTTTTATCTTTGATATATTTCATTTTGCAGAGAAAATACAATTATTGGAAGAAAAAGAACATTCCTCATCTTAAACCAACACCGCTCTTTGGAAACTATGGAGATTACATTTTGATGAAGAAATTACCGGGTCTTATTGACCAGAAAATTTGTCAAACTTTTCCAAAAGAGCCGTACGTGGGCGCGTACTATGGTATAGACCCCACACTAATAGTACAAGATCCTGAGATCATCAAACTCGTCACTACTAAAGATTTCGCATACTTCAACGCTAGAGAGATACAGGATCACGTGCATAAGGAGAATATCGGAAATTCACTATTTTTGACGGGAGGTGATTATTGGAAAGTAGTTCGGCAGCATATGACCCCACTATTCACGTCAGCTAAAATGAGGAACATGTACCACTTAATCGAGAAATGTTCTCATGAGTTAGAAAATATGCTTGACCGAGAATTCAAAAAATCGAACGTGCGAGAAGTGAGGTCATTGATGGGCAGATTCACGATGGATTGCATTAGTTCCTGTGGGTTTGGTATGAATTCAAACTCAATGGCTGAGGATACCACAAATAATCCTTTCTTTAAAATAGGTGAATCAATATTTGACATTACAAACTACAGATGCTTCTTGATGATCTTGCGGTCAATGTGGCCGAGAGTTTTTTACGGACTAGGTCTTCTATCGTTACCTCAGGCTATCACCGATTTTTTCCACAAATTAGTGATAGGTGTATTTGAGCAGCGAAATTACTCTCCGACTGGCAGAAATGATTTTATTGACCTGATTATAAGCTGGACTAAGAAAGATTATTTGACGAGTGATGGTTTTAAATTTGAAGATGTAACTGAACCATCACAGATTAAATTAAAAGTTGACAACGAATTGTTGGTGGCGCAAAGCAACATTTTCTTCGGAGCTGGTTTCGAAACATCAGCCAGTACATTAAGTTACGCTTTGTATGAACTAGCAAAGAATCCGAAAGCACAGGAGCAAGCAATTGAGGAGGTGGACGCATATTTGCTAAAGAACAATAACAAGCTCGATTATAACTGTGTCACGGAACTGCCGTATCTCAATGCTTGTCTTGAAGAAACTCTCCGCCTGTACCCAGTGCTGTCCCTCTTAACTCGCGAGTTAGTGAAGGACTACACGATGCCATCAGGTTTGCATCTGGACAAAGGTGTTCGAATCCACCTTCCTATTTACCACATGCACCACAACCCGGAAAACTTCCCTGAGCCTGAGCAGTTCCGACCAGAGAGGTTTCATTCTGAAAATAAACACTTAATTAAGCCTTACACCTACATGCCCTTTGGAGAAGGACCACGAATCTGCATAGGTAAGTAAACATTATGTTTGGGAAACTTTTGTACCATCCATCAGTTTTTACCTTTTTCTTTCTTTACCTTCTTCTATTAGTTTATATAATTTGCCTTCATGGTGGTTTTCACTTTCCTCCATCCTCTATTGGAGGTGCACAGACTCATTTTTCCTTTTTGTCCACAGGAATGAGATTCTCTAAGATGCAGACGTTATCAGGCCTCGTGACATTTTTGAAAAAGTACCGCGTAGAACTGGCAGAGGGAATGTCTCGTACTTTAGAATTTGAACCTAGAGGGTTAGTAACAATGTCCAAAGTAGGTATAAATTTGAAATTGACTGTCCGGGATGGATGGGAACAAAGATTGTTAGCTTAATAGATTTAGGTATGTATTACTAGTTACCACTATCGATATGTCGCGCTATCTAAATTTCAATTTGATTCTATTGTTGTTTAATGTTTTGTGTGCCTCCAATTTTCAATGCACTAGTCAATAGGGTTCATGTACTCGAACCATATCATAATAGAGAACAATAACTAAATTGAAATTGTAATTGAAATGATGTTTTGAATAAGACAAAAGTTTTTGTATTCGTATTGTAACCACTAAATTATAGTGAATCAAACCCACAGTTACTGGATGAGTTATATTATTTTAACTATTGTACTTAAACTTGTATCAGATGTAATAGCTGTAGGCAGACCTAATAAATAAAAAATCAAAAAAAAATGTATAAACCACTTTCTGTAACCTCAGAGCATCCACGTTTCACTAGTAGTACCGAAACTCTGTCCAGTAGTCGCCACTTGTAATGGACATTGGGTACAACTACAAGATAGATTGGGAATTTTCTAAAGCAGATTGAATGTGTCACCCTTCGCTTGTTCTCTTGAGAATTTATCAGAACTCACTGCAATGTTTAGTTGACTGCCTAACTCTAAAAACAATAGCAATAGCTTTTTGGTACATAAACATACATCAATCACTTGCAGTCTAGAAAGGACGTGCGATGAGAATAATGTATTCATAAAAAGTGTAAAATATCTCAGGTTTTATCCCCAACGGCTTGTCGTGTAACTTTATTTACTAGCAGCTGTCTAAAAGGTTCAATTTCCGTGAGAGGAAAAGTGGAACAAGTCGATAAAACCCATCCTCTCTCATAGGTAGGAAAATATCGGATCTGTGTCAAAACCTTACATTTTCGTTTTTGAGCGAAACGGTTGGAACTTTAATGGGATTACTCTTTTCAAAATCGACAAGCACTTGCTATGATTGCTGACAATGTATGAGCTCGTTCGTACAACCACTACTTACAAATAAATCTTTTATGCAATTTTTAATCGAGATAGAGCTTATCCTAATCAAAAACTCTACCTAAAAAAATGTATGTAACCAAAAAACGAAAATTCACAATAATCCCCGATTTATGATTGGGTATTATTGAATAATTTAGACATTTAATTATTATTTAGTTAAATAATAATTAATTGTTGCTAGTTAGCAACAAAATAAACCGGCCAAGTGCGAGTCGGACTACTCGCGCACCGAGGGTTCCGTACCATCACAAATTATGTTACCCTACCAACCCTACCAAAAAAACTGCCTCCGTGGTATAATGGTTAGAGCATTGGGCTCTTGACACGGCGGTCGTGGGTTCGATTCCCACGGGGTCACCTAGTGAAATCTCACTTTGTGCGTTTTTCCCCAGTTGGTTAGGACATTGCAGGCTGAGTCACCTGATTGTCTGAAAAGAAAGATGATTCCGTGCTTCGGATGGCACGTTAAGCTGTTGGTCCCGGCTACTATCACTGGTGGTAGTAGTCGTTACATAAAAACCACGTCAGAGGCCATAAGGTGGTTTGAATAAACTCTGACACCAGGGCTTTGCAGCCCACTCGATTAGAAGAACAAAATTGTGTTTTTTCCGGGACTCACACTTGGCCTGTTTTCATTATTTTTTGTTATGCCCACTGTAGAGTTTACACTATAACCATACAAAGTTTGACGCATGTATGTAATTTGGTACCGTTTTTACTATAGAGCAGGAATAAAATCGATAGCCTAATCAGTTTCTTGTATCTTCTTATTCTTCTTCTTTTCCTGTTACCCCTAGGTGGTGTAAAGGGCTGGGATAATCTCATATGGGGACCCTACATTTTTTTAAAAAAAAATTCCCAAATGCGCCTTAATAACGCACATTCTGTGAAAATTTCAACCGTTTAGCTATTATGATTCATGAAATACAGACGGACGAACAAAGTAGGCTGAATGAATATGAATACGGTACCGTATTTGGGTACGAAACCCTAACAATTGAAAACCGGTGATTATTTACAGGACGGCTTCTTTAAAAATGTTTTATCATTAGTTTCACATCCGAGTCACAATACTTTAAAACAAAATAAAAAAGACGTTGAAAGCGTTGCGTAGAATACATTAAATTACATTCAGGAGTAAATAAGGAAATGGAATAAAAATCTGAATGGAAATAAAAGAGCCAACAAAGCTCTTTACGTCACATCTATTCTGCCTCTCTGACAAAAATTTTCGTTCGTTTGCTGAAAGTGTAAATTCGAGCTCACGTCATCAAACCTCAAATCTTACTTAAAATTAATTAAGGAAGACGTTGTATTTACATAAGATTCGTGAAAATTAATTAATCAAGCGAGCACTCGACGGTTACAGAATAATAGCCATAGATAATTAACTCATTCATAAATTAACATTTTGAACGTTCACACGTCAGATTAAATACGAGTAGTTAGAAAATAAGCAATTCGGTATGTCAAGTTTTTTTTTGTCTTCATTTTTATATTTTTTACGGACAGAAGACATAATTTTAAGATACCTATTTCATTCTTATTGCGATTCATCGAGTTTATCAATATAAATTTAATTTTTAAATTATTTTGATCTGTAATCTCTAAGTGCAAAAATGGTGGAGAGAAAATAATTCGAACTCCATGGAGAAAAACTACATACAGCTGTATTTAAAAAAATTAAAACCTGCCTCCTCTTTCTAACTCTATGCTGTAAAAGATACGGCAACATCAAAATTGTCAAATTCTGACATTGTGAAAGTATTTTTTTTTTCTTAATGGCCGGTTATTTTAAGTTGATTTTATGTTTACCAAGGAGTTCACAGGTATGCCAGTGACGTCACTGCACGGACCGAAAAACGACGTTATTTTATTAAAAATATCTGTAATCCATTCATTTTAAAATCTCTGACATAGAAAATATTATGATTATTGAGGCAATTATCTCGAAATGGTTTTCAATTCAGCCCTCCAAAAAAAACTTGACATACCGAATTATTTTGCTGTACCTATTATTCTAATAAAAACTGGTCAAGTGCGAGTCAGGCTACTCACGCACCGAGGGTTCCGTCCGCACACACAACATAATATTAACATTGATAAAGTATATGTCAAGATTGACAGTCGAAGATACGAAAGCGTCGAAAAAAATTGGAACCAGTACTGGTTCCAAAACCCTATATATACACACACACATTCATAATTTGTATGGCGCCTTACGCACACCACCCTATGAAACTTAGCCCCTTTTGTTTTGTACGTTTTAACCTCGAGGCTCATTCTAGACATATACTTTTTCTAAGAATATTAACTTACCAAAAAATGCTGTTTTCTCCGAGACATTTAGCGCGAGACCGACACACACTTGGCCGGGTTTTTTTTTGTTAAACTGTAGAATTTGCTCTATAATCGCACTAAGTTTGATGCGTATGCTGTTATATGTGTTTCCGTTTTTACGATAAAGCGAAAATAATGATTAAAATTAGTTTCTTGTATGAAATTTCAAATAAATTTATACTTTTCGAAATTTTTATTATTTGTTTCCAAATCCGTCATAATAATGCACATTCTTTGAAAATTTCAACGGGTCCTTCTTAATATGCTGACACTTTTTCAAGGGGATGATCAGACCATCAAACTGAACAACTTTCTGTATGGTACCAACATCGAAATCACAAAAAAAAAATCAGCGCCCCATACAAAACTGCAAACCTACTCGAGCCAAATGTATGGGATAGCTGATTTTTTTTCGCGATTTCGATGTTGGTCCTATAGAGAAAGTTGTTCAGTTTGATGGTCTGATCATCCCCTTAAAAAAGTGTCAGCATATTAAGTTGGGCCCTGTATATTACTCTGTGCTATTACCGATCAAAAGTTACAGCCCTAACGGATGGACGAACGGACGGACAACGTAGGCTTATGAATAGGGTCCCGTTATCACCCTTTTGGTAAGGAACTCTAAAAATGTTAACGCTATTTTCATTCATGATCATTCCTAAATACAAATACAAACGATAACTAATCAATTAATATTTTATAAGTTTACTAGCGACCCGCCCCGGCTTCGCACGGGTGCAATGCACATATAAACCTTCCTCTTGAATCACTCTATTGCGTAGTTTTAAAGATCTAAGCATACTTAGGGACAGACAGACAGCGGGAAGCGACTTTGTTTTATACTATGTAATGATTTATCAATCTTATCATTTGTAATACAAATTTTATGTTACTTAAAGACCTTATACAGGGAATAACAAAACACCGTAGTGATATTAAAAGGGGTGGTTTAGAGTCTAAAGTGTACAACTTTCAGTGTCGAGACAACGTCAAAAAAATCTGGTGTTTCATTCAAAACTGCAGTGCAGCTACTCAACTCAAATGTATGGAGCAGCAGATGTTTTTCTTTTTCGATATGTGCACACAGTAAGTACTTACACAAAATTGTACTTATTTCAGGTAAAGGAATCTGCGTTGAAGACCAAAAACGTACACAATAATCTATGAATGATTACATACGAATCTATACATCTACGTCTATATCTATACATATAATCAAATTGTAAATAAGCGTGGATTTACATTGGCGATATTAGCAAAAAAATATTTGGGGCGTTTAGAATATTTACATAGGCAGGTAATTAATTTTAGAACGATTCAATCGATTTGGATGGTGTTTTTACAGAAGCATTGGTTTAACATTTAAACTTTGTTTGATTGCAATCGGTTTACTCAAACAAAAGAGTCAGTAGTCTGCACGTACGGAATCACGGGCTCCGCTAGTTTCTTAACTATAAATTACATACCTTCTTTTAAGTACGAACACCCGATGATTTCATCATCCTTAGCTATAGGTAGACAGATAATAACACATATTGAATGTGGAACGTAAATACCCACACAGGCCAATTTCCACGTAAATAATTACTTGGAATCAGGATAAGAGGATTTTGGAGCGAAATTGCCCCAAATTCAACCACTAATAAGACGTGGGAGATTAGCGGGGAAAGCCGCTGTAAATCAATAGCATTCAATACAGTGTGTGAAAATGAATAAATAAATAATACCTAAATAAAATAAAAATGTTTATTTCACTCGCTTAGCCTTAGATACATTTTATGATGCTCAAAATGTTAGTAATGTTTTAGAAAAATGCTGTGACACTAATTAGGGGAACACTGACTCTCAAACAAAGAAAATCTGATCTATGAGAGTCAGCGCTCTTCAAATTTTGTAGATACTAAAGTTGTGTGCTACATGACAACAATGAGCGGCAAAACATGTAAATTTAAAATTAATAAAGAATGAATGAATGAATGAAGCGTTACATACAGATAGATACACAGTGTAAAGAATCTTTATACAACATACTCTACCCATCAAACTGAACAACTTTTACTATCGGATCAAACCAGTCAGAACAAAAAAATCTGCTGTCTCATACATTTGAGTCGAATAGGCACTGCAGTTTCGTATGGAACAGCAGATTTTTTCGTTCTGACAAGTTTGCTACTATAGTAAAAGTTGTTCAATTCGATGGGTATAGTATGTGGTTTAAAGGATAATGTTACTTTTCCTTACAACCTGTATAAACGTTGTGCTTTAGACCTTGCGTTATCTCTGAGCTATATTATACATTGGCTTCATAGTGAAAGTTGTTCAGTTTGATGGTCTGAAGCACCATTCATAATTCATTTATTTCTGATACATAGGTTAAAGTAAGTACAAGTTTACAAACAATAGTTATTTGTTATGCTAGGCTGCAAAGTTGCTTTTTAAAGCAAGTACTTGTATTGAAACCTGAGCAAGCAAAGGATTCTAAGATTAATATTAGAATTAAGCTTGTAAGGTTCAAATAGAACAATCCTGAGCCTAGCCAAGGTTTCAAGGTACGATACGCAGAATAACTTTGCAGCCGAGCGAAACACACAAATTTTCACCTCACAACAGCGAGGAAAAAAAGTGAATTGCTAAAAATAACATTTTAAAAAGTTTTTTTTTCGTGCTGGCCAGTGACATGAAGTAGTTATTAAGCATTTTCAGTGGATTGGCGGTATAGAAAAATATTGAATGGACAGATTCGAATTTCAAAAACTCTTTCCACGCTAGCGGATACAATGCACTTTTGCACTCAGATTTCGAATGATAAACAGAATCTTTCCGAGCTTGTGAGGTGAAAATACCTATGTAGGTCTCACGCCTGATGGCATATCAAAATAATTTAGTGAGCTACATTAAAATGTTTAATATATAATATTAAACACTCTACATACATACAATTTTACACCCTGTTTACCAGACAAGACATAAACAAATGTTATCGGGCACACAGGTTTTACTGGGGACTAGCGCTAGCCTGTAAAATCCCACTTCAGGGCAAAGTCTCCTTTCTCAAATCAGGTTGAGAGAAATTGGGCCAAGCGGGCCTAGTGCGGGTCGGTGGAGGTAAGAATTCCAATAATACCTGAAAATAGATTTAGAACTGAAATCAGCTGAAATGCCAAACAGTATCTACCTAAACACGGACAAGGGAAATCCGTGTTTTGTTAGTGAAAAGTGAGGGATGGGGAGAGGCACCAGGCAGTCTGGTAGCGGACGCCGGCCGGCGCGCACCGCCCCAGTGCCGTGTCGAAGCGAGCCCGAAACTTCGCGGCGTGACAAACTGTGACGAAGTGACAAGTTTGCGATTGAAATGTGACGGCTAATGGTTTTGTAAAGGAGTTTCTGAAAGGAAATTTTTTGGTGAGTTAAGGGAAAGTTACTTTTAGAAGTGATTCAATTCAAAGATATCTGTAATATAAAAACTGATATTTCTGTTTGTTTAACTCCTGCGATAAAGGAGTTGCCAAGTACAGTGATTGAAGTCTTCATTATAAACATGGATACATTTGATTATTATTAAATTGGTATACTTACTTATATTATTATTTAATAACTATAAATATTTTCCTATGTAAAGTAACATTTATTCTGACTGACTTACGACATAAGTCAGTTCAGAAACGTTAAATTTAATTGATGAGTACTTATCGTTATAATTATGGGATGCATGAACCCAATTGAACGCATTTTTAGAATTAGAATTAGAATAGCCTTTATTTACGACCACTTATTATTAAATACATTCAATAACATGCAATAACCTATTTCACTTCCAAAATAAGACTTATATACTTGTTACATTAATATTGAACGCATTTACGCAATAACAAATTATGTGAGTTTATAGTAATTTTACATTTAGCTACCAGGTCCTGGCGACTCTAGCTAAATAATCAAAGGAAATGTGTTTTAATTATTTAACGAGATAGGAATAGTTGTAAACCATAGACATCAATCGAAGCAGGCATTAATTAACACTCTCATTAAAATCTTCCGCGGAAGTGTAAAAAAGAATAGAAGACAATTAATAATATGATGGTACATTTTTTTCAAATGGTAAAAGAAATAAAAATCAAATAGTCCGTTTAGGAAAATTCTGCACCAATCTATTTATATAGCAAAGGTAGGTAGGTAGGTACTTCAAATTAAATAACATTTCAAAGTAAAGATTCCGCCAATATTTAACAAAGACTTAATTAGATGAATTGTATTAAAATATCAAACGAACGCTTCATAATTATTTTAGCTTGGTATTCAGAGCATGCCTTTGAATTAGCATAATTACCTACTCATTCTTCTAGATTCTGTTAGATCCTGGAGGGGTTTGTGCGATTTTGTCATGTTCTGGTTTAATCATGTTCTGGTTTGGCATGTAGTACTCGTCATGTTCTGCTTTGGTCATATTCTGGTTTAGTATATATGTTCTGGTATCGTCATGTCAGCTTTTGGTCGTATTCTGGTTAAGTGATGTTCTGGTTTACTTATATTATTAATTATAATCACAGAAACAAAATGTTACTTAAAATTACCTATAACATAACATAACATAACATAAATATTCTTTATTTGCACACCAAAAACATACAGCAACAAAGCAGAATAAAAAAGAAAGTAAGGGTACAAATGGCGGTCTTATCACTAAAAGCTATTTCTTCCATACAACCATGGGATGGAAGAACTCTTAAGTAAAAAAATTTGCCTATAGATTAGGTACCTACTCTATTTTGAATTACTAAAACATAATTTTGAATAACTTAGTATCACTTATTCTTAGAACTGCTTTAGTAATACCTATACTCCATTCCAAATAGCACCGAAAATTTAAGACCATTTTTAATTACAGAAACAGAGATTTGAAACACTTTGACTAGCTTATTCTTAGAACAGTTTTAGTAACGTCCAAGATATATCGGATAGTACATCTTTCTGATAAATAAATTATATTTGCTTACATCAGAATTGGCCAGAACGCTTAATAGGAATCTGATAACCTCGTCGTCCGTATTTGGAATGCAGTATAGGTTATGTTTAAAAGTACTGTGTACAAAAAAGTGTGTGTAAAAAATAATTATTTTACTTATCAGAATTGGCCAGAAAGCTAATTAGTTATCGGAAAATCTTTTCGTTCTTCCGTGGAATGATGTACAGTCAGCATCAAAAGTATCTAAGCATCTCCGGTGTTCAAAAACATCTGAACAATTACACGAAAATAAACCCTATTTCCTACTAGATACCATTTGTTTTTAACTTAACAAATAATAACATGACAGATAAATTAATTTGATTTCTTTGTGAGTTGAAATAAGGCTTGCTATCGTAAAGTTGTCCAGATATTTATGAACACTTAACATGCCTAGATACTTTTGATGCTGACTGTACAGTCACAATACGTTACCGATCTTGTAAACGATATAATCGGAAGCTTACACAATAGCCCTAAAGATTTTCAAATTGTACCAAGCTATACCGGTCATCATCACAATTCGATTAGGAAAATTATACCTTGTATAATGTAGTATGGATCCATAAACTTATATTAGATTTATGAAGGCACGAGGTAATAAATAGCTACCAACCTATTCAAGAATTGCTAAACTAAAGTGGCAGTGGGCGGGGCACATTGCTCGCAGAACCGATGGCCGATGGGGCCGGAAGGTTCTCGAGTGGCGGCCGCGTACCGGAAAGCTCAGCGTGGGTAGGCCCCCCACACGGTGGACCGACGACCTGGTGAAGGCGGCGGGAAACCGTTGGATGAGGGCAGCGCAGGACCGGTCGTTATGGCGATCCATGGGGGAGGCCTATGTCCAGCAGTGGAAGTCCATCGGCTGAGATGATGATGATGATGATAAACCTATTCAAAACTAAAGCTTTTAAATATAGATACAGCGAGTCAATAACATGAAGGTAAGATAAAAGACACTAACGTAATTTTTTTTGGCATGGTTACTGGTTTAATATTTGTATAAAAGCCGTGGTGGTCCAGTGGCGAGTAACCTTGCCTGCCGTGCACGAGGCGATGGTTCGATCCCCGTCCAGGCCGACTCGTACCAATGAGTTTTTCTGAATTTATGTACGATTTGTAACACCACTGGCTTTTCGGTGAAGGAAAACATCGTGAGGAAACCTGCATGCTTCAATTTCGAGACATTTGTATTGTACCCACTGTCCATTATAAGTGACGACGGGCTCACTCCCCGTCACACTGGACAGAGTTTCGGTACTACTAGTGAAACGTGGATGTTCTGAGGTTTCAGAATATCTCTGACTACCCCCTTGGGGAATATAGTCGTGAGCATGCATATGCATGGGAAAAACAAAACGTTCTAAAGTTCGAATACCTAATCCAAGTGCGAATTCATCGAGTAATTTTCGATGAGTCAAGGCAAGTTCTAATTCTAGTTTTTTTACTATTTTATTCAGTTTTTCTATATTAAGCAGAATACATTTTTACATTAATTAAATTTAATCTGCATACACAACCCACTAATAAGAATGGATAGTAGGTAGGTACGTGAGAACCCTTCATTATCATACTCGGGGCACAATCCATTTGTTTTATGGTATACAAGCTTTCTTACTTTACGTTTAACCCTTCGAGAGACTCTTACTAGATCGGTACGTTTTATGAACCATTACATTAAGGTCATAAAGGTTTGTGTAATTAGGTCGAAATTTGTTTGCTAGCGGACATGTCTCAGTTTTATAGCAAGACATGAAGATTGGAAGAGCCATTTTTAGACCTTCGTTCATGTGGGCGGTTCTATTTCAAATTCTACCATTCTTCTACTTATAGATGCCAACTTTGTATTGGTAAGTAAATAACTGAAATTCATCATCATCATCAACAACGATATCCCGATATACAGGGCTTCTTTACATGTCGACGAATTTTCATGGGATGGATGGACCAGACCATCAAACTATACAACTTTATCTATAGGACCAACATCTAAATCAAGAAAAAATCTGCTGTATAATAGAATAGAAATAGAATAGAAATAGTTTATTTGCTAAAATACTTTGTTAAAAGGGTGTTACAAAATTGTTCAGTAGCTGTATTTAGCCTGCTTGCAGGCGTGCAAATTTAGTTTGTCGATGAAAATCTTACTAAATCTAATATAGTTTACTACCTATCTTCTACTTTTACTTATTCGTCATAATTCAAATATCTGCTGTATACATTTGAGTAGGCTTAAAGTTTTGTATGAACCGCTGATTTCCTTTTCGCAATTTCGACGTTGGTCCCATAGAGAAAGTTGTCCAGTTTGATGGTCTGAGCATCCTCTTAAAAACCGTCAGCATACTCGTATTACCTATCTAGGCTTGTGGTTTTCAGTTTCTCATCAAACTTTCGTCTTTAATCAAAAACAATAATATGTTCTATCTTAAGAAATACCTAGTAATAATAATCTACCACATAAACTTGAATTAACAACAAACTAAGAAATATATAACGCCCCCACGTGACCCTGGGCTTGATGAAGATCATGTTCTCATAAGTGTTTCAGTGGGCGAAAGGTAAGACATCTATCACGTAGGTAATTTCAACCTAATTGCATTGATAGTGCCTACGAGTATGTTAGAATATGACGTGCTTTCTCTCACCAGCTTACTTGTGAAGAATACTACCTTGCACTAGGATATTACGTATATACCTGGATAATATTTTCATCACATGAGTAAATATCCTGAAGAGGGAAACCTTCGAACAATCGCTCTATACAGGGTGAAATTGATATCATTAGCATCCTTTTAAACTAAGAGACTACCTATCAAACTGAACAACTTTTACTATGGGAGTTAACCGATCGGAGCAAAAAAAGTCTGCTGTCCCATAATAAACTGCCGATTTTTTTGTTTCTTCGATTGGTTTGCTCCCATATAGTAAAAGTTGTTTGAAGGATAGACTCTTAGTTTAAAAGAATGATAATGATATAAATTTCACCCTGAAGATGACAATCTATGGTCCCTGCCGCCTAAAATGACCAGGTAAAGTGCTTGGCAAATTTCTTCCTTTATTATGTACTACCTAAAGGGAGACATTGGACAAGCGCGTTACCTGGTCATTTTGTGCGGCAGGGACAAAGCTTTTAGGACCACAACAAATCACAGATTAATAAGTTACACAAAATGATCACATGCCGCTTTTGCCCAATTTCTCCCATAGATTGTCAACTAGCGCGATTTTTCGAAGCATTATCTGTGTGGGCTATTTACTGATGTGGTTTTCATAGTAATTTCGACCTGAAACCCTAATTCTAAAAGAAGCTTTCAGCTGGTAAGCTTATTAAGTTCGTTTTTGAAACAAGGCCACCCTAGGTATCTGACCTCCCCGAAGGTTTTTTTTTTCATGAATTTAGGTACGAAGTATATAAGGTAGATACAGAACAACTTCTAATCCTGCAAAAAAATCCTTTACGGTATTTTTAAACATTCACAAACCAATATTTAGCCAATTACTTGAAAGCGTGAAACCAATCAAAACGTTCGGTTGTGATTGAATGAAGTAATGTTTGTAGTTAATCCTTTCCTGGAAGAGGAATGTTTTTATTTCATGAATTGAATTATGATAAAAATGATAATAATAATAACTAAGTATATATTTCCAGTAATAATAATAATTTCAGTATTTAAATTAGTTAAGTTTGAGATTCAAAGCCATTAGGCAATATAATAAGTTTGTAAATTTTTTAGGGTTCCGTACCCAAAGGGTGAAAACGGGACCCTATTACTAAGCCTGCGCTGTCCGTCCGTCCGTCCGTCCGTCCGTCCGTCCGTCCGTCCGTCGTACCTATTTAGGGCTGTAACTTTTGAACCGTAATAGCTAGATAGTTGAAATTTTCACAGAATATGCGTTACGTGTATTACGGCAGATTCGTTGCCAAATAATAAAAATTAAAAAAAAGAAAAAATTAAGGGGGGCTCTCAACAAGAAACTAGTTTTTATCGACGTTTTATCTTCTCGCTCTATAGTAAAAACATACAAGCGTCAAACTAAATGTGATTATAGAGCAAACTCTACAGTATAACAACAAATAATAATCATGTTCTGAACACATGTCATCTACCTACAATACAACTTTTGACAGTTGATGGGTAACAAGAGGAACAAGAGGAGTGTCAGAATCGTATCAGGTGGCGGTATATTGTCTCTTGTCTACCTCATTGGGTCATAGGGGTGAGTATAAGTATCTATGTATGGATATATGTACACAGGGTCCTTCTTAATATGCTGACACTTTTTAAGGGGATGATCAGACCATCAAACTACAACAAACAACTTTCACTATGGGACCAATACAAAAATCAGCTGTCCCATACATACGGCACAAGTAGGTTTTCAGTTTTGTATCGAACAGCTGATTTTTTTTTCGCGATTTCGTTGTTGGTGCCTTATGTAGAGAAAGTTGTTCAGTATGACGGTCTTATCATATCCTTAAAAAGTGTCAGCATTATTAAGGGACACTGTGTACATAATATTTGCGGTTTCTAGACGTTTTATATTCTAAGAAGTGTAGATCAACATAATTCAATGTTCTTGTTAAGTCTTTCTTTCTTCTCAAAGGGAAGTACAAAAGACTTAGAGTGTTCTATTTATTGAATACATTAGTCCAAGAAAGACTACTTTAACACGAATAGCTTTAGTGGTAAAAGAAATTCTAGTGGATCGCCAAGAACGAGTTCAATTGAAATACTTGATTGGATATTTTTAATCAAGCTGAACAATGTTTGTACTCAAGCTTCGACCGAACTGATACGAGTAATTTATTTCTCAAACAGACATTCAAACAACGTAAAATAAATAAACTTATATAGGTGTTGAAAAAACTTACTGTAGCTACCACATAATGGACAAAATACAGAAAAAATATTTTGAAGTTTACGAGGTAGTTCCGCTATATTCAGGTGGAAATTAATAAAATGTACTAAGTACTGCAATCAGTAAAATGTAGAGTTCGCTTCGCTCGCTCCAGGAAGTTTCTCTTGCCCCACCCTAGTCCACCGGCTGGCAACGCCCTTGTCATCGTTTAACCTACACTGATCCCTTATCCCGGATCACGCGATCGTATTCTTCAAAACCATGCATTTAATTTTGGGCGATACTGATAATATGAGAATGGTGAGGCCGTGGTGGTCCAGTGGCGAGTAATCTTGCCTGCCGTGCAGGAGGCGATGGTTCGATTCCCGTCCAGGCTGACTCGTACCAATGAGTTTTTCGGAATTTATGTACGATTTGTAACACCACTGGCTTTTCGGTGAAGGAAAACATCGTGAGGAAACCTGCATGCTTCAATTTTGGGGCATGTATTGTACCCACTGTCCATTATAAGTGGCGACGGGCTCACCCCCCGTCACACTGGACAGAGTTTCGGTACTACTGGTGAAAAGTGGATGTTCTGAGATTTCAGAATATCTCTGACTACCCCCTCGGGGAATATAGTCGTGAGCATATGTACTGATAATATCGTGATCAAAGTGCACCTTTGGAGCGTTATCCGTTTCCACTACCAACGGACCGCGTGATCAGACTCAGAGTGGACTCACCCAAATAAAAGAGTAAGGGACAGGCGCAGATCCAGCCATCAATAAAGGTTGTGGTCACGCACGGCCAAGTGCAAGTCGGACTACGAACCGGCTCACTATCGATACATTGCAACGTTCATTAGAGTTAATCCTCCATTAAATCTCTTGCTGTCACTTTTTGTCTTGTTGACGTAGTAAAAGCTAGCAACAGATTTAATGGAGGATTGTTTGTTTTTTGTTTGTTGTTGTTTTATTATTTACAACCATAGACCTATACTCTAGCGATAGACTTGCTCGTTCATACAAACAACATGTTCCAAAACTCTTCGGGAACATTAGTGCCATCTAGTTTATATAAACAGAAACTACTATAATTTGGTCAAAGACCATGACCGACCAACACAGATGCGACAGTTCATATTTATGTTAGGTATTATACCTATTATCTGAGAAAACAAGAATGTGTGTATGAATATGTGCAATGTTGTATAAATACTAGTGGTGCCCTCGACTACCTACGCGCAGAACACTGAAATACTGTACGTATTTACGTACGGCGACACATCAAGCTACGCAAAACCAATATTAAGCTGGCCGCGCGACGTTATACAATACTCTACCTACGCGCGGCCAGCTTATTTTGGTTTTGCGTAACTTGATTTGTCGCCATAACTTTTGATTGTGTGAACTGTGAACAGATTGCTATGAAACAAACATTAAAATGTTTCCCAAGCAAAGCCTTATACAGGGTGTAAAATTAAATGCGACACATACTTAAACTGGTGTATACATTTGAGTCAAGTTATGTTTGCAATTTTGTATGGGACAGCAGATTTTTTTTTCGCGTTTCGATATTGTGGCCCCTTAGTAGAGTAGTAGTAGTAGTAGTTGTTCAGTTTGATGGTCTGACTGAAGCACCCCTTTAACTAAGTGTCGCATTTAATTTTACACCCTGTATACCTTCATAATATGCTGACACTTTTTTAAGCGGATGATCAGACCGTCAAACTGAACTACTTTCTCTATGGCACCAACATCGAAATCGCGAAAAAAAATCGGCTGTCCCATACATTTGGCTCGAGTAGGCTTGCTTGTATGGAACAGCTGATTTTTTCATCTTGTTCATCTCAAGGTAAAAAATAGATGTTTTCCATAATTTCTATCCCGTAAACAAGTGGTATAAAAATATAATCTCAAGTATCAACGATCTTAGCGTGATTTTCAATGTTCGTCCGGCAACCGCGATAAGTTCAATAAATTGTGCCTATTTTGTGCCCTCTGATTTAAGTATCTTGATTCATCTATGATCATTATACCTTGTCTCTTTTTCTTATATATCACTTTTTGGGTGCCGAAATGAGACAAAATGTAATGGACTTACCCAATCTTGAGGAAATTAATAGACTTTCCTATTTTCGCAAATTTAAATTAATAATTACATTTCCTTATAATTTTACATACTGACCTTATATTAGAATAGTAGTTTACCTTACAAAAGATTACAGGTGGTTTTTATTTATTAAAAATATTTAAATAAATTGTTATAAATTATTGTAAAAAATGACAGATTGTCAAACAGATGGTCTGCCATTCTCATTAGTGCAAAGGAGACTAACATCAATCAGGTGCATACACCCCATTTAAGAGTAACATGCAGTTCCTACTGATCACCGTATCTAGTACTTTAGTACATTGATATCGTTGTTTACAACAGTATTTAGTATACTACCTATGGCTAAAAATTAATATGGCTATGACTAAAAATAAAAATAATGTATAAGCGATGAAGAAATGAGCCACTATATCGAGTACGACTAGCAATAATGTAACGGACAACATACAAAAATTATTATATATCTTAATAACGTAAGTGAGACGAAAAATTGCCTGGTCGTACAAAGAGGTAACGCTGCCAGCCTCCTGGACACCCTGCCATCGAACGGTTGTTTAGAGGATTTTATGTTTATGTTTAGAGCGAAAGTTTTCTCTCTTTATTTTTGTTTTATGTTAGGAATTTGCTACCCCTTATTGAGTGTAGGCAACACAATAGGACTAATTTGTTGAATGCCTAGGTCTGAAAAATTCCCTATTCTGAAAATTGTTAATTTACCAAAGGACTAATTAAAAAAATCCATATTACTAATGCCTAATTCTAATCTTCTATACAAATGGTAAAAGTGTCTTCACTGGGTAGATAATGCCTAATTTAATATGCCAAGGCTTTGTTTCTGTGTCAGGAAACTTTAGCGAAGTTTCTAAAACAATGTACTTACTAATTTGTGATACCAATGTGTGGATTCAATTAAACCCATATCTAATATTTATCATCTATATTCTATACAATACATGGGTACCTAGCAATCTTATTAGATTAATGTTTAGTTTACCTAATGATGCGTCTGCTTCTATATTATATCACATTATATGCTTGGATAAGGGTGATATACTTACACAATTTTCTATTTGTACTCATAAGTTTAAGCCATAATGTTTTGTAAAAGATACTAATTTTTATTTTTATTCTATTGTTTTTCAGTTATTGGTTCTGATTGACCGACCTTGAAGTATTGTAATTAATAGTTATTTGTTATGCTAGGCTGCAAAGTTGTTTTTTGGCGCGAGTACTTATATTGAAACCTGAGCAAGCGAAGGATTGTAGGATTGAACCACGAGCGAAGCGAGTGGTTCAAATATAGAATCCGGAGCGTAGCGAAGGTTTCAAAGGTACGAGACGCAGAATAATTTTGCAGCCGAGCGAAACACACAACTTTTCACCTCACAACAGCGAGGAAAATGTTAGGTGCAAGCACTGAGTTTAGATGTATAGAGCGAACATCGCGCTTCATGACGTTATCCCATTCTATTGCGGCTATATTACTCTTGCATTTAGTCACTGTCTCACTGCGGTCACGTGTAGCAGTTTGATTGAAAACCAATTGATCAGCATAAAAAATGTCCTGGTGTGTAGTGTGTACTGAGACACTGCGCAAATAATTCAGGAAATGTAAAGGAATAACTTCTCATAGGTAAACAAGATGAATTAATTATTAAAATGCATTTTAAATAAGTATTATTATAAATTATATTTTTATCCCACACTGGAAAAATAATTGTATGACAATGCAAATAAGGACAAATCTATACGTGAAAAAGAGAAGACAAGAGATATTGCTACTCAAAGGGATTATATTTAGTTATAATCTCTTTGTTGACACTCAAATAAATTATAGTGAAGGACAAACCTATTCGCGAAAAAGAGAAGACAATAATATGCACGAATATAAGCATAGTTCGTTATGTTAGCAACATAATCTTTTTGTCTTTCTCGCACGTATGGTTTTACTATCTTTTTAGCTGGACTCGAATGGATTCGAATTTTAAAAACTCTTTGCACGCTAGCGGATAAAATGCACTTTTGCACTCAGATTTCGAATGATAAACAGAATCTTTCCGAGCTTGTGAGGTGAAAAAGACTTTATCTATCGACTCTAATAAAGGAATTAAATTAAACGTCTATAAAAGTTGTAACATAACACGTAATATTTAAAGGAAAGGTTTAGTTAGACATTTAAACTGAACAACTTTCACTATGGAGATAAAGTCAAATAAAAAATCTGCTTTCCCATACGTTTGAGACGAGTAGTACTACTGCAGTTTTGTATGAAACAGCAGTTTCTTTTTATTTTTCCTCCTGCGTGATGAGCCCAACTCCGTGGTGAAAGTTGTACAGTTTGATGATCGAAATCACTCCTTGGGTGGTTTGGTTGCATCCTGTCTGTGCGGGCGAAGGCGTTAAAATCCATGAAAATTATGTTACGTGTCATGTTTATAGTAGATTACACACCGAGGGCAGGAAAGTAAGAAATGTCTCAGATCTCATGTAATTGTTGACCGAGGCGGAAAAGAGGTCAACAAACATGTGATCTCAGGCTTTCTCATTTACTGCCCGAGGTAAGTATAAGTACTATTTTTCTCCTCGACGGAGGTGGAAAGCGGCAACTTCGTTTAGCGCAGCCTGACGGAAATTGACATTTTCCGTCCGGAGGGGAGAAATAGTAGATTACACACCAAGGACAGGAAAGTAAGAAATGTCTCAGATCTCATGTAATTATTGACCGAGGCGGAGAAGAGGTCAACAAACATGTGATCTGAGGCTTTCTTAATTACTGTCCGAGGTTAGTATACTATTTTTCTTCTCGACAGAGGTGGAAAGCGACAACTTCGTTTAGCGCAGCGGGACGAGAATTGACGCTTTCCGTCCGGAGGGAAGAAAAATAGATATTTTTATACTTACGACTTCTACTTTCTACTTTAATAAATACCAAATATAAACTTAACCATTCATAAAATATTTCTTACTGCTTCAACCGGATTTGACGTTCGATTGTGATCGAAAATTGGATGTGATCGAGAAAAAAAAGGAAGCCACTATATTTACGTACGTAAAGACCCGCGATTCAAGCTACTTCCGTACTTATTCTGTCATCATAAGAATTCCGTCAGGTGAATTATCCTACGGAAAGTAAAGTGAGATTTGGTGTTAAGAGATGGTACCGGCAGACACGGGCTTTCGTGTCTGCTTTTAACAATATGCCTGGGAACATTTTAAGCACTTTATTACCCAGAGTACCTACTTAAAATGTAAGGCTTGACACACACGGGCAGGCCACCGGGGACAGCCGCAAGTGATCCAGCCAGCCATCATAATTTATTGTATACACGTGTGCGGCGAGTCCTTAGACATAATGCTTATGATATATAATATGAATAATAGAGCCCGGTATCTGTCGCAATGGAATAACATATTAGTATGGTTAGGTTACGTACATAAACTCGCGACCATAACTTTCGGTGTGGTCAACATTGCTACAACTATCAAGAATTGTTTTATTTCTATTGTCAATACAGTATACAGGGTCCTTCTTAATATGATGACACTTTTTTAAGGGGATGATCAGACCATCAAATTGAACAACTTTCTCTATGGGTCGAACATCGAAATCGCGAAAAAAAATCAGCTGTCCCATACAAAACTGCATATAAGGAAGGACCTTATATGTTCGCTAAATTGTTGTTTGTTGGACTTGTAGACCCTAAATCACAAAAAAATTACATAAAAGGCTCAACATTGTACCTGTATAAAATATATTGTACAGCTTTTTTTAGGCCTGAATTCGTGATAGCATGTTCCTACCACCGAAAGTCATAAAAGTCTACATAATGTTATGGTAGAAGTATACTTTCAGGTAAAATCAGGTCAAGTACCTAATTCGTAGGATTTTTTCACTCCGCCACAAAAAGTCAACTCTATCAATAAAGTTCCAGCAAAAACGATCACGATACATCGAAAATCCAAAGGCACGCCAAGTAGGGCCAGCAGAATTTTATGCATCGAAATATATCAGAAAATGTTGACAATTATCCAACGATTATGTGTGTTGAATAATAGTACATTACTGCAGTGGCCAGCAAAAGAGGTAAGTATTGATGGACGAAAGTGTAAATGTGGGCCGAGGCGAAGCCGAGGCCCACATACGTAAGTCCATCAATGCCTAGTTGTGGCCAAGGCTTGTATAGTGCTTTTCTCAAACAATGCGCAGAAATTAAATTCAATCAACTTTTCAAAATCAATGACGAACAACTATAATTATTCCTGCTGCGTTAAAACTAGTAACTTATAATAAAATTAATCTGTGGTTAAAGTGTTCATTCGTTTTTTGTTTTCATTATTAAGCTTTCTATTTGCAAGCCAATTCGAAATTGAAATAAAACCATTGATAAGTTACCTCCTTGGTGCCATGAAATTGGTTTCGGAGTAAAATATAGTTCCATTTTTAAATTACACGACAAATATGAGTTTACTATGTCATTTATTTGGCCGCTAAACCACTACAGATATGGATTTTCATACAACTTTTGCCGGCTGCTGCTCGCATGTATTTGGCCAGTACAGCAATTTCGATTTATCTCGAAGAAGGTTGTCAAAATAATGCTCAAATTTCCAAGCATGTTTGAGAAAACGATTAAACAGAATGTAAAATTAAATGTGTTTCATATTAAACAGGGTGCTCCAGAATCTAAATCAAACTGAACAACATTCACTACGGAGCCAACATGGAAAACCCCAAATGTTTGTTGTTTCAAAGAAAACACCAATTAAAATAATGCAAATGTCTACCCTAACACCATGTATATGACATCGTGACACAAAACTCGATGCAATAGACTTTAAGCTTCATTTGGTACTATCTGAAAGTTCGTTAGACGACCCATATACCGTAATTGCTGAATATTTGCCATCGAGCCTGAATGCCTCACAATGTAAACAGGTTAGGGAAGTTTGCCTAATCAATATTGTCATTAGGTAAATGTCCATATGGTCCATTATAGTGCATTAATTATCCGGAAAACTAACACTTCATGCTACGTCGACGTCGAGTACCCTATTATCATCATGATTATCGATTTACCCAAAATATTACGGCGTTTCCAATAAAAAAATAAAAGTTCAGTAACAATCAATCTATACTATAAATCAATTAAGAAGCATAAGCATATGCTCACGACTATATTCCACGAGGGGGTAGTCAGAGATATTCTGAAACCTAAGAAAATCCACGTTTCACCAGTAGTACCGAAACTCTGTCCAGCGTGATGTGGGGTGAGCCCGCCGCCACTTATAATGGACAGTGGGTACAATACATGCCTCAAAAAGCTTGTAGGTTTACTCACGATGTTTTCGTACATAAATTCCGAAAAACTCATTGGTACGAGTCGGCCTGGACGGGGATCGAACCATCGCCTCCTGCACGGCAGGCAAGGTTACTCGCCACTGGACCACCACGGCTTCAATTAATCAATTTAGAAAATACAGGGTCCAACTTAATATGCTGACACTTTTTTAAGGGGATGATCAGATTGATCAGACTATCAAACTGAACAACTTTCTCTATGGGACCAACATCGAATTCGCGAAACAAAAATCAGCTGTCCCATACATTTGGATCGAGTTGGTTTGCAGTTTTGTATGGCGGGGCAGATTTTTTTTTCGCGATTTCGATGTTGGTCCCATAGAGAAAGTTGTTCAGTTTGATGGTCTGATCATCCCCTTAAAAAAGTGTCAGCATATTAAGAAGGACCCTGTATAATAATATTTCACTTTTAGTTTAGTTAACAAGGTGATGATTAGGGCCTAACCTTTTGCCCACAGCATAAGAAACCATACCTATCCCATAATCGCCTTATTACGAAACCCACGAAAAGAAAAATGATACTTTCTAATCTAAGCATGAACTATAGCCGTGTAGGCTAGCGAATAAAAATAAAAACAGAAAGTCTACGCTATCCGATCAAAGTGTCCGAGTCAATAAAAGTTAATTTATTCCGAACGAATCTTTTGAACGCTAAAGCTCCACGAAACCTAACCCGCCTTATAAATCGGTAACCAAACAAATCTTATTCTTGTCAATCCAAAAATCAGACACGTCTCGAAAATGGACTTACATAAAAGAAAATCTCTGTTTGTACAGAGCATTTGAACGAAACAGTAAATACAATCTATCTCGTACAGTCGCCATCAGATATATCATAGCAAACAAGGTAGTCAAATATATCTAAGCAATTCTCATTTTCAATAATTTATTTACACATAAACATAACCAATCAAAAATATCTGAACGCATAAAACATCAAGTGTATAATCTAAGCAGTCAGTGTCAGTGTCACGTGTCAGTCAGTCAGTGATCATAAACATCTGAGCAGTTTCGGAAAAAAGTCCTTACTCCGTTGTTATACATTTCAATTTTTAATTAACATTATAAAGAAATTATTGAAAATTAGCTGTAGGACAGATATTTATCACAAAATACGTTTAGATATATTTGGAAACATTTACTGTAAAGAATTTATTGAAAATTAGCACTGCTCAGTAGTGCTCAGAAATATTTGAACACCTTGTGTACTACGATATATCTGATGGCGACTGTACCTACGTAACGTGAGAGGCACGTCACGTAAGGTGAAACAAATCGGTAAAACAAAGGTTAGATTAGGTTATGGAGGGTTTTTCCCAAGAACATCGACAGAACACATCACATACTTACAAAAGGAAACTGTTCGAAGTTGGATCAGGCATGGGCACTGATAAAGTGGTCCATATAAAATAATCTAAACATTAGTTGTGATACTTGCTAAGATTACTTCGAATTTTAACTATTGTTATATTAATGCATGCTTTAATTAGTTACACAACTTTAAGGGTATTCAGACAATGAAACTAAACAACTTTCCCTAAGGAACATAGGTCGAAAAACGAGAAAATTTTGTGGACCTACAATATAAATACTATAATATAACCATAGACTTAAACTCTAGCGATCTAGCGATAGACTTGCCCTACCATAGAAGCAACATGTTCTACTTGAATGAGGTGTACGCACCTGATTGATGTTCCCGAGTTCACTTCGTCACTATGGCATGACAGACCGCAATGTGTCATTTTGTGTTGTTTTGTGTGACATGTTGTTTGTTTGAACGAGCTTGTCTATCGCTAGAGTAATATGTCTATGAATATAACATACAACATATACGATATACAACAGTGCGGATCAGCCGATCGATTTTCTATGTCTGTTCAAAAAAAAACGTTGTTCGACCCCTGTTGCTTAGGGAAAGTTGTTACAGTGCAAGCTCGTGGTAAGCCTGCAAGCTATAGATAATTTGTGTTATAATGTTCAAGATATGGTTACTTAAAAAAAGTAACCCTTTTGAATACCTCCTTTTATGTCGGAGGTTAAAGATTTAATCACGAACATAACCACGGCTTACCTATGCCTACATCGACTTGACCTAAATAATGGCAATACGTAAAATTGCTAGTAATAAACGTAAAACGCCACCTCATTATGTTAATGCGTTTTAGCTTCCGTAGCAGCGAGCGTTTACTCTTTAATCTTTTACATGGGTGCATAGGTACTCAAAATCTACTATTATTATGTAATATAGTGAGTTATGTCTTTAGGATACCACTGCAGGGTTATGAGATGGAATGCTTGTGCCTCAGCCTAGCACGCAATGTTGGTGGTTAACTTTCTGCCGCTTTTGGCTTTCAAGAGGCCGTTGGCTTGGCTTAACGTGTAGGTACATTCTAATGACACTGTCCGGGTCTAACTGCGATTAATGTGCACTCCGAAGCATATATGATGGCGATTGAAAAACTCGGTTACCTATCGTACTTTCGAAAAAGAGTTTTCCGAATTTTAGTTCTCCGAAATCGTTACACTTTTTATTGTTTCCCTTTTTTTTTGTTTCCCCGAAATATTATTCGCCATATTTTAAAGAGCCAGATTTTTTATTGTCCTTTTTTTCTTTTAACCAATGAATCAAAATTCTGTAACACAGTTTTCCAAAGTAATGTAAGTCAGATAATTTACTTTTTCGAATATTTGTTTTTCCGTACAGTCACTTTTCCGCAGAAATACCTAACCTTTCCTAGAATTTAAAAAAAACCAGATTGTTTTTCTCAGACAGGGGGCGTCCACCCCACTGCACCTTCAACAAACATATAAGCAAACAAGCAAGCATGCAGCAAGCAAGCTAGCATTCAGCAAGCAAGCAAGCATGCAGCGATCAAGCAAACATGCAGCAAGCAAGCAAGCATGCAGCAAGCATTTTGATGCTCCGCTCGCTTCGCTCGCTCCGCTCGCTTCGCTCGCTCCGCTAAGTGTCTTACATGTTCTAACCTACTAACCTAACCTACAATTTTAAAATCACCAGTTTGTTTTTCTCAGTCAGGGGGCTTCCGCCCCCCGAACCCCCCTCGCGGGGGGCGCAGCCCCCCTGCACCCCCCAACATGCATACAAGCAAGCAAGCAACATGCAAGCAAACATGCAGCAATCAAGCAAGCATGCAGCAAGCAAGTAAGCATGCAGCAAGCATTTTGATAATCTGCTCGTTTCGCCCGCTAAGTGTTTTACATGTTCTAACCTAACCTAAACTACAATTTTAAAACCAGTACAGTCACTTTTCCGCAGAAATACCTAACCTTTCCTAGAATTTAAAAAAAACCAGATTGTTTTTCTCAGACAGGGGGCGTCCACCCCACTGCACCTTCAACAAACATATAAGCAAACAAGCAAGCATGCAGCAAGCAAGCTAGCATTCAGCAAGCAAGCAAGCATGCAGCGATCAAGCAAACATGCAGCAAGCAAGCAAGCATGCAGCAAGCATTTTGATGCTCCGCTCGCTTCGCTCGCTCCGCTAAGTGTCTTACATGTTCTAACCTACTAACCTAACCTACAATTTTAAAATCACCAGTTTGTTTTTCTCAGTCAGGGGGCTTCCGCCCCCCGAACCCCCCTCGCGGGGGGCGCAGCCCCCCTGCACCCCCCAACATGCATACAAGCAAGCAAGCAACATGCAAGCAAACATGCAGCAATCAAGCAAGCATGCAGCAAGCAAGTAAGCATGCAGCAAGCATTTTGATAATCTGCTCGTTTCGCCCGCTAAGTGTTTTACATGTTCTAACCTAACCTAAACTACAATTTTAAAACCACCAGTTTGTAATTCTCAGGCAGGGGGTTTCCGCCCCCCCCCCCGCACCCCCCAACATGCATACAAGCTAGCAAGCAACAAGCAAGCAAGCATGCAGCAAGCAAGCAAGCAAGCAGCATGCTAGCAAGCATGTTGGTGCTATAATCCTGGTATCATGTATCTACTAGGTAATTATTACAGAAAACTTTACTGAGTTGTGTCTTATAGTCATACTATGGAAGAAGTTGCTTCTACATTTTAAAACTTCGAACCCAGAAGACCGTTGTCAAAAGAAAAAAAATGATTATGAAATTCTGATTTTAAATTTTCTGGAAAATGATACTTCTGTCAAGTCTTTATAAGGAGTAACAAATGTATGTGTAACAAAATATCTGTCACTAGAAATTTCTATAAACCGTTTTCGAACAACTGAAATTCGGTCAGTGAAATTTCGAAAGTAAGATAGGTTACCGAAAAACTCACCATTAAATACAACGAAATAGCTGTCACCCGCCCAAAGAATCATTCAGCGTTTCATACGTCCCACTGCAGGACACATTCTCAAGGAGTATTTATGGGCGTTAGTACACCACGCTTGCTTGCGGATTGGTAGATTTCACATACTTACGCATCGGAATTTCTTCTTCAGCGAATGCTGATTTCCTTACGATGTTTTCTTCACTGTTTGAGAGCAGTCGGTAATTACGTACAATAATTTAGAAAAACTCATTAGTACATGACATGTTGTCTGTGCTGATTCGACTGCTTTTCGCGATACCGACGCTCGGCCAAAAAATTAATGAATTTAATTTTTATCCGTTTTTGAGTAACGAAAATAAGGTCTTACACCTACATACTTACTAGATTGCCTCATTGTTCTTATTACCTAAATTTTCCCCCCAAATTAAATTAAATATTGTGTCCTTCCTATAGCTACTTTTGAGTTTTGAAATGTTTATGGAACGGCTTTGATGTAACGCTGAAATAAACGTTTTTTTAAATAAGGTCAACCGGGGCTAATGCGTCACAATACTTTGAGTATCATATTTATCTGATTATAACAAACATATTACACGCCCTCATAAGCTATAACTTATGATACATGTTAGGAAATTTAATCAAATTTTATATTTTAATACAATTTCATTGCATTTTAAATAACTTCTACGTGTAAATGACGTTTCTACAAAAGCTGGTATTTTTAGACGCAATAACCCCAAGTGGGGCGAATGCGTCTTTCACTAGTATTATGTGCTTGGAAGAGCTATTAACAATTTAAATAGAGATACATTATGGGAGCACTAGTAACGTAGCTTATTATTACTTTGTAACCTGAATACTGCGTTAAGTTAAGGATAATTTAGTTGAGCAAAAATATTCGGGGCTATGGCGTCTAATTGTCCTTGTTTCTTGTAGACGCATTCGCCCCATCCAAGATTCCAGGGGTGCCCAATATTTTTTCCAATAGGGTTCGGGTAATTATTTATTTAAATTTTTTTTTACATAAAAAATAAAAGTTATGTAACATTTATTAGAATAAGAGTCTGGCGGTATTTTGCCCTTACAATTACAAGTCTTATGCTGATTACAAAACTATACAGGGTCCTTCTTATTATGCTGACACTATTTAAAGGGATGATCAGACCATCAAACTGAACAACTTTCTGTATGGGACCAACATCAAAATCGCAAAAAAAAAAAACTGCCGTCCCATACATTTGGCTCGAGTAGGTTTGCAGTTTTGTATGGAAGAGCAGATTTTTTTCGCGATTCCGAAGTTGGCTCCATAGTGAAAGTTGTTCAGTTTGATGAGTAGAATACATTCTGAAATTATCCGCAGTGATATAAAATTTACCCGGTATACCGGAAGATATTTTTTACCGTTCCGAAACTTTCGGGGGTAGTTCAGACCATCAAATTGAACATCTTTTATTATGGGACCAAACCTGAAATTGCAAAAAAAAAAACAGATGTTCCATACTAAACTGCAATACCTAAGGCTCAAATGCATGAGACAGCCGATTTTTTTACGAATTCAGGTTTGCTTTCGTATCCGTAGTAAAAGTTGTTCAGTTTGATGGTCTGAACCACACCTGAAAGTTACGGGACGGTAAAAAAAATAACTCGTATTACCATAAAATAAAAAGTTAAGAACCTCTGACAATGGGGCTATTGCGTTACAATAGACGCAATCACCCCGCCAGGGCGGACGCAATAGCCCCAAAAGAAAAACATAACTAACAAATTTTTAATTGCATAATGTCTCCGAATCTTAAGCAATTTACGTAAAATAATCAAAACAATATGTGAAGCAATAAAACAATAACAGTACTAACAGTTAAGAAACATAGAAACTTTTATAGGAACTGAGATTTAAAACGATTCACAACCACATGTTGACAACCAGGAAGTTTCCGAACGAAATGACAAATAAAAAATGGCGGATCATTTAAAAAAATGTGCTCGGTCACGACATCTATTGGTGATTTTGTGAAGTTTTAATGCCAAAGATAGAACACAGATGGCACTAGTAGTTATAAAATACGCGATTCGTACGATAAATGGATTAGACGCCTTAGCCCCGTAGACGACATAGCCCCGGTTGACCTTAATTGAGTAATAGACACAGCCCAGTGCCAGCATTGTCAACAATGTTCATCCAAGTTGGGAGGACTCAGCTTTGTACAATGCCAGCTTAGCTTTGCTGACAATAATATTCAATAAGGTATATGTAGGTACAAACGCGCAATAATAGAACTCTGCGGAACTTGCGAAAGCTGCCTGTAAAATGTCGATAATGTACTGACATTGCTGACAATGCGGCCCTGCGGATATTGCACGTAATATTTACCTCTTTTATAATACATTGAAAAAACCTACCTTACGTAAATCCTTTCCTGAAATCCACGAGAGAATGAATGAAATAATACTTACGAGTAAAATAAAATTATCAAGCGCAGGTGAGCGGAAGTGTTGGGAGAGGCCTTCCGAGGAAAATGTGAGACCGAAGAAACATTAATGATCTTTTCCAAAAAAACTTTCCGGGTAAAACCCTCAAGCGATGGATGTGCATGAAAATATGTATACCCTCATGGGACAATTAATGGCCTGAGCTTATGTGTATGTAAATCCACGAGCTCTACGAATATAAATAAGAGAAATATATAAAATTTGTATATAAAATCGATGGCCTTCGACGGCTAGATGCTATTTTGAGTGCATACGACCGACGACCTTCGATAATCGACTTGTTCGGGAAGGCTTCCCAAAGTCAAAGTCAATATAATTTATTCAATATAGGAGCTTGAAGCACACTTATTAAACATCCAATCTTTTTTAAGCTACCACCGCGTCGGAACGTGTTGTCGCTGTAGAGGTTCCGAGGTCGGGTAGCGTGCTCTTTTCTCGCCGGAGATCACATCTAGCTCAAAGAGACTCACCGATCCTTGTATAGGGTCGACATACTTCAGAAAGTTTTTGCGGCTCTTGAGCCTTTGGGGTACTGTGGAGTGGAGTATTTGAATATAGGATGCCATGTATTAACCTCGAGTTTTGCTCTCTATTGTAGCTCTATGATTTCAATCGATTCGAAATACCTCCAACTTTGAACTACTTGAATATATAAGTGGTGACGTACACAAGGCGATAGATCAACATACACATACCCACCAACAACGGAATTGAAGCAGTCGCTGTGACTGAAATCCGGTCGGTTAGACTCAGGAGCAACACAATACGTTGAACTCTATGCCCTTAAACATAGAGTTCAACTATATGAAAGTTGATCTGTCGCTGTGTGTGTCTGCCGTGGTACTACAGATCCGCAAAGCAAGCAACAAGCAAGCAAGCAAGCAAGCAACAGCAAGCAAGCTACAGCTTTCGCGATCTAATACGAATTCCGCGGTAGTTTCCAAATTGTTAATTGTCCAAGTTAAATACTCATCTACATCGTCATCGCATCATCATTAATCACACTACACTATAATAAAGTTCAACTTACGTAGTTGTGATAGGACGTACGAAGTGCCTCTACCAGTACTTATATCATACAGAAACAGTTAAGAGTAGATATATGAAAACAAACTTTTCAATCAGAATATGATGAACGAGTTTAGTTTGATGTGACAATTATATTACCGACTTGGTCCGTAAATGGAACTAACGACTTTCAAACAATATTGTTTTGTTTGACACATTCTTCATGATTAGTAACGTGTTCTCGTCTTCGATCAACAATATCCAACTAGATAACGCGTCAGCGCTCAAAACATGTCCCGGCAAATAACGCCTCACTATTGGAGTGAGGTCTTATTTTGAATTAGTTGCGTTAGAACAAAGCCAACGTAAGCACGTCTCGCAATGCCGCAGTGTTCCTTTTTTAAATTACTAGGAACTATGGTTGCTTTGAGGTCGAAATTATAATGTATTCGGACTGTTTTCTCGGTTCGTTAACAAAAAATTTTGTATATTCACGAGGACAGAATTTCTCTTTGATTTTGTATGCGACCCGTTATCTAGTTGTATATTGTTGATCTAAGGTTCTCGTAGTTAAAAATACGAGATTACAAATAAAATTAAGTAGAATAGAGAGTTCATTGCACAGTTTACTGTAGTACATGTAATTATACAATATACATGTGTGTATTTTTTCTTCCTAAATCTTAAAAGTTGTATCCTGCTGTTTTATCTTGCTGTAGATAGGTACTTCTAGGAGTCCAGAATCTGCCTCATAATCAGTGCCGGATTAACCATAAAGGCAAAGTAGGCAACTGCCTATGGGCCTAGTGCCGCCAAGGAGCCCCGCGGCTTGTGAGAAAAATACGAGAAAACTCAAAGATTTACGCCCACCCCAGACTTAAAAGGAATTGTACGGTGTCCATCCAGAGTGACAGAGAGACAGCGCATCGCTTCCTTAAGAAATTGAAAGACATGGCTAATTTCTTCACGATTTTCCTTCACCTGAAAAATAAGAATTCTAAAACAAGCTTAGACCTTTTCAAATGCTCGCAAACTACGATTATGCTCGGTTTCTAGCATTCAAGGTTCGCCTCGCCTTCGCCTCACGAATGTATTCTTAAAACTAAGCCGGTTATTAATTGTGGCAATAAACTTCGCAATTAAGTTTCCCTAGAAAGTGCTTAAGATAGTGCAGTAGGTTAATCCCCCTCCTTCCATGTTGCTGCACGCAGAGGTTTATTTATGAAAGACCGACTAGGTACAACTGTTTTATGATTGAATCTATATCACTGCGGTCAGTGTTTATACAGAGTCCTATGTAGTGTATAAATTTTTTAAATTAGTTTACCTGTTTAGGCTATCTAATATCGTATAGTGAGAGAATTGCAGTGGTATTAAAAAACCTGCCGTCACATACCTCTGAATACTGCACCTACCCTTGGTACTGGTTTCCATCTTCTTATCGTGTGGGCAAGCCCTGGTGTCAGAGTTTATTCAAACCGCCTTACGGCCTCTGACGTGGTTTTTTATGTAACGACTACTATCACCAGATATAGTAGCCATGACCAACTGCTTAACGTGCTATCCGAAGCACGGAATCATCTTCATTTTTCAGAAAATTATGTGATTCAGCCTGCAATGTCCTAACCAACTGGGGAAAAACGCTCAAAGTGACATATCACTGGGTGTTCCCCGTGGGAATCGAACCTACGACCTCCGTGTCAGGAGCCCAATGTTCTTAACCATTAGACCACGGAGGCAGTTACTGGTTTCCATATTGGCTCCGTAGTCAAAGTTGTTCAGTTTGATTGTCTAAACCACCCCTTTAATTATTACAGGGGTGTTTTGTTACACCCTATAATGTTAGAAATTTATCATCCAATTAACAGTTTTTCTTTGTAATGTATTGTTTCTGGCTCTCTACTCTATTTACCTATATGAGTAACAGATACCAATTGCGTTTGTTAAGTTTCGCGAACTTATTCAATTTAACCTTATAGATATACAAACTGAGTTAACAATTTATTTTGAAACGTGTGATTTTACTTCCACTCAAATATTATTTCGTAATCCGATTGTAGTTTTTGATGAAATGTGACATAAGCTTTATTATTTTGATAACATTGCCCTAAGACAAACGACGTTAAGTAAGTTTCAATAAACTATTCCTAAGCTCGAATTAACGAAGCTCTTATTAAACAAACACAATCTAGATTAGTCAAAAGTTATATTAAACCGAAGCCCTACTTTGGGGCAGGTTAACCCATGTCTAGCGAAGAAGGGTAATAGTTTATACAAATTCTGGTTAATGACTGTACGGTTCAGACAGCCGTTGACGGGCAATTTATCACACTATTGCTTTACACATGATCGTTTTATTCGTAAAACAGCATAATATTAGATCGATTTATAGAACGGTGTGTTGGTGCCTACCCTTATGTATGGGAGTGAATGTTGGGTATGGAATAAAAGTAACGAAAGTCGAGTGAATGCAGTTGTAATGCGCTCCTTACGAAGTATTCCATTCTGCCATTGTGCCATTCTGGGGAAGCTCGCTACATCTTCGACCCCATCTTTGTCCTGAGGACTACATTGAGTTCAAGAGCAAGCCCAACTACAGTAAAAAAAAAAAAATGTGTTATTACTTTGGTCGATCGAATTGGTGTAAGTTGAAGGATGATGTAACAAGGATTGAAAGGGGTATGCTTAGACGGTTCGGTCACGTAGAGAGAATGAATGAAAGAAGACTAACGAATGAAATTTATCAAGCAAAGGTGAGTGGAATTGTTGGGAGAGGCCGTCCGAGGAAAACATACCATGATCGAATCAATGATCTTTTCCGAAAAGGACAAGTGCGTAGCACCCTCAATCGATGCAAGTGTATGAAGAGATGTATGCATGTGAATGAGGCTAAAGAGGTGTGTCAGAGTCGTAGCGTGTGGCGGTCTGTGGTCTCTGCCTACCCCCATGGGACAATGACGTGAGCTGTATGTATTTATAGCTTAAAATTTGCTTCAAAACAAATTAGGCTTAAACCTAAGTATTTAATTACGCTCTGTCTCTGTCTCTCACATTGATAATATTGATGTGACAGCATCATCAACATTATCCATAGCGAAATTACACTTCTTCGGGTTCATCTCCATTAAATAAATAAGCCACCCTCCATATTTCATTTATTTTCTAAAACACAATGTTATGTTAAAAAACTATACTGGACAGTGCTATTTGTTTATGTAAAGCGTTTTTTTAATGTTTCGATCAATGTTCTAGCTCTGAAGAATCTAGAATTAAATGAATCACAGTATGTATACATCGGTTTCCATGTCGAAATGTATAATTCCTAAAAATGCTAATTTTGTGTAGGTACCAACTTTTGTTGTAACTACCAAGCCAGTTTCTCGTGTGCAAAGGAATCACCTACGGTTCGATGACTTGCAAAACTGTTATGAATAGCGTGATTTACACTAACACATATTTATAGAGTAAATAGTCTGGGTGTACCCTTTCTGATTATATGGGTTTACTAACATAATTTCGCGTTCTTTATTGAAAGGGTTTGGTTAAGGACGATATGAATAGGACAATTTCATGGCGATTTAATACATTTTTGAATTCCGTTGTCAAACAAGGTCCGTCGTTTACAAATTACAAAAACACTCATTAAAGTTAATCCTCCATGAAATCTCTTATTAGCTTTTACCACGTCAAAAAGACAATAAGTGACAGCAAGAGATTTAATGCAGGGTTAACTTTAATGAGCGTTTCTGCAACTGAGTGTAAGTATGTAAATTTTGGTTGCAATTGTAACCGTTACATGATTTTACGTTGGTAACGCGTTGCGGAGAGTTATGGACACACAATCGTGGGGGTCCGGGTTTGAATCCGCACGGACAACGTGCCTAGTACCAATCACTTTTTCTATTTTTTTGTAAAGTAATACCGACTGCTCTCAAACTGTGAAGGAAAACGTCGTGAGGAAACCTGCACACACTGAAGAATATATTCTGCGAAGTCTACCAATCCGCATTGGGCACGCGTGGGATACGCCCATACACCTGAGAGTAGGCCTGTGCCGTTGTTTATAGGCTGATGATGACATGAAAAGACAAGCATTTTTAAACGAGACTCAAAAGTGAAAAACATCCACAACATGACAATATGTTGTAGTTATATTACATCGTAATATAAAGATACAAGAGAGAATTTTTTTATATTATTTTCTAAATGCTTAAAAAAGTTATATACGGAACAGATAATTCAATTTAAGTCGTAAATAACGCGACTTAGTAACATTGCCCGTTACGTGACGTAAAGTAGGGATGTAATTTCGGATACAGATCCGGTGCGGTGATCACCGATATTGCAGGTTATATTTAATGTTTACTTGCCATCACAGGGTGTAACGAAACACCCTAGTATTATTTAAAGGGATGGTTCAGACTATCAAACCGAACAACTTTCGCTGTGGAGACAAAGCCGAAAAAATATCTGCAGTCCCAAACATTTGAGTCGGTCGAGTAGGTAAGTGGGCCTTTTTTTAAAATATAATATCCGCACTCAATTTACACTGAAACTAAAGACCGTTTTGAATGAAGGTTTTGATTATTTGAATATTTAATTAATAATCTTATTTGCAATTTATACAAGGTGTTACAAAAATACAAATAAACCTTTAAGGGGTGGTTTAGACCATCAAACTGAACAACTTTCACTATGGGACCAATATCGAAATCGCGAAAAAAAAATGGATATTCCATACTCTACAAATCGACTAGAGCTAAAATATGTATAGGTCGATTATTATAAATAAATTAAAAAATAAGACGAAAGTTAGTTTTGAACCCCCTATTATAGTACCTAATGTCCAAAAATGACCGACCTAGTTTACTAAGTTACAAAATGGATATATTTTAGTTTATTACAAGTAATTGATGTGATGCCTTGTTAAGTTTCACTGATTTTTAAAGAAAAAACGTGTTTCTAAGACACATTTACTAAGAATAAACTGTATCATTATATAATTTCGTTTCAAAATAGTTACAAAATGGAAGCCTGAACCACTCTCTTATATCCCAAAATAATCAAATTTTCTTCGAAAATAATATTTTTTTAACTAATTTGCAACTGTCACTCATTATGCATTTCAAATAAGTGCGAATCCTTCTACGTTGTTACAATACAAAATATAAAGTTATGATTTTTATTGTACTCCGTTTTGTAACCAGGATATTTTCATACGAAATTGCCTAAGTACTGCAATGCAGTTTTGTATGAAACTGGTTCTAGTCACGGATACAGATAGGTACAACGACGCTGCTCTTGCCATCCCAGCTCCTTCATGAAGCCCACGAAACTTCAATAAATTTTCGGATATCCATTATTTTTCGTTACGGATACGAATAGTAAGCTTCAGAACATCGCTATTGAAGTAACATGCCTGTCAAGATTACTAAGCCATGGTTTAAAGAAAGCATGTTTTACGAAGACCTTACAACGCCTCGTTTCAGTACGTTAGCCTAGATATCCCGTACCAGTAGGTACCATAGATTCCCGGTACCTTTGTATACACAAAGCATCGAGTAGAATAAGTGCTTCGTGGAATTTGTTGTCAAGACTTTTGTCTTTTTAATGCTTAGTCATTGCGAGGAGCAGGTATTTATGCTGGCAAACAGGGTTGAACCAGTGTTGCCACCTTAGCCCTTTTGGGGCTAAATCTAGCTCTTTTACTGTAGGTGTAAGCACAGAAAGGGCAATCAAGCCCTTTTCATTCTCTTAAAAATATTGCACCATTTTAAATTTGCGCCATGTTAAGCGATAACATCGAACTTTCGCGATTTGTGTCATAGATATTGATTTATTTTTATTTTTGTGGTGGATACCATTTTTTCGATTATGGCAACATACCGAATCTCTACGCCGCGCCGATTATGGGTATAAACTAAAAAATATATACATAATTGAAATCATTAGTAAAAGTATTTTTTAGCCTTGTTTTACAGCAAGTCTTTTCTTGGTAATTTGTGCTCCATCTAGCCCAATCTAGCCCTTTTTAGCTTCTTCAACATGCCCCCATTACTAAAACTGTGCTAAAACTAAGGTGGAAACACTTTGAACCCCATCTGGCAGCACCGAATCGCATTTTTCCGTCGCTCCATCCTTTTCTGTCGCTTAGGAACGTCATTTGCTAGGGCGAGAAAGTGAGCGGGAATGCGATCGCACGCGGCAGCACCGGCAGTGCTGCGACCTTTCTCACTCTAGCCAATGACGTCGCTGAGACAGCGGAGTTAGATATGAAGAGTAGAGGTAAAACCAGCCAAGGGCGTGTCGGCTTCGACAATTTGGATCCTAACAATAGCGCGATTTAATTTCCTTCAACGTCATCTAGTTTGTGGGTTGGGGGTTGGCCCTATTTTTGACTCACTCACTCTTTAATTGCGCACCAAAACATAAATAACATTATTTAAAGCAAACAAAAAGGGTACAAATGGCGGTCTTATTTATTTATTTAAGTATTTATTTATCACTAAAAGCGACAATATTTACTTGAAACTCTTTGAAGAAAGAGGACAAAGCATGTTCAAGTTTCAGAAACAATTACATAGAACAAATAATCCAACAGTCTCTTTACGCTCACTTCAAGAGAAAAGTTGTCTCCTTCCATTACTTTCAGACTTTACGTTGCCTAGAAATACAACTTACAAACACAAGGGTCTGGCTGGATTCTAATCAGCACCATTTTCCATGATTCAATCTGTTTTTAGAATGAAATGATAATCGTTCTGCATCATTAATCGATTGACAAACTGTCATTGATTTAGTTCGGAGAGTTCAGTCCCGAAATGAATTAGACATATTGTTTGGGCGAAGATACCTTTACTGTTATAGAGTCGAAAGTAAGCCGATTAACCAGAAAATAGTCTTTTGTATGTTTTTCACAGATAGGATCAAAATATTCAGTAATACGAGACTGAAGATACTTATTCAATATAACGCCTTCCTCGGAATACATCTACCGAAAAAAGTATAAAATTTTAAGGCGAGGCGTGATTTTCAATATCTTCTCCCGATTATATTACACAAAGGGCGTGTGAAAATCAATATCTTACTCATTAAAGGTTACGTAATATTCACATCTAAACCTATGCGTATAGTATTTCATTGCATTGTTAGCAATAATATCATCGATATTAAGAGGATAGGCGGGCTGAAATGCTAATTTGGAGAATAGGTCACTTTTCCGACTGTACGACCCATACACCCCGCCGACTAGAGTGCGAAAGAGACAACTGCAGCTCGGACCGATTTTATATACAAAAAATCGACGAAATCAGCATTTCGTATTCCCCTGTTTCCTCCTCCAAAACTAAACCGATTTTAACAATTCTTTCAAAAATAATATGAGAAAGATTTTGGCTATGTCCGTAAGTTTTGCTGTTTTTGTTTATATTCGTCAAATTTGTTTACTGGATGTCTGAAAACGAGCGATAAAATGGTTCATTTTCGAAGGTTCCTAGTTCTTACAGTAATGAATTAATGCAAAAAAGCAAAACATAGGGACATGGCAGAGGTGACATAGATTGTATGGTAAAAAAATATTTGCTCTAGTGTTATTATCCAGGCAGAAAACAGGGAAATACGTTTGTATGGAGAAAACTGTACTCGTCTATCCTCTTAACTTGTCCTGATACAACCATTGTATTGAGAGTATGTCGATAGCATCAACAAAGCATTATGATTACGAGATATTCCCCGAGAGGGTCAGTCAAATAACGTTTTATTTTAGTAGCCGAGTCTTTAGATCTATTCACACTCAGTTGCAGAAACGCTCATTAGAGTTAATCCTCCATTAAATATCTCGCTGTGACTTTTTGTCTTGTTGATGTAGTAAAAGCTAGCAAAAGATTTAATGGAGGATTAACTTACTGAGTGTCAGTTTTGGTAGATGGGAGCCTATTGATTCATTCTATTAATTGACCGTGGATACAATTCAATCACGTGGATTCGGATCGACTAAAACATCGAGTTTTAGTTCACCGAAAAGCCAGTGAGTGCTTGTTTTTTCTCCCCTCCGGACGGAAAGCGTCACTTGTCGTCCCGCTGCGCTAAACGAAGTTGCCGCTTTCCACCTCCGTCGAGGAGAAAAGTAGTATACTAACCTCGGGCAGTTAATAAGAAAGCCTCAGATTAAGTACATGAGATCTGAGACCTTTCTTACTTTCCTGCCATCGGTGTGGAATCTACTATAGCGTACCTACATTTATCTAGAGCGGTTCTTTTCTTTGAAATGCATTTGGACACAAAGGTTTCGGATACCAAAATAACAAAACACCCTAGTAACTTTCTAAAAACTTTCAGAATGGTAACAAAGTCGAAAAACAATCACCCATTCAGTTTGAGTCGAGTAGCTACTGCAGTTTTTTGTGAAACAGCTGAAGTTTGGCTTTCACTATGTTGGCTCCATAGTGAAAGTTGTTCAGTTTTCCGGTCTAGGCTTAAACCAAATAAATTGCGTCCATCAACCGCGCTGTATGGCATTTTTGTAATTTGACGTAGGTATATTATCAATTCGCACCGAAAACGACACAGAATTTATGCATTATTCGTACACGCTAGAGTATTGTCAGTGTTCGTACACGAATCAGGACGTGTGAAATTCAAATATGGATTCGCACACCTAATCATGGGTTTTGGACAAATGATAATATCCAAAACTCTCTTGCTAAATCTGAAAAATACTAATCTAACCTGCGAAAACAACAAAAATTGAAATAGTCGCAAAAAAAAAATCTGCCAAAATAGGAGGACTAGAACAAAAAAAACTGCAAACACAAAATGCCATTCCCTCGTCGCAAAATGAAGGCAGGAAATAAAAACAGAATTTCAAAACTTCCATTCAGTAAACAAGCCTCAAAGGACTCTTTTTTTTACACGTTATAATATTCAAATGTTTCTAAAATAAAGTTCTAAAGCAAAAAGTATACTTTAGAAACATAAACTCTAGAAACTGTACTTTGAAGTTGATTATGAGCTATTAATTTTATTTATTTTGTTGGGATGTGAATTTCGTTACATTTGAAAATAACGCATCCTATTTTTGGACATTTGAGCTTGGTTACTCGTATAGGTATTAAAACTGAATATACTAATGTATTTAACAGCAGTTAAAGAGAGATTTAGGACCGTTCGTTCATCGTTGGCAAGTTAACTACGTCGCTTGTGAATCAGTAGAAAAAAGATTTTGTGTTTTCGCAGAAATTCTAGTTTCAGAAGAACACGGAAATATTTCCTTACATTTTAAGTCATATTGGGGGGCCCCTGAAATATCTCATTGCCTCAAACGCCTATGGTATCTAAATCCACAGAATTAATACTAGCTAAACCTTTTTACCATGATGATGATGATGATGTCTTTCCATACTAAATGCAATCAGCTGATCGAAATTTTTTTGTATGAAAAGTCGAAAATTTTTTTGCGAATTTTCTATAGGTTTCTTAGGCAAAGTTGTTCAGTATACCCATAGTGTACCCATGATAACCCTTAAAGTAATGAAACTATTTACCCTTACACCCTGTATAGGTATTATGTATGCCGATGTACATAATACTTCTATGCATGCCATCGCCCGATAGAAGTCGAAATCAAAAGGATTTATTCATGAAAGATACAATGTAATCTTTTTACTTTGCTCGAAGTTTGTAATAAAATTCAAAGACATCGTTTTTACTTTTTTGTCCAGTTAAATGAGTTTTGGGCGGATATTATGCGACTCGTCAAACATGAACGAACAAATATTAGTCTCCGGATCATACACCAGTGCCAGTGTGAATTTATTTGATTGATACAGCTTTTTCATTGCTGCATGGTATATTGGTATTGGTAGTTCGAGAAAGATTCCACTGTGTTGGTATGCTTAATCATAGAGATTTTTTATTCATGTACCTACCTACCTTTTATACATAATAAATAGTTTACGCGTCTGTCTGTACAACAAATACATTATTTTGAATAAGGCGTTTACAAGACCAGTAAAACGAAAAATTTGTTCAACAACAAAAAACACAACGAAATTTACACCCTGTATACAGCTTAATTATACCTAATTACTTTGTAGATTAAATTCAGATACGAAATATTATGAGCATTTCAATTCAAAGGTTTAAATATCTAACGAGGTCGAAAAGGTTAAACATTGCCAAAAACCTTTTAATTGTATCTCCCAAAAGTTGATTATTAAATTACGTACATCACAAATTTACGGAACATCATAAATGAATCATGAAATCACCGTATTGTCGGGAACTGAAAAGTTGCCGAGAAATATCTTTCTTTACGCTTTTAACAATTTAAAGCTTTCGACTTAGGTATATAAAAGTATGTACACTTGTACAGTCAAGCAATTTGTAATGTAGGCCATCGTAAAACCTTGACATGACAAACCTGTTTTGTCCATTAATCTAAACCCCAACAGCACAAAGGTCTACAAAATATGTAATAGATCTACAAAACATCTAAGTGTCTACAAAATGTCTAATAGATATCTTGTAGATATTCTGTGCTGTGCCTGTGGAAACAGTTCCGTGACTGACTGACTAACACACGACGTAGTAAAACTTGAACCACTAAAGACAAATCCGTCAGCATAGATATATCGTCGCTAGCCTTACTAAACGACGTATCTGACATTTTTGGCGTAACTGACTTATTATGTGTGGGCGAATCCATTTTCCAAGACGCATCGACGAAAAACATCGCATCGCATCGCATTGATCGTGTAATGTGTATGTGTGTGTGTATCGATCGGTCTAATTAACGTATCTGTATCTTCGAGCGTTACCGAGAAAACACATTTTGAAAGGTGACGTAACTGACAATTTTGTACGTAGCGCACAACCGAAAAAGGCTTGTCCTGTAAAATCACCTCGATGTTAGTTACGTCGTTTAGTAAGGCTAGCGACGATATTACAGAAGGACTTTGTACAGGGTGTAACAAAATACCCTAGTAAATACTTCAGACCATCTAACTTGCCAACTTCGAAATAGAGAAAAAAAAAACTGTTTCATACAAAACTGTTGGTTGCACCAATTCGACTGTATTGAACGGGAAAGCGGTATTTTTTTCGCGATTTAAAATTTGGCTCCATAGTGAAAGTTGTTCAATTTGATGGACTTGAGCACCCCTTGGGCGTAGTGTGGGACGCCCTGCTGCCCGCTGGACAGACGACCTAAAAAAAGTAGCGGGGAGCGACTGGATGAGGAAGGCCAAGGACAGAGTTTTGTGGCGCGCCTTGGGAGAGGCCTATGTTCAGCAGTAGACGATGATAGGCTGATGATGATGATGATGATGAGCACCCCTTTAAGTATTACTAGGGTGTTTTGTTACACCATGTGTATTCTATTGTTGAAACTTTAAACTAAGTATAGAATTTAAACTTTAAAGGATGTCGATGCGAAAGGATTTTTCTAAAACATAAATCAATAAAATATGTAGGTATCCATATGAATAAAATGAGAAAAAACTTTACTTTTTGGAGGATATCGATACAAAACTCTGAACAAAATACAACCTATACAGGGGTAAATTTTATATCACTGCGGATAACTTCAGCATATTCTACTCATCAAACTGAACAACGTTTACTATGCAGACAACATTTAAATCGCGATAAAAATCAGCTGTCCCATACAAAACTGCAGTATCTACTCGACTCAAATGTATGGGACAGCTGTTTTTTTTTTTCGCGATTTCAATGTTGTCTCCATAGTAAAAGTAGTTCAGTTTGATCAGTAGATGCTGAAGTTATCCTCAGTGATATAAAATTTACCCTGTATTGTTAAATAACAGGTTCAACGTGAATACAATTTGAGACGTTTCGTTTATAAAAGGAATAAAAAGTCACTGTCCGCCTTTATTCATTTAGCAAACATGCAAAACTGAAGACGAAAGAAAAACAAATGTTTGTTCTTCATTTTTTTATCGTAAAGAAAGACGTTTACGTAAGTAAACGAACTTTATTTAAAATTCATGGCATCAAATAAATTTCTGTAGAAGTTCGTCTTTTAATAGATGTCTTACACGAACAAATCAATATAAGTAATAGATATTTAACTATATGGTTAGTTTGATTTTGTATGGTTTTAACTGGAGTCTTTATAAAAAGAATCGTCTGTGGACCATTTCTTACTTTAAAATTCATTTGTTATTGTAAAATCGTCTTTTTTATTATTATCTATGGATTAGCTCTTGACCTCTATCTAGTCCTCAGGACAAAGATGGGGTCAAAGATGTAGCAAGCTTACCCAGAAGTGCACTGGCACTCCTGCACACTGACGGAACGCAGCAAGCATTAGTAAATAATGAAATATGTCATTAAAAGATGCGTTGGCATCTACTTGATCATCTTTTTACTCTTTTTAATGAAACACCTTTTTGAAATGTTGACCTTTCTTTGCACAGACCGTAGCGCCATCTATCGATCCCCTAGAAAACAAAAAGAAAAACGCTCATTGATCGATTGAAAACACAATCCTTTTAATCTTGGACCTAATTTAATTGATTTGACCTATACCACAATCTGTTGCTAATTCCCTTTCTATTGTTCCAGACTTCATCAACAACCAGACGAAAAATGTTTGAAAATGCTTAAAGACAACGTGCTGAATAGCTCCAAGTCAAATTTGATAGGCACAGAATGTGACCAGAGAGTTAGGAAGTGACGTGATGCAACTTGTAATGCTAAACTTCCTCATAATGTTCGACGTGGTATTCGTGTTCTTTCTGTTCCTGATAGCAGTAACGTGTGTGATGAACTACATGCCTGGACGAAGTAAGAAGCAGGACGTGATTGAGGAGGAAGTAGACGATGATGTGATACCGCCTCCGCCTCTGTTTGACGATGAAAGCCCGTCGACGAGTCGAGACACGTATGTGGTGATACCACCGCCGTTTGATCATGTTAGAGCAAAAGACGGATGCCCGATTCACGTGGTTTAGTATAAGCATTGATATAATGTAAGTTGAGTTGGTTTCGGTGATGGGTAGACGACGGATTTTTTGACTGCCAGACAGAAATTACCGTTAGGTGTCAGTATGGATATTGACGACTTTTGTCCGCCGTGCGTTACCTTCTAGCGTTTCATACTCATGGAACTGTTTCGTGCTGTCTATTTGGATGGCTGACAAAATATCCGCCGCCTGCTACGCAAATAGAGTATCTATTTAAATTATGTTAAAGAAGATAATGCTCTTTAGCGCGGTCCGTACAAACGAAGTTTATATAATAAGTGCGTTCACACACGATGACGCACTGACGGAGCAGCAGATGTCAGTCCATAAAACCACACCCGGTGCGTCAATGCGTCACCGTGTATGCTTCTACGTGCGGTTTCATACAACTCCTTGCTTCACAAATGACGGACTGACGTCTGCCGCTGCGTCAATGCGTCATCGTGTGTGAACGCACTTATGTTTTAGATATTAACAAATAAAGTAAATGAAAAATTTTGAACACAATCTAGAAAGTAATTTTTGTGCCTGTGGCTTATAAGATTTTCGTTAGTTTGAATTAGGCAAAAATTACAAATGAGCATTTCGTTTCGCTAGGCTGTCTTATAATTATAAGGTTTTGATTCTGCCAATAAAAACTTTAAAAAAAACCTTCGGAGATATAGATTTAGAAGTGTAGCTCAAAGATTTCCTTACAAAAGATTAGTAGCTAGATTGTGTTTAAAATTTCACTGAAAATAGGATCTAACTACGTTTGTATGCAGCGCGCTCGGGCGCGGACTAACCTCCTAATAATGTTTTGAGTTTATAAGCTTTTATATTTTTCATTGTTCTTCTTGATATTGATTGGCTTACTTTTAAATTATTTCAAACAACAAAAAATCCTAACGTGATAATGACTCGTAAGAACATTAACCTTTTTTAACCGACTTCAACAAAAGGAGGAGGTTCTCAATTCGACCCGTATGTATTTTTTTTTTTACCTTTTTAGTTTTGAAGTCGGTTAAAATTTAAAAAAAAAATTTTTTGACTTACAATTTTACTGTTAAATTTGTTGGTGTAACTTTACTGAATCATTCAGTACTTGCTTGATTTAAAATTCTCTAGTGCCTTGTATAAATTGAGCAAATCTACATAACAAAAGTCCGTTTGTTGTTAAACACAGCTCAATTTTACTGTTTTCTTGTTTCAGATCAACGTAGGAGTTTATTACAAAGAAGCCTTATAAGATTGTAGGTGAAAACGTAGAAATTTTTTACCAGTTAGTCAAGTTTTAATAATTCTTGTTACGTAAAGACTAAAATGGTGGAAATTTGGGACTCAAGTGAAAGGTTTGTAATAAGATGGATTTGCATTTTTTATTAGAGTTACTAGACAAATATAATATCAGACAAATTATTTGTTAACTATCAATGTAGGTAACGAAATAGTACAGCTATAATTTACTTAACTATAAACTTACACTGATAAGGGAATTGGTGGTCGTGTTTAAGTTACAATGTGAAAATGAACTGAAATATTTAATTTGTGGATCTTATAAGTAAACAGTTTATTAGTTCAATGGCCTAGCTAGACTTTTTTATTACTTTTATAACAATAACATTTTGTAATGCAAACCTAGAAATGCAAAAATGCGACGATTTAGTTATACCGCGTTAAGGAGACTATAACACAATTAGGAAAAATAACTGAAATTCTCATTTTGTATGTTAGTTGACCTTAGAAAGTGGTATACTCATATCATACTCGTCAAATTGATGGAATATTCTACGTGTTCATAAAACAATTTGTTCATAAAAGATCTCCTTAGACTTCTTATTTATATAAGACCTTTGCAGGGCGCTGCATAGAAACTAAGTTTTTCTCAATACTATAGCATTGACTCCAATTGGTTGAAACTGAAAATTAATCGTAAATTCGTTTGTATGGAGTGCACTGCAAGGACTATATCCTCTTTCACTTTAGTAGTTTAAATTTAAAACAAACAAAAATTATGTTTGGTATATACTTAATGTAAAAGTGTTCAAAATTCACGTCAGAATGAAAGTGCACGTGTAAGATGAATGTGACTGAAAATTAGATAAAATAATTACAATGGTAGAAAATTATAATGAATAGAGTAACGATTAGTTTGGCTTGCTAAACTAAAGACCAATATTACATTATCATAATAACTACCTAAATATATTTTTTCTTAATTACTGTTAGCATCATAAATTATCATGTATAATTTATTGCTTACCTTACTTGATGTATGTTTTTATGTTCAAAGAAAAAACATTAACTATGTTATCTTAAACTATAGCTTTTTGACTTACATTTTACATTCCTCTAGTTTTCTAACTGTTCTGAGGAGATTATTCGAAAGGTTTTACACCATAGTTTATCAATTATGGCCAACTAAGAACTGACCCTAAAGCGAACTTTCGATTTTCTATACAGTGTGTAAAGTATCATACATACATACATACATAAACTCACGCCTTTTTCCCAGAGGGGTAGGCAGAGATTATGGATCTCCATTTTGGGCGGTTCTGACACACTTATCTTGCTTCCTCTAAGTCCATACATCTTTTCATACATTCCCGTCGATTTCGGCTGCTTCTAACCTGGCATTTTTTAATGACGTCCTTGATCTCATTTCCACTGCATTTATTCTGCTTTCATTCTTCTGCTGCTACACCCAACTTTCACTCCCATACATCAAAGTCGGAACCAACACACTATTGTGGATAGCCAAACGAGCTTTGGTAGATACATTTTGGCTACCCACAAGTGCGCTGGTGGCACCATTTACTTGCGTTCCCGCTTTTACTCTCTTTTCTATATCCCCGTCACATTTCCCATCCCTAGTGTAAAGTATCATGTAAAGTATCATTAACCTTTAAACCACATACTCTACCCATCAAACTGAACAACTTTGACTATGGGAGCAAAACGATCAGAAAAAGATAAAGATTACTTACAAAAAAACTGCTGTTCCATACGTTTGCATCGAGTAGGTATTGCAGTTTAGTACTCGTATGTATGGGACAGCATTATCACACTGTTCTTGATTCGATCAACCAAAGTCATACCACACATACTTCATAAGGAGCGCATTTCAACTGCATTCAATCGATTTTCATTCCTTTTATTCCATACCCAACATTCACTCCCATTCGTAGAAATATGTTTGTACTTATTGATATCATTATGATGATGTAATACAGGCCTAAGTTAGAACTTTTGGTGCTTACTTACACCACAACACCTCACATACACATTTGGCATAACATAGGAATGTTTATTTGTGACATTCAAAGTGCAGCAAATTCATCACAGGCCTATTTCTATACTTATTACGCAATGTTGTACCTAACTTTAAGTAGTTTAGATAAAAATATACAATCAAATTGATTCGACATTTAATTGTTTCGTTGGTTTTCTAAAGTTTAAACTTTAACTTTATTTAAATAAGAAAACAAATTAATAAGAAGTTATTTGTGTGCAGGTCAATGTCACTGTTGTTCATAATTTGTATTGTAATAGATTTAGCAACATTAATGACTATAATAACAAATTTAAGGAGGTTCCGGAAGGTCGAGTATAAATTTTGTAAACAAATGTAATCAAATAGGTATAGGCACTAAAATGGGCACCGACTGGAAACGTTATCTATGCGTAGTCTTTATTTTTAGGCTTCTTTGATTACTCTAATTTGTAAATATTATGTTCTACAAGGTTGAATTGAAGTCGTTGGCATCCATTTAACTCTACTAATCAAACTGAACAACTTTACCTAGGGAAGCAAACCTAAACACGCGAAAAAATATGAGCTCTATTTATACAAAAATGCAATGCCCACTTAACTCATAATATGGTCGATGCCAACTGCTTAATTTTCTGTATTTCTCAATTTCATTTTATATGTTAAAAAAGTAGGTAGGGCAACTACCTATTTATTTATAACTAAAATAAACCTATGTTAACTAATTACCTATAAAACGCTGTCATTTGATTTATCAACCATTCACAAATTGTGAAATTTATCGAAATAATGTAAAAAACGCATTATAATCTTGATTCTAATGTTAACTGTTCTTTGTTATCTGAGTAATACATAATATTTACATCCCTGTACAGTCAGCAGCAAAAAGATTCATGCACTTTTACTACGTCGTAGTATAAAGATGTATACACTTTAGTACTACGCGTAGTACTAAAGTGTATACCTACATCTTTTGCATGAGGAGGCATACATCTTTTTGCTGCTGACTGTACTTTGGAACTGACGTAAGTTGTATATGTACTTATTTAGTAACATCGATTTATAATTTTTATTCATTCATGAACACCACCCAGTGAGGATTAAAAATGTAATTAAAATTCATTTTTTAACTTATAGATAAACATTTTATCTAACAACACAATACGTCATTCAGAAAAACTGTAATAGTTAACATTTTACCAAATACTTACATAGTTTATATAAATAAATTACAAAAGTTTTCTCATAGTGAAAAACTTGTAAATGATTTATAACGCGTAATAATACTGTAAAACAATTATGTTAATTTTGTTTTGTTAATATCACTTGTAAGTAAAATGATTGTTATAAAAGAAAATAGGATATACATTTAGATATAAGAGGTAAAATAATAAAAAGACAATACATGTATTACGAAAGTTTTCTCATATCATTCCGTTTAGTAAGTTGCGGTTAATAAGAAAAGTTCAATGTATGTACCGACGGTACCGACGAATCACTTTGAAGTTTCCGAACTTTGTTTCTTCAAAACGCTCTAAGTGAAAAAAGGTTTTTCGCTTTTGGAGCTCTTGCTTAAAAAAATCGTGTAATCAGACTTCATCCAAAAATGTGTTAACAAAAGAACTCTAACTTCTAAAACTGCATACCTACCTAATACTTATTATATTAAGTACTGAATTATTTAATATTTTTGACATTACAAAAATATGCATATGCATGCATGCCGAGGCCATACTAAGAAAGCTTGATTCCATTCTTCATTGTTAACCACTTTTACAATAGAGACAAACGCTGACATTACAGAACAAAGTTGTAAAAAAAATTCAGACCCTATGATCTCATACTGGGTGATAATAAAATCTTTAGTTACATTTTCATATCTGGTTCAGGTGATCAAATTGGACAACGTTTAGGCACTATGGGAGCGAACGTGAAACCTTAAAAAATCTGCTATTCCCACAGATATTCCATACTAAAAGTATGCTTATCGACTCAATAGACGACTCGGCTTTGCTGATGTTCAGTTTGATGGTCTGAACCAACCCTGATAATTTAGCTAATGATTTTATTACCGCTGGGTAGGTTCATTGCTACTTGACTTCCTTTGGCTTACCAAAGTCGGTATTCGTAAAGTTTTCTTCTAAAACCGGATGGCTGGGAAAGTCATATAATACTTGTATGTTTGTACCAAAATTAGGTAATCATAACATTATCATTTTATTGGTACATTCTAGATTGTTAGTTAAATTCGTTGAAGCGAATTGTTCCATAATATACTAACTAGCAATATCCATGCTTTCCGCATCTCATTGAAATTCTAACCAAATCGGAATAGATTGGAATATTATCCGCAAAGTTAGGATTGTCTGGTTTTAGTGATAAAACGTGTATTGTATTATTGTCCTATTGGGTGCTTTGTATTTACAAAGCAATTTCAAAAAAACAATTTAGCAAGCCACCTTTTGTTATATCTACTGCACAGGCAGTACACAATTCGAGTCCTGAGAAGTAAAAAAGTCACCTACTAATTTCCTACACACCCTGCACGTATGTCTTGTAGTGTCACATCGTGATCGTTACTTCTGAAACTTCTTTGGATAGAGATGACATTTGGGCCAACTAAAAGTTGCACGATGTATCGAAAGTTGAAAGTCCGAGTAGACCTTCTAAGAAGTAGATAATTATGTTCCACCTAGTAAAAGAGGTAAATATATCAACTATGTTTATTTCTACTTTCGTTCTACGTTAAATGTAAATCAGAAATAACATACTCTATGTTATATATACACAATTTTTAAAGCGTAGTTATAGAAATGAAAGCATTGTTTAAAATTAATTGTTATACCGCCGGTGTCATAAGACGAATACATTACTATGTAATAAAATTAATAAAGGTGCACTTTATTAAAGCAGTGTCGTCATATCACGTTTGTTGTTTTAATTTAAACCTTTTTAAATGAAAAATTCTTCTAAGAAGAGGTCGACCTACGTCCAACCAGGATAAGTGAATAAATGAATGAATTATATACACAATAGGAAACAAAACTGATTATGGTAAAAATAAGGCGGCCTTATCGCTAAAAAGCTATTTCTTCCAGACAACCTTTGGGTAGAGCAAGGAGGAAGAGAATATAAAATAGAAGGTTGAAGTTTTTGTTCATTAATAGTTATTTGTTATGCTAGGTTGCAAAGTTGCTTTTTGGCGCGAGTACTTGTATTGAAACCTGAGCAAGTGAAGGATTCTAGGATTGAACCACGAGCTCAGCGAAGGTTTCAAAGGTACGAGACGCAGAATAACTTTGCAGCCGAGCGAAACACACAACTTTTCACCTCACAACAGCGAGGAAAAAAGAAAATTGCTAAAAAGATTTCCTTCCTTTAAAGTACGAGTGAATAGGCTTCTTCTAGGTAAGCTCGCTACATCTTCGATCCCATCTTTGTCCTGAGGGCTGGATTGAAGACTACAAACCCATTTGCATTGAAAAAAAAAAGGTTGGTATGTAAGAATATAATTATTATCTATAGTAATGTTGCATGACATTATTTGAATTTCAATTACGCAATATACTATGAAGTCCGGCACCTACCCAATCCCACCCTATTTAAATTAGCGATAGCGCCGAGAGCAAACCCTTTCTCAGAAGTCTGACAGGCGATAGTGGTTTATTAGTTTTAGTCCGGAAGAAAAAGATCATGATTTGTTAATTTACATTTCAAACATTGTTCCTAATTTCCTCAAAACAACTGGCAAAGTTTTGAAAGAATAGCAGTTAAGATGGCTAGGTACAATACTGTGTGCTTTCTTGAAAATATGAATAGTAGGTTAGTTATAACCTGTAGGGCAGGGCAAAGGTCTACTCTTAAGAACAAGGGTGAGAGGGGAATAAAACAACAAACAACAACGCAATTTAAAAATATAATCAATCAGTTTTATAAAGCTGTAACTGAACTTACATTGAAGATAACTACAAAAAAAGATTACGATATGGGTTTTAGGTATCCCCGACTCGAAATCAACCTTTTTTAGAAATTTTGTCTGTCTGTTTGTTTGTGTGTTTGTTTGTTTGTTTGTTCGCGCATCACGCAAAAACTACTGAACCGATTTTGATGAATTTTTGTTTGTTTGATAGCTTATGATCTGACTTAAAATATGGTATATAATTTACATACATAAATACATACATACATATGCTCACGCCTATGACCCACTACTGGGGTAGGCAGAGACAATAGATCGCCACATGCTACGATTCTGACACACATCTTTCGCCTATAATTTGTGCGGACAAAGTCGCGGGAAAACACTAGTAATGTATAAAATTATACTTACTTTGGGTAGTCATGGGCCCTCAGAAAGAGAGGCAAACATATTTAATTCCGACCCCAAATCGGGATTACGAACGTAAGAGTAACCACAATCGGATTGATAGTCGGTTGTAGCAAGCGTAACATTAATCGGGTCATATCAAAGGATTACCTATAAAACGTGTTAAGGCGTATCAGCCGTGGACCACTCTCCTCTCACTCACACTCCATACTAATCGATGAGAAAGAGCGCGTGGCTACGGTCAGAATTTTGCTGTTTTCTTTGAAAAATTCGATGATTTTTTAATAATTTCGAAAAAGTAAAAAAACCACATCATTCTAAATTGTATTGTGAACAATATAGTAAATTTTCATTTTGTTCCGATTAAAAATGTAAGAGTAAAATGGTTACAACTGGAAAAAAAGGGGTGACTTTAGAGTCCCTTTTCTTCGGTTTTATTTATTAAAATCTATTTCTAGAAAAACCACATCACTTCTCATATCCTGTAGATGGTTCAGTTTGTTTTTCAGCTCAAAAAGTGCAATAGTTAATGAATAAAATGGTTACAAAATTACCCAAAACCGGCAGGTAGCCCCTGAATAAGCGCAAAACCTCAGAAACCACCTTTAAGAAACTTGTTTTGGTAGTAAGTAGGGTGGGTGAATTTGCCCGTGCGGTGATTTGAGATGGAGTTCAATAATTTTTAAATTTTAAAAACAAATGATTTAATATTTTGAAAACATTAGGTACCTAAGTTGAAACCAAGATAATTCGATTCTGCTCTCGATTCTAAACAAACCACTTTCTAGTTTTGCGTTAAGTCATTAACACCTTGTATATTACCTATTCTGTGGTATTACGTCCCGGCACGAAAATAGTGCGTAAGTACCTACTGCCCCGTTCTGCGGTTTCAGATGCGTTCTTACTGACCTGTGCTGAAGATTTAGTACCAGCAACTATACATCACAGTCAATGGTATATAATTTGTAGCCTAGCAATAATAGACGGGTATGTATGGATACTCAATCATGAGGGCCCGCGGGTTCGAATCCGCATGGATAACAAACCATATATCAATGACTTTTTCTAACTTATGAAAACATAATGAGGAACACACGAGGACACGTTGAATGATAAATTCTGATGCACATGCGAAGTCTACCAATCCGCATTGGACACGCGTGGTGTACTAACGTCCATACCTACTCCCCCCTTGAGGGTATGCCTGTTCCTTGCAGTGGGACGGACATAGGCTGATGATGATGATGATACTGTCTACCAAAAGAAATGTACACACGCAGCACACACATGCTCACGACTATATGAAAAAAAAAATGAAAAGAAAAAAAAAGAAAAAAAAGAAGAAAGACAAAGAAAAGAAAAAAAAAGAAAGAAGAAAAAAAAGAAAAGTAATTTATTTAAATGCAAGTTATGTAATGTACACACGGCGACACATCGAGGTACGCAAAACAAACATAAGCTGGCCGCGCGACGTTATACATAGGTGGAGTACCTACGCGCAGCCAGCTTATTTTGGTTTTGCGTAGGTTGATGTGTCGCCGTGTGTACTTCCCATTAACTACCAACGTAGCGTAGCATCAATCTTCTAAATTAACAATCAAAAATGTTTGTATTCAAACTTCTTCAGGCAAAGTCGTTACACATTTTTTTTATAAGTTGACAAAAGTAAATAAAATATTTAAGAAACCTCTCACATTTGCACGTTTTTTTTTTTAACTACTATTGTAAATACTCGACTCAACGATATCGCGATGGTCGAATATTTGGTTTTCTCGCTTTTCTCCTTTGAGCTCTGTTACAAAGTAAATATTGATAAAAGACAGGCTTCAATAAACGTTAGACCTGACAGTTTTCTATTACTTTTACTGAAAAGCGAACTCATTAGAATAAAGCATTATTTAGAAAACGACACTTTCAGAAATGGAGACAACATTTCTGAGACACTTTAATTAACAGACGACTTCGGTGCCAATAAAATGTCAAGATAATTTTGGGTGCACAGAACACCTGTGCCCTTTGAAGTAAAATCGATATCACAACAAAATATCGCAAAGTATTCAAGAGTACTTCAAATAATCGCGATCTGCGTTTTTTAAAGAAATTTACAAGTACACTATGTAATTAAGTAGGTTAATGTTAGTTCGTTGGTTTGTTTTTTCTAACGCAAGTCAATTTTGAACCAGTTCTTTCGTTTTTCATACACTGATGACAAAATACTATGTTATGGTATTCTGTCCATATTAATATTGTTATATTTTAAATAGTTGACCGAGTTTGGGCTTGTTTGAATCATTCAAGTAAGTTGTTTGATGAGAAATGTGACCAGCATCTGATGATGGAGCCTGATGATGGTGTTTGAGTACGAGTTTATGTGTACCTATAGTTTTAAATTCAGAGTCTAGAACTTGACATCTAATATTTCCTGAAAGAAGCACGACCGTGTTAACACTTCGACCGCAGACCGTGTTGGTTTGAATGCAACCTTGGGAAGATTGGAGGAAGTTGCGGACTCGTTTGTGTCAAAATGTTTCAGGCAATAAGGTAGAAAATGAGTCTGAAATGTTAATTAGACCCATCTTTGTCCATCGGAAATTTGATGTCACTCTCCTCTCCTTTGCCCTGTAATTACTTGTATAAATACAATGCCGGGTCGCACAGTAAGCATTCAAAATAGACAATGGCCACTATTTTGAATATATACTTGCTGCTTGCTTGCTTTCGATCGATGTTCGAAAGTTAGCAAAATATTTAAAAGAGCGTTCAAAATTGAAATTGAATTCGAAGCGTAGTTTGCACTTTGCAAGCGTTTGAAAAGGAGCTTTGATGCGTATGATTTTTAATGACACAGGTAGGTTAGAATACTTCCAAAAAGGGAGGTATACTTGGGGTCAGTAGGTAGATCACGCAAATTTTTCGGATGCCATTGTAAGGGTTTCGGGGTGCATATGATCAAATTAGCACAGGATCGCGATAAATATCACAACAATAAGAAAGGCTATGCCCAGCCCAGCCAGCAATGAGATGGTGGTTGTAAGGGCTTGGTCAATGAGATGGTGTCGTGTAGACTGATTGGATTGATTGATCCTGAACTCTTTTTTTTCCTATTTCTCTATACCTGTGTTAGTCGTGAGCATAATGCTTATGCTTAGTGAGTACCTACCTGTATTGTATTTTGAAGGAGTGTAACTGTTTGTAGTTATACCTATAACTAAATTTTTTGATATTGATAATTGAAGTTAGAATATTTTAAGCTCAATGCTTAAACACTCTTTATACATAATAATCACGATCGTTCATATGTAATTTAGTACTATACATTTATATCGATCAAAGCCACGCAATAAATATACCAAATACCTATATATCTTTAAAATATCCAATTTTGTTTTAACAGAAGAGCACACACGTTGAGATTGATAATAAATAATGATCCAATCCCGGGAGGCTCCCGTCATTTGCGTACGGTTTCCCCGGAATTACTCCACGGAATCTGATAATACCTTTTATTAATGGCTTTTAGGTTCTATTTAAAATAGCATTATGGGAAATAACAATATTATTGTTGAGTAGACAAACAGTGTGTATGCTGCTGAACATTTGTGGTAGAATTAAGCAATAAGCAATATAAGTAGGTAATACCACAGTGTACCTACCTAACACTTACTAGCGTAAGGGTAGTGACCAAAAATGTTCATTTTTACTTCGCAGTACCTATATACCTAAGTTTGCACTAACAATTACCTAATTAAAGATTAAAATGAGCCCAGGTATCCTCATACTCTATTATTTTGCGAAGGAAAAGAAATGGTTTTCTGACACCTCCACCTACTGCCGGGTAAAAGCTTCCAGAGCTAGCATGATACGAGCAATATTGACTGTTGTTATTCTTCACCTCCTTTCCGCTAGCCCCACAGGTCTTGTTTAAACACATTCTATGCTAAGCTCAAATCCTTCTGTGCTAGAACCGTGGAATGCGATACCTACAACCCTGACTCACCGGGCGAGTTGTGCGCACCGCTGGACTGGACATTGCGGACCTACGACGTAGGTCGTCAGCAGTGAACGTGCTAGTCACATCCAAGTCTTCCTAGATACGAAACGACAAGCAAACTCATCAGAGTAAGTAACTAATTACCTAGTGCCTACACTCACTGCGCTATATTACAAAACCTACATGACCTCCATCTATGTTAGATACTTTACTTTTGCCTGCGTATACAGTTCATCCTGTACATGGGCTAGGGCTAAAAGAAAATTTACATACCTACATAATAATATACTTTAAGCTCAACAGTGGCGTGGACTAATTTAGTCTGCCCAAGTCACATTTTGCGAGGCCCCTTTTCGAATTTCCAAAGCAGAAAAACCTACCATATTTGCCTGCATCCAACCATTGGATTCTATTTTAAATACAGTTTTTTTATTCCTATTTTTCTATACTATTATACCTACTATACAGAGGGTGAACTTTAATACGTTACATTCTTAGAGTGCTTCGGACCATCACAATGCTCAAAACGTCAATGTCCAAGATGTCCAAGATAAAATAATAACTTTTACTGAGAATGGGACCAAGTTTTAAATCGCGGAAAAAAAAGTGCTGTTCTATAGAAAATAACAATATTTGTGACCAATTGCATCCTAACTCATCTGGCACCCCCCCCTCAAGTATACAGGATGTTTCATAAGTAACAATACATTTTTAAAACTCATAAGGGGGTTGTTTAGACCGTCAAACTGAACAACTTTCTCTATGGGACCAACATCGAAATCGCGAAAAAAATAATTTTATATCCCATACATATTTTAGCTCTAGTCGATTTGTAGAGTATTTTTTTTTTAGCGATTTCGATATTGATCCCATAGTGAAAGTTATTCAGTTTGATGGTCTACACCACCCCCTTAAATGTTTATTTGTAGTTTTGTAACACCTTGTATATGTAACGCATTTAAATTAACAGCCTGTAGATCAAAAAATTGCTTGTGCAACCGATGGCCGATCGGGCCGAAAGTTTTCCAGTGGTGACTGCGTACCCGATAGCGCAGCGTGTCTACCAAAGGTGGACCGAAGTCCTGATGCTGGCGGGAACCCGTCGGATGAGGGCAGCGCAAGACCTTTCATTGTGGCGATTCTTGGGGGAGGCCTATGTCCAGCGTTGGATGTCATCGGCTGATTATGATGATGTTGATATAAATTGATACACGAAAAATGATACTATATTATTGTGATTACATTTTCGTGTTTTGTAAAACATGCCTTATACCTTCCATAAATTAAATCAAATCAGTGGTACATACTTGGTACATTCGTACAGTTTTTTGAGTGCGAGGCCGTAGGCGTAGGGCCACACCACGCCTAGGTACGCCACTGGATCTCAATACATTATCCTAATGGTGAAGGCAGATACCTACTACACAGAGGCTTAAACTTTTACCTTTTTCTTTTCTAGTCTGCTAAAAATGTAAGTTATTCTCATTCTAGTCATCGCAAGTCACGTCTTTAAATATTTAATGTACAAAAAACATCGATCGATACAAATATAGACTCGCATGTATTTTTGACATTCATTGCGCTACAACCTCGGTTCTATTTTTCATTTAATATTTTTGGATTTTTTATTGAAGGTGCAAGGAAGAGCGTTGGTGTGGCGGTAAGGATTGATTGACTACGAAGCCGTAACAATAACATAAGTTGAGAATAAAACCCACGCAAATTTAATAATACAGAAGGGAAATACACGTATCATAATACGAGTATGATACGTGTATTTCCGTGTATTTCATTATGCCATATATTATATGGCTTGATGTTTACTTCACGTAAAAAAAGATTTTCCTGTTCTGTCACTTATATTAAATAGAAAAGTAATAAACAGCATTGCTATACTCAAGCAGAACGTAGAGCAGAACATGTGTATTCATTTGAGAATGAAGCCTGAATCACACGGACGAACGCACATGTCAGTTACATAGGGCTGCCTCTGCCTGCTTCAGCAGAGAACTAACACGAATTGGTTTTTTTATAAACCGGCAAATAAATTGAATAAAACGTTGTACTGTTTCAGTCATCTATCAGAATCGCGCTGCAAGTCTGATGGTTGGTCGCGAGCGTACTCTCCGGCTTGCACGTGGCTCCGCCATTTTGTGAACCTCTAATGTGTGTTTGACCATAAAACAATAGTTGAGGTCACACTAAACTACTTGACATTGGCAGAATTGCAGTGCTAGAACCGGCAAAAAGCAATTATTAAAAAAAAAATTGTCAGTCAAAGACATTTGCAGCTGGTTGCGCTGTGAGCGAGAAACATTATCCCCGAATAGCTGGCTAGCTCGATCGCGTCTTAAGAAAATTTGGAATAAGTCTCGTAGAAAGCCAGTTTTATACTCGTGGCTCTCTGGTAACACTGCCCCGGATCTAAGATTTTTCTGAGTCGCGACAAAAAAAACTTTACATTGGCGCCCCTCCCCTAAAAGCTTGTAGCAAGAATTTTTAACCATTGGGGCCAGGTCCAGGTTAGGTGGTTGCAATCAAATGTAAAACCCGGAGTGAGCGAACCGATCTAGAGATTTTATTGGAATATGATTAGCTAGTAGCAATATTATCTAAAACCTGGAACGACTTCAGCATCACGACAGCCTCAATACCATAAAAACCAGGAGCGAGTGCATTGAGCTTGAGATTTTTCTGCAATATTTTCAAAACCTTGATTTTTCACATGATTTTGGCGACCCCGTCAACCTGACGCGCGGGGCGTAGACCCCGGTTTGCTCCCTCCTAGATCTGGGGCTGTGGTAGCAATAACTAACTGACAAATTATAAATGCAGAAAAGCGTATATCCACATAGTTAAAAGAAGCGAGGTATGTATATTCAAACGAATGAAAGAAGCTTCCACTCACACTTTTTAATTACAGGCGTTGATGGCAGCATTTTAATTGGTCCTTTAATAAAACTCAAATAATGAATTTGAATACGTGACAGATTTTGAGAGCCATAAAAATAATTAACGCTGTGTGAAAGAGAGCAAACAGAACTTCAGAATAATTTCCAGTATCAAATTAATTAATATTTGTTCTTGTTTTTGCATCTATTATTATGATTCAGTGCTGTGTTGAACGTCCAGGTTCATTCAAAATAGTTCAAATCTATCTATCTATAACGTCACGCCTCTTTCCCATTGGGGTAGGCAGAGACCAGAGCGCGCCATCTACTACGATCCTTACATACATCTTTTGCCTCATTCACATCCATACATCTCTACATACATGCCCGTCGGTTTAGAGTACTCCGCACCTCCCCTTTTTGTAGGACGCAACTGATTTGGTCAGAATACGTCCTACGAGGGCGCCCTCTGCCGACACATCCACTCATTTTAGCTCCATATATCTCTTTCGTACATCTGCTATCACTCATCCTCTCCACATGACCAAACCAACGAAGCATACCCTTCTCTATTCTTGTCACAACATCTTCTTTCAATTTACATAGATCTCTAATCACACAATTTCTCACTCTATCTCTCAGCGTAACTCCACACATGCTTCGCAAGGAACGCATTTCAACAGCATTAATTTTACTTTCATGCTTCTTCTGCCATACCCAACACTCACTGTATACATAGTTCAAATGTTTATCATAATTAACTCACTCAAACATGAGGCGGCGGTTCAATTCCTGTACTTACCACTAGTTCTACGGAATTTATGTAAGGTTGAATTTATTATTATCACTAGGTCGGCGGTGAAGGAAAACATCGTGAGGAAACCTGCATACCCGAGAATGAAAAGAAAATACCATAAGTTCGGAGGTATGCGTCAATATGGGTGAGCTTGGGGCAAACACAATAGACCAGCGATGGTGGCAGTGTTACATAGCGACACGTCTTGCTTTGCAATAGCCCAACCAACAATTATCAATCAATACTCGGTTTTCTTTGCAGGGTGTAAACTTAAATACGTTACATACTTAAGGGGGTTCCGACTATCCACCTGATCAACTCTGACTAAGGAGCCAACAACGAAATCGAGAAAAAAAATCTGCTGTTCCATAAAGAATTTCAATAGCTACTTTACCAAAATGTATGAAAACAACTGATTGTTTTTCTCGATATCAATATTTGTCCTATAGTAAAAGTTGTTCAGTTTGATGTTCTGTTATATTTGTAACGCATTTAAGTAATTGAATTGCGCGTTCCTTTAAAAATTCATGACTAATGAGTTGATAACAAGATTATATCGAGACCTCCGCTTCTACAATCTTCTACAGATACAATCTTGGCTTTCATAAAATCCCACATTAGGTTACAATTTAATTATGACACAACTTCCAATGTAGTACCTAAGTTGAAAGCCTCTAATTATTATGACCGACGTAACTTCTGTATGTATTCTGTAATAGGTACTCGTACCAAAGTCAATATCAAAGTCTGAACACGTCTCTGCTAGGTTTTAATTGAGCCGTTCAAAGGTATTGCCGAGCAAATGAAGTGATAAATCTGACTTGATGATCCCACTGTGACTTTATTTCTCTTCGGTATTTACTTTACTTGTGATACTGTTTGCTTTCAAGGAAGTTTACGTGTACAATATTACACCTTGTTATACTGATTTCTGCGGAATAACGACATAAGGATATCTGCATAGGTATAACATGACACCGTGATAAAGCGCTATCACACCTTCGCTCTCTTTCTATTTGCATGTGAACGAATGAAATAAAAGGCGTGATAAAGCCGTATCACGTGTAGCATGTTACGAGTGCTGAATTCGCTCTAGAAATTGTGATGCGTATGTGATGTATGCAAATCACAAACATCGCACGCGCGATTTACCTACCTACGCACATACCTTGAAGGTGGGCACAGGCCTAAGAAGGGTGTATGTGATAGGTAAAGCTGCACTACAGGTTACAGGCCCGCATTGGTATGTACACGGCGACAGATCAACCTACCCATAGTTGAACTCTATGTTCATGGACATAAGGTCCAACTATGGGTAGGTTGATCTATCGCCGTGCGTACATTATATACTGATAGTGATGATCGTGATAAAGAATCGAAAAAGACATTAAATGTAGCTAAAATTACTGACGTAAAAGACAGGGTGCGATTTTTGCGGTGACATTAAAAAATTCAAACTTTGGGAAATCGGTGAATATCGGCCATTTTACTCAGCCGGTGACTTTCAAAAATCGCACTTAGATCCTCAATATATGGATGTGTACCTACTTAATTTATTAAAACTTACCTACTTATACATTTTTTTAATTGTTAATTAAAACTAAATTAAATTATAAATTTGCTTTATTAAATCTCAATAAGAATATGACATTGAAAACCCTAGCTCCTAATCTAGATGCCTGAACCCTAGGAGATCGCCTCCAGATTAAGAAAGCCGACCCCGCGTAATGAGCATAGGTGAGGGCAGAGAAAAAGAGAAACCTAGTAAGTAGACATTTTCATACCTACAAACAAAGTTCGAACGAGTTGCTTGTTCGGTCTAACACCCCTAGTAACGAAGCGGTGACATAAAGTCAACGCTCGCTCGACAAAAGATACCAATAGACTATTTCAATTTCAATATCGTGGGAGTTAATACACACATCGGGTTCATGATCGAGCGATAAATATAAAACGACGTACACATAAAGTGGAGTTATGGTATTCCTCCAGAAGGCGTCAATAATACTGAAGTGCCCATTATTTGGGAGCCTACTCGCATTAAGATGGAGATTGTAAAATCGGAACCGTAAAATTGTCATGGGGTTTATTTTGGACATGCTTTTTGTAGCTGATTTTGGAGTGGAGTATACTAATTTACTAACAATACATTTGATACTCTATCTATTAGTGGGCGAAGGGAAAAAATATGAACAGTCACTACATCCCTTTCTATCTCGTTTTGTAGATATGTTTGGCCGCCTAGAGGAGAATGTATAACACTGAAAATGTTAAGACATCACGTGATCTAAAGCATGCTGCCTACATCGGATTGTAGCAAGCTAGGTAGCAAGCCTTATCTCTCTCTCCATACCGGTTGGTTTTATATAGTCCTCTCCAAATCTATTCAGTGGGTATAATAATTATTATTTGAGAAGACTGCATCTTTTATTTCAGAGCAAGACACCACGTTATTTTTGAGCGATTATCGTTTCTTGTCTTGCCTGGACTCCAATATAGTCCAATCATTTTAGGGTTTGACCCTAACAATAATTCGTCTACCGCTGAAACTTTGCAGTGTGATAAAGTAAAGTATACAGATTACGGTTGACAAATAATCTAGGTTTAATTTTTCCGGTCCTAGATTTCTCAACAGTAATCTGTATACTTTACTTTAACACACTGCAAAGTTTCAGCGATAGATGAATTATTGTTAGGGTGTCCATACAAGGAAACTCTAAAATGACTGGACTAATATTAGATTACATCAGCATTACATCATTAAGTAAATGGTCGTCTGGTCTCTTAAGCATAGGCCCAACTCTACTTTGAGTAACCATTCCCAAAGGGATTATGAAGTTTATGAATGTGGGTACAAAAGTATAAGCACGAAGCTCATTCACAAATATTTGATGAGGAACAGTATCAAAAACGTGACATCGCCGTCGAATTATTTATAAAGACAATTTAGGACAGAATTCCTTAGACTGACTTCAAGTATTCTCTCATCAATTTGAATATCTCTCATTTCCTAACATTCGTTAGGTAGGCATTGTTCGAATACAGATAGGTAGGTATTTGATTAAATTTTTCGAAGCTTCTTTCAACAGAACATTTTCAGGAATTATGAATCAATTTATAAAAGTTTGATGGAGTCATTAGTAAAGATTGAAGATTTTAGCTGATTTGATACTACTTTGTTTTCTAAAGGGCATTTTACCAGTTATTTTGTGGACTAAGTGCGTTCACACACGATCGATGCGGTGCGACAATGCGGCACCGTGTGTGCTTCTATATGCGGTTTCATACAACTCCTTGCTTCACAAAATTTGTGTGACGGATTTAATGACGGACTGACGTCTGCCGCTCCGTCAATGCGTCATCGTGTGTGAACGCACTAAGGTACTTGGTACTGTCACACATCAATATCTCCCCAATAGTTTCAGATTGAGGTATACGTAGGTACCTACATAATGGATAATCGTCTTCGACGTATCCACAATTCTCTACAATGTATAGAAATAGTAAACGTGCGATAGCGACACTCCTACCCTGCTAGACAACAAAAACGATGGGACGAGCCCCTGTGCAAAAAAGGGCAGCAGGACCTCTTGGCTACCTGCACTAATAGGTCAGATCGCGCTCGTCTCCTCGCATCCTTTGAGAAGGAGTCTGGTCTCTGGCTGAACGCCCTGCCTTCTGCGAATATTGGAACCTTGCTAGACGACTGCACCCTGTCTTTGGCGGTAGGTCTCCGGTTGGGCCTTCAAACGATCCAGGCCCACCAGTGTAGGTGTGGGGCCGCTGTAAACAGGCAAGGCCACCACGGGCTTTCTTGCCGGAGTAGCGCTGGTCGCGTTCCACGCCATTCTGCTCTGAATGATGTCATCCGCCGGGCTCTTGCCTCAGCGAACATTCCGGCAAAGTCCGAACCAAACGGAATTGTTCGCACTGACGGCAGGAGACCCGACGGATTAACGCTCATTCCATGGCGTCAGGGGAAGAGTCTGGTTTGGGATGTAACCTGTGTGGACACCCTAGCCCCGTCTCACCTTCAGGCCACTTCCGAGCGTGCTGGTGCTGCTGCTGCAGGCGCTGAGGTCCTGAAGTGCCGAAAGTACAGCGATTTGGCCGGCAGCTACATGTTCACACCCATAGGATTTGAGACTCTAGGTCCATGGGGCCCAGGGGCTAAAGCTTTTATCGCAGATCTATCGGGGCGCCTCAACGAGACCTCTGGTGACCGCAGAGCTGGCAGCTTCCTGGCACAAAGAATCAGCCTCACCATCCAGAGGGGGAATGCTGCCAGCCTATTGGGCACCATGTCTGGCGGCGACACCCTAGAATGTGTGTATTATTTGTAATTTTTGTGTCTTGTATTATTTTGTTTTAATTTTATTTAAGTTTTAGGATATTTTAGTTTTAGCATATTTTAGTTTTAGGATTTTATGTTAATTAGCTCCTATATTGAAAGAATAAAAAGAGAGTCTCCCATCTACTAAAAAAAAAAAAATAGTAAACCGACCGATTGACCTCGGAAATTCTTAGCCTGATTTACTAACAAAAGAGGCGCTGCTTTTGTCATGTAACAATTGACGAATTTGATGAAATGGGGATAAGGAAGAAGATTTTTTCTAGTATGCTTGTGAAAATCATGATTTCCTACAAACAAAGCTACGTATTAGGTATAAAAATCGTGGTAATGGAACAATTAAACGTACCTACAATACAATTAAAGATTGAAAAATAAAGTCTCGAACGGGACTTAAACCCGGAACCTGCCAAACCGTGGCTGTGCTTTTGTCAAATTAACACTCAGTTGCAGAAACGCTCATTATAATTAATCCTCCATTAAATCTCTTGCTGCCACTTTTTATCTTGTTGACGTAGTAAAAGCTAGCAAGAGATTTAATTGAGAATTAAATCTAATGAGCGTTTCTGCAACTGAGTGTAAGATACCGACCCTAACTACGTCAGAGAACGAAATTCTTCAACCCATTCCTGAAGGGAAGTTTTATTTGAAATGGCACAAAATGGCTGTAACATCAGTAATAAATATTTGAAATATAAGTAACCTAATTATTAAAGCTTTAAAATTATTTTCCTAATTTCTAAACCAGTAATTCTAAGCAAATTACGTGCCAAGGGTTATTATTTGTATCCGTTTAATGCTGAAATAACTGAGGCATTCGCGGCCACGGTCCGGATAAATTGGCTTTTTTAATTTCCGCGCATGCCTGCGCCACCTGCACTTAACAGGCGAAACGCGATCTGAATTGCGAACATCAAGCAACGTTTTATTTTAAAAAACAGAAAGCGGAAGATTTATGTACACATTTTTTTTTTATTGATGGTGATGCTAGGACTAACGATCGTGAAGTTTAGATACAGATCGGGATGTTTTTATACAGGATGTAAGTGACAGCCTAGCAAATACTGAAACGGCGAAATCAGGTCATCAAACTGAACAACTTTCACTATGGAGCCTACCTCAGGAAACGAAAAACAGCTGTCCCATACAGTTTAGTAGGGTAATCTGTATGGGACAGCTGTTTTTTTCGCGTTTCCTGAGGTAGGCTCCATACCTAGAGAAAGTTGTTCACGCAAAAAAAATCGGCTGTCCCATACAAAACTGCTGTACCTACCCTACGAAACTGTATGGGACAGCTGATTTTTTTCGCGTTTCCTGAGGTAGGCTCCATAGTGAAAGTTGTTCAGTTTGATGGTCTGAGTTCACCGTTTCAGTATTTGCTAGGTTGTCACATACACCCTGTTTAGTTTCATAATGGATTGGTATAAAATAAATTTTTCAATGAAACGACAATTGACAATCGACGTAAAAGCGAAACAAATGTACTTCGTCGATCCTGAAAATTGCCGATAGAGCTCGCAGCTATCAATTTTGTTGGTTGATTGCGATAACTTGAACTAAAACCTATCGATACCGACAAATAGACAATTAGGGATTGCAATCCGGTTTTCCGGATCCGGTAATCCGGCGGATCCGGCACCATTTACGGCCTACCGGATCCGGCACTAGTTAGCTCCGCTTTTTTAATGAAAATTCTCGCGGTGGACGTCGCTTACGACATTATTGAGTCACCTGCTACGACAATCCGCACAAATTTGTCCTAGGTATGGAGTTCTTTTCTTCCCTACCATATTAATTATGTCATTATAGAAATGACGGCAGAAAAGTTTTATTTTGTTATCCTGTTAAAAGTACTTATATACAAATTAACAGTAGGTATAGTAGTACATACCCTGCCTGTCTCAGTCTGAGAAAAGAAAAATAACCATAAATGTGAAAAGTGTGGATGTTAGGCGGTCTCTCATAGTCAATGCTTTGAGGCCTAGAAAATGTTTTTTTCGCATTATTAAGACGATAGAAACAATCACTTTGTAACAATACAAATTTTTTTCACAGTTGCTAGAACACCTGTATTGTTTTACAGTTGATTTTAAAATGAAAACGCAAATGATTATGGATATTACCAATCCGGTCGGATCCGGCGGATCCGGCCGGATCGATGAAAATCCGGTCGGATCCGGCCGGATTGAAAATTGCACCGGATTGCAATCCCTATAGACAATATACGGCCAAAAACTCTACATCTTAAAAAAATCACAATTACAAAACTGTAAACATTTACTTATAATGTCATGTTTACAGCAGAATTGCTTAGCATTATGAAATAAACAATATCGCGACAATTAGGTATCTAAAAAGAAGCCGATATCGAAAACAAAAAACCAAACACAAATTGTAGAAAAACTTCCATTACAAGCTTGGACTTAAGTAAACAAGAAAACTTATTTGGCCTTTAAAAGTGCAATCAACAAAATATTTACTCATCTGTAATTACAATTTCAGAACTACAAAATTCGAACACTCACAATGGGGAGCCGGATTCGTTAATTCAATACCTTGCTCAGCATTTCGCAAGCACTGAAAGTTGCAACTTTTCACAATCAGTTTGCAAGCTTAATGGCTGCTAGCGAAAAACATTTTCAGGTAGAGCACTGCACAATATATTTTACTAGTTAAAAGTCGTAGAGCAGAGTAAACAATCAACACTTATATATTTATTTATGGTTCAGGGGCTGAAATTAGGCAACAGAACACCAGGAGTGCGATTTTTGAATCTCATTCGCTGAGCTCAGCAGTTGAAAATGTCCAAATTACTATGGAGATACGCATCTTTCTACTGCTGATTTGACTTTCAAAAATAATACTACAGGAGAGAGATTTTTGAGAGTCAAATCCCCAGTAGAAAGATGCATGAGAACGCTTTTGTATGAGATTTAAAAACCGTTCAAACTCACCGATGACATTCAAAAATCGCATCCCAGAACGTTTGGTCCGATGATAATTTGAGGGTGACATTGGATCAGATTCGCACGGGACCGTGACAAGAGGCGCAATAAAAGAAGAAGCGGTATTATTGATTGATAAATTCATTTGCATTTACAAAGATATATATTTTTTTACCCTCTAATAATTATGTCGGTGACAGGGTAGTAGCCAAGATCAAAAAGAAAGAAAAAGGTTGAACACAAACCAAAGTAGCACTGGACTGCGATTTTTGAATCTCATTCGCTCAGCAGTTGAAAATATCAAAATTACAATGGACCTTTCTACTGCTGATTTGACTTTCAAAAATCGCACTCCTGAAGTGTGATTTTTGAAAGTCAAATCAGCAGTAGAAAGATGCGTATGTCTATAGTAAAATCGCACTCCTGGTAAGAACTTCCCGAGCGAGAACACAGAAGGAGGACAGAGTATTCTGGAGAAGAATTTGTACCCAAGGAAGTCAAAATGGGTTGATAAATTTATCCCATATCACTTGTGTGCTACGAAGTAGATAGGTACTTGCTCATTTTCATTGTAGCAAACACTACGATTATGGAATAGTTTACAAATTGCCTTTTAGTTCAAGGATGACACACCAGTCCTCACTCTTCAAAACAATAGCCACGGGCAAAGTGCCAAATTGCTCCAAAGCCATATTCGTACCGCAGGAATGCAACCGACCGCTTTGGATACGAACAATGCTTTACAGAAAACATAATTCGTTTGTCTGAAAACGACAATAGGATATGACAATTAAATACCCATTTTCGGGAGAGGGAATTTTCGAATTTATTTGAACGTTTAATTTACACGGTTTCGTTTACGTGGTTTTGTCATGAGGTGTCATGGACTCCACATTTACACGAGACAAAGGCTAGAATTTAAATGGGAATATTTCACAGATTCACTGATGGATAAATGATCAAATACCTATGATGCCTGAATGCGGGTTAGACTAAGTCGAAAATTTGCCGGACCGTTATTTACTAGGTGGGTGGGTGGGTGGATGGGTGGTGAATGTATGTTGAACATAGCTGCATCATACTTTTAACTCCTGCGTATTACGGATGCAAGTTGACTGGTCGAGTTGAGTAAATAATCATTATTTAAAGTAGGAATTACATAGGGATTGTACATGTTACGTTTCAGCCATTGTCGAGTAGTTTGTGGGAGTATCTATCCCTATCTCTGGGATGGTCTTTGATCAAAAACAACAAGAAATTGCGGAATACGGAGCCTCGTGGCAAGCAAAAATGCGAAACGCACGAACACCGCGCGAAAGACAAAACGCGCGCGGGTAAACTTGCAACGTGACTCCTTTCAATTAATATTGTAGGAAAAAAGGTGGGTTTTGTTTTTTACGTTGGCAGATATAAGCATAAATATAAAAAAAATCAATTCGAATTGATATTTGCGCCGCTTTAAACATTTCCGTGACATATTGAAAGCCAATAAATGAAAATCACTGTTATATAATTCTTGTTGACACAACATAATACTAAGTATTATTTTCCTCTTACAAAAAATGGAAACCTTTCGTACAAACAGTTCACGTTTCTTAGGGAATTTAATATTGCCTGACGGATCTTACCCTAAATATTTAGTGGGTCAGCTTTCCCAACAATTTGTTATCTACGTTTTAGGGTTCCGTAGTCAAACAAGGAACCCTTGTACATTCGTCCATTCTGTCTGTCTGTATGCCCTGCCTCAATTATTTCCTTATTTTGAAACTTTTAATCAAAATTTAGCGTAAAGTATCAGTTGCAGAAATGCTAATTAAAGTTAATCCTCCATCAAATCTCTTGCTGTCACTTTTTGTCTTGTTGACGCAGTAAAAGCTAGCAAGAGATTTAATGAAGGATTAACTTTAATGAGAGTTTCTGCAACTTAGTGACGACATAATAATCCAAAAACAGAAATATGGTAATTAAGTAGGTGTACCAATACGCCGGAAAGGCGGTTGGAAAAAAAATTCTTCTTCTCAATCAAGTGACGTGTCCATGGATATGAAAGGACGTTTCATTATTTTCTTGTAACCTGGCAAAAAACACCAGAGTTCGCTGACCGAATCACGCTATCGTACTTTCCTACTTGTACGAATAGAATAGCTACGGAACACTATCATGGGCGAGTCCGACACGCTCTTGTTTTTTTCTTTTTAGAAGCTAGAGACGGAGTTATACTCGTCGCAAATTAGACGGGATAAGTTATAGCTTTTTTCCAAAACATTACTCATTGTTTCTTTCGGCCCACAAAACTGTTTAATTTTGTTTTTAAATTAGTGCGCAGCCTGGTTACTGATGGATGGTCATCATTTGTTAATCTTAGTCACTTTGAACGACATTGCCATGTTGGATGCTCTTCCATTTCCTTCTCTAAGCTATTAAAGTTTTTTTTGAGACTTGACTTCAGGTTTTATGTATTTTTCAACACACTTGCTCATAAAATGGCTCTAATTTCACCGCAATCAGGCACATAATGACACCTGTAATCAGACTGTGACTTTTTCATTACTATTATTCAGGGTTTTCATTACTATATTCACAAGAGAGTCATAGGTTTTTTTTATTGGTTGATAAAAAAGATCGTGTTCAATAGTACAAAATAAACTTTTTATCTACTAAATAAAACGATTTTTTTATTATTATTTTCTTAACAAGTGTGTTGAAAAACGTCGTATGATACACGTGTGTATTGATGATTACCGTCCTCGGCTCTCTTAAGACCCTCGCCAACATTACTCACTTGTACCATAATGTACCTTTGTTTAATAATACACAAGATAACGTTCAAGTATCGACGTTTAGAGTTTGTATCTAATTTAGCTCGATACCTGTGACATAATGTCGCACAAGTAAATTTTTTTATTAGGTAAGTACGTCTCTATCGCTCTTATTTTTTGTGAAATGAAATTCACAGTAATGTAATAATTCGGTACGTAAAGTTTGTTATTGTAATACAGTTATAAATGGGAAGGTAGGCATTTAATTTGCTTAACCAGGAGGTCCAGGAAATTTCTGACCCAATGTTCGCTTGTTCAATATTGTTTAATAAAATAAACATCACTATCTTTCTATCAACTATATCCAATATGCCATCCGCTGACCCTTTTACGAGTTAACCCGTCATCGTGATTATCCGATAATGGTACTCTTCCGAAATTATAAAGTAATTTATCACTTTCACAGGTCATTTGGCGAACTGTCATTATTCATTTCAATTCCTAAATGGGGAACAGGTTGAGCGAAAAGCTCCATTGTGTTTCTATCATCCATTTTATGGCGACGTTAAGCAAAAATGGTCTTTGTACGCAGGTTTTTTTTTATATCCAGATAATATGTTTTACTAGAATTTAGTCAAGACTTGTACTAGATAACGGTACGGAAAATATAATAAATAGATACGTAATCCATGACTCGGATAACAATTCTTCATCATCACATAGCTTCGTCGCCTAAACAAAAAAGTTTTAAATGACAATGGGCAAAAGTGTATGGAACTTGGTCCAAGAGCCTCCACTCATGAGACTTGCGAGAAATGAGAGTGATTCTGGCATCCTATTAAAAGCCTATTAAATTCAGTCCTGGTGGTATCTCGCTGTGGTCATGATTCATGCTCATGTTGGTTTTTCCATGTTTTGCTATTTTACCATAGACTACCTATTACCTACACAAGTTTCACGATTGTATGTATAGCCGTTTTTACGATCAAGTAAAAACAAAAAAAAAACAGTTCCCACTTAATTTTTTACGTTTTGCATTTTTTATTATTTATTAGCAAATCCAAAATAATAACATATTCTGTGAACATTTCAACTCGGTACTTATTACAGTTCAATAGATACATTCCTGCCCTTTAACGCCTATATTTATATACCCTACACGTGCAGAAGCAGCGTTACCTAATAATTTAATTAATAATCCAGTTGCGAGACTATTTTTTTCACTGACTGACTTTCCTTTTTCTTTTTTTTCTTTTCTTTTTTTTTTTTTTTTTTAGTCTCAACTGAATTATTAATTAATTAAACAAAAATTCTTATCTCCCCTTATTCCTACTCGTATCTAAAGCCTTCACAAAACTTTTCTAACTGTTATAAAATTCAAACGCCTTTAAACTTGATAACTTTCCATTATTAATATTGAAAGAGTTGCGAGAACTTTAAGAAAGTTAAGGCCACGTTACTTTTAAGGTGCCCGGTGAAAAATGTTAATTGTCATTTAAAACCAAGCTCTTCATAATATACAAAGGCTTGTGATAAATAAAGAGTAATTAATTTTTTCCCTTATTCGTTTATTTTCTTTTTCTCTTCCGCTCTAAATGGAATTAGGGAAGCGGGTATTTTTTAAGTATACTCACAAACTTCTTGATTTTTTTCGCTATAAAATATATTTATAGGTACTTATTTACCTTCTTTAACAGGGTGATTAAGTGTTCCGTTTCGTCAATTTTGGTACGAAAATCGAAAAAATAATGAATTTCTTCTTCAAAGTTTGTAGGTTTCCTCTAGTTTTAAACTTTGTACATTTCCTTACAAGCTGTGCTATGCTACTCGTATGCCCGGCATCCGTAGCAATGCAAATTTTTTCCGACACCCACTTGGTCGTTTTTTTTCTTTCCCTAAAATAAAAACATAAATTTTCGGACTATTACGAACATTTAAAAAATAAATTGCCACACTACTGTCCAGCCATTCTCAAGTGAAACGGTTACCAACGAATATCATTTCATGTCCCTAGATTCACACAAATATAAACTCAAAGATTAACTGAACCGAAACCCATGTCGTGTATAATAAACATAAACTTTCTATTTCCCGGGACGTCCGGTTCCAAGCAAAGGGTTCCCTTAGGACGTCCAATAAGGAAATCAATATTGCTGTTACAGCACCATATTGTAGGTTCAAAACTATTAGGACATGCCCTTTTTGTTTCGTTTCAGTATAGGGTACGAATAAAGGTTTTTTTATGATCATGTAGTGGCTTTTTAGCGGCTGCCGTCCGGTCGGGTTTCCTGGGATTTTTCCCTAGTAAACTAGGGAAGCTTCTGGCTGGGATTTTTACACATAGGATTTGAATCTTTTGAAAGATACAATTAATTCGCGACTATTTTCACCGGGATGGCAGTCTAAACTCTCATATATTCTGAGCTATAGACGCCCCGGCTAAGCACGGGTACCACAAATAACACAAACCTCCTCGTGAATCAGTCTAATTATTAGTGAAAACCGTTTCAAAATCCCTACAGTAGTTTCTAAGATTAGCCTATGGGTGACTTTAATTTATACAGGGTCCAACTTAATATGCTGACACTTTTTTAAGGGGATTATCAGACCATCAAACTGAACATCTTTCACTATGGGACCAACATCGAAATCGCAAAAAAAATAACAGTTGTCCCATACAAAACTGCAAACCTACTCGAGCCAAATGTATGGGACAGTTGTATTTTTTTTCGCGATTTCGATGTCGGTCCCATAGAGAAAGTTGTTCAGTTTGATGGTCTGATCATCCTCTTAAAAAAGTGTCAGCATATTAAGAAGGACCCTGTATGTGTAGTGATATAGCATATTCACTTGCAGTGCAGTTCTGAGGTGCGATTTTTAAATCTCATTCGCTGAGCTCAGCAGTTGTAAATGTCAAAATTACAATGGAGATATTCATCTTTCTACTGCTGATTTGACTTTCAAAATCGCACTACTGAATTATGATTTTTGAAAGCGAAATCAGCAGTAGAAAGATGCATATCACTATAGTTATTTTGACATTTTCGACTGCTGAGCTCACCGAATGAGATTCAAAAATAGCTCTCCTGGATTAGAATATACCTAAATGGATTTTATAGTGCTTTATAGTACATATTTGTAGTATTTTATAGTCTCAGATAAAAAATTGAGATGATCGTAAATGTTCCATTTCGAACATGTTAAATGGCTACGGAAGCTTAACATGAGTGTGTCAGACACACTCTTGGCCGGCCTTTTTTTAATAACGCCTACACCGCTAATGGTGTATTTGACACGAATTATAATTGCTGATTAAATCGTGATAATTCATAATAATTATTTTATCAACCTACTGGTAACATTTTCCGTCAAAAATATCTCGCTTTTTAGTCTGAAAATCCATGGAATTACAATTCCTTGTTTGCTTTCCTTGATTCAGTTGGCTTCGGCGTTATAGATAGCAGCAAAAAATAAATAAGTGTAGCTCAAAGTTCTTAGACTTCCCAATTTATTTACCTATAAAATGAATTTGCGTCACATTTCAATAACTCTTTGTAACTTTATAGTCGAGTATTGTAACTGGAAACTATTGAAACTGTAACAAATCATTTGAAACATTTTCCGAACGATTTCTATTCAGTTTTCTACTTTTCCATCCACTCCATTGTACTTTAGACTTTTATACTCTTTTAAGGGGCCATAGGTCCCGACGAATATTTTCTATGAGAAGCGCGATTGCCGAGCGCTCCGAAAAGTGTGTGCGTGAGCCGTATTTTCGATTAAAAACAACTAACCAAAGTACTTTTTCTAGATTTTATTTATGATTGCACTAGTTAAACTAATGGTGAATATGTGAGTATAAATACCAACAATAGGAAACTATTTTAAGTTCTTCTAAACCGAGAAAAATGTTTAAAAATGCATGAAAATACGTCATCTTTGTGACGATTTTCTATCGAGTGAAGTAATTCCAATCGTGTATTCAGTTGATGATTTCACTAGATGAACTATCCAAAAATACTGAGGTATGACTTTAGTTTCGGTAAATGGTATAAATTTAGTCGTAAAATGAAAAATAAAAGATGCCTCCGAGGTATTTCCACCTACTATTACGTCTTAATGTCCTCATAGTCTTTTATAAAAGAAAGTAAGTTTAATTTACATTCGATTTTAAATACAATTTTATTACCACTTGAATCTTATTAACATCACAGAGTACTATAATTACTAACAACTTACTTATTGTCAATGTGACCATAGAACAAGTATACCTACAGGGTGTTTAATAAGTAACAAGAAATTTTTAAAACTCTTTGGGGGTTGTTTAGACCGTCAAACTGAACAACTTTCTCTATGGGACCAACATCGAAATCGCGATAAAAATAATTTTATATCCCATACATATTTTAGCTCTAGTCGATTTGTAGAGTATAGAACATAATTTATTTTTTCGCGATTTTGTTATTGCTCCCATAGTGAAAGTTGTTCAGTTTGATGGTCTACACCACCCCCTTAAAGGTTTATTTGTATTTTTGTAACACCTTGTATAACAATGCAAAAGCCATGTAAAATGAAACCACCTCTCACTTTACCCCTTTTATAATTGTAAAAGCCAAAATCTAGTCCCATCACGAAATTTCCATAATTTTAAACCTTGAAATTTGGCACGTATATATTCTCTTTCATTCTAGGTCGCTGAAAATGGATTTTTCAAAATTAAACCTTAAAAGTTGGGAGATAAGAAAACCTAAATGATGAAGATTGTATGGGGAGCGAAAGACGGGAAATCCAACCTAGTTTTCTATATTCCATGTTGGCTGCATTAGCCATTAGCCTTCTACCGGTTGCACGGGGTTTATTTTCCGTCCACGCCTTCTATTAGAGTTAGATAACAGACAATGTACAATATTGTCCAATGATATAGACATTACCAAACTTTAGTGACTACCGAACTGTTTTGTAAAACATAATCAAACATTTGGTTAAAACAGCTAAACAATTGGCTATTTATAAATGTTTTACAGAACTGTTCGGTAGTCACTAAAGTTCAGTTACATTTAACAAACATTTAGTTAAAGATTTCTTTGAGTGTGACACCATCAACCGACCTTTAATCAGAAAATCAACGCCCTGCTTTCGGGCAAGGTTAATGTGGAGTTGGGACCTATTTGCTGCTGTAGCATACAATAAATTACATGTTGTTCTTCTACTGGTGTTTCGTTGTATTTTTGTTTTGTAAACTTAGTGCCAAGGTACCTACTGCTTTGTTATACTTACACACACAGTCATTCATTAGTCTACATAAAATGTGTTGTTTACTCGCAACCTACTTCCCTTCCTAACAGGTAGGAAGAGTAAACATTAGTTCGATATTGCTTCGCCGCGTACGTACACTCGTAGCGAACTGAAGCGAAGTTTTATGAAGTACCCAGCTACTTGATATGTCTCGTCCCATATATGAAATCCTGGAATTCAAGTTATATTTATCTTTATAACTATGACACAGATGTTTGAAAAGAGGATTTCTCAATAATATGGGACATTGTTACTTGCTATGGATGAACTAATTTAGTATGAGACGGCTTTGGTGCCAGCAATCATTTTTCCATATTCTTTAGTCATTCAGGAACGATAATCTCCACAATAAGTAGAAAGTAGCAAATTGTTGAAAATTGACACATATTTTGTAAAAAATGTTAATTGCTAAATTTTCATTGGGAGAATATTGTATATGCAAGAGAAGCATCAACAAGAAAAAAAAATCCATCAATCGCCTTTGATTTTCAGGATGTGATGAGGAGTTCAACTATCTTTGCAGAAGGAAGCGATTAATATCGTTCAAAAAAAAATCGTTTATGTCTTTTATGAAGTTAAAAAACTGGGTGCGCGGCACACCCGAGCCTCACAAGCTAATATGAAACGCTAGAAAATGTTTACTCGTATCGTATAGGTACCTACGTGTATAAAAGTAGTGTTAATGAGTCTGCAAAGTTTGTCCTTCTTTCGCCTACGGGCGCTATCGGTAGGTATTTTCTCACCAATAAAAGTGTTAGTCCGCGAACTACCTAAGCCTAGGTGTGTACTCCCTTGGCCCTATTATGGTCAAATTGTCTCCTTTAACAGAGTATGGTATTATGGTATGGTATATCCTTACAAAAATAAGCAGTAGAATATAGCCTGACCTAATTTTACAGGAGGCAGTTAACTTACGGTTAGTAGCATAAAATCAACTCCATAATTAAATCCTGAAATTGTGTGTTTAGAACACCAACACAAAATAAAAAGCCTCGGGCAATTTAACAGGATACGATGAGCTTTGATGTTGAATTACAAATAATGTTGTCGGCGAAGCTGCCTAACTTTCCGATTGTTGACTGCAAAGTCAGTCCTATCGGAATAGGACACACAGGGTGAAATTGATATCATTAGCATTATCTTAACTATTATAAAACCGTAAAATCATGAGGAATAAAAAAGTAGCGGTTCTCTTCATATAAATTCAAATAACATTCGTTAGCGAGATTTAAAAACGTGCAGCGCCATCTATTGACAAAATTGTTAGTTTGTTTGTTTGTTCGCGCATCACGCAAAAACTACTGAACCGATTTTGATGAAACTTTTTTTGTTTGATAGCTTATGATCTGACTTAAAATCTGGTATATAATTTGTGCGGACGAAGTCGCGGGAAAACACTAGTATTAAACTAAGTCTACTCATCAAACTGAACAACTTTTACTATAGGAGCGATCCGATCGGAGCCAAAAAAAATCAGCTATGTTGCATACATTTGAGTTGAGTAGGCACTGCAGGTTAGTACGGGACAGTTGACTTTTTTTGCTACGATCGATCGGTTTGCTACCATAGTAAAATTTGTTCAGTTTGATGGGTAGACTATTAGTTTCAAAAGATGCTAATGATATCAATTTCACCCTATAGATAGGCTATAATACTAGTTATACAGGGTCCTTCTTGATATGCTGTCACTTTTTTAAGGGGATGTTCAGACCATCAAACTGAACAACTTTCTCTATAGGACCAACATCGCATTCGCGAAAAAAAAATTTGCTGTCCTATACATTTGGCTCGAGTAGGTTTGCAGTTTTGTATGGAAGAGCTGATTTTTTTTGCGATTTCCATGTTTGTCCCATAGAGAAAGTTGTTCAGTATGACGGTCTGATCATTCTCTTAAAAAAGTGTCAGCATATTAAGCTGGACCCTATAGATATCTTGCTTACTTAGAAATAGTACCTACCTAATATAAACTTTATACTATATAAATTCATACGACACAACAAACTGAAAAAATATTTTTTTTTGGTCTACAGGGTGTAACAAAACACCCTAGTAGTAAACGTCCTTAGTTTAAAAGGATGTAGACGTCCTTAGTACATTTATATTCATATTTTGCTGCTTACTTAAAAAAAACTATTCTTACTATTTGTATTTAATTATCTGCAAGGTCGCTCGCCCCTATCTCGTCAAAACAATCTATCGAGCCATTAGGAACTACTTTTTCTTTTTTAATACTTTTCTGAAAATCCCTCATTAGAAACTGAATGTTAAGACGTAATAGTAGGTGGAAATACCTCGGAGGCATCTTTTATTTTTCATTTTACGACTAGATTTATACCATTTACCGAAACTAAAGTCATACCTCAGTATTTTTGGATAGTTTATCTAGTGAAATCATCAACTGAATACACGATTGGAATTACTTCACTCGATAGAAAATCGTCACAAAGATGACGTATTTTCATGCATTTTTAAACATTTTTCTCGGTTTAGAAGATCTTAAAATAGTTTCCAATTGTTGGTATTTATACTCACATATTCACCATTAGTTTAACTAGTGCAATCATAAATAAAATCTAGTAAAAGTACTTTGGTTAGTTGTTTTTAATCGAAAATACGGCTCACGCACACACTTTTCGGAGCGCTCGGCAATCGCGTTTCTCATAGAAAATATTCGTCGGGACCTATGGCCCCTTAAGAACCAGAATCAAAATGATCGGTTTGTCAAAAACACTTTTCGATTCGATATTAATCTATCATCATTTAACATGGTGGGTCCAATAGATACTCTTTCTAGCTTATACTGTGGCCCTACAAAGATAAAGAAATATTGGCAGAACAGACATACAAAACAAGTAAAAAGAAGAAACAGTCCAGGCGACTTTATAACTGGTTTAAAAAGGAATTTATTGCGGCGGCTCCGCAAGATCAGCGCTCCTAGTGTTCCAAGACTATTTGTCTCTGTCCCACTGACAGAGAGCTATTGTTTCCCGGCCTGTGTCCACCACACCGCAATATTGGTTTTATTTGCCCTCTCTGGGACTTTTATTAATAGGCTTTAAAGCCGAGCGGCATTTCTGTGAGTTTTTACAGCCTAATAATAGAGATAGCCTATTTCCGATTATGAGCACAGTGCCTAAAATGAAAGATGCCACAGGTGCATACCTACAATGCTAATTGACGAAGCAGTTTGCCTACAACACATTTTTAGTGTTACCTTGAGATTGATAATATAGGGTCCTTCTTAATATGCTGATACTTTTTAGTGGGATGACCAGGCCATCTTACTGAACAACTTTTTCTATGGCACCAACATCGAAATTGCGATCAGCTGTACACCTACTTGAGCCAAATAATGTATGATTTGCAGATTTTTTTTCGCGATTGTTATGTTGGTCTCTAAGAGAAAGTTGTTCAGTTTGGTGGTCTGATCATCCTCTTAAAAAACTGTCAGCATATTAAGTTGGACCCTGTATACCTATAATACCTACTCGTACTAGTTTCTAGAGAACTTGCCTGCTTAGAAATAGTAACATAAAATGCACTCTTTAGTAGCCTCGTGTCATACGACGCAACAAACAGGAAATAATTCAGTGGTCTACCAACAGGGTGTAACGAAACACCCTAGTGATAATTTTAGGGTTAAAACCATCAAACTGAACAACTTTCACCATGGAGCTGGCGCTCGATAGAACAATGAAATTTTTTTTAGTCTGCTGTTTCATGCAAAACTGCAGCAGTACCTCCTAACGTACTCGATTCAAATGTATGTTTTTTTTTCGACATTGTGTCCATAGTTAAAGTTGTTCAGTTTTATGGACCCCTTCAAATATTAATGAGGTGTTTTATAATATACATAGGCACATAAACTTACGACCGTAATCCCTTTCAACATTGCTACAACTAACGACTTTCTGTTGAAGAATGTAGCATGTACAATTTAAGTATTGTCTTTTATAACCACTTTATATTTCAATATCACAAGTGTATCACTCATGTATCGTTCTAGTTCAGAACTGACGTTAACAACGTTATACCTAGTTGTCAGTTGCTGTCCACCAATATTCGCAACTACCCTCAAATTCAATAACTCAATGTTGACGTTAATCCAATTCCATACCACGGCAGGCAATATGATCAAATTATGGATTAACTAGCGAACCTCCCCGGCTTCGGGTACAGAAACCTTCAACGTGAATTGGTCTGTCTGTTAGTGAAAACCATAGAACGTTATAAGAGGGGTTAGAAATGCAAAGTAGCGCTTTTGCTTCGGAGACGGCTGTCGCCACTTGTCTTCCCGCTCACGCTGCTACAATTACTCATGTCCTCTCGCTCGCACCACGCCGCGAGCCTTATGGTGTTAAGCAAATCATTGCTTAACCTGTGGCGACACGTTCCACAGCTACTTTGCACTTCTAACTGTGGTGAAAACTGCGTCGGAATTTTTAGAGTAACCTATAGTTTCCGAGATTAGCCTATACAGATAACGCGGACACTCCACTTACTAATAATTCAGTTTACGGATATAAACATTCAATCAATTTAGGGCATTGACGAGATCAAACTAAAAATAAAACAACTGCCCGGTAAAATCTGAAATCTTTAATTAAAAAGTTTTAAAGCAGTTCGGAATTTAAATTGTGGTGAATGCAACGATTACTTCATGAACACTTCGCAAATTTTACTTTGTTAGCCCGGATACTCGTAAATCAATTAACTGACTTTTAATAAGTTTAAAGTGGCTCATCAGATTGAATTAGCAACTGTCTTAATATTAGACAATCAGAAATTAGTTTAGAACCTTGAATGACGAAAATTCTTTGAAGTTTATCTTTTCTAACAAACCTTATAATTATAAAAATATCGATTATGTCTACAAAAAGCAAGTAGTTATACACACTGTCGTTCGACAAACAAATATACATACCTAATACAACAAAATAAATGTGCATTTTTATTTAATTTATTAAGACAACATTACAATTTTGTTACATATTCTTTCTTCTTTGTTAGATAAATCAAGACGCCCCAATTAAAAATCTCTTTATAAAACCACCGTATTAAGTAATATCTTAGAGGAGCCCCACTTGCGCCAACCACGGGTTAGCAATTAGGGTAATTCTAGGATAGATGCCGCACTTTTTGAAATATCGTTATATTTCTCAGTTCAATGACAGGAACCAAATAAGATGGTAGGATACAGATACATTGGTCCTTCGTCTACTATTTCATTCGAAAAAAATATCATCATTGTTTATACTTTTTATGCTTTGTTAATTTTCCCTGACCTCTAAAATTTGAAGTATATATGCCCCATAGCGGATAGTTGCATCACCAGTAAAAACAGCCTAAGGGATATGTGCCCTATCAAGAAAAAAACACTTTTTATGCAAGAACATTAGTTATTTACGATGAATGGATGAATCCAAATAAAAATGATATTTTTTATTTTTCTCAAAGAAGATTTAACCTATTAAATGACAGTAGAGTATAGATGCCCCATCAAAAAGAACTAAATTTACTCTTTTTGATGGGGCATCTATACTCTACTGTCATTTAATATGTTAAATCTTAATATTATAAATAATTTGCTACCTAAGCAGGTACATAACAATCATTGCAATACCTATTTGCATGCTCATCACAACATCTATAACAATATCTGAATAATTAAGGATCAGCCTCAAGCTAGAGGATAGACGCCCCTAGAGGCATCTATACCTTAACAAAATTGGGGCAAGTATACTTTTCGTAGGGGATAGATGCCTATTGCAATAACAAATAAACAAAATCATGAAATTAAAAACAATCTTCTTTATATCGGGTATGCATACACTACTCTTAAATAGGGAAACACCAAAAAAATTTTTTTTATTTATCTGGGAAAAAGTATAAACACCACAACAACACCGTAAAATAATAATTGTAAATATTACCTTCGCGCCAAAACTTCTAAGGAAACTCACTCGTGCGTACAACCACTCAGCGTCGTGTAGCGCGGCACCCTACGCGGGGGCGGGAGGGTCTCTTGTTTAGTAGTAGAATGACCGCCACCCAAGGTCGCGAAACTAGAGTTTTCAAATTCAGGGCGTCTATCCCACTGCGGCATCTATCCTAGAATTACCCTAACTCCGGATAAAATAGCTCTCTCATTTGTTTTTCTATACAAAAAATCATGGGTTACCAACTTAACCTGGAGTTTATTGCGACCCCGCCTCCCCCCCCCCCCCTTGTACCAATTATAAACATTTAAACATTGATAATGCAATCTGTTCTCATGATGGTCCGATGTTGTAAGGAAGGAAATAGACAGCTACGCGCTCTCCATCGACGATGTTCAGGATAGAGCGAAATGGAAGAAACAGACATGGAAAGCAGACCTCGCTTTCCACATAAACTTATCATATAAATCCATAACTTACTCGTAAACTGTGAAATGTAAGTAAAGAACTAATTCGCGGAGCTACGATAACGTTGGGTGCCGCCGTCGCGTCGGAATGCAGCGACGACGCGCCCCTTGAAGTGGAAATCCATTGATATTAGGAGTTATCTTACGCTGCACTTCGCTTAACTACCGGGCTCTTTAGTTTGCTTCAGCGTGCTGATCTACATTTTTAAGTCACTACTTTCTTTACATTATAACTAGCTGTACATAATATTAAAATAGGTAAAAGAAAAACAAAGAATAAAGATAATAAAAACCCTATAAACAAAACACCTCATTTAAGGCCTCGCCTTTCTTTACATTAAAATTTTGTTGGGATAGGTAGTACCTATATCCAGTTGAATTTGCCAGTTTAATTACCAACTTAAAGCTGAAACAAAACAAAGGAAGATAGTCTTCGTTGCAAAACATTTGCTGTTCGACAATACTACTTATTATTTTTAGATGACCTAAAAATGTTTGTGTAGAAATGTTTGTTTAGACTTTCCATAGAAAATCAGTCGACTCGTTTCTCAACCCATGTTCAATACGTGTAATAGCAACGAACTGTGATGCACATCTGCTGTCAACAATCTATGAAAAACATCTTTTATCTTTTTCATCTAGTAAAACTGGAATCTTAGCATATCTGTAGATTTAATAGAATTTAGATCAAAATTAATTCACGGGATAATTATATTATTTGCATGACTAAAAACTCAATTTAGATGGCGTTTTCGGAAAACCTAAAATTGTATTTAAAGGCAAACATTATTTAAATCAAAAGCTATGCTAATCTAAAATTTTCAAAATATAGCATCAGGGAATAGGTACTGTGGGGACTTGCCATAGATGTCAACACCCACAAGTTATAGCAAAGAAGCTAACAGATGGCGATACCGTCGCGCTCAGAAATATGCTCCATACAAAGACAACGTTCACCGTAAATACGTAACTCGTAACCTACTATAAATAAGGTTCACAATCGAATGCGAGACATAAATCGCGCAAGAGAAATAATCACAGAGATTCGGTATTATATACAAGGTTCAACTAAGAACCACGGCCGGTCCCCAGGCTTCACACTAAGCCTGGTGGAAGATCTTCCCTTTTCAATGCAGGAACATTCCCAAGTACCGCCTCCATAGTACCTACATTTCAGAGGTATTTCGTACAAAGTCGTGATAGCAGCTTAGTTTCCCCCAGGGGTATATTGTTTAATTTTAAATAGGTACCAACACTTAGTTGGTTACTACTAGGTGTTAATAGCACAAATCTCTAAGGATATAAAACCTAATTTGCCTGCTTTCATAGCTTGATCTTTAGACTTTAGACCGTATGTTTTACAAATGCGTAATCAAACAACTTTCGTGTTACGTAATTACCTAAGTAAGATTGAACTGGACATGTCTGCGGCATTCAATAATGACCTATGGGCCAAAACCGCCAACTGGTGCCCAGCAAAACGAAATACGGTTCTCGGCAGACCTAGAAGAAGGTGGCGGGACGAAATCGAAAGCTTCCCTTAGAACTAGCCTATCGAAGCGCAAAACCTGGAGGCAAGGAGAGAATGGAGAGAGGCCTTTCCCAAAAATGGGACAGCGACGACTGATATAATAATAATAATTAAGAAGGCAGGTACCAACAATTTTGGGAAATAATAATTTTTAGTTAGTCTGAAAAACCAGATTCGTTAAAACAGTTATGCATGATGAGACAAAAATCAATTTTAATGAAATTTCAGAACCAAATTACGGATTTTACGAATGGACGGTTTCGCCATAATTTATTTTTTTGTTTATGGGTTTGCTCTTGACCTCTATCTAGATTTCAGGATAAAGATGGGGTCGAAGATGGGCATAATATAGGAGTAACGTGATCCATACTAATATTACAAATGCGAAAGTGATTCGAGCGATTGCGAGTGGCTGTCTGTTACGTTTTCATGCCTAATAAACAGCAGAACCACTTCATCATCATCATCATCAGCCTTTGTCCCACTGCAGGGCACAGGCCTACCCTAAGGGCGGGTACATGAACCACTTATGATTAAATTATAAGATTAGGTGCAAGGACACGGATAAAAATTCGATGTGACATTTTTATTGAAAAATCATTAAAAAAAACAAAAAGCATTTTTAACCGACTTTTTTTTTTGCTTTTTCGTGTCGTAGCTATGGTAAGAGAAATTCGATTATCAAAAGACTGTATGTATGTTATTAGTCTCTCGTTTACCAGAATGGGTTTATACCGGAAGTCGTTTCGTACAGGAAGTTATCCTGCCAGTGACAGTCGTTCAGTATTACGACTATATATCTAGTACTACTATATTAAAACGCTGTATGAAGTCCAATCGCCTTTACAGGTTTTGCATTTCGCTCCTAATCATTTTGAGTATTTACGAATACTTTACTTAATCGGGAGTTAAATGGATGGATTGGATGTTGATTGAGTATTACTTTTAAAGTTATTAGAAATCTGCGTATCTTTGGAAATCTAAGCACTTTTGCAATTATATATTTGCAATACGTTTAGCGTGAAATCGTGGATAAATTAATACGAATTGTAAAAATTCATAAGTGACTAAAAAACGGTTCTATTGCCTCGCGTCACGTATCTCTTTCTATTATACAGTGGTACCGCTAGGTACATCTCGCTCACTCAGCTGCCAGTTCCTGTATTCCTGGTTTAATACCTTTATGCTTTCACCACTTCCAACCATAGAGAAATTACACGCTCCCTTACTCCAGATTCCAACCTAAAAGAGAACCATGTATAAACTAGTTTATAAGTAACTAGTTTATATCTTTATATACTAGTTTATATCTTTTATTCGTTTATATTAATAAACTAGTTTATATCTTTTATTCTTTCATTCTTTTATTTTTATTTTATTAATTTTCTCTCATGACATTCATTCATTTTAATTTTAATTTTTGTTTGGCATTCTGTTGTTAATTTTTGTATTATAACTATTTGACATTTTAAGTACCTATATCATCAACAATTGTAATTATTTTAAATTCGACTAAAATTCGAATTATTATTGTACACCTAAACTGGTAAGCTATGGAGATACAATGTAACGATATACAATTAAGATCTTTTTTGAACCTGTAGTTATGCAATAAAAGAACTTTGACTTTGACTTAAGTAATCCCGAATTTACTATCGTCGGTTTATTTATCTATGAAAAGATAGAGAAAAGTCCACATTTCATACAGCTACAAATTAAATGTTTTTCAATTAACAATTCAATACAAACAGTTTTCAGACTTAGGATATAGTGGTACTTATACCTTTATTAGAACACTTCTTTCCTTACACAGGGCACATTTAGTACCTTACAACAATTTCTAAACGGCAATCGGTAATCTATTTGGTAATTAAAAAGTCTCCCGGCTGCAGTACTAGTATACTAGGTAATTCATTGTGAGACTCTTTCCTTGTTTAGGAAAAACTGTCACAAAAAATGTATTGTAATCAGGGCACGAACGACTAGATGGCCCAGAACGGTGGTGAATCCTAATTCATTCCAAGCCAAAAGTCTTCTGACAGAGATCTTGTGCTGACGTTATAAGATCAAAAATTGCTTGTTCCACAAACAGCTCTAGACGGAAGATTTAGATAATGGAATATTTAAGGACCGAAGAGGTTTATATTGTAGTACATAAGGGAATGGGAAAGTGCTTAGAATTATCTGTAAGAATCTATAGCAAAGAGGGCAAACACAGAATATAAAACAACAATAGGGTAAAGCTCTGATTGTCTTTCAATGCATCTATAGAGCTCGTTATATTAAAGAAATATCGCAGGAGTGGTCTGACTTATCCACTCGCCCTATAGTTATTCTTCTTTTTCATCATCACAGCCTATACAACGTGTTAATGAATAAGCGCAAAACTGGAATGTAGTTGTACTTTTTTTTCGCGATTTCGATTTTGGTGCCATTAGAGAAAGTTGTTCAGTATAACGGTCTGATCGTCCCCTTAAAGAAGTGTTAGCATATTATTAAGAAGGACTCTGTAAACGTCCCACTGCAGGGCACATCTCACTGAGGGTGTCATCATCATCATCATCATCAGCCTATCATCGTCCACTGCTGAACATAGGCCTCTCCCAAGGCGCGCCACAAAACTCTGTCCTTGGCCTTCCTCATGCAGTCGCTCCCCGCTACTTTTATTAGGTCATCTGTCCAGCGGGCAGCAGGGCGTCCCACACTACGCCTACTTGGAGTGCGATTTTTGAATCTCATTCGGTGAGCTCAGCAGTTGTAAATGTGAAAATTACTATGGAGATACGCATCTTTCTACTGCTGATTTGACATTCAAAAATCATACTCAAGGAGAGTGATTTTTGAAAGTCAAAACAGCAGTAGAAAGATGAGCATCTTCATAGTAATTTTGAGATTTTCAAATGCTGAGCTCACCGAATGAGATTCAAAAATCGCACTCCAGATCGCGGTCTCCACTCTAGAACTCTGACACCCCATCGGTTGTCAGTTCTTCGGCAGATATGACCAGCCCATTGCCACTTCAGCTTGCTAATTTTCTGAGCTATGTCAGCCACTTTAGTTCTGTGACGAATCACTTCATTTCACTGAGGGTGTATGAGCGTTAATCCACCACGCGTGCCCAATGCGGATTGGTAGACTTCACATACGCATCGGAATTTCTTCTACAGCGTATGCAGGTTTCCTCACGATGTTTTCCTTCACCGTTTGAGAGCAGTCGGTATTACGGTCCGTGCGGATTCGAACCTGGACCTCAAGATTGGGTTTAAATAGCTCTCCACAACGCGCTACCGTCCGACGACGCTCTCTCTACGACTCTTTTTTTTAAATATCGTTAAAAAAATCTTGCCATTTTCTTATTCATTAGGTTGATAACCATCCACTAAACTCATTCTGGTAAGTAAGCAAGCTCCTCATTAATGTCATTGTTGATAGAATTTAATTAAAAATTCAAGAGTGGCTAATGCATCTACGTCTACAGGCAGAAGCGCGTTCTTTCACCAAACTTTTACTCGCACATTCAGTGCAAAATTTACGAGGACAGAAAGAGGTCGGAGTGTACGGTGGGAGGTAAGTAGTAGAATGTTTTTTTTTCTCTGGCTAATGGAATTTTAAAGAGAGTTTTTAAATATTATCAATAACTCTTCTAAATGTCTTTTAAAACATGACGATGTAGATAGTTGGTGAAAGATTGAACAAGGTTGATTAAAATTAAAGAATAGGTATTTTTAATTTGAATAGTGTCGTCGTGATGTAGTTTAATATGGATCATCTTATGATATTAGATCATATCGATCCCATGTTTTTCATTGTTCTAAGCATTGACGTACAAACTACTGGACTTTTGAGTGCAGATTTTGGGTGCGGTGACTGAGTGCGTATTCAAAAGTGTCCGAACCAAAAGAGTAATAAAACGTATAAAGAGTAATAATGACGCGCCAGTCATCGTTTGATCGACCGACTATGCGCACGTCTATAATTTCCTGCCGCTGTGCTATAAGAATTATGAAAAAATTCGCAAGCAAAATGAAAAACAAATTCAATAGTGCCATCTAGTTTATATACTTAGGTTGGTTTGGGATATTGAGTTGGTAAGTCAATGGTTCTAAGCGATTCTATTTCAGTCACCAGTTTATAATTAAATTGCATTTAGATTACAACTTAAATCGCCAAGAAGGTCGAAAGTAATAGTATCAAATACCGCTTTAAAAGCATTGCCCCATTAGTCCTTATATTCCAAAAACAGTATTCGAGCTATTGTTATTTTATTACAAAAGAAAAACAAGACTGTTAATAGTTATTTCTTTAACCCTTTCGACCTCAATACTAAAAGCTTTTCTTTGAAATTAGTAGTAAAGTAGAGATCCTACAACAACATCTTCTCTTCCCTGAAATATATTACTATACTAAAACTTTATTCAGTAATTTTATGCCTGTTGTAAACGTAAAAAGCTCTTTTTTCAACATTTTGGAATCCACATGTTTTATCATGGATACTTTGCTATAATCAAAATAAATTGACTATTGGTATGAAATTATAGATTTTATCGATGCATATAATATTGCCAACATAGCTAAACAATGAGATTTCACAAGGTTTTAAAAAACCCGACTGCATAAAAAACTATTAACTGAAAAGATAAAAACAAGCTCCTTAAATCAGCTATAATAACTTTGTTTGAGCAAATTAATACAATTTGAATGTTATTACTTATTAGGTAGGTAGGTATCGCAAACGGGGACAAAGAAAAATGACCTATTTGTTGGTTATTGGTTTGTCCCCGCCTGCAATACCTACCTACCTAATAAGTAATAACATTCAAATTGTATTAATTTGCTCAAACAAAGTTATTATAGCTGATTTAAGGAGCTTGTTTTTATCTTTTCAGTTAATAGTTTTTTATGCAGTCGGGTTTTTTGTTTTTCTAAATAATTTAGTTTATTTCATACTTTTTAGTTTTGTGTCAAAATGGTTGCATAAAAATACTATAATATATATATATTTGGAATCTGCTCTTCACCAGCTTTCATTTGATACCCATATTGTATTTTTTTACGAAAAAAATTGGATTCTCCCCCCTCTCTTTTTTAATTCGCATACGCCATATTAAAATAATGTACCCTATGACACTCTCACGATTTTTACGAATCTAACGACACCTCATACGTTAAAATCCATCAAGCCGTTTGATGGATTCATTCTTCATCAGGCTGTAGCGCGTGCCAAAGAAATAGACATACAAACATACATACATACATACATACATACATACATACATACGCTCGAAAAACATAACCCTCCTTCTGTCGCAGTCGGGTAAAAATAGAGATGTTCCTGGCTACTAAACAGTTTATAATATTATGAAGGCGTCAAAACTCAAAAGGATTGGTATGCGTGGGTGGATTTTTGAGGATTAGCGAGCTCTAATTTGTTCGTTCAATAACTATATCATTTTCATATTCATATTATGCTATAGTAGAGCAAAAAGAATAGTAGAGCTAAGTTGGCAAATGAGCAAAAACTCGGCGGCCACGAATCTGGTTATGCAGCGTCTTTAAAAATATAAGTTAGGTACACTGATTTTTTCCTGTTCATAGCGTCTTCTCGAGAAACCTATTTATATTTTCCTTCCCTTTTCCATCAAGGCTTGAAACAACCTGATGTATCGTAGTAGTTTCACTTTCACGGGCATTTAACTTTTCAAGTAGACTGACCTAAGTACTAGACCGTGTCAGTTTCAAGAAATGTCTCTTGGACCCAGACATGCTTTGTGGTTTCCTCCAAACTGACATTGGCCTTACGACCTTTGCGACGTTATTTTGCGTCAAGGCATTTCTTCATTTCGGAGAGATCTCTTGTCTCGTTGCTGGCAATATTACAAACTGGCTGCAGTCGTAGGTACATAAACGTACAAACAATATACGTCTACAGCGTGAACGTATGTGGGTGTTAGTAAAGCTTTTTGTGGGGTGAGCGTTACCTACATTTACTACGTCAATGAAACTTAATATAAAAACTTGATATAAACTCCTTTGAAATATACAGGGTGTAAGTGACAGCCTAGCAAATACTGAAACGGTAAACTCAGACCATCAAACTGAACAACTTTCACTATGGAGCCTACCTCACAAAACACGAAAAAAAAAACGGCTGTCTCATAAAAAACCACTTATACCCCTGTATATGGGCTGTGCAAATACCTATATGGTGATTGATATGGTGAATTTCTATCCAAACACATCAATCAATCAAATCAGCCCGCATCAACTCACTGCTGGCGCAGGCCTCCTTGTTATTGCCTTATACATTCCTCACGGTCCTGTGTTAATCTAACCCATGTCTGACCCCTTACGAGATGTACTAGTAGTCTTACCAACGTGTTGGTGGCCTGCCTATTGATCTCCCTTGCCCACCATTTCCCTATCTCCAAACACGTATTTTACATTAATGAAATGGTTATAAGTAATAATTGGCACCTGTAATGATTCATATTATTGCAAAAACACCCGTCCTGCATTTTCATATAACATGGACACCTAACCTGAACAAATAAACATTATCCACACTATTCACGTTTGGATTACCACAGAGCTCAAACAACACCAATCAATTTGCATACAGATATCCTAATAAAAGTTTTAGCACCATCAAAGAGATTAGAAGTAAAATTGCTCTTCCCTCGAACATGAATCGGCAATAACGTTGTTAGCACAACCTTTAATCTGGCGCTGGTGCGCATCCGTTGATGGTTTCCCGATTCTATTAGCCGCAAAGCGAGAGCCAGTGGGGCTTGATTAACCGGAACGAGTGGGGAAAATAGCCCGCTTAATTTAGATCCTTTCAATTTTCTTAAGGAAACGTTTGTTCTAAAAAAAGGTGGAGTTGAAATCAATGTCGGAAGTTAATAACCCATGATTGCTTAGTATGTATTTTATCTCTGTAGAAACTTATACTGGAGAAATTTATAGAGCGACGTGACCTCAAGCCAAAGCTGTTTATAAAAGATTTACAAAAAACATCTTCACACAGAACTTCATTTTGTTTTATTATATATTTATGAGAAAAGGTTTTAGCTTAAGGGTCGGCACTACCTACGGCCCGTTTGACATATCTGTCAAAAGAAATAGACCGGTGGCCGACAACACTCAACCCTATCTTATAAGATTAATGAACAAATCAATTTGATAGCTTTTGGTAATAAATTTCTTGCAAAAAACTTGGTCGGCTGCAGCGCGCGGCGCAGCTTGGCTGGCATTTTTACTGGTGTGAAGGAAAAAGTGAACCCTACCCGGTGACACAACATTTTACCTCGTTGAATTAAAGGACGTAACTAGTCTGTTGGTCTAGAGGCCAATTAGTAAGGACTAAAAAGTCTGGTCGGCCGACCCTATCCTGGCAGGTTCGTAGGTCCGACCGAATTTAGGGTACCTACTACCCGGACGGCAGATTTTACCACATTAAATTAATGTTGAATGTTTGGTTGTGCGTGGCAATACTCCTGCAGCATCTGGATTTGAGAGCCGTAGGTCGAAATTGACATTTACAGCAACAGTACAGTACCGTGCGTGATGGACCTATAATGTGACTGATCAAAGATCACCCCTGGTGGTAGGATAGGATGGGTTCCAATTAATTAGATCAGAGTATTACTAAGGCTTAAAAAAACTTAAAATTATTATAGCAGAACAAATTAAAACTTTTAACAAAATAAAGAAATTATTACAAGTTTAGGTATTAGCAAACTAAGGGTTTGTAATCTTTTATCATCATAATCATCGTCAGATATAATATTTTAAGCACGGAATAAAAGTAAATTTTGCAATAACTGGAACGATTGCCTTCAAAAACATTTGCGCAAAAGGACATCAGTATGACTACTTTTAGTAGATTTCTTCTTTATTGGTAGATTTTGGGCAAAATTGTTTAGTCGATTTTAGTAGAAATTGGGTATTCGAAAATTTTTATGTATTCAAAAATGCAAGGATTCCGGCTAATAAAATCTAAGCTGGCATGGCAATACAAATGGCTGAGAAAACGATTGCAGGGTTTGCAAGTTTTCCGGAACTTCTAGTACATCATCATCATAATCATCAGCCTATACAGGGTGTTTCATAAGTAAGAATAAATTTTTAAAACTCTTAAAGGGGTTGTTTAGACCGTCAAACTGAACAACTTTCTCTATGGGACCAACATCGAAATCGCAAAAAAAAAAATTCATATCCCATACATATTTTAGCTCTAGTCGATTTGTAGAGTATAGAACATCATTTTTTTTTTCGCGTAATCGATGTTGGTCCCATAGTGAAAGTTGTTCAGTTTGATGGTCTACACCACCCCCTTAAATGTTTATTTGTAGTTTTGTAACACCTTGTATACGTCCCACTGCAGGGTACAGGCCTCTTCTAGGAGGGTGTTTGGGCGTTAGTCCACCACGCGTGCCCGTGCGGATTGGTAGACTTTACATATACATCAGAATTTCTTCGTCTGCATATGCAGGTTTCCTCACGATGTTTTCGATCACCATTTGAGAGCAGTCGGTAATACGTACATAAGTTAGAAAAACTCATTGGTACGTGGCATGTTGTCCGTGCGGATTCGAACTCGGACATCTTGATTGAGAGTCCTCTCCGCAACGCGCCACCGAACTCACTTCTAGTACAGCAAATATTAATCATATCGCCTAATGTTGTTTTTTTTTACAAAAGATAGCTTCTGAGCAGAGTTGGAATTTTGGTACCTAGCACTTTTAATATGTCAAAGGCATTGCATGTTTATCGACTTCCAATAATGTCGATATACGGGTATATTTTATATCACTGCGGATAACTTCAGCATGTATCGAACTTCAAAATAGCGAAAATAAATCAGCTGTCCCATACATTTGAGTCGAATATGTAGGTACTGCAGTTTTGTATAGGACAGCAGATTTTTTTTTCGCTCTTTTGAAGTTAGCTCCATAGTGAAAGTTGTTCAGTTTGATAAGTGGAATACATTCTGGAGTTATCCGCAGTGATAAAAAATTACCCGTATATCGACACAATCGGAAGACGATAAACGTGCAATCCGTTTGACATTATTAAAAGTGCTACCAAAATTTCGGATTCTGCTTATGAGACACAGAAAACTGTACTAAATTTAAACTTGCATAGGGATGACCTAATTTAATATTTATTTGAAAATTGAAGCATCCTTGTTACAAAGTGATAAAAACCAATAAAAATTTTACAAAATTGTGAAAATAACACGTGTAATGATGAGCGTTTAGATAAAATTGATAATATTTTGTTCAAAGACGTGTTTCATATTAAATTTTGACCATCTGTAACGACATAAATATTATTTGGTAGTAGAATTTGAAACAGGACTGGTAGATTTTGGTAGATTTCAGCAGTAATTTTAGTCACGCTGAAGGACATTGTGCGACACAAGAACATATTATTATAGGTCCTTAGTAGCTAAATCCTGAAAGGGCACAGCAATATTAACGAGAAGTAATTTTAAAGATAAAAAAATCTAGTACAATGTCAATAGTTCTTTAGGTTCTTTTGGTAGGTTTTGGTAGTTTTTGGTAGAGTTTAGTAATTATTTTTTGTTGTTTCTGGTTTTTTGGTAGTTTTTGATTAGTTTGGTAGTTTTTCGTTATTTTTGGTTATTTTGGTAGATTTTCGTAGTTTTTGGTTATTTTTGTAGATTTTTATACTTTTTGGTAATATTTGATAGAAGAATGAAAATTACCAAAAACTACCATAAAAACAAAAGAGTTCTTGACGGCTTGGCTACGGGGTGGGTCTGTTGACATAAATAAAATATTTGTTTTGCAAAAGAGGGGCATTCGAATCGTAAGCGGAATTCAGTCAGTAAGGGTGTCATGCCGATCCTTGTTTACCGACTTTAAATTAATCACTGTGACAGCTTTGTATATCCTCGATCTGTGCAAAATCGTGAGACGATACCCCGTAGTATTCCGTAGCAAGAGATTAAATGTAACTCGCAAAAATGAGCTACTGGTACCAAATTACCGACTAGCATCGATGCAAAGGACTACAAAATAAAGTCGAATACTGTTCTTGTGTAGTAAAATACCAGATAACATTAAAGCCGACAAGAAATTTCTGAAGGTAAAAGAATTATTAATCGAACAGTGTCCCTATGACTTTAATTAGTTTCTTCAGTATAAGTAAACAAACAGGCATCAATCTGAGTAGAAAAAAATGTGTTGCAGGTTGCAGATCGATTATTTGTACCTCGATAAGGTTATTATAATTTTTAACTAATCACATTGAACTGACTTTATAACATTTAACTAATTTAATTGTAGTAGTGAAAGGTGGTAGTTAAGTTATTGTCTGGCACCTATTGTTTAAATCTGTTTTTTTCTTAATGTTTATAAATTATGTTGTAGTGTGACTAATAGGTACTCTGTACTTACCATAGTCTGTAACTTATGTACATACCTACAATTTAAGGTAAATAAATGAAATGAAATGAGATGAACCAAAAGTACCAAATTAACCATAAACTACCAAAAAGTACGAAAAATTACCAAAATAACAATAATCTAACTACCAAAAAGTATGAAAATCTACCAAAATAACTTTTTGGTTACTTTTGTACGAAAATTTACCAAAAACTATCGAAAGACTCAAAAACTACCAAAAAGTGACCGGACAGTAACTTTTGTGAAATTCCTATGTGTTTTCTTGTGTCACGCAATGTCTTTTTGCGCAAAATTCTGTCGTGCAAATGACTTTCGAAGTCAATCGTTTGAGTCACCTACTACGGTACAGAATTCACTCTTATTCCATTCTTATTTAAAACATATCTGACGATGATGATGATGATTTCAGATTATCAATCCTTAGTTTGCTAGTAACAATAGTAATAAACTTACAGTTATTCTAATATAATAAAGGGGACAAAAATTTACGAATAATAGTCGACCAATTTATAAAATGCACTTCTAAGTCCACATATCGTGACGGGCAACTACGGAACCCTACACTGCATGTGGCCCGACACCCACTTGCCCGGTTTTTTATAAGTTACTTTGCCTACTTTAGCTAAAAATGGAATTGTTCATTAATCTTCTAAGACAGGGTTGGGTGTTGCCGGTCACCGGACTATTCGCAATGATTTCGAACGATTGACGGCCCATAGTAATTTGTATGAAGAAAACGTCCAAAAAAATATGTGATTTTTGGTAACAAATTGCAAAAAAACTAGAAGTCGTATCGAAAAACTGATTTGTTTAAAGTGTTCTTTGATGTTTTGCCACTGATTATAAATATATTTTGTTGTTTTATTTTGTTTAACTAAATCACAGGACTCGGAACGCGGCAGTGCTATTCTAGAGTTTTTCATGAAATTCTCGATTACTTTCTGATGTAACTACACAATTTTACTGACATTTTTTTTGTTCATCTTGTACTTCATCTTTTAGAGAAGCGATGGTCTTAATTTTGTTTCTAAATATAGCTATTTACTATCCTCAAAAGTCGGAACGCCGAACCCTGTTTTGCCCGATTAGGGTAGTGCCGACCCTTAAAAGAGTGTTACTAAAATTATAACAACCTAATTTAGGGTCGGGCTTCGTAACTTTTTAGTTCGAATGCAAAGTTCGGAAAAAATTATGGTAGACTCTTAGTTTAAAAGCTTTCACGGTCTAAGTAGGTACTTAGGTCAATAGCCTACTTGAAAAGTTTAGTTAAATATCAGTGAAAGTGCAAGTACAACAAGTAGCGTGGTAGTATCGGGTAAATCCTAATAAATTATTAATGTGAGTTAAACTGTATAGTAGGTACCTAAATCGTACTTTTCTAAACAGCTTAGTTTAGCTGTGTAACCACTTTATATTGCATGCGTGAAAATAGCATCTTTTCTGATATCCGCATGATACTCATTCCACTTCTGCTCGATGACTTTTTTTACAACGACTGACAATTTGATAAGCTATTATTTTCGAATGAATACTTTGTGCCTCAGGTGCACAAAGTCAAGACCTACTTGAATGAGTCTCTGGATAAACAGATTCCCCACAATGCCCATACAAACAGCGTTCCAAGTATTGCCGACTGTCACTGGCACCAGATTCTCATAACTCAAGCTTTGTGCATTCGAATTACAAATACGTCCACTACGTCTCCTGTCGATATTCTTGAGCATAAGTCGGTAAAGTCGAATATTGTTTGATTTGAAGGACTTGTTACGTAAAATTGACAATAAGGGGTGTGGGAATCTGCAGCTGTATTCATAGGGTGTCTAAGGATGTCTTGTGTTAGTTGACTAGAGTTTGATCGAAGAAGAAATACAGTCACGTTCGTCGATATTGTTTACTCTTAGGGCTATCGGTTTTATTCAAACTCTTAATTAAAATGTGTAATTTACCAAACACGGTACCTACATTTTATTGCACAGTTTTATCTTTAAATGAATAATAGTAATATTTTGTACGTTTATGCAATCAATTACGGTTATTTTTACGTCATTTTATTTGGCTTTAGCTATCAGAATAAAATTAATTTGAGTAGTTAGTTTATTGGTGTAAATTTACGATTCGTTCAGCACATACCTACTCGTAATACACATACCTTGAGTACCTATCATTTTGAAATAAAAACAGTTATTTTATGGATAGGCCCATTCATAATCACATTATTATCAACATTATTTTTCAAAGCATGCATTGTACCTACACACTGTCCATTATAAGCGGCGATGGGCTCACTACCCGTCTCACTGGACCGAATTCGGTACTATTAGTGAAACATGGATGCTCTGGGTTTTCAGAATATCTCTGACTACACCCTCGGGGGATAAAGTCATGAGTGTATGCTATGCTTGTGCTATTATCAGAATTAAACAAAAATTTTGTTTCTAGCAACACGAGGCCACTAACTTTGATCATTGTTGCCCTACCTATCTTCTTTCACCGTTTTCTCTATCCTACGTCTGAAATGTATAGCTTTTAAGCGATAAAACAGCCCTATTTACCTATTGTATTTCTCTGTTTGTCGCTTTTGTTTTTGGTGTTTTGATTTGATGACCTTTCATTGATACTACAAGCTATCAAAAATTACCGTTAAAGTCCATAAAAGGTTAGAAAAAAAACAGATAAAAGTTTGCTAATTTCTTATCAGCAAACTCTTTTTTACGCTATTAACTAGAGACAAAAATTATAGAACAATTTCCGCAACGTCTACGTTTTCCCGACTCACAACCTTATTAGGTGTACTAAAGCTCTGTTTATGTTAACGAATATGAACCTTAAAGCAACAGGATGGAAGCAACAGTATGCTTCATGTCGTGACCCGATAGTTCTCAAACTTTGTAATGTGTACTGAAACCGTTTTTGTTCTCAGGATGTCGCACAGAAAGTTTCAAGATTTCCTCAAGCCAATCGATCTTGTCGAAAACAGTCACAAACGTGTACTGAGCTGAGCTAGAGCGAAATAATGTTACCGTGGTTACAGTTGAGTTACAATTAATAGACTGAATAACGTTTTATTTTTAACTTGGGATTGAGATTAATCTGAAAATAATCTCAGAGAAACCCACGACAGTCAATCCACACACTTTTGACCCAACGTAGGCGCTACTTAGTTTTTTACTTTACTTACTCAACTCGCACTCAAAATCTCTGAATCTGGGCCGTCTCAGTGATTTTCAGCCAAAAGCTTTTCTCCAAATAAGAGTGACTCACAGTCACAAATGCCTGGTCACTCAATCTTGCCTCTGCAATCTTGTCTACAAGGTGTAAAAGCTCGGATTTTTCTTTTCAAGTCTTTGTCCTCATTTAAATTTATTTCTAATTAGGGTCGCGTCAAAACACAAATGGCAATGGCCGTTTGTAAATGAGGGGTCTGTACGAGCATCGAACATGCCTTACATTTTACATAAATAAGCATGTTAGTGATAGTACATTACTGCGCAGCGTGTTATTTTTCAAGTTAATATCAACTAACCGGTCGATGTACTTCAAATCGCACGGGATTGGTTGCTTAATCTAAAGCCAACATCGCTGACAGAGCGTGCTATGTACTGCTATAAATCATGTGCATTATACAGGGTCCAACTTAAATGCTGACACTTTTTTAAGGGGATGATCAGACCATCAAACTGAACAAATTTCTTTATGGGGCCAACGATTCGCAAAAAAAAAATCAGCTGTCCCATACACTTGGCTCGAGTAGGTTTGCAGTTTTGTATGGAACATAAATGTCCGATCTAAAAACTAGGGTTACCACCTCTCAGTCTGCCGCAACTCTAGGGTTGCCAAGTACCAAGAAGTAATTTTTGAACCTGGCAACTTGTATTCTATTTCCTTTTCAAAAAGTGCTCAAGAAAAATAAGCAAACTCTCCAAGCCATTTCTGTTTTGACACGGAACAAAAAGTTTTGTTGCTTTGTCGTAGATTTATACAAGCAACTAGCCCGCAAGCCCGCCGGGAAATGTAACTCGGTTGTATTCTTTCTGGTTATGACTACATTTGTCAAAGTTAATACTGCTCATACTAGTACTATATATTGTACAGCATAGAAAAGTACAGTGACCTGCCGTTATTTTTAAGCGTGTTGATCTCCTTTCCTTTTCTATAGGTAGTAGATGCATTTTGGGAATTCTTACCTACGCGTTTATAAAATCATACTTTACCTACGAATTTCTTCTTGTAACTAAGCCACAGTTAAATACTATACAGGGTGTAAGTAAAAGTATCATTACCCTTAAAACCATCATATCATACCTATTCTACCCATCAATCTGAACAACATTTACTATGGGAGCCAACCTTTCAGAACAAAAAAATATCAGCTGTCCCATACTAAACTGAAATGCAAAAGTATGGGACAGCTTATATTTTTTTGCTCTGACAGGTTTGCTCCCATAGTAAAAGTTGTTCAGTTTGATGGGTAGAGTATGTGGTTTAAAGGTTAATGATACTCTTCCTTACACCCTGCATTGTTAACTCGCATAAGTTTTGAAATCTCCTTGAAATGAAAGTTAAAATTATACGTACCTATAACATTAATGCAATCACAATACGGACGGAACAAATTTCTCTATGGGACCAACATCGTAATCGCGAAAAAAAAACAGTTGTCCCATACTTTTGGCTCGTGTAGGTTTGCAGTTTTTTATGGAACCGTTTTATCGCGATTTCGATGTTGGTGCCTTAGAGAAAGTTGTTCAGTTTGATGGTCTGATCATCCCCTTAATAAAAGTGTCAGCATATTAATATATGTACTTGCTAAGTGACGCAACATTTGGAATACGCCACTCTGTAGGATAACTATACTTCATTCCAAATAAAGACGACGAGAATTTTCGATTCCTATTTTGCTTTCAGGCCAATTGTGATTACCAAATGCAATTTATTTATCAGAAAGTTCTATCCGACGTATTTTGGACGATATTAAAGCTATTTTAAGAATAAATAAGTAAGTGTTTCAAATCTCTGTTTCTGTAATTCAAAATAGTCTTAAAATTTCGTTGCTATTTGGAACTAGAACTTCCAGATTTGCCTCCACCTACGTAAAATGATTCAATTAGGTACCTACTTAAAAATAAAGATCTCTGTGTCGGTTTTGTATTTAGATTTCATAACCTTTCATAATGAATTAATGAAATATAAAAGGTTAAAGTTATTGAGAAAGGTTATCTAAATCAAATTTTCATGGTTTTAAATGTTAAAATATAACATTAGTGACTTAGTGTAGGTAGGCGGCGTACGTAGGTTTACAATAAAAATGTGTTGACTTTACTATGCTATTCTCCGTTTTTAGACAAAAACACACACTCGAAACCAGGCACGTATCCAGGGGGGGGGGGGGGGGGGTAGGTGGGATATATCCCCCCCCCCCCCCAGAAATCCGAAAATTTGTATGGAAAAGTGATTACAGCACTGTCTTTTTCATGGTTTTTGTATGAAAGTTAATGTCCCCCAAACAAAAGTCTTGATACGTGCCTGCTCGAAACCGGCGAAGCCACGTGGCCAATCAAATCGCAAGCCGACGACACGTCTACTTGTTACCCCCCTTAGCCACGCGACACCTTTGTCAAGCGATCAAAGCGATCACCTCGTGGACACATGGTAGCGTAAGAATAATAATATGAACGTATTATTATTTATTGATCTTATAGATTAATTTAACAATATCTGGATCTGTAAAAACAGATCGACCTAAACAACCTAAAATAATGGTAGGATTAAACGAACTTACCTGAAGTGAAGTTCTATCCTAATTATATGAAGTACTTAGTCCGAGATATAATTACGTGTAGTATCGCTCATCTTGCTCGTATCCGCGTCCTTTAAATCATAGAAAAAAAAACAAAAAATGTTTCCATCACCCGCCACCCACCTGTCAATGTCAGTAGTTTAGAGCTAACACTGGGTATGCGGGGGGTGGGAAGTAGGTATATATCTCGGACTAAGTACTTCATATAATTAGGATAGAACTTCACTTCAGGTAAGTTCGTTTAATCCTACCATTATATTCGTACTTAGTCCGAGATATAATTACGTGTAGATGTTTAGAGGAAACAACATCTTAAATTAAAACAACTGTTCTGTTGTGAACTTGAGTCACAACTAATAACAAAACCTTGTAAGTTATTAGGACTAATATCTCAACCATATCCCTATAACGATTGTTACAATTAGTCAGTAAGAATATCTTGTTAAGCATTCTAAATTCTAACTGACATTAATTATAATTATATGAGTACCTCAAACTGCATCTCCCAACTTAATCTGATCACTGTCAGACTCCATATTGTTGAGGTTATAGTAGACCGACCAACATTGGTGTCGCTTTTAAAAATACTATCCACGTTAAGACTTTTTGCGGACCTACGTTGCAGCAAATATAGTGGATGTGAAAAGAAAACACAGGTCTCCACTACACTGTCTCAGGACATGACTAAACCACCGGCTCATACATTCTGACAAGAGGCTTTCTGATGTCGTCTACCAATTGTCAGGGCCATGTATTCTTTTACTGGTCTAAGTTGACTAGTGACTTTTAAGTAGGTATTTATTGTAAGAGCCTTTTATTTAACGGGGCACATTTCAGGTTGATTGACTAAAACTTTCTAAACTAATATGTGTACCAACAGCAGACATCTTTCAGTCTGTTATAATTATAACATTTCTCTATCAGTTTCATGGCTAATATTAAATATACATAATTAGTTGCAGGTATACTAAATATCATTTTTAATCTGAAAATTAAGTAAAAGGTATACTTAACTAACTTCATGGATAAGTTTACCTTTACCTAAATCTAAGTTATTGAATGGGCACAACTATTAAACATAAGAATCAGACATGATGTGAGTCCCACATACTAACATATTTTTGTTTAGAAGGTCGTATTTTGAATAACCTTTAAAACCGCGTTTTATCTAAATTGATCTATCATCAAATCATTGTCGATATAAGTGTTATTATCCATTATGAGATATAGAATAGGTGATGCATTTGTTCAGAATCACCTTTAGGTATCAGTATCAATAACAGAAGTATGTAAAATACAATAACACAAATAGAAACCTCTAAAAATACCTAATTTAACTAACAAGACTGCTTGCACTTTCGCAAACTATAGAAATTTATTAGTGTTTTATATAAATTTGCACGGCATCTTTTTAAAATTTAACCCAGTAAGAAAGAGTTGCCTGCGAATAGAACGTAGAAGATAGACAGAGTTAAAACATAACTATTTCTGAGACTTTCAAGTGCTTTCAGCAGTTAGTACCAAGGCTGAGAGTATGAGATTGGAACACTAAAGAACATGCTTAGAAGAAAAAATGAGGGTGAAAATGTCAACCTAACCCTCTACATTCCATGCGAGAGTGTCTGTATGCATGAAACCTATTTTTCACATGAACCAAACTTAGAATGAAACATCCAAAAATTTCTGAGAAAACTCATTCAGTAAGTATTTACCTATACTTAATTAGGCTAGTTAGGATTATCTCCTTTATCTCTCCAGGGGCTAGGCCTTCTTATGAAAATAAGTGTTATGTGGGCTGAATTTATCCACACGCTGTCAACCTTGTACCACTGAACGGAACTTTGAAGTAAACATATTCAAAACTTGCTGGGAAAACTCTCCTTCTGCTGTAGCTCCTTCGTTGTTGCTATTTGCCTGTATTTAGTTAGATACTTATGTGATATACTCGAAGAATTTAAGTGCAATGTAGGTTGCAATGATCCACATGCTGTGAGCTTCGTACCCTCTTAAATTTATACTAAATAATTTATTATACATCTTTGATTAAACCGAAAACCTCTGACTTTTAACCCATTTAACATAGTTTTTATATTTCTGGACATGTAGGTAACATAGGTACGTATTAATATCCAGATTATTTGTGTAAACAAAGCTCTATCAAACTGCCACACAACAGATATCAAATAATAATAATATAATCACTTAATAAAATCTTTAATTGCTCATGACCCTAAGTTCAGATATAGGTTAATTCGATTGAGCAGTGAATGTTAAAAATTATTTTATGTTTAATAGAACCGACAGATTCTAAAATATCTTTAGTCTTATGTTGTAAAACTTTCTGTGCTGTGACAATAGATCTGTTTCAATCAATCATTCATTAAACCATTATTTTAAACATTATTAGTAAGTCCTACGTACCAATGAGGTATCGATAGGTACATCTTCAGGTCCTTAAGTACAGGACTAAACATTCCTTAAATTTTTTAAGGGTTTTAACAGTTTTGTGAACATTGACCGCGCAGGCCGGGCCTAGCCAGCTAAGCTAGTCTATTGGGTAGGCCATCCATTTTAAATAATGAACCATTATTAATTGAAATCTTAAAATACTATTTATGATCCATATGTATTGTTACTAAACAGTTTTCAATTTTCCAAGGTACCACCCACACAATGAAATCCCTTGCAACCAAAGTTTACCCAGAACTCTGATATTCCATCTATTTGAAAAGTTTATTAAAAAACAAAAACCTACATCCTACATAGGTACTTAATTATTGGGAGGTTCTAAATTTAAAATCGATGGCGTGTACTGTGGTACATCATCATTTGTGAATAAGTTATAACATAATTAATCTTAAATTGTTTGCCTGAGACTCAATATTCAGTTTTAATTATTTTCATTTCAGACATCTTTAACTTGTTATTAACATGAAAGTTATGTTGTTGCTACTATACAGGAGTAACAACATACCCAAAAAAGGGTATTATTAGATTTATTAGTGATATATTACTCAATTATAAAACTCTTTTAATTCAGCAGCAAACGCTACCTCAAAAGGTATTTTATTAGATCATTAGTGATATTGCCCAAATTGAAAAGTAAGGTATTTGTGACTAGCGATAAGCTTTATCACAAAGGGCAGGTACTTCACACGTCCAAATCTGATGGATGCTGAAGGGTAACTGTAGACGGTTCGGTTTGAAGCCAAGGTTTGTGTCCTCTGCGCCTTCCTGTCTTATGTGACGAGGAGTTTGAGGCTGGATTTAGTTTGTGGTTCATACTGTCTGAAACTTTCTTTATTATAAGACTTCACACTGTGGAGCAAAGAAATTCAGTTCACTAATTTCCTTATAAGGCCAAGGTATATTTTTGTAAACGAAAGGTGCAATAACCTTGTATCTTAACTCAATGTACTAGAAATGCAGAATGCTTAGCTTGGAGAGTCTGTAAGCATCCTTACTTGGTGCTAATTTATTGAAATCTCTTGAGAGAAAGAATATTGTATTGTAGGCTGTGGCCTTTAGCCTTACCAGATTGTTTCAAACTGCCAGGTGTTTCCAAATTTATATTAGGGGCATCTATATGTGTGCAGTTTTATGGTACCTAACCTAATTATTTATTAATAAATCTTTTAGAAACTGCATCTTTCTCTCTTTGTGTTCTTACTATTGACTGAACATTTTCAAATTGAGAGTAGATTGACTCTGCCGCATTTCTGATTTGTTTTCTAACCTCACCTTAACTTAAGGTGAGTAGCATGCCTGAGGCTAATCGAATCCTGGGAGTGTGACTTATGTGCAGTTATTAAATGTTTACTGAATATTCTAAGTATGAATTTGATATCTACCGGGATTTAGCTCAACGTCTCTCTTAGTAACTATGTCAAAATCAACACTAAGAGCTATAATGTACTTACAGAGTAAAAGCTTTTTACACTAGCCTCATACATGTTAGTAGGTAGCTGGAACATAGGTATAGGTAACCCCCACTGTTCGGAGTTATGTTTTCCCACCGGGAAATCACCATGAATAGGTAAATGAGGCATCAATGCCTAATTTATTATGAGGCAAACAAAGAAACAAAAACAAACCCACTTTCCAACGGAAAGATGCATAAGTATTACACGATCACACAGATAGAACCATATGTATGAAAATAAGGACCATAACATAAATATGATAATTCCCAATGGGAATTGGTGGGTGGTCCAAGTGGAAAAAACCAATAGATCAGATAAGTCACTTAGTCCAGACAAATCAAACTCAGCGAGTATGTCAATCAGAACACAAAAGCTGTGTTAGTACATTATGTCACAGGGCACCGGAGACGGCGGCAGTTGACTTCCCAGCGGGAAAGTCATCATCATCATCCTTTCAAGGCCTAAGGGCTCAGGAGCTGGCCATGGGAGAGTGCTTGGTGGCAACTCCAAAATGGTGGGTAATAATAGGTACCCAACGGGAATGTGTCTGTTCGAAACTCAAACGTGTGTGGGCATTGGGCACTAGTACTGGTATAGTTTTCCCAACGGGTAAACAAGTGCATGGTCGAAACTCGAACCTGCATTGTGCTATGAGCACAGGAGCTTTGATCAGCGTCAGTTGTCCTTCCCCAACGGGGAAGCCCAAGAAACGTAACACGTTCATGCGTGGGCCGCGATTGGTACGCTATTGTACCTACATTTCCCAACGGGAAATAGCATGTTCGAAACTCGAAAATGCATTGTGCTATGAGCACAGGAGCTTTGATCGGCGTCAGTTGTCCTTCCCCAACGGGGAAGCGCAATAAACGTAACACGTTCATGCATGGGCCGCGATTGGTACGCTATTGTACCTACATTTCCCAACGGGAAATCGCATGTTCGAAACTCGAAAATGCGTGGACACAAAGTGTCAGGCCGGCCGGGGATATTATTCCCTCACTAGTAGCAAGTTAACTTCATTTATAATAAAATTTTCTTTGTGTAAACCTTTGTAAATTGTGTACATACTTACAGTCTACATAATAATATATTACTTTGTCATTCAATCCTCCTACTTATGTTTCCTTTACTTCCACCTTTCCTGCTTGTCTTCAAACTTCCTTCATATCCATAATATGCACAAAATAACATTTTATATCAATATAATAATTAACAATTTGTTTCAACACAGGAGCGCGATTTGAGCGCGACAAAACGACTGACATTGACAGGTGGGTGGCGGGTGATGGAAACATTTTTTGTTTTTTTTTCTATGATTTAAAGGACGCGGATACGAGCAAGATGAGCGATACTACACGTAATTATATCTCGGACTAAGTACGAATATAATGATTAATAGCCACTGTACCTACTGAGTAATAATGTTACGTCATTGAGAAATATGTCACGTCCGCGAATTTCACCCTGCTTCCAGATGCCTACTTTGGTCAGTCTAGTGGGCGTTTTGAGTTTATTACTCTTAGGTACTGATTTGGGTTTATCGTCCTAATGTATACATATTTATACATATCAGTATATAGGGTCCTTCTTAATATGCTGACACTTTTTTAAGGGGATGATCAGACCATCAAACTGAACAACTTTCTATATGGCACCAACATCGAAATCGCGAAAAAAAAATCTGCCGCTCCATGCAAAACTGCAAACCTACTCGAGCCAAATGTATGGGACAGCTGATTTTTTTTTCGCGATTTCGATGTTGGTCCCATAGAGAAAGTTGTTCAATTTGATGGTCTGATCATCCCCTTAAAAAAGTGTCAGAATAGCTCGCAATATTGCAATGATAGTTTAAAATTTACTATGTATAGGGTCCTTCTTAAATGCAGAAGTTTTTTTTTTATGACCGGACCATCAAACTGAACAACTTTCTCGAAGGGATCAACATCGAAATCGCGAATAAAACTGCTGTCCCATACATTTGGGTCGCGTTTGATTGCATGGAACAGCAGATTTTTTCGCGATTTCGATGTCGGTCCCATAGAAAAAGTTGTTCAATTGGACCAACGCCTTTAAAAACACCAGCATTATGGACGACGAAGTGTAACGACCTCGTCCTAACCTAACTGACATTTTGTCTTTTTTTGTGATTTTGATGTATATGGATTTAAAATACGATTTCGCATGTACTAATGAGACCACCAAACTGTCATAAATTAAAGGTTCCTATAACGATAAATTTACAATACAAAAATTATTCAGCAATGGGTTTAAAATAAAAATAATGTTAATGTTTTTTTTTCGTTTCCTCTAAAATCGTCCTTTTGTAGATAGGAGGTCATTACACTTCATCGTTGATATGAAGAAAGACCCTATATACATTAAAATCCATGATCATGGTAGCTGTAACATTGCCGTAGGCAACTGGAACACAAATAATTGTATGCATATGAAGAAGATTTCATAGATTATTCCGATGTGTCCACCAATCATTTGGACACTGTGGACTGATGCAGTGGGACGTATACAGAGTGTAACTCGAAAAATAATATGCTTTCCCATACCTTTTAGTCGGGTAGGTACAGCAGTTTTGCATGGGACAGCTGATTTATTTTCACGTTTCCTGAGGTAGGCACCATAGTGAAAGTTGTTCAGTTTGATGGTCTGAGTTCACTGTTTCAGTATTTGCTAGGCTGTCACTTACACCCTGTAAAGGCTGATGATGATAATGTTAAAATCAACATGAAAATGCCAATTTATTATCTAATCAAAATTGCTAACTTTACGACGTTCCCAATAAAGGGGACATCAAATATTTAGGCTCGAACCTTACAAAAATTCTTTCCAATCGACACAAAAGACATTTGATAACTTTTGTCATTTTATCGCAAGAAAATTTTTACGACGGAATTCATAACTTGAACCTAAGTTTATTTCTTCGGTGAACGACATACCGCTTTCTGAGGGAAAAGGGACGGCTTTTGAAACTTTATGGTTTTCTAGGCCACAAAGACCTTTAATTTCTTTATTGAATTCAATTCGTAGTACTCAAACGTTATGTTCTAAAAATTTACAATAGTGGAAAACTTAGCTAATTCTTTTAATTGATTTGTAGTTCCAGGTAACTCAGTGTACTTTTGTGTTGTCCGTGTTTTACTTCTTATTCGTAGACTTCTTACTACAGTTTAACCATAATTAAAAAAAAAAAAACTTTAACATTATCGACTCTACCAGATAGATATAAAGCACAATCATACAGAAAGTGCTTGATGAGAGAGTTCTGTGACTGTTCTTCTCATCAATCTTCATGCATCCTCCTTAATTATCTGCCTAAAATATGCTAATATCCCATGGTATTCAAAACTTGCATAGAATATACCCACGACTACATTCCCCAGGGGGAATTGAGAATATTATCCCCACGTATAGTTACGTCTACCTACAACCTAATAGACGAGTTAACTTGACACCCCGCTTTTCTTTACTTGTCCTTCCAACGATACAGCTCATACTATACAAATATATTTATCTCTCGCTCTCTCTCTATCTCCAGGTGTCAAGTTAACTCGTCCAGGCTTTTTAATTTCAAAACTACTAATTATCAAGGTATCTGAAAATATTATTCAAATAAAATATCCCCGTGGTTCCAATACAGGGTGTAAGGGACAGCCCTCCGCAGACTGAAACAGTGAACTCAGACCATCAAACTGAACAACTTTCACTATAAAGCCTACCACAGGAAACGCGAAAAAAATCGGCCGTTTCATACAAAACTGCTGTATCGACCCGACTGAAATGATTTTTTTCGCGATTCCTGAAGTAGGCTACATAGTGAAAGTTGTTCAGTTTGATGACCTGAGTTCACTGTTTCAGTATGCAGAGGGCTGTCCCAAGCTGTCCCTTACACCCTGTACATTAATAGAGATATTGTTTGATAACAATTCAATCAATCAAATCCGCACACATCAGCCCAAGTGGAAAACAATTACTTACCCATTTTTTTTTTCAATTAACGTACCTACTTATATTTCAAATAACCCATACATTATTGTTGTGAGAAGTATACAAGAATTATTATAATTTTGTCATAATCATCATAGGAAATTAACTACAAATTAAACTGTTTCTGTTGGTAATCATAATCAATCTTGGTATAGTTTGTTGATGACAGAGAACATCACATGGCGTTTAATAATCGACCCCTTGTGCCATCCGACGGAATGAAATTAATTTCAGCATCCTACACTAACATAACTGTTGGGCCTTCAATTATGGGGAGCATCGTACAGTAAAAGGTAAGTCAGTTAAAAATATTAAATTTTATTAGTTTACGTAAAAGTGTAAATTGTTACTAAAAATACATGATCTGACTACAAAAAAATCTCATGAGCCTCGGAAAATCAAGCAAATTACTTTGCCCGAAGACTGCCCGCGTCAACGGCAATCGAGTTCCATAGTTTGACGTTGGGCATCTGTACTGTATAGTATTATATAATCTGTAAAATAACCAACATAACTGTTGGGCCTTCAATTATGGGGAGCATCGTACAGTAAAAGGTAAGTCAGTTAAAAATATAAAATTTTATTTTATGTTTCAGTTAAAAAAAGAATAACGACTTCAGCTATGGAATCTTTCAGGATTTTGCTCCTGGGACGCGGTCCCTTATTTTTTGCATACCCTACCTATCAATCAATCAATCTATCAAATCAGCCCACGTCAACCCACTGCGGGGAATAGGCCTCCCTTTTACTGCACCATTCCTACTTATACTACCTAAACCTATACGATATATTAATTTAACGTTCGTGAATCTCGAGTCTAGATTCCACATTTTAAAAGAATGCACTGAAAAAAAAATCTGGACGATGGCGACGCAGGGAAGCATGGCCAGATATTCCTGGATAGATCAGAGCAGCAATCGCGGTAAATATTCGGTGATTGAAACCTGATTGGACTACGTATGAAAAATGACTTTTGACACATTTGGTACTGCGCTATTCACGGTACTGCTCTTGCCTTAGCAGCCGTAGCCGTTAGAGCCGTTTTGACCGATCACTCAGACGTTAAGGGCTATCAGTTACATAGAGTTTAGCGCGATTCGGAATTCAGCACAGTTGAATAGTAATTGGATTGCAATGTGATTAGAACTGAAATTGGAGGAGAATAGAACTTCGATGTTTTATCTTAGCGCAATCGGGCTTCAGGTCACCAAGGATCTCGGGGAGCTGGAGGTGCCCAAATGGACTGAGATAGCACAAAAAAAGAGATGAAAAACGTGATTTGTTGTCGGACCCACTGCGAGTCCCTGAGTCGAGCAGTAAGTAAGTAAATAAGTGTTACTCAATAAAACGCATAAAATAACTGGCTATTTCAAATAATACTTGGTACATATATAAGATTGTCACCGCAAAAATATACATTTTTAACAGACTTTAAAAAAAGGAGGTTATCTTGCTTCGCTCTCGATAAGGACACGTTTTAAATCAAATCATTTAAAACATCCTTCAGACAGAAACGGACTAAAGGCCTATTATTATTTGACCAGCAATAACAATTCCTTCGAACACCCTTTTCAGTTTCATTCAAACCATTGTTTTCGAGTGGAGCAATATATGTCGGCGTCAAAAGAGAATGAACGAAGATTTACTAGGATTTTAAACGATAACTCACAGTCTGTCCTTTACAACTCTTTGAAGACGGAGCAGGAAGGCATGTCGAGTGGGACGTGTGGTTTTTGCGTGATAAGTATCGTGGTAGAGGATTACATTACTCGTGCTTTATATCGATGGGGTGGGTGTGCTTACATCGGCTGGGCTTTTCCCATCTGTAACTGTTTCAATTTAATTATACGAGTACGATTAAGCCTGAGTACTTTTTTCTGTGAGCCAACCTTAATATTTTCTCGAGTCGGGAGGTCTTAACAGGAATCTTATTTAATAACTACCAGATGCAATCGGTATCAAATCTGTTGGTGTTTTTTGGCAGTTCTTAGCAATTCTGTTTCATGGATATGATGATCACAGAAACAAAATATTAAAGGTCAATTTTTTTTTTTTTTTTGCTTATATCTCGAAATGTATAAACAAAAAGTATTGTAGGTACAAATTAAATCTGACAAAATTTCCTACATTGAGAGCTACAGGGCCCAGAAAATTAGCATTTTAAAAATTCGGTGACCCTCATAAAAGTTGAAGATATAAAAAAATGGATTTCATATTCTTAATTAGCAACCCCGAAAACCCTCGGATACAAATTTTCAGTCGATTCCGTTAACCTTTTAAAGCTGCTATGGCGTTTGAAATTTCCATGGCAGTCATCTTGGATTTCGCTATTTTGTTTTTTTTTACCTCCAATCAAATACCTATGACTAAGGGCTTCTATGAAATTTGTTCAAGGTCGATAACCCTATCTGTCATAGTTTCCGCGGGCCGTTGACCTCATCCGTCAGGAGTTGACCTACTGAGAAAGTCGATTTATATTCCCTTTATCACTAGGACATCCTTATTATGATCCCGAAATCATTTTAGTTGGCGGGAACCCGGCGAACAATTACACAAGTACCTACTCATCCGGGGTCATCTACTTTAGATCGGTACTTAATAATAATAATAATACCCCGCGGGGGCAGCTTGTGGCGAGCTGACGGTGATTGGCGACACCGCGGACCCCTATCCAGGGGGACCATACAGACATGCGCTCACACACACACATACAGACAGTAACACACCCCCCTACCTCTGGCTTGCCTTCATTGGCCGTCCAGAGTGGAATCGCAAGAGCAGAACCTATGCTCCAGGTTGGAAGTGTATTGCACGTAATGGCGTAATAACGGGGAAACCCGCTCACGGGGGTAAACCCCGCGATGGTGAAACCGGTGCCGCACCTCTCGACAACCTTTAGCCGCTCAATGGGATGTTGCCCCATTGTCGCACTTTGTGCGTGCGGCCGTTTTATGGGGCCCACTCGACGAGTCGGCGAGCCACCGCCTGCCTTATTTACAATTTTGAGACTAGTTGTCATGGCAGGCGTCCGTTAGTCTCCTCCCATAGCCCAGTATCCATCCATCCAACTTTCACCTCTATAGCCCAAGACCTTATTTTTTCCATCGCGGCCATAGAGCCGCACTCCAATAGTCTTTGCACCTGGCGGGGACCATCCCCGTGTGTATCATGTTGTGCGCTCGGAGATGGTATCCGCCATGTGTATCCCTTACATAGATTAACTTGTCTCTTGAACGGGCCTCTACATGTTGGCTTCGGCTCCATGCACGCCTTCCAAAGGTCCGGGACTTAATTGCCCGTGATTACGGATCGTAAGACACATAATAATAATAATAAATCCCCTTATTCCGTAATTTCAATTACAATAAATTCAAAATACAAAAGAATCATCTTATTAAATTCATTAAGCATTCATTAATTAAATTTATTATTTCAATCTCGTTATAAGTTCAATTACAATACATTTCATTTAATTAAATAATTTACACACATTTTAATAATATTAATCAATTAAAAATTATTGAATATTGATCAATTAAGGACCCCTCTTTGGGTAAAGACCTCCTCCATTTGGATCCAATTGCCTCTTTGTTGAGCTTTATCTATCCAATTTTCGCCGGCTAGTTTGGAAATTTCATCTTTTCATCGTTCCTGTGGTCTTCCTACGGATCTCGTTCCTGTCGGACCGTGCCAAGTAGTTGAGAGCTTGGTCCACCTCTGGTCTGAAAGGCGCGCTACGTGTCCAGCCCATTTCCACTTTAGTCTATGAGTGTGTTGCAGAGCATCAATAACCTTGGTTCTGTGGCGGATGTCTTCGTTTCTTTGTCTATCAGTTTTAGGTTTAGGCTAGGTTAGGTTTTTAGGATGCGTCTTTCCATAGCGCGTTGGTACGTTTGTATAGGTACTTACATCCATCTAAATGCAAACGCCAATCTCAAAGTGTGCTGATTATGGTAAATCCTATCTTTATATTTTATGGGAACGTCCAGTAGTGGACATTTTGTAGCTGATTTGTTATGATAAATTTTGAAGTGTACCTTTGTCAACTTTTTGAGAAGAAATATTGTTTTTGTATTGTAAATTAAGTGACCTAAAAGATATGTTTTTAAAGAGGAAAATAATTAATTGAGTGAAAACAAAACAAAAAGAGTTCTGGTTTATATAACAGGTATATAATAGGAATAGCCCGACGGCCGTCCCTTTCCAGCCGGGAATTCGATTAAAACACAACCAGTTTAACTTTTAAAACCTTGCTATTGCCGACATTTCACACCCACGGACGCGTGCCTTAAACGTAATGGGAAACAACGCCTTTACGAAATGCCACGAATTTCCAATTTCGCCTCCAACTAATACATACAATTTTGTGGTTTTAGCCGTTTTATCCACCTATTCTAGTCGCTCACGTGTCGATCATCTACTTCCCTGATGCCTACACCGTACGGCTAAAGAACGGTTATAATCCCTGCAATATACCCCTTCCCTGACTGCAGCGGTTCTCCGTTCCATCAAATTAATGAGGGTAAATCAAGAGAGAATGAATGAAAGAAGACTAACGAATGAAATTTATCAAGCAAAGGTGAGCGGAAGTGTTGGGAGAGGCCGTCCGAGGAAAACATACCATGATCAAATCAATGATCTTTTCCGAAAAGGACAAGTGCGTAGCACCCTCAATCGACGGAAGTGCATGAAGAGATGTATGAATGTGAATGAGGCTAAAGAGGTGTGTCAGAGTCGTAGCGTGTGGCAGTCCGTGGTCTCTGCCTACCCCCATGGGACAATGGCGTGAGCTTATGTATGTATGTATGTAAATCAAGAAGAAGAAGAAGAAGAGATATAACTAAATGAAATGGCGTGTTTATAACTAAATGAAACCCTGAATTAACTATCCACTGCCGAGGTGAAGTTATAATATCATTTTCAAAAATCCTCCTCGGGCCAGTAAACTTTTATAACCTGACGTTTTTTTTAAATTGTCCCGGTGTTAATCTTTTTTAAATTGCACCCCGGTGACACGACAAACCTTTTACGAACTGGGGCTTTTCTGCTTGTTAGATAGAACTTAAATTTTTGAGTGTGGCGAATCTTTGAGACCAAACTTTCTTCCATGCTTTCGACGGTGTAAGAAAAGTTAGATTTAAGGGGCTACCTCCTGGTTTTACCATGAAATTGGGTAACTTTGTAACCATTTTATTAATTAACTATTGCACTTTTTGAGCTGTAAAAAAAAACTGAACCATCTACACGATGTGAGAAGTGATGTGGTTTTTCTAGAAACCGATTTTATTGAATACAACCGAAGAAAAGGGAATCTAAAGTCACCCCTTTTCTTCCAGTTTCTCTACATAGTCAGACAGTCGTCATAGTTACTCTAGTTATTTGACTCTTACATTTTTAATAGGAAGAAAATGAAAATTTACAATATTGTTTACAACACAATTTAGAACGATGTGGTTTTCTTACTTTTTCGAAATTAATATAAAATCATCTCATTTTCAAAGAAAACGGCTAAATTCTGACCGGAGCCACGCGCTCGTTCGCATCGATTAGTATGGAGAGTCGTGGTCCCGGGATGATACGCCTTAAAAAGTTACTTTTGTTAAAAACGGAATTTAGTATTTACTTTTGTGCTGGTTGTTGTAGAAAATATTGGATAGCGTTATTCCATCACGCGTCCCCGCGGATAACAGGATACGGATTAGTAGGCTATTTACATACGCATCCGAAATTCTTCAGCGTTTTCAAAATAATTCCCCACGACATGTTTTCCTTCACAGCACGAGTTTTTGAGTCATATTCCTAATAGGTACCTAAATAAATAGTTATTTGTTATGCTATGCTGCAAAGTTCCTTTTTGGCGCGAGTACTTGTATTGAATCCTGAGCTCAGCGAATGTTTCAAAGGTACGAGACTCAGAATAACTTTGCAGCCGAGCGAAACACACAACTTTTCACCTCACAACAGCGAGGAAAAAAAGTTAATTGCTAAAAAGAACATTTTAAAAAGTTTTTTTTTTCGTGCTGGCCAGTGACATGAAATAGTTATTAAGCATTTTCAGTGGATTGGCGGTATAGAAAAATATTGAATAGACAGATTCGAATTTCAAAAACTCTTTCGACGCTAGCGGATAAAATGCACTTTTGCACTCAGATTTCGTATGATAAACAGTATTTTTCCGAGGCTGTGAGGTGAAAATTTTATTTTTTTCGATTTGCCTGGTTTCCTATGCTGAAACAAGACACGTAAAGCATTTTCCGACATTGATACCAAACATTTCTCGATTTTATGTTACAAAATTCATTATATCAAAAACATTAAATCTTATTTCATGGAAAGCTGCTACTAAGCTGGAAATAAAATAATACCCAATTATAAGTAGGTAGGTATATTACGAACCACATAGTTTTAGATAAATGCGGCAGTAGTATTGTGGAGTGCAAGCTCAAGTAATTTCGGGAACCATGTTAACTTTAGCTAACTATTGTTGAAAGGACAAAGACTCGACGTATGTATGTGAGAATGAAGTAATATAATTAGTTTCGGAAACGTTTTTAGTGTAAATAAATATAACGGAATCCGATTTAGAGGAACATTTTCAGAAGAAACGCTGAGTAAAGTCCTGAGTGGAACATAATGATCCACTTTGTCGAAAAAATTCAGATCGTGTTACCCTTTTACGCGTAATTTATCATCGTAGTAAAGAAATCGTCAGAAGAATTGACTGCTTATTTAATTTTCTACCCTAAATAAATTATGATAAAGGTAAACCTATCTATACACCCATGTAAAGGTCGACGGTAGCTGTAGCAAGGTTTCTAACCACGACGAAAGGGATAGCAGTTGTAAGCCGTCTCGAGAAGAAATCTTAATTAAAAAACCTTTTATTAATTAAGAAAAAAAAACGACTGAAATCGATCGGAAATATTATTTCAGAAAGACTGAAAACAGGTTTTTCAATCACCTCATCATTCTACCTTCTTTTATTTACTCTATTATTCATAACTAAGTAGATTTCAAACCTCACCACCTCGCACCTTTAAAAACAAACCGTTACTAAACGAAAATATCAAATTTTACACAGGAGCATATATAAAGAAATATGAGCGGTTTTTTCGTCATAAAATTTATATACGTTGTACTTTGAGCCGTATTTTGAGGTTATAGTGTAGATATTTCTTTACTTTATTACATTATAATTCAGAAAAGTTATTTTTTTAATTGGAACATTATTAATTATGGTTTATAACTTTTATAGTAACACTTTTCCGTTATTTTTTTTTCGATAATGATTATTAACTATGAAGTCACTGTGTAAATTTTGTAATTATACAAAACACTATATAAAATCAGAATAATTCGAAGATATTACTTTACTATCAAATTGAAAATAATATAGTTAGCGTTCCTTCTAATTATACCTGGAAAGATACTTTAAATAACATTTTCGAAATCATGTTTTACTAGAAATCAAAGAGAGATCCATACATTTATTTTGCATTGTTAATTTGGGATTGTTAAGATTGCTAGGTAGCCAATATTATGTCTATATTATTATGTCGTGATCTACTTCAACGGGGGAAAGTCCGAAGTAGACTTACTCATTGAAAATTATGAAGTTGTATGATGATGAAATTGAAGACGATTTTGAGCTAGATGAGTTAGATCTTCCTCTTTTGTTTGAGCTCGGTGATCTTATTTCTTACCGACTTAGGTAGTTTCCGCAATTTCTTCATCCGTAGAAAAAGAACATGAAGTAACAGTGATGCTTGTGGTTGCGATTCGATTACTTAGATTTAGCGAAAAAGTTAAATCTGCATCGGGGATGTGATTCAGCTCACCCACAGATCGATTTTTGTGGGGCTGCAGTCATTTCATTCGAGGATAGTCCTTCAAACGCGCTCCAAACAAACGAAGTTTGATTATATTTTCAATACTAACCATTAAAAGTCAGTTAAAGTCAAATACATGTTTTGAATAAGTAAGTTATAAACTAATCTCTGTGTTGTGTGAGATTTTCGTTAAAATGTATTGTTTCAAACTTACAGTGGCTCAAAGATTTCCATACCTACAAATCTTAAATTAATCATAGCATTAGAACTTTATATTTTAACGAAAATTTGACCACAGGCATAGAGATTAAGATTTAGATCGTGTTTAATTTAAAAAAAACCTTTGATTGGTTAGTAAAAAATATTATAATCGTAGGTACTTCGTTTGTACGGAGCTTGCTGCAAGAAATAGCAGCCACGAAAGTGAAGAACCAATAAAATGAAATTATCTGAATCAACGTTTTTTTTTTAAATTGTTACCATGAAAACCTATTAAGAAATATATATTTTATTTTCAAGTACCTACACACTGCACCTAAAACAACATTTATTTCGTTTTCGATTTGTATAAAACTGATACTCAATGCCATTAAACTAAGATTTACTATTCGATTTTATTATCAAGTCAATATTTAATTACAAAAATAGTACCAACATAAATAAAATGTAAGTGGCAAACTGCAACTAACCAAAAATTATTATCTCTCTAGATAAGAAAAACGGTGACTAACCCAATCATTACTCTTTAGTGGTAAATATAATTGCATAAATATCCCAAAACATAAAAGGAAAGGGTAGTTATACTAAATGTAACATTTTACCAACGAAACCATAGGTGTGAATTGCATAATTTGATAAAAAGAAAACTGTGACTAAACAAAATGTTACACTTTACCAATTAAAAAGGGTAGACAAAATCCCCTTTACGTGATGTGCAGGCGTGTTTATCCAAATAATCACACTATTCCTATAAACTTCCGTCAGTATTCCTCAACGGACATGTAACAATTGGTTTAGACACAGTTTTGCATTTAGCAAGCCATATTTTTTCACTCTTTTTTGGTTTAGTACCGCACTAAAAAGCGCCATCTCTCTCTTAAAACGGAAAGTGTCAAATTCATTTTGTAGTTTATGGCATCATAAGAAAGATGGCATTGATAACTCAATTCTTGAAAAATTTCATTTAGTAACGGTTTGCCTTTAAAGGTGCGACCTGTGTCCATCCGTCCGTCTGTCACTCGCGTTTTTCTCAAAAACCTTTGGACAAAGGATTTGACATGTTTTTACTATCTTCTTCTTTCGTGTCAAATGGTTCTTTATAATATTTTACTGACCCAGCATGCTTTTTTCCATTCAACATGTCGCGGCAAGCGCGGCTTTCGCTCTGCGAAGAGCGCGAGAAGAGGTCATTTTCTATGGAGCGAAGTCGCGTTGCGCGGGTGTTGAAAGTTTGAGACATCATACTAGACGTGCAGGTATCCGGCTCAGCAGTTTTTAAGTCCTCTCTCGTGCAGGTGTTCGGGCACAAGGGACATTCTAACAGATGACTCATCTACTGGATAACCTATCCATCGATCGCACTGTGTTAGGCCAGGTTCTCTATATACCAATTGCCAAGTTTGACTATAACACAGCCATTTTAAATTCGCCGAATGTAGTTAAACGGCTGCCATTTATTAAAACTTTCAAACCCACTTTCGCGTCGCGTCGGTAAAATTGAAATTACAACTGGAACTATTTCGAAGTGTCTGTAATTCACGGACCACTCGGATGGGACTTTTCACAAATTGCTAAATTATTCTATGGCTACGACAGATAAGAGGTAAGTGCCTACTTGCATGCAGTTGGTCTGCGTTTTGGCTCCTATTATATTGTACAAGAGACGAACTTTTGTCCATAAATCTCCCCTAAAAACAAAAGACGAATGAACGTATGCAAATAATTCTGAACCCTGCTTCATTGCGATTGTGTTCAAAATGAATCCTCACTCGTCGGAAGTTATAGAATTTGATTCTCGTTCTCGTAATTTGATGCTCGTTTTAAATAAGCCCGGTATTGAAAGGTAAGTAGGCCTCTAGACCTAAACATGTTTACATCCGCATGACTTGATAAAACTATTAAGGTTATATACAATTTAGGCCAGTCAATTTACGATATTTTTAGGAGGAGTGGGAAGTAATTATGTATGTGTCATAGTCAGTTTTTCATCGTAAAGCAATATTGTATTTTTCAATGTTTTATATGTTGTCAAAAATATTTACACTCACTTCACTTCACTATACAGGGTCCTTCTTAATATGCAGACACTTTTCAAGAGAATGATCAGACCATCAAACTGAACAACTTTCTCTATGGGACTAACATCGAAATTGCGAAAAAAAATCTGCTATAGTCGTCGTTATTAGGTCTGTAGCCATTATATTAGGTCATGATGTCACAATGATCAGTTCGAAGCGGACCGCTATTCTTGTTGCTGATAGAGGTTTTCTCAATAAAATACTTTTTAAACGATGAAGTGGGCCGTTTCTGAATTCGGTTTTAGGGGTGGATCCTGCGCCCCGCCTTGTCCCCCGTCCCTGCATTTGTGGCGACACTTCCTTCGATATAAAATATTGCTTTGCGAGACCTCCGCTTCTTTCAGTCCTCTAGGATTATGTATGACAGATTAGGTACCTGTTCTTCCATGAGTAAAATACTCTTAGCCTGTTTCAAGTGTTCACTGCTGGATGTTGGAGGTCGTTTAAAAAGAGCGAGGACAAAGATAAATCATACTACAAACAAAAACTTTCAGTAAAAATTGTCCAGTCCAGGCTATTGAAACAATGACAAAATGTACAACAATTTTAAAACGTTATAAATTTTTTCAGCAATATCATACCTACTTGTTTACACCACACAAAGGAAATTACATCGACATTTTAATAAAAAATGTAGGTATTCGCAGTGATAATATTTACGCATTCGAGCTATGCGATATTTTATAACCTGCAAACTTCATCGGTATGATAAAACTATAAGTAGAGTTCATTTGCAAAAATTGCCATTCAACAGAAGAAGAACGCTGTTGTAAAACATGATTTTCTTAATCAAGTTTTTATGTTCCACCAATTCTTTCCCAATAAGTGGCGCAGATAGTGTCGTATGCACAATTCTGCTCACTGAATCAATTACCTAGCACAGCAATCACGACTATAGGGTAATTCTAGGATAGATGCCGCAGTGGGATAGACGCCCTGAATTTTAAAACTCTAGTTTCGCGACCTTGGGTGGCGGTCATTCTACTACTAAACAAGAGACCCCCCCGCCCCCGCGTAGGGTGCCGCGCTACAAGACGCTGAGTGGTTGTGCGCACGAGTGAGTTTCCTTAGAAGTTTTGGCGCGAAGGTAATATTTACAATTATTATTTTACGGTGTTGTTGTGGTGTTTATACTTTTTCCCTGATAAATAAAACAATTTTTTTTGGTGTTTCCCTATTTAAGAGTAGTGTATGCATACCCGCAAAGAAGATTGTTTTTAATTTCATGATCTTGTTTATTTTTTATTGCAATAGGCATCTATCCCCTACGAAAAGTATACTTGCCCCAATTTTGTTAACGTATAGATGCCTCTAGGGGCGTCTATCCTCTAGCTTGAGGCTTATCCTTAATTATTTAGATATTGTTTTAGATGTTGTGATGGGCATGCAAATAGGTATTGCAATGATTTTTATGTACCTGCTTAGGTAGCAAATTATTTATAATATTAAGATTTAACATATTAAATGACAGTAGAGTATAGATGCCCCATCAAAAAGAGAACTAAGATGGGGCATCTATACTCTACTGTCATTTAATATGTTAAATCTTCATTGAGAAAAATAAAAAAATATCAGTTTTATTTGGATTCATCCATTCATCGTAAATAACGAATGTTCTTGCATAAAAAGTGTTTTTTTCTTGATAGGGCACATATCCCCTAGGCTGTTTTTACTGGTGAGGCAGCTATCCGCTATGGGGCATATATACTTCAAATTTTAGAGGTCAGGGAAAATTAACAAAGCATAAAAAGTATAAACAATGATGATATTTTTTTCGAATGAAATAGTAGACGAAGGACCAATGTATCTGTATCCTACCATCTTATTTGGTTCCTGTCATTGAACTGAGAAATATAACGATATTTCAAAAAGTGCGGCATCTATCCTAGAATTACCCTATTCTCCGAGGAGTAGCCATAGAAAATAAGTATAGCAATATTAAAATCTATGACAAAATAATATTCTCCCAAATAACCCTAAAATCGGACTCTGCCATAGGCCAAAGGGCCAAAAGAAAATCTCCAACCGAGTAACTGTCCGACTTAAAATTAATTAATAGCAATTAATCAATTACTGTGAAAACGTTGAAGGATCTATTGGGCTCAGTTCCGTCTAATCGTAACTCATTTTTAAATAAATTTGAAAGGCCAAGCCATTAACAAATTACGGGTCAAATACCTACTTTATTGGATTTGGATGAAGTATAAATTCGGGTCGGACTAAAAAGGTCGACAAAGATTTTTAATGAATGAAAGGCGTAATTGATTGAAGTTAACTAATTCAAAAGATAACAGCGTTGCTGCTGGGATGTTTTGACTGCATTAAACTGAACTTGAACCCTTTTGAATGTCTATTAAAAGTAGGTCGGAAAAGAAAATCCGAGGTTTATCGTATCGAAACTGGTATTTTATTATACAGGGTCCAACTTAATACAGACAGACAGCTGACAGTTTTTAAGAGGATGATCAGACCAGCACACTGAACAACTTTCTCTATGGGACCAACATCGAAATCGCAAAAAAAAACAGCTGTCCCAAACATTTAGCTCGAGTAGGTTTGCAATTACGTATGGAACGGCTGATTTTAGAGAAAGATGTTCAGTATGACGGTCTGATACCTAAAAAAATGCAGCTGCTTTAAAAAATCTCAGCATATTAAGAAGGACCCTAGAGAACAAAGAACAACTAGCGACCCGCCCGGCTTCGCCCGGGTGGCGCCACCTATCGGGCCCAAAACTTTTCTATCTTTCAAGCGGTTACCAACCATACACATTCTTCATTCATTTCATTATTCCAATCCTCAGTGGTCAGTTGAAGCACTCCGAAAATATAACATTTTATCGGACCAAAATCTAAATAAAATTACAGAATTAATTACGCTATCAAACCCATGCAAGTCTACTTCCAGACATGCATGCAATGCAAGTAAAATTACACTAATGCTCGAACGATAATGCACAAGTTAGGCAGCAAGTAATTTAGCTTCGTTAAACGGAACGGAGTCATGCCATGGTAACCGGTCGCCAAACATTCACAGTATTTGGGTCAGCCGATCGAGGCTTGGATTATGCGCGAAATTTTGACGTTCGTCCGGCTTGATTTGCATCAAGTATCTGCAGATGGATGCTATAATCAGTTAATGGTTTACCTACACAGGGTATCAAAATTAATGCATACTTGCAGATCATCAAGCTCAACAACTTCCACTATGGGATCAACATTGAAAATCACCTAACATTTGGGACAAGTAACCAAGGGCTTTTCTATGAAATAACCATGTTTTGTTTAATATTCCCATAGCAAAAGTTTTTCAGTTTGATAGACTGAAGTAACCCCTAAAGTATGGAATGCATTTAAGTTTGCACCCTGTACAATGGGGTTTCCATAGAAAAATTACACGCTCCCCTAGGGGGGTGCCCGTGTGGTGGACTAACACCCATACACCCTCCTGAGGAAAGAACTGTGCCCTGAAGTGGGACGTATACAGGGTGTAAGGAAAAGTATGTGAACAACTTTTACTAAACCCTGTCAGAACACAAACAATCATAAAGTTACTAATAGAGAGACTGACAGCTGACAGAGCGAGATGTAACCTTGCAGCACCACTGTATACTAGAAAGAGATATGACGCAAGGCAATAGAACCGCTTCTGAGGATCTTATCGCACGGTAAAAATTCGGTTTCCATGAATAATTGCGAATCGAAAGTGAAATAGTAGATAATTTTGTGAAATATACTGACACTATAAATCATTAATTTATCCACGATTTCACGTTAGACTCAGAATTATAGACAGTGCTCGAATTTTTGCCTGCCGATAGTCTCCTGAAAATATCCGGAAACGGTTTAATTTTGACAACGCATGTCAGTTCCTCTACTCTTGTTAGGTACTTTATATGAAAGTAACAAACATACAAAAAAAAACATACTTACGGGTCGAATTGAGAACCTCCTCCTTTTGTTGAAGCCGGTTAAAAAATACATCTGTTTCATACGTTTGAGCCGTGTAGACATTGCAGTTCAGTATGGAACAGCCTATTTTTTTCCCATCATAGGTTTGATGATAATGATGATGATAGTAGGCTAGTCCGAGTCTACTTTCGTGACTCCAACAAACGATGGCAGACCGAGCAGCGCATCTGTGATACCTAATAAGTGTTATGAAGTCAGATATTATAGCAACGAAACTTGCGAACTTGCTGCAATGGTTTTTCTACACATTGAAAAAATGATTGAAAGTCTAATTACGAAACAGATTGCTAGTGTGGATGGAAATGAGGGTGTTAGTTGATAAGGGTAAAACTGGGAGGATTTGCCGAGGTGGTCTTGGAACCAAATTAGGGACGTTATTAGAAAATACCAGGTCGAAAACCAACCCCTCGCAGGTTTAAGTGCCAGAACACCGCTATTACCCATGTTTTGTTTTTATGATGAATAAATTATTTAAAAAAAAAACATGAAAATAATATGCAGTTTGTCAGAATGTATGAAAATGTGTATTAATCTAGGAGCAAGAGTAGTTTTCAGGACCGCGTAAAAGTGTATTAAAATATAAATCTAGAAACAATATTTTTCCTATGTCTGTACATTCTGATTGTCCAATTTGTTCATACAAACAAACAGTAGGTATTTAATTGCGTTGCCACATTAGATTTATGCTAGACTAAATCGTATTTGACTACCTCCTGGTCCACGTATACGTAATTAGGATTGATGTTTGATGGTAAAACCAAAAAGCAAAACAAAATAAACCCAGTGCTGGACACCACATGTTAGTTGTTACCTCTACCACAGAATAACACCTAATTAGTAGGTACGTAGTTGCTACGTAGCATCGCAGGAATTCGCAAAATTATCTAAAGTCTATTTTAACTTGATACTTGAACAAATAGGACTACCTACATGCTTTGACAGTTACCAAGTGAAACTCAACGTGTAACGTGTTTTTCAGTAGAAAAACAGAATTTACATGACAAAAGAAGCGACTACCTATCGCTAAAAAAAATTATCATCATCTGTTAGTAAACTAGCTTCTTATAAACTAGGTAGGTTCTAAAGTTCCGCGTAAAGTGCCCCCGCTTGAGCACAATAAAGTGCTCTTTAGACGGGCAACTGATCGCATACTTTTTGCTAAGGCCAAATCGACCGTTGGCCAAATTTTACGTGTAAAAGCAGATCGTACGATCGCAAACCCGGTCTTTGCCAATAAGGAGCGCATGATTCTCCCATCCACTCGCCTTTGCGATTCGGTCTTGACAGAAAGCATAGGTACAAGTCGATGCGTTAAGGCAGGTTTATACGATGACAATTTTGCGGTGCGAATTCTGTGGCGCCTAAAAAAAGCACCGTATAAACAATTTTCGCACGACTTTTTCTCGGCACGCGAACGTTAGCATGAAATAGAGCAAGCGTCTTTTTTTCGGTGCTAGTGACCTCCGCCCGCGTCCCTCGCAGCTCCCGCGCCAATTTATCGACTCGTGTAAACACGACGTGCGAATCGCTGGCACGGTTTTCTCAAGCAAATCCATTCGCATGCGAAAAGATTGGCGCTAAAAACTAGCACCGTGTAAACGACCGCGTGCCGTGCTTTTTTTAGGCGCCTCAGAATTCGCACCGCAAAATTGTCATCGTCTAAACCTGCCTTTACGCGGTCCCATACTAATCGTGCTTTTTGTGGACACACCGTCGGTCAATGAGTGGTTGTTGTAACTCTAAACAGAATAAGTACCATTTGCTAATGTCGATAGCTAAGTTAATTATGAATCAACTAAACACAACATGATTAAATAGAAAACACATGGAAATAATTTCGCGAGTAACGATATTTACTTAATACGTCATGCATATAAATCCAATAAAAGATGTTTGCTCAACAATGCGACAAATAGAACCCGGCGAAAGGAGAGCAAAACAATATTAATTCGGAAGGAATTCAAAGAGAATACAGATGGTTGGCAGGCTAGCATGACGGTTGCGCCAATTGGGACACTACATATTTTTTACTAAGTTATATTTTGTAAAAATAATTACTGTATATAACGACCTTATATCTTCTTAATTTAGGTCACCTGTCTTGCTTTATAATGATGAAAAAAATTTCACACAAGACTTACATTATCATTTACCATTACATAACCAGTAGGTAATCAGAATCGTGTGAATTTCGATCGGTACGCGGATTTACTAGGATGAAAATGTTTGACCATTATCATGAAATCCGTTAAAAGTTTTCATGTACACATGCAACCATGTAACTTAAGAGGTTGAACATAAACTTTCTATTAACTTTTTGTAGTACAATACAGTTTTTTTTTTTTTTTTTTGTGTGTGACTAAATACAGCATTGCTCAGGGAGCATTTACTGCTTTTTACTGCGGACTATTGGCGGGACCTCGAAGGGTCTACCGAACCAAATGCAAGAGCTTAAGCAACCGACCCAGGGGGCACCCAAAGTGGGTACGGACCTCGGCCATGGGCGTTGCTGGGACTACGCGGCCTACGTCGTAGGGGTGGTAGTGGGGATCGGTGAGAACCGGCCAGCGATGTGCCGGTAGCGTCTGTAGGCGACGGAAGGAAGCGGAGTGGGCAGAGATCGCGACTGTCCCCCGCGCGCGCGACGATGGGGATTTCGATTATTACGGCTTCTGCGTAGCATAGATATGATTGTGTTACCGACGGCGGTGTTCGTGTTGATTGAGTTTGCGTTGGTGAGTTGTGACTGTAGGGCCGCCATCATGGCGACCGTAGTAGCGTCGTCCGGGTCGTCTAGGACGTTCCGAGGCCGGCGCTTTCGGGGCTTATTATACCTAACGGGGTACAAAGCGTTCGCTCTAATGAGAGGATTAGAGTGTCGTGGGAGGGCGGCGAAATAATCCATAGCCATACATTTGAGAAGTTGCTTGATGGTGGGCAACTCTAGATCGATATTTAAGTTCTTATTACGTAAGAACCATGGCGCGCCAGTCGCGGTACGCATGAATCTGTTCTGTTCGGAGCAGTTATCACAATTATTAAGGCTGCGTTTCCACCAGAGATGTGCGAAGTAGCGAGGCGGTGAGCGAGGAAACAATTCGCCAATAACGCGCTCGCTCGATCACGTCATTGGGAAATTGAAGCACTCTCATTGGCCGATTTTTTCCTCGCTCACCGCCTCGCTACCTCGCACATCTCTTGTGGAAAATCAGCTTAGAATGTTAAATCAAGACGAGAAAAATTATTTCCTTGATATACAGGGTGAAAGTGATATATTTTTTTGCTCCAATCGGTTTGCTCCAATAGTAAAAGTTGTTCAGTTTGATGGGTAGACTCTTAGTTTATAAGGATGCTAATGATATAATTATATCACTTTCACCTTGTATTACAGGTTCAATAATACTTAGCTAATATCTACGGTATATCTGACTACCCCCTCGGGGAATATAGTCCTGAGCATATGCTTATATGCTAGGTAATAACAGAACGGATTACTTTATTATTATACTCGTGTCATTAACAGAAATCCAATATCTCTTTCTGGGGTAACATTTATAAAATAGCTTCGTAGAACAAAACCGACTGATTCACTACTAACGATCGACATTAATATTCTATCTCGAACGAACTATTCACAAGACTTTCAGGAATCGTTTAAGTTTAATATTTTATACGTTTATTAGAAGTATAGTCATTCTTTCAACGAAATTAATTGTGTCAAAACTCAAAACATTAAACTACAGGCCTTCTTTCGAGTTTCGGTACTATTGGTGAAACGTGGATGTTCTGAGGTTTCAGAATATCTCTGACTACCCCCTCGGGAAATATAGTCGTGAGCATTATGCTCATATGCTTATGCCTTCTTTCGAACACAAGTGCCTCTACAAGTGGGGCCTGAGGGAGTCACCGATGTGTGACTGCGGGGCACAAGACCAAACCCTCACCCATGTAAGATGCGGAACACTGGCTAAAACATCTTGACCTCGAAATTTAAACCTCCCTGGATCCAAGCAGGAAGACAAAGAAAAAATGCCATACGATAAATGATGGTGCTTCGAACACCTGGGTGTCCTTGGGCATAACTTTTCCACTGTCCTCACCGACTGTCTGAACAGTCAGGAGCAGGAGATTATAATATCTTCAATGTACAGACTGAGAGATGGGCAAAAATCATCAAGCCCTGGATCCCCGAAAACCGTCGGCGGCGACCAGGTCGAACCAGGAAGAGATGGCGTGATGATCTGGACAAATTTGACGACCAATGGCCAGAGGTTGCCCAAAACAGGAACGAGTGGAAGAGCAGGGGAGAGGCCTTTGCCCAGCAGTGGGATGAAATAGGCAAATAAAAAAAAATTACAGACACAAATGAGTGTGACAGTGACATTTAAAAAAAATATTTAATGGTGGTTCTAGGTGTCCCTGACTCCAAATCACAAATTTTTGAACTTCACGTCTGTCCGTTTGTTCGAGCGTTATACAAAATCCGGACCGATTGAAACCGATGAAACTTTTAGTGTTTGTGTGTTTTTATGATTTTGCTTATGATGAGACTGTAAAACTTATATGTATTTTTGTCTCGCAACAATGATGGGAGCTGGTACGAACATAGCCGTGCGTTAATAGGTATATTATTTAAAATGTTCTGTTGAAAAATTATATAATAATATACCGTTATTTTACGTGCCATAAACCTTGGCTGTTCTGAAGTTCACATTCGTTTCTTTCAACACCTTATCATTCTTGTTTAGCTCGTGTTTAATGTTATAATAGCGGTGAACATACCTATTTAGTGCGACCACTCAACTACAGGGTGTGAGGGTAAACAGTTGCATTACTTTTAGGGGTGGTTGTACCCTTGACACTGAGCAACTTACCCTAAAAAAAATGTTTGCTCTTTCCATACTAAATGCAACCTGTATGAAATCGTGATCGAACGTTTGTATGAAAAGTCTAAAAAAAATGCGAATTTCCTATTGGTTTCTTTGGGAAAGTTGTTGAGTATCATTGTAGGTACAATCACCACTTAAAATAATACAACTGTTAACGATACAGATTAAATTTTCATAGTCGCAGGTTTGTAAGAGCACTAAATGCTGTGAAACGTGCCGTGATTTCTTTGCTGTAGTTAAGTGGTCTCTATCCATGTTCAAACGTCGGGCATGCACTTAACACCGGTTAAAGCCGGATTGTGTGACCGAATCCATTTGCGCTAGGTACCTAAGTACTCTCTCCTAAGTACCGTATTTACGGAAAAGGTAAGCTTTTATCTTAGGATCAGGTTACGTTCATTTGTTTTCTAGAACCTCTTTGTGGTCTATGGAACCGATGATATCGAAATCGCAAAAAAATCTACTCTCCCATACATTTTGGTCGAGTAGGATTACACTTTTATATGGAAAAGCTGTTTTTTTTCGAGAATTCGATCTTTTTTTCCATAGTGAAAGTTGTTCAGTTTGATGGTCTGATCATCCTCTTCAAAAACCGTTAGCATATTAAGAAGGACCCTATAATGTAGTTCGATTCTTTGTATCTACTTTAGTTACCTACTGTAAACGGAAGCAAATGAGTATTATATTATGTATCTTCATACCGCGTTTCTTATAGTTACACTAAATACTGGGAGTATGGAGTTTTCAATCAAATATAGTTTTTATAAAATTGTTAACTATCATAAGTACCTACTTTAGAATGAGTTTCATTGATCTCTTATAAGAGATAAAATATAAGTGTCTATAAATAGGTCAATGGTTTCTCCTTAAAGAGATGAGGAAAAAAGGTAGCAAATTGTAAGAAATATCAAAAGAGCGCGAAAGGTTGTTTCCAGAGACAAAGTACCTATTTAAGGGTAAACAATGTAAGCTACTTTGCTTAAGAGAATATTATTCCAGAGCGAAAATGCGCGCTGCATACAAACGTACTATGGTGATATTTTCAATACTAACCAATTAAAGTCAATGAATTTTCGCAGAAACAATCTAGAAACAAATCTCTATGCTTCTATAGAGTCAGATTTTCGTTAAAATATACAGTTTCAATGCTAGGATTAATTAAAGATTTGTATGAAAATTTTTGAGGCACTGTAACTTGAAAACTATACATTTTAACGAAAATCTGACTCCATACAAGCATAGAAATTTGTTTCTAGATTGTTTCTGCGAAAATTCATTGACTTTAATTGGTTAGTATTGAAAATATCACCATAGTACGTTTGTATGGAGCGCGCTCCGAATAATATACCCTTAAAGGCCTGAAAATACGCACTATGTTTCTTTTTTAACATGACTGTGACGTACTTAGACGACTTATATAGGGACTGCCTCGCTTTAACATTTCCCCTCTGCCAACGTACAAGATCAAGAAATCTTACGCATTTACATACAGTTTTATACCTTATCACTAAACGCGACAGCCTATAATTGCGGAACAAAAACTTCGAACTTATCACGTTTAGGGTTCACACGGCACTGCTTTTCATGATTTTTAACATTTAGAATTAGAATCTAAAGTTCAAAGTTGCGGATTACATGCTACGAGTACCTCGGCGCTCCCCGCAAAAAGTGACAGAAAAGTTTGTTACCTAATATAATTACACGCGTAACTTGTCCATATATAAATACATAGTATAAGGTGACGTCCCATTATTGAGCGAGGTCTCCCCAGACTTTCCATATAAGTAAACATTTTGATGGAATAAATCCCAAAGTAGGTTTATCTGTCTGATCTTCACTTTTTAACCGTATTTTTACCTTTTTAGTTTTGAAGTCGGTTTTAATTTTTTGTTAAATTTTTTTTTCAAACTAAAGAAAGCATCTACGGGTGAAGTTACGGAATAAAGGAAAACAAAATCATAAATCGGGAGTTCTATAGGTTTCTGCTACGTATACCTAACCCTATTTAATTTTCTACTGTGCAAAGGAAACGCTTTATCTTAATAATTTTCAATATTTCGACATTAAAATTCCATTAGTGAGTAACTTCAACAAGATTTTGCTTTTGTAATAAAACGGTCATTATAATAATAGTCGACCTTCGGCTTCGACGTTCCTTTTGACGGTAAAATTCATCGCGGGCGATAAAAGTGATTTTATTTGTCAACTTATTGGCCATAACATTTTAAGGTATGTACTACGAGTAGGTATCATAATTCGTCGCTGTCATTTCAAAAAGTAGTATGTTCGATTCGATTTCGAAAAGACATACGACTTTTTGAAATACCAGCGACGAATTATCATCTCAGCCTATAGACGTCCACTGCTGGACATAGACCTCCCCCAAGGATCTCCTGGTCGCCACTCGAAAACTCTTCGGCCCCACGAGTATGTATACCTAACAATCTACATACACATACATAAACTTACGACCGTATTCGGTTTCGGGGTGTTCAGAAACATTGCTACAATACCTTTCTACAATAGACTTTAATTTTTGAAAAACATACACACATACAAAAGCTCACGCCCACAGGGTAGGCAGAGGCAATAATTGATCGCCACATGCTAGGTATGATTTTGGCACAAAATTTTAAATCTCTTACCTTTTGAATATTATATGTAGATCATTCTTTATATGCTTATATTCTTTATATAGGGTCCAACTTAATATGCTGACACTTTTTTAAGAGGATGATCAGACCATCAAACTGAACCACTTTCTGTATGGAACCACCATCGAAATCGCGAAAAAGAAATCAGCTCTTCCATACAAAACTGCAAACCTACTCGAGCCAAATGTATGGGACAGCAGATTTTTTTTCGCGATTTCGGTGTTGGTGCCATAGAGAAAGTTGTACAGTTTGATGGTCTGAACATCCCCTTAAAAAAGTGTCAGCATATTAAGAAGGACCCTGTATATCAGAACGTCAAACTGAACAACTTTCTCCATGGGACCAATATCTGAATCGCGAAAAAAATCTGCTGTCCCATGCATTTGGCTCGTTAGGTTTTTAGTTTTGTATGGAACAGCTTTTTCATTTTTTTTTTGCGATTTCGGATTTGCCTGCATAGTAAAAGTTGTTCAGTTTAATGGTGAACATTTAAATGAAATGGAACCAGAAGCTGGTAAACTTTTACTTTTATCATGTGTCATTATTAGGTATAGTTAATAAAAGAGCATAGGTTAGGCTAAATAGTCCTGTGTCAATCGCATAAGTGCCGACTCTTTTCTTGATGCCATACGCTTTAATTATCATAAATTATCCCAGAATCAAATATTAGTTTCCATTTTTAAATGGAATTTGGAAATGGACATTATTCACTAAAGTAATTTAGGGGCGCATGGCCATCCGTCAACATTTTGACGTTACTCTATTTAGCAAATCCCTTTAGTGGAAAATGAAACCTAATTTTCCTCGTAGGAAGCTTTCAGTCTAATAAATTGCCTAGAGACCCTTTATTTGAAAGCTGTGACGAAACAGGAATGCTTGAATGGACGAATAAATTTGTGGTGAGACAAAGCTGAAGTGAAAAAATACATATTTGTCATTTCTTGATATGACTGTGTATGGCCGTATGGCTGTGTTGGTACAATAGAAGAAACTATTGCTTCGTTTACGGAAGGAATATTCATTATTTCGACGATAAAAGTTAGTTTATAGATTTTCGACGGAAAACTTATTTTGAAGAGAAAAGTAATACATTTTCTGTAACAATTTCCGGCATTTGGAAGTTCAGTAAATTTATTAGTACAAATATTAGATTCTAAGTACCTACAGCACAGGGCGTTGGTAAGAGTAGGTAGACAGTTTCATTGCTACAGGGTGAAGTTCATATCATTAGCATCGTTTTAAAGCCTGACCAGAAATATAAAAAACCTGGTTTGGGGGCCCTGCAATCGGCTTTATCCTTGTTCCGAGTACAAAAATTAGTTCCAATGATTTTCCGCAACATGGCGAGGTTTTTTATACAGAGTCCTTCTTAATATTATGCTGACACTTTTTTAAGGGGATGTTCAGACCATCAAACTGAACAACTTTCTCTATGGCACCAACATAGAAATCGCGATAAAAAAATCAGCTGTCCCATACATTTGGCTCGAGTAGGCTTGCAGTTTTGTATGGAAGAGCAGATTTTTTTTGTTGCGATTTCGTTGTTGGTCCCATACAGAAAGTTTGACGGTCTGATCACCCTCTCGAAAAAGTGTCAGCATATTAAGTTGGACCCGTAGAAAGAGAAGGAACTAGAAGAAAGCACGTGTCTTGTCATATCACTCAGTAAGAGATGCACATAGCAAATTCGCTCTAGTTAAAAAAGGAGATCGCTACTTATTGCTGTCCTTATCGACGTAGCCACTTTTTTGTTCTACGACGGCTGTCTGACTCCGGAGTCAGACATCTATTTTCATACAAATTGTATAGGATTTTATGACTATCGCTGTCTCATACGCGGTTACACTGATGTTACGTCTATCAGCGTAAGCGAAAAATACTTCGCCTATGGTTGGACCCTATATTTCTGGTAGGGCTTTAAACTGAGAGTCTTCCCATCAAACTTTTACCACGGGAGCAAACCGATCGGAGCGAAAAAAATCTGCTGTTGCATACCTTTGAGTCGAGTAGGCGTTGCAGTTTATTATATCGAATACACACACACATTCAATCCAACTGCGATCGCCAACCCGCCTGCCAAGCGTGGCGATTATGGCAAATCCCCCCATTTTTGGGGAGGCCTATGTCCAGCAGTGGACGTTTATCGGCTGATATGATGATGATGATGATGATGATATCGAACAGCAGTTTTTTAATTGCTCCGATCGGTTTTCTCCCATAGTAAAAGTTGTTCAGTTTGATGGGTAGAAAACACAACAAACTAAGAGTTTAAAACGATGCTAATGATATCAATTTCACCCTGTATATAAAGGGTGATTGTGATAATACTGTGAAGAAATTAAACTCCGAAAGACTTTAGAATACTTTTGTAATTTTATAAATTTTACTTTTTACAATTTCACTGACTTTAATTAAAATTATTCTACAATTACTTTATAATATACAACTATTCACTTTGAGTGTCCGCCGAGAACTGGAGAACTGCCTGTTCGATACCTTTTGCACCACTTCCACCGTTTTCCCTCCATTTTTCAGTGCGCTGTACCAACCAAACGGCACAAAAGTCAATATTGCCACCTTAAGCATATATTTAAACGATTCTGACACAAATTTGAACGGCTCTGGATACAAGTCATTTTAAGCCATTCGTTGGTTATTTTTCAGTTAATTTGAATGTCATAGAATATTAAATGTGTTGCTAGTACAAACACTAAGATTTAGTAACAAAATATCACGAATCACGACATTCGGCCATCCGATTCTGTGCAACCTCCTGGTGCACAGCTACCCAACAGTCAGTTCTCATTACCATTTAGTCAAAATTATTCAAAATAATCCATACAAATGAAAATATGTTTCAATTCCGAGATCGTACAACCCAAGTCCATTAGTGCATAGTAGACCTGAGTCACACAATCCCAACACCAAAACATGAGGAAAACTAAAGTTTTTCTTTATATAAATCATTTCAGAACATGTTTTTCAAAATCACTCATTGAAAGTACCTAATATTTATTTTTTTAATCTTGTAAATGTGTGTCTATTTTTTTAATGTTGTAATGTGTTATGACTGCAGAGAAGATGCGGCCAGAAACTCTACAGCAACACAATGTTTAACACTTAAACATGCAGTTACAAGATCACGACCAGACTTATGTAAACTTAATTATTTAAGAATGACAGCTGGTACACAAAAAGTAGGTACTTGAAAGTTAAGTTTTTAGAGATTATTTTAGAGAATGATTTCTTAAATCTTCTTACTGGCTCTTACATTAGTTAATCTGTTATCTTATGTAAATTTTAATTAACATTATGTAATAATTACATGATCAAATCACGACATTTGGCAGTTTACACTAATATCAATATTTATCAACTTGAATGATTGTGAACGTTGCTGCAGCTCTAACAGAGGCAGCTCTTATAAGTGAGATCTTCCTTGTCTAATGATTTATTTGGAAATAGTACATTCTGAACCCATCCATTTTAGACGAAGAAGTTTAGTATTTAAAATTAAGAAGGTATTCAAAGTTTTAGTTGAACGCTTAAAACATAATAAATGGTAACACTTGATTTTAATTCTATTTGCTGCTACAACGTTCTCAATTTTACTACATTTTGATGCTTCTTATGTTTATACAGTAAATACTCTATCTGCACACGAAAACATACCGGTTCTGTTTATACTGTTTTTTTAATTAAATCAATATCCATCATTAACCGGTAATCAATCAAAACAGTTGTTTATTAAATACAAAAGTACGATAGCCGGGTCAGTCATTGTGTACAAATATTTAGCATTTAACAGGAAGCGCATAGCGTATTATCATAGTTGAATACATGAACATTACAATACCATACCACACCATATGACGCAATAAATGAATTATTAACTGAATTATATATTTCGTAAATTCATTTTTTTTTACAAATTGACAGATAACATGAGTATTTGCTTATTTATATTTACTTAATCAGAAGAACTGTATTATTAAATATCCATCGATTAAATCTGATAGTCGCACAGTAAGACAGCTGATAATGAATCTTGTCTTGAGCTCAGTGTAATTATACTGTAATTTCCATCAGCTAGTTAACTGTCAGTAGGTCTACCGCGAGTCCACACTGAAGTATACTACAGTACTGCAGTATTTACTGTAGTTTACTAGTTTTTGTATTTAATTTCGTAAACTAGTTTCGAGAACTAATTCTGTCATTCAAAATTGGCGCCGCAACTACAGTGAAGACTCATGGCAAGCCCACTGCGATGCCTTACGCCTTTCGCACAGCCCAGCTCAAGTATGAAACAGTTGAAGTATACAGTTGCAAAATATTGTGTAATTTGTGAAAATATACCAATAATAAAGATAATGAAATAAAATTGATTAAAACTCGAATCTATATCTACAATAGCAGCATTTAAAAAATAGATTGTTATACTTAATTGATTTTGTAAGTATTACAATCTAAACAAAGTAGACTAGAGCTTTATCCCCATTTTGAACGACAAAAATAGATTCTATTTCAATTCTTAGAACGGCTTTACCAACGTTAAAGTAATGAAATAATTATAATTATTGTGAAGTAAATTGCATGGTAGTGTTCTTTTTAAAATAAACAAATCAACGGCACTTACTAGATGGCGTTGTCAAACTCATCGAGTAAGCATTTGTTACGATTACCCAAAATTGTAAGTTATTATCGCTAGTGAATTAATAATTACGATACTAAAACTTCTAAGATTCTTATAAAATTATTATGGTGACTACTACAACCAACCCCATCTAGCGACTTTGCTCAAAACAATCATGGAAATAGACTAGTCTCATCGTTAGAACAAAATCTATAACGAACAAACGGAACATCTGTACATTGTGAAATGGAACGAAGTACGATAATTAATTTCATGAGTGCCCACTTATTATAACACCTACGCCTAACCTAAGTAAAAGTCTTTAGCGAAATAAGTCGAAATTTAGCGATCCTAGATACCTAACACTAAATAAATAAATGATTCATTGAATGTAGGTATCTCAACTTATTTGACTAGAAGAAAATATGCTTCTACCTTTTATTTTGGTTCAACATCTAGAGTACTGGGTTTTTGTCATAATGGAAATGGAAACCATATATGTACCTTGAAAGCTTGCCCTACTTGATCGTTAATGTTAAGGCTAGGTTATCCGCGCTTTTTTTTTTTTTTTAATACTGAATAATCTGATTAAACTGCTGATATTTAACTTGTTATTTTTGTACTTAATTAAATACATTTAATATTTCTAGACAAAATCGCAAAAGTTTTTAGAGCTTAGATACACTCGGATAAAAAGATTATGATGAAAAATACGTTTTTTTTTTTTTTTTTTTTTTTGCGATCCTGCTTTCATTTGAAGCGGGATGGCTAAATGCAAACTTATGCTTGTAAGACAAAGACGCTTGCACTAGGATAACCGGGCCCCAACCAGTGAAAAACCAAGCAGTACTCGCGATAAGGCACAACTAACTAAATGCAGGTGCGTTTATTTAGTTCACAAAATCCGGGTCTAAAATTGCAAAATACCTATCTAAAAGAGATGAAAAGGCGACCTCTTGTCTTCTAAAAGCGATAACTGCACACTGATGTTCTGATTTTATTCAATTATTTGACAAACAAAGCTATCTACAGCCATTATATAAACAACAAATTTAATATACCTACCTACTGAATTTACCTAGCGGTTTCCTGGAGGAAATCTCGTATAATCTAATAAAACTCGTAAAATAAAGAATCTGTTATGATTCATTAGAATAACATCAATAATATCCTACAAGTACATTGTCTAATAATTTATTTTACCATCCAACAATTGCTTATCAAGTATCTAGAAATACTATTAAGGATTTAATTTTATTGTCTGTGTGACAGAACAAATAAAGTGTTTCAAATATAAAATAAGTATCTTGAAATTAAGACAAATCTTATGGAAGTCGAAATTTGCTGCAGTTCTGTAGTGAACATTTCGGAAGATAATTAGCATAAACATGACTGATCTCAGACTCCTATGACGGCACGTAGTAACATCTCTGTCAGCGAAGGCGATGTCCGCGTCCATCAGATTCACCATTACCTCGGAATAAAAATATGCATTAAGAAAAGTAATTAAACTAACGATAACTTGGAAGATTACATTGCTACAATGTGCGACAATAAATTCTTAATATCTCTCAACATCTCGCAATATCTCGTAACATCTCGCAATATCTCGCAACATAATCTCAAAAATAATTTATTAAACCTCAGAATATTAGCCCGCTAGGTGTGCGAGAATAAATTTGATGTCTCGGAACACTTAATAAAATATTACTTCTCTAAATGTGCGAAAGTAATTCTATCTCTCCGAATCGTTAAAGCTTGGAATATTAGCTCGCTAAATATGAATTATTAAATTAAGTCTCTCATAATATTTGAAGACATATTATCAGTACTTAAAAAAATGTTTCTGTTAAAGACAATGAAACAAAATACAAGGCCTCTTGTAAGTTTCAATCTCAAACTTGAGTATTACTAGACAACTTTCAATTTATGAGGGCACAGAGTTATTTATGTACTTGAGAAAAAATATATATATTGTTAGAGATTGAATGAACTACAGAGACTTGAGTAGTGTACGCGGCACCTTACACGCCATAGATAATGATGACTAGACTTTATCATTTGTCTATGGTAGTTACACTGGCAACACAGCACGGTCTCGCGGGCTTTTTGAGAATGAAAATGGCGTCGGTCTCTGTGGTTTGTTCTTGTGCTGTGTTTAATCCTAAATTGAGTGATATTGTGTAAAATTACGAATAGAATTGTTGTAAAACGAATACCTGCTTCTTATTTGTTAAAATCAGAAGTGGGATTCGAATCCAGCGAAGCCTAAACGCTCGCGTTTTGCCCAAATCCTGTAAAGTCTGTTTCAACTTTTTCCACGAAGTTTTCTATGAAAAGTTAAAATTTGTCGAAAAGTTTTTCATATTATAGTAATGTAACCTACTAACTGATGTGTCTGGTAGCATCATACACATATTAAGTCTATGGGTATCACGTAGCGTAATACTTGGCCTTTGGGGTATCATCCATGGAGTAGTATCATCATATTCATCATAGCAAAAGCTCTGCAAAGTGTTGTGTTATTAGTCCACGAACGTGGTAGGTGCTTATTGTGAATTTCTGATGGTCTACATTGATAAATCTCCGTCATTCGTTAGGCCCCAGGGTCTTAAACACAGTACAAGAACGGAATGACTACATGCTATCTAGTATAGTTGACCGCCTCGAGGGTTATGGTCGTGGCCCTAGATGCCACGCCAGGTGATGATAGCTGCTCACTGGGTTGATTAGTGAGACAGACACGGCTGTGTCCGCATCAGTGCGGGGTCATGTGTTTCAGTTGGATGCTGATCATGGAGTGCTGGCTCCATATGCCATGTCTAGCCTAAACCGGTAAAATTAAAGAGATCGCAACGACGGACTGAGTAAGACAAGCATTTTTATCATTAATTGATCTAGAGGTTAACGATTTTGACGCCTGGTTAATTGGATTATGGACGTGAACTCATCCACCGGTATGATTGTGAGTGCTTAGCTCATATTGGGTGGTGTCTTCACTGTGAAGAGCGGACATGGCTCAAAGATTGGGTTTTCAGTGGCAGAGCCCTGGAGTGGTTTTAAATGAGTTCAGATCCATAAGCCCATGGAGCGTAAATATCGCTAATATACTGTGAATGTGAAGTCATGAGCAATAACTGGGAGTTTTATAATAATATCACACATTGTGGATATTCTTTATATGCACACCAAGAAAATCACTGCAACATAATATTCAACACAGTGCATTATTACAATTATTTACATAGAAAGTCAGCTAAATGCATTTATTGTCTAGCTGAGAATGCACCTGTGTTTTCGTGCATGTACTTATTACTTAAAAATGACCTGCAATGTTAGTTGGGGTGACTGTTTTTCTAATTTTGTTAGCTGTATATCGAAATAGGCTGTGAAAATTCATATAGAGAATGTGTGATGAGATGTAATAGTTACATTGAGCGCCACAGTTCACCAGTAAACAAGTATGTTATAAAGTTATATGCAATAAATTTATTTAGGACAATGTAAAATTGTATCTGATGGATGTTTGTATCCATGTGCTCTATGCTAGAAATCATAATTATTATGAGTCTGGTCTAAATTCTGTTACTTTAATTCGAACTAGATAATTTATGTGACAATGCCCAGGAAATTTATTTGTGATACATTTTGGAATACAAATTTTATCAATTTGGATAACAAAATTACCTATATCCTCTGAACATTTTTGTTTTCTGTGATTTATATCCATAACAGGTTGACAATACTGAATCAGAAAATGTTTTATTGTAGTCTAGATACATAGGAGTCATGTCGCTGGTGTGATATGGGGATCTGGGATTATTTCTCTGGTGATTAGCCACTTAATTAAGTAACTTAGTGTCAATGGGTCTTGGATGTTCTGAGTGGGTCTGATTGTTTCTCATTTTTGAACAAAATGTGCTTCATTTTTGGGATTGAGTAGTCAACAAGGAACCCTTATTTTTGGCAAATAGGGTCCATTGTCTTCTTAACTTGAATTCCGTGAAGGTTTCGTTTCAAGTTCACTACGATGAGGACGTTGCATAATATAATTTTATGTGTCCACATATTTGTGGGTTTTGGTTAAATCATTTTAGGATCTTCGCGATACACTTTTCAGTTGTATGCAGTGCAGTAGTGCTATATTTTAATTTCATTTAATTACCAGTGAAAATTAGTGATTCCATTCTGTTTGGTGAAAATCATGAAAATGTAAACAAAAACTGACAAGTGTCCAATGTCAGTCTGTAGCTGGTGAAGTAGTTTACATTCATCCATATTGGATAGGCAAAGGAACGAAGCCATACAGCCTGATCCTTTATAGACAAAATGTAGAGAATGATGGGTACAAAGTCCGTCGGTCTTGCGTTCCGTTTCACGCAAAATATGCATCAAATAATAAAAGTTCCAAGAATAGTTATCAATTGTAACGATACACAGAACGATTGAACAATTTGTTTTCATGATACACAGATTATAGTCAAATGTTCGATAACCTGCGGTCCATGACTATCGGTATTGGCATCATTGTGTACCAAGATGCAATTTGAATATTTGTGTTGGATGCAGTTTGCAAGATTCGCAACTATGTAATTACATAATAGAACATATCCTGTAGCTCTATACCTTTAGCTTTGAGAAAACCCTATTGGTGCAAAGGTCAGACTGACAAACCAAAGGTTCTGGGTTGGAATCGCGGTTCAGTCATGGATGTAATATTTGTGCTGCTATTGTTATAGTTTCAAAGAAGAACAATTAGAAACATTTTCGTTTTAAATTAATTCACAGGTAGTGCATAAAGAACCAGTTAAGGTTTATTTACACACTATGTTTGTCTCTGTCTGAGGATAAGGCCGTCTCAACAGTGAAGTTCTGGACGGGATATGCACAGGGCTGCGTTCAGAACCTTTGGGTGCGGTTGTACTTCTCGCTCGCTCTTATGGGTAACTCGCTTTTCACCGAGCCTCTGAACGGCGTTAGGGCGAAAAGTTGCACTCGGAGTGCACTCTGTGCGCACTCTGGGCGTAGGTTCTGAACGCACCCCTGTAAACATGACGATAAATGAATCAGCATAAGGATTATTCAGTCTTTGACCTTAGCTGAAAGTTGGAACTAAATTAGGGTCAGTACGGCCGAGTTATAGAAAAGTCAAGTTTCATTCTGGAAAGAAGGAGGACAAGCTGTCCTGTCACAGTGGCGCTGTTGCGCGCTGGATGGAGTATTTCAGTGCCACAGTATCCTTCTGGAGCGAAGGGAAAGTGGTCAAAACATCAAGTGTGGTGATATGGATTGTGCAATCAGCACCACAACATATCTGGCTGCTGGCTGTGCCAGTAGTATCAAACACACATACACACAAACCCAAACACATATACACTCACATCACATCATCTCATCAACGAGCTATCTATCTATGCAGGACTTATGCGCCTGGCTGAACATTATTCAGGACTTATGTGTCTGGCTGAACATTCTTCAGGACTTATGTGCCTGGCTGAACATTAATCAGGACGTATGTGCCTGGCTGAACATTATTCAGGACGTTATGTGCCTGGCTGGAGCATTCAAGTCATGGTGTTTGGTTGGCGTCACTGCTACGATTCTGGCTACGTCGGAGCTATTGCTGCGAAGTGACGGCTGGCGGGCAACTTATATGTGGCCGGGAAGCAGCGGAGTCTCTGCGCTCTGGAGACTACAATAGTGGCTGCATTCAAAGTACATGTTCTGCATGGTCATGGAGCTTCAAGTCAATATTGGTAACATTGTATCAAATGGATCTCAATTTTAATTTATTTTATGCCAATCTAAATGTCGGTGACATTGATTTGAATTTATTTTTGGTTAATGTAATCTTGGCAGTGGACTTCCATCGGCTGAGATGATGATGATGACGATGATGATGAATATAATTTTGCAGATGACCATTCATGGGTCTTCGTGATCTTGCTGGTGGCCAAATGGGGAGTGTAACGTGTAGCACGGCGCAACTACCTGAAGAGCACATGCGTGCGCTTACTCCGTGCAGAGAGCATCCTGCGCACCTTGGCGGCGCTGCTCCACGTTGCGCGCCTGTGCGTCTTGGCAACGCTGCGCGCCAGTGTGCCTTGGTGACGCTGCGCGCCAGTGCGTCTTGACGGCGCTGCACTACGCTGCGCGCCAACGTGCCTTGGTGACGCTGCGCGCCAGTGCGTCTTGACGGCGCTGCACTACGCTGTGCGCCAACGTGCCTTGGTGACGCTGCGCGCCAGTGCGTCTTGACGGCGCTGCACTACGCTGCGCGCCAACGTGCCTTGGTGACGCTGCGTGCCAGTGCGCCTTGGCGACGCTGCGCGCCTGTGCGCCTTGACGGTGCTGCACTGCGCTGCGCGCCAGTGCGCCTTGGCGACGCTGCGCGCCTGTGCGCCTTGACGGTGCTGCACTGCGCTGCGCGCCAGTGCGCCTTGGCGACGCTGCGCGCCTGTGCGCCTTGACGGTGCTGCACTGCGCTGCGCGCCAGTACGCCTTGGCGACGCTGCGTGCCTGTGCGCCTTGACGGTGCTGCACTGCGCTGCGCGCCAGTGCGCCTTGGCGACGCTGCGCGCCTGTGCGCCTTGACGGTGCTGCACTGCGCTGCGCGCCAGTGCGCCTTGGCGACGCTACGCGCCTTGAAGGCGATGCACGGCGCTGCACTGCGCCCTGACGGCGCTGCACTGCGCTGCGCGCCAGCGTGCCTTGGTGACGCTGCGCGCCAGTGTGCCTTGGCGACGCTGCGCGCCTGTGCGCCTTGACGATACTGCACTGCGCTGCGCGCCAGTGCGCCTTGGCGACGCTACGCGCCTTGAAGGCGATGCACGGCGCTGCACTGCGCCCTGACGGCGCTGCACTGCGCTGCGCGCCAGCGTGCCTTGGTGACGCTGCGCGCCAGTGCGCCTTGGCGACGCTGCGCGCCTGTGCGCCTTGACGGTGCTGCACTGCGCTGCGCGCCAGTGCGCCTTGGCGACGCTGCGCGCCTGTGCACCTCGACGGCGCTGCACTGCGCTGCGCGCCAGTACGCCTTGGCGAGGCTGCGCGCTTATGCGCCTTGACGGCGCTGCACTGCGCTGCGCGCCAGTACGCCTCGGCGAGGCTGCGCGCTTATGCGCCTTGACGGCGCTGCACTGCGCTGCACGCCAGTACGCCTTGGCGACGCTCCGCGCCTGTGCGCCTTGACGGCGCTGCACTGCGCTGCGCGCCAGTGCGCCTTGAGGACGCTACGCGCCAGTGCGCCTTGGCGACGTTGCTCTACGCTGCGCGCCGGTGTGCCTTGACGGCGCTGCTCCGGGCTGCACGCGCGGCTCCGTGTGGGACGACGAATGTCTTGCCGCACATCTTCCCGGTGTCAATGTGCTGTCAGATACTGATGGCTGACGGGTGCCGTCGGGGATGGTGGCCGGGAGCGTGACTCAGATGCTGACAAGAATCTGTCAAAGTTTGGATCTGACTCTTGCGGACGAGGGCGCCGCATTTTCAGGAGAGGCCGTGTTAGAGATTGAATGAACTACAGAGACTTGAGTAGTGTACGCGGCACCTTACACGCCATAGATAATGATGACTAGACTTTATCATTTGTCTATGGTAGTTACACTGGCAACACAGCACGGTCTCGCGGGCTTTTTGAGAATGAAAATGGCGTCGGTCTCTGTGGTTTGTTCTTGTGCTGTGTTTAATCCTAAATTGAGTGATATTGTGTAAAATTACGAATAGAATTGTTGTAAAACGAATACCTGCTTCTTATTTGTTAAAAATATGTATTTTGCGTACCAGTTTTCTCATAAAACAATAGTCCAAATTGACTTTAATCACCCAGTATCAAAATATTCAAGCAGTTTCTCAATTTTTAACAATAGCACAAAATATTAATATCTCACTTGTTTATTGTCGACTTTACCTGATTTTATTTTATGTCATTTATAAACAGGTAAATTTTTCTTAATACCAGATCAGAACATCACGTACCAGAAATTGTCACAGACAAGGCAAGTTTTCACGTAATATTTCGAATAGCGGCATGTTATCAGTGTGCCGCCTAGATTTAATTGGGAATACTAGTATCATTAATTTTGTAAGTTTGTATTAAGGTTAAATAAAATTCACTGAACACGACTGTAAATAAAGGCTGCACGGACCGTGCTGATGATGACACAATTTATCGACCATTCGACACAATAAAGTGTATTTGCATAGCATATGCTCACGACTATGTTTCCCGAGGGGGTAGTTAGAGATACTCTGAAACCTCAGAACATCCACTCATGAAAGCTATTTCTTGGTACAAATAATGCCAATATGAAAAAGTTTGCTCCTATACAATCTATACACAGGTATGCAGTACTAACAACGATTTTAATTAATGCAAATCTGACTTCTTAAAAACTGATCTTTTAAACCTTGTAAAAAATACCAAAACAAAAAGAATATTGATTTATGAACAAATGGCCGGAATAATGTGATACACCTGCAAGTCTAGCATGACCCGCCACTCGCGCGCGACGCGTCTTTATTCCGTAGAAAATAAACAGTTTCCACGCTTTTGGGAGAGAGAAAGTCGCGCTTTCCGCGACAAGTAGTATGGAATAAAGCACAGTCGCGCGCAAGAAGAGAAATCATGCCAGAGTGCCTGGTCATACATGCAAAAGCGATGGACTCACTTGGTCCAAATTACGTGACACACCTGGCCACCATACATATAAAACGATGGACATACTTAGCCCAAACTATATGACACACTTGGCCACCATGCATATAAAAAATTTAAATTCGATTTGTCCACATGACTGACTATGCTAGTGATTTCAAAAATTATGACATCATTAAATCTGAGACTTATTTTCTTTAAATACCGATCAATGTAGGTAGAAAAATATATCAATTAACAAAATCATAAAATAGTTGTAAGCAATTTAGCTCGAATACTGTTTTATCGCACAATATCATTATCAAGGAGTAGCCTTGACCAAATGGTCATTATACGATCACACAGCATCGTTTCAATACCAGATAGACGCTGTCAAGGAGTAGCCCTGACCGAACGCTAGTCTGGCGAATGATAAAATGCTTACAATTTTAAATTCGGTGGTTAACGGTTTATGAATACTTCGGAGCACAATGTCAGGGAGTTGCCCTGACCTAATGGTCTCCGAAATAAAATCAGACTTAACATTGTCATGGGGTAGCCTGACCAAATGATAAATCCAATGTTTAACCGTTAACCGTCACGAAAAATTCCATAAAATCCACGAGAAAAATTAATAACTCAGTAGGTACTTTAAAGAAAATAATAATCTTTCAATAGCCAAAGAATATCAGTGGACTTTGACCGAATTCACATACCTTGAGGGCTGAAGGTCTGGTTCCCGCTGCTGAAGTGTGAAGAAATTAAACTCCGAAAGACTTTAGAATACTTTTGTAATTTTATAAATTTTACTTTTTACAATTTCACTGACTTTAATTAAAATTATTCTACAATTACTTTATAATATACAACTATTCACTTTGAGTGTCCGCCGAGAACTGGAGAACTGCCTGTTCGATACCTTTTGCACCACTTCCACCGTTTTCCCTCCATTTTTCAGTGCGCTGTACCAACCAAACGGCACAAAAGTCAATATTGCCACCTTAAGCATATATTTAAACGATTCTGACACAAATTTGAACGGCTCTGGATACAAGTCATTTTAAGCCATTCGTTGGTTATTTTTCAGTTAATTTGAATGTCATAGAATATTAAATGTGTTGCTAGTACAAACACTAAGATTTAGTAACAAAATATCACGAATCACGACAATACTAAACATTTTTCCCCAAGGAAACTATAGGAAATTGATAAAAAAAAGACTTCTCATACTAAATTGTTAATTTCCTTTAGGTTCGTTGGTGAAAGTTGTTCAGTATTTCATTTTATTACTGTTATGCTATGAAAATTACTGCATTGCTTAGGGAGCAATTACTGCGCGCTATGGGGCTAGTGATGGCGAAGCGCCCTGGTAGGTCAACCGAACCAGAATTCTTCTTCAGTATCATAAGTAAAGACGCTCAGAATAATACACTGTAACATTTTTACACACCATTTAAACATCAATAAAACATGACATAGTTCAAACTCATCCACGACTATTTGTTTTAAAACGTACCCGAATCATCGCTTCACGCTAACCTTCAAAATACCGCAGCGTTGAGGACAATCTCAATAAAAACAAAAAGGCCAGTTCACACTGATGTAATATTACAATAAACAGGTGGAGCTTACGACTGCCGCACACCGCTCGGCCGGCAACGGCCGCACAAAAGCTTCCGGCTTGGCCGCCGTCCAGAATGCCTGTGTTATTCAACAATGTACTCTACAGTATAACATTCCTAAACCATGGATTAAATCTCTTGTAACAAACGACATTTGTAATTTTGAAACAAGGAAAGTTGATTTGTTGATCTCGATTGTTATGATAGAATTTTAGTAATTAATAGTGGGGTCTACCGAGCCAGTGAATGAAGAGGCAGCCAGAATGGGTACGGACCTCGGCATAGGACGTTGCTAGGGTACGCGGCGGATTGGGTAGCGGGGACCGGTGAGAAGCGGCCTGAGATGTACCTGCAGTGTAAGTAGACGGCTGAAGAAAAAGGAGTTAGTAGAGAGTTCCCGGTTGTCCCCACCAGCGGGGACGTATGACTTTGGATGGCGGAGATCACTTCAGTTGTTTCTCATCTTGGGTGCCTTGCTTACTTGCTGATGGTTTTGGAAAATGCTGCTAGGAAGCGTTATTTATTATACGAATTCAGAGGTCTATTGAATGGCGTTATTTCATAAAGTAAATTAGTAAAATACTCTGACATGATACTGACCACTAATGCCTCATCTTCCACATTGGGTCACCGTATTGGAGAATAACCTACTCATTTATAGGGAGAGGAGAACTTTCCTCTGCTGTAGTACCCCTAGAGGCTTAGGTTAGGATGAATTCCCTATGTTGCTTCGAAAGTCAACATTGAACACGCTCATCGATGGTACGCCCCATCGATGTGTGTACGCTACATCAAATGTCTCGATATGGATTGGTTTATACAGGGTGAAATTAATATCATATTAGCATCCATTTTAAACTAAGAGTCTACCCATCAAACTGAACAACTTTTACTTTAGGAGCAAACCAATCGGAGAAACAACAAAAATCTGCTGTTGCATACATTTGACTCGAGTTGGCATTAACATAAATATTCTTTATTTGCACACCAAAAACATACAGCAACAAAAACAAAATAAAGAAAAAAGAACGTAAGGGTACAAACATGCATGCATGGGTGCATTGCAGTATAGTATGGAACAGCTGTTTTTTTTTTATTCCGATCGGTATGCTCCGATAGTAAAAGTTGCTCAGTTTGATGGGTTAGGTTGCTAATGATATCAATTTCACCCTGTATATCGATTGATCAACATAGTAAAAGTCTAACTATCCAATACCTCTTCAAAATTAATAAGATTTTCCTGATTTAACAGTCAGTCAGGTGTGCTCTCTCTTATTTAGAATTCTATACAGACTACAGATATGTCAATGTTCAGAAAACCAGCTGATTATTCAAAAAACATCAACCCCTCAGTGTAAACATCACGCATCATCCAAATATCACTTATCTCGGTAAAATCACATTCTCCCATAACAATTTATGCAAATACGATTGACAAGAAAATAGGCCTAGAATAGAATAGAATAACCGATGAATATAGACTACATACCCGCTAGACTATCGTTACGCAAGCAGACTACAACATGCCCATATCACAGTAAAAACACTGTTTAAAGATTAATAGGGTTTGTTATGCGTCTTGCCTGGATGCAACCCCAGGATCTCCTGGATCGGCAATATGCATAAAAAACCCTACTGATTGATTAGTCTACTCCTATAGGCTATTCTTGAAATGATTCATAGACATATTTATTTTTAATTTTAGCCATAAGCTGTACGTTGTAAATATTCTCTTCTTGAAATGATATTTTGTTTTTTCCGAACATCTCATTCTTTATAATGCGAAATAGCTAATAATAGTTTCAATTAAATATTGATCGATTATTAGCATATTCCGATGCGTTTGTGAACTTTACCAACAGCATCAGGCACCCGTAGAAGACTATAACGCCCATCCACCCTCCCTGCGGGTGCGCATATGCACTGCAGTAGGACGTATAATATACTGATGATGATGATGATTGGTTCTATGTTACACAGTAGATACCTACCCCTGATCGTCCCGGGAAGTTCCTAAACCAAAAGGAGTGACATGGTTATGCTGTGACACAGCATAACCATGTCACCCTTTTTTACACCAAGGCATTCATTAAATAGCATAGTATGTACTAACAACTATATTCCCTGAAGATAGTCACAGATAGCTATTCTGAAAACTCAAAACAACCACCTTTACACCAAAGACAAATGAAGTCTTGTATGTGAAGTAGCTATGGCTATGCAATTTTATACGAAATTTGTATAATGTGTAGAATTATTCTTATTAAAAATCTAAGGCTTAGGCAGTCTAGGTCAAGGAATTTCACGGTAATGTAAAGCATTTTACCTCATCCATAAACAACGGTACTTACTGATAAATGGGAGTAATAAAATTAGATCCGATCCCTCATTTGAGGCTGCCGAGCTTTTGCGCACGAGAGAATGAAAATTTAGTAGATTACACACCGAAAGTAAGAAAGGTCTCCGATCTCATGTAATACTGATAAACATTCTTATTTACTGTCCGTGGTTAGTATACTATTTTTCTCCTCGACGGAGTTGGAAAGCGGCAACTTCGTTTAGCGCTGCGGGGCGAAAATTGTCGCTTTCCGTCCTGAGGGGAGAAAACTTTTTTATTAGGTATCGGTAAGAAATTATTTTCTTGTATGAAACATTGTGTTCGTTAAAATGTTGTTGGAATTAATCGTAACAAACATATTGTCGTCGTAGCTGTCACTGAATTCTTTTTTCCTCGTTCAGCAAACATGCACATTTTGGTTTAGTATCCAGGGTGTAAACTTAAATGCGTTTTAGAACGGGGACCAACTTTAAAAGCGCGAAAAAAAAACATACGTTTTGGTCGAGTAGCTAAACAGCAAATCTTTTTTTCGCTGTTTCAATGTTGGTCCCATAGTAAAAGTTGATCAGTTCGATGGTCGCCGCCTTAAGTATGTAACGCTTTAAGTTTACAGTCGATTAATATTTTCTATAAGGCTAATAGATCGTCGTTCAAAAAACGTGGACGAAAACAAGTAGCTAAGCTAATAAACTAATAAACGGACTTCACGTGCACCAAGTCACGAGTGAACAACTTCTGACCAAAGAGTTTAACCGTCAAACGATGAGTTTCCATGGCATCTCCAAACTTTCCCCACTTAGATACGCATTAATTTAAATAACACCTTCTTGCCCAAGAGTTTGCCCACGAACAGCCCCCTTCTCCCTTCACTTCACCCCTTCAGCCTGTCAACCTGTTTCATAAAGTTGGGATCAAAGGCCTGGACCTACATGCACATTGTTGATAGTTGTTTAGACTTAGTTTTGAATTCGTCTATGTCCTAAGTATAGACAAATTAGTCCAAAACATATTTAAGCCAAGAATGCAGTGCCGGATTAACCATAGAGACAAAGTAGGCTGCAGCCTATGGGCCCACAGCTGCCAAGGGGCCCCGCGGCTCGGGAGAAAAATAAGTGAAAACTCAAAGATTTAGGCCCACCCCAGACTTAAAAAGAATTACGAAAAATAAGAGACAACTGTATTTTAGTTGACTCTTATTTTTCATAATAGCGAAGCGAGCTGGAGACACTGCAATAATTGCAGTAAAATCTCGGCTTGCTTCTCTCGTTCCAGGATTAAGATTGCATTACGCAACGACTTTCTAATATGGTATAAAACCTCGAGCTTGCTTCGCTTGCTCCAAGGTTCAGATCACATTGCGCAACGATTTTATAATATTGCAGTTAAAAATCTTGAGCTCGCTTCGCTCGCTCTTGGTTTTAGATGGTGTTGCAATGATCTCATCAGTAGATCCCGCGGCGCGGGAGAAAAATAAGCGAAAACTCAAAGATTTAGGCCCACCCCAGACAAAGGAAATATGAAAAGTAAGAGACAACTGTATTTCAGATGATTGCAGTAAAACCTCGAGCTCTCTTTGCTCGCTCTTGGTTTGAGACGGTTGTTGCAATGATGAAAAATTCGAGATCGCTTTGCTCGGTCCAGGATTTAGATCGCATTGCGCAACGACTTTATAATATTAAAAGCTCGAGCTCACTTCAATCGCTCCACATTTTTTTATTGTGTTGTTTGGCTGGTGGTTATTTTACTGCGAAAAAAATCATTGCTTCGCTCATGGAGATAGGGGCCCCGGGCCTAGCATTGCCTAGGGGCCTCAGCATGGCTTAATCCGGCCCTGCAAGAATGGCACATATATCGCAACATTAAAAATATGTCAATATAATTCTATCAGTCTGCAACAAACTGAGGTTTGCGCGTGGGTTGAGAGAAATGACAAGTGCGCACTGATTGGCTAAAATAATTGTATTAGATACAGTTGGACCAATTACAATTAGCCCGGCTTGCACCAAGAAGTATTTAGGCTTAAACGTATTTAGTGATAGTTCTGTCTTTCACACTGCTAATACAAATGACAGTGACAGCATCATATTTAAACATGTTTAAGCCTAAACTCTTTTTGGTGCAAGCCAGCCTTAGATTCATTTGTTTAGCTTGTGATGGGCACTAAACAGTTTAATTTTCTTGCTCGAAATTAGCAGTCTGTTACTGATCTCTCTATGATTCTAAATTTAGCGTCATCATCATCTTGACCCTATCAATTCGTGGAACTATTTAAATACCAATGTAGAGGCTCTCATGTGCTTAGTGTTTCAAAATTGAGATCAATTGGTAAAGTCCTGTTGATCTATTCTATCCTGTATTTATTTTCGTACTGCAAAATAAAACTCTGTGAATATCACAATTTTTTCTCTACGTCTTTATCGATTCAGTTCTAAACGTTTCCTTTTTTTTCACAACATTTTGTGAAAGTTACCTACAAAATATTGTGTAGCGAATTAATTTCATATCATTTCAAATCTACTGTACCTTCCAGCATCATACCCTTGCCCATTTCCCATTATTTGGGGTCGGCGTAATATTGTCGTCCTCTTCCATTCATCTCTCTCGGTCGTAATTTCAGCACTAACTCCTTGTCCTTAAACGTCATCCTTCACACAATCCATCCATATTTTCTACGACCGTCGTCTCCTACCACAGCATTCCACATCCACACTCAGTAGTTTCCACCACTTAACTTGTAAAGGACGTCATCGGATTTGGTCCAAAATGTGAAAGTGCCGGCCGAAAAAATAATGCATATTCTATTAGGACTCAAAGCTGTAGGTCCATTATCCTTGGTTTTATTTGGGTTCGAAAATCTGTCTTTTCATACACATTTTCGATGAAATCAGCTAAGGCTATATTCTGTTACAACTTGTACGTTTCAGCATTTTTTTGTATGGTACCAAAGCTGTAAGGCTATTTTCCTTGGTTTTATTAATGTTTCAAAAATCTGATTTTCATACATTTTTGATGAAATTAAACATACAGCTACAGCTTTCGTGCCATAATAATAAATGCTTAGATCTTCTTCTTATCGTGTGGGCAAGCCCTAGTGTCAGAGTTTATTCAAACCGCCTTACGGCCTCTGACGTGGTTTTTATGTAACGACTACTACCACCAGAGATAGTAGCCGGGACTACGGGACCAACGGCTTAACGTGCCATCCGAAGCACGGAATCATTTTCCTTTTCAGACAATTAGGTGATTCAGCCTACAATGTCCTAACCAACTGGGGAAAAACGCGCAAAGTGATATATCTCTAGGTAGGTGTCCCCCATGGGAATCGAATGCTTAGATGGAGAAGTTTTAACAGAATTCATTTTTGTTGGCCAGCACTTTCACATTTAGGCCCATAATGTATGAAACGCCGATGATGTCCTTTGACAAATCTTCGCATTATTTAAACAAGATTTAAACAAACGAGTGGGAATCTGGCAGAGTATTCGTCAGCATGCCGACGCGTCGCAGCCGAGCTGGCAGGAAACATATTATTGCAATAAGTTGCTGCTGCAAGCACTGCTGTTACAGATTGTGCCTGAGAATTTAGACGTGTAACGTTGTAATGGATAATTAAGTTTACAGTTTAGGCATTTCTTTTGAAAAAAAAATCGGTAAGTATAACATAAATATTCGCCAATCTCATCAGGGTGTAAACTTAATTGCTTAAACGGGTGCTTCAGGCCATCAAACTGAACAACTTTCATCATGGAGCCAACATCTGAAACGCGAATAAAAGTCAATGGCTAGTCAACCCAGTTGATGATCAGTTTTATAAAGATAAGATAAATATTATTTATTTGCAGACCAAAATACATATAACAAAGAATAGCACAAAAGGCGGCCTTACTCACTAAAAGATATTTCTTCCAGACAACCAGTCAGTTTGATGATCTAAATTCTAAACCACCCCTTTAATAACCATGGTAATCTATATATATACTTATAAAAGAGTTCCATGACTGACTGACAGACAACGCACAGGCTAAAAAAAAAAAGTTATAAAATAAATTGTATTGATTAAGTAGTAAATAATTTATTACAATCCATTTAGGAAAAAATCAAATAAATAAACCGCTGAAGATAGAAACTTGATATTTGGAATATACAGGATGAAATTGATATCATTAGCATCATTTTAAACTAAGGGAATCAAACTGAACAACATTTACTATGGGAGCAAAACGATAGGAGCAACAAAAAATCTGCTGTTACATACATTTGAGTCGAGTACTTAGACATATTGCAGTTTAGAATGGAACAACTGATTTTATTTTTCCGATCGGTTTTCTCCCATAGTAAAAGTTGTTCAGTTTGATGGGTAGACTCTTAGAAGGATGCTAATGATATCAATTTCACACTGTATATTCTACAAAGGATGTAGGGGTGCACTAAGAAAGGATTTTTTAAAGGGGTAATCCTCGCAGACGAACTCGCGGGTCAAGGAAAGCGTCAATTGTCGTCCAGCACAGCTAGCATGCCACCCACGACAAAGCGTTTAAACGAGAAAAACGTCATGCGCGCTCTTTCTGGCATACGTAAAATAATAAGGATGGAGGCACATCTCGATTTTTATCGTTTTCTCGGGGGTGGCATGCGAGCCCTACAGCTGCGCTAAACGAAGTTGCCGCTTTCCACCTCCGTTGAGGAGAAAAATAGTATAGGTACTAACCTCGGGCAGTAAATAAGAAAACCTCAGATCACATGTTTGTTGACCTTGCATGGCTTCGCCTCGGTTAACAATTACATGAGATCTGAGACCTTTCCTGCCCTCGGTGTGTAATCTACTATAACTACTAGACAGTTATCAACTTTCCAGATAATTTAATAACAAAACGTAGAACGAGTAGGTACAACAGTGAAACTATTAAACGTAAAGCACCGTTCTTAATTGCCATGTCGAGAGACGACGGAGACTAGGTACTAAAGTGCAGTGGAAGCCCGACTACTCACTTACTACTAACTTGCAAGTTGAAAAATACATCTGAGTAACTTTCAACGCAGGTCTTTGCCCGCAAGGATCTCAATTATAAGTATTCAGTGTTTCAGTAAAGTGGTTTAGTGATGAATAGTATCACGTCTTGTCATCGATATACAGGTTACTGCAAATGTGAATTTAGCATTATTTTTCAAAGTTTTTATGCACTGAAAACATAGAATTTTATGTAGTCAAATCCAACGAGTGCGCGCTCCTGACTGCATTCCCTTGCTCGGCTCTCCTAAAGTGTCCCCAGAAAGTGTGAGGGGGGATATCTGAAGTCAGAGGGGGGCGGGGAGTAGCCGTTCTGTATGTCGAACTACGAGTATATGCTATTTTGTTTGTGATAATTTCTGTAAACTTTACGCTAGTAATATTAAGTTTAAGGTGTAAATTTAATTGCCTTACATACCTACTGAAAGGGTTGGTCAGACTATCAAACTGAACAACTATCACTATGAAGGCAACATCGAAAGGCAAGAAAAAGTGTTGTTCCATAGAAAATGTACATGTCTATTCACCGTTGCCTGGCTCTTCACCTTACTTAGCCTAATCGGCTTAATACCTATACGAGGTGGGGTGTATAGTAGTTTAGCCGATTCGGCTAAGTACCAACCAAACCAATCCACAGTTAATTAAGCTTCTTCTTATCGAGTGAACTGCAAGCCCTGGTGTCAGAGTTTATTCAAACCGCCTTACGGCCTCTGACGTGGTTTTTATGTAACGACTGCTACCACCAGAGATAGTAGCCGGGACCAACACCTTAACGTGCCATCCGAAGCACGGAATCATCTTTCTTTTCAGACAATCAGGTGACTCAGCTTGCAATGTCCTAACCAACTGGGGAAAAACGCACAAAGTGACATTTCACTAGGTGCCCCCCGTGGGAATCGAACCCACGACCTCCGTGTCAAGAGCCCAATGCTCTTAACCATTAGACCACGGAGGCAGTTTGTTAATTAAGCTAATTATTATCTTTAAGATCTTATTTCTATACTCTTTTGTTGTTTTCATATCTATGTTATCTTGAAAACGTATTCCTATATTTAATGAGTTAACTAGCTTGCTAGTTCTGAATTGTGTAACTGAATAGTTACTGTTTTCAGCTTCAGTATCGATCGAAGCTGCAGTCATTCTTCTCCCATGATTTAATACACGATTTTGAAGAGCATTCCGCTTATGCTAACTTTGCAGGGAGAAATGTAGTATAAAGTCAACACAATGTGGACAAAACTAGGAAAATGAGTAGTCGTGTTTCATCCAGTTTAACAAAGTTCTGCCGTGACGTGTTAACAAAACACATCGTACAATTCAGACTGGAACACACCATAGACTTACAATAGCCATACTCCATTCTCCCCGACTTACTGAAGTATATAGTATATTATATCGGCACTACGTTCTACGTCCCACGCTCGCATTATTTCGTATCCTATCCGTGACATGGGTATGTTTCCGAAGGTTTGACTGGGCAACAGATATCCGTTTATTTACACAACTGGTCTGTTTTATACAGAACATAAAACACAAATCTGAATACCTAGTATTTGAATATTATTTAGAATAGATCTATGGCAAAAGAAAACCATACTTAACACCATTTTATTATAACTGAAACAGCTAATTTCTTGACAGGATACGATTCCACGCGGATAGAATCGCGTAGTAAAGCTAATTAAAGCTATCTTGTAAAATTGTTACCTATACAAGGTGTTTCATAAGTAACAATAAATTTTTAAAACTATTGAGGGGGTTGTTTAGACCGTCAAACTGAACAACTTTCTCTATGGGACCAACATCGAAATCGCGAAAAAAATAATTTCATATTCCATACATATTTTAGCTCTAGTCGATTTGTAGAGTATAGAACATAATTATTTTTTTTCGCGATTTCGATATTGGTCCCATAGAGAAAGTTGTTCAGTTTGACGGTCTAAACAACCCCCTTAAGAGTTTTAAATATTTATTGTTACTTATGAAACACCCTGTATTTATAAATCTGCATCTGTCCCTAACTCTGATCGTGTCGGTCTCCAGTTCTATCAGACATAGGGTATTGAGTATTGAATCCTACTCGACTCAAACGTTTGGAACAGTAGATTTTTTTTGTTCTGGCCTGTTTGATGGGTAAAGTATGTGGTTTGAAGGTTTAATTATACTTTTTCTGGTACCCTGTATAAAACTATTTTCGTATGGGCATAATTAAATTACATTTTCAAATGTTAGCTGCAGAGATTTTGTGGAACTATAAGGCTACTTTTATTGTAGAATATCAGATATCAATTTCAAACTGAACAATACCGTATCCTGGGCAATTAGCAAGCCTCTAGCGCAAGTCAATCTCGATGATATGCCATCATCTCGACAGAAGAGTGAAGAAGAAAAAGAAGCCGTGGTGGTCCATTGGGAAGTAACCATGCCGCAGGAGGCGCTGGTCCGATTCCCGTCCTGGCCGACTCGTACCAATGACTTTTTCGGAAGTTATGTACGATTTCTAACACCACAGCTGTTCGAATAAGGAAAACATATTGACGAAACCCGCATGCTTCAATTTCTATGAATGTATTGTACCCACACTGTCCATTATAAGTGGCGACGAGCTCACTACTCACTCCCCGTCACACTTGACAAGAGTTTCGGTTTTTAGAATATCTTTGGCTAGCCGCCCCGTCGGGGAATATATTCTTGAGCGTATGCATAAATGTATGAAATGATGATAATTTGCCACAAAATCAAATATTGTGAGTAGGTATTTAATCCAAAACTCATTGTTACCCACAATAAAAACCACATCAAGATTAATCTCAAATCAATGAACATTGATCGGTATTTCGCATTAGACACTACCGACATAGTTGTTAAGCGATTAAGCCACATGGTCACTGGTAAGATGCCAGGGAGATATGTCATGATCGCAGTATGGCCATGTCGGTCGTTTGGCATTGTTCAGAGTAGTACGATCGCCTGACCGCGAAATGATATCGTTTTCCTTAGTGGTAACCTATTATGATACCTATAGCGCATTTTGATCGGGAAAGTTAACTTCAAAAGTGGAAGCGTTAACGCAAAGAAGCAAGATGTAAATAGCTGAATGCTTAATTAACAGGGTTATTGTGCTTTTCCAAGAGAGATGAATGGAAAAGGACGACATACAGGGTGTAAAACGGTGAACTCGGACCATCAAACTGAACAACTTTCACTATGGAGCCTACCTCAGGAAACGCGAAAAAAAATCAGCTGTCCCATACAAAACTGCCGTACCTACCCGACTTGAATGTATGGGACAGCTGATTTTTTTTCGCGTTTCCTGAGGTAGGCTCCATAGTGAAATTTGTTCAGTTTGATGGTCTGAGTTCACCGTTTCAGTTTGCGGATGGCTGTCCCTTATACCCTGTATTGCGCAGACCCCAAAAATGGGAATTGGGCAAGAAAATGATGATTGTGTTTTCCAATCTTGGATCATGCGTTTTAACTGTAGATATTCATTAAACAACACTAGTTTTTAATTAATAACATTACTTGAAGGGTGTATTCAGACTATCTAAGGAACATGGGTCGAAAAACGAGAAAAATGTGTAGACCTTCCATACAAAATAATATCTGCCGATCGGTTTTCTATAGCAGAGATAGAGATATCACTTTATCTCGTTTTTCAACCCATGTTCCTTAGGGAAAGTTTTTTAGTTTCTTTGTCTGAATAAACCCGTCAAGTTTTATTAGTAATTTAAAACTTGTTGTGTAGAATTAGAATTTCTTAGAACTTTCCTAGAACTGTTATAAACCCAAAACGTATTATAAAATGTAAGTACATTTAAAAATCAACAAAATACATTACGTACAATATTCTGCCCACATTTCACCAGCTGCTGCGTAGGTGGGTAATTTGGGACTATAAAGAATTCCGTAAGGTGACCTGGTGGGCGAACTGAAAATGTTTTTACCTATAGACTTTTGTTTCATTTTCATTATTTAATTTTTTTAAGAGTTCAGCAATTTGTTCAAAATCCTTATATTCTTTAATTCACCTAATTGCAAATAATAGTTCTTTGGTTGCCTCTTTTATTTATCTGTGATAAAATATTTTGTTATAAAGAACGGCTTCATCCTGTACTGATGAATAATGATAAGATGCCAAATTACAAATACAGATAGAGAGAGACATCGTAGAGATAATCAAAACATATACGATAATGATAGTCATTGAGATGCTTTTACATAAAGATTGATTACATTTTACAGCACAATGATCGTGATGACAGTCATTTCCGTCTAACTGTTGGCTGCAGTTTTCGTCTTTACAAATCAATGTCATCAGTTTCAAGGGTCAAACACTTAAAAAAAACTAATAGTACACTCCCTGCAGTTTTCATGTACCTACCTATCTATCTAATATGAAATGCCTTATTTTTACCTTACTATCTGTACATCTAATTAGATTGATATCTAGGGACGTACCTATTCAGAGAAGTAGATGGTGGATGTAGATGACCTTATCGCACTAAAGGTTGCAAAACATGGAATTATTATAATAAAAACGATAAGTATTAATAATAAACAAATAAATGGATTGGTATATGCAAAAAAGTATAAAAACAAAGTAAGGTCTTTTAAAATTTATCCCATTTTGAAGATTTGGGCAGAACGTGTCATTGCTCTTTCCCGAACTTACATTCATCTTTACGTGGCTACACCTGAAAGACTGGCGGCAGTGAGTGGGTCATCACAGGCTATGCAAAATATACGGGGTGTAAACTTATATGCGTTATATTGTGGGAATGCTTCAGACTATCAAACTGAACAACTTTCTCTACGGCATCAACATGGAAATCGTGAAAAAAGTGCTATTCCAAAGAAAGCGTCACCGGTGCTGGACCCAAATGTATTTCACAGCAAATCGTTTTCGCTGTTTCAGTGTTGGTCCCATAAGTTATTTAGTTCGATAGTCTAATGGACGCATTTAATTTTGCGCCCTGTATCGGGAAAAAAATTATTACTTCAAATTTTTTTACAGGAGAGTTCTAGACCAGCCTAAATTAATGTTACAATCAGGATGACAAATCCACTCCGTCTGTAGTAATGATTATCGTCCCCTAGACGTTGCCTAGATGTAATGATTCGAACACGATGTGTGTTCTCGTAAGCACTGCTATCAATAAGGCTATTATATTCACTGAGATAATTTGAGGCGATACGCATGTAGGCATTTCGGTTCGTCGTACCTATCAATTTGATTGTTTATACCGACATGGTGAAATTGATATCATTAGCATCCTTTTAAACTAAGAGTCTACCCATCAAACTAAACAACTTTTACTATGGGAGCAAACCGATCGGAGCATTTTAGTCGAGTAGGCATTGCAGTTTAGTATGGAACAGCAGTTTTTTTTTCGCTCCATTCGGATTGCTCCCATAGTAAAAGTTGTTCAGTTTAATGGGTAGACTTAGTTTAAAAGGATGCTAATAATAATAAAAAAACAATTTCACTCTTCGTCAATTTTGACAGCAAGTCCCCAACAGCCCCCCGTGCGCTGCCGAATGAATTCAATGCGATCTATTTATTCGACTAAAAAAAATCGTTACTCGCCACCAGACCACCACGGCCCACAAATGAAATGCTATTATTGCTTCCGAATACTTATTGAATAAGATTAGGACTATACTAAATGAGAAAATATCCCTCTTATCTTATAATAATTTTAGTAAATTATTTGACTGCTATGAGTAAAACAGGCATGCAATGTTATTTGAAATCTTTTGAATATTTGAATAATTGACCATGTACGGACCTAAATAAGCAGTTTGAAAACTGACAAGCATATTTTGTAAGACAGCCAAGAATGCTAACAAGCTCATCCAAAGGTCCAAATAGTTTGGCATTAACTTGTATGTGTAAGTATGTAATCTAGCTATTGTGTAAAGAACAGCTGGTGCGCTCATTAAAGCACGAATGCACATGGCTGCGCCGCGTGGTCAAACGGAAAAACTGTGTCAGTACGAACAGTTGCGCACGCGTCACGACGAACGTTACGTTTGCTAAACACGCCGTACTCTAGGTTCAAGGGGATCTACATCGCCGTCTCGTTCCTTCTCTATTTATAGTTTCTCGCGTCTACTCAGCTGTTAGTTCTCAGTGCAGAGATGTCCGGAGTCGCGAACGACCACTGCAAAAGACCCTCCTTGAGAGCTTCTCGCAGGAAAAGCGCTCGGGAGAGGGGATCCCGCGCGCGTTTCAGTGGTCCCGCACCAATACCGCGTTATTCTGTGCCACTGATAATTGTTTCAGTGCATCCCGAGACAATTAGAGCAAATTAAAATCATTGACGTAAACTCATTAGGCGGTGCAATTGCGCGCAATCAACACACACGCAAACTTATGCAACCGTTTTCAACATCGGCTAGTTACAGTGTAGATGTGATATTCAGTAACCATGTTACAGTGTGTGAAAGTGACCGGCTGTTTACATTCGTATTTATTTTAGTATGAAAGTGTTACGTTATTTATATAAGGTTGAAAAACAAAATTGACATTGGTGCTATTTCAAAGTGAATGTCAAAGAATTGTTGCGTTTGGCAAAGTTCCAGTATTCGTTGGGAACAGCTGACTGTAAACAAACAAATTAGCTATGAGACAACATGGTTTGCATATTTGAAATGTTTTTTCAATGCTACTGGCAAAACAGATGAGTGAAATAGATCAAGATTAATTCGAGAAATGACGGAAAAGGAGAACTTGAGTGATAGTGATGGGCCTATTATAGACGACAACATAATACGCATACAACTGAGAAAGCCGCGTCAAAGAAAATGGGAACTAAGGACGCGAAATCTCTCCCCAGGGGTCAGGTTCCCAACAATACAACTTTTCGATTGTGAAGGAAACCTCCTCGTGGAGACGAACGACGACAATGTATCGATAAAGAGTTGTGATATCAACGAACCCGCCCTGAGGACCCGGTCATTACGAGAGAAAGATTTTAAGCATTACATCGACAAGAAGCCACTTAAAAAACACAATACAATATCTGGAGGTAGAATATATACAAGAGTCTTCAGGGCTACTTCCCCTGTTACGGGTAATGTAGAAAATAACCAAAGATATATTATAAGTGATAGCAACGGCGTCGTAAACATTCCAAGTAAACTCACATTATATAACTTTCCCAATTTGCAAGCAAATAGCCTCGATACCACCCCTTTCCATTCAGATGGGCTGAGTGAAATAAGTAGTTATAAAAGTTCTGATAATGAAACTTGGGACGACATAAACCAGCCTGTTAAAGAAACAGCTGTTTCTGAAACTGTATTAAACGGTGTAATTTCTCCGAACAGTTTAACATTGCCGTCCGTTCTTTCTATAAACGAGACCAATCAATCAAACACAGTTTCTGATAAAGAAAATGAAGTAGATTTAGGTCTACACAAATCCCGATCGTTCAACGACAATGCTTTAAGAGGGTCAACAAAAGGGTTTAGGAGTGACACTTTACCGCGTTCGAAATCCGGAGTTTGTGTGTACAAACCCCCGCACAATAAGGTATCTTTCCTCAGCACTTATTTAAAAAGCTTACCCGCACGAACGACCCCTAATCCAGATTGGTTTACTTTACACCAGCGGAAAAAAATTGAAAATACACGGAAGCGCCGAGATTCGCCCAAATTCACTCAGGAAAAAACGTGGAGGTCTTGTAAAAGAGGGGATAACACGTCAGACAACGATTTCATTAATATCGCCACGGACGTCGCGGCTGACTGCGAGATGAAAAAGCGCCTGAAAATGTACAGGCGTGGCTTATCGGAAACTGAGTCGAGAAATCGAAGGCCGAGTGTTTTTATGAAAAGGAGACATTCGGTTAGCGAGGTGACGACACTTGTCCATACTTCGTCCTCTGAAAGTATTGATGAAGCTGATTTGGTGCTCAACCGCTTGAAGAGGAGGATACTTAGGAATAAGTCAAGAGAGAAAAGGCAGAGTATCGGAGCTAAGTATCTTTTCAGTAAGTTTATTAATTTATTTATTAATTATGTTGTTCCGTATACAATGTTTGCCAACTTTTTTATGAGCGACGCCATTTCATTCATCCCATATGAGATGAGTTAAGAAAGAAACTTTTCTCATGGTTGCAAAGTAGGTACTGGGTTCCCAAAGAACAACCACAAGTGTTTGTGTCATATTGAACACCTGGGGGCCGATCGCCATACCGACGCCATATGACGTCATACCGTTAAATGAAAATACCTTAATTTTTCGATAATTCAGTCCCTGCTTTTGACGTCCAAGAAAACCATTTGTTTGCTATTTCTACAGGATTTATTTCCCAGACTGTGGACCTAGAAAAGCGAAAGTAATAAATTATGTTAGCCGCGTTACTTAACACCTACACAGACCTTAATAACACTACATTCTTAGAAAGACGGATTTCAATTAACTAAGTATTACGAAATACACAGTGAGATTCCCATGTTTTATTAAATAACACACTGTTCCTAATATTTTGGTCTATTCACATTTCGCAGTAATTCCTAAATAATCCTAACAAAATGTATTAAACGTGAAAATAAGTTTATTTGTTTTTTCAGTTTCTCGTATCATAAAAATTTATTTTATTATTTTTATTTTATTTTTCAATTTTGGACACAAACAGTCTGAATAAAAACAATGTAATCTAAAACTAGTGTACAGATACCAGACCTGGAGGTCCCAAAAGTATTATAACAATTTTTGTATAAAATACATCGGTTTTTGGCTTAAGGGTATATTTTCGTTTGTGACGTCATCACTTGCTGTCAATTTTCAATAAAAAATGTTGATAATGTTTTGTAAGTTTTCCGTGACCTTTTGTTTGAGCTCCCACCATCGATAAGAAAAGTGTTAAGTATTTTTTGTGAAGAATACCTAGTTAGTAGGTAGGTTTTTTTCACACAATAAGAAATTCATTACTTAACTAAAACATTTTAAATTAATCAAAGTGGGAAGTTTCGGTTAATTTAAAGTGTAACCTACATACATACCACTTTTTTCAAACTAAATACGATCATCACTGTGGGCAAAAAAATTTTATATAGAGATACAAAAATTATGATTTCACAATATGTAGAGTAACGGAATATGCCTACATAACTAATTAAATTTATTAAACACTTATTTTTTTAAATATTTTTATAGTTTCAAAATTACACATGTGATATTTTTTACTAACCGACAAGGAGGAGATTCTATGATATATATACCGCCGGTATTCTAATTTTGAACATACTGAAAAAAAAAATCACCGACATTTTCGTCAATTCGGTATGTCAAGTTTTTTTTTGGGAGGACAAAATGGAAAACCATTTCGAGATAATTGTCTCAATAACAATATTTTATATGTCAGAATATTTAAAATGAAAGGATTAAACTAAATATCAACTTAAAATAACTGGTCATTCAGAAAAAATATGTTCAATGTGTCAGTATTTGACATTTCATGTTGCCGTTTCTGTTTCCAACATGGAGTAAGAAAGAGAAGGCAGGTAATTTTTATTTTTTAAATTAAATTTTTAAACAACAAAATTAACAACGTGGAGTGCGAATTATTTTTTCGAGCGCACTTTTGCCATTTACAGATAAACTTCATGAATTGAAAAAAAAAAATGTTTCTTATAATGATATCTTCTATCCGTAAAAAATATAAAATAAAGACAAAAAAATGCTTGACATACCGAATAATTGTGTGAATAATATAGTAGCAGTAGTTACACACCGAGGGCAGGAAAGTAAGAAAGGTCTCAGAAGTCATTTGATTGCTGACCGAGGTGAAGCCGAGGTCAACAAACATGTGATCTGAGGCTTTCTTATTTACTGCCCGAGGTTAGTTTACTATTTTTCTCCTCGACGGAGGTGGAAAGCGGCAACTTCGTTTAGCGCAGCGGGAAGAAAATTTACGCTTTTCGTCCGGAAAACAACATTTTCTATGTTAGAGATTTTAAAATGAAAGGATTAAAGATATTTTTTAAAAAATATAAGGTCGTTTTCGACCAGGAGTGCGATTTTTGAATCTCATTCGGTGAGCTCAGCAGTTGAAAATGTCAAAATTGCTATGGAGATTTGCATCTTCCTACTGCTGATGCGACTTTCAAAAATCATACTTCATCAGTGCTATTTTAGAAAGTCAAATCAGCAGTAGGAAGATGCATATCTCCATAGTAATCTCCATAGTAATTTTGACATTTTCAACTGCTGAGCTCAGCGAATGAGATTCAAAAATCGCACTCCAGGGCCCTATTCAATAAACGCGACAATTACAGGTGAAAGGCGACAGGCGAAAATTCGACAATTATTTACAGTTCAATAACAATGTACATTGACAAAATTGTCAAGAGCATTGAGTTCTGCTTACGTAGGTCGTGGGTTCGATTCCCACGGGGGATACCTAGTGACATGACTTTGTGCATTTTTCCCCAGTTTGTTAGGATATTACAGGCTGAATCACATGATTCCATGCTTCGGATGGCACGTTAGGCCGTTGATCCCGGCTACTATCTTTGGTTAGGTACATAAAAACCACGTCAGAGGCCCGTAAGGCGGTCTGAAAAAACTCTGATACCTGGGCTTGCTGCCCACACGATAAGAAGAAGTGTTTAATAAAACAAATACTTATGTCAAGTTTTTCAGGACAATCAAAACAAATCAACAAAACCCCGTTTTTAAACAAAAACACACACTTGAAACCACCATAAAACGGCGGAGCCACTTGGACAATCCTTAGCCACGCGACTCCTCTGTCACATGTCACCTGTCAGGAGAAAAATTATTGAACAGAAATATGCCAAATTGTCGCTACAATCCGACAAATTTCTTTTCTCAAACATGCTTGGAAATTTGAGCATTATGTTGACAACCTTCTTTGAAATAAATCGAAATTGCTGTACTATGCGAGCAGTGGCCGGCAATAGTTGTATGAAAATCAATATCTGTCGTAACTCGTAGTTTAGCGGCCAAATAAATTACATAGTAAACTTATATTATGTCGTGTAATTTAAAAATGGAACGATCTTTTACTCCGAAACATGGCAACCAAGGAGGTAACTTATCAAAGGTTTGGTTTAAATTTTGAACTGGCTTGCAAATAAAAAGCTTTATAATGAAAAAAAAATACGAATGGACACTTTAACCACAGATAAGTTATAAGTTACTAGCTTTATCGCAGGAAAAATTATTGTTGTTCGTCATTGATTTTGAAAAGTTGATTAATTTTCATTTCCGCGCATTCATAATTCATAATATTTATTGCATAATCATAATAATAACATAATAGCATTGTTTGAGAAAAGCACTATACAAGCCTTGGCCACAACTAGGCATTGATGGACTTACGTATGTGTGCCTTGGCTTCGCCTCGGCCCACATTTACACGTTCTTCCATCGATGCGTCTTTTGCTGGCCACTGCAGTAATGTACTATAATTTTCCACCATGACATTTTGACGAAATTATCAGATTTTCCACCAGTAATTGTCACGCTTATTGTCACGTTTATTAAACCGGGCCCTGTAAACTCCTCGGTAAATTTGAAAAGTACATAAAATAACTGGCCGATAAGAAAAACAAAATTATAATGTCAGAATTTGACATTTTATGTTGCCGTTTCTGTTTCCAGCATCGAAGTAGAAAAAGAAGGAAGGTGTCTTTTTTAGATTAGCAAAGTTTTTTCTACTTGAGTTCGAATGATTTTCTTGTGACCACTTTTGCATTTAGAGATTACCGTTCAAATTCATTTAAAAATGTATTTGTATTGATAAACTAGCTAGCTTTTACGGTTCGCTTTCATTGCAACAAACTATCTTTCATAAAAAATACTTATTTTATAACTATCTCCCATAATCTGTATATTCTTCTGTCTAGCCCCACACCAAGAAATGGTGGTTGGGCAAAAAATCTCGAGAGAAATATATCTCAAGACAATAATTATATTACTACTATTGTATTGTATGGTATAGTCAAAGTGAATTTACGCTATGGTATGGTGCTAAGGGACCCTCCGTACGTGAGTCCGACTCACATTTGGTCGGTTTTCTTTAAATATAGTAGTTTACTTAACAACATTTTAAAAATATTGCTTTTATGACTAGTGGAGAAAAATTAGCCGTGGAATTTAAATATTCCCATTGTTTTGGCAGACGTGCCTAAACCACTAAACCGATTTTGATGGTTGAGATGTCATTCGACTGCAATTTAAGTCTGTGATTGAGTCATAATTGCAAACATGACGTGGATGTACATTGAAGATATTTATAAAAATGTTAATTGCCGGTGTTTGGAATAGGTACCTACGTAATGGAATACAATGAGACCATTTTTAGAATTTTTGTCTGTTTGTTTGTGCACACGTTATTTTAAAACTACTGAACAGATTTGGATTTCACGAAAGCATAGGGCTTAGTTTGGATTGGCATCAAACTAGTACCTACCTAAGTAATAAAATCTTTTCTGTTCAATTATTCATTGAAATTGGTAGGAAGCAAGTTTTTAGTTGTTTTGATATTATTTGCAGTGATTTAATTTCAGAAGTAAATAAAAATTGCATGATTTTCTTATCAAGAATTTTATACTACGTAGGTAATTTAATCTTCTTGCTTAGAATTTATTTGAAACTGTGCGCGACTGTATTGGTAATTGTATATTGAAAAGCCGACCAAAGAGAATGGTCATAGATTTGGTATACGCTACTTAGACGACACTGACATAATTGAAGTCATTTCAATTTGATTGAACAATATGACAAAAATTTTCCTAGAATTCGTTAAATTTTTTGGAATACAACATAATTTTAGCTTTAGAAAAATACAAATAATGAATTATTCCATTCAATTACCTTTGTGTTTCAGTCATCCACAGACGGATCGAGAAAAAAATTGTCGCAAATTATTTTTAAAACATTTGACGCGGACGTGCTCCAGTAACGGCATTTCGCCGTACAATGAAAAAAATCAGAAACAAGGATAATTTTGCAGTTGTCACAGGATGTCAAAAGCTTGAATTTGTTCGCCATTTTGTATGGTAATCACAATATTTGATTTTAAATAATATGTTTTCAAAAATATTAGTGTTTCAGACTGGTATTTCAAAAAATCGATTCATTATGTTTTTTAAATTTATATAAACTTACTTTTTACGTAAACTGTAAATTCAACCGTGTAACGTAACCCTTCTAAAAATGTTCCTAAAGTAACCCCATTTTCAGCAATATTTCGACGAACAGTGTCCGGATTTTATGCGATTACTAAAATAAATTATATGAAACATACAAAAAAACGATTCATTACATTTTTAAGTAAAGGCAGTTCTTTCATAATAAATATAAAACACTGGATATGCAATAGCATATCACTGAAAACAATGTTCCTAAAAGTAGGGGTTTTAGAAAATATACCCTTAACATAAATTTGATTTCAGTTTAAGAGTTTACAGATAGGTACAGTTAATCAATTTTGAAAAATGAGAGTGTTGCCAACTTAAGCGTTGCATCATAGATATGGTTAAATAATACCGGTTTTAAATGGCTTTAAGTTAATTTACTTAAATTCGAATTAAGAAATTAATAAGAGTTAAGTTAGCAGTTTCGACTTACATATAGTTTATGTAAATAATTTCGACAAGTGTCAGTTAAACATTGCAGTACTAATAGAGAAAAATTAACAAATGAACGAAAAATACCGATTATCATTGATAGGTTATAGATCGGAAATGTAAACTAATTTCAAGTACGTACGATTACACTGCAATGGTTACCTCTATGCTATCCTCAACATTCGTTTGTTTGTTTCCATTTTGAAAATCATTAAGGCACGTTGCTGAGCTTAAAATTTGTGAAAAACAGAGGCTACTATTCTTTTTAAAACACGAGATTACACAGCTCTCCATCTCAATGTACCTCTGCATGAGTTACATATTAACTAGGTATGTAGAATATTAAATGTTCTCGCTTGAGTACGTATAATACTCGTCGTCTCTCAAGGATAATATTGAATCGATTCCCCGAGGTAGTGCTGACTGAACCTAACATCTGTAGAAAAGATAATGTAAAAACTACTGCTGAAATCGTATGAGGAGTCGCACAATGTTGGCAGACTTTTACAAATCAACTTCGTCATCTAAACGCGTATAGAGTTTCAAAGAAAAGAATGATCCTTTCTCCCGCCCTTTGGCACTAACATTCCATCCTTGGGAACCGTTAGAGAGCTCTCCCCTTAATATTCAAAGGTGTCGCTCACATATCGCAAAAATGGGCGGTGTAAGTCTTGTTATACACAAAGCGATTTCTGTACATTACATTCTAAATCGCATTCAGATGTTAATAACAAACAAAAAAATTACTTAGCCTTTTAATTTCATCACAAATCAAACATCATAAAATGCGGATGATACACTTGATTTTTTATCCTGGCCAACGCTGGGTCTTGGCTTCTGAAACGAGACAACTCTACTTTTCAAGCTCCTGAGTGCCATCTTGCTATTTGCTGGCGTGAAATAAAAAAAAGTTTATTTCGCTTTCTTTTAGTACATAATTTTGTCTTGTGATTGGAATCTTCTGAAAAAATGTTATAAAAACACAGAAATTTATGTTTAGCATCCACCTGCGTCGCTCCAGCGATATACAGGGTGTAAGTATCAAACTGAACAACTTTTACTATGGAGCCTACCTCAGGAAACGGGAAAAAAAAATCAGCTATCCCATACATTTGAGTCAGGTAGGTACCGCAGTTTTGTATGGGACAGCAGATTTTTTTTCACGTTTCCTTAGGTAGACTCCATAGTGAAAGTTGTTCAGTTTGGTGGTCTGAGTTCACCGTTTCAGTATTTGCTAGGCTGTCACTTACACCCTGTATATGCTAACGAAGGTAGGCCGTGTGTTTTTTGGCCAAACAGCGGAGTGTTTTTTATTAGGACTAAAATGAAATCGGTGCTCTTTTATTAAGCTCAATCTGATGAATTACTAAAAGTGAGATTAAGGTCCGTCTCAATAAACTTATCCTAAGCGCACGGGGGCACAAGCTCACTTTTTGCTTTGACGTGACGTGACGCGTCTTTCCTAAAACTTTGAATAGACTTCTTTTCTACGATGGTGTTTCTACATTTTACTGGCCAGGTATTAGGCTAGCCTTGCTTGCCTTGATGCTATTATTGCTATCTTGTCAAGTGTAGCTGTATTTATGCCCTATCTCATGCAGATGTTCGAGCACAAGAAACATTCTAGCAGGTGTGCCATCGACTGGCTTGGTTATCCACAATCATTCAGCGTTAGGCAAAGAGTGCGATTTATGAAACTCATTCGGTGAGCTCAGCAGTTGAGAATGTCAAAATTACTATGGAGATATGCATCTTTCTGCTGATTGAACTTTCAAATATCTTACTCCTAAAGTATGATTTTTTGAAAGTCAAATCAGCTGTAGAAAGATGCATATCTCCATAGTAATATTGACATTTTCAACGGCTGAGCTCAGCAAATGAGTTTCGAAAATCGCTCCCCTAGACTATTTAAAGAAAACTACCTGAAAAGTTAGTTCGTACCTTGTAAAAGGATTTCAGACCACCTTGGAATGTACGTGAGCTTATGTAAGAAAATCAATTAAGTCACTGGATTAGTGCTAGTTTCCTGTTTTAATTCTCTTTAAAAGCGCCTCAATTCAACGCTGCCAAAAATCGCTCGTATAAACCCAACCTAAAAGCCTCCCACGACTTCGTCTTTAAAATGATAGCTGTGAGGATTGTCTGGGAATCTGTGCAAAGGGCCAAGTTATGTTAATGCTACAGTACTCCCCATTATCTTAGATGATTTACGGGTTTACTTGCCGTAATACTATTACCTTTGTACGTGTATATTTATAGGCACTTCTGGTTTATAGCACGCTTCAGCTATTTATAGTCTGTGAGTAGTAATTGGGTTACGTACCTTCTATTCGAATTGAATTCTATTGAATGGACACAAATTACAATGTTGTACCTATGTTGGCCATTGGCCCAGCCACGGTTCTATTTTTACCCGACTGCGCGACGCAAAGGAAGAGTAGTGTGTTTATTGTTGAAAAGAAATTCTCGATCTCGATCTGTCCCGGACAGTAGATTTTTTTCTCGCGATTTCGAAGTTGGCTCCATAGTGAAAGTTGTTCAGTTTTATGAGTAGAATACACGCTAAAGTTACCCGCAGTGATATAAAATTTACCCTGTATTTCACAAAGATTTTATCGAGTTTTAAATATACATGAGGGTGTTACATAAGTAAGAATAAATTTTTAAAACTCTTAATGGGGTTGTTTAGACCGTCAAACTGAAAAACTTTCTCTATGGGACCAACATCGAAATCGAGAAAAAAAATAATCTGATATATCCCATACATATTTCGAGTTCGAGTGCTCGAGTCGATTTGTAGAGTAGGTATATAATTTTTTTTTGCGATTTCCTTATTGGTCCTATAGTGAAAGTTGTTGAGTTTGATGGTCTAAACCACCCCCTTAAATGTTTATTTGTATTTTTGTAACACCTTGTATAAAGAAACATATTATTATCATTCATTTAATTTTCTTTCGGTTATTTATATCAATCTAATAATGTACCAGAAAATCGGAATTAAAAAATAAAAATGTGGTAGGTATAGGTACCTACAGGATGTACTTAAGGAACAGCCAGGCGAACAACTTCCACTGTGGAGCGAACCTCAGAAAACGCGAAAAAATCTACAGTTCCATACAAAACTGCGGTATAGTCTGTCTATAAAGTCGTGGCATGAATGTTTGAGGAACTAATCATTTTAGTATGATGGTGTTGCCAGGTTATTCTTGATTTTGACGTTCTTGCGTGGAGACAGCGCCCTCATTTTTTGCCAAGACTTTATAGTCAGACTGTACCAGTGTACCTATCCAACTCAAATGTAAGGTATGAAACTGCAGATTTTTCCTGGTGTTGGCTCCATAGTGAAAGTTGTTCAGTTTGATGGTCTGAATTCATCGTTTCAGTTTTTGCCTGGCTGTCCATTATAACACCTATAAGTTAAACTTAAAAATAATACCTTTGGGCAAGGTCGAAGTAACCAACACATTGTACACATTTCCTCGGTTGTTGGGCAGAAGAGGCAAAGTATAAGAAATAGTAGGTATCTATTACCACAGAGTCACAGAGGATATCCTCTGTGGTACTATACTATAATCTATTACCACAGAGTACTACCTATATACCTATTAGTTATTACTACGAAGAGGTAAAGTACTACTACGCCATCTATGGTTTGATTAAAGTTACGTTCATAATGCTAGTAAGCTACCTTGCTACTTGGGAAACCTCCGGAAGGAGAAGCAGAGCCCTCTCGTGGGAAATGAGTTTAACTACATTGTTAGCCTTTTATGGTTCTAGTAACCAGCGAACACCAGTAGTTAAGAAAGTCAAGTCTCAAGACACAAAGTGTACAGATTAATACTTTTCTCCCCGTCCAGACGGAAAACGTCAATTGTCGTCCCGCTGCGCTAAACGAAGTTGCCGTTTTCCAACTCCGTCGAGGAGAAAAACAGTATACTAACCTCGGGAAGTAAATAAGAAAGCCTCAGGAGTGTGATTTTTGAAAGTCAAATCAGCAGTAGAAACATGCATAATCTCCACAGTAATTTTGACATTTTCAACTGCTGAGCTCAGCGAATGAGATTCAAAAATCGCACTCCAGATCACATGTTTGTTGACCGAGGCGATGAGATCTGCGACATTTCTTACTTTCCTGCCCTCGGTGTGTAATCTACTATACTTTATTTTTTACACATTACATAGGTACCCAACATTTATTCGTTTAGTAATGAAAGCAGCGCAGTTGCTCTGATAGCATGTTGATCACTAACTTGCTTCCACCATTAGCACTGGGACAGCAGCGTGGTGGAGAATCTCACGTGGTATAAGCTTATTCCAAAGATAAGGCCCTTATACTGAAGTACCTATCTAGTATATTTATATATACAGGGTGTCCCGTAAGTCGACGTCAAGCCGGAATCGGGTGATAGTCTAAATCATAATAGTTACTAGAAAAATAAAAAAATAAATCTAAGTCTTGAATTTTTTAAATTATAGGCATTTCTTTTTTTTCGAGAAAATGTACACCCTGTGATGGTTTTTTAGCTCCTGTTGCTACAAATCTTAACTTTTTTTCAATATTATTTTTCTTATGTAATCCGGAATAGTGCTAATCTAACCTATTACTTAGAATTCCAAGTCAACTGCTCCAGCTTGGAAGAAAGTGTCACATTATGCCGTACAATGAATAAACAATTAATATTTCGTCCAACTTTAACGGAGCGTACTAAAAAAATAAAGTACTACGCCAGGTTGGCAAGTAGCACTAAAAGTTGACGCATTTGATAAGAATTCTAAAATGGTATAATACTTGCTACATTATTTCTTTAATTACGGGGAAAAATAAATTCTTCAAGAAACCCAGTTTCGAAAAAAAATTCTTTACCTACTAAAAATTATTCTAGTGCGTTCAAAGCTTGCCTAAGACCGAGTGAGACGGAGAGTCATTCATGAAATGTGAGTGAGACAGGTAGTGACGCTAATGAGTCAGATACAGAGAAAGTCATTTTATGAAGTGAAGATTTTTTACGACTCATTAGCGTCACTACCTCTCTCACTCACACTTCATGAATGAGTCTCCGTCTCACTCGGTTAGGCAAGCTTTGAACGCACTAGAAAAATTTTTAGTAGGTAAAGAAAATTTTTTCGAAACTGGGTTTCTTGAAGGAATTTTTTTTTTCCCCGTAATCAAAGAAATAATGTAGCAAGTATTATACCATTTTAGAATCCTTATTAAATGCGTCAAGTTTTAGTGCTACTTGCCAACCTGGCATAGTACTTTTTTTTTCAGTACGGTCCGTTAAAGTTGGACGAAATATTAATTGTCTATTCATTGTACGGCATAATGTGAAACTTTCTTCCAAGCTGGAGCAGTTGACTTGGAATTCTAAGTAATAGGTTAGATTAGCACTATTCCGGATTACATAAGAAAAATAGAATTGAAAAAAAGTTAAGATTTGTAGCAACAGGAGCTAAAAAACCATCACAGGGTGTACATTTTCTCGAAAAAAAAAATGCCTATAATTTAAAAAATTCAAGACATAGATTTTATTTTTTATTTTTCTAGTAACTATTATGATTTGGACTATCACCCGATTCCGGCTTGACGTCGACTTACGGGACACCCTGTATAAGCTGATGATGATGTTGTTTTAAAAAAATCGGAGAAGATTCCTGTTTGTGCGAATTTATTAGCATATAACGTCATCGAATATGACAGTTTTATTTATGACACTAGCAGCTGCTTGTCCGAATAAGAATCAACAAAAATAATAATTGTACACACGGCGACACATCAAGCTGTACAAAACCAACATAAGCTGGCCTCGCGACGTTATACGTTATTCAACCTACACCAGAACAGTTATTTTTTTTTTGCTTATAGGTTGATATGTCGCCGTGTGTAATACCTAGTCATTTACCTCATTTTTCATTACATGCTTAAGAATATAACGAAGATGAGTCATCTTAGGATGAAATCGGAACAACCCTCAAACTCTTCCATGACGTTTTGAAGTGGAAAAACAACTCCATCTGTTTTTAAAAACATGAAACACATACATAAGTCAGCTCCGCAGCGCAGTTATCAACTCTATAGCTATTTTATCCCCCACCTTTACCATAAAAGTACCTTTATGTACTAACATTACACCTACATACATATCCATCGTATTATAAGACTTGTTTGCGAGGGAGAGTGCTATTTGAACGATATGTTTTATTTGTTGTCAAGCAATAAACAGAACAGGTTATGGGCGCATACGTTGTGTTGGATTATCCGGATAAACGGAAAAAGGTCAACCTGCCAAACATTTCAGCTATTATGCATTAACATAATACCATATTGCTTTTATGAATGAAGCCCTATAAAATGTATCTTGGTACTTATTCAACCGGTTCAGAGACGTCTTCGGTTCAAGGGGTTCCAGTAGGAAGAAGAGTTAATAGGCTCTATCCTCCCCTTCATCTACACTTTCCATCAGGTGAGTTGAAGCCAAGCGCAAGCCTATATCGAATATTAAAAAAAACATAAATTTACTTACGTCAAGACTAAGCGAAGACATTAACATCTGCTACTTTCTGAGTACTGACAAACCTTCTTCGCTTTTCAACATTCATCAGTCGCTGCATGCATGTTCATCAATTTAGGGTACATTCTGATCTGACCCTTTTTAAGGATGTCAATAATTTGGTGAGCATATAAAGTCGAAAATTACACGCCTGTTTCTTTATGGATCGGAGCAAAGGTACACATATATCTGCTAGTTTCTGAGTCCTGAAAAATAACCTCCATCGCTTTTTCAACATTCATAATCATTAGTTGCTTTCATGCACATGCTCGTCAGTTTAGGGTACATTTAGAACTTAAGGACGTCAACAATTTGGGCAGCGTACCCACGGGGAATTTATAACAATCCTCCTGAAATTATGTTCCATTTCGGTACCATTAATGTGTTTCACGAAACCTTTTCTCGAGTAATGAACCAAACAAATCTTAAAACAGCTTCGTAATAGTTACATGGACTTTTCTTCATTTGATTCCATAAATCTAAGTAATGACTTCCTTTCTTCGCCCTCGTCGAATAGAAGGCGAAAACCGACGAAAAAGTGACATTCGCACGAAATCTCCCGGAATTTTGGCTTCGAGCCAAGCTCTGAATCTTTGGACGTCTGCAGCTTACTGCTTGTCTGCACTTCTACTTGTATGTTAGGATCTTACTTAAAAATACTGGCTATTTTTCTCGCCAAACTGTCGTGATATTGACGTAAAAATCAAAGTGAAAATTTTCTCGAAAATACCTACTTGTTTAGATTCTGATAGAGCTGAAATTGATGATGTGGGGAAACAGCTCGACCTCAGCCAGCGTAAAGAAAGCGACAAGATTGATGTCAGATCATCATAATCAAATTTATATCTGAACTGGTAGGTTATAACAAAATAAGTACCTACTTACCTGCGTAAAGTTTATAACAAACAATCAATCGCTGTTATAAAAGTCTGAATCGTCATTTTAATACGTTGACGATAATAACACCCTCTCGAGCCTACCCCAAATATAGTAAGGAAAAATATCATTAACATTTAAACCACATACTTTACCCATCAAACTGAACAACTTTTACTATTGGAGCATCCCGTCAGAACAAAAAAAATCAGCTGTTGCATACCTACTAAACTCCAATATCTACTCGAGTCAAATGTATGCAGCAGCAGATTTTTTTTTGCTCCGATTGGTTTGCTCCCATAGTAAAAGTTGTTCAGTTTGATGGGTAGAGTATGTGGTTTAAAGGTTAATTATACTTTCCCTTATAGGGTATACGGTATCAATCTAAATGACAGAGCAATTTTCATTATGGAGCCAGCATCCTAAGCGAGAAAAAAATTGGCTGTTCCATAGAAAATTTCATTATACAGGATGTAAGAAAACCACATAACCTACTCTATCCATCAAACTGAACAATTTTTACGATTGGAACAAACCTGTCAGACGGACATAGGACTTAACTGCAATACCTATTCAACTCAAACGTATGGATCAGCAGTATTTTTTTTTTTGACCGGTTTGATGATATGTGCTGCCCTGATGCAACGCATTTAAGTTAACTAAGCTAAGACCATTTGTATGTTATTCCCGAAATAAAAAGAAATCCAAAATTTTGCGTCAATCAGTAGGTTTCTAATCCTATGTTAAGAAGAAATTATAGTAGGTTACTGAATCTAAAGTGAACTGAAAATAAAGCTGTAAAGCCTAGAAAACAATAACTAAACCCGTACCTCCCGATAAAAACATAAAAACTATTTCTAGCCACTGCGCTTTTTACAAGGTCAAGGCCGTTCGAAATACCCGATTTTTCAGCAACGTTTTTCTATTGCACAGTGTGACTGCAATAGAGGGGTAGGACTACATTCGGTCATGATAGATTTTTTGTGGTTAAGGGATTAAAGTGATAATTTTCTTTGGTTTATGTGAGCTGCGAGCTTAAAAACAGAAACACATGGTTCGGTACATGCGCACTGGTCGCGCGGCAAGTCAATATCCTCCCACCCCAGCGCCGCCGCCATGACGCTGTTTCTTTTCAAGCCCTGCTGGTAAAACTTGTTATGTCCTTAAAAAGGATTTTTGTTTTACTTATTTTTGGATATAGGTAACCTTTAGTATATTTTTTATTTATATAGGGGGGACATTTTTTGCTGACCGCTTTGACATATTTTGCATTTTAAGTATCGATAAGTACCTACATATATGAGGTAATTATTGTTGTTACAGTATTGGAATAGTTCGATTTCAGTCTTAGATTAACAATACTCACATCAAAATTCAGATCAGTAGCTGAAACTTCGTAAAATTTGCATAAACAGTTTTTAGAATAGTGGATATCCCTCAATTGACTACAATCTTTAGTGGTTCAGTACTGGTTTAATCTCCATGGATAGATCTGTAGATCAGTTGAATAAACCAGACATTACATTGACATCATAGAAGAAGAATAGACCAGGCATCGAATAAACGGCACAGGTGTGTGTGATTGTTCAAAATGCTATAGAGAGTTTGACCGAGAATGATGACGCAGGTAGCAAAGACCTTTTCGTAGAACCGTAAGTTATAACTGTTTCACAGCAGAGCTCGCGTTAGTTACGGCTTCGTCCGCTAGAGTGGCGCAGATCTCCTACCAGCTGGCTCGTTTGACAGTACTCCAAGCGTCGACTGGCCGCGCGACCGGCGACCGGCATTCCTCACTCACGTGCTCATATCTAAGGATAATGATTCAATATTAACCACGCGTTTTCATACAACTTTTACCCAACTTGTGAAAGTTAAAAATGACTCAGTGAACGCTAGATCGGATGATGCTTAAAACGTTTTACGTTTCTGTTTGTGTTTGGTTTTAATAAATAGTTCGATTCCGTTGTGTTGTGTGAAATGTAATAGTCGTATTGTGTGCGTGCGAGTACCGTTTTTGTGTTATTTTTGTTTCGTATTTTAGAATTTTGGACCACTGTGGGCAGGATTGAGGGTTTTGTTTTGACTGCAATTGTAAGTACAAGTCTTTGAATATTTGTTATTATATTAATCAATCTAAGGAACTTTCTTGATATTAAAATGTGTATCTATCACGTTTAAGCTCTGTCATTATTGTCAGTTTATCAGAGTTCAACAAAGTGTTAAAAAATATTATATTATTGTTCAATTTAGGTACTAACCAGCTGCCTAATAAAGAACCAATCTGTTTTATAAGCACGGTCAGTTATTAATAAAATAATAACTAACTAGTTACTAGTATCATCATTGAAATAAGTAGGTAAGTATTACAAATACGTAGTTATTAAAACATGCAAAGAAATCCATAAAATTGCCACGAGTGCCCGGTGTAACATTCTAAATTAAGGGTAAAATTCCTTACATAATACAACTGTAATAATATAGAACGAAACAAATGTACAACATTTGCGACTATCTTAAGAGGTCAGAAAGGACGGCCTCCGTCCTCTGACCTGCTAAATCCTCTTATATTGCCGTCTAGTTTACTACCCGGTGATCGTTCGAGCATGGAATCTTTAAGTTACCAGCTCACTTCGATACTACTTTGTTTTAAAGAAAACTGTAGTAAGTTTGAGAAGCTGGAAATTGTGCAGTCGTGTCGTGGCCTTTTTATTGTTTTTTTTTGTAAATGAAACATATTTATAGCTGCGTTTCATTTCTTAATGCAAGGTGGGCTGCAAGTGCAAGTAATGAAGGTATAAGGCAAGTGTTATTCCACAAAGGTTTATTACACCTTTACTATAGTTACATACACACGTGACGTCGTCTCTATTGCTCTCATTTACATCTTGTTTTTTTGCACTAGGTAGGTAATAGGTTACTGTTTACTGCGGCTTGAGTTCAAAATGTTTTAATCTTCTTTTCTTTACTAGATTTACTGTATTAGAAGTAGGTACATATTGTAATCATTATTATTTAATTGCCCATCAAAATTCTAAATAGAGTGAAAAAGGTTCCACCAACGGTTTTATCTCAAAAAGCCTTCATAAAATACTTGTAAAAGCTTTATCCATTCTGAATAGGCATATATTAAAATATTCTTTGAAAAACTTTCTCAATAAAGAGCTCTTTGAAGTAGCTTAGACAAGTTTCGAATACAAACTTCATATTATACGTGGCACTTGCCAACAATGTTCTTACTAAGCTGTACTTACTCGAGAAATTATTACTTAGCAGTTAAAACATTGAGTTTGCTTTGCTGGGAAAATAATGCTACAGAGATGTACAAGTTTTTTACTATTCAGAAGCCAAGTCACGTTTTTTCATCAAAATGCAAATTCGTCACAGTTCAAGATTCCAGATCCGCCGAATAAATACTTAATACATTTCTTTTCTCGCCACCTTGAAAACAAACCATTTTATAAAAATACTAGTGTTTTCCCGCGACTTCGTCCGCACAAATTATATACCAGATTTTAAGTCAGATCATAAGCTATCAAACAAAAAAAGTTTCATCAAAATTGGTTCAGTAGTTTTTGTGTGATGCGCGAACAAACAAACAAACAAACAAACACAAAAACAAACAGACAAACAGACAGACAAAATTTCTAAAAAAGGTTGATTTCGAGTCGGGGATACCTAAAACACATATCGTTATCTTTTTTTTGTAAATATCTTCAATGTACAGACACAGTTCAGTTACAGTTTTATAATAGTTAAGATTAGATTTTGCCCGCGACTTCGTCCGCACCAGCGTAGCGAGATAAAAATATACCTAATAGTTACTAGTTTTGAAGAAAAAAAAATCTGTGATTTGGTGTCAGGTATACCTAAAACATAATTTCTTAAGCTTTTTTGAGAATATATCAAATGTGCAGACACACTTCTGTGTTCTGTCACAGTTTTATAAAATAGTATAGAACGTTTAACGAATAATTAATTAATCTTCCGTAAATTTTTATAACTTCCATCGTTTCAATTTGTCTGTAATTGACAGCTGAGCAATAAACGAGGGGAAATAAAATTAAATTTTGAACTTTATTGTGAAACAGTTCGTTTGATAAAAATATTGTGATTATAATTAATTTTTAAGGGCTTGATAATTACTAAAAGGTTTACTTACAGTTCAGTTGGTAATAGGAACCAACCCTTTTAAAAACTGTTTAATTTTCGTTGTTCTTTTAATTCTGTTATTTGGCACAGTGTGCAATATGCAATGAAACAAAAGCGAAAAAATGTTTGAGATTGTAAACTTATCATCTAAGTACTTACATCAAATCTTACCTAAGAACATATTAATAGCATTGCCTAAGAACAAGAACCTATCGTCTAACATAGAAGAAGAAGAAGAAGAATATAATTACAGATGGTTCGATGAAACCATTTTGTTTTTTAGATATTTCAGCAATGTATTCTTTTTAGGGTGTTTGGTGATTAGATTAGTTCCATTAAAAGGGGTGGGTCAGATCATCAAACTGAACAACTTGGACAAAACTGAACAAACTGGAAATCGAAAAAAAAAAAAGGATTTTCCACACAAAGCTACAGGAGGTGCCTACCTACTACTCGGCTCAGATGTATGAAACAGCTGATAATTTTCTCGTGATTTCGATTTTGGTCCCATAGAAAAAGTTGTTCAGTTTGAAGCCGTTAGCATAATATTAAGTTGAACCCTGTATTTAAATCGTAAAATTTTGTTAACAGATACCTGAACGTAAACACTTTGTGTCATTCCCCTTTAACCCTTTGAAGAAGTAAAATGTTTCGTTCATACAAAATTGTTTGTGAAATTCTTCCGTTTGGCGGCAGAGCGGGCAAATATTTTGTACCACCGTGTATCAAGTACCAAACGAAGTGCCAGGAACGATCCTGGTACGAGAGTGGTCCAATTTAGGTTTTGATATCGATAAATAAGTAGAACTAGTGGGAAAAAAAGTCCCATTAGTTCTACGGTAGAACTGTTCAGTAGAACTACTGGGAATGAACGGTTAGTATTTGTCTTCTTTACCCTATTGTTTATATAACGTATACAGGGTGTTAGGTTAAACAGTTGCATTACTTTAACAACTTTCTCTAAGAAACCTGTAGGAAATTCGCAAAAAAAAATCAACTTTTTATACAAATGTTCGATCAGCTGATTGCATTTAGTATGGAAAGTCCAATTTTTTTTGTGAATTTCCTGTAAGTAGGTTTGCTGTAGCCACTAGTGAAAGACACGATTAAAATTAATTTATATATTAAAAAGGACCTTAAACTTTTATTTTTTCCTAATATCAGTAGGTACAGCTTAGGAAGCATCGGTACTGCTTATATCGGCACTACCCGGGACCTTCCGTGACCAAGTTTGATGTATTTTTTTTACAGTGGTTTCCTTCAATTGGGTGAGCACAAGAATTTTTTTTTTCTATTTGCTTTGCTCTTATTCGTAGTAACTTGGTACAAGTGTAAAAAGTGAGAGGGACGAAAGATTATATCAGCCTAGAATTCAGACACAATTCAACACACAATCAAACAAAAGCGAATGCACTAAGATAAATAATCTGATATACCAAGGGTCATTAGGACCACTACCACGATACTCTCCAACAATTATTGGCAAACATGGTACTCAAACAAATGGAAGAATGATCCGTTTCAAGAAGCCCCTTAATTAAAGACTTATCACAAAGTGATAGGTTTGAAAATTACGTGATTTCCGAGACAGTTTGAACGAAGTATACAACGAAATATCTCCAGTCCAATCATGCTTACGTCATAATTATAAGTACGAAAAACTTTATCCCAGCTACTTTTGAAACGAACTAAATAGCAGTTCTTTCCTAAGAACCACTGTCAGGATCCTTATATGTTCGTCATAAGAACTATAATGCCTTTGTTCACGGGACTTATTTGGAAAGAACGCAGGATGAGTGAGTAATGAACTTGACAGTGCAGTGGCGATACTGTGGTAGGTGGGCGAATGCATTCCAGCGGCTGGGCTATAAATACTTACGGCTAGGGTTGCTGCGGATGTTGCTGGAAATATCCGGATTAGGTCGGATTTGAGAATTGATGCCTAGGGGAGTGCTTTAAATTACACAGACCACTATTTAAATTATGATAAATGCTTCATACACATTAAATTCTGTCATCATTCATCAGATTCAGAACAAATTCTGTCGTTATTCGATGAATCGATCAATTCCTTTTTGGAGAAGATAAATTAATGGCATAGCTGCGGGTTTGTGCAGCGATAAAAGTCTGTTAATCCTTCTGAACCTTATTTTCATAGAAATAAAGGTGAACTATTATAATCATACCTTAAAAAACATACCTTACTAAAGATGGTGCCAGTTGTCTCTATTCACACAAGTTCCACTGTTACAGCTTTCTTATTGGGGCCTTATTAAATTATTATTAACCTGCAAGACTGTCTGCCTGCATATTGTCTTTTTTACGAGTAATTCTTAGTTCAATATCATACACCTAAACTAAAAGTATTCTGTGTGATTGTTTATTTTGATTGGCATATTAAGAGTATTCGGTAGTATACGGAAAGAAGTAGGCAAAGCTACTCAGTGAATTCTAATAGAGCAAAGCCACTGGCAACAGCTTGTTCATGTACAATAAAAGCGTAACCCAAACAATAAAAACACTATCATCCGCTCCCAGCAATTCGGTCAACCAGTCAACACAACTTTATTACAATTTTCGTAAGCAATAACACACCAACTTGGTAGTGTCTAATATTTCCCAACGTCAGAGCTGTGTACAAACTCCGGACATCCGGACTTATGTTACCTTAGTTCCGGAGCTGACAACCCTAATCACGGCGATATATAGGTACTGAACTGACTAGTGCCCGACCGAAACAAGGTTTTATTGCCGAAACAGAACGAATTTCAGCTTCCGTACTAGTTTCATTAAAAAAATAACGCTCACAGGTATACATTGTTCTGATTCCTTATCTTGTTCCTTCACAAAGCTTTGGTAATGGGAACCAGACAACAAAAGCGCAACGTAGGTATAGTATAACATCAGATTCTAACGCAGAACTGATAATTCAAACCATCACAATTCACAATCAAGAAGGTACCTACCTAATGTTTTTTGGGTTTTTGAAAAGTCCTAAAAACAGGAAATTAAAAATGAATGAAGCGAACTGAATACCTAACCTACTTATTTTTTGTTTCGGTTTAGGAAAGTTTTAAACTAAAACTGAAGTCTAGGCTCGAGTAGGTACCCTTTCTTTTCTGCCTTAGGAATGCGATAAAACAATTAAATATTTGTATCAAAACAGAGTAACTAGACAAAAGGTCACGTTGCAGGGTTTGCCTCGAACACTTGTCTTTCGCGTGGTGTTCACGCGGTTCGCGTCTCAGCCTGCCACGAGGCTCCAAAATCCTTCTCAGTTGTTCTTACTCAAAAACAATCCTCGAGGTTGGATAGACATTCCCTCAAACTCCTTGACACTGGCGAAATCTAACAAGGAAACGCCATTAAATAAAAATAGAATAGAACTAGACAAAACAATTTATAATGCATGAAATACAATAAGTTACGATGGTAAACTGCTTCCTTCTTCGATCGAGACTCAAATTTTAAGCCGAAACCGAAACGGCCTTTGGGTGACCACTAGTTCTGACCTACTTCAACTCCCCCGCACCCTCTCTCAGATCTCAGAAGGCGTTACGCTCCCAACATCCATCCTTATCGAAATCTTTCGATAAAAAACAGATGAAAGACCCTGTGACAAGGGCTAACTATAAGACAGGCTTAACCGAAGTAACCATTACGACGTTATTTATCAATCTATCTAATCCATCATTGTGAGAATCGTGGTGGAAAAAATGGGCGTGAAATTTTTGATCATTTCTTAGAAGATAGAAAGAGGTCAGTGAATTTTATTAACTGCCTCCGTGGTGTAATGGTTAGAGCATTGGGCTCTTGACACGGAGGTCGTGGGTTCGATTCCCACGGGGGGCACCTAGTGAAATGTCACTTTGTGCGTTTTTCCCCAGTTGGTTAGGACATTGTAGGCTGAGTCACCTGATTGTCTGAAAAGAAAGATGATTCCGTGCTTCGGATGGCACGTTAAGCTGTTGGTCCCGGCTACTATCACTGGAGGTAGTAGTCGTTACATAAAAACCACGTCAGAGGCCGTAAGGCGGTTTGAATAAACTCTGACACCAGGGCTTTGCAGCCCGCTCGATAAGAAGAAGTGAATTTAATTGCAAGATTTTTTTCCTTATTCTGAACTTGAACATTCAGCTTTGGAAATAAAACCAATCCTAGAACGACTATTCTCATCGCATCGAATCGAACAATTTTCATACCAACAGCACGGATTACTAGTCAATAAAATTATTTATACGCCGAAGATATGTATACCTAAGACAGGCTTAGGAATACTCTAATCACATTGAGTGAGCAAGAGAAAATCTATGTGGTTTGTCCCTTTTGAAATTTCTTACAAAATCTTGCAGCTTAGTCCTGTTTACTTTAGTCAGTACTAAAGTGTGATTTTTCATACATTTTTGTCATATCTCTAATCTCTATCCCTTTCCAGTATACGCGGTCAGCGAATCTATAAAATACTCCATTACTTTATTTTATACCAAGAAATTCTAGAAAAATCGTTACTTTAACAACCACCTACTCATGTTTGTTCAAACCGCCTTGAAAGGACATACATATATCTACTAATATTTATGTATCAATAGCTATACATCCATTGTAGTTACTGGCAACACCCACTAAAAGTAAACTAAGTAGGTATACGTATCTATAATGACATCCTAAAGTCCTTTCCAGGCGAATGTCCTCGTAGAAGACTTTCAGTAGTTAAAAAGTAGGTGAAAGAATTCTACCGAACAAATATTGAACTTTCCTATCTGAAGACATAATAAGTGCATTATGAAGTACATCCTCCGCTTATCAAGTTGTGACAACTGCGCTATTCACTGCAGGTGACGATAATGCACTCCTATCATTTTACAATTTCTAGATAATGTAAATGCGTCTTAGAGATCGTGTTCTATTGTTACCTACTGAATCAATTTCTTGTTTCTTAGAAATAGTATAAAGGATAACATTTTTTCTTTGCTGCCTTTTTGTTTACTTTCAGCGAGCAAAGAAAACTGGCCGGTCAGTAGGTAGGTACATTATGGTTTTGAAACAACAAAGCGAAAGTCTGAAAGGCAATATAAGAGTCGTTTTTTTTTCTTTATTTTTTTAAGACTTTTTATCTTGACTAGAGGATTTAAGTTGTGAACTGATGAAAATTCAGCCACCTGTCAACACTCGATATACCAAATCCCAGTAACCAACTAGTTACCGTTACCCGTTACCAACTACTTAGTACTAGTTACCAACATAATGTATACCATATTCCCACTACACCAGACAGTTCCGTAAAATTTTTAGAATTTAGTTCAATCGCTGACTTTGTTCATCAATCAAAGACAAATTCTTTTTATCTTTAGTATTTTGGGAGAAATTTATATTTTCTTTGCCCGTTATTGTATTTCTAATCAAAACCAAGATTATATTTGGCTACATTCTAACAAAGGAAGGAATCTATATTTATATTCCATTCGATATAAAAGATCGATCCGATTCGATCTATGTTGAACAATTACAATGTCACTACTGATCCGTAAACCAAAGTTATGGGCCATTGGATTTTAATATCTTTCCGGAAGATAAACCTAAAATTGTGTCCAGGTAACTTTACCTTTGTTATTTAGTAGCCAGAGACAAGATACCTACATTTTAGACGTTACGACTTCTTTATTCGTAAGTTACGTACGACTCTAGAAATTCCAATATTGAGCGGGTAGGTACTAATATATGTATTTTAGTTTTCCAGGAAATAAAACTGCAACAAACCAAAACCTGTAGGTACATAATTATTTCTCTTTGAATAATGCAGAATACAGATTGAAAATATGTTACTGTCATCAAAAATAATTATAGCTTGTTTGATGGTACATTGTCTAAGTTCAAAGTCTTCATCAAGTATACATTTATGTTGATCAATTGTCTAGCTAGATCATCTCTTTCTTTCCTTCTTCAGATTCTTTATTGTAGGTACACAATCTTTCAAATTTATCCTTAAATTTTTTTGATTCGTCATGCGCTGTGTAGCAGATTGTTCTTAGGAGTTGTTTGTATGTAACAATCTTGAGATGTAATAAAGTTTACCAACAACTCTATTAGCAATTGGTCCAAAATAACACCTATAGACAGCGGTATTTGTTCAGCAAATTCAGAAACCTTATCTCTTCAACGTTTTCTTGTGCCAGCTATAAATTACGGTGACTCGGAACTTCAAGACTGCATTTTTTGAACTTCAAGACTTTTTTTAACTTCTTGAGATATCTTCGTGGAGGCTTGAAATACTCAAATTGCAAGAATAGTCAACCAATTTGAAATATAGGCTACCACTTCATTTCAAATTGTCTAACTCTCAACTAGTTTTCATCTCAAAATTGTCTTAACCAGCCTAGACAAGGTAGTGTCACAAATAGCTTATTTCTGTAGTGAAAGAATTTAAGACCGACGCTCCGCAGTAGGATCTTACAAACTATATCAACCCCATAAAATCTATAATGGAAACAAATACGTCCAGATCTGTTGCCCTAGATAAGATACATTGATACTGCTCCGACAGAAAAACAACACAATTTATTATAGAAGTAAATCATTGAAGCTATGTGCTCCTAAATTGCCCTAAAAGCAACGACATGCATGTATTTGGAGCTCGCTACAAAGTTGTAACTTACATTGTTATTGCACTGTATTCCGACACTGTAACTGATTTATTATTGCTAGTAAATCATTCCTAACTGTTGGCAACGGTAAAATAAAGATATGTCTCTAGAAAGATACTAGTGCAAATCTAGATAAAGACTATGTACCTACTACCTACTACCTAAAAATACTGGAGATAAGTTAGAATCTAAAAGCGTTATAGAGAGTGGCGTACATGTAGAGGATTAAACGAAATTTTGTGATAATTCATAAATTAATGGGAGCTATTTGGATATGGAGCAATCTTCAGATCAAAGCATGCGATCAGATTTCAAACAAAAGGAGCCTAAGATCGGTAGCAGATTCATCATATTATTTTATCTATGATTCAATAGTGTAAAATACTGGTGTACAAATCCCTAAAGAAAGAAGAAAATTCAATAATTCCGGCCGCAAGTAAGAGAATTAAAAAAGCTCTAATCCAATTTGAGCGGTACGCTTGGGTATTAACTGTTGACGGCGTTCATCACCTAAGAAATTCCTATTCCCATTTCGGTCCTTCGAGCCGGATTTACTTTACGATTTCCATTAAATGAAAGTAAGGCTCTCCGGGCGAATAGTAAGGCCGATGGATTTGCGGGAATGCTTTTAACCCTTTTCGATATTTTAGTTCGCGTCGTCGCCTTAATTGAATTGAGTTTAGTTTTTATTCGGTTGATTTCTTTGCATATAAGATATGCGATTTTGGCCGATAGACGTTTAAGCAATTCTTGGCATTAGTCAAGAATTCCAAATCGGTCTCTAACATCAAATCAAATCAATATTTATTGCTTTTTCATGTGGTTTGCACTAGAACGATTAAACCACTTTGCAAGATGTTCTTAAAAATACTTTATAAGTTCCTAAAATGAGCCCTGTGATGGCACAGCAAACGAGCACCATCATTTCATAAATAAAGGTCCTGGTATACTTAATCGTATCCCATTTCAATCGATTATTCTCAGCAAATTACCAGACCTATAATGGAAATGACGGCCAAGTTTTTTTGAGAATGGTCCCTTTCCCAAAATGCTTATTTCTCAAAGTGATGCTTTTCCAGAATGCCGCTTTCCCAAAATCTCCATTTTCCGAAATAAATAAATGTCTTGGACTTTGTCACACGAATTATCTAGTCCCGTTTAAAAATGAACGATGAAGATGATGAATTTACGTAATAATTTTAATACTTTGTTACCTACTTACTTCCAAGGTTCAAAGTTCATAAATTTTATAATCAAAAACGTAATCTTAATTATCGGAAATTAATGTTTAGATTTGATCTTAATAACCTCTTATGTACCTACCTACTCTTCTTGTTCGTTTACATAAATTCAGGTTTTTGGTTTATTTTGGGGTGCAATTCCTACTAATATTATAAATTTCAAACTTTGTTACGATGTTTGGATGTTTGTAAGATTGTATGCTTAATCACGCATAAACGGCTGAACGGATTTGGATGAAATTTAGCACACTGATAGAGTATGTTCTGGATTCACACATAGGATACTTTTTTAAAGTCCAAGGAGACGGAGTCACCGGCAAAAGCTAGTAAATCATATAAATTTGTCTTATCTTAACTTAAGCTAGTCCCACCGAAATGCGATACCCTCTAACAATCATAGAAACAAATATCAATTGAAAATGAAAGTGATCATTATTCCGGAATGTTCTATCGTTTCCCCGGAATGGCACCTCCCTGGAGAAACAAACGACGAGGCTTGGGAACGACAAGCCGCGCCTGCTGTCTAGCTTTCAACACCAAATTGATTCCCATCTATCAGAAAACTACCCTTTCTAGAATTTCGGTTAGTCTGCAAGAAACAAAACATCTGTTTCTGAAATTGTATGCCGTAAAAACCTTATCAGTATTCTGTGAAATCCTATTTCCATATAAGTCGATATTTTCGTGTTGTTCTGTAATTACAATCGATACCTACTTATGAATTTACATTATAATTCATTGTCTTACTACAAAATTTGTAAGTAACTATCTCGAACTTGTGACAATCATAAGTACCTTGTGCCTAACGATCAACAATAACTGATTGATTAATGATGATTAATAGAGTATTAATTACGGTTACAATCGATTAGAGACCGTGATAGTTAACGATATCGAACTCAACTGTTATATAGGTACTAGGTTTAATGTTAAGCAATAGTTTTCAAAGGAGTTCCTCTCAGCCTCGGAATACCTTTGGAACGTTCGCAATTAGCCTAGCAACTCACAATAATACAGGGTGCAAGTAAGGGATAGCCAGGCAAATACTGAAACGGCGCTATTCAGAACATCAAACTGAACTAATTTGACTATGAAGCCAAACTATGCAACAGCTGTTACTGGAGAGAGAACAATGATATTAGGTATTGTGTTACTTGAGAGAACATTGAAAACCATTAACAATAATAATAATTTCAACAAGACGTCGTACCTGGACTCACATATCAATAGTACATAAATGTTGATAAGTGTGATGGTTCGATTCAAACCGTCAGAACCATCCTTTGTAATAACGGTTACTATCAAAGTTAGTCTTTATATAAAGACACTGTTATGTTAAAGTTAAAGGGAAGCCGTTAGCGAAGACCGACTCATTCGCGTCAGCTCTTAATTGTCTGAGCGAGATTTCATTGCGACCCGAATTGTGAAGGTCGAATTCCTCAGGCAAGTGAACAAATCCTCTTGCTGGATTTTGGAGTTAACGTTTTACTTTTGTCTTTTAAATTTAAGCCTACCAATAATTACCACAATTTAATTTTATAATTTGTTGTAGGGAATTTATGTCACAATTATTTATAGCTATTGTCAATCATTTTTTCCGAAGTTCAATGATCAAAAACAGGGGGGTCGCGTGGCTAAGGGATTCCCGATTAGACGCGTTCGGCTTGCGATTTAATTGGCCACGTGGCTCCGCCGTTTTATGGCGGTTTCGAGTAAGTGTTTTGGTTTAAAAACGGAGTTTTGAGATCGCCATATCCTATTACCGTACAATATCGAATATACAGGGTCCTTCTTAATAAGCTGACACTTTTTTAAGGGGGTGATCAGACCATCAAACTGAACAACTTTCTCTATGGGACCAACATCGAAATCGCGAAAAAAAAATCAGCTGTCCCGTACATTTGGCTCGAGTAGGTTTGCAGTTTTGTATGGAGCAGTAGATTTTTTTTTTTACGATTTCGATGTTGGTCCCATAGAGAAAGTTGTTCAGTTTGATGATCCGATCATCCTCTTAAAAAAGTGTCAGCATATTAAGTTGGACCCTGCATACAGGGTGTAAGGGACAACCCTCCGCAGACTGAAACGGTGAACTCAGACCATCAAAATGAACAACTTTCACTATGGAGCCTACCTCAGGAAACGCGAAAAAAAATCAACTTCTTCATACAAAACTGCTGTAGCGACTCAAATGTATGGGACAGCTGAATTTTTTTCGCGTTTCCTGATGTAGGCTCCATAATGAAAGTTGCTCAGTTTGATGGTCTGAGGATCTTCAACACTTGACACTGGCGAAATCTAACAAGGAAACGCCATTAAATAAAAATATAATAGAATAGATTAAAAAGTGGCTGTGGCTGGACGCCCGGTAAATGTAAAACAACGAAATACCGCACTCTACCCCGATTTCGCGCTCGCGCCAATATATCTTCTTCTTCGGGTTCCTCTCCATTACTGGAGGTTGGCAGTCAGCTCTGCACATCCCTGTCTATCTCTCGCCAAACGAAACAGCTCTTCGACGATGGCGTTGGCGATGTCTGTCCATTCCATCAGTTTCGCGAGCCACGACATTCGTGGCTTCGCTTCGCTTCTTTTGCCCTCCTCTACTTTGCCCTTTATATTACAGTCTGAAGCAGTTGGTATAGCTTATTCCTCAATATATTATGACCAAGGTAGGCGACTTTCCTCCTTTTAATAGATTGCAACAGATCCCGGGACTTCCTCACACGTCTTAGAACTTCCGCATTGGTGACTTGTAGATTTAATCGATGTTTCACATCAACAAAAAGAAATGATTGTACTAGACAATACCGTCTAAAGTTCATGGGTGATACTAATTTACTCTTGGATAATAATTATTTGTCTACTATTACAAGGAGTATGAAAAATTTATTTATCATACTCCTTTTTATTTTCTGCTATATACAGGGTCCTTCTTAATATGCTGACACTTTTTTAAGTGGATGTTCAGACCATAAAACTGAACAACTTTCTCTATGGGACCAACATCGAAATCGCGAAAAAAAAATCAGCTGTCCATACATTTGGCTCGAGTAGGTTTGCAGTTTAGTATGGAAGAGCTGATTTTTTTTTCGCGATTTCGATTTTAGTCCCATAGATAAAGTTGTACAGTTTGACGGTCTGATCATCCTCTTAAAAAAGTGTCAGCATATTAAGTTAGACCCTATATAAGTAAGTATATAAATAAGTGTTTCATTTTGTTGCCAATTTAAGCAGGGAACATTAAAAAGACTAAATCGGACTTTCGATGATCAAACAAAAGAGAAAACTGAAAAGTAATGAAAAACGGTATGGAATGATAGGCGTGAACAATACGCATGTCTGCTACAAAGCTGAACAAATTTGCTAAAGTCTCAACACCATTAGAAATCTAAACAGCCGAAGTCTAAGACAATAGCAAGGCCGTCGCCAGCATGATACAAAAGGTCATTGTTACGGACCATTACTCAATAACTCGAGGATGCTCAGTCGGCAAGACGAAATATATTGCTGTCACAACAATCTATCTACTTTGGTGGGTACGAGGAAACTTAACCAATATCAGGGCAAGAATAGTAAAGGCCTAAGGAAACTTGTCATGTGTTCCAAATATGTAAAATCAAATTGATATTAGATTTTCTGGAGTCTTTCTTTAATTAACTAACTACATTATATTATGTATAGTATTTGTTAAATAAAAGAAACGTCGACTCTTCAGAAATTTTACTAAATAAGATGTAGGTAATTACTTAGGTACCTACTTAGCATATCTGAATTCTGATGACAATCAAATTACGTAGACTTGATAAATTAGTTCGAACATTACGAGTCTTTGCGTTCTTTATTACCTCCTAAAAACAGGGATATGTATGTAGCCTGTTTAGTGGCTCACTGCTCGGCTTAGGTAAATACTCAAAACAACTCTCACCTAAACTAAATCTATAGAGGGCTGTAAAACCGCATAGTAGAAGATGAACAAACAAAGAAGTTTTTTTGATTGATTATTCACTATTCAGTAGATAGATTGAAGCCTTAAACAAACATCAACACAGCAAGCGGAAGTTTATAGTAAACTCCGCGTGAGAAACTACATATTTAGCAAAAAGTTTTCTTTATCAATGTGAACCATTTTTTGTTTGAAAACGAACAATAGCTCGAATGTTACCTGTTCCAGTTGTTCATTTTGTTCGACGAGTGAGAGGAGAAAGATCGTCAAGGAAGTTGCATTGTGTTCATTATTGTTGCATAGTCCATTGTTTAGTAATATTGTTGCTACCACGTATGTCGACGAAATGTTTTTAAAGAAATGACCTACGGTTTTGTTTGAGTTGTGACATTCTGCTATTTCTCGTAATACTTTAATATTGAATGTATTTATTAATAGGTTTGTTTTCGGATTGCTTTCACATTTTAGTTGTTCACAGTTAGTCATTTCCCGTTCTTTAACAATCGTACTTTAAAAAAAGTTTGTAAGCCTGTAGTGTCCCACTGCTGGACAAAGAAGAGGAGGCCCTCTCAAGAATTATGGTGAAAGAGAGTGGGTCATTCTTTAAGTTCACACATACATACACTCACGACCGTAATCCCTTTCGGGGTGGTCAGAGACATTACTACCTACAACTACCATCTTTCTGTACTTTAAGTAATCTGTGGTAATAGCGAATTAATTACATTATATTTCAAGCTAGAAGCTTTTATTATGTCAACCAGGCAATTATTCCACAAATCAAATTACGAACCCCAAATGCTTAGCCATTTACTTCCATCGAACAATCTCTAACATGGTGCACTATAATTATACCCTTTAGGAAACGTTTAGGGTTAACCATGGGTTAACCAAGTATTAAATACAACAAGTTTAATGTAACCTCAGTGACCTTCAAGGGCCGATGGGTCGAACTACTTCTAACTATAATACCGTATCCGTTACGCTTCACGCCATCTTATACAGCCATAATACAAATGGAAACTATTTTTGTTTGAATAGTGAATATGTATAAATTTACATTCCTCTCTTATAGCCATAGAAATAGCATACGAGAAATAAGAATTTTATTATAATTTATGAAGTAATATAGACTACATTCAAGTAAAAATAAAGTTTCGATGCTAAACCTACCTGTGGATGAAGCATACAATATTAACGAAACAAAATGACCTACCTAAATATTATTCGAAAGCCGCTTCGCACGTGTATCAATGAAACTTGATAGCTTTCATAATTATTTGTTGATTACCTATAAGTCAACCGACTGAAATGAAATAATTATAATGAAATTAAAGTTACTTTAAAATCCCTGTCTTTCTGAAACTTGATCCTTATGCTCCTTCAAAATACTGACTTTATTTTAAAGGTGCACAAAAACACGAATTTATTAATTATTGCATAATAGAATAGAATTTCACCTCGCAATAATCCAATTCTAGATTAATCATTCCGTATGAATTCATATTTGTGGTTCAAAGCATTAATGAAGTAGAGCAGAGAGTGCGAGATTCATTAAAATCTTCGGAAGTTCGTCGCCGAGCGAATGTGCTCAATATTTTCGAGATTGAGGGATATTTGGATAATGAGAGCAAACTCAGAGGCAGATATTTCAGTAAATGTTTAATGACGTGAAAAGTTAACTTAGGTACGTAGATTTTGATACAGCCTCGGGGCTTGGGGGTAATTGCGCTTCAAAGAAACCATGTTTCTAAAAGATACGGTAAGACTTTTAACATCTAAAGAAATGTATTTCATGAAGTTTATAAAATATTACACCGATCAATAAAATGAGTAGAAAAATGGATACAACGCATTAGGTAAATGTTAAAGAAAGCAAAGAGAAACTCAAAGTACCATCCGCAACTGGTAGTAAAAATAACTTTAAAAGTCCCAAAAGGCATAATTTGTCACGTCATGGGTATTTAGCACTGTGACTACATTGTTTACTTTAATCGCGATCTTCAAGGCAATTTATACTAGTGAACAACCTACCTACCACGTGTATACTTTTTGTAGAAACTTTAAATCTGTATATTTTATCTGTTTCCGCGTCGTATATGGGCCTTTGTTGTGTCTCTGTCGCAGTTTCGTTTTAAAATGCTCAAAAAATCTGCGAGTAACCTGCGTCTTTCCGTGGGAACGTGGCAATAACTGTCTCATAACCTGAAAGTTAGTAGCACACATAGCACTAAATGAAAAGAGTTTTAAAACAATGGTTTAGCATAAGCTGACTCACGTGAAAACATTGCAGACTAGGTTACGAGTACCCCAGAAAATAGCGCTGAATTTTAAACGCTGCATTTTTGTTTGCAGATCAGCGCAACTGCCAGCGGAATAGCGATCAGTCACCATCAGAAGCGTGGCGAGATGCGGGCGGCGGGGCCCATGTGAGGTCCCGCCACGCTATGGGCTCAAATATCAGCCAACATTCCGCCAAGGGTCTGAAGGGCCGCCGAGCTCGTTCCAGCGGCGACCTCTGCAATGGAGACTCCAAAAGCCAAACAGAGTCCTCAGTATGCGGATCTGTCGTCGGCGATGTTATGGGATGGAACAGATCGCTTCCCAACCATCTAGATGGGAACAGACATCTTGCAGATTACAGCAGGGTGAACAACAATTACGGGGATTTTGGAACTTACAACCGGAGTCATCCGAAGGGTGGAAGAGGTCTGCGGTACAGGATCTCCAAGTCAGGTAAGAAATTTGCTACCTAAATGTACTGTAGGTATATTGCATTATCACTGAAATACATCAAGCCATCCAAGTTTTATTAAGATGTTTTCTAAAGATCAAGCAAGTGTTTTACGAATTCGACACTATGCTCTCGTAGGCTATACCTACAGGGTGTACGGTAACTACTCCCAAAAACATGAAAGAGGTGAAAGTAATCAATATGATCAACTTTTAGTAGGTATTGGACAAACTATGAAATCTGAGAAAAAATCTGCTCCTCCACACATTTTGCAGATTGCAGATTTTTTTTCGGGTTCTCATAGTTGGTCCAATAATAAAAGTTGTTCATATCGATGAGTACTTTAACACTTTTGGGTTTTCGTGAGCGGTCTATATTAGTGCCACAGAATTTCATTCCATAGAATTTCATAGAACAAGTACTATCCTTAATATCGGAGGATCCACAATAAATATATTTTCATTTTAACTAATAATATTATAGCCAAAGAAAGAGCACTATGCTCGATATAGTAGGTCATAACATTATGTCCTTGTAACTAATAGTAGCTATTATACCCGTTCAAAAGACCGACATACCCTGCGCTGCGGTAAGGGGTGTCCAAATCTGGTGAAGGATTTATGGCACATTAGGCTGTTTGTCAATGTCTAAATCCAAATACCGAACTCGAATGTCCGATATCGTCTACGCCAGACCGACATGCGGATAAACGAGATTTATTGAACTTTGACGCTTTCAAAATAGATTTCAAATTACAGAGTTACGAAACTTAAAGATACTGTTATGAAGATGATACACACCTTAAGCCTTGAGGTATATACTAAGAAACATTAATAAAATGTTCAGGGCGTTAATCTTCCAGCTTTTAATCCCGAGAAAGTAGGACGAAAGTAAAATGTTGTACACACAATTTATGTTGCAAGGTAAGTTTCTTAATTGAAACCTCTGTAAGGCGTAGATTAGGTCTGGATCAAAATATTAATGGAATGTTTTGCAATTTTGTGTGTCATTGATAATTTATCTTGCAAAAGGTTTAATAGTACAGCTTGGCAAAAAAAGAGTTTGGAAAAAACGAGGGCGCCTCTTTCTTGCAAGAACGTAAAAATTACGCATAACCTGACAAGATCGATGTAAAATAATTAGATACACCTGTCACCACGCCAAAGTTTTTTTTCTCCAAGCTGTAAGCACACAATTTCAAAAAAAAGAAGTTAAGCCTGAAGGAACATTTAGAACTTGTTACACAATTCGATACAAATTACATTGAATTCTTCTATTCACAATATCAGAACCAAAAAAAATCAATTTCTTATTTTTTTTTAACAAATCGGACCCCTATTATTTATCGAGCTTTGCATCGATGATCTATCATCATAGTCCACATCATTTCGGGCAGCAATTAGAAGCTTTCTGTTTTTTTTTTCTTTAAATGACCAATGATTTCAGGTATGCCCAATGACATAACTTCATGCCAAACAAGTTTCTAAGCCAGCTGTAAGCAGTCTAGGTTTTTGATGAGTCATAAGTGTAAAACTAAGCAATATTCGGAATTTCAGACGGCAATATCATTAACCTCTCCTTAACCTCCTTTTAAGAATAGAAAAACCTATTTACAAGTGTGCAGGATGAATAGATTTTGAACTATAATATTAGAGGGTCGAAAATAGCTTGAAATGGTTCGTGTAATATACAATATACTGCCCCATTTTCGGAACTTGGCTGACGTAAATTGCCGTAAGTTGTGTTTTTGCTTTTTAAAGAGGGAAGAAAATGTGATGTAGAATTTATCTCCAACACGATTTTACGATCGTACCGTACCTCAATTTTCTTTATTAAGGCGAAGTAAAAAAGTTTACCTGTTATCGACTTATAAAGAAAAGTATGTTACTTCACCGAACCTGAATGGGCTCAACGTATAGTCAATAAGAACCCAGATTACACTGGGTTAATAAAGGCCATAAACAGTTTTACATCATCTTTAGTGCTTACCTTGATTGCCTTGGAAAGGTTTTCAGTGAGTATTGGTTTTTTGTCGATTTCTATATGTAACATAAAATGACATCCCAACCCATCCCGAATAATGAATACCAAACTTTATTTAGAATTGAAAAAATTATCTTGAATGAATGAAATATATACTTTATTTACACCAAACACAAATGCAGTATAAATAAATACAGTACCTACCTACAGAGCAGGAAACAAATTATACGATAACTTGTGGTACAAATAAGGCGGACTTGACTTGACTGGACCCATATTAGTTTCGGATGACCCCAAAGCAATTTACTATCAAGTTATCAACGATGAGGATTACCTTAACCGGTCTTTTTGTTGATAACTTGACTGATCATGGATTAAAGGCCAAAGATTCAGTACCAATTAATATCATAAGACCCACGCCTTCTTCCACCCGATATCACAGATTTAACACAAAGATGCGTGAGTTTACTGTATACCCCTGTTAGTGAGACGGGGGAGGAAATAGTATGTTAACGAGTCACATTAAATTTCTCCATCACGTATAGTGTCATTTCTCATTAGTATAGCTCTCACAAATTCCTTCCGCAATCTCGGTCGATTCTGTGCAGACCTTTATAGACTTAAAATTTTAAGGTGGCAGTTCCATCTTCATTTTGGATACCTAGATCAAAATAGTATTTGTCTTAAAATTTTTCGACTACAGAGATTGTCAGGTATGCAGGATTTGTTAAAGTGCATGAGTAAGAACGCTAAACACAGATGAACTCCCTCGTCGTCCTTACCTTCATGAATCTAATGGAACGAGGAACCATTACATACATAGGGCAGAATTTTGAACTCTAACCAACCGATACCCATACCGCATACCCGTCTCCCAGCACGGGTGTCGAAAGAAGCGACTTATCTCATCCATCAGACATCGTCTACTATCTCTTATGATGCTATCGCCAATTTTTCACCAATTTTTTCCATAGCATTGCAAACTCTGTAAGAAAACCGAATGGGTGTCATGTGTAGAATCTAAAGTCTTGCAAATAAAGGAAATTTGGCTTTATGATTTAGAAAACAAGAGTCAAGTCACTGGATTTTTAATGGGGAATGAACAGAAATGCGTGTCGCGGGGGTGGCCATCGATCTTCGCTCACCTTGGAATTGTTTGCCACGAACAAGGTACTTGCCTCGTCAGCGTCACGTAGTATCTTCATAATAGCGGTACGATGCCAACAAATTTCGGGTGATTTGCATTCTTGTTTGATGGATTAGACAGGTGATAATTTAAACGTGTGATGGATAGATCAATGAGCTCCTGTAATGTGATAATGAAAGTATGATTTGTTGTTTAACAATAAACAATGCCAAAACAAAACCGATATAAATTAAAATTTTTCTTCTGCCAAGGGCAATAGTACTTTATTGCGGTTTTACGTCCCTTTTACGTGATATAGAAATCTGCAATGCTATGGGACGCAGTCGCAGTGACTTGTTTTGGATTTATGTCGCAGGAATGTTATGGGTACCGGTGAAATTTAATAGTTCTAAGAAATGCAGTCTTTGAGAGTGTGCTTGCATGGTACATGCAATGTAAAAATTTCCAGGCTCGTAACACTGGATTTATTTCAAAGAATTTTTACTGTATTCCTCACTTTATTTTGAACTAGCTGTGCCCGCGACTTCGTACGCGCAGAGATGTTCTTAATAATATTAAGAGAAAGAAAAAAAGAATAAGAAATAGAAAGAAAGAGAAATAAGTAGAAATTTAAAAAAAAGTTAAGTAAGAACTAATTAAAAAATATTAAAAATATTAAATGGTATTAAAAAGTAAAGAAAAGAAGATATTTTTTTTCGCATAATATTTCCATCATTGCCATCAAATTAAAGCTTAAAGTAGAATCTCTATACATTTCTCAAAACTACATCTAAAACTAATATTAAATCAGAACATGCAGGCAGTACACCTGCAGCATCAGGACTGAGTAATAGGAACCCGAAAAAGCAATATTACCTATGTTTTTCCTAACCCAACGAAATCTGTAAATTCTTAAAGCACACACCCCTACACAGTTACTCATTCTTAGTTTATGTTGACAATACCCTACAAAGTAGGTAGCCGTGAAGAGGACTCTGCTTGATCCTTATAATCTAATTCGCAAATCCTCAAGTCTCATGTCTTAGACAGTCAGGACCCTTCAGCATCAACACTGAAGAACTTATTTGGCAAAATCTCGAGCTCGCTTCGCTCACACCTGTTTTTATATTGTATTGAGTCGATTGAGTCGTAATCGTCCGGCAGCCAGGTGGGTTGACAACATCTGGAAAACTATAGGCAAGACCTGGATGCGACTGGCACAGGACCGAGAAGAATGGCAAAATATGGAGGAGGCTTAAGCCCTACAGTGGGTAGATACAGGCTGAAAATGATGATGATGATTGAGTTGTATTGCAAAATCTCGATATAATATAAAAATCTCGAGCTCGCTCCTGGTTTTTGAATCAATTTAGTCGAATATTGCAAAATCTCGAGCTCGCTTCGCTTGCTCTATTTTTTTTTACGTGTTATGCTCGCTCCAGCCAGGTAGCAGCTCGTATTTTAACAACCTATTCGTATCGCTGTAAATTAAAAAGACTATTTTTGAGTGTGCAGTAGCGACCTAAGCTGAATTTATTGTCAAAATACAATTTATCGTGATTGTCCGGGGAAAATTTCTGATTTTACTGAAATGTCAGGTGTTTTTGACGTCTTTGTCCGGCAACGGTGATTTTGGTGGTGGCAGCCCTAGCCCGAAACGACCCAAAGCGGGGGTCACATTTCCTCTCCCGAAGTCTCGCGCCATTTCAGCAATGAAGCTTTTAGCTTCGGCTCCCCATGCCCCTGTGGTCTTGACGGTGACAGGAACAAAGAGATATATTGACGCTCCAAGGCTGAGAACCGGACTCTCTTTTTGTGGCAGCAAGTTCAGCGGCTGCTCCAGGTTTCCGTGACGTGCGACTGAGGTCTGGCGGTGAAGGTGCTTACGCATGTAGTGTGCTACAGGAGGCACTTGCCTTTCTGCCAGGACACCAAAGCTAGGCCGTCCGACCCCTTACCGTCGGTCTTTTGAAATACGCATACACAGAATAGGCACATGAAGTATGATAAGTACAATTAGATTTGTGTAATTTGTACACTTAGAGTAGTTGGAGTACTAACTCTCATTTTACTCAACCACTGAGACCGAGAGAACTTTTGACTGTGTCAACCGATTCCGATGAAATAAAGCCTATACGTTAATCTAAACTTCATCCATAAATCAGATTCTCCTATGGTCTTGCTGATGAAATGTGATATTTTCATAATTATGATGAGTAAAAAATAAAAACAAAAAGTTCTGCACCAAGATTCGAACCATCAACTCGTGTTTGAAAGTCTGACCATTTACCAACTACGCTATTGAGCTTTCTGAAGAAAGCGTTGAAAAATGCAATTAGTACCTATTTACCATACCTACTGAATCTTCCCAAATGCATATTGTCGGAGTGGTAAACATTTAAAATTATCCCACAGGAACGCATTACCGGGATAAAAAGTATCCTATGTGCTAGTCTAGAACATATTTTATCTGTGTGCCAAATTTCATCCAAATCCGTTGAGCGTTACGCTTGATAGCGGCACCCGCTATACTCCGTACGCGCAGACCACTGACTTTAAATACTCATAACTTTTGATTGCATGAACTGATTGCGATGAAATAAAGCTTACACGTTAATCCAAACTAATCCCTATATTTTTTTGAAAACGCCATCCAAATCGGTTCAGTAGTTTTTAAGTTATGCGTGCATACTTTTGATTGAATAAACCGATTGCGATGAAACATAGCCTATATTTTAATCTAAACCATGCCCTACACTTTAGTGAAAACCCCATCCAAATCGGTTCAGTAGTTTTTAAGTGATGCGCGAACAAACAAACAGACAAACAGACAAACAGACAAAAATTCTAAAAATGGTCTAAATGTATTCTATTACGTATCCTAAACACCCCCAATTATTTTTTTTGTAAATATCTTCAATGTACATCATCGCCAAGTTTAGAATTTTATTATATGTATATAGATTATTAACACTGCTTGTGATTATCTAGTAGGTACAGTACACTGAACTGGACTATCAATAGAAGTTTGACTTAGAAACCTACCAATAGCTACACGTACAAAGGAAGTGTTCAACCACCATCTCTAAATTGGTGACCGCAACGTGATTCTTCACGGCCCGCCAGGGGAACAACTTTGTCAAACATTTCTAAAAGAGTTAAGTACACGATAACTATTGAAACAATATAAAAGAACACTTCCTCTTTTTCCGTGTCAGCGTGAGTTATATCGCATCACAACACTCTTTCTGCTTGCTGTAGTGTGAAGATTAGACAGTCAATAATGATTCGAGGCTAACTGCCCAAGCCCCAAGATGCGACAGATTAAATCTGGATTCGTCACTCAGGGAGGCACTTTGAACACCGTAGTGTAGCAGATTCTCGCCGCATTTACCTATATTTATTTGGGTTAGGTACCGATATCACGATTGATCACGTTCTCCTAGATAATGTTTGGGTTGCTCATGCTGTACCCAAGTTTCAGCAGATTACAGCCAATTTTAAGTTTACAACATTATTGTACTATTCCGAATTTTACAAATTCCCTGCGACAGACACGGACAGCCAAGCCAGTGCTGACGTCACGCACTGCGCCTCGAATAAACTTCGGGTCAAGGGCGGATCTAGAAAGGGGTCGGACTCTTGCAAGCTTTGTTAGCACTGTGGTCTCTGCATAAGCGCACTTGATACACAAGTTTTGGGTAAGTTATTTTGATCTTTGTTGTTTTAGGAAAATTGTTTCGGAACTTTTGCTACGCTTGATAACTGTTTTAGAATTCCACATAAAATTGAGTCGCAAATTTTAGCAGCGAATTGCTTAAAGTAAGCTTTTAGTCAGTTCACATTTATTTTTGGAAATTAACTCTTATTAATGTGTAACTTTTCATCCATGTTTTTGCGTGTAGGTACTGTAGTAGTATATTCTTTCTTTATATCAACTCGTGTCAATTATCAATCTATTACTTCCATGTTACCGCTGCGTTAACTTGGAGATTAACCGAAACCCGAATTAAACGCAGTGCAATTCTTTAATTTATGTTTCGTGGTCGCGAGTTAAAATCCTGTGTTCATCCATTTGTCTTCTCTTCTCTAAATAGTATAAGTGGTATAAATCAAAGTCGATATCCGTCTCTGTCCTCATCATTTTTGTTTCTCCGCTTACTTCTTTTAATCTACGTAACGGATTTTGATACGGTTTTCACTGGCATTTAGGTAATTTCTTCCGGAAGGTCTATGATATTATTTACTTATATTGTAGATTTCACTAGGGCGAAACTGGCGCTGGTCGCTAGTCTATTACATTATAATCACTACATGACTATGACTACATAGTATAAAACAAAGTCGCTTCCTGCTGTCTGTCTGTCCTATGTATGCTTAGATCTTTAAAACTACGCAACGGATTTTGATGCGTATTTTTTTAGCAGATAGTGTGATTCAAGAGGAAGGTTTATATGTGCATGCACTCGTGCTAATCCGGGCGGATCGCTGGTAAAATTATAAACCTAAAATAGGCGTAGGTAGATATGTATATGAATCTAGTTACATTGAAGATATTTGCAAAAATATTAATTCGGGGCGTTTAGGATACGTAATGGAATGTATTGAGACGATTTTTAGAATGTTTGTCTGTTTATCGGTTTGTCTGTTGATCTGTTTGTGCACCCGTCACTTAAAAACTATACTGACCTGATTAGGATTCACAGATGCATAGGGCGTCGTTTAGATTAACATATAGGCTTTATTTAATCGTAATCGGTTAATGCAATCAAAAGTTATGAGTATTAAGAGGATATAATTCGGAGCGCGCTCCATACAAACGTACTATGGTGATATTTTCAATACTAACCAATTAAAGTCAATGAAATTTTGCAGATACAATCTAGAAACAAATTCCTATGCATGTATGGAGTCAGATTTTCGTTAAAATGTATAGTTTTAAAGTTGCAGTGCCTCAAAGATTTCCATACAAAACTTAAATTAATCCTAGCATTGAAACTGTATATTTTAACGAAAATCTGACTCCATACAAGCATAGAGATTTGTTTCCAGATTGTTTCTGCAAAATTTGATTGACTTTAATTGGTTAGTATTGAAAATATCACCATAGTACGTTTGTATGCAGCGCAGCGCGCATTTTCGCTCTTGGAATAAAATTATCTTAAAAGTCGGTGGTCCGCGCGTACGAAGTCACGGGCGCCGCTAGTAATATACCTATGTAATGTAATTATGTCAGTATTTTTGGTTGTGTATGCAAATAATAATATTTTCTTTCTTTCTAGATAAAAACTAGTTTTAGTTACTTGAACATAGGTAAATCCCTTCTTACGTCACCCACCATTATCATTTATCATCCTAGTACCGATATTCCCGGATATTTACCTCGTTTTAAAATTAGAACTGATGTTTTTTCCTTCATTTCACGGCGGTTTAAAAGTTCTCTGGTGGCAAGTTGACCACTAACTTGTCACGAGCAATCCGCATTGGGCCCACGTGGTTGGAGTATGATCCAGGATAGGTTCCTACCACCGAATATGACGCTCCCCATAGGTAAACGCAGGCAAGGCCATATTTTGCTGGTTTATAGAGGCTATCTTCTCGTTATTTAAAAGACATACAAATTAATGAAAAATATAGCAATGATCTTCAACATCTTGGCTTTATTTGCTATGAAGTATATTTCTTTTTTTCTGTGTTCAAAGGAAAGCTTAAATATTGGCAAAAATCTGTATTATGTGCATCTTCTTTATAAGTTGAAGTCACTTTTACTTGCGACACACCATTGTGAAGACAATATTAAGATCTAAAAGTGCTATGAAGCCAATTTTTTTTAGACCAATATTTCATGAGTTAATTAGATAATTGTAAAATTTGGTGCGAATTCTTATGAATTTGATTTCCTTGGATTAATAGAAGGCTCTATTCTATTCCATAATTGTCTTTCTTTTATTGCATCATTCAGATTTTCCATTTAATAATTTGTATGTTAAAAAAACCAGAGAACATAGCAAAATACACCCTAAATAAAATAGACTCATAGCTCCATAAGAATTTTGTTCCTGATTTATTACGTTTTCTATTTCTACTAATCCGCACGCAAATAACCGTTCTATATGATTAAGACGTATGTATAACAAAAGCTCTTTGTATTTGATGTTTTTCTTACCCAATCTTTTCCGATTTGTCTAAGAAAGTAATCAGTAAAAGAAAAGCGGGGGCGAAGGCGTTTTTTCCTTGTCTATCCGTTATTTATCCCAATTTGGCGTATCGTCCATAATAAAGTCCTCTGCTGAAGCTCTTGGAATGGTTTAAATCGCGGGATTTCATACACTTAGTTTGGTCTTCTGACAAAGTCTCTTTGATGTATTCTTAAGGTAGCGACATAGGTATCAAAATGGAATAATTTTAGGACTTCCATAAGTGGAGTGAAGAAAGTATTGAAATCGGGATAGGCGACAATGATGTATTGTCTTATACATGAAGTTAAAATTAAATGTGGGGCTTAATTGTGAAGAAAGATACCTAGTAATTTGGTGAACCGCGTATTTATTATGGTTACAACTATCAATAGGTTCATACAAAAAAGTTCTGACCTAAGTTCTGACTGATTGACAATGCATACAGCTGAAGATATTAAACATGTACGAGCAAGTCATTATCATATCTTATATTTTTATCTGGGGAATAATCCCGAGAGGTTTAAATAGCCGGCAGCGGAAGGCTGGCTAAAACACCTTGACCTCGAAACATGTAAGGGTGCACTAAGAAATGATTTTTAAAATATCAACCCTTTCACTTCCGAGTTTGAAAATGGCTCGGTTCTCAATGGAAAATTACACGCTAACTATTAAGCGTCATTTTTAAGCAGTGAATGTGTTTTTTTAATGAAATATGGGTTTCCTCATGATCTCAATCTAGTCCTCAGGACAAAGATGGGGTCGAAGATCTAGCGATGTAATGGCATCCCCTTACTTTACCTAACTAATGTAATCCAAGCGGACGATAAGACCGAATTATGACGTGTAAACGTAGCATATTTCATTCACTCTATGGTAGTTCGAATTTACCTAGTACTCTGTGCCTTTAGCAACATTTGTGACAATCCCCGTAGGGTTGGTGGTCGTAAATAAATGTATGTGTAAATAAAAAAAATATTGTTTTAAACTGTAGTGTTTATTCGTCGGACAGTGTAATAAATAGTGTGACAGCAAACGCTGCGGTTGCTCGATTGGATAACCACACCGTCGCATTTGTATTCAATGTTTAACCACCTCGTTTATTATTGATGTTTGTATTAATTAAAGTACGTAACAGTCAGTCGCAGAAACGCTCATTAAAGTTAATCCTCCATTAATTCTCTTGCTAGCTTTTACTAAAAGTCAACAAGACAAACAGTGACAGCAAGAGATTTTATGAAGGATACTAACTATAATGGAACTATAATGAGCGTCTCAGCAACTGAGTGTATGACAGTCAAATTTTGCTGAACAATAAGTTTTCCAATACCTACCAAAATTTTTCCAAGAGCACCAATTCAAGTGGAATACATCGAATTTGGTCCAAAATGTGAAAGTGCCGTCATCTTTCGTGCCATAATAATAAATGCTTAGATGGACAAGTTTTAACAAAATATAGCATTAGTTTTTGTTCGCCGGCACTTTCATATTTGAACCAAAAATGTATGAAACCACGATGATGTCCTTTGACAATAATATCACACCGATGTCTATATCTGTTTATTTTATTGTAGCCGGTGCCAAGCTAAGTCTAAAATAAGTTAGGTACACCAAGACCAGACGCGAATTGTGATGGCTTGACAATGACTCCAGTAACTCAAACTAATGTTCTTGGAGATGAGTGTGTAAAAAACATCGGTTGTGATTGTGATGTTCATTTTGAAGTCGGTTTAAAGTTTTTGTTTACTATTTTTTCATGTATTTCCCCTTGTTTTAAAACTCTGACACGTCTAAAATAACACACATACATATTCTCACGCCTGTCTCCCACTGGGGTAGGCAGAGACTACAGAACGCCACTTGCTACGATCCTGACAAACCTCTCTACTCTAGCTTCATTAGTCATTTCATGCTTGCTCATCGGTTTCGGGTAGACCTGGCACGTCGCCAATTTAAAATAATAACCTAAAATAACGATAGGTACTCTAATAAACATGTGTGTTAGCTAGATAATTATAAGTTTTATAGGCGACTAATGTCTAAAATGAATAATGACAAGGAATGTTTCCTAGTATAAAAATGACGAAAATGAAAATAGACAGAATATAAAAACGTCAAACATAAAATTTGTCGAGGTATAAAATAATTGCAAATATACATTACAAAAGCCGCAAACCAACACAAACACTGATCTTGTTCTTGTTATTTCCACAAACACTGCAAAGGAAAAAGAGCCCTTTATGTAGTACTAAGCCGGCACAATTGCCTTTCCAAACATAGAATCGAGAACCTTCGACGCCGCTGACAAACCAAACAGAGCCTTTGTCAGTGTATTTCCAATCAGAATTTTGTACCTCAAGTACAAAACTGCCAAAATCGTCAGCTTATTGAACGCGTCAAACCAATTGTTTGTTTAAAGGCCTCCACTCATTGCAGCGATATTATCGAGCGATATTATCGCTGCGATTTTGCGATAATTGTTCTCAGTACATTTTGTATGGGGACGCGCTCGATCCTACACACTGCCGCGATATTATCGAGCGATAATATCGCTGCGATTTTGCGATAATTGTTCTCAGTACAGTTTGTATGGGGATGCGCTCGATCCCACACACTGCCGCGATATTATCGCAACCTGACGCAATCTCTTTCTACTACATTCAGTGGTGTGCGCATGTGTAAGGTGTCGCGATAACACTGTCGATAATATCGCTCGATAATATCGCTGCAATGTGCGGAAGCCTTAAATATTTCCCGTTCCATTTACGGCAGAAATATGGGTATCAATGGAAGTATTTTCAAATGAAAATTCGTATACATCACACCATAAATTTAATATTACTACCGTAAGTATATTAATGCATCACGCGTACAGTGCAAAAGGTCAAAAGCGGTACCATTTGGCATAGATATTGGATCACTTTGGTACCATTTACGAGTACACTGTCTATCATAATATTATGTAGATAATGCTCACAACTTCACAATCTTTATCTGCGGTAGGTAACGGAAGACTAATAAGAGCAAAGATTAAGCAACCAAATAACATTGTTTCGTGTCTCGGGAGATTTCTATTGAGTACCTATATCCAATCTCCTTGCATTTACGGAAGAAAAGTCGCAACGTGACGATCTTTCTACAACTTATCCGTCGACGGTGACCCTTATTGGTCGCCAAAACTCAGATTTTCCAGCCACATCCGAGTTCACGCCAGGAAATAATAATATTATACTACACACAACATTCAATGTAATAGTTTTCCTACGCCCATGAACTTCATACTTACACACAATAGTGAGCATGGTATTGTAAGTTATAGCCTGCAGGATCCCACTCCAGGGCAAAGGCCTATTCTCACGAATAATGGTGAGAGAGGGTGGGCCATATCTACTCCACAATGCGGGCCCAGCGCAGTTTCGTGGAACTCAACAGAAATGAAGTCCTCATTCAAAAATCTGATATTCCAAACGAATAACTCAGCTAGAATATTTCATGTAAGAATCTTTCTCCATCAAACACAGAGAGAGCCGCACTAAGTCATCCACTTTCAGTGTGAAATTGCAACGAATTTCCCTCCTGGGAGTTGGGAAGGAATACATTATCCCATTGTGTCCCGAGCGCACCTGCTATAACCCTCTTTACTGGCTACTATAGGGATGGCGATCCAATCTTTTGGGATCAAACGTGATTTTTTTTTCAAATAGATTTGTAACACACATCATTAGAAATCCTAATAGATAAGTACATATCTAATTGGAATTGGAATCATCGTAATATTAAAGTATTCTTGCCATATTTAGGGTCGTCGCAATATTACATCTTCCATTCATATCTATTACCCATTCGTTATTTCGGTGGTTACTACTTTCCCACCAAGTACAAAAAGTAATAGTCAAGGCCAGAAATGTTGATCATCTATATGCCTGGGCCACACTAACGTCTAATGCCAATAACTAACGCGAAAATTGACATCTTTCCATTTAAAAATCCAAATTGAAAAATTCTAAAAATCTTTGTGTTCTGCAAAAATTGTCATCCCTAGTCAACGTCGCTAAAATAGCATGTCTCAATATCATAGAAATGAAGGATCATGAATAAGGGGTTTTCTAGAATCCATTTGTGCGGGATATGTAAATGTGTTATTCTAAAAATGTTGCGTTGAAAGGTCTGAGAGCTTTCTATAGTTTTATTCGTTTCGTTAGGCTGCCGATAGGACGGAATGGTTCTTGAAATATTTGGTGTTAATAACACATTCCTTAAACCAATATTTTGTTTCTAATCTTATCTTAACATACAGGGTGAAATTGATATCAGTAGCATCCTTTTAAACTAAGAGTTTACCTATCAAACTGAAAAACTTTTACTATGGGAGCAAACCAATCGGAGCAAAAAAAAATCTGCCATACATAATTTGAGTCATGTAGGCAGGCAGCGGCGGCGGCGGTTGCAGTTTAGTATAGGACAGCAGATTTTTTTTGTGCTCCTATTGGTTTGCTCCCATAGTAAAATTTGTTCAGTTTGATGGGTAGACTCTTAGTTTAAAAGGATGCTACTGATATCAATTTCACCCTGTATAATAAAATAAAACCATCAGAGGATAAAAGGAGAGGATTTGCCCATGATATTAAAATACGCGAATAAAAATCAAAGTACTTACATTATTCGTACTTGATTCGGACCTATGTTCACTGCATATTATAACACTGAAGACCGACTTCATGGAGTGTTACATCGAATGCTGAAAATACACACTTTCAGTCGTTTCAGTGTTTATTTAGCGCGATCGATCTCCTGATCTGCTTCTCATAACGTCCAAAAGAAGTATAAGTTTAAAAAATGTATGGCACGAAATTGCAACAAAATTCTACGATTAAAATTGAAGTAGGTATTCATTCCTCTCAAGTTTAGTTTCTATTCTATTCTATTTTTAATTAATGGCGTTTCCTTGTTAGATTTCGCCAGTGTCAAGTGTTGAGGATATACTCATTAGATATTGTACGGTACAATAGGATATGGCGATCTCAAAGCCCCGTTTTTAAACAAAAACACACTAGAAACCGCCATAAAACGGCGGAGCCACGTGGCTGTCAAAATCGCAAGCCGACGAGACGTCCTCTTGCCACCCCCTCAGCCACGTCACTCCCAAGTTTAGTTTCAAACGCAAATCGGAACAAAGAGAGGACTCCAGAGAGCTTTATAGATGCAACATGACTTCTTGCACTTCGATTTGTACTGCAACTCGGCTGCAACTGTTTAAAAATTCACAAAACTTCACAGATTTACAATCGGTACAGAGTTGAATACCTTATTCAGTTTTGAATCGAACAGTACGAAAATTTGGCACTAGTTTTGTGAAGTAGCGAAGATATTTCAAGACATTGGAAACGTTTATTGTTTGAGTTAGGAGGATTTATATAAGATGCAGATTTGTGGAGGCAAGTTAAGCTGCGTTTACACTAGAAATGTGCGAGGCGGTGAGCGAGGAAACAATCCGCCAATAGCGCGCTCGCTCGATCACGTCATTAGGAAATTGAAGCACTCCCATTGGCCGATTTTTTCCTCGCTCACAGCCTCGCTACCTCGCAGATCTATCTCTCAGTGGAGAAGCAGCCTTAGAGTCTTCTTACTGACAGAGCATCGTCAAGTTATCTCTATTGGCCTCCAGGGATCAGAAAACACCAATATTTTGCTTAAGCCTTTGACGGCGTTACCTTTTTTAGGATCCTGTACCCAAAGGGTGAAAACGGGACCCTAATCATAAGCCTATGCCGCGTCCGTCCATCAGTCCGTCCTACATATTTAGGGCAGTAACTTTTGGACCGTAATATGACAGTAATATAAACCATAATATACACTTGGAATTTTCAAAGAATATGCGTTATTACGGCGATTTGTTAACAAATAATATAAATGTCAAAAAGTGTAAATTTAAGGGGACTATAATAATACGTACTCAGACAAGAAACTAGTTTTTATTAATGTATTTTCTTCTCGCTATATCGTAAAAACGGTCATACATACAAGCGTCAAACTTGGTGTGATTATAGAACAAACTCTACAGTATAACAATAATTAATAAAAACCGGCCAAGTGGGAGTCGGTCTCGCGCTAAAGGTCCCGTAGAGTGTTTTGGTGTAGTACGGAACCCTTGGTGCGCGAGTACCCCGACTCGCACATGACCAATTTTTTTCTAGGTACATGACCAAACCCAACCACAATCAATACCAAACCTACTTTTCTCGCAAATCTCAGAAAAATCAAACTATCTTTCTTCATCAAAACAATTTCAAGAAAAGTTGAGAAAAATTCAATAAAACTGCGCTCGTCGTCAAGAGCGCTTTCCACAAAAGCCTTCTCAGTCTTTTTAAAACACCTGTGAGCACTTTAATCTAGGCTTTTGAGAGAGCCTTTTGTACCCTACGAGATAACTAGGGCTGTACACGAGGAATCGACAACGCGGGGACTGAAACTAGCAATTAGCAAGTTCGTAATTATGTTACGTATTATGTTATGACGACCCGGTTGGTGTAATGGTTACCACGCCGGACTGCCAAACCAGGGTCCTGGGTTCGAATCCCGGTTCAGTCATGGATGTTATATGTTCGTGCCGTTGTTGTATGGTTTCCATAATAAAAACCTTTAGTGCTAGTTTGGGATCATTACAATGTATGTGCCTGTGAGCGTTATTTATTTATTTACGTCTTGTTCTCTTACTAGAATAGTTACCGGCGGCATAAACTGTTGTAACCTTAACAAGCGTGTTGATGCTGCCAAAGAAGTCTTCAAGAAGTTCTTTTTCGCCTCTACACTTTACACCCAGCTGGATGAAGTCCTGGATATTGCTGTTGATGGATACGTCAAGGAGGACATCGTCATAATCATAGTACCATATTATTCATGGTTTGTTTTCTAGAATCGTACCGTCTACGCGTGGTCTGCGTCAAAGATTTGTATGAAATTGACTACTCTGAAACCACCTTAAGGGGCCATAGGTCCCGACGAATATTTTCTATGAGAAACGCGATTGCCTAGTGAAGTAATTCCAATCGTGTATTCAGTTTATGATTTCACTAGATAAACTATCGAAAAATACTGAGGTATGACTTTAGTTTCGGTAAATGGTATAAATCTAGTCGTAAAATGAAAAATAAAAGATGCCTCCGAGGTATTTCCACCTTAAGACTCTAAAGTTTAGACCATCAAACTGAAGACTTAAGACTCTAAATGACCCCTTTAACTAATACTGGGATGTTTTGTGACACTCTGTATCCTATATAGACTATCTAGTCCTAGCGAGACCACCACAAGAGCTGGAATGATAAAATGGATTTTAACTATAACTCCCTTCAATGTATCTCACGAATTCAAAAGAGCAAGATCAATGTATTCTATACTACCTACCTTCATGACCACGGTAAAAATAGCCACTAAACTCGGTATCTAAACACTCCAGCGAGTCCCTAAACCAGTATATATTCAATATGAAAGTTTCCTGCCAGCACTCCTGGCAGAAGCCTAATCCGAGCCGAAGTTTAAAAGTCTGAGAGGTTGAAGACAACTATCTAAAAGCCTAGCATTTGGTTGAGATAACTGAGTTGTTAGCGTCCCGAGATACGAAAAGTATTAAGGGGCCATAGGTCCCGACGAATATTTTCTATGAGAAACGCGACTGCCGAGCGCTCCGAAAAGTGTGTGCGTGAGCCGTATTTTCGATTACACAACTAACCAAATTACTTTTTCTAGATTTTATTTATGATTGCAATAGTTAAACTAATGGTGAATATGTGAGTATAAATACCAACAATCGGAAACAATTTTAAGTTCTTCTAAACCGAGAAAAATGTTTTAAAATGCATGAAAATACGTCATCTTTGTGACGATTTTCTATCGAGTGAAGTAGTTCCAATCCTGTATTCAGTTGATGATTTCACTAGATGAACTAACCAAAAATACTGAAGTATATATGACTTTAGTTTCGATAAATGGTATAAATCTAGTCGTAAAATGAAAAATAAAAGATGCCTCCGAGGTATTTCCACCTACTATTACGTCTTAAGAAGATATTGTAAATATCTGTGGCTTACAAGAAGTACTTAAGTCTGTACTATAACCATAAAGTTCCTTACAGGAATAGATGCAGTGACATGAGTTGTCAAATGAAACCGTTTTTGGATGTTTTCAGGAGACTATTCGCAGGCAAAAATTCTAATACTGTCTATAATTCTGAGCCTAACGTGAAATCGTGGATAAATTAATGAAGTAGTGTCGGTATATTTCACAAAATTATCTACGATTTCACTTTAGATTCCCAATTATTCACGGAAACCGAATTGTAAAAATTTATTAGTGACTAGAAAAACGGATCTATTGCCTCGCGTCACGTAGCTCTTTCTATTATACAGTGGTGCCGCTACATCTCGCTCTCTCAGCTGTATGTTCCTCTATTCCTGGTATAATACCTCTATGACTATAACCATATGGACATACATACTTCTTGTTCCAAGCCGCAGATATACCATAATAATAAAAATATCCATATTTCACAGTGAACTTTTACATGTACAGGGACTTCTTAATATGTTAATACTTTTTTAAGAGGCTCAAACTGAACAACTTTCTCTAAGGCACCACATCGAAATCGCGAAAAAAATCTGCTGTTCCATACAAAACTGCAAACCTACTCGAGTCAAATGTACGGGACAGCAGATTTTTTTTTCGCGATTTCGATGTTGGTCCCATAGAGAAAGTTGTTCAGTTGGATGGTCTGATCGACTCTATAATTTTATTATAATCGGTACATTAAAATAAAATTAATGATATTGTATAAGGTATTAATAAATTGAGAATAGGTCCAATCTCTGCCTACCCCTCCGGAAAAAGGCGCGCATTTAATTAATAAGTAGTTCGAGCTTTGTGTTCAGTGGCTTACTCTCTTTATTTATTTTTTCTCTTTTCTTTTATTAAGCTTCTACAGTGTAGAACCATCCTTGAAGTTTCACTCACAATTTTCCAGTAGGTAACCCTGTCTAACTCTTACGCAAGATTAACTTCACTTATACGGTGTTGCCAACATTGCAATGATTGATGAGAAACCTACCTAAGTAAAAAGTTACAAAACTTGTCACATTTATCAAAAAATTCTTGACAATGTGAAGAACTTGTAATAAGTTTTACTCAGCTTTATCCTGTGTAAGGGAAATATTTAGTTTGATGTAAGGTTTCTGTATCATCATCATCAGCTTATATACGTCCCACTGCAGGGCACAGGCCTAGCCTCAGGGAGTGTGTTAGTCCACAACGCGTGCCCAATGCTAAGCTAATTGGAATGCTATGATGTCATTTTAGTAGATTACACACTGAGGACAGGAAAGTAAGAAAGGTCTCAGATTTCATGTAATTGGTGACCTAGGCGAAGCCGAGGTCAACAAATAAGTGATCTGAGGCTTTCTTATTTACTGTCCGAGCTTAGTATACTATTTTTCTCCTCGACTGAGGTGGAAAGCGGCAACTTCGTTTAGCGCAGCGGGACGAGAATTGACGCTTTCCGCCCAGAGGAGAGAAAACATTATTTATTGATTGTTTTTTTATAGATTTCACATACGCTTCAGAATTTCTTCTTCAGCGTAGGTTTCCTCACGATGTTCTCTGCATGGTGTTTTAATAATATAACTGGGAGTGGTTTCATTTCAAACAATCATTACATTACTCCAAAAACTCACTTCCCCTAAACTCTTCCATATATCCCTCCATTCATTCAATATCCCGCCCTTCATTGCACAGCCGCTCTCTTTCTCGAGTTCTGCCTCGATAAAATATCCTAATATTACCGGATTCATATTGCCTTGATTAAATCCTTTATAATCCCATTTGCTCATAAACACTGGTTTAATTGAAATATGAACTATAAACCTCTGGTTTTACACCTGGTGTAGCCTTTAGCGGAAACATTTAAAGTGGAGCTGGTATTTTCAGAATTGAATAGTTTAGGTATATACGGTGTTCTGGAAAATGTAATTAATTTCAATTACTCAATTACTCTTTTGGCTACGATTATAAATGAATGCTTTTCGAAAGTAAAGAATGATTCCATATAAGATAATATTTCAAAATATGACTAATGCAATCATTATTTTCTTGAGAAATGCATACATTAAAAATTTTAACCAAAAAAGTAAGTATTTAATTGAGTAATTTGTGACATAGGTACTCGTATATGCCAATAATTTTATTAATTTACCATTAATTTACACATTATCTCTTCCAAACTGGCTATCATCTGTACCAGAGAAAAATGACGCATTCAGATATTTCAGGAATTTCTAAATGTTCGCTAAAAAGGCGAGCTTTTGTAAATATTTTTATGAACATAATAAAACTGACTGAACCAGCCTGTACACAAAACAACTAAAATGCATTTATTATAAACCGAAACAAAGGCACGTGGCAAGCAGTCCGAATTCAAATTATGAATTCTGGATCTGAATTCAGAATGGCATTACGGCTGTCTGGGCCCTGCTTTATAAATGGTATTTGCAATTCGTTGCTATTTTTTCGCCTGCGTTCAAAAATTATATGGTTTCTTTTCAAGTGTTAAGAGGATAGTTCCTGGAGTGCGCCCGATCGCGCTGCATACAACGAAGTTAGATCGTACTTTGAATACACAAATAATTAAAGTCAATTACGTTTTTAAACACGATCAAGATACTAATCTCTGTAGGTACCTGTAGTTTGTCAGATTTCCGTTAAATATACAGTTTTAGTGCTAGGATTCTAGGAAGAAATCTTTTGAGCCATATTTGCAGTGTAACTTTAAAACTATAAATTTTAACAAAAAATCTGACAAACCACAGACAAGGAGGTTAGTTTCTAAATCGTGGTTAAAAAATGGCATTGACTTTTATTGGTTAATATAAATTATTATATAAATTAACAACCTTCGTTTGTATGGATCGTGCTAAAGGGCATATCCGCTAAAACAAATACCTTTTTTCATCAACATCAGTTTAAAAACGAAACCAGTCTTTTTTTTTTAATTTTTTTCATCCGCATTTTCACTGCTGTGGAAAACCAATAAATACTTTTCATGTAACCGACAACGCAAGAGAATGAAATTTTAATTAACATTTTAATACTATTAGGATGAAACAATTTTTGCTTCATTCATGTACAAGGGAAATTTGCAACGCATGCTATGGACGATATCGACTATTGTATTATGAATACAAATTTATTTGGTACTTTCTGCCTAAAAGACTTACAAATAAAATCAGCTTAAAACTAGTAACAGATTAAGTAGGTTAGTATGCATTTAAAATATATAATACAAATAAGAGGAATACCTCCTCCCTGAGATGTAAGCAATAGGATAAGAGGATATACCTGCGAGCGCATCCGAACACAATGCATACAAATATGGGACAGCAGATTTTTTTTTTGCTCTGATTTGTTTGCTCCCATAGTAAAAGTTGTTCAGTTTGATGGGTAGACTCTTAGTTTAAAAGGATGCTAATGATATCAATTTCACCCTGTGTAGTTTCAATGCTAGGAATTATTTAAAATTTGTATGGAAATCTTTGAGCCATTGTAACTTTCTTCTTCTTTCGTGTCAGCATGATATCACACGATAATTACTCATGCCTGGTTTCGTCACTCTGGGAGGATCTTGCCTTCCATCCCTTGACTGTAACTTTCAAACCACAAGTGTCTAAATAGACAGCGCCATCTTAGTTACCTATTTATTTACAGTGCCTCAAAGATTTCCGTACAAATCTTAAATTAATCCTAGCATTAAAACTGTATATTTTAACGAAAATCTGTCAACATACAAGCATAAAGATTAGTTTCTAGATTGTTTCTGGAAAATATCATTGACTTTAATTGGTCAGTATTGAAAATATAACCAGACTTCGTTTGTATGGAGCGCGCTCCGAATTATATCCCCTTGATAATATTTCACCGAATTAAATTGGTTAAGACGCTGTTATACCGTCGAGGCCGTTTTTTGAACACAAACGAAAGTGTTTTAAACTGTGTTTTAAAATCTGAAATTAAATTATTTCTTATTTAAGGATCGGGCGGATGGGCGACTGTTCTCAATAACACGATTAGATTAAGTTTACTCGATAGAAAAAAAATCCAAAATTACCCCTTTTTGTTATGTTTTTTCAATACTATGATTAAACTGCTGATATTTAACTTTTTATTCTTGTACTTAACTAAATATATTAAATATTTCTAGTGAACTCAAAAGAATTTTTAGCTTAGAAACTCCCATGAGCAAAGATATTGACGAAAAACACGTTTTTTTGCGATCCTGCTTTCAATTGGAGCGGGATGGCTAATTGTAAACTTATGCTTGCAAGAAAGAGACGCTTGCAGTGGGATAACCTAGCCTTAATATGAAGCACGCTGACGGGTATATCCTCTTAATACATTATGCTGGTGCGCGTGATGTAGAGTATAGTTCGCAGGCTTATGATGTAACCAGGAATTGATCAAAATCTCAGGCGTATATGGTCAAATGTTGGTTTATGGGAAAATACGGATTCGTGCGATTTCGTCTTGGTTGTCTTACACTCAGTTGCAGAAACGCTTATTAAAGTTAAGCCTCCATTAAATCTCTTACCGTCTCTTTTTGTCTAATTGACGTAGTAAAAGCAGCTAGAGATTTAATGGAGGATTAACTCTAATGAGCGTTTCAGCAACTGAGTGTCAGAGTCATATCTATCTATCATAGGTACCTACATATTATAATAACATTGTAAACTTGGCGTGGATTGTACATTGGAGATATTTGCAAAAAATTAATTAAGGGCGTTTAAGGATACGTATTCGAATGTGCCTGTCTGTTTGTTAGTACACGCATAAACACTTAAAACTGAACCGATTTAGATGGGGTTTTCACAGAAGCGTAGGGCTTAGTTTGGATTAACATTTAGGCTTCATTTAATTCAAATTGGTTCATTCAACCATTCATAATATGGCATGGGTTTTGGCCCATTTCCATGCAAATTTTCCCATGGTCCTTTACACCCTGTATATATAATTATATACACCCTGTATATAAATACCCAAAATTCGTAAATCTATTGAGTAAATCAAGTCCTACTCCGAGCATCATTACATTAAGCCGGATTTTTTGAGTTATGACTTCGAAAAAACATCGGAAGGTATAAATTTGTTCGCCTCCACTCCACTGAGGTAAGAACTCGAATCTGTACATTTATTACCCCTCTTTGTGGTTTTTTAATGGTTCTATGGAGTAGAACCTTTAATGTTAATGGTAGGTATAAATCTACCGCGACCTAGATATAACCAAGAAGAGGAAGATGCACCATGTTCGTACGAGTACATTTGTGAAATAAAATATAACAAATTAAAGGGCTTTGTAAACTGGCAATACTGGCATAGTCTCGATAGATTTCTTTATACATCGCGTGGCACCATGAAACTTAAATATATTGGAATGGGGGTTTATAGACTAACAAAAAGTGTAATTTGTCATAATACCCTAAAGTTTATGCAAAATGACTCAAGAGTAATCTTTATGTCCAATTATCTCAATACCGTGACACTTTAGAACATTATGTTATTCGTAATTTTTGTTCTCCTGTATGACCCCAATGCAAAAAAAATTGTTTCATTGTGCGGTTCCCTACGAGTAGGTACATACCCCTATAGAGACGTAATATAAGGCGACCCAACTCTGTCAACTCATCAGTGACTTGTCACTTATATATTTCGCAACGCCTTTGTTTTCCGCCATTGTTTCGAATAGACTTCGTAGTACTTCGGAGCATTTCCGTCCCCCCCGCACCGCAGCTAGTTGACAGAATTGTTTTCTTTTAAATTCGCATGTATTATACGTCTCTATAGGGGTATATGCTCGTAGGCGGTTCCATTTGGAAAAAAATATAATCAGGACCATGCAATGCCAGTCCCCATATAAACATTTAAAAACCTCTTTCTTTATTTGCAAAATTTATGAAAACCTGAAAGGGGGACGCCGGATTTAGGCCCAGAGGAGTTTACATCAAATTAGATTTAATAGGTATAGGTATAGTTATAGCCTGAAGAATCCCACTGCAGGGCAAAAGCCTCCTCTCACGAATAAGGGTGAGAGGGAGTGGGCCATACTCCACCACGCCGGCCCAGTGAGTGTTGGTGGAGACAAGTTAGTGGTCACCTTGCTGTCAGAGATTTAATAAGAATTGATAAAATATTTATGAATAATTTCTCGCACTATTCATTAATAACTATAATTTAATAATTGTTTTACTATCGCTTGGCAAGCACTGACAAGAAAATGATAGCTGAGTGAGTGCGAGAGAGAAACGAATACATATTGTCGTCTACTTTCTGTTCCACCGAAATGATCAAATTTGGTAGGGGGAGGCAGTGGCCATGCTGTGTATTTATTAATACCACAGCATAACTATATTAGTTCTTACAGTATGACAACACTCGTAATACGCCGCGCCCCACCGCCGTACAAAATCTTCATACAGATCCTGGGAAAATCCGCGCCGCCCGCTTCCCCGCAAGCTCCCCACCGTTGCTCTGCGCAAGTACATCCGTTGCCGTACTGTGAGGACTAATATAGTTGTGCTGTGTTAGAACTTACTCTTTCTTATACTGCGCCATCCTTAAGCTATCACTACTCATTCAATTCCTCCGTCCTTCTAAACCAATTTCCTTAATTCAACTCGACTCCATTCATCAAAAACGGATCGGACACATCTATAATTGAACATCGAAATATCTAACAAAAGACTTTCGAAAAAGCTTGCATGTAATTTACATATTTTCCATAAATCGGTCTCTTCACGCCAACAACGAATGGGCCACATAAATCAATGTTAGTAACGCCATATACAAAGACCCGTCTAACTAATCCAAGGCACGCAAACCTATATTTTACTAACACTAGTTCATTCCACATACGATTTCCCCCGTCAGAGTCTTTATGCCCGTATCATAAGAACGAAAATTGCTAAATTTAAAAGACTTAGTTTATAGAACGGACCTCCTTACATATGGCAAGGAAGTTAGCGTATTAGGGAACACCCATTTCGTGCGATATTCTACGGTAAAACACGCCATGTTGAACGTGAAAGGATACGTGAATCAGACATATCGATATATTTGGGATTTAGGTTAAACACGCAATTATGTTTGTGCTTTGATACAGTAATATTCTTGGGTGGGTCGTATTATATAGGGTGGGACAGCTGGGCAAATACTGGAACGGTGAATTCAGACCACCAAACTCAACAACTTTCACTATAAAGCCAATCATTGTGCAAAATTCTGCTGGTTCATACATCTGAGTCGGGTAGGTAGAGGTAATGCAGTTTTGTACTGATTTTTTTCCGGTTCCGAAGATTAGCTCCATACGGGTAGTAATAACAATTGTTCAATTTGATGGTCTTAATTCACCGTTTCAGTATTTGCCTTACACAAGTTATACAACTTGCCTCCGACGCACGCACAAACCTATATTAGTTTTGCTGAATATCTGTAAACATCATTATAAAACTATTTTTGGAAAATGATTTGATAAGAATATAAAGTACAACCACCTGCTCAAGACGGTGGTACAACTCTAAGATAAGGTCGCTTTTAAACGGCCTCTTTCAAACATTCAAAAATGATTTTAATCAGAGCAAAACATAGCAGAAGCATCGCAAAGCGGAAGGAAACAAAGGAGAGGATAAAAACACGTTAGTATTACTTGAGCCTTTCCTTCGCATTCCTTAACATTTCTTTAGTAGAATGATGTTTTTGATCAAAAACTTATTGTACCTCAAGGAAAGCAATAGTAGATTACACACCGAGGGCAGGAAAGTAAGAAAGGTCTCAGATCTCATGTAATTGTTGGCCGAGGCAAAGCCGAAGTCAACAAACATGTGATCCGAGGCTTTTTTATTTACTGCTCGAGGTTAGTATACTATTTTTCTTCTCGACTGAGGTGGAAAGCGACTACTTCGATTAGCGCAGCGGGACGAAAATTGACGCTTTCCGTCCGGAGGGGAGAAAAAGTATTAACAAAACAACAAACAAAAGGTCAACAAATCGGTGTATCAAAGCCAATCATCTCATCGGGATAGTTTATTTATTGCTAGCTGATTGAGTATCAGACACAGACACCCTGTAACATATCTATATACATCAGCAGTTTATTTATGGACAAGTTTAATTCCTATTTAATTTTATTTCTGCAAGAAAAATAATGTTACACATGTCAATAATCATCATCACAGCCTATATAAGTCCCACTGCAGGGCACAGGCCTACCCTCTAGGAGGGTGTATGGGTATGTATGCGATTTGGTAGACTTCACATACGCATCGGAATTTCTTTTTCAGCGTATGCAGGTTTCATCATGATGTTTTCCTTCGCCATTTGAGAGCAGTCGGTATTATGTACATAAGTTAGAAAACTCATTGGTACATGGCATGTGGTCCGTGCGTATTCTAACCAGGACCTCAAGTTTGAGTTTTCATAGCACTCCGCAACGCGCCACCGACACGAGTTAATAATATTATAAGGCAAACATTTAAATTTAAATCATTTGTATGTTATGCACTCTGTAGTGCCGTGACATAACGTAAGTCATAATCATAAATCAGACTAACACTTTATAAAACAAAGGTTTCTTCCACTATAATCACAAAATTTCCAAAGGATTTCTCTAGCCATCCAACGCGGGAATGCTGCTAGTGTGATGAATTCCTTTGAGCCGGGTGCGTTCCGTGTTGCGGAGGGCATTTAAGTTGGTTTTTGTTTTATTGATGTCGAAGCGTGGGGTGGATTATAGTTTGGTAAGTTGACGAAGCATGTTGCGGAACTCTAACTGTTTATTTAAGGTTTTGACGAAGCATGTTGCTGATTACCGGCTGTTTTTTTATAGTAAGATTGACGAAGCTTGTGCCGACTGCTTGTTTTGTGTAGAAATTAAGGAATTAACTATAATCACTCGAGTTATTATAACTCGCCAGTGAGACACAAATGAGTCGCATAAGATCACCCAGGTGACTAATCTGAAATAAACCAGAACAAATAGCACTCGAAGCAATAACACTATTCTTCTTGGTTACAGGATCGAACGCAGAGCCAGTGTGGAAGCTTCAGGACCCAGGCTTCGACCAGGGCTACGGATCCGAGAGGTCTCCGGAAGAAGACTACGTAGCTCCCATTATTCCACCGATCTCTCTTGAACATTACGAGTCAGAACTTGGTACTGTCTACCCTTTCATCAATGATGGTAAGTCTCTTCAGTAGTTTAGCAGTCATTATTTGACCATTGAGCTGATTTTGTGATGTACTTGGCAATAGCTTCTGTGGCACGATACGGAAAGGTTAATCATGAGTGTTTACCATGTACTAATTTCTAACTTATGTAGATAATACCGACGAAACGTTGAAGGAAAAGATCGTGACAAAACGCTGAAGAAGTAATTCATGTGTAGGTAGTCTACCAATCCGCATGGATTAACGCACTGTGCCCTGCCAGTCAGCGTAGTCGGTGGTGATGGATGCTGACTCGAGAATAGCTTAGGTTTTCTATAGGTGTTAGGTGCTTGAACTCTTTATTGCCTTGTCGTTTAGGTTAGGTGTACACATCGTTAGATAGGAAGGTAGTGGACTATGTTGTATCAGAGTGGTGACCAAAGTGGGGACGGAAATCAGTCGGCAGACTGCCGGCACGTTTCCGTAAAATTACATAACAGAGTGAAGAGTTTAATTCCTCTTGGTGTTTGTCCTCTTGGAATTGACAGAGCCGTCTGGTTTCGTTTCTTATGAGCGAAAGACATAGCCACCTATCTCTACTTAGGTACACCATATTTAGGCATGTCGTTCAATCATTTATGTGTAAGCTGTATGCTTGAAAAGACAGTTGGTAGTTATGGCAATATTCTTGACTATCTCAAAGAGTTTGTGGTCGTGAATTTATGTTTGTGTAAATTATCTTATTTATCTTTACAATCTCTACTTGTGTCTTACGATTACGTACCCAGTCTTTTAACAGACGAGACTAGCCGTATTTAAGCTCATACAAAATAAGAGTTATATTTCCGTACAAAGTCAAACACTACCGCATTTCTGTGAAGTGGCATCGCATCGCAAAATACCTAGTTCATCGCACTGAGCTCAGTCGCTCGAACAATGTTTGCTTTTGACATACAAGAGTTCGTTGCTATTTGAGAACATACGGAGTGTCTTGAAATAAATGTTTACAATGTGGCTTATAATTGCAGACGTCTTGCCCACAGTTCTCTAAGACAGTACAAATTATTTTGAGTAAGTCCACTGCAAAAAGGCCACGGGAGTGACTAAAATATCTGATTCTGATTAGGTACTAAATTTTGTGAAGTCGCGTTGCAAGTCTGTTATTGGGTGGTCGGTTGCCTGCTCCCCGGCTTGCAACGAAGCTCTATCATTTTATGGTGGCTCAAGTGTGTGTTTTTGTGCATACAAAAATACTTAAAGAAACCATAAATATGAATTTGCTAATTACACCTAGACAAAAGGAATTAAGTAAGTAGGTATATTTAGAGAGTTATAAAACTTTATGGAGACAAGGCCAGTCAGTAAATTCGTTTAAAAGAACATACACTTCGATTTAGATTGCCCCTGTTAGTTCTTGCACACTAGTTTATTCTAAATTGGGTACAAATTTGAAAGAGCACCAGCATAGACGAAAAATTTCTCGCTTACGCTAGTAGACCGAATATCAGTGTAACCGGGTATGAGATAGCGAATTATATGAAGTGACATCTCGGAGTCCTGACTCCGAGATGTCACTTCACTTATTGCTGTCCTTATCGACGTATCCACTTTTTTGTACTTCGGCCATCTGACTCCAAAATGTCACTTCATATAAATTGGTTGGTTGTCCCACAGGTGGTTGTCCCATACAATTTATATGAAGTGACATTTTGGAGTCAGATGGCCGAAGTACAAAAAAGTGGATACGTCGATAAGGACAGCAATAAGTAGCGGTCTCCTTTTTTAACTTGAGTGAATTTGCTATGTGCATCTCTTACTGAGTGATATGACAAGACACGTGCTTCCTTCTAGTGCCTTCTCTTTCTACGAGCACGAGTCTTACAAACTAATCAATGAGGTTATTATTATTAAGTTTAATACATAGACGAAACCAGAGTGCAGTATGTTAGTGCCTGCCATATTGGATTTATGGTGATTTGATAGGTTTATGTTGAGGGTTTATATCTATAGAATCTATTGAATCGGCTAGGCTAGACTGTATGATATACTATATACTATAGGCTATAGAGCATAATAACCGTTACCCTAGGTACCCATCAAAAACATTATTTATTTTGTCTTCGCCATATTTGGACCAAAATCGTAAACGAAAAGTTTATACATAGCGATTACTTAATGATTTCCCCAATCATTGCATAAGTATTTTTTTTTTCTAAAATCTAATATCAAATATATTTACTAAACGGGAAAAAATGCAATAAGGCGTCATGTTTATCAGTAGCCTTTGAGCCCATTTTGGAATATTCTGAAATAGGCTCTCGCCCCTTACCAAGACTGTTGAAGCCCGACCCAATTTTTCAGACCGAAAAGAGTCCCAGAGGTATCTATGTATGGGGAAGTAATTGGCCTCTACTGTCTGCAATCGTTGGGGTAACCTTTCTCTGCCCTTTTATCTTCTCTAACAAGCTTATTAGGTTAATATATTTGTTACCGTCGGGTTCAATTGGTTTAAAAACAGGATCGCTGTGAAATGTAGCTTTCCGGACTATTCTAAGTATAAAACTTGGACGAAATCGATTAAATTAAACTTGGACAAAATTGAACTTTGACGAAATTAAACGTGAACGTAATGATTCTTGGACGAAATTAAACTTTTGCTTTTGGAGGAAATAAGAATTGGAAAACTCGGTACCAGGAGGAGCTCGCCTTTGTACATTATGATTTATTGAAATTTTTCATAATTATGTTGTTTTGTGTACAATAAAGAATCTAAAACAATATCAATGTCAGTTCAGTATAATTTTATTAAACGTGTAAAAATACGTACAATCTATTACCTACTGGCTGTCTAGACTTTCATTTTACCGCTGTTTTATGAGAATTTGAATTTGATATTGTTTTTAGCACTCTTCTATGTAAATATTGATTGGTACCTTGTCTGAATGAATTGAATAAAATGAATAGGGAATCTTAATTTTTTTGATTAACAATTAAAAAAGTATTAATAAACGTAGGTCTTGAACAAAATTGATTCAAAACAAATTCTAGTGTGGACAAAAGTCAAAATCGGTATTCATTAAGAAAGAAGAATTTACAATGTCAGCGTATACAGACTACAGAGTCCAACTTAGTAGGTATGCTGGCGGTTTTTTAGGATGATCAAACCATCAAACAGCAAAACTACGGTATAGGACCTTTATGGGACCAACATCGATATTCCGAAAAAATCATCTGTCTCATATTTGGACCAAGCCGACCAAGTAGTCGAGATTTCCATACAAATCGTTATTTTTGTACACATGTATTTTTAGGTACATAGGTACGACGTAATACAATAAATAGCAAGAATGTAATTTGAATAAAAGTAATATTTACCTTTGACACTGACAACCTATACAATGAATAGAAAGGGATACTACAGTTACCTATAGTTTCATGAAAAAAAACAAAATAAATGAACCTTCATTTATTTCCCTCAAAACATCGATTTATTACAACAATAGGAGCGATTATGAACGATTCTGCCGTGACCCGAATAATTAATTCAATAATCTCAAATGAACCTGTCTATAATTTGTATGTTATATCGTGTTTGTTATTATATGTAGCTACATGACGTCATCAGCGTTAATTGTGTGCTATAAATTAATTTGATGTCGACATCGCCAAATTTGGGATGTTCTCATTTCGAGGTTCGTTAAGTATCCTGATATTGATTGCCTGCTAGAATTTGTCCGCGGCTTCGCGTAGAATTTATTTCTTTTTCGGAACAAAAATTACCCAATGTCCTTTTCCATTCCACAGGCTACCTCTGCCAAATTTCATTGTAATCGGTTCGGTGATTTGGACGTAACAAACATACTTTTAGATTTATTGGTCACTTGTTTTTGTCCGCGTCTGTTCCTGTACCCAATTCGTTTCGTTTTCTGGATCAATAAATAATAAAGCTAATGTCCTTTCTTAATAATGCCTTTACGCCAATGGTTCGTTAAGGAATGTCCAATTCCCAAATAGTCCAGCAGTTTCAAAACCTCCAATGTCCAGAATATCGAATTCCCACAATGTAGATAAAATATAAGCATATAAGCATATGCTCACGACTATATTCCCCGAGGGGGTAGTCAGAGATATTCTGAAACCTCAGAACATCCACGTTTCACCAGTAGTACCGAAACTCTGTCCAGTGTGACGGGGGGTGAGCCCGTCGCCACTTATAATGGACAGTGGGTACAATACACGCCTCGAAATTGAAGCATGCAGGTTTCCTCACGATGTTTTCCTTCACCGAAAAGCCAGTGGTGTAACAAATCGTACATAAATTCCGAAAAACTCATTGGTACGAGTCGGCTTGGACGGGGATCGAACCATCGCCTCTTACACGGCAGGCAAGGTTACTCGCCACTGGACCACCACTGCTGATTTTATCTAGCATGCTTATGCTAGATAAAATCTTCAGAATTTCCAATTCCCACAAAGTTCTATCCCAGATGTCAATAATATCAAGTCTAATGTGAGCTTGTAGATGGTAGTAAGAATAACTAGATCGGACCAAAATTGGATCAAATTAGTTTGAGAAAAAAATACAAATGTCCGAATCAGCAAAGTAAGCTTTGTAAAACAAAACAGTAAAGCATTATCAACGCATCCGCAAAATACTACGTCAAAGGCACTAATTCAAAAATTATCTGCATGCAAGCTTCATCAAATTAAGACTAAATAAACAAATACAACAATGGGTATCCGCAACATGCTTCGTCAAGGTGGCGTTGGCTTCGTACCTAAATTGGTTCTATATTTAATCTCCAAATTAATTTGATCACTCTCCTGTTAAAATGATTGCATGATAATGCTGTTTATTGTACAATATGAATAATGAGGTTGCGTTGTTCGCCGTTGAAGCTCGTAGAGTAGTGGCGCTTCGGTGATCAAAATAATCATTGGGTGACCGACGCTCTTCTTTGAATAGGTGACCGTTCCTCCAGGAACAGTCATTTCCTCAAAGTTTTATGTAACATTTTCAATCCTAAACAGCTGATCGGATCTGTGTGTGACACAGCATTCGGGAGATGTAGGTACCTAGGTGTTATCTACTAAGAAAGTTTGTTGTCTACTGCACAGTACACGTTTGGTTGGACAGTCTAATAGAATTGACTAAACAAGAAAAGGTTAAAACAACTGGGTCGATATATTCCATTCAGTACCTACTACACGCTACTGAAATGAATAATGAAAATTCGTTGTTCAATATAAAAACGTACTGTACTGTAATGTTTATATTTTTACAAGGCACAATACATTGCTCGATTTTCGTAACGAACTTTTGACAAAAGGTCATTGTTTATTTTATCCCTTTACAATCGTTCAATAGTATTTGGTATTATACTTACACATGCAAAAAGTTATTGACAGGCCTATTCTATTCTATTTTTAAAATTGTGGATCCATCGTAGTGTTAATCGTGGTGTTAGTGGTATCCATCCTGAAAATGTAATTCCTAAATGTGAGCATTGCTACATGACATACAACTACATTCAAGTTGGTTGTTATAGCAATGTTCCTGACCACCCTCCCTTTACCGAAAAGGATTACAGTCGTGACTTTATGTATGTATGTGTAGGGAACACGTATGTATGTGTAGGGTACGTATCTGAATAGTCACTTTCGTCGTTTCATCGTAAAACGCGATCTCAACTTTTCTTCAAATTGCAATCATTCTAAGCACGTTGGAAATTGAGTATTTACTCAGAATCCTGCTTATTTTGTCATAAATTTTTAAGAGAAGATTACATGTTTAATAAAAAAAAAATTTAATTTACTCCTTTAGCTTGATTGTGTCTTCTGAAAAATGTTTTGTGCCTTTTGGAGTTTTCAATTCAACGTGAACAAACGAATGCTTCCAGCAAACATTTAATCTTGTAAATCATCTGAAACAGAACTGCGACAGCTTGTTGACCGGAAATTGGCTGAAAACGTGCGACGAATCCATTGAGGGAGGGTTTTAATTAACTTTCTCTTTTCGGACCTAAAAATGATCCCTCGTTTCATAACCTACCAATATCCGCGTTGAAATGAACGGAGTTCACAAACCGTGTTTCAGGTACAGAAATAAACAGAATTGGTTCTGCTTTTAAAACAGAAATTCGCTTTCATTCACACAGCTTTTATTTTAACATTTGATCTGAAAATTATGCTTTTCACGGATGAAAATAAAATGACCCGGAAAAAAATTCAACGAACCATAAAGTAATCTAACACGAATCAAATATGCAGCGTGAGCTCGTACTATTCAAGTTTTATTTTTGTTGCTCTTGTTTTAAATTATTCAGACTATTTCATGCTCAATGTGCTGTTATATTCTCGATTAGTTACCCAAACATTTTATGCAGCAAAATGACTCAGACGATTTTAACTATCATTTAAGATATCATTTGCTATCATGGAAGTAAATTATTAAGCAGGACTGCACCCTTTGACTGATGACCATTTTAGTGGTATCTCGAACGCCTCTATACTTCCCAAGGTGTTGGTAACTGATAAACGACAATAGATGTACAAAGGCTTTATTCGCAAAGATACTGGAAGATCCACCACAATCGCCATGGATAGACTGTCTGGATAAAACTGATGTCGGCTCCAGAGAAGTAACGACGAGGAGAGAGAACGAAGGAAGATGACCACAACATTATTTTGACCGTTCATCATCTCAGCTTATAGACGTCCATTGCTGGACATAGGACTCCTCCAAGGATCGTCACAGCGACCGATCATAATCTGCCCTCATCCAACAGGTTCCCAACCCCTTCACCAGGCCGTCGGTCCACCTTACTCACTCAGCTTTTCGGTACGCGGTCGCCACTCGAGAACTCTTTGGCCTCATCGACTATTGGTTCTGCGAGCAATGTGACCCATGGCCACTTTAGCTTAGCAATTCATCGGGCTATGGCGGCTACTCTGGTTCTTCCGCTAATCTCTTCATTTCTGATTCGATCTCGCAGGGAAACTCCATTATATTAGCATAGCCCTCTCCATTTGAGTGACTTTCAGCCTTTTTATGATGTCTTATTTTGACCACTACGTGAGATATAACGTGGCTCACCCCCCCTCACCTGCTCAAGCAAAAACATTTTCCTCCAATCAACCCTTACAAGCTATAAATTACTTTTTATTACTACGATTGGCTAACGAAAACAATTTTATCTCATTATTTTTAAATGGCTAAAAAGCTTTAAAAAGTAAATGTTTGCACCATTTACGTTTAAAAAGCACTCTGCGCTATCAGAAATTTTCATTTTCCGTGTCCATTGTAACTCGATTCCGGCTTGTTTTGAACAAACAAGGTGTTATCTCATTTACTCGTTCAATTTGTATGCAAGGGCTAGAGGTCCCTTGGCTGCGGCTCTACCTCCGGCAAACAGCAATATTGTGTTTAGAGAAGATCCGGAGACGCTGGTCTTGTTAACGTGAAGTTCTTTTTTTAGAGCACACAGTGTTTGTGAATTTCAATGAAGAATTCCCTTCCGTACTTGAGTATTAGATGGTACTGAATGTGCGTTGGATAGTCTTGTAGTCGATGTTGAAACGTATATCATTTACTTTAATTTTTTACTTCTTATTGTTGCGTATCTGAGCTTAGCGCCCACCATAAAAATATACCTCTCTGTTAGTATAAATAACGTGATGTGGTCAATACAAACTAAAAACTTTCCGATCGTTAACTTTTTTGGTTTTACCTGCGTGTTACTACTTTTTGATGTAGTCGCACACACCTCTTCAATTTAAAAAGCATGAACACGAAAAAAAACCTCTTCATTGTTGAACAATGTTTATAGAAAAGTATATATTGAATATTAAAATAACAGAGCCAGGAATAGACCCTCTAAAAACTCAGCACAATGCCTCTGAGAACCTGAACGTAATAAGGCCTTAAAGACACTATTTCTATTCATAGAGTTCCAATTAGGGTTGGCAGCACCGGTATTAACAGAAATAAGGATTCCCGGGAATTCGATATGTCAAGTTTTTTGTTTGTCTTCATTTTATATATTTTACGGATAGAAGACATAATTTTAAGACACCTACTTATTTCATTTTTATTGTGATTAATCGAGTTTATCGATATAAATTTAATTTTTAAATTATTTTGATCTGTAATCTCTAAGTGCAAAAATGGTGGAGAAAAAATAATTCGAACTCCATGGAATAAAACTTGGAAATTTTTTTAAATATAGCAGTAGGTAACTGCTATATTTAAAAAAATTAAAACCTGCCTCCTCTTTCTAACTCTATGCTGATAACAGAAACGGCAACATCAAATGTCAAATTCTGTCATTGTGAAAGTATTTTTTTTTTCTTAATGGCCAGTTGCTTTAAGTTAATTTTATGTTTACCAAGGAGTTTGCAGGGGCAGCGAGTGACGTCACTCGTGGACCGAAAAACGACGTTATTTTATTAAAAATACCTGTAATCCTTTCATTTTAAAATCTCTGACATAGAAAATATGATTATTGAGACAATTATCTCGAAATGGTTTTCGATTTAGACCTCCAAAAAAAAACATGACATACCGAATTGCGGCGTTTTTGGGATCCCGCAAAATCGTTTATCAACAGCGATTATTTGTGAAAATGTGTCGTTCAACTAAAGGTTGTTCAAACAATATTTATTAGGACTTCCATTATTAGCTTAGTAAATAAGACAATGTGAAATGAAAACTCATAATTTCTTATACCCAATAAATTTACATGATTATGTCGTTTTTATAATCTCATACAAAATTCTATTCTATTCTTTATATTTTGTCACTGTTAGGCTAGTAAGAAATCTTCGAATACCGGTATCCCGCTCCTAAAATCACAATCCCACAACGACATACAAATCTCACAGAATCCCGGTATACAAGGACAGCAAACCCCAGTTCCGATTCCCGGAGTCTGGCCAGTTCCAGTGCTCCAATAATTCTAGACGCCCCATTCCACTGCCTAGAAAATCGAATATAGTTGAATTGTCCTCACTTTGAATTGAGAATGGAGAATAGAGGCTATTATCCCAGCGGTCAGCCGGATTCCTTTCAACGGCACTTGCAAGCGACGTATTGCAAGTACCTACTTCTTTTCACATTCGAAAAGTACCGTGCCTGTTAAGGAAGTTTTCGATTTAGATTACTTTTTGTTTACAAATTCCCTATTTGTTAATTTATGTATCAGAAAGCATGGAAAATATACAATAATAGCAGTCCGCACAAGCGTCGTCAAACAAGTAAGTATAGTAAGTACACTAACAGAGTCTGTTAAACAGACATAAATCAGCAACATGCTTCGTCAAAACAAAAATACAGGCAGAGATCTGCAACACGCATCGTCAAGCAGCTCAGTTATTCATTTATGTAAATTCTCGACCATAATATTTCGGGGTAATCAGAAACATTGCTCGAGATAATTGTAACAAAAGAATTGAAAATCTTGAAATAAAACAATGAATTTTCTCATGAAACTATTTTTCTTTCTGATGAAAACAATTATGTGGCCCCCCTTACCGCGCTAGTACACCTGATTCCAACTGACTTTGTTTATTCTTGTTCGCTGAAGAGAATAGTGGATAACTGGCACATCACCAAACACTACTGGTAATACAATCACACTGGGTCGATACTCGACGTCCCCGCCAGCAGGGACAACCGTGATCTCTGCCCACTTCATTTTCTTCTGGCATCTTCAGACGCTACAGACCCAGTACATCCTAGGCCCCTTACCACCGATCCCCGCTTCCCAAACCGCCACGTAGTTCCAGCAACGCCGAATGCTGAGTCTGTACCCCTTCTGGGTGCCCTTGGGCAGGTTGCTTAAGTTCTTTCACGAATTCGGTTGACCTTGACGCTGGTGTGGTCCTCTCCTCCCATAGTCCGCAGTAATAAGCAGTCGATGCTCCCTGAGTAATGCTGTATTGGTGATTTCGAAACAAATTAAAAAACTGTCTCGCCTGCTTCAATGCCCGTTTTGCTTTGGATGTCCACAAATCATTTCTGTTACTCCTATTTGCATTAACTCAGTTCCGATTCTTCCTATTTTTTTCCTCTCTAAGTTTCGTTCATTAGAATGTTCACCCAGTAAACTTTTGGTGTCCGTACAAATATTTTTCTGTTTCCAGTATTGCACTTTTTTTCTTTTCAAACAAACTTGTTAAACGCTAACAGTTTCTTGATTAAACAGCCAGCGGTAGTAATTAATGGCGCAAACTCGAGAACACTCAGTGGCAGGCCGTTGCCTTGCTTCTTTGCCAACTTTTTCTTTCAAAGCAGTTCAAGATATTCCAAGAAAAATTTGGTTGAAAAGTAAGTTAACGATTTCTGGAAACTCAAGAATGTAGCAAATCTTACGAACATTTTTCTAAGCATTTTCAAAGTTTTCAACGTCATTTTCGGTGCACGAAGCCAATTTAAGTTTCAACTAGCAGCTATTAAACGTGAATAATTTACAAATAAAGTAAGCATACTTCCACGTTTCCATTACGGGCGAACCTTTTTAAAATTCCCTCTTTTGTGTACCTTTTACTGGAAAAATGCTAACGCAACCAACGTTCTCTGCCGGTGCTGATTTTCTGTGTCAATTACTTATGAAACAACTTCTTTGTTTGGAACGATGACAATTTATTCAAGGGCCTTTCGTGCTCCTTTAAGTAATTTTTCTATTTGGGTTCAAGAACGTATTCTTATAAAGGACAAATTGTACAAACGATTTGAAGTAGACGATTGTGAAAACACTTCTTGTTTTCTTATGATCTAAGTATTCAAAACGTTCTTTTGATCATAGTCTACGCGTTCGCAATGCTATGCAAAGCTTATTACGACCTGAAAATCTTTTGACATCGCTGTCAAAGGACCATCTAAAAGTCTTGTCTTCATCATTATTATAAGCCCATAGCTAGTCTCCCACTGGACATCAAATGAATGTCTTTGCTCCAACTAGTCGGCAAATGTCCCATGTTACTTTGTCTAAACGTAGTCTTCTAATCATTTTGTTATTACGACTCGATCAGTTACGGGGATTTGAAGATGTGTTTTCTCGCCAGCAGCACAAAGACCTAACATCAGCAGCTCGAGTAATGTTCTAAGTGTTATCAAAGAAGTTGAAGGTAGCTTACTAAAACTTTTAGTTTTCAACTCGAGAGGCACTGCTCTACATTTTAACTTTATTAAGCACACTAGTCACTAAATGAATATTTATACATATTCCTACATTTTCATAGAACTTTTCCTTTACCATTTTTATATCTTTAAGAATAGAATCCAGAAGAAAATTCTTAATAAGCACTTATAATAAGACATGTTTTCAGTATACAAGCTTTACATAATTATTCCTGAATATTTCGTGACGAGTCCGTCTTTCTATCATCATTCTCTTGCCCATATCCTATTCTATAATTTAGGGTCGGCGCAGCAATACCTATGCCATCCTCTTCCATTCATCTTTCTCTTCATTTCAGCTCTCGCTCGTTTCTTACACATATAATCTTTCATACAATCCAATCATCTTTTCTTAGGCTTTCGTCGCCTACCACAGCAGCCATCCACCCACCATTCAGTGAGTGAATAATATTTTTCCTTTATACACCGTGGAATCTGAGTTATTTTGAAGCCAGATTATGGTGCTTGAGACTATCAAACTAAACAACTTTTACGATGGGACCCACTTTACAATCGCAAAAAAAATCAGCTGTTTCATACATTTTTGTCGAAAAGTAGATTTTTTTGTTGCGATTTCGGTATTGGGTGAAATAGTGAAAGTTTAGTTTTCCGGTCTGAAGCACCACCTCCGACTTCAAAACAACCCCGAACCCACGGTGTGTAGGTACATTGCTAATTATAGGTACGTATATAAATTAGAACACGCTATTTTGTGCTAGTACACAGCAAAATAAATTAAAAAATTATCCGTTTCCTCAGTAAAGCTATTAAAAATAAAGTTCCCGGACTTTCAGGATAGTGAAGCGACGCGACGAAACTTAGCTCTAGCTAGAGCAAAATAGTTTCATTACGACGACTGTAGGGAAGTCTTGTTAAACATTTCCTGTCACATAATGTATAAATTCGCACAAGCCGTATAATTTCGCGATGTCAATGGTGGCTACATAGTGAAAGTTGCTCAATTTTATTGTCTGAAGCACCCCCCTAAAATTTGTAACGCATTAAACTTTACATCCTGTATTAGCGTCACTTTATAAACGAAAATTTTCTTTCTTTTCATACCCTACAAAGTGTAAGTGACACGTTGTGATCAGTGTGGGGTCTGCTCGATGCGCGAGATGAAGCTATATCACGCATTTTGTCTCGTTCGTCCGCGCGCAAATAGAAAGAGAGATAAGGCGCGATTGCGCTATTTCCCGTTGCCTTGCCATACGGCCGGTTGGGTTATTCCATTTTTATCCGACTGCGCGACGCAAAGGGTTATGAGTTTATCAGCCTATGTATGTAACTTTTGTCCTTTGTGGCATTCTAGAGATCAAACGCGTGGGCCGATTTTGTAAAATGCACAAACTAATGATTCTTACGTCATAAGTCGAGTGTCATCACTAAAGACATGACAAGAATTATTTTCAGTTTTTGATTTAAAGTCCCCTTTTTTACACTATCGGTTTTTTTATTATTTTTAGACCTTTTTAGACAAATGATTGGGTCTTCGCTGCCCTCATTATTATCCACACACTTATGTGCTCCTTAATATACAAACATAAAATGCTATACAAGTAGGAACAAAATAATTTGTAGTATGCAGTGTTATCACGTGTTATAGAGCATCCTTGTTATAGGTACAGTACGTACATTGTTAACGTTGTCAACGGTATCAATTTACGGTTTCTCGTATTCAGTGTTGTCTCGTATCCGGTAGGTACGAAATGTCTAATGTTTCATACAATGAAGTACCAAGGAGTACCTACTAGTTCACATATTTTGTAGTTAAGTTAGTGTACAATGTACACATCGTACCTTCATCAATACGATATTACATTACAAATTCTCATACCCTTAATTTATTGAATAAAGTGTATAAATATCTCTTCTTGTCGATTATCAACACCAGTAAAATATGTTTCTCCACACATTCACAATAGTTACTAAATATAAGATGATACCCCGGATAAAACCAAAATGAAAACAGTTTCATTTAAGTATTTATCTTGGTTAACAAAAAAAGGATAAGAAAACGTTGCTCGGAGGTGATATTAATTAAAAGTCAGTTAACACTCTTTATCTTCCATATATTGACTATATAAAACTTGCTTAATTTAATACAACACAATATACGTGCTACGCTTTATCCCGATCTCAAGAATGTGTGTTAGTTAAACTTTTTGAGTGGCATACCCCCCTCGCCTCGCTCCTTCCTCAACCCTCGTGTTACAGTCGGCCATCCTTTATTAACGAGTCCCATCGTTAAAAGATCAAAGTGAATAATATTATGATAAAATTAATTTTAAAACATTGGTTAAGAATTATAAATCAGAACAGAACAAAACAGAACAGAACAGGATCCAGTGAATCCACTAGCTAAATACAGTTAATGCATTCTAGACACTCTAAATATCTAATTTAATCTCTAAAATATTGAACATAATATGTATTTTATTGTACGGAAACATGAATATTAATACAGTCGAGACACCTATCCATACTTAATAACACCAACAGAACGAATACAGCTTAGTACCTACTGGTAAAATCAAGAAAAATATAAGTAATCTTAATACCTCAGTACATAGGTACAATCGAAATAATTATATATTATCTACTCTTTTCTTTAACATCAATTCAATTAAATATCAATTCTTAAACTTTCTTCAATATTATGTTTAGGTAGGTTCTTACTTATATTCAGGATAGTATGCAATTTCATCCTTGATTACAGTCATAGGCATAACAGTTCACTTTAACACCAATACAACAATCGTCAATTCCATAACAAGTTACAGGTTTATTGGAATATAAAACATTTCGTTTCTTTGTATCAACTACCCCTTATATTTTTACCTTTTACAACATAATTCAATCATTAGCACAATAAAATATGTCAATTCTAGATTTAAATTATTTCTTTTTTTTACTGCGCCTGAAGGAGGGTTATTGGTGGATAACAATTCTGTGCTAATTTTAAAATATTAGAAATAATAGTAAAAAGTAACATTTTCAAAAACAAGCTTCCATTCAATGCACCAAAGAAAAATAAATCCCAAACTAATTCAAACCATCAATGAGTCACGTTACACATTTTAAATAATATAAAAGCTTGTAAAATTAAACAATCAAGATTACAATTATACATAACAGTTCTCGGCCATCTTTTAGAAAACGAGTCCCTCGTTTCATTTTTGAAGGATGTTACTATACAACAAGGTAAACTTTAAGACAAATAAGTACTCATATTATGTAATTGAAGAACTATAGTCAGTGCATGTCTTAGGTAAGTAACTTAACTTAACTTAACATTTTGATAAAAACAGTAAGAGATGGGATCCAATCAATTCAATCCAATTCACCACTCCTGGGCGGTACTTCCTTGCATGGGCGTAGCTAAGCTAAGGGGTAGAGCACTTCGTAAAATCCGTTGCCCCCCTTAGAAAAATTTAAAGTAAGTATTGAAGAAATTATTAAATTATAATCATATGGTACTGTTTCAATTCAGAAAACTCAGAGGCAAAATTTTAAGCTCGCTGAGCTCGCCTCAGATGTAAATGAGCTAAAGCACTTAAACAACAACTGTTATTATTTATGAAATAATCGTATGCTTTCACCTTTATAACGTGTTCTACAACCTCCTTAAAAATCCTAAGTCAAATTCTGGTAATGGTTACGGGGAGCCTTAGGAAAATTAACTTTTGAATCCGAACTTGCCACGAGAAATGTGAGTATTTGCCAATGGGGCAGTAGCTATAAGCGGGTGGCTGGTTACCCCATCAGGGAAAATCTCTAGCTACGCCTTGCTATGCTTCCTTGTACCAATCCTGCCCTATGGTGAAAAGGACGAACCATGTTTTCTCTAGAACCAATCCTCGGGCGGTACTTCTTTGTACCAATCCTGCCCTTTTGGTGAAAAATATAAATCACTGATCTCAATACCCAACTAGCAAAATGAGGTCTTGAATAAATCACTAACGTGTTTTTATTTTTAGTAAGACTTTATACATTTTTAAATAGTCTTGTAGTGTTGTAAACGAGACCCGTTTTGGGCACAACATTCAGGATCTCTGATCATGATTTCTTTTCGTAGGTCATGGAAAATGCTAATGGCTCTAATTCTGATCTTCAATACGCACTATATTGTGCTATAAATCTTGTACAGTGGTAACTTAGAATCATTATGAGACCATCAGTCAGTTACCAAAGGAATTTTAGAGTGTTTGTGAATTTAAATTAAATACTTTATAATTGGTAACAAAAGCAAAACGGCAATCACGCGATATTATAATTATAATTGACTAGTTACTAGTTCTATGTGCAAAGATGAAGTTTTCGTTGTTATATTATAGCTTGTACAATAAATGGTATTCCCAGGACTACTAGTCTTGTACGTATCCTATTAACGGATTTCCATAGAGAAGTGTTCTACTTGGTTAAGACTTGATCTTACTAAAATATTTAGCGTAGAGTTAAAGTCCCATCTTTTGCTTCTATAGGACTAAGTACTTGAATATATCATAATATTTTGTTAATACAATAAACAATATTTTGTTCAATTCAATTCAAAATTCAATTCAATTCAATTCAAAATCATTTATACAATATAGGAGCCTGAAGCACACTTATTAAACGTCAATTCTTTTTTTAAGCTTTTTTAATCTCTAATCCGCTTTCGAGACTTAGTTTAGCAGATTATTACTCTTAGCATTAATTTATCATTCAGCAGTGCATTTACAAATGGTATACATTATTCATGATTTTCCTGTGACTTGTATAAGACTTAAAGCATTTTAGGCTGCTATTTCCACGAGCAATTTGCTTGTTGGGTAACCGATCTTCGGGCGGTACTTCCTTGTACCAATCATGCCCGATTCATTTTGGCATTAGAACTCTTCTACTTCAACCAGGCTGATCAACATCAATCATTTATTCTGTATTTTGGGTTAATCTAGTCTCAATATTTAATTTTCAACTCTGTTTAATAATCTATAAGTATAACGAAATACAACATAATGAATGTGCTTTTCTTTTTATTATAGTTATTGACTATTTGCATTATCTTCGATTACCCCGAAATTTAAAATTATCTTGGCACCTATCGGCTACTCCCTCAGACACTTAGAAAATACTGTTCCTCCAGTAATTTTTTTCGTACACTTAGAAGAAGTGTTCTCTATTTATATAAGATTGCATTTAGAACATTTGATTTAACAGATGGTGATATCAAGTACTGTTTTGTTTCTTGTGACCATGTAACGTGTGTTACGTGAAACTCATCACTGGTACTTTAAATGTGACTAGATAATTTGAGTGACATTGTCCAAGATATTTATGTATTTATTTATCACTGGTCGGACGTTTAATCTTTCCAGCGTCGGTGTAGGTGATACTAAAACTTCATACTGTTTTTTTAAATCTAAATTTCTTCTGGTTTCTCTTTGGCGGCCTGTGCCCCAACTTGAAAGTTCCTATCGTCTGTACCGTGTATCAGACTGTCATTTGCTTTTACATCAAAATTTTATACTAGTTAAAGCGATTAATTTTTGTAATGTAATATAACTCTAAAGATTCACAGTGAAACCCTCTATCAAGCATGTCAGTCAGTAGTTCAGCATAATTTTCCGTTGTCGGAAATGATCTTAGTCATATTTCTTTCCACTCTGACCATGAGTTCTTAAATGAAAGTAGCCCTGGATACCATGTTTTAGCACGACCGAGTAGCTTAGGTAAAGCCTAATGAACGGTATGCCTGTCACTCCATTTACATAGGAGCATCTGAACATTCGTATACCTACTTTATGCAACCCCATAACCATATTTTAAAATTCCTTTGAAGGCTGATCAAATTCCGGTATAACATTGTTCATGTTAGGAAAGCTATCACATTCATTATTATATTATATTTCTGATTGCATTCATAAACTCTTCCACAAAATTTGATGTTGAATCATACCTGGGATAGCTTTCACTAGAAAATTTTCTATTAATATCTATGCGCGGATTAAAACCCACTGCGTTGATGATCACGTTTTTATCTGTGGCTGACTTTAACTGTCGACATTCAGTCGCCAGTTCACCTTTTGGTCTCGTACCTTACTCTGTCTCCCATATGTTCACCAAAATCTTGTCAATGTTGAAAGCAAATAGGTCTTCTCTAGATTCGGCCAACTCCCTTTCTGAATGGGATAAATGTTGCCTCTCTCGTTCACTACTGCTGCGTCTGTCATTGTCTCCGTCCCGTTCTATTAGTATTTGCTGGAGCGATCTATCATTGCCCCTTTCCATCGCATTATCTGAAACTTGTCATTAGAGTGTCTTTATATCTAATACAATCATGATTCCAAATTCATGCCAGTCATTATGTTAAACCACATTGATCGATACCTAGTTTACTAATCTTAATATTCTTTTTTTTCTATCATATAATATTTAAAGAACAGTATCGAAATTGGACATAATCACAGAACAATAAATTTATTGATTGATTACTATTCATGAACCTAATAGTTTTTTTTTTTTGTCGTTAGGCAACGTCTTTGGCTTGGTTGAACCGATAGTTTCGGTCACAAAAATAATGAAGCAATAATATTGAGTGGACTACCCAATGAAAAATATTCAGAGATCCATACCCCTGATTCAAAAGGCATCACTAGTAAATTGCTAATAGTAGATCACTAGTAGAAAGATCCTTCCTTCAACTCTTACAGATTACAATAATCGAATAACATTTTTGTTAGTTCTGTTACACTCGTACACGTATTTGTTACGTTTCGCCTTTGACTTTCACAAAACCCAAAAAAAGAAATGTCGCATCTGCCATTTTTTTTTTCTTAACACATCCTTCGGCACCTAGCCTCCACCCTAGACGAGGCCTAGTCTACACATTTAACAATGAAATGCCATAATAATTAGGAATACTATCCTTATTTAAAACTACGATAATTCCGTCACCGTTTAGTATAGTTTAACTTAACATCGTATAGCACGTAACTTGAACCCGATTTGAAGTTTGAACAAGGCAATACGTATTATTTTCGTCTGACTATTAGGTCAAGATGCATACCGCACATAATATTTTTATTTCGTTGAAACACTCAAGTACTTCTTATTTCGTAGGAGTCGTAGGGTGTCGGTGGCAGGTAACATAAACATCCGTACGACCCAACAAAGACGTTTTTTAATGCCAATGTTATTAGTCAAACGACTGAGGTACCTACTAACCAGCTAGAAAACCTTGCAATTTTGTACTTTCGTTACGTAAACAGTAGGTACATTTAGGATAAGTATGGAAAAATTGTTAAGTACGCCAATATACTTGATCCTAAACTATTAATAGCATAGCATAGCATATGCTCACGACTATATTCCCTGAGGGGGCAATCAGAGACATTCTGGAACCTCAGAACATCCACGCTTCACCAGTAGTACCGAAACTCTGTCCAGTGTAACGGGGGGGTGAGCCCGTCGTCGCCACTTATAATGGCAGGACATGGACTATTAATTGATCACATTATTTATCAATTTAATCGTTTGTCTAGTAAAATAGTTATTTGATATTCTTTTCATTAGTTTGACATATTGATATTATCCATCATTATTATCAATCCGCCCTTGCTGGGATTCAAACCTAGAACCCATCATTATGCAGGAGACAAACAGCTTAAATTTTGTCTTTGATCCACCAAAATATTTAAATATGTAAGTACCTTGTGCATCATGTAATTTGTTATGCTATCTTCTTATCGTGTGAGCAGCAAGTCCTGGTGCCAGAGTTATTTTCAGATCGCCTTACGGCCTCTGACGTGGTTTTTATGTAACGACTACTACCACCAGAGATAGTAGCCGGGACCAACGGCTTAACGTGCCATCCGAAGCACGGAATCATCTTTCTTTTCAGACAATCAGGAACATACAATGACCCAACCAATTGGGTAGAAAACGCACAAAGTGACATCACTTGATGTCCCCCGTGGGAATCGAACCCATGACCTCCGTGTTAAGAGCCCAATGCACTTAATCATTAGACCACGGAGGTAGTTATGTTAGTTATGCAATTAAAAGACTTCCTTGAGAGGTTCAAGCGTAAACATTAATTCACTGACAAAATAATCATAATCTTTAATTCTATAATCTTCTCTGCGCAAAAGAAATTTTAAACATTCAAAAAAAAAAGGTGTGAGCTTTCATTCACATAATTGTAATCTTTATTACTGCTTTATTAACATCAGTTGAACTCACCTTGATCAATATGTAGCTTTTGTGGACGTGATTGATGCGGAATTAATGAAGTTCGTTCCAATATTTCCGCAACTATCCCACTTCTGAACTAAAACGTTGCTCGGAGGTGATATTAATTAAAAGTCAGTTAACACTCTTTATCTTCCATATATTGACTATATAAAACTTGCTTAATTTAATACAACACAATATACGTGCTACGCTTTATCCCGATCTCAAGAATGTGTGTTAGTTAAACTTTTTGAGTGGCATACCCCCCTCGCCTCGCTCCTTCCTCAACCCTCGTGTTACAGTATTAAGTACTGGATCTTCTAAATGCTCATTATGTGTAATTGAATTATTTATTGTATTGCATTTGTTTACGGACGGAAATTAGGTTCTTGGATGGTCTCTGTGGAAAAATTCATAATAATGTCACTGATCTTAGTTTAGTCGGCATAACATGTACGGTAGAACTGGATTTTATTCCTCATCTACCCAATGGTTTTCCTTCAAATTCTTCTTTCTCACTATCATCATTATCTGGTAATCTGTCATCCCGTCCACTGCTAAACAAAGAATGCCAAAGAATGCCTAAAGTACGCCATAAAAATCTCTATAATTAACGTTGATTTGCACGAACGTTCGTGCGTGTGTAAACTGGACAGAAAGCAAAAGAGCATCAGAAAAAGTTGTAGCCTTCGCAGTTATTTATCTAACCGACACTGTAGTTCATCACTCCGACTTGATGGATACTCTTCCACTATACTATATCAGTCCAGTGCCACTATTTCTCGCTTGTATATCTCTTCCAATTATTTCCTTAATCCTTTATCGACAGCAGTCAGCTTTCTGATTTATATGTACGGAATCGAAATACTTCTTCTTCTTCTTATCCTGTGGGCAGCAAGCCCTGGTGTCAGAGTTTTTTCAGACCGCCTTATTACAGCCTCTGACGTTGTTTTTGTATAATTAGAAAGAGATATAGTAGTCAGGACCAACGGCTTAACGTGCCATCCGAAGAACGGAATAATCTTTCTCTTCAGACAATCAGGTGATTCAGCCTGCAATGCAATGTAACCTAACGAAATACTTTTTCTATATGATCATAATTATACCCGTAAAACTGTGAAAGAAATATATGGAAGCTAAGAATGCTATTTTTGAATTTCATTCACATCTTGATTCGTTTTCGATTGCATAAATTCCTATAGAGTTTATATTTCTTTAGTATTTGAATTAGAATGTGTGTCTCTACCTGAAAATTAGAGCAGCTACTTTTTGTTTAAAAGTAAAAATTTTCAAACAGTGATTTTGTAATATTATTGATTATAAACATGTTACAGCCATGTTGTGCTATTTCGAATCAAATTAAAGATTGAAAAATATGTCTCAGGCGGGACTTGAACCCACGCTCTTCCAAACCGGGGAAACGTTTTGTATTTACTTGGGAATATAAAAAGACGCCAAGAAAACTCGTTTTCAAGCTGCAGATAGTTTCTCGTTTTACGTGTGGTTTCAATGATCCTTACAATACATTTTCAAATAAAAATCAAATGCTACATTATTAAAAATTCTTCCAAGTTCTTTGCAGGATTAAGTAGAATCCTTAAGCTGGCTGTCAACCACTTCCCCCGTTTCCATCATTATACAGGTATTAGGTTGAATTTTTTTCTCGAACGTGAGAATAAAATTTTCTATCGACGTTTTCCTCCTTCGATGTGAGTCGTGAATTTACATAAATCACACACATAAAATATTTAAGTATGTGAATATTATATTTTCCGACGAAATTTTTCTTTGGATGAAGACATGATTGGAACCTCGAAATTGATCTGAAATCCTCTTTGCCGTGTAAATATAAACATATTTATCCCAATAACATCCTATTATTATGAAAAGAAAGCACTCACACATCTATATATATCGCCTGGGTCTATTTTTATTGTGAGACAAATACAAATTAATAAATAGCATAGCATAGCATATGCTCACGACTATATTCCCCGAGGGGAAAGTCAGAGATATTCTGAAACCTCAGAACATCCACATTTCACCAGTAGTACCGAAACTCTGTCCAGTGTGACGAGGGGTGAGCCCGTCGCCACTTATAATGGACATTGGTTACAATACATGCCTCGAAATTAAGGCATGCAGGTTTCCTCACGATGTTTTCCTTCACCGAAAAGCCAGCATAAATCGTAAATAAATTCCGAAAAACTCATTGGTACGAGTCGGCCGACGGGGATCGAACCATCGCCTCCTGCACGGCAGGCAAGGTTACTCGCCACTGGACCTCCACGGCTCCAAACAGATTATTAAAAATATAAATCCTCTACGCCCTTACTGTATTCCTGATCGTTCCGTAACATGGACATGTGATGCAGAGTGAGTGTACAGTCTGCTATATGTACTGAGTGGAAAAAAATAATTAATAAAATGCTTAAGAACATTTTAAAAAAACATTTCATCATTATTTATTTTTGCTTCTCAGAAGTGTGTAGGCAGTGCAGTGCTGTTATTTTTTCGTTTAAAATCTAGGTACTTAACGTAACTTCGTACTAATTTAAACGAATTTATTTTTAACCGACTTCAACAAAAGGAGGAGGTTCTCAATTCGACCCGTATGTTTTTTTTTTTTTTTTTTGTATGTTTGTTACGTGATTACACCGCCAATTGTGAATTGATTTTGATGATTCTTATTTTGGTTGATAGTTCATCTTTTTACGATTACGAGACATTTTTAATCACTGAAGTGGCATCACACCCAATCGGCCTCAATACCTCTGTCACACTTTTATCCCTAATAATATACTGTATCTCCCAGATACCTACAATTTAACGTAAATCTAAGATTCTAATTTCACGTACTTAACTAAATTAATTCGCAATAACTCGAAAAGAAATGCAAGCATTACGTACCTAGTTTTTGCAAGGTCTTACATTGATTGAAAATAAAAGTTACCTAGATCGAAAAACATCACAAAATTTCCTCTTATTTTAATCGATGTTCAATGTTCAGTATGGTTCATGCCTAAGAATGAGCCAAAAATTTGAAATAAGTATCACTTCCGAAACATAATAAAAGGGCTAACATTTCCGTTTTTACAAATTTCATTATATTTTATGAGTTATTGAATTAAAATTCATTAAACGTGCACTATATTTTGAATTCTATCATTTTGCTATCTTTGTACGCGCTATAATTCCACCATAATTTAAGGCTTCAATAAAGTATGAATTACTCATACTTAACTGCACGTTCTAATGCCACATCCAGGCACTTTTGATGTGTTCACGTCATATTATGATAATTTAATGTCGAAGGGAGTTTCCCGCCACTTTATGTAAAATATTACTTCCACACATGACGCTGTTCCATTTACCCTTTATTTACTTACTTTGAAACTAAGACATTAATGTTTTATTACAGTAGGTACTCAATATATTGCGTATAAATGCCTGTGAGCGTTTATCGTCATCATTATCACTGTCTATTTCTTCTCACTGCAGGAGTGCGATTTTTGAATCTCATTCGGTGAGCTCAGCAGTTGAAAATGTCAAAATGACTATGGAGATATGCGTCTTTGTACTGCTGATTTGACTCTCAAAAATCATACTTCAGGAGTGCGATTTTTGAATGTCAAATTTACAATAGAAAGATGCATATCTCCACAGTTATTTTGACATTTTCAACTGCTGAGCGAGATTCAAAAATCGTAATCCAGGGCAAAAAGTGCTACTCTCACGACTAAGGATGACACCGATGATTGTGCAATGCTGCAGGAAAATACGCAAAACATTATTCTTATAAAGCATATGCTCTCGACTATACTCCCCCAAAGGGACAGTCAGAGATATTCGAAATAATATACCATATTTATTTATAATTATTATCTTTGTAATCAATTCTTATATCTTCGCTGAAGAAGAAATTCTGATACGTATGTGAATTACGAAGTCTGCAAATTAGCATTGGGCACGCGTGATGAATTGACGCCTTGGTAAGACCATACTCCCAAATACGCCCAAACACTCCTTGAGGGGTCCTGCCTGTGCCCTGCTGTGGGACGTAGATATAGGCTGATTACAATGTGGTATCTTGTTAGATTATCTTTTAATATTACCCTTTGATGAAAGGAATTTGAACGAAGATATTACCTAGCTACTATAGGATAGACTAGAAACATAAATCCAGTGTGGGAAAGAACCCTAAAATTATACCTACTTAGATAACATTCATATTCATAGAAATATCGCAAGTAAATAAAGACGATAATCGTGTGAACGCTATATTAAATAACAGTGGAAATGTTTTCCAAGGAAGCATAGCGCGTACCACAGAAGATGGCTCTAATATAAAATTGCATTCATTAGTTTGTTGACTCATAAGTAAATATTAATTTTGTTTAGGTATTTGGCGTTTACGATCGGATCGGTTTCAGTTTTCGACAGTTCTTTTAAAGTCTGGTACACAATATCTACTTGTGAATAATCACGATTTCCAATATATTATTGATGATCCTGAAAATAAAATTGCGTGAAAAATTTGGAAAACGCGACATCGATCCAACAAATTAAAGTATCGATTGATGAGCAAATTACGATATTTACAATACATAACATACTAAATATTAAATTAAGACTATTTCAACTAATGACTGGAGGTTTAGGAGTTCCCATAAATACTGGAGAAGACACTTTCGGAGGCATTTGAACAGCAAACTTGTTGAAGAACTAAGTACATCTTGTTTTGTGTGTTGCGAGCTCTTGTCATGCGCGGTATACACAGGTCAAAGCTATTTACTTTATGTGAATATTTTTCAATAAAAAACTAGAACAATGTAGTTATGTACTGAATAATGGATTTTTACTGTGAGTACCTTTTGCTCGCGACTTCTTTCGTGTACTTAGTTGTAGATACACTGAAAAAACTTTTCTTAAACGTGGTGTTGTTGAGGTGATGTTTTTTTTAAATGTTATTTGTACCCTTCGAAATTGTTTTAAAGACCTAAATTATTTGGTATGTATACTGTAGTAGTTTTTTTAAGAGGATGATTAGACCATCAAACTGAACCATACATTGGAAGGCGAAAAACAATCAGCTGGTCAAAATACAAAACTGAAAATTGATTCAACCCTAATGTAGGTACGGCATCAAACTGATCGTCTTTATGTATGGGACCAAAGTCTATATTGCAAAAAAATCGACATTCCCATACGGAATGTATGGATGGAATGAATAATTATTTTTTACATTCCCATACCTAATAAAAGCAGATTTTTTTTTAATGATTTAATTTTTAGTTTGATTATCTGATCATCCCCTTAACCGACATCATTTTACGAAGTTCCCTATATGCCAATTTAGATTAAAATCTGCAGTTTGAAGAATAAAACTGTCTTCTTGTGTGGCATATTTCAACTCTAAACTAGACAAAATTGAAAAAATAAGGTGTACATGAGATACATAAATACATAAACACACCACCGTAATCCCTTTCGGGGTGGTGAGAAACATTGCTACAACTTTTTGTTTAAGAATGTAGATGTGGCGATGCTCTCATTCAGCATTTTAGTTTTCAGGATGGAATGACGTGTCAAGTGGTGAGACTTGGCTTGGCTAGTCTGTCGCCCACATGACACAGCATAAGAAACCTTGAATCCAGTGGCCTCTTACGACATCCACATCTCGGATGAATTGGGGTGGTCCAATGTACACAAGTACATGAAGATAGCAAACCATAGATATTGCTCCTTTAGCTCCTTACGAGCTCAGGAAACTTAAGCTTAGTTAATATACGATACAATTAACTCGTAATTACTGATTACCTAAGTTCCAACCCCTAAGTATCGTTAGTGGGATCATTGACTAAGTTACCCAATAAATTAATGCCCGCATGACTTAACCTACATACACCCTTATGCATTGGTATAGCACAATTTGCCTGACTCCGCTTACAATGACAAACCATTTATAATGTTTATTTTGATATGCCAGTGTTCCATTATCGTTGTACTGTAAGTACCTATTACTTAATTGGGTTTCCCAAAAACGAAAGGTAAAAATAAGAATTGTATTTTCGAAATATCGGGAACATTTCACATTACAATTTCATTTCTTCTATGACACATCCGCTTAGTACGACTTTATTGTAATTTCGCTTGTGGTCGACATTTTTTTTAAAGTAAATTTAAGTATTCGAAATAAATATAAAAAACTGAATGTCCGAATCAGCAAAACGTAGGCTTCGTCAATACAGTATCAACGCTTTTTATTAAAGTTATTTTTGGTTACCCTTTTATCAATAACTGTATATTATACTATTTTCTAATATTCCTTCGATGTCATTACAAACGGGCTGTACTGTGTATAATGTACAGGATACTTTTGGTGCCAAGCTAGCGGGTGCTCAACTGCTCATTGAACTATCGCGTGTTCTGGATCACCGCCTGCAATCACATTTACTTGCTGCATTCACTTTTTTTCTTTTGCCATTTCTATATTGCATTTATAAAGTAAAGGCGCAGTATAGTATATTTCAATAAAAACCTCTAAGGTATGATTAGGTATGGCCTGATCTCAGACTCACGTTTACTCTAGTTTCTACGGATACATAAAATAGTGTTTGCATAATATTGCCTTTGGGATTTTATCTAATGTCATTGATGAGGTTTTTTCAACAACACAATTTTGGGCTTTGGCCACATGGCCTAGTAAGTAACCAGCCCCAATGCATACAACCTATACAGTATTTCTTGTAAGTATCATATTTGAATCCAACTTCTATTATAAACGCGAATGTGTGCTTGTCTGTCGGTCTGTCTGTCTGCATATTTGTGACCCTTTCATGACTAAACCGCTAAACAGATCTAGATGGTAGTCAGGGAGATAGTTTGCATCCTGAAGACGAATACAAGCGATATATTAGACGCAGTCAAAGTCACAGGTAACTAAATAAAACTTATTTGGCTAGTTTTAAAGCTAGAGCTATTTTATGTCGAACCAAACTTTTAACAAACTATCAGCAGGTTACATGTTTTGAAGCTTTAGGGTAATTCTAGGATAGATGCCGCACTTTTTGAAATATCGTTATATTTTTCAGTTCAATGACAGGAACTAAATAAGATGGTAGGATACAGATACATTGGTCCTTCGTCTACTATTTCATTCGAAAAAAATATCATCATTGTTTATACTTTTTATGCTTTGTTAATTTTCCCTGACCTCTAAAATTTGAAGTATATATGCCCCATAGCGGATAGTTGCCTCACCAGTAAAACAGCCTAGGGGATATGTGCCCTATCAAGAAAAAAACACTTTTTATGCAAGAACATTCGTTATTTACGATGAATGGATGAATCCAAATAAAACTGATATTTTTTTATTTTTCTCAATGAAGATTTAACATATTAAATGACAGTAGAGTATAGATGCCCCATCTTAGTTCTCTTTTTGATGGGGCATCTATACTCTACTGTCATTTAATATGTTAAATCTTAATGTTATAAATAATTTGCTACCTACGCAGGTACATAACAATCATTGCAATACCTATTTGCATGCCCATCACAACATCTAAAACAATATCTAAATAATTAAGGATAAGCCTCAAGCTAGAGGATAGACGCCCCTAGAGGCATCTATACCTTAACAAAATTGGGGCAAGTATACTTTTCGTAGGGGATAGATGCCTATTGCAATAAAAAATAAACAAAATCATGAAATTAAAAACAATCTTCTTTGCGGGTATGCATACACTACTCTTAAATAGGGAAACACCAAAAAAATTTGTTTTATTTATCAGGGAAAAAGTTAAAACACCACAACAACACCGTAAAATAATAATTGTAAATATTACCTTCGCGCCAAAACTTCTAAGGAAACTCACTCGTGCGCACAACCACTCAGCGTCTTGTAGCGCGGCACCCTACGCGGGGGCGGGGGGGTCTCTTGTTTAGTAGTAGAATGACCGCCACCCAAGGTCGCGAAACTAGAGTTTTAAAATTCAGGGCGTCTATCCCACTGCGGCATCTATCCTAGAATTACCCTATATACGCTAGAATAGCGATTCCTAAAGTGTGTTCCGCGGAAACGTCATCTCGTGATCATAGCAGTTGCCAAAATATTGGGATTTAAAACGATAAGAAAATGCAGTGGTGTGTTATAATTTTTTATGATTAATTTTAGTTCAAAGTCGGTTCCGCGAATCAGAGTCGTTTCGGAAATGAACAGCTTGAACATGCTCTATCTTTTTATTATCATTGGATTCTATCTTTTTGACGTGAAACTTCTTTCATTTCGGTCAGTAGGTCACTTTATAACAACCACATGTAACGAAATTTTGTTATGACATCTACAGGCATTATTTCATTACCGGTTTAAAGGGTGGAAGCCATTACTCGGTACAAGATGTTTCACGTACCTACTCCACTACGCAACCGCAGTATACAGTCTATCTACCAAATTATTTTCTTTTCTATTCTTTCACAAAATAAAAGGGATTTATTTATTGTTCCGTGACCTTAAAAGTTTAGGAACCGCAGCGCTAGATACGTACACGAACGACACGTCAACCTCAATAACACGTATTCCAGACTTAGTAACTTAGAAGTTTGATTAATACGGAGAAACTTAGTTGATACGAACTTTGTACATTTTTCTTTAAATAAAAGAACAGTTTTCAAGGAAAACAAACACAGTCGCGTAGCGTGGGTTTCTGCCGCCCGGGGCAAAGACCCATTTTGCCGCCCCTTTATCTTACCTTCACAAAAAATAACAAAGCGAGCGAAGCGAGGTCGCATTTTTTTTGCACATCGATTCGGGTTTCGGTCAGAAATATTTTGGTTTATGTGTGGAAAACTTTAAACTTAGAGCGAGCGGAGCGAGCTTGACTCTTCTCCTCCATATGAATAGGTTAGAGCCAGAGCTTTTTACGTATAAAACATGTGTAAAGTAGCTTAAGTAAAAGCTATGGATCGAGCGAAGCAAGCTCGATGTTTTAGCACCACGTCTTAGCTGTGGTCAGAACTCTTTAGTATTGTGTAGGCACAAAACAGAAATTTAGAGCGAGCGAAACGAGCTCGACTTTTTTCTGCTCTACGAATTGGTTATACAGGGTGTAACATATCACCCTAGTAATAGATACTTAAGGGGGTGCTTTAGACTATGAAACTGAACAACATTCAATATGGAGCCAACTTCAAAATAGCAAAAAAAAATAGCTGTCCGTGTCCCATATATTTTAGTCGAGTCGGTAAGTAGGTGCTGCAGGTTTTGTATGGGACCGGTAATTTTTTTTCGGCGATTTCAAATTTGGCTCCTTAGTGAAAGTTGTTCAGTTTCATGGTCTGAAGCACCCCTTTAAGTATTACTAGGGTGTTTTGCTATACCCTGTAGGCAGAGCTCTGTATTTTTCCCAAATTTGCCGCCCTAGTAAAGTGCCGCCCGGAGAGTTTGCCCCCCCTGACCCCCCCTCGCTACGCTACTGGAAACACTTATTACGTTGGATTTCTTAGGATTCGAAGCTTGAACGTTCCACATTCGTAGCAATTTCTTGCACGAAATAAAAAACGTAAAAAAAGGATTACAGTGGAATAATACTGAAGAGTAAACTATGTTCCAATGAAACTGCCACTAAACAAAACTTACTGCCCTTTATAATATACCTATTTTAGAAGTAAAGATAAAAGAGATGGGAAATGATTGGATATTAAATTTTAATACGACACGACAATTTCTTTAAAATTATATTTGTATTGGAAAGGGACAATAGAGGGAAAGAGAGGCAGAGAAGACCTAGAGATCCAGCACAGGTGAAAGGAAAAGGTTTATGTTTTGTCGTATCATGAACTCAATGGGAGAAGAGACAGGGTTGGAGAATACGCCACTGACAAGAACGTAGCTCTAAAATATAAATAATTTAATTTTTTGGAGTTAGTCACTAATAATAGGTAGACAAACTATTAGTGATGAAATTGATCTTTGTTATCTATTTTGTGGCGATTTTATCCTGTTTGGCTTATTGTCCCTCCCTGATGTTATTGATGCTTTGCAACGGGCTCACAACTACTTGAGTCACTAGTCATTTTATAAATCGACTCTCATATGATCGAGTTACCGCAGGTCACAATAGGACCGATCATTGAACTCCGGCGCAGCGCTGCAGTGGGGACCCCGTGACCGGCTGCGTGTGCTATTGTTCAACCCGGATCCATGCACTTTTATTGTGTCGTATTATGAAGTCGCTATAGTTATTTAAGTGACCTATTGTGTTATGTTATTGCTTTAGGTTAATTGAAGTTGATAAAACATTTATATGGTTAATGTGGAGTGCGATTTTTGAAACTCATGTGTTGAACTCTGCAGTTGAAAATGACAATATTACTATGGAGATATGCATCTTTCTAATGCTGATTAGCCTTTCAAAAATCGCACTCCTGGAGTATGTTTTTTGAAAGTCAAATCAGCAGTAGAAAGATGTACTCGTATATCTCAATAACATTTTCAACTGCTGAGTGAACCTAACTTAAGAGTCTCAAAAATCGCAATCCTGATATCTAACCCAAAAAATGAAGTGAAACCCGGATTGACCGGACAAATACATCCCGTATTTGCTTCATCAGTACACACGGAGACACATCAAGCTATACAAAACCATCAGAAGCTGGCTGCACGACGTTGTACGTTACTCGACCTACGCGCTGCCAGCTTATTATTTTGGTTTTGTGATGATGATGATGATGTCCTCCACGACGTATCCGTCGACGGCGACCCTCATTGGTTCCTGGGATGAGCTCGAATGTGACTGGAGCAACCGAGTTTTGTCTTAAAGACCCTGTTACACGTCGCACAGTAAAGTTGCCCAGTCGAGTTGTACGGCTGGTTTGGTTTTGTACAGCTTGTGTGTCGCCGTCTGTACATGAACCTACTAAAATTAGAACAATACAAAGAAGATTAGTATGGCCCCTGCGCAAGGTAGATTATGTTCTATTTTCCACAAATTAGGTTGAAATTGGGAAAATTCGAGAGATCTGATCGACGTTAAACATGTAAAGCTAGGTCTTACTAGAAATTTTAATGGTAGAGAGTGCAAAACAACAGAAACATTGGGTGTTCATATTTCAATCCAGTCCTTCTAACTGCTACTAACATTCCACTTCAATTGCTACCAAAGCTAGGCTTTGAATAGCAGCAATTCGTGAATGGAGTGCAGTGCAGCGTGCTTAATCAAATCCCTCTTGATAGAGTGCGTAACTAAACTTATGGCATGGTTCATAGAAATTACGTATTATGTTATATTTCGATCATTATTCAAATTATTGTTACGATATTATTATAATTATCGCAAGCCGTAGCTTATAACACTGAGCCCATTTAATCGTAAATGTTCTGGCTCATATTTTATTTACTAATATAGAGTACTATACTCTCTCTTTTCTCTCTTCGTAGAAAAATTCTAATACTATACAGGGTTCTTCTTAATATGCTGACACTTTTTTAAAGGGATGATCAGACCATCAAACTGAACATTTTTCTCTTTGGGACCAACTTTGAAATCGTGAAAAAAAATCTGCTGCCATACATTTGGCTCGAGTAGGTTTGCAGTTTTGTATGGTAGAGTTGATTTTTGTTTCGTAATTTCGTTGTTGGTCCCATAAAAAAAGTTGTTCAGTTTGACGGTCTGATCATCCTCTTAAAAAAGTGTCAGCATATTAAGTTGGACCCTATATTTTTTATTTTTTTTATTTTATTTTATATTATTCGGGATGCTAACAGCCTCTTTTACAAAATAATACTTAAATAACAACTATCAGCCATTTACAAGCATCCATATAGTTGCGGTAGTTTTCGCAAAGGGTAATCGAATAATTTCGGTATCAGTTTACGAAAACACAAAATGAATTTTATAATTCATTTTGAAAAATCTACTTTTCAAAACAAAAGTCGCCATTGTGATTCCGATGTGACGTCATCGTTATAGTAAATTAAACCTAAACGGCCTATTACAAATTACTATACAGGGTGTAAGTGACAGCCTAGCAAATACTGAAACGGTGAACCCAGCCCATCAAACTGAACAACTATCACTATAAGTAGTATTTTTTTCAGGAAACGCGAAAAAAATCAGCTGTCCCATACATTTGAGCCGGGTAGGTACAGCAGTTTTGTATGGGACAGCTGATTTTTTATTCGCGTTTCCTGAGGAAAGCCTTTAGTGATAGTTGTTCAGTTTGATGGTCTGAGTTCACCGTTTCATTATTTGCTAGGCTGTCACTTACACCCTGTATTTATGACGTCACGACGAGTGAAGCTACATGGCGTCTTCCGTTCTAGCGTGGATATTTAAAATGAGTGTTTATAGCACTACCGGATTTAGAAAAGTGAAATGAAAATTCTAGTAGTTTATTACCACTAAATAATCGAATTTAGACATAATTATTTCAAAAATTGGTGTAGTACCAAACCGCAATACCTCCGAACTTTTTTCTTTCCGGTCTCGGGTATGCTTTCCACACGATGTTTTCCTTCAACGCCGAGCTCACTGATCAAGGTAATCACTATGTTTTAGCCGAGCTAAGGATATTGAAATTTATTTATTACTATGAATTTAGTAGCCAGGAATCGAACCTCCTACCTTCTAAAAATTTACAAACGAGAGCAATTTGATTTTCAAATTTTGAATTTTATCAACCTTCGGGAAACTATGCTTTGGGTTTATTTGTTAACACCTTGAAGGTATGTTGTTATACTGCGTGTACAATCGCACATGTTGAATAACTATGATTAGCTGGGGGCAGCTTTGAGCAAACTGAGAGCGATGTTGGATTGCACTGAATAATGGCCTGGGTTTCGGTCACTTAAGTAATTGTCCTGATTAATGGTCGCAATGGAAGATTATCTTCATGATGTGTAACAAATGGGCTAGAAAAAGGTTTTAGAAGTTTATTATGAATTGTGTTAACAAATAAACAATATAAGGAAGGGAAGGCAGGATTTTTATTTATTACAAAGTAATAAATAAAAATTATTTGACTTTCCATACAAATTCTTGGATAAATTTCTAACCATCCATGTAGTAATTCGTTATCTATGTAGTCAGCGAGCCTATTGTACTTACATATTTCTAACTAGCCTGATGCTATATACTATATAGAAATGCATGTAGGTACCTAAATCTGCATTTTAAAATAAAGTTTTCCTTCGAATTGTACGAAAATAATTATAAATATAAATAGCATTATTTATGTAAATCTGAAACCCTTTGGGTTCCGCTCTCGACTAAAGTGTAACTTTCAGCGAAACTCGAAACAATTCTCATATTTAATTAACCCTATTTCAACTCTATTTTATAGTGAATACAACGCATTAGTGGAAGTTTTGAAAGTTGCGAGAAACGTGCAAAATATTGTTTAGTTTTTCTTTGTCTTTTTCTGAGGTCTTGTCGTAGAAAGAGAAGGAACTAGAAGAAAGCAGGTGTCTTTTCATATCACTCAGTAAGAGATGCACATAGCAAATTCGCTCTAGTTAAAAAAGGAGATCGCTACTTATTGCTGTCCTTATCGACGTAGCCACTTTTTTGTTCAACGACGGCTGTCTGACTCCGGAGTCAGACATATATTTTCATACAAATTGTATAGGATTCTATGACTATCGCTGTCTCATACGCGGTTACACTGATGTTACGTCTATCAGCGTAAGCGAAAAATACTTCGCCTATGGGTCTTGTAGATTTAATTGCGGGTCTTAAGTTGTCAAGTGTCAAATTAAGTTCACTGAGATTAACAATCTTTCCTATACCATGTAAACAGAATACACACAGCTTGTGAGAAAGTAAGAAAGATTAATTTTCAGATTTAAATGTGTAGGAATACCATTGTTTATTGTTTATGTTAAGTACGTGGTACGTAAGAGCGACTGGAGCGTTCGCCAGTCGTTCCCACACCACCAACGCGCTAAGTCCAATGTAACTTGATTGTAGGAATACCATTGTTTATTGTTTATGTTAAGTACGTGGTACGTAAGAGCGACTGGAGCGTTCGCCAGTCGTTCCCACACCACCAACGCGCTAAGTCCAATGTAACTCCGATCAAGTGAATAAAATAAATATGTGAAATTACAAGAAATCTTTCCTACTATCCTAACAACACATCTCTAAACCGTAAAGTGGTGACCACTGACAAAGAACACGCAACTTTCAAGATGATTTCGGCGGAACGACTCTCCTGCGCAAAGCGGATGGCAGGATGGACTTAGCGGCGTGCTGACTCAACTTCACCTATCTGCACTTGAACGAGATGGAAAAAAACATGTAACTATGCTATGAAGAAACAAAGTGATTTTCGGGTCCAGAGAGACGTCAAGATAAGAGGAGGTATTAGTGCTCCGCATGGCGAATGTCGACGTGAGCAACGGAACTGCAGCTGTTCGCCGTCCGAGGTTTGCTGGTTTTCCTCCGGGACGGGCGCCTGCTACTGCTCGACGTTTCCTCGCACGCAACGAGTTCACGACGTTGACCCAGTCCAAGTACATGTGGTGCACGCCTTGGAAGTTATGGATACCAAGCTGTACGCACATCATGGACATTCAAGAAGACGACTTCGACTCACGCTACGTACCTACTGTCAGAGAGGGAAAACAGTGTTGAATCTTAAGTGTCGTATCTAGTGTTTCAGTGTTCAATTTTTTGCGTTAAATTTTTCCATGTCGTTCACAGTATGATTTAAGTAACTATTTTACATGATAACGTATTTAGCTCATTCGTATAGCAAACTATGTTAATCATTTCGTAAGAATTAGTTTTTGTAGCATTGTTTCGAGTCCACAAATTCTTGTAATTGTATAAGTTCCTTTGTTGCTGACTTTCGTCACTAGCGATAACAAGTCTCAAGTGTCAAATATTTTAAAGCTGCGCTAACACACTGTGATCATTGTTTGAACTTTGTAACATGAATAACTCTACGCTGACCTGTATGATTTTATTAGATTTGATAGTTTTGTTTCTAATGTTTTTAATTGAATTTGTTGCTACGTACGACAAAACACATGTTGCTTTCTTGCAATCCATGTATTGTCACAAATAATTTTTACCTATCTTTTATACTGTAGATTTATATTCATTAACACGTTGTATAGGTTTAGTGTTTAGTTTGACGTAAAAAGTTGCTCGGAGGTGATATTAATTAAAAGTCAGTTAACACTCTTTATCTTCCATATATTGACTTAAACATACATAATTTAATAACAACACAATATACGTGTAACGCTCTATCCCGATCTCAAGAATGTGTGCTATACTAGTTAATCTTTTTTTGAGTGGCATACCCCCCCCTCGCCTCGCTTCTTCCTCAACCCTCGTGTTACAGTCGGCCATCCTTTATTAACGAGTCCCTTCGTTAAATCATCAAAGTAAATAATATTCCGATAAACCTAACTTTAAAACATTGGTTAGGAATAGGTAGTAATATTATAACAACATTCAATTAACTCACTAAATGCAGTTATTTCTAGACACTCTAAACTTCGAATTTAATCTCAAAATATCATGAATTTTAACATGAAAACTAATAAAGCCGAGATATCTACACGACCACGAAGATACAGTGGTAAAATCAAGAAATTTGAAATAATCAAAATACTTTCGCTGCTTGAATACAATCCAAATAATTATACTCTTTCACATCTTTTCAATTATTAGTACAATAATTATCAATTCTTAAACAAAACATCAATTATATTCAAGATAGTACCAACACAAACAATCCTAGATTACAATCATAAGCACAGCAGCTCTTCAACATCAATTCAATCACTAGCAAGTTAAAATCAATAATAATATCCAAGAAGTATGGTAATCAATCCTAGATTACAATCATAAATCGTCCAACGTTCTCTTCAACATAATTCAATCATTGGCATAATAAAAATCAGAAGATAATAAAAAATGAAAATTCTTAAACTCCCTTACAATATTTGATTGACAGTCAAGTTAATATGCAATCAATCTTAGATTATAGGTAATCATAACAGTTTTAATAGAATTAATATTTAAGATAGTAATCACAATCAACAGTTTTCGGCCATCTTTTAGGAAACGAGTCCCTCGTTTCATATTGGAAAGAAGTAGGTAGGTAGGTAGTATTTGTTATACAATGAGGTAAAACTTAAGATCTTATCAGTGAAGTACAGGGTACTTTAGGTCTTAATATCGAATTGAACAACTATAGTGCATATCTTAGGTAATTAAATTAACATTTTGACAAAAACAGTAAGAGATGGGTTGTCTCTTCCACATCCCTTCAATTCAAACCAAATCACCACTCCTGGGCGGTACATCCTTGTACCAATCCTGCCCTATGGTGAAAAATACAAATCATTGTTCTCAATAACCAATCCGCGGGCGGTACTTTCTATTGTACTCTCTTGTTTCCTGGAGGGCGATTGCGCTTATTAAAACATCTAAGTTCAATACTAATACAATTTCAGTTCAAATCACATTGCAATACAATTACTATTCAACTGTGCTGAATTCCGTATCGCGCTAAGCTAGATTTATTTACAATGTGGCTGACAGCCTTTAACATCTGAGCGATCAGGTAAAACGGCTTTAGAGGGCTGTTAAATGAATTGCGCAATACGTACCGAATGTGTTAAAAGTTGTGGTTCGCACGCGGTCCAATCATGGTTCAGTTGCGATTTATTTAGCGCGATTGCTCTCCTGCCCTACTATGGTAAAGAGAACAAATCATTATACTCAAGAGTCAATTCCTGGGCGATACTTCCTTGTACCAATCCTGCCCGACTCATTCTTATACTCAAGAGTCAATTCATGGGCGATACTTTCTTGTACCAATCCTGCCCGACTCATTCCGGCATTAGAACGCATCTATATCAACCAGGCTGATCAACATCAATCATTTATTCTGTATTGTACCATTGTTTTTCCTCTAGTTTTAATATTTAGTTCGAAACTCTACGTTTAATGATTTAAATACAAATGAATGAACGTGATTTCTTTATTTCTTTCAGTGGTAGTATTAAATACTCGGGTTTGCTATCTTCAATGGAGGTGTAATTTTGATAATCGATACAACAGATACCCTCATCACACCTACCCTTTTAAATAAAAGGAGATTCCTCTCCTAAAGATCGGTTATTGGGTTACAGTTTCTCTTTTGACATTTTGGACTCTGAAGTTTTTGAACTGCTAGTTCCCAAAACTATAGCTTTTGATACCATGTTTTGGCACGACCGATGATCTTAGATAATGCTTAATAAACGGTCTGTCTATTACTTCATTTATAGGTATCTGAATTCTGAACATTAATCCACTTTATTCAACTACATTAATTTAGAATCATAGTTTGTTCCTTAGATAGCGGATCAAATTCCGGTACCTATACCATTGTTCCTGATAGGAAAGCTATCACGTTCATTATTAGATATATTTCTGAATGCATTCCATAAACCCTTTAACAAAATTTGATGTTGAATCATACCTGGGATTCCTTTCATTACAAAAATCTCTAAGATCCTTCTGTAGCTGACTTTCGATCACTATTAATCGTCGCTTTTCTAATTCCAAATCTGCCTGTCTTTCCTTTAGACTCCTTGGTTCACAATTTCTGCAGGTATGACTTTGACTGCGGACATTCATTCGCCTGTTCACTTTTGGGTCTCGTACCTTACTCAGTCTTCCATATGTTGTACTACTCTTTCGTTCACTACTGTCGCGTGTGTCGTTTTCTCCATCCCGTAACATGGATACTTCTTGGGACGATCTTATCCCTTCCCATCGCATTATCTGAAACTTGTCATAACAGTGTCTTTATATCTCATTACATTACAATCATGATTCCGTATTCAAGTCGGTCATTATGTTAAACCAAAATACCTATAATTTGTTCACTTCAATTAGCATAATCATTATACAGTTATCGTGAATTTTCATTATAATAAAAACCAAATATTGAGTGGGCTATCTAATAAAAATATTAAGAAATTCACCCACTTGATTCAAAACATGTAATTACGAGAAAGACCTTGTTTCTCTAACCTTTACAGATTAATACTATAATCAATAAACTTTTCTTTTTGTTAGTTTTGTTATACTCTAAATGTATTTGCTAAGTTTCATTTATTGTACGGTCCTTAAACCCCAAAAGACAAGGCGCATCGGCCATTCTTCTTTCTTAACACATCCTTCGACCCCTAGCCGAGGTCTAGTCCCTTACCTTAGATGAGGCCTAGCCTAAAGATTTTTACATTAAATGCCATAATAATTAGGAATACTATCCGTATTTAACCTTCGTTAATTCAGTCACAGTAACTTGAACTCGATTTGAAGTTTCGATGAACTTGCGAACAAGGCAACACGTATTATTTTCGTCTGACTGCTAGGTCAAGATGCATAACGCACACAATATGTATTTCGTTAAAACACTCAAGTACTCCTTATCTCGCTCATAGGCGTCGTAGGGTCGGTGGCAGGTAACATAAACATCCATACGACCCAACAAAGGCAGCTTTATATTTGAAACAAAAGTTTTTATGCCAATGTTATTAGTCAAATGACTGAAGTAACTATTTTCCAGCTAGAAAACTTTGTAATTTGGTACTTTCATTATGGAAACAATAAATATAGAAAAACAAATAGACTTGATCCTGAACTATTGATTTATTACAGTGATTATTTATTTCATCTCTTGTCTAGTAAAATACGTAAGTATTTGATATTGTTTTCATTATTTTGACATAATTATTATCCATCATCATTAATTATCAATCAGCCCATACTGGGATTCAAACCAAGAAACCCATCATTTATGCAGGAGTCAAACAGATTAAAATTTAGTAATTGATCCAACAAAATAATTAAGTAGGTACCGAATAAAACACATCAAAGACTTCATCGAGTCAGTTCACAAACTAAATCGTTAATTCTATAATCATCTCTTCGCAAACGAAAATATAAACATTAAAAACTTGTGTGAACTTTCATTCATATACCTAATTATAATCTTTATTACTGCTTTATTAACATCAATTGAACTCACCTTGATCAATTTGCAGCTTTTGTGGACGTGGTTGATGCGAAATTAATGAAGTTCGTTCCAATATTTCCGCAACTATCCCTTCTTCTGAACTAAAAAGTTGCTCGGAGGTGATATTAATTAAAAGTCAGTTAACACTCTTTATCTTCCATATATTGACTTAAACATACATAATTTAATAACAACACAATATACGTGTAACGCTCTATCCCGATCTCAAGAATGTGTGCTATACTAGTTAATCTTTTTTTGAGTGGCATACCCCCCCCTCGCCTCGCTTCTTCCTCAACCCTCGTGTTACAGACGGAACTAATTTCTTTGCTTGTTTATAAGTTGATCATATTTTATAAAACTGTTTAAGACTTGTTATTTTTCACATAGCTTCGAGTTCATAAGTTCCAACTAATTTTGTTATTGTATACACTGTTACCAAAACAAAAGTATCCGATTAAATTTCTTTAAAGCCGCGCTGGCAATTATTATGATTGTTTATTCTTCGTAATTTTGAGATGATTGTTTAATATTTACTCTTTGCAACTTGAATGTTTTTGCCGACTGTAATTTGAATAATTGGTTTTAGTAATTCTGTGTTATGTTTTTAGATTTAGTTTCTTTGATTTGTTTAAAAATTTGGGAAATTCTTATTTGTTAAAGGGGGGAATATTGTAGGAATACCATTGTTTATTGTTTATGTTAAGTACGTGGTACGTAAGAGCGACTGGAGCGTTCGCCAGTCGTTCCCACACCACCAACGCGCTAAGTCCAATGTAACTCCGATTAAGTGAAGTAATTAAATGTATGAAATTATCCAGAACTATTTTCTACTATCCAAACAATACTTTTCATAACCCCCAAAAATGTTTCTGTATCCGTAATTTTATCTTTTAGCTGGGTATCAAATTAAAATTTGATTCCGTTTCATTTAGACAGTAGATTAGCTTCAACTATTGAAAAAATGTCCGATTCCTAATTAGCTTTTTGACCTTTCTCTTTAGCAATGAACATTTATTTTTCCTAATAGTAGTTACATAGATATTATCTTAGACATTACTAAAGTCATTCAAAAAACAGATGAGAGAGGTATTAAATAGCTTTGTGGTTCAAAATAGCCTTAAAATTATAATTATTCTCTGAAAACACACAACTTGTAAGAAAGTAGTTTTAGCTGGGTATCAAATTAATATTTTATTTCGTGTCATTTAGAAAGTAGATTAGCTTCAACTATTGGAAAAATTTCCGTTTCCTAATTAGCTTTTAGACCTTTCTCTTTAGCAACGCACATTTATTTTTCCTAACAGTAGTTACTTAGACATTTATCTTAGACATTACTAAAGTCGTTCAAAGAACAGATGAGAGAGGTATTAAACAGCTTTGTGGTTCAAAATAGCCTTAAAATTATAATTATTCTCTGAAACAAAGAATGATTAAAGATAACTTAAGGTTCAACTGTATTTTACCACACTCATACTCGAACGATTGACCCAAAAAGATGCGGACTATGTCAAAACTCTTTGTTTTACGCGGACAACAGCTGACCGTGCTAGTTGTCCACAAACGATATTGGCAAACTTTGTCCGGTCACGAACTAGTTCAAATAACCTATATTTAACGATACTTATAATAGCATTGTGGTTAATACTTTGTTTAGGCCGGCTTATGACTCAGATGTTAGCACATTCCCTAACATAACCTACATAATGATATGGGCACAGTCGGTTTCGACTAACACGCCTGCTTTGTTTCAAAAGCAGTTAGATAGGTACGCAGGATAATACATTCAGTTTCAAGGATGGAACGGTACAAAAACTCTACTTTTTTACAGAATGTGACCTCTACCATCTAAATGAAACACTTTTTTAAGGGGATGATCAGACCGTCAAACTGAACAACTTTCTTTATGCCATAAACATCGAAATCTGTTTTTCCATCCAAAACTTCAAACCTACTCGGACGAGCCTAATGTATGGGACAGCTAATATTTTTTTCGCGATTTCGATGTTGGTCCCATAGAGAAAGTTGTTCAGTTTGACGATCTGATCATCCCCTTAGAAAAGCATATTAAGAAGGACCGTACGGACTATACTAAAGACAAAATTAGTCCATTACTGATCAGAGCTGAGATAGGTAGGATCACAGAACATTTTAAGAGGGGTTAGAAGTGCAAAGTAGGCGTGGAACGTGTCGCCACAGGTTATGCAATGATTTGCATAACACCATAAAGTTCGCAGCGTGGTGCGAGCGAAAGGGCGTGAGTATTTGTAGCAGCGTGAGCGGGAAGACAAGTGGCAACGCCGTCTCCGAAGCAAAAGCGCTACTTTGCATTTCTAACCCTCTTATAATGTTCTGTGGGTAGGATGCAGTGACTCTCATCTTATCGGACACACACGGTGTGGCCATCCATCAGAGATGGTGACGATAACACCTGAATGGCTACGACACCAGTCTGCGGTGCGGGTGGGGTTGGTGCGATTCTAAGCCTGTTCTTTCCTTACAAAGGTATATAGGGTTCTCGTTAATATGCTGACCCTTTTTTAAGAGGATGATCAAGACCGTCAAACTGAACTACTTTCACTACGGCACCAACATCGAAATCGCAAAAAAAAAACCGAAAACGGACGCAAATTTCGATGTTTTATTTGTCCCATAGAGAAAGTTGTTCAGTTTGATGGTCTAATCGTCCCCTTAAAAAGTGTCGGCATATTAATAAGGACTCTGTATTTAGGAGGGGGTTATGTTGACGATCTTTTAGACTTCAATCTGATTCTTCATTTTCTTATATGCTCTGATTGTGCTTTCTATAAATACTTTATTGGCAATTTTAAAAACCAGCACTTATTTCGCTATTGTTTTCATGAGATTCTGTTCTGTTCGTTTAGTTAAGTCTCCAAGGAAATAATGTTCATGTTGTTACCTATAAGAGAGTAGGTATAAATAATTAAATATACAAGCTAAAGACTGAAAATTGCTGAATAATTTATGCGACTGTCGACATCGACTCGACGACTGATTCGATTTCTACACTATGCTCTATCTTTGTTATTTATTAACACTCTGTCTTTAGGGAACCATTCATTTATTATTTAAGGTTCGCCGTTTTCCAGAGCGATAGACAAAAGTGAACAGATACATTTGCTATAGGTATTTCAGCATTGTATCAGCTCTATACGTATGTGTCGAAAATCTACAAAAGTAAATGAATAAAATTGCCCACGTCTTGTGAGTTTTGTGACCGACCTTGTAGCTATCACGAGTAACTCGTGTACAGCATGACCATAAAGAGTTGTAATTGAGGGCGCCACTTTCTTTGCAAGAACGCTCATATTAACATGGCACAACCATACATATCTTGGACATTGTCGCAAACTATCTAAGTACCAGAATCTAGCCTGAACTTGTATTATGATGACTAGACAACGAAATAGAATACAAATACTATACATACAAACATCCATGACTCGGGTACAAATATTCATATTCATCAAACAAATATTTGTCGCTTACTACTCTTCTTCTTGTGACTTTACTATCGACTGAGCAATCGGGACGTGGACGTCAAGATTAACCAAGATTTCGATTACAATATTTTAGTTCCTGCAGCTGTCAATGTTTTTACTCTTTATGGCTAAGCTGAAGATATCGTAAGAAGTATTTAGCCAGTTTTGGAATCTTGCTCAAAATTATCAGCCAAGATTGGTCCTAGTAAAAAAAACTTCTGGTGCTTGTTCAGCGTAGAAGTGCTTGGATTTTGAACCCAATAGTCAAACACTCCGACTTTACAGCTTATTGTTAGTCATTAACCTAACTTAACAGTTAATCATTAGAAAAAGCCCTGGATAGCAAGGTACAGTAGTATCAGGTTTATAAGTCTTACAGAATACCTGCGCAGTTGACAAATTTTAAAAGCGAACGAAATTATATTTACCAATCAGGATGCCTTGCCGCTATTTAATTGCTAATTGTTTTCGCGCACTTTTCGCTGGTATCGGACCTTGCACCCTTTGATTCTAAATGATTCGGGTTTTGAATGACCAGGCTTGCTCTTCGCAAACGAAGATTGATGACACAGACTAAAAAGAAGAACCAGACGTAACGTCATCTAATCATGAGTGAAGCACCCATTTCTTTTGTGTGCGTGCTGTCACGCGGTACATAAGGTGACGGGTTGTCGGACCTGCGCCTAGAGCTATTGCATCTGTGTGAGTGTAGGTCCCTTGTAGAACAAACGAGATTGTATTACCTTGCATGCTTCACATCTTTTTAATGCAATACTCGGTCCGTATTTCTTTCAGGTCCGTGATTGACAATTGGAATTATTTAGGTGTTCGCGCCGTGAATAGTAGGAATCCTTTTACATAAAACCCTCTACCGCTCCTTATCTACTTTTACTTTACTAATGTAAACCCGCCCTAGTGAGGAACAAACAGAATGAAATGAGGTCATTTCTTCGAAATGACTGCCATGGGGTTCCTTAATGTATAATTCATGTCCAAAGCCCTCTGACGTTCGTTTCTGCCCGAGAAGGGACACAAATTGACCGTGAATAGACACTTTGTCTATCGTCCATTTGCAATATTGAAACCATATTGAAACACGATATTAATTGTTTTCGCCTTTATTTTTAACTCCCGACACAAAAAGACGGGTTTTTCACTTTTTCTATGCATTATGTTACCTTTCTTAGGCCCGATTCGACCAAACGCGAGTAAATTTTATTCTTAGATTAAGTCGCCGTTTACTCTAGAGCAAACTGATTTTGCGTTTTACCAACCCTAATCTATACTATGAATAAATTTTACACGTTCAATTTTGCCGGTGTAAAGCTAGACCGAGACTAATGAAATGTCAATGTCACATAATTAAAAAAAAAAAAAAAAAAACCTAATAACAAATTAAAACTGTATACTTAACCTCACATTGCAATAAGCTTAGATCAAAATAAAATGAATGGAAGGCCTTACGCGAACATTTCAAAGCAGAAAAATGAGGCAAAACAAATGAAAGGTTTACTTCAAATAGGCACTTTATGCCCTAGATTTGACCGATAATGGCGCTAGTGTGTATGGACGAAGTGCACCAGTCTAGAACGAGCACCAGTAGTTTGCTTCAACTTACCGCGCTTTAGGCCTATCCATTAATTTTATTTTGATCTAAGGCAATAAGTACCTACGCATACAACGACCTCTTTCTTTAGGTGGATTATACATTCGTTCTTTTAGTACGGGTTAGTATGATAGAAGACAAGTACATGTACAGTAATATAAACATAGAAAATGCTGGAATTCTTTTTCATTCTGCTTCCGTAGTTTTTACCGGATCGCGGTACATCGCGCACTACACGCGCTTGCGTACGCGTCGTCGGCCAGTCAAACAAAGACTGTCGCGTAATTAGTTCTCTTTATACGTTTTAGTTCTCTTTTGGTTCGGACACTTTTGAGCGCGGGCCCAATACGTACGTCCAGTACTTGGTAAGTCAATGTTACATACTCAGCCATAGAACTAAAATTGTCGTTACATCATTAAGGACAACAATAAGTTAACGATCTCCTTTTCTAACTAGAGCTGCTATGTGAATATATATTTGAGTAAATAGGGCAAAACACGTGTTTCCATAATAGTGCCTTCTCTATCTACGCCTAAAACAGACCCCCGGCTTCCAAACTTCCGGGAGGGTCGTATAAACAACGTTAATAATGGTCAAACAAGCCGCACTTAGCTGTCGTTTGCTTTATGTGCTATGAAAACACCTGATCTTGGCGTTTATGCATACAGACGTATAGGGTGGTATAGGCATGGAATCTAATATTTTAAGATAAAACTTATAAACTAACGCATTAAAGCATTGAACTGGTTGAAGCTGCGGTTCATTATAATTGGATTAGACATCGTGGGATCGGGCTAATATTTTGAAATATCCTTTTCTTTATGTTTCAAAAGTATGGCAGACTTTTACTGGAGGTTTACTATTATTAGGTATGCCGGTTTATTCTGAGCTTTTTCTACAAATCGTCTCTGATATCTTAAGTGCTAGCCTATATTTAATTACAACGTTTTTCCTCTGGATAAAGTTACTTTTAAACTTAAGAGATTTTAAGTTTGCAACGATTTACAAGACACTCTAAGCCTAGCTACTTCAGAAATTCAAATAATATGCAAACCAACCTTTTCTAGATCATTATAAAACTTTTAAAAGTCTTCTTTTCTCGTAATCAGCTTAAAACTTACATTACTTATTCAAATTAAGTTTTATTTCGCAAAGTTATTTCTAACCTTAATCTCTATTCCCCCTGTTACTCGGCTATTGCGTCGTTTTAAGGGCAATAAAACATTATGGCTGTGAAGTTTTATTGCGGTTGGTACTTATTGTCAGAAGAAATCACAACACCTCACTTAGGATATTTGGAACTAACAAACAAATATTCGTGCTGTAAGGACGTTAAGCAAAACCATCAAACTCAAGATCGAACTAGAATATTCGGCAGTAGAAGGTCAGATGTAACCGAAACTGACGAGCGTGCATGAAAAGACTGATAAATGTGTCTCTATCTATCCCGAAGGAAAACAGGTGTGATAATTATGTGTGTTAGCATGGTGTCCCATCCCATACAAATGAAATTTTTGGTAAAAAAATGGCAATATATGGTGTTATGGTATCGAATCGTAATTAATGTTTACGTTAAAGTGTAAATTGTTACTAAACATACATGATCTGACTACAAAAAAATCTCATGAGCCTCGGAAAATCAAGCAATTTACTTTGCCCGAAGACTGCCCGCGTTACGGCAGTCGCGTTCCATTGTTTGACGTTGGGCATCTGTACTGTATAGTATTATATAATCTGTGGTGTTAGTATGTAAGCTTAAAGCAGTGTTGATCCAGTAGAGCGTGAAGTTCCATGCCAGAAGAGACTGGTCAAACTCAGTATAGATTCGAATTTTATTAATGAGCATTATGAAACTTATATATGATTTTTAACACCACACTGGCTTTTTGGAGCAGGAAAACATCTTGAGGTATCCTACATGCTTCAATTCGTAAAACGTAACCACTGTCAATTCAGTTAACCCTTTAACTGACCTGGATTTGCCGATTTTTTTAATGTATTTTGAAATTTATAATAATTTCCTGGACTTAGTTTACCCCAAACTAACTGAAAATGTACGCTTTTATGAATAAAAATTGTTTTAAACTAAGCAAACACTATTTTGTCCCTTAGAAAACACATTTACCGTCGTCGTGGAGAAGGATGGCCGAGGGTTGGGCATGTCAGTCTGCGGAGGCGGGGGCCTGGTGAGGATCAGGAGACTTTACCCTCCGCAGCCAGCGTGGAGGACTGGCAGACTTGCTCCAAGAGACCTACTGCTTTCCGCCAACGGAGTGCCGCTTGCAGGGCTCAGTACTTACGTAAGTAGAATATTCCTTATCTAGTTTTGCAGCCATTGAAGATGAATTTATTATTTCAATTACTTTATTTACTTTAATCATATACAGGATGTTTCATAAGTAACAAAAAATATTCAAAACTCTTAAAGGGGGTTGTTTAGACCGTCAAACTGAACAACTTTCTCTATGGGACCAACATCGAAATAGCGAAAAAAAAAATTTTATATCTCATTCATATTTTAGCTCTAGTCGATTTGTAGAGTATGGATGGAACATCAATTTTTTTTTCGCGATTTCGATATTGGTCCCATAGTGAAAGTTGTTTAGTTTGATGGTCTACACCACCCCCTTAAAAGTTTATTTGTATTTTTGTAACACCTTGTAGATGCTGCACTTACCTATTTATTCTATACTTTAGTGAGTGTATTTATTAGATACAGGTCACGATAGAAGCATAAATAATTAGACCTCGTGCTCCTACCAGTATAGGAGTATAATATTATTGGAGCAAGCGTATCGTAAACGATCCATTTGAGAGCAAAGAAAAGTAACAGTTTTTGCCGATCAATATATTTTGACACTTGTACCAGTTGTACACACGGCGACACATCAAGTTACGCAAAACAAACATAAGCTGGCCCAGTACGTTGATTGATTGATTTGTGGTTGGGCTTTTGCAAGCATGGGTCGTTATGCAACACTGCGACCATCCCTGTCCTATTTGTTCGCCCCATGCTCACCCTTATTTACGCATACCTATGGTATTTTCTTTTCATTCTCGGCAATGCAGGTTTCCTCACGATGTTTTCCTTCACCGCTGAACTAGTAAATGATAAATGCAACCGTACATAAATTCCGAAGAACTTAGTGGTACTGGCCAGGAATCGAACCGCGGCCTTATGATTGAGGCGCTAGCTCTCTTCCGTATGGGCATCATCGCTCTTTGGCCGCGCGACGTATTATACATCTACGCGCGGCCAGCTTATTTTGGTTTTGTCCATGTGTACGTGATTCCTAAGTAGCGTATCATAGCATAATTGTCATGACTATATTATTTCCCAAGTAGGGTTCCGATTCTGAAGTAATGGTATTTATTTTTCGCTATGGCATGAAATAACTAATACCAGAAACGGTCATATCTAAGAGCACTTGGTTACGTTCAGTCCAAAAAAATATGTACCTAATAATAAATAAATAAAATATGTACAAAAGGACCTAGTTCTTCAAGTAATTAAGTAGTTAAGTCGCTATAAATCCATTAAAATTGTATGAACCTGACGCATGTTGCTGAAGGAGTATTGGTAAGCAATTTTGACGACGCATGTTGCTGAAGCAGTTTTGTTGACGACGTATATGTTGCTGAAGTTGATTATGTGAGTAATTTAAAATTTATTTTTATATCAATGAAATGTATTATTGTATGAACCTTCTAAAAGTGAAAATATTAATTACAAAATACCTACCAGAAAACCCAAAAACATTTGACGCGAAGTTACTCCACATCCCGATCCCGACACAGAGGTGTGGCCAACTCAATTAGTCGCGAAAAATGTGGCACAGCAACAATCTGCAGACGAAATAAAAACGTAATCATAAAAACGCGTGTCATGGCTAACAAAAATAAACATTCTAAAAACGCCATTTGCTAGCACTTCCCTCGCCCGCGTTAGGCCATAAACGTAAAAAGTTTATGAAAACTTGGTATCTGCTGCAGGGCCCGGCGAAACGTAATAAACTGTAAAATGTCTCGCACTAAGTTAGATCAAATTGTAAAGACCTGTGTGCCATACTATGACAATGTAATTTTATTTACAAGATAGCTTTATTATTGCACATAGTTCAGTTCTTCCTTTTGTGACTTAATCGTCAACTATTGAGGCAATTTAAAGTGATGCGATGTATAAAAATCACAATCACAATTCCACGCGATTGTCAAACATAGTTCCTGAGTTTAAGTCCTGGTTCAGTCAATGAAGTTCTTTCATCTACTTCTTCTACGTGTTAAGACATCGTCTTCTAGATCTCATGGCCTCATTTTGAACACTCAAAGTCCGCTAAGCGTTATTTATACTTATTTCATAAAACGCACTTAGGAACTTGAAAACCTACTGGTACCTGTGCAGAATCAAAAACCAAAATTCGGTCAGAAGTCAACCTCGATACGACCATTGCTGATTGACTAATCTGTCCACTAGCACGATTGATTGTCAGGCATAATATAACTCGAAAAGAAGAAGAATTAAGACTTAATAGGTATAATCCTATTTAAGGCTATTTAAGACAATTTCAGAGACGACTGGATCGTTCTATGATGCACAAGTTTTTATAATGCTGCCAATTAGCGTTTCTTTAGTCCATAGACGTAACTAAAACTTTCATAATAAAGATGACACGATGATTACTAATGATAATGATTGTATGCTCTAAAACAAGTACCCTCAGCAGTACCTTGCACCAAATGCTGAAAGGCAACTTGAACGTTAATTACCGAAAGTAAGCAGTTATAAGCTAAGCAAGCATGCTTCGACCGCAGGATTCGAGAACGACTTTAGTTTAACTATGCTTTTAAGCAAGCTCAGTGCTTACCAACACTATTAAAAAGCTCTTAGTCTAAACTAGTTCACATCAACATATTCCAAAACAATCTCAAACATTTACTTAGCTTTGACAATATTGTGAACTAACATCAAAGATGAAATATGACGATCTTGAAAAAAGACAAGAGGGCTTTTTCTGTAACTTGCCGCTTATAAATCGATGTACCTACCTGTGACATGACTGTGATAATTAAGTAATTTATTTTCGCGATCATGTTTTCAATCGTCAAAAATTTAAGAATCGTCAAGAACTTGACGCGTCACAGTTCCTGACCATTCTTTAATTGATTTACTCCTGATTGAAATGTAGGTAGGTAGTTACCCGAATGTAATTGCCTATGAATGAATGAATGAATGAAATTTATTGTGTATGGATTCAGGTACAAGCTTTAGCAGAAGTTTTGCAGTGATTTGTCTCACTGAAGCCTACCTTTGCAGGCATACCTATTGATTAATACTGTAGGTACCATTTAGGGCATAGACTGAATACAAACACTTCCTCTATCTTAATACTCTGAACAGATGAAAGGAGACATACTCTAACCATAACAATGAGGGTCCGTAAAGACAAGCTAGCTAACTTATTGTCAGAGTGAATTCAAACGACCCCAGTTCTTATGCGCAAAATTAGATTCTATTTCAAGGTAAATAGAAGCTTAATCTCTTTCTTGCACTACAAGTTACTGCTCGGTCACGAAATGAGTTCGCTAGTTTAGACGTTTTAAGTTTTTATAACGAACAAACATTCGAAATCCTACGTAGTTTTTTTTAATTAAAAAATTCATAGCGTTATTTGCATGGGTCCAGCACTGCGTTCCAATGTCGTGTGAGTTTTGGGAGAATCGTTATCTAAAAAATTGTGTTATAATGTACAAAAACCTAGTGTAGAGCCTCGCTCTTGGCAAAGCCATAAAGCACCCCAATAGCGACCACCTGCAAAACCTACTAGAAACGCGAATCTCCTACGTTAGTTAAGTACTTTTCAGATTGACTCAAGCTTTCCAGAGTGATAAAAGCTAGCTACTTCACCGTAATATTTTATCCATCCAAACAAGAAAGGTTTGGACAGACCATACTTCGTAGATCATCGTCAAAATCTCTACCCTAAGGCAATTTTGTTAACTTAATACGATAATCCCATGTCTAAGGAAGTAAAGCCATCAAAGAAACTGTCAGAATCTCAACAAAAGATAGCCTATTAAAAGATTCAACTCGCCGGATAACGTCTCAAATGAATTTCAAAGCAGTATCAATTAACATTATCAACAAACCCTTTTCGGGTGTTAAGAGAAAATCAATATTTATAATAAACGAATGGGCCATTAACTCGATTTTGTTGGAAATTCAATTATTTCTGCGCCGCAGTCCGTTCGTTTCGCCGTCCTTCCGACGGGGTGTGGAGTTGCTGTGCCGGGTCTGACGTTGCCGCAAATTTGATAGAAGCTACGTGATAGATTTTACAGAAATAGACTTAGACTTGGAGGAAACCTTGGAGGAAAGGAGAAATTTAGCACATTACACATTGTTTTAATCTCAATAATCGATGCCGATGACGGCCTATTTGTATGGAAGACTAACAACAATTCGATCTAAAACGTTCAGGTCAGTCATATTTATTAGTAAAACATTACACATTTTGTCCCGTCTGAACATTGAATAAAACAGCCAAAAAAAAAACTTATTTCAAAAAGTTACGTATTTCAAAAAATATAATTATAAAATAAAATGCAAAGACAACAAATTTGTCGTCCGTGAAGTTTAGTCATTTGTTGTATCTCCAAGATTAGTTTGTTGAATCTAGGTATAGGTATGCAACTCTTTATACATTATGTAATTAATTACATATCTAGTGTTATGATCATGTTATAATACTTGGTACTAACAGGTGCATTCTAATTATAATAATTACTTACATCTATTCTTTCGGCGCGTGTCAAGTTCTGTTATTTGTTTTATCGCATTTTCATTCATACGACTCAATTAATTTATTTATTTTAATCTTCTTCTTTTGAGTTGGTGGCTTTGAGTTTGACTTGCTGGAAAAAAGAGGCCTACGCCCAGCCGTGGGTTGACGAGTTCTTCTTTCCCTCGGTCACACTGTCTCTGCTCCTGGATATCGGACCTAAAAGAATTTAAGTACCAAAGAATGATCATTCACTATAATATACCGATTCCATCTAATTACCTCGAAAAAACATGGCGATTATAATAAAATTTATACGTACCCTTTAATTGAAAGAGATAAATAATCTGCCAGCTATAAATTGAAAATTTTTCTCTATAAAACGTCCATAACTCTAAAATAATAGTCCTTTTATTTTGGCACTTTGGCTCTGGCTCGATAACGGTTGTCGCTGTCAGTTTTGAAAAATAGCTAGAACCGCCCCATTGTTCCCTCCACTGAATTAGCGCACGCTAGATTTATACAGGGCGCTCTATTAATGGTTGTGACTTAACCCGCAAGCTTTTGTTCCATGGCTTTTGAAATTATATTCGCTAATACCTCGTTGTATTATTACAATCATTGAGGTTAATATGGACGTTTTTATATCAAAAGTTTTCCTACAATTTAAAGTGCAAATATAAGGATATTGCTATTCAACTCTGCCATTACTCAAGCATGTAGGTTACCCGAAACGGTTTCAAATGACCAGTGTATGCTTGAAAAATCGATGTTACGTGCTGCGGAAAATATCCGGATACCAATATTTCCATTCGAGCTGCAATAGTTCACATTTGATACTTCTGTGAAAGAACGATTGGAGTAAAATATTCTCCGGGGCCCTTTATGCCCAGTTTTCTCTTTTTTTTTTTCAAACTACTAACAAATTCATACCCAGCTTTTGTTCTCTGTGTAACTTTGGTCTATAGATTGACCCTTTAAAATGATATTTCTTAAGATTGGTATTTAATAGATATCAGTTCAGTTGGATGGACTAGCTAATCTTTACACTACAGCATATTAAGTCAGTATTTTTTTATGCGATATGGCTCATGCTGCTGATTCGAAAGAAGGGGTGAATCGGTATTCGTAATCAGACAGTCAGAAATTTGGAAAATACATATTTTTCCTTTTTTCAGTAGTTAGGACTATTTTCAAATCTTCTAAAAACTACTAACACGATACTAAATCTCATTAAACACACTACAAAATGTCTTGTCGTAGTGAATTTAACCTATCGAAATCGCGAAAACAAAATCTATGTTGGAAACATTAAATTTAATTTTTAGCATTAGTTCATATAAAGTTGGCAACACTTTTTTGTATCTGTGGTTTTGTCTTTCTTCTTTCTGAAATAATCAAGGGATAAGCTCAAGTTTTTGGTGTTTTGTTAATAAACCCTGCCTGGTAAGGACTAAACAAAATTTCTGTCTTGCTATCGTGCTTTCACTCTCTTTCTATTTGTGCGCGAACGAACGAGATAAAAGGTGTGATAATGGCCTTATCACACGCATCATGATACGGCTTCTGCTCAGCCCAAATGTATGGGACAGCTGATATGTTTTCGTTATTTCGATGTTGGTCCTATAGTTGTTCAGATTGATGGTCTGATCATCTCCTTAAAAAACTGTCAGCTGCTTAATTATTCCGTATGTTATGTTTCATTAAATGATAATGTTTCAGTTACTGTAACTATTCCATGTAACTAATAGAACATGTTAATTTACAACACCCTCTATGTTAGAATTAGAACTACAATGATAGTACGGTGGGAATGTGTGCCACGATTAGATACTGTCTCTTGATTAGAGAACAGAATTACGGGTTCAAATTAACGCAGAACTCCACTAGCTGTGTTAGTTATATGCTAAATTAAAATTAAATTTGCTATGGAGAAAATTATACTGTGTTTAATTCAAGCATTATTCAAGGACTGTTTTATTATAAGTTTCTGTAGAATCAATTCGTCGCGGTCTGCGTTCACAGTCTAAAGGTGGTTGCTAGGAAGTATGAGTTGAATTTTGAGCAATACATCTATTGTAAGGATGCGATTACTTATAGCCCTCACAATCTGTGAAGGCCATAGATTTAGTATATACTAAGTTAGATCGGCTACGGATTATCCAAGGCGAGACCAAAAAAACCGGAGATTTTGGGAAAAAAGCGGGATTCGGTTCGTTGACAACTGACGCTAGGTCCATGCAGGCTCATAGCGTGTTCGTGAATAGTCTCGTCTATCTATCTCGCTCTAACATACTTTAATGCTATGCCCTTCTCTTTTGCAGTTCCGATCTAACGTAGTAATTATATACATACTAAATCTACCGTGAAGTCTCAAATCATTGCGGTGCGAAGCGACGAGACCCAAAAAGTTTTTTTTTTTAAGTGAAACTTTTTAGGCTTTGAAATTCGGATCGGCAACCTTTTCGTGTGACGGAAGTTCGAAATTTGACAGCTGCGGAAGTTTCACTTCTATTGTGATTTGTGTAGATATAGACAGAAGTCCGCGACCGCAACCGCTGATCGCTGTGATTCTACGTACCTACTAATTACCTACTCTTTATTTTTTGTCAACGAATTAGTTAATTAAAGTAATTGCTTCATAAAAATTCAATTTTTTTTCATATAAATACCTACCTACGTATATTAAATTTCACAAAATCAAATTAAAATACATAATTTGAATTTTATTCAGCTTAAGTAACTAGGCATATTAATATTCAGTGAGGTGAAAACGAAATGAGGTCAGACAGAAGGCCTGTGCCCTGCAGGGTGATGAAAACAATGTAAAACGAATGTGCATTAAATATTTTTGAATACTTACACGATACACGGTGTAACGAAAACTCTACCCATCAAACTGAACAACTTTTACTGTGGAAGCAATCTGTTGGAGCAAAAAGAAAATCAGCTGTTCCATAATAAACTGCATAAGTTGGGAATGCGCGTCAACTCCACTCAAACGTATGGAACAGCAATTTTTTTTAAACTTATATATTATGATGATTTATACCAGTGTAAGACTACGTACACTGCCTTTCTATTTACAAATTAAGAACCCAGGGGAAAAACATTGAGTAATTATGTACCTCAATGGGGAAAAACGAGATTCCATTTTACCAAATAATTATGATGAAGAGAAAAAGAAAAAAAAGATTTTTTTACGTTCAAAAGACTACTTATCAGTTTTTGCCTGTACCATAATTTTTTAATTTAATAATGTTGAAGGAGTTAATATTAGCCTATTTCTTTAATAAAAGATGTAAAACTTCATTACCAGAACTTTAAAAAATATCCAAAAACAAAAATTTTTTAACGATAGACTCCCTTCGTTTTTCCCCTGGACTGTTCAAATGTTAGTGCTCTACCTGCCTACTGCCTAAAATTAGCTGTAAGTGAATAGGTTAAATTACCTTATATAAAATATTAAGACTAAGTATATTAAGACAATTTTCAGTGTAATTTTTAGATTTGCACTACCAGCATAATTATGATTTTGGTTATCGACATTAAAAATCCAATAACTCTGATGTTACGTATTAATTTGGTAACCGCTATTGCTATTATAAAAGTAAACATTTTCAATATTACGTGCTGTATTTTATGCAGCCAGGTGCGCAGTTATACCAGAAATGCAATAAGTAATTCAACACAATAACTGGCTATCCAATCAATCCATTGTGAATTTGTGACATATTTTAGTAACTGACGGTGAATTTTATATCAAAATGTGTCCCTAAAGGGTAGCTACCCATCGGAAGTATTCTTTTGTAAGCTTTCAAAAGCGTTAAATTTTTCACAGCCAATGCTCACTTTTGAATAGCACAAAGAGACGTTTCTTTTATTTTCATTACAATCGAAGAGCGGAATGAAGTTGGAGAGCGTCGGTGGCACGTTGTGGAGAATTATGGACACACAGACTCAACGGGCGGCCATGTACCAATGAGTTTTTATAACTTATGTACGTTATACCGACTGCTCTCAAACGGTGAAGGAAAACATCGTGAGGAAACCTGCAGACGAGATGAAGATGAAATTCTGATCTGTATGTGAAGTCTACCAATCCGCTTTGGGCAACCGTGGTAGACTAACGTCAATGCCCCCTCCCTGAGGGTAGGCCTGTGCCCTGCACTTCATCCTAAAACGTTGAAGTATTTAAATAATACTACAGACAAACATTGAGGTACTATGTTAACTAGAGAAGCTACCGAGAAGTAATGTTTTGTAACACGCGTTAGGGTGCACGCGCTCTAACCCACTTAGCCTGTGCCAGGCGCTCGTCGCAGCCTGACGCTCCCAGCACGCGCCCCACACTGCTGATCATGGTGCACAGATTTTGTTCGCGTTGTCTGCTCTATACATAATTACTCAATGCAGACAAACCACGTATTCTACTTTCACACTTCAACCTATCATTATCCAATTACAAAACACCTCTATAATCAAACGATTACCCTAATTAATCCTCACATTATAGGAAGCTCTAGAAGTCCTGCGCACGGCGCCTGCGCGAGTTGAACTGCGGGTGTGTCGACCACCGCCTGACGTCCTGGAGAGTGTGACCCCGCCGGACCCCCCAACGCCCCCCGTGCGGACTCCGCACCCTCCTCATAATCTGCTCCCGTTGGATCCACTTAACTGCCACCCCATGCATGCCAGGTAAGTCTACAACCAGCAACCTTTTTGACGGGCATAGGTCCATCACCATTTCCGCCAATGTAAGTCTAGTAAACTAGGATTAACGGCCCAGCCCAGCTAATCTGTCTTTGAACCCGCATCTTATTTAGTCAAAGATTCATAGGAAAAACAAGCATCCAACTTCCCTCCTTTGTGAACAGGAGAGCTTTAGAAAAATCAAGGCTACTTAGTTAGCCAACACCATGAATAACCTATGGCAGGGTTGAAGGTCCTCAAAGTATCGCAAAAACATAAAGGAGCAACTTATGGAAATTGAGTTGAGAGTGGATCAGGCGCCCAATGTTTTCAATTTCAAGAGCCCTTGGCTTGACTCCTAGAATCCCCGCGCGCACATCGTAACCGAAGCCGGGTTCTCTTAACGTGCTCGTAACCCTCTGTTCAGCAGCCATTAGATCCTCTGAAGATCATATGCATTAATCGAGAGTTTTGTCATTCATCGCCATATGTTCTGGAAATTATAAGCCCTCTCGAACACTTCACCTGTCGCCATTCAGGGTCCCTGGAATGTCATAATGACGATCCATCCTATTGGTATGTACATGCCAATGGAATCGGGAAAATATGGCAAGATCTGAGCGACTGCGCAATTACGATATCTGTAGTGAAAGACTCATTGTATAGTAAATGCAGGGAAGATAAGAGATAATTACTGTTACGAGCATTTCACATAATGTATACGCGGATAATCTTCAACCAAGTTATACCACGAAACTAATAAAGGAAAAACATTCCATAAGCGTTATGAATTTGGCCAATCCGCACCCCTCTGTCTTAAATGAGTCGTTTACATACATTCTTCGCACGCTATTACGCCATCAACTCATCACACTCATGAACTCATTTACAGTCTTATTCCTTAACGTATTGGATGTATTTTTGTTCAGGCTATCACAAACGACGAGCAGCGCGACCACGTCGTCGTCAGAAGGTCGGGGAAGACGAGAACATAGTCCAGAAGCTGATCGAAGGGACCTACACCTTCCTGACCTAGACCAGCCTTTACCTGTTTACGATATACAATACGGGGTAAGGTACAATTTATTTTGTTAGGTGAAGCATTCATCAAAACTGTTATTAGGTACTCATTTCACGGGCGTAAACTATTTGTATAAAAGATTTAGTAGGTTAAAAATGTTACGTGAGAGATTCTTTCCTTATATTATGATCTGTTTAGACTTTGGTTATTATTTATAATTGGTATACAAGGTGTTTCATAAGTAACAATAAATTTTTGAAACTCTTAAGGGGGTTGTTAAGACCGTCAAACTGAACAACTTTCTCTATGGGACCAACATCGAAATCGCGAAAAAAATAATTTTAAATCCCATACATATTTTAGCTCTAGTAGATTTGTAGAGTATAGAACATAATTTTTTTTTTTCGCGATTTCGATATTGGTCCCATAGTGAAAGTTGTTCAGTTCGATGGTCTTATTTGTAGTTTTGTAACACCTTGTATACATATCTTTTATCCGAATAAAGCACCGTAGAGACATTAATCGACTATCTCGAAAAATATCTTATACCTGAGCACAGAATTGCTGATACGCTCAAAGAATCGATAAGTAGAGGCTCAGGCCTTCAGTTTTCTGTTTAATATTTATAGGGAGAACTGTGAATAAATAGCTCTCCAAAACATGGCCCAGAATTTGCTCTCTTTTCGTAACATTCCTTGCTATATAACTTTTTAATGGGAGCTCAATTTCCATCTCGAATTAATAAAACTTTTTGTTCGGGCGTTGCGCAGGATGACGGATCGGTGGTAAGTAAATTATCCTTAACTTTATGAGTTTATGAGCAAAACTAACGGATGAGATTAGTTCAAAATGAGATTCGTTTAAAATTGTTTCGGCGACTATTAATCACACTGTATGTGGTGATAATTAAAAGTTTGGTCCAGCTATGAAATAATTTTCAATTCGAAACACTGATTTAGTTTGCAAATTCATTTTAGCTTCCGGGGCTATATTTTAATACAATGAAGGCACAATAGTAATAATGACCGTGTTTTCATTTAGAGAGGAGTAGTGTATTAAATATATAAAATAAAACTATCACTCAGTTGCAGAAACGCTCAATAAAGTTAATCCTCCATTAAATCTCTTGCTGTCACTTTTGGTCTTGTTGACGTAGTAAAAGCTAGCAAGAGATTTAATGGAGGATTTACTTTAATGAGCGTTTCTGCAATTGAGTGTAAGTCACAAATCTCAATAGAAGTCTGTGGTGTAAGTATATTTTGTATAATACCTAGGAAAAGTAACTCAAGGATAAAACAAATGAGATTTTTTGACAGTAGTTAAAGTTGTCTAGTTATGTTTTTGATCATAAAGATGGTATGATCCTCCCTTATTGAAGGGACATTGGTTAGGTCCAACAATTTTGATCTTCAAACATAATATTAAAGCATCATGACTTTCCAGGAGTTCGATATAATAATGACGAAAGTCAACGGTTCCCTCGGCTTCACCCTGCGCAAAGAAGATCACAGTGCTTTAGGGCACTATGTACGAGCTCTTGTCCGCGAACCTGCACTCAGTGACGGCAGGATTCAACCTGGAGATAGAATAGTTGCGGTAAGCATCTTTGAAAGTTATGTGGCCCTGGTACTTTTCATAATTCATAATTCATAATTCATAATTGTTTATTGCTCACACAGAGTACATGATAGGTGGAAACAATAGGTAAATAAGTTACATCTGTGAACCTTATAAACTTAAGGCATTGCAATTTGAGAGTGTAACATTAGAGATGTTTGAGAGGTACATTCCAATTTTATAAATATAGGCAAGTAATTATGTATAGCATGCAGTACAAATTTACAATCTACCAATGCATTACACACAAATTAAAATTAAGTATTTGAGAATTAATAATGAGTTTACAAGTCAATAAAAATTAATTAATTATAATTACGCAATTTTACAATGTCAATTCATAATTAGTAAGTTAGTGTAAGTTCATGTCAAATCATTTAAAAATTATAAGTAGTCATTAGGTACCATAAACTTAATATTTGTCATTAGCATACAATTTTGTCAGTTAGGAATTCGTCAATGTCGTAGTAAGCCTTTTCAACTGCGTAAGAACGGTTCACTTGATTCGTAATGCCAAAACACGTTTCGTTTAATTACACTCCTTCTATGACGTGACGAGTGGTGAACTGGTGACTCTTCCACTGAGTATTATTTTAATCTATACTAAACGAACAGAACAGAATCTCATGAAAACAATAGCGAAATAAGTGCTGGTTTGTAAATTGCCAATAAAGTATTTATAGAAATCGTTTAAAGTGGAAAGAAAGCACAATCAGAGCAATTATAGTATGTAAGAAAAAGAAAAATCTGATTGAAATCTGCCCTATTCCAAAAGATCTTCAACATAACCCCCTCCTAAATACAGGGTCCTTCTTAATATGCTGTCACTTTTTTAAGGGGATGATCAGACCATCAAACTGAACAACTTCCTCTATGGGATCAATACGAAATCGCGAAAAAAAATTTGCTGTCCCATACATTTGGCTCGAGTAGGTTTGCAGTTTTGTATGGAAGAGCTGATTTTTTTTTCGCGATTTCGATGTTGGTCCCGTAGAGAACGTTGTTCAGTTTAATGGTGCGATTATCCCCTTAAAAAAGTGTCACCATATTAAGATAGGTGATATGAATGACCCATTTTTGGGAAATGTCTTTTGTATAAATGGAAGCCTTTAGTAGATGAGATGTAAGACGAAGCGTGTTATGGCATTACCTACTTCTACGTGGTAAACCCGCGTAAAGCAGGTAAAGTATATCAATCAATCAAATATATCTACTTACCTACTGTATTTTACACCAAACATACAACCGGTATGTACCTTAATACATCGCGTTTTTAGGGTTCCGAAGTCAACAAGGAACCCTTATAGTTTCGCCATGTCCGTCCGTCCGTCCGTCCGTCCGTCTGTCCGCGGCTTAGCTCAGAGACGCTTAGTACTAGAAAGCTGTAATTTGGCATGGGTACACATATTAATCACGCCGAGAAAGTGGTAAAATAAAATTTTGAAAAATATTTTTTTTTAGGGTACCTCCCCTACCCGTGAAGTGGGGACGCAATTTTTTTTTCTCGTCTATCCCATGGTGTGGGGTATCGTTGGATAGGTCTTTTAAAAATACGGTGGGTGTGGGAAAACCATTTTTCGATTTAGGGATCCGTTAGCGAAATATTAAGCTTTAAGGTGCTAATTTTTGTTAGAGTCGAGTGTCCCCCCCCTCTGCCAGCTAAACGGTTGTTTCTAGATATGTGAAAAAATTCATGGCAGTAGTGTATATAATGAAATTAAAAGGAAAACTATCACCGCTAAGTTAGCTTTACAAGTTAACGAGTAATAGTCGACCAACTTAAAAAAAGTACTTTTTAGACTTTATTAGCCGTCAAACCGTAGTATAAAACAAAAAGCCCCCTTCTAAGTTCGTATATTGTGACGGGCAACTACGGAACCCTACCCTGCGCGTGGCCCGACACGCACTTGGCCAGTTTTTTCATTTATAGAATGGTGGGAAAATACGAACTTTTGTTTTCGTAAAACATATTTGTCAATATCCTTCGAAACGTTGGAAAACATTTACAGAATTAAATTTTTTTCAATAAGTTTTCAATTTATTAAATTCCTCGTATTTTGCTTCCTTATTAAGATATACGTTGTTTTGCTGTCAATAAGGCGTTAGGTATGTTGTCATGTACTACATTAATTATACAAATACGAAATAACGCTAGAGAACTAAATTGTGGTTTTTGAAAGATCTCGAAAACATCTTAATAAACAGCATTAACAAGTCAACGACAACGTTGAACTAATCCTAGGAAAATGAAAATCAACAACATTGGACTTTTAAGGGTATATTACCGTTGGCGCGCTCCATACAAACGTAGTCTGGTGATATTTTCAATACTATCCAATTAAAGTCATTGAAATTTTTAAGAAACAATCTAGAAACTAATCTCTATGTTTGCATGGAGTCCGATTTTCGTTAAAATGTATAGTTTTAAAGTTACAGTGCCTCAAAGATTTCCATAAAAATCTTAAATTAATCCTAGCATTAAAACTGTATATTTCGTCGAAAATCTGTCTTCATACAAACATAAAAACACGTTTCTGAAAAATTTCATTGACTTTAATTAGATAGTATTGAAAATATCACCAGACTACGTTTGTATGCAGCGCGCATTTGCGCTCCCGGAATAAACTTCTCTTAATTTGTGCGCGATCGAACGAACGGCATAAAAGGCGTGGTATACATATACAGGGTGTTTGGTAGGGAGGTGTACATACGCCTAGGGTAGAAACTAGGGAGGGTCTGCTACCTACCCCCGCCCATTATATTGACCTTGGCCTCAAGGTATTATTTTAATGATTTTTTTTTTATTTTTAGAAAAAAAAACGATTTTTAAACTAAAACTACCTCTAGCTCAAAATCTATCCATAGGACAGGTCTGCTAATGGTCTTGTTTTAATTGTTAGAGTCTTAGTGTACTGTAAAAATTGATTTCACACCCGAAAATTGTAGAGAAGAAAAGTTATGGGGCCTGAAGTACCGTAGTAAGGTAAAAAAATAATTTTAAGGGCAACTTTCTAAGGGGCCCAATAGGCCCATAGGGCCCAAGTATCGGCCCATAGTCTTTCAGCACGACGGCTGTCCTGCCCATTGGAGCCTAGCAGTGAGGGAGTTTTTAAACAACTCCTTCCCTGATGCTTGGATTGGTCGGGGCGGGCCAATTCCCTGGCCTCCAAGGTCGCCTGACCTTACCCCGCTTGACTTCTACGTCTGGGGAAGGACGAAAGAGTTGGTGTACGTAGAGGAAGTACCAACAAGGGAGGTTTTGATAAGCAAGATCCACGCCGCTTTCAATACGATGCGTGATGAAATGCTGTTTGCCACGGTGACCGTGGAGATGAGGAAGAGGTGCCGAGCTTGTTTACAAGTTAATGGTCACCAATTTGAACAAATTTTGTAATTAAATTAGTCATTAAACCAATTTGCGTTTCATTTGCTATCCTTTTACGATCGGACACATTTAATTTTCATTAGTTGAAATTTTTGATTAAAGTGCCCTAGTTGCGGATATTAATTAATAACTTCAAAACTACAAGTGATAATAACACTTTAAGCATATCGTTAGAAAGGGTATGGACTGGGGATGTTTTTAAAAAATCAGAAGAACTCCAACCCTGTTTTTTTTTTTAAACCCCTTAGAAAGTTGCCCTTAAAATTATTTTTTTACCTTACTACGGTACTTCAGGCCCCATAACTTTTCTTCTCTACAATTTTCGGGTGTGAAATCAATTTTTACAGTACACTAAGACTCTAACAATTAAAACAAGACCATTAGCAGACCTGTCCTATGGATAGATTTTGAGCTAGAGGTAGTTTTAGTTTAAAAATCGTTTTTTTTTTCTAAAAATAAAAAAAAAATCATTAAAATAATACCTTGAGGCCAAGGTCAATATAATGGGCGGGGGTAGGTAGCAGACCCTCCCTAGTTTCTACCCTAGGCGTATGTACACCTCCCTACCAAACACCCTGTATATGGAACGATAACTCCGAACAAAATCTCCTTAATTTTTGGCACCATGAGTTTTGGCGGCAAACGCCGTAATTGGAGTCGCCATAATGATTGAGTCTTGCGAGCTTGCGTGGTGTACACCAAAGTTCGTGGGGGCATTTTTTGACGTGAATTATACTTCCATATTTATTTCTTTATTCGTAGGGTAGCATGCATATTAATTCAGCCTATATCTATTGATGTTAAGTCCGAGTGCGCGAGACAGTTGACAGCACATGACAATGGGATTGGACGTGAAATCCATGAAATATCGGAATACAATTTTTTTACTTTTGGACGAGCGTAAACTTTTGTGACTGGCGTCATAATAATACATACTTTATTCTATAGCACAGAAAAAAACTATTCTACAAAAAATTTATCATTACATGACATGTCAGGGTTGACTTCCTCTTACAACCTCGCTTAATCAGCACTGGTGACAGTATAACATACAGGATGCAAACTTTAGCATAGCATATGCTCACTCCCCGAGGGGGTAGTCAGAGATATTCTGAAACCTCAGAACATCCACGTTTCACCAGTAGTACCGAAACTCTGTCCAGTGTGACGGGGGGTGAGCCCGTCGCCACTTATAATGGACAGTGGGTACAATACACGCCTCGAAATTGAAGCATGCAGGTTTCCTCACGATGTTTTCCTTCACCGAAAAGCCAGTGGTGTAACAAATCGTACATAAATTCCGAAAAACTCATTGGTACGAGTCGGCTTGGACGGGGATCGAACCATCGCCTCCTGCACGGCAGGCAAGGTTACTCGCCACTGGACCACCACGGCTTTTTGCAAACTTAAATGCATTAAATACTTTAGAGGATACTTCAGACCATCTGTTATGCAGGACTAACATTGAGATCGCGATACAAATCTGCTGTTCCATACAGTTGGGTCGAGTGGCCATTGACGTTTTCTGGAGAAACGTTTATCGCGATTCGGAAGTTGGCTCATCAGTTTGATGTTCTGGAGCATTCCTTAAGCTTAAAGTACCTATGTATAAAAGGACTTAAGATTACACCTAGTTCAATTCTATTAGGCAGCCTAAGGCCCTGTTTCACCACTTCTGGGTAAGTTCTTGTTAGCTTATCCGACAGATAGTTTTGTATGAAATTATGTCAAAATATCTGTCGGATAAGCTAAAAAGAACTTATTCAGAAGTGGTGAAACAGGCCCTAAGTCAACTATGCCTCTAAGGTAAACGACATCTCTTTCACCAGGTAAACGACACGCCGATGTCGAACATGTCACACGCTGAAGCGGTAGCATTCCTGCGCGCATGCGGCTCGGAGGTGCGCCTGCGACTGTACCGCGACCACGCCGCCACTCCGCTGTCCCCGATGTCGCCGAAGGAGGAACCCACCGACTCTGATGCGCCTATGAGCAGACCTAAGCCTCCTTTAAGGTAAGTTCCCATACCAGGATTGGAGCGAAATGTTTTATAACCGCTTAAGTAAACTCGTGACCAAGTTTCCTTTTGGAATATTCAGAAATATCTGCTACCAATTAGCTTTATTGACATTAAAATCCTAATTAAAAATGGTTTTTACTTAGATGCCATAGCGAGGTTTAGCTTTAATCAATTTAAAGGTAAAAAAAGGCCATTCTTAGAAGAAAAGAGCGTCTTCTGCTGTCTTTACAGACTATTATTATACAATAACAGTTGTCAAGTAATATTTGGAACACAGTCAATTTATTAGCGACACACCAATATTTGACATGAAAGCAGTCGTTCGCAAATTGCGAATTCCTAACACGATCTTTGTGGAATGATTTAATGGTTTACGATCCGATTAAAATATCGGGTATCTCTATTCGCAATGCCAAAACGATACCTGTCTTTTTGTGAGTGGTTATCATGTGATCTACAGAAACCAAAATCTTACGCCACCATCCTTCCACAGACCAGAGGCAGTGTCAATGCTGTGCGACTTAGCTGCTCGTCGTCTTACCCCCGACACGGCAGACGGCTCTCGCTCTCCCTGTCTCTCACCCCGCAAGTTCCGCAAGTTAACAAAGGACAACAATCATTACGAACAACCCAACGGTACGTTAATGTTTATTCCAGCTTTTCCGAAGGTATGAAGCCAAACATAGCTCCGATAAGGAATTGGGACGCCGCCATATCGTGGAAATGGTTCCGTTTCTACTTCACATGAAATTCTAGCATAGCTGACCTGTTTAGCTATGCTAGAACATAACACCTAATACCCTTAGGTATATCCAGGGAGCAATTAATTTTAGTTACTTACTCTACCTTTAATTTATATACGAAAATGGTATAAACTCTATTATTGGTTTTTCACCATTTTCGTATCGTATTCAAAAATAGCACTTGTTACGTCACTTCGTGGATAAAACGTAATGTTTACTTAGTAGAAAGGTTCACATTTCGTTTAATTATTCAGAATGAGGGTATTATCTACTCCAGCAAGCCTGTTTTCATTAGATACGAGTAATCCACATTAATATTGCACACATTGCCAAAAGACTAATAATTATTATGTAATCAGGCTAAAGCTCTCTTTGTTAATTCTATTCTATTATACCTATTATAACAAAGCCCACTTTGCTACATGCGTACAAGCCAAATCAACAAGCAATTACACACCTATACATTAATAATGCACATGTTGAGCTTGCACACAATAAACACGCCAAAGACTAAGCGACGTTAGTGTTCCGCACAGATATGCCAAGTACCAACGTTCTGGTAGGATCACACATTTCGGAACGCGATCGCTCTGAGACTCCTCAAGACACGAGGCGGCCGCTGCGGGTGCATACGGTAGTCCTCGCCAGCCCCACAGCACCACCCACTTGTAGAAAACAAAAACTAAGCCTGACAGGTGAGATGCTGTCGGCCCCAGACACTTCAACCACTACCATCCCGCTTCATGCCTTTGCAAATCCGAAACAGCGAAGAGACGGACTGCCGGATACAACCATAGTATCAGGACTATGCGTCAACATACCCATTTGTAGCTAATAGACCCTTTTTACAGTATCTCCATTTGATGGTCGTTGACTTCGACATTGCCCAAGAACGCGCTAATTTTCTTACCTGCATCTTTATTAATCTTTGTATACAATTGTTTTGTTTGCATCCATTATGCTACTGACACTAATGTCCACAAACAGTCGAACCGTAGAAGAAATACAATAGTCTTGTTTTAGATTCTCACGACGAACAATACAAAGAGTTATCTTTTTCATCCAATCGTATCTATGTTGTCCTTATTATTCCGTGAAATTTCAGTCTTTCTTAAATCTTCACCCGATTTCTGCACTTTATCTTTTATATCACCACGACCACGATGTCCCTTCGTTTGTTTACGTCTTATTTTTGTAATGTATGTATACCTTTTCAATTCCTACGTTTCGACTGTTAGTTCCTTTTTAAAAGTAATATAAAATTTAACATTTACATCGACTTACAGTACCGCCTCATGGATACGAACTAAATAACCTGGACAACGATACTTTGGATGCACCAAACGTGTACCAGGAGGACATGAGTCGTCAGCGGTATGCGGAACCAGCTTTCCCTGTAGACTCGGATGAACCAGTGTCAATGCCAGCTGCTCTTTCGAGTGATGAAGCCAGGTTCAAGCATACAAACCCTGCGTATCAGAGCGCCGTACTCCATACATCTACTAACAGTGACGCAACTTCCGATGGGCATAAAGACGATGGTGAGTAAGTAGCTTAAGTGAGTAGAATTTACGTATTTCATCAAGCGACATAAAGAAAAGTCTGATTTCAAAAAGACAACATATTTCTTGAATTTCCAAAAAAAACATGCTGTTTCTGATACCATAATATCAAATCAACTGATGTTAAGTTAAGTCTACCAGTATTTGGTATACCTTTTCGCCCCGTTAAAACTCCAATACTTTAAAATAAACAAATTCCTTAAAAGATAATTTGTCATTTCCAGCAAATGGTCTAAAGAAATGGAAAGCAGTAGCCTTGTCACCGGATAACGAGAGGAAAGTGAAGATAGAAGTGCCACCTCCGCCTGTACCGAAGCCCAAGGAAACTGAAACCGTTCAGAAAGAAAACATCAAACCTGAACCACCTGTGGACGAAACCAGCAATGAACCTACAGTAAGATACCTTGATCAATTTTGCTGTTCATTGCCCTCGATAAAAGATTTGATGAAAGCAACACTTATTTTGCAGTCATTAATTTCATCACAGAAAACCATTAAACACCTACTTCTTACTACTCGCCCAACTTGAATTTTTTGGTATTACGTTCAATCAGTATGCATTAGCAGTATGCAAAGTTTACAGTGTTATTATTATACATGTAGGTACGAGACGAGTATTGCATAGATTTGTAAAATTTTGGAAATATGTCGAAAAAATAACATTTCAGCCAACTAGAAATTTTACATGCCTTATTATATCGCTGCTTCAAAACGAAAGGGCCACAAATCAAAATTTTCCAAAATCGTTTTTATTTAAAAAATGTTGCCAAATCAACCTATATTTTCACATTTATCAAAGACACCCATTGATTTTGGACTCTAAATCCAAAAATTACGCAAACGCCCTTTTAGCATTTTTGCGTTTGGTTGCTTAAGTTCTGAGCAAAACGGCCATATTTCGAGTTGCAACCTGCTGGTCGGTATAATCTCACGTAACTTATGTGCTAAACAGCCACATCGCAAAAAATTTCCCCTTTTTTAGTCAAATTTTATAAACGAAAGGGCCACATTTGGGATTACGTCTGTTTCGCATAAAAATTATAAATTAGTTAAAAATCCTTTTTTTATGCAAAGGTGCCATATTAGTGATTGTGTCCGTTTCGCAATTAAAAGGACCTTAAAATGACATAATTATTTTAAACTAAAGTAGTTTATTTTGTGAAACGTCCGTTTTCTCATTAAATTTCTGTGCGTACGTTGGTATTTTTAAAGACATAACGCAGAATTTTATTTGCCATCGCGTCAAGTTTATAAATCAGTAGTCTATATCTCATCTATAGGTACAGTCATTGTCGTAAAATTGTAGGTAAACTTGGTATTTCTCTAAAATATATCATATTAAATAAAAGCTACTGGGGATATAAAGAAGACGTAGGATACGAGTAATATAGATAGTTAAATTTTTTGAGTAACAACTTCTAAACGGACTTTGATGATACTATAGCCATAGTAGTAGCTTAGAACTTGGATCAACATTTAAGAAACAAACTTTGCCGATTCAGTGTCCAAAAGTGGGGTTTGGCCTCTGAAAAATGACACAAAAAAATACTCAAAATTTTTTACTAAAACAATATCATAAAAATAACTCTCTGACGTCATTTTTTGACTCTGCCACCGGGTTGGAAAGTATACTTGAAGAATAGATGCAGCCACATCCCGATCTTGTATAAACTTTCGCTAGAAGCTGGCTTGAAGCTCTCCTGGGTCAACTTCCACTACGTACCAAAATTTAGAGATACATGGGACGACGGGCGACTCACTGGACACTTCAAATTGGAGATACTGTCTTTCAAAGGGTGTCTAATTGAGGTCTATGGGCTGCACCACACTGCACCACAACACATACGAATACTATAGAGGAGAAAACTAATGTCCGCAAACAAAACAAATTAAAGAAATGGGTCAGGACCGGCATGTCAGCAGAACAGGATTGCGTCGACCTACTGGCCGAAGAGTCGTGGGAAAAAGCCTAGATCTATCCATCGATCTTCAAGAAAAGTAAAATATATCCATTAGATACCTTTTGAGATTTTAAAAGCCTTTAATTTTGCAAATTACTTACTTCGATAGTGCTTCAACACCTTTTTTTCTCATAAGAAGTATAGTTTTCGATATATTTTAAAGTTTTTATGTGCCATTTAACGCGGTTTGAAACCAATTCATTTTAACTGTAAGATTTACTATACATTTAATGAAGGTAAGTAGATTGTTTACAAAAAACGTTTTTATTTTGACCACTTGTGTCGTTTTATCAAAATATTCATTGATATATGGGCAAAATTTTATGTGCGAAAGGGACTTTTGTGTCCTTAGTCATCTCTGTGTGATAGTTATCACAAAGTAACAATAGAAGAGAGGTAGAGATTCAAAATACGCACCTAAGCATATATCATACTCAGGCATTAAAGAGAAAAAGTACTAAAAAAGAGATGAAAAATGAAGATGAAATTTTTGATTGATTCTCCTGTAAAAACAGATTTTTTGACTTGTGGCCCTTTCGTTTATAAGCAGCGATATTATGTATAAGAATTCTTAGAATACTTATAATTTTCTACAACATTTATCTACCGACGTAATAGTGTAGCCAATTTAAGTGCATCTAAATTTTGCACTATTTTCTCGCTGTATTTTTCCAATTTTTCATGGACAGGTAACTTAGTGAATTGAAGAGAGGTGAAAAGATTTTAGCTTAATTTTACGATTAAGTACTTAGACCCCGGAATCCGAAGGTTTGTTTGGAATAGGGAAGAATGGATAGTTGGGAAGAATTTAACGCATGGCCGGTTCGACACTTTTTTAATTCATTCAAAACATGATTCTACTTCGAATTTCAGATAGTGACTGTGGAACTGAACCGTGGTTGGAACAGTCGACTTGGCTTCAGTGTACAAAGCCACCCTGACTCCGGTCAGAGCTATATTTCTGCTGTTTACAACGACAGCGTGGCTGCCAGGGATGGACGCCTGAGGCGTGGTGATGTCATATTGCAGGTAAACAGACGCAAGGAGGCCTTCTCTATCATCGGTCTTCTTCACCCAGTCGCGAATATACAAAGATACAACTAAGAATTTCTCGTTTATTAGGATCATAACCATTTAAACGTAAATTTTTAGATGTAAATATTTGCCTTTTTTCGGCATTGAAAGCCCACTTCCTAACTCTAACCCTCTTTAAATAGAGGATACTTTGTGCAGTGAACTAAGCTAAACTTCAGATAGAAATTAATTTATTCATATTAACAATAATATACCAAAAATATCGAATCCGCAACACAGGCTAGGTCAAACCAAAATCATATTCGTCTATCATACCTACTCCCACCCAAACCACCAGAAACCACTAACCAGTCTATCTAAGTACTTCAGATTAATTAATATGCTATAATATAACTTACTTATTATCTTTTTAAGGTGAACGATGAGAATGTGACGTCGATGAAAACACCAGAAGTGATTGACTTACTAAGAATACTAAGAGGTTCTATCTGCATCACTGTCCTGCGGCCGCCTAATCCTCAATGAACTTAATTGTTTACACACTAAGGCTCAAATTTCAAGCGTTATGGCTCAATTAGCTCTAAATGAGTGTTACATTTTTGTGACGTAGCTAAGACGAGAAGAAAGCGCAATGGTACTGAAAAGCATGGTCATCAAAGTGATTTGTGTTTTGTGATAGAAATCTGAAAGAATTTAATTGATGACAAGTTACAAGATAAATTAATCGTTTTATGAACTATACAGAACTGTTTTGTAAAAAAACAATGACAGAAAACTTTATAAACAGAGATGTGATGAGACAATGGAAAATAATAATGACATGAAAGATGACGCTTTATTGTTTTGAGACAAGGGGAATCTGCTAGCTACGAACAAGTTTTCTTTTACAATATTCGAAAACGTAGTAGCTGTTGTGTATCCTATGGAAAGTAATATTTTTAAAAATGTTTTCGTGAAAATATTAAATAAAGAGCACAATACTAACTGATAAAAGTATTGCAAACACATAACAAGAAGAATAATAATAGAATAATTTCAAATGTAAAAAACGATTTTTTTACTCTAATATTAAATAATAAATTTAACATTTTGAGATATGATTTCGAGTTTCAATATTTGAGCTATTCGTATTTTATTTTGTGTTTGCAGATTAAAATAAAACAATATTAGGACCATAAAAATGAACTGTATATAAAAGGTTCCTAACTAGTGACACAAATATACATAACTATTTTAATAACTATAAACATATTATAAATAAATGAATCTTGTTATTTTATAAGTTACCTACGTAATTTATCTTGCGGAATTGATCTCTATAGGAATCTCGAATGAGATATTAAAAAAATATTCTACTAAGTACCTACATATTTAACGTGTTTTCAGAAAGGGTATATTTTATCATTTTGCAAAATGTGAAAGAAAGGAAAAAATTAATATTCCATACAATTTAGCTGCCAGTACAATCCCTGTGCACCTATATTTTGCTTTACATGGTGTAAAATTCGATAATATACTACAATAAATATCTTAAATGGTGTTTTAGTGTATCAAAATGAAAAACTTGCAATTAAGGAACCAATATTGAAGTCGGATAACAAAATCTTCTGCTACATACATTTGGGCAGAATCGCCATTGATATTTTATATGGAACAGCTTATTCGCTATTTCGATATTGGCTTCATAGTGAAAATTGTTCACTTTGATGGTCTGAAGGCACCCCCTATGATATGTAACACATTTAATTGTACACCCTGTAGCTATACAGGAACTGAACAATCATTGTAACGTATTAGAATCAACAACGGAAAGCATGCACAACTCAAGGTAGCTATCCTGTTGATTAATGGATTTAGGGCAGTTCCTTTTGAGTCCAGCACAAAGTATACCCTTTTTGGTTTTCCTTGCCCAATTACATATTGTATTATAATTAATTGACTATAAATATTATCCGACCAACCTATGCACAACGAAGTCACAGCAGAATTATAAGTAAGATTTAGTTATCTTAAGTACAATTCACCCTAGCACATTTTAATATTAAAGGATTTATAATCATACTAATCATGTGTTCGATACTGAATAATTATGGTTCTCATAATGTCAGAGCAACGCAATGTTGTATGTGGCAAAATAAATTCAAATTTCTTGGAAGAATTTAATAAGGTGGTTTAATAGATTTGGTACCTAGTATTAGTACCTATCTCAGAAGTGTAGATATTTGTTAAAAGAAAATGAAGTCATTTTTGTATTAGAGAGAATTTAATGAAGTTTGTTGAAAGAAAACATCAACCTGCAAACGCTGAAATAGTAACTTTGAACTTGAGCCAGAAAACGATATTTATACAAGATCGGACGACGTATCACTACCGGCTCTGCTATAATTTTATTATGTTACAAATAGCAAATAGGTACCTAAGTATCAATTTATTAAATAAATTCCTATCAAACACTTGATTAGTAACTGTAACCTATCGGAGTAGTTAACATAATTATGTTGAAAAAATGAAGTATAGCATTCCACTTTTCATTTTGTAAATAATGTATAGATAGAAAGACAATGTCGTGTAGTTTACTGTACTGTACTATAATGTTAGATCTAAATAATATTTTATTGAGCAAAAAATCTATAGAGAAAAGTTTGTAGTTAGCAAGATTTTCATAGGATCTCATTAAGGATTTTGATTTTAGTAAAATTTTGTTTCTTGCTCAACAATTTATTATTGACTCTAGCAACTATATTGTAGCTTAAACAAAATCATAAAATAATCGCCATAGTACTGTAGGCCACTCACACCTTTTCATTCGTCCAAGAGAAAATGTAACTTTTTTTCGTAGTTCAAAATGCGACTGCCTTCACAAGGGGTTAATAACGGATCACATATGACCTCTAAAGCCTTCTTTTTCCGGTAGAGCTCTTCAGGTTTTATTAGCTACCTCTTAGAGCATGTTAGCAAAATGACTTGCAATGCAATGCAATGGGACTTAAAACTGTGTTGTGATTGAGATCACGTAAAGTACATTTTAGTTTGGCTTATTTAACTTGGTCTACAGTAAACCAACAACACGCGATGTTTGAAAGCAGTAAACTTACTTAAGTATAACTTTTTATTTTATAGTTGATGACATTTTATATACATTTCTATCCTTTTCAGAAGCGAATGCAAAAGAAGATTATATAACTTTGTATTGTTTAATCTCTCCTTATGGCCGAGATGTCGCTTTTTGTGAAAGCAGTCTTATTTTTGTATTATAATTGAATTTTACAACACTAAATGACACGCTATACTTCCTAATAAGGTACTGAATATTAAATCTAGTCAAATCTAAATTTTTAATGAAACGATCACTGGTAGTCTCTTAATTATAAAAGGATAGGGTCGATTTTTCTTTGTCAATACATTTAATATGTGTTTCTTTGTTGTAAATCAGTTTTGTTTTATAGCAGGTTATGTACTCTTTCTTATACTGCTCCTAGTAATTGAACTTTATCACTATTTAATAAAGTTTTTACTGTATCAAATTTGATATCAGAAATGTACATGAACTTTACTAAACCACGTTATTGTGTTATCTTGCCTAAAAAAGCCTTTATTGCCTTGAAAGATCGGTCCTTATGACGTTACCTACTGCCGATAACCTCAATTATACTAGTTTCAATCCGAATTTACATTTCTTTCTCTTTATTTGTAGCAAACTCAAGAAAGAAAATATTTAAAATATTTGTTTAATAGTTTTTTACAGCCAGGTACGTCGATTCTAATTCTGATTTATCTTTTTTAATTGTATAATAAATATCCTGGATGGTATCTTTAATATTTGAAACACGTTTTATTAATACGTACCTACCTACTTAGGTGTACATTTTACGAGCTGACTACAGACATCAATCTTTAAAAAAAATCTCGATCTAAATTGAGGTGTTCGGCTGTAGATGACGCCTTACCTTATAGAATAAAGATATTAATTGATATTTTATTATAAGCACTTGATTATTAAAATGTAGTTATCTTTAAATATAATACAGAGTCGTAGTTAACTTTTAACTTGTTTACTTATGTGTATCTGTTGTCAACTTAAAAGATTTTATAGACAAATCAACTCAAAAAAAAACTATTTTACTATTTTAAGAACTGTTAAATGTAACTATAGCTATTTAATTCATTATTACTGGACAAACGAAGACGTCAAAAAAATGCTCATCCTTTTTTCTTATTAAACACTAGTCACATTTGCCCCATTTTTTTTAACCAATCGAATATTTTCTCAATCGATTTTTTTACACTCCAATTTAAATACATAATACGTCATGTCATGTTAGATACATTGTAATTAGGTTCTACTGTAGTATTTTTATTGGAAGCTAATATCTATTGATATTTACATGTTTCAGGAAAGACGGCTCAATTTAAGTAATCTGTCGCTTAATCGTCTAACAATCTGTTTAGCCTAACAGGAGTGCGATTTTTGTATCTCATTCGCTGAGCTCAGCAGTTGAAAATGTCAAAATTACTATTATGGAGATGCATCTTTCTACTGCTGATTTGACTTTCAAAAATCACACTCCTGAAGTATGATTATTGAATGTCAAATCATGTCTTGAGTCAGCTTTTGATTTTGAAATACCTACTATAAAAAAAATTGCGAAACCAAATTGATGTTTGTCCAGTTATAATAGGGTATGTTGCTTTTAGACGAGATATTAGTACGAAAATAGTTTCTTGACAATTTCAGAGTTTTACCCAGTTTACCTTTATTACCTAGGTACATTAAATTCAGTTTTTAAAAGAGACTCGTTTTTTTATCTCCGTTTATTGTCAAGAAAATGATGAGTGAGTACCTAGGGTCTTTTGCCCTAAATCATAATCGCCACATTTAAAAGCAACGTACTTTTACAGTCACGTCTAACATTATTTAATTAAAATTTTATACAATATTGGACAGTCAAAATCTAATATCTGAGCCATCGATTTAATAGTTATCTACTTGCGTAAAGATTAGCAATGCGGAAGAGAAAGAACCTGCCTGCTGTGCCGAGGGTCGCGAGTTCGAATCCTGTAAGGGACAAATATTTGTATATGATGAATATGAATATTTGTACCCGAGTCATGGGTTTTTGTATCTATATAATATGTATCTATATCGTTGTCTAGTTATCATAATACAAGTCCAGGTTAGATTCTGGAACTTTAAATGTGACTAGATAATTTTTGTGACAATTTCCAAAATATTTATTATTTGTTTATTTATTATTCGACGTGACTGTACCTATTTCCTATATCTATAGTAGAAAAATATAACAATCCTTACACATAAAGTAACCTGAACGAATCATACAACTGATATTCTAAAAATATTGTGATGGATTTGTGTTAGTATTACAATGTAACATAAATTCTAGAAGAATTAGACGAAAATGTAGATGTAACGTTAAGTAAATTAGGTGCAAAATAGGTTGGACTTGACAGAAATGTATAGACAAATCTAAGTAAAAAGTGCTGTAATGTCTGTAAATTAAACCGAAAAGGGGAAGATGCGGAGTGTTCATAAACTGAGCGAACAAATGAGCTAAGTGCCGAACTAAATTCACATCATAGGTACCTGTATAATTAAAATGTTATACCTACATAACGAGTAAACTTGGAATGAATGCGCTCGCTTTAGGCGATTACGTTCAGGAATAAGTACCTGTTTATAGAACTTGCATACTTAGCATGACACCGTGATATAGCACTATCACACCTTCGCTCTCTTTCTATTTGCGCGCGAACAAACGAGCTAAAAGACGTGATACAGCCGTATCACGTGTAGCATGCTACTTGTGCTGGTTTAACTACACTCGGATCTCTACAAATAATCCAAGTCCATTTACATCCGAGCGCACTTGTTAAGAGGAACATTGTATCGCGCATCTTCCTTTTCAGGTTAATCTAAGTCGATGCCTATATAAAATATGTAGGTATAGTTAGGTACAAAAAGTCTAGTTAACATAACAACCAAGCATAGAAATAACCTGTATCTCAAGCACGAATTTATTAGCATACTCAGTGAAAGTTAGAATTTCGGTCTAATCATACCGAATTCCAGTAGCCCAACTGTGGGGTCGTACTGGTATGCTAGTAGCTTTGTTCTTAAGCTTTAAGCTGTATTTTACATCTTAATTTCAGCTGAAAAACGATGCTGGGTGTCTGGCTCCCTTAATGATTTCCGCAACGATCTATTTTATATGCAACTTGTATGCAGCTAGTTGGGGACATTCAACAAACCATCTTTCAAAGTTTTCACTATACAGGGTGTAAACTTAAATACGTTACATACTTTATAGGGTGCTTCAGACCATCAAACGGAACAACTTTTACTATGAGAACAAATTTGAAATACGGAAAAAAAAGTCAGCACGTTTTGATGGAGTAGCTATTGACATTTTCTATGGAACAGCTGACTATTTTTTCGCGATTTCTATTTTATTCCCATAGGTAGTGAAAGTTGTTCAATAGGTCTTCAGCACCTGTCTGTTTGATATTTAACGCATTTCATTTAACACCCTGTAGATTTTAAAACCATTATTTCCCTACTGTATTAAGAATATAATTGTAGGTGTATTGTGAATCCGACATAATGTAATTGTGTTTTTGTGGTGCTCAACTTATGGTTATCTAAAACTTGCACATTGTTTGCTAGTCTAAACATAAAACTAACGTCAACAAGGAAAGCAAATATAGTCCTTATCTTTTATGACTTTGGATCATTTTTGCAGCTCACACTTTTCTTCTTGACGTTCGTTATACTTATCAATATTAAATCTCGAAAATTATTTTTATGAATATCACAAAGTGTCAGTCGTAGAGATGTAAACAGAATGTATGATAAATATTAAATATTAGAAATAATTATGTTGCTATGATATTATGATTATGAATAAAAAATAATTATGATTGAAAATAATTAGATGGAATTTTTATTTACTTGCCCATACACATAAATAGGTACAGGGTGAAATTGATATCATTAGCATCCTTTTAAACTAAGAGTCTACCCATCAAACAGAACAACTTGTTGCATACTCGTACGTTTGTCGAGTCGAGTAGGCAGGCTTTACCTACAGTTTAGTATAGGACAGTTGTTTTTTTTTTGCTTTTATCGGTTTGCTTAGTTTAAAGGGATGCTAATGATATCAATGTATTGGTAAATTAACATAACTAAATTATTTTTGATAGTAATCTCTATGGTCTCCCTACCGATAAAAAAAAACTATTTTAGAGTTACAATCAGTCATAAGAATAGTCAACTATTCTTATGAAACAGTGAATTTTCATCATCATTTATCACAAGAGATAGGCCATTTTATATAAATAATTGAAAAAAATTTAAGAAAACAATTCAATTTAAGCATACTGATTGTTATCAATCAGAGTTGTATGTTTTTTCTACGCTTATGCGTAGAAAATATTTATTTCCTGCAAGTGGGAATAATCGTTATTTGTTATGCAAGGCTGCAAAGTTGTTTTTTGGCGCTAGTACTTGTATTAAAACCCGAGCCATAGCCTGAGCGCAGCGAAGGTTTCAAAGGTACGAGACGAGACGCAGAATAACTTTGCTGCCGAGCGAAACACACAACTTTTCACCTCACAACGGCGAGGAAAATGCTGGCTGACGCAAGAACGAAAAAAAGAATCATTTTGGCGCAATACTTACAGAAAAATAAAGGTATTCCAAACTTCTTGAGAAAAATATTGAATAGAGATTCGAATTTTAAAAACTCTTTCCACGCGAGCGGATAAAATTCACTTTTGCACTCAGATTTCGAATGATAAACAGATTCTTTCCGAGCTTGTGAGGTGAAAAGTATATTTTCATTCATTCATTCATCAGCTTACGTCTTAATACCATCATCATAAATTTACCCTGCGCAGTGAAGTGGAAAAGTCCAATAACAGATAAGGCACATTAGCCGTCGTTATGGATGGAAGAGTCCAAGTGTATGCGGGCACCATCGTATTGTTACGCCGATTGATTACGTATTCACCTGTTGTTTATTTCTTTTGAGGCACCTTAGTTCTGACGTCGAATAGTAGGTATTTTGCAGCTATTGGTGTCTTTAGGAGTCGCTTGGAAAGTCTTCTGGCGAATGGTGTTTTAAGGCTCCTCCATTTTGTATTATTAACATCAACTTTTACGATAGGACCAAAATTGAAATCGCGAAAAAAAAATCTGGTGTTCCATCGAACACTGCAACCATAACTTTTTTTTTTTCGCGATTTCGATGTTGGTCTCATTGAGAAAATTATTCAGTTTGTTGGTCAGAATAACAGGCCAAAGGTAATGCATATCGTTAGGAGCACCTTGTACACTTTAAAGTTGTTTGACTTAGTTAAAAGTTAGTTACGAAAGACACATTTGATTTGAACCGCTACAAAAACAAAAGAGGCTCTAACGTGGTTTCAGTCCATACAAAACTTTGTCGTAGAACATTCGTAGACGGTATTAATAAAAGTAATGTTTTATATATGGAAAAATAGCTTAGAAAATCTAGATTGCGCGTATCAAATAACATTTACAATTTATAATATAATTTCGAAGATATAAGGCTTTGAAATTTTGTATGAATAACTTCAATACGACAAAGTTTTGTATGAAATTGACAACTCTGCAACCACCTTAAAAGTTTAAACCGTAGTTAAAACTGTAGTTAACGCTACTCATAATAAGACAGTGGCCGGTGGCATATGGTTTGTTACGGTCAGCGGCCATCCGTCCGAGGGAGCGAGGTTCTGTTCCGCTCCGGTGCGCGAGAGTCACAGTCGGTACTTTGACTTACATGCTCTACATTATAACGTTGAATACAGGGAGTAAAATTAAATGTCAAATAAATATTTAAGGGCCTTCAGACCATCAAACTAAATTACTTTCCCTATAGACCAAAATTGAAATCGCGGAAAAGAAGTCAGCTGCTCCATACATATGGTAGAGCAGCCATTGACTTTTCTATGGAACAAAAAATTTTTGTTTTTTGCTATTTCGACGTTGGCTCCATTATAGTGAAAGTTGTTCAGTGTCAGTTAGTTCAGTTTAGACCATCAGTCTAACTCTGAAGCACCCCCTTTAATATGTAACGTTAATTTTACATCCTGTACAGGGTGTTACGTTAAATTTAAAACAGATGCATTACTTTAAGGGGGGATCGTACTCACAATACTGAACAACATTATCTAATGAACCTACAGATGACCCTGATGAAGGATAGACAAAAAAATCCACGTCAACGAATTCGATGGTAACATAACTTAGTTATGAATAAAATCAATATTTATTTTAACCGATTCCAAAATTAAGTTTCCCCATAAGTTTACCCTACCGCAAAACTTTCAGCTGGAGAGAAGAGAAGGCCACAAACGCAGGGGAGTAGGGTAAACGCTACAATAGTTGGACAGTCGCGAGCAGCCGTGACCCGCGCAAGCACCTGTCGTCTAGTCGCTCGAGTGACAAGCGTGACTCGGAAATATTACGCGACGGAAGTGCAGTGAATGAATAATTTTTTTTTTACTATTTTGTACCAAGTTTGAGTTGTTTTTTGTGTGTTTATGCAGGAGCGTTTTGAGGTAGGTAATTTTTTTATTTTGTTTAAACACATTTTTTTTATTCAAATGTAGTCTAGGGAAAGTATATCACACGGATATCAATTGTCCTTTATTGTCCGTGTTTTATTGATGGTATGGATGCTATGGTTCATGTGAATAGGTACTTTTAGCAAGTGCATTCTGAGAATTGCATGGAAAATATCGTATTAACGGGCCAAAAAATGGAATCAGAACGGTTTTTAGGTTTTGCGATCATTTATTATCTAATCGGTACAGGTCATTTACTTATATCTACTGGTCACTTACTATTATCACTGGGAAGTAATATATAATTTGTCAAATAACCAATTGTTTTAAAAAAATATTTGTGTTTCTGAAATCAACACGCATTGTATGACATGCTGAAAAATACGCTATTGCTAGCTAATAATATCATTAAATACAATACTTACTTACAATAATATTGCCATGCCCTAACAGGGCGTCACAATAATTAAATAATATCTTTAGTTACTCCTTAAGCCTGTACATTATTATTGTGAAAACTGCAATAAAATACTGAAATACTGACCTTCAATTTTCGAGATTTGCACTAATAGCTATTTATTATTTATGAATCCTTCAATAATTGTAACAAGTCACCTTTTGTGTAAACATGTGGAAACTCAATCTTGAGGTCCAGGTTCGAATCCGCACGGATGACATGCCATGTATCAATGAGAATAAGTTCCGATGCGTATGTGAAGTCTACCAATACGCATTGGGCACGCGTGGTGGACTAACACCCATACACCCATCCTGGGGGTAGGCCTGTGCCCTGCAGAGGGACGTATATAGGCTGTGATGATGATACCTACCTAATTATAAAATACTAGCTCGAAACTTTGTCACGACTTGAGTATAATTCCAGGATTACTTTATCTACAGGAAACCGTTTGTTGTTTCATGCATGAAACCCGAGAGAGAGAGAGAGAGAAAAAGATCCTTTTGCCAGTTAGGTTGGAATTATCTTTTGAAGTCATCAAAATCTCAGTTTTCGATTGATGACCGACGAAATTCCTACTACACGTCATGTTGCGTTCCTTAGACTTCCCTTTACCCTATGCCGAGTATTTTTTCGAAATATCTTTATTACCACAGCTCTGTTATATTATAATAGGAAAATATAAATATTCTAGCACAGCCACAGTTCAGTAATTGTTTACTCTCGACCAAAACCAAATTATTCAGTTAAGTAGATCGTGACAGATCAGATTTATGGGTCGATTTTGGCGTTCACCTACAAATTGTTATTGCGGAAGATTATTCGATGTTTTTACGAAACATAAAGCTTTTAAATGAACTAACCGAATGCAGTAGATAAGGTATAACTAACATTAATATGCACATTTCTAATAAGTACCTACCTACTAAGTATTATAAAGTTTAGGTATTATAAGAAAGAGTATCTTCTTTACTATCTATCTAGTACTAGATTCTAATACTACATAGTTTAGGTTACTTAGGTACTTAATCTTAATTGAGGTAAGTACACGTAATTTATGCTAAATTACAAAAGGTTGCACAGGTATACCTCTACCTATCAAAAGTGTTATTTTGATTTAAATTGCACTCACAAAAAGGAAAGAATATTATCCAAAAAGAGAATAAGCACGACTATATTCCCCGAGTTAGGTTAGTCAGATATATTCTAAAAATTGAGAACGTTTAGAACAACAATTCAAAAAGAGTCATTTTAATACTGAAGGAATGATTTTAATAAGGTTTTATAAATAGAAAATAAAGAATAATAACGTAAGTAAATATCAGAAAAATAAAAACCAAACTAGGCTGAGCGCAGTCAGAGTAATTTTATAAGTAGCCGTAGCCGTATAAATTAAATCGTGTTAAAATTACTCCAAAATGTTTCATTAAAACTAGTACCTACCGTTACTGTTTCAAATTCATGTTAATGTTTTTATAATGAGGGAAAACGTTTGTTTACTAGATTATGGATAAAAGTGCCCAATTTAATTTTATTAGCGAAAATAGCTGAAGCAAACAGAATACCTGCTTCTCGTGCCACCGAGAGGAGGTGAGGTCAACATTGATGGGGGGCAGGGAGGGAGTGTCCTTACTATACGTAGTAGTAGACTGTACCTACGTAAATACTTTCTTAAACTGTGCCCAAAGCTATAATTTTCCCAAAAATAATCCATCCATCTCATCCTATGATCAGTCTTAAAGCCTCCCCCCATGACGTCCGCCTCAAAAATATACCTACCACAGTGAAAACACTTTTATGAAATGGCTATCTAATAGCGTGGTGCCATTGACTGTAATCTTTTTTAAGATATCCCACAATTTTATTGTTCTACCGTAATTTGCTTATCTGTATATCTTAATTCAATTTTCTTTCTCGACTCGATTATTTACATAAAATCAACTTGGCAGATACGCACTGCCGATGTCGTAGGAAAATCGTTATTTATGTAGGTACCTACCTAATTAGCTATATTCCATTTCCAGCACTCCAGGAGTGCGATTTTTGAATCTCATTCGGTGAGCTCAGCAGTTGAAAATGTCAAAATAACTACCTATGTAGATATGCATCTTTCTACTGCTGAGTTGAGTTTCAAAAATCATACTACAGGAGAGAGATTTTTTTAAAGTCAAATCAGCAGTGAAAAGATGCGTATCTCCGTAGTTATTTTGACATTTTTAACAGCTGAGCTCACCGAATGAGATTCAAAAATCGCACTCCAGACGTTTAAAAATTCGAGTGCCACCAAATTAAATGCAGAATTCTACTTTCGAATTTGATTGTTTCATGGTTTCAATAAAGTAATGTAAGACAGAATTTACGTCAGAGAGTATAATTTTAATAAGAAACGTAGTACCGTTATAAATAATATATAAACACCTACAAAAATTTGAGACTTCGATGACAGGATCGTGATTTCTATTTGTTTTTAGTCAAACAGTCGCTTCTGAGGATCGTCTGTATCGACATTTACACAATTATACCATTCGGAATAGGTTCCTGTCTTTGTTCAAATCGATAGCATTGTAAAGTTAGCGATTTCTTGCCAACTGAAACCGTGGGAAACACTGGCACTTGTAAACAATGCTGTATCTGAGATGAGATCGATATCACATTAGAAATTGTTAGCAATTGTGTCAGTAATATAGCGCATCTGTGTTATTTGCACTTTGCTTTCGTTTCTTTGTAAAAAGTTGGATAAGACTTGTTTCCAAATAGGTACCTAGGTACTTACTTATTACGTAGCGTAGGTATTAGTTATGTACCTACCTAGGAACAGTAAGGATTTTCCTTATTTACACAAAGCATTGCGGCAAATATAAACTTTGTTCAGGATCTTAGCATGATGCTGAGTCATTTTAAATATATCTCAGTTCTATACTTACGAATCTTTATCGACCTCGCTATGATATTTGTTCGAAAACCTTCAAAATTATTTAGGAAAGGCATCTAAGTAGAATTACAACTTATTAACAACAACAACAACAACAACAACAACCAACAACAACAACAACAACTTACTTAACTTAGTTTTCATCATTGACCTATAGTTAATTATTTAGGAAAGGCATCTAAGTAGAATTACAACTTATTTACAACAACAACAATCAACAACAACAACAACAACATACTTAACTTAGTTTTCATCATTGACCTATAGTTAATTTGATATTTTGTTTTCATGATTCTAACCAACCCAGTTTTAGCGTTAGTTAGGTCAAAGATAATGGAATGACTAGTTTTAGGTTAGGTAGTAAAAAAGTACCTATTGATGATTCAGTGTTCATAATATCTCTTTGCATTAGAAACGTTGGTCTCTGTTTCACACTGTAGACTGGCAGCGTGGTGTGAAAAAATTTTGGCAACTGACATAAAATCCGAAGAGAAGAAAATTTATTTTCTTTTTAATTGAAGTTAATGCGGCAATGTGATTTTTTTACAGCAACAGTTGCCAGTATTCATTGACAAGTATTATACAATCAAAGTGTAGGTATTAAAAACTTTTTTGATTCTCAAAAATTTTGTATTCAAGTAATTCAGTAAAATCTTTTTGGTACGTTTTTATTTTTTATTGGACTTATCAAATTTTCAGATAGATACCATTAACCAGGTACCTACGTACATTTATATACTTAAATGAAAAATTAATTGGGAATTATTGTTTTTTGCGAAATAAATTAAAGTCTGACTTTATTTAGTTGCTAAATATGGTAATAGTGTTGATATTTGCTATGAAATTAAGTTCCGGGAAAAAATAATTAAAAAACCAACGATTTTTTTTTTGGTTGCTCCGACGACAAAAACGCGAAGACAAAAAAAATCTTTGTTAAAATGATAAGTCATATCTTTCATACGAAATATTTCAAACGATATGTCCGAAATTAAGAACTTATTCAGAAGTGGTGGAAGAGGCCCTAAATATTTAAAATAACCTACTTACTTACCTAATCTTAATCAGATATTATCTAACAAAACACATTTCTGTTAAAACACTGTACAAATTAACCTTTCCTAGTTAAGATACTCTTTCTTATAAATAGGAATAGGTTAATACTGTGGTTTAGTCTTGGTTTAGTTTTAAATTCTTTCGCACTCAATCGACTCTGTTACGTGCATGAAAATTGCACGTCTCTGCTAACAAACAAAAGAAGCAAACAACAAGACATACAATCTTCTTATTAGTGAAAGTGATATGCATACCATGAAGAAACCCGTTAACTTAACACTGTGACGTAAAACTATTCTACTTCAAAAGCTATAATTAAAAATTAAAACTGTATAATTACGTCCTGCCAAAAAGCTGTAAACAAGTACAAAAATAATACTTAAATACACAAAATTTTTGTTACAATTTTTTTTAAGATTCTTTTCATGGCACATTTGGAAAAGAACACAAAGGCATTGATCATCAGCTTCCCTATCCCGTTAAAATACGTCTCATATGTGAGACAAGATGATCCTAATTCCATACCACGTAGGTACTCAGTGCATTTGGAGGCAATTTGGTTTCCATGCTCTACCACGTGCCTACTCGGTGAATAAGGGTGTAAGGAAAAGTACCATAAACCTTTAAACCATATGTCGTTCAAAGGTTAATAATATATTTCCTTACACCCTGTATAGTTGGAGGCAATTTAGTAGTAGTCAATCTGCACTCTGCAGCCAGGATTTTAAAGCTGCCTCAAACTTGCTAAAAAGCAAGGATGTTTGCCAAAGACTCGTCTTTCTTTTGACCCCTGCATGAACAAATAACTTCGAAATTCTGACTGAACAAATTCTAATAGATTTTATTTTATGCAGTGTATTTGTAGGCGAAAGGCTAGTCACCTATAACCACTTCGTCATTTCTTCTTTAAACCTATTTCAATATGCTAAACGCGAGCATTGCTACAACCGGGCTGCAATACAGTTGGCAGTTGCAGCAAAGTTTCTGAGCACCCCATTCCGGATTATGATAGTGAGTTTATGTATGGACGTAGATTAATTTTTGCCCTTATCCCATTATTTGGAATCGGCGTAATATTATCTCGTTTCCTTTCTTCGAAGAACAGCCCAAGTAACTCAGAAGTGCTGTATATCAGCTGAATAACTATCCACAATGGAATCCTCAGCTGTATAAGCCTGCTGAATAATAGCATTAGAGGGGGTCTTTCAGCTGATATAACTCTAGTTTGGGCACAAATTATACAGCTCTCAGCTGAATAACTGTACACAATTGCATTATATCAGCATTATTACAGCATTATTAATGGTAACAGTTACCCTAAGAGCTGAATATTGCCTGATTAATAGAGTACATGTTACCAATTATACAGCAATATTGCTGATTAATAGAGTCTGTGTTACCTATTATTCAGCACAAAGTACACGCCAGGACCTTTATACTGCTCCTATGGAGTTAACAATTCACAAGTGGCAAAATTGTGAACAATTTCCATACTAAACTTTCTCATATTTTAATAATATTATATTGCCGTGAACTGTTTTGTGACAAAGTGTGTGTGGTGCGATGTCGTGAAAAAGTTAACATCGTTTTCGGTAAGTAAAACCTTGATTTTTCCTCCGTATGCGTAAAATTCAATTGGGAATGGAAGTTTATTGTCAAATACTACATAAATATAGTCTAAAATTTTCACGCGCTCTCAAAATATCACTGTTTACTCGAAAATTATAGTATAAAATAAGTCGATGAGAAATTAAAAAAAATAAAATTTTGTTATTTTACACTTGAAATTGGACAATAAGTTGTTTCTATTAAAATAATTAGGTTTTCTATTCAAATGCAGTTGTTATTTTCGTTTAATAAACAATGATAAATTGTAAATATGTTATATAACACAGGTTAGAATCTAAAAGATGGCAGACAACCAATGTGCACTGTACTAACCACAATTAAATGCTATGGGCTGATTAAGTATCCACTCGTGGTTCATTACTCAGCAACGAGCTGACACAAGTAGATCTTGTGTGCCACAAGTCAGCCACAGATTCACGTATAGCTTAATAGTGGGTAACATGTACGCAAATATTGTAATCGGTGAACCATTTAACAGTTTGTAGGAATTTAGGGATCCGTGGATTGTTTAAACAAAATTCAACAAATTAAATATTTCAATTCCGCCAGTTCTCCGTTTTCTTTTCCACATTAGCACAATATCGCGTCGCAATGGTGGTAAATAACTGTTTATACCCAAAGGGGCACTGAAAAAATAAGTCTTCTAGATCTTATATAACTGCATTAGCAGATTAATTGTCCACACTAGTACAACTATTCAGCTCTAGGCAGTAATGGGCTTCAAGTGTTCTATCTAATATAGCAGTTTGCTGTAATTAAGCATTATATCGGTACACTCATAGTGATCATGTGGGCTTTATAAATGCTATTATAGGATTCCGTGTGACAAGCTGAATAATACTATTAAAGTTCCACTTTGTACAGCAACCCGCATTATATCATTGTTAATTGATGTCACAGAATAACTGATTGCATTATAGTAGTTCACATGTTCAATCCTTAAATGCAAGAGTTATAAGGGTACACTTGTGGCTTTCAATTCAGAATATAGCTTAGTTGAAGACCACAAAAATGCTACATTGCAGCTTACAGTACAATTGATCGCTAAAAGCTGTATAATAATGAACTGTTTACCTATATTAATGCTTGCAACATTACAGTGTTGTCTCAGTGACCCATAATAGTGCTGTTATACAGACAAAAGCGTAATTTTCAGCTGTTGCAGATCGAGTGTACTCTTATAAGTCTGCATTAATGCTAAAGATACCGATGTGGACCTTTTGTGACATCCTATAATGCAGTTCTGTGTTATTTGGGAGAAACCTTGCATTTTTTGACAGCTAAGCGCGACGGCCAATGACTTTGTGATAAAAAAACAACAGAATAAATGCTAGAGACCAATCGTTACAGCACAGAGGATTATATTGTACAGAGCAACAGCTTCATAGGAGCTTCGATTACATTAGCCTATTCTTGTAGGGCTGTCTAAAAGGAAATAAATTTAATTGAAGTATGAAGGATAATGTTTTATAATATGTAAGTAGGTAAGTATATTGTTTTTCTTTTTTGTTGTTGTTGTTTGTTGTGTTATTTATTATTTGTTATTTAGTTGAATAAAATGAGTTTAAATTAAAAAAACGTTGCCGCCCGATCCGCCGCTTTACGCGGGTGACTCAAAAATTGACTTACCTGTCACGATCTTTGGGGTAGGTATATGAAGAAGGAGATGTTTTTGTTTGTGTTCCTCCTCGTATTATTAAAGCACACAGTGCAATTATTAACCATTTCGTTTAATATTATTAAACTACTTTTAAACATGCTCGAGTAAAATGAACGATAATAATATCTCACACTTTAAATTCACATGACATGACGTTCTACAATGACAGTGACGATCAAACAGAAAATAATCCATAGACATATTAATATTAACAGAGGTCAGTGGCTCCAATCTCTTTCCGAAAGGAAGAATGGACAATATCTCACACATTAAATTCACACCCTCGTTACGCCGTAACCACCCGAAGCATAGCAAAAGTGTCCCCTCGGCCTAGTTCGTGAGCCCCGTAGGTGAACGCGCACACAATCATACTGCGCATGTAGTGATGCGCCGCTTTTGCGAGGTTGTTTGAAGCTGTAACTCTGTACAATATAATCCTCTGTGGTTACAGATTCCAGCTAACTGTTGTATAATAGTGTTGAAACTGAGAGTGACCAAGGGATTATAACAATTTTGGTGCTGGTTGTTCAGCAGTTACAGTTGCTTACCGCCAAGAAATTAATGTAACTTTTTTTTATTTTTCAATAATTTTTGGGGGTTATCTAGTCTCCAGGGTCCGAATAGAATAGCCTTAATGATATCCAACCTCCGACAGGAGCACAAGAAGAAAAAGAAAAACAATTTCAAAAGATAGTAATAGAAGATACTTGATGACATGTTCTTCAGAAAAAAAAAAAAAAAAAAAAAAAAACATACGGGTCGAATTGAGAACCTCCTCCTTTTGTTGAAGTCGGTTAAAAAGAATGTAGTTACTGTTAACTTTGGCTGTAATAGATAGTGAAACTTGCAACAAAACTTCTATACGATTCATTATCATAGAACCCTGTTGTTACTCAAGTGTCGCAAAAAGATACCACGACGGTATCGGCTATCGTTTGACGATACCGGATACGGTAGGTTCGGTTCCCGGGGGAGGCACGCTCGGACGCGTCGACACGCTCGCTGCGCCCGCGCCGCCGCCGGTCACCTGCGGGCATCGGAATATATGGGTAGACGGGTAAATGCCCTGTGATAAATAATGTGGTTAAAGGATATCACATCCACGTCTCATACATTTTTGGTCCAAATGTGAAAGACAACAAAACTGGCAAACAAAAACTAATGCTATATTCTGTTCGAACTTATCCGACATAGCATTATTATAATGGCATGAAAGCTGTAGCTGTAAGTTTTATTATATCAAAAATGTATGAAAAGGCAGATTTTTCCAACTTTAATAAAACCAAGGTTTTTATTTATTCTTATTTCTTTTTTCTTCATTTATTCTACAGCTTTAGTGCCATACTAATAAATGCTGAGACTACCTATTAGTTATTAGTTACCTAGAGTCGTTATAGAAAGGTATCTGAAAATAACATCAACGATTTTGCTTTTATATTTAAAATGTTGCAAAAGTAGAAACAGTAGTGCATTGTTCACTTTACACCATAATATTGTTAGACCTACCGCCCTTTGTACCCTTCTCATTCTTGTTTTAAATTTTATTTTTTCTATTCTTGGTGTGCAAATAATCTTATGAAGTGTAAAATTGTTTTGACTTACCTACCCATAATAGATACGATGGTGATCCGCTATTATAAGATTAAAAGTAGGTAGTAAACTTTGGACGTGGCGAAACAGAAAACAATTCTCACTATGCTTTTATTTGCATTGAATACGAAAACGTAATTCAACGTTACTCGAAGCTCTGCAACTAAAACATTTTACTAAAGCAAATTAGCTCTTCCTAGTTCTTTCTTCTGAAGTAGCAGACTACACCTTACGACCGTGGGAACATCGTAAGGAACCAGCCAACTGGCCCAGTACTGTCCTGGAATAATTATACAATTTTTAAATCAGACCAAAGCCACAGTATAAAAAAGAGAATGATACTACATTCCATAGCTAAAGCTGCCCATTCACTATATTCCCTAGCAGTCCGCCGCGCATGATTGCGAAGTAGGGTAGCTCACACACTGTCGTGTGGGTAGAGCTTGCAAGCTTTGCGCATCCTACTCAGTGTAGCCGAACGCCATGCCAGGCCTCCGTCACTCGGCTGTTAGAACCGAGATAAAAACCTACCTACACTTTTGCGCATCGTTTACGATGCGCTTGCTTGATTTCTGTCATTCTCTACAGACGGCAAAGCAGCATACGTAGTGCGCTGTACGAAGTAATAACAGTAATAACAAGTGTGGCAAGCTACACCGTCAGGTTCATTATTAGGGGTACCGTCTGGCAATAGTGAGCATTTATCGTTTTCTAAGGAAGTGATGTATCTGTTACGAATAAGGTAGTAATCTGTGTCCATGCACGCTGCAACAAAATTCACAATCCTGCACAAAGCGGTGGACGGCAAAGACTGCCGTGAATGGGCCCCTTAAGAATGTGCTAAGACAAGTGACAGGCCTAGTATGGACAAGACTACTGCCATTTATCATCAGCGAGGCATTGAAGTGGTGCGTAACGTGTGTAAATAATTAACTGTTTATCTGTTTTTTGTTAGGGTTGTAAAAGAGGTTGACAAAGCGGTGCGGCGTTTTTAATATCACTGTTTTCTTAGTTGTAAGCAAGTTATATAGGTACCTTACCTACCTACGAGAGCAAGAACGCAAATTCGCGCTGCATACAAACGTACTATGGTGATATTTTCAATATTTTAACCAATTAAAGTCAATGAAATTTTTCAGTAACAATCTAGATACGAATCTTTATGCTTGTATGAAGTCATATTTTCGTTAAAATATAGGTACTTACACAGTTTTAATTCTAGGATTAATTTATGATTTGTATGGAAATCTTTGAGGCACTGTAACTTTAAAACTATACATTTTAACGAAAATCTGATTCCATACAAGCATTGAGATTTGTTTCTAGATTGTTTCTGCAAAATTTAATTGACTTTAAATTGGTTAGTATAGAAAATATCACCATGTACGTTTGTATGGAGCGCGTCAACAGTAATACCTTAAGGGTGAGGCCGCGGATTTCGGCACAAATGACGCAGTAGTGACGCAACAGTTTGCGCGACAGTGACGCAAGAATAGCGCAACAATTTGCGCCACGGTGACGCAATAGTAACGCAATATAGTAGCGCAAAATTATAAGGGTTGTTGTATACTGGACTGCAATTCTCTAAGGTAACATACTTCAGATCGTCGAAGTTTTCATATTAAGTTTCACACAGTGCTTACCGAATTGACAGCTCGCCAATGTTATAACCGATGTTTGCGCTTAGAGAATTGCACTCCTGAGCCTTTTAAACTAAAGTAATTTTTTAAAAATAGGTAGTTAGGTATATTGACCATAATTTTTTCTAAAGGGTAGATAAATTGAACAAAATATAAAAATAAAAAAATAATAAAACACTAAATGCATGGAACTTTAATCCGAAATCTGAAACTAGTGTACCACTACCCTTTTTTTGGTAACGCAGTAGAAGTAACGCAGTAATTGCGCCACTGGTCCCGCAACAGTAACGCAACGTAACGCAACTGTAGGAGTAACGCAACAATAAACACTCGTTACTCAACAATTATGCTATATTTTCTATCAAGATAGGCACTACAAGACTTCCCACTCTTTCAAGAATAATGCGCAGTAAAAATTTTTGGTGAAATCTCAATTTTACCTTGCGAAAAGTCCAAAAAATTGATTAAAAAAACCGTGACCATTTGACTTTACCACAAGTATGTCACGATATCTCATTCATTATGGCACCTATTATGCTAACTTTCATGGAAATAGATTGTATTTGGTATTGCCATTCAAAAGAATATAAATCTACATAACGTGACTAACAAACTGTGGTGAATATTGGTAACGCAATAGAAGTAACGCAATAACATGATTTTGTAAAAAAATATTAAAATATTAAATTTACTTATTAAATAGCCTTTATTTTACTTATAGCATTACTTAAAGTTCGATGATTTATATGCTTATTCCATAGGAATTAATAATTGAATAGTAACTAACACAGGTTTTTTAAAAATTATCTTCGAAGTGCACTCGGTAAAAATGACACGGCGGTTTTACATAAATTTTCTCCATTTTTTATGGAAAAAATTCAATTTACTCGACTGCATGCCACAATTTTGAAATTTTGACCTTTGGCCATACTGGATAATAACAATATAGTTTGATTTGAAAATATACAAAATCTCTATGTTTGCAAGTTTTTAAGAAAAACATCGGTTAATTTTGAGGTCATGGTAATCTGCACAAATCCGCGGCCTCTCCCTTAAATGTGTTACATACTACAGGGAGGTTAGACCATCAAACTAAAAACTTTTGCCATGGATGTGTTCCATGGAAAATCTCAATTTAATTCCAAAAACAATAGCTGGGCTCAAGTTTTTCAATAATTTATACACAGTAGGTACCTAAGAAGGTACTCGACATCAGATTTCTAATTCCAGCGAAACTCCACATTCTCACATTTACGACCCAAAACAAAAAGACAGTTATTAGCCACCGTGTCTACATCTCGCACTAACTGAATAAGGAAGGATCTGCCCTATAATTATTCGTAATAGCGGAGGTCTACATACTTTCGCATAAAAAGCCGTTCACCTGGTTCTAACTTCACCGGATTTAAGGTTACTACGGCTCCATTGATTGCCGTCATGCTTCAGATAAATGTTAACCACAGAGATGTAAAGAAAGCTTACGATTTCGAAGTACGCCCTAAATGTTTTCCATACTTTAGGATGTGGTTCAGATTCAGACTATCAAACTCAACAACTTTTAGTATTGGATCAATGTTGATATCGTGAAAGAGAATTTGTTTTTCCATAGAACATTTCAATAGCTATACTCGACCGAAATGAATGGAACTGCAGACTTTTTTTTCGCAATTTCTGTGTTGGTTCTGTAGTCAAATTATTCAGTTTTATCATTGACCTAAGTTTGATGGTCTGTTTCAGACCCTCTTTATTATCACGCATTTAAGTTAACACTCTGTTTATCAATGACAGCCTGTGCAGCCTTAAAATAGGTGCTAAGTTTTTGACTGTTTTCTATGAACTTCACAATTGTTTCGTTGGTTGTCATGATGTAAAAATAAACTCCATAATGATTGTTTTAATTTAAGGTAGAGTTTGGACTTTCAAAACAAACTCTTACTAATGCTTAGATCAAAATAAAATTAATGGATAGGCCTTACGCGAACATTTCAAACCAGAAAAAGGAGGCAAAACAAATGAAAGGTATACTTCAAATTTGTATGCAACTGCCCTAGATTTGACAGATAATGGTGCTAGTTTGTAAGAACCAAGTGCCCTAGTAGTGTGCTTCAACTTACCGCGCTTTAGGCCTATCCATTAATTTTATTTTGATCTAAGTACTATGTCGTAAAAAAATCTAGTCTAGGTACCTCAACATCATTGGCACCAGCGCTAAATTTTCTTGACGGTTGCTTCATTTACATAGAAAACACTTCAGTCATCCACTGACGTAATATCATGGTGTTTTGACGTAACACGCATGGTAATGGAAACGTGGCGAAGGTTCTCCAGTCTATTAAGTAGCGAGAAATCTTCATTTGTTTTGATACAAGTCAAATTATGGGTAATAACAATGTTAATGCACCGTCCATCATTACAAACAGATTTGTGAATGGAGCGACTAGAATCGAAACGGTTGAGACAAAGATGAGCTTTACAAGTTGCAATCGTTTTTTATCGTTTGCTTGATTTTGATGGCTACATTCATCTTGGGGATTCCTTCAAGTCATTAATCAAGGTTACACAAAATCAAACAGCTAAGTACTAGAATTCTATCACTTCCCCATCAATGAAAACATTTAAAATTAAATAGTAGATTATTAACCAAGGGGATAAAGCAGTGTCTTCTGTCGCGGGTGAAGATTTAAATCGCGAGCGTGATGAAGGACTCGAGGTTTACTCCCTAACTAGCGAGGGTGTTAAAAACTTAAATCACGAGCGAAGCGAGCAACTGAACAACTTTTACTATGGGAGCAAACCAAACGGAGCAAAAAAAAATCAAATGTCCCATACTAAACTGCACCCGCCGCCGCTGCCGACACGACTCAAATGTATGGGACAACAGATTTTTTTTTCCTCTGATTGGTTTGCTCCCATAGTAAAAGTTGTTCAGTTTGATGGGTAGACTCTTAGTTTAAAAGGATGCTAATGATATCAATTTCACCCTGTATAAGTTGTGAGAATGTCCAAGATATTTAATAAAATTGTTTATTTAATGTCAAGACCGTCAATGTTCTCTACATTCCAGGCATTATTAAGCAGCTGACAGTGAAAGTAGAGTCAAAATTGGTTCAGCGGCTATTGAGATCAAGAGCAAGCAATCATAAACTCTCCCTCTTTACGAAGTCGGATTATAATCGTTAATCCAAATATTAAATTTTATTACTTTTCATAATAATATTTCCGTACAAATTTATAGTGAATTCAATTATAAGTAAAAAATACTTAATACTTTCACAGGCACAATAAGAAGGTACCTACTTAATTAGGTATACTTATTTATTATTTGCCATGTGTTTTTGAATCGAAGACGATTTTCTTGAAAAATGTTGGTCAGTAAGTTATTAAAATTCTTATATGCATTCATTCATGTATGTTTATTTCGTTAAAAAAAACAGTTAGGTATTACAAATTCGTTAAGCAAATAAATCTTTACTTCCATTCAAAATCGTCTCAACCAATATTGCTCAAAATTTTGCAACGCTCATAAAATTGAAGCTCCGAAAGAGTAATTTCTCAAGCGTAGTTTACACAAAACTATGTTAACTGTGAGAATTAATATCATAACAAATGAATTAAATGTTCCGTAACCACGCATTAGAGCCATTCTGATGGTAACACGAGAATATTAAAATAAACTAAATGCACGTTTCTACGGAATGTTTTCATTCGGCAATTCTATTTTTATGATTGTCTTTTTTCCGTTGTTTCGTAACAAATTATATATTATCATTTATCACCTTTGGGGTAGGCATGAGCCCTGCAGTGGGACGTTTATAGGCTGATGATGATGATGATTATATACTTAATAAATACCCGAAGTAGTAAACAGACAACTATAAGTGTCTATTAAATTATATACCAGATTTTAAGTCAGATCATAAGCTATCAAACAAAAAAAGTTTCATCAACATCGGTTCAGTAGTTTTTGCGTGATGCGCGAACAAACAAACAAACACACAAACAGACCGACAAAATTTCTAAAAAAGGTTGATTTCCAGTGAGGGATACTTAAAAACCATATCGTAATCTTTTTTTTGTGAATATCTTCAATGTACAGACACACTTCAGTTACAGTTTTATAATAGTTTAGATAGATATACTTAACTTATTCTTAATAAACGATATTTTGATCAAATAAATCTAATCTAAACTATTATAAAACTGTAACTGAAGTGTGTCTGTACATTGAAGATATTTACAAAAAAAAGATTACGATATGGTCTTTAGATATCCCTGACTCGAAATCAACCTTTTTTAGAAATTTTGTCTGTCTGTTTGTTTGTGTGTTTGTTTGTTCGCGCATCACGCAAAAACTACTGAACCGATTTTGATGAAACATTTTTTATTTGATAGCTTATGATCTGACTTAAAATCTGGTATATAATTTGTGCGTACGAAGTCCTAGGTAAACACTAGTATAGAATAAAACTGAAGAAATGTCATCTTCTCAAACTACATAAGTAGGCAAATTCCTAAAAGACATTCATCATTTTGCTCACGCCACCATCGCCATTTTCTCAATATTTGGAGCTGCCGTTACTGTGTGATCTGCTTCATACATAACGATAAATAAAGGTACACCTACCTGCTATCGATCATTGTTGGTAATGAAAACGTTTAATAAGGAGTAAGTATTCGAAATTAATCAAGCTCTCTATTATGGCTCTATACCTACATTTCCATTTACAAACGAAAGTGATTCTGCTTAAAGGACATCCGGTGATAAATGCCAAATATTGTATACTTCAAAAAGAAAAATTATAAAGCGGCAATACCAAGGCAATAAAAAAAACAGTACTGACAATGTCAATTGAAATTAAAACTCGGAACATGACCGGTGTTACAACAGTTTTGATATTTTATATGTGTTTTTTTACGAAAATAGGAATCATGAAAATTATTTAAGGGTCCTTTCATGATAAATGCAATATTACCTACATTATAAAATAATATACAGCTGTATACAACCCTTGGCATTTTTTCTATGGCCGGGGGTCGCATCTCCTTTTCGATGATCTGATAATATTGGTTTGAAAAATTTTGTGAATCTACAAGAATTAAGAAGGTGTATTAAATTACGGTAAATTAACTTAACAGGTAAGTATAACATAGTAATGAGCTTACTTACGAAGCCTAATTAAGTTTAAATGCCGGCCAGGTTAACACGTAAAAGATATATCGCGTCATTAGAAAACTTAGTATGACTTAATCAACTTAACCTAAAAACTATGGGTTTATGTCATAGGGGTTTAATGCTGTTATGTTAAAGTATCTATAGTTGATAATCCAACCTCAAATGGATTACGACGTAATGCGCGAACGAAACGTACCTATACCTACGCAACTACGTATCTATGCAGATTTAGGAAAATCCATGACATTTTGTTGTTTATGAACAATAATAATTATAGTAACAGAACAGTCTTATAAGGCCGATTTTTCAATCGCCAGATGTAATTTATTTCTATATACTTACTACTTAGGTAAGTACTAAAGTAGATTACTTAAATAGTAGATTACACACCGAGGACAGGAAAGTAAGAAAGGTCTCAAATCTCATGTAATTGTTGACCGAGGCGAAGCCGAGATCAACAAACATGTGATCTGAGGCTTTTTTATTTACTGTCCGAGTTTAGTATACTATTTTTCTCCTCGACGGAGGTGGAAAGCGACAACTTCGTTAAGCGCAGCGGGACGAAAATTGACGCTTTCCGTCCGGAGGGGAGAAAAGAGAATCATTATGTTTATTGAGATTTAGATATATTGATTGGGATTGGGATTGATATCAATCAACATTTTGGATATCCAAAAAGTTTTTATTTCTCGTATAAGTACTTACATATTTTTCATACAACCAAAGAGTTTTTCATTAACATATCTAAGAAATACAGAACTGGCAGCTATCTGTCAGAAAAAAATGATGTTAAGCCGTAGAAAGAGCAAGTAATAGAACGAAGAACGTGTTTTGTCTCATTTACTCATTGAGGGATGCATAATACAAATTCACTCTAGTTAAAAAAGGAGATCGCTACCTTATTGCTGTCCTTATTGACGTAGCCATATTTTTGCTCTAGCCTCTATGGTCTGACATCGGAGTCAGACAACAAAAATTTCATAAAAATGTTTGTTGCTCTATATTTCGATGAATAGTTATTTCGTAATAATTTAATTCATTGTAATTTGTTGCAAGTGGGTGACTTTAAGTTCACAACATGGTAGCGTGCAGTGTTTTAGGATGCAAGAGCCGCACTGAACGTTGCAAAGAAAATATTTCATTCCACGGGTATGTTAACATTAATTCACGTTTTATTGCAGGAAACATTAATAATAAAACGCATTTTAATAGTTTCATTCATCGGGCAAGTGTTAAAGACAATAATTTAAAAGTTAAAGCTAAATTTTGTGATTTGTAATCTCAATAAGGGTGGTCAGATGTCATATTAAAATTACCCTGTTTCCACCTTGAAAATAAGGTACACCAAGGGCTGTGCCAAGGGTAAGCCGGAAGAGGTTTCATGAGGTATTTTGTAACCGCTAGTTAAACGTAGTTAAGCATACCATACCATGGATAGCTGTCATTGCCTCAGGGTTAAAAGCTCCAACAAAAAACAGCATTAAAAATAGAGGTCGGTTAACTAAAGCTGGCGCGTGCTACACATTTACGCAATGCCTTTGTCTCACTGCACGCAGAATGTCTCATCGAACTCATTTGTATGTGTCTGTGAACGTGCCAGCAGCTTTAGTTAGGTTAACCTGTAAAACATACCATGATAGATGTCGTTGACGTGAGTTGAATCCTTAGGGCCTGTTTCACCACTTCTGGGTAAGTTCTTGTTAGCTTATCCGACGGATAGTTTGTCATATTTTGTATGAAATTATGTCAAAATATCTGTCGGATACGCTAACAAGAACTTATTCAGAAGTGGTGAAACAGGCCCTTAGAGTATTTATTTATTCTACTAACAAACTTATCTGCCACTTTTTGGTAGCATGAGGTATGTATGTTTGAGGCAGCATGAAATCCGCAACTTTGGACTTTATTCCATTACTTTAGATTTTAATTTTGAATGTTAAAATTCATGAAAAACTGTGTCGTGTGAACCCCAAACGCGATAGCTTCGAAATTATTGTTCCGCAATTAAAGGCTGTTTAGTGATAGATAAGGTATAAAATTGTATGTAAATGCGTAAGATTGTTTGATCTGGCACGTTGGCAGAGGGGAAATGCTAAGGCGAGGCGGTCCCTATATAACGACTACTACCACCAGAGATAGTAGCTGGGACCAACAGTTTAACGTGCGATCCGAAGCACGGAATCATCTTTCTTTTCAGACAATCAGGTGACTCAGCCTGCAATGTCCTAACCAACTGGGGAAAAACGCACAAAGTGACATTTCACTAGGTGCCCCCCGTGGGAATCGAACCCACGACCTCCGTGTCAAGAGCCCAATGCTCTTAACCATTAGACCACGGAGGCAGTTCCACGGAGGCGGATTATGTTCAATGGGTACCAGCCCGTCTAGTATGATTTCTCTACTAGCGTGCCGACTCTATTTTTTCCATACTAAGTACTTGTCGCAGCTAGCGCGACGCTCTGAAAAGCGCGAGAACAGCAGTGCGAATTTTGAAAGTCACACGTTCAAATCAGCAGTAGAAAGACGCATAATGTCCATAGTAATTTTAACATTTTCTACTGCTGTTTACAGCGAGTTACGGGTGTCTTTCAAAAATCGCACTACAGGGGCTATAGACAAGGTAACATTTCTTTTGGCGTAGACGCTAGTGGAAATGACAGAATGTATGGATTTGACATTGGCGATCAAAACATTTTGACGTTTTCTTTCTCCACCATACGTCAAGTCCATACGTTTATTTTTTTTTTCTACTGTCGTTAATGCTAATCGAAAGTACTTTTTCTAGAGGCCCTGGTTATTTTCTAAGCAGCCGAAGGCGCGGTGCGCACATGTAGTGAAATCGTACTAGACTCAAAGGACTGTAAGTATTCACCCTACGAGCGGCGCGGGAATCTCATTCGGTGAATTCAGCAGTTGTAAATGTCTTTATAGTGTGGATTTGACTTTCAAAAATCGCTATGTATGATTAATGATTTTTGAAAGTCAAATCAGCAGTAGAAAGATGCATATCTCCAAAGTAATTTTGACATTTTCAACTGCTGAGCTCACCGAATGAGATTCAAAAATCGCACTTGTGTACACACACGCCGTGTGTAATATAGCATAGTTCATTTACCCATTTTTATGGGAGTTTGATTTCCTATGGTATCACTGGATGAAATTATCGCTGTCTCATACGCGGTTACACTGATGTTACGTCTATCAGCGTAAGCGAAATACTTGGCCTATGTGTTAAGCCAAATACTTCAGTTAAAAAGAAAAAAGTTTTCTTCCTTTTTAGTTTTTATGGCTTTTGATATATTTTTTCCAAGAGATCTTGCCAGTTCACATAAAAACATATTATCATTAAAAAGTGTTTATTAAGAAATTCCAAATAATCTTAATAATGTCTCTTTGGTGTCTATTTTCCAAACTGAATAAAATATTTAAAAAACTAAAGTTTTACCAGCAATTTTCCTGGATCGCAGGTGTATAATACTAAGGTAAGGTAACAGTTATTGATTCTGGAGAAATGAATTTTAGATTTTGTGTTCATTTGGTACCTTAATATTAGCGTCTACCGCTTTTAAGAAGTCTATTGTCTTCATACTAGCCAAGACCAAGCTTCAATAGAGAGTGAAGGACCTAGAAACCCTGACTAACAAAGGCACCAGAGGTTAACGGTCCATAGCAAGTTTGTATAGTGATAGTGTTAATAATTATAATTCACGTGTGTAGCCGAGGGTGGAAGCTTTCTCTGTTTGAACTGCTTTCGGCAGTACAACCATCCACAAGCCTACACGAGTATCAACTCTCTTACAAAGAAACAAGGTTGAAATCATCTTTTTATTGGCTGGGTCAGTTCGTTACACTCAAAGAATATGGCAAACTGAATTGGTATAATACTTTTCGAATGAGTTTTCATTAAAAACGTCATGCTCTGAGGATGTTAGCCCAATTTGGGTTGGATATAATGGTTTCTTTGAAATTATCTGAAAGCAGCAGTATATGCCTGGAAGGCAGGGCAGGTATACCTATTTACCTATCGATAAAAACGACCGCGAAAGCCGATATCCACCTTGGTTTCGGAGTTTCAGTATGAAAACTAGGTAGGTAGTTACCTAATTATGAATTTCAAAAAGAATCTTCTCTTTAGGTTTTCAGGTGCCTTTATTTAACAGTGAACTCATTTCAAATTAGTTAGGTAGGTACACACTTTTGAAGCGCTAGTATATATACCTACGCAAGAAGAACCTACCTTAGTAGAAGTAAGCTTAACCTGAAGAACAATCCTGCATCCCAGGTAAAATTGGGAAGCCTAAAAATGAGGCCTTAGTATACCGTGAAATATAGCTCAAGTTAAAATGACAGAAGTGGTTCACATGCGACCCACCTGTGTTTCGCTGGTATTGGGGAAAACAATGTTCTATATAATATTCTACATACATTCTATATATTATATATGTAATATTCTACAGTCCCAGTCCCAGTTCTAAGTGTTCCGGTCCCATGACATCAAACTGTCAACGAAGGTGGCTGTATACAAGGTGTTACAAAAATACAAATAAACCTTTAAGGGGGTGGTGTAGACCATCAGACTGAACAACTTTCACTATGGGACCAATATCGAAATCGCGAAAAAAAATATTTATGTTCTATACTCTACAAATCGACTAGAGCTAAAATATGTATGGGATATGAAATTATTTTTTTCGCGATTTCGATGTTGGTCCCATAGAGAAAGTTGTTCAGTTTGACGGTCTTAACAACCCCCTTAAGAGTTTGAAAAATTTATTCTTACTTATGAAACACCTTGTATATATGGCAATTGTTCTCCCGAACCTCCTGTATTCTTCCGAAACCTGGTGTTTGTATCGTAAACACATACGCACTCTTGACAGATTTCATCTGAAGTGCCTGCGTGACATTCTGAACGTGAAGTGGTCAGACCGTGTCAGGAACACGGAGATACTACGACGCTGCAATGTTGGTGGTATTGAGGCGTATCTGATGAGGCGCCAGTTACGATGGTGTGGTCATATTCGTTGGATGCCGGAGGAGAGAATTGCCAAGCGCATCTTCTACTCTGAACTCCAAAGCGGCAAGCGGAAACAAGGCGGGCAGCTATTGCGGTACAAAGATTTACAAAGATGAAAGATGGTACAAAGGTGCAAAAACGCCACATAAAGCATTGCGAGATTGATTCGAATTGTTGGGAGGAGCTTGCTAAAGATCGACCGGGGTGGAGGCACACTGTCCAGAATAAGGAGTTCGACTTTGAGGCTAAGCGTAGGGCTGATCTCGATGCCAAGCGCGATGAACTTAAAGCCAGACCACCCGCGGCCATCCAATACAACTATCGTAATGGAAAATTGACTATGTAGCCTGTGCGGACGCACTTTCAAAGCCAATATAGGCTACATCAGCCACCTGAGAGCACATCAACGAAGCTCTCAAAGTCAACAGCCATAATCAGTCACTGTGGTTGAACACGGCCATGAAGCATCATCATCATCATCATTCTACAGTCCAGTACTGGCAATGAACCAGCTTTCTCATCCCGTTGCATCTGATACAAACTTTGAATAAGAATCTAAAAATAAAGGTCAATCCCCGATAGCTGTCCCACTCGCCACACAATAGTTATCGGCCTTCGCACCCGTCTCGCTGGCTGCCTCTTTTGTTTCTGCGCGTACGCTGGCAGAACATCAGGTTTTGCCGCCAAAATACGTCAACGACACCTCTTTGCGTTACACATATCCGGCGAGGGCGCGAGGTCATATTTTTAATTGTTTTCTTTTATGTAATCTGTCAATTGTTTCGCAATCGCGACGCGTGTGAATGAACCTCGTTAGAATTAGGCAGATAAAGAGTATTCTATTACTCATGCTACTTAAAAATAATACCGTTTTATGCAATTGAATGACTGACGATTTAATTAATGTGTCCATTTAGTTAATGAGTGTTTTCTTTACGGTTTTATGAAGTTATGGCCAACAACCAATTCTATAGGTAACTTTGAAGATTGTAAATTGAACGATCGTAATAATTATTTCCGGCAGTAATTTAATAATAAACTGAGCGATTAAAAAACAAATAGAAATGAAGAACTAAGTCCGGTAATCTTGTTGCGCAACGCAATGCAACATTACAAAATAAAAAACCCAACGTCTATGATTCGTTTTAGACGAATGACAGTGAACTAAAATAAGGAAAAATAATATTTATAACTAATTCACTTTTTCTTTGAAAGAACAGCACTAAATTTTTATTCGTTTTTCAATAGGTGCAAAAATGGGGCATGACTAGACGAATAAAGAATACTTAAGGCCTCCTTGTTCGAATCCGTAGGTAACCCCAAAACTGACAAAAAAAATTACCTAAATTATCATTAATCTCATCATACTTGTTTACAATCCGGAAGCTACTCTCTATAAGCACAGACTTAAAACAAGTCCGTAAGGTAATTCGTCTAGTGCACACAATTTTCTCATATCTTTATTATTTTTATTTCTTTATTTACAAGTTCTCATTAGTTAGGTAAGGCATGTGCCAACTGCAATATGGAAATAGTTTGCCTACCAAAAGTCTCACAACTCAAGGCATTTCAGTACTTAAGTCTTCGGTTTACATGTTTTTCAAGGAACGTCTTGCAAGGATTGAAGACGAACTGATGGAGACAATGAGACACGGCCACTTAATCTTTGTCCCACATCCAAAGTCACGCAAATTTCATGTTTATATCAATGTCTTAAGATTTCAGTTAGACGAATTCTTAATGGTTAAAGTCTTAGCAAATGTTCTAACACGCGCTAGTTCCCACTGATAACCCGATCTACTTACGTATTGTTTATAAACATTAGGGCTTTCAACGTGTCTAGGCTTTACAAACGAATTTACTTATATACTTATGTGTTTTTACACTTGGATTAAATTTTTAATTTCATCTAAGATTAGCCCCAAATGCATTCGGAATCCTTTTGATGAGCTCTAAAAGGATCGACCTTACTTACTTTAGGTACTCTTGCTTACCATTTCTACCTACCTATTCCGAATGAGATATTACAATGAGGATTGCTTAATGTAGAAGCTCGTCACAAGGATTCCAGAAACATAATAGCCCCGCTAAAAAAATTGGTACCTTTGCTGCAGTCTTGATAAGCATAAAGCACGGCAGAAATAGTGCTTGTGAAATTTTTAGCAAATCGTTGAAAAACAATATGAGACAGTATTCTTTCGAAACAACTTCCTGGTAAAAGTAAAGCCGTTAAAATTACCACCTTTCGTGAACCAAATAAAACAATAAACCTAACACCTTGTCTCTTGCAGGTGTACGCGAAGCGGCACGTAAAGGAGATTAGATCAAGAAGTCAACTGCGTGAGGTGGCAACACTTTCACCGGTAAACCACGAGCTTCCCACGGTGAAACCGTGCGAAGAAAACCCTGGAAAATGCTCTTTGTACTAAAATCTACCAAGAAAACAAGTTCCCACAGATGATCTCTCAACATGAACGCAAAAAACCGGTTAGAACCGGATCTAAACCGGCCGAGGGTCCGGTTAAAACTGGTTCCGGTTGTAATTTGGAGGATATTTTGGTTGGCGGCGTGTTTGCTGGGTGTTTCAGCCAATCGGCCGCCGAGGTTTCTGATAGATGGCCAGTCAGAAATTGTGGTCAGGCTGAAGGAGGGATCAGATACTCCTATTGGTAAGTCTGACGATTAACATTAGTAAGAGTTCAATTCATATGGATCAAGGCTAAGGCTCAAGGAAAGAAAAAGGCAAATTCTAGGGGTGAGGAGGAAGAGGAGCGTCGGTAACGCGTTTCACAGAAGTATGGAGACTCAATCATGAGGCTCCGGGTTCGAATCCGCACAGACGACATGCCAAGTAGTTAGAAAAGCTACATATAGAATTCTGATACGTTTATGAACTCTACCAATCCGCACATTCCACACTGAGCACGCGTGGTGAACCAACGCCCATACAGGCTCCCTGAGGGTAGGTCGGTGCCCTGCAGTGGAACGTATTGAAGCTGATGATGATGATACGAAAGAGTCCTTTATGGAATTGAAAATGAAATGAAATGAAAAAGATATTTATTTCTCCCAAGACACAAATTTATGCATTATTTGTAACTAATAAGAATCAGGATGTACGAAATTCAATAATCACTTTCGTTTGTTCTAAAGATGTCTTGCACTTTGTCTAGAGAACTAGTAGATGCATGGCCACCCTGTCAAAACAGCTTGATTTGAATTTTAATCTACCTATAAGCAAAATCAATAAATACAATTCATTTGCAATGATTTTATGGAGCAGTTAAAGTTTGTTCAATGAAACGTTGTTTCTTTCAAGCTATTTATAGCTATGATATTTATATTTATAGATATGCTGGAGAATAAAGATTAAAACACCTATTAAAACTTCCAAACATTCAATGCATTTTGTAAGCATGGGCAGACTGACAGCCGGAAATTAGAACTTAGGGGAGTGTGGGGTAACCAGGACAACAGACTGCCAACAGAGGGAAGGGAAGCCTTACTCGTGATCCCCTATTTACCCGTAATCGTGTTTGCTGAGCTTATGTACCGATTAGTCATCAAATTTTACAGAATTGCGGCTGACTCTATTGATTTGATACAAATCGCGTAGTTAACTGTTGATAGTTAACTTTTATACCTAACGGAGATTTAATTATATAGCCTACTCTGTGTCCCACTGGTGGGCAAAGGTTTCCACTTTTCTGCTCAAATCAGGATGCCCCATCTTCTCCTGGGTCTTCCTGACGTCGCTATCCATCTTATAGAACAAATTTTGGTCCATCTCACCTTTTTTTACCTCGTTTTAGTAACCTAATGCGAGTTTTCAAACTACTGATTAAAAACCTACCCGATAATCAGTTACTTAACGTGAACCGTGGTGTGTATACTTACAAGGTTGGAAATACTGGCACTTGTATGTGATTGAAACAGCTCCATCATCCATCCCTATGATAGAGCATAGGTTACTTACATTAAAAAAATCACGATTTGCATTCATGCTATTCGTGATTTAACGCATTCGAGTAGGTTGAAAGACTCGCAATATACGGCCAATATTGTATATCTACTTGTACAATTTCTAATCTGAACAAGAGTAGGTTTCTACGTGTCATGTTTTTTGTATTAATTACCGTTATGTATATTTCAGGCAGCCTAATATACCGACTGAGGGGCGTTGACCCCGATGGAGATACGCTAAAATTTGGCATTAGAGACCAAATCGGTAGTAATATTTTAAGATTAGAAGCCATTTCGTCCAACGAAGCTAATATTTATTTAATTAAGGAATTAGATAGAGAGGTAAGTAAATATCGACGTTCTTTATTACCTACCCACTGAGAAAGTAATCACTACGTTTTACCTACCTTAGATATCTATCTACTGTTGCTTATTAGGTAAAACATTTGAACTTTGAATTCAAAACCCAAAAACTCTAAGCTCAAAAATATTAGCCAGTACCTAGTACAAAGTAGATAGGATCTTTTTGGTAAACTGGCTAAAGAGATCGGGATCGGGGTTGATTTTCTATCGGGAATCGGCTTAGTTAGACAATATCTAAATTGTCTAAGGGAATCGGGATTGATGAATTAAAATTACGTAACAATAAAATTACACAATGTCTACAGGGTGTAACAAAACACACTAGTAATGTAATACTCAAGGACCTTGGTTTAGACCATAAAACTGAACAACTTTCTTCGTGGAACCAACATCAAGAAAAAATAAAAAAATCGGCTGTCCAGTAACTACATTTTAGTCGAGATTGTATGGGACACCGGTTTTTTTAAGGTTTTCTCGTTGTTGGCTCCATAGTGAAAGTTGTCCAGTTTGATGGTATGAAGCATCCCCTTAAGTATAACTAGGGTGTTTTGTTACACCCTAAATAAAGTTGTTACAATACTGTTTTGTTTTTCTATTTCTAGATCCGTGATGAATACTCATTTGTCCTAACCCTAACCGATGGACACTTAGGGGAAGGTAATTTCATTACGCAAAGCTTCTTGTTATTAGTTGAAGACGTCAACGATAACGAGCCCATTTTCAAACCATACCCTTCCGCGATCACAGTCAAAGAAGATGCTACGCCTGGTGTTTTAACTACTGTGGAAGCTACCGATTTGGATGAAGGAGCCTACGGACAGGTATTTGATTTTTATTTATGTAGGTAACAGTTAAAATTGTAAATCTCCTTCACAACTTTACTTAACAATGCATTCCTATTAGCAGCTGAACCGAGGTAGACGCATCAAATACTTTTTTGTGAACAAAACGCGCCCGCCGCGCCGCGCCGCAGAATATAATACCTAAATTCGTTTAAAAACAGGCTGTAAGGGCAGGTTTCTATTGCCTTTCCGAAAGGATAAATTAGTCAAAAAAAACAGAGTTTTTGGCGGGAATTTGTCAGCTACGTTTGGAGTCCTCATATTTCATCGATTGTGAGTTTTAGTTCGTAAAATGGTGTTCTTTTGGTTTACGCGGTAAACAGGAAAAGTCTTCCGTCATTTGTAGCGCGGCAAAGCGGTCGGTTCACCTCTTTCCTGTGGGTTTTTCTACGTTTCCTTCGTCTTTCGGTTGTCTCCAAAAACTCCAAAGACGCGTCAAGCAGACAGACAGACATCGGCTGTATGCTAGGAAAAAGTATCAGCTGTATGGGATATATATAATATAACCCTTTGCCTTGAACTGAACAAAAAAAAAAAAAAATTGACGTTTTGTTTGTTTGTTTTGTTTTGATTTTAGAAACTTGTGAATTTTGGTTTCCCAGAGAAAATTATAGAATTTTACAAAAATTTCCAGGTTTTATACCATTTACAAGAACTCGACGGCGACGTGGAGAACTTTGCCGTTCAAACTGTGAACGGGAAAGGTGTGATTCGATTGACAAATCGTTTGGACTACGAGAGTAAATCTTTGTACCAACTTCGGGTTCTCGCGGTGGACAGGGCGAACCAGGGGCGCATCAATACGGGCACTGCGGCTATTCTAGTCAAGGTACAGGACGTGGAAGACCAGCCGCCTGAGTTCGTCGTAGCCAGCCCTGTTACTAGGATAAGCGAAGATGCGACGATCGGAACTTCTGTCCTGCAAGGTAAGTTTCATATTCATCCTCTAACTTGAAACGGACGTTAGTACGGATCTAGGACGTTTCTGTAGCAAAGTTTCTAGTGTCAGATATATTATCCTGCGGCACGAATTTAAGGACTTTTTTGTCTGAAAGCCACAAACTTCTTTCATTTTTTCTCAAAAACGGGATGGGTCCACACCTACGAATAAAGAAATAAATATGGAAATATAATTCACGTCAAAAAATGACCCCACGAACTTTGGTGTACACCACGCAAGCGCGCAAGACTCAATCATTATGGCGACTCCAATTACGGCATTTCCCGCCAAAGCTCATGGTGCCAAAAATTAAGGAGATTTTGTTCGGAGTTATCGTTCCATATTTATTTCTTTATTCGTAGGTCCACACCCATATTTTAGAGGAGTCGTCCCCTCCCGTAAAATAGTTTAGGAAATCTAGATTGTATGCAGATTGATTGTATTGCAGAGGGCGCCCTCGTAGGACGTATTCTGATCAAATCAGTTGCGTCCTACAAAAAGGGGAGGTACGGAGTACTCGAAACCGACGGGCATGTATACAGGGTGGATTTTTGAGACGGGGCAGTAAGGGCAAGTACCTTAACCGTTGTAGCTACAGCGAAACGTTCTTAGGAGACTATCCTTAACTTTTTGAAAAATTTCGAACTGCCTTCACAGATTTTGAAAAAAATGTACAGTCAGCAAGAAAATTGTCAATTTACACAAAAACTTTTTTTGATGTCAATCGATCCTGTTTCTTATAAGGATCAATAGACTCTATGGGACCAACCGAGGTTTGAGTACTAGAAATGTCAGAAATCGCAAAAAACGTTTCCCATACATTTGGTAGGAAATGAGACTCCAAATTTACTTTTATACATAACAAAACTTTTTTATTATGGATAGACTGGCCGCTAAAAAGAAGTTTGTTCGAAAATAAACAAAAAGGATCAAAATATTAATAATATTAGAAAATCTTCAAAACGTGTTGTAAATTGTATGATTTTAAAAATACATTTCTTTCTAATACGGTTTCAGTATGTTTTTATTATCAAAGTCTTCTTAGCGGCAAATCTGTCCTTAATAAAAAGTTTTGTTATGTATAAAAGTAAATTTGGAGTCTCATTTCCTACCAAATGTATGGGAAACGTTTTTTGCGATTTCTGACATTTCTAGTACTCAAACCTCGGTTGGTCCCATAGAGTCTATTGATCCTTATAAGAAACAGGATCGATTGGCATCAAAAAAAGTTTTTGTGTAAATTGTCAATTTTCTTGCTGACTGTACATTTTTTTCGAAATCTGTGAATGCAGTTCGAAATTTTTCAAAAAGTTAAGGATAGTCTCCTAAGAACGTTTCGCTGTAGCTACAACGGTTAAGGTACCTGCCCTTACTGCCCCGTCTCAAAAATCCACCCTGTATAGAGATGTATGGATGTGAATGAGGGAAAATATGTACATAGTAGATGGCATGCTCTGGTCTCTGCCTACCCCATTGGGAAACAGGCTTAACATTATAGATAGATACATAGATTGTATGATGGTCTCTAAAACATCTGTATGCAACAAGTCCTTCAATTATTTGGTTAGGAGATAAGATAGTTTGGAAAAACTCATAATTACCAGCCATATGGAGGGAAAAAGTTAGAGGGTGCATGCCTACGAAATGGACTGAATGAAGTGAATAATTTTGTTTTTACAGTGCGAGCAATCGATGGAGACCGCGGAGTCAACAATAGAATCTCATACAGCATCATATCAGGCGGAGAAGAACACTTCGACATCGACAGCAGCTCAGGCATTGTGTACACCGTCAACCAGCTCGACAGGGAGGACCCTAACAATAGCAATGGAGCTTACATTTTGGAAATATTGGTATGTGGTGTTAAATTATGCTTAGAAAATTTATTTTCTTTTTTACCAGTAATAAGCGCAAAACCTCTTATACCCCAACTGATTTATAACAAATATTGAGACAATAATTCCATAATTTTGAGAGTTTAAATTTAAAGGTATAGGCATTTTAAGTTTTGAGGCAACAATGATCTGTTACTTATAATTTTTAAGAATCTTGTTTTGGTAGTAAGTAGTATGAGTGTGCCGTGCGGTGGGTTGAGATTGAGTTCTGTAAATTTTAAATTTCACAAACAAAATATAATTTTGAAAAAAATTTCCTATGTTGAAACCATGATAATTTGATTTTGCTCTCGATTCTGAACAAACTACTTTCTATTTTATTACATTGTATTTTTAAAATTTTTGATGGCAAGTGAAGATCATTCAATCAATAAATAAGCCTATTACTATAACTATAGATTCCCTCATCTTGGTTACAGACGTTACATTTATGATTTAGGTCCTTAAACCCTTCAGATTAGGCAGAAAAATGCTTGAGCACTTTTGTAAGTGGTAATTAACTATCAACCTTGTTCCATTCAAACAGTGCTGAAAGTGGTATGCAATAGTAAAATTGAATACAGCAGACAGTAACATTGTTTTGTGCTAAGTGTAAATGGTGGCCTAAAACATGCTCGAGCTTTTTTCCGCCTAATCTGATTTGACCCTAATAAGGGTATATAATAATATAAGGATTAATTTAATTAGTTGGCGAAACTTAACAAACGCTTTTGGTATGTTACTAAGTACAATTACGTGGTAATGACTCCCCGCTCGATCATATGATTCTGAGGTCAATGTTCGCCTGCCATCCGCACACTGCGTACGATACGTACGATAATAATAATTTTGTTAATCATGAATACCAATTTTAAACATTGTTAATGCAAATTACCAGGTGCCCCGGTTCAGTTTCGCCAACTAATTTAAAATGACCATATATGTATTTCCCAAAAAGGCAACAGAAGAATCACACTCAGTATCTCCCATGCCGAGTGCAACAACCGAAGTGACAGTCATAGTGACGGATGTTAACGATGAAACACCAAAGTTCCGCAGTGAGAAGTATGTCGGTGAAGTCCTTGAGAACGCTCAGCAAAATACCCCCATTACCTTCCTCCAGGATGCCTTGCCAGAAGTTTTTGATTATGATCAGGTAATAAGCTTTTACATTTAAACTGGAGTTCAGAATAGCTGGATCCTGAAAGCCCAGTCTTAATTATGTGATACTAAATCAATTTTTTTAAATAAATTAACGGAGAAGAAGAAGAAGAATAAATGAACAGTATATTACAGTATATTTCTTTCCTTTAACTATGGTTGTAGACCACTGTAGCCAATCAGCAATCTGGCTAAATATGGGCCGCCGTATTGTTTCGACTTTGACAGTCGAAAGGAATAATACACCACATTATAACGCGCCTAGTCACGAAATGGCGCTATTCTGTAAAGCAGCTGTCTGAGACATTTAGATCGAATCTCGTTGGCTGGTATATGTTCCAACAATACGGCGGCCCAATTTTAGCCCGATTGCTGATAGGCTACAGTGGTTTACATCCAAAATTAAGGAAACAAAAATACTGTAATACACTGTTCATTTATTCGTCTTCTTATTTGGGTTCGTCTCTGTTAATTTATAAAAAATTGGATTTAGTACCACGTTATAATGCGGTGTATTATTCCTTTCGACTGTCAAATAATATTGTTATTAGATTCTAAGAGAATGATGTGAAGTTTAGTTGGTTTTGTCCAAATTAACAGAGATTTTAGTTCCTTTTATAGCTGTGAAAGAGGCCTATCCTTGACATCACCATCACAAATTCATGAGTCTTTGCTTGCCTTTGTTTAATTCCCTGCATCATTGTTGATTTCCAGGGCAAGAATGGTACTTTCGAACTATATTTAGAGGGTGATAATGGAGTATTTGACGTAACCCCATTCAAAGGTATCAACGAAGCCTCGTTTCTAATCAGAGTAAATGATGCATCCTTCTTGGATTATGAAAGAGTGACTGTAATGAATTTCAGTCTTGTAGCCAAAGAAATTGTTGCCAAAGATCCGAAATTGAGGTAAGTTCAATTAAAATTATATATTCTATTTTATGGATGGAATGCAAAAATCATGTCTAACACCATAGACTTAAACTCTAGCGATAGACTTGCCCTTTCATAGAAGCAACATGTTCCACTTGAATGAGGTGTCCGCACCTGATTGATGTTCCCGAGTTCACTTCGTAACTATGGCAATGACAGACCGCAATGTCTCATTTTGTGTTGTTTTGTGTGACATGTTGTTTGTTTGAACGAGCTTGTCTATCGCTAGAGTAATATGTCTATGTCTAACACCCATATAAGTTTAAAGAATTTTATTCTCAAAAGACTTAAAATTAGTCACTTTACAAGAGAACACTCTTTTTATAGTTTTACACTCTATTCTAGTCCAGGCTAGTTTCTGGTACTTTAAATGTGGCTAGATAATTTGTGTGACAATGTCCAAGATATTTATTTATTGGCGACTAGTCTAGCCTAGTCACTTATCAGCAATTGACATAATTACTCCCTAGAACCCAACCTTCAATATGATAAAATTGAGCCTTGAGAGTGCAGTTGGCACACGTTGGCACTACTAATACTAAGTAGTATTGTTGATTTTGGTTGCAAAGACTCTTGACTCGAAAAAAATTATGGTCGCTAGTACAAGTGTGATTATAATTCTGTATAATCAATATTATGCTAAACAAGACCCTGGCTACAACTGCACACGTGAAAAGATTGTTTGTAGTTGTAGCAAAGTTAATGGTCAAAGGGCCTTTGCCCTACATTATGGGATCCTAAGGGCTTATAACTTGACTTTAACCTTTTTTCATTTCCAGCGTAGTCCCCATAACAGTGCACATAAAAGATGAGAATGACAACTTCCCTGAATTCACCGAGTCTCTATACACTGTTTCTATACCGGAGAACTGTGGTGTCGGCACCACAGTCGCCTGGGTTCAGGCTCTGGACCAGGACTCTGATAATTACGGCACCAGAGGCATCAGATACACCAGTCTTGGCGGGAGTGTCGCCAATCTGTTAGTATATTGGTTCTTGTATCTTGAGGTTTTGTACAATATATTTTAGGATACTTGTTTATATTTTCACTTGAACACTCACTGATAACTGGTCACTCTTTCTTTTCATAGTATTTGTAATGTTAAAATTAGATCTGTGCCTTTCTTATTTAAAATCTTCCTAAAAGCATTATTTCATGTTGTCAGAATTGACCAAGCTGTCAAATTGTTGACGTTGTCCGAGTTGACCATGTTGTCCGAGTTGACCGAGTTAACTCCTGTAAGTTTGACGTTTAAAATAGTGCTGTCCACTTCACCCGCACAATCGATCATCGATTACAAAAATGACACCTAGTATTTTTAATTCTCGTGGTAAGCCCTAAACGTTTTGAGTTTGGTTTTGCTTTGGTAACGTCGTATTCTGATTCTAATCCACATCAAACTATATTTATCTACACTAATACAGGGTGTTAGTGCCAGCCAGCAAATATTGAAACAGTGAACTCAGACCAACAAACTGAACAACTTTAACTATGGAGCTTACCTCAGCAAGTTTCCTGAGGCAGTTTCCATAGTGAAAGTTGTTCAGTTTGTTGGGCTGAGTTCACCGTTTCAGTATTTGCTAGGCTGTCATTTACACCCTGTATAAGACGTAATGAAATTTGTTAGTTTGTATGCAGGTGGTATCTCTGGAACTGACAAATAAATTCAAAAAAATATTAAACTACTAGAAAGCTATTCTATCCCTGAGTAATATAGGCCATATAAATCACATCTCCAAGCCTTTATGTTATGATTTTGACCCCTTTGCGTGTGTTAACCCACAATGATATAGACAGCTGTGCTATAGGCCTCTATACAAGTAGAATGACCAATCTCCTAAATTCTCAAATTAAATATTGTTCCAGACTAAACCTGAACCCAGTATCAGGAATAATAACAGTCAAGCAAGCCGGCGGTGACAGCTTCGACCGCGAACTGATATCCCGTCACTACCTGACCGTAGAAGCGAGGGACGACCTCGGCAAGGGAAACAGGAATACGGCTCAACTCGTCATCAATATAGAAGACGTTAACGACAACGCTCCCATGTTCCTGGCTAACAAGTATGAAGCTAGGCTGATGGAGAATGAGAAACAGTTTGAGATCCCGCTGGTGCTTGAAGCTAGAGATATTGATTTGAATGGTGAGTTTGAAAAGTCGTTCCCTTACTGATGATTGTGGTCAAATATGTTTTGGGGCTTTGTCGACCATAAGATGGCGTCACAGTCACAAGGCCGGCATTTCTAACAACGTTTTGGATTTGACATGATGACGTTCGCACATGCGCACTCTGTGCAAATTGTGTTTGACATTATGTGTAGGGTTGACTTACCACGCATTGTATAAACATTATCTACATTTCATTACTTTTGATTGTTCGTTCAGTTATTAAAAATAGTATTTGATTTAACCTGTCAGGGACCACCCCTTCCCGAAAAAAAAATGGCTCTCAGCCCCAGCACCTACCAGCAAATTCGACCGCGCGCGCGGCGGCACCAGTAGTCGCGAAGAAATCGATCAAATTCACCATATTTCGTTACCAATTCAAGTTGTGTTATGTTTCTTTCGCTGCCTACACTCATTTAGATTGTAGAAATAAATATCAAATTTACTACATTACTGAATAAACAGAGAAACAATGAAAAAAATACGGCACGGGAGCGCCGCGTCTCCTTACGAAACATTTTTCAATAAAAGTGTCAAATTCAATGTTTGTTTACATTTTGTACCTTTTTAATGTTGCCAGTTAAATTATTTATGGTCTGAAACCAAGAAAATTGACCATTTTTAAAAGATTTTATTCAAAAAGGGCCGTCAAGCCCCGACACATCCCTACAAAATCTACAACGAGTTACTTGAAACGCTCGTTGCCCTTCACTAGTGGCTCGCTCCTATTGGTTCAATATATCATTAGAAAGGTAATTTCATAAGGTCTTATATCGTAAAACCTTCTAAAGAGAAATAAACCTTAAATCCTCGTGATAAGCCTTAATTTAGGACGAGTCGAGCGCAAAAAAAGTTCGAACGTTGAAGTTCGACTGAGGCTTGACAAAATGAAACATAGCACTTCCAATTCGAACGTTGACGTTCGATGCGTCCTTGAGAGGTTAAAGAATTAATGAAAATGTGAATTTAGCATTATTTTTCAACGTTTTAATGCACTGAAAAGACTCAATTTTATGTAATCAAATCTAACGGGTGCGCGCGCCTGACTGCATTCCCTTGCTCGAGTTCCCTCAAGTTTCCTTCAAGTGTGAGGGGGGGGGGGGGGGGGGGGGAGGTATCTGAAGTCAGAGGGGGCGGGGAGTGGTACCATTACTATTCTGTGTCACTGTTAAGGCTATTTTCTTTTTGTCTAGGTACAAAAAACAGTCACATAGAATACTCGATAGTGGGCGGTGATTACAAGAGCAACTTCTCCATCGACCCCAACCAGGGCATCGTCACGCCTGTCGGTGGGCTGGACTTCGAACAGATCGCCGGCGACAACAGCAACATAAGGCCTATACATTTAACTGTAAGTAAGAATATGAGACTGACAAAAGAAAAGTAGGTGATGTGGCAGCTCAGTCGATTGACCTGGCTGGTTGAGAGTGTATAGCGCTAAATCGGGAAGGAATGTGTAGAAGGCTTCGTTACTGTCTGGACTTGAGGATACCCGTATGCAGTGGGTTGATATGGCCAGACAATCATGAAAAAGAAAATTATAGCCAGTATAGTGTCATCCGACTAGACAAAGGTATGATACTCCACGATAAACCAGTGCAGCTTTGTTAGTGGCAGTCGTAAAGAATTTGCATTTCACGCCGCTTTTCAGCGGAGCGCGCTAGTGGCGTTGTCTCCACGCTGCCCGCTCTGTGCAAAATAGCGGTGGGCGAATCATCATCATCATCATCTCAGCCGATGGACGTCCACTGCTGGACATAGGCCCCCCAAGGACCGCCATATCTTATATGCTCTAGCAAATGACGTTCCTGAGTGACAGAAAAGGATGGAGCGACGGAAAAGTGCGATCGCGTGCGGCCATGTGTAGTTCAACCCTTACACTGGTTCTTCTGCGGACATTTCTGATTTTGAATATTGTATGGAAAATAACTAACAATGCAATAAATGCTTAAAAAAGTGAATTTCCAGCGAACTTTTTATGAGCATCAGCTGAAATAGTTTTATAAAGTAAACTTATTTTTATTTGCTAATACTTTGTACACCCTACAGATTCGATATGCCCAAGCATGGCTGGACATTTCGTCATACGATTAGGTTTGAATGATATGACGAGCGGCGATGATGATAGGGCGGCGAGTTAGGTCGTTTTGCTTTTAGGACGTTGTGATGCGAAGGGCATTTTGCTTATAGGTCATTCCGATACAAACCCTCATAAAATGTCCAGGCACTTCACGATCTGGCTAATTCTACGATCGGACTACGACATTATACATCCTCACTGCGGGAGTCGACGTTCTTAGTACGCGTGTATGGATATTAGTCCACCACGCGTGCTTTAAGGCGGTGATGTGATTGACTTCAGATACTCTTTATCAAATTATAACAATTCATAACATAAACCTCTGCAGGTTCGAGCTCGCGACTTCGGCGTGCCCCCTCTGTCATCGACGGTGCCCGTAACGATCTACGTGCAGGACGTTAACGACCACGCGCCCATGTTCCAACAGATGATGTACAAACGTTCTATACCCGAGGACATGCCCGGAGGGACTAGCGTGCTTGAGGTACGTATTTGGGATGAATTTACGGTTACGTAACGGTTTGTTTAAAGGATCGTCACAACCTTACCCAGAATAGCAAGTATACAATTTAAACAAGAAATAAAAAGTCAAAATTTTATTAATTACTCAGTACCTATTTCTAACTCTTAGCTTAAACCATAGTCTGTATACATGTCTGATTTTGTATCCAGATTAGTGTGTAATTTCTCTGTGTTTTCATGTCTTATCTCAAAATAAGGCTATTTGAATTTTACACCAAATTTGCCGCCCCTAAAATCTGCCACCCTAGGCTCCAGCCTACTTACTCAGCCTTCTGGTAAACCCACCACTGCAAGAGATTTAATGGAGGGTTAACTCTAATGAACGTTTCTGCTACTGAGCGTTACTCTCTCGTTTTAAGGCCAATACCCACTTTGGGTCGCTGAGCAAGCGGAGTTAGTTAAATAAATACAATGTCACTGCCAACAGTTCCGGACAAATCTATAATTTATCAAAATCTTTTTCACCCCAGGTTAAAGCGCGAGACGCGGACGGTTCATCGCCGAACAACCGCGTGGTATACCGCATCCAGCGCGGCGCGAGCGACAAGTTCGTGATAGACTCGCGCACGGGCGTCGTGTGTGTGGCCAACGGCTCCTCGCTCGACCCCGACCGCACCCAGTCCAAGAGCAGCCGCTACACTCTCACCGTGGTATGTAGACCATCATCATAATCTCTCTCAGCGCGTCGCGAGCTACAGATTCAAGTATCGTATTACACCGATTAAGAAGATGTGAAGAGACTCTGCTTCAAACTTCAGATTCAATCTGTATTTATGAGCAATAAGCAAAAATGCAAAAATGCAGTATTGTATGGAACAGCTGTTTTTTTTTCGCGAATTCGCCATTGATCCCATAGAAAAAGTTGTTCAGTTCGATGGTCTGATCATCCTTAAGAAACTGTAAGCATATTAAGTTGGAACCTGTATACACGGTGACACATCAAGCTACGCAAAACCAAAATAAGCTGGCCGCGCGACGTTATACGTTATTCACTTTACGCGCGGGTAGCTTATATTGGTTTTGCGTAGCTGTAAACACTTTTTTTAAATCGTGATTTTTATTAGTCTCTTACCGTTAATCATATATAACCCTCTTACCGACAGGTGGCGCTAGACGGTGGAATTGGTGACCATCAGCTGAGTGCGGCGGTCCTCGTGAACATCACCATAGTAGACGTGAACAATAAACCGCCCGTCTTCGAAGACCCCGGCACTGTCTACGTTAGAGAGAATACACAGGTATGTTTTATTTGCTGGTTAAGACGCTATGATCCGGTCGAGGCCGTTTTTTGAACTCGAACGAAACATGAAAAACAGTGTTTTAAAGTCTGAAATGAAATGATGTCTTATTTAAGGATCTGGCGGATAGGCGATAGCTCTCAATAACACGATTAGTTTACTCGATAGAAAAAAATCCCAAAGTTACCCCTTTTTGTTATGTTTTTGCAATACTGTGATTAAACTGCTGATATTTAACATTTTATTCTTGAAATTAGCTTAATTTAGAAACACCCATGAGCAAATACCTATATTGATGAAAAACACGTTTTTTGCGATTCTGCTTTCAATTGGAGCGGGATGGTTAATTTCAAACTTATGCTTACAAGAAAGAGACGCTTGCACTCGGATAAGAGGGTCTTAATGTAGAAAAAAAGGACAAAGGTTGCTTAAGGCTAGGTTATCCCAGTGCAAGCGTCTCTTTCTTGCAAGCATAAGTTTACAATTAGCCATCCCGCTCCAATTGAAAGCAGGATCGCAAAAAAAACGTGTTTTTCGTCAATATCTTTGCTCATGGGAGTTTCAAAGCTAAAAATTCTTCTGAGTTCACTAGAAATATTTAATGTATTTAGTTAAGTACAAGAATAAAAAGTTAAATATCAGCAGTTTAATCATAGTATTGAAAAAACATAACAAAAAGGGGTAACTTTGGGATGTTTTTCTATCTAGTAAACTTAATCTAATCGTGTAATTGAGAACAGTCGCCCATCCGCCCGATCCTTAAATAAGACATAATTTAATTTCAAACTTTAAAATACAGTTTAAAACACTTTCGTTCGTGTTCAAAAAACGGCCTCGACGGGATAACAGCGTCTTAACTCTGAATCAAAACTTCAAGTTATAGGCTGTATGATTCCCACTGGAGGGCAAGGGCCTCCTCTCATAAGGGAGAGAGGCAGTGGCCTGTGGCGTACTCTTTGCTCACCGATAAAACTCTATCAGCCTCCGACAAGCCGTCAGAAAAATGACTTTGATATTTTTTCTCTCGCAATTCGTTAATTCGAATGTTATATTTTTATGTTTAATTCGTTCGTCATTCATCATCACTCCTGAGCTTTATTCACCTGCGCCCCTCTCCGTCTATCTGCCAGCAACAAACCCCACAGGCCCATACTCTGGTCTAGTGTGGATTGGTGTAAATAAGATAGGGTCAACTTGCTGTCACCTGAGAATTGTCTTACCACCTCAATAAGCCTTTGACATAGGTTGACGAATAGTTAGTTAAACCGCAGTCTAGCGGAATAATCCGGATGCTTACCGTGCCTTCCCAAGACGCTGGATATCAAATACTACTATAAAAGTCACCCATCCAAAAACTGACCGGACTTGACGTTGTTTAACTTCGGTGATAGTTTCCAATGCGGAAGCTTCACTACCACAATGGGCGCCTGTATTAGTAACATGAGAAAATTAAATCTTTTTCGATTCGTTCTTTACTTTGGTGCCTACTATATTACTCGCTCGACGAAAAACTTGTTTTGTTATCTCTATAAAGTCTATAATCCCTTGCAGGTAGGAACTCTAATCTACCGCTTGGAAGCCCACGACCCCGACGACCAGCCGGTACTAAGATACTCGATCGATCGCAGCGCCAGTGTCGCGCGAGACGAGGACGGTGTCATAGTACCGGTCACCGAGTTTGATTACCTGGCGCTTTGGGATTTGAACGCTGTGGATGGAACCTTGAGGGTTGTCAGGTATGTTCATTGTAAAAAAAGTAAGTTATAGCCTCTAGAATCCCACTACAGGGCAAAGGCGTCCTCTCACGAATAAGGGTGAGAGGGAGTGGGCCATACTCCAACACGCGGGCCCAGTGCGTGTTGGTGGAGGCAAGTTAGTGGTCAACTTGCTGTCAGAGAATTCTCAAGCCGCATTAATAGACCTCTGACCTGGCTGAACAATTAGTTACAAACGCCATCTGACCAACTGTTTAACGAGCCTTCCGAACCACGGAAACGCTCGAGATGAAATACCACTAAACGGTCACCCATCCAAAGACAGACCCGGACCTGACTTTGCCTAACTTCGGTGATCGTTTCCAATACCGAAGCTCCACTACGCCAACGAGCGCAAAAACGATTTTAGAGGTATCTGCTGGCAGATAAATGGACCATGCCGGTATCAGAGTGGTGGCCAAGAGAAGGACGGAGTTGGTCCGAAGTCATTGTGATGGTGGCAGGTTCACATTGGACCAGACAAATGGCGCAAAAAAACGGAGGCCATAAAAGGGGATACCCTACAGTGGATCCATTTGGATCAATTTAATTGATCATAATGAAGCCGTGGTGGTCCAGTGGCGAGTAACCTTGCCTGCCGTGCAGGAGGCGATGGTTCGATCCCCGTCCAAGCCCGACTCGTATCAATGAGTTTTTCGGAATTTATGTACGATTTGTTACACCACTGGCTTTTCGGTGAAGGAAAACATCGTGAGGAAACCTGCATGCTTCAATTTCGAGGCTTGTATTGTACCCACTGTCCATTATAAGTGGCGATGGGCTCACCCCCCGTCACACTGGACAGAGTTTCGGTACTACTGGTGAAACGTGGATGTTTCTGAGGTTTCAGAATATCTCTGACTACCCCCTCGGGGAATATAGTCGTGAGCATATGCTATGCTATGCTAATTGATCAGTTGTTATTTTGATACCGTCTGCGATCTTGTTTTGGTATATGTGTAATCATTACTGGCTTTGTTAATTCAATGTTAGTAGCACAGAGAAAGTTGTTTAGTTTTATGGTCTGATACATCTGATAGTCCATAAAAAACCGCCAGCATATCAAGAAGGACCGTTTTCTGAACAATTAATGCTTACAATCAAATTCTTATATTTCAGACTACTAGACCGCGAGAAAATCGAAACAATCAAACTGGTACTAACCGTGGAAGACATGGCGGCGATCGACGGAGGTCCACCACAAACCGCGTCGACCACCCTCACGATCATAGTAGACGATGAGAACGACAACAACCCGAGGTTCCGCAAACCTTTTTATAAGACATCCATCACTGAGAACAGTAAGAATGGAGCTAATATTGCTACTGTTGTCGCTGATGATGCAGACAAGAATCGCAGTATGAGTTATTTTGTTGAAGGTAAGTTTTTTTATGGGTAGTGCTTTGCAAATTGTACGCGATCATAAGCGATGCACCGGACTGAATATCGACGTATAATAACAACGCTGAGTCAAGCCCCTTACAATATATATTTCGCGGAAAGCGTCAATTTTCGTCCCGCTGCGCTAAACGAAGGTACCGCTTTCTGCCTCCGTCGAGGAGAAAAATAGTATACTAACCTCGGGCAGTAAATAAGAAAGCCTCAGATCACATGTTTGTTGACCGAGGAGAAGCCTAGATCTGAGACCTTTCTTACTTTCCTGCCCTCGGTGTGTTATCTACTATTGCGTCTCCTGAGTGAGGTGTGGCGATATCGCTTCACTTCAATAGGACATCGTAATGAAGTGCCGCGCCTACTCTATTTTTTCTCTGAGTGCAAGTGCAATGGCACTTGATCTCTAGACAGAAGCACTAAAATAACTGAATCCCATGGGACGTTTTGTTACATTTTATAAAAAGTATTCAACAACATCTCACTCGGTGAGATATGTGCCTTGTTTTTAAGAGCGCGCTACTTTCCTTACAAGACCCTCAAAATTTACCTGGCAAAACGGACAAAGATTTAGAACGAATTTCACCGTTTCCCTCCTTATGGCGAAGCTATACGTCTCAATATTTGCAGGAGCGGAAGATATACTAAACCTGATCCACATAGAGAGCTCGACGGGGGAGATAGTGGTCGCGAACCGGATAGACCACGAAGTGTACCCGTGGCTGAACCTCACCGTGAAGGCGGTCGACAGCGGCGTGCCTCCCAGATACTCTGTCGTCGACTTGTTCATACAGGTTTGTTACCATTTACTGCGTTATTCCTATCCTAATATTCATCATCGGCCTTTGTACGTACCTTTTAGATGTGAATCAAACTCAGCTGGGCAGCGTTCATCTCGTACCAAATACCACAGTGTCTCAAGACGAAAGTATTTAACCAGTGTGTGTAGTCGATAAAATTGATCACTAAAGGCCTCGTAAAAAGGATAAACGTCATCCAAAGGGCAATAGAGAGGGCAATGCTCGGAGTTTCTCTGCGAGATCGGATCAGAAATAAAGAGATTCGCAGAAGAACCAGAGTAGCTGACGTAGCCCGAAGAATGGCTAAAGTGGCAATTGGCATATTGCTAGTAGAACAGATGGCTAATGGGACCGAAGAGCTCTCGAGTGGCGACCGCATACTGGAAAAGGCAGATTGGGTAGGCTCCCCACAAGGTGGACCGACGACCTGGTGAAGGCGGTGGGAATGAGGGAAGCGCAGGACCGGTCGTTGTAATGATCCTTGAGGGAGACCTATGTACAGCAGTGGACGTCTATCGGCTTATATGATGATGATTCGTATTTTGTATACTACGTTTTTGGTGTAAAATAAATTATAATTTATTGCAAGGTTTTTGTACTATTGCGGACTTTTCCTCCTGACCATCACTAGGCTCATTTCAGCTTGTATACTAAAAAATAATAGCGCTGTCTAGCAATGCCCTATTGATGACCAATGAATGAATAGTTTCCCCAACGAATGAATTGCCAATTGACCAATGAATGAATTGATGACCAAACAATAAATTATGCTCGAAATTATGCGAATTTTTTTTTTTGATCAGGCGGAATCGTCTGCGATATTACCTCTCATGAATGTGACTTCTACAAAACTAAACTTCCAATGCAGGTGTTAGATGAGAACGATAACAACCCAATCTTCGAGTCGTCCGCGTTCGAGTACCGCGTGAGAGAAGACGTGGAGCCCGGTACTACAGTCGCCAACATACTCGCCAGGGATGCAGACGCGGGAGAGTACGGCAAGATCACGTACCTGCTCGATAGGATGTCCACACAGGTATGGCAAGTTTGTAATGGCAGATTGAAGCGACATGTAGCAAAGCGAGGTGATGGCAGATGGACTATGGTCCATCTATATGGACTATGGTCGTTGAATGGTAGCAGAGGGAAGGGACGCGAAGCGTGGTTGACATATCAGGATAGTCGGTGGTTACTTTACGCAGTTGTCAAACTCGGCTAACGGAGCACTGGCCATATGAGTATAGTATACTAGTTGAGTTGAGAGTGTTGAGATTGACAGGACGAGGAGGCATTTGGCCTGCAGGGTGTTACAATTTTAACGAAACTATAAACTAATTGCACATTTCCAGGGTAAATTTCTAATAAACGCTGAAACGGGAGCACTAACAGTCTCAGACTGGCTGGACCGTGAGACTCAGCAGACTTACAACCTCGTGGTGGAGGCGTGGGACAACTACCAGTTCGGATACCTTAGCGGCGAGAGCAGGAACGCTTTCAAACAGATCGTGTAAGTTACAGCAATATTATCATTATTATTAGGCCCATAGAGTCTATGTAACGGTGTTGTGAGACCCAGCAGACTTACAACCTCGTGGTGGAGGCGTGGGACAACTACCAGTTCGGATACCTTAGCGGCGAGAGCAGGAACGCTTTCAAACAGATCGTGTAAGTTACAGCAATATTATCATTATTATTAGGCCCATAGAGTCTATGTAACGGTGTTGTGAGACCCAGCAGACTTACAACCTCGTGGTGGAGGCGTGGGACAACTACCAGTTCGGATACCTTAGCGGCGAGAGCAGGAACGCTTTCAAACATATCTTGTAATTTACAGCACTAGGATTGTTATTATTAGCCTTATAGAGACGTCTATATAAAGTTATGATAAATTTTTATTCAGCTTTGTAAGACAAATCAATAAAGTATAACAAGATAAATATTCACAGCTGGACGTAAAGTGTTATAGCTATTGCACCCAATTGAACTAGCGATAAGGTTTAATTTTCTTTAAAATCGCGTGCAAAGGCAAGACAGCTGTGTTTACGGTACGTGGCGCCGCCGCGGCACGCGGTTGATTTTAGTTCCTGGGCGCTCCAACAGATGTCACTGTGCGCCCCAAGTGATTTTTCTACATCGCGCTGTTAAGATTCGCCCTGTTTTAATGACGTTCCCCGCGAATTATTATCCGGTATCGCTTCTCGGCCTTTTGGCTAAGATCAAAGTGTAGTATCTGTTCTTTTCAGCTTAATATCTGAAAGTTCCCTCACTGAGGGACCAGTATATTAAACTGATTTTTGTGACTAGATGGGATGTTCGGGGCTCGCTCCACTCCTGTCACGGGTCGGCCCGGCATTGCAGTGCCGCCGGGATCGGCCCACATAATACCAATAAACCCTACGAACAAAATTATTTGTTCGTAGAATAAACCTTAAAGTTACTGACAGATGAGAGACCGAGATGTACCTGACGGTACCACTGTATAATAGAAAGAGATACGTGACGTTATGCAATAGAACCGTTTTCGGGGATCTTATCGCAGGGTAAAAATTCTTTTTCTGTGAATCTAAAGTGAAGCCGTAGATAATTTTGTAAAATATACTAACACTATTTCATTAAATTATCCTTGATTTCACTTTAGATTCAGAATTATAGGCATAGATCGAATTTTTGCCTGCCGATAATCTCCTGAAAACCTCCAAAAACGGTTTCATTTGACTACTCATGTCAGTTCAAAAGTTAATTTTGCAGTAACTGGAACGATTGCCTTCAAAACATTTGGGCAAAAGGACATCAGTGTGACCACTTTTAGTAGATTTCTTCTTTATTGGTAGATTTTGGGCAAAATTGTTTAGTAGATTTTAGTAGAAATTGGGTATTCGAAAATTTTAATGTATTTAAAAATGTAAGGATGCTCAGGCTAATAAAATTTAAGCTGGCAATACAAATGGCTGAGAAAACGATTGCAGGGTTTGCAAGTTTTCCGGAACTTCTAGTAAGTACATCATCATCATAATCATCAGCCTATATACGTCCAGGCACAGGCCTACCTTCTAGGAGGGTGTTTGGGCGTTAGTACACCACGCGTGCCCAATGCGGATTTGGCACAGTTCATGTCAGTTCCTCTAGACTTAGAGGTATAATTCTAGAGGTATAATAACTGTTATGCAATAAACTTAAACATTCGGGAAGAAGAGAAGATGGAATGGTTCCTTATTTCCTGTTCCGACAGTTCCGACTTGTATTCTCACTCACCTAGCTAATTTATCAAAATAACTAAATATTGTATTTTTTCCTTTCTTTTTTTTTGTTCACTTGTGTTGTGTTAATATTGTACTGTTGAATAAATAAACTGGTAATCTATTGATCTAAATCGTAACATTTGTGATGTTAATACATTATTAATCTACATGTGGTTTTAATGAACCAAATCAATTACAATATCTTCGAATACGTAATACGATTGCCGATGTTATGCAATGTCTCTAGAATTTTAACATTAATAACGTTCCCACGGCGACAGATCAACCTACCCATAGTTGGACCTTTTGTCCACGAACATAGAGTTCAACTATGGGTAGGTTGATATGTCGCCGTGTGTACCATACAAAACCCAACCAAATCTTTTTACGGTGTTTATGATCTGGGGTAAAATGGCAACCAAATTACCTAATTTTTGGGCCCTTTTAGTCATAATATGTTCGCCTTGTTGAAAATCGAATAAACATGTACTTAGTTAAAACTACAGTAAACACCAGTCATGAATGTGTAATGAATCAGTCTTAAAGCCCGACCAGAAATATAAAAAACCTCGCCATGTTGCGGAAAATCATAGGAACTAATGTTTGTACTTGGAACACTAACATTAAAGGTTATAGTCGATTGCAGCGCCCCCAAACCAGGTTTTTTATATTTCTGGTCAGGCTTTACCGTGAAAACCGTATTGAAATCCCTACAGTAGTTTCTAAGATTAGCATTATACAGACGAAACTAGAGCACAGAAAATTGCCGCGCAAGTTGCGTGAGTTGTGCGCCTCTGATTGGCTCGTACACGGTCGGTGCGTTCCGTCGGTTGAGCTCTAAAACCAGCCTAACGGTTATCGCCAAATCTCGATATGAAAACAAATCTGAGCTTTAAATCGTGTAACTTATAGGACTAAATCGACAACAGTGACGAGAATGGAAGGCGAGTTGTCAATTCGACGTCACGAGCCACAACTTCAAAATAAAATCTATCGAATCGATTTAAAGTCCAGATTTCATTCTGAGGTGGAACGATGCCGAGGTGATATGTGTCCGACGACCTTAAGGGTCGGCACTACCTACGGCCCGTTTGACATATCTGTCAAAAGAAATAGACCGGTGGCCGACAACACTCAACCCTATGTTATAAGATTAATGAACAAATCAATTTGATAGTTTTTGGTAATAAATTTCTTGCAAAAAACTTGGTCGGCTGCAGCGCGCGGTGCAGCTTGGCTGGCACGTTTACTGGTGTGAAGGAAAAAGGGAACCCTACCTGGTGACACGACATTTTACCTCGTTGAATTAAAGGACGTAACTAGTCTGTTGGTCTGGTCGGCCGACCCTATCCTGGCAGGTTCGTAGGTCCGACCGAATTTACCTACTACCCGGAAGGCAGATTTTACCACATTAAATTAATGTTGAATGTTTGGTTGTGCGTGGATATACTCCTGCAGCATCTGGATTTGAGAGCCGTAGGTCGAAATTGACATTTACAGCAACAGTACAGTACCGTGATGGACTTATAATGTGACTGATCAAAGATCACCCCTGGTGGTAGTATCAATTATTTTATTAGATAGACTATGTATTATTGTATACATAACCGTAGCTTAAGAATTTATATTGTAATAGTTTTAAGTCGTGTTATGTTGTAGAGTTTCTGGTCGCATCTTCTCTACAGCGACAACACGTTCCGACGCGGTGGTAGCTTAAAAAAGATTTGACGTTTAATAAGTGTGCTTCAAGCTCCTGTATTGAATAAATTATATTGACTTTGACTTTGATGGGTCCCAACTAATTAGGTCACAGTATTACTAAGGCTTAAAAAAAACTTAAAATTATTATAACAGAACAAATTAAAACTTAATAACAGAATAATGAAATCATTATAAGTTTTTAATATTATTGGTATTAGCAAACTAAGGGTTTGTAATCTTTTATCATCATAATCATCGTCAGATATAATATTTTAAGCACGGAATAAAAGTTAATTTTGCAGTAACTGGAACGATTGCCTTCAAAACATTTGGGCAAAAGGACATCAGTGTGACCACTTTTAGTAGATTTCTTCTTTATTGGTAGATTTTGGGCAAAATTGTTTAGTAGATTTTAGTAGAAATTGGGTATTCGAAAATTTTAATGTATTTAAAAATGTAAGGATGCTCAGGCTAATAAAATTTAAGCTGGCAATACAAATGGCTGAGAAAACGATTGCAGGGTTTGCAAGTTTTCCGGAACTTCTAGTAAGTACATCATCATCATAATCATCAGCCTATATACGTCCAGGCACAGGCCTACCTTCTAGGAGGGTGTTTGGGCGTTAGTACACCACGCGTGCCCAATGCGGATTGGTAGACATATACATCAGAATTTCTTCGTCTGCATATGCAGGTTTCCTCACGATGTTTTCGTTCACCATTTGAGAGCAGTCGGTAATACGTACATAAGTTAGAAAAACTCATTGGTACGTGGCATGTTGTCCGTGCGGATTCGAACTCGGACCTCTTGATTGAGAGTCCATACCTCTCCGCAACGAGCCACAGAACTCACTTCTAGTACAGCATATATTAATCATATCGCCTAATGTTGTTTTATTTACATAGTGAGTGACAGAGGACCTGCAGGAAGATGCAGATATAGAAAGGGAGCGCAGGGCGCTTGCGGTCAGCGCCAATATGATAGTCCACAGATTCAGGCATTGCTCAGCTCAAGTCAAAATAACACTGTTTAGAGCGTACTACACATCTCTGTACACCTGTAGTCTGTGGACTGCATATCGCCAGGGATCTCTAAGGGCCCTGCGCACCCAATATAATAACGCCTTCAGGATGCTGCTGGGGCTGCCGCGCTTCTGCAGTGCGTCTGGCATGTTTGCGGACGCTCATGTCGATGGGTTTCCCACCACGCTCCGCAAACGGTGTGCCGCCGCGCTGCAGAGGGTTCGCGCCAGCACAAACAGCATCCTGAACATGGTCTCCAGTAGATACTGTGACAGTAGCTTTATAAAGCACTGGATCGGTCTACACTTAAGTGTTTGTATTAACATAGTCATTTTAAGTGTGATACTAGCAAGTAGCAACATATGGATGTAATGTCTGAAATCAAGATTTTTTTTTTATTTTTTTTTTTATTTTTTTTTTATTTTTACAAAAGAGGGCTTCTGAGCGGAGTTGGAATTTTGGTACCTAGCACTTTTAATATGTCAAAGGGATTGCATGTTTATCGATTTCCAATAATGTCGATATACGGGTATATTTTTATATCACTGCGGATAACTTCAGCATGTATCGAACTTCAAAATAGCGAAAATAAATCAGCTGTCCCATACATTTGAGTCGAATATGTACCTACTGCAGTTTTGTATAGGACAGCTGATTTTTTTTTCGTTCTTTTGAAGTTGGCTCCATAGTGAAAGTTGTTCAGTTTGATGAGTAGAATACATGCTGGAGTTATCCGCAGTGATAAAAAATTACCCGTATATCGACACAATCAGAAGTCGATAAAGTGCAATCCCTTTGACATATTAAAAGTGCTACCAAAATTTTAGACTCTGCTTATGAGACCCAGAAAACTGTACTAAATTTAAACTTGCATAGCGACGACCTAATTTAATATTTATTTGAAAATTGAAGCATCCATGTTACAAAGTGATGAAAACTAATAACATTTGACTAATAGGTACTCTGTACTTACCATCTGTAACTTATGTACCTACTTGCAATTTAAGGTAAATAAATTAAATGAAATGAGATGAACCAAAAAGTACCAAATTAACCATAAACTACCAAAAAGTACGAAAAATTACCAAAATAACAATAATCTAACAAAAAGTACGAAAAATTACCAAAATAACAATAATCTAACAAAAAGTACGAAAATCTACCAAAAAAACCAGAAACTACCAAAATAACCAAAAACTACCTACCGAAAAGTTCGAAAATCTACCAAAATAACTTTTTGGTTACTTTTGTACGAAAATTTAGCAAAAACTACCGAAAGACTCAAAACTACCATAAATTATCAAAATAACCAAAAACTACCAAACAGTGCCCGGAAAGTAACTTTTGTGAAATTCCTTTGTATTGTCTTGTGTCGCGCAATGTCTTTTCGCGCAAAATTCTGTCGTGCAAATGACTTTCGACGTCAATCGTTTGAGTTACCGAAGCGGTCTGTAGCGTAGTAAAGTAACGCTACAGAATTCACTCTTATTCCATTCTTATTTAAAATATATCTGACGATGATGATGATGATTTCAGATTATCAATCCTTAGTTTGCAAGTAACAATAGTAATTAACTTACAGTTATTCTGTTATAATAATGGGGACAAAAATTAATGAGTAATAGTGGACCAATTTATAAAATGTACTTCTAAGTCCACATATCGTGACGGACAACTGCGGAACCCTACACTGCATGTGGCCCGACACCCACTTGCCCGGTTTTTTATAAGTTACTTTGCCTTTGCCCCGTCACACTGGACAGAGTTTCGGTACTTCTGGTGAAACGTGGATGTTCTGAGGTTTCAGAATATCTCTGACTACCCCCTCGGGGAATATAGTCGTGAGCATATGCTTATGCTACTTTGCCTACTTTAGCTAAAAATTTATTTGTTCATTGATCTTCTAAGACAGGGTTGGGTGTTGCCGGTCACCGGTCTATTCACAATGATTTCGAACGATTGACGGCCCATAGTAATTTGTATGAAGAAAAAGTCCAAAAAAATATGTGATTTTTGGTAACAAATTGCAAAAAAACTAGAAGTCGTATGGAAAAACTGATTTGTTTAAAGTGTTCTTTGATGTTTTGCCATTGATTAGAAATATATTTTGTTGTTTTATTTTGTTTCACTAAATCACAGGACTCGGAACGCGGCAGTGCTATTCTAGAGTTTTTCATGAAGTTCTCGATTACTTTCTGATGTAACTACACAATTTTACTGAAATTTTTTTTGTTCATCTTGTACTTCATCTTTTAAAGAAGCGATTGGTATTAATTTTGTTTCTAAATATAGCTATTTACTATCCTCAAAAGTCGGAACGCCGAACCCTGTTTGGCCCGATTAGGGTAGTGCCGACCCTTAAACGATCATCATTCCATCCAACAGGGTGCAAATAGAAGATGTGAACGACAACAAGCCGATTCTGAACGTACCCCCGGACTGCACAACAATAACGGAGTTCCACAACCATCGGGAACCGATCGTCGCTGTATCGGCCACCGACGCGGACGACAATAGCCTGCCTAACGGACGCGTGCAGTTTCATTTAGTCGCCGGCAAAGGATACGGTTTGTTACCTTGTTCTGTTCTTTATCTTTCTTAATCACTCACTACTCTCAGAGAACAGACCAGAAATGCCGGGATCGAGAGCGCAGTATAAGAAAGTTTATGGTATGGTAAGTACTACATTCAATAGGGACACTCCCTACCCCCACCAATTTTTACCTCACCTCGTGGAAGATGACAATGCAGGCAATACTGTTTTCCTCTCGCTCTTTTATTATCGCACGTGCTGTATCGCTGTTCTTGTCGGTGCGAGCCCGTTTATATGAAGTGTCAAGGATGTGACGAGAGGACGAGAGTGTGGGCAGGCTTCATTGTTCTCGCGGTGCCGTAAGACTAGTGATTTCCTACAGACTTCTTACCGACAATTCTCGCCGAGAATCAGGCGCGATAGTCTAGTGTATTCTTTGTGCAGGTTCGCCAAGAACCTGTGAATTCAAGCTGCAAAACTTCGATTGTTCTGGAGAATCTAGATATTATTTGATAAGTCATAACGGCTTGAAATTGAAAAATTTAGGTTTCCTCCGAACGTTTTTTTAACATAATTTTTTAAAATTTATATTCAAGCTTGTCCACAGATTTGTTCCGCTTCGAGCAAGTAGGTGGTGACGCTAACACAGGCCGTCTCTTCGCGCGCCAGTCTCTCAAGGACCGCTTCGGCAACTACACGCTGACTGTTGAGGCGCGCGACCTCGGGACACCCCCTAACATAGCGCGCGGCGAGCTGAGACTGTGCGTCACTGACTACAATGACCACGCCCCTGTGTTCGTTCATCCGCCTCAGAATGTCACCATCAAAGTGCCTGAGGTACCTATATAATATTATAATTATCACACCTACACTCCATTCCAAATAGCAACGAAATTTAAGGCTATTTTGATTTACAGAAACCGAGATTTGAAACACTCTTATTCTTAAACAGCTTTAGTAACGTTCAAGATATGTCGGATGGTATACAGGGAGGTTACTAGGGTAAACAGTTGCATTCCTTTAAGGGGTGATTCTACCCATGATACTGAACAACTTTCCCAAAGGAAACTATAAGAAATTCGACTTTTCACACACACGTTCGATCAGTCGATTGCATTTAGTATGGAAAGTCCGAAATTGTTTGTGAATTTTCTATCGGTTTCTTAGGGAAAGTTGTTTAGTGAGTACAATCACCCCTTAAAGTAATGCAATTGTTTACCCTTACACCATGTAGGTATATCTTTTGCTAATCAAAGTTAGCGAGAAAGCTAGATAGGAAGGAATCGGAATGCAATGGAGTGTAGAAACATCGAGTTTTGGCTCAAATGTTTGGTAACTTTGTGGCCATTCCATATCCTCAATCTTCAGGGTCTAATAATGACCAGGTCAATGTAGCGACTAATCCTGCGCTACTTTCATCCAACGGGTTCCCGCGGCCTCCACCAGGTCGTCAGCCCACCTCGTGGAAGGCCCATCGCTCTGTTCCGCTCACTACTATACACCACTAATTTTAAATTACTAACATAACTTTAAGGGTGTATTCAGACCATGAATCTAAACAACTTTCCCTAAGGAACATGGGTCGAAAAACTAGATTTTTTTGTACCTTCCATAGAAAATCGATCGACCGATCCGCACTTTTGTATGGAAGGTCCAAAAAATGTTTTTAATTATACACTAATGGTGTATATTCCCTTCTTCTTTTCGTGTCACCATTGCAACCACTCATGCTGTATTGGAAAGATTAGTCAGTTAGCAATGGTCGTATCAATGCTGACTGCCCCGGGGTGCGCCAGACAAACTCAGGTTTCGTCATTCGGGAAGTCTTTTTCCTTGCACCCCTTAACACCTGTTATATCTAATCACAACCAATATTTCTAACAGAATGCCACGATAGGCACAACAGTGGCGGAAGTTCGTGCCATAGACGCAGACATCGGACCGAACGGTGCCGTTCGTTACCGCGTGCGGAGGGACGCCGGCGGGGCTTGGCGCTCGTTTACAGTGCACGCCACCAGCGGAGCGTTGCGGACCACACAGCCTCTCGATAGGGATAAACAGACCACTTATCAGGTAAATACATGAAGCATATACTATACTAAAACCTGACAACAACATACAAGCTAGTTCGCGCTGACAAGAAGCTAGTGCTAGTGCTAGTGAGAGAGGAATACACCACTGCTAACTGTCGTCGACCTCCCGTAGCACTAAGAAGATTGGTAAGAAAAAAAAGAGGAACTCAAACTCCAACTCAAAATAATGTAAATTCACGCACGCACGTTTCCCCGGTTTGGAAGAGCGTGGGTTCAAGTCCCGCCCGAGACAAATGTTTCAATCTTTAATTTGATTCGAAATAGCACAACATGGCTGTAACATGTTTATAATCAATAATATCAAAATAATGTATTCAATATAGGAGCTTGAATACCTTTATTATAATTATATTCATATATCATTGAATATTAAACGTCAACCTACCTGTGAACAGTACTGTCCCTCACCAATTTTCACCTCACTCCCTCGTGGAAGTTGATAGTCAATTGTGTATTCCTGTCTCACTCGCACTCTTGCTCAGTATTGCAAATCTTCGTGTCAGTTGTTCCCATTTGAATGAAGTGTCCAGGATGTGCTTCGGCGATCGTTTTCAATACCCAGGTTCCAACAACGAGCGACTGGGACAAGATTAAACTCATGGAGTTCAAACAAATAAAATAGATGTTTAATGCTTCATTCATAACTATCTTCGAGTCATTATATTTCTAAACTATTATAAAACTGTAACTGAAGTGTGTCTGTACATTGAAGATATTTACAAAAAAAAAGATTACGATATGGTTTACTCGAAATCAAACATTTTTAGAAATTTTGTTTGTCTGTTTGATTGTGTGTTTGTTTGTTTGTTCGCGCATCACGTAAAAACCACTGAACCGATTTTGATGAAACTTTTTTTGTTTGATAGCTTATAATCTGACTTAAAATCTGGTATATAATTTGTGCGGACGAAGACGCGGGAAAACACTAGTACGTAATAAACTAATAACCTTAACGTTACAGCTCAGAATAGAAGCCTACGATCTCGGCCTACCAACACCTCTAAGCTCCGATCTCGACGTAACAATATACGTTCAGAACGTCGACAACTACCGCCCTCGCTTCCCGAACCGACACTTCTACCTTAACATAACAGAGAACACGCAAAACGAAGGCATTTACTTGCCTAGTGTCATTGAGAGGGACGAGATTGATAGGGGAGACGAACCAGTGCTGCCGGTCTGTTATTATATTGTGAAGGGGAACGAGGATGCGGCGTTTGATGTCCAGACCAATACACACAAGTAAGTTTTATTAGTCAGCCTTTTGTGGTCAGCTAAATCGCCAACAATGGCAGAAAATGTTATCTTTAGGCGCTATATTTATCAGCCCCTGTAATATGGGGTTTCTATCCGTGTGCGACGCGCTTTTGCTGCATAGAAAATTACCTTTTCCGGCGCTTTTTAGAGATCGAACGTAGTTGCTTCGCGCACAAGTAGAGAAATCATGCTAGATAGATCTCAATTTCACGGTTCATTACAGGTATCAGGTTACCTTTCTACGGTTGAACCGTTGAAACGTTCTTGATAAAATTTTACAAGGAGATAGCTTGTAAACTGATGACGGCCATTGGCATAAACATTGAAAGCAGAGGAAACTGCGGGTAGCAGCTAGGTAGAAGTTTAAACTCTAAGGCCGGTTTCTCTACTTCTGAATACGTTCTTGATCTTATCCAGAAGTGGTGAAACAGGCCATAAATGTTTAAATAAATAACATTTCAAAAACTATAAGTTTAGTTACAAAACATCTCGACTCCTATGTATTCTACAATTCTGTTTGAAATTTATTTGTTTGAAACATAGACTTAAACTCTAGCGATAGACTTGCCCTTCCATAGAAGCAACATGTGCCTCTTGAATGAGGTGTACGCACCTGATTGATGTTCCCGAGTTCACTTCGCCACTATGGCAATGACAGACCGCAATGTGTCAGTTTGTGTTGTTTTGTGTGACATGTTGTTTGTTTGAACGAGGTTGTCTATCGCTAGAGTAATATGTATATGGTTTGAAATATATTTTTTCTTGTTACTTTGTTCTGTGATTACTAGATTATCAAACAGAAATATAAATAAATCTCAGCTAATCGACCCTGAATTCCTAACTAAATTGACCCAGCTGCTTGACAATGACATACTTATCTATAATTTAACATACAATACATATGGATCACTGATGCCGGTCATTATTATCCGATTACGTTGATGCCAAGGGAAGGTTATTTTTTATGACGACGACGTTTTTATCTTCGACAATATTATTATTATATCTAGTTAAATCTGAGTCGTAGTCATCGTATTGTAAGTTCGTTTATCAAAACATGAAACCGTGACTATTTATTATTATTGTATCTCTTGAGGTATTTCACGGGCTGTATAGCCCGGACCTTTGGAAGGCTTGCGTGGGGACACAGGTCCAACACGTAGAGGCCCCTTTGAGACACTTTTATCTGATTGCGATGGGATGCACCAACCGTGGTCTATCTCTGGATGCATTATGCAAATGGACCAGAAGACATACCACGTTCGGTGCAGAGACTATTGTAGAAAGGACAAAAACTACTCGGGTTATGGGGGTGAACTGGGTGGGCTGGGAAATCTGGGTTATTGCGGAGAGACTCGGGACGCCTGCCGTAACAAATGTCTCTAAGTTTGTCTATAATTATAATTTTTATTTAATGGCACTTTGCTTATGTAGCAATTTGGCCAGTGTCAAGTGATCTATGTAGTCTCAAGTATTGTTTTAACGAAAACACATTAGCTATACAAAATGGTGGAGCCACTTACAAGCCTCACACGGGCCAATACGTACGCACACGTTCGTCCTCCGCCAGACTTGCAGCGCGACTCGACTATTTATTAGTGAGACCACAAACCCTACATTTCTTATTAGATTATGTATCTATACTATTTGGCCCATGACCACACCGGTGGGTCAAAGTTAGTAGGATTACTATTCTAACTACCCTAGAGTATATGCATACAGGGTCCAACTTAATATGCAGACAATTTTTAAGTGGATGATCAGACCAACCAACTGAACAACTTTCTTTATCGGACCAACAACTAAGTCGCAAAAATAAATCTGTTGTTCTATACAATTCTGATCCTACCCGACCCAAATGTATGCCGTAGTTTATGGTCCTATAGAGAAAGTTGTTCAGTCTGATGGTCTGATCATCCTCTTAAAAACAGTAAGTATAAATTCATTATCAGCCCGGCAAACCCCACTGCTGGGTATAGGCCTCTTCATTTTCACGCCAACCTGAAGGGTCCCAGTATTAAGAATGACCTATACATACATACGACAATAATATCTTTCCTGTGTTAGAATTAAGGTTTTAAGGTAGAATTAAAGTGTCAAGCTGCAAAAAGTACTAAGAATCACAAAAACACTACATAATAACCCTTATCTCTTAGTAGCGTCGTACGACACCCACTGGAAGAACTTGTGAACATTCAAGAGAATTATGTCTCGTTCACACAGTATACCAGCACCCTAGGACAATTCTCTGATTAGTTTTTGATCGAAACACGTCATTATTATCCGATTGCGCAATCCGTCTTTGTATGTAATGGGTAGTCTACAATTATGACTAGGTATATCTAATTTATTTAATTTACAGATTAACAATAACAAATCAACTAGATCGCGAGAAGAAGTCAAACTACACTCTCACCGTCCTGGCCACAGAGGACTGTATCTCCACGCCTAACTACCAGGAGGACGTGGACGCAGTTAGCTCTCTAACCGTACACGTCAAAGTAAACGATGTCAACGATAACGCGCCTCAGTTCTTGAACAAAATATTCACAGGGGGGATTACTACCGAGGCCGATTTTGGCATTGAATTTATGCATGTTAAGGTATGTGTGATTTTTCAGTGCCAGCCATACATGGCATGGCGTCCGTGGGGATGCGAATCCGGACCGAATTTTTTATTTTATTTAACGTTATTCTTATAAATGCTATATATTAAATACAAATACGCCAAACTGCAGTTTATTGGACCATGATTGAGTTTGTTCGAAAACATACTCTAAAAAATTGGTACACCTATGATTTTTTTAACCTATGTACGTAATACCGACTGCTCTCAAGTGGTAAAGGAAAACTTCGTGAGGAAACATGCATACGCAGAAGAAAAAATTCTTGCATACGCTGAAGTAAGAAATTCTGATAGTATGTGAAGTCTCCCAATCGCATTGCCGATACACCTTGAGGATATGCCTGTGCCCTGCAGTGGAACGCCTATAGGCTGATGATAATTCTTCCATCTGCAAGTGGCTTATGGCACAAATTCAGAGGTTTTATGTCGTGCAACACATAAATTCTGGTCAACGCATTCTGTTCGGCTTTTCTCGAACAAATGAAATTTATTAAACACTAAATTGTGCTATCTCAACTTGAACAGAGTATTGTATTAATTTTTACAGGCTGTAGATATAGATGAAGGGGAAAACTCAAAGATAAGCTACTATTTAATAGAAGACGTGAAGCAAACACTGACGGAAGGCCTGGAGAACTTGGCGGTCCCTCCTTTCTTAGTGAACGTTGAGACCGGAGCAGTTTCTTTGAATTTCGACCCTCAGAAGGGCATGAAGGGATATTTTGATTTCAAGGTACCTACTTACCTTCAAGTACTTACCTATATCATTATTAAAAATAAATTATATTTTCTGCAGCATGGCCATAAAGAGTAGATAAAAAAGAGGGCGAAGGGAAATGCGTTACGTATTGGAATGTCGACTAAAAGCTACTGATATGGTTATTTCCCTTTCAGTATACAGGGTGTCCCGTAAACCGACGTCAACCCGTCGGATGCTGGTAGGTAAGGTCATGACTAAGCAGAAAATCAAAAATTATCTTTATTAAAAGTGTCTTAGTTTTCGAGATATTAACAGTTTAACACAGATACTGCATAGAACATTTGTAGCCGTGGCACTCAAAATATTGACTAAGGTAAAGAGTTTCACGAATTTCATAAAACTGTCCTTATCTCGAAAACTAAGAACCTTTTCCTATAGTAAAATGTTGACTTGATTGATTGATTAACTGTTTTTTTTTTTCTTATTTTCTGGTTAGGCATGAACTAACCTATCAGCATCCAACGGGTTGACGTCGGTTTACGGGACACCCTGTATAAGGTGTAACAAAACACCCTAGTAATATTTAAAGGAGTGGTTTACACCATCAAACTGATCAACATCCACTATGGAGCCAACATCGAAAATAAATCTGCTGTTTCACACAATTCTGCAGTACCTTTACCTAATACCTAACGACTCACATTTTTTTCTCGATGTTGGACATTGTGAAAGTTGTTCAGTTTGATGGTCCCTTATCGAAAAACTCTTTAAGTATTACTAGGGCGTTTTGTTACACCCCGTATAACGCCACTTACACCCTGTGTATTGACACGACTATTGAATGTGTAAAATAATGTATTTTGACTAGCTGTAGTCAACTATTAGCTGTGCTCGTAATTGAAAAGATAAAACCTAGCTAATTACACAACTGAACGAACATGCAGCCCTGCTAGCATGCGACACGCAATGTTTTCATTTAATTTTATCACCCCCACCCTGGTAATAATTTGCCTTCAAATAAAAATGGCATTGACAACAAGCATGAAAATAAGGATTGAGACATATTGACCAAAGGCGTCATACAAAAAGCACGTTTAGTATGGTAAGCCAAAAACGACCCAAATGTATAGGACAGGAGTTGTTTTTTTGCGATGTGGATTTTAGTCCCATAGAGAAAGATGTTCAGTTTGATGGTCTGATCATGAAAACCATCAGCGTATTAAGTTGGACCCTTTATTACACGATAACTTCAGCATTTTTTTTACCGATTATTGATTTTCCCACATATTTCCAGGTTCTAGCAAACGACACAGGCGGCTTACAAGACGAAGCTCACGTATTCATCTACCTCCTCCGAGAAGACCAGAGAGTGCGTTTCGTTCTACGCGCCCACCCATCCGAGATCCGCGACAAAATACACACGTTCCGATCACAACTCGCTAGAGTCACGGACTCTGTCGTCAATATAGACGACTTGCGGGTACATGAGAACAAGGACGGCTCCGTGGATAATACTAAAACGGATTTGTACTTGCACTTAGTGAATGGGCAGGATCATTCGGTGTTGGAAGTCGGGCAGGTGTTGAAGATCGTTGATAAGAATATTGAGCAATTGGATGATTTGTTCAAGGTATTGTTAAATATAATGTTGTCTGTTAGTTATAAAAATAAGGCCCACTTGCGCGAACCACGGGTCAGCAATTAACTCCGGATAAAATGGCTCTTTCAGTTGTTTTTCTATACAAAAAATCGTGGGTTACCAACTTAACCTGGAGTTTATTGCTAACCCAGTCGTTCCCCGAAGCACGCAGATTCGATTCGAAAATTACTAAACACCTGCTAAACATCATGCCTATATACCAACCTACCTTATAGGTACTAATTATCGAAGGTATTTTTATTTTGAGTGGCTTTTTACCGCCTAGTGGCAAAATTCTCGAAAAGTGTCGCGGTCCCGACATTCCATTAGTTGCTAAGTCAATGGTTTCAGCTCTAAAATTTAGGACCTGAAATGAACAATACTTTACCCTCTACCTACATTGAAATTTGTTTCAGGAATTCAACGTGCTGGACACGCAACCAGCTGAATACCAACCGCTAACTGCAGAAACGCTGTCTTCAAACCAGACAGTGTTCTGGCTGGTGTGGACCACGCTGTTCCTGGCGGTGCTGCTGGTGCTGGCCGTCATGATGTGCCTGTCGCAACGCGCCGACTACGTGAGGAAACTGAAGGCTGCCACCGCTACTGCGTATTGTAAGTACATAATACAGTATAGTAATGGATTTTCCGTGAAGGAAATCATCCTGAGGAAACCTGCATGCTTCGAATTCTAGGAATGTATACTGTACCCACTCACTGTTCATTATAAGTGGCCACGGGCTCACTCCCCGTCATACTACTGGACAGAGTTTCGGTACAAGGTACTAGTGAAACGTGGATGTTGTGTTGTGTATATCTCTTGACTACCGCCTCGGGGAATATAGTCGTGAGCATATACATACATAATACAATATAAACTCTATACTTACTAGAACTCTTAACACTTTCGCTGCTAAGCTCAAAACAATGAACCTCGCGCAGTGCTGATACTGTGGAATGCTATACAATTCTGACTCAACGTTTGAGTCATGCGCACTGCGGCCCATTAGTCGCTGACCAGCAGGTCATCAGCAGTTAGTGTTAAACTCCAAGGGTCAGCGCACACCTAGCGGAGAAATGTTTGGGCAGTTTTCATTAATTAATTTATAATGAACTCGATGGCAATTGAAATAGATCTGAAAATAGCTTGCAAGAAATAATGCGAACACGTCACAGGGATCTCATGCACGCTATTTCAATTGCCATTGAGTTCATTATCAATTGATTAATGAAAACTTTTCGAATAGTTCCCTGCAAGATGTGCGCTGACCCTAACAATTTAAAGACCCTAGTAAACAGCGGATTTTTTTATTTTTTTCTCGATGTTGGTTCCAGTGAAAGTACTTTAGAGGTGCAAGATTTGTAATAAGTGGCGATACAGGCTTTATCATTTCGCCTATTGCATTTATTAAAACTCCAGATCTCAAGTGGAACTACTGTAGTTCCACTTGGTACTGCAGTTTGTATAAAGGATGCAGTACAAAATCAACATTTACTTGTCATAACATTTGCCCTTCATTTTGTGAAATGCATCAGAAATTGCAGAATTGTCCAGCAGGCATATCTTGCCGTTCATAGACGATTCGATTTACCAAATCCAACGAATAAATTGATATGCCAATCGTGTTCTCTTGAAGAGTATACGAGTATCGAATTATGCTGTCGTAAAGCCTTGATATTTTTCCTCATTGTTTGTTAATCTACTCAATATGGGACGAATAAATGTATGGCTAACCGATCCTAGGACAATCTATTTACCGTTATTTAAATGTATATTTCTGTCCGGTTATATTTCGAGAACGTCTAGCGGCTGAATGAATAATGCCTTTAGGTCCGGAAATCTACCAAAATGGAGTGATGTGTAAAATCAACCATTAAAAAAAGCTTGATTCTGCCAATCGAGAAAGAGTTACCAAATTCAATTGATTGATTTTAAACAGCCGCTCCGCTGTGGTGGATTGTGGATGCTTTGGAGCCTAAGGGTCAGTGCACATTTAGCGGAGAACTGCAGTGCTCGAGCATTTTCCAGTGCAAAATGAAATGTCGTCTTTATCCAATTGAAATAGAGCATAGCTTAGCATGCATAGCATAGCATAGCATATGCTCACGACTATATTCCCCGAGGGGGTAGTCAGAGATATTCTGAAACCTCAGAACATCCACGTTTCACCAGTAGTACCGAAACTCTGTCCAGTGTGACAGGAGGTGAGCCCGTCGCCACTTATAATGGACAGTGGGTACAATGCATGCCTCGAAATTGAAGCATGCAGGTTTCCTCACGATGTTTTCCATCACCGAAAAGCCAGTGGTGTTACAAATCGTACATAAATTCCGAAAAACTCATTGGTACGAGTCGGCTTGGACGGGGATCGAACCATCGCCTCCTGCACGGCAGGCAAGGTTACTCGCCACTGGACCACCACGGATTGAAATAGAGTTGTAAATAAGTGTCAATTTATAATTTTACCTAGCTGACGGCGGCTCTTGCTGGCTTGAATTGCATAAGGACGACATTTCATGGAGCACTGCGAAATACTCGGAACATTTCTCCGCTAAATGTTCGCTGAGCCTAACTGTTAGGTACTCCATGAAGTTGTACTATGTCGCCTCTAAACTTATTAACTGTACATTGTCTATTCCCAGCTTCACCAACACCAGGAGAATCCGACATGACCATCCGTAGCTCCGGCGGGCGAGTTCCCAACACCAATAAACACAGCAGCAAAGGGTCAAACCCCATCTGGCTGCACGCGTACGAAAACGACTGGTACAAGTCTGACGAACAACTTAGCCATTCAGAAAGAGATTCGCTCGACGAAAATGCAGTCGACCAAGATATGTCAAACGAAAAACCTTATTTTATAACCACTGGCGCATTCCCCTCCATAGAATCGAACGAAACGGCACCGCAGACTAATGAAGCGAAGTATGATTTTTATCAACAGTTGGAACAGATGAAAAACGCCAAAAACATGGAGACGACTGAACTGTAGTTATGTGCCTTCGTATTTCGCTTTAACTTTGTATAAATATTGATCATTGACCTCAATTTTTATCGAAGAGTGTATTTAGAGATTGTAATTTTAGGCTTAAGTACTTAAAACAATATTTGATAAGAAATAAAGTGTTCAAAAGATTTGTTTCTTTCTCCTACTTTCTTCACTTCACCACTTATAACCGTTCTTGCCCATGTTACTAATATAGGCTTTGATTAAATTAAAATAGCGGAAGATGGGGACTAGCCTATAGCGCATGGGACGCATAAATTGAGCCCTCGTGGCCTCATTTACGTAGTCTCAATACGAGCTGCATTGAGCGTTGCTGCTGCGTGATTGAGATACTTTATTTTAGGCGGAATAAAGGTACCACAATGCCTTCGTGTGCTTTTACACGTTGTACAAATCATCCAAAAAGAAAAAAAAATCATTACTTTCACTCGTAATTATGTACAAGAAAAACAGATCCATTGTTAGAGTAGGTAATGCAAGAACGTCACCTATCTTCTGCTATTTTAATTTAATCGAAGAATATAGGTAAGTAACTATTTCGATAAAACGCTAGCCATGCCAGCAGTTTGAATTAAGTAGGGGTCACCCTTCTATTAAAGTGAAACGGAGTGGAACTGTGACAGATGTAGGTAAACCGTAGTTTAAAACAAATATAAATACGTTTCATAAATTTCATTATAGAATTTCAATAACGTAACTATGACGCTCAAATCGTGATAAATAACCTCATCATGAGTTTCGAATTCGACACTGAAGTAAAATGAATATCAAATACTTACCTACAATGATGGAATATCTTATTTTAATACCTACTAGAGGAGTTTAAAAATTGCAATATACAAACACATAAGTACATAAACTCGCGACCGTAATTCACTGCCCACCTGATCAGAAACTTTGCTACAATAAAACTAGCAACTATCTATCTAGCTGAGTGCAGCATAGTGGTAGCATTGGCTCCCCTTTAGGATTGAATAACGTTTCAAGTGGTGACGTATCTACTACTACGTCGTTCTAGTTCTAACAAAGCAGGTGAGCCCTATATTATGAAACAACGTTAAATTATTTCAAGTTAATACCTACCTAGTAGAATTGATCCACAAGATTTCCAGTTCACCAGTGTAATGAAAAATGATTTACCTAGTTATGTAGATTAGTTAGACCGGACATTAACTTAACAACGACAACGTTAACACCGATATTATTTTTCACTGATTAGCGAGTATTCTAATGAGGGATTCCCTTCGGCCTATGTACATACCGAATGCATGATAAATGCCAAATTATACCTAGATGTACGCACGGCGACGGATCAACCTACCCATAGTTGGACCTTATGTCCATGAACATAGAGTTTAACTATTAGGTAGGTTGATCTGTCGCCGTGTGTACGTAGCAAAGGACTCTACCTAGTAGTTGCGACGAGATATTTCCGGCGTTTTCTCGTGGTCCTACTAGTAGGTCCACCAGAGACACCAATTTCTGTTGGTCCTACTGATTCTCAATTAAAAATAATTATGACTAAAGGAAAGACCATCTAATCATAATCATTGTTTATTTTGGGTAATTAATTACAGACTAAATGCAAGGCATGCTGCATACACATTATCTATCGCCTCAGTGTAAAATAAACCTATATATTACATACCTACTTACTGTTTTGAGATTTGTAAGCTGTGAATGGAACGTTGTGGCACATTGAGTAAATACCCCACCGAGAAAGCTTCATACAATCGCGCTACGATAGGTTCACTACTACCAAGGCGCGGTGTGCTTGCGTGGTCTTTCACCAACAAGTTCATCTACACGCTGGCCGCGGGGATTAACCGGATCGGCTATTAGACTACGAGCGCGTCACATGGTTATTATGTACGCTTCTTAACTGTCAGTGTAGGGTATTTACTCTTGTGGTTGTGGGTTGTATAAATAAACCCATTAACATATTGTCAGAGTAGTCTGAAACTTTGTTACAACTTCGTGCAGTTGCAGCATTTCTTTCAAATTAATTACTCAAGAGTATGGACATTAGATTCACTAACCGTATCATCAATAATTAAGCGTCAAAGCGAATCCACCCACATTAAAAAATATTGGCATCGCACGGAGGAAGGGCGAACGATACTTGCACCTGTACAAAGACCTAAGGTATTTTTAACCATTTGGACGTTATTCTCGTAAACGTGGCAGATGAGGAATGTAATTATAACTGACCCAAATCGTCGAATCGTGTCGTTTCCTCACTTTGTTTATAAATTTTTTCTAACCCAAAATCGAGCTAAACGTGTAATTTATTCAACGGTATTGCTCTGAAGTTTGATAACATCTTCACGGTGCTGACGCACAGAGTGAACATTTCTTTGATATCTGCTCATTTTGAATGTGTTCCAAGTGCCACACGCCAAAAGATGAGTAGTTGAAATAGAACCTCAGTTGGAAACTGTTTTACAGCTGCATTTGTTGCCATCAGGAAGTTGCCTAAATAAAGATCAACGTGTTATTTACATACACAATAATTTATTGTTTCTTACAATTTAGTGAAGCTAAAATACAACTTGTTGGTTGATTACAGTTCAAAGCTTTAATTTTAATCTCCCAGTGTCAAACCAAGTGAAAGCTTCCTCTTATCTTGCAGCTGTAAAGTAACACACCATGTTTTTGCCACTCGTGCCATGATACAAATTTTTACCGTTTTGTTTTGTTCATTTTTGATATTTAAAGGATTCAAGGATGGATCATGGATAGGATATTCGTGGAAATCACAACGCAGGTATCCTTACAACCACAATATATATTAGATAAAATTATAATATAAAGATCGCCATATTGAAAAAAAATCTAGATTAATCGTAACTTATTATCTTATGAGATACACTGTAATTTATACTGAATGTTGTAACTATTGGAGCGTTTTTCATCGTAAATATTGTGGATGAAAGAAAACTGACCACATCAATCATTGTCAGTCTGTTCTGTAGCACGCTACATTTACTAACTTAAAAAAAGTTGCTTTTCTAGTAAAAAAAAATCAACACTCACTCGACTCCGTCAACGAGCTCATTTCGTACCACTTACTTACATTACCCAAAATGTTCTTAACACTTATGAGCTTTACTTACATTTCATTGACAAAATTCCTAAGTGAACCAGACAGTGGTAAGCAAGGAACGCTCCATTTCCTAAACATATGGCTATTGTACAACTCCACAATGCAATTTAGATCTAGTTAAAGTACAAATTCTTTAGGAATACATAAATTCAAATGATGTAAATTTAACTAATGTTTAACTTGAACTAAACGTGTATGACAGACATCTACTGACACATCAATAGTTAAACAGAAAGAAATTTTGCTCTTATAGAAAATGCTTCTTATTAGATAAACAGAAACTATATTTGCACAATGTGTACCGTGTTATAAGATGCGGTAATACGCATGTTCAAAATTACCAGAGACAACAGAAATTAGACAGATCCTAGAGTGACCATGACCATTTTATACAATTTCCAGTAATTTTAATTATTGATGAGGATCGGACGAACGGAGGGGGTTGAGGGAGCGGGAAAAGGGGGAGGGGGAAAGAGCCCGGGCTGTGGCGATGTGTGTGTGTATGTGTTGCTGACGTCACAATTGACTCATCACATGGCATACTTCCTTGTCCACTCGCGGGCTAGTTCATTGTACTTTTCTCTGTCCGTTTTGTAGATCCTAGCAATTTCTGGCACCAACGGATCATCGGGGTTTGGATCGCATAGCAGTGAGCAGATTGAGAGCAACACTGGAAAAGATAAAGAAATCATGGTTATACAACATCCTTACATTTTCTAAAACATTACACAATATCTGTTATTCAATCTTACTGTGTGTTGGTAATCATTTTAACTCTAGGCTCTAAATTCTAACAAAGTAATGTAGCAATAAGTTTAATGAATAGTATTTAAATTACCTTTGGATATGGTAAGTGCTGGAGACCACTGTGAACGCAGAATGTCAAGGCAAATGGAACCATTACTGTTTATGTTGGGGTGGTAAATACGCGTTGTGAATGCAACTTTTGGTGGTTTAAATGGATAGTCTGTAGGGAAATGTATGGTCAGGAAAAATACGCCTCCTTGGTAGGGACTGTCGACCTGTAAACAAAAATAATTGGTAAAAATAATTTGCTTAATCCTAGATTAATATTATTTTTTTAATCTATTTTATCTACAAAGGTACAATATTGGATGAGTGTAACAAGAACAATAATGACAAAAAAATCGTTTGTACATTCAAAATGATCACTTGATAGCATCTTGACTGGTGTAGTTTATATTTCGTTTTTTTTTAAGGTTGGTTAGCAAGTGAAAGTTGTACAATAAGCCCCACTTGCGCCAACATGGGTTATCAATAAACTCCAGGTTAAGGTCCTCCGTTGTTAACCCATGATTTTTTGTATAGAAAAACAACTGAAAGAGCCATTTTATCCGGAGTTAATTACTTACCCGTGGTTGGCGCAAGTGGGCCTATGTAACTTAATGCACGCATCAAATCAAAACCTTTTTTTGACTTAGTTAACCATAAAATTTATAAATTGAGTGCTAAATGCACTTCTTTTGCAACCATTGTGGTATGCCATTATTTCAAAGGAAAAATTATTAATAAACTAATGTTCTGTACCCAATTTGATAATCACCTTTCCTTCTTTTTATACAGGTAGTAACATAACACACTAGTAATACTTAAGAGGGTGCTTCAGACCATCAAACTGAACAACTTTCACTATGGAGTCAACTTCGAAATCGCGAAAAAAAAACAGCTGTCCTATACAAAACTGCTGTACCGACTCGACTAAAATGTATGGGACAGCTGTTTTTTTTCGCGACTTCGAAGTTGTCTCCATAGTGAAAGTTGTTCAGTTTCATGCGGTGAAGCACCCCCTCAAGTATTACAAGTGTTTTGTTACACCCTGTACAAGATGTAAGGAAAAGAATCATTAACCTTTTAACCAGATACAAAACTACAAATAAACATTTAAGGGGGTGGTGTAGACCATCAAACTGAACTACTTTTACTATGGGAGCAAATCAGTCAGCGCAAAAAAATTGCTGTTCCATACTAAACTGCACTCCACACTCGACTCAAATTTATAAAGTAGCAGATATTTTTGTTTGTTCTGACTGTTTTGCTCCCATAGTAAAAGTTGTTCAGTTTGATGGGTTGAGTAATACTCAACCTCAACAACTCAATGAGTATGTGGTTTAAAGGTTAATGACACTTTTCTTTACACCCTGTATAAAACTACTACATACAGTCAAAATCAATAATAAATGACGAAATTAACTTTCAAAATAATTATCTGCTATTGTTCTAGAAGGTAACATCTACTTTGAAAAATATAGCTTAATTGACGAATCGTTTTATTCTGAATTTTGCTAAAGTTCATTGACTTTAGCTGTTGACTGTACAAATTTAATATGGAAAGGAAAATGGAAAAAAGGACGCTTGCACGCTTTCGGAAAAACCACAGACATGAAATCATCAGCCTAAATTACATTGGAGTTGATAATGTAGGTACTGTTTTTATGAAACAGCTGATTTTATAAATTTTATTTTTATGTTTGCTCCATAGTGAAAGTAGTTCAGTTTGATGGTCTAATCTAAGCCACTGCAATTAATATTATATCATCTTGTAACACGTTGTATACATCCCATAGCACAGGCAAGAGCCTATTATGATGGCGTGAAATAAGGTGTGCTAATGGCAAAACTATCATGAATGTTGATATTGTTACCTTGTATGCCAAATGGAATATTATCATTTTATTTGGGTTTGGGGCCTTGACTTATACCATCGCTGGTCCTTTGTGAACTCCCTTTTCACAGTTCCTTACCACTAAGGCCAGAAATCGAAGTAGGTTTTTTATCGGGGCGGTTTGTATCTCATCTGGTGTCAATACCTATCTACCTAGATGAGCAGTGCATTTGTACATCAGGGGACCAGTCACATATAAGGTGCAGAGGAGTTTCCATCTCCTCCTTGCAGAATCTGAAGCCGGTCGTATTATGTCATATATACATACATGGTCCTGTTTTGGGTATATTTACAAACCTCAGGATGCATTCAAAATAATAGTTTAAATTTAAAAGCTAGTTCTTTGCATATTCCATAAAGTCTAACATAATGAAAATAAAAAAAATACTTACTGGACCCATGATTGTGGCTTGCCAGTGGAAAACTGAAAATGAGCAAAAAAAATTGTTTAGCAAGATATGTTCCCATTTTAGGGATGAATCAGACATCTGCCATTCCTAACCTGTTTTAGTTATTTCTCATAGAGAGAGAAGGCATAGATGTCAGTACGTGTTTTGTCCTATTCACTCAATTAGAAATACATTAGCAAATTTGCTCTAGTTAAAAAGGAGATTGTTATCTTATTGGTGTCCTTATTGACGTAACCATATTTTTGTTCTATGGCTGGTCACATCAGTCAGTAGAAGCTCAAATGATATGTAAATTTTAAATCTCCAACTCTATATCCCTATCTCATACTCAAATGTGGTTATGCTGAGTATAAATTCATTAGCGTAAGTAAAGATCCTAGGTCTATGTCATTTCTAGTATCTGTCTCATAACTAGATACAGACAAACAATGACATTCTATACATATGGACTCACCACGTCGTACAATAACAAAAACCAAAAATGACATGTCTCTAATGTCACCTTAAGATTCAGTTGTGCTCTGCTGCCATACATTGCCGCTGACATTCCAGTTTTGCCGTCCTGTTAAAGTGCAAGCGAAGTCCTTGTGTATAGAATGTCATTGCTGACAAATATAAATAATCAAAAATCGAATCTACATCATTATCATACATTGATAATAATGCCAAATTATCTAATTTCATGTGATGAATGGCATGTAGGTATATGGACATGGACAAAGAATTTGATGATGTCCAATTCTATATGATACCAGATATTCTCAGAATACAAATGGTAATACCAATAAATGCATGAATCATACCTACAGTAGGACATTGGAGCTCATTTTAGTCGCCACACAAGACCACTATCAATATTTTTTGTTATGATGACAATGAAAACAAGTTATTGGATGTACCTTTATGGTAATAGAATGTAAGGCAGACACAAATAACAATGTTCACATCACAAAATCACATATTTAGCAAAATTGTCCTCATTAAAAGGCACTGTGAGGTATTTATTCATTGAACTCTTTCAAATGCACATTGTTTCTCATGTCAGATAGACAATGACTCACAAAAAAGGTAGGTAGATCAATAGGTACTCACGATCTTCTCCGTGTGGTCCTGCGGAACATTGTGCTGGTGGATCTCTGCCCAGGTCTTGTAATTCCTAAACAACAAAAATATCATCTGTGTACAACAGGAAACACAATACCAAGATGAGCAGTACCTAGGTACGTCACATCATCACTCGCAAAATAAACTGACGGCGAACGGATTGATCGTAAACAGCATCCAAACTGTGACCCACGTTATTTTCCATCACAAATCAACACTATAACCCCCTGACCAGGATATTTTCACGTCACACACTTCGTACAGGATGAGAAAACCTCAAAATTGGCACATAATTCCGACATTTTATGTACGCCGTGTGCACAAAATTGTCACCTACATGAACCAGTAATTCACCGTTATCTTATAAAATACTGATTGCTACGTTGAAAATTAGTATTGTTCTCGTTTTAGGGCAAAAACAACCACGCACACGGAATTATCCAGAAGAAATTATCGATAATAGGTATTCACAATGACGAAACATTCACTACGAAGTCTGATACATTTTTTACAACACTTCATTGAAGGGCGTTGGAACCTTTGAAATAAACAATCCAATTATAAATACGTACCCTATTAATTCGTTTTAACGCCATTTGATTATTTTATGATGGAATAAACTGACTTTCAACTAGACAACGAAACTGTGAGCCAAGGACCTTTGATTAGAGATTGCAAGATGGCTCCCGTCTAAACGCAAAAGTACCACTTTAGTCGTTTTATGCAATAATTAATAATTTTTAACTATTTCGGAGAAACTTAGAATATTTATAATAAAAATAAATATAACTAATTTAAAGAAATAATATGAATTATAATAGAGGGCAGATTTTAACAAAATTAACACACTCTCCTCGAACGGACTTCAGCAAACAGGAAAATCGACCATTTACTGGCAACGTTCATGACAGTTCGTCTTTTCAAATCCGGATGTTCAGCAGTGTACTAAGTTTTATAAATTATTTTATAAGCAATTTATTATAAGTTTTGTGTTAGAAACATGAAAAGTATTATAAATTACTGTTTGATTAAAAAATTAACACGAATTTACTGTATTTAAGAATACAAATTTTAGTTTCAACTAAAAAGTTTCAAGTGAACACCCAAAAATTTGGTTTTTATATGGCAACCTCACCATATTTCGGATGTGACGTCATGGCCTTACAAAGAATTCTCAGCGCGCTATTTTTGGATTATGGTTGATTGGTATCTATTTTCACGCACATTTTTGCAATTCGAAACTTTCCCAGGTGCTAAAGTTGGATGTGGCATGCCTGGCAAAGTACGAATGCTTGCTATTATAAATTGAAGTTTATATACACAAAAAATAAATGTAAATAGGAATCACAATGTATTATAGTTTTAAACGTAACTAGATCCCTGTTCGGGTATCTTTTTGCATGTCATTCTTAGGCCGAGATTCAGAGACGATTTTTTTAGTCTTAGTTCGAGCTAAGTAGGGTCGAAATGTATGGATTTTGACATACGGGAGTTCGAACTATGACTTACAAATCGTCTCTGCCTCAGGGTACCTATACTTCTAGTTCTAGCATGGTCCTAGCTGAGTGATTCATCATCATCGAATTAAAAAAACTTCCTAAAGAACTAAGGATAGTTATGTTCTTGCGGTACCTAACGAAGACGAAGGGCATTTTCATTGTGATCCACGAGCACGCGCGCCGCGGACATGTTCTTTGCATGATGAAAATGCGGGTTTTACACGCTCAGTCTCGCGTCAGTCAGGTCAGGTCCATCAGCTGCAGTGCTAGCATGATTAGTCGCATGACGCGCGCCTGCGGGTTTGAAATCCATACCCGCGCCTGTCATTTATCCCGCGATGCTGAGCATGATTTGACAGCTCGTCAGCCACTCTACCAAGAGAAAGCAAAGTCGCGGCCCGGGATCGTTGGGTTACCATACGGTTAAATCGATCAATTTGAATAGGGTATCACCGAATCGGTGATTAGAGCTGCCCCAAAATCATTCGTTCTTCTACCTATTTCGTTGCGTAAACGTAGAGCCACAAACTCTACCGAACGGTGATCATGCTCGCATTTGTAGACTAGAGTCTACGAATGACAGTTGAGAGCTCGCGTCATCGTAAGTCACGGGCATCATGTTAGCTACTGTAGAGACAGAGGCGAAGACGCGCGGAAATAGAGATATGGTATAGAGAGACTCGAAGTCGCGGGGTATCATGCTAGCACTGCTGGACTGGTGAAAATATTATAGTCTGTCTTTAAAATCTTGGCAAAAAATGAGGGCGCTGTCTCCACGCAAGAACGTCAAAATCAAGAATAACCTGGCAACACCACCATACTAAAATGATTAGTTCCTCAATGGTTCCTCAAGCATTCATTCATGCCACGACTTTATAGACAGACCAAAGAGTAATATATACAAGGTGTTACAAAAATACAAATAAACCTTTAAGGGGGTGGTGTAGACCATCAAACTGAACAACTTTCACTATGGGACCAATATCGAAATCACGAAAAAAAATAATTATGTTCTATACTCTACAAATCGACTAGAGCTAAAATATGTATGGGATATGAAATTATTTTTTTCGCGATTTCGATGTTGGTCCCATAGAGAAAGTTGTTCAGTTTGACGGTCTACACCACCCCCTTAAAGGTTTATTTGTATTTTTGTAACACCTTGTATATATTACTCTTTGGTCTGTCGGTGTAACAACCCCCTTAAGAGTTTCAAAAATTTATTCTTACTTATGAAACACCTTGTATAAGTATATTAGAAAAGAGAACCAAAGACAGACTATACTAAAAGTATAGAAAATTGTGTTTGTCTATGGTTTGCATTATAGCTTGGCAAAAAAGCGAAATACTTGGCCTATGCAAAAAAGTGATGATCGTGGTGACAGGTGGAAAACTATACTCTTTGGTTTTAGCGCCCAATCGGTTTTTTAAGGTGGCAGCCCTACCTGCCGGTCGGCCCCAAAGAGAATATAAAGTCGGCTCGCTCGGGACTCCCGAGTCGGGAGTTTTTGGCGGGATTCGGTAGCTGACGTTTGGAGTCCTCATATTTCATCGAATTTTTATTGTTTATAGTGAGTTGTGATTCGTAAAATTGGTGTTGTATTGCGTAACAAAGTGTCGTGCAAGTGAACAATATATAGTTCAGTGAAATATGATGGTGCATAGGTCGTAAACAGGAAAAGCGTTCCGTAATTTTAGGGCGGCAAAGCGGTCGGTTTACCTCTTTCCTGTGGACTTCTCTGCTTTTCCTGCGTCTTTCGATTGTCTCCAAAAACTCCAAAGAACCATCAAAACGTCGAATTCAACGTTTTAATGTGAAAGCAGAAGAAAATTAAAAAGATTTAGCCAAAAGGTACAGTAACCAGGCTAGTAAAAATATTGAAAAAAAAAAAGGCGGCTCGCTCGCTCGTTCTCGCTCGTTGAGTTCGTTCAGAAAGTTCAGTAACGTCAAACGTGCCTTGTGTGGAGTGGTTGTGGTTTAAAATTTTACTTTACAAATTGAATATAACTTTTTATTTATAATTCTATATCATTAGACTGTTTAATTTGAATAAAAAACATTTACTTTTAAAAAACATTTATGAATATTGAAAACATGATTGATGCTGCTATGTTTGTTTTTGATCAGTTAATGTTGAAATTCTAAGACATAAAAATTGTTTTTGTTATAATTGAATTAAATATGTCTTTGACGATGACGAGAAAAGTAAGTGAATGCCAGGCGGAAACTGTGCAGTTCATGGCTTTAGACAAAGTAAGTACTTACCTATTATTAAAACTTTATCATACTTACCATAAAAAATAAAACCTGTCATGTGCGAGTCGCGCACCAAGGGTTCCGTATAGGGTTGCCACCTTTTTTTTGTGCAATTAAAGTACATTGATTGAGATAATAGGTAAGAAAAAAAAAGTACATAGTATCCAAATAAAGTACAATTTATTTTTCTTTATTATTATGTTTAAAAACATATTTTTTATTGCTTTTTGCAGTTTGTATCAAAGTATATTCTCTACTAAACAACTGCACAGCATCTTTAGTCTATAATTAAATTAAAGTAAATAAGTAATTCATTTTTATCAAATTGTGAGATGCTCTTTTTCTTTCGTTTTTCTGTTTTATCGAATCGTTTTTATTTATTTTTATTTTTAAGCTTTTTTTCGGTGTAACATACCTATTAACTATCTATTTGACCCGTTTCACTATCGAAATTACGTTTTGTATTTCGTCTAACGAAACATTCTTACGACTAAACTTGTCAAATCTCAAAGAAATCAAATCACGCAAAATAAAGTATTTTCGTGTACTTTATTATTCTCATAAAGTATAGAGTACAATTACCTGAAATAACGTACAATACTTTATTATAAAGTACGGGTGGCAACCCTAGTTCCGTACCACAACATTATTAACAGTACCATAACATTACAAAAAAGTTTTTATTTTCTCCGGTACCTTTAGTGCGAGACCGACTCGCACTTGGCCGGTTTTTATTACTTGTTGTCATACTGTAGAGTTTGCTCTATAATCACGCCAAGTTTGACTCTTGCATGTATTACCGTTTTTACGAAAGGGCGAGAAGAAAAAACCTTGATATAAACTAGTTTCTTGTATGAGGACACCGCCACAGACCTGAAAGAAATACGGACCGAGTATTGGACTAAAAAGATGTAAAGCATGCAAGGTAATACAATCTCGTTTGTTCTACAAGGGACCTACACTCACACAGATGCACTAGCTCTAGGTGCAGGTCCGACAACCCGTCACCTCATGTACTGCGTGACAGCACGCACACAAAAGAAATGGGTGATTCACTCATGATTAGATGACATTCCGTCTGGTTCTTCTTTTAAGTCTGTGGACACCCCTTAATTTTTTACTTTTTGGTCATTTTTATTACTTGTTAGCAAATCCACCATAACACACATTCTGTGAAAATTTCAACTGTCTAGCTATTACGGTTCAAAAGTTACAGCCCTAAATAGGTAGGACAGACAGACGGACGGACAATGTAGGCTTAATAGTAGTTCCCATTTTCACCCTTTGGGTATGTAACCCTAAAAACAAATAAGTTAGGTAGGTAATGCTTTAGTTCAGTTATGAGACTGGTTGTGGAGATTTTAATCTACCAATCGTTGTAATTAATTATTATAATTTACAAGTCATTAGCACTTGATCTATTCTCTCATTTTCTCAGTTTTTGTAGTCTCATCTCCTAATTCGAAATATCTTGAAGTTAAAAACAAGTAATAATATTTTCATTAAACAAGTAAAAATCTTTTCGGTTCTCTCTCTGGAAAGAAGAAATTATAACATGTATCTTGATTGATAATAAATAGTACATTACTGCAGTGGCCAGCAAAAGAGGCATTGATGGACGAACATGTAAATGTGGGCCGAGGCGAAGCTGAGGCACACATACGTAAGTCAATCAATGCCTAGTTGTAGCCAAGGCTTGTATAGTGCTTTTTTCAAACAATGTGCAAAAATTAAAATCAATCAACTTTTTATAATCAATGATGAACAACAATAATTTTTCCTGCGTTAAAGCTAGTAACTTATTAATTATTATTAATCTGTAGTTAAAGTGTTCATTCGTTTTTTTTTCATTATAAAGCTTTATTTATTTGCAAGCCAGTTCGAAATTTAAATAAAACCTTTGATAAGTTACCTCCTTGGTTGCCATGTTTCGGCTTAAAACATTGTTCCATTTTTAAATTACACGACATATATGAGTTTACTATCATTTACTATATGTAATTTATTTGACCACTAAACCACAACAGATATGGATTTTCATACAACTTTTGCCGGCCGCTGCTCGCATGTATTTGGCCAGTACAGCAATGTTCATTTATCTCGAAGAAGGTTGTCAAAATAATGCTCAAAAAAAAAAGAAGTTAAGGTGGTCGGAGAGCTGTAAATTTCATACAAAACTTTGTCGTAGAACACTCATCGACCACCTGTCCCCTGGACGGTCGGTAACCATTTAAGAATGCTATGCGATAGTCCGCGCATTTATCATGTGTCATCTAAACAAAGATTTGTTACTAAAACCAGAAAAATATACAGTGTTGTCCTCAGGTAGACGATGACCAAAAAGACCAAGAGTACTGCCCCAGCAGTACTCTCCTCCGACGAGGCAAGAAGCTGGAGGAAGACAATAACAACCTGACGAAAGAAGACTTGGAGTACATCAACTATAGACAGCTGTTGAAATTCGAGCAGGCTCCACCGTATCTACAGCACAATCCTTACATAAGGGATGGTTATAGAAAACTGTTGCCTACTCGGTTGTGTTGGGAGAGGTAAGATTATAATTTTTACTAGAGCTTTCCCAAGACTTCGCTCACACGGGTTCCCGTCATCGTAGCGAGATAAATGATATACCAGATCCATAAGTTTCAGACACAAACAGTTTCACGTTGTAGGGTTTGCCCCGAACACTTGTCTTTCGCTTGGTGTTCGCGCGGTTCGGGTTTCAGCCTGCCATTACGCTCCGCAATCCTTCTCAATTGTGTTCTTACTCAAAAACAATCCTCGAGATTGGATAGATACTCCCTCAAACCTCTTGACACTGGCGGAAATGTGGTGCTAATAAAAAAGTTTCATCATAATTGGTGCAGTAGTTTTCACGTGTTGCGCGAACAAACAAACAACCATTTACAGTTTTATAATACCTATAGTAGACATAGATTTCGTCATCATCATCATCTCAGTCCACTGCTGGACATAGGCCTCCCTCAAGAATCGCCACAATGATCGGTCCTGCGCTGCCCTCATCAGGCCTCATCCAACGGATTCCTGCCACCTTTACCAGGTAGTCTAGTTGTTCACCTTGTGCCTGCCCACGCTGCGCTTTACGGTACACGGCAGCCACTCAAGAACTCTTCGGCCCCATCGGCCATAAGTTCTGCGAGTAATCTGCCCAGCCCATTGCTACTTTAGTTTAGCAATTCATCGTGCTATGTTGTTTATCCTATTTTTTATTTATAAATTAAGAATTCACCTAGATCCTCAGAATATTAATTGCATGCAAATGATGTTGCGGGTTACAGTTAAGTAGTCTATAAGAATTTATACATCGTAATTACCTAAATATATTACCAATACCTATGCTTGGTTTCCCGGTCTGCTTGAAGTCTTCCTCATTGATTTTATTACAGACAAAACAACAAACTCAGTACAGTGGCCTACTTAACAAAATAGAATATCTTAATAAATATTTAGATGTCATTGACTTTCGGTCAATTAATTTCCATTTGAAACTAAAGTACTAGGAAAGAATATCACAACAATTGAGTGTTCTATAATATATTCATGCATATGTACCATTGAATAGAAGCCAATTAGGTACCTAATTGATCGGCACCTGCATGCTAAGATCGGGAGTCAATCCCAAGGCTAGCTGCCCTCCAGAGCTATTCGAGTCCTTATGACGCGGTCGAGCGATCGAGTTATTGGTAGATTTTTTGCACAGCTCTGGTGCAAATCCTGACTAATACCACAAAATAGGTCCCAGAAGGACAGCTTCATACAAACGAGCGAAACTGGCGCACGCGCACAGACGCGCACGTACGGCCACAAAATGAATAGATAGCAGGTAGTGGCATCTGACTGACTTGATGAGAGATCGCTCGTACCTACGTACGTGCGTCTATGTGAACGTGCGCCTACGTACGTTTTGCTAGTTGCGTGAAACCGCCCTTCTGGGACCTATTTTGTGCTAATATAGCGGACGACGGCCTAATAGGTCTTTTCAAATGAGGCAGTGTTCCCTTATAAAATTGTCATCATCATAATCTCAGCCGATGGACGTCCACTGTTGGAAATAAGCCTCCCCCAAGGACCGGTCCTACGCTTCCCTCATCCAACCCGTTACCGCCGCCTTCACCAGGTCGGCCTATCTTGTGGGGGCCTACCCACGCTGCGCTTTCCGTTACGTAGTCAGTTGCCACTCGAGAACTCTTCAGCCCCATCGGCCGGCTACCCTACTAATAAGACATTGTTCGTAGCGTATACTCTAAAAAATGCGCGGTCCAAATAAAAGACTACTGAACCCTACACATTGTGTGATCCGACACGTATTTGGCCGGTTTTTTAAAAGATAAGCTAGTAAAGAAAAAATAAGATCTTATTAGTTAGTTTGTTTTAGTGTTAAAGATATAATTTATGCTCATAATTCTCTATAATTATTATGAGGGAAACATAATGATGTGCCAATTGGCATTTGTGGAAATCAGAGTGTAACACGCATGCTGTATTGTATTGTTATGCAACATTGCAGTGTGCTAAACTATTAAATAAGTACTTTGTAAATTCTTGCTAAACATTTATATAATTAGGGACATGACAAATGAAAAACCAAAGAACAAGATTATATATTTTTTTAGTTAAGTAAGTGTGTTAAGTAGGTACTTACAACTTTATACAAGACTGCCTCCGTGGTCTAATGGTTAAGAACATTGGGCTCCTAAGACGGAGGTCGTGGGTTTCCTTCCACCACCGCCACCTAGTGATATGTCATTTTGTGCGTTTTCCCCAGTTGATTAGGACATTGCAGGCTGAATCGCCTGATTGTCTGAAAAGAAAGACGATTCCGTGCTTCGGATTCTACGTTAAGCCGTTGGTCCCGGCTACTATCTCTGGTGGTAGTAGTCAGTTCGTTACATAAAAACCACGTCAGAGGCCGTAGGGCGGTTTGAATAAACTCTGACACCAGGGTTTGCCCACGCATAAGAAGACGATACTCGTTTCGATAAACTAGATGAGGAAGGTCGAGGATATAGAGTTTTGATGCACGCCTTAGGAGAGGCCTATGTCCAGCAGTGGACGCGGACGATGACAGGTTGATGATGCGTTACTGGCAAGTGGCAATACAGTAAACCTCAAATACTGACATTATCATTTGATTGCAGTATATTCTGGTGGACGAACGAGACTATGAACATATGGACGCATATCTTCGGCTTCGTCCTGCTCCTCTGCCTGACCATCAACGATCTCGCCATCATCAACATACACGCGACCATGGTCGACAAGACTGTCGCTGCTATACTATTCTCCTGTTTTTTGGTAAGTTCTATCTATATCCAATTTTAATTCGGTTGCTCCACCGTGTTAACAATGATTTTGCCAGTGTCAAGGAATGGAAAGCGCATATTGCGATGGGTCGCATTGTGGCGGAACAGGCCGCATCGCAGCGGTAAATGCGTACTTCGCACACAAGAGCTTGCTGGGTCGCAACGCATTGACTGATTTTTAGTTTAGACGTAATACTGTAAAAAGTTCTGCTTGGTATGGCACTCTGCGACGGGCCGCATCGCATATATTGCTGCCATCGTGCGGCAGGTCCCTCTGCTTTTTAGAGGGACTCGTGTAGAAACGCCCAAACCCTGTGTCAAGTTATTCGCTGTAAGCCAGTCCAACATGGAGAAGTCACGGACTAACCTGACTTAACACCACAGTTACTATATCGGTTACAACTTTAGATACATTCTGTGATGACGTCATCTGTAGGATGACAATGACATGCAGATAGCATGTCATTGTCATCCTACAGTTTTGTACTCTTAAACATTTGGTCTGGGACTTGTGATCGGAGTGTAATTGTTTCAAATGCGTTTCAATCAGCAGTAGAAAGATGCACAAGCTCCGTAGTAATTTTGACATTTTCTACTGCTGATTTGAAAGAGTGATGTTCAAAAATCGCACTCTGTGTAGGTTCCATCCTCTACCTAAAAAGTGTCCACTTTTGGTTGTTTTCAAGATGATTACTACGAATAAACATTATAAAAATTAATCCGCAGTGATCCGATAAATTGAAAATCAGCAATGACTACAAATAAAAAAAAAACGTTTTCTTCGTAATTACTTATATTATAAACTAGTGTTTTCCCGCGACTTTGTCCGCACAAATTATATACCAGATTTTAAGTCAGGGCATAAGCTATTAAACAAAAAAGTTTCATCAAAATCGGTTCAGTAGTTTTTGCGTGATGCGCGAACAAACAAACAAACAAATAAACACACAAACAAACAGACAGACAAAATTTCTAAAAAAGGTTGATTTCGAGTCAGGGATACCTAAAAACCATATCGTAATCTTTTTTTGTAAATATCTTCAATTTCAGTTACAGTTTTATAAAAGTTTAGATTGTAAATGTGATTTTCTAAACTATTTTTCCATTATAAAATATTACTTTTGTTAATACCGTCTACGCGTTTTCTGCGTCAAAGTTGTGCATGAAATTGACTACTCTGAAACTACCTGCTACGCTGATTTCATTTTATAGGTTCATAATCTTAACCAGTTGCAGTATTGTCAAGTCTTTATCTTATCCACATCAATGAACCATAACCAAAACGATTCAATCAAAGTATTCGTGGTTTACGATCAGGTTTATAATAACGGCATGTAATGTAAGTACTTACTTTAGTGTTGTGCATGTACTTTCTCTGAATGGTACAATAATGGCCATCACTTCTGAGAGGCGGCAGTGTTTATAAAACGTTTACATTGCTATTGAACGTGAAACCTGTTGGTTATGTAATTTATTTGTGAACGAGGGAATTTTCGAAGGCCGAGCGAGGGCCAATACTGGATTACCTACTATAATTATAAGAGACCAGTAGGCCGAGGGCCAATAAATACTGGATTACTGATTATAATTTCTAATTTTGTGACCCACAATTCATTTAGCTGTAGACCTTCGTAAGTTAAACATTCTCTACGTTTTAGCTGCGGCAACACATAAACAGTGTAAAAATATATAAGCTCTAATCTAGAATTCATTTGGTTTATTATATATGATTAGAGATGGGCATAAATCATCATGCCCTGGATCCCCGAAAACTGTCGGCGACGTCCAGGTCGACCCAGGAAGAGGTGGCGTGATGACCTGCACAAATTTGACGACCAATGGCCAGAGGTTTCCCAAAACAGGAACGAGTGGAAGAGCAGGGGAGAGGCCTTTGCCCAGCAGTGGGATGAATAAGGCTAATAAAAAAAAATTATGAATCTAAATTGGCGATGGCCACATCTTACTCAAAGGTTGTAGAAATAGAAATGGGCTTTCCCCTGCAGAGTGGGATGATGACATGATCGACTTCTTGTTGATCTTTTTTGGAGAAAGGACCCTTTGGATGAAAAAGATAGATTGTATAATATCAGAAAAACAATTGCTTCCGAAAATGTTATCGCAAGCTTTTTATAATATTACTGACTTAGGCATTTGCTCTGCAGTAGGATTCTACAGGCTATACCTTATCTACCTTTTTTTTACTGACTTATAAGTACTTTAATTTATTCACACAGAACTTTATGAGAGAAAATATACTCTAAAACTTTTATACAGATTAAATTATTGCGGACAAATAAAACGAGCATCTCATCTGACCATTTTGTATTGAAAGTACATTCTTCTATTAAAGTAGCGTGTGACCCAGATTATGGTGTTATGTTTGAGACGATCGACGACTGGTGGCGCCTGTGGTTCGAGTTTTTTGAAGAGCCAGTGCCCTAGTATGATAATAATTCTAATAATTATGTTTCTAGCTGTGTTTAATGAAATAATGCTAAACCAGAGCAGTCGTATCATTTTCGTACAACTTTTTATACTTATTGCGTTGCTATGACAATAGCAGTAAAACGCATGGGGGAGAAAGTATGGGAAATTATCCGCAAGCCTGCTCCTCTCCTGTCAAGGAGTACGTGTTTCTTTATGTTGAAACATAATTACTTAAGATGAGCCTTTCAACTGCACGCAAAGATAGTTGGTTGTGCAGCTCTTGCACAGCTCTGTAATTTGTATATAAATATTTATTTGTATCGCTCTTTTCTAAAAGTAATCAATGCGCTCTAGAAGCTCAACGGATTGTGACCAATCTTTGAAACTGTCAGCGTGCACCATTGCACTCGTATGCATTTGTGTTTGTCGCGTGTTCGCAAATGGCTATTTTATACCTATAATGACACAAATTATCTTGATTGCAAAACTAGTCAACAGTTTTGTTTTATTATAGTAAACTAGATGTTTTGGCCATTAAAAAAAAGTATCCTATGTTAATCCAGAACATATTCAGTCTGTGTGCCAAACATCCAAATACGTTCAGCCGTTTATGCGTGATTGCATACAAATACAAACATCGTCACAAACTTTGACATCTAAACTATCATAAAACTGTAACTGAAGTGTGTCTGTACATTGAGGATATTTACAAAAAAAAGATTACGATATGGTTTTTAGGTATCCGTGACTCGAAATCAACCGTTTTTAGAAATTTTGTCTGTCTGTTTGTTTGTGTGTTTGTTTGTTTGTTCGTTCGCGCATCACGCAAAAACTACTGAACCGATTTTGATGAAACTTTTATGTGACTGAAAATCTGGTAAGTATATAATTTGTGCGGACGAAGTCGCGGGTAAACACTAGTTTATAATATTAGTGAGATTGGTTGGTAAACTATTTCTATTCTGAATCTCATTGTCTCGCTATCTTATGTTATTTGTTGCAGATTTTTATACAATCACACGCAGCTTTATGTTCCTTTAACGATATTTAGTGAGAAATGTAATGTATGCATGTACGATCTAAGGCTGTACATCTCATGTTGCTTGCGATTGTATGTTAAAATGTCGACGTGTCTTAAAGATTCATTTATAGAACCACGCAAACTGTACACCTATGGTCAAATTACTCTGTAACATTTCTGCTCTCAACGCATAAGCTCATTAGCTCCTTTGTGCATCTACTATTATCCCAGTAAAGCGCGTAGCATCTTAACTCAATGCTGAGTAGAGTAGGTACCATTTCCTTCGCAAGCGCAAGCAACACATAATTTGCTTGACGTGGCTCTTACGAAATATGAGCGCATTGCTTGGACAGCAGGCAGCGGCGTCTCGAAAGTCGCCCGCTCGGATGGCCGACCTGCTTTTCTCCGGCTAGTGAAAGTATTCACCGCTTTATAATTATTAAAAATAAAAGATGACCAGTTTGCGTGCTGCCTAATAGTCGAAATATAGGTCTTACTTTGTTTACATGTCGGCTCGGAATTTCAAACTTGTCCGCTGTGTGGTATGCTGGTTGTTGAATAATGTTTTCAGTCAGTAAATTCCGATTCTTAGTAACTATCAATAATCTTGGTAGTTTTTAAGATAGACGCATATATTTTCATAACAAATCCAAATTATAGTACTATTTCAGATACCTATTTAAGTCTGTGATAGTTTCTTCTTCTTTCGTGTCAGCACGAGCTATATCACTGATGCTGGTAGACTAAACGGCATGAGTGATTGCCATGCGATATAGCTGTATAGCATATACAGGGTGTCAAATTAAATGCGTAATATTTTCTTTTGTTCGCGATTTCGATGTTGGTTCCATAGTGAAAGTTGTTAAGCTTGATGGTCTGAAGCATCCTGTTCAATATGTAAAGCATTTTATTTTACACCCTTTATACAAAGTAGCAATGGTCGTTCGTATCACGGCGAACTGCCCATGGTGTAGGTGCCCCAGTTCAACTTAGGTTTCGTCACTTGGGGAGGCTCTTTAATGCAAGCAATGGCTTGCACCCTTTTCCTGTGATCATAGGAATTTTATACAAAATTTCTGTTTCTGAACGTCCATGTCCACAAACCTCTCTATAGTTTTAATTTTGAGTAAGATAACATAGGTTGAGCTAGCGGTGCTTTTGGTCAAGTGCAATAACATTACAAAATGACTAACGTTCTACGCATTTTGCTATCGTCAATTTTGCATTACATAACCATCAAGACAAGATGGATACTTTCTTTAACAGTTTGAAGTCAAGGCTTTCACCGTCTTTAGAATAATACTTTACCATCACAAACATGCAAATAATATGGTACTGGTTTATGGTGTGCATAAATAGTAGATTTGTAGTACATACTTACCTATTTGTACATAGGTACCTAGTGTAATTTAGATGTGCAGGTAATGTTTTTTGTAATTGGGAACAATTTTCTAATGTTACTCGATCTACTTTCTAGTTATTACGGTACAAAGTACCTTCCTCTCTGTAAAAATTTCCCATAATTTATTTTGTCTTAAACTATGTTGTCTTGTTTACAAATTACAACAAAATGCAACATACTGTTTTAAGTTGATTAATCATTTTAGAGTATTATACACTCATGCTCCGTAAAGCTTATTCTGAAGCTACTTTTGACGAAATTGGCTCGGGATAGCACGGGCTCACCCCCCGTCACACCGGACAGAGTTTCGGTACTACTGGTGAAAAGTGGATGTTCTGAGATTTCAGAATATCCCTGACTCCCCTCCGGGCCCCCTCGGGGAATATAGTCGTGAGCATATGCCTATGCTTCAGACCTTCAGAAGATTTCCTGCCTAATGTACCTATTCAAAGATAGGAACGTAATGGATGATTTTTAGGCCTCGTTAGCAAATATTTTGAAATACAGTTTTTGACTGCACGAACTCTGCAGTAAATTTTATATAACGTTTAAATAACAATGCTTGAGTTCTTCTAATATAACCTTTACATTACCGTATTGCACTGTAGGTGTGGTGGAAGTGTGACACTCATATTTGTATTGGTCGTTAGCTGTTGCATAACTCTTCCGACACCTCGGACCTCAGCATAACGATAAGATCACACTAAATACTCTCTAACTTTACTATTTACTGAACATTTTTTTGTACACACCGCGATAGATCAACATACCCATACTTGACTCTATGTTTGTCTTGTCACTATGGGTATGTTGATCTGTCGCGGTGCGTAAGGGTTCAGGGTCCTTCTTCATATTATTATGCTGTCAATTTTTTAAGGGGATGATCAGACCGATAACTGAACAACTTTTTCTGCTGCAAAAATCTGCTGCATTTGACTCAAGTAGGTAGCCGATGCAGTGTTGTATGGATCAGCAGATTTGTTTTTCGCGTTTTCGATGTTGGTGCCATAGAAAAAGTTTAACTGTCTCATCCTCCCCTTAAAAAAGTGTCATCATATTAAGAAGGACACTGTGTATGTGCTTAAGTTCACTTAGGTAACAATTAACAATGAGATCGAACGGCGATTAATAAATAATAAGGTACCTAAGAGCGATGTAAACTTGTCGGGTTGTTTTTCAAAGTAACGGTGTCAGTATTACTTAAATCTAAGTACTAAATAAATTTTTCCTGTTCCTGCCACTCACTAGAATTCCTTCCAAATTGGATTGAATTTGTATTGCTCTATATTGATTTGTTTAGGTTGCCTTTTCAAACTTCAGTTTTTTTAAAGTGATAACTAAACTAAAACAAGGTAGCTTGAAATGGGCTCTGCTTATCCAGAGTAGCTTTTATTTATAATTAGTTGAATTTCCAATATTTTAACGTCAGAATAAATAAAATGATCACAGGGTGACTGATTTCCTAAAATACGGTACAGTGTCTAAGTTTTAGCAATGTATGCTTTGGGTATTGGGTATTTTGGGGTATGAGTTACCTTAAGGCTCTCTTATTAAAGTGCATGCGTCTCTTTCTTGCAAGCAGAAGTTTGCAATTAGCCATCCCGCTTCAATTGAAAGCAGCATCGCAAAAAAACGTGTTTTTCGTCAATATCTTTGCTCATGGGAGTTTCTAAGCTAAAAATTCTACGGAGTTCACTATTAGAAATATTTAATGTATTTAGTTAAGTACAAGAATAAAAAGTTAAATATCAGCAGTTTAATCATAGTATTGAAAAAGCATAACAAAAAGGGGTAACTTTGGGATGTTTTTCTATCTAGTAAACTTAATCTAATCGTGTAATTGAGAACGGTCGCCCAGCCGCCCGATCCTTAAATAAGACATAATTTAATTTCAGACTTTAAAACACAGTTTAAAACACTTTCGTTCGTGTTCTAAAAACGGCATCGACGGGATAACAGCGTCTTAATTTTGACCTGTTTTAGGAACAACATAATTATGCAAATTAAGGTAGGTACCTACATAATTTGTTAAAGTTTAACAAGTCAACGAACTAAATTAGTATTTTATGCTTTAATTTAAATTGGTTTTTAATGAACACATGTAAAATTAAGTGTGAATGAACTTTCTGTTACAATCCGTACTTTTTGCTCACAAACCATAGCGCGATTATGCAATGAACTATGTAGGTAAGGCTACTTTCGAAACGGACCTGAGATTTGCTCCGAATAATTTTTGTTAACATTTAAACTTAATTTTCGATAGAATTTATGCTAGGATCCCACCAGAGAAGGGTAAAACCTTCTTTTACCAATGAAGGTGAGATAAACTGCTGTATTAAGTAAATACAACTTCAAAACTGTTCAGCATTAGTAAAAATTTAATAAAACAACTTCATAAATAAACCCAATTCTGGGAAAGGCTTGCCCTTGGATAATTTAATGCGGAAATCACTATAAACAACAGTAATTTAAAATGTCATTTGAAGTGCAATTTACTGACTCGAAGTGCTCAATTCCTAAGTTACAGGCTGTAGTTTTGTTAGATTTCATTCTACAGCTGTTATTTCAAAATTTCCTAGTCGGCAACTACTGAAAGATATTGAACAAATATCAATATGTCAAGAGTTTTGACGTCCGCTAAATCACTAATCGTTTTATTTTGGCCATATTATGTCTACCCAAATGTATTCGTCAGATAAGAGTCAGATTTGTCCATTTCTAGAACTTGATACTAGATAGAAAGAGGTGGATATTGTCATCGGACCATAAATCAATCATGCTCGTGCCATTTCTCTGTGTTGGATCTGGAGTGCGATTTTTGAATCTCATTCGGTGAGCTCAGCAGTTGAAAATGTTAAAATTACTATGGAGATACGCATCTTTCTACTGCTGATTTTTTGACATCCAAAAATCGCACTCCTGAAGTATGATTTTTGAAATTCAAATCAGCAGTAGAAAGATGCATATCGACATTTTCAACTGCTGAGCTCACCGAATGAGATTCAAAAATCGCACTCCAGTTCTATTTTTTTAGTGTAACGAACGACAATAAACCACGTGGTACTAAATTTGAAACACGATAATTAATTAAATAAAAAACGGTCACTGATGGATATTGTTCCTATTGCAAACCGAAGCTACAAGGCTTTACTTCTAAACCAGACCACAACGACACAAACATACTTATAACGTATATGACTGAACCATTCGAACACAGGACCTCTAGTTTGGCAGCCCGGCGCGGTAACCATTACACCAATCGGGTCGCCATCTACCTGTAAATTAATAAGCGAATATGAATTGGTATGGATAACACTGATTGCTTTTAGTGGTGTGGTAGAAGATCGTGCTCGGATCTAACACCCACATGCAGTGCTGCGGTAGGGCTACCACCACAGATTATACACAAGCAATCGTAAAGTACGTCGGTAGCTGAGAACCACAATCATACAATTATATTCTGATGCGGTTTCGCGTGCGTTTACGCAGCTCTCTAAAGTCGTAAAATAACGTAGTGATTGTATGTTAAGACCTTTCTCAGGATTAATGTTATTATTGGTTGTTCGATGACCTTGAGAACGCATAAGAAAATGTAGTCCATTTTATACTATATGTAAAATTGTAAGGTTTTTGAATTAAGATAATTACCATAATATTACATAGGATATTATGCCAAAAAATGGCATGGTTTATTTTAATGAAAATCTTATTGAACAGGAGTGTGATTTTTGAAAGTCATACGTTCATCGGACTCAAGATTTTTAAATTGGCTATGCATATTGTGCTTATCTAGCATTCGTTTTGATTGAAAATTGTAAATTCTGAAAACCGTTTTATACAGAATATGTATGTATCTAACTGAACGTAATTTGAAAATGTATACCTCACATATTATCTCGTCTAGTCACGACCGTATTTCCTTTCTGGATAGTCAGTAACTTTAACTAACTAGTATATAACAGTACAGTAATTTAGACGATTAATTAATATCAACTTTATAATTTTACAATAGAATACAAATTGCTGTGATAATTAATACATATCACTCCTTATTTGAGGACTAGGAAGACCTGTAAAGAAACAGCCTTAACATAACTTAATCGTCTTCCACAGATATGCATGGCGTTGTCAGCCCTCTACCATACGTTCTCGTGCCGTTCTGAGCATGACTACAACACGTTCCTGATGTACGATCTCTTCGGCATCGCGCTCTCTCTGCTGGCCATCTACACGTCTGGAGTTTACTACGCGTTCTGGTGCCACCATGTAAGTGTTATGATGTGATGTTCGTGCTGTTCTGAACATGATTACAATACATTCCTAATGTAATATAGTTCGTTTAGTTCAGGAATTTGTGTGAGTAGTCACCATCTTATTTAAAAGCTGTGCTTTTGTCGGTGAAGCAATTTCCAGTCCTGTCTCATTCCTGCAAGTGTCTACATCAGAATTGGGAAAAGAATCATGTTCCTACGTAATTATGTAGTTTTCATCAAATGTTTTTTACAGACTAATTTCGGCCACTTAATTCTTGTCATGTACACACAGCGACAGATCAACCTACCCATAGTTGAACTCTATGTTCATGGACATAAGGTCCAACTATGGGTAGGTTGATCCGTCACCGTGCGTACCTAATCCTGCGCTTTGTAAACAACACAGGTACCTATAAGGTTTTATTAACCTTTTCATTTTCAAAGTTAAATGTAAATATTTTTTTAATGTATAGGGTAATTAAAGTATCTACGTCACAGCCAAGAAAATGCGTTCTGTCGATTCTGGTGTATGGTTTATTGTAGACATTGAGAAAGACCCTTATTCTTTTTCTTTTATATTTTTCTTTTTGTTATTTCTTAATAAGAATGAAAAAGGTTTGACGTGTAGAAGTAATAACATACGTGGTGGATTTAATTCAACATGCATCGTGCACTATTACAATAGATGAATTAATCACGATCCTTGACTTGATTCGATTTGTACATTTTGAGACATTAGTTCATGTTGTCTTACAGTATAAATTACTCATTCACGGTCCATAAATTCGTGCAATACTGATAATGTAATGATAGCTGGAAAGCATGTGTGAACTGTTGGTTTAGAACTGGTTCTTGCAATAATATTTTAGTTTGAACCCTTAATGAGACGCAAAGTTTAGAATATTGACATTGGTCTGTTTTTTTTAAAGTAGTGACCTGTTACACTATCGTGACTCGTTTCGTCCTTCACTTGGGCTAAATAATTATTTAAGGCCTAGGTCTTCTTTTCCTTCTATTAAAAATAGAGAAGTTTCAAAAATTGACAGATAAAGTACTAAACGATAAAATAATGGTAATTTCATTAACTACAGTCTTTGAATTCCATGTTATGTTGAACTTGAAAGGGACATCTTTATTAAAAGGGGTAAACATTTAATTTCTTTGATACTACAATTCGATATGCATTGTTCGGGGCATCGGCATAGTCTGTTGTGAAACAAACTGCTGCGGCGACACTGACCTTCGTCACACGTGCACTTTACTGTCAATACATGCTCGCGTAGTTCTGGTTTGTTCTATGGAATTTTTATTATCTAATTAGATTTGTGATTTTGAATAAAGACTAGGATATTAGGTAAAATTACCATTCTATAATTATCTATCTGTAATTCTGAAGTCATCTAATGCTGCGAGCCAGCTGGGGACCATGTCATGTGGTGACGCTGTAGAGTTTGTTTTCTATCTTTAATTTACAAAATTTTAGCTGTTATGTTATCTATAGTCTGCATCTTAATTAGACGACCAACTGTGGCAGGTAGAAACTTCTCTTTGCGAACTAATTTTGTCTAGTCACTACTTACCTCAAAAAAATGTCGACTAATTATCATTTCCAGTTTAAGATGGTTGCAAAGTTGTAAATTTTATATAAAACTTTGTCGTAGAACACTTGTAGACGGTTTTAATAAAAGTAATGTTTTATATATGGAAAATCTAGATTGCGCGTATCAAATAATATTATACTAATTATAAAATAATTACGAAGATATCAAGCTTTGAAATTATTCATACAAAATTTCAAAGCCTTATGTCTTCGTAATTATATTATTTGAAACGCGCAATCTAGATTTTCTAAGCTATTTTTCCACATATAAAACATTACTTTTATTAATACCGTCTACAATTGTTGTACGATAAAGTTTTGTATGAAATTGACAACTCTGCAACCACCTTAAGTATTATGGGATTAGTATAAGATCACTGATACTTTCGTGGTCAGTTCAAACTGAGTAACTATTATTATGTGAGCAAAGCAGAACTATTTCATATAAAAGTAGATATGTTTAGTACGATGTCGCGCTGAAAGTCTAGACGATAATGATTTACAAATGCATACCTTGGTAGAGAAAGCAAATTAGTTGTAATAACAGGTAACCGACCACTGTTTATAACGGCACACTGTTTTATTCAGAAAGTTCTGTCTTGGTAATATCGCTTAAGGCTAATTTAAATTAATGTAGCTGTATTATCAAGAGTAGAGTTGATACAATTTATTATGAGACCGAAAACACTCAGGCAATTAATACAATGTTTTCATAAACAAGACAAAAAAAACTTGTAGGTGGCAATGAGTACCTATTACATTAGAAAAAAATCAAAATTCTCTAAAATCTATCAATCAAAGCATACCCTAAATTTTTCATAACTTAAGAGCCTACCGAGCCTATTGTGCTGCCCTCAACCGTATTTTTTTTATTTCTATGCAATTAAACAAGATTTCCAAAAAACAAGAACATTGTAGTCATTAGACATTGTAGTCCTGATTGACTTTCAATTTATGGAAAAATTACTGATGATTATGTTTTATGCTTGTAGCTATTATCTTTAAAACCGCCAAAAGTGGGCACTTTTGGCGGTTTTAACGATAATAACTATAAACGTTATAAAAACAAATCCGCAGTGACCCGATAAATTGAAAATCAGCAATGACTACAATGCATTGACATGTGACATTCTTGTTTTTTGGATATATTGTTTAATTTTTAAGAAATAAAAAAATACGATTGGGGGCAGCACAATACCAGATACCTCCAATTGATCTCCGGGTTCCCCTTTCGGTACAAGGATGAAATTTAGGAATCATCACATGGATGATTTGGTGATACAGGGAAAACTGACTTCCTCAGAAGGTCGAATCCTGAAGGATGAGGTCAACGGCCCGCGGAAACTATGATAGATATGTATGGCTGGCAATGGAAATTTCAAACGCCAAAGCAGCTTTTAAAGGTTCACCGATCCGACTGAAAATTTGTATCCGAGGGTATTGGGGGTCGCTTATTAAGAATATGGAATCATTTAATTTTTATCTTCCACTTTCACGAGGGTCGCCATACAAATTTCATAACTTTTGAAATGTTGTTACTTTCTCGTCCCTCTAGCCCTCAAGGGTTAAGTCATATGAAGAAAGTGCATATTACTTATTTTGTGTAAAATTTAATGAGGATAATTTGTACCTTTGACATTTTTTTTGTATCTATTATAGTTTTTGCAAAAAAGATAAAAAACTGTTAACGGGGACAAACTTCAAGGCGAGGGGGGGTGAAGCGTCAGGGGGAGGGGGAGGGAGAGTTGTGAGTTTTGAACACCACACAAAAAGGTATCATGCCACATAAGTTTCAAAACTTTATTAATTTGTTTGTTATCCCCATACATTGAATACATAGAATTACTGTACTAATTGGTACGTGGCATGTTTTCTGTGCGGTTTCGAACCCGGACCTCATGATTGTAGAGCCCATACCTCTCCGCAACGCGCCACCGAGCTCTTCAACGCAATGTTTGGGGTAAATTATTTTAAAAGAGGGACTGGTTTCGTGGGAGCAATTCAAACTCATCTATAAGTTTATAATGAAACTTACAGTTAGTGTCATACATTGAATGAACTTTAATACAAATGAGCGAGATCTGCTAGATAAGGTCCACTGAATGAATCTGTTCTTATCTAAGCATTCGTAGCCGTCCGTGGCGTCGTCGCGAGACGGCCAACTTTCATTTTTTGACACTCGCGCACAATTTCGTCTGATTTTTGTGCTAACGGAAACTTGTCTTCGGACAACTAGGCATTCTTAATACTTATACAGGTGTAAACCTTAATGCTTTACATACTTTGAGGGAGTGCATCCGACCATCAAACTGCCAACACCGAAATCGCTTAAAAAATGTAATGTTCTATAAAAAAACTGTAGCTACTCGACCCAAATGTATGGCATAGTATTTTTTTCGCTATTTCAAAGTTCCCATGGTAAAAGTTGTTCAGTTTGATGTTCTAAAACAATCCCTTTAAGGCCGCATTTGACCAAACTTTGATTTATCCAAGAGTAACTATACAAGGAATAATACCTAAAGAAAGAGGTCATTGTATCCGTACTTATTGCAATGTGAGGTTGTACATCGTTAATTTGTTGTTTTATATACGTCACTTGTGTGTTTAAAATCAAATCACATGACAAGGACGGATTTAATCTAAGAATAAAAGTTACTCGCATTTGGTCGAATCCGGCCTAAGTAGGTATGTTATATATTTAGGTTTAAACCCTGTATATCCCGACTGAAAAATTATAGCATATTCGAATTATCACAATCCGAATAAATACTGAGTGATTTTATGATATGACCCTTATTCTTGAAATATTGGAACGTAAAATCTCATGACACCATAATTAAATTTGCAGGAGCTGAAAGCGTTCTACATGGCGTCAGTGACGCTGATCTTCATAGTAGCGATGGTGCTTCAAATCCCACGGCTGGGAGTGCCCTACCCCGTCAAGATGTGCGTGTTCATAGGCTGGGCGGCGTACGGCGTGCTCCCGACCTTGCACTGGACGTATGCGCTGGGAGGCTTCGACAATCCTATGGTGCAGGTAAGATATCATACTAGGTATAAACTTAAATGCGTTACGTATTTCAGGGAATGCTTCAGAAGCCGTAGCATGTGATATGGCTTTATCGACGACCGACCGACCGATGGACGACCCGGTTGGTGTAATGGTTTCCACGCCGGACTGCGAAACCAGGGTTCGAATCCCGGTTCGGTCATGGAAGTTATATGTTTGTGCCGTTGTTGTATGGTTTCCATATTAAAAAGCCTATAGTGCTTTCTTGGGATCATTACAATGTATGTGCCTCTGTGAGCGTTATTTATTTATTTATTTATTTATCTCGTTCGTTCACGTGCAAGTAGAAAGAGAGCCAAGGTGTGATAGCGCTATATCATGGTGCCATGCTACCCACGCTGATCTGATCTCTGAATAACTTTTACAGTAGAGCCAACATCGATATCGCAAACAAATAATCAGATAATACCAATGCTAATACCATACATTTGAACGCGTTACCATTGAAGTTTTCTATGGAATAATAAAAGTTTGTTGATCTGGATGTTGGCTCTATAGCTGTACAGGGTGAAATTGATATCATTAGCATCCTTTTAAACTAAGAGTCTACCCATAAAACTGAACAACTTTAACTATGGGAGCAAACAAATCGGAGCAAAAAAAAATCTGCTGTCCCATACTAAACTGCACCCGCCGCCGCTGCCTACACGACTCAAATGTATGGGACAGCTGATTTTTGTTTTGCTCCGATTTGTTTGCTAATGCTAATGATATCAATTTCACCCTGTATAGTAAAAGTTGTTCAGTTTGATGGTCTGAAGCACCCTCTAAAATATGCAAGAAACGCATTGAAATTTGTTTACATCTTTGTATTATTGATTATACCTACACCATGTTACAGCCATCTTTGTATTCTTTGGTGTTTGGTAGATTCTTTATTGTACACAAAAACAACATACTTAAAACGCATCATCAACGCATTGTTTATAATATCGTCTCGCATTTAAATAGTATTCTATAAATAAATCTAAAAATGAATGAGATAAAAATAATATTCTATTACCTACATATCATTTTGTTTTTATTCTAGGAAGAGCAAATAAAAATTAATGGCCTAAGACTTTTTTTAATGTCAAACCTAATTTAAATGCGGCGTGCTGCACGGAGATATTTTGGTGACGTCAAAATGTACGAGTTATTTATATGTAAAAATGCAAATTACATTGTGGCTTACGCCAATGTTTAGATCTCAATATTATGTTTCTGTTCCTGCTACGGGTCTCATAAAATTTGAATCAATCCTTCCTAATATTATAAATCAACCACGAAGTAAAGCGTTTATCTAGAATAAATTATTGCTAATCTTGAGTGTTTCTCTTTTCAGATGTTCTTCCCTAGAGTAATAGGGATGTACGTCATTAGTGGGACTGCATTCGCTATTTACGCCTTCAAGGTATGAAAATATTTAAAACTGCTTTTAAAAACTTGCTTGCACTGACTTAAACTCTAGCGATAGACCCTTTCATAGAAGCAACATGTTCCACTTGAATGCGGTGGGCGCACCTCATTGATGTTCCCGAGTTCACTTCGTCACTATGGCAATGACAGACCGCAATGTGTCATTTTGTGTTGTTTTGAGTGACATGTTGTTTGTTTGAACGAGCTTGTCTATCGCTAGAGTATGTGGCAGTGGGTGAGGTAAGAAATTGGTGGGAGAAAGGGAGTGTCCACACTGTATGTAGTAATAGATACCCTTTCTTATGCTGTGGTTCAGTTATATTGGCCTGTCTACCTACATTTTGTTTACCGTATCCTTAAGGGTGCGTCCATATCTGGTTTATGCTTGTGCGTCGCCTCTGCACAGCTCGCGCACCGTTCGCGAGTGGCACGCGTGCTGCGCATTCGCCAGATGTGGACGCACCCTTACGTTGTCTGAAAGTAATTGCTTCTTAGTGTAGGGACACACCTGCGGAACGTTCCGCGCCGAACGTTCCGTCGAACACGCGTATAATAGGAAAAATATCGCGTACAGTAGTAGTTTTTTTTTTTTAACTTACAGTAGTACCAGGTTTATAAGGCTTACTGATGTACCTGCGCAGTTGACAAATTTTAATAGCGCGCGAAATTATATTGACCAATCAGGATGTGCCACCTTCAATCCGTTTTCGCTATTGGCTAATTTGTTTTCGCGTCCTTTTCGCTGCTATCCGACTTTGCACTCTTTGATTACTAAATGAGTTCGGGTTTTGTCGGGGACTCGGGCCTGCTCTGCGCAAACGAAGACGACGAACGGCCGTATTTTCCTGGTCGTACTGTTTTTCTGGTATAGGGTAAAGCGTTGCGCGCGTGTTCGACGGAACGTTCCGCAGGTGTGCCCCTACACTTAGAGATAACAACGCCTTATTTTGAGCGTTTTGTAATTTCATAGTATTTTTGGCTGCTTATGTTTTTGATTGACTGATTGATTGACTTACCTCCACAGATACCAGAGCGCTGGTACCCCGGCAAGGTGGACTACATCGGCCACTCGCACCAGTGGTGGCACGTGCTCGTGCTGGGCGCTCTCTACTACTGGCACAACTCCGCCATGATCTACGTTCAGTACCGCATGAACCACGGCTGCGCCAACAACATGAGGATCTATTAACATCTGTAGGTAGAAAATATATTAAGAATTGTTTCATTGACCAACACTCTTTTAAAAATATTGGGAAAAGCAATGAAATTGTTTTTTTCAGTTCACTGTTGAGGAGTAACATAATTATACTTTTAGTGAAACATTACCTGAGGGATTATTTAAGAATGCCGTAGACATAAAATAACTTAGTTTAAGAGGATAGGCGGACTCTCGAAGAAATAAAATACATTATAGACTCCTGCATAATAGGATGATCAGATCATCAAACTGAACAACTTTCTCTATGGAACCAACTAGAACTAGGATTACAGTTTTGTAAGGAAAAGCAGATTTATTTGTCATGATTCCGATACATATTGTTCCATGGACAAGGTTGTTCAGATTGATGGTCTGAGCATCCCCATAAAAAAACCTGTCAGCATATTAAGAAGGAGCCTGTGTAATTTATTACCTTAGCTACTTTTTCGCGACATTAATCAACAGATTGTTATAAACCCACATTATTATGTCTCTCACTAAGTGACTATTGTTGCGTAAGGAGAAACGAAATAAGAATAGAAAAAAAAAATTTTACCAAACCATTACAAGTCTAGCCAGCACATCATAATCAATGGAAATAAATACATCCTTAATTTTATGCAACATGTTCAAACATATTATGTAGTTCTATGGATCAAACATTCCCTTACTTGTGATCATCATTACCATTATATTTGCTCAAAGCAGGGTTACCTATCATTTCTTAAATTATTTTTAGTTATAGCTTCTACAATTACCGTCCGTCAACGTCCAATACATCTGAGTTGTTGAGGTGAATTCATTGATCAGAAAGTGAGCACTTTGTGAAAGTTGGATATAACTAACTGATCAGTATTTGTAACTTCAGGTGCTCAGATAATAAACTGCTCAAATATGTTGGATAGTGAATTTACGTATTTTTAATTTAGTTGTTTAAGAAAAAAAGACTTAAGTAGTTATTTTTCTTTTAATTATCTTGAATCTTTTATGAATTTCTTTTAAGCATTTAACTATTATCTGTGATTGATTACGAACTCAGCACTGTTATTTATGTGAAGTTGTTTTATATACATTTTATGGTTTTGGAAATGGGTCTGTTACATGACAAAAATATAAAATTTATAAAGAACTTTCTTTTTATTTCGATTGATCCACAGAACTTTTAAAATTTAATAATATGGTTCAAATCTATCTAAATTATATTCTGTACAACATGTGCTACAACCTACGAATAATAAACAAGTACGTAGACTACAAAGATATTAATGTACTAAAGGAGTAAGCTGGGAATGCGTGTCGAGAGCGTTACGAAAAGTGTTTTTGGGCGAGGCGACTGGAGCTAAAGAAGTTTTACTTCAGTCGTTTTTTTTTTGGCAAAATTACCCCACATATATTTTCTGTATCCTGCATGCTTCAAGCTTCAATTTCGAAGCATGTATACTCTATATTCCATTAAAAGTGGCGACGGGACGGGGTCACTCCAGGTCACACTGGACAGAGTTTCGGTACTACTAGTGAAACGTGGATGTTCTGAGGTTTCAGAATATCTATGAATAACCGCTTGGGACTGGGAATATAGTCGTGAGCTTATGCTTGTGACGAGCTATATAAAGATCAACCATAGTTACTGCAGTCTTGTTTACCACGAATGAGATCTTATTAGAGCTCGTTACAAGGATTCCAAAATTAGATATAAATATATAAATTCTATTTCGCCAAACTTTGAACAGCGCCATCTTGTGTCAAGTAGTGAGTACCATTCTTAACAACTATTCGACAATAGATGGCGCGCTGTAATGATAAAGAAATGTTTCCTATCTATGCTAATAGATGGCGGTGATAGGATTTAAAATTATAATTCGGTCCTTTATTAAGTTTTTTACTTCATTAGAACATGTTACAATTACAAAACATGATACAATGCAAAATATAGGTAAGTACCAATTAATTCTATTAGTCGATTTTTGTAAAATGTTCTGTCCCTAACTATGTTTCCAAAAAGATGTGTTTCATCAACGGTATGTTACGTTTAAATTTCTGTATTATCTATTTACTTACCAACTTAGTTGGCTTAGCATAGCAAGCAACCTAGTGAGGATCTTGGCTTCCGTAACTAAAGTACCTACCTACGTCAATCTTCTCTGTTGTGCAGCTGCACGTCTCTGGAGCAATCTTTCTGATACTTATTGGTCACTTCAGCCATAAGAATAGTTAATAACTGTAACTAACTCTTCTTATGCTTCAGCCATAAGAATATTAACTATTCTTATGCTTCAGCTTATGTTTCGACGGTAGGGTGTACCTAGGAATAGGAAGGTAGGAGTATCAGGACGCCCGACCGGACGATTTCCCACAGGAGTAATTAATTAAAATCTGTTGAATATTATAATGAAATCGCACTCCAGGAGTGCGATTTTTGAATCTCATTCGGTGAGCTCAGCAGTTCAAAATGTCAAAATTACTATGGAGGTACGCATCTTTCTACTGCTGATTGGAGTCTCAAAAATCATACTTCAGGAGTGCGATTTTTGAAAGTCAAATCAGCAGTAGAAAGATGCGTATCTCCATAGTAATTTTGAGATTTTCAAATGCTGAGCTCACCGAATGAGATTAAAAAATCGCACTCCAAGTAGAGTGGTAGGTATCTATGTTAGGAAATCTAATACTGACAATATACAGGGTGTTTCATAAGTAAGAATAAATTTTTAAAACTCTTAAGGGGGTTGTTTAGACCGTCAAACTGAACAACTTTGTCTATGGGACCAACATCGAAATCGCGAAAAAAAAAATTATATTCCATACCTACATATGGAATAGCTCTAGTCGATTTGTAGAGTATGGAACATCAATTTTGTTTGTTACGGTATTGGTCCTATAGTAAAAGTTGTTCAGTTTGATGGTCTACACCACCCCCTTAAAAGTTTATTTGTATTTTTGTAACACCTTGTATAGATAATTTCACATAACAATAGTGAATGTAGTTAGACCACGGATTACATATAAGGTTAGACTTCCTTATTTCGGGAAACAAAATCTTTTCCCTTTGACATTACAAAAATAACTTCAAACAAACATCATACATCAGAAGCAACAAAAAATCAATTTACCGAAATATAAAATTGGATCGGCTCTGTGATGATATCAAACAAAATAGTGATTTCACATATCAGCGGGTGCGAATCCTTTTTTAGTTGTTGCATAAATGAATTCTGTCAGTGCACACATCCGCTCGCACGCCGGTTTGCGCGGGAGGGAAAAACAAAAGATAAACGGGCAATATTTTCATTGTGCCGTTGAATGGGCGGCTGTGGCAGAGACGGACGCAGGTTTTCGGCACGGTCTGGGCCCGGCTATTGGAAAAAAATCCACAATAATGAAAGGTAAAAAGAATTGTCTATTTTGAAGTAGGTAAATAGTTATTACTTATTACCTACATCATTCTTTGTAACATAATAACTGTTTTCATTATCATAAGACTCCGTATCTTCATCACTGCTGGGTGGCACAGGCACAGGCCCTCATGATGAGGATGTACCTATCCGTTAGTCAAATAAATAAAAATAAAACATCGAATTTCTTCTTTAACGTAGGTATTTTAAGCAGATTCTTTATGATGTTTTTCTTCACCGACTGCTCTGAAAAAGAACGGTGACACTTTGCACGTTGTTTTACGCTGTTTTACGTGTTTGACGGTGTGTTTTAGCAAAGCTACCTAGATTCTTAAGGTTTGCCATTGTTAGGCAGTTTATTTTTTATGCTACGCAGGTTTTTAAGTAGAATAGGTACCTAAGTATATTAACTTCGTTTTCTCTTACAGAAAAAAATCTACAGAAGCCTAAAGGCCTCCTAGCCTTGGCAATATCATTGTCTGCATACCAATGAATTGTTTTATGTATGTCCAGATAAAAATGGGTAAGTATTTAATATTTTAATGAAATCAGTGCCTCAATTTTCAGGATTTTGTTTTTTCAGCCTCTACCTGGCTCCGTACCTGTGAGCGGATCGCATGTTGACTCAACGTAGTGGAAAGTAATGGTATTTTTTGTCGTCGCAGGTAATCCTGCTCCGATGAGTGATGTTTTATAACTTTCAATTGTGAATTACTTCTACAAGTCCTATTTGACTAAAACCCACTAAAATCACGCAAATTGTTAGCCACACCATTGTAATATATGTGGCTAATCCTTGTTTCATATCTATTTCTCATCATCAGCTTATACAGGGTTTAAGTGACAGCCTCGCAAATACTGAAAGGTTGAATTTAGACCATGCAACTGAAAAATTTTCACTAGGTATGGTGCCACTCTCAGGGAACTTAACGGAAAATCAGCTGTCCCATACATTTGAGTCGAGTAGGTACAGCTGGTTTGTACGGAGCAGCAGATTTTTTTTCGCGTTTCCTGAGGGTGACTCTATATCTTAAGGGGGTTGTTTAGACCATCCCACTGAACAACTTTCACTATGGGACCAATATCGAAATCGCGACAAAATTTGATGTTCCATACTCTACAAATCGACTAGAGCTAAAATATGTATGGGATATCAGATTTTTTTTTTGCGATTTCGATGTTGGTCCCATAGAGAAAGTTGTTCAGTTTGACGGTCTAAACAACCCCCTTAAGAGTTTTAAATATTTATTGTTACTCATGAAACACCCTGTATACCTACGTACCACTGCAGGGCACAGGCCTACCCTCAGAGAGTGTGTTATGGGCGTTAGTCCACCACGCGTGTCCAAAGCGGATTGGTAGATTTCAAATACGCATCAGAAGTTCTTCTTCAGCGTTTTTTCCTTCACCGTTTGAGAGCAGTCGGTATTACGGTAGGTACGAAAGCAAGAAAAACTCATTGGTGTAATGGCATGTCGTCCGTGCGGATTCGAACCCGGACCTCAAGATCGACTACTTGTTTAACTTGACTACCTGCATCGAATTATGCTTTACAAAATACTATGCAAAGTTTTAAAATTATGCTTCTCGTAATTAGATTTGAAATTGTAGTTTGTATAAAAATGTGTGTATTATTCCTGTGTATCTATGTGTACTTAACAATTGTTGGAGAAAATAAATAAATTTATTATTATTATATGTCTTACGTTCCGTAATCACGGGCAATCAAGTCCCGGACCTTTGGAAGGCGTGCATGGAGCCAAAGCCAACATGTAGAGGCCCGTTCAAAAGACAAGTTAATCTAAATGTAAGGGATACACATGGCGGATACCATCTCCGAGCGCACAATATGATACACACGGGGATGGTCCCCGCCAGGTGCAAAGACTATTGGAGTGCGGCGCTATTGGCTGCGATGGAAAAATAAGGTCTTGGGCTATGGAGGTGAAAGTTGGATGGATGGATACTGGGCTATGGGAGGAGACTAACGGACGCCTGCCATGACAGCTAGTCTCAAAATTGTAAATAGGGCAGGCGGTGACTCGCCGACTCGTCAAGAGGGCCCCATAAAACGGCCGCACGCACAAAGTGCGACAATGGGGCAACATCCTATGAGCGGCTAAAGGTTGTCGAGAGGTGCGGTACCGGTTTGACCATCGCGGGGTTTACCCCCGTGAGCGGGTTTCCCCGTTATTACGCCATTACGTGCAATACACTTCCAACCTGGAGCATAGGTTCTTTGCTCTTGCGATTCCACTCTGGACGGCCAATGAAGGCAAGCCAGAGGTAGGGGGGTGTGTTACTATCTGTGGGGGTGTGTGTGTGAGCGCATGTCTGTATGGTCCCCCTGGTTAGGGGTACGCGGTATCGCCACTCACCGTCAGCTCGCCACAAGCTGCCCCCGCGGGGTTATTATTATTATTATTAAATACAGGTAATGTTCATAACATTGTTTATCCGTTTCAGTTAGTTGGTTCATTTGATCGGAGTGGAAAGACAGAATTATTATACTTTGATGAATAAGACTCAAATAATAGCCGAATAGAGCGCAAGTGGCGCGTTGCCGAGAGCTATCTTGAGGTTCGGGTTCGAATCCGCACGGACCACATGCCATGTACCAATGAGTTTTTTCTAACTGATATACTTAACGTAATACCAAAGATAATACCGACTGCTCTCAAACGGTGAAGGAAAACATCGTGAGGAAACCTGCATACGCTGAAGAAGAAATTCCGATGCGTATGTGAAGTTTATCAATGCTTTTAGTTCATAAGATGTTTGTTTATGTATTTAATAAATAAAAACATTTAGAAAAGTGTACCAATCCGCATTGGGCATGCATGGTGGAATAACGCCCATTAACTGCCTGAGGGTAGGCCTGTGCCCTGCAGTGGGACGTATATAGGCTGTGATGATGATGATGATTAAACTTTGACGAATGTATGTAACGGTGCCTCGCAAATTAGAAAAATGGTCAACATTCTTACTTTTCTTCAACAGAAGTTATACAAGGTGTTACAAAAATACAAATAAACATTTAAGGGGGTGGTTTAGACCATCAAACTGAACAACTTTCACTATGGGACCAAAATCGAAAACGCGAAAAAAAATATTGATGTTCTATACCTACTCTACAAATCGACTAGAGCTAAAATATGTATGGGATGGGATATCAGAATTTTTTTTTCGCGATTTCGATGTTGGTCCCATAGAGAAAGTTGTTCAGTTTGACGGTCTAAACAACCCCTTTAAGAGTTTTAAAAATTTATTCTTACTTATGAAACACCCTGTATAAAAGAGACCCCTTATAAAAAATAATCAATCTACAGCACTTCTCATTTCCTCCCACTTAACACTAACAAATGCATAAAGAACAAATTAGTCGGGTCGGTGGGCATCTAATCGGACATCAGCACGCGCCCCGCACTTGCCCCGGACGCCCCGTGTCCCGTGGGGCAAGCTGACGGATTGCCCCGCGATTGCCGTCGACGCGAGCGATATTGCCCCAATTGTCGCGTGTCACGATCGGTTTGTGTGAGATAACGTTTGATGTGTAGATATGAGATGTCTCTCATTTCGGAAGCTCTATACTTAATGATATTTTGGTTGGGTTTTATAATGTTACGTTCAAATAAAACATGTTTTTTTTTATATCTGACTAGTTAGCGATTGTAGAGTCAAATATCTAAATATAAATAAGTAATCGAAACAAAAACATGAGATACCTAGATCATTGATTGTTAATATTTTTTGAAGCACAAAAACACAACAAAACTAATAATATGTATTTTTCTTAATTAATATGATATAAAAGAGTATTAAAACAAACCTATTTATTCTGTGATTTCGTAATAGCATTCGCTAATCGTCGTTAAAAAGCAGTAACCGTGGGGAATTAGCATAAAACTCAAATGCATCGTTTTGCCACCCGCCCACTGACAGATGTAGATTTTATTTCTCCTTTAATATGCCTTCCGTATGTTAATATATTGCATTTTTAATATTTCATCAAAGAACTGGCTTAGGCGATGACATGGAGAACTATTTTTTATAAAAGGAATGAAAAAACTGTGGGCACGCGCGGTTTTATGCTCGGGGTAGGATGCTATAAATCATTTTTGATTTTTTTACGTTTACTTTTTTAATAGAAGAAGAATGGCATTGTGATTAAAATTAGGTGAGTTTTATTGCTGGTAGGATACTGATGCAAATTTAATACAGTTAATTAATGAGTAAAAAATAGTGTGTACACATTTGAAACATAAAGAAAATAAAAGCTTCCAAAATGTTTGTTCCAAATGTGTATGTGTTTTTTGTCTTGTTTTATTTTTTGATACATTTCGGGTGTCTTTTAGAAGGACAAAGACTCTAACCCTATTACCGTTTGAACCCTACATACATGTACCTACTAAAAGCAACGTTGCTACAACTACAAGAACTGTACGCTTTAATAAAAAATACATAAAAACAGACGGAACGTAGAACGTCCTCTTTTTTAAAGTCGGTTAAATAGGCAGTTGTAGCAAAGTTTCTGAACACGCCGAAAGGGATTACGAGCGTAAATGCATAGGATTTCTGCCATACCATAAATCAACGTCTGTCGACATAAAACTAAAACGCCCCTTTTTCGCAATACAAATTGTTCCTAAAGATGCATAACTAATTTTCACCACAACATTTTCTCCGGTAAGCTATTTCTAACATAATTATACATACCTACCTACTACCTTTAGCTATACCTACCTCCAGCATACATTTTACATGAGGGAAGGAACGTAGCAAGTAATGATTAATCACACCGCATGAATATGCATGGGGTATCAAAGGGACTCTCACCTTAAAATATATAATTAAACATGTAACCTGTCTCATAACTGGAGCTACTCGTATACATTATACATTTTACCTTTCATACCTGATTTTACAAAGTAAATGTAGGTACCTACGATGAATTTTCAATGAGTCTTATGTATCACAGAGAGTTTGGTTTGACTGAAGGTAATTTTTATATGATTTTTTCTTATATAGAGTAAATACGTTAATCTAATTATGAATCATAATCAAAACTAGCTTTTTATTATAAATCGTAAAGGATTCCCGAGATTTGGCTTGCCACATGCGGGGTCCATTGTATCACTGATTTGTTCTTTTTGTTAATAAAGATATTTGTATTTGTATATTGTATATACCACGAAAATCTCTGGCTCCCGTCATCATATTATTGAGATAAACGAGGTCAATGGATAAGATATACAATATACAAGATGTTACAGAAATACAAATAATCCTTTAAGGATGGTTTAGACCTTCAAACTGAACAACTTTTGCTATGGGACCAATATCGAAATCGCGAAAAAAAATTGATTTTCTATACTCTACAAATCGACTCTAGCTAAAATATGTATGGGATATCTGATTTTCTTTTTCGTAATTTCGATCTTGATCCCATAGTGAAAGTGGTTCAGTTTGATGGTCTAAACAACCCCTTTAAGAGTTTTAAATATTAATTTTTACTTATGTAACACCCTGTATACCTAGCTAGCTTTTAAGTCTAATCATAAGCTTTTAAATACGAGTCCTACAAAATAGTCCCGGTAGTTTTTGAGTCATGCTCGAATAAACAAATAAATTGACGGACAAAAAAGAAATTGATTTGGAATCAGGGACACCTAATAACCATATTGCAAACTTTTTAGGGTTCCGTACCCAAAGGGTCCGTCGGTCCGTCCTACCTATTTAGGGCTGTAACTTTTATACCGTAATAGCTAGACAGTTGAAATTTTCACAGAATATGCTTTATTACGGCGGATTTGTCAACAAGTCATAAAAAAGTTAAAAATTAAGGGGGGTCCTCATATAAGAAACTAGTTTTTATCAACGTTGTTTCTTCTCGTTCTATAGTACATACAAGAGTCAAACTTGGTGTGATAAAGCAAAACTCTACAGTATAACAACAAATAATAAAAACCGGCCCAGTGTGAGTAGTCTCGCGCTGAAGAACCCGGAGAAAACAAAACTTTTTTCTAAGTTAACATGTTATGTGGTGGTGTGGTACGGAACCCTCGGTGCGCGAGTAGCCCGACTCGCTCTTGACCAGTTTCAATTGTAAATCTCTTCAATGTACCTACAGACAAACTTCCGTTACAGTTTTATAATAGTATTGTAGATATGCGTCATGATGTAGGTAATTGGCGGGTAAATAACTAGGTATAATAGTTTTGAGAACACAATCAGGGTATTTCCTACTTCGATTCACAGACTAAAAAGAAGAACCAGACGTAACGTCATCTAATCATGAGTGAAGCACCCATTTCTTTTGTGTGCGTGCTGTCACGCGGTACATAAGGTGACGGGTTGTAGGACCTGCGCCTAGAGCTAGTGCATCAGTGTGAGTGTAGGTCCCTTGTAGAACAAACGAGATTGTATTACCTTGCATGCTTCACATCTGTTTAGTGCAATACTCGGTCCGTATTTTTTTCAGGTCCGTGCTTCGATTTTGGGCTCTCTGACACGGCAATAGCTTCTGTCGGTCCCCACTATACCTACTTATCAGATGATAAAAAAACGTGATTCACTTTTCGATTGAATGTCAGAGATACTTAAACTCAAAACTGTATACGTGTAGATGTCTAGTAGCCACGCAATAAAACCCCAATCAGCACGATACTTTTTTCTTCCCATATTTAGGCCCGATTCGACCAGATGCGAGTAAATTTTATTCTAAGATTAAGTCGCCGGTTACTCTAGAGTAAACTGATTTTGCCTTTTACCAACCCTAATCTATGAATACTTATCTATGAGACTACGAAATGTCAATGTCACGTAACTAAAAAAAAATTAAAACTGTATAGATACATTGCAAAAAGTACGGATTTATCGACCTCTTTCTGTAGGTGGATTAGGTATACATTCGTTCTTTTAGTATGAATGAATTTATTTCGGAACAAACGCTAAGAGTAAAATTGTTAATTGTGTAGTTACTCTTCTATAAATCAAAGTTTGGTCGAATCCGGCCTTAGCCTGTTTATCCTAAGGGTTAATTTAAGCTACAAAAATAAGTAAGTACTACAGTAGTTGTAAGTGGCGCTCGGAACTTCGTTTACGAGCTGTCGAGCGAGTTTAAAAGTCCAAATGACCGAAAAATTTATCAAATTTCGATGACAACTTCTATTCAGCAAAATACTCATTAAACCTCTACCTTTATTACTATCTATAGAGCAGAAATTTAAATCAGAAACGGATGCGAAGCGACCAGGAGCCCATGCTGGTGGCCATACATCAGCGGCCCATTCTAATGGTAATTTGGGATATACGCGAGCGGCCGCCACCGCTCTCTGCCGCCGCTTGCCACCAATATCACACCGTCCCTACCCTATAACAAATGTTTATTTTATACACAACGCCACTAACAATAGTGTGTAAATACCTAAACAACGTAAATGGCGGTGCGATGCGATTTAGATGATAATGCTCGGAAATAATAACGAGCGGTCCAATTGTAATTTTGTGTTTGTATTATGCTCGGTTTTTGCGGGATCACATGAGGTTTGCTGTTTTTTTTCGTAATTGGTATTTCGTTGTTGATTTTTGTGGAATTGTTTTTTCGTGTTCACCTAGTTTTCGAAAATAAGTAAAGCTATGTTGTAAAAATGCTAACTACAAAACTATACCTACTGGTACAAAAGGCCGTCACACGAAACATGGTTCCAAGCGTTAATGCGGACACCAAAAATACTTGATTAGATATCTGTAAATAAATTACCCAGTTCTTTATGAATAATAGGGTACTTCACCGAATCAGGGCATAGCCGTTTTTTATAGTCTTGTAGATTCTGTACGAAAGTCGACTAGAAGGTAACTTTTTAATTTGATGGTTTGATGAGTTTCACTTTGTGATTAGTGGCTACCATTAAACCTTACTTAAAAGTTACCTGTTTGATAACATGTAGCTACATTCATCTTTGGTATGCGGTAGGTACCTACCTGTGTTATCTTATTAGATCAAATCACCTAGGAGTGCGATTTTTGAATGTCATAGGTCGAACTCAGCAGTAGCAAATGTCAAAATTACTCTGGAGATATGCATCTTTCTTCTGCTGATTTGACTCTTAAAAATCATACCTACTTCAGGAGTGCGATTTTTGAAACTTAAATCAGCAGTAGAAAGATGCATATTTCCAGAGTAATTTTGACATTTTCAACTGCTGAGCTCACCGAATGAGATTCAAAAATCGAACTCCTGAGCTTTAGAGGCTTAGAGAATTAACTTCAAATCATTGCAAAATCAAACATATATCTTTCTAAAATTTCCAAAGCAAACCCAATCATGCTGCCATTAAAAATTCTCTTTAAACACAATAGAAAGTGGCACTCAAAACAATTAAATAATAACGCAATCCGTGTATTTGCTCAGAGACTCAGGCGTCGCGCGATATTCCCAGATGAAATCTAAACTGAATTTGCGCGCTGCATTGCGTCCGGATGACACGAATCTAAACGAAGGATAGTTGTAAAATAAATACTACAAGAGGGATTGGGAGGTAATTCAGAGAGAGGCGCGTGCGTCGCGTGTCCTCCCCGTGTCGGCCACGTGACCGAAGCTTCCGAATTCAAATGCCCACCCCAATACAATATTTTGGCGTCAAAAGAGGGCATTTATAATTCGAAACAGGAAATATTACACGCTAATTTTGTCACATTTCGGGGAATAGATTGATTTTGTGTGGGATTTGTGTTGTGATTTATGGATTGTTTCTTGGGGTGATGACTTTCGGTTTTGTGGTTTCCGATTTTAAATTCATCTAATTGAGTAGCAGTTACTTTATAAGTATTTATTTCGCTAAGTTTTATTGTTTAAAACGTTACCTAAGTAAAATTTATCGGTTTAGTTCAAATTAGGCCTTCTTGGTTTTTAGAAAAGATCCTATAATTATGAGTAATAATAGTTTTGTGAAGAAACAGGGAAACTGATGGAGAAAATTTCAATACGATTTTATTAGAAATGCATAGGATTGGCTGATTCCTAAATTATATTGGAATTATTTAATTCTGAAGTTAACAATGTTATAAATGGATGACTTGCACCAAAAAGTAAGAATTTATAAGAGGAACGCTCTGTCTCTGACACTGCTCATACCTAATAACAGTGACAGCACCATATTTAAACATGTTCAATCCTAAATACTTCTTGGTACCAGCCACCCTAAGATTTGCTTTTAATCAGAACCAGAAAAACCACCTAGTGCTTTTCTTTAAACAAAGACTTAACAAAATATAAACAAAGTAAAACATTAATAGATTTAACATTAGCATTTAGCTACACTAGCCAAGGCGTAGCTAAGGGGTCCCCACCCGCCACAACAATATAACTAAGCCATAAATTCAATTGTAATTATATGTAGTGGAAGTAACAACTACCGTTACGCTAACTTTACGAGGCATGTGATTGAGTCTAACTATTCCATTTACTCCGAGCAACTTTCCTTTATTTATTCTGGAGACGGTAATTAAAGCACTTTAGTTTTGCCCCGGAGTTGGAGCTAATGTTTTATGGGTTCATTTGTGTTTGACTTGGTCTTGCTTGAATTTATATGTAAGGAAAGTTTGGTCTGGTGTCTCTAATCGTCAAGGAGCTGGGGCAAAACAGAACAGAACAAGAATAAAAGACATCTACGCAATACCGGTTGCTCTTAGATTCTCCTGTCTCCTTTGATTAAATTCATTGCAGTGAAACTATCCAGCCCGAGTCTCAACCCACACAATGATTGCCACTGGTGAGTTTGGTTCACAGGAGTTACAGCGGTGGGACAGTGTGGTGAGACTATACTCTTAGGCGGTAAAGGAAAACGTAGTGAGGAAACCTACATGCGCTGTAGACGGAATTCTGAAGATATCCTATGCAAGTTCTTTTCAGATACTTAATCATATCTTGTCATAACTTGATACGTATTAAGGCATCATATAAGTATAGTACCTACTTTATTTAAGAAAGAAAAAATAATCTAAAGTCAAAACAAGCAGTCAGCGCAAGCTCCGTCAATCATATACAGCCAGTAATCAGCAACATGCTTCGTCAAGCCTTAGATAAACAGTAAGAGATCAGCAACATGCTTCGTCAAACCGTAGATAAACAGTAAGAGATCAGCAACATGCTTCGTCAAACCTTAGATAAACAGTAAGTGATCCGCAACATGCTTCGTCAAACCTTAGATAAACAGTAAGAGATCAGCAACATGCTTCGTCAAACCGTAGATAAACAGTAAGAGATCAGCAACATGCTTCGTCAAACCGTTGATAAACAGTAAGAGATCAGCAACATGCTTCGTCAAACCTTAGATAAACAGTAAGAGATCAGCAACATGCATCGTCAAACCTTAGATAAACAGTAAGTGATCCGCAACATGCTTCGTCAAACCGTAGATAAACAGTAAGAGATCAGCAACATGCTTCGTCAAACCGTAGATAAATAGTAAGAGATCAGCAACATGCTTCGTCAAACCTTAGATAAACAGTAAGAGATCAGCAACATGCTTCGTCAAACCGTAGATAAACAGTAAGAGATCAGCAACATGCTTCGTCAAACCTTAGATAAACAGTAAGAGATCAGCAACATGCTTCGTCAAACCTTAGATAAACAGTAAGAGATCAGCAACATGCTTCGTCAAACCGTAGATAAACAGTAAGAGATCAGCAACATGCTTCGTCAAACCTTAGATAAACAGTAAGAGATCAGCAACATGCTTCGTCAAACCGTAGATAAACAGTAAGAGATCAGCAACATGCTTCGTCAAACCTTAGATAAACAGTAAGAGATCAGCAACATGCTTCGTCAAACCTTAGATAAACAGTAAGAGATCAGCAACATGCTTCGTCAAACCGTAGATAAACAGTAAGAGATCAGCAACATGCTTCGTCAAACCTTAGATAAACAGTAAGAGATCAGCAACATGCTTCGTCAAACCGTAGATAAACAGTAAGAGATCAGCAACATGCTTCGTCAAACCTTAGATAAACAGTAAGAGATCAGCAACATGCTTCGTCAATTTCGAGGCATCATTAGAATGTTTTACTCCATAGAATGTTGTAGATAGATACACCAATAAATTTTATTAAATTACACCATCGAGTACTCTCCGGTAATGCCTAAGAAAACGGCCTGTCCGTAATTAAGCGATCCAGTAAGCCTGTAAAAACAAACTGCGGAGGACAGGAAGGAAGGACCTAAATTAATTTAGCCGAGACGAGCATTACCGCCGGGAACTTCGCAAATTGAGATCTTATCTTTTAATGCGCTTTCGACGACCATAGTCCGTTTGTTGATTTATTTATATAAAATGTTGTCTTTTGTTTCGATTTGCTATTTATGGAATACGCCGTCTTGGAAAAACTCGACGCTGCTGGAGAGTTACATTTATTCTCAAATCGATAGATACGAGTATGAAATGTAGCCTTTCGTCCACTAGCTAGAACACAGCATACGAAACTTTTTCAGCATAATTTCTGTTAAGTACTTACTTAATTTTTATACACGAAAGCTTGTTTTTTGACAAAGTCATTATATACTAAATGACTTAAAGTGACTTAAACTTAGCGACTTAAATACTTTATTTTATACTTCATTATTAGGTACATGCTGAAAGGGGCGCGCTTCAACCGTCAAACTTTAACTATGAGTATAAACATGAAAATGCGAAAAAAATCTGGTGTTCCCTAGAATAGCTACTCGAACTCAACCAAAATGTATGAAACAGCTGATTTCTTTTCGCGATTTCATAGTTGGTCCCTATAGTAATGAAGGAAATATACAGGATGTTAGGGTAAACAGTTGCATTACTTTAAGGGGTGATTGTACCCATGATACTGAACAACTTTCCCTAAGAAAACTATAGAAAATTCCCAAATAAAAAACAACGACTTTTCATACAAACGTTCGATCAGCTGATAGCATTTAGTACGGAAAATAAAAAAAAAAATAAAAAAAAAAATTCTTTTCGAAAGTTGTTTAGGATCATGGTTCAATCACCCCTTAAGTAATGAAACGGTTTACCCTAACACCCTGTACGCTATGTTGCTTGTATTATTCCTAGGAAAGTAGGTAGTTAATCGTTATAAAACTGATATACAAACAGATTAACCAAAATTACTAACAATGCTTCTGAAACAACGACAGCAGATTGTTTTATCTCAATAAAATAAAGAGGTCTCGAAACGAGGCCGTTCAGAATTAAGCCTTTATATCTTAGAAGATCCTGCGATATCGCGGCCATTGTTATAGACAGGAATCTGCATAATTTCGCTTCATTATAACACTGAAATGATTAATAATGGGGATCTTTGAGTCTGTCCGTTTTGCTGTGACCATGAGATCATGTTTGAAATGGGATTTTTAACACTATGGCGTATGTATTTCTATTTTCAAATTGTTTATCTGTACAAAATGTGTACAAATTACAAATACGAACCTATATTGTGATTTTTTTCCATATTTTAGATTAGGTGTGGGAATAGGAAGGGTCTAGGAATGAAATTAAGACGAAACTCACAAACAATTTGATTTTTTTATAACATTTAATATCATATTTCATTATTATTTATTCGTACATGAATATACAATGTTTCGTAAAATTTCGGTCACACTTAGTACAGTTTTTTTTACAAAATTATTTGTTCAATGTGATAGATAGGATAATATTCAGGACTTTGTTTTGCGTTTTTATTTAATGTTACCAATTTAAAATACCTACATAAATAAAACGTGATAACGATTTGGTACACATACTACGTAACGTTACAGACAGTTAAACAAAATGCTAGATAATTCTACATAAGAAAATGTTAATTATGAAAAGAATACTGTCTATATACAGGGTGAAATTGATATCGTTAGCATCCTTTTAAACTAAGAGTCTACCCATCAAACTGAACAACTTTTACTATGGGAGCAAACCAATCGGAGCAAAAACGAAACCCGCCGCCCGCCGCTGCCTACACGACTCAAATGTATAGGAGAGCAGATTTTTTTTGGCTCCGATTGGTTTGCTCCCATAGTAAGTTTAAAAAAAGGATGCTAATGATATCAATTTCACCCTGTATATCTTCTAAAATGATAGTCACCATAGTCTGAGACGAACAATTGGGTGAGATTTTAGCAAAATATTATCTTGCGAGTTGCTATTCCTATACTAGGAAATTAAACGAGTATTGAGCACGCTTTGAATATTCAAAGGGAATAAATTAAGCCGAAGTAAGACGCTCGGGAATTGGGGAAACAAATTGTTGTATACTACTATATATTGTAATTATACTTAGGTACCTACTTTGCATTTAGTATCATGCCCAATATTATTTAGAACTAGCTGTGCCCGGCATGCGTTGCAATGCCCCTTTTTTACCGACACACTTTTTTCCCCTAAATCTGTCCAGTCGTTCTCAAGTTATGGCGTGACCAAGGAAAACAGAGATAATTTGTATATTATACAATTAGTTAATGAATTAGCACTAAACCTCATACAACCCAACAGATTTACAACAAAATAATTAAATTAAAACAATAATTTCATTATTTTTATACTTAAAATTTAAGGTCAACCGCATTTTAACTTTTGAGGCAAAGATTATCTGTTATCATTTCAGCAATGAATGAAAGCGCTAACGTGCTCGTGGATACATTTTAGAATCTTGTTTTGGTAGTAAGTAGGGTGAGAGTGCCCGTAAATTTTAAATTTTACAAACAAATTATTTAATATTATTGATTATAAACATGTTACAGCCATGTTGTGCTATTTCGAATCAAATTAAAGACCCCGTCCCTACGTCCCCTTAAGACGCAACAGATTGAAAATTTCGTTCTCTGGGTTGTGGACTCGGTGGTGTAATTGGTTAGCACGTTTCCCCGGTTTGGAAGAGCGTGGGTTCAAGTCCCGCCCGAGACAAAAAAATTTCAATCTTTAATTAAATTATTTAATATTTTGAATAAAATAACCTATGTTGAAACCATGATGATTCGATTCTGCTCTTGATTCTAAACAAACTACTTTCTAGTTTTGCATTAACACGATGTAGAGACAGACGACATGGATAAAAAATGTATTTTAGATAGTTGATGTAGCGGAGCTACGAGAGAGCTGACTCAGCAACAATGCCGAACACATCGATCGAGTCGATGTAAACAAACAGAGATCTATCTAGGTCAGCGCATGCGACTAGCAGCATTCCCGCGTTGAATGGCTAGAGAAATCCTTTGGACCAGATACAAACCCGAGCGGGGAGATGATGGGACTGATTAATTTAAGATGTTCCATATAACTGCAATCATACTCGGCCAAAATGTATAGTAGGATAGTTGATTTCATTTTCGCGATTTTGATGTTGGTCCCGTAGAGAAAATTGCTCAGTTAAACGGTCTGATCATCCCTTAGACTTAGACAATTATCTAAGGATCATCCCCATAAAAACCGTCACCATATTAAGAATGACCTGTATACAGAATATTGTCATACTCCTCTAAGAAAAAATAATGAACTTAAATGCCTTATTTTTTTCTGCTCTACTCTAAGTCTACTCATCAAACTGAACAACTTTCACTATGGGAGCAAACCGTTCGGAGCAAACAAATCTGCTGTTGCATATATTTGATTCGAGTAGGCATTGCAGTTTAGTATGGAACAGCAGATTTTTTTACTGCGATCGGTTTTCTCCCATAGTGAAAGTTGTTCAGTTTGATGGGTAGACTCTTAGTTTAAAGGATGCTAATCATGCTAATGATATCAATTTCACCCAATATGCTGTGATTTTTTTCAATTTATTCACAGCATTATGAAGATTAGGAAGTCCTTAATATCTAAACGATGAATTTACCGCTATGAAAGATAATAACTTGGCAATTGCAAAGACACAATCAGATATCGGAGATTGCAAAGATCCGGGTAATCCATCAAGGTTGTTATTTTCAGATACAACTGACATACCTACCTACCTACCTACATAATATTTAAAAAAATTATTAGAGTTGCATAAATCTACTTGTCAATGGGCTTGATATAATTTACGACTAATCGATAAGTTCCGCGCCCAGTGGCATTGATAAGTTTAGATTTATATTTATTTATGACTGTTGTCGATATTTGATAAGACGTAAAAATGATTCGGTAATTCATAGTTTCGTTACAAAAATAATAAAAAGGCTAAAAGTCACCCAAAGGGCAACGTAGAAGGCTATGCTCGGAGTTTCCCTGCGAGATAGATTCAAAAATGAAGAGATCCGCAGAAGAACCAGAGTAGCTAACTCAGCCCGAATAGTTGCTATATTGAAGTGGCAGTGGACGGGGCACATTGCTCGCAGAACCGATGGCCAATGGTGCCGAAGAGTTCTCGAGTGGCGACCGCGTACCGGAAAGCGCAGCGTGGGTAAGCCCCCAACAAGGCTAAAAGTCACCCAAAGGGTAATGTAGAGGGCTATGCTTGGAGTTTCCCTGCGAGATAGATTCACAAATGATCTGATGAATTCAGTTGGACCGACGACCTGGTAAAGGCGGCGGGAATTCGTCGAGTGAGGGCAGCGCAGGACCGGTCGTTGTAGCGATCCTTGGGGGGGCCCATGTCCAGCAGTGGACGTCCATCGGCTATGATGATGATGTTATTGTAATATTGTTGGTGATCGTTGGACCTTCACTGAGAAATGTGGCGCTCCTACACGTTACGACATTAAACGTGCTTCAACAAGCTTACAGACACTGCAGGGTTTTCGTTGTGCACATACATCCACGACCTTTTTATACCATTGGGGTTAACAAATTATTTTTTACAACCACAGAGTGGTTACAACGATCAACCACCTTTAGTGTTGTATTTTTTTGTAACAAGTTAATATAAAATTTTTCTGGATTATGGTTATGGTTAAAGGTATTATTTTTCTTTCTCCGTGCTAACCGATACTGTTCCTTATCTGTACTTACCTAAATACATTCCACATCCACAAAACTACACACAAATGTCCATCTCTTTTAGACTACTATAGGTATTTTGGCCCTGATAATAATATATAAGCAGTGATAAGCCGTGGTGGTCCAGTGGCGAGTAACCTTGCCTGCTGTATCGTGCAGGAGGCGATTGTTCGATTCCCGTCCAGGCCGACTCGTACCAATGAGTTTTTCGGAATTTATATATGATTTGTAACACCACTGGCTTTTTTGTGAAGGAAAACATCGAGAGGAAACCTGCATGCTTCAATTTCGAGGCATGTATTGTACCCACTGTCCATTATAAGTGGCGACGGGCTCACCCCCCGTCACACTGGACAGAGTTTCGGTACTACTGGTGAAACGTGGATATTCTGAGGTTTCAGAAGATCTCTGACTACCCCTTCGGGGAATATAGTCGTGAGCATATGAATGCATAATAATAGATTTTTTTGGTTATTTAGAATGACAGTTCATGTTCTTAGAAAGCAGGAAGCTGGCATAAGTATTGGGTAACTATTAATAATCTGTGGTATTGGTTTCAATCCATGTAAGAAAGGCTTTACTATTACTATAGTAATGTCGAAATCAATGCCACCTTCCTGGTCCAAAGTTAGGTGTCGAAAAGGAAGTAAACTAAGCGTTTATCCTCCAACTTGCCTTAGGTACTTACACCACATAATTTGGTGAAATGTATCCTTTTCTACTAAACTTCAAGACACAAATAAACTTAATTGCTGGTCAGAATTAACCAGAAAGAGAAGTTTATGTGAATCGGCAAGTCTTTTCTTTTTATTCTTACATGGATCCATCTACCCAATAATAAGCCATAGTAAACATGTGTCCATACAAGACAGTGTGTATGTACTAGATATGTACGTGTGCACAAATGTCTCGGTCAAGTTCACGCGGCGATGGCTCGGCTTATGTTCTTACTGCTAATCTGCTGTAATCTTGTGAGTCTGTGTAGCCCAGAGCTTCATGTGCTCTGTGCTCATACTCACCTGTCAACTTATGCTCCAGATACCTACTTATTTTAGTTCACTGACATAAACTTGATCACCATGATCCCGTTACAATTCATTCATCACGATCATCAGCCTATACAGGGTGAAATTTATATCATTAGCATCCTTTTAAGGCTAGGTTATCCCACTGCAAGCGTCTCTTTCTTGCAAGCATAAGTTTACAATTAGCCATCCCGCTCCAATTGAAAGCAGGATCGCAAAAAAACGTGTTTTTCGTCAATATCTTTGCTCATGGGAGTTTCTAAGCTAAAACTTCTCCTGAGTTCACTAGAAATATTTAATGTATTTAGTTAAGTACAAGAATAAAAAGTTAAATATCAGCAGTTTAATCATAGTATTGAAAAAACATAACAAAAAGGGGTAACTTTGGGATTTTTTTCTATCTAGTAAACTTAATCTAATCGTGTAATTGAGAACAGTCGCCCATCCGCCCGATCCTTAAATAAGACATAATTTAATTTCAGACTTTAAAACACAGTTTAAAACACTTTCGTTCTTGTTCAAAAAACGGCCTCGACGTTATAACAGCGTCTTAAACTAAGAGTCTACCCATCAATTTAAACAACTTTTACTATGGGAGCAAACCGATAGGAGCAACAAAAAATCTGCTAAGGAACCATATTAGTAAGTAAACTATGACATTTCCACTGGAATATTGTATCTTTGTAATTGTATAAATGTAGGGATGTAGAAATTTTGTAACGGGGTCTTATAGTTCATAGCAAACTTCCTTTTTTCGGTGTTTACAGAAATGTTGTGAAAAAATATACATGTATCACTAACTACAACTTCCATTACGAACAGGCTCTTTTTTTTTACGTAGCCTGTTCAATGTCCCACTGCTGGGCAAGGGCCTCCCCTTTTACTCTCCAATCCTCTCTGTTGTGTGCAACACGGATGCCCAAAAAAGCATCCATGTTAACATGGATAACATGGATATCTAGACTTCTAATTAAAAAAAACTTTTTCACCTTACAAGCTCGGAAAGATTCTGTTTATCATTCGAAATCTGAGTGCAAAAGTGCATTTTATCCGCTAGCGTGGAAAGAGTTTTTGAAATTCGAATCTGTCTATTCAATATTTTTCTATACCGCCAATCCAATGAAAATGCTTAACAACTATTTCATGACACTGGCCAGCACAAAAAAAAACTTTTTAAAATTTTCTTTTTAGCAATTCACTTTTTTTCCTCGCTGTTGTGAGGTGAAAAGTTGTGTGTTTCGCTCGGCTGCAAAGTTATTCTGCGTCTCGTATACCTTTGAAACCTTCGCTAAGCTCAGGATTCAATACAAGTACTCGCGCTAAAAAGTAACTTTGCAGCCTAGCATAACAAATAACTATTTATTAAGGACAACAAAGATCCAATAGTGTATGTAGCAATAAGACTTATGAAACTACGGTTAGTAAAAAATTACAAAAACGGAAGAACTCGTGATTTGGGACATGTGGTGTAGCAGTTGGCTTTCAGGATGTTATTATCACTACCCCGGACCTATACACAAAATATTAATCACCTTCCATAAACTAAGACTACACAAAAAACTGTACAAAAAAAGTGCTGTTCCATACCTACTATATGAATAAATACGACTAGAAGTCAAGCCTACATTGAATTCAATTATATGGAAAATCCAATTTTTTTTTGCATTTTTAGTTTTGCTCCCATAGTAAAAGTTATTCAGTATATAAAGTCAAGTGAAAATCCAACTTCATTAGGTTGAAAATTGGACGTAGTTTTGCAAACCAGATCCAACCCACAACCCATTTCATAGTGGGTTGGATCTTTTTTGCAAAACTGCGTCCAATTATCCCTCATTATTCTAAACTAAGGCAAAGTACTTCAATAAACAGGTGCAAGATTCGCACGTAATTCAAAAAACAAATACAAAAATAATGCAAATGTGTAGGTTTACAATAAAAAGGGGCACAGACACTATCCATTACATCCTGTCACAGAGGGTCCGATGCCGTGCCCCCTACCCTTGCGGGTCTTAATCGAAAATCATTGCTTACAGGCAAGTGTGAAATAAAAGTTTTTAAAGCAGTTATATTTTTTATTCCGTAACAATAGATCAAAACACAGATTACTTGCAAAAACTTGTTGTTTTTTTGCTAAAAATTTCAAATATTTTAAACAGGGTGTAATATCAAATGCGTTATATTATATCAAAGGGGGTGCTTCAGATCATCAAACTGAATAACTTTCACTATGAGTTAACATTGATATCGCAAAAAAAAGTTTTTCAAAGAAAAAGTCAATTCAACAAGCGATTTCAATGTTGGTCCCAGAAGTGAAGGTCGTTCCTATTGATTATCTAAAGCACCCCTTTAAGTATGTAATTTATTTATGTTTACACCCTGTATCTTTACAGATAGACATACATACAAATTTACACGTATATTTATTTTCGGAAAAATCCTAGTGCAAAACTTATTGTTCGCATGTCTCATATTATTCTTGAGCTGAAGATGAAGCCTGCGTGCCTTGCAGTGGAGTATATAATGTATAGATACACATTGTTCATAATTCAAGCTGCTAATAGGAGTTTAGTCAAAAGAAAGCATAACAATTTTCATAAAAAAAGCAACGGAAATACAAATTTTATCATCACTCAGTATTCATCCACTCCAGGATACAAGCATATTACATCTCAATGTTTCCCGGTCCAGTGCTGTGCTGATCGTATCCATGTTTATTACGCTCTTTGCTATTCCAACATAGTTCTTGGAAACCCCACTCTTTGCCCAATAAATTTTACACCACTAAAATAAAACAATGGAGCGTCGTAGCCGCGTAGCATCTTCGTAGACCTCGTAGTCATTTCGTAGCCGTAGGCGTTGGACCGCCAAGAGAGAAAATTTTTCTAATGACCCTTACACATGCTCCACTTAACTGTGATAATTGCTATATGATCCACATTATTGTATATCAGATATACAAGATGCCAGCTTTCCATTAAAATATACAGTTTCAATCATGTTTCAATGCTGGGATTTATTTAAGATTTGAACGGAAATCTTTGAGATACTGCAACTTTGAACTGAGAAATCACAGGCACAAACATTAGTTTCGAGATCGTGTATAAAACAATTCATGAACTTTAATTGGTTAATATAAATAATTGAAAGTCATTTGTATGGAGCGTACTGGTGGATCGAGATAGTGGATCCTACTGGACAGAGGGGGCATAACAAGCCTTTATAAGCCCAGTATGTGTACATGTTTTTAATTTTCATAATTGAAGAAGACAAAATAGTTAACATAATAATTTATTTACTCTATGACATAATGGAAAAAAAATTGTATGTACCTACCTATCTTTTAACTAATATATCAAATCAGGTCGGTAACAATTAAAATACTTCTTATGGTGATAAATAAGAGTCGAGAATAACTTGAATCCTGAATTTAGCTTTCACCGTCAAGCCCTTATACAGGTTGAGTATTTTTTAAGGGTCAGTATGGGGAAATTCTAAACTATAAGAGATAGAGAAAAACGCTCTTAGGAACCGTGATCTCAATTTTAGAGAAAATAAAAATGGCGTTTTAAAAAATAAAACTGAAATGATGATGATGCCGGGCCTATGCACGTTAAAGAAAATGGCACGATTAATAAGATAGTTAATACTAATATTTTATTGAAGTTATGTAAGTGTTGTAGTTGAGGTGCGATATTGTCCCTTATAACAATTCTAATAACGTTCAGAACAATGCAACATTTAATTACTAATAATTAGTTAAAGATAAACATTGCAAGGTATTAGCAGGTCTCTTTTGATCTGCGCTTTGCGTTAAAAAACAACCTTCTTAGCAAACAGTCGATAATCTTCTGTCTGTATTGATTGATGAGGTTGGTTCCTAGGTATATTGCGGTAGGGTATAAAATGGCACATTTAGAATGGCGTTGATCTTAGTTAACTTTTTCGGAACTTGAGTAATGGAAGTGTGTGTAGTTTTCATATAAAAATTTGGTGTTAAATAATGGTTGTGGATTTATAAATAGGTGAGTGAAGGTAAGAAGGTGTGGATTCCCGTACTTTAGGTAATGTATGCCAAATTGGTTCTGACGAATTTGCTATAGTAGATTACACATCGAGGGCAGGAAAGTAAGAAAGGTCTCAGATCTCATGTAATTGTTGACCGAGGCGAAGCCGAGCCGTAATTGTTCAACAAACATGTGATCTGAGGTTTTCTTATTTACTGTCCGAGGTTAGTATACTATTTTTCTTCTCGACGGAGGTGGAAAGCGACAACTTTGTTTAGCGTAGCGGGACGAGAATTGACGCTTTCCGTCCGGAGAAAATAAAATATTCTTTTCTCACCTCCAGACGGAAAGCGTCAATGGTTCAAAACGAAGTTGTCGCTTTCCACATCCGTCGAGAAGAAAAATAGTATATTAACCTCGGGCAGTAAATAAGAAAGCCTCAGATCACATGTTTGTTGTTGAACGAAGAACAATTACATTGAGATCTGAGACCTTTCTTACTTTCCTGTCCTCGGTGTGTAATCTACTATATTGCATACCTTTAGGAAGTAAGATATTGTAAGATAGTGAAGAAAATTATGTATGGAGATGTTTTTTTTAAATGAAACGTCATTTTTAAGTAGGTAGGTATGGTGCATAGGCCTGGAATGGCTAACTAATGCAATATTCGAATTATATCTACAGGGTGAAATTGATATCATTCGAATCCTTCACCCTGTATAGGTAGGTAGGTACATAAACAAATAAATAGGCATTTTCACACATATTATCTAGTCCCATTTAAAGTATCAGAATCTAGCCAGGACTTGTAGGTATAATAATAACTAGACATCGATTTAAAAAAGGTAGGTATAGGTAAGATATCTACCAAAGGAGATTTTAATTGGGACTCTATGGATGTTGATATTGTCTATTAGGGCCATTCGTTTCTGCCACTGACTACCTATAGGTATACCTACCTACCTACTTACCTAATGTTAAGATTATAATGTAGAGTCGTAGGTACCTACTAATTTACACTTTTGCAATACATTTTAGTGAAATTGAATGCTACTTTTAACTGAATATTTGTAGCAACTGCTTACATGAAACTAACAAACAAACACAAACCATAATCTTAAGTAACTTTCAGTTTTTAGTAGTTTGAAACACCTAATACAAACTTGATCATGGCGACTCTACTTACATGTATTAAAACATTAACATTCAGTAATAAAAATTGTGAAAATAAAGGAGAACAAAGGACATCCGTTTCAAAGATTTCAGGCATTTTCATGTTACCGTCGGCCAGGCGGTTTGCCGCTGCCGTCGGCAGACCGCATCGGCAGCCGATCGGCACCCGCCTTCCAACAGCGTTACCGCTGCGTTAGACCTCGTAACACGCGGTACATTCACACTCATTAACTATTCCCAATTAATTAAGCACTACACGTGAGCGGGAACGCGTGAAAAACTGATACGGGAAGCGTCGGCAACTGTACCGACGCGACGCGGGAGCGCGGCCGCCATGATGCCTGCGCCCCGCCCCCCTCGCCCTCCGGCCCGCCGATTGGCCCCCGAACACGCCGGGGCGGGGCCTAACTCTCCCAAATGTTGCCAGCTTTTTGAATAAATAATTTCAGTAATTTAAGTAATGAAGGCAATTATGGCGTTGTTTAGCTAAGTTTGCGCGGCAGCGAGTACGAACTTTATATTTATACGGCTCTCTTTATGTACGCCGACGCGCGGTTAATGCGCCCGATCTGTTTACGTTGGGAACCGCTCCCGTTTATTTATTGCGGACGGCGAGTGCACACCAAGATTTAAACTGCAATTATTTGTACGCTGTAAAGGAAAACATATTGCACAATTTATTTGCTTAAATGAGTTTGGAAAACAAAATAAAACTAATTGGTTTCACTGTGTCTACGTCACTGTAAGCTACTGCACTGGCTTTATTTAAATCTCTTGTTCCGACAGATTACTAACTACACTTATTTTAACATACGGTAAACCAACGACTGCAAAACGTTTGTTATCAAACACTAGTAAAAATGTTCTTAGAAAAAAAAACATGGAAATGGGAACTCATGAAAATCACGTCCCATAAATATTGCGTCACGGTAGTCCGTGGAAAATCTATGTCCACACTTCACCGGCAGAAGTAAACAGTGACGTCACGTAGCGTCATGCCGAGCCGATAAAAAGTCGATTTTATTCGCCCAAGTTCGGCCAGCTGACTGCCCTCCCCCCGCGCGCCCCAAACACACGCACAGAATTTTCAGTGTGGCGAGATTTCAGGGGGAGCGGGAGAGCGAGATGGAGAGTCAAGTAGTGCGAGGGAGAGGTGGCTAGCGAGCAGGCGGACCGGCGCGGTGGGCGGGCGCCGGATGATGTATAGAGTGGCGGAGTTAGGTTCAAATTGCGCCGGGAAGTGGCCGAGATTAGAGCCAGAGCGGGCCGCATCGCGCCGCGAACGTAAGCCCACTTAAGACTGTTTTTAATACTAGTATTTTTTACGCGATCCCGTCAGGATTTACCGGATAAGCGACGTCGCCGCGATCGTGCGCTTTGATTTATCGGTTTCGGATTCGGTTTGTTTTCTGGTGTTTATATAATATACGTTAGTGGGTGACGGCCGGCCGCGGGTGGACACGCGTAATCCCGCGGCTCGTACCAGATTATGACGGATATCACCGGATTTCGTGAACATATACTGTGAAAACCAGCTTCCCGAGGAATCGTTGAACTTAACCCGCTTCGCAGACGACTAAAGCCAGATTTATCTATTTTGAAGTGAGTATTTTGAGTTCAGTGACTTTTCGTTGGAATCCATCATCTTGTGTGAGACTGAGGTCGTTGTGCTGGAGTTCCTACCTACATGAAACGATTCGAAGCCAATGTTTATAATGATCAAAAGTGTAACGTTAAACATGACTTGCGTTCCGGCCAAGATGAGCAAGACTCTACTTTTGAGCAAAAAATAATCTGTAATTAACTTATTTATTATTATATGCAGAGTGCTTATAAGTTTTCAGTTAACAGTTTACAAAAGGATCTACTATACCTACCCATATTTCCTATATTTATACACTAGTTTGTGCCCGCGACATCTACAGCGTGGATTTCGGATCTTAGTGAGCCTCTACATGCTCTGAAGAATTTATTCAAAATGTACCTAATGTTTCTTCAGTGGTTTGGGCTGGTCGTTGTTTGTCAATCAGTCAGTCACATAATTGTTTTAATAAGCAGAGATAATTAAGTTTGTATTCTAGGCGGTCTTCACAAAATACCTACCTATCTAGGTAAGTAATGATTAAAAGAACATTATATTCGTGAAGAACAACTACAAATAACAAATATTAGTGTTAATAAACATGTTACAGCCATGTTGTGCTATTTCAAATCAAGGAGATTGAAGGTTTGGAATATTGCGGTTCAAGTCCCGCCTGAGACATAATTTTTCAATCTTTAATTTAATTTGAAACACTACAAATTAAAATTAGAATTCAATTCAATTTTTCAATCTTTAATTTAATTTGAAACACTACAAATTAAAATTAGAATTGGCGCGACGGACACTGTGTAGTTTGACTGTGAAGGTTCTTTTTTTCTGGTCGCATGGTGCCTACAAAGTGGGATCTAAAGCGTGCCACACACATATTCGGCTCGGCACGTTTTGCTAGAGAAAATCCGTATGTGCCGATCCCGGGCAAGTGTGTAGCACGCCTTACATCACAAAATTCTAGTCTTCTTACATTCTAAGCTTCAGACAACATTTAGGTAAGGTAGGTAGGTAGGCTTTAGTAAAAATTCAGTAGTAGGCTTTTAGAACGGACAGCGTAGCGTTCTCGTAGCACCACGTAGATCAAACTGTCAGTTTCATCTTTCGAAGAACATTTGTACTTTTTAGGGTTCTGTACCCAAAGGGTGAAAACGGGACCCTATTCATAAGCCTACTTTGTCCGTCCGTCTGTCCTACCTATTTAGGGCTGAAACTTTTGAACCGTTATAGCTAGGCAGTTGAAATTAACGTTCAAGTCAAAGAATATGGGTTATTATGGCGGATTTGCTTACAAATAATAAAAACCGGCCAAGTGCGAGTCGTAATCGCGCACGAAGGGTTCCGTACCATTATCTATAAAACGAGCAAAAAATCACGTTTGTTGTATAGGAGCCCCCTTTAATATTTATTTTATTTGCTGCTGCCGGCTATTGAAATTTATCAGACTAATAGCACAGAGTACCTACCTACTCTAATAGTAATAAAAAATTATTTCATATACCTATAAAATCCATAATTGTGTTCTTAAATAAAAAAAAAATTACGCGCGATTGTAGATATAGGTACCTACATAATAATTGCTATTATTTATAGCACAGAGTAGCATTATTTATAGTGAGATAACTTTTAACGGAACGTAAATTAATTAAAATAACAATAGCATTTATTTATATTCTGTTAAACATGAGTAAATTTTTAATGGTAGAGATATAAATAATAATTACTTTGTAGAGCTTTATTTTTCAGTCGTCGTGTTTTAGTTTTTGAACTTATTAGTAGCTTAGTAATAACAATTTTGGGGTAATTTAAACGTCTAGCTCTCTTGAAAATCTCTATGCAAGGTGTTACAAAAATACACATAAAGGTTTATTCAAGGGGGTGGTGTAGACCATCAAACTGAACAACTTTCACTATGGGACCAATATCGAAATCGAGAAAAAAAAAATTATGTTCCATACTCTACAAATCGACTAGAGCTTATGTACCTATGGGATATCAAATTATTTTTTTCGCGATTTAGATATGTTGGTCTCATAGAGAAAGTTGTTCAGTTTGACGGTCTAAACAACCTAAGTGTTTTAAATATTGATTGTTACTGAAACACCCTGTATAGCTGTTAGAATACCTATGTTCAAAGGCTTCTGAATTAAGTGAGGAGTAACGACTGCAAATTCAGATCTTAGGTACCTACCTATGCTTCACATTTTTCACAGACATATAGGTACAGCATAAGCATATGCTCACGACTATATTCCCCGAGGGGGTAGTCAGAGATATTAAGCACTTTAAAATTATATTTGGTCAATAAAGGACCAGTATTTTTATCGTAGGTGGGACATTGGGAAACTGGGCATTCCCTCGTAGTGTGGGTTTATGAGGATTAAATGACCATATGTAAATGAAGATGAAGTTGATAATTCTTTTATTGAGTTGATGGCATATTATTTTAAAAAAATCCAGCCCGGTATTTGGGCACACGGATAGCACTACCAACTAATAAAAAAATCTGTCTTGCCACGTTACATAAATTTTATTGATGTACTTACAGACTTTACACATAATTATACAGTCTAAAAACATTGACACAATTATTTTAAAACCGGAAATTTAGATTCATAGAATACAACAACAATTTACCAATTTGCATAACACACACAAATAACATTATATTTTCGTAAAATAAAAGGCCAATATATGAGGCCAAAAATAGCATATGCTCACGACTATATTCCCCGAGGGGGTAGTCAGAGATATTCTGAAACCTCAGAACATCCACGTTTCACCAGTAGTACCGAAACTCTGTCCAGTGTGACGGGGGGTGAGCCCGTCGCCACTTATAATGGACAGTGGGTACAATACACGCCTCGAAATTGAAGCATGCAGGTTTCCTCACGATGTTTTCCTTCACCGAAAAGCCAGTGGTGTAACAAATCGTACATAAATTCCGAAAAACTCATTGGTACGAGTCAGCTTGGACGGGGATCGAACCATCGCCTCCTGCACGGCAGGCAAGGTTACTCGCCACTGGACCACCACTGCTTCTTAAGGCCTGCTTCTGAGGCCAAAAATATAAAACAATATTTTTGGTAATAAGTTCCTGTACCTCATCATCATCATTTATTTGATGTAATTACCTATGTATGAGCTCCCACACTTATTCCACAATCATTTCCACAAGCGTTAGACGTAAAAATATTTGTATGATGAATATGAAAGTCAATTATCTGAATGAAGTTTTGAGTTTGAATTTGAGTTTGAGTTTTGAAGTAAATCTATATAAATTTATATATAAAACCCTATGCAAAAAACTATTTAGGTATCTAGTCAGTGCAATACCTACATGTGTGTATACTAGATTCATGTAACGATTTTATTACTGACTAGTGTTTTCCCGCGACTTCGTCCGCACAAATTATATACCAGATTTTAAGTCAGATCATTAGCTATCAAACAAAAAAAGTTTCATCAAAATCGGTTCAATAGTTTTTGCGTGATGCGCGAACAAACAAACAAACACACCATTGTGTCAATAGATGGCGCTGCACGTCATTTAAATCGCGCTATCGTTTGTCATTTGAGTTTATATGAAGTGAACCGCTACTTTTTGTTCCTCATGATTTTACAGTTTTATAATAGTTAAGATTGGAATGAGAATAGATGATAATAGGTAGATATGCCACAATGTATCTACAAGATATTGTACGTAGTGCTTGAATACCTACTAATATTATGTATCAGAGAGGTGTGAGTGTATCCACGTGTAACTACATTCAATTCAATTCAATTCATTGAATTATGCTTTATTGCACACCAAAACAGAACATACATTTGAATAAAGATTAAGAATTAAAAGAAGGTAAAAAAATACACACATACTTACATACAAACATAAGTAAGAACATAATACCTATATAGAAAACGGAAGCAACAGGGAGGAGAACGAAATAAAAGTGAAGATTAAAAGAAATTAGAGGTCATGGAAATGATATTTAGTCTGATCAACTCTGGCAACGAGTTCCAGAGCCAAACAGCTTGCACGGAGAAGGAGTTGGTATAGAAGTTAGTGGAGTGGGTGGGCATAACGAGGAATAGACTTTCAGAGGAACGCAGAGGTAGGACCCAGTGGTAGAGGAACAGAACACAAAGCGTTCCTTGCGGTAGTGGGATACTGGTGTGGGAGTGGTGGAGGAGTGGGAGTGGGTAGTGAGTTCCTTCTACTCGAAGGAAGAATGGGTATGGAATAGAGAAGGGACAGTTTGTATGTGATCATCCCTTTGACGTTTGACCGGGAGCCACTTTACGCGTAATTCCGACACAATAATATGGACCATAATTAGACCATATGGTCTAATCTAATTGAAATAATAAAACATCACGTTGTCCAAGGATGTCACATATTGCGTTTTCATGGTCATTCCGTGAATGAATTCAAGAGACAAAATATGTTCCGTGAGTGAACGTTCCAAATAATTGGCGCGTCGCTCCCTATCTCGGACGATGTTTTTATCTGTCCGTTACATTGATAACACGTAGATAAATGCGCATAAAATCACTCTATACATAGATATCCTGCAGCACAAGTAATGGTGACATTTTTAGTTTCTATTTTTAACATTACGTAGGTAATACGTTTGTGTTAGTTTTGCTAATTTGGAAAATTCTCAAGTTACACCATTTCTAAAGGAAACTGTTTTTATAATGTACTTATCACGATTTTATAATATAATTAACAAAATTTAAAAAAATGTCCTCTTGTTTTATTGACTAATTGTTATCATTATTTGAGCAAAACTGTATATAATACAATACTGTCTGTGTGTGTGTATTACTGTAAAAACTTCGGAAGTTTGGAGCAAGTATTAGAGGTGCTGAGTTTTTTTACCTACAAATACAAATACAAAATATTTATTGAACCAACGTGTGATACAGGTTTTCAGGACTCGTAATGATTATGATTAACAACCTTAGATTACCTATACCTAGCACATTGTATAGATAATACAATAAAAGTTTTAAGCTGTGATCCCACACTAGACTCAGGGCCTGGTTGGAGAGGATCAGCATTAGTATTAACATTTAGATACAAAATGAGCGGCAGTTATTTATAATATATAGTCATGTCTTTACATCTAAGTAGTTTAAGTATGGTTTGGGTAATAATCATGTACTACCTGGCTTTGTCTTGCCTTGCCTTCAAAAACCTGTTTCATAGGATTTCCCTTTGATCTAAGGTTTTCCCCTATAGGCTAGGTATTAGGCATAAACTTGAAAACAGGGCTGTTTTCATGTTCTTTATCATGATGTTTTCATGATCTATATTATGCGATAGGTAGATACTGTTATAATTTATTTCTTATTGGTAAATTATTTTCGCATTAACATTTTTCTACTTTTGATAAAGTCGTTTTAGCCAGAAATTTCGTATGTGTAGCACAATGTTTCTGACCACTCCAAAAGGGAATATGATAGTGACTGTATGTATACATATTATACTTACCAATAATTAGCTACACTATGAATTATTAAATAAACATCACAATCAAATATTAAAATTAAAAAAGTCGTCTATAAACTCTTATCGGACCGTATCGGATTAACAGTAATTACTCAGCGAAGAGCTCGCTTATTATTATCCTTTCCATGTGAATAATTAAAAAAACTTCAAAAACATCAATTTATTATTGTACATACAACGCACTTTCTGAGAAAAATGCAATGAGCGATTTTCTCTTTTTTTTTTAATCTTAACTGATGGCATGTTCATCGCTCCATATTATGTCCTTTTGGAAAGGCAATGTGATCTAGCCCTTGCAGCCGTAGTCTTCAGTAGTTTTACGTTTTAAGTTAATGATACGTTTCCTTACACCCTGTATACCATTAATAGCTCATTATTATACTAATTCCACCACATTAACACAATAATAGCCACGAAAAGCTAATTTAGAAAATTAAGGAACGAAGCCCATCCTTTTTTTCCCGCCCGGCTTAGTTTGAATTAATATGAAGGCTTTGTTTCATCGCAATCGGTTCACTCAATCAAAAGTTATGAGTATTTAATGTCAGTGGTCTGTGCGTACGGAGTCGCGGGCGCCGATAGTTTGTAATAAAGTATTTAAATAAAATTCCGCTAGAAGTGGCTGAATTTGTATATTTTTTTATATTAACTCACACTTATAAGTTCGAACACCCAATCGGTTTTCAAAATCTACATATTTTCGACCCTCAATTATTTACCCTAAAAATCCGTATCTGAAACACGGTCTAAGTTTTGTTGACCTATATTTTTGAGCGTGGGTTACAATTTAGACTTTAGAGGGACCTCCATAATTAACAGATATTTGTGTTAAATAATCTAAGAAAATGCTAGAAGCAGATATATTTTTTGATGTGCCTAAAGCGGTTGAAACGATGGCTAAGGTCATTGAAATGGTGGCTAGATATAGCCAGAGCCACAAAGTGGCTAAAACTTTGTATCCAAAAATAGGAATTTAGTTCAGGTTGGTTTTCAGATATAAGTATCAAAAATAGTTAATAACAATGTTTCCACCTTTAGATTTATCCGTGTTCATGTCAATACGTACGATATGAAACCATTGACAAAGTCATAAACGTTGTTATCGCTCGATAGAGACGTAAATAGATAGACTCAAATATTTACCGGCGTTGCATGTCTGATTCGTGTCACTCGTGTTAACATCCAACTTAACATTCTATTCCTTGTACCACTTTAGATATGATTTGATTTTCAAGTATCAATCGGTGACTTTAAACGATTTTGTTTTGTGTTCTCTGATAGCGAATTGATTGTTATCTAGAAGTTTTGATAGTCATAGGTAGGTTATAGAAGTACTCAGGTACTATGAATCTTCATAGATAGAATAGACTAACTAACTTGGAATCCGAAAAATCTCTAAATAGTAGGTACCTATAAAAACATAGTCGCTCATCGTCGTCATTTTTGTCTATTTTTCCGTTTACTTAGAAGTAAACGGTTTAGAAACAACGGAACGGATTTTGATACGGTTTTCACTGTCATTTGGAAATAGGTTTAGTGTATATTATCGATAACACCTAGGCGAAGTTGGGACGGGTGAGTTTTCGATAATAAAACTTTAAGTAGTAAAACTCTCACTGATTCCTAAAAATTAAATTATATCTGATAATGATGTTTTCTGAGTGTGATTTTTAGGGTTCCGTACCCAAGTGATTATGTTATGTGGTGGTGTGGTATGAAACCCTCGGTGCGCGAGTAGCGCAACTCGCACTTGACCGGTTTTATTAATTACTTACGTTATTACAACATGGAAAGCGTGTAAAGCTGGTCTATAGCATCTGCAGTAGATATACAATATTTGAATAATATCAGATAACAGAAAGACTGACAGTTTTATTTATTGTTTGTTTATCTCATCGTGAGAAACTTTCAAATAAATGTATCAAATCAATATGTTTGTTATTATTGTGAGGTTACATTACCATACAGGTACTAAAATATTGCTCAAGCAGTATTATAACCTAATCATTTTCACATTTGGTCACCAAATCATTTGTTTTGGATAACTTTTTCACACCGCGATTGCATACACTACATACGAGTATATCCCATGGGAAGGCGGAAACTACACCACGATTAACTACCATAATTATTTTGGCTGTTGCTAGTCGTCCGATAAACGGACGTATAAAATAAATTAGTCGTCCGACTATCGGATAAATAAAATAAATACGTCATCCGCGAAGGTTATGAATCCAGTGACCATGACCCTTCTTCAAAAGTTTGGAAACAGTAGCGATTCCGTTCTGGCACTCGCCGACCGCTGCCGCGGCACGCTCGCTTCGCTCGCTCGGCTCGTGCGCTGTGGTAAACATAATCCTAACATGCTCATCGCTTCGCTCCTCGTTAACTTGATCGACTGAATCGGATAATATTGTAAAATCCGTGGTTGACTTAGTAAATTAGATGGTGATGTATAAATCACCAGTACAAGTAATATCATCCGATAGACGACAGGGCTGCGTTCAGAACCTTTGGGTGCGGTTGTTCTTCTCGCTCACTCTTATGGGTAATACGCTTTTCACCGAGCCTCTGAACGGCGTTAGGGCGAAAAGTTGCACTCGGAGTGCACTCTGGGCGCACTCTGGGCGTAGGTTCTGAACGCACCCCAGTAGTAGAAATTTTATTCGCCCGTTATCGGACGACTAGCAACTGCCAGTCGAAGTGTCTAGTCGTCCGTTTATCGGACGAAAAACTTTATTTTATTTGTCCGTTTATCGCACGACTAGACACTTCGAATAATTTTCTATTTCAATAAGGCGGTGTTCCCACTGCCACGTATCTAACGAATTGCTATTTGCTTCTAGTGCTAAAAATATGTTAGTATAAAAAGGGAAACTAAATACGGAGATGTAAGTATATCAAACACACAGTTCACACACCCACGTAACGTAAGTGATAATGCGAACAAGCCTAAATCTAAAGGGGTCACTAGTAAATCTACTATGGAAAGTCAGAAAAAATTGAAAAAAGATCCGAAAAGAAAAATTCTATTGAAATAAACGGAGTCACGGAAACGTTTGTTCGAATCCGAAGTAAAATTCTCGATCGCGTTTTAATAGAGCAAGGCACTTTCGCCAACTTAAATCTTTGGGCTTAAAAAAGGCTTTGCATCGGTTTAAAGGGATGAGTGCGGCTCAAGCGGCTCGATTGCTGCCGTTAGCTTTACCCAATTACTCACTGAAGTCAAGATTATATCGAGATTTGCGTTCTCGTCGCGTAGAAGACGTTATTGTTACGAGTGTTTACGTGTGGAGACGTATGTTGGTAGACTAAGATCACACTGCATGATTTCCGAATGAGACATATTCCAGTGGAATGCTACCTATTGAGTTGGTAGCATCAGAGAAATCTAACCCCTTGCGCTTATAAAGATTGAGATAGAGGGGTCAGGTTTCTCTGATGCTGACGACTGTACAAAGCACACCTTGGACATTTAGCTGTGTCATTTCATACAAATGGGGAAAAAATTCGTATTGGCCCTTGAGACCTAGTAGAGAATTCAGCGAAGCTCTTACAAGTTTGGAGACCCCTGCTTTAGACTGTTGAAATCGTATAAAAACTTCAGGGGTTCTATGTGTACACGCTTTGAAATTGATATCAAATCGACGATGTGTTTTATATCCGATTTTTTTTTCAATTAAATGCGAAAACCTGTGTAGTACGACTCCGAAATAAAAATAGAGAAGAACACCTGTCTTTAAAATTAATTAAAATGATATTGGCAGTTCAATTCCCCGACTATCGGACCATTTGGTCACAATGTCGCAATGGCCACATTCTCACTTCAACGCCCATTGCTTTTTCCTTTTTGCTGAATATTGAATTTTCGCTCGGAACTCATATAGAGATACCTAGTCCATATTCGTATGTAAAAAAGGCAATTAAAGCTATAACTCAACATGTACCTTTTTCTTTTCCCTCTAAAGCCTATTATGCAGTGTATTTTATGTGCGCGATGCCCAGCCACTGACATGGTTATTTGAAATATGAAAGTTTGAACGTTGTATATCTCCATAGCACGGTTCTTTATGGCGTTTGTTTTTTTTATAGCTCAAACATCGCTGTATGTACTCGCCTTAAATCATGATGATGTTTTAGTGAATTTTATTTATTATCTTTTCAGGAACTTTCTGCATAATTAGTTTAAATTTTTGGGGTTTTGTGGTATAGATCTATGAATTCGTAATTAACTAGATAGTCTTCATTTCAACTATTATTATAAACATGTTACAGCCATGTTGTGCTATTTCGAATCAAATTAAAAATTGAAAAATTTGTCTCGGGTGGGATTTGAATCCTCTCTCTTCCAAACCGGGAAGTGCGTTCAACTTAGTCCAGTCTCATGGACACACACGCCCCGAAACTGAAAAAATTAGGCACAAATCTAAATCTACCAATTAGAATATATTCAAAAACCCACACAACTAACCAGAAGCTTACCCACAGGTTCAATGTCGCGCACTGCGTGATCTGAGGTCCGAAACCCGTCGCGCGCGCGACTCTTCAACCAGCGAGGACCCAAGGCATCATCATTCACCTCCGGGGGTACAAGGAGGCCCTGGCGGCCGGCATGGAGCCCCTCTCGGAGAACGGGCTCTGCCTGTCAGAGCTGGACCTGCACGGCGGACACCTGCACGAGTCCGTGGCTGCTTCGGTCGGCTCCGCGATATCCAGCCTCATGGCTCCGTTGCACCATGAGCCACAGCACACGCCACTCCACCACGCGCCACCGCTTCACCACGAGCCCCTTGAAAAACTTAAATGTGAGTATTGACAATATATTTTTGTTTGGATTTAGAATTATAAAATCTGAGGATTGATATCTTCATGGTTTTTCAGAGGCTCAAGGATTTTGAGTCATATAGCCGGAATTGTTATCCGTTATTTAAACAGGTATGTGTCTAATAGGGAAGAAGCTGTGACATTATGTAGATACTGAGACGTTGCTGCATTGTAGAGGTATTAGATAGGTAGGTATAAGTTATGTAAGTATATAGGTAAGTACATTTCACCAGACTATGTAAAAATGATGTACACACGGCGACACATTAAGCTACGCAAAACCAATATAAGCTGGCCGCGCGTAGAGTGAATAACGTATAACGTCGCGCGGCCAGCATATTTTGGTTTTGTGTAGCTTGATGTGTCGCCGTGTGTAGTCGGAGGTACGATTAGAGATTTTGCAAGTCCCTAGCATTCTTGGGACTCAACATTGACTATAAGGGCGATGAGAAGCCATAACAAAGTTTATGTTAATGTTTGGTCAAAATATTTACTTCTGAAACATGTAAACTAAAATACACATTTGTATGAGAGTATTTGAAAATGTTCATTTTGTTTTTGATAGATCTGAATAACTGCAGCTTCTGTCGATATCGTCGATCTATTTCAGTTGAGCGCCAACGGGAATCTGTTTTATATTGGCAAATAAATCCCGTTTTAAACTCCGTTGGGCTAGTAAATAAAATAAAGGGGACTTTTCGTGTTTCATTCCGTTGCGACGCATACGACCAAGTCATTTCTTCGCCCGTTTTATTTTTATTAAGATATAGCTCCTCACAGATAGGATGCGAGGCTTACGGAGGGTAAATAAATAAGCTTTTCGCTTTCTATCCAAATACACGTATTGGCTTTTTAAATCTGATTGAATTCGTAAATGGCTCAATAAAAACCGTTGGGTTAACACTCTGGTACCGAAAAAAACGTACCTAAAAGTTATATATAACTGAATATAGGTAGGTATTAAATACTTTACTAAGAAGATTTTTCATGATATAGATAGCCTCTTTCATGTAAGCTCTCTTAATTTTTATGGAACAATCCGGGGAAATCATAGAATGGAATTGGAGCAATTGCCACTTCATTTTGAATGTGTGTGTAACATAATTAAATAAAATATCTTGGACAGTGTCACACAAATTATCTAGTCACATTTAAAGTTACACAATCTAGCCTGGACTTGTATTATGATAACTAGACAACGATATAGAATACATAATATAGATATACAAACATCCATGACTCGGGTACAAATATTAATATTCGTCATACAAATATTTGTCCCTTACGGGATTCGAACCCGCGACCCCCGGCACAGCAGGCAGGTTCACTACAGACTGTGCTGTCGGGCCGTCGTAACAAATACAAACACAGTTTACAGAATTATTTAGATTCTAGATTTTTATTTCAATTGCAACAAATTGCTATCATCGTAGGTAAAGCCTGACCAGGAAAATAAAAAACCTCGCCATGTTGCGGAAAATCATTGGAACTAATTTTTGTACTTGGAACTCTGTCATTAAAGGTTATAGTCGATTGCAGCGCTCCCAAACCAGGTTTTGTATTTTCCTGGTCAGGCTTTACTATCGTCATGAAGCAACAAACCAGTACTTTGTCTAATCCACCTGAACTATGGAAGGTATAGGCCTCCTCTTACCAACAAGGATGAGGGAGTAGGTCAAATTTAACGCGGGTTCAGTGTGGATTTTAATAAACAGGGTCCTTCTTAATATGCCGACACTTTATAAGGGGATGATCAGACCATCAAACTGAACAACTTTCTCTAAGGGAACAACATCGAAATAGCAAAAAAAATAGCTGTCCCATACATTTAGGTTTGCAGTTTTGTGTGGAACAGCAGATTTTTTTAGCGATATCGATATTGGTGCCATAGAGCTATTAGTTATAGAGCTGTTCAGTTTGACAGTCTGATCATGCCCTTAAAAAAGTGTCAGTATTTATCAAAATTGGAATTGGAATTGGTCAGTATTTATGAAGGACCCTATAGAACACATTGTGGATTTTCTGTAAGATTATTTTCAAGCCACCTGAACGAAACTTCGGACCTAAAATCATAATTTAAATGACACTCCAAAAAACATTGTCGGTGCTATAAAACAATACGTCATCAATCCACGACAATGAACTACGGAATTGACGCACGTGTTACAAAAGTGTCAGAGCCGATGACTTTATTTATGACGGTCTGCAAAAATAAAAATTGGACGAGCGTCACAGGCAATCAGGCGGCGTATCACGAACCGTGACGATGTGGGCACTGCAATTTTGTCATAATACTTTGTATACAAAATTAGGGATTATTCACCGCCGATCCCTCGCTGACACGCAATTTTCTTCTTTTATTTCCATCGATATCGTGACACTCTTTATTTTTAAGGACATTCGTGTTTCGTTTCATTGCGACTACAAAATACATACTATCGCGATCACTTCCTCTAATAATTTCATAAAATAGAACACGTGATTTTTAAATTGTTTTATCAGAAACAAATTACATACAAATAAGCAGTGATGTAGTCTCTCCGGGGGCAGGGGGTGGGGTAGGGTAGGGGAGGCTAATCGGATAGTTTTTACTAACACATCAATATCGGATTACGGACCCCTCGGATGTTTAGTGACGCAATTAGTCATGCCGCGAGGGACATCCGAGGATGCCAGGAATGATGCTCTACTGGGCATTGTTGTATGAAATAGTTTGATTTCAAATAAGTAAACTACTCTGAAAAAAAAAAATTACTTCAACCAAGATATTGTTTATGATAATCATGCATCATGAATCCATATGAGCCACACATGACCTGTTTTCTAAGAACTTTGTTAAACGAATTCGGCTTGCTGTTAAAACTACCATCTTTTGTTTTAAGTAAACAATAATAACGTCGGAGAAAATACTTCTTAGTTGGAGCGCATTTTTTCAGTGTAGTAATTTATAGCTTATATATAGCGTGCTATACTCCACTACCACACATGTTTGCTACCTTTAGCCCCACTTGCGCCAACCTGGGTTATCAATAAACTCCAGGTTAAGTTGGTAACCCATGATTTTTTGTATAGAAAAACAACTGAAAGAACCATTTTATCCGGAGTTAATTGCTAACCCGCGGTTGGCGCAAGTGGGCCTTATAGTAGTGTTGCTTAAAATTTAACCCGACACAACTGAACTGTCAGCCTCGTAGCATTGCTTGACGCGGACTATTGAAAAAATACCCAAATGGGTCTTTTTCGAGTGTATAATATAATCTGAGATTATAAATCATTGACTGCTAAGAAAATAATAAAGACTAATTATAGAATATAATTTCAAGTATCCATTGTCCTAAACTATAGGCAATTTAGGCAATAGTATTTGGTCAACATGTAATTTTTTTTAAGTACAATAAAGTTTTAATCTTTATTGCACAGAAATATGATACAATAAAATCCTATAGTCAGTAAAAAGACAGAACTAGAACTACCTACTAAAAGTTTTTTTTTAAACTGTGTTTTAATTCCAAAGAATCATTATATACGTGCTGGAATTTTAAACCTGTAATTCGGTATGTCAAGTTTTTTTGGAGGGCTGAATTGAAAACCATTTCGAGATAATTGTCTCAATAATCATATTTTCTATATCAGAGATTTTAAAATGAAAGGATTACAGATATTTTTGATAAAATAACGTCGTTTTTCGGTCCGTGCAGTGACGTCACGGCATACCTCTGAACTCCTTGGTAAACATAAAATTAACTTAAAATAACCGGCCATTAAGAAAAAAAAATACTTTCACAATGTCAGAATTTGACATTTGATGTTGCCGTATCTTTTTCCAGCATAGAGTTAGAAACAGGAGGCAGGTTTTAATTTTTTTAAATACAGCTGTATGTAGTTTTTCTCCATGGAGTTCGAATTATTTTCTCTCCACCATTTTTGCACTTAGAGATTACAGATCAAAATAATTTAAAAATTAAATTTATATTGATAAACTCGATGAATCGCAATAAGAATGAAATAGGTATCTTAAAATTATGTCTTCTGTCCGTAAAAAATATAAAAATGAAGACAAAAAAAAACTTGACATACCGAATTGGTTCACATTATGTTTTGTCTCCGGCTGTTCTTGTCTACTCTTAGGACTTTGTGCTTCACTTCATCTTATATATATATTTCCTACTGGTCTGCCTAACCTAATACGAGAGACAACCAGTTACAAATTATGGTTCTTTAAACTGTTATTAAATTGATGTGATTTGCACATTTTGCACATTTATTGAAAAGATATTAAAGTCGAACACATTACCATACGGCACAACAGACGCAAAACTGGCGTAAACGCAATGATTTGCAATCCATCACCGGCGAACAAAAAAGGGCATTCATTTAAAGTCAATTCGGATGAACGTATAGTTTTTCTCTTTCCTTCTAAAGTTTATCTACTATTTGCATCTTGCTTGCACTTTTAAAAAACAACCCTCCTGGATCGGTGAAGCATTATATTGCGATGATTAGGCTTGCACTTGCCGCTTTTGCCATTGAATTTAAATGGGGGATTAAAATGCTACTGTCGTTCATTTTATTTATTAAAGCGCCATTGTGCTTGAGTTCATTAGGCAATTGCTTTTCATCTGCTTTTGTATTCACTATTCTTTGTGTGTTTTAGGAAACTATTTTATTTAGGGACACGACTGGATCATTTTGCTCAGGTGGAATTTTAATTGTCAATGTGCATGATAATTGGTATTTTTGAGTGGAGCTGCCTTGTAGCTGAAATTATAAGATTTTCATATTCGAAACATGATTTTATTTTCGTACGGTCAGCATCAGAGAAATCCAACCCCTTCGCGCTTTTAAAGATTAGGATAGAGGGATATCGTTTCTCTGACGCTGAATTCATTTATACCACAGGTATAATAACCCAACCCCTTAAAAAAAATGTTACACGTCCAGAATGAATTTGGTATTGTGGTAAAACATGTCACCCAATTTAATAATATAGTACTCTGTGTTAATAAAAACGAAAAAACCAATCAGTTCTGCGTACGCCGGCGCGCTGGCGCCTCCTGCAAGCTTACCCGTCGAAGATTGTTCTCATATCCCGAGATTTTTATAAAATACGCGAAAAACACGTTTCGTGGCTTTAATTTTAAATTGAGCAGGTTTTGCGGAATCTTTCTAAAGCCTTCCCTATCGGCGACAATGGTTTTTTTTCACCTCGAACAGAGCTAAATCCGTAGTCGATATCATTATTTTCGAAGGAAAAAATATGGAAAACTAATTACGTGGGATTCGGATGAGCTTATGAGGGGATTTTTCTACATATTCATTTCAACAGTGTTTGCGGATGCTGGTATTTTTTTGCATGCCGAAGTAGACTCGGATTTTTTTTCGAAATTAATATGTGGATTTTTTTTTTAATTTTCTGTAATAGAAGTGATTTTTATGTTTTATATTTTTCTCGATATTAACATTTCACAACTCGCTTTTAAAATAAAGTTAACATTTCAACGGGTTCTTAATAGTATTTTCCAAATAGTTATCTCCATGTTCATGGCCAAGTGCCAGGCATTTCTTTTTTTAAATTTTCAAACTTTTTTGGACATAATATGTGATTATTTGGGTTCCCGTTATTTTAAATGAGTCCATAAAATTTTCAACTTTTAAGTAAAATAGTGACCGCAGAATATCATCTTATCAAAACTGTAATATTATAGTTTTTTCTATACCCTCATTATTCTTTGCTTCGCGTTACTTCTTGAATACAAAGTTCTTTACTTAGCAACTATCGTCTGACTTCTGTTAGTAAGAAAAAAAGTTTGCCAAGAGTTTAAGGGTCGGCACTACCCTAATCGGGCAAAACAGGGTTCGGCGTTCCGACTTTTGAGGATAGTAAATAGCTATATTTAGAAACAAAATTAATACCATCGCTTCATTAAAAGATGAAGTACAAGATGAACAAAAAAAATTTGAGTAAAATTGTGTAGTTACATCAGAAAGTAATCGAGAATTTCATGAAAAACTCTAGAATAGCACTGCCGCGTTCCGAGTCCTGTGATTTAGTGAAACAAAATAAAGCAACAAAATATATTTCTAATCAATGGCAAAACATCAAAGAACACTTTAAACAAATCAGTTTTTCGATACGACTTCTAGTTTTTTTGCAATTTGTTACCAAATATCACATATTTTTTTGGACGTTTTCTTCATACAAATTACTATGGGCCGTCAATCGGTCGAAATCATTGCGAATAGACCGGTGACCGGCAACACCCAACCCTGTCTTAGAAGATTAATGAACAAATCCATTTTTAGCTAAAGTAGGCAAAGTAACTTATAAAAAACCGGGCAAGTGGGTGTCGGGCCACATGCAGTGTAGGGTTCCGTAGTTGCCCGTCACGATATGTGGACTTAGAAGTACATTTTATAAATTGGTCGACTATTACAAGTTAATTTTTGTCCCCATTATTATAACGGAGTTATGTTGGTGTGGTTGTTATGAGTTTCGGTACTACTGGTGAAACGCGGATGTTCTAAGGTTTCAGAATATCTCTGACTACCCCCTCGGGGAATATAGTCGTGAGCATATGCTATGCTATGCCATTATTATAACAGAATAACTGTAAGTTTATTACTATTGTTACTAGCAAACTAAGGATTGATTATCTGAAATCATCATCATCGTCAGATATGTTTTAAATAAGAATGGAATAAGAGTGAATTCTGTACCGTAGTAGGTAACTCAAACGATTGACTTCGAAAGTCATTTGCACGACAGAATTTTGCGCGAAAAGACATTGCGCGACACAAGACAACACAAAGGAATTTCACAAAAGTTACTTTTCGGGCACTGTTTGGTAGTTTTTGGATATTTTGGTAATTTATGGTAGTTTTTGAGTCTTGGTAAATTTTCGTACAAAAGTAACCAAAAAGTTATTTTTGAAGATTTTCGTACTTTTCGGTAGGTAGTTTTTGGTTATTTTGGTAGTTTCTAGTTTTTTTTGCTAGATTTTCGTACCTTTTGGTAGATTATTGTTATTTTGGTAATTTTTCGTACTTTTTGATAGTTTATGGTTAATTTGGTATTTTGTGGTTCATCTCATTAATTCATTTCATTTATTTACCTTAAATTGTAGGTAGGTACATAAGTTACAGATGGTAAGTACAGAGTACCTATTAGTCACACTACAATATAATTTATAAACATTAAGAAAAAAACAGATTTAAACAATAGGTGCCAGACAATAACTTAACTGCCACCTTTCACTACTACAATTAAATTAGTTAAATGTTATAAAATCAGTTCAATGTGATTAGTTAAAAATTATAATAACCTATTGAGGTACAAACAATCGGTCTGCAACACATTTTTTTCTACTCAGATTGATGCCTGTTTGTTTACTTACACTGAAGAAACTAATTAAAGTCATAGGGACACTGTTCGATTAATATTTCTTTAACCTTCTCCAGAAATTTCTTGTCGGCTTTAATGTCATCTGGTATTTTATTATAGTAAAAAAAAAAAAAGTAAGTGATAGCCTGTAGAATCCCACTGCAGGGCAAAGGCCTCCTCTCACGAATAAGGGTGAGAGGGAGTGGGCCATACTCCATCACGCGGGCCCAGGGCGTGTTAGTGGAGGCAAGTTAGTGGTCACCTTGCTGTCAGAGAATTTTCAAGCCGCCAATAGGCCTCTGACTTGGCTTAACGAATAGTTACAACGCCATCTGACGGAACTATCCGATACCAACTGCTTAACGTGCCTTCCGAAGCATGGAAACGCTCGAGATGAAATACCACTAAACGGTCACCCATCCAAAGACTGACCGGACCTGACGTTGCTTAACTTCGGTGATCGTTTCCAATACCGAAGCTCCACTACGCCAACGAGCGCTCCAACAAGAACAGTATTCGACTTTATTTTGTAGTCCTTTGCATCGATGCTAGTCGGTAATTTGGTACCAGTAGCTCATTTTTGCGAGTTAAATTTAATCTCTTGCTACGGAATACTACGGGGAATGGGTATCGTCTCACGATTTTGCACAGATCGAGGATATACAAAGCTGTCACAGTGAGTAATTTAAAGTCGGTAAACAAGGATCGGCATGACACCCTTACTGACTGAATTCCGCTTACGATTCGAATGCACCTCTTTTGCAAAACAAGAATTTTATTTATGTCAACAGACCCACCCCGTAGCCAAGCCTTCAAGAACTCTTTTGTTTTTTATGGTAGTTTTTGGTAATTTTCATTCTTCTATCAAATATTACCAAAAAAATATAAAATCTATAAAATAACCAAAAACTACGAAAATCTACCAAAATAACCAAAAACAATGAAAAACTACCAAAAAACCAGAAACTACAAAAAATAATTACTAAACTCTACCAAAAACTACCAAAATTACCAAAAACAAAAAAAAAAACTAAACTCTACCAAAAACTACCAAAACCTACCAAATGAACCAAAAACTACCAAAAGAACCTAAAGAACTATTGACATTGTACAAATTTTTTTTTTCTTTAAAATTACTTCTTGTTAATATTGCTGTGCCCTTTCAGGGTTCATGTACCCACTTTAGCTACTAAGTAACACCTATATCGACCCCTCTGGCCTCAATTGTCGTAAACGCCATTTTTGGCCAAAATTTGTTAATAATGCAGTTTTGTTTATTTTTTTTCGCTCTATCGATCGGTGTATTCCCCTGTAAAAAGTCATTTTTGGCGTTTACGACAATTGAGGCCAGAGGGGTCGATATGTTCTTGTGTCGCACAATGTCCTTCAGCGTGACCAAAATTACTGCTGAAATCTACCAAATAATATTTATGTCGTTACAGATGATTAAAATTTAATATAAAACACGTTTTTGTACAAAATATTATCAATTGTATCTAAACACTCATCATTACACATGTTATTTTCGCATTTTTGTATAATTTTTATTGGTTTTCATCATTTTGTAACATGGATGCTTCAATTTTCAAATAAATATTAAATTAGGTCGTCCCTATGCAAGTTTAAATTTAGTACAGTTTTCTGTGTCTCATAAGAGTCCGAAATTTTGGTAGCACTTTTAATATGTCAAAGGGATTGCTCGTTTATCGACTTCCGATTGTGTCGATATACCTACGGGTAATTATTTATCACTGCGAATAACTCCAGCATGACGTATTCTACTCATCAAACTGAACAACTTTCACTATGGGGCCAACTTCAAAAGAGCAATAAAAAAATCAGCTGTCCTATACAAAACTGCAGTAGGTACATATTCGACTCAAATGTATGGAACAGCTGATTTATTTTCGCTATTTTGAAGTTCGATACATGCTGAAGTTATCCGCAGTGATATAAAAATATACCCGTGTATCGAAATTATTGGAAGTCGATAAACATGCAATCCCTTTGACATATTAAAAGTGCTAGGTACCAAAATTCCAACTCTGCTCAGAAGCCCTCTTTTGTAAAAAAAATAACATTAGGCGATATGATTAATATTTGCTATACTAGAAGTGAGTTCGGTGGCGCGTTGCGGAGAGGTATGGACTCTCAATCAAGAGGTCCGAGTTCGAATCCGCACGGACAACATGCCAACTACCAATGAGTTTTTCTAACTTATGTACGTATTACCGACTGCTCTCTAATGGTGAACGAAAATATCGTGAGGAAACCTGCATATGCAGACGAAGAAATTCTGATGTATATGTGAAGTCTATCAATCCGCATTGGGCATGCGTGGTGGAATTTAACGCCCAAACACCCTCCTAGAAGGTAGGCCTGCAGTGGGACGTAATTATAGGCTTGATTATGATCATGGTGTACTAGAAGTTCCGGAAAACTTGCAAACCCTGCAATCGTTTTCTCAGCAATTTGTACTGCCAGCTTAGATTTTATTAGCCTGAATCGTTGCATTTTTAAATTCATTAAAATTTTCGAATACCCAATTTCTACTAAAATCTACTAAACAATTTTGCCCTAAATCTACCAATAAAGAAGAAATCTACTAAAAGTGGTAACACTGATGTCCTTTTGCGCAAATGTTTTTGAAGGCAATCGTTGCAGTTACTGCAAAATTAACTTTTATTCCGTGCTTAAAATATTATATCTGACGATGATTATGATGATAAAAGATTACAAACCCTTAGTTTGCTAATACCAATAATATTAAACTTATAATAATGTAATTATTCTGTTATAAGTTTTAAATTGTTCTGCTTTTAAACTTAAAATTATTATAATTTTAAGTTTTTTTTAAGCCTTAGTAATACTGTGATCTAATTAGTTGGGACCCATCCTATCCTACCACCAGGGGTGATCTTTGATCAGTCACATGAGAGGTCCATCACGGTGCTGTACTGTTACTGTAAATATCAATTTCGACCTACGGCTCTCAAATCCAGATGCTGCAGGAGCATTGCCACGCACAACCAAACATTCAACATTAATTTAATGTAGTAAAATCTGCCTTCCGGGTAGTAGGTACCCTAAATTTGGTCGGACCTACGAACCTGCCAGGATAGGGTCGGCCGACCAGACTTTTTAGGCCTTACTAATTGGCCTCTAGACCAACAGACTAGTTAGGTACGTCCTTTAATTCAACTAATAAAATTTAATTCAACTAGTAAAATGTTGTGTCACCTGCAGTGCTAGCATGATACCCCGCGACTTCGAGTCTCTCTATACCATATCTCTATTTCAGCGCGTCTTCGCCTCTGTCTCTAGAGTAGCTAACATGATGCCCGCGACTTACGATGACGCGAGCTCTCAACTGTCATTCGTAGACTCTAGTCTACAAATGCGAGCATGATCACCGTTCGGTAGAGTTTGTGGCTCTACGTTTACGCAACGAAATAGGTAAAAGAACGGATGATTTTGGGGCAGCTCTAATCACCGATTCGGCGATACCCTATTCAAATTGATCGATTTAACCGTATGGTAACCCAGCGAACCCGGGCCGCGACTTTGCTTTCTCTTGGTAGAGTGGCTGACGAGCTGTCAAATCATGCTCAGCATCGCGAGATAAATGACAGGCGCGGGTATGGATTTCAAACCCGCAGGCGCGCGTCATGCGACTAATCATGCTAGCACTGCAGGTAGGGTTCACTTTTTCCTTCACACCAGTAAACGTGCCAGCCAAGCTGCGCCGCGCGCTGCAACCGACCAAGTTTTTTGCAAGAAATTTATTACCAAAAGCTATCAAATTGATTTGTTCATTAATCTTATAACATAGAGTTGAGTGTTGTCGGCCACCGGTCTATTTCTTTTGACAGATATGTCAAACGGGCCGTAGGTAGTGCCGACCCTTAAAGGAGAATATCGCGAACATTTCAAACGTTAAAGTTTGGATTTTCGATTCTGTTCGGTTTCTTTCGTAAACACTCTTAGGTTCACTTCAGTTCTACTTTATAACTGAAAATCCACCGTTAGAATGTTCAATCGAAAAAGTAAGTTATAATTTATGGCGACAGATTGACTACACTTACTGTCACAGAAGATATTTTGAGTGTGTCAAAAATTATGTTAATAACAAAGAGATTTAAACTTATTACTTTAGAGAGGACATCGAAAAACCTGTCCAATATCCTCTCTATAAGTAGTAATAATTAAATCTCTTTGGTTATATATGATCTAGGAATTTTAGGTCTTAATAGTTCTTAAAATTACCCAGAACTGAAATTGTTATTAATATTTGATTGGCAATGCAACACGATGTAGATGATAGTCGTCAAAATAAATTGATAGAATTAAAAGTCGATCAATCAATGATTGGCACCTTGCCAGAGTAAAATACTATTCATCATTTACCTATTACCGATGGCCTGGCATGGAGAATTCTGGTGTCGCTAGACTCTGGGTACTGGAGGAGGTTTAAGGTGACTTTAAAACAATTTGTTACACAGTGGACCGACCACAGCACGCTACATTAGTTCTTACCACTGCATTAACGGAGTGTGAGGCAGTAAAACTCGTCAAATATTTGCCCTGACGTCGCCTGCTCCAGCTCTGGCGAGATTATCATAACTTTATCTTGATGTAATCTGACCGCGGGCGCACGCGTTGTTGATTTTACATCAGGGTGTGTAACATCTCTTAGGATGGAAGACCTAAAATCATAATAAATTGTTTGACGTTATACAGGGTCCAACTTAATATGCTGACACTTTTTTAAGGGGATGATCAGACCATCAAACTGAAAAATGTTGTGACCAAAATCTAAATCGTGTAAAAAAATCCACTGTCCCATACATTTGGCTCGAGTAGGTTTGCAGTTTTGTATGGAAGAGCTTTTTTTTCGTGATTTCGATGTTGGTGCCTATTGGTTTCTCTTCCCCTTCCCCCCTAAAAATTATCATCAAATCTTCATCCCCTTAAAAATTGTCAGCATATTAATAAGGACTCTGTATATTTGATCTGAATTCGATATAAATGAAAGGAAAAAAAAAGACAACGTGATGAGCGTAAATTCAATGTGGTGAAAGTAAACCTTTTGCCATTTTGAGACAAGATTTTTGCTTATGTCTTAAAATATTACTAATGGAATAGAATATATTACTGACTATGCACGAACCCTGAGGCTTTAATAAAGGAATTGTTTTATAGTAGGTATACTATAAAGGGCGTAAGGAAAAGTATCATTAATCTTTAAACCATATATGAATATGAATATGAACGACATACACTACCCATCAAACTGAACACCTTTTACTATGGGAGCAAATCCGCAATCGGTTTGCTCCCATAGTAAAAGTTGTTCAGTTTGATGGTTAGAGTATGTGGTTTAAAGGTTAATGATACTTTTCCTTACAACCTGTATACTACATGGCTCGAATTGGAAATAGTTATTTGTTATGCTAGGCTGCAAAGTTGCTTTTTGGCACGAGTAGGTACTTTTATTGAAACCTGAGGAAGCGAAGGATTCTAGGATTGAACCACGAGCGAAGTGAGTGGTTCAAATAATAGAATCCTGAGCGCTTAGCGAAGGTTTCAAAGGTACGAGACGCAGAATAACTTTGCAGCCGAGCGAAACACACAATTTTTCACCTCACAACAGCGAGGAAAAAAGTGAATTGCTAAAAAGAACATTTCAAAAAGTTTTTATTTTCGTGCTGGCCAGTGTCGTGAAATAGTTATTAAGCATTTTCAGTAGATTGGCGGTAGGTATATAAAAATATTGAATAGACAGATTCGAATTTCAAAAACTCTTTCCACGCTAGCGGATAAAATGCACTTTTGCACTCAGATTTCGAATGATAAACAGAATCTTTCCGAGCTTGTGAGGTGAAAATAATATTTCAGATCACCAGCGCTCACCTCGAGAAAAAAACAAACTAATTTCTAGTTAGTAACTGTGATTTATCTACAGAAAAAAAGGCGGTGCCACACTGTCTGTCCCGAAACCGACCCATCGACGGTACTGTGAACAAATTTTTTTTGTCTAAAAAAAATTGGCATCCCCTGTGACATAGGAGAACACCGGGTACCGTTGCCGCGTCTCTTTGATGCCCCCTGCGATAAATTATTGTTTTTTGCCATAATAGATTTTATGTCTTTCGGGATTAGTTTGGACAAAATTAAATTATTTCAAAATTATGTATTTGAATAGTTTATGGCGATTTTCTAACTCAACTGAACAGTAGAGGAACCAAGAATTTATCATAGTACGAAATGCGTTAATTTGAATAGGTATGTAAATTTTGAGCAGCTCTCTCTGTAAATTCATGGAATAGGCCTACCTATTTCATGAACCTCTCGTAACTAAAAGTTTTCATACAAACAGTCAATTGTTTTAATTCAATTAGAATCGTTTACGAGGATTACCTAGTTACTAAGGTACGAGTATATGGAAAGTACCTACTTAGAAGTAAAAAATATCTCAATAGGAATGATATCATCTATCACTCGATGGTTCACATTTCTGTGATATCATTAAATCTGTATCAATACGAAATACGTATTATCAAATTGAAGGAAATTGTGCAGTTATCTTAGGGCTTGCTCCAATAATATTTTCAGATGAGATATATAACATGTAAGTAATATCTCATATATTTAGTACGTTTGCCTTTTTACAATTTCATTAGTACAGATTTGTGTTCCTACGAAGCGACTCTAAGCAAATTCAAAGGGTGTTGTATATTGTAAATAAAGGAGTAAATCTAATAAAAAATAGTAGATGAAGAAGAATCGTACTGGCTGAGATTAGTGACGTATCACTGTCGTATCGGATAAGAAATCTTTTGTACGATTATTCATCTTCTGGAAACCAGACCGAAATAAATATGTACTCTATAACTAGGAGACTACGACTAATAACTGGAGGAAACCCATCCCAAACCCATTGGTTTGGGAGAATATTCCATCCAGAAAGTGAAGTAAGTATTTAAAGGAGAGAAATTAACGTGTATAGAGAGCGTGTGACGTGTGAGTATTAAATCTCCCAAAGCGAAAATCCACTACATATTTCCGCGGTTAAAGACCCTAATTTATATTTTTTCTCCAGAAACCGATTAACATGTGCACGAACTATTAAACTTTGTCATCGGCAATTAGTGAAGGCGAAACTAAATAAATTTGTAGCGAACATACCTCGACAAGACATCTGACACCCATTCCGAACGTCTGTTAACAAATTACCGTTCATTTCACATAACAGTCCAATAACATAACCCTTATGACGTAAATCTTAAGTATGGAAATTCCCTATTTTGTGGGACTTTGTTTGTGTAACATTTGTTCTGTTATTCTAATAGGGATGGAAGTGTTTATGTCGAGAATATTTTGACAAAATTTATTGGTACCACGCCTTCTCGCTGGTTTTTTGGAGGCGAGCCCGAGGGCGGATGCCGTGACATCTGTCGTACAGAAAACGTAGTCACGCCCCGCGCGAAAAACGCAATGAATTTAGAAAATATTGACGTTGATGTATTTTTTGTTGTTCGAGTTTTAGATGTTCCTTATTGATATACGTACTTAAATCCCACCCATAATGCTCTAGTATGTTTCTTTTTATAGATTAAACACCGATGGAAATGTTTTGGGAATTCTGAATCTATTTTTGAACTTTGTATTTGTTTTTGGAAAGAAATTGAAAAGAAGTATTTTTGAATATTCATTATTAATTAATAGGTACTACTCTACATAAATGGGAACATTAGTTTTGCACACACAAACAAACAAACAACCTCTCACCCTAAACGCATACACGTTCTCCGTTCCGACGTGGGGAAAAAAAACACGACAACTTCTTTCAAACTATATTGGAAGGTAAAATAGAGAGAAAGAGAGGCAGAGGAAGACATATAGACAGAGTTACCTTGCATGGGTAAAAGAAAAGGTTGATATCGGGTCGTATTGTATCAGGAACTCACGGAAAAGACACTAGATTGGCCATGAAGCAACTGGGATTGGCGAATAGTCTGCGGGCAAGATCATAGGTCATAAATAAGATGAAGATGATAAAATAACAATAGCTTGAAGACTCCGGAAACTTTATTTCCTGTCACATGAATTTCATGAGATTCCTTCCGGTTAACAATGTAGTCTACCTTTTGATTGTCCCTAAATTTTTTGCCCAAAGATACAAATTGTTTGACACGGCTGTGTCGGTGGATTCGTTGTGTGTGACACCTTTAGTTTTACAAATAGCTAATTTTCAGCGACAAAATGTCCAAACTAAGTTATCCCACGACTTAATTTTGACCATTTACAATTTGTTTGCAAGTTTACCTGTCAATCACTATCATAAATAAATCGATGGTGGCAATGTATCATCAATTTAAACTAATTAATTCACTCAACCATTGTGTCCCAAACAAAAACCGATCAAACCTATTTGCTAACAAATAGAAGTCAAGTAATGACAGAACGCAGCACGAAATCGACTGATGCATCTGCAAACAATAAGTCGATGGTACAAACAGTCAAACAATGTTTACAATGTGTGTGATTGATAGTGTGACAGATGCCCAGCTATTATTCGTTCCAGAAGTCTCTTGATTCAAGCCATTTTCATTTTTATATCTTCGGAATAAGAGTATCGTTAGAGGACTGCTACTTCGAGCAGATATTAACCCTTGCGGGGCAGCCCATCTGTCACTAGACCCGTTAGATGGTCAGCGAGTATAACTGTCTAAAAACCCCTTTTTCTGCACTCTCACTGCCACAATCCGGGAAATGGGTTATTTATGTGCAAATTTACAAATTGGATGATGAGTAATGATACAGACTGCCGTTGCTGTTACCGTTTTGATCTTTTGCTCGAACAAACAGATAGACGGACTAAAAATCCAAGAATCAGTGATTTGAAGTCAGAGTATAGAGTTACCTAAAAATGTCGCAACCTTTTTTTGTAACAACATTCCTATACAGGGTCCTTCTTAATATGCTGACACTATATTAAGGGGACGATCAGACCATCAAACTGAACAACTTTCTCAATGGGATAAAAGTTTACGAAAGTTGAAAGTCCGAGTACCTATAGTCGACCCCCTGAAGTTAACCAGTAGCACAGCGTGAAATCAAGACAATCAAGTAGAACGAACCCGTTCATAGAATCGTAATACTTGTATAATCTGAAAAATAACATTCTTTTCTCAAAATCAAATGATACAGTATTACTTGTCACCGATAAAACGACAAAGCAATGCCCAATTACTTTTGTTTATATCTAATATTACATTTCGTTTATTCTCATTTTTATCTGTCGCTATAAAAGGGAGGAATAACGGTTGTTAAAGAGTAGCTGCACATTGTACACACGAGGCGACGTGGCCATAAATCTTTTTATTTTATGACAAATTGTTGTCTGAACTCGCAGTCACCCTCCTACTGAGTACATACAATGGATCTAGAACAAATAGTAACATAATAGTTCGTGATGGCCAAATATCACAACACTGAACATTTGTAAACAAAAATACAATGATAGTGCCCTACTATGTCGGCTTTGAGGTTAGAATAATGTATTGTGTAAATAATTTATTGCGTTTAGGGAATCTTAGACATTAAAGTACAATAGGTGGGCTATTAAAAGAAAAAAACTTTGATAACTGCACTGTACGCCAATCACACCTATCACGGGACATTACAAAAAAAAAATGCCTTCTGAAAAATACGTTGTTTTATACAGGGTGTAACAAAACGCACGTGTAATATTTAAAGGGGTTGTTTAAATTAGAATGTCAAACTGAAAAACTTTCATCATGGAGCCAACATCGAGAAAGAATAAAAAATCTGCTGTATCATACAAAACTGCAATACCTACAGCGGGACAGCTGATTTTATGAAATTTCATGACGTTGCGTTGTTTCATACGTGTGTAATATGTTGTTCAGTTTCATATGGTCTAACTAAACCACCCCTTTAAATATTACTATGATGTTTTGTTACACCTTGTATATTAAGATGTCTTAAAATTACAAAACAATTTCGCGACATGTGACTTGTTGACTTTAGAATATTAATTGAGAGTATCAGACATCTGCTAAGTATTTTTTTTTAATAATCTGCTTCGTTCCAGCTGTATTATTATGATTATCTGTAAACGCTAACTCTATATTACTCTCTCTCTCTGGCTCTCTCGTGGATGTTCTGAGGTTTCAGAATATCTCTGACTACCCCCTCGGGGAATATAGTCGTGACTCGTGAGCATATGCTACTACTCTATAAATAATAACCTCAAATAACTTGCTCTACACATCATCACACAGATAAATTGAGATATCTAAAAATTAGAAATTTAGTGCCTTCCTTTGTAAATTGCGCCCGAACGACTTGTCTGTCCTCTACTAAACTACGTCTTTTTAGTAGATATACCAAATTTTGACTGGCTTGTCCTTCATTATTGTGCCTTCTAATCCAAGGAAATCAAATACGAAAATCCCAAGAATTCGCCCCAAATTTTAAATTGATCTACTTAATTAACTCAAAAAATGTACTTCATAGCATTTACTTTCTCATGATCTTTATATATTATCGTCTATATAGTCTACACAATGGTGTGTGTCACAACCAAAAGTAACTTTAACTTATAAAGTAGAGATGTTAATATTACAGACTTTTTCAAATATTTAAGGCCTTCCTTTCAAAACAGGTTACAGAAAAATAAGAAATTTACTTCATATAGCAAATAAAGTCGAGATGTTGAAGATCATTGCTATATTTATCATTAATTTGTATGTTTTTCAAATAACGATCAGATAGCTTCTAAAAACCAGCAAAATATGGCCCGGACCTGCGTTTACCTATGCTGGGCGCTCCCCAGCCTTAACATAATTGTCTGTTAGCTCGAACCTATGAGAAACATTGCATTGCAAAAAACACTTTACTATCCAAAGAATGAAAGTCTAGTTCAGTCATGAATTAGGTAGGTATTCTGAGAGCACTTGCCTCTGTTATAAAAATGTACGCATTGAAACTAACAAGGGGATCCTAAATTTGAAATATGGTAGAACATGCAGAATACTGACGAGGCGTTTGTATAAAACACGTTGACATCGCGTGATATATGACGTGACATGTAATATCTAACAATGGGAAATGACGCCGCTTTATGAGACATCTAGCGGGACCCTGCCTCTTAATTATAATATTATGACTTCACATTATTCCTGGAATATTTCGTTGGAATTGAATAAACCTGGAATATATCGTAGGTATATATAGCTTTTACATTGACTAACACATTTAGTCACCGAGAGATGAACAGAATTACCGGCGTACCAGGGGAAATCCTATAGATTTGTGAGTTTTTATCTCAGACCGCAACATTAATCATCAGCATCATGCATGCTCACGGCTATGTTTCCCGAAGGGGTAGTCAGAGATATTCTGAAACCTCAGAACATCAACGTTTCACTAGTAGTACCGAAACTCTGTCCAATGTGACGGGGAGTGACCCCATCGCCACTTATAACGGACTTGGTTAGTACAATACATGCCTCGAAATAGAAACATGCCGGTTTCCTCACGATGTTTTCCTTCACCGAAAAGCCAGTGGTGTTACACCACAAATCGTACATAAATAAAAAATAAAAAAACTCATTGGTACGAGTCGGCCTGGACGGGGATCGAACCATCGCCTCCTAGACGGCAGGCAAGGTTACTCGCCACTGGACTAACACGGCTTCGTCATCATCATCAGCCTATAATATACGTCCCACTGGATGGCACATGCCTACACTCAGGGATGGTGTTTGGACATTAGTCCACCACGCGTGCCCGTTGGTAGACTTCACACATTTTTATCAGAATTTCTTCTTCAGCAGCATTGTGTGACAATACTGGATTGCATTATGTAAGCCTACTTGTACCCTAATCAGTAATTAGGGACTAGGGTACCTAAAATCATTGATGTTGTACTAATTCAGGCTTACGTCATAATCTAAGGTTCACATCACGTTCAGACTACATTCTTTTTCGAATTGGATAATATGTGTCACAATGTTCCAAGACATAATAAAGTAAAATAAAAATGTATCTTTGCTGATCTCGATAGAGCATCAAAACCTTACTTATTTCTTTCAAACATTAGGTTGATCTTCGCATTATTACCACCACACCGTCAAACATAAAATTTCACTTAATAAAACCAACTGACAAGGGGTAGAATATTACAAAACCTTAATGTATTTTCGCCACCCTCAAACGGATCGACCATAATTTTGTAATCACCATAAAATCTGTATCACCGCACTAATATATTTATGGCATTATAGCTCCCACTAATATTTATGCAAATTGAAAACGCACAGAATGGCATCGTTTACGGGCCCTAATCCCTTACTCTGCACAATGGAGTCGCGAGAGGACATATGCTAGATTTTGCTCTTTTCTTTGCTTGGAATGTTGTTGTAATTTGAAATATGTTATCTAGATTTTTGCTGGTTACCAATTTGTATTATACATTTATGGTTGCATAGAAAATTTCATCGAATAAAGCGATATTTGTAGAAATGTAACTAGACTTGATTTGTAATTTGCTTGACGAATTGGAACTGACATCAGACTTGACCAATTGTACCCTAAATCGTCGATTAGCGTTAACGACAGTAGAAAACATAAAATGTATGGACTTGACGTATGGTGACGAAAGCAAACGTCACAATGTTTCGTTCGCCAATGTCAAATCCATACATTGTGTCATTTCTACTAGCCAATACGTCAATAGAAATGTTACTTTGGCTATAGGCCCTGGATGGTCTTGCTGTTCAGAAACTTTGCTGAAAACCCTAAATATTGTAAATAATATGCTAAAAGAAAACCTTATACGATAACTGCAGGCCACTGCAGTGTACTTCTGTGCTCTATAAAATATATATTTTCCAAGACGCTGTTAGATAACCCTACTGTTATAAACAAAAATGAATCGCATACGTCAAATCACAACACCCCATTCCACTTGTCATCGTAGTGGATCTGCGCACCAAATAGGAAAAGTAATTTGTGTCCATATGGGACCTGTGATTGCCTTCTGAACACTTTCACCCTCGACCGGCGGCCAGAATGGTCTTTTGGTGGCCAATTTCACGTCCCCCAACTCATTTCCTTAGATCTCTTTTAATATTGCGGTGTGCTTCAACAGTATCATAGCGGTTTAGGGTCTGTAATAATATTTGTATCGTAATAAAAACGGGGTCAATTTTCGTACGAAATGGCAAACGTCTCTTCGTGAAATTCGAGTGTCGCATTTTAGCGACTTTTTATCTTTTCTAATTTATAACAATGTTTGTTTGTTTAGTGATATACGTTTTTCGTTTGTGCAAATATCGTGATAAAATGATTCATATTCGCACTACGTCTAAACGTGATCTTTAAAATTCCACTTCTAAAATAAACAAATATACTATCGCACTACTTTTTGCCAGCTACTTCGTCCGCATGGACGTTTAGGTGCAAAATATCTTTTTCCCAAAATTTCCCCGGTTTCAAATGGACCCTTTCCCAAAATTTCCCTTTGGACTGTTGTAGGAGCCTAGTGACGGGAGTCAGTCATCGTCAAATAAATTATAATATCAGTTTTTAAGTATAATCAGAAGATTTTAAACACACGAAGTTTCAACAAAATCGGTAGTTTTTACGTTATGCTCGAACAAACAAACAGACAGACAAAAAATCCAAAAATATGTGATTTGGTGACATCTATAGGTACACCATATCGTAACCATTTTTTTTACGCCTTCAATCTACAGACACATTTCTTGAGTTTTACACTAGGGTAGATGTAGATATCTTAAAGTATTGCGAAACCTCTAAAACAATGAATCCTATAAACACAATAATTTTATCTTCCCCAACATTTTAGCCACTACCACAATTCGCTAATAATTTCGTGGGGTATTTTTACTAGTCTCAGGTGGTGGGTAATTTGCTTGCGGCGGGAAGGGTTACCCTTGATTTATCTCACTAACGCGCCCCACGGGACGCACTAGTTCTCTCTCTAAACCATAAACACTAATTCATCTAGCCTAGTTCGTACAAATTAGTTGCTTTGTATTTGATGATTTAATCATAGAGCATTATTTTTATGATGTTATTAATTTAAACAAAATGTTGCTCATGAAATATGGTTAGCTAGTAATGTTGGCAAACGTTGAGTTTAATCGACGAATAAAGTTAATCACCTGTTAAACGTACAAGAGTCATAAATAAAGTGACTAAATGGTGTCAAGAGGACAGTAAATAGTCCTAAATATGTTCAGACTGTCACAAGACGTTTTTGAAGTAAAAGCGTAGAACGGGACGACCTTGAGACTGAAAGACACGCATCCAATAAACAAAGGAGAGTATTCCACGAGCCGTACGTGTCATGTAGCCGGTACAATAACGAAACATGAAAAATTTCCAGACGCCCACATCAGACTGATAAATGGCTTCCGAAAATCCAAAAGGAAGTTACAGCTTACTTGGGATTTGGTCTAGAACCTCTCACGTCCCATAACTGCTGCACTCCGCTTTATTACAATTACCATAAGCCTCAAAGTCCCGCACTCCACGCTCGGCGGATGAGACTTCATCATTTTGAACCTACTTACAAGAGCGGTAAGACGGTTATTGCTTGGGTGAAATAGAAACCGCGTCTGGGGCGAAGTCTCCCAATAGCGGCGGACAACTTTGGCACTTATCCTGAGATATTTTAAGACTGAAGTTTCAGTGTGCGATTCGGTCGTGCAAAAGTTATGCGTCGTTCGTGCCTTTCGAACGGTCCACTCTTTACGTTTATGTACAACGATATGTCGGCGGCTATTTGGAATACTAATTGAGGATGTTTAGGGACTTCAAACGGCGCCTATTTCTTTTTATACCTAGAATAGTAAAGAAAACACAACCAAATTTCTTTATCTGTCGTTTTGAGAGAAAATGCTGCTTTCCCTCAGAAACTGTTGTGTAAAAAGTGATTCATTAAATTGTCTCGACCTTGTCGGAAACGACAAGGCATGATGACAGTAAAGTTTCATAAATAAATCCAACTCTACTTTTCCCAGTCGATAGCGATACCACGACGTGAATGGAAAACCAGCAAACCGCGAAATGATGATGAATCGCGTCGGAGAAAAGGGTCGTTAGAACGAAACAGTGATATATAAAGGAAAAGCGTTTGAAGAGGAGGGAAAGAGAGAAAATTAACGGATGCTCTCGTGAATTTGTGTACGTTTTCAATGAAGGTTCTTTACGGTAGGTAAAATAGGAATAAAATGGATCGTCCCTAATCCGGCGGCCATTTATAACTTACACGCCATTAATTTGAGTGATAATTCATGAATAGCGACGCGATTGGTCGTAGATACTGGAGGGAAGCGCACGGTAGCTATGCCCTTATCAATTATAATCAAATTAATTCACACCGCGAATGTGTACCTAGTTGTACCTACACTGATAGGTTAGGTGATATGTGTACCTAGGTAATCATTTCGGATTTGCGATTAGTATTATAATAATAAGATAGGAAATAACGTCATGTGCTTTTTAGAATAAATATACCTATACTAAGCTTTTTTTAACAATACTACATAATGAATAAAACCGTAAAATAACATTTTAAGTTTAGCGCATATAAATTAGACTATCTTATCCGCTAGAGAAAGCATGCTGGTGGGATGGAAAGAAATTGATAATTTCATAATTCCACTTAAAACAGCCGTTTCTATCTCTTATCAACATAATTATGATGCATATAATCCACACAGGTGTATTTAGAGATTGACGGACATTATGCCTACTTACAAGATACACAACAGTGACCCGCTAGCCTCCATGACATAGGATTACGTCATTTCCGTGGACCACCTTCAGATTTACACTTTCCACTACCACCATGAAAGTTTGATTTCTTCAATGTCTTCAGCGTAAGAAAAGTAGAATTCTTGTTTGGTAATTCTTGTAGCACAGAAAGAAACGTTTATTTGATGTTTGACGAAAAAGGTGACTGTTACGCGACCATAATAGTCATAATTAAGGAAATAATATAAGTAGGAAGTCAACAAAACACGAAAATCATTTGAATCGAATAACTAAACGACATACATTTTTAGTGTTTTTTGGAAACCTAATGTTTTTTCCATTTCAAACTCTTAAACCGACGTTGTTACCCGCTATAATTTTTGTATAAATTATATTTAATTTCTAAACACTGCTAAATATTTGTTAACACAGAACAGATAAATTAGGGTTACAGTAAAAATAAATGAAAAATATAAGGGACTTAACACTATAACACTTGCTATGTCCATGAGTACAAACCTGATCTTCATCCCTTTGTTAGCGTGTTTATGTGCCCTATATACTTATCTTAATGTTAATCGTTCTAGAATAGATATGGTAATCAAGCTTGAATTAACACATTAAGTCAATTCAAACAGTCCGTAGATGTTGAATCACCGTAGCGTAGTACTACACCACAGTATGCTGTCCGCTGTCCAAACATTATGATAGCCGGAAACGGGCACTCTGGCCGCTTCCGTAATCGTTATCAGGATTATGTTATTAAGCAGACATCTCTCCGGTGGTCCTAATTGTGGCTAAGATTAACACTTGATTTCAAGCAGTTCATTACTTGATTATATTAACGAGAGATCAGTTGAATGGACTCTCTTAGTGTAGAGATAGCTTCGACGTCGGTGACGTCGCTGCAAGCATTCAATCAAATCAAATATACTTTATTTTACACCAAAATACAAACAGTAAAATACAGAAAGAAAAAAAAGTTGGCACAAAATAAGGCGGTCTTATCGCTAAGAAGCGATTTCTTCCAGACAACCTTAGGGTAGAGGAAACGGTGAACGAAAAAAGGTCGGCGGTGTTTGCAGAAAATTTTTCAAAAAGGAGCAGTTATCAGTAAATAAAACAAAAAGCAAGTATACACAATAAACCTATTATAAATAATACAAATATACGTAATAGATAGGCATATATAAAATATATATAATCGTAATAATATAATATATCGTTTCCGAACATTCCAAAACGACCATTTTCATTTTATGGATTGAAAGTCTGCATGTCATGAAGTAAAATACTCGTTTCAATGTATTATTCGTATCGTATACTTATGCGATCTTTGTAATGCCTGTGTCTTGACTACTTGAATGTTTGGTTGCTCACTTCGAATATTCAAAATTCATTGATAATTAATGCTCCTATAGGTACAGTACCTACCTATGTGGTTATAGTATAGACAATTTTAGATAAGCCTATTTTATCCGTAAATTAACTAAATACTTGCATTCTAAAAAAAAAGAAATGTTTTGTTAAATATTACCAAACTTTTGTTATTTCCAAACTGTTTAACACATAATAAAACATTAATTTTGGTTATACTATTTATGATGATAAAGTTTTGCTATTTATAACCAAACGTTTGTTTATGTGCTACAAAACAGTTTGGAAGTTACTAGGTTTGGGTATATTTCACTAATTGTTTTTTCAGTGCAATACAAAGGACTGCTAGCTAACTCGTATTTAACCCGTTAAAATGACAGATCGCTTAACTAAATAGATATGCACGGTTGATACTTAATCAAGCTATTTAGTAATTGACATATTAATTTGCGTGCAACATTAAATTTTGCTGCCAATACAATTAATCAATGTAATCCTAATCAATTTTTAAGAATTAACGAATTTATGTTTATAGCATGTTTGACACCAGCTAAGACAATAGTTATTAATGAGAGCATGCTTCATAGTGGATTATAGATACAATGTGGTGACACTTACTTATTACATGTGGATTATTTGACTATTGTTATGTTTGTTTTATTGTTTATGTTTATTAAAATCGACGTAGAATAAAGTATTGTTTTCAGGTCAGAAAACTTTAATGAATTTTAATCTTCACACATACACACAGATTGATCTGATTATACAGGGTCCAACTTAATATGCTGACACTTTTTTAAGGGGATGATCTGACCATCTAACTGAACAACTTTCTCTATGGGACCAACATCGAAATCGCGAAAAAAAAATCTGCTGTCCCATACATTTGGCTCAAGTTGGTTTGCAGTTTAGTATGGAACAACAGATTTTTTTTTCGTGATTTCGATATTGGTTCCATAGAGAAAGTTGTTCAGATTGACGGTCTGATCATCTCCTTAAAAAAGTGTCAGCATATTAAGAAGGACCCTATATGTTTAACACAATGAACAAGTGTTGAGTAGGTATATACTAGTAGAATAATATATCAATATTCTGATTATAGTGATAATTATGTTAGAATTTGTAAACGTCTAAAGTAAAGCTGTTGCAAAAAGTTTTTGAGAAATAAAACAAAACAGCGGGTTACCTCAAATCAGAATATTATTATTATTATTATTATTATATCAGCCGTCGGTGTCCCATTGTTGGGCAAAGGCCTCCCTCCGCTCTCTCCATGCATCCCTGTTTTGCGCTTCGTTGGGCCAGTTCTTAAAGAAGCTATCTATTTCGTCCCGCCACCTTCTCCTAGGTCTGCCTCGACGCCGATTTTGTATCAGAATATAGTATAATATAAATATAACTATGTTATAGCATTTATACTATAGTTAGTATAACAAATCAACGAAAATTAAACTAAAATCTCAATCTATCCACTAAAAAGTAACTTTATTAAAATACGCCGTCAGCTGTAGCAGGGTTACGGTTGTAAATTATTTGTTGTTATCTTATATTTGCCTCACACTATCTGTCTTTATGTAAACATAAAATTATCTAAGTATTTACGTTCTTTTTACACTTTTTTTAAAACTTACTAGGTCTTCTCATTTTGATTATTAGGTTATGGTTACGATCACAAACAATTTTGGTAATATTTTGATCACATAAATGTACTTATTCAAGATCTATGTAGTCCAATACACGAAAAAACCTCACAACTCTTCTCCGTAATTGATAATTGAACAAAATTATTTTGAAATTAGCCAAAAACTATTTTGACTTTCATGCAGATCGGGCTCTTATCGTTTAAGAATGTATTATGTAAAGGTATGTAGTAATGTAATACTGTCCTATATTCTGTACAATGCTAGTGAAAGGTATATATACTATGTATAAGGTCTAACAAAATAAGCTGAAACTATTTTAAGGGGATGATCAGATCATCAAACTGAAGCAACTTTCTCAACGGGGCCAATATGGAAATCGCTAAAAAAACGTAGCTGTCCCTTACATAGAGTAGAGTAATGTTTGCAGTTTTGTATGGGACAGCAGTTTCTTTTTTTGCGATTTCGATATTGGTCCCATAGAGAAAGTCGGTTTGATGGTCTAATTACCTCCTTTTAAAATAGTTTCAGCTAATTTTGGTAGACCTTATATTCTGGTTATGCTATATTTAGAACTAGCTTTTACCTGTGAAGTTTAGAAAATACCTATTATATAATATGTGTGTCATATTTCATCCAAATCAGTTCACTGTCTATGAGAGATTGTGTCGCTAACATCCAAACATAGTCACAAACTTTCACATTTATTATATTAATATTACTAGGACATCCCTTGACGACCTCTCGGAATATAGTCCAGAGTCCAGAGCATAATGTTACCTATATAACTTTTTATACGAACGACGAGAACAATCAATAGACCCCTACTTTATACGATGGCTTTATTTGTTTTCACAATAAAGCAGTATAATGTGCCATCGTAAAAGTTATGAAGCGCCGAGCGATGACACAATCTGTGACAGGTGTTTTGTACAGTCACTTGCAACTTTGCTGCGTTTTTGGTGTCGATTATTATACTGCCCTGCTATGAAAAAACGCATAAGTGTACTATGCACTTTTCATTTCTTAGCAGGGCAGTATATGGGATCTGTTGCTCCTGTTATTTATTAAGCCTTTTAATGTCTTCGAATGTGCAGCAATCGAGCCTAAACTCAAATTTGTAGTTCGACAACCAATTTTGACGTAACTTATGAATGGATAAGTATTCATAATTACGTCAAGGTCATTCACAAAATAACGTCAAAATCGGTTGCCGAATGATGGATCCGAGTCTCGGTTCCTTATGCTGTGTTTTTGTGGACGAAAGGCAAAGCTGCTGTGACATGCATGGCTGATAAACACTTCATTCCGACCTGAAACCTTCTATATTATGCTAAAGGTGAATCTTATTGCTAAAACTACATGCTTAAAAGTATATTAATTAGTAGTTATAGCAAAGTTTATGATTACCCCAAAAGGGATTATGGTGTGAGTTTCTGAATGTATTATAGGTATATTCGTTTTCGTTATATTGTTGTACCTACACCTGAGTACATACACAATAAAGTTCATTTATCATTTAACAGTTTGTTAGTGTGACTATTATTATATTACATAATAGTCATACATATGTTACCAATTTTGACGTAACTTATGAATGACGTTAAGTCAAAATTGGTCGGCTAATTATAAATTGAATTTAGTTTATGATTAAAAACAGATATTGGATTTCGGACTATAAACTGTGTGCTATTACCACGTAGGGTGTCGCAATTTTAATAAAAGGTACCTCTTTTTTTTAATGTTTATATCTAAACGCACTTTTACCACCATCCGTACGGTTCATCACAATAAACTGGAGTGAGCGCTTTTACAGCCCCAATAAAACAATGAACGCGCCTTATCAAGCGTTATCATTATCAAACCAGCAAACATACAATTTATTTGAACTAGTTCGTCGTTTGTACTGCACTGGCATGGCACAGTACGTTTGTACGGACCGACATTTGTTCTAGTTCGAGATAACATGACACATTAGTAATTGTTTCATCTAGATATGTTGGATATACACTATTTATACCAAATGCGAGTGAAAGAAACACTTGAACATAATGTTGATATCAAAATGGATGACAAAACATCCGCGAAATCCGCGTGAAATTAAATAATTGAAAAATCTTTTGCTCATTACTAATGAGCAATGTAAATTGAAAAGATTTCATTAGTGCACCCCTAAGTCCTCCTTAGAATCTATACCCTATTCCAAATTTCATGTTTCTATCTTCCAGAAGTTTGGGCTGTGCGTTTTCTGATAGCCAGTCAGTCTTTTGGTTTGAAATGTTTTGTATTAAATTAAAGAAATGTATTGAAATATTTGCTGTTTGAGATTCTAATGTTTTTGTGTGGGTATTATGTACAAATAGTTTTCAGGTTGTTGATTCTCAAACTTCAAATTATTTTTCTCCGTGATTCACAATGTTTGCTATTTTAATCTTAAACTCAAACTCAAAATAATTATTCAATATAGGAGCCTGAAGCAAACTTATTAAACGTCAATTCTTTTTTAAGCTACCAGTCGGAACGTGTTGTCGCTGTAGAGAAGATGCGGCCAGAAACTATACATCATAATCTGATTGATATCAGAATACGAAATAGATATACGATATAGGTAGATTTATTTCAAATTTTGTCTTTTATTTAAGAATTACAATGATATTATTACGTAATAATATTGTATAATTCAATTGTTTTTGCTTTTTCGTAAAATATAAAACCTTGAAGGTATTTTCTTCCCATACCAAAAATTTATAAACGAATATTTTCATGTGATTCCGAACGACCGCGACCGACCTTTATTTTTTCTACTTTCTTCTTCCATATAGTGCATTGGGGTAATTGCGAACCGGGGTATATTCCGAAAGTTTATTAAAACTACCTGACTTGTCTGTCGAGACGGCACGTTGCTCTGACACTTACGCTAGCAGCGACGAACGGCGGCTTGAGCGTCAAAGCCGATAAAAATGGCGTCTAAAGTCAGGTAGTTTTAATAAACTTTCGGAATATGGTTCGCAATTACCCCAATGCACCCTATAAAATTGTATGAACTTCTCATCTGGATTTAGTTACAGATAATAATGATTACTGTATTGTATAATAATGTTCACACCTCGTAACTCGTTTGATATTATCTTGAAGCACACGCACGTGCACGCGATGTTTGACAAAGAACAACAAGAGACAGGATGGGTGCGAGAGTTCCTCCCGTTCCTGGTGTTAACCGTTACGATTCACATTTTAAAATTCATTTGTTTTTTTAATAATAAGTCCATTATCAAAACCGTTCCAATATTAAATATTAAGGGCATGTTTCACCACTTTTGGATAATTTCTTGTTAGCTTATCTGACAGCTCATTTGACATATTTCGCATGAAGAATAAATGTCAAATTAGCTGTCGGATCAGATAACAAAAATTTATCCGAAAGTGGTGAAACTGGCCGTTACTGTTTTAAATTAAATTTTAATGACCCGCGGAGACAAAAATTACAAACCTACCTATGTATAAACTTGCTTGCTTATATCTTTGTCTTTATAGGCTCTTATTGTTTGTTGTTTTGTTTTAGCGTTGGTTCTATTTTTCTAGATGAAAAAAAAAAGCAAATAGCAAAAATTTATTCGTACTTACCTATGCTCCATTCCAAGTAGCAATGAAAATTTAAGGCTATTTTTAATTAAGAAACAAAGATTTGAAACACTTAGGGCCTGTTTCACCACTTCTGGGTAAGTTCTTTTTAGCTCATCCGACAGATAGTTTGACATATTTTGTATGAAATTATGTCAAAATATCTGTCGGATAAGCTAACAAGAACTTACTCAGAAGTGGTGAAACAGGCCCTTACTCTCACTTATTCTTAGAATTGCTTTAGTAACGTCCAAGATATATCGGATAGTAGTTACATCTTTCTGATAAATCAATTATATTAGCTTATCAGAATTGGCCAGAAAGCTAAATAGGAATCGGAAAATTTCGACGTCCTTATTTGGAATGAAGTATAAAGTATTGAAAAATGTCATTAAGGCTAGGATATCCCAGTGCAAGCGTCTCTTTCTTGCAAGCATAAGTTTACAATTAGCCATCCCGCTCCAATTGAAAGCAGGATCGCAAAAAAACGTGTTTTTCGTCAATATTTCAGACTTTAAAACACAGTTTAAAACACTTTAGTTCGTGTTCAAAAAACGGCCTCGACGGGATAAGAGCGTCTTAACCACGTAAAGGTAAAAGTTTTAAATTCAATAAAAACGTTTAAATAGGGTGACATTTTTAAATTGCTAAAATTTATTCATCACTTGTAATAGTTATAAATTAACTTTACATGGGTACCTCGACTGTAAAATTGGAAATTTCACCACCGACATTAAATTAAACAAGGCAAACAACATAAAAAACGAATTAAAAACACAAGAATGTCACTTGCACCGCGATTCGCTTTTTTTAATTATCAAGGAATGTAACGCTATCAATAGCGAGTTCGTGACTTTTACCAAAACATTGGGCTCAACTGCTGTCAACTCGAAGACGACTTTAAATAAACACAGATAAAAAATATCTACTTAAAATTGAACAATAGAAAGCGATGTAAAAATTTTAAATTTAGAACTTGTGCTGGCAATTTTTTAGCTAAGAGAAAAGAGACGAACATCAATGGAGTATTGAACAAATTGTTTTACCTTCCTTATACAGGGTGTAGTGTATGAAGACACGCTTAATGGGGAGGTTCAGACCATCAAACTGAACAACTTTCATTATGGAGCCGACGCGACGTCGAGAAAAAATAAAAATCTTCTGTCCCATACATTTGAGTCGAGACGGTACTGCAGTTTTGTATGAAAGAGCTGATATTTTTTTCGCGTTTTTGATGTTGAAAGTCGTTCAGATGGTCTGAAGCACCCCCTTAAGTATTACTAGGATTTTTATTACATCACCCTGTATAAGTTTAAAGTAAATGTAACAAAGGACCTTAAACACAGAACACACGTGGATGTTCTGAGGTTTCAGAATATCTCTGACAACTCCCTCGAGGAATATAGTCGTGAGCATAAACTATGCTATGCTACATTAAAACAAATATCTAGGTAATAGGCATAACTTACACGTGTGGCGAATACGCGCTATAAATAAGGGCGAGCTCACACTGTCGTTTCTCCAGTGACTAATTAGTTAACAAGTGTTCGGGGACACTTAATTACGCGTAAGCGACGGGGCGTCATCGTTGCTCTACGAATACATTATTTTGTCAAGATCTTCACGTTAAATAATGTTCCTATTAGGGAAGTTAATTGAATTTATGTAGGCGTAGCGGCGTAGATACGTTTTTGTACGAAAATAATAGTTGTTTGGTTTTCATTTAAAATTTAAACAAACAAGTTTGGTTACTTTTGTGAATTATGTTACTAAGTAGGTACGTTTTAGAACAAAAATTAAAAAAAAAAATCTTGCAACTAGAAAAACCGGTAGTGTTAAAAAAAAATATTAAGTAATAAACTTGTCCGTATTATTGTCATACTTCCAATCGGTTTCTAATATGGTAATATTTTCGGTGTTTTGTCCTGGGGCCTATTTCATCAACATGACAATTACTATGTTACAATAATAATTCAGGATAAATTGCCGGTTACTTATGGCGTCCAACATGTAGGTAATGTCTCTTTTCCTAATTACGATATTGTAATTTTTAGAATATTTTTATAAAATTTTCCCATTATTCTAAATTATAGGTCGTGTGAGGCAAGTTATCAGCATTACTTTATTATACTGAATTCCAGCCATACACCCTCAATATGCTGAAAGTAATCCTTACTTCAACTGCCGCAGTGGTGGCAGTTACTGAACATAATTTCAGCTAAATTACGACTACTGTTAAAAGCAGGCCTCTCCCAATGACCACCACAACCACAACTATGTTTATGTATGTATTTCTAACTCTATGTTTGTTAACAGTATGGGCAGAAACGGGCGAGTTCCGGGACAGTGGGCACTCGTCGCTCGCGTCAGGTGGCTCCGGGGTCGACCAGTCACTTTATGCGCCACCACGACCTCGGCGCGACAGAAAACACAATGACGACAGTGAGTACACACCTTTAGTTTATTAGCAGTTTGCGACTGATTCAACAGTTCGCGATTGCGTCAACGTTTTCGTTCCAATGTTAACTCTATTACAATGACGTTTGGACCGAAACGGTCGAGATATATCGAAAGTCCGGGTACAGGGCCTGGTGATTGTGACAAGATGACCTACATTTCAAATTGGTTGATTATACCCTATTCACTTCAAATTAATATTCTTATTCTTTTTTCGGTAGAATAATTAGGTACCATAAATGTCCTTTTATTTCAAACTCGGATAAAAGAATACGCGATGTAATTTTTACCCGTCTAAATAAAGAAAAGTGCAAAAACTTCAGCTCCGGAAGACCACACATAGTGACAGACTTAAAACTGAAAGTAAACTAACTAAAGCGTTTGAAATCTACGGCAAATATGCGCCCTCTGTTCTAATGCTTTCACAAACACGAGCGAAGAGTCACGGAACGCGTGCGGTGTGCTGCGGTATCGCGCCGCATAAGCTGCATTCCTGATAGTGTGATGCCACCCTTATAGGACACATTAGTGATAATGAATAAAAATGTGGGACCTTTTTTATGCTTCTCCTATTTCCTTCTGGGAACCCTAAGTTAGGTGTGGAGTCCATATTCTACAAAGTTCTAATATAAGTAAGTAATTATTACCCTCTTATTAGGTATAGGTAGGTATACAAGTTTTCAGGATTCGAAATACATTTATTTTAAATAGATATATGTTTTTGTTCGACTGAAGTCGACAAATAATTTGCTAATATTTCAAAAAGTTACAGATCAATTTGTATAACGAACTGAATTTATAGTTCACCCGTTTGCATAGAGACGTATGAATTTCCATAAAATTAAATTATTTACGTTACGTTAATGATTATCATAAAACATTCAGATTTCAACTATTACACGAGAGTACCTACATTATTTGAAACAACCGAAGTGTGTGGCAGACAGAGATAAGAATTGTTATCAGTTTAATTAAACGAATTCTACGCGCTCTTTATCTGATCATGCTTTCTGTTTTACTTTTTTAGAGATTAAATATTAAGACATCAAGTTTTCTTTAGATTAAAGAAACAAATCAAAATACCTAGGGATCCAAGCTAATATTTCAATTCGGAGAATATCAACTTATTATGGTACCTACTTTTAAAATGTTTAGATCATTGTTAGGTATTTTAAGTAATGCACATAGATAGCTTTTTGACGTAATTTTTTTACTCTTCCACCAAGTCGGAAGGTGTTCCGTTGTAGAGAAGATGCAACCAGAATACACATTTTTTTTACCTTCTGATTCTGTTCTTAGATTCTGCACCAACGTCGCGTCGGTCGTACAAATAAATAGTTAGGATGTTTCACATTACACCGCGAACCGTCCCGATCCGCTTCACCGACCCTGCGTAACCGAGCGTGTGTGAAGCAATGTATGGTTCGCCTTACCTACAATCCAACAACTCATTACATAACTACTAAAAAGTAAATACACTAAAGGAAACGTTGTTATCAAATGGAGTGCCAGGCGTGAAGTGGCATCGTGTATCGATGTCAGTAACACATGTTGTACGTTATTTACCGAATCGAGTCGGCCCGGCGCAAAGGTTGCCTGCGAATGATGGATGGGTTGGCGGCATGGCGGCTCAAAGCGTATCGATACGCTATAGATACGCTATCAAACGTTCTCGATATCGATATCGTAATCGGGCGACAACGCGGTAGCCTCCTGCCTAAGTTGAGACTTTAATCCCACCTTGTTCATTATACACCAATGAGATTGGCCACCGGTACAGATTGATCGGTTTAATAAAATTGTGTCGTTGTGAAATCCTGCCTGTTTTGATTGGGTGGGCGGAGTAATTTAGAATTTTTGCTAAGTATATTAACCTAATACCGGTAGAGCCTCCGTGACTTTTACTATAAAACTCTCGAATTTTCCTGGACTTTGTCCGCACCTAGCTCTCGTCATCGTGTGAGATAAAATATATACCAGTTTTTAAGTCCAATCATAAGCTTTTAAGCTCAGGCCACACAGAGGCGGTCCTGCGGGAAAGCGGGCCGGTGGCGTTTCTGCGGGAAGCGAAAGCGTTCCGGGGCCTGCCACACAGGGTTCGCGCGGTGCGGTGGCGGCGCGGTAGCGGCGCGGAGGCGGCCGGTGTGACATCAAAAGCGGCCATCCATAAAATACAAAATGACAGCGCGGTAAATACCGCCTCCGGACCGCGACGCGCCGCCACCGCTCTGTGTGACACCTCGCATTGACTACAATGGAATACAGCGGCCGCCGCCGCTTCCGCGACGCCCCCGGCACGCCACCGCGCCGCCTCCGGCCCGCGTCGCCGCCGCCTGGTTGTCATAGCGTTCTGACCGGTACGGCGCCGCGCCGCACCGCTACCGGCCCGGATTTCTGTGTGGCAGGGTCCATATAAAGTCGTACATTACAAAAAATCCCGCCTCCGGACCGCCTCCGGAGGCGGCTGTGTTTGAATTGAGCTTTAAGGACAAAAGGTTCAATCAAGATATCAAAATCGTTTAAGTAGTTTTTCCGTGACACTCGAACAAAGAAACAATCAGAATAAAAAACGGAAACCTAAACAGGCCAGCTAGTAAACACAAAAATAGTACCTAATTAATATCTGCTCTGACCGCGATTATTTTTGAGTTTGCTTTGCTTTATTTCAGAGTGAAAAATATTGATCTATTCTATTCTAGGTACGCAAAGGGTTGTTCAAGTTTTGCGTTCAATTCATCCTTATATGCTTTGCTCATATAATTTAATTTACTTTGTTCTTTTATTATCTTTAGGTTAAGATATGTATAACATATAATTTTTAGTAAGTAATTAATAAATCAAAGTAGGAATTTAGCTGTCACAAAATATTTGGAAAACCCAAAACGTATTCACAAAACATGTTTATCATCCCATTATAATAAATATCAATCAAGATACCAAACCCACAATAAAGTTGTGAAAAATTTAATCCGATAAGTGTAGAAATTACAAAAAAGTTTTATTGATAATAAACTCTATCAGTTCAGACATATGTTATATTTCACTAAGGTCGTAAAAAGGGTAATTTGGTACTGTTCTATGTATAATATCGTTTATAATAACTACGTGTCGTGTACTTCACACGAGGATCTAGTCTGATATTATCGGGTACTCACATGAAAGCCATTTATTATAATATCTATTTTTTGACATTGAAAGCCGTTCATTTAACTTATGTGATCACAAACATTTACATGTATTAATGAATGAATTCATATGATCCATAACCTTTTCTTCTAATGGGTATCCTACAGGGCCAATAATAGAAATGATATTAAAAAATAAGCATAGCATATGCTCACGACTATATTCTCCGAGGGTGTTGTCAATTTAACGCTTAGGAACCTATGTCTTCAAAATCTATTGATCACGCCAGGATTAAACCATTCTAATTCTAAGGCACTAATTGCGCCGTATGACTGCAAAATGGCAAAGGAGAGAATCTCACCCAGCACGACAAACTTGCGCTTTAAATATTGAGGGCGCTGACGGGGCACTGTAGGCTGAACAAACATAACCCTAGGCATCAGGGACACGAAACTGCAGATTTTGTCTGGAGGAGTACGTAACCCCCCCATTCATATACTTTGTGAATGTAGCCCACTAATGCACAAACGATACACTCACTTGGGTAAACACTCTGTTCATCCGAGTGAAGTAAAATATTCCACTTCTCAAGAAATCATACAATTCTTAAAGGAAGTGGGTATTAGAAGTGAACTGTAACTATTGTGGCGATCACAAAAGATCTCCACCAGGTCGAAGTGATACTAAGGAGACTCGAATATATAGCCGCTATACAAAAAAAAATGCTATGCTTCTTCTTAATAACTATTATAAAACCGTAAAATCGTGAGGAATAAAAAAGTAGCGGTTCAGTTCATATAAACTCAAATAATACTCGATAGCGCGATTTAAATGACGTGCAGCGCCATCTATTGACAAAATTGTTTGAATGTTTGTTTCGCGCATCACGCAAAAACTACAGAACCGATTTTGATGAGGCTTTTTATGTTTGATAGCTTATGATCTGACTTAAAATCTGGTATATAATTTGTGCGGACGAAGTCGCGGGAAAACACTAGTATGCTTATAAATCTAGAATTCTAGTTATAAATACACGGTGAAATTGAAATGGACAGAATATATTTAAACTAAGATACATCAAACTGAACACTTTAACTATAGGATCAAACCTGAAATCGCAAAAAGAATAAACAATCTGATGTTACATACAGATTTCAGGTTTGCTCCCATAGTAATGGTGATGATGGCAGTGCTAAAATGGAACGAATCTTGTTGGCTAAATGTGAACCTTGTTACAACTGCATAATAAACAAAGTAATTGTATATCACTCCCAAGGAAGTGTGGTCAAGAGTTTTCATGACCATGAACTGTATCATTCAGGAAGTAGGAGACAAGTGATATGGCGTTGTTATTGCCACAGTTCGTTACTGATAACGTCGATGGCAATCAACGCCACACATTGGTTTCGTTTCTGCTGCCATATTGTACAGTGATAGTTGGATGGAGGTTTTTACCTGAAATTGATTTTTACGTCACTTTAAAGAATATAATTGAATACATACATATATACATTGAATGTGGTTTAAAGGTTAATGATACTTTTCCTTACACCCTGTATAGATAGGTATAGGTTAGATTATTTTATTTCTAAAGTGATATAGTACAGAAAACTGCACTTGCACCCTGCAGTTGCAGTCGGTATTGGTAGTCGTCCTCGGAATAGTACCTTTAGACGTAGGTTTTTTGTATACAGATTCTTAATATGCAGACGGGTTTTTAAGGGGATGATCAGACTATCAACCTGAACAACTTTCAATATTGGGCCAAAGTCGAAATCGTGAAAAAAATCTGCTGTTCTTTATACAATGTTGGTAGGGGACAGCATATTTATTCACGATTTCCCCCCACGTAGAAAGTTTGATGGTTTGATCATCCTTTTAAAAAACCGTCCGCATATTAAATTGGACCCTGTATGTTTCCTTCTTCGTATATTGATGGTCATGCGTTCTTCTGCTTAGTAAATTTTGGTCTTTAGTGCGTTCACACACGATGACGCATTGACGGAGCGGCAGACGTCAGTCCGTCATTTGTGAAGAAAGGAGTTGTATGAAACCGCATGTAGAAGCACACACGGTGACGCATTGACGCACTTGGTGTGGTTCTATGGACTGACATCTGCCGCTCCGTCAGTGCGTCATTGTGTGTGGAAACGCACTTAACCGAATTTCTCTCACCTACTTTGAAACTATAATTTCTTACTTCCCGCCTCTTCCAAAAAATAGAATTTAACTATCGTCGACATAGGCTCGTAAATATAATGTTGAAGAGCGACATCTCATTGAGTAGGACGAATTTACAACTGTGTCGTAAAAGTATTAGGTGCGCCTGCGCTAATCCTCGGCTTTGCCCCGTGCTACCGGCGACCATGATTACGGCTTTTTTATTGTATTTTTTTTTTTTTTTTTTTTACTATAGATGGGCTTGCTCTTGACCTCAATCTAGTCCTCAGGACAAAGATGGGGTCGAAGATGTAGCGAGCTTACCCAGAAGTGCACTGGCACTCCTGCACACTGACGGAACGCAGCAAGCTGCTTGTGTATTGTATATGTATTTCTTTTTTATGGAATTTTTTCATGTTACACAATTTTTTACTAGTGTTAACTGCATTAATTTTGACAGTGGTTGAATTCTTCGAATCAAGGCTTAGCACAATCTTTGTCACAATTTTTTTTAAATGGTATACTTATTTAAAAATTCTTTCAGTTACTTTACACAGTTTAGACTATTCAATAATCAATGATTTTACATTAAGGTGATTGGAGAGTTGCCTATTTCATACAAAACTTTGTCGTAGAGCACTCGTAGACGGTATTAATTATCAACTCACCGAACTTGTATCATAATGTACTAATAAATTGTTAATATTATTTGATACGCGCAATCTAGATTTTCTAAGCTATTTTTCCATATAGAAAACATTACTTTTATTAATACCGTCTACGAGTGTTCTACGACAAAGTTTTGTATGGAAGGAAACCACCTTAAATAATAGTGGTTTAAGGCAGGGTTTCTTATTCATTATAAATATCATAGAACGTTAATAGCATTATGATGCATACATTATGTTAGCAATAAGTATAATGTTTAGTTTAGCCATTTAAGTACCTAATTTCATTATTTCCTCCCCAAAACAACCAATTACATATTTATTTATTGTACACACAGAAATAGATGAATAACTACTTGACACATACTCTTACGTCCTTTCGTCTCCGCCTATATTTAGCACGTAGGTACTTATATACACTTCAAAATATCTTGCGACCGTACCTGACTATTTTTCTATAAAGATTGCTATAGTCGAAATATACTAGGAATCTACGAATAAAAATGTTCATCATACAGATACAATTAAATATTCTAAAAGTGTGATCATTGTTACAATTCAATATTTCAAAAGATAATGGGTAGTTGTAGCAAAGCTTCTGTTCACCCCGATAGGGATTATGGTCGCCAGTTTATGTATGTACCAATGACTCACAACAACAGTATCTATTTGCCTGTTATGTTAATTCCGACTGGTACAGCAGAAACCTTCGAACCACACCAAAACCCAATATAAGTACCAAAACTCATCTAAACAAACCTTTTCTCCACCAGACAATCGACCCCTAAATTCAGAACCGACGATAAAGACCGAGTCCACGACACCCGGCGTGGGTCCCGACGAGCCGATGGACGACAAAGGGGACAAGAAGAACAAGAGGCAACGCCGCCAGAGGACCCACTTCACCAGCCAGCAGCTCCAGGAGCTGGAGGCGACCTTCGCGAGGAACCGGTACCCTGACATGTCGACGAGGGAGGAGATCGCCATGTGGACTAATTTGACTGAAGCTAGAGTTAGGGTGAGTACTCTTTTTAGATGTACCTACTTGATATATAGGTTGAGACTCTGTAGGTTAAGGTGGGGTGGAAGAAGTAAGAACAGCTGAGTACTTTTTGTACTTGCTTACGCTCTGAAGGTGTATTTGGGACTGCCTGGAGGAGCGCGTAAGTACCTACTGTGTCCAGCGCCGTGCGATCACTAGACAACTTGATAAAATAGACACCTAAAAAGATAACCAGAGTTACCATCGTTAACGGACTCCAAGAACAAAACTTACCTAAAAACTTTGTTGAAACCATGATAATTCGATTCTTGTCTCGATTCTAAACAAACTACTTTCTAGTTTTGCGTTAATTCATTAACACGTTGTATATGTGAATTTGAATGGAACGAATATAGAAGAAAGTAGGTAGGTACTTCGTTTATATCTTTACATCTAACATACCGCTTGAAGTACACTCAATGTGAAAAAGATTATAGCAATACAGTACCTAAAGACTATCTAACCTTAGGTACCTAGGTACTCAAAGCAATGACCTACATACCTATGAATAATCGATTTACTGCAAGTAAATTGTAATTTTGAAATAGACGACTAAGTGAATGTGGAAAATTTTCTTGAATGACTGTTATGAATACAAGTACCTAATTCAATAAACATTTGGCAATGAGGTTACAATAATACATTTATTCCAACGGCTTAAACACAAAACAATTTTAAAGGGTAACCAACCTTTGCCATCCAAACTATTCAATCTCCGTCCCTATCGATTTTTACCTTATTGGGCCATGTTTAGCGAAGCAAAAGGTGCATAACAATATTAACGATCTAGATGTTTAGGCTAATCGTCTCATCCGGAATACCTCCGTTATTTTTGTGCCGCGTCGGCCGACGGAACACCCAATCCCTTAATCCTTACGGATTTGAAGCGTCTATTTCGGGCTCTTCATAATCCTGGGCTTAAGTCTGATCGCATCCACACTCACTGTCAATAGTTTTGGAAGGGCCGCGTTAGATTCTGCGGTTTCCAGCTTGTACTATTTAGAGTATAACAAATTCATAGAATGCTTCGAGGTTTCTTTGGTATTTGGTATGTGAGGATCGGTGGTACGGCTTAGGCGTCAGTTTTGGTGAATTCTTTCGTTGTGTTCAATGGTGATAAAACGTTTGGTCTAAAAATGTTCAACGTAAGGCGTAAGGCAGATATACATATTAGTGCAAGAGCTTTTAAGCACGTTGAAATGTGAGTTTTTTCTTTTCAAATAATAATTAAAATAATATTAGGTACACAAGAAAATCTTCTTCGTCCTAAACTATAGACATTTTATTGATTTTATTTTGGGTACTTCGACCATATTCCTTCCACCAGTGCAGATCAGTTGCATTCAAAACTTTGCTTCAACTACCACTTTTGTAATGTGGTACGTGCGATTGTAGAATGTTTCAAATTTGATAATGCACATAAATATCTTGAGAAACAACAAATAACAATGTTTTCAAATCTCTTGTTCTACCAAGGCAAGGCTTGTTCCATTGAGTGGGAATTGAAGAGATTGCAATGTTTTTTGAATCAAATCAATTCTGAAATTTAGGTAACCCATTACATTAAAACAGATTCAATTAACGGTACATTTAAAATCGGACGTGTAAATCGATACTTTTCGAGCCGTATACCGATTCCCGACCAAGACCGAGACTGTTTCAAGTGTTCGATATTAATTTCGATCTCTACTGCACTGGATCGCCCGCGTGTGTTCTTCAAAACATTACATTTGTAATACTTTGTAGGGCTGCCTCTTCGATTATTTTAAGATTTTCTTGTAAACCCGAGGCCTTATGTTCAGCTGTAGACGATGACAGGCTGATGATGATGATGATTCTTGTATTCATTAGAAAGATTTTGTAAAATAGAGTCGGTATAAGTAGAGCCAAGTTGATTTAATTTTTAGTTTTTGATTAATTCATAATAAGATAATCAATACAGTTTGCACATTCTCATGCCAAATTCTACCACGCCTCGTAGGCAGAAAATATAGTGTTGATTCGATAAAAAAAAAATTCTATTGTAGTGTTGTTTCGAGTGATTGGTTAAAGTATTTAACAAACAATAGATATTTGAATAATCCGTATGGGTCCTTCTTAAATGCTGACACTTTTTTAAGGGGATGATCAGACCATCAAACTGAACAACTTTCACTATGGGGCCAACAACGAAATCGCGAAAAAAATCAACTGTTCCATACAAAACTGCAAACCTATACTCGAGCCAAATGTATGGGACAGCTGATTTTTGTTTCGCGATTTCGATGTTGGTTCCATACAGAAAGTTGTTCAGTTTGATAGTCTGATCATCCCCTTAAAAAAGTGTCAGCATATTAAGTTGAACCCTGTATAATATAAACCATCATGCTCTGTTACAAACGATTGCGGAATTTCAGTCATTTTTCGAATCAGCGCGCATATACAGAGCGAACCGATTTCATGCTTTGTATTTTGATTCTTATAAAGTTTTGAGCAATATCTACCGATGATGCCGCGCCATCAGCAGTGAATGCACCATTCGCATCGGAAGCGTGGACATGTGTCCAGACAAGTTGAAAATTTTCAGAACACAATGGACGAAGAAGTTTTAATTACTTCGGTTCCGAAATATGAAGAACAACACACAACTTCCATAACAATATCCCCACTCGTCACTGTCCTCCATAACGCGAGTACACGACGCTGTCAGGCACTAGTCAATGCGCTCTTACAGACGAGCGACTCTTTGCGGTCGCAGACTCGCAGTGGGTCGCGCGACCGTCGCGCTCACAGACTTTACTACGGTCGTGTTGCGCGACCCTCTGCGTCCGCAAAGTGTCACTCGTCTGTAAGAGCGCTTAGAGATTTTAAGTACGCGACGCTGTCAGGCACTAGTCAATGCGCTCTTACAGACGAGCGACTCTTTACGGTCGCAGACTCGCAGTGGGTCGCGCGACCGTCGCGCTCGTAGACTTTACTACGGTCGTGTTGCGCGATCCTCTGCGTCGCAAAGTGTCGCTCATCTGTAAGAGCGCTTAGATATTTTGAGTACACGACGCTGTCAGGCACTAGTCAATGCGCTGTTACAGACACTCTTTGCTCTTTAGAGCGACTCTTTGCGGTCGCAGACTCGCAGTGGGTCGCGCGACCGTCGCGCTCATAGACTTTACTACGGTCGTGTTGCGCGATCCTCTGCGTCGCAAAGTGTCGCTCGTCTGTAAGAGCGCTTAGATATTTTGAGTACACGACGCTGTCAGGCACTAGTCAATGCGCTCTTACAGACGAGCGACTCTTTGCGGTCGCAGACTCGCAGTGGGTCGCGCGACCGTCGCGCTCATAGACTTTACTACGGTCGTATTGTGCGAGCCTCTGCGTTCGCAAAGTGTCACTCGTCTGTAAGAGCGCTTAGATATTTTGAGTACACGACGCTGTCAGGCACTAGTCAATGCGCTCTTACAGACGAGCGACTCTTTGCGGTCGCAGACTCGCAGTGGGTCGCGCGACCGTCGCGCTCATAGACTTTACTACGGTCGTGTTGTGCGAGCCTCTGCGTTCGCAAAGTGTCACTCGTCTGTAAGAGCGCTTAGATATTTTGAGTACACGACGCTGTCAGGCACTAGTCAATGCGCTCTTACAGACGAGCGACTCTTTGCGGTCGCAGACTCGCAGTGGGTCGCGCGACCGTCGCGCTCACAGACTTTACTACGGTCGTGTTGCGCGACCCTATGCGTCCGCAAAGTGTCACTCGTCTGTAAGAGCGCTTAGAGATTTTGAGTACACGACGCTGTCAGGCACTAGTCAATGCGCTCTTACAGACGAGCGACTCTTTACGGTCGCAGACTCGCAGTGGGTCGCGCGACCGTCGCGCTCACAGACTTTACTACGGTCGTGTTGCGCGACCCTATGCGTCCGCAAAGTGTCACTCGTCTGTAAGAGCGCTTAGAGATTTTGAGTACACGACGCTGTCAGGCACTAGCCAATGCTCTCTTACAGACGAGCGAGTCTTTGCGGTCGCAGACTCGCAGTGGGTCGCGCGACCGTCGCGCTCACAGACTTTACTACGGTCGTGTTGCGCGACCCTATGCGTCCGCAAAGTGTCACTCGTCTGTAAGAGCGCTTAGAGATTTTGAGTACACGACGCTGTCAGGCACTAGTCAATGCGCTCTTACAGACGAGCGACTCTTTACGGTCGCAGACTCGCAGTGGGTCGCGCGACCGTCGCGCTCATAGACTTTACTACGGTCGTGTTGCGCGATCCTCTGCGTCCGCAAAGTGTCGCTCGTCTGTAAAAGCGCTTAGAGATTTTGATGACGATTTGAAATCCTGGGACTCGATCGCGCTAATTTAAAACATCGAAGTTCAATCTTTATTTAATTTCAGTTCTAATCACATTGCAATCCGGTTACTATTCAACTGTGCTGAACGTACCGTATTTCGTACCGCGGTAAACTTGACTTATGTTTGGCTGATTGACAGCCTGAAACGTCTGAGCGATCTGTCAAATGGCTGTCATGAGGTGTAAAATGATTAGCGCGATACCGAATTGTGTAAAAAGTTGTAATTCGCATGCGGTCCAATGAGTGGAGATTTATTTAGCGCGATAGGTTCCCTGTATTCGAAACTGCATTGTTATAACTTTCTTTTTAGATTTCAAAATAAATTCAGGATAATTCAGATGCAACCCTGCCCGGGGGATTAAGCAGCGCTCGTCCGCGCAGCTCGACGCGCGCACTAAATCACTGCGCGCGCGCACCGATAAATTGTCAAACATTATTTTTGTTGCCCACTCATTAGGGTCATTGCCTGCTTATTGACTCAATTAGCGAGTTAAAATATTATATGTTAAGATGTTTAGTATCAATGCAAATTATTTTGTGTCAGACTGAAGCACATACACATGTGGGGTTTACATTTATTATTTTCAGGTTTTCCTGTTCAAACAAAACAATTAATAAATTAAAATATATTATTTTGACAGATATGTGATGTGAAAATAAGCGCTAAAAGTTGGCCGTCACGGAACGCCCGGCAGATGCAAAACTTCTCCCGATTTAAAAGACACAGGGCAAAAACGTATGGCCACTGGTCCAAGCACTCCCCGCTATAGCACATGTAGGGATAGTTATAGTGGATACCCTAACGTACATTGTGTACAAAGGGCATCAAAATATTTTCGAGATTAAAAATGATACAGTTTTTTTTAGTGCCTTATGGTAGCATTTCACAAGTTCTATTTTTATCTGCTGCTTGAATTCCTTGTTTCGTATGGATAGTTTAATTGGTTTTTAATTAATATTGATACAAAAGAATCTTAGCCCTTAGCATCTCGTAAACTAAAAACGAGATATTGGCATATAAAAAAAAATCTAATATTAAACCCCTTTTCGAACTTAGTATACCACTTATAGGAAGGCTCTTGGACCACTCCTGCCCACTGTCTTTTCGAAATTCCGCTGATCACAATTTAAAAGCTCTCCCATAAGAAGTTTCACTTAAAAAATAATACAACCTTATGATATTAACACATTTCATTTTACATCCTGTATCTCTTTATAAACTCTTGGAGAATTTTTTGATTCTATTCTATTCTATTCTATATTTTAAAAAATGGCTGCCATCTTGGGTATGTGATGATTTTGCCAATGTCGAGTTTTTATAGCAAAAGTGCTTGACGTTGTACGGTTATATTGATATTTTGGTGACTTCAAGGGTTGTTCTTATAAAAGAACAATATCCTGAGCCACCACTGGAGTTCCACTATGGACCGGGGATGGGGCAACCGACGCGCACGTGACCACCCAATAGCAGACCCACAGAGCAACTCGAATTTTTTGATAATAAACAAACGAATATTTTTTGTATACAACACCCGCCCGATAGTTTCTCAGAAGGTGCGAGCGAGGGGTGCGGCGCGGTGTATCAAGGCCAATCGTCCGTGAAACAGCTCTTGACACATTTCATTTGGCGCAAATCGCTCAAGTCTGTGACGTGGCATTAGCTCATCGGTTCCCGATTATTGGATAGACTGATAGGTTAGGTTAGAATTGTTTTAGCAGAAAATAATGCATGAAGAAAATATGACACTTCGGTACCTACCATGCGTAGAGCTATACTGCATTCCAAATAAGGACGACGATATTTTCCGATTCCTATTTTGCTTTCTGGCCAATTCTGACAAGCAAATTAAATTTATTTATCAGAAAGATGTACTATCCGACATATCTTCTAAAGCTTTTCTAAGAATAAGTAGGGTAAGTGTTTCAAATTTCTGTTTATGTAATTAAAAATGGCCTTAAATTTTCGTAGGTATTTGGAATTTGGAATGGAGGATAAATCGGAACGTTTTTCAAAATACCTATAGATACTCTGTTGTATTCAAAGTAACAGAAACAGAGATTGTATAATTCTTAGAACAACTATATTCATGTCCAACAAACATTTATAAAAAATATAATTATTGTACCTAATCGCTAATGAGAATTAGCCAAAAAGCTAAATAGGAATCGAATTGTCTTTCCATTCTTATATGGAACGAAGTACATATACCCTGTAGAGTCTAAAGAGTCCAAATTAATATACAGACGGATTTTTAAGTTGATGATTAGACTATCAAATTGAACAACTTTCTCTATGGGACCAACTTAAAATCACGAAAAAAATCTTTGTATCGAGTAGGTACGATTTCAGTTTTGTATGGAACAGCCGATTTTTGAGAGAGTCCCGTAGAGAAAGTTGTTCAGTTTGATGGTCTGAACATCCCCTTAAAAACCGTCAGATATTAAGAAGGACCCTGTGTATTATTAAGATGAAGCTGAATGGGTGCTATCTCACCAAAATTATAAATGTGAAAATGGAGACAATTTCGTTAAGAAGTAGAAGTGGTTCGGTAGGCTTTATCTATAAAAGAATTGAGATCTAAACATTGCGCTATGTTGTACCACAGAAGAGGAAATAGTTCTACATAGTTGTACACTTCCTTCATCTACGGTTAGAATAATTATTTAAAAAAACAAAAGATTCTTGCTTAGAATATTATTCCGAGAGCGAAAATGCGCGCTGCATACAAACGTACTATGGTGATATTTTCAATACTAACCAATTAAAGTCAATGAAATTTTGCACAAACAATCTAAAAACAAATCTCTATGCTTCTATAGAGTCAGATTTTCGTTAAAATATACAGTTTCAATGCTAGGATTAATTTAAGATTTGTATGGAAATCTTTGAGGCACTGTAACTTGAAAACTATACATTTTAACGAAAATCTGACTCCATACAAGCATAGAAATTTGTTTTTAGATTTTTTCTGCAAAATTTAATTGACTTTAATTGGTTAGTATTGAATATATCACCATAGTACGTTTGTATGGAGCGCGCTCCGAATCAGGTTCCTAGTTGCCTACTGTGTCATTTATTTATAATATTAAACATGAAACTTACCATGTTCACTTTTCACGTTCGCCATGTCCTCCTCGAGACTGAGATGAAGTTGTCATACAGTTTAACGAGCACATTAAGTTCAGTTGGATTAACTATGACAACATTACGTTAATCCTTTCTTAACTCTCGACTATCTTAAATAGAACTGCCACTTAAACTCATCATATTTTTCAGTATTTCAGGTTATGATCGATGTAAAGTCAGTGTTCACCTGCTATGCATAATTAAGGTGTTAGTATAGTCGCATTAATATAAAGGGTGTTTATTCACATGGAATGATACTGAGCAACTAAGGAACCTAAAGAAATACAAAAAGAAATTAAACTTGCCATACCGAATGCAAGTAGCTGCTCGAACCATTGTATAAAAACTTTATTTTTTTTCTAGAAAGATATTTTTTGCGTAATGAGGAGTTTTCTGACAGCTCATCATACCGGCGATAGATGGCGTTGACCAGAGAGGGATCCGAAGACGAAAATTTTAGGCTAAAAAGTAAACAAAAATGCATTTCACTGAGTCTGACGCATCCGTTGACAAAATATATGCTCAGATTTTGCTGCTTACTTAAAAACACAAATTTTTACTATTTTATTTGTATTTTATTATCTGCAACGTCGCTCGCCCCTGTCTCGTCAACGCCATCTATTGAGCCATTAGGAACTACTTTTTATTTTTTAATGGCTGTCTGAAAATCCCTCATTCCATTCGGTTTCTTGAGGAAAGTTGTTCAGTACCATGATTACAATCACCGCTTAAAGTAATGCAACTATTTATAATTACACCCTGAGGATTCACAATATTTTTGTAATTGAAAAAGTTAATCAGCATTACAAATTAACAAACATTATATCAACAATACCTGGCTTTATAAAACCTGTTTTTTTCTATTGCTGTCTTCTTTGATTGAATTTGCTGCGGGTTCCAAGATAAATTAGAGCCATCCGGGCTCTATGGCCTTCATTCTCTAGTGTCCGTCGCTTTTCATCCTAATTAACAGGAGTTACAGTGATGGGCCTATGCCAGAATCATTAATATAATATTTATTATTAAGTACCTAATATTAAACCCAGTATTTTTTTCTCAACACGGGGAGTGGTCGTTGTATTTATTTATGTGTAGTACCATCAAAAAAGAAATAAAAAAAAATGGCAATACAAAAGACATCAACGGTTAACACATATTTTCTTCGTACTTAATATTTGAACACTTCAAAAACTAGATACACAATTAGCAGAACAAACAAATAGCAAAACGAAAAGTGCAGTCAAATTGATATCTGAGTATGGTCTTAGCACCTTGCCATCTTGCAGACCGTGAATAACATATTATGTGAATTCGGACAGTTTGCTTAGATTTTACAGGTGATGGTGCATCTATTTTTTTTTCGTGATCTAAGGTTTCAATGCTGGGAGCGTACCGAGTTGTCCAAGTCTTATTTCATCCAAAAGCAAACGTTGCTTTTCGTCCAAGTATTCAATAGCCATGTTGTATTATTTTGTCCAAGTTACATTCTGCGTAAGAGATCTTTTTAAAAATGTTATTCCGAATCAGTCTAATAAAGCACCACGTGACGTTGGGATCATCATAGATTTTTTTTTCATACGTATAAACTTATGCTATAAAGTATGGGGCGACCAAACACCACGTTGGTTACGCGACGCTGAATGCACTGCATGGGAGGTAGATAGGGAGGCCTTTTATATTGCTTTAATTTGGTACCAAGCGCTGACACCTAACCATCATTGGTCCTACAACTACAAGATAGATTAAACATTTTAGTGTAAAAAAAAAAACATAGCAAACACAACCGTCGACAGGCGCTGTGGCACGTAACATTATTTATTTAACGTGAAAACGGCTCACCGGTGTCCGGCATCCGGCTTGGATATTCGGATTCCAAACGTTTTTGCAACGCTTTTAGAGAGAAGCAAACAGTTTAGATAGTTTACCCTTGTTTTACTAACACGTGTAGAAAGTAAATGCCTTCCATAGTTGGTAAAACAGGCGATTGGAATGAAATTGATTCAAGTAGGTACCCATGTTTGCGTGCATTGAGAATGTTCGAAGCACGAGTTTACTTTTGTTGTAGTGTTTTCGAATTTCAAAAAGTTACCATATCATGCATTAGTGGTTTTCTGGTGTTTAAAAGTCGGTGAGCGTAATCCTTACTACTGTATATGTATACTCTAAGGCGTAATCACACACATGCAGGATGTAATTGAAATCAGTCGACACATTTTTAGGGGTGGTTCAGACCATCAAACTGAACAACTTTTACAAAGGGAGCAAACCGGAAATTACCAAAAAAACTGCTGTCCCATACTAAAAATACTACTGGGTGGTTTAAGAATGTTGTCTTTTTGTTTGATAAATTTTATTATGTTGTTTGTGGAATAAATTTCACCACCGTAATCTACATACGCAATATTTTCTTCCGTTATTGCAGCCGTGGCTGATATTTTAAAAGCATGTTGTAATGTTAACACAGCGTTATTTAATTAACATCCAAGTCCAAACCAGACACGAAAGTTCTGAAACAGTCGTCATTTATACATTTTAGACCCAATCTATTACACCTACAGTGTCCGTACACCGAATAATAAAACAACTGAAAATATTACTCAATAATTAACCAACAACTTTGTCAAACATTTCGTCTGGCTCAATCCCAACCAGTAATAGCTTCTTTAATAATCTCCCACGAATTTGTATCAGTAAACATGCAACACAGTATTAAGGAAACTTCAATTGTAGATTTATTTGAAACTGTGTATTTCTTGCCAAGAAAATCTAGGCATAGAAAACTAGTCTTTAGTTTCATGTTTGTTAGGTGGAAAACTGTTAGTTAGTTTGTAGCTAAGCCTGTAGTATGCTGGGTGTCCAATGCGTTATCCTACTTGTGTTTTGATAGGCCCAAAGTCTGGTGTTGTGATCTCGAGGATTTCGCAAGGCCTTAGCAAGGGATTTATTTCAATGAATGGAACAGTCATTGTGGGTATTTTGCACCATCTTGTCGGCGAGGCATCGTTTGTAATCTGTATTTATTAGATAGTATAACTGCCTCCGTGGTCTAATGGTTAAGAGCATTGGGCTCTTGACACGAGGTCGTGGTTTCGATTCCCATGGGGGACACCTAGTGATATGATATGTCACTTTGTGCGTTTTTCCCCACCTGATTGTCCGAAAAGAAAGATGATTCCGTGCTTCGGATGGCACGTTAAGCTGGTGGTCCCGCTCTGGTGGCAGTAGTCGTTACATAAAAACCACGTCAGAGGCCGTAAGGCGGTCTGAAAAAACTCTGATACCAGGGCTTTCCCACACGATAAGAGAGAGAGATAGTATAGAATTTCTGTAGGAAACGTAATGGGGTTTTATCTATAAAAAAAATTTGATGAACTTGTTCCTATTTTAATTCTACAAGTACTGGTGAACTGTTTCTCAGTCAGGGATCATTCTTTTACCTCTACTTCTTCTTCTTCGGGTTTCTCTCCATTAGTGAAGGTTGGCATTCAGCTCTACCCCTGTCCCTGTCTATCTTGCACCAAATGAAACAACTCTTCGACGCTGGTGACACCTATTATAAAGGGTGTAACAAAACACTGGGTGCTTCAAACCATAAAACTTAACATCTTTCACTGCGGAGCCAAAGAAGTAATCGCGAAAAAAATCTGCTGTTTCCTACAAAACTACTGCAGTACCGACTCGACTCAAATGTATGGGACGGCAGATTTTTTTTCTCGATATTGGCTCCATTGTGAAAGTTGTTCAGTTTGCTGGTATAAAGCAATTCCTTAAGTTTTTTTTTTTAGGTAGCCTCTTCAATGTCCCACTGCTGGGCAAAGGCCTCCCCTTTCAATCCTCTCTGTTGTGTGCATAGTATGTTAAGTTTTACTAGGGTTTTTTGTTACACCCTGTAAATGTTTAATCATAAAGCACACTGTTATTGATTCATTGTACTAGGAAACGGTATCGACTAGTCGTTTTGCAGATTATATACATTCATTTCCTGTGATTCTGATTATAAGTGACGGAAAAACTGCAGTCTCCACGGGGTGCATTTTAATAACTCGCCAATCGCTAGGGGTGTCGAAAAACCTTTGGCTGTTTACTCTCGATTGCTGATTTATGAAAATTTGATACAAAAAATTGTAGTTCTGAGTATATAAAAGCTCAATCGTTTCTAGATACCCTAGAAAAAAAGAGTTTTTCCAAGATTACTAGATTAATTCCTTTGATTGAGGCTTGAACACTATTTAATATCAATACTTATCTAAACTGTTGCATAAAACCTCATTCATTTAATATGGTTCAGTATAATTACAATTTCAATAATAATACTTCGAAAAAAAGTTATAGTACATTTGGCTCAAGTAGGTTTGCAGTTTTATATGGAACAGCAGTTTTTTTTTTTCGCCGTTTAGATGTTGGTGCCATAGAGATAGCTGTTCAGTTTGACGGTCTGATCATCCCCTTAAAAAAGTGTCAACATATTAAGAAGGACCCTATACATGTCCCACACAGGCAGTATACGCGCATTAGTCCACCACGCGTGCACAATGAGGATTGGTAGACTTCACATACGCATCGGAATTTCTTCTTCAGCGTACGCAAGATTCCTTACGATATTTTCCTTCACCATTTGGGCGCAGGTTGAGCACTTATAAAGTTTAAGGATAATGACAGAATAGGTGAGAAATCGATGATCGACGATAGATCGTCAATACTTACACTTATATTCTAAGTAAAACGTTTTACATTCCACAAACATCATCCCCCTGACAAAATACTAAACGACGAAAGTTACCAACCCTGAACTCGCCAAACAGCGATTCAAACTTTATTCTCTATCCATTTATATGAGCGTGTTTATTTGATTTCTGTATAAATAACGCATCAAACTACATTTGCCTTAAGCCCACTATAAATAAGAACTATTATCCTTTGACCGTAAACTTGGACCGGTTGATTGATGACTCTAATAAACTGGTGATTTCGCTTTAATTTAAATTTAAAGCAATTTAGCGACCCTGTGGTCTCTCTGACCGTAAAATAGCTTCATTATTTGGTGTGAGGCGTGTCATTTATCATCAATATTGGCATAGTGTGGGTGGACTGAGATAATCTTATTGTGGCGCGTACTTGGGGTGAATCTTCGAAAAAAGATTTCTTTGGATTCGCTTAGAGATTCGTTATTTATGTACAGAGCGTATACTATCTCTACCACGTAGTTGTGTTTAACAGTATATACCTCCGTGGTCTAATGGTTAAGAGCGTTGGGCTCTTGACACGGGTTCATTACTTTCCACGACACGTGGCTTGACACGTTTTGCGTAGTTTTAAAGATCTAAGCATACATAGGGACAGACCTACGAGCATATACCCCTATAGAGACGTAATACATGCGAATTTAAAAGAAAACAATTCTGTCAACTAGCTGAGGTGCGGGGGGGTTGGAAATGCTCCGAAGTACTACGAAGTCTATTCGAAACAATGGCGGAAAACAAAGGCGTTGCGAAATATTTCAGTGAAAAGTCACTGACGAGATGACAGAGTTGGGACGCCTTATATTACGTCTCTATAGGGGTATATGCTCGTAGGGACAGACAGACAGCGGGAAGCGACTTTGTTTTATACTATGTAATAGTGTGATAAATATTTATATCCCCTTCGGGCGGAAAGCGTCAATTTTCGTCCAGCTGCGCTAAACGAAGTTGCCGCTTTAAACCTCCGTCGAGGAGAATAATAGTATACTAACCTCGGGCAGTGAATAAGAAAGCCTAAGATCACATGTTTGTTGATTACATGAGATCTGAGACCTTTCTTACTTTCCTGCCCTCGGTGTGTAATCTACTATATTCACGACTATATTCCCCAAGTAGTCAGACATAGGAAAGCTCTGTCAGATATTGTGTCATCCATCAATCATCATTTGCCTCAGCGATGGGAAATCTGATGAACTAGCATGGTCGCTAAAAGACGCGACATTTTTGACAAACCAAATCTCGTAACAGCGTAGTCACGTAGCAAAGTGCTACGGTCCTTTTACATGTATGAAGGCTTTTACTGTTAAACAGTTTGACGACCTTTAGGGCTTTAAAAATGTAGGAATCTTTCAAAGCAGGTCTTCAATACAGGTGTCATTATCAAACTAGTTTTAACTATTTGTGATAAAACTGATAAAACTTCACACTACTGCTTTTGTTAAAATGTTGCTTCCCATGCTACCCCATGCTAATGAAGAATAAAACTAGTTTAATAAAACAGCAATGATAACAAAAGACGCACAACCTCACCCCCTTTGTTCCGAATGCACAATAAACAACCGGCGCGTTGAATGAATTTAACTGAACCAACATTAGTATCGATTTCGAAAGCATTAAAAACTGTCCCTCCTTGGGTGACGGAGGGTACGGCGGTCACCATTCTGCAATAATATATTTAAAGGATTAGCTCACCGAGGCAATATAGCGACCCTTCGGAACGCGCTTGGCGACCCCGGCAGCCGCTCCGCCCGGCGCCCCGTCGCCTCTCCGGCCGCTATTCAAATAATGGAAATTATTTCCACATATGTGCACCTAAATAAATATCATTCTGTTGTCATTATTGAGCCTGAGCACCCTAGCGCCTCTGTGGAGTTATTTTCACCCGTTTGTTCGCGGTCTGAATGGGAAAACGGGGTGCGAAAGGGCTTTTGTTTTGCCCGTTTATAGTACGTCTTTTCGTTTAGTAATGTCGTAGGAAGAAAGGAACGTAATGTGATTCCCAGGTTAAAAATCTTCAAAAAAGAATCTCGCAAATGCGCTAGAGAATTAGGATGCGTAAACCGTTTCACCTGTACGAAACAAGCCTCCATGCGAATTTGTAAAATTTATGTTTCGAAAAATAAACGATTGTATATGGGGTGGAAACGACCGTTTATGTTCACTTAACCGAGGAAAGAGGGTATTATTTACCGTTTCGGCTGGCTGAACCCGCCACAGTGAGTGAGACAAATACCACCGGCGGGGCGATATTTATTGCAGTCGCTCCGTGGATTGCGCAATTTATCGTGGAGGTGTCGTCGGCGATCGATCGCCGGTGACGGACGCAGCCATACATCAGCTCGCGCGTTATCTGCGCTCACGGCGACTTATCGCTCGCAGTGGCCCGTCCCTCCGCTAAATAACAACATCGATCTGTGAAGCCTCCGCGGCGGCGGCGCAAGGCTCGCGACCGCTCATTTATTGCGGCCCGATCCGAAAGTCGCGGCCGAGTCCCGACGCTCGTTTATCTTCATTTTGCGGCCACAATTAGACGGGTCGTTGGCTGCGGCCGGGCCCGACTCCGCTACACTACGTGGCTCGAATACACCGACGCGTCTCTCTGTCAACTTCGTAATGAGTAAAGTTAATAGCGACGCAACCCTGGTCGTGTCCTGATTCTGAATCTCGTTTAAAACTTTCCGATGTTGACTGGAATCTGTGATGCTTTCTTTCGTTCCCCTTTTGTTGGGCAGAAAACCAAACTGTTGTTTCCATTGTCTCCAAATAAACCAAAGTCTACCAGATCTATCTGATTAACCAGTAAGCCTCAAACTAAATAAATCACAAACAAAATTTAACTTCTATCGCATTGTTACAGGTATGGTTTAAAAACCGAAGAGCAAAATGGCGGAAACGCGAAAGAAATGCAATGAACGCCGCAGCAGCCGCCGCAGCCGACTTCAAGAATGGTTTCACTACGCAATTTAACGGCCTCATGCAGCCCTTCCCCGACACTGACGCGCTGTACTCCCCGTACCCTTACAACAACTGGGCAGCAAAAGTTCCTAGTCCTTTAGGCACGAAGAGTTTCCCCTGGCCTGTGAATCCGCTAGGATCGGTCGTACCGGCGAGTCATCATCAAGGATCGGTGAACTGTTTCAACACGGCGACTTCGATGGGTGGTGTCGGTGGGAGCGGAATGGGTGGCGTCGGAGGTGGCGGCGGGGTCGGTGGCGGCGTCGCCCCTTGCCCGTACACGGCGCCTCCTAACCCGTACAGCATGTACCGAGCGGAGCCTTGCCCCGCTATGTCGTCGTCTATAGCGTCTTTACGTTTGAAGGCGAAGCAGCACTCGTCAGGGTTCAGTGGTGGTTACGGGACGGTGTCGCCGGTGTCGCGGGCCGGGTCGGCGCCGCTGTCGGCGTGCCAGTACGCCGGCGGGGTGGGCGTGTCGGACCGCATGCTCTGAGAGGAGGCGCGCGGCCGGGAGGACGCTCGCTCGCCGCCGCTGCTGGCCACGCGCGTCTCCTAGTCGCCGCCCGCGCGCCCGCCCGACGCCGCACATCAAGGCCTCTACAGGCATCTGTGGGACTGGTTCGATTGAGCTACCTTGCGTGTTTGATGGCCAAGGATTCTCTCTAATCTTTCCGACTATGACGATTGAAAAATTAGTTATTGTAATCATAGAATCAGCTGCACAGTGAACATCTTTTCCAAGAGATCTTAATTGGTAATTTAAGAAAATTACAAACAAATTTTTCGGTCGGTTTGCCAGTTAGAAATGTTGAAGAGAATGTGTGCCAAAAACTATTGCGGTATAAACTAGGGTGTGTTTCGCGTGATTTCTTCGAGTTATAGTTTAAAAGTTCTTCACGAAACTTCGGGCAATAAAAAATAAACGATTTGTTCTATATGTTGTTGTAAATATGTAGCTATGTACGTACGTATACCAAAGCGATTGTGTGCAATTTTTACATGCTTAAATGTACTTAGATTATGTTAAAGTAAGATTGTAGCTTAACTTTGTAAATAAACAATTTTAGATAATTTATTTGGGCCGTTTGCGTGTCGATCAAATGTTCTGTGAATGAGTTATTGAATTGTGAGTTAAGTAGTTATTGAGTTACTATTGTTTCTAAATTAATGTCGTTGTTTTGTTTTCATTAAGGAAACAATAATAATAAAAATGCCTCGTATTGTTTTGGCATCTAGTTTATGTAAATTATTATTATGAAGAATTACTAATAAAATAATTTGAGAGTGATTTTGAATTAAAATGTCTGCCAACATTGCATGACAATACCATAAGATACTATAAAATTGTTAATAAACGAATCACTCGTAAACATTTTATTAGTAAGTTATTAAGTCTACGCGATCTTGTAAAAAGTTGAAAACTATAAAAAATTGTACCTATGCATTTATAAATAAAATCATGCAGGTTATTTTAATGCTGTTTTAAAGATTACATTTAGAGCTACTATTTCATAGTATTTTTCTCACGTGCAAAGTATTCCGATGGTTTACGAATTGATACAGAAATATTCAGGATAATATTTCATAAATAATACCTGTTTTGTTATATTGAGAGTAATAAGGCGCTCCATAAAAAAAAAATTTCCGAAAGGATTCTACAACAAGGTGTATCAATTTAAAACATCCCCGTATAGGTAATATTTAATGAGATGGTTTACACCATCAAACTGAACAACTATCACTATGGAGTTATCGTCGAAAAAAAAAACTTCTGTTTCTGACATTTGAGTCGAGTATGTTTGTATGAAGCAGCTGATTAATAATTTTTTCTCGATGTTGGCTTAATCTGTTTGATGGTCTTAACCACCCCTTTAAATATTACTAGCGTGTTTTATTACACCATGTTTATATGAAAAAAAGCGGGTGCCCTACTTAAAGAGCAATAATTACAGAAATGTACAAAATTGTATTGCAATATTGTAAACACATATTGAGCGCGATATACAGTATACACCTTCAGCAACATGGTAAATTTCAAATTTCATATATAATTTCAAAACAGCCGCCTAAAATGAGATTAAAGTAACCAGGATCTCATTATTTATTTTAAATACTTATTAAAAGAAATATTTATTAACAGCCATTTAAAATGTAAATAAATGTACCTATTTAGAAGTTACTTAGGTTTACAAGTTTATCACACGATTTTAAATACATGAGGACTATGTTACACGCAAGACATTTTTAACCATCACCACAAAATACTTAATAGTACCTACGTACAGAACTTGCTCTTTGCAAAAACAAAGACTTTCCAACCCGCCGTTGCGCCGCGGGTTAGCGATCATTGGTTATGATGTCACAGAGCATAGATAGTACCTACCTACATTACAATACCTGCCATAATATCTCAGTAGGAAATACCAATGTGGTCAAGTTGGTTAACTCCGTTATAGGGGTAAGTCTGTCTACCTTTCAATATCTCAGAAACTTTAATATTGAAAATAGAAATTTACCTCTGGAACTAATAGAAAAATATGTTAATAGTCTTGTTTAATAATATTAAATCTTTTCCAGGATATTAAATGGTAGATGGACTTGACCCTATTACGAATATACCCAACTTGATCATAAAAACTGCTTGAATAAGATTGAGGATCTATTTCTGTTGAAATCAACTTAAGGTTTCTAGAGTAAGTAGCCGGCCCGAAGCTTTCACTCTTCGTCAATTATTTTATGCTGTTCAAAATTAATATAATTATAGGAACCTATAACAGAACTATAAAATGTTTTACATGCCTATGAAGAGTCGTTATTTGTGATCAAATACGTAGTACCTAATACTTGATCGATGGCGATATCCTTTCTGTATTTCGATTTCTTTTTGTTTGCATTCGATACGTTAGTCAACTTGTACTTCCCCTACAGTTATTTTGCCAGAAAAAATAATTGTAACTTCTATAAACGTTCCAAAAAACAAAAGAATGTGAAGGCTATTTTGAATCACAGAAATAGATATTTGAAACACTCTTATACTCTCATGTATTCTTCGAACTCGATTAATGTTACCTCCAAGGTAAAAAGACTAAAGCGCCAATTATTTCAATGGCGTTTCAGTCTTTTTACCTTGAAGGTGACTTATGTAATTGTTAATGAGAATTGGCCTGAAGGAAAAATATAATGTTTCTGTTCCTAAATGAACCGAAGTCGTAAACGAAATTATGTCTTGCGTGGAACGTTACCCAAATTCGTTGCCTAAGTATCACTGAACTAAAATCATTGATTAAATAAAATAAAAATTGTAAATACCTATAGTTAATTCGAACTTAATAACTATCGATATCGAGGTTTTCATTTTATACATATCAAAACAAAATATCTTCGAACTAAACTATCGTTTGTTGAATTATTTTGTAAATCTACTTTATATTAAGGGAATAACGATTGTTTTGTAACTTAAAAAACCTCTAGTCATAATAAAAAATATCACTGAGTAGTTTTTTGTTTGATTTTTATCCTTTTCTAGAAGGTGAAATTGATCGCATTAGCATATCCTTTTAAACTAAGGCTGAGATTCAGAGACGATTTGTAAGTCATAGTTCGAACTGCCGTATGTCAAAATCCATACATTTCTACCCTACTTAGCTTGAACTAAGACTAAAAAAATCGTCTCTGAATCTCGGCCTCAGAGTCTACCCATCAAACTGACTGAACCACTTTTACTAAGGGAGCAATCCGATCAATATCACCCTGTATTGTATATGTCAAATTGGACATAAATACATACATATGCTCACACCTATGTCCCACTACTAGGGTAGGCAGAGACACCAGATCGCCAAATGCTACGATTCTGACACACATCTCTCGCATACGTAACTAAGTATAAATAAAAACAAAATAACGACGAATTTTAAACATGATTTATCGATATTTTTGTTACGACTTGTAGTAACGACGGTTTCGTCTAAATTTTAGAATAGAGAGACAGTTAAAACCTGACCAGAAAAATAAAAAACCTTGCCATGTTGCGGAAAATCATTAGAACTAAGTTTTGTACTTGGAACACTGTCATTAAAGGTTATAGTGGATTGCAGCGCCCCCAAACCAGGTTTTTTATATTACTGGTCAGGCTTTACATGAAAATACAATATAAGACAGGCCAAAAGCTAGTAAATACAATATACACAAAATTAAAGCATAGAATTACCAACTCCGAATACTTCGATATTTTACTTGCTCTGTTTTGAAAATTTTGATTTCGAATCTTTACAAAGTTATTAGCAAAAATGTTTAAATAACTGGCAATCTGTTCACCAACAAAGGAAATTCTCGACTGGTGAATATTCGAGCTCTCATGCGAGAAATACTTGATTTAAAAGCCTTCTTTATCATCACCCTTATACAACGATTATGAGGTTTTGCGCTTATTCATTAACACGTTGTATACGCGCCACCGCAGGGCACAGGCCTACCCTCAAGGAGGCTGTATGGGCCGTTAGTCCACCAACCGCGCCCAATGCGGATTGGTTTACTTCACATACACATTTGAATTTCCTGTTCAACGTATGCAGATTCCTCATGACATTTTCGTTTGAGTGTAATCAATCAGTATGACGCGTACATACATTTACAAACGAACATCCCTTTAATAGAGACATTTTTTATACCTCTTAGTCAAATACAAGTCCTACAATAAACATAAACATTTCAAACACAATAAAGCTTTCAGTAGAAAGTTTCAACAAGATGTGCATTATATTGAAATAGGAATATTTCTCTGTGCAGCTATTTTATTTGATGGGATTGTAGGCGACGACTGCCTGCCAGGCTGCCAGGGAGATAGATTGCGTTGTCATGGCAACGTGACTGTAGCAATCGTAGCGCTCGTAGCATTCGTAGCACTTCGTAGCAGAATTACGTTTCGTTAGTTTGGAGTGATTTATAATAAACTATTATAAAACTGTAACTGAAGTGTGTCTGTACATTTAAGATATTTACAAAAAAATTATTACGATATGGTTTTTAGGTATCCCAGACTCGAAATCAACCTTTTTTAGAAATTTTGTCTGTCAGTTTGTTTGTTTGTTGGTTTGTTTGTTTGTTCGAGCATCACGCAAAAACTGCTGAACCGATTTCGATGAAACTTAATTTGTGCGGACGAAGTCGCGGGTAAACACAAATATTCTATATAAATACATTTAGCTCAACATTCCATATAAGTAGGGTAACGTGATGTACCCACTTCAGCGACCTTAAGTAAATACAAAAAAGATACGATATACAAAATTAACGCTAAACTGACTAGGTATCGAGTATCGATTTATAACTAAACTTTTTCATTAAAGTAAAAAAGCGTATTTTAAATAAACAGTAATCGATTTTCAGCTATAGGCTAGGTAGGTTTATTACTTTGTATAATTACATACGGTGTTCAACTTCAGACCCAAAAATATAAATAAATTATAAAAATTTAGTTTTATTACCTATCAAATAGATAGAATTTGGTTGTAATTTGGCCTATGTAAACCTATCCTATTGGGATCATAAACATAATATACTAACTGCGCACTACCTCGACAGAAGAATAATTTGGATGGAAAACATAATCATAGATAATTTTAGCGTTCTAAAGGTGCTAATAATATTATATTATAATACAGGGTGAAATGGGACAGGCAAATACTCTGAACTGAACAAATTTTACTATAGAGTCAACCTCAGGAAACACAAAAAAACTTGAGTGTTTTTCATACACATTTGTGTAGGGTAGTGTACACACGGCGACACATCTAGCTACGCAAAACCAAAATAAGCTGGCCGCGCGTAGGTAGAGTATGTAGGTACATAATTAACGTCGCGCGGCCAGCTATGTTTGTTTTGCGTAGCTTGATGTGTCGCCGTGTGTAGTACAGTAGTGTTTACCGCTTCAATATTCTACCAAAATGTATGGACAGGACAACAGATTTTTCTCTCGATTTCAATAATAGTCCCGAAGAAAAAATTATTGAGTTTGATGGACAGCAGCTTCCCTTAAGTATGTAACGAATTAAAGTTTATACCCTGTACAGAAATTCACCAATTCAATAAACATGCAATAACAAATCCTGCGATACAAAAAAATATCTTAAATCCACCCAAAATTCAAACGTGAAAGAGTCAAACCTCTGAATGGCAATAAATTGCAAACAATTGATTCCCTAACCGGTGACATTAAGCGGAAAGTATACAATAATCCAGCGAATGATTATCAGGCGGTGGCGGCGCGGGCTCGCAAACACACAGTTTCCAGGTGCTCGGATCCAGGCGCTTTAAGGATTTAGGCGAGGATTTGCTTTCAATATTAGCCGTCGGCCGGCGGGCAGGCCCATTCCGTTCCGCCCGCACCTTTTTTATTATTTTGTCGCATCGTTTTGGCGCCAAATGGAATCATTCCGCCATCTACATTTTTATTTTTCAATTGCACTCCGATTAGTTGGATTAGCTGGCATCGCTTTCCGATTCTTTGCTCCTTTTGGTGGGAGCTTTGGCGGACTAACGCCGCGCCAAGCCGGTCGGTGCCGGTCGCTCTAATGGCTTTCAAATAGCCGTGCTATATACACGTTTTATTGTCAAGATCTTAGACGCGCGGAAGTCGTCCTAAATATTACGATTCGATTGATATTCGACGTGTTTATTCGTTCTCATTCTTAGTTTCCGTCGCGCCGTGGTGGTCCAGTGGTGAGTAACCTTGCCTGCCGTGCAGGAGGCGGTGGTTCGATCCCCGTCTAAGCCGACTCGTACCAATGAGTTTTTCGGAAGTTATGTACGGTTTGTAACACCACTGGCTTTCCGGTGAAGGAAAACATCGTGAGGAAACCTGCATGCTTCTATTTCGAGGCATGTATTGTACCCACTGTCCATTATAAGTGGCGACGGGCTCTCCCCCCGTCACACTGGACAGAGTTTCGGTACTACTGGTGAAAAGTGGATGTTCTGAGGTTTCAGAATATCTCTGACTACCCCCTCGGGGAATATAGTCGTGAGCATATGCTTATGCTAGCTTCTTAGTTTCTAATCTTCACGAAATAGGCAAAGAATTAAGTTTTGCCGCATTACTATGATAAGGTATTCTGTAAGTTTACATTAGCAACTTTATGCAAATTGGATAACCTAATTTAATTCCATTGTAAAGAATCAGTAGCTCTTTCGCTATCATTATCATATCTCAAACAGTTTAGTTCCGACAGTAAAAAGAGGCTTTAATGCTAAATCAAATATCACATGTCTATGTACCAACATTTTAAGTCTTCTGGTCCTTCCATAAAGTTCCGGCTGCATTATGTCCGTTCTCTATCAAAATATCTAGTAAGTCTGAAAAGTTATTTCATTGGCAACAATTTGTAGGATGTTTCTTAATAACTTTCATTTTCCCCGCATTTTCCAGTTTCCTTACATTTGCCAGCTCCTATTCCCATCATAGTGAATAAACGCAGGACTATTATCTAACTTGATTGTCATCGAGCGAAGAACGATGTGTTCAGTTTTATTTACTACTAGCTGTGCCCGCGACTTCGTACGCGCAGAGAAGTTCTTAATAATATTAAGAGAAAGAAAAAAAGAATAAGATATGCAAAGAAAGAGTAATAAATAGACATTTTGAAAAAAAGTAAAGAAAGAAATAAAGAAAAAAAATATCGCATTATATTGCCATCATTGCCATCAAATTAAAACATAAAGTAGAATCTCCATACATTTCTCAAAACTACATCTAAATTGTTTGATAAGTACTTACAAACACTAATTTTAAATCAGAACATGCAGGCAGTACACCTGCAGCATCAGGACTGAGTAATAGGAACCCGAAAAAGCAATGTTTCTCCTTAACCCAACAAATTAACAACTATTAGAAATCTGTAGATTATTAAAGCACACACACACCCCTACACAGTTACTCATTCTTCGTTTATGTTGACAATACCCTACAGATTAAGTAGCCGTGAAGAGAACTCTGCTTGATCCTAATAATCTAATTCAAAATCGGCAAATCCTCAAGTCTCATGGCTTAGACAGTCAGGACCCCTGCAGCATCAACACTGAAGAGTTGGAACCTAATGTTTTTTTTTAATGTTTATTAGTGTTAACAAAAATTGCTTTGTTTCTGACCCCCCCTGAGAAGGGAAATATGGTCGTGAGTTTATGTATCTATCTATATGTAATTAGGTAGTGTAGGTACATAAAAAAGGATACTGTAACTGCATGTTTTACAAAAACAGTGTCAAGTATCATCAACCTGTCATTGTCCACTGTTGAGCATAGGACTCTCCCAAGGCGCGTCACGATACTATCCTCGGCCTTCCTCGTCCAGTCGCTCCGAGCTACCACGGTACATAGTACTCCACACTACCATGGTATATAGTACTCCACGCCTTACGGACTGGCCAATGGCCATGGGACAGGGCGAACTGCGGCGCGAAAACCGATTTTTCAATACACTGAGTGTTGTGTCCGTCGCGTAGGCGAATTGAAAAATCGCTTTTTGCGCTGCAGTTCGCCCTGTCCCGTCGCCAGGCCGTCGATACAGCGCCGGATGCTAGGCCGGATGGCGTCCCACACCTAACCAGTTAGTGGTCTAAATTATTGGGCGTCAGTTCTTCGGAAGACATTATGACCAGCCCGAAATAGGGCTGCCATCCGTCCGGGTTTCCCCGGATTTGTCCTAGTTTGACGGGCGTCCGGGGGCGTCCAGGCGGGGTCGTCACAAAAGTTTGATTCATCAACAAAAATAAACTCGATTTCGGCATAAGCATAACAATCGAGTTGTTATGTAGCAAAATCGTGAGTTCGTTTCACTCGCTTCAGCTCTTATTTCATACATAGAAGGCCTCGATTTTGGCATGACCTGGAAATGCGCTATAATATTTGGCAAAATCTCAAGCTCGCTTCGCTCACTCCTAGTTTTATTCGTACATATTGAATCGATTGAGACGTATTGCAAAATCTCGATATGTTATGAAAATCTCGAGCTCGCTCCTGGTTTTTGAATCAAGTTAGTCGTATATTGCAAAATCTCGAGCTCGCTTCGCTTGCTCAATTTTTTTAGACCATGTTACACTCGCTCCAGTCAGGTTTCAGCTCGTATTTCAACAACCTATTCGTATCGATGTAAATTTAAAAGAAGATTTTAGATTGTGCAATAACGACCAAAGCTGAATTTTACTGTCAAAATACAATTTATCGTGGTTGTCCGGGGAAAATTTCAGATTTGACTGAAATGTCCGGGGTTTTTGACGTATTTGTCCGGCAACGGCGATTTGGCAGTGGCAACCCTAGCTCGGAACGACCCAAAGAGGGTCACATTTCCTCTCCCAAAGTCGACGCGCAATTTCAGCAATGAAGCTTTTAGCTTCGGCTCCCCATGCCCCTGTGGTCTTGACGGTGACAGGAACTAAGAGATATTGACGCTTCAAAGCTGAGTACCGAACTCTCTTTTTTGTGGCAGTAAGTTCTGCAGCTGCTCCAGGTGTACGCGACGTGCGACTGAGGTCTGGCGGGGAAGGTGCTTACGCATGTAGTGTGCCACAGGAGGCACTTGCTTTTCTGCCAGGACACCAAAGCTAGGCCGTAGGCCGTCGGTCTTTTGAAATACACATACACAGAATAGGCACATAAAGTATGATAAGTACAATTTGATTTGTGTAATTTGTACACTTGGAGCAGTTGGAGTACTAACTTTCATTTACTCAACCTCTGTGAGTAAATTTTTAAATATTTATAACTTTTGATTTTGTAAACCGATTCCGATGAAATAAAGCCTAATGTTAATCCAAACATTTGATTCTCCTATGTATGCACTTGCTGATGAAAATGTGATATTTTCATTAAAAAAATAAAAACAAAAAGTTCTGCACCAAGATTCGAAACCATCAACTCGTGTATGAAAGTATGACCATATACCAATTACGCTACTGAGCTTTCTGAAGAAAGCGTTGAAAAAAGCAATTAGTATTTACCATACTGAATCTTCGCAAATGCATAAACGCGCAGACCACTGACTTTAAATACTCATAACTTCTGATTGAATTAACCGATTACAATGAAATAAAGCCTACACGTTAATCCAAACTAAGCCCTATATTTTTGTGAAAACGCCATCTAAATCGGTTCAGTAGTTTTTAAGTTATGCGTGAATTAAATTCAGTGGGGCTCGCGACTTTTTCTTTAATTACTCATAACTTTTGATTTAATAAACCGATTGCGATGAAACATAGCCTATATTTTAATCTAAGCCATGCCCTACACTTCAGTGAAAACCCCATCCAAATCGGTTCAGTAGTTTTTAAGTGATGCGCGAACAAACAAACAGACAAACAGACAAACAGACAAACAGACAAACAGACAAAAATTCTAAAAATGGTCTAAATGTATTCCATTACGTATCCTAAACACCCCCAATTATTTTTTTTGTAAATATCTTCAATGTACATCATCGCCAAGTTTAGAATTTTATTATATGTATAGATAATATGGTTTGATTTGAGTAATTGAAACTTTTTGGTATTATAGGATGGTTTTTAAATTATCCTTTGTAGATTTGTCATTACTGTTTAAGATGGACCATCCCATTATTACTGTCGTAAAAGGCGACTAAAGGATAAGATTTCATACGAAATGTTTTTGTGACATTTGACAAGTCTTTTCATTCTGATCTGATATCAATAAAATATTATAAAGATGGGCCTTGCTATAACAGCACGCTTAAGAAGATGGTGGTTAGTTATAGCAAAGGTTCTGACTGCCCTGGAAGTGATTTAGTCGTGATTTTACTTATGTGTAGAAGTTTGTAATCATGCAACTGAGATACCTCTTGTGCTTGATCTGCAGTGGCATTGCATTCTACTATTGACATAATTTTTCCCCATTAATTTTCTTTTCTTTAAAACTTTCAATTTTTCGAGAATCAGAATCAGATCGTCATCTGCCTATATAATGTCCCACTGCAGGGCACAGGCCTCAGGGAGAATGTAAGAGCTTCATTCCACCACGCGTGCCCAACGCGGATTGGTAGACTTCACAATACGCATCAGAATTTCTTCATCAGCGTAAGTTTCCTCACGATGTTTTCCTTCATCATTTGAGTGCAGTGGGTATTCGTACATAATTTAGAAATACTCACTGATACAATGTGATGTCGTCCGTGCGGATTTGAACCCGGACCTTTGTGATTGAGTGTCCATATCTCTTCGCAACGTGCCACCGAGGCTCTAGAAGGAGGATGAAAAAAAAGTTTACAACTTTGTTTACTATGAATGAACATATTAGTATTTACCCATTCAAAAAACAAACTCATCGCCACATTATGATAGTGAAGCCTTCGAGAAGTTAACATCAAGAGAAGGGGAGGGGGGGGGGGGGGGGGGGGGGGGTAAAGAGGGGTATCCCGGAGAATGAAGATTTACGATGCCGGCATAACGACCGCTAGATGAGGCGTAAAGAAGCCCAATTCCGGTTATTATACCTACATACATACTATATAAGCATATTGTTTGTGTAATTTCAGCCCCGCGGGGCTGTTTTAGTGGGATACGGTGAAAATTAAATGAGGTAAATTTTATGATCGTAGTTTTCATTAATGTAAATAAGGAAAGTATTTCAAATAGTTAACTCGTGTAAAATAATGTTTTTTAACGTTGAAATGCTCTAACGAAATTATAATAGAATGTCGTGTCAAAGTTAGAGTTACCTTTAAACCACATACTCTACCCATTATTATTATTCGTATATGGCTTTTTTCTTTTCGTTCCTGCGGAGCGAGGTTACAAATCGATGTTTATTGTTTTAAGCCATAGTTTGGCTCTCGGGGTTAGCTCGTTTAGCTCTGCCAGGGAACTCGTTGACTCTACCCATCAAACTGAACAACCTTTAGCGCAAAAAAAAAGTCAGCTGTCCCATACTAAACTGCAATACTTACCTACTCGACGCAATCGGCGTATGGGACAGCAGACTTTTTTTTTATGGGTAGATTCTGTGGTTTAAAGGTTAATGATACTTTTCCATACACCCTGTATAACTCCAATCTTTGAAGAGATCGTGTCAACTCAAATTTTCCGTTCTCAGCGAGCGGCCGTAGTATGACAGCATGATATAGCACTGTCGCGCCTTCACTTGCTTCTATTTGCCCTAAATAATATTTTACATAGTAGTAGACGTACTATGTAACCAAATAAATGACGAAACTCATAGTTTATTTAATATTATCATCACCATCAGCCTATGGACTATGTCCCCTGCTGAACATATGCTTCTCCCAAGGCGCGTCACAAAATTCTATCCTTTGCATTCTTCATCCAGTCGCTCACAGGTAGGTCGTAACTTTTCTCAGGAGTGCGATTTTTGAATGTCATACGTCGAACTCAGCAGTAGCAAATGTCAAAATTACTCTGGGGAAATGCATCTTTCTACTGCAGATTTGACTTTCAAAAATTATACTTCAGGACTGCGATTTTTGAAAGTCAAATCAGCAGTAGAAAGATGCGTATCTCCATAGTAATTTTGACATTTTCAACTGCTGAGCTCACCGAATGAGATTCAAAAATCGCACTCCAGGTCGTCGGTACAGTCACTCGTCATCGTTGGAGTCCACACACACACAGTCCATCGTTGGAGGACGTTCGTCCCACTCACAGATTATCTGTGGTCCCACTACAAGTCAGCTTTTCAAAACCTCGTTTGAATTTCCGAATTATACAACTCTCGTCAAAATTTAATTGAATGCTCTTTGAATCTAGTATGATTGTATTATTATTTACAAACACTTACAAAACCTTAAAGTAGGTACCTACTTGAAATATAAATCTAAAAGAATAACAACGTATTTTGTGAAACAGGGCGGCAAGGGTGCAGGCGAGGGGAGGAAGGGGTGAGGGGGGCACGTAACTAATATCTGGATTAAGCACATTTGCAAAACGTAATTTGTATTCATTAAAACAACAACAACGAAGTACGTGTGGCGTTTTTAAATGAATATATTTAGAATTGTTGTAAATTTTAGTGCTTATTTGACCACATAGTACCATTAGTCTTTGTTCAAAGATCGTAACTCTAGATCGTAAATATGTCTAACAAAATTAGGTGAAACTATTTTATGGGGATGATCAGACCATCAAACCGAACAACTTTCTCTATGCACAGTGTTTTAAGAAGTGGGTTTTGGTGACGTCCACGTTTTATTCAAGAAATCGATAGTTTTTCTAATTCTGAGTGCAAGAGTAAAACTCCGACTTCGATACGACTTATAGTTTTTTTTATAATAAATGACAAAAAATCCGAAATCCGGATTCCGGAAAACATATAACGAATTATTAAAAAAGAACTGAAATACTTTTTTTTGTTTTGATTAAATCTTATATTTGTGTACAAGACAATACACCTTTCCACAAATTTTGGACATTTTACTGCGAATAGGTAACGAAATATGACCATTTTTCGTACTTCAGTTTTCATGTTTTTACTCGACCATAAAACCGTATTAGGATGAGATTTCTACACCGAACGATTGTTCATACCCTCCTTTATAGGTAGTATGTAAATCACAACCTAATTCCGTTTTATGTAGAAGTTATTAATAATTTTCTATTTTCTTCAGGGTTGTCACTTACTCATATCCGGTAATACGTAATATTTTTGAATAAGTCGTTTATATTTTCAAAAACCAATTTTGTGTTATATCATCGCCATTGACACGTAGTCTAGGAAAAATACGGTTTGAGATTGCATTATAGACACTTTATTACATTGTGTTTGAACTAGTATTGCTGTTAATTTATAATACTTTTGTCTACTCTTTTCTATCTTCTTCGTATCGTGTGGGCAAGTCCTGGTGTCAGAGTTTTTTCATACCGCCTTACGGCCTCTTAATTTACGATATTAACCGGGGATTATTATTTTTATACGTAAAATTTGACAAAGCGAAGCAACGAATTGAACAAAGCAGTCCTGTACACAATCACCAGTTACAATATTTTTGTTCATACCAAAATTTAATGTTTTGTAAATGTCTTAATTATCTAATAATACACAATACAACATCAGGGATATATTCCTATTCCTAGCTATATTCCAAATTATCATCTAAAGTGCCATTAATGCAACCTACTCCATACAAAAATCCGTAGATTTCCCCGACTAACGCTTATGTAATGATTTAGCAGATATTTGTTGCTAACTCAAAATCAATCATTTCTACGCCGAAAAATTTAGTGTAGATTTAAATCATAATCATAATAATTTATTGCCATTAATCTTGTCTATCGTACTCTCGAAAATTTAATATCTGTTAACTAGAATATTATTAACTATTAATGTCGATACCGAGAATTGTAGTAACCACAGAAGCAGAACGACGACCCTTGAACAAAACTATTACCAAGACTTCGTTATTAAAAATTAGTTTAATAACTTGTTGTCAGCATCTGACCATCAATATGTCTTTGTTGAAATCTAACTGTTAGTTAGCTGTTAGTTCTCCAAAAAGGAAATAAACAAATAATAAATAACTAAAACCCGACTACTGAAAAATCACGCTCTAAAAAGTATGAAACAAGAAAATATTATCATCTGAAATTTTGTTGTGTAGTTTGTATACCAACATATTATTATTATAACAATTTCAGATCAGAATGTTTTCATGTTTCATACTTTTTAGAGCGATATTTTTCAGTATTCGAGTTTTAGTTTTTGATCTTACTTTTTATTTAAATTATTTTGGGTATTTTGGTTTATTACAATATACATCTTTGAAAGTCACATAATAATATCCTATAACCAGTAGACGTTCAAGACGCTTCGAACGATACCTCATTTGTCAAATTATGATAAGTAGTTTAGAAGTTATGAGGAAACCAATGGATATACATACATACATACATAAACATTGTCTGTTTTTACGGCACTAACAGAGTATAATTTGCTTATGTAGAATACAGCTATTAATAAAAATGTTAACAAAAAGAAATTACAACATAAACTTATAGAAAAGATGTTTAAAATATTATATAATCAGACACATCTAAGAAGCAAGCATGAATGTTGAATTAGTGTTTCATACAAAACCTAAAAATTTTAATATTTAATTTGAAGTCACATGACAACCCTAAGCCCGGAAATTCCGAACAAACCTAAAATTAATAATAACTTCTACATAAAACGGAACTAGGCTGTGATTTTATTAGAACCTATAAAGGAGGGTATAAACAATTTTTCGGTGTAGAAATCTCATCCTAATACGGTCTTATGGTCGAGTAAAAACATGAAAACTGAAATACGAAAAATTGTCATATTTCGTTACCTATTCGCAGTAAAATGTTAAAAATTTGTGGGAAGGTGTATTGTCTTGTACACAATTATAAGATTTAATCAAAACAAAAAAAAGTATTTCAGTTCTTTTTTTATGAATTTTTTCCTCTTTTCATGACCCAGATTTTGGGAAACTTTGACATTTTTTATAAAAAAAACTATAAGTCGTATCGAAGCCAGAGTTTTACTATTGCACTCAGAATTAGAAAAACTATCGATTTCTCGAATAAAACGTGGACGTCACCAAAACCCACTTCTTAAAACACTGTGCTATGGGACCAAATTCAAAATGGCCCGAACAAAAAACTGCCGTTTCTTTGGAAATGCATCTAAATAAATTTAAAGAAATTCCAAAGGTATCCTATACATTTTGCAGTGACATATAAGATGCCCATTTAACTAAGATGATCATTTAAAAATCTTTTATTTTTTATTTTATCAAACTTGATTAAAATAAAATCCAAATATAGGTACCTCACCAAAATCAAATCACAGTATTTCAATAACAAGCTCAGTCCAATACCTATCTATTCTGGAGTCGGAACTGCGAACTAAAATAGAGATGGATAGGACTACTGGAACTGTTATAAATACGAATACTTAGTATCTTTAATTAGATAACTTCTATTGTGTATCTTTTAAAGTATCTAACTACACAGTTTTGTACATAGCTACATAATAAGTGAATGAATGAATGAAAGAAATAGACTTTTCTTCCCTCCGGACGGAAAGCATCAATTGTCGTCCCGCTGCGCTAAACGAATTTGTCGCTTTCTACCTTCGTCGAGGAGAAAAATAGTATACTTACCTCGGACAGCAAATAAGAAAGCCTCAGATCACATGTTTGTTGAACTCGGCTTCGCCTCGGTCAACAATTACTTGAGGTCTGAGACCTTTCTTACTTTCCTGTCCTCGGTGTGTACTATTATTTACACCAAAAGCAAAATACAATACACAATAGCAAACAGAAGCAATAGCAATAGCAATAGCAATAAATAAGTCATGAAAAGTGATTGTACCTACACTAAGGCCTCCGTTCTCTCCAGAGTCTCAGTCTGTTCTGCGCTTCGATAGGCCAGTTCTTAGTTCTATTCAAGATAAATCATAAATAAAAACTATATAATTGTAAAAGAATTTGATTCGACTATAGGACAGATAATCCTATGACCTCCTAATAAAAGTACAAGTTTGCCTACAGCATATATACCTACCTACCTAATTACCTACCCTACACTTAGAATGTATTGGTCATCCAACTAATACCTGCCTACCTAGTTACTCTATGCTAACATTAAAATCACATTACAGTCTGAAATAATGTGATGCTATCGTTAGATTTATTCAAACTAAAAAAACTATTCCAGTAGGAATCAATAGATACAATCGGTAGCGCACCTCTACCCGAGCGCGCAGAACACCGAGCAACGCGCGTCGGCGCCACTCAAACAACTTTATTGTCCTGTCGTTCAAACGCGACAGAACGTAATAGAATTAAATTGGGAGCTGCTCTGTTATGTGGAAAATAATAACAGCGAGTGTCTGCTATCAGAGTTTTCACGCGCCGGTGGCAGGGGTCCAATCCTGGCTCCAACTAATGGAAACCCAGCCAATGATAATCTGTTTTCTACACCATTAATCCCGAACTAAGTCTAAGAACAATCTGCGGCAGCTCCGGAGAGCGACTCGAGTTTTATGCGCTCGTTAAGGTCCGCAATTTGTGGAGTCGGGCTGTTAAGAAGCCTTGCCCTTATTCACCCCCAAATCCTAATTCCGAGCGTGGACTTTCTTAATCTTACGATATCGGCCTGGAGGTAATTGTTTTGGAATTGTTGCTCTTTGTCTGTACAGTGCTTTGGAGTTAATTCTTTGAAGCTGTGGTATACCTACTGAGTTGATGAATGTGGATAAAGTTTAAGATTGCACGACGTTGTGCAATTTCGTGACCATAACAAACTTCTTGTGATCGAAATTATTAATAGTTCACTGTGATCTTATTTAACAGCCACGATCTTATCTGTGAAGCAATTGCCAATCCTCCCTCGTTCCTACTAAGTGTCTTTAATCTTATAGCGCGACACAACATAGATTGTTTTCTTATCACAAGTGATTCTTTAACCCAAGGGTTAAAGAATTATGTAGGTAATTAAATCTTAAATGCGGCTCATTGCGTTTATAATTAGTAATAATAATGTTTTTAAAGATCCAGCATAAAATAACAGAAACAGAACCACTCAAACAGAAACTTATTCTGTAACCAATGTAATCTTTAAGGACGAACGCTAGTCACCGCCGTGGCATAATAAAAACGAAAGTAATCATGCAAATTGGCGACGGAGGAGGAAAGTTGAATTAAAAAGCGGGTTTGTGCCCCAGCCGGGGGGGTTCAGGGGGAGAGGGGGCAGGGTAATGTGTCTTAATGACCGCAATGGATGAGCACCGTAATCCGCCCTCCAGCGCCCACAACCTTTTGCTCTAGTCGTTAGCCGTCTCTACAATATATTTATTTACTCCCTGTGTACTATTCTTCCGCTTTATTCTGTAACATTTTAAATTATTCCTCTCTACATAAACCTTTGTTTTGTATATGTATACGCATCTTTTGTTTGATTACATTCCTAGCCATTCGTAGTAGTGTGAGTAAATCATTTGATTTCCGTCGGAACCACTCACTCACCTATTAGATAAACTATAAACTTGTGGGTCCATGTAACCCTAACGAGAGGTACAATAATCGGGATGGTTCGTGATGGCAGCCGTAAAATTTAAATGCTACAAAAAATATTGTAGCAGAGCTACGAGAGAGCTGACCATAGGATCATTTCTATGTAGCCGACGAGGCATTTCTAAAAAAAGATCTAATTATGCATAACATATCAGCGCATAATATGAAAACAAAGTAGTATGTCATTCATAAGTTTCAACCAATCGCGCTATCAATGTTTTCAAGATACTATAAATACAAGATCCAAAAGAACAGTTGAATCGTGAACCCGGGGCATTTCAGCACGCGAGTGGAAGCAACCTCCCAGTTCCCATCCCGAGCAGTGCGTGCCGCTCCGTCAACGCAGGCGCCGCGTCCGACGCACGTCTCCGCGACACGACATCATCAAATCAACATTTGCAGATTCGCGAAGCTTTCCCTGGGAGATTTAGAGGTGGAAGGAAAATAAAAAAGTTCGTAGAGGAATCCCGCTTGATCCCTGTTGCCTTTATGGTAATGCCGGGATGCGTGTATTCGACTATTCAATTTATATTTTTTTCCCTTCGCCTTATTTCTTTCTCTCCGAAATTATCTATCCTTCGAATTTCGTTTCGCACTGTATTGTATAAGGGATTCGATGTTTGCGAATAAGGTACGACTTTGCTGGAAAATATCACGGATAACCGCGGTGGATTGCCTTTGTTCCCGACTTCAAAGAAGTTTTGTTTTCGCAAAAATATGTGTATGAAATCGTTTGCGGAAGCTGACAGAGTTGAAATAAACTTCTGCCGGTGAATATTGCATCGCTATTTGAATTATCTTACTACCTTTAGCATTTGATTTGTTTAGGTTGGTAACAGTAAAAATAAACAAATTATTGGATAAAATGTGTCCTCATGAATCTGTTCTTTGCAGAATCGCCTATAAATCTAAACGATAAACAAATTACTTAATAAAACACTTGACGTTTTATACTAAAATGCCCCCGCAGCCGCGCTCCAAGCAAGGCATGTTCAAATTTAGCGTTGTTCTTCCCTCATGAATAAATCATAAGAAGTAAGCGGGGCTCGACGCCTTTATAATTCTACATAATACATTAAAACGCTGTACAGATTGCCTCCCACTTTAATAATATGAACTTAATGGGTATTACCATGTGGAACAAAGCAGGCAATGTTTAGTAAGTTTCATTGTGTAGGTAACTAGAAGTATCCCTAATATTAATACATCAGAAAGTTTATATTATTTGTCTGTTTGTTTGTTACGTTTTCATTTTCATTAGAACTGAGTGAAGCAAGGACATAGGCTACGTTTATCTCAAAGTCTATCTTGTTATGAAATCAGAGCTTAATTATGCATGCATTGCTTGATCTGGAGAGCGATTTTTGAATCTCATTCGGTGAGCTCAGCTGTTGAAAATGTCAAAATTACTCTGGAGATACGCATCTTTCTACTGCAGATTTGACTCTCAAAAATCTCTCTCCTGTAGTATGATTTTTGAATGTCAAATCAGCAGTAGAAAGACGCATCTTTCTACTGCAGATTTGACTCTCAAAAATCTCTCTCCTGTAGTATGATTTTTGAATGTCAAATCAGCAGTAGAAAGATGCGTATCTCCAGAGTAATTTTGACATTTTCAACTGCTGAGCTCACCGAATGAGATTCAAAAATCGCACTCCTGATCGCTATGATTAAAAAATAGAAGGAGTAGCTATCAGGTAATGGATGCCGAATTAGCCTCTGTATTCAGAACAATGTAATATCCGCTACCAATGGACATATGAGTCGCTCTCTCTGACTCTTATTCGAGAGAGAAGGCCTGTGTCCTGCAGTCGGACATGTTACTCCTTAGCATCGAAATAATTTGTTTATTTTCGTCTCTTGCAAGATCTCTACCATGGAATAAGAAAAAGTATGGTGTATACAATATACACAAAGTTCAGACACCCTTACCCTCCACTAGTTATAACCTCACGCCCTCTTGGCAGACGGGTGGCAGAAAACATAAGGTAATGGTCACGGAGTTGAATGTGACACTAAAAAGATATGAAGCATGCAAGGTCCTACATATTCGTTTGTTCTACAAGGGACCTACACTCACACAGATGCACCAGTTCTAGGCTTAGGTCCTACAACCCGCCACCATTTTGTACCGCGCGACAGTGCGTCAGCACGCACACAAAAATAAATGGGTACTTCACTCGTGATTAGACGAAATAACGTCCGGTTTTTTTCAGGTCCGTGGGTAATGGTGTAGTCTTTTCTCACTTGCACTCCCTCAGTATTGCACATGCTTACCATTTACTTTTCCGTTTTTTCTATTTAGTATGAAGTGACAGCTAAGTGTCCAGGGTGTGTCTCTACACGGGGTTTTTTTAATTCAAAGCCACGGACCTGAAAGAAATACGGACCGAGTATTGCACTAATAAGATTTGAAGCATGCAACGTAATACAATCTCGTTTGTTCTAAAAGGGACCTACACTCACACAGATGCACTAGCTCTAGGCGCAGGTCCGACAACCCGTCACCTTATGTACCGCTTGACAGCACGCACACAAAAGAAATGGGTGCTTCACTCATGATTAGATGACATTCCGTCTGGTTCTTCTTTTAAGTCTGTGTTCAAAGCTATATAAAAATAAATCGATAAACAATGGAAGTACGCCTTGCTTAAGATACGTAAATGTAATTTGCTATATTTTCTTTTGCAGCAGTTTTCAGGTAATATTGTTAGTGCAATCAGACCTGGAATGCAACGGATGGAACGTTTGTTCGTCTTGCTTGCCACAGCAACAAGCATTTGCAAGCTAACAACAGCTCTCCAAACAAACTAATATTGTTGTTTTATCTTATCAAGCTAAAGAAAAATGATTATGGTTTGTTTTAAAAGAAACATAGAATAGGTACCTGAACACGATATCTGTACCTGAATGTATAGAAATGCTTAGTCTGAAAACGAATTGTTCAGAATCGAACATCATTCTTGTTTGGGGTTCATTAGGATTTCAGGTGTTGCACAAAGAGAAAAATCTACATTAATTACTTAGTATATATAATTTTCTATTTAAAGACTTAAAATTACTTACTTAGTTCCTAAAAGTTATAATTTTTGTAGGTACCTTGTTACGAAGAAATGCTAAATCTGAAAACGAATTGTTCAGAATCAAACACCATTTTTTGTTTGGAGTTCAAAGGTTTCTAGTACACTTACTCTGTGGTTTCAGTAGTGCGATTTTTGAATCTCATTCGGTGAGCTCAACTGTTGAAAATGTCAAAATTACTATGGAGGTACGCATCTTTCTACTGCTGATTTGACTTTCAAAAATCGCACTCCCTAAGCATGATTTTTGAGAGTCAAATCAGCAGTAGAAAGATGCATATCTCCATAGTAATTTTGTCATTTTCAACTGCTGAGCTCACCGAATGAGATTCAAAAATCGCACTCCAGGTTTGAATTTAGTGAACAACGTAGAGAAAAATCTACTTTGTACAGATAGGTATTTATACCTGCTGCAAAATTCTAGCAATGTGACTGATACCTATCCATTTTGGTAGACCTTGCTATAAAATTCGTTGCTAATGAAATACTCGTAAGTCTTTATTATTTGTTGCTTTTATGGCTAACAAAATTCTGGCAGATGATGTTACTAAAAAATGTTTTCTTAAACTTAAATTGTTTATATTATACTTTTAACATTTAGTGTGCCTTCAACGGATCACTTATTACATCAAATCACCACAGCATATCCTCAATCATTTATTAAACTCATGTTTTTTACTACATAAAAAGGTAGTTTTTCTCTATCTTCAATAACAAAATGATTAAAAGCAATGATGTTAATACCGCCCGCCCCTGGCCGAGAGTACGGTGGCACATGGTGGTGGTACGTAACGTAATCTTGAATAATGTCCACCATTTATATCCGTGGTCCTCTCCCACGTGGGTATATCGACGCTGGAAAGCGAAAACGCTGTAACTGACACCAGTGTCAAAATTTTTTTATTGCAGATTCGTAACCAGAAAAAAATTCTGCGTCGAATGGTCTGAGTCCCATAGCTCTACGGCCCTTAGAAAATTTTGTACAGCGTTGAAATTGCCTGCTATTTCTGGTCGACATAGATTTTTGTAGGCTGTAAATAGCACAAAAACTGTAAATTTTTACCGATTTGCATTTACGTCAAAATCGAGTTCCGTAGAAAAAACTAACAAGCTAGTTACATCGTTCGTGATATACTATTCAATGTGGGTTACAGCGTTTTTGCGGGACAAAAAATTTTAGTGCACCACATTTATGACATTTTGTTGTCCAAGTGTTAGCAACGAATGTGGCTTATTACGTTTTAACGTAACCAACATTATGGCTACATGACGTGTTACAACATTCATTTCAACTCTCCATTTCTAGATCACATCAATTTACGCTTTTTTAAATGTAGTATTCGCGACAAAGTTATTGCTTTTACCACCATCGATTTGGCGCTCGAACCGCTATGGCCTACCATTTACTGCGTCCCAAATCAGTCCATGGCCGTCAAAAAGGTGTCTTACTTTTGTTGTTCGTATTTTTTGGCGCGTAATTGGTTTCGTTTGAATGGTAAGTCTACTTGTTAGATACTGTTATTTGACATTTTTATTAGTAAATGTGTTCCCTTATTTTTTACGTTATATAAAAAAAGTGAACTGGATTGCATCATTCCCTTTATGAAATACAGGGTTCTGAAAAAGCGCATCATCGTCACCCACTGTTCAATAATGCTCTCCCAAGATGCGCTACAAAACTTTATCCTCGCCCTTTCATATCTAAACGTCAGGAAGCTTCGTTTAAGCTGATAAGCATCCCTCCATCGGAGCAGAGATTCCGCCATATCAGCATCGTAATTTTTTTTATTTGAAACCTCGAAAAACAACTTGTGAACTTGGTTTAGGATTCACACCGGTCTTTAGTTCTTGAAATGCGATTTTTTTTCTTTGCAGTGTAATTAGTAATTACAATACAAATGAAAAAAAATAAGAGCTCTTTTCACACCTTCGGGATAGGACTACCTCGGGTTACAGCACAGCCCTGGGTCCCTCGCAAAGGAAACCTGAGTGACAGGAGCTTTCATCCAACGCCTTCTTATTTTGAGCAGCGGGAGTCTTCCTAATCTGACTCAAATAAAGATCCAGGATGTCGCCAATGTAGTAGTGTCTTTGGCTTACTTTTTTCTTCTTCGGATTTCTCTTCATTACTGGAGGTCGGCAGTCGGCTCTGTATATGCCTGGCTTTCTCTTGCCAAACGAAAAAGCTTTTTAAAGGTGGCGATGCTGGTCTACTATTTGTTCAGGCTTGCGAGCCATGTCATTCGTAGCCTATATACTTTTCTTTTGCCCATTATTGTAGTATGAAGCACCTGAAAGGTATCGCATATACTTACTTCCATAGTAATTTTAAACTTCGGCTAGAAAATCCGGCCCAGAAGTATCTCGACCCTCGTAGTCTTCCTCACTTATACGATTCTGGGCTTTTCCGATGCTACTGAACTGCCAAATCTGCTCAACGTCTCCTTTATGGGGCTTGTGTGTCGGACGTTGCATTTGTTACTAATTTTATTTTATTATTATCGAAAACCTTCAATACTTCACGTGTCTTCCTCTTGAACTCCAGTCTTGTTCGAGAGGTCGTGAGTAAATTTTGTTCCCTACTATGTAATATTCACCAGGTTTGTAGCCTCGTTCTCAGTGGTATTGCGAATTGCATCAGATTTAGAGGATAACTTGGAAAATGTTTTATTCAAGCAGAATTTTATCATTGTAATATTGATTTTCTTTCATGTTTTAAGTTGATTTACGGAGTTCCTCGTATAACTAACTTACAGACAGCTGACAGTTTTTTAAGAGGATGACCAGACCATCAAACTGGATAACTTTATATATGGTTCCAAAATAAAAATCGCGAAAAAAACAGCTGTCCCATACATTTAGCTCTAGTAGGACTGCACTTTTGAATAAAACAACCGTTTTTTTTGCGATTTTGTTGTTGGTTCCAAAGAGAAAGTTGTTCAGTTCGACGGTTCAATCATTCCCTTAAAAAGTGTTACTTAGAACATTGTTGAATCTATTGATTACTGATACATCTCCAAATATGTGATAGTAATTTGTCAATTATGATAAATAATCAATCAGATTTTGCATCCTACCTTGAGATGAATTCCCTGAGAAAAAAATAATCGAGAACGCTTCCGCGCTCCAGTTAATTCCAGTTTCGACTATTCGAATATTAAGAATTAAGCTTTTTGTGCTTTTTTGTAACCTAATATAATATTTTGAATCACTTTCTGATGTCTTTACTTTTTAATAATACAGTAAACATTTTTGACTTAATATTTACGTCATTTCAATTTAGCAAATTTGTTCGCTGTTCTTGTGGTTAAACCATTACATGACTATACAAATTAAAAAGGTTATATTGTTACATCAATATTATGGTACTGGATACATTACGGAATAGTGGGTTACAACGATTTCGATTTCCGAAATAAAGTATTATTTTATGAAATCCATACAATAATCGACTTCAGTTACAGCGTTCTTTGGGGTTGAAAAAAAAAGTCCATATGCTGTAACCCACAATAAAATTAAAAGCAAGAACATTTAACGGAATCGGGGAAATACGTATCATAGCTTATCTTAAATTATGTTATCTATCCAAAAATGGCATATGTGGGACTAAAATTAACGAAGTTATGAATTTTTTTCTGAAATCGCGAAAGTTTTTCGGGCCTGGTGTAAAGTTTGCCTTTTGTGGGTTACAGCGTTTCCGCTTTCCAGCGTTTTACTACATAAAAAGGTAGTTTTTCTCTATCTTCAATAACAAAATGATTAAAAGCAATGATGTTAATACCGCCCGCCCCTGGCCGAGAGTACGGTGGCACATGGTGGTGGTACGTAACGTAATCTTGAATAATGTCCACCATTTATATCCGTGGTCCTCTCCCACGTGGGTATATGCACCAGGTGGGCACTTTTTAAACCTCATACAAAACACTGGATTACATGCAGTTGACCATTTTCCTGAAAACGAAAATTGTTGAAATGATGTATGAATGTGGTTGAAGTGAATGAAGTTTGTGAGACTGAACAGAGACGTAGTCGCTGCCTATCCCCGTGGGATATGTTAAATTGTTGTGGTTGAAGTTTATAATAGAAGGTATACCTATCTTATGTTTATTTAATTGTATGCTCGCAAATCCGTATTATATGTTTCGAATCGAAAATTGTAAGCTCTTTCTGGCTACATTTTCAGGATCTGCATTTATAAAAATTCTGATTACACTTTGAAATAAAATTATCCAGTAAAATGAGATCGAGATATTTAAATTAATTTCATGATCTTTGAAGAAAATTGTTAGGGTATACTTACCTAGGTAACCTAGGTTTAGGCTTGTGTTGTAAAGAAGTTTTTAGTTCATATTTTATATTGCTTTAATGTTATTGTATAAAATAGATACAATAGAACTGGAGTGCGATTTTTGAATGTCATACGTCGAACTCAGCAGTAGCAAATAATGTCAAAATTACTCTGGAGATATGCATCTTTCTACTGCTGATTTATCTTTCAAAAATCATACTTCAGGAGTGCGATTTAAGAAAGTCTAATCAGCAGTAGAAAGATGCGTATCTCCATAGTAATTTTGACTATTTCAACTGCTGAGCTCAGCGAATGAGATTCAAAAATCGCACTCCAGATTAGATTAGAATAATACTTATGTAGACATAATTATGTTTTTAACAAGAAAAGTCTTCTTTTTTTATATCTTGTTCATCTAGTTACGACACTTCTAGAAAATACATATTTAAATTTAGTTCATCTATCATGTATCTAACTCAAAACACTATAGTTTATATCCAGCTGCTCATATATCAACATTTCAACCAGCTTCAAAGCAATGTTTATAAAATTTCGTTTCCACAATAAATAGACAATTTTATCTGGCTGCAGTGATTCAAGAAAGCGACTAGAAGGCTAACCTTTTAAATATATCGAGTGTTTTCAGTGCAACGATACAGCGCGTTGTTTACAGTGGGGGGGAGGGTAGCCCCCTCGCTGGGGGGGCAGAGGGGGGCAAGATGGCGGCGTCGTCAAGGCAACGCTGCACTCGCTTCCTTAATCGACCGTCGCAACCTTCCCGGCGGCCCCTCGGCAGGGTCCGACTCTCATTTTATGTATTGTACTGCACTTGTGACGCGACTTATGTGTTTTATGATGTAACTTATGTACAGTTGTGTAGGTGTTTGAGAGGGATTTCTAGCTGATTACCTACGTGAAAGTTTGTGTTACGTTCTCGTTGATTTCTTTTTTTAAATAGAATATCATGCAGTTAGTGGTGGTGGTCGTAATTAAGCTGATTGATGCTGAAAGAGACTTCTCCCATTGCACATACACATATAAATACACACGCCTATGGCTTTTTGGGGTACTACTTAGTTAGATCACGACCTGTTATTTTTACTTGTGTCTAGCACTGTTTCTGCAAATTTCGAGTGTGTTTTGGAAGCATTGTGATTTCTCAAGGAATTGCTGTTTTATATATAAAAGCACATTTGAGGTAATACAAAATGATTGAGCCTCGTGTTAAGCCAAAAAGCACTCGACTGACACGAAATAAGACTTGCCAAGCTACTGCCTACCTTTTATGTTCTAGCTTGACACATCTATGTCACTTGAAGATTGATCGCTTTCGAGTTAGGTATCAATATTTACCTATAAGCCCCTGATTTTCATTTTAATCTACGTTACTTCAATGCTGTAATTAGTAATATACTAAGAGATCCAACTTGGTGGTCTGACTTATTTCGAACTGAACAAGTTTGACCAACATCGAAATCGCGATAAAAAATCTACAGTACCTCATTTAGTCGAGTCGATTTGGAGATTTGTATGGAACAGCAGATTTTTTCGTATTATTGATTAAAGTTCTTTCACACACTTTCTTTTGAAACGATGAATATAAGTTTTCCTCTAGATATCGGTCGGCGTGAAGCTTTATCGCCCCACACCCGAGCCAAAACCCTATAAGACCAAGAAAACCTAACAAAAGTCTCACCGATTCGTAAATAATAGCAACGTTCAAGAGTCCTTAGTTCAGCGATCAGTTAGGTCAGCCCGTAATCCAGTGGCCGGCGGTGCAGCGGCGGCAATAAAAAAGAGTTATAGTTGAGAAGAAAAGGAAAGTCTTGTCTCCTGGCCGCTCTCTGCCGTTAGTTAGGGATCAAGGGCTCAGCTCTCGCCGGCGATAATCATAATTTTTACTTACAAGAGCACGAGTAGGAGGCATTAGTTGCCGGGCCGCGACAAATCTTCTCTAACTGCGGCCCAACTTCGCGACTCCGGAGGTGGCTCCCGTATATTTTGTGGACTCTGCTTTGTTCAGTAAAGGGTTATGGCTTTGGTATACTTGGGTGAAGTATACTTAAGTTTGTAATCAATCTGTGAATAAAACGACTTGGATTTTTTAATTCAAATTATGGAGCCATTTTAGGTATATTGCTTATTTCAACGATCACCGAAGAAGACAAAGGTTTTCAGTGTTGTCTGTTAAGTAATTGTTTTATTATAAGTATTTGATTAGGTATCAGTAGTTAGATTATTCATTATAGTCAGTCAATATGCGATTTAAATTCGCATAGTAGTTACTGTAGGTACACAATGTCAAAAAAAATGTATAAGGTACCTACCTATCCTTATAACTTTTCAAATATTATATCGAAAGAGCACGCCTTATTAGATAATCCTAAATATGGGTAGGCCTTCGTAATGCCCGTCTGAAAACACCGCATTTTGACAACTTATACTTACCAAGATTTTACAAACCTATCTTTTAGGTCATCTTGCCTAGAAAAAATGCTAAATCTTAGGATTACAGTACAACCAAAACCCAAATCGTCTCTTTCCCATATTGACTAAAATTCAAATCGCCTAGCTGGACTAGGCGATATCGATAGGTTTTCCAAATACAGCTGTTTCAATTACAAAACAAAAGATCAAGTTCAATACAAGAGTTAACTAGTTAAGTATAGTTAGGTAGTAGTTAGGTACCAATTACCTCTAGCCAAAAAAAGCGTCATTTACTGAAAGGAACGCCCAAAAAATGTAATCCTAAGCTACAAAAGATATTTGTGTTAACAACAAAAACAGTCATTGTCAAAGGGTAACAACATAAAGGAGCATGGGCAGTCGTGTCACGTTGGAATATGAGGACGGACACGAGTGGCCGTGTCCAGTGCGTTAGACTCGCGGTATTGAAGTGTTATTCAGAATATGTGAACATCGCACGTGGGCGCAACCGTGGAGTCGACTGGTGGTAACATTTTTGTCATGCACAGGTGATTTCATATTTTCTGAGTTTTAACTAGAAAAATAGATTATGGAGAGCAAGTGAAGGAAGCTGGAAAGATATAGTTATACAGACTGTGTTCAAACCAAACCGTCACTCCCGACAAACTTGAATGAAACTTCAGCAGGATATTAGGTACCTACATCGTTAGGTATTTTAATCGATTAGCTGACGTATCTTTGTTCTATGTATTTATTTACTTGTTTTATATTGATAATATGTTTTATATTGAAAAGTCGGTACCCATCGATTTCACCCGTAGGTACGAAGTCAGGCCAAAAAAAGTGTTAGAGTTCAAACATATTTAAACATAATTTATGACACTATCATTATATGATCAGCGTGGAACACAGAGCGTTTATAAAATACGTTTAGGTACCTAAGCCTAAATACGTGTTTACTTGTGCAAGCATTTACTTCCGGGACCACGAAGATATCCTCCTTCGGTGACGTGGGTACCTAACTACCAAATTAAACCCCTGATGCCAGCACACCTGTCCAGCACACCCGGCACCATGTGCAATAAGCAAGCCTCCACTCGGCAAATTATTTCACCACGATGGTAAATCAAATTTAATGACAATGACACGCTATCGACTCAGCAGAACAAGAAAACTTATTCAATGTCCCTGTTGTTTCTCGCACTAACATGTCAGGTGTCGACTCCACGGCTCTCCCTGTTCTTCCTGCCTCACGGGCCGGCTCCAGCGGATTTGTTTTATGCCCACCGAAGACATCGACTTACCGCGACCGTACGCCAGAGGCGGCTTCTTAATTTTATTACGGGCCCGCTCCCCGAGGGAAACATCCTAATTGTGTCTCGGAAAAACGAACCTGGGAAATAGTAATTTTGTTTTGGGTTTCTATCTTAGTTGAAAAGTAAGATATGTTGGTTATGTTTCAATACACATAGGTAGGTACTTTCATGTCGCTAAAGTAGGTATCTACAGTAATAATAAGAGTATAGGAACTTTCGACTAAGTAGGTACATCAACTTTATAGGCGAAAGCTACACGCTCGATATTTATAGCGATATCTGGCTTGTGATAAGAAATCATATTATTGTCAGTACCTATAGCGATTATATATAATTTTAATAGGTGTCATGATCGCACTCCAGGAGTGCGATTTTTGAATCTCATTCGGTGAGCTCAGCAGTTGAAAATGTCAAAATTACTATGGAGATGTGCATCTTTCTACTGCTGATTTGACTCTCAAAAATAATACTTCAGGAGTGCGATTTTATAAACTCAAATCAGCAACAGAAAGATGCGTATCTCCACAGTAATTTTGACATTTTCAACTGCTGAGCTCACCGAATGAGATTCAAAAATAGCACTCCTGACTATTATTATTTATTCACTGTTCAGCAAAGGCCGTGAATTTGAACAACTTTCCGTAAGGAACATGGATCGCAAAACGATAAAAAATTTGGACCTCCCATACAAAAGTGTGGATCCGCCGATCGATTTTCTATGGGAGGTCCAAAAAAAATTCTCGTTCAGATTCACGGTCTACACCCTTAAAGTTTCGTTTCTGATTCAAAACTAGTGGTGTAGAGTACACCTACGAATTAAAAGTTTGAATTCAAATCAAATTTAATGTTTAGGTAGGATAGGTACCTATGTGGAATAAACTGAGATTAATATTCTAAGACTGGAATTCCTTATTTACCTAGCTCATTTTAATGATCTAACTTTACAACTTGTTATGTAGGTAAATTCCGACAAAAAGTTAAGTAAGTACCTAAGTATAAAGATAAATAATGGCGTATGATTCGGATTAGTTATTAAAGGATAGCTCAAATAACATTGGTTTACTTTACGCCTCTACTATTGAAATGTAATTGCGAAAAGTTAATCATAATAACTTTTCTAAATATTATGTAGAACATTTTATGCTCCGACTGTATAAAAAAACGCCACAACGCGATTTCGTAAAAATTTGGGGACTAGTCCCGCCATCTATTGTTGAATATAATTTAAACTCATTGAGTTCGGAACTAACTTCCATCTGTTATTGAGTAGCAAAACTAAAATGGCATATCTTTGGGTACTTTTCTTTGCGTTAGTATTTATTCTAAATACTTACTAGATGTCGTTAGTGGAATAGTGTTGCCAAGATAATACTTATAAATATTGTATTAACGAATGGCAGACATTACACGGTCAATTTAGATCGTGATCTAGATTGATCGTTGATGATTGACGGATCGAAAGATCTGAAGCTGTAGCATGCAACACGTGATACGGCTGTATCACGTCTTTTATCTTGTTCGTTTGCACGCAAATAGAAAGAGAGCGAAGGTGTGATAGTGCTGTATCACTTTATTAAGGCATTATAATATGTAATAGAAAAGTCCGAATATCAGACTATTGATATAAATGATTTTAAGATTTTAAGTATTAAAGTTACATGAATATAATAAGTACCTACTTAGTTGTCTTGGCAAACATTTGCAAAAATATCGACTACAGCGTCGGTCGCGTCACAACACTATAGTCTCATGTGGGGAGTGCGGTGCGCGGGCGAACCTGTGCGTACCCACCTCGCACGTCTCCTTCACCCCCGCGATGCGTAATTGATTTGATTTCATAAAAATAAGTATCAAAATCGACTTAACGATGAAATGTGATACTAGACATCATTTTTGTGTGTTTCCTAGAATCGTTTTTGCAAGATCGAATTGCACATTTGACCATTCTGATATGTAAACATTGAAAAAAATCTCTAGAGAAACGCACACTGCCAGCACTCAACCACGACTACAAGCGCTAGCGGCGGGAACGTAGTTTTGTTCTCACCCGTGCCTACTATTCCCACTTCGTTGCGCGCGCTCTATACAACTGTAATAAATAATCTAAGGCGCTATCACACCATCGCTCTCTTTCTATTTGCGTGCGAACGAACGAGATAAAAGACATTCTACGACTTCTGATCGCAAATATCTAGAGTCTGGCTAGTGGAACCTGGAATGTGATTTTTGAATCTCATTCGCTGAGCTCAGCAGTTGAAAATGTCAAAATTACAACGGAGGTACGCATCTTTCTACTGCTGATTTGACATTCAACAATCATGCTTCAGGAGTGCGATTTTTGAAAGTCAAATCAGCAGTAGAAAGATGCGTATCTCCATAGTAATTTTGACATTTTCAACTGCTGAGCTCAGCGAATGAGGTTCAAAAATCGCACTCCTGGACCTAGAAAAGCGCGGAAAATTCAAAATTTATGACGAAGACAACACAGAAAATAGTTTTGGGAAAATAAATTCCGGAAAAATATCGATTGATTGAGCTTTTTCTATAACCGATTCGTACAGCAGAGAAAAGTCGAGCTCGCTTCACTCGCTCTAAGTTTCTGTTTTAATGACTGTGTGCCTACACATAATCCTAAAGAGTTCTGATAAGACGTGGTGCACAAAATGTCGAGCTTGTTTCGCTGAAGCCTGAATCCATAGCTTTCAATTAGGTTGCTTTGCACGTGTTTTGTCCGTAACATTATAAATTATTTAATTTAAACATAAGCTGGCCTCGCTTAGGTTGAATAACGTATAGTCGCGTGGCCAACTTATCTTGGTTTTGTGTAGCTTGATGTGTCGCCATGTGTGGCTCCGAGTGTGGCGCATTATCTTGAGTATTGTCTGGCGTATTATCATGTCCTTGGGGTGGCGCCTCAGTTATGGGTGGCACCTCAATATCTTGGACAGGATGTTCATTTTGTGGAGTGGAATCATTAAGGACGCCGCCATCTGCTATTTCGCTTTCGATGGTTTCTCCGTCTTGACCCAATGGTGCTAGATAACGATTTGATACGGTCGTTTCACGCCCATTTGGTAAACGCACGTACGAATAGTCCGGATTAACTTGAATCAGGTCAACTTCCTCCACTATCGGTTGATATTTATTGGTGCGGTCGAATCTCCGCATCAGGACTTGGTCCGAGTTTGTTAACCAAGTAGGTATGGAATCACCATTTGTTGACCTCCTCGTATGTGTAAACATCCTCTCGTGCGGCGTACAGTTAGTAGCTGTGCAGAGTAGGGAGCGAATAGAGTGTAGAGCCTGATTCAAAGCCCTTTCCCATTCTTCTATAGGTAGGTTTCTGGATCGTAAGGCCAATTGGATAGTTTTCCAAAGAGTGGAGTTGAGACGCTCTACTTGTCCGTTCCCTTGGGGATTGTACGGCGTTGTCCGGCTTGTTGCAATACCGCGGGAGTGTAGAAACTGCTTGACTTCGGATGACAAGAATGATGTCCCACGATCAGAATGTAAATATGCAGGCATTCCGAATATCATAAACAACTCATTGAGATTCTTGATGACCGTTGCTGAGCTCATATCTGGGCATGGAAATGCAAAGGGGAAGCGAGAGTATTCGTCAATCACGGTCAGGATATATTTATTTTTCGTATTACTAGGTACAGGACCTTTAAAATCAATACTTAGTCTTTCGAAGGGAGACGTTGCTTTAATTAGATTGGGGCCAGGTTCGGCTGGGTGATAATATCTTGGCTTTAATTCTGAGCAGATACGACAAGAGTTAGTCATATTTCTGATTTCTTCAATAGAATAGGGTAGATTCTTAGATCTCGTCCAGTGAACCATTCTTGTTACGCCAGGGTGACAAAGGACTTCATGTAGGGAAACAAGTTTAGTTGAACGCGATTCGACAGCAGCGCATACACGTGACAGTGTGTCAGCGACATTATTTTCTTTGCCTGGACGATAGACGATATCATATTTAAATGGAGCTAGTTCTAAACGCCATCTTTGTATTTTCTCGTTTTTTATTTTGCTATTTAGCTTGTTATTGAACATGAAGGCTACCGATCTTTGGTCTGTAACTAAACGAAATGGTTTTCCTATAAGAAAGTGCCGCCATTTCTTTAACGATTCGACTATGGCGTACGCTTCTTTTTCAACAGCAGAGTGGTTTTGTTCACTTTGATTCAGGGTTCGAGAGAAAAATGCTACGGGTCGATTAGCTTGCGATAAGGTTGCAGCGATTGAATGTTCTGACGCATCCGTTTCAACGAGAAAAGGTATGTCGTTATTGATAGCGTGAACAGCTGATTTTGCTATGTCAGCTTTCAATGATCTGAATTCTTCGACAAGTTGATTATTTAACGGGAATATTCTTGTATTTGCTAAAGCGTGGATTCTTTCCGAGAAATTTGAGATCCATTTGCTATAATGTGCAAACATTCCTACCACTCTTCGTAACGACTGCGTGTCATTTGGCGGTGGAAGATTGAGAAGTGGGCGTAGCCGTTCAGCATCTGGCTTTATGACATGGTCTTTGATAGTATAACCCAAGATATCGATGCTGTTCTGCGAGAACTTACTTTTCTCTGTATTGAGAGTAAGACCGTATTTTTGTGCGGCTGCTAAAAATTTCTGCAAATTTGCATCGTGTTCAGATTGAGAACGCCCACAAACTGTAATATCATCAAGATACGCGAAAGTACCCTCTAACTTTTCTTTTCGAATAACCCAGTCAATGGTTCTTTGAAAACTTGACACTCCGTTTGTTACGCCAAATGGTATTCGGCGAAACTGGTACAGATTTCCAGCAGCTTCGAAAGCAGTATATGGCTTTTCGTCTTGTAGGATCGGTACTTGATGGTATGCACTCTGTAAATCTATTGCGCTGAAGACAGAATACTTCGAAATTTCTGAAACTTGGTCCTCCATATTAGGAAGTGGATAAGCGTCAAGCTGTGTATATCTGTTTATCGTAAGAGAATAATCAATGACAAGTCGCTTCTTGTGATTAGCGTTCTTTGTAATTAGCACTTGAGCTCGCCAAGGGGACGTGCTTTCTTCGATAATGCCATCAGCTAGAAGTTTTCTGATCTCTCCTTCAATAAACTTTTTATCGTCTTCACTATGACGGCGAGATTTAATTGCAATAGGCCTGCAATTTGAACTTAAATTCGTGAAAAGTGGAACAGCAGGGACAGATGCTTCTGCAACACTACATACTTTTATTGGTTCTTTAGGTCCGCCGAATGAAAATTCGAGAAAAGAATGTTCGTCTAATATGTCGTGACCGATTATCAAGTCAGCACAGAGATTTTTCACAATTAGTAAGTTCACGTTTCTATAATCATGGTCTCCGATACGAGCTGATACATATGTCTGACCTTCAACTTGCGACGTATGACTAGTTGAAGCCATTGATATAGTTTGATAGCAGGGCCTTTTCTTTAATTGACACAATTGAAAATAACGCTCATTGATGAAGCTTATAGAGCTACCAGTATCGATTAAGGCTTCACCTTTTATACCTTTTATATAAGCTGGAACTGTAGCTTTCTTCAAGGAAGTTGGTGAAGCAGCTACTATACAACCACAAAGCAGGCTATCTTCTTCGAGACTGGCTGCATTGACATGGGTCTTTCTTCGACATACAATAGCATAGTGACCCTTCTTGTTACAGAATTGACAGATAGAGTCTAACGCGGGACAGTTTTTTCGAGGATGGATTTGCCCACCACAAAAGAAGCATTTGCGTTTCCGGTAGGTTGGCGTCACTGCTATTGTATTATTATGATCCTGTTCTTGCTTTAGTACAACAGGTTTTCCAGAATCATTTTGTTTGGAAGTAGTGGCGATGGCAGCAACAGTATTTGCGTTTGGAGAGTTGAAGTTACTAGCATTAACTTCAGCCATTTCTAGTGACAGCGCCTGATTGTGTGTTTCTTCTAGTGTTAATGTGAGATTTTCTAGTAATCGTTGTCTTATAGTACTAGATTTTATTCCAGAGATAAATGCGTCACGTATATTATCGTTCTTGTTTGTTTCTGCATCTACAGTTTTGAAGTCACAATCTTTAGCTAACTGTTTCAATGCTTGTAAATAGACGTCTATTGTTTCGTCTCCCAGTTGCTTCCTAGATGCAAGCGCATGTCGGGCATAAATTATATTTTTAGGTTTTGTGAATAATTTGCTCAAGGTATTGATTGCGGATTCGTAAGAGGTACATTCGCTGATATATGTGAAAACGTTTGATGAAATGTGGTTCGCAAGAAGGTCTAGCTTCCAGGAAGTTGGTACCTTTTCTCCTGCCGAGAGTAAGGCGCTATCCGAAGCCTTAAGAAAGCTTTCAAATGTTTTCTTCCAATGTTCCCATTTCTTTGATGCGGAACTATCAGTGGGATCAATATCCAAACGTTCGGGTTTTAAGTATTTTTCCATGGTGACAAATTTTTAAAACATTTTGTCGATTAAATTGTAATAAGATAAACCTTTATAATAACGGTTTTAATCGACAAAATTATACATTGCACAATCTGACAAATTATTAGAGCTATGACTTATGTGTCATTGCAGATGCCATATAATCACTAAAGAGTTCGGTATACCACAACACACGACGACAGGTCCGGTTACCCTGATTGGACTTTGAACAACGCTGCGAATCGTGTGAGAGGTGTTGTTGTTTCGTCTCACGGCACGCTGCGCCCGCGCCGGCAGCCGCGTCTATGCAGGCTCTCTACCGCACTAGTTTGTGTTTTGTACGTTGTGTAGTTATGGGTATACAAGGTGTTACAAAAATACAAATAAACCTTTAAGGGGGTGGTGAAGACCATCAAACTGAACATCTTTCACTATAGGACCAATATTGAAATCGCGAAAAAAAAAATTATGGTCCATACTCTACAAATCGTAGAAAGAGAATCAACTAGAAAAGGCATTAAAATAATAATAGTCACGAAAACGAGACAGCATTATACGCACACAGAGTGATTGCGACAAAATCCATGTCGTTTGTCCCTTTCTGCGTGTGCGATATTTTTGTTTGCCACAGTTGAAATCGCATACAAAATCTTGCAACTGTGGCAGACAAAGGCACGATTTCTCATACATTTTTGTCATATCTCTGTCCCTTTCGAGTATACGCTGTCAGGAAATCTATAGAATACTCAACCTACTCTACAAATCGACTAGAGCTAAAATATGTATGGGATATAATTATTTTTTTTCGCGATTTCGTGTTGGTCCCATAGAGAAAGTTGTTCAGTTTGATGGTCTTCACCACCCCCTTAAGAGTTTTAAATATTTATTGTTACTTATGAAACACCCTGTATAGGGTGCTTAACATGATGTGTCGCCGTGCGTACTTATGTTTTTTACTTCTTAAAAATCTATTTGTTTTTTAGCGTTGGGGCTTTTACAATAGTAAATTATGATTCAAGTGAGCAAAGTTTCATACGACGTTTTTCAACATACTTGCGAGGACAAAGATATAAAATTTCGTAAAAAACAACAATTTTAGACAAATATTTGTGGAAAATGGCGCGGGCGGGGCTTTTTTTTTTGGTTGAGAGGCGATGACTTTAGCAACATTTAACCAACGACATTTTATTGCAAACAACCTAATATTAAAAACGTTATAAACTTATAATTTATGTATTTATAACACAAATTAATGTTAATTTGTTAACTGAAATAAATTGTTTGATGAAATGAAGCTTTTATTTATCATATTTTAACTAAAACAGAATAATTTATTCTGAAAAAAGTTTTTTTTTTTTGTAAAAAAACTCTTTGCTGAGATTTAAAAACAAACTATTGAAAAAAAAAGTAACATTACCGCACTAGTAGGGAATATAATATTTTTGCACGCGTGTTCTATAAGCTGCATTGTGTGCCTAAAAGCGGTGCAATAAGAGCCACTTTACGAGCAAGTATGTTGAAAAATTCATTTTTTTTCTGTTTATTACGTGTTCATCTCACGGTGGCGAGAGCAACGAACTGTGGCCATAGCGTAATATGGCAGCTTGATATAGCGCTAACGCACCTTCTCTTTCTATTTGCGCGCGAAAGAATGAGCTAAAATGAGATTAAATATAGCCGCATCACGCGCAACATGCTACGGTTTCTGATCGTGATCTTGATTGACCGCCTAATTTAAAAAAAACCGTCAATCAACGTAGATATAGCGCGATCCGCGAGTCATGATATTGATTGATCGTGTAATGTGTGCCATTTACCGATTTGGCAACACTTTTTGCTTTGACGTTGTTGTCAATGTCATTTGCTTTGACGGTTCGACTTTCGACCTTTCAATTTTTTTTCATTCATTTCGGTTCGTTGCGTTGTGAGTGACTTGACACTGTTATCAATCGATACGCAATAAAATTCTAGAGTGATATTGTTGAGTTTTGTTAGTCTTTTTGTCGCGGAGAACAAAAGTGGACTATACGAGATAAATTGCACACTTCAAATATGGCAAACACGTTTGCTGTTTGTCTTCTTATATCGCTCTTTTGCTGTACAAGTAAGTAATATTTTACGTTATTGTTATTGCAGATTTTGCACTATTCGGCGATTCATTATGATTATGCCCTTGGGACTCATTTGTGTGTTTTGAACTTTGTTTACCGAAGCATTCCAATCTTGCGTTATTGTAGTGCAATACCTAATCGTTTCATAACAAAGAAATCCTGAAAAAAACACCATACTTAAATAGTCATATTTCGTATATAAATTCTATCCTGCGTACACCTAAAAACATCAATTTTCATCGAAAAAGATGGTAGACAAAGAAATCATTAAAATTTTAGACAAAAGTTATTGTGTTACCCGCATTTCTTCTATTTTTGGCAATGTAACTAGTTGATAAACAGGTCGGCACGGATCGGCAGGCGATGGCGTGAGTCCCTCCACTGATTAGATCATGCAGCTGCTGATTATCAACATTCATTTGTATTTTTTTCTTCCAGGAAGCTTGTATCATGCGTTATAGCAATAAACAAAGAAAATGTGTGAATGGTCAGACCAGTATGTACCTACTGGTGTTCGAATTAAAATTAGCTCCTATGAGCATATGATTCTATAATCATAGAATTAGTCTTTTGTTATTCTTACATTTGTTTACTATTTTGATGTGTATAGCCTAACCAGGAATATAAAAAACCTGGTTTGGGGGCGCTGCAATCGACTGTCTCCTTTAATGTCAGTGTTCCGAGTACAAAAATTTGTTCCAATGATTTTCCGCAACATGGCGAAGTTTTTTATATTTCTGGTCAGGCTTTAATATAGGTACTTTACACATCGAGCACTAAATTTTTATAAATTGAAGTCCTCCTCCATCTCAAAAACTTCTGCTACGGGTTTTGATACGGTTTACAGTTGTTACATACACAACTGATTCACATGGAAGGTTTGTGTTATTTGTGGTAACTGTGTAGTGATGGTCTAGTCCAGGGGTCTCCAAACTACAGCCCGCGGGCCACAGCCACCCCGGCCCGCAGCATCGGACCAGATTTCCCAATAGCTTATTTAAGTAAATAAATCATACAATATTTTGTATGTCCAATGTTGAACATGTGACTAACTGCAATACCTAAGCAATATAGATAAGCAGGTGATTCACATAAAAAGAAAATTATGTTGGTATGATGAGCCCAGGGCCGATGGGCTAGGACGTAGCCCTTGAGACTTACGGAAGGAGTCACGTTGCGGGGTTTGCCTCGAACACTTGTCTCTCGCGTGGTGTTCGCGCGGTTCGCGTCTCAGCCTGCCACGAGGCTCCAATATCCTTCTCAGTGGTTCTTACTCAAAAACAATCCTCGAGATTGGATAGACACTCCCTCAAATAACTTGACACTGGCGAAATCTAAGAAGGAAACGCCATTAAATAAAAATAGAATACACTTACAGGAGAAGTCAGTGTGGACCTTATGCTGAAAAGTTTGGAGAGCCCTGCTCTAGTCTACACTAAATTATTCTGTATCTATTTGAACCTACAAACCACTTTTGAGTATGTGGACGCAATGTTAACATTTACCAGGGTTCAGAGTTGGAATGATTATATCTAATGGTTATAAGAGACTTTACAAAACCAAAGCTAGAGAAACCCAATACCTTATACTTCTTCAACCACTTTTATTACATTTATTAGAGGAAATGGCATGATCTTCTTAACTAAGAACAACTGCAACAAAAATTATCAAATGAAGTAAATTGTACGAGTGCACTCAGACTGCATATTATGCTCAGATGAGTCAAACTATATGAATACTCATGAGTAGAAAAAAGTAATTATCATCTTGGATCTTTCAAATTGATACAAAAATTATCATCCAACCATATGCTAGTAGTGTGAAAACTCTGCTTTACTGACCAATTATATGACAAAGCAGTTGCTTTGGCTAGAATAAACCAAGCTATGAGCATATTAGTGACTGGATAACACAATGCTTGAAAATCAATTGAATCATCACAATATTATTCACTTAATTTGTATAGAACAATATTGATGACCCAATAAATCACGCCACAATATTGCCATTGCAACCAGAAGCCAAACAGTGAATCATTTTGTACCTACTGAGGTATAATATTACTCACTGATGCCTGATCATAATATCATATTTCCTGTGTTAACTAAAACAGTAGTAGATCATTGTTTCCAACGAATACCTATTAATTGGTTGTTATCAAATCATTATTAGTGATAATGACAAAATACTGCTTTTATGTGTTTTTCATAACTATAATTAAGTCACCACTGCACTTTACCTTTTCATGTGTTTCCTTCATTGACTTAATTCCATTTATTTATTACAATTTACATTAATCAAGCAGTTATTATATCAAGATGTTGGAAACTTTAGGTAGCTAGTACAATGTTTTAATAATGTAATGTTTGGAGGGTATTTCATTAAGTCATCACAATTCTGTGGAATTAAGTTACAACTGTCATCATAAGCTTAATTATAACTTGAAAAAGCAGAATTTGATAAGTATTATGTTACTTTTATGAATTCTCAGAATCAGGTTTTAGACATTAATTATATTTTAAGAAATAAATTGTCGTCAGAACCTCAAACATACCTACATAAGTACACCAATATAATATTACAAATGATTTCATTTATTATGTTTAATGACGATGAAATGACAAGGACAACACAAACATCCATGACTTAACTGGGATTTGATATCACAGGTCTTTTTTTCAGTCTGGCTACCATTATGCCGATTGGGTTGTCAGCATGATTCTATACAATTATAAAACATTTCTTTTTAGTTGTAAAGCATAGTTCATCGTATTAATACATTGCACTAAATACATATAAACTAACTAAAAACAATATTGCAAGAAAACAACATTAATATATATCTTATCGAGAGCTAATTATAATTTACTATACATAGAAATAAATAATACCTCAATTTAATTAGTAAAATAATTATTGTATCTGTCGTGAACAACATAATATTATGTTGACTTGATTTATGAGGTTTTATTATTATCCTTTTCAAATGTAGTTTCCTTAAAAACGTAAGCCCACAATTGCATTTAGTTCAGGGTGGTGAGAAACTTGGCTACAATCACAAACAAAAGAATTAATTTAAAAATACCAATGCCAACTTACCTTGATAAAACTGTTGCAAAAAATCTGATAGCTAAAATTTTACTTCAATCCATCAATAAAAAAATCTGGCTACATCAACCCAATGGGCATAGGACTTTTTTTGCGACATTCCTCAATTTTACTTAGTAAATGTAAATATAAGCATAGAGTAAAAGAAAAGTAGAGTGATATACTCCATACTAAGTGGCTTAAACCGGAATAAGCTCAAAATCCCGTCACATAGATGGCGCTGACTCCTTGCCCGCGAGTAGATAAATTGCCAATATACGCTAAGAAATTTTTATTAGTTTTCCAATATTATGAACCAAACCAACTACGTAAGCAGCGTTGCCAGACCTACGGATTTATCCGTAGATCTACGGATTTTTGGCCTGACCTACGGATCTACGGATTTCAATGGCAAATCTACGGATTTTCAGAAATCTTCTGAATTCCTCTCTAAAATGACAATTTGCTGCATAAATGATACCTAGCCGCAAATAAATCGAATCAATGTTTACTTTTTTTGTATATTTGTTTGACTATGTTTCGTAAAAAAAATATTGCTCGTCCCTACTTTTTTCCATTTCCCTCCTACTTTCTACATGTCGTCGTACAGACAAGACAGAAATATTGAACTGTAACATGTATGACAAATGGACTGATACAGATTGATTTTCACGTTGTTAGGGCATTGTTATCGCTTAACTTGTCTAAGTTTCCATTTTCTTTGTCATATTAGAGCGATTTTTTTGGGTCAGTCCACTTCAAAATAGTCCTATAACGCATTAAAAAAAAGTCTGTAGATCTACGGATTTTTCAAGAGGTCATCTACGGATTTCTCCGGATTTTCCGACCTTGACCTTCGGATTTCTCAAAATTTCATCTGGCAACACTACGTAAGAGAGATTGCATAGGTAACTAAAAATAGTAGTAGATTCGAAATTGTTGTTGTCGAATCTTGCGGTCTTTGAGCTTTTTCCTGTGTACGCCACTTAAGATGGAGTATAGCACTGCACTCTTTTTGTCTTTTATTTACTCTATATCTTCTTAACTATTATAAAACCGTACATTTATAAGGAATAAAAAAGTATCGGTTCTCTTCATATAAATTCAAATAACATTCGATAGCGCGATTTAAAAACGTGCAGCGCCATCTATTGACAAAATTGTTAGTTTGTTCGCGTATCACGCAAAAACTACTGAACCGATTTTGATGAAACTTTTTTTGTTTGATAGCTTATGATCTGAATTAAAATCTGGTATATAATTTGTGCGGACGAAGTCGCGGGAAAACACTAGTAAGATATAATATTACCTAGTATCTACATACAGAACGGACACTCCCTGCCCCGCACCAATTTTGACCTCACCCTTCGGTGGTACCTTTCTCACTTACACTTCCTCAGCAAAGATGTGCTAGCGCCTTGTCTGTAGTGTGAGCCCGTTTGTATGAAGGGTCCAGGATGTGGCTCAGGCAGGCTTATGACAGGCAGCAAGCAATGCTCCACCACGCGGACCTAGCGTGGATATGTGCATAAGCATATACTCACGACTATATTCCCAGAGGCGGTAGACAGAGATATTGTGAAAACTTTCACTAGTCGTACCGAAACTATGTCCAGTGTGACGGATAATGAGCCCGTCGCAACTGCACTGATAATGAACTGTGGGTACAATAATGCCTCGAAATTGAAGCATGCAGGTTTCCTCACGATGTTTTCCTTCACTGAAAAGCCAATGGTGTAACAAATAATACATAAATTCTGAAAAATTCATTGGTTCGAGTCTGCTTGAACGGGGATCGAACCATCGCCTCCTGCACGGCAATGCGTTTTTGTGGTACCTAGCTTAGAAGTGAACTTGTTTGTGTATTTAAATACAGTATAATAGCAGGAAATACATAATGTGTTGGTATCATGTTTATTTAATCGCAAACCATTGTGTAAAAAACATTTTAATAACTATTATTAGAATATTGATAACAAAGAAAATCATGTGGAATTTATGTTCTGGCAATAATAAGACAGTTGAATAATGATATTTAAAATTAAAATATCACAATGACTTTTGAAAAACCCCTTAACGATGGCAAATTGCCATTTAAATAAATAATCTTACTGTAGAATTTTGAAAGTGTAATGGAAGATATTTTAAAATTATTTTTTTCAACAGATTTGTCGTCAGCGCGACAAGTGCCAAAAGAATGCTCTAAGGGTCCATCATATTGGTGTCAGAGCCTGAGGTAAGTAACTAATAAATTAGAGCATCTATTTTAAATTGCACCTGATTTAGAGCACCTTATCTCCTTGAGCACCAACTCTTCCTCGAATTTGATAATATTAACACTTTCGCTGCTAAGCTCAAAACAATGATAGGTCGTCAGCAATTAAAGTGTTAGTTTAATCTACACATTTTATACAGGGTGTTAGGGCAAATAATTGAATTACTCAAATTAAAGATTGAAAAATGTAACATGTTTAAAATAAAAAATATTTGAAATTTAATAACTTTTAGGGTGATTGTACCCATGATTCTGAACAATGTTCCATAAGAAAACTAAAGGAAATTCGCAAAAAAAATTGTGGACTTTCCACACTGAACGCAATCAGCTGTTAAAACGTTTTTATGAGAAGTTGATATTTTTATGACAGTTTTCCTTTTCTCCTTTGGGAAAGATTTTCGGTATCATGAGTAAAATCACCCATTAAATTAACGCAACTGTCTTTTGAAGGTTAATGATACTTTACCTTACACCCTGTATACATAGTACTGATACGACAATCAAGTAAAATAGTACCTACCTACTTTATTATGTATTTTATTTGCTATACGTTTCTGCCGTCGTCGTATAGAAACATAACAATAAAGTAATTTTATGTTAAATGACTCTAAAGATAGCAGAACAGACTTGTTTTTATGAAAGCGAAATTCTCTGAGCGACTGTATTATTTTTTATCAGGGTAGAATTTACCACTTGCTTTCTAATAATGCTGAGAATTAAACCTGCAACTATAAAAGAATTCAAGCTTAAACTCTATCTATTACAATCAGAAGTTCCTGAGCTGCAATGCCACTCAATATGCTTATTATTTCCATCCTTAAGCCATATAGTTAAAGTACAATCCAGAATGCACAAGTATCAAAGCTGGTATGTGCAAGAGATCTTTTCTCAATAGCCATAAACACATTTTTACCTGAACACATGACAATGGATATCATTTTTGAATGCAGCAAACGCAACTGCTATAATATAACATACAGACAATGGACCTTGAACCATTGTTATCAGTTATCGAAAGACCATTAAATCAATTGCATTTCCGCCATAAACAACAATCAATAACAATAATAATTCTCCTGGATTATGATCATGACCCTTATCCAGTAATTTGTAATTCAATAATGCGTATGATTCACCAGGAGGGCAGCGGACTGCGGGGCCGTGGGACACTGCATAGCCACAGTATGGGAGAATCAGAACAAAGAAATCAGCTCTAATGAAATCTCAGATAAATTCGTTAAGCTCTTCAGGGAGCTGAAGGATGTTAAGGATATGATTAATGCGGTAAGTTCCTTTCTTTTTGTAAAAATTTACAGTCGATACTTGTTTAACGCACCTAATAATAATTAGACAGTATGGTATTGTCCCACCCATGTTTGATCCATCATCATCTTATTGGCGAATCTTCCACCACCGACAAGAGCATAGCATAACATATTATTATGGTGTTTGTGCACTGTCAAAGCTTTTTCCTCTATCCGTTTGATATTCAATTGTATGAGTAATATTTTCGGTAATATTAATTTCATTCCTGTCTAAACGCGTTGTACAATAGAATAGTAATACAGGGTGTAAGTGACAGCCTAGCAAATACTGAAACGGTGAACTCAGACCATCAAACTGAACAACTATCACTATAGACTTTCCTCAGGAAACGCGAAAAAAAATCAGCTGTCCCATACAAAACTGCTGTACCTACCCAACTCAAATGTATGGGACAGCTGATTTTTTTTTGCGTTTCCTGAGGAAAGTCTATAGTGATAGTTGTTCAGTTTGATGGTCTGAGTTCACCGTTTCAGTATTTGCTAGGCTGTCACTTACACCCTGTATATTTATTGCCAATTTATAATACGTATAACAAAACTGTTTAAATCTACTAAACTTAGGAGTTAGCTACAATTAAAAATAATTATTGAATAAATCTATTACTTAACAAGTTCTTAATAAAACGATATGTTGGGACTATTTATTGTATTATTTAGTGAACTGATAAACAAGTTTGACATCTACACGTTTGGTATCTACCTTCGGGTATTCATTATCATATCATATGCATTTAACATCCGTGTAAAAAAAAACAATAATTTTATTTTGTCGGGAATGTCACCATACAACCGGTCACGTAACGTAATACGTTAACAATTGTTTAATTACTTTGTTTAGTTAACTTTACCAAGAGTGCGATTTTTGAATCTCATTCGGTGAGCTCAGCGGTTGTAAATGTCAAAATTACTATGGAGATATGCATCTTTCTACTGCTGATTTGACATTCAAGAATCATACTAAAGGAGAGAGATTTTTGACAGTCAAATCCGCAGTAAAAAGATGCATATCTCAATAGTAATTTAGACATTTTCAACAGCTGAGCTCACTGAATGAGATTCAAAAATCGCACTCCAGTTGTCCTTAAGAAATATTCCATCTAATTCCTTACAGATGTCCATAAGATCCTCAAATACTACCTCCCTTTGTGTCACTTCGTAAACAGTCAAGTAAAAAAAAGCGCGAGTTGTATGTAACTAATAAACTAATAAAATATGGACATGCCGACTGATAAGTGATAACATACAATCGCTCTGACCCCGTTTTGTTTACTGGTCAGCTAATCCACTTATATTATAGGTAGGTATAATATAATTGAGTGATATGACCATAATTGTTTAGATTTGCCTATTGTTTTACCCTATTGTTTTGCCCTTGTTTTACCATGTTTGATAGAAATTAGTTGTTTACATCCTGTTTGTTTTATGGAATACCCGTACCACACTCATGTGGCCTAGGCTAGGGCCTAGGACCTTTGCTAGTTGTCGTATTAGTTATAGTATTTAGTTCTGTTTTAAGATATCAATGTATGTAGTAAGTACATATAGTTCAATGGGACAAAATTCACAAATACATAAACTCACAACGATACTTTTATCGGGGTGATTAGATACCTTGCTACAACTGACAACTTTCTCTACAAAGGCAAATTTTTTTTCACATTAAAGTTGCATGGAAAAATTACCAGCCACGCAGTATTAGGCGACTATACTTTGCGCCAAAAACATTACAAAACCATAGGCCTTAGGCCGAAATTCAGAGACGTCGTTTGAGTCGGAGTAGGCCATACTGGTGTTGGAACTCAAACTTTGTTTCTTTTCTCAACCTTAGTTAGTCCCTTTTGTACGATTCTCACAAGAAGCAATGTCCTTAGCTAGGATCGACATTGATTATAGAAATAATGCCATGCCATCGACTCGAAGCAGCACGGCTACTTTTTTTTGCGATAGAGAAAGTTTGAAATCTTGGACTCACGCAAATTTTTCGACATTATCTTCGGCTTTTTCATTTGTTTGGGAAGTAAGCCGGAGGGCTGCTTCCTTCCCACGGCGTCCTCGCGGCGCACACTTGGGAATCCCTGTTGTAAACCATATAATCGGAAACACAATAGCCATGCAGATAACAGTAACAAACCACATTCGACAGGACTACCTGGGTACGCGCATCAAGTCGTCATGCAGCGATGTAGGGTACCCAGCCGCGACCAGGTTCTGCAAGGAGAACACGGAGGGCATGGAGGACTACCTGAGCCACGTGCTGATCTCCAAGGTCACGCCGGAGTCCATGTGCCGCATCGTCGGCATGTGCAACAATATCCAGCTGGATAAAATTATTGATCTGAGCGTGAGTCTTGCTTTTAAGCATTTTTATCGACTTGTAACTCTTGTAAACCAGTATCCACAGCAGCAACTAGAATCAAGCAAGCGATAACAATTTCTTGCTGGATTCTAGTCACTGCTTTGTCTTGGAACCTGCAAAGAAATTAATAGGATATTCCCGCGACGAAGCTCCATACAACTGAAGTTTTATTCTATTTTGAATATGAACCAATAAAAGTAAATGAAACTTTTTAAACACGATCTTCAAACTTACATCTATGTCTGCGGTTTATCAGATTTCCGTTTAAATATTTAGTTTCAAAGTTACACTAGCTTACAGATTTGTATACAAATCTTAAATAAATCATATCTTTGAAATTGTAAAAATTTTATGGACATCTGACAAACCACTAACACAGGTATTGGTTTCTTGACCGTGTTTAAACAATTCCATTGACTTTAATAGAATTATATCCTAAATAGGATCGAACTTCGTTTGTATACAGCGTGCTTTTGCGCGATAACGGGAATCTTCTAAGAATATAGAAGTAGAAAGAACAAATATCCGACTCCACACCATTTCAAGACAGAAAGAAAACCAGTTGTAAAAATAATAACAAACTTGAAATAAATACGATTCTTTTGGACAGCATTATAGACTTATCACACTTCCTTAGCCATAAACTTGTAATTTTTGTTACAGAAAAAGAATATGCCTGAACCTCATCACGACGCGCCGAAAGGTAAGTATATTTACCTTATTTGTATTATAAATAAACAACTGTTCCAATAATGAGAAATTCATAGTTTCATTCAGCAGACTAACTTATAATTTATTTATGAAGTGAATAATAAAAGAATAACCGATCAAAGAAGCCAAACTATTAGAAATTTTAAAGATTCTTTGGGTTCATTATCACAAAATAGAGGGCGTGATGCGGGGAGTCGTAGACGTAGACTTCTACAGGGTGAAATTGATATCATTAGCATAATTACACTTAGGAGTCTAGCCATCAAACTGAACAACTTTTACTATGGGAGCAAACCGATCGGAGCAACAAAAAAATCTGCTGTTCCATACTAAACTGCCATCCCTACTCGACTCAAATGTATAAGGTTTTTCTCCATGGAGTTCGAAAGATTTTTCGCGACCACTTTTGCCATTTACAGATTACAGTTAAAAATTAAATTTGTATTGATTCTTTCGACTTTATTATAAAATCATCAAAAATCAAAAGAATCCCCGAACGGTGTAGGTAAACAGCATCGGACACGTATGCGCGCGCCGTAGTTTATGTCGGGGGAAGTCCCTTGACATATTTTGGCTGATTTGGTCGCAGTAAAAAGTATTGATTTAAATCATTGATTTTTATAAAAAACACTTGATTTTAATCGCGATTTAAATCACTGATTTTAATCGAGCGATTTAAATCATATTAACCCTGGTTTAAAAGGATGCTAATGATATCAATTTCACCCTGTATATGAGGGCCCGGGTTAGAATCATAATAATGAACTTCGTACTACCGGCTGCTCTCAATGGTGAAGGAAAACATCACGACGTATATGCTGAAGATATAATTCTGATGCGTATGTGTGGTCAACCAACCATGCACACGCGTGGTGGATTAACGTCCTTAACACGCACTGGACATTTCAAACAAACGAGCTTATAAGAGTGCGAGTGGGAGAGGAATACACCACTATTTACTATAGGTGTCGGCTAAATCCCGTACCACCGAGAAGGAGTGAGGTCCTAATTGTTGGGAGGCAGGGAATATCCGTCCTGTACGTAGGTATAAGTACTCTTTCTAATATTGTGACCATACCAGGCCTTCCTCACTCAGCCGTAGCATCCATAGTCTGTCTATAAAGTCGTGGCATGAATGTTTGAGGAACTAATCATTTTAGTATGGTGGTGTTGCCAGGTTATTCTTGATTTTGACGTTCTTGCGTGGAGACAGCGACCTCATTTTTTGCCAAGACTTTATAGACAGACTGTAAATTTTGGCGCATCGTAAGAGATGCGCTAGCCAATCAGTTGCCACTAGCGCAAGCGAGAGCGCCGGACAGAGCGTAACGTCTTACAGCGGGAAAGAGAGAGGTATTGAATTCGTGGGAACTTATCGTTTTCCAATGGAGTGATGTATCTGTTACGAAGTAACTGTTTAGTAATCTGTGACCATACACCATCACCGCCGTGAGGGGAGGCCAGGTCCCCAGTAGTGTTGATGATGATGTTTAAATTATATTTCAGAAAAATTGTTGGGAAGTGAACACTGCACATGGGGACCATCGTACTGGTGCAGCAACTTCAGGTAATTTATCTCATCTATCTACATATTGGGTCCAACGTAATGTGCTGACGGTGTTTTAAGATGGCTTTTTACATTTGGGTCAAGTAGGATTACATTTTTGTATAAAACCGCAGATAATTTCTTCGCGATTTCGACCTTGGTCCCATAGAGAAAGTTGTCCAGTTTCATAGTTAGATCATCTCCTTAAAAATCCATCAGCGTATTAAGAAAGACCATAACTAACAGCCACATATTTATACTTTTCTATTTAAGAGGGTACCGAGCCTATTGTGCTGCTCTCAAGCGTATTTTTTTTTTATTTATAAACTAACAACATTTTAAAAAAAAACAAGTTGTCACAGTGTAGTCCTGATTGGCTTTCATTTAGTAGCTTTTTTATGTAGCTTTTATCGTTAAAACTGGCTTTAAAGATAATAACTACAAACATAAAAACAAATTCGCAGTAACCCGATAAATTGAAAATCACCAGTGTTTTTTTGGAATTGTTGTTTAATTGTTTAGAAATAAATAAAATAAGATTGAGGGCAGCTCAATAGGCCCGGTGCGGGTCACTGCCGTTTGAACGACAGTTGTTTAGCAATTTTTAAAAAAATACACAACGTTCTAAAAATGAGTCGTTTCACAAATCATCATTTAGTAGGAATAGGTTTCACAAACCATTTATTTAATTTTGTGATCAGTTGTCAAATTGTCACATTGCAACATTTCATTCTCAAGACACTTCGATACGAAACTATGTTATTTAAACATTCATCTTTTGTTAGAAACTCGTTTTATATTTTATTGTTTGATCAGCAAATTACTAAATATAACAACGTTTTACAAATATCGATGATCACATTATTTCTTTTCACAAAACCGAACCAGAGCACCCCTCTTCCACGCAGTCTTGTCTGTACATGCATGTGCATGCTTGCTTGCATGTTGCATGCTTGCTTGCTTGCTGCATGCCTGTGTGCATGCTTGCTTGCATCTTTGCATGTGTGCTTGCTTGCTTGTTTGCTTGTCTGCATGTTAGGGGGTGCAGGGGGGCCGCGCCCCCCGCTCGGGGGGTGCGGGGGGCGGAAGCCCCCTGCCTGAGAAAAACATATTGGAGCTCTTCGAATTCTAGGTTAGGTTAGGTTAGAACAAGTATAACACTTAGCGGAGCGAGCGAAGCGAGCGGAGCATCAACATGCTTGCTTGCATGTGCATGCCTGCTTGCATGCTTGCTTGCTTGCTGCATGCTTGTGTGTCTGCATGCTTGTGTGCATGCTTGCTTGCATCATTGCTTGAGTGCATGCCTATTTGCTTGTTGCTTAGGGGGCAGAACGGTAACATCAAAACTGTAGGTTAATGGTTAGACTAGGTTAGGTTAGTTAGTATGTCATGCTGCATTTTCTCGTATATGTATGCTTGGTTTAGCGTGCATGTATGTTTTATGCATGAAGCACCATGAAAGACGGGTGTTACACGCTCATTCTCGCGTCAGTCTGGTCCATCAATCTAGTCACGTCAGACCTAGAACGATCGTCAGACTGCCGAACATTATTAAAATATTTGAAATTAAAGTTTAAAATGAAGTTGCAGCAAGTTTAGTAGATGAATTTTAAAAATGGTAAAAATTCAAATAACGTTTTGTGATATAAAAAATGATTTATCGTTGTTTGCTAAATAATTCATTTGGTAAATAAGATTGTTGTCGCATAACTGATGTTGAAATGTTGTTTTAACTATAAACATAATATAATTCAATGCATTTGCTAAATGACTACTTTCGATAAGTAAATATGTGTATGAACACCTTTGTTAAATCACTAGTTTGTGAAATGAAACATTGTTAAACGTTGCTTGAGAAGTGATATTTTGCTTATTGATTGTGTGTTAAACATTAGTGAACCGCTCGGTGCCTGCCCCCTTAATCTAAAACTATGTTTGATATGATTTAAAAATTAACGTCAATCAACTATACTGCACGCAGATACAAGAATCACAGAATAATCTTGTCAAAAAGCAACAGTAAAACATTCTCAGCTTCCAATAGTAGGTATTTCTTATCATTGTAAATTTTACGGTTAATAAGTATCGGCGGAGACACGAACAATGATCTTATTGTTACGTAACCAACAAAAACTGTATGATAGGTATTAAATTTATCAATCTTTAATTTGAGATGTTGAAAAATTCGCGTTCTTTATACTTACAGTAAGATATTTAGTAGATTACTGTATAAGTCTAAACTATTATAAAACTGTAACTGAAGTGTGTCTATACATTGAAGATATTTACAAAAAACAAATTACGATATGGTTTTTAGGTATCCCTGACTCGAAATCTACCTTTTTTAGAAATTTTGTCTGTCTGTTTGTTTGTTTATTTGTTTGTTTGTTCGCGCATCACGCAAAAACTACTGATTTTGAAGAAACTTTTTTTGTTTGATAGCTTATGATCTGACTTAAAATCTGGTATATAATTTGTGCGGACGAAGTCGCGGGTAAACACTAGTAAGATATAAATCCATGCTAATATTACAAATGCGAAAGTGTTTCACGGCTAAACCGCACAGTCCAGCCAACACAGGTATAAAAATTCCTCGCAACCAAGTCGCGGGTAACAGCTAGTCTAAACTACATAAACCAATTTTAAATTATTATTTTTGGCCTAGGGAAATATTATAATAATATGCAAAAAATACAAACCTAGAATTGCTTCACAAATCAGCCACCAGTTAGGTTGAGTAAATTTGTTTGAGTTTTAAGTTTGGTCTGATCATACCCAGTGGCATACTATTAAACACATATCACGATATTCACGATCGACACATCATCGATTTATTATGCACATAATAATAATAAATCGATTTCTATTTCTATTAAGTTGGGCCCTGTAATATACAGGGTGAAATTGATATCATTAGCATCCTTTTAAACTAAGAGTCTACCCATCAAACTAAACAACTTTTACTATGGGGGCAAACCGATCAGAGCAACAAAAAAATCTGCTGTCCCATACATTTGAGTCGTGAATAGTCGTGATACGCAGCGGCAGCGGGTGTAGTTTAGTATGGGACAGCAGATTTGTTTTGCTTCGATTGGTTACAGGAGTGCACTAAGAAAGGATTTATCAAAAATCAACCCCTAAAGGGGTAAAACACGGGATGTTGAAAGTTTTACACGGATGAAGTCGCGGGCAAAAGTTAGTCTTTTATTTCCGTTGCAAAATTCTTCAATGGACGAACGACAGCCCTCCGCAGACTCAAACGGTGAACTCATACCATCAAACTGAACAACTTTCACTATGGAGCCTACTCCTTTCTCAGTTTCTCAGGAAACGCGAAAAAAATCAGCTGTCCCATACATTTAAGTCGGGTAGGTACAGCAGTTTTGTATGAAACAGCAGATTTTATTTTCGCGTGCGATCGCATGCCGCAGGCGATCGCGTTCCGTCTATCTTATATGCTCTAGCAAATGACATTCCTGAGTGACAGAAAAGGATGGAGCGACGGAAAAGGGCGATCGCGTGCTCAACCGTGCTCAAGCGTGCGTGTATGTGTAGTTCAACCCTAAGGTAGGCTCCATAGTGAAAGTTGTTCAGTTTGATGGTCTGAGTTAAACGTTTCAGGTCTGCGGAGGGCTGTCCCTTACACCCTGTATTATTTATACAATATGATAATTATATGTAACTTTGTTTTGATGCAGCACTAGCCACGAGTGCAAAACAAACCGCCACTGCATCCAGGTCTGGTCCAAGATGACCTTCCCCGAGGACAAGGACGACATCTGCAAGATATGCACGGACATGGTGAAACAGGCTCGCGATCAGCTTCAGAGCAACGAGACTCAGGTAAACTTCACTTTAAAATGATATTGATTTTGTTAGTGTTGCAACACATCTGCGGAATGTACGGCGACGAACGTTTGGTTGAACGCGTCTACTAAGAAAAATGACGCGTAATGGCGCGTACTGGTGTGTCGCCGGTATAGGGAATAGCATTGCAACGCGTATTCAACCGAACGTTCGGCGCCGTGCGTTCCGCAGATGTGTCACTACACTTGCGCAGATAATATGTGGCAGAATCATTATTAGTCCCTGTTAGGGCACAAAATGAACAGGTCCAGAAGGCCGGGCCCGTGCAACGAGGCGAGCGCTTGTATCGCTCGTTGTATGGAGCAAGCCAGGGCCAGAGGGACCTGTTTATTTTGTGTTCGCGGCAACTGCCGGGTACTGCGGTGGTGTTCTAAAATCTGATTTCAGACTTGCGTAATGATGGCATTAATTTATGACCTAGTGTTAGATAATTTCTTATTCAAATACGTTATCAACGATTACTCTCCTGCAGTTTATCACACTTAGAATTATGTGTTATTATTACTTTAATAAGTTAATAATTTAGTTTAGTCATTTTTATCCAGCAGACTCCTTATTGAACTTTCTTTGCCCTACAATACAGGTTGTAAAGAAAAGTATCATTAACCTTTAAACCACATACTCTACCTATCGAACTGAACAACTTTTACTATGGAAGCAAACCTGTCAGAAAGTCAGAACAAAAAAAATCTGCTATCCCAAAATAAATTGCAATACGTACTCGATTCAAACGTATGGGACAGCTCTTTTTTTTGTTCTGTCATGTTTGCTCCCTCTCTGATATTATGGTGTGGTTTAGACCCCTTTCAATATTAATAAGGTGTTTTATTATACCCTATAATATCATGAATTCGATAACAATTACAAATATTAATTAACAATGCAACATTCGAACGTGGGTCTTTCCATTAGTTACTTGACAATTTAGACAACAGCCCAATCTTGCCCTTATCCCATTACCAGCCCAACCGATACCAACGAGAGACCATTTCGCACAATTATCCCATAGTGGGCGTAACCGACCATATACATAGGTACTTAAACTCGAAACCATAATCCCTTTCGGGATGGTCAGACACACAAACTACTTTTAATCTCGAAAACGAAACAAATACCATAAGACCTAGTCGAAGACCAAGTCCTAAGCTTTCATATAAAGTTCCTGTACCTGAGATCTATAGACTCATAAATGTCCCGTGACGCTATTGAACTCAGCAAGATGAACTGAAGAGTCCGTTAGGTCGTCGAACGATAACGTTAATGAGAACGTTCAATGACGCGATAACACCGCGCATTCTTTTGTTTTATTACTTTCTTAGTTGGTTTGATGAATGTTGCTTTATTTCGTCGAATTATCATGTGACGATATAGAGTAATCGGTAGAACAGCTAACAGAAAACTGTAACAGAATCACTTCGAAATTGTTTGTAATTCTAATCGCCTCGTTATTCCTTAAATGACTGGAATGGATGCAAGTTGCACAAAATCGTTCAATGTGATAATCATTTTGAACCACTAGTCCTATTGTATATTTCACTACTCTGATAATTCGACAAATTGTCAAACAATTTCATGAATCTTAGAAATATCAGCAATACGTTGAATTGTCGTCTTTGTCAATGATACAGGATCCATGACCAGTCCTCTGTCCGCTTTTAGTATAATATTATTAAAATCATAATCTGTCAATAAACCACTATAGGAAAATAGAAGCTAAATAGAATATAAAGTTACATACATATACACAGCCTTTTCCCCAGAGGGGTAGGCAGAGATAATGGATCAAAATTTTGGGCGGTTCTGCCACACCTCTCTTGCTTCCTCTAAATCCATATCTGGCCATACATTCCCGTCTATTTCGGCTGCTTTTAACTTGTCATTTTTTAATGACCTCCTTGATCTGATCTAGGTACGTCGTCCTAGAATAATAAATATATAGCTTTCATAATTTAATTTATTTTCTCCAGGAGGAACTGAAGGAAGTGTTCGAAGGGTCATGCAACCTGATCCCGGTCAAGATAGTGCGGAAGGAGTGCATAAAGCTGGCGGACGACTTCGTGCCGGAGCTGGTCGAGACCCTGGCTTCCGAGATGAACCCGCAGCAAGTGTGCTCCGTGGCCGGACTCTGCAACAACGCCAAAATCGACGCTCTGCTTGAGGGCTATGTGAGCACTACTATTAATCTTATTAATCTCTATTCCTTTCACTTTTACCGGCGGGGCGAAGGCTTCCTCTTATAAATAATGTTGTGTTTCCACAGACGCGAAACGTAGACGAAATTATGCTATGCTGTAACACAGATTTTCATTGTGTTCAATATTAGTTACGTTTATGAAAATCAAAAACAAAAATCCTTCCAATTGTTTTCAACAATTTATTTATCTCATCTTGATATTAAGAGGCATCCAACTCATGAGTTGTAAGGATCGGCGTGATGCAGTACCAAGCACAAGACATGTCGAAGAATTTAGAGACCTTTGCCCTGCGTTAGAATCATCAACAGTCTATATCCTACCCAGTGAAGGGCACAGACCTACCCTCAGGAAGGGTGTTTGCGCCTCAGTCCACCACGCGTGCCTAATGTTGTTTGGAAGAACCCAGACCCTCATGATTCCAATTGACAACATTTCATTTTTTTAACCACCAGTTTTTAATGAAAAATATAAAAATAGGTAAAAAAATAGAAGATTGTCGATATAATTTTTGACTGATATTTCTATTTTTAATTTACTTTTGAATTTTCTGAAAAACGTAGGCTTTATGGCCAAGATACCTTGGCCTCAATGACGTTAAAAATAAAAACTGTCAAATACAATAGAAAAGCCAAGCAGGCAAAGGAATAAAATCTCATTCAACCTATATTATATTTTTCAGTATTTTTCAAATAACTCGAGAAATAATGGATAGAAAAATCTTATAATTTTGATATAAGCTTTGAATCACATAATCTCCAAATGGTTTTCTTATTTTGGTACCTTTCTTAAAATGAAATGTTCTCAATTGTTCATACCTTTCCGCAACGCGGCACCGACGCTCCAGCAATGACGCAGCAGTAGAATGAAACAAGTTGAAAAAAATCTCATATTCTCTCTCTCATAATCACATTCAAATGGTTGCTACTTATCAAGTACCTAAATGTTAATTGAACAATGTGGTTGATAACAGAACGTCAACGTGAAGCTGCGTGAAGGCTGCACCACATGCCACAAGACCGTCGCCGTCATGCGGAAGAAGTTCGACGCTACCAGCTACGATGACTTCCTTGTTGGGTTGCTGCAGGTAATCATTGTATATATTATCTTCTGTGGTGGCCTGGTTTCTTTTGCTTTCTATAAACCGCAGAATCTATAGGGTCCGAATAGGTTTAATGATAGCCAACTTTGAGATAGAAGAACTAGAAGTACCACAAGAAGAAGCCGCTTATTCGAAAGATACGAATACGAGCCAAATCTCAACAATAGGACAGGGGTCGACAAATCTTCAAAATTGCCTCACTTAATTAATGGACGTTACCAAGTCTCACCTTAAGCATATTGAAGGTTTCAGGAATATTATATTCGAGTCTAGATATTTCACATGTTCCTGAAAATTCTGTTTAGTCTAGATTCAAGACTAAAATCAACAGTGTCATTCCCGCGGCTATGTAGGATAATTGTCAGGAAAACTGTGTTCTCTCTGAGATGTTTTCAATTTCCAATTACCCATATTTCCCGACAGGTTTGCGGTAAAATGAGCTCTCTATCGGACTCTTGCTCAATGCTGGTGTTCAAGTACTACGAGAACCTCGTGGCGGCCGTTAAGCACGACCTCACACCGCAGAGCGTCTGCCACCTGAGCGGCCAGTGCGCCTACAAGTTCCACACCCACTCCGAGTACGTCTTCCCAGAGGAGAGACTGGAGGACCTCAAGGCGACCGAGTTAGTGCTCTATCTTTATATTATACACGTCAGAGCGCGGCCACCTAAGTCATCATCATTATCAACCTATCATCGTCCGCTGCTGAACATAGGCTTCCTCATCCAGTCGCTCCCCGCTACCTTTTTTAAGCCGTCTGTCCAGCGAACCGCTTGGGATCCTACACTTCGCCTGCCAGTTCGTGGTCTCCACTCTAAACTCTGACACACAGTTTGTCAGTTCTTCTATAGATATGGCCATTTGAGTGCTCCTACAAATTGAAGTTTTGACACGGTTCAAATTAGGTTTGATGCCAAATGGCCCACTGCAAACGAGACCTGAAAGCCAGTCGATGACAGTGAAAACTCTGAAAAAACATAATTATAATGAAGTTGCCAACAACTAACTGTAACAACTCGCCCCTTGCAGTGATGTGCCGTGCGAATTCTGCGAGAAGCTGGTCGTCCATCTGCGTGATGTCCTAATAGCTAACACCACCGAAATGCAGTTCCAGAAAGTTCTCAACGGTGAGTTATTTACACAATAAATACACTATTATAAGGCTAACATAATACTTATTTTATTTGCACGCCAAAAACATAAGTCAAAAAGACCGGAATAAAAAGAATATAAGGGCACAGACATCGCCCTAGAACTCTACGGACACAGAGTCTAGTACAAAATTCTCGATAAAAGTGTCCCAAACTAACCTTATAAAAAATATTGGTATGCATAGTAATGTAAACAAACTGAAAACATTGCAATTGAAATCGTATGAAGCTAGTCACAAGGGTTAATTTTGCTTATACCTACTTAACACCATATGCAGCTTCGACTGGAGGTGAAAATGAACATCAAACATGACAGACGTAATGGCGGACGTGATGACAGATAATCAATAAATAAAATAAAAATTAAATATTATGTTCGTAAACAAAATGATACTTCTAAATGCTTCTAAATGATCAAATAATAGTTTGCTTACTGAAATAGGATACACCATCACATTTTTTCACTTTTCTTTGGTAGTTTTTACATGTTTTTACAACACAGTACGCCATCATGAACTCGCGCGTGCTTAGACGATCAAGCAAAGACTGGCAAGAGACTACAGTGCCTTTTTAAATTGTACACTTCTTTTGTTTCGGACACTTGAGCGTGGACCCATCTTCCATAGTGTTCTAATTCAATGGGCACAGATTACCTAACAGTTTGGTAAGGTTACAAATGGCAATCTTATCACTAAAGGGATCTCGGCATTTTTGAGCAACTGCTCTTATGAATCGTTTATTGGACCTAAAAGTTTATCGAGGAACAGGCAGCAAAAGCAAATTCCCTGTTTATATCCAGCAATGAACTTCCCGATGTTGAATCTTTTAATTGTTTCCCACAGGACTCTGCAAGCAAACCGGCAGCTTCAAGGCGGAGTGCCTGCACCTGGTGGAGCAGTACTACCCTCTCATCTACAACTACCTGGTGTCGGACATGAAGCCCGACCAGATCTGCGCCTTGATGGGCATCTGCGGCAAGCCCAAGGACGTGCCCATCGCACCACTGTTACCGAAAGAGTTGACTATCAAAGCTATCACTCCGAATTCCAGGCTTATTGGCGCCGAGGAGGCTAAGGTAAAATTCCTCCCATTATAATGATTAGCAGTCGCTGTAGTCGAAATGGACTAGGAATCCATCATATCAGTAGTATTATAGTTACAGGGTGTAAACTTAAATGCGTTACATTTAAAAAATGTTTTTATCCTATGATGAAATTAATTTGTTTCGTGATTTCTATATTAGTCACAAAGTAAAAGTTGTTTAGTTGGATGGTCTGATCATCCCCTTAAAAACCGCATATTAAGAAGGACCCTATACACCGCTTCAGACCATCAAACTGAACAACTTGTACTACGGGATTTGTACTTCTAAATCGTGTTCCAGCTTCAAAACCACCAAGATTCCGCGGTGTATATTCTTTTTCCGTACTCAAATCGGTTGTTATAATTTCTCATAATATTCGCAGATCGCCCGCATCCCAATAACGAAGCAAGCGAACGTGCGCATCATGGGAACAGAAACGACAAGCGCACCGCCACCCCAGCTACCGCTCGAGCGCATGTTCGTCGCGATGCCGCAGAGCAAGGCCGCCTGCTCCTTCTGCGAGTACCTGCTGCACTACCTGCAGGTCGAGCTCAGCGATACCAACAACGAGGTCTGTTCGCTTCCTGTTTAAGGTGACATAGTAGAAGGAAATACGTTGGAGGCATCTTTTATTTTTCATGTTTCGACTAAATTTATACAAATTACCGAATTATAAGTCATACCTCAGTATTCTTGGATAGTTTATCTAGTGAAATCATCAATTAAATACACGATTGGAATTACTTCACTCGATAGAAAATCGTCACAAAGATGTCGTATTTTTTAACATTTTAAACGATTTTTTTCGCTTTAGAAGAACTTAAAGTAGGTTTCATTCTTTTTAATTTATACTCACATATTCACCATTGATTCTTCTAGTGAATTCATCAACAAAAGTTATAAAAAGTAATTCCATTATTTATTTATCCTCAAAAATACGAATGGCGTACCAAATATTCTCGGAGCGGGTCTTAGCGGGGCGCGCTCAGACGGCTTTTAGCCACGGTCGGAGCCGGACGCTCGCCAATTTTTTATTTTTTGACTTTGGAGTACATTGACTCGTCTAGTAAGTGGTTGTTACTAGTTCTGCCCACAAAAACGTCGATGTACAGCGGCCCCCGTCTAGGGTTGCATGAGCTAGACATATTGTGTCACGTTCGCTAAATGCTGACGTTTAGAGTTGCCACCTTAGCTTATTTTGAGCTAGATTTTGGATTTTTTAAACTCAACAGGGGAATACGTTTGTATGGCCAAAACGGTATCCGCCAATCCTCTTACCACAATGAAAAATCACGTGTCAAAAATCAATCTAAACAATTACTTACGTGATTAAATTGATATACTTAATCTCACATTAATATTTACAATAAAAAAAGATGAACACTTTTCACACTAAATATTGATTTTTGACGATGGTTTGAAATACAATAAAGTGGTAAACAATTTTTAATTTTTTTTGTTAAGAATGTATCCTTTCGGAAAGGCAATGGAACTAGCCCTTAAAGCCTGGTCTTTAGTTATATTTTTCTTTGTTCTTAACCTAACCTAGCTAACTCTTGAAATGCAAGGGTGGTTCAAACATTCCAATTAGATGAGTTTTACACGAGGATTAATCCAAATCAAACGGAAGCGCCTATCTTTATTTCTCACTTTAACTGTAATATTGTTCTCCATTAATGGCACATTATTAAACTATAAAACTATATGTCAAATAAAGACGAAAATAAGAAGATGACAGCAGCAGGGCTACGAAACCTTTTCAGACCGTGATCGTTTTATAAAAAATCAAAATACCGATTGGCAGTGTTCGATAGAAGAATGTTATATAAATTCCAAATAATTATAGGAACATTATCTTAAATTAAAAAGAATGTCGTCTAAATTAAAAACAAGTGCATGTTAATTTTAACATTTCACTCGTTCGGTGTTGATGGAAACGAAAGAAAAAATCAGTTTTGTGCTCACTAGGTCCGTAATTCCGTATGATTAAACCGGACTGAAAATCGATTTTGAGGGCGAATTAAACAAGTTTTCTAAAGCCTTGAACGACATCTGTAATCAATCAATCAATCAAATACACTTTATTCAAAGATGAATAACATCAATCCAAGTATTTATACGTCCTTCACATTGTTTGTAACTACCTAAATCTTACTAATGCATTTAAAAAAATCTCCCTAAAGTTACGGAATCGATAAAAACACAAAACACTATAATTAATCTAGCAAAAGATTGCAACACCACCTTAAATTCAAATTCAACAATGTTTTTCCTTGCCACATTGTATGTACATATAATAGTAATGTAGACGTACGTAAGATCTTTATTAAGTATTTTTATCCTTCTAATGAAATGACAAGGATTTTTTTAAAGGGGATCGAGCTTATTGTGCTGCCCCCAATCGTATTTTTCTATTTCTAAACAGTTAAAAAACATTTCCAAAAAACAAGAAAGCATTCATGCATGGCTAGCATAGATTTTTATCATTACAAAGCATTTTAACGAGAAAAACGTCATGCGCGCTCTTTCTGGCATACGTAAATATAATAAGGATGTAGGCACATCTCTATTTTTATCATTTTCTCGGGGGTGGCATGCGAGGCCTACTGAATGGCCTTTTTATCGAAATTCACCAAAGACCGTCGCTTACCAACCGTGGTCAGCCTTCATCGCCGGAATAGTCTTCAAGTAGGTACTACCTGAAGGTGTTCGCGTCTAAACCTGCCCTTAGAAACGAGTAGCCCCCTTGAATGTTAATGGAATAACTACACCTTAGTCATGGTTGCAGGGTATTTATCCAAGACAAGATACCATAGCTTCGTTACTCCATAAAAAATACTAAAAAAGTTGGAAGACTTCAATCCTGCATTCCTCAATACATATAGGGTCCAACTTAATATGCTGACACTTTTTTAAGAGGATGATCAGACCGTCAAACTGAACAACTTTCTCTATGGGACCAACATCGAAATCGCGAAAAAAAAATCTGCTCTTCCATACAAAACTGCAAACCTACTCGAGAAAAATGTATGGGACAGCTGATTTTTTTTTCGCGATTTCGATGTTGGTCCCATAGAGAAAGTTGTTCAGTTTGATGGTCTGAACATCCCCTTAAAAAAGTGTCAGCATATTAAGAAGGACCCTGTATACTTAACACCGTGAAAAACAAAATCAACTTTTTATTGTAACGCTAATTCAGAGTAGGTAATTCTCGTGTATCTCATCATAATATAACAATTTCTAATCAAAATAAGTGCTGACAATAATGCGTTCTCCAAGAGCAGTAAAAATAAATATTTTATTTATTTATTTGTAAAACAGTAAAAACACAAGACACAATAATACAACTTAAAATAAACTCAAGTAAGCGTCTCCAATATTGTGCAGGTGTCAGTAGATGGAATACCATCAAGGATAGGTTTTTTGTCCCCAACAAGTGACAAGGATGAAGAGCAAGCGATGAAGCAAACATCGTGAGGAAACCTACTTACGCTGAAGAAAAAATTCGGATGCGTTATAATGAAGTCTACCAATCCGCATTCATCAATAAATATTTTTGAATTTGCATTATTGACGTTAGATATGACGAATGACGATATTACGACACATTTGGCGTATGCTTTCCAAAAATTTACTCAGTCGTTTCCTACCTGGAAGAGCCCACGCTTGGTATGTTTTGAAAATATTTTTTGGATTTTTTAAAACATTATGGCTGAAAGGTAATGGTATAGTATATTTTTAAGACCGACTCATGAAGCCCTTATTTAATACCCCACACGATAGGTTTCAGAACAAAAATTTATGACCTCATAATTCGTCATAATTTCATCTCGAGCGTTTCCGTGCTTCGGAAGGCACGTTTAGCAGTTGGTCTCGGATAGTTCCGTCAGATGTCGTTGTAACTATTCGTTGAGCCAGGTCAGAGGCCTATTTAGGTGGCTTGAAAATTCTCTGACAGCCAGCTGATCACTAACTTGCCTCCACTAACACGCACATTTTTTTTTTATTTCAGATTCTTACATCTAAATTAACAAATTATAATATCGCCAAACTGCTGAGCAGTTTGTAGTATCCCGTGTGGTAGAGTATGGCCCACTCCCTCTCACACCTATTCGTGAGAGACGGCCTTTGCCCTGCAGTGGGATTCTACAGGCTATCTCTTGCTTTTTTTTTATTTCAAAAATAATGATACCATAGACTCCCAAGTACGGATTATTTTTTTCTTTTTCAGTAGGTACCTATTAACACCAATAATGTCACATTGCGTAGAAAATGTCAAGTTACTCTGTGAATTTTACCTATTCTATTCTTGTTAGATTTCGCCAGTGTCAAGTATTGAAGATATATTAATTAGATATTGTACGGTAATAGGATATGGCGATCTCAAAGCCCCGTTTTTAGACAAAAACACACACTCGAAATCGCCATAAAACGGCGGAGCCACGTGGCCAATCAAATCGCAAGCCGACGAAACGTCTACTTGTGTAGTGTTTGGAGTATTTAGGCGAGAACAATAAAACTTCCGTGTGATCACATACAAGTATATTTTCTGACTGTCAGACATGGGTACCCACCACCACAACTTACTTAGATATCTCTAACTACCCTATTAGATATAATAAAGCGTATGCGCAGTACATACACTACATCTCCCCGACCTAAATATACAAATAGGAGGGCACGCACACACGCCGATAAAATTTACAATGAAATTAATACTAACTATTGAACTACGACTAACAATAAACAATAAACCCGCTTCCGCTAAAACCTATTTCGAGGTCTGAACGTAATATTCCTTGTGGGAGATTCGTCATCACTCAACTCTATAGAAGGCTCCCACAGGCTTCCCTCCTCACTGGCTGATAAGCTGCCGTCACTATGAGTCACAGGCGTTTCAGAGTTATGTGCTCTAGGAGTGCTGAATTCTCCAGTATCTTCACAAAAACTTTCATCGTGCTGCTCTGTGGTGTTGGGCTCAGAGGCAGCGTGCGAGGCAACCTCAGTATCAGATGCCGGATCCAGGTCTGTGCCAACTGAAATGTATGTGTAGTCATCATCACCACCAATTTCTTCTAACCTGTCTCCACCCTGGTATAAGTGCATTTGATCCGCATGCTTCTTTACAATACAATCTATAGTTGGTGCATAGATCAGATACATTCGGCTCCCGATTACACTCCTTATTACTCCTCTTATCCAATTAAACTTATTACCGTTATAATAATGTTTTTTAATTAACACTTGGTCTCCTATTTTAAATTTAATTTTTCTGTTTCCACCAAAATCTTTACATTGTGAGATCTGTTTTTTTAAAACATTTCTATTAGCAGTCTCATGTGTCATAGGATTGGAAAGTAAATTTCTTTTATTAGATTGCGGGCAAATTAAATCTAATCGAGTGCGTAACAACCGGCCAGTCATCAGCTGTGCCGGCGGGACTCCAGTGCTGCAATGTACAGTGTTCCTATAGTCTAACAGATACTTATTTAACCTGACTGATAATAAAAACTGTGAGGAACATTCTTCTGCTAAGGTTTTGATAGCCTTTTTTACAGACTTTACTGTATTTTCAGCTTGGCCATTGGATGCTGGATGGTATGGTGCTATCGTTAAATGACTTATACCATTTGTTTTGCAAAACTTTTGAAATATATCTGAAGTAAATACTGTGTCATTATCGGATACTAAGGTTTTCACTAATCCAAAACGTGCCAGCAATTCACTTATTTTTACTATAATGGTTTCTGAATTAGCTTGGCTCAATAAGAAACATTCCGGCCACTTGGAATAGGCATCAATGACAATTAGATATTTATTACCTAACGCTGCTAATGTATCTACATGAACGCGCTCCCAAGCACATGACGGGCGTGGCCACGAAACGAGCGGCGCTCGAGGCGGATCGCTTTTCCTATTGCAACAAAGTGTACAGCCACCGATTTTTCTCTCAATATCAAAATCTATTTGAGGCCACCAGAATCTAGACCTGGCTTCAGACTTCGTTTTTACAACTCCAAAATGAGAAGAATGTAATTCATCTAGTACCTTGTCTCGAAGAGACAATGGTATTACAACTTTATGGCCGCGCATCACACACCCATTTTCATAACTTAATTGCATTCTACAATAATGATACTGGTCTAGATCTGAGTCACTCGTTTTTCGTGGCCACCCTTTGTTTATGTACTTGACAACTTGTTTTAAGACTTCATCATTTGCTGTGCATTGCTTTAAATCATTTATTGATAATGGTGAAATATTTGTGTTGTCATTCAAAAGAAAATATAAGTAACTGTTAACTTCACATCCGTTTGATATTTTTACAGAATCCACCTCGTCTCTGTTGCAATGCTCGGATACCGCCTTGAGCGAACGAGACAGATAATCAGCTACGTTATCGCTGCTGCGTACATAATCTATTGTATAATTATATGCAGTTAAAAACAATGCATACCTTTGCAAACGGTTCGCTGCCATTTCTGGAATGCCCTTTTTATTTCCAAATATTGACAAAAGTGGTTTGTGATCGGTTCGTAAAAGGAATGGTACCGACCTGCCATACAAATATTGGTGGTATTTTTTTACTCCAAATATGATGGCAGTCGCCTCCTTATGTATTTGCGAATAGACCTGTTCGCTCTTTGATAATGAGCGTGATGCATAAGAAACTACTTTTTCCGACCCGTCATCTTGAATTTGAGACAAAATTGCCCCTAAACCTGTCGGGCTAGCATCGACTGTTAAAATAGTTTTTAAATTTTGATTGAAATGTGCTAGTACTCTTTCAGACTGTAACTCTTTCTTTACTAACTCAAATGCTTTTTGATGTTCTTGCTGCCAATCCCACTTTACACCGTGCTTTAATAAATTGTGCAAAGGATTTAGTAAACTTGACATACCAGGCACAAATACTCTATAGTAATTTACTAAACCCAGAAAAGACTTTAGCTCTGATACTGTTTGTGGTGGTTTGTGGTACTGTTCGGTGATGGGGGTGAACGGCCTTTGTACTGAATGACATAAAAGGTAATGTCATTTTTTTTTATACCATAGGATGCTGGTACCACAAATTTACCAATCGGTTTTATTAACCCACCGTCATAGGTTCGCAATGTTATTTCTGCTGCAGTCAACTTATTGCATTTAAAATGTGATAAATAAAACTGTTCTGACATTGCTGAAATTGAACTGCCGCTATCTAACTCACAGCTGATGACTTTCCCACTCAAAATAATGTTTTGCAAAAACGGCAAACTACTCTTCTCTCTAATATTAAAAAAAGATAGATTACCTTCCATATCGCAGGACACATCAGATGCTAAGTAATTATTTTGCTTAACACTTTTCTTAGGACACATTTTATTCAAATGGCCTTTTTCACCACACAATTTGCACTTATAATTCGCAAAACGACAATTTGCTTTCACATGGTTCGAATAACCGCACACTTCGCAAACCTTTTTATCGTCACTGCGCAAGGGCACTTTAACCGTGGATGAACGTGGTCGCGCGCCGCTGCCGCCGCCGCCATTAGCTCGCGACATGAGGAACAGCTCGCCTGCGTCGGCCGCGGCCGCGCCGGCGCTGCCAGCGCTGCCGCGCTTTACAGCTGTGCGCGCACACCGCACTGCTTGAGTCAGCTCTAACGCCTTGTTGAAAGTTAATTTAGTCTCGTCCTCTGTGAATAACCGCTCCCGCTCCTTATCGTTTTCTAGGCCGAGTATGAAACGATCTCTGGTGACGGTATCCAACTCCACCTTGAAACTGCAGTGTTTCGCTAAATTCCTCACGCGGGCCGCCCACTCTTCTAGGCTTTCCCCGGGCGTTTGTTCTGCTTTATAAAATTTATACCGCTCCGCAAACACACAGCGCTTTGACGTGAAGTGCGAACTGAGACGTGACACTAAGTCTTTATACTCAATGTCGTCCAGGCTTTTCGGATGAACTAAGTTAGCGGTTACCATAAATGTTTCCTCCGCCAAACATGTTAACAATATCGCACGCCTTTTTTCGAACGTCTTGTCACTTTCATCTGTGATGCCATTTGCGATGCAATAATGTTTCAACCGAACTTGAAAAGTTTCCCACTGATGACATCGGTGGTCGAAACACAAAGCTCCTCCAAATAGTCCATGATTTGCCATGTTCGTGGATTTTAACCGACTCGTCGCCAAGTTGTAGTGTTTGGAGTATTTAGGCGAGAACAATAAAACTTCCGTGTGATCACATACAAGTATATTTTCTGACTGTCAGACATGGGTACCCACCACCACAACTTACTTAGATATCTCTAACTACCCTATTAGATATAATAAAGCGTATGCGCAGTACATACACTACAACTTGTTAATCCCTTAGCCACGCGACTGCGAATTTTACCTATCTTGGCCGCCAGCAGCGTGATGACGTCTAAGTCACGAGTGACAGTTGATAAATTACATACAGAATCATAAACATACATAAACTCACGACCGTAATCCCTTTATGGGTGGTCAGAAATATTGCTACTCCTACGTACTTTCTGTTTAAGAGTGTAGTTATACTCGTAGTAATGCTCACATTTTAGCAATTTAAGTTTCAGGATGGAATGACGTGTCAAGTGGTGAGAGGTGGCTAACCCTTCACCTATAAACACTGTATGAGAAACCTTTAATCCCTTAGTTGCCTCGTACTACACCCACGGGAAGAATTCGGGTGGTCCATTATAGGCTGGAACCACACAAAAATGTAACTCCTTGTTCGTTTTTAGGGTTCCGTAGTCCAACAAGGAACCCTTATACTTTCGTCTATTCTGTCTGTCTGTCTGTCTGTTGCCCTACCTCAATAACACGCTCATTTTGCACCTATTGAATCGAAATTTGGTATGAATACAGATAACAGTACCTAACCCAAACAGAAATGAGGTAGTCATAATCATGAAGCAAGTAATTTTTTTTGAAAAGAATTTTTTTCCAACCACCTTTTCGTTGTATGGGATACAACGAAAAGGTCGTTAAAAAAATTATTTTTTTAATAAATCGAGTGTGGTGTCGTTGGATAGGTTTTGTCCAATGGAAGAAAACTCCTATAGAAACTAAATCATTACAATGCTTGTGTCTCGAGATATTTGCGCTCAAAGTCAAAAATAGGGCGTACCCCCCTCTAACTTCTAAAATACAAGAGTAAAAATCTGAAAATGTGACACAATATAGCTAGCTCTCTGTAAGTACTTTCAAAGAACATTATAACGGAAGCTTTAGCCCAACTAGTTTCGGAGAAATCAAATAAAATACCTATCGACCGTCGACCGCTGTGTCGGCGTCTATCAATAGATGGCGCTGAACGAAATTAAATCGCACTATTGTTTGCTTCTTGAGGATTTTTTAAGTTATTTAAGCTATGTTAAGAAAAAATTTTCATATTTATTACGGAACCCTACCTTGGGCGATTCTGACATGCTCTTGGCCGGTTTTTTATTTTTGTTTAGTAGTTGCCACAGTACCTCAGGCAGGACACAAGAAGGCATATTTTTCGAGGCTACGAACTTAGCACTAGGAAACTTGTCATCAGAGGTGTAGCTACCGCCGTATCTGCCGTATCAATTATACGGGGCCCCCGACGTGCGTAAGCAAAAATTAATAAATACTTCCCAAATTTCTTCATCAGCTATAAATGATTTAATAAATCAGTTTGCCGAAAAAAGGTAAGGAGAGTGTAATATTCCATTTGATGAATAAATATTTCTTTAAATTTTTATGAAAACATTTTTTTTCTTTTGTGAGAAATCTTTAGCCTTCATAAGGTACCCAAACAAATCGCCGAGGCAGCTGTCTGCCAGGCAAGTCTCTGCGCCTACTCTAGTACCTACCTCAATAACTTGCAAACACATTTTTTCTAGATTTTCAGATTTAGATTAGAGACAAATCTATTCATAAATAAATACAACGATGCTCAATAACGATTTGAAAGAAGTTCTACTAATCTTAGTACATTTTTTAGAATTTTTAAAAATATTAAGTATCCATATGGCTACTACTAGCTCCACCTGGCGGATATTTTTCATAACTATCTTTAAAAAAGCTTCATTGAAAGGAAGACGAGCCACATGTGTGCACCACTGCTTCTTTAGGTCTTTCAACATCGCCAATCGCTTTGCAACATTGTTGTTTGATACAATTTTTCATATTTCTTTAAAGTGTGTGCTATAAAGAACCTTTTTTTCCTTCTTTTCGCCCCTATTTGTAATGGAGTATAGTATGATATTAAATTTCACATAGTTAGTAAAAAAAATGATTTATTTAAATTTCCGGAAAAATCCCGGAATCGGTGGTCAATACGGTTGGCAACAGAATATGAACCCAGAGCCGTAAAACTCTTTCCAAAAAAAAAGTTGACGCGGGGTGCCACCCGCCGATGGGCGGGACTACTCTCCCGTCACTTCCTCTGCTTCACCCCCTCAAATACCTAAAGAGCGGCGCCGCACGTCGTCTTAACACTTGTAACATAAATACAGCTGCCGTTCTTCGCATGTTCGTCGCGATGCCGCAGAGCAAGGCCGCCTGCTTCTTCTGATATCCTGCTGAACCATGGAACATATCCTGTGTGACTATGATGTCTTGGCGGCTAAACGCATACATGCGCATTCTGGGAGATGGTTATCCAAAACCGGGAGATTGCAGGTTTCTTCCCCTAAACTGTATTGCCACTTTTTTGAAGGATGAAGAAAGTAAATATGCATATGCTCACGACTATATTCCCCGAAGGGGTAGTCAAAGATGTTCTGAAGCGTCAGAACATCCAAGTTTCACTAGTACCGAAACTCTGCTCGTGTGACGGAGGGTGAGCCCGTCGCCACTTGTAATGGACAGTGGGTACAATACATGTACCCTATGCATTTTTTATCTGTATTTAAAACGGAACAAGCAGTATACCAACAACGAGTAAGCGTTATTTCAATGAATACTTACTGTTCGCAGGAGAAAGTGAAGGAGGCGGTAGAGAAGGCGTGCGACAGCTTGCCGCAGTCTGTCAGCGGGGAGTGCAGGCAGTTCATCACGGAGTACGGCCCGGCCGTCATCGCCCTCCTCGTGCAGGAGATAGACCCCGCCTCAGTGAGTACACACATTAATTGACTACATTTATGAATCATCATCTTATCAGCCGATAGACGTCCACTGCTGGACGTAGACTTCTTCCAAGAATCGCTACAACGATCGGCCCTGTGCTGCCCTCATCCAACGGGTTCCCGCTGCCTTCACCAGGTCGTCGACCCAACTTGTGACCTCAATGCGCTTTCCGTTACGTGGTTGCTATTCAAGAACTCTACGGCCCCATCGACCATCGGTTATGTTAGGTACTCAGGTTCTTCTGCGGATTTCTTCATTTCTGATTCGATCTCGCAGGGAATCTCCGAGCATAGCGCTCTCCATTGCCCTTCGGATGACTTTCAGCCTTTTTATGAGGCCATGAGTGAGCGACCATGTCTCTGTTATATATGTCATCACTGGCAACACAAACTGGTTAAAGAGTTTCGTTTTGAGACACAGCGGTATTTGGGACGTGAAGATACTACGTAGCTTCCCGAACGCTGCCCAGCTGAAAACGAGAATACGCGGTCGCCACTTGATAACTCTTCAGATTCGTGATTGTAATTGTAATGTCCATTCATGTAGGTGTTATATGAATGGACAATCACGACGCAGATAGAACAATGAAGCTTGCCCAGACTCTCGAAGTCGAAGTCAAAGTCAAGTCAAAGTCAAAATTTTTATTCAAAATAATATCACATAGATAACTTTTTGACGTCATTTTTGATTCTACCACCGCTTCGGAAGGTGTTCCGTTGTAGAGAAGATGCGGCCAGAAACTCTACAACACACTTCTTTTAAACAAAACAAAATATACAAAGTACAAATATTGAATTACATAGTGTAACATTGTCAAGACCAGACATTTTGGTCATTCAAATAATCATCGAGTTTATAGTAACCTTTTTTACAAAGGACTTGTTTAACATGGGATTTAAACTTTTTGTCTGGCAAGTTTAGAATATCCTCTGGTATCTTATTATAATAGCGTATACAGTGCCCCATGAAAGATGTGTTGACCTTACTGAGTCGAAAATGTGGGAACACTAATTTATTTTTATTTCTTAGATTGTAATTATGAACGTCACTGTTTTTGGGAAAGAGAGACAAATTTTTGCGAACGTATAAAATATTTTCGTAAATATATTGACCGTAGAAAGTCAAAATACTGATATCTTTAAAAAGATCTCGTAATGAATCTCGACAACGCAGATTATAAATGGCTCGAATTGCCCGTTTTTGAAGGATAAAGACTGTCTCAACGTCTGTAGCACGGCCCCACAGCAAAATACCATAAGACATAATACTATGGAAGTAGCTGAAGTACACAGGTCTTGCAGTAGCTAAATCGGTTAGCTGTCTGATTTTTCGAACTGCATAAGCTGCCGAGCTCAGCCAGAGCCAGATTTCGGCCTTTAGTAAGTGCCTGCATACATGGTCAATAATACAATAATATTGCAGGTGTGCCCGGCGCTAAGGGTGTGCCCACAGACGACGGAGGTGCGCCGCGTCTCCATCAACTCTGAGAAGTCGAACTGCCCGCTCTGCCTGTTCGCCGTCGAACAACTCGAAACTATGCTCAAGAACAACCGCAGCGAGGTAAATATTACATCATTTGGTAAGCCTCTAAGCCTGAAAGTTGGGGATGTAACGTGTTTTATGACTTCAAAATCTATGTGCGTAACTTACACATACACTACGAGATACAAACACACACACACCCACTCCTAAAGTGATAAAATAATGAGTATATAAAAGTCTGTAATTTTACAAGGTACTAAAATTGTTTGTTTATTTTTTGTTTTATTAGCATCTTTTGGTTCTGTAATATTTATCATTGTAGTAGGAAGTAAATAGCTTCAGACCCATAAAAAAGCTAGTTTTGGAGCCAGAGCTACATTATGCTATTTCAGACGAATTACAATAAGGATTTAACAATGGGTAGTTTTCTAATAGCTGCTAGTAAAACGTAGTTCTACCTACATGCGGCGATAGATAGCGTCGACGTGACTTGGCTTCCAAGATAGAAAAGGCTAAAAGTAAACAACAAAAATGCAAGTCACTGTTGCAGAAACTCTCATTAATGTTAATCCTCCATTAAATCTCTTGTTATGAATTTTTTTCTTGCTGACGTAGTAAAAGTTAGCAAGACATTTAATGGAGGATTAACTTTAATTAGCGTTTCTGCAACTGAGTGTGAGTCTGACACATCCATTGACTGCGCGACACACAGGGTAATATAATATGTTTATCAGCCTATGTATGTATGTAAGTTTTTGTAAGTTGTGTTTTATTAACTGCAACGTTGCAAATCCATCTCGCATCAACAACGCCATCTATCGAGCCATTTGGAACAATTTTTTCATCTTAAGGCCAGGTTATCCCAGTGCAAGCATCTCTTTCTTGCAAGCATAAGTTTGCAATTAGCCATCCCGCTCCAATTGAAAGCAGGATCGCCATAAAACGTGTTTTTCATCAATATCTTTGCTCATGGGTGTTTCTAAGCTCAAAATTCTACGGAGTTCACTAGAAATATTTAATGTATTTAGTTAAGTACAAGAATAAAAAGTTAAATATCAGCAGTTTAATCATAGTATTGAAAAAACATAACAAAAAGGGGTAACTTTGGGATTTTTTTCTATCAATTAAACTTAATCTAATCGTGTAATTGAGAACGGTCGCCTATCAGCCAGATCCTTAAATAAGACATAATTGGTTTTCAGACTTTAAAACACAGTTTAAAACACTTTCGTTCGTGTTCAAAAAACCGCCTCGACGGGATAACAGCGTCTTAATTGGCTCTCGTAAAATCCCTCATTAACACGAACCATTTTCTGACACAGGAAAGCATCCGCCAAGCCCTGGACGGCCTCTGCACTCATCTCTCCCAAAAACTGCGCACGGAATGCGTCGACTTCGTAGACTCATACTCCACTCAACTGGTCGAGATGCTCGTTGCCAACATGAACGCGCAAGAGATCTGCGTATTCCTCAAGCTATGCACGGACGAGACCGCCGACCCCTTAAGGATCACCCACCCGAGCATTGACAAGTACTTCGAGAACCCGTCGTTGAGAGCCGATAGGAACAATATGAAGAAGACCACGTACGTGCCTAAGCGTGTGCAAGATGCTGATATTGGTATGTATTTGGACTCGCGTTTTTGTTATCTAAAAGGGGTAACTTTACAATTAGTACCATGTTAGTACAACTGGTGAAACGTGGATGTTCTGAGGTTTCAGAATATCTGTGACAGCATATGCTTATGCTTAGTACAATTTCTGAAGACGCGCCCCACGTGGCCTAATCGTTTACAGTGCAAAATGACATTCTACTGGCGTTGACGTTAGTAGAAAATGACATAATGTATTTATTGACATTGGCGATCGAAACTTTATGACGTTTGCTTTCGTCACCATACGTCAAGTCCATACAATTTTATGTTTTCTACTGTCGTTAACGCTAATAGAAAGATACTTTGTCTAGGGGCCCAAGACTGCTGCTAGTGTCGTGTGCTGCTTCTATCGTTATGCACTAAAAATTATTACAAAGTAAAGTAACGTACCTAGATCAGATCAAGGACGTCATTTAAAAATGCCAGGTTAAAAGCAGCAGAAATCGACGGGAATGTATGAAAAGATGTATGGACTTAGAGGAAGCAAGAGAGGTGTGTCAGAACCGCCCAAAATGGAGATCCATAATCTCTGCCTACCCCTCTGGGAAAAAGGCGTGAGTTTATGTATGTATGTATGTATGTAACGATCAAGGATAAGAGTGAGGCATGTCTTTGTTGATTGAGCTATCTGAACTGTACCCATCAATCGGACACTCTTTATAAAGTACTAGTGTTTTCCCGCGACTTCGTCCGCACAAATTATATACCAGATTTTAAGTCAGATCATAAGCTATTAAACAAAAAAAGTTTCATCAAAATCGGTTCAGTAGTTTTTGCGTGATTCGCGAACAAACAAACAAACAAACAAACACACAAACAAACAGACAAACAGATAGACAAAATTTCTAAAAAAAGTTATTTCGAGTCAGGGATACCTAAAAAACCATATCGTAATCTTTTTTTTTAAATATCTTCAATGTACAGACACACTTCAGTTACAGTTTTATAATAGTTTAGATTAGATGATCAAAATTGTTTTTACATCATAAATATTCTTGAGTGGTGACCCCGAACAACCCGAAGAAGCCCTTTAGGCGACTCTCACTCGATCGGAAAGACCGAAATAACAGAATAGCATATGCTCACGACTACATTCCCCGTTAGGGTAATCAGAGATACTCTGAAGCGAAATATGTCGTTTTGAAAATAATGACTAGAGGATAACATACAGTCGGCCCAGAAAGTCCAGCTTCGAGTTAATGTTGAGATTAGAATTGTTCTAAATTAAATAAAATACGTCAAACTTTATTGTTTTATGACACAAACCAGGTATACCACTTTTTCGCCGACTGTACTGCAGTCCACGTCCACTCTTGAAATAATTGTACCTCATTTATTTAACCTCGTAACTGATTGGTCGACAGAAACGAACGAAATCCCTGACAACACTGTGAACGGACGCCCCGTGGTCCCAATCCACGGTCAGAAGACCATCTGCGTCATGTGCGAGTTCGTAATGAAGGAGATTGATGACGAGATCAAGGATAAACACAACGAGGTAAGCCGTTACCACACCCTGGACACTTGAAACGGGCTCGAACTGGCAAGAAGACGTAAGCACGTTCGATACTGAATGAGTGCGAGTGAGATAAGACCACAACAGTGCCTAATTTCGTCTACCACCCGTCTTCTATGAGAGGGTGAGGTGAAAATTGGTCTGAGGCAGGGACTATGCTATTACCATCAACAAGAATCAGATAGTAGATCGTAACTTTCTGAGTTTTCAAAACATGTCATTTATAAATGCATATATGAGACAGATCTATAAAGACCACAGAACATTATAAGAGGGGTTAGAAGTGCAAAGTAGGCGTGGAACGTGTCGCCACAGGTTATGCAATGATTTGCATAACACCCTAAGGCGCGCGGCGTGGCGGCGAGAGGGCATGAGTATTTGAAGCAGCGTGAGCGGGAAGACAAGTGGCGACAGCCGTCTCCGAAGCAAAAGCGATATTTTGCATTTCTAACCCCTCTTATAATGTTCTGTGATAAAGAACATTGACGTTTTTAAATACATTTTTATTCACGAATTTTAATAATAAGACATTCCACAGGATGAAATCAAACAGATAGTGCACGGAGTATGCAAGCGCATGCCGAAGTCTGTCCGTGCAGAGTGCGACCAGTTCGTGGAGAAGTACGCCGACCTGGTGATCAGCCTGCTGGCCCAGGAGCTGAACCCCGACGAGGTCTGCAAGCAGCTGAAGCTGTGCGACCCCGCCGTGGAGCTGGAGACTATGCGCAGTAAGTTATATACCGGAGCCAGGCAGTAGTATACAAGGAGCTGGTGATCAGCCTGCTGGCCCAGGAGCTGAACCCGGACGAGGTCTGCAGGCAGCTGAAGCTGTGCGACCCCGCCGTGGAGCTGGAGACTATGCGCAGTAAGTTATATACCGGAGCCAGGCAGTAGTATACAAGGAGCTGGTGATAAGCCTGCTGGCCCAGGAGCTGAACCCCGACGAGGTCTGCAAGCAGCTGAAGCTGTGCGACCCCGCCGTGGAGCTGGAGACTATGTGCAGTAAGTACCGGAGCCAGGCAGTAGTATACAAGGAGCTGGTGATCAGCCTGCTGGCCCAGGAGCTGAACCCCGACGAGGTCTGCAAGCAGCTGAAGCTGTGCGACCCCGCCGTGGAGCTGGAGACTATGCGCAGTAAGTTATATACCGGAGCCAGGCAGTAGTATACAAGGAGCTGGTAATCAGCCTGCTGGCCCAGGAGCTAAACCCGGACGAGGTCTGCAGGCAGCTGAAGCTGAGCTACAGGTGCGTAGGTTGAGTCAGGGACACTTAAAAACCATATCGTAATCTTTTTCTTGTAAATATCCTGAATGTACAGACACACTTCTGTTAGAGCCTGTTTCACCACTTATGAGTAAGTTCTTGTTAGCTTATCAGACAGATAGTTTGACGTATTTTGTATAAAATATGTCAAAATATCTGTCGGATTAGCTAACAAGAACTTACTCATAAGTGTGAAACAGGCCCTTAGTTTTACAATAGTTTAGTTACATAACACGCACTACGTCTCTCGAGGTTGATTAACTAAAGCGGGGCGCGTTCACAAACACACAAGAAAGAGAGAGTTTTCATTATGCGTGCAGTGAGACAAAAGCATTGCGTAAATGTGTGGCACGCGCCTGCTTTAGTTAAGCTACCTGTACCCAATAGTTCTTTCTATTCTAACTCCTATATTCCGCTCAACAGAGGAGATCCTGGACTGCGCCGTCTGCGAGACCGTAGTGATGGCCGTCAAGAAAGTACTAACCAACGACAAGGTGGACCGCAACATCGTCCACATCGTCGAGAAGTCCTGCGGGCTGCTGCCGCCCAAATATTCCGCCAGGGTGAGTAGCTTTCATAAGAAAAGGTTTTATTACCAAGCCTCATGTTTTTTTCGTAATTATTGAAAGGTTTTATGGATTTTTATGAATATGAATTGTTCTCCTTGAACTATATTTTTCCTATGGAGTATTGGAAACTGGAATAAACAAGAAATACACTTATTAACAGTGCGCCGCGCCCAGGTGTACCTTGTTGTTTATGTTTAGTGAGGCTACGTTATACTTGCTCCTACATAACACATATAAATCATCATCATCATGCCACTGAGCGTTACATTAGCTTTAAGAGCCATGTCACACGAAAGTATTTCTGAGCGTAAGCGTTGACGGAACTATATCGCGGCGATATCTCTTGAGATCAATACGCTCAGTAAAAATCACGGCAATTCAGTTGCGTTGAGACCTCGGTGGCGGTGCAGTTGCCGCGTAATCGCCTACGCTAATGTAATAAAAAATGGCTTTGTGGTATGGCTCTAACACTCGGTTGCAGAAACGCTCATTAAAGTTAATTCTCCATTAAATCTCTTGTTGACGCAGTAAAAGCTAGCAAGAGATTTAATGGAGGATTTAACCTAATGAGCGTTTCTGCAACTGAGTAAGTGGATTAATTATAATCCTCCCGTTATTCCCGTACAGTGCCACACGATGATGGAGATATACGGGGACAGCGTGATCCACCTGATCGAGCAGTACGGCAACAAGGCGGTCTGCCAGAAGATAGGGCTCTGCTCCAGCCGGAACAATGCCTACGTCAACATGTACAGGGAGCATAACAAGGGAGAGAAGATACGTAACTAATGTAAGTCTGATATATAATGTGAGTCTAAGAGGGGTATTACAGAACGACTCTCAAGTGAAGATCTCTTCTTGAGTATAGATAGAAAAGGATGCAAATACATACAACGTATACAGGCATCCTTGTCTATATTTACTTAAGAAGAGATCTCCACTTGAGTGTCGGTCTGTAAAACCCCCTTTAGTCAGGCAAGCTTGTGTCAAGTCACATCGCATCGCAAAAAGTCGCGTTCGCAAAATGAGTGAGTGTCTGTGTTTGTATGTGTGATTGTGTGTGTTAATAAATGCAGACACACCCCAACACACAAACAGTAAAAATTTATATCATTGTGGATAACTTCAGCATGTATTTTACGCATCTAACTGAACAACTTTCACTATAGAGCCAACATCGAAATCGTGAGAAAAAAACAGCTGTCCCATACATTTGAGTCGAAAAAGAACTGTAGTTTTGTATGGGACAGCTGATTTTTTTTCGCGATTTCGAAGTTGTCTTCATAGTGTAAGTTGTTCAGTTTCATGAGTAGAATACATGCTGAAGTTATCCACAGTGATATAAAATTTACTCTGTATAAACAACGTAATTTTACGATGTTGCCGTTACACGAATCGCATGTGTCGTTTCGCGCATTTCAAGATTACTTTTTGCCTAGATATCTATGTTTTATTAATTTCAAAAACGATAATTGCTTTAATTAATTGTATGTTTTTTTCCTTTCAGATATATCGAGTCTCTTCAAGATTGTCGTAGTTTCCATATGCGTAATCTCTAATAAATATCATTATTTACTTAAGCCATTATTTTTTACCAAAACCGCGTAGATATTAAGATTGGTTTGTTGTAACAAAAACGTATTGTGACTATTTTTGAGAAAGGAATAGAACAATCAAGAGATAATGAACTGTCTGTCTATAAGATAATAATTGTTTTCAATCGAAAAGCGAAACTATTTTTCTAAAAATATTTAGAAGGAATCGAAGTGTACTTATGGTTTGTGCAATAGTCACAGTAATATTTTGTTTTTATCGTCTTATTTAAGGGTTCCGTAGCTTTTTATTACGTTAAATCTCAGTTTATTTCAAGTGTAAATGTAATATTTAAAACGAAATGTTTCCGCAACTAGCTTTTATTTGCAACGAATTCAATAGTTGACATGTGTTAGCCTGTGATAACTTCTTTGTAAACTGTTTCTATGAAAATAAAGTTGGGGAAAAATTATACTTTTGTCATTTATTTGTCCTTGAGGAATCTAATCTAAAACTGAACTTGCTAGTCTTGCTAACCAGGTGGGAAGGGGTGAAAATAGATACAGGAAACGTCAGACGAAAACATGACCGCAAAACAACACCGTACCTCCCGTGTCCACCCGGTGAAATCATTGCGGTGCGGTGCTGCAACACCTTGTGGCTTGGCGCTAAGTTAGTGTAGTGGTCATAGTGGTGCACTTTCCTGCATCAAAACTTTTTTTTTTCGCAGAATCCATTCTGTGCGATTATTAATAAGCGCCTATGCTCGATTCCAAATAGCAACGAAATTTAAAGCTGGTTTGAATTAGCGTCAGCGCACAGAGAATTGTTATGTCCGTATGCCCAGCGGGGCCCTCGGCCCTAGGGCTTTGAAACCTAGCTAATCATTTAGTGTTCATTTAGTGCTCCCTGAATATGTATGGCTTATATTTAGTGCTTCAAAGATAACGGAGTTATATCAAATCTAAGCTAGCGTCCGCCCAGCGGGGCCCTCCTTTACTATGGACAAAAATGATTAAAATGTTACATCAATATTTAGTGCTCTGAATTCCTATTAAAACTGTATCAAAATATTTGATCTAGCTGGTTTGGTTTAAAAGTTATTGCATTTTTAAGTTTTTAATTTCCAGCGGGGCCCTCTCTTGTTTGACTATATAAGTCGCTGAAATTAATGTCGCCATTTAGTGCTTGATGCCAGGTATCTGTCTGAATGGTTAATTTACACATTCTGCTTCGAATAAACCTGGAAAATGCAATAATATCTCGCAACATTGATTCATATAAAATGACATTTCGTGGACAGTCGGCATCAGAAGTAGATGAGAGCTTTACTTGTCCGTGGTTTCCTAGGGGATCGCTAGAGGGCGCTACGGTCTAAGCTTTCAGACACAAAGTATTATCAAAATCGGTCCGGTAGTTTAAGTTTAGGGACACAACTGCGGAACGTTCCGTGCCGAACATTCGGTTGAATACGTGTCTACAAGGAAATATGGTGCGTACTGGTGCATACTGGTGTGTCGCAGGTATAGTGAAAAGCTTTGCGCGTATTCAACCGAATGTTCGGCGCCGAACGTTCCGCAGGTGTGTCCATACACTTACATTTAGACATAGTGTGATACACCAACAATCAGACAAACCTTTGTAGTAGGTATTATATTATAATAATAGATAGATAATAAAGTACTTACCTACACACACGCGCACTTTAATGAACGTGTTGGTACTAGTAGAAGTCATACGGCAGCGAATAATTGATAATATCACAACAAGAGTCACCGGACTAAAATACGACGTAGATGTAGACAATGTACCAGAAATACGGGTGCACAATTTTAGGCGGACTAGTAAAAATAGTAAAGCTCTCTTATACTTCTGATGCCGACTGTCCACGAAATGTCAATTAATATGAATCAAAATTGCGATATATTATTGAATTTTCCAGGTTTATTAGAAGCTGAATGTGTAAATTAACCATACAGGCAGATACCTGGCATCAAGCACTAAATGGCGACATTAATTTCAGCGACTTACATAGTCAAACAAGAGAGGGCCCCGCTGGAAATTAAAAACTTAAAAATGCAATAACTTTTAAACCAAACCAGCTAGATCAAATATTTTGATACAGTTTTAATAGGAATTCAGAGCACTAAATATTGATGTAACATTTTAATCATTTTTGTCCATAATAAAGGAGGGCCCCGCTGGGCGGACGCTAGCTTAGATTTGATATAACTCCGTTATCTTTGAAGCACTAAATATAAGCAATACATATTCAGAGAGCACTAAATGAGCACTAAATGATTAGCTAGGTTTCAAAGCCCTAGGGCCAAGGGCCCCGCTGGGCATACGGACATAGAATTGTTCGAACAGTTTGAAAATTGCGTGCTAGAAATAATGCGAACACGTCACAGGGACAGGGATCTCTCGCAAGCTATTTTCAACTCTATTTCGGTTACTATTGAGTTCATTATCAATTGAACTGCTCGAACAGTTCTACGCTTACAGAGAGAGATAGGGTTGCCAGACGCACAAGTTTCTTACAAATACGACAGCCTCGTACAAATTTGTACGAGGTTTTATGGCATGATTTACCATTGCAATCGTCGTTTTGTAGAATAAATGAATATTTTAACAAAGAAAGACTAGTTATAAGATGTTTATTGTTAGATTTTAGTTTGCTGGGAAATCTTCAAGAAACCGATCACCGCTTAGGTTTTTTCCTTGTGTTATCTTTCCTGCTATTACTTATCTTTTTTTTCTGTTTAACCAAATTTTTTTGTACAAAATCATTTTGTTGCCCTATGAAACGTGTAAAATTTAGTTGTGTTATATGCCTATGCCTAATTCTTAGTTTTTACGCACCAACGAGATTTTTCTTGCTTTTTGTACGAGATAAAATTTTCTACATCTGGCAACCCTGACGGAGATTTGAAACACTATACCCGCATATACCTCACTCCACCTCACTCTGAGAACAAGTAATGTCCAAGAAATTATATCTACTGATCAAAATTAGCCAGAAAGCTAAATAAGAATCGGAAAATCTTTTCGTCCTCATATGGAATGAAATAAACGAACGAAACCAACGCTTCATATCAATAATATTTTAAAAAATCTTTATTTAAATAAATAATATCTAAACAAGCGACTCCTCGGATGGTCTAGGCGTGTGGCACCTATTGTCTTCGCGCTGGTCGGGTGCCTGTGGGCCGAGCTCGGGCTCGTTCGGGTTGTGCCGGCGCAGATGGTCGGCGAGCCAGAGGATCGGCTCGGCGGGTCGCTCGTGCGCCAGCGCTGTCAGCGCGGGCTGCAGGGTCGTCGCTATGTGCTTCTGTATGTAGTCGTTCACCTGCCAGTGCCGGAGGATCGGACCTACGATCACTGGACACAGAATGGAAGAGACGTTATAATTAATTAATTAACAATTGTAATTTTATCTTTTTAGATACTTACACCAAAACTCAAATATACAGGGTGTTCCATAAGTAACAATAAATATTTAAAATTATTAAGGGGGTAGTTTAGACCGTCAAACTGAACAACTTTCTCTATGGGACCAACATCGAAATCGCGAAAAAAATAATTTGATATCCCATACATAGGTAGGTATTTTTGTCGATTTGTAGAGCATGGAACATACATTTTTTTTTCGCTATTTCGATTTTGGTCCCATAGTGAAAGTTGTTCTGAATGATGGTCTACCCCCTTAAAGGTTTATTTGTATTTTTGTAACACCTTGTATAATCGGCATAAAATTTTGTCTTGACCATCGTTTCTATGCCTATGCCACCGTCCTGTTTCTAATATACCTACCTATGCCACCTTCCTGTTTCTCCAGGATCCAGCGGAGTGGTATTTTTCAAAATCGCACTGTCACACGTTCAAATCAGCAGTAGAAAATGACAAAATTACTATGGAGATTATGCATTATTCTATTATGAATCATGATTTTGAAAGTGTGAGATTCCAAAAAAATTGCTTTCTATTCTGGAACTTGAAATCTAATCAAAAAGTAACACTCGTATAAGTAGGTAAACCATTATAATCAAGTGCTTCAACATTTTATATTAATTCAGGGGGACGCAAACCTACTTATATTTACTTAAGTACAAACTTTTTGGTTATTTAGGGATCGTGAAAATAATAAGGTAATGCGATCGATTACCATGTGCCTTTCATTCATACGATAATTGCCTGCCCCTGCCCTGCCTTTCAAGCCAGTGACAGCATTGAGAGTTATGTGTTGCGAAGCTACGTAGCTTTTAATAAACGGTGTCAAATGCTAGCGCGCTCATTTTTTTCGCTCTGACTTATACAATTGAATTTTTTTTTTTTTTTTTTAAATATATTTACTAGCCTGGTTACTAGACCTTTTGGCTAAATCTTAATTTATTTTTAATTTTCTTCTGTTATCACATTAAAACGTTGGTATTCGACGTTTTGATGGTTCTTTGGAGTTTTTGGAGGCAATCGAAAGACGCAGGAAAAGCAGAGAAGTCCACAGGAAAGAGGTGAACCGACCGCTTTACCGCGCTAAAATCACGGAACACTTTTCCTGTTTACGACCCACGCACCATCATATTTCACTGAACTATATATTCTTCACTTGCACGACACTTTGTTACGCAAAACAACACCAATTTTACGAACCAAAACTCACTATAAACAATAAAAATTCGATGAAATATAAGGACTCCAAACGTCAGCTACTAAAGCCCGCCAAAAACTCTATACAATTGAAAATAAGGCAGTGTTGCCAGATGATAATCTGGCATTCTCCCCAAATCTCCCTGAAATCCCCCCAAAATGGTAGTGTTTTGAGAAAAAAACCCCCACTAATTGGAAAAACATTTATTTAATCAAATAAAATTTGCTTCCATCACTGGATCAGCATCTCCACATACGTCGTCAGCAGTTCCATACATTTTCTCTGAGTAAAATTTTTTTTGACCGTGCCATTCATTATCTTCACCACGGCATCTGTGCCTTGATAGACCTCATTGGATTTAATCACTGTGTTTTATCAACGTTTTACACTTTGGCAAAGACGGTATTGGCGGGCGGTTGGCGTTAAAAACCGGTTTTACGGTTTTTCAAAAAATCCTCCAGTTCCCTCCAAGCCAATTTTTCTCCCCCCTCAGAACCCCCCAAAGGATTTGTCCCCCCAAAAATCCCCCCTTGGTCAAAAAATACCCCCAAATTTGGGGGGAATCCCCCCCATCTGGCAACACTGAAATAAGGTTAAAATTTCCCGATACTTAAGAGCCCGAGTACTACCTACATAATATGTATGCATAATATTATTATGCCTCTTCCTATTGTATTTAAATATTCCGTGGCTAGGTCATACCAAAGTAACTTACTAGTAGGAAAGAAGAAGTGTATCTCTCTCTGGGCCTCCGCGTGGTTCTCGCTGCCATGGAGTCCGTTGAAGAAGTCTCCGTACTTGGTACGGCGGCCGTAGCACGCGCGCAGGCTGTCCGGCCAATACGCCTGCGCTTCTGCCACCCTGGTGTATTGTATGTGATTTTACCAGTGTCCGATCGTAGAATTTGAGCAGATCTTGATCGGCCTAGGCATTTCGTGATTCACCGCCATTTCACGATGTAGCTGATTTACGATTTGCCCAATAGATAGTCGGACAGATCGATGAGGGCAACCAATTCGGTATGTCAAGTTTTTTTTGGTCATCATTTTTATATTTTTTACGGATAGAAGACATAATTTTAAGACACCTATTTCATTCTTATTGCGATTCATCGAGTTTATCAATATAAATTTAATTTTTAAATTATTTTGATCTGTAATCTCCAAGTGCAAAAATGGTGGAGAGAAAATAATTCGAACTCCATGGAGAAAAACTACCTACTGCTATATTTAAAAAATTAAAACCTGCCTCCTCTTTCTAACTCTATGCTGGAAACAGATACGGCAACATCAAATGTCAAATTCTGACATTGTGAATGTATTTTTTTTCTTAATGGTCAATTATAAGGGGTTCACAGGTATGCCAGTGACGTCACTGGACGGACCGAAAAACGACGTTATTTTATTAAAAATATCTGTAATCCTTTCATTTTAAAATCTCTCACATAGAAAATATGATTATTGAGACAATTATCTCGAAATGGTTTTCGATTCAGCCCTCCAAAAAAAAACTCGACATAGCGAATTCGTCGATTTTACAGCTAAACACTTCGCCTCATCATGATAATAATATGGCTATGCATATCGTAAATGTAGTTGCATTTCGCGCCGCTTGTAGTGCTGTCTTCCCATTGTCAGCTTTGTGTAAATGGCATTAAAAACATAAAAGTAACATAATAATTATGTAACACAGCACAAATAACATAAATTGTGTGGAAAATAAATTTAAATATTTTAATTTGTTTTAGATTTTATTTGCTGCCCAAGCATGACTGGGCAAATCGGCAATCTATTAGCGTTGAACGATACGGCGATGAAATTACATGCCCAAGCACATCACGATATACTTAATTCTACAGTCGGGCTTTATGACATGTAACTAGGTAGGTACACTGATATAATTTAAGGTATACTTACTTAATTCTTTCGATTACAGTCTAACTGAGGATTCTAAGTCGCATGCCCAAGTTGGCTTAGTTCCAATTTTGTAACAAACAAAAGATCTGCACTAACAAATAAAATCGACACGATCATCTTGGGAACATTCGTGTTCCCAAATGGTATATTTCTTTAATTTGTATCCCAACAAAATTAGATTTACGCACGTTACCTACCTGGCGCCCATAAGCGTGCGTCACTTTTGTATGCAGTTCTTAGTAGCGAGGACCGTGGCGATGATTGGCCCACTTGATATGTGGGCCACTGTGGTTGGGTCGAACCTGGCGGAGCCCTTCAGCGTGCGCCACTTCTGTTTGCAGTTCTTTAGTAGCATGGACCATGGCGATGATGGGCCCACTTGATATGTGAGGCCACTGGGTGGGGGAAGTGGTGGCGACCGTACCTGGCGGGGCCCATCAGCGTGCGCCACTTCTGTATGCAGTTCTTAGTAGCGAGGACCATGGCGATGATGGGCCCACTTGATATGTGGGCCACTAGGTGGGGGAAGTGGTGGCGACCGTAGTGTCCCTTGTACAGCTCGGCCGCTTGCTCCGGCGTGAGTCGGACTGTACGCTTCTGTACACAATAATATCGACATTTAGTAAACTTAAAATAACGAGTAGGTATAAGATAAAAGAGACTCAATAATACAAAAAATTAACAGGCAAATATTTCATTGTTTTCTTAAAATTTACATTCCAATAATTATGCTAATGGAAATAATGAATGTCACAAGGGGTTCCATTCCACATAGGTAAGTAGGTACCTACATACCATGGATTAGGTAATAGGTACCTATGCCACCTTCCTGGTACATACATATGCATATGCAAGCGACTACGAGCGACTTTTTAGGGTTCCGTAGTCAAACAAGGAACCCTTGTCGGTACACATTGATATAACTAAAATCATTGCTTGTACTACATATTACTTTCGTCCATTCTGTCTGTCTGTCTGGTCCTTATGCCCCGCCTCAATCATCATCATCATCATCGCCTTTATACGTCCCACTGCAGGGCACAGGCCTACCCTCTAGGAGGGTGTTTGGGCGTTAGTCCACCACGCGTGCCCAATGCGGTTTGGTAGACTAACACATAGGGACATAGGTATGGATCAGAATTTTTTCTTCTGCATATGCAGGTTTCCTCACGATGTGAACGTTTGAGAGCAGTCGGTAATACAAGGTACATAAGTTAGAAAAACTCATTGGTACGTGGCATGTTGTCCGTGCGGATTCGAACCCGGACCTCAAAATAGAGAGTCCGTCCATACTTCTCAGCAACGCGCCCCGAGCTCTTAACCCGCCTCGTAATTTGACATCAATACAGATAAACAGTAGGTAACTCAAAAACAGTAAATGTAAAATGTTATGAAGAAACATTTTTTTTTTAGATTAATAGATTTTAATTTAATAAACGTGTAGATCTGTCAAAAACACTACTCCCTCTTGAAACGCCAATGGGGAATAAGTAATTAGTTTTTTTTTATGGTTTCTACAGATAACAGCAGTGACCGTCCGCTCGTGGAGGGTGCTCAGCGACCTCTAGCATTCTGTCATTAGCGAAGGGCTGCCGATCGTTAGAATTTATGCTTTATGTAAAGTAACACTATACCTACGCACTAATAAAACTCCTCACAGACTTAGCTCGAGCACCAGTCTTCCACAATCTTGTTTCCGATACTTATAGCTTTCTGGTCAAGTCTTATTTTCAAACGTAATTTATTTTATCTGAAAGATTCTATTCTATTCTATTTTTATTTAATGGCGTTTCCTTGTTAGATTTCGCCAGTGTCAAGTGTTGAAGATATATTTATTAGATATTGTACGGTAATAGGATATGGCGATCTCAAAGCCCCGTTTTTAAACAAAAACACACTCGAAACCGCCATAAAACGGCGGAGCCACGTGGCTGTCAAAATCGCAAGCCGACCGAAACGTCTACTTGTTACCCCCTCAGCCACGCGACTCCTATCTGAAAGATAACTATCCTACATGTCTTGGACGTTACTATACTGTTCTAAGAATAAGTGAGAGGAAGTGTTTCAAATCTCTGTTTCTGTAATTCTAAATAGCCTTAACATTTCAGCGCTATTGGAAAAAGAGTAATAGTTCCGGATACGCTTATGAAATTAATATACCTATATAGGTACTTAAGTACTTTTATATCTTTCATAATACATTAATTTAAAAAAAAAAATTAGAGCGTCACATACAAGGGGTAACAAAAGACCCTAGTAATATTTAATGGGGTGGCACTGGTCTGGGGGTAGTTTAGAACATCAAATTGCTGATTCATACAAAACTGTAGAACCGACTTGACTCCAATGTATGACAAATCCAATGTGTAACAGCTGATATTTTTTATTTGATTTTGACGTTGGCTCCGTAGTGAAAGTTGTTCAGTTTCATGGTCTAAACCACCCCACAAATCTAGTATCAAACCTAATCAAATCATAGCTAATAATTTGCTTAATAAAATGATATAAAATCTCGACCGTGAACTGACAGCCCTATACCCTAACAAGGGCTGGCTGTGACGTGTAATAATGAAGGGGAACACAAAGCGGCTCCGCTATATTTTGCATACCCCGACCATTGCGATAGTTGGTCACTGCCCACTCTGACATGTTCGTGTCGTGTGAAGTGGCTTACACAGCTACTCTACATGATGTAAGGAAAAGTATCATTAGCCTTTAAACCATACTCTACCCATCAAACTGAACAACTTTTAGGTAATATGGACGCAAATCACTCAGAACACATTAAAATTTGCTGTTTCATAAGTTTGTGTCGAGTAGTAGGCATTGTAGTTTAGTATGGAACAGACGTTTTTTTTTTTGCGCCGACAGGTTTGCTTCCATAATAAAAGTTGTTCAGTTTGATGGGTAGACTATGTGGTTTAAAGGTTATGATACTTTTCCTTACTCCCTTTATAACACAATAGTTCGGATAACATTTCATTTAGGTACTGGTAAAATCTTAGTTTTTATGAATTTTAGTGTTGGACTTTTTTTCCTAGACTATTTATAGGGATCCGATAATAAAAAACACGATGTGTACAGTCGTGTAGGGAAGTGATCGATCTATTTTTACAAAACATCCCAACTAATGAAAATATCGCTAAGGTTGAGATTTCAATTGTTTTTTAAATTTAAAACAAAGGTAGATCCTTTGATAAAGTTATATGTCAAGATTGACAGTCGAAGATACGAAAGCGTCGAAAAAAATTGGCACCAGTACTGGTTCCTAAACCCTATACATATACGTGTATATTGTTGTTGTTTTTATTTTATTTTTGGTGTGCAAATAAAGAATATTTATCTCGTCTTATTTATCTTATACACGCACACATACATGTTTTGTATGGCGCCTCACGCACACCAACCCATGAAACTTGGCCCCTTTTGTTTTATACGGGATATTCGTGAGGCTCATTCTAGACATATATTTTTTCTAAGGGTAGATCAAACATTGTTTTATGACGTGCAATCGAATCTCAACCTAAGGTGCCTAGTTACTAGACCACTTTTGCCAACGCGACAGTGCGTATAACCTGTAGGTACCTACGTATTTTCGATACTTAGGTACTTATTTAACTGTAGAAGTAAGTTAATTGGGTACCTACTAGATCTTTTTATAAACATGTGAGAAACTCCTCAAAAAAATATATGTAGGAACCTACTCATTAATATTGACGTAACGCATAGCAGTCCCCTCTATTCTTCTAACTACACGAGATTTGCATATCGCAACTAACCCCTTTATCCCCGGGCGTATAGTCCGCCGCCCGCCGCACCGCCGGACCCGCTTCGGCCTTCGGTCATCCCTGTTTGGTACGCACTCCCCTCACAAATCATTGCATTTCATCTCGCCAAATATTTCATTGTTGTTCTCTGTCGTCAATTGGAATTTTTATTCGTATTATTAAATATTTTTCACATCATTCTTTTCCAACTGCTGTAGGTACTGCGTACATACCTACGTTCTGTTTCTTTAACTAGCTATTTCACTACTCCCCGTGCAAAATTGACTCCTTGAAATTAATTGAATTCAGTTTATTAGTTTATGTTTAACAGCGACTACAAGTATACCAATTTAAAATAATAATAAACATATAAACAATCATGCAGATAATTTATTATTCTTCTTCTTATCGTGTCAACTTCAAACTTTGAACAAAGTCGCTAAATACATAGTACCTTGCCAGAAGTGGGCAACCGATACTGCACCGTCGCTTGTCAAGAGCTCCTCCTGCGTACAGGTGTTAGGGCCCGCAGGGCACGATGTGAGATGGGCCATCGTTTGTGGAGCTCCACACAAGCAACTCACATTTTGCGCAACTGAGAAACCCCACCTGAACAAGTTGTCCTTACTGCGACTGACCTGGGTTCGAAGTCGGTTCAACGACTTCCAGGTCGCCCATTTATTAATTAAGGTTTAAGTACAAACGTATATTTTTTCTTGCTACTACTAGTCGAATATGTCTTGAAGAAAACTAGAAAGTAGGGTCGAGATTTAGAGGCGTTTTACTAACTCGAACTCCAATGTCAAAATCCATACAATTGTTGTTCCTACTACTAAGCTCACGCTCAAAAGACGTTTCTGATGTCTCGACCTCAAAGGCAATAATTGTAGGCTTGTGATATTTCAAAGATTGGAAAATATCCCAGCCGCCCTAAATAGCCATGACTCATATAGCAAAGTTCAAAACTAGCCTAGCCAACTTATTACTCAAATTTATAGGTATATTATGATTTATGATTCACCTACACGCATGCGAGAGCGTCATTTGTATTTTACGACCGACCCCTGGCGTAGGTACAGACATCAACGATATAAACTTTGATGTCACAGATAAAATTCATATCATAGCTTCCTTTAGTGCGGCGTTATAATAACGTCTGCAGTTTGATAGTAGTATAGGAAGGATGTTATTGGGGTAAGTGATAATCTTCAGGGTTCGAAATTATCAAGATAATAACGAGCCGTGATAATTATCTGATAATTATCGGATAATTATCGGATAATTATCGGATAATTATCCGATAATTATCACCATTATTAAAATTGCATGTATTAGCATATGCTCACGACTATATTCCCCGTGGGGGTAGTCAGAGATATTCTGAAACCTCAGAACATCCACGTTTCACCAGTAGTACCTAAACTCTGTCCAGTCCAGTGTGACGGGGGGTGAGCCCGTCGTGTGAAATATCATTTGAAATATCATTTGTTAAATTGTTTCATAAGAAATATCGATGGTTTATTGTCTCAAAACAAACAAAAAATATATGTTTAATTTTTTTTATATAACATAATACAATACAAATCAACATTAATGTCATTAATTAAAGGTGAAATCGGTGTTCGTCAGATTTGACAGATTAACATTCGAGTTCACTTGGCTTTACGCAACACCAACTGAAATTTTTTGTGAATTGGGGGAATTCCCGTGTCGCGGCTAGAAGTGCGTTCGGATACACGCAACAAGTGCGGAAATACACGTTTGGATACTTAGAATATAGTTCTATTTCACGGGCGCAATTTTTTGTTATTATCAATTGATAATTATCAACCTGTTATTATCATGATAATTATCGTGATAATTATCGTGATAATTATCATTGATAATTATCCTTTCGAACCCTGATAATCTTACACCCTAACCTGTCCACCGACGCTGTACGAGGCAGTGAAGGGGTTGATAAAGTCATAAAGGATATAATAATTTATACTTGATATAAACAATACTAACAATGAAATTAATTGTAACTTGTGACATACCTACAATATGGAATTTATGTTCTGAAATAAATAATTTGATTGATTGATTGATAAACCAGAGTACAAATAGTAGTTCTCCATACAAAGGTGCCGAGCACAGCACGTCTTGTACTCACAACGATCAGGGGTTACATCAGTGATGGAACTGTTGGAGAATCACTAGTAGCATGCACGTAGTAAAAGAGTAGGTACATGAAAACTTTTTAAAGTAGGTACCTTAATGGTTACAGTGAAACCGTGTCAAAAATAGGTTGTATTCTACAAATTTCGCCAACTATATTGTGTATAGCTACTAATGTAGTTAGCGAAAGCTTCAGGCACACTTCAGGTTGAGATTCCGCTAAAGCAGGGTTTCCCAACCTTTTTTACGTTGCGCCTGTTATAATTAATATTTTCATGCCCAACCATATCGAAATTTTAACGACAAGCACGGGTGGAACGGTGGTATTTGAGACCTGCTGAGTCTGAACTTATGGGTAACAACGAACGAATGGGTGAATTAGTAACATAATGAATGAGTGAATTAATACATTGAGTTAATGAATAACTTTATTTTTAACCCCCCTCCTACTATATCACTACGCTCCCCACTAGTTGGGAAGTCTCTAAAGTACCCCTACCTATACTCAAAGTTCACACCATGCATACGCGCCGTGTGTTATCGAATGTTTAGTTACAACAGATAAGTGAAACACTAACAGCAAGTATCCCGAACCCATTATTCCTGATGTGGTTCTCAATGGCCTCGGCGTCCTCGTAGGCTTCGGGCTTGATGACGGCCAGCGTGCGCTCCGAGTAGGCGTTGTCCTCCACTTCGGTGTCCGATGATGATACCGTCGATAACATTCTGTCGGTGACTTTTTTAAGGAAGAAAAAGGGAAGAAATAACAAATTAATTATATTTCTAACAATTTCTAAACAAACTTTGACAATGTTATTGTTATGACAAGAGAGATGTTATCAAAGAGTACATTAAATGTAATGATTATATTCTCTTTGGTGAAAAATTGTGTGTTTCGCTCGGCTGCAAAGTTATTCTGCGTCTCATACCTTTGAAACCTTCGCTAAACGCTCAGGATTCTATTATTTGAACCACTCGCTTCGCTCGTGGTTCAATCCTAGAATCCTTCGCTTGCTCAGGTTTCAATAAAAGTACTCGCGCCAAAAAGCAACTTTGCAGCCTAGCATAACAAATAACTATTATTGTTTTGGGAGTTTTTAAGGTTTAGGGTTAAGTACACTAAAGGTGCTCACGGGATCCTATTATTAAGCCTACGCCCCCGTCCGTCCGTCAGTCCTAGCTTTAAAGGGTTGCATCCAAAATAAAAACACTTGTGAAAATTACAACCAGCTACCATTAATCTATTGAATCGTAATGGTAGCTAGTTGTAATTTTCACAAGTGTTTTTATTTTGGATACAATTATACAATGTACCTAACTGAATTTATATTCGATGAATATAACAAAAACAACAAAACAACAAACAACAATTGATAAAAAATACAAAAATAAGGGAAGGAAAGGGCTAATACAAGAAGAAACTTTTTGTTTTCTTCGTTTTTCGTGGTTCTTGCTAGATCGTAAAAACGGTAACACATACCTCAAGCATCAAACTTCGTGTGATTATAGAATTTATAGAGTACACCTACTCTTAAAGTAAAACAAAAATAACAAAAACCGGCCAAGTGTGTGTCGGTGTGTTCTGGCTAAGGATCCCTTAGCAATTTTTTTATAAGATTGCTGGAACCCTCGGCATAAGAATAGTTAATAACTATATTAACTATTCTTATGCCCTCGGTACGCGAGTCCAACTCGCCTCGACTTGGCCGGGTTTTTATGTATAACAGATGTATATTAAGAATTTGGATAATTTAAGCATCTTTAACTTAGACCATTAATATGGTCGAAGCAAGGTATAAGCCACATTTAATTCTTAATTGCAAACATGAACTTAACTTAGAGTGCAATTTCTGAAACTCACACGTTGAACGAAATCAGCAGTAGAAAATGTCAAAATTAATACTATATCTACTGCTGATTTGACTTCCAAAAATCACAATCCAGGAGTGCGATTTTTGAAAGTCAACATTTTTTCTACATTTTCAACTGCTGAGTTCAACGTATGAGTTTCAATAATCGCACTACTGTTGGTATATCTTAAAGTTAAGTTGTAGCGTATAAGACCCCACTGTAGGGCAAAGGACTCCCCTCGCGAATACGGTGAGAGGGAGTAGGCTACACTCCACCACGCGCGCCCAGTGCGTGTGGGTTGGTGGAGGCAAATTAGTGGTCAATTCGCTGTCAGAGAATTTTGAAGTCGCATCTGTAGGCATCTGGTCTGGCCGGCCATCTGACGGACGGAACTATCCCGAACCGCTGCTTAAAGTGCCTTCCGACGTACGGAGATCCTCGAGATTAAATACCACTCCATCCAAAGACTGAAAGTCAAGAAGTTGCTTCACTCCAATTATCGTTTCCGATAAAGCTCCACTACGCCGCATAGAGCGTTAATATTGGATATTATTGCCGTAGACTAAGAATTCGGGCCCAATAGGTAGGTACTAAAAAAACCGGGAACCTTAGCCCGAGACCGACTCACACTTGACCAGTTTTTTATTACCTACCTATTTGTAGAGTCAGCACTATATTAATTATAATTAATCACACCACAAGTTTGATGCTTGTATTTAATGCTTGTAATTTAGAGCGAGAAGAAAAAACGTTTCTATTGGGCCCCCTTAATTTTTTAATTTTAGTTTTTTTTACTTATTTGTAAAAAATTCTGTAATATATAAATTATATAAATTCTTTAAATTCTGTTGATATAAATTCTGTAAAAATTTCAACCGAGTACCGAATACGGTTCAGAAGATACAGCCCTCTGAAGCTAGGACGGACGGACGGACTGACAACGTAGGCTTAGTAATAGGGTCACACTTTGGGTACCATACCTACCAGCCCAAATGAAAATCCATACCTAGTCATACAACAAAATGTTTATCGCACCCAAAAGCCCACAAGATTATCTAAAAGATAATTTTTTAGCAATAATCATCAATAAACTACAAATTAGCAAATGTCATAAAGGAAATCAATTGCACATCGGAATCGGCAATAGCAGACGGTATTAAGTGGGAAAAGTACGCGTTTTCCGGCAGTAGCCTCCCCGAGAGCGCGGGGGGGAAACTGCGTGCGGAGGGGGTGGCGCGGGAGCTGCAGCAGATGAAGCGCTTTTGTAGTGTGCAGCGCTGGATTAGTAATTTATTAAGGATTTGTGCAATTTATGGATGATGGAAAGGGCAACTTGAAGTCTGAAGGAATTTGGATTGTAATCAGATGTGGGTAGGTGTTTGCTGTACTTATTCCCATATAAACGGTACAGTATGCTAATAAGTACTTACTACTTGTTAGAGCAAAACTTTGGACTGCCTGCTATTTAAAGGGGATCCTGATGGACTGATGAGGTTCACAGGGATCCCCTGGGGGATCGGGCCAGGGGATCCTGGTGGCCGAACCCGATTTCACACACAATAACTTCTTAATTAAGGTACCTAATTATAATTATTCAGACATCATTATACCTTGCAAGCAAATAAAAAATAAAGAAGCTTAATGCAAAATTATTAAATTCTAATTAAGTATTTTATTTAATTTTACTTAATTATTACTTGTGTGACAAAGTCAAAGATAATTATTTATTTATTTTTATTTTATTCAATTGATTGAAAATCATATTTTAGCCTAGCCTTTAATGTAAGAAAGGATACCTATAGTAAAAAATTTGTGCTAACAACAAAACCAATTCTTAAAAAACAATGTAAAATAAATCAGCGTCCAACCTTGTAAAGCGCAACAGCGGCTAGCTTCACATAGAACAAGGGGGTCGATAGCTCGGGGGTCCGGGGGGGCGCGGCCGTCGGCCGGAGCGTCGGGACGGGAGGCGCGCGCACCCAGTGCCCCCCGGACGCAGCGGCGGCGCGACGCCTCGCCTCCCTGCCTGCACCCGCGACATGCGATAACCCTGTCTCCCGCCACCACCGTACACATGGACAACTCCTGCCTCCTTGACCTCCTCATCAGGTGCTTCGCGATGACCGAGCCCGAAGACCTTAACTTCACAGCCTTCACCGATCTATGTCGGCTGTGCTCGCTCAAAAGTGGTCCCAGACTCCATATTTTTGATAAGGAGTCGGAGCAGAGGCAGATTCTCTTCAAATTGAGGACTTGCTTGCCCACTATGGTGAGTTTCTAACGTTTTCTTTTCAGCTTAAAAATCTAATAAGTGTATCATAAATGTGTGTCATTTCTTTGTCCTTGACTCGTAGCGTATCAATCCTTCCGTAATTACCAAATATTTTTAACTTATCCAGTGTATATTTACTTGTTAAAAACAGTGATATAAAAATCAAAGTGAGAAATAAAAATGTAAACAGAAAATAAGGAAAAGTGTAAAGTAAGAGACTACGGTCGCGGAAAAGTGTAGAGTCGTAGCTCTCGTAGACGCAGGCGCGCTACGAAGCGCTACGGGACGTTGGGACAGACAATAACAAGATATCTTCAAGAAGTCATGATACCTGTGGATTTTGCCTTATCATCAATACGATAAGATTGGATAAATTCGCATTCGGATAAAATGCAATATGACAAAGTAGGTTTTAATTAATATCGAAGTTTACTTCCTGGTAAATTAAAACAATAAAACATTAAGGGCCTGTTTCACCACTTCTGAATAAGTTCTTGTTAGCTTATCCGACAGATATTTTGACATAATTTCATACAAAATATGTCAATCTATCTGTCGGATAAGCTAACAAGAACTTACCCAGAAGTGGTGAAACAGGCCCTAAAAATAATTAAATATATCTTAAATAATCAATTTGTTAAATAATCAAAAAATGTTCATACTAAAATATGTTAGATACCTGCTGTTATGTTATATGTTAGATGATAAAATATGCTACATAAGCAAACACAAATTATAAGAATGTACCTAGATAATAGAGAAGCGTTCTTTTTCGCATTTCCAGCACGATGATTGACAGCCGGAAATTAGAATGTAGCTATTTTTTGTGTTCACTATTATTATCAGCCTCTCCCTTTGATCTTTATTATTCTCCTATATAATATGCGATAGAGAAAATTCTAAATGATACTCGTAGATATAAATAGTTGTGCACAGTTCTGTAGGCATAAATTATATTTTATACATAGTCCACACCAGAAGGATTGTGGTTGGTTATGTGATCGAGACAGCCTACTATAACAATACTTACTTAGTACTTATTTACTTACCTACCTACTTCGCAGGTTTTGAATTAATTGTTATAAAACATTTAAAACTTCAAGCTACCCCTTATAGGTACTTTGCAAATAGAAATTTCAAAGGAAATCGGGAGTTCTTGTTTAGTATGAATATGGTATGAATAAATATGTTGTGTGTAAGAAGTAGGTAATCATAAAGACGTTTTATTTTGCTCATATAATTTGATTTTCATCAAAATAAGTAATTTCGCATGACAAATACCCTATGACGTCCTTCGCCTACGGCATTATCATTTTAATGATTATGCTAATATCTTACAAAGGAGCGGGAATATTTAGGTACATTTTCGTAGAAACATTTATAAAATTAATAACAAATGTCAGTAAAGTTGTAACGTATGAATGCGGCTATTGACCCCAGACAGGTTAGGTAGGTATCGCAAGTGGGTCACGGCGGGATTCCCGCTGTAATCCCGCTCTATGGGGAAACTATTGCGAGGCATAGTCACGTGTCCCGGTTAATCCCTGTGTTTTGATAGTCGATGCTTGTTATGAGCTATTCAATGTTGGGGATTATTATCTATAATGATTGATACAAGGGAGAATGTACAATTGTGAAATGTATAATTTTCTTACTTTTCAAATTAAATTACTTGCAAACTCACGATCATAAACAATATTGTGGTATTCATAAGCAATGCAATTGCAGAAATGCTTACTTTCGAAGAAAACCTTTCAAATAATGCTTTTTCGTAATACTCGTACCTTATGCTCATGGTTAAATATATTTTAAACACTTTGTAAGTGTAGAGCCAAAGAAAAAGCCTTTGTAAAGATGTAGGTACAGCGAGGTATACTTTAAAATATAAAAGGTAATACTACGTCATCGACATAGAAATAAATAATATAAACATTGAGACTGACCGTACCTCCCGCGAAGTTAAAAAGATATGAGTTGTTAATTGTTATCACGAAACATTTCAGTATCAGCTTTATTTTAAAAAGATATGAGTTGTTAATTGTTATATCACGAAACATTTCAGTACCAGCTTTATTTGAAACGCCGTTACAATTGTACGCTTGTAACTCTCTATATCCCTCACAGCTCTCACAGCCAAATCTAACAAGTGTCACACTTCCAGCAGATCTCGAAGGACGACTTCTTGCCGAAGAAGATCTGCGAGCGGTGTGTGACGCGGCTGGAGCAGCTGTACGAGTGGCGGCAGAGCTGCCTGAGTACCGACTCCGTGCTGCGGAACTACGCAGAGAGCATGAGGATCGTCACCTCCACTATCAACTTTCAGGTTTGTCTAACAAATCTCTTGATAATGTCAGGAGTCTGGATCATGCGACAGAGCTGCCCGAGTACCGACTCCGTGCTGCGGAACTACGCAGAGAGCATGAGGATCCGGCTTCGAATAGTAGCAGCCGAGACGCGACTAATCTGATCAGGTATCGTCCACATTTCTGATGACCAGATCGAGTGGCAACAGGTTGGAGTCACTGCATCCGATCTAACGCCTCCTCCAATCGGAGCAGATTCCGATTCAGGAGACAAGGACGAGTGTAATTGTGTGTACCGCACACATTCGTACACTAAAAATATCCTGCTTACTTGCTTTTGCACATAATCAGGTAACTGTAGTCAAAATCGGCTATGATAAAATAATCATCAATTCATCAATCTCTTGCAAATTCGAACCTCCTTTATAGCTGATTTTATAGCTGTATCTGACCGTATATTACCTCCATCAATGTATGGGCAATTGGGCATAACGCGAACGTAGTGAGAGTGGGCACTGAGTAAAAATCTCAAATGGGCCCTTGGTCGCGCGACCAGCTTATTTTGGTTTTGTATAACTTGATGTGATGTACCGTATTGTGTACTAGCCGTAGATCTGGTTAGATGACTAAAGACAAGATGAGGCAGCAGAGTTTTCTCTGCAACAACTCTGTGCTGCAGGAATACTCGACTACTTTCAAGTTTCTATGGGTGCTCTATTTAATCAATAACATGCTGCAGAGGACCATCTCAGTTCAATTCATAATTCGTGAAATATTTACTGAATGCTGTCTTCTAGAAGACTGGTAATGGAAAGACTGGTTTATGTCATGGCATTATATTTCTCCTCTTAAGTCCCACATAAAAATTTCTCATGTAGAGCTAACAGCCCACTCGTACAGTCTTATCTACATGTCAGTACAATCTACAATTCTACATCTTGGTGCACGAATTGCAATAACTTTCGAAAACCTTATAAACGCACCCTGGACGTTTAAATTATCTTTTGTTTAATCATTTAAGGCCTCCGCTCATTGCAGCGATATTATCGAGCGATAATATCGCTGCGATTTTGCGATAATTGTTCTCAGTACATTTTGTATGGGGACGCGCTCGATCCCACACACTGCCGCGATATTATCGCAACCTGACGCAATCTCTTTCTACTACATTCAGTGAAGGGCGCATGCGTGACGCGAATCGTGGAATCGCTGCAGTGTGTAAGGTGTCTCGATATCGCTGTCGATAATATCGCTCGATAAAATCGCTCGATAATATCGCTGCAATGTGCGGAAGCCTTTAAGGTCCTACATATTATTATGTACACCGAATGTTTATCTGAAAATTTCTGACATACGCTTTGGTCATTGTAATGCACAATCGGCTTCATGAGGTTATGTCATAGTCGGATATAACTTTGTCCATTGCCTTACTTTCTAACCGTTTCCATTGCATTATTTATAAAGTCCATAAAAATATAAGAACTACGAATGGTGTCCTCGTAACAACAACAAAGTTTATGCTTCCTTTCCTTACATTGTAGTTTATGTTTATGAGTTTATGGTACAATTTATTCAAGCAAAAACGTCCTTCACATTTCATAAGCATAAATTTGTCATTTCTTTCAGTATAGTAGTCGAGGCGTAAAATAGCTGCTTCAGTGCCTTAGATATCTACTCTTTTATAACAAAAAACAAAATAAATCTTGTCGTGAAATATTTTGTGAAATACAGTCGTACCTATTGAAAACAACTACTTCTTTTTGCCAGTTAAAAAGTAAATATCCGACGTTTGTATATCGATCGATATACTTAGGTACTTATATTTGGCCTCTAAAGATAAACATATAGATTTTACAGAATTAGATAATAGATAGGTGATCAATAACATTATTGCGATGCATGTTAACATAGAACTGAACAAAGCTCTATTTTAATTATGAAGGAGTAGGATGGTAAATATTTCAACTCCTTTTGAAATTGCCTTCACGGTTCTCTTACAAAGTAAATTAATAACAAAGTTTTACATTGTATCATATTTCTGGAAACTTAAACAATTTATAAAATATTTCTATTCGAGTAGACGTAGAATATTGTTCTTTATTGAAATCCATTTCCTTTCGAATAGTATTTCTAGAGACCTATTTAAGATGTAGAGCCGTCGATTCCATAAAATAGTGACGATATGTTTATTTCCTTTCATCCGAAGCAATAAATTCAAAGGTTCAGCCAAGTAATTTGTCATAGGAATCGATGTTGACAGTAACATCAAGACGAATATGAAGGGAGTGTGTAGGCACGCGGCTTGGCACACGGCGCGGGAGCCGGGGCCGGGGGGCCGGGGGGCGCGGGCGATGCAAGGCTCGGCCGGGCACCCCTCTATCGATCCCAACCCGGCGCGGCGCCAGCTATCGACCGGCCACCCACCTCCCACTACCACCTCACACAAATCTCAACCTTATCCTAAAACAGACAACGCTTAAATTTAACCAAGAATTGTAACTACAGGAAATAAATTCGGTACAAACGATTCCGAACTCAAATAGGAGGAACAACGAGTCAATATTAAACGTCTGCTGCTAAATCTTCGAATGGATTGTACGTTGCCGAATTATCAGCTTTAATGTGATAGTTTTAAGGTTGTTATTGGTGTATTTTAGAGCGAGCTGTTGAGGGTATTGGCTACGCATGTCCAGGGACGTTTTGTTTTTATGATGTTCCCTGTAATTTGCTCGTACCTATATGTAAATCTGTTGGCATACGAATGTAAATTGAATTCATTAGCTCAGCTTACTCGCACATTTACATGATGACTTGATGTTGTGGAAATGTTATAATAAACGTCTACCTACAAAAGAATAAAACCACAAGCAATGAGAATTTCTTCTAGATCTTTCGCAACAGGCTAGTTTGTCTCAGACTTTTATGAGCTTTACTTTGTCGTCTTTCGATTTAATGATTTCTCTCGATTTCTTTTCAGCAACAGTTTTATCTTCGTAGAATAAATAATTTCAATTTGATCTTTTTCAAATAAAGTCACAGTGGTTCTTTCATTATCAAAACAGAAAGCAGTAAAAACGGAATCGATTCTAACCCGTAATTTTAATCTTTGGCAATTAAAAAATAAATGTTACTCACGTAACCATCATCCCAAAAGAGCTCTATTTATCTCATCGCACATTTTTTTCTTTTTTAACCATTAAACTGCAAGCCAGCCCAAGGTCGAAGGTGGCTGGGGGCACATTTAACCCTGACCTAGGGGAGGTGAAGGATATTCCTACTACGAACCTCCCCGCGGGGGCGACCCCGCTTGGAAACCACATGCACTGAAACGGTTCATGCTTCGCCTCCATCCACGCAGTGGAGGCGCTAAAAATAATGCTGGCGTTTTTAGTGGATTACCTTACGGAAAATGTGACAAAATTAAGTTACTGGGAAACTGGGAAACAGCCAGGTAGCTACTTGTTTTTCATTTCACGGAATGTTTTATGATTTGTTCTCTACCGGAAAACAATGTTCATAACCGGAAATCGAAACTCAGATCCGTAGCAGAGCTACAGTTCGTACAAAATAAGCTTAGCGTGAACTGTAAATCCTCTTAATACGTAAAATATTGTATTGTAGTTCCCTTTATGGAGTTTATTTATGGTGTGCTAACAGATGATCTTGAGACAGGAGCAGCCTTATAGCGATTTAATTTCTATGAAAGTTTTGTTCCATTGGAGAAGACATAGGTATCCAACGACACCTAACTCGATTAATAAAAAAAAAATTTTAACAAAAAATTAAAACCGACTTCAAAACTAAAAAGGTAAAAATAATAATATTGCAGTCGTTGACTTTTGCATTCGAATCTATAAGAACATTATTTTGTCTTATCGGACTCGGTGTCAAGACGGTACGATTCGCAACTGGGCTTGCAGTAATTTTTTGGCTTGGCTTGGCTTGACACCGACTCCAATAAAACAAATTAATGTTCTTATAGATTCGAATGCAAAAGTCAACGACTGCAATATTATTATTTTTACCTTTTTAGTTTTGAAGTCGGTTTTAATTTTTTGTTAAAATTTTTTTATTTCAAACTTTTCAGTGTTGAAATCTAGGTGAAATACATTAGTTTGACTAAGCAGTTATAAGTACTTCAATGCAAAGGATACGGTGTACGCTCTACACCTCACTTGATTTAAAAAAATCCAACCCATGTTTCGTACAACATTTCTGTTTTTGGGTTTACTGTTATCTGTCTTTATGCCATATTTCGATTCAATAGATGCAAAAATGAGCGAGTTATTGAGGCGGGGCATACAGACAGACAGACAGAATGGACGAAAGTATAAGGGTTCCTTGTTTGACTATTGAACCCTTAAAACGACGAACATTTCCGACCTCCATGATCAATTAAATCTATGTGTTTCGGTATCTATATCCATGAAGTTTAAACCATAAAGTTATTATACGTTTAAACACAACAGTATGACCAAGAAGTTTTAAATATATAGAGGCATATAAAGATTCTTGGTTATGACAGTAAAAAAAAACATAGTTTGACAGTCCCCATCAAAACATTGCTGGAGTGCGATTTTTGAACATCACACGTTCGAATTAGCAGTAGAAAGACGAAATATGCATAATCTCCATAGTAATTTTGACATTTTCTACCGCTGACTTGAACGTGTGATGTTTAAAAATCGCACTCCTGAAGAGAATCGACAAACAAAAATGTCATCTGTGTCACGGATCTGAAAAAACGACGGACGTAATATCCTTTTATTATATAAGTGAAGCACCCATGTATTATATTGTGTTTGCGTCGTAGAAAGAGAAGGTAAGTACTAGAAAGAAGCACGTGTCGTGTCATACTCACTCAGTAAGAGATGCACATAGCAAATTCGCTCTAGTTAAAAAAGGAGATCGCTACTTATTGCTGTCCTTATCGACGTAACCACTTTTTTGTTTGACGATGGCTGTCTGACTCCGGAGGCAGACATCTAGCTTCATACGAATTGTATAGGATTTTATGACTATCGCTATCTCATACGCGTTTACACTTCACATCTTTCTAGTGTAACATTACGTCCGTATTTTTTTTAAGTCCGTGATCTGTGTACATATTTGTTATTTTGCAGATTTTTTCAACAAGCGCTGAATCAATTTCGTGGGACCACCTCGGAATTATGACCTACCAAACAAAATAAGAATCATCATAATCAATTCTCAATTGGCGGTGTAATCGCGTAACAAACATACAAAAAAAAAAAAAAAAAAAAAAAACATACGGGTCGAATTGAGAACCTCCTCCTTTTGTTGAAGTCGGTTAAAAACAAAAAAGTTTCAACCCTTTTTTCGTTGTATGGGGTCGAAAAACATGTGTTTCTTCATAACTATTAAATTTATGTTTTGGGTTACCTACAGTTATCTGTCTTCATGCCAAATTTCGATTGAATAGTAGTATTTAGTATTTCAATAGTAATATTGAGAAAACTAAATATCTGACATTCTCTATCAAACATTACCAGTATATGCCCTCGGATCGCTTCTCGATTTTGGCCCACTCTTGTCCAATATCATCGCAATCATTGGCTCTCCCTTGTTCCTGTCCCAAGCTCCAGAAATCCTCTCACATTAAATATTTGGGTGTAGTAATTGATGATCGACTAGGCTTCCAAAACCACATTGACGCACTCACAACTAGGGTACGTAAACTTATATTTATATTTAAAACTTTACGTCATTTGGCAGGACCAGAAACATTAAAAACTGTGTACTACTGTCTATGCCAGTCGATAGTTAGTTACTGTATCTCATCTTGGGGAGGAGCTCCAAAAACAATTTTTTTGAAGCTGGAACGAGCACAGAGAGCTGTCTTAAAGGTGAGCAATTGTCTGCCATTTCTTTACTCAACTGAAGAGTTGTACAAATACTGTAAAGTTCTAACGGTACGCCAACTGTTTATTCTGGACACAATAATGAGGAAACATAAACAACTTAATTACGATTCATCTTCCATAAGTAACAAACGCAGGAAAGGAAGTGTATGTCCATCAAAGCGGTTTGCCACCACATTCGCTCATAGATGTTTCTGTTTTCTGGGATCGTACCTCTATAACCACCTAAATACGAAACTGACAATATATCCTCTTCCTAGGGTTTCCTGTAAAAGAACGGCCAAAGAATGGCTTCAAACTCTAACATACGACCAAACTGAAAGGTTATTAGTACCTCCAATTTAAAAACTAGCAAATAACCCCCCCCCCCCCCCCCCTTCACACACACACACACACACTACACACACATCACACCACACACTAGATTGTATTCTTATTAGGTAAATTTTTCTTCTTTTTTTGTGTTTTTCGTATTTTTCTTTTTTTGCATGTTCTCAATCAATAATACTTTTGAATATTACCTAGTTATACATGGAATGGTAAGAGCCTGGTGATCAGTAGCACAGATTAAATTCTCGCTCGGTCACCTGTCTCATACAGCCAATATTTATCTTATTGTAAATGACTACTACTGTATTGCTCTCCTGTAACAATTAATATTGTGTTGTGTTGAGAAAATAAAATTTTCATTAATTAAAAAAAAAAAAAAAAAAATAGTTGTAAAAGTGAGCGAGTTATTGAGGCGGGGCATACAGACAGAAAGGAAGAAAGTATAAGGTTTCTTGTTTGACCACGGACCCTAAAAATGCTTAAGCTGATTGAAAACATATTCAATGTGGTATGAAAATTATGAGCTTATACCACACTCGTCGAGTCACGCCAATCGCCTGAGCCTCTCGCCTCGGCGGCGCCTGAGTGTGTAGAAAAACTGCTTTACTGTCAACAAACAATCGCTAAAGCAATTTTACTATTGTTGACAATTGTTAACTGGCAAATACCACCACAGAATGACAAATAGGTACTGGCAAATACCACTACAGCATGAGTGACTTTCATGCAAACTTTCATGTGCTGACATGAAACCGAATCTAAGACTGTTCTCCGAACGCCGATTCGCCGTGGGCCGGTTCGCCGACAGTACGATTCGTTTTTGGAAGTTTCACCTAAACGATGTTTCGCCATGGGCCGGTTCGCCGACAGAACGATTCATTTTTGGAAGTTTCACCTTCAAGACGTTTCACCATAGGACTTTTCGGCATACCAAACCAAAGATTTATTTTGGTCTTCGCTGAGCGCAGCGAAAAATATTAATCTATGGTGTTGACGTTATAAATTAAGTCATTATTATGATAATGGGATTATTCTGCTTTCTGAAACCAGTAGGTACGTCATAGATAAGCTACTATAGGTACGTCTACCTACAATTAAAAACCAATATTACATCAAATAATAATGAATGGTCAAACGCTTTACGCTACGCGCAGTGACAACCATTTTGACGTAATTTCCACCGCCGTTGAAATCTTTTGTACGTGAACAATTTGCTACGGGCTACACGACCAACTGATATCCAATTATTCGTTTATAACACTAGGTACTTAGACAAGTTCTAGTGAAGATGTACGCTATAATAAACGGCTACCATTAATGATGATGCCATGTATTGTGTCGCTTACTAATGTAAGCGACTGCCCTAATGGGCAAGGCAAAATTGTACCCAAGAGTTTACCGAAACAAAAGACTTCAACGCAGTGGATGGCATTTCGAAGAAAATATTTTCTAGTTATTTTGAGAAATTCTAGTTATTTTCTAGTTATTTTGAGTCATTTCTAGTTATTGAAAACATTGTCTCTCATATAAAAATCTATTTATTTGAAAGCAAACTAGACAACAATGATTTTTTTCACTCGAATGTCTATTCAAGTGCAAAAAATAATATAGTATATGCAAAGTATATGTGAAGACTAAGGTCTTTAAAATAATAGTAAGCCTAAAACCTTTGTCACAGTAGATAATATAAACGTACTTAGATATATATTGCGGTACCTACAGAATGTTACTCTAAGTAAGTATATCATATAGTATTCATAGGTAAAATCATTCCTGTTTTTAAAATCTCCTGTAATAAAATTAATTATTTAATGTACAGTTTTCTCTGCAAGAAAGCTTCCTCGATGCCCCTTCAGGTGCGTCTCGAAGAGGAAAGTGTAATCGATCGAGGCGAGCGGCTCGACTGAACGTGCACTTAGTGCATAGGACCGACCGGTGAAGGGCGCCCGCGCCCGCCTCAAGACACCACGCCACGCCACCCTTGAAACTTGATACCTCTTGCGTTATTATGTGCGCCTGGTCCTTTTGATCTGAGCAATTTTGTTTATTTGCTCAAAAATGTGCTGTTTTCGGAGGATATTACGAAAATGTGAATAGTGTGATTTGAAGTGATTTTTTAATTATAGAGGAAAATTTAAAGGATAACAAATGAATTCGTTTTATGATCAACTATGGGATCTTGGAATCGGAGTAAGTTACGCATCTTTGCAAAACGCTTTCACAAACGTAGATTTGCTAAAGTTATAAACATTATAAAATTACCTTTTTAAATTACTTTTCTTTTTCTGTCGAGTCGATGATGAGTCCATGAATGTCATTGAGATTAACTTGCCATATCGTGGTGCAGAGACTTGCCAAATTACAAGCTTACATGTTTAAATTACATATACCTAAGACCAGCTTTTGTGCCAGAGTAAGGGACTGAACCCAATTCTCAGGGAATATCTGTTTTTTTTATAAATACTCTTTAACTTGGGGTTCAGGGTTTCATTATCACTTTCTGTAGTTTTTCTGCTCAATAAACTACTTTTATTTATTTTACCTAAGTATAATTTATCGATTTATAACTGGGCAGTATTTTGCTGATCAAATTACCTCTTAATCTTTATGTTTTTTTCTAAACAGTTGTAAGGATTTCCTTTATAACACTTTTTAGAAAGCTTTGCTAGGATAAATATGTACCTATTAACACAAATTTTTTTTTTCTTTTAGTTACTAACTTAGTAAAATATCTTTTTTTGTAAATAGTAGGTACAGTGGAAAAGTAATAAAGTATCTGGTTCATTTTTCTATTTATTCAATTTAATATAATGGAGATACTCATATCCAGACAGAGATCCAGATGTTATGGAGATAGATATCGTGGATATAATTGAAGGGTATTTCAGGTTTCAAATTTTTTCAATTTGTCATGTACCTACCTAAGTATTGCAGAATTACGATACGATGATACTTCTATTATCATAATACTGCAATTCGATACAAAAGATAAACACATCATGGACACACGAAAAGCATAATACCTATCTATTTTCCATCCATGCATACCCTATCTCCCCGCGCCACGCTAACCCCAACTTACGCAAGTTTGCTTTTAATCAGTGCGTGAGTGATAAGGCCCCCTGAGGTTCCAGCCCTCCCTTAGTCCTGTCCCTTATCTTAGGGGACGTTTAGACGTGGTTCTTTAGACAATAGAAATGCGTATTGTTGCATTTTGTTTGGGTTGTAATCTCAAATGATCTCTATAATCCGTTGTTTCGAAAATTCCTTAGCAGAAAGAACACACACACAGAAAGTTGCAATTAGACTATCGCTTCAGTAGTTTTTTGCGTTAGTATTGTAGCCAGGCTAAGAATTTACTATTAAATACAGTTGATAAATATAGCAGAGTAGACAAGTACCTACCTGCATAGGCGTAAGGATATCTGATTGTAATATTACTTTAAGCCTGACCAGAAATATAAAAACCTCGCCATGTTGCGGAAAGGCCATTGAACCTCTTTGTATGGGAGGCTGGCATAGTGGTGACCATAAATTTTCAGGAATTTCAAAAACGCGGCGCACCCTGAAACCTATGTATATCGATAGAGGATCTATAGACGAACATAAAATGTCAAATAACATATAGTCCTAAAGTTCAACGTTTTCGAGATAATCCATGTTAAGGATCTTGTATAGATAAAAATCCTAACACATTTTCCTCCAATACCAATCTCCGTGGTCCAATGGTTATAAGACTTGGGATCTTGACACGGAGGTCGTAGGTTCGATTCCCATGGGGGACACCTAGTGATATGTCACTTTATGCGTTTTTCCCCAGTTGGTTAGGGTAATGCAGGCTGAATCACATGATTGTCTGAAAAGAAAGATGATTCCGTGCTTCAGATGGCACGATAAGCCGTTGGTCCCAGTTACTATCTCTCTTATTCGTTATATAAAAACCACGTCAGAGGCCGTAAGGCGGTCTGAAAAAACTCTGACACCAGGGCTTGCCCACACGATAAGAAGAAGAAGATGTATGGAATAGAAAATGTTTTTGGCATAAACAAGTTCTATGACACCTTTCTGTAATACCCAGTATGAGAAATATACCGATGTAGGTAGGTACTTATTGATGATAATTTATTTCGAAAAAAGTTCCTGTATTAATGGCAAACATTTATTTCATCTGTGCAGGTATACACGTACACACGGTGACACATCAACCTATACAAAACCAAAATAATAAGCTGGCCGCGCGACGACTCATAAATGTCATGCAACCTAAACCTACTCGCGGCCAGCTTATTTTGGTTATGAACAGCTTGATGTGTCGCCGTGTGTAAGTACAAATACGCCTCACGTCGCGCTGCATACTTCGCGGTCAACTTATACTGGCAGTGTAAGAAGCAAAAAAAATAAAAATAAAAAACTGGCAGTGTGTAGTGCGTCGTCGTGCAGGTTGTATTTGCTATTGTACCTCAACAGATGAAATAAATGTTTGTCTGTGCTATGTCCACATGGAATATATTTTAATCATGTGCTATGTCTATGTTTTTCTTAATTGCAATTACAATTTAATTGAAATAACAAAAAATCGAATGAGAACTTTTTTCGAAATAAAGTACCTACCGCTGTATTTTTTCACCAAAAAGAGAAAGGTGTAATAGAAAACGTTTATACCTAAGCACGGACTTGAAAAAAAGGCGGACTTAATGTGACACTAAAAAGATGTGAAGCATGAGCTTGCAAGGTCCTACATATTCGTTTGTTCTACAAGGGACCTACACTCACACAGATGCACCAGTTCTAGGCTTAGGACCTACAACCCGCCACCATTTTGTACCGCGTCAGCACACACACAAAAATAAATGGGTGCTTCACTCGTGATTAGACAAGATTACGTCAGGTTTTTTTTCAGGTCCGTGTACCTAGGTAGGTATCATAAACATCAACCAAAAAGGGGTGGTATCCCGCGGTGCGTCTGGAAGTCCGATGATAGTAGAAAGGGGAAGGCGGGATGAGCTCATGCAGCTCTGGTGCACACTCACCGAAGTACAATCTGTAGAAGACCGACAAGCAGGCTACTCTGCGGCGGTGGGCTAGGCTATGAAGCTTGGTTTCCACCAACCAGATTACTGTCGCCAATGAGCCTCTAGTTGATAATTAGCTGAGCCATCTCACATGTGGCAGCAATACTTCATACACGATCGGACCTGAGCTTTATGCAACATTAAGAGCTGTCCAGGAGTGAAGTACCTTGTTTAAGATGCCCAGCTTTATGGCTGCACTTTGAGCCTTAGACTCAGAGAAGCATATAAATTCGCTTTCTCAGTCAGTGACCCACCAGGTTTCTGCATGGGGGGCAAAGGGGGACGGTAGAAATTGGATTCGCAGAACTGTTTACTACCAGAAGGGTAGGATGCCAGTCTGTGCAAAGACCGATACTGAGTGCTTGTCTGGATCTGATGTCAGCAGAAAGTCTAAACGATTGGGCGTATGGCCATCGACATCCGTTACCCGCGTTGCTTGATTCACCAGCTGGGTGATATCTAGCGATAACGCAAACTTACGCATCTCTCTGCCAGCATGGTTAGTTTTCTGGAACAGGAACAGCCACTCGCTGTGGTGGGCATTTAAGTCCCCCAGAAAAACAAGCTCCGCTCCGTCGAGATACGCTCCTCAGTTACCCTGATGGACCTCTTGGGCTCGACTGACTGATGGGAAACTCACTTGTAGACTGCGGGGACGCCCGATCCCCCCTGCAATGGCCACCGGGACCTCCCTTCCAGTCGCCAAGGCTGCAGTGGGGCAGCCTTTCACACGTGGCGAGCGCACTACTTGGGCCCCCTACTAACTGCGGTACCGACCCACGACTGTCACCGTGCTTCGGATCCCGCTACCCTCCAGAATGAGTTTCCCGGTACAGTGTTGCTCAGAGGCCAAGACCGGTTCCGAACAGCACAGCTGATTTTCTCCCATTCCCCAATAGCACTGGCACTCCTGCACACCGACGGAATGCAGCAAGCTGCTTGGCGCAAGACTCCAGCAGGAGGGTGGGCAAAGCCAGGCGGCTCCTTGCGGAGCCTAGTACCGCTGTGGGGGATCGTTCGGCCGTCACCACATACTTGGTAGTCTGTGGTGGCGGCGTTGTCCGGGGTGGAGGAGGTAGATCCTTAACCACCCCAAACGTCCACCACCTACGTCCCACTGCAGGGCACAGGCCTACCCTCATGAAGGGTGTATGTACGTTAGTCCACCACGCGTGCACAATGCGGTGCGGTAGACCTCATAAACGCATCGGAATTTCTTTTTCATCGTATGCAGGTTTCCTCAAAATGTTTTCCTATGTCGTTTGAGAGCAGTTGGTGCTACGTAGGTACATAAGTCAGAAAAAACTCATTGGTACATGGCATATGTCATCCGTGCGGATTCAGACCTGGACCTCAAGATTGAATTCCATAGCTCTCTGCAACTCGCTACCGACGGAGCGTTGCGATTCTATTGATATATGATCAACCTAGCAAATACTGAAACGGTAAACTCAGACCATCAAACTGAACAACTTTCACTATGGAGCCTACCTCAGGAAACGCAAGAAAAAAATCTGGTGTCCCATACATTTTTGTCAGGTAGGTATAACAGTTTTGTATGGGACCGCAGATTTTTTTTCGCGTTTCCTGAGGTAGCCTCCATAGTGAAAATTGTTCTATTTGATGGTTTGAGTTCACCGTTTCAGTATTTGCTAGGCTGTCACTTACACCCTTTAGGTAGGTACAAGGTGTTACAAAAATACAAATAAACATTCAAGGGGGTGGTTTAGACCATCATACTGAACAACTTTCACTATGGGACCAATATCGAAATCGGGAAAAAAAATTTAATATTTATTGTATGAGATATCTTTTTTTTTTTTCGCTATTTCGATGTTGGTCCCATAGTGAAAGTTGTTCAGTTTCATGGTCTAAACAAGCCCCTTAAGAGTTTTAAGTATTTATTTTTACCCTGTATACACAACATCTTTAACATGCATTATCTCGAAAACGTTGCACTTTAGGACTATAGTTTATAGGACATTTTTTGTTCGTCTATACATACTCTATCGATATACATAGGTTTCAGGATGCGCCGCATTTTTGAAAAATTTCCGAAATTCCTGCAAAATTATGGTTACCACTATGCCAAAAAGTTCAAAGCCCTTTATTGGAACAAATTTTTGTACTCGGAACACTGTCATTAAAGGTTAATGTCGATTGCAGCGCCCCCAATCCAGGTTTTTTATATTTCTGGTCAGGCTTTAACTAACAAATTTTACAAAGAAATGTTACCTTATTGGTTAGTGGTCTTGTACAGTCAGCAGCAAAAAGATGTATGCCTCCTCATGCAAAAGATGTATACACTTTAGTACTACGCGTAGTACTACGCGTAATACTACGACGTAGTAAAAGTGCATACATCTTTTTGCTGCTGACTGTACGTAATAATAAGAAAACACTATGCAAGGTGTAACAAAACACCGTAGTTCCTACAGGTATTTAAAGTAGGTGGTTTAGACCATCAAACTGAACAACTTACATTATGATGGAGCCAACATTGAAAAAACAATATATAGGTATCAGTTTTCCCACTGGTAAATTTGGGTCGAGAATTTACTGAAGTTCTGTATGAAACAGCAGATTTTTTTAAATGTTTCTCGATGTTGGTTCCATAGTGTAAATTGTTCAGTTTGATAGTCTTATTAACCACCCCTTTAAATAACCAGCGTGAAAATTACCAGCGTGTGTTGCTAAACTCTAATAAATAATTTTGATTTATAAACAAATGACTACCGCATCCTTGAAACATCGTGAAATCTGCATGCTGGCACATGAGTATATTTAATCATGTGCTGCTGGCTGAGATAACCACAGGTATCTAATGAGGAAGCAAGATGACAAAACCACCTCACTAATCCTACTAAAATAAATAGGTATTCTGCATGCTTCAATTTCGAGGCGTGTATTGTACCCACTGTCCATTATAAGTGGCGACGGGCTCACCCCCGTCACACTGGACAGAGTTTCGGTACTACTGGTGAAACGTGGATGTTCTGAGGTTTCAGAATATCTCTGACTACCCCCTCGGGGAATATAGTCGTGAGCATATGCTATGCTAGTATTCTAGAATTACACTAATAAGAGAGTTGTTTTTATATAAAATGTATATATGCCTTGAAAATTAATTCTACTGTAAATATTAACTCAATTTATCGTTTTAATTCTTCCCTTAGATGAAAAATAAATAGATATACCACAGATTTAAACCGACAATACCTTTTCCAGTCACAATCAATGCTCCAAAAATGGCAGATTTGAAACTAATAACACAGATAAATAATAAAATAAAAAATCTGAGGGGCTTTTTTGTATTATAACATGTCAATTCGGCCAAAGGAGAGGCATAGAATAACTAATTAATTATTCTTATGGGAGAGGTGTGAAAATATGTATGTTATGTAGGAAGTTATTTTTTATGAGACTGTGAACGTATAATTTGAGGTGGTCAGAAATTGTACCACATCAATACAACATACAAATACCGCTCTATTCTCTGATGCCTCGAATAAAGCGTGTATATTTCATACAGTTTTCCTTCACTATCCTTCATTATGCAGTCATTGACCCCCGACATAATTTATTATCAAATCTGATTTGTTTCCGCCGGTCGTTGAACCTGCCTAGACCCGAATTTGGACAATTAAGCACAGGGTGTTCGAACGTGTTACGGAATGAAAGTCGGAGGGGTTGTTCTCACTTTCTAAGGGGTGAATGCACTGGGGGTGGCCTCCCTCGCCTTCCTGCCCTCCGTCGCATCAAAGACACTCAATGAAGGCGGCGCTGTAATTCCACCCCGACACTAAGGATTGATGAAAATTTTTCGTTTTTCGAAACGGAACGTCTGGGAAGGTGTCCGTATAGTTAGCAGCCTCACCAACGAATTCGAAGATTTTGACTCGGCCACGATTTAGTACCCAATTAGTACTATTTAGTGCCCAAAGCACAGATTTGGCACTCCTGTATTTTAAAAGATATTTGGGTTACTTACTGAGGCTGCTAGATAGACGTCAAGGTAGCAGTCGCACCGAGAAATACTGTTTATATCAATGTGATTTATATGTCACGATTTAGTACTCATTTAGTACTCCCTATATCCCAAATTTCATTCATATTGATTCAATACAAGCCGAGATATGACAGGTCATTGTTGAGGCTGCTAACTTGACGTTTATTCCAACGATGATTCCAATGAAACGGGTGCACATTTCAAACAGATAAATACATACAGATTTAGTGCTCGATTTGGTGCCTCTTATGATATTTATGAAATGTAGAATTTTCATTCCTACTTCCCAAAAAATCTATGTAAAGTTCTACGTACTAATCGTAATTTAGGTCCGTCGATATCGTTAATCAAATTTAGACTTTATTTAACTGTAATAGGGTTTACAATTTATTTTAATTCTGTGGTTGGTACTGTCAAGCAAAAAAGTAAAATGATATTAAATTGTATAGGTAACTCTGATACTTCTCAATCTCGTATTGTAAGTAACCTATGTAATGTGTTGTACCTATGTAATGTGAGTCCAGAAGACTATTATTCTTCTTTAAATCTACTCTACTATTATTGTACTGGAAATTTTTTTTTCACCTCACAAGCTCGGAAAGATTCTGTTTATCATTCGAAATCTGAGTGCAAAAGTGCATTTTATCCGCTAGCGTGGAAAGAGTTTTTGAAATTCGAATCTGTCTATTCAATATTTTTATATAGGTACCGCCAATCCACTGAAAATGCTTAATAACTATTTCATGACACTGGCCAGCAGGAAAAAAAAAACTTTTTGAAATGTTCTTTTTGCAATTCACTTTTTTTCCTCGCTGTTGCGAGGTGAAAAATTATGTGTTTCGCTCGGCTGCAAAGTTATTCTGCGTCTCGTTCCTTTGAAACCTTCGCTAAGCGCTCAGGATTCTATTATTTGAACCACTCGCTTCGCTCGTGGTTCAATCCTAGAATCCTTCGCTTGCTCAGGTTTCAATAAAAGTACTCGCGCCAAAAAGCAACTTTGCAGCCTAGCATAACAAATAACTACGAGTATTACCCTTAGATTATCAAGATAGACAGTCAAAGCTACGAAAGCGTCGAAAAAAATAGGAACCAGTACTGGTTCCAAAACCATATACACGCACACATACATAATTTGTATGGCGCCTCACGCACACCAACCTAAGAAAGTTAGCCCCTTTTGTTTCATACGGAACAATTGTGAGGCTCATTCTAGACATATACTTTTTCTAAGCTATTACCGTTCCGAAATAAAGCGAAGCAATAAATATTGATTTCATTGTGGTTTGAAACTTTCATGAGTGGTTCAGATCATCAAACTGAACAACTTTTATTATGGGACCAATCCTGAAATCGCAAACAAAAATCAGCAGTTCCATACTAAACTGCAACGCCTACTAGACTCAAATGTATGAGACTAGTACTTTTCAAACACTACAGTGCGATTTTTGAAAGTCACTCGTTCAAATCAGCAGTAGAAAATGTAAAAATTACTATGTAGATTATTCATCATTCGATCGAAGTGTTACTTTCAAAAATTGGATTCTTGTTCACAACATAAACAAAAACATAAAAGACAATTTGAAAACATCTATAATAAAACAAGGTTCATCATAAACTCGTTGTAGTCCCTCCGCTGCACTCATTTGAATCAAGCAATTCTTCGACAAGTTTTCGCATCACCCACCGTAATTAACGTAAATAAAATCCCGCCATCTCTCGGTATTGCTATGAACTACTTGCTATGATCGCGTGCGCCAGCTCATGGCAGTAGAGTTCCGATAAAGGCCAGGCCACACAGAGGCGGGACTGCGGGAAAGCGGTCCGGGGGCGGACCTGCGGGAAGCGAATATCTCCGGACCAGTGCTTATTTCTCTGTTACAGGGGACATACAAACTCGGACATGACCTTTCCACCACACCATACACTACAAAACACACAAAAATCTTCGCTGGTCCGCAGATATTCGCTTCCCGCAGAACCGCGGCCGGCCCGCTTTCCCGCAGGACCGCCTCTGTGTGGCCTGAGCTTTAATGCTAATTTTTGTTCATGATTGTACCGAAAATCGAATGTATGTAGAACTTTACATAGTTTTTTTGGGAAGTAGGAAAGAAAATTCTACATTTCATAAATATCATAAGAGGCACCAAATCGAGTACTAAATCTGTATGTATTTATCTGTTTGAAATGTGCACCCGTTTCATTGGAATCATCGTTGGAATAAACGTCAAGTTAGCAGCCTCAACAATGCCCTGTCATATCTCGGCTTGTATTGAATCAATATGAATGAAATTTTGGATATAGGGAGTACTAAATGAGTACTAAATCGTGACATATAAATCACATTGATATAAACAGTATTTCTCGGTGCGACTGCTACCTTGACGTCTATCTAGCAGCCTCAGTAAGTAACCCAAATATCTTTTAAAATACAGGAGTACCAAATCTGTGCTTTGGGCACTAAATAGTACTAATTGGGTACTAAATCGTGGCCGAGTCAAAATCTTCGAATTCGTTGGTGAGGCTGCTAACTATACGGACACCTGGGAAGATTTTCGTTTTCAATTCGGAAATAATAAATTTCTTAAAAAAATAAAAAAGGTAGTAATTTTAGTATGATTCGCTACCGGACAGATGCGACTGCCTTTTTTATAGGTTCAAGTTATGACTAGGCTAAGAAAAGTAAAGATTGGAACTCCTCATTTAAAAGGAAAGATCCTCCTGCCAGACTGACGCTCAGCTGCAGAAACGCTCAATAGAGTTAATCCTCCATTAAATCTCTAACACCCGTATTCTTAGCTGTTTTCTTGAAATTTCCTCACTCGAGTGGAGGACGTTTTTGACATAATTTGTATGACAAAAATGACAAAAACGTCCTCGACTCGAGTAAGGAAGCCTCAAGGAAACAACTAAGAATACGGGTGTTAGAGATTTAATGGAGGATTAACTCTAATGTGCGTTTCTGCAACTGTCCGTGAGTGTCATGCCTGGGGACCGGTCTCTATTATACAATTAGAATAAAGAATGTAAACATAAATTAGTGGGCTTCAGACCATCAAATTAAAAACGTTCACTTTGGAGACATCTTCGAAACTAAAAAAAAAAGAAATTTTCCAAACAAAACGTCAATGACGACTCGATCCAAATGTATGGAACTGTTTTTCGGTTCGATTTTGGCTTCATGATGGAAACTTCGAAAGCGAGATTTAGGTTTAGGTACCTCATCATCATCACCGCCTACTATACATCCCACTGCAGGGCACAGGCCTACCCTCAGGTATTACCACCAAGCGTGCCCAATGCGTATGCAGTCCTCACGATATGTTTTCCTTCACCGTTTGGGAGCAGTCGGTATTACGTACATAAGTTAGAAAAACTCATTGGTACATGGAATGTGGTCCGTGTACACAGCTCTCCGGAACGCGCCACCGACGCTTACCTAGTTACGTATTTTTATATTTAATTGATTGACTCAAGTTGCGTTTTTCTCTTAATTTGCAGTTTCCCGAATTTAGAGTTTTAAGCGCGCCGCACGTTTTGATCAAATATATCCTGTAAATAAAAATATTTAGTAAGTTTATAAGTAATTTTAAAGCAAATTGCATTTTTACAGGATGGTACAGTCAACATGGACAAAATGACGGAAGCACAAAAAACAGCTTACCTAGAAGCACACGTCGCCGTCCAACAGCATATGGCGCAGGCGGCGGCTGCTGCTAGACGCGAACAACAACATCAACAACAGCAGCAGCAGCAGCAACAACAACAACAGCAACAGCAGCAACAACAACAACAACAGCAGCAACAACAGCAACAAGTAATTCGCTTTTTTATTATAAAATTTAGTTGTCTTGTTTTTTTTTTCATTATGATGTTTACCCAAGGCATGCAATGTGTAAAATAAAACAAAATGGATAAAATACGAACAAATACTCTACCTCCAAAAATATAAGTAAGCTTAAAAAACATCATCACAAAACTATACAAAAAGAAACTAAGCAATGGTATCGATTCGGTATTGCCACGACTTAACTTAACTAAATTTATTCCTGTCATTTTCTAACATTCGACTAAGAAAAGAGACAGAAAACCAACAACTGACTTTAGTGCTGTCAAAGTGACGCTACACGCCCAAAAACGCCTTAAATAAGATGGCGTGCATAATGATGCCATATTATTTTGTTTCCTTTCATAATACCAACCAAAATTTACATTTTAGCAGCAGCAACAGCAACAACAGCAACAGCAACAACAACAGCAGCAGCAACAACAACAGCAACAACAGCAGCAGCAACAACAACAGCAGCAACAGCAGCAGCAACAACATCAACAACAGCAAAATAATAATAATAACAATGCAACGAGACACCATCAAGAAATGCAAGTAAGTTAAAAGAAAATTTTATTCTCGGCCTAGAAAATGAGTACCTTTACTACAAAAATGATATTTTGCGTATGAGAAAAGTAGGCAGAAATAGCGTGGGTATTAAGTTAGCATAGTACCCTTCTCTGAGGGTAGGTCTATGCCCTATAGTGGGACGTATATTATAGGCTGTGAGGATGATGATGATGAGTACCTACTCTAAGGGCGACTTGCTCCACTCCTGCCTCTTACACTGCTCATATGTGACGTTCTGTGTCTAAGATAATATATAACTTATTTATTTCATCTTGAACAATACAGGCAAAAAAGTGTCAGACAAAGGTCTAAGGACCGTGTGGTCCGTTTTAGTTTCCAAGATTGGTCCCTTTGCCCTGAGAACGTCAAATATAGTGCAAGCCACCATAAGTCTCTAACGAACGTATAGGCACTCACGGCTATAGAGTTGGTATTTTTATAAAAGGTAGGATCTCCGGTGTGACTCACGAAGTCATGCGTTCATGACTCATAAATTAATTCAAAAATGAGACAGTACAAAAGAAAATGCCCAAAACCAGGCCAAAGAAGCGTCATCATCATTCATTTAACAAAAATATTTGTTCTGAATTATGAATCCCTTCATGAATATGAATTTTTAGCCCTATGGGAATGGGGGGTATACAATACAATTTTATAGTAAGTAATTTTTTGTAAGCAACGAATGCTTTTGTTTTTAAAAAGTAGCATTTTTTTTAATTCGGTATTTTTAAATAATAATATTCCCTCATCAAATATTTAACGATTTTCTTGTTCTATTCTATTCTATTTTTTTAAATATGGCTGCCATCTTTGGTTTATGATGATTTTTTCTTGTTATAATAATGCTTAGTACATTTCCTATCTTTAGGTGACGATTTGGCCAGACGCTTTCATATAATTTTGGGCATGATCTTTTAAGTCAGTTCATAACAACACAACTTAATAAACTAACTTCCTTTCCCAGCAAGCGCAAAACAACGGCAACGCTCACCAAGGTCACCCGTCACCGCCAACGGTCAGCTCCACCCAGCACCACTACGCGACCATCAACTCGCCGATCAAGGTTCCCCAAGTGAGCTCCAGCACTGGGGGCCCAGATAGCACGTTCACTGTTCCTGATGATGTTGGCATGGGCTTCGAAGGTGGCGTACGCGTGCTCCAGAGTCTTGGCAATTGGTGAGTTTACTTCCTGGTAATAAGGTTTATTTTGGTATAAGTAAGTAGATAGAATAAATATACGATCATAATCTGGCCAAAGGAAATTAGTAAACAAATAATTATTATCTTGGCTCCTTTTGGGACAAGATAAAACCTCGGGCCTCTCCATAAACTGATAAAAAAGAATATAAATGTTAATATAATTTGTTATTATCACGGATTACATGTGTAAGTAGTAAAATGTTGTAGATATAGGTAGTACAACAATGACAATATACTTAAACTCGGTATCAACTTATTAAGGCATACTTTATTGCGCCAATGACATAATTACCTAGTTAGGATCTGATATAAAATAAATAAAATTCCACGGATGCGGCACAAGTGAAGGTTAGCAAATGCACTTTGGAATTTTCCACAGACAAGTGGCGACAGGCTCACTTCCCGTCACACTCGACAGAGTTTCGGTACTACTAGTGAAACATGGATTTCTGAGTTTTCAGAATATTATTCCCCTCGGGGAATATAGTTAAATCAAATCAAATATACTTTTCACCTCACAAGCTCGGAAAGGTTCTGTTTATCATTCGAAATCTGAGTGCATAAGTGAATTTTATCCGCTAGCGTGGAAAGAGTTTTTGAAATTCGAATCTGTCTATTCAATATTTTTCTATACCGCCAATCCACTAAAAATGCTTAACTTAACTATTTCATGTCACTGGCCAGCACGAAAAAACTACTTTTTAAAATGTTATTTTTAGCAATTCCACAATTCACTTTTTTTCCTCGCTGTTGTGAGGTGAAAAGTTGTGCTCGACTGCAAAGTTATTCTGCGTCTCGTACCATTGAAACCTTCGCTAAGCTCAGGATTCTATTATTTGAACCACTCGCTTCGCTCGTGGTTCAATCTTAGAATCTTAGAAATAGAGAAGGCTTTCAAACTGCAAAAAAGGTGTATAAGAGCTATCTGTAATGCATGGTTCCTTGATAGCTGTAAACCGTTGTTTCAGAAATTAAATATTCTACCTCTGCCCTGTTTGTACATAAGAGATATATGTCTCTTTGTAAAACAACACCCTGAATACTTTAAAAAACGCTCAGATGTTTATTCTAGACGTGCTAGAGCGCAATACTTGCACTTATTGTATCAACCTCCTTGCACTAAATATATTTATAAACAAAATGTATTCAATATGAGCATTGTACTTTATAATAAACTACCAGATAATATTAAAACATTGCATGGAAATATCTTTAAGACAACATTAACTAAATGGCTAAATAAAATGTGTTTCTACAATTTAAAAGAATATATCGAGCATGACATTAGATTCTAATAATTAAGATAATGTAAATTTTAAGAGTTCCTAATGAAAATAATTATAAATTTTGCTTGATTATTTTAGTATTATATAAGGGTAAATTCACAACAAGCTATAACATAATTTGCACATCTGTACGACAGATCAAATACAGATACTTACCTACTAATGCTGAACAACTTTCTGAAACTGTATTTATGCAAATAAAACACTTCATTTCATTTCATTTCATTTCATTTCATTTCATTTCATTTCTTCCCTTGCTCAGGTTTCAATACAAGTATTCGCGCCAAAAAGCAACTTTGCAGCCTAGCATAACAAATAACTATTATTTTACTTACGCCAAAATACAAAAGTGAAATACAGAGAGAAAAAACAGTAGGCACAAAATATGGCGGTCTTATCGCAGTCGTGAGCATATGCATAAAATTTGTAAATAAAGACCACTTGCAAAAATAGTTCAAGCACTAATTGTTGATGGTTTCCACCAGGTCACCAGAAGTAACGAACAACATACCCAGGCCGAACTTGATACCGTTCACGGAGCCGTACGCGGAAGGAGGCTCCATGCACCCAGGTACCAGGCTCAAAGCACTGCAAGGAAGTACTGTCAGGAAACATCCCGCCATCAAACCAACTAGTTCGACCAACGAGGGGATGGCAGGTACATTATTGGGTCACTTTTTTAACATAAAGGAATTTAGAGTCGATGGGTCGAACGATTGTGTTGTTCTACTAAGCCCAGAGGCCTACCATGAGTTTGCATTGCACTGTAGTAACGGTGCGCACTTTGTTTGTCAAAATCAGTTCTCAGAGTAATCACTAGGGGTAAAACTACTGTAGTTATACAGTGCAAACTCACGATAAGCCTACAGGAGTGCTATTTACATATCCTAATTCGAATACGAAAGTGATGCCAATCTCTATGGAATTTATGTTACTTTCGAGTATGAATTAGGTTGTGTGATTGTGTGACATTCAAAAATATCACTCTACTCTAGGAAATCTACGGATTTTTGTATGGAGTAGGTTGCATTAATTGCACTTTAGGGGATTCTTTTGGAATATAGTAGATACACACCAGAAAAACATAAATTCACAAAAATCCCCGATTTTTTATTGTATATTATTGAATAATTAAGACATTTACAAAACATTAAATTTTGGTATGAACAAAAAATGGAAAACTGGTGATTTCGTACAGGACGGCTTCGCTCAATACGTTTTACTCATAAAAATAATAATCCCCGGTTAATGTCGTAAATTTGAGTAGATATTTAATATTTTGTAAGTATTTAAAAATTCTAACCTCAAAACTTAATTATTTACTGTTTGTTTGTACACATTAAATTTGCCTTGTGATAATTAACTGTCTCTTTTGCTGGTATGCTGGGAGAAATATCTTTAGAAATAAGCTTGCCCTTTGTATATTATTATTGATTTTTAGGTATTTCTCAGAGTCCTGAGCCTGTATAAACACGAAATCTCGAAAAAAGTGTTATAAACTAATACAGATATACGTTCAAACACAATTTACTAAAGTGTCTTTAATGCAATCTCAAACCGTATTTTTCCCCGACTACTCCAAGTCAATATGTAATCCATTGATCGTATTGTAACAAGTGAAGAGTACTTACACATCGAAACATTCTTAATTTGTATTTTTGTCTAACTACGCATAAACAGCTGTTGAAATTCAGCGTTGCACAACACAAAAATCGCGATTTTTCGGTCCTATGTTTTTAAAATATTCGAGTCTAAAAACCTTACAATGTTTGTAATTGTAATGTCTTTAATTGTCCTTTGCTTTCCAGGTAGCAAAGCATTCGAATGCACAGTGTGTGGGAAGGGCTTAGCTCGTAAAGACAAACTAACAATACATATGAGGATTCATACAGGTTTGTACGCTTTCATATTTATCTTAATGTATGGGATAAGGGCAGGAAGATGATGATGATGAGGCCGCGCCGTAAAAGGTTGACCTAAAAAAGAAATTCGTGTGAAATTATAACAGTCAGTTAAATCTTGATGGAAAACACATTTTATTTGGACTGAAAAATATGAAATGCGAATGAATGCTTCAAAAATGTATTCTAAAAGGTTGCTTTTTCCATGCCTAGAACAAAATTGTCCATTATGATGGTGGTCATAAACCAAAACAAAACAAAACAACAATCACTGACATTATACTCTAGCGATAGACAAGCTCGTTCAAACAAACAACATGTCACACAAAACAACACGAAATGACACATTGCGGTCTGTCAGTGCCATAGTGACGAAGTGAACTCGGGAACATCAATCAGGTGCGGGCACCGCATTCAAGTTCCACTTGAATGTTGCTTCTATGAAAGGGCCTGTCTATCGCTAGAGTGTAAGTCAGTGACAAAACTGGAGGTCAAAAACTTGTTGGACTATTATTATTATCTAGAGCGGGCGTCAACATTTTTATTTATCTATTATTTTATCTTTTAGGAGAGAAGCCCTACGTCTGTGAAGTCTGCAATAAAGCGTTTGCCCGACGAGATAAACTAGTGTTGCATATGAACAAATTGAAGCACATTACACCTTCCAATATTGCACCTCTTGGGAAGAGGACCATCTCCATACCACGTGAGTGTCTAAGTATGTATTCATTTCATAATTTACCTTACTAAAATTAGAGTATAATCTACTTCTTCTTATCGTCTGAGCAAGCCCCAGGGGCACAGAGTTTTTTCAGATCGGCCTCTTACGTGGTTTTTATGTAACGACTAATACCACCAGAGATAGTAGCCGGGACCATCGGCTTAACGTGCAATCCGAAGCACGGAATCATTATTCTTTTCAGACAATCAGGTGATTCAGTCTGCAATGTTCTAACCAACTGGGGAAAAACGCTCAAAGTGACATATCACTAGGTGTCCCCCGTCTGAATCGAGCCACACTATCTTGCAAATCAATGAAAAAATTTATTTATAAGAAAGAACAGGCTTCAAATCTGCAACACGTCGTTTTGTCAAAATGACAACATGTCCGTATCTGCAACATGCTTCGTTAAAAGTAAAACAAAAAATAAAAAAAAACAAAAATCTCGCTAATTGAATTCCATTTGTCCTACATTGCTTCAGAAATATGCAAATTGTTTTGAGAATTAAATTTATGTACCTACTGATATGAAAATAATAATAATTCTTTTATTTTCCCCACAGCTCTAAAACTAGATGATGTAAAGCCGCAACTAACAAAGCAAGAGGACACGAAACCAAGCCAGGCCGAGATCGCGGCAGCAGCACAACAACAACAACAGCAACAACAGCAGCAACAACAGCAACAACAACAACAACATTCACACCAACAGTCGATCCAGGTCTGCCAGGTACCTGGACACAGCTTTACGGTAAATACAACTAAACATTTATTACATAGTAGGTATGTGTCATTTGTTCAAAGGTTCTCTTCTCTAGAACATAATTTTTTTTCTCCTTTATGTATCTGGTTTAATTATGATATAAGGGTGTTTCATAGGTAAAAATAAATATTTGAAACTCCTAAGGGGGTTGTTTAGACTGTCAAACTGTACAACTTTCTCTATGGGACCAACATCGAAATCGCGAAAAATTATATCTGATATCCCATACATATTTTAGCTCTAGTCGATTTGTTGAGTATGGAACATGATTTTTTTTTTCGCTATTTCGATATTGGTCCCATAGTGAAAGTTGTTTAGTTTGATGGTCTAAACCACCCCCTTAAAGGTTTATTTGTATTTTTGTAACTCCTTGTATTCATTGAATTTAGTTTACACTAGCTGTTATATTGTTAAAGAAATGTAGCTTGAAACAAGTGTGAAGCAAGCGTGCTTAATGGACTAACAAATAGACCATAGTAAATTTTCTGACTATTTATTTAACTTTTACAATTGATTATTGAAATAAAAAAATAAACAAAACGGTTTGCACTTTTGGTTATTTTTGTTTTGTTCGTTAAAATTTTAAAATTTTAACGATTTTAAAATCGCAACCACAGTCCACATAATTGTCTCAACTCACTTTCAGAACACAAACCTAGTCCACACAAGTGCAACCACGGCCGCAGTGGCGGCGGCAACTGCGGGGATGGTCGTGTCCTGGTCCTGTGAGCTGTGTGGCAGACTGTTCGCCACGAGGGAGGAGTGGACTTCCCACGCCAAGTCCCACCTCCCTGAGAAGCTGTTACAGGATAAAATGCAGCAGGCTACTCAACATCAGGTAAGATTCCAGAGTTTGAATATCTCGAATATCAGCGTACCTTGGTATTAAAACATCGTTCTGGTTAAATGCCTTCTCAAAGACTTTTCTTCTATTCTGGGAAATCTGAAACTTTGTTACGTAAAAAATCTGTTGGTCTATTCGATAGGAAATAAATGGCTGGTCTATTTTCAGCATGGAACCAGAGAAGGACATTGGCCTTTTCAAGCCTTAATTAATCAAGACTTATTTCTGTCAACAGCAACAAGAAAAAGTCCACCTATCGAACCAAGAGAAACTTCAGCTGCTGCATCACCACAACCAGAACCAGCAGATCCTCAACGGGCACGGCATAGCCACGGCATCGGTGTCCACCGCCACGGTGGTGAACGAGGGGGGCGGGGGAGGCGCCTACTTCACACACGGACACACGCACTACGCGCCCGAGCGCCAGCACACTCACGCACACCACCTCTGTCTCATGTGCAGACAGGAGTTCGCCGGCAAGGCAGAATTCATGTTCCACGTCCGAGGACACTTCGAGGGTAAAGTGAGTGATATAGCCGCGGCTGACGTGCTGGCGAGATCGTTAGTGGATAATTCTGGGCTGTGCACATGAGCCGCGGCTGCGCCCATCAGCGCGTTCCAAACCGATTCCTGTGGCAAGGCCATTCTGCAAGACGACACGATCATGCTGAAGTTCTGAGACACGAGTGTTTGTTAGTGTGATTAGTATTAATGGATAAGCCGAAGTACCTGTCTGGATGATTTGTTTTTCTGTAGGTCATGTCGAGACTCGAGAGTAAAGAACTGGTGTCAGTATTGATATTGACGCAGATATGTTTTTCATTGATAAATTAAAATGACAATAAATGGAGCAATTTTTTTAAACGGGGCAATGCCCTAACAAGTAATTGTCTACACAACAGTTGTTTTGCAAACGTTAATGACTCCGAAGGATACATATAATTATGATACATTTAAAAGGCAATTTGGCTGTAGTTTTATACATTCCTAACTAAAAATATACGCGTAGATCTCAACGGTAATTCAAAATAGAATTTTACATGTAAAATTTTGTACATAAGTAAATAAATATGTACTTGTAAGCTTTTATACTGTCTTCATTTCATAAATTAGTAAAGCTAGGAATCTGTATTTTATATTTTCTAAGTATAATTAAAATGAAAGTTTAATAGAATCCGATAACTTCGCTTTAATTATTGTTTAAATTAGACATTAAGGGAAACGGATGAGTGTGCATCTAGTCATTTTGTAATCTAGTCCCAGTGGAATCTAGTCTGTAGGTATAATTTCGTATGTAAATATTTTTGTATTTAAATGTGGATACAATTAGTCCTCAAATGTCCATAAACATGTATTTATATTAAATAATTAAGTACTTATAGGGGCGCTTAGCGTGAGATTTATTTGAATAATTTAGATTTTATATTACTCATCATTTTGTACACAACTGGAGGTTTAGTACAAAGAACTTATAAATAATAGATACATAACAATTTTAATTAAGTATTTATCCGGTCATAAAATGACTTTAATTGCTTATTGCTTTAATATAGGCTTATTATTGTTTTAATTAAACAAATTAAAACATCAATTCACCACTTTGTCAGTTCTAACTTCTAAGATATTCTTGTTTCATATTTTTTCGACTGGGATAAATTTCAAGAGGAAGATGCGGTGAAGTAAAACTACGAAAAATAAAAAAAAAATTGCCCAGTGCCGAACTTAGTACAAATAGGTCTAAGAGCTTGCCTGCGACACTGAAGTTCAAGCGCACCGTTGCTTGTTTTGCACATGATTGTAATAGTTCTGAATTCTCTAAGCTGTAAAACAATTTAAAAAAGTTACACGACGTAGGTACGCAATAACGCAACATACTACAAGTAAACTATTACTTATTTACCTGCTACGTACTAGAACTAAAACTGCACGTCACAACGCTGTTCCATTCTTTGTGGCGATATCGCCACACTTTCGCTATCTCTTTCGCAGTACGACAAACGCCAGCGTTCATCGACGCTTGCGACAAATACTGTACAACTAGCTTGCATTGATATTAAATGTATTACGTACCAGAACTAACACGACAAACAAACGCCGGCGTTCGTCCTATTATTAAAGAGATAGCGATAGCTACGTACGACGAACGCCGACGTTGTTTTTCGTGTAAGTTCTTGTATGTGGTAGTTTATAGTTCAATGCCACTCTACATGCACAGTATTCAGGCACACACATGCAGTGGGCGGAAAGAACCCAATCTTCCTCTTTTAGTTTTGTCCAAGTTTTCCACAAGAGTTCCATTATTAAGAATGCAATCTGTTTTTTTAATGGACTCAAATCTTTATTCATATAAAATTACAATCGCAAGTTATTAAATTAAATTTGTTATCTTACGGGCGTACCTAATTACCAGTTTTAATAAGGCTACATTAAATAATGCAATTATCATCAGATTACGGTTATCTTATGGTTTAGTTGCTCAGTAATAAAGTATTAAGACATAATATTTACCTATTGTAACCCCAAGTCATATTTTTGTTTCTAATACAAATTCACAATAATTAATATGGAATGTTAGACGTAAGTAAAATGTTAGGAATGCAAAGAGTCGTTATTTGGATGCTACTTATCAAAAACTAACTATTGAACAACATCATATAATATTCTATCCATCCATCTATTCCATTGACAAAAGGGATTTAATATACAGGGAGGGGGTTAGGGTAATCAGTTACATTACTTTAAAGGGTGATTTTACCTTGGAAATTCGCAATATTATTTTTGACTTTCCATGGTAAATTCAATCAGCCGATCGAACGTTATTTGTATCAAAAGTCAATTTGTTTTTTGCGAAACTTAGAATTTTTTTAGGGATAGTTGTTCAGTATCATGGGTACAATCACCCCTTAAAGTAATGCAACTGTTTACCCTGACACCCTGTAGAAAGCGGGCAGGCACGGCGCACGAACGATAAAAAAATAAAATAAAGCAATAAATATTGAATTTAATTGAACTAATTTATGCCGCTGAACTGAACAAAATTATCCGACGGGGGCGGGCGGCAGCAGCGCTTGATGTCATTCATTACCTATACAAGGTGTTACAAAACTACAAATAAACATTTAAGGGGGTGGTGTAGACCATCAAACTGAACAACTTTCACTATGGGACCAATATCGAAATCGCGAAAAAATAAATTTATGTTCTATACTCTACAAATCGACTAGAGCTAAAATATGTATGGGATTTAATTTTATTTTTTTTTGGTTTTGATGTTGGTCCCATAGAGAAAGTTGTTCAGTTTGACGGTCTAAACAACCCCCTTATGAGTTTCAAAAATTTATTGTTACTTATGAAACACCCTGTATACAACGTGTTAATTAATAATCAAGTAAATAAAAAGAGAGCAAAATCGAACTATCATGGTTTCACAATAGTTTTTTTTCTATATTAAAATATTTAAAATATTAAATAATTTGTTAGTAAAATTTAAAATTTTCTGAATTCAATCTCAAACCACACGGGCACACTAACCCTACTTAGTACCAACACAACATTCTTAAAATTTATAAGCACTTTAGCGCTTTTATTCATTGCTGAAATGATAGCAAATCATTTTTGCCTCAAAACTTAAAATGCAAATAACTTTAAATTTTAACTGTCAAAATAATGAAATTATTGTTTCAATCTAATTATTTTGTTTTGAATCATGGCAGTTGGGGTGTATGAGGTTTTGCGCTTATTCATTAACACGTGTAATTACATACAATTTTACAAAATGCGCCTCTGGTAGGTACGTGGCCAGTCTGCTTTCAATATCAAGTACTAATCTAAGTCAACTAATTTGAAATTTAGTTAGGCTTTAGAGCCCTGCAAACTATACTGGGTCAAACTTAATATGCTGACGGTTTTTAAGAGGACCATCAAATTGAACAACTTTATTATGTAGCCAATGTCGAAATCACGAAAAAAAATATATACATAATGGGTCTAGAAAATTGCAGTTTTGCAACAGCAGATATTTTTTCCACGATTTCGACATTGGTCCCATAGAGAAAGTTGTTCAGATTGATGGTCTGTCTGATCAAACTCTTAAAAAACCATCAGAATTACGATGGACCCTATACGTTATGTTTACCTATGTATCACAGAAGCTCAATGACGTTGACACAGGCGATTGTGACAAGGTTCTACGGCTCTACAGATCCAATTAGATGACTTGATTGACTTATCTTCATAGAATTATTCATTCTGCTAGCTAGAGAAGAAAAGAGACGTACTAGTATGACAGGTAGCATCGAACAACGTCGTCTAGTTTAATTTAAGATGGTCCAGTGTCTACATTCAGTAATAAGCATGTTTAGGAATTGTATAAACTTCTCGACTTAAAAAATATTCGGATAGAATGTTGGTCATTGGAACCAGACGTATGGTGGACTACTATACTGAACATGCCATACCCATGGTCCATCAAGATTTTCAGGACCAGGGTAAGGTATTATGGGCCCGGCTGTATGTACTTCTTGTTTGGCGCCCCTAAAGTTACCCTCGAAGTGCGGGGTGAGGGGCGGTATATGAAGTTAGTGAGAGGCAATGTAGTAGGTACTACTACATACTAGTTTCTGTTCTGTGATAATGCATCTATATTATCAATGTCTATAATTATTTCATAGGCAGTGAGCCCATCGCCACTTTTCTAAAACATTTTCTTACATGTGATCACTGAATGTAGTAAATCTGGAATGATTTCGCCTGTAGGCGGATCAGAGCACGATGGCAGTTACAAAGAGTAGGCTAGGTTCGGCGTATGTAGTTGAGTTAGCGAGGACCATAGGTGGGACATGTCTGCAATACAGAATATAGTATTTCATTATCGTATTATAGTTATGTGGAAATTAGTAGCTAAGGACGTAGGAAATAGTTTATAGTATATTTATTAGCCCATGTCTACTTATTTTTACCCGACTACAGCCAAGCAAAAAGGAGGCATAACCCTCATTTTGACCGGTATGACCAGACCGCTATGTTTTTTTTTCACAGTTTTTTTTTCATGTTTTTTTTTTCCAAGGTATAAAACATAGCGTTTTTTTGCAACACTATGTTTACTTACTTTATAATTCAAATATGTAAATTTTGTTTTTATTGAAAAGGTCTCAGACACATCTACAGACAAAACTTTGTATTTTAATTAAATATATTATGAAAATCTTAAGTACCTAGTTTACCAATGTAATTGTAGATATGATTTATTCTGGCGATCGAATGTTTTTAACATAATCATAAGTATTTATAGACATGGGCGCCTAGCATTACTGGCAGAATGATTGGCAGTGTAGCAAAACTAGCAAACAACATTTTAATTCGAGGACTTCTTAAGTGAAACAACTATATATTTGATAAAATGTAAGCTTTCATTTGTCTGCTTTAAGTTAAATTATCAGTTTTAGATGTACCAGTATTTTGAAAGTTGTTATTATTGTCAACAGCTGACTGACCGCTATTTTCCAAAAGTAATTTTGTGGTTTTTGCAACACTGCTAAGTAAAATTAAGGTAAAAAAAATTGGCTTTCAAATGATCTCAAATTCTAGTCAATAGGGTATGAACTGAAAGAATTGTAGAGTCACAGTATCAGAGGCGAACCAGCCGAAGGAGGCGAAAGAATCTAATTTTAGAATTGGTTGTATGAAATTCTATGACACTTCGCACACTTATCCGCGGCGAATCGGACGAATCGTCAGAAGAATTAAAAGGAAATTCGTTTCGTTCACCTCCTTCGGCTCCTTCGCCTCGGATAGATATGCGGTCACCCGAGTAAAATATACTATGGAACAATATTGATTGGACGATCGATGAAAAAAGATCTGACGAAACACTACAATTCTTTCAAATTTTTAGGCTTAATTCGTAGATTAAGATTAAGTGAGTTAATATATGCATCAAAGGTTTTATTTCCACTTGAATGTGAAGTATACCTTACATTTACCTACTAGTCATAGAGCCCACAACGGATTTGGGCCTAAACGTATAGGACAGCTGGATTGGTTCTAGCTCGAAAGAACACTCCAAAGTACATCATTTAGCCTCGGTCTTACGACTCAAACCGGTCACTGAAATTTTTTACAGCGGTCAGACAATCGCGAAAAAATGGGGTCTGGGCCTAAACATATAGGAATCAAACTGAATGCATTTTAAGAAAGGGACTACTTAGGACAACACATCTGCATATTTACTTTTTCTCAAATCGGTCACCGTTCGAAATCAGACCGGGGTTGAAAATCGAAAAAATTGGGTCCTGGGCCTAAACATATAGGAATTGTGAAATCAACTTGGATCGATAGAAAACACTTTCCCCGTCACGGAAAACCCGGTCTTACAAGGCGGATAGGTCACCTTTCCAGAATCAGACCACTTTTATAAGATACCAAAAATGTATTGTAACATTTTTCATGAACAATTTGGCGAACTGTTGGTTAAGCGATACTTGTAAAGTTTGTGAAATCTAGTTCAAAGAAATATTTATAATAAATTATGAACTAGCAAGACCATTAAAATTACAGTAATTATTGCAATTAAAATAGAAACAAACAAATATCAACTGTTAGTGATAGAAAACATTTTTCGACGGTAAAATTGTAGAGAATTTTATGTTCTACAAGTTTGTGCTATATTTTATCATGATTTGATGCATTGGAAACGTGATATTTGTAAACACTAAATAATTAAAATAATAACAGACAAATATCTCAACAACGGTTGACGGTAGAAAAAAAATGTTAGGAATAAAATGGTAGATTATGTTATTTTCTACGATTTTTGTTAAAGCTATGTTCACGATTTGATGCATAGGAAACGAGATATTTGCAAAAACTAATTAATTAAATAAAAACAAACAGATATCTCGACAAAGGCTGATGATAGAGCAAATTTGTCCAGGAAAAAATTGTAGCAAATAAAATTATCTACAAATTGTGTAATGACTTGGTTCGCCATTTGATCCATAGGAAAAGAAATATTTGCAAAAACTATTTAATTAAAATAATAATAAATTGATATCTCTACAACGGTTAGTGATAGAAAAAAATTGTCAAAAACGAAATTGTAGAAAATTTAATGTTCTACATATTTGTGATAAATATTATTACGATTTGATGTATTGGTAACGAGATATTCGCAAAAACTAGATAATTAACATAATAACAGACAAATATCTCAAAAACCGTTGACGATAGAAAAAAAATTGTTCAAACTAAAATTGTAGATAACGTTATGTTCTACGAGTTTTGTTTAACCATGTTTACAATTAGATGCATAGGAAACGAGATATTTTCAAAAACTTATTAATTAAATAAAAACAAACATTTATCTCAACAAAGGCTAAAGATAGAGCAAATAATTTTATAGAGAGATAATTTTATTTGCTACAACATTATCTACAATTTTAAGTGAACAACCTCTTTCAGAAGATTTTTTGCGATTTAAGTCGTCAAAATTAGTTTTTGCAAATATCTCGATTCCTACGTATCAAATGGCGAACAAAGTCATTAAACAAATTGTAGATAATTTTATTTGCTACAATTTTACTCTTGACAAATTTGCACTATCATCAGCGTTTGTCGAGATAACCGTTTGTTTTATTTAATTAATTAGTTTTTGCGAATATCTCGTCTCTTATGCATCTAATTGTAAACATGGTGAAACAAAACTCGTAGAACATAACGTTATCTACAATTTTAGTTTGAACAATTTTTTTTCTATCGTCAACGGTTGTTGAGATATTTGTTTGTTATTATTTTAATTATCTAGTTTTTGCGAATATCTCGTTACCAATACATGAAATCGTAATAAAATCTATTACAAATATGTAGAACATTAAATTTTCTACAATTTTGTTTTTGACAATTTTTTTCTATCACTAACCGTTGTAGAGATATCAATTTATTATTATTTTAATTAAATAGATTTTGCAAATATTTCTTTTCCTATGGATCAAATGGCGAACCAAGGCATTACACAATTTGTAGATAATTTTATTTGCTACAATTTTATCCTGGACAAATTTGCTCTATCATCAGCCTTTGTCGAGATATCTGTTTGTTTCTATTTAATTGATTAGTTTTTGCAAATATCTCGTTTCCTATGCATCAAATCGTGAACATATCTTTAACAAAACTCGTAGAAAATGACATAGTGTACAATTTTATTTTGAACATTTTTTTTCTATTGTCAACCGTTGTTGAGATATTTGTCTGTTATTATTTTAATTATTTAGTGTTTACAAATATCACGTTTCCAATGCATCAAATCATGATAAAATATAGCACAAACTTGTAGAACATAAAATTCTCTACAATTTTACCGTCGAAAAAATTTTTCTATCACTAACATTTGTCGAGATATCTGTTTGTTTCTATTTTAATTGCAATAATTATTGTAATTTTAATGGTCTTTCTAGTTCATAATTTATTATAAATATGTCTTTGAACTAGATTTCACAAACTTTACAAGTATCGCTTAACCAACAGTTCGCCAAATTGTTCATGAAAAATGTTACAATACATTTTTGGTATCTTATAAAAGTGGTCTGATTCTGGAAAGGTGACCTATCCGCCTTGTAAGACCGGGTTTTCCGTGACGGGGAAAGTGTTTTCTATCGATCCAAGTTGATTTCACAATTCCTATATGTTTAGGCCCAGGACCCAATTTTTTCGATTTTCAACCCCGGTCTGATTTCGAACGGTGACCGATTTGAGAAAAAGTAAATATGCAGATATGTTGTCCTAAGTAGTCCCTTTCTTAAAATGCATTCAGTTTGATTCCTATATGTTTAGGCCCAGACCCCATTTTTTCGCGATTATCTGACCGCTGTAAAAAATTTCAGTGACCGGTTTGAGTCGTAAGACCGAGGCTAAATGATGTACTTTGGAGTGTTCTTTCGAGCTAGAATGAATCCAGCTGTCCTATACGTTTAGGCCCAAATCCGTTGTGGGCTCTAGGACTATACTGCCTTTATAAGACACAGACATAAGGCACTCTTTATGATACTGTGTAACACGATAATATTTGAATTTTAACAATTTAACTAAATTCACAGTTACATTTCTGCTGCAATAGAATTGAGTTAGTATTAATAATCAGCAGTATTTGAACAGTTAGAGCTTGTCTTAATCGAAGTAGCTAGGTACTTCGAGACCTTGAAAGATATTTAAAAAAGTTTATAACAATCGGCACCGTATGTAGGTCACACATTTCATCGCATTCCTTTTTAATTTGTGCCAGCCGTAGCCTGTTGAAGGATATTTTATGGCATCAGTGGACTATACAGGGAACAGGGTGAAATTGATATCATTAGCATCCTTTTAAACTTTTTTTGCTCCGATTGATTTGCTCCCATAGTAAAAGTTGTTCAGTTTGATGGGTAGACTCTTAGTTTAAAAGGATGCTAATGATATCAATTTCACCCTGTATATACTCGTATATAGGAACCTATTCTGAACCCCTATATTCAGATTGTCCAATTTCCTACATATTTTACAATGACTATTTAGACAAGCTCTAACTCTATCTTTGCCTAATCCCTACGTTCGTTTGTTCTGTATGTTGAGCAGGTACTTAATTGTAAGTAATAATTAATTTAAATTAAGGGGGGAACGTCACAGGTCGTCCTTTTTTAAGAAGAACATTTTATTGTTTTGCTTTCAAGATTTTATAATAAACCTTAAAATGTTTAAACATTTAAATCGATATAATTCAGTGTTATTTCAACAACACTCGACTCTTTCCGTTTCCAGAGGGTCTATGAGCTATGAGCGTGACCCTCTGCGACCCACGGCGACCGCAAAGTGTCGCTCGTCTGTAAGAGCCCTAAGGTACATTTTTCATACATTGGTAAAAAATTAAATCGTATGTACCTAAGTTAATACATTTTATACAAGAGGTCATAAACAAAAACAAACTTGTTTAAATTTTATTATCGCGAAATCAAATATGGACAACCACAACGTCCTGTGAGGTTCCACCTTAGGTAGATGCTAAAACGATCGCAAGCGGAATATTTGTTCTAAGTTATAAGATATCTATAAATCCTAATTAGGTGAGTAAAGTAGTAATTTTTCGGTACAATTAGTCGTATTGTACCTAAATGTATTTAATTTATTTAAGACTATGGAAAAACTGTGATTTCATTACCTACTCTTGAATTGCTTATCCAATGCGGTTTGTATGCAATTCAAAAGAAAGTTGTATTTTTTGAACAAGGATTGGTGATCGCCAGATCACCTAACTAAACAAATCAATGGACTCTAGAAAAGGTTGGTAAAGTGTTACGTTTTCTAGGAAAAGGATTGCTTGAAAACAAAAAATGTTAAATTGAGAATGAATTCACTGAATAGATTTAAAATGTCAAATCATCCTCGATTACCGAAATTAATCGATCTCAAATAGCTATCCCGAATTTGGAATATAATTCAAATTATAGATTAGATATTGTGTAGTGCGTATAGTAGTAGAACCCTACACGAATCCTTTTTTGTCATACCTAATAATATATTCATGGTCATTAGTTATTGTTTGTTTATGTTAGTAAAGTTATTTTTAACTTCAAAGATGTAAAAGGGCAAATATTTTGAGTTATGGATTGAAAAGTTAATTTCTCAAGAAACAGTAGACACAGTGCGAGAAACCTTTGTTTGTTCCACTGTAGGCTGTGGCCTCAGTATAGAGGCCTTGCGCAGATGGATTTAGATAATGTGTGGTCGACATAATGGGTTGGATTGCACCAAAACTAAGGCTTAAACGTATTTAGTGAAGCCCTTTCTGACACACTGCTCATACTGATGAAAGTGGCAGCATTCGTCAGCATCGCCTTGGTCAGCGAAAAAAGTCAGTTTAGAACTCAACCCCAAGTGCAGAGCCATACGATTTTTGTCTTAAATGTGTTCCCATAAAAGGCAAACGGCAATACAATATTCCTTTCACTTTGTTCGCCCAGTTTTCGAATATTAAGTGATACAGAAAACCTGCCATAGAATAATCTGGATGTAAAATTGCCATGACAAGTTTGGATTCGATATATACGATAAAGTCCTCAGATATATATTGTAGTCATAAATTTAGGAGCAATAAACAATACTTTGCATATCGTAAATCGAAAATAAAATAATGTTGTAAAAAGTTGTAAATTTGTGGCGATGTAAGTGATGTAAAGTAGCGAGAGTTTTGGAAATAAAAAAGAATAATCCTATCGAACAAATGTGTGTTATTTTACAGCGACACGATAATTATGTTTACCTCATTGGCCGCACTGCACAGACCCAGAGCACATGCCTATTGCCTACCCTCTCATAGTCCACCGTGCTTGTACCCAACAAAGGAAACATACAGCATAAGCATAAGCATATGCTCACGACTATAATCCCCGAGGGGGTAGTCAGAGATATTCTGAAACCGCAGAAAATCCACGTTTCACCAGTAGTACCGAAACTCTGTCCAGTGTGACGGGGGGTGAACCCGTCGCCACTTATAATGGACAGTGGGTACAATACACGCCTCGAAATTGAAGCATGCAGGTTTCCTCACGATGTTTTCCTTCACCGAAAAGCCAGTGGTGTAACAAATTGTACATAAATTCCGAAAAACTCATTGGTACGAGTCGGCTTGGAAGGGGATCGAACCATCGCCTCCTGCACGGCAGGCAAGGTTACTCGCCACTGGACCACCACCCTAGTAATACTTAAGGGGGTGGTTCAGACCATCAAACTGAACAACTTTCACTATGGAGCCAACACCGAGAAAAAATAAGAAAAATTACTGTTCCATACAGTTTAGTCGAGTCGGTACTGCAGTTTTGCGGAGAAGAGCCATAAAGTACAAGTACTTAGTTATAAATATAATATGATTATTTCTATCAACACGTTTTAGAGATAATCGCTGCGATGTATAAATTACATCTTATAAAGATAACTGATTACTACACTACTGTTATCTACGACTATTATGATAGAACTACTAAGCCATGTAAGATGTTGTATAGGTACATGATCTTGGCCGTGTTTAGTAGGCTTGATTAGATCACATTTTTATCTTGGGTATTTTATAATATGCACATAACCATAATGCGCAGATATGAAATTGGTACCGATCTACGATGTACTTGCCCTCAGATAAATCATAGCAGAAATGGTGTTAAAATATTTCTAAGCAGCGCTAATATTTAGGTATAAGTTCAACATCTGAACACCACTTCACTGCTCAGAAATATGTATATGAACTATCTCTTGTCGACAGTAGGTACACGCTTAAAGCCATCCCAAAACCATCCAATATTAATACCAAAGCATACCAAAGTCTCTGCCATAAACATAATATACTATGTCTCTGCATACTATAGCACTATGCCGCCATTCCCTTTTATTTTGTCGTCTGAGTGCTATTCAATCAAAAAGATATTGCGACCTACTGTAATACCCATAGCACAGAGGATTATATTTGTGTCATAAAACATTTACCTACGCTTCATACTTACTCCAATTAAATTTATTTCCTTTAAGGCAGCCCTACAAGAATAGGCTAATAAAATTGACGCTCCTTAGTAGCTGTTACTCTGTACAATCCTCTGTGCCCATAGGCCAAGTATTTCGCTTACGCGTAATACCTAAGCAGGGACGTTGTTCTGATACTTCTTCCTAGTACCTAAGTCTGTGATTGCGACGATGTCTGATCGAGCTACGATTGTCACCTTAGATTAAAAACTTTTCTATGTTTGTCACAAACCTTGTCACAAACAAGTGACAACCAACTGTCAAAATCATACAATATTTTATCATTCACATCAAATCGGCGATGGAATTCAAAATTTTCGTATTATTGTCTGGATAATTATTGTAACATCTATTTCTAATATTATTACAAATTGTGCGTGTATTTATTTACGAGGTAAAGTCTGCCTTTTATACAGCCATCAAACTAAACAACTTACACTATGGAGCCAAATTCGTAATCGCAAAAAAAAAACAGCTGTTCTAGTCGAGTCGGTAGTTCGTTACCACTTCGTTACTACAGTTTGTATGAAACAGCTGATTAATTTTTCTCGATTTCGAAGTTGGCTCCATAGTGAAGGTTGTTCTGTTTGATGGGCTGAAGTAGCCTCTTAAGTATTTCTAGGGTGTTTAGTTACACCCTTTAGAAACATTGCACACTTTAGGTTTAGGTTAGGTTATTCATTCATACCACTTGATTATAGCCATTGAAAAAAGAAAGTATAGATTTCAGTATACTAATAGGTACTAACTACACAATTAGTAAAAGTTTCAGACCTACAAGTCTGTTATTTTTTGTAAACCCTTTTTTTTCGTCAGCAAAAAATGGAAAATTATTTTTTTCAGATTGATCGATTTAGTTTAATTTAAAAATGGATATTGCTTCTCTACGAATTAAATTCACACCATTATTACTAAAAAATGTCCAAAAGGGTGGTTCTAAGTGCTGTCTTGAGATTGTCCCCGAAGTTTCTGCCATTCACAATTTAGATAGAATACAATGGACATTGGAAGAAAACCTCGTCGAATACAGAATCCCTATGACATACAGAATAATTCTTAAAAAACCAAGAATTGATAAAGAATCTTCAGTAAATCTGGATAAAACATACCACTCTTGCGTTGATTTGCTGTCTCAGTGTACTATGGCGAATTTAGACATTTCTTCTGGAGACATCAAGAGGATTATAAGCGAAAACTTTGTTTTAAGTAAAATAACTACAGATATTGAGCAATGTGACGTTATAATAAATAAAAACAAAATAAATGAAATTAAGATCGCTAAAACGACGAGTGTTATCACATTAGATGTGAAAACTAATTCTATTTTACGAGAACCATCTATAGTTCCAACTTCAGATATATACACACAAAAAAATGAGTCTAATGGTATCTCAATCGATGAAGGTAGAGCTTTAAGTATCTGATTTGCTTTAAAAAAACTATTATGTTCAATTTTTTTTAATCTTTTTTTTTATTTCAGTAACAAATGAAGATTTAATTAATCATTTAAATGATAATATGTATTGCGATGTACCTGAAAGCGGCACAGTGCATTCCGATAATGATGTCGTGCGATCTGGTATCAAGACTGTGCATTCCAGAAACCGAATAGTCCATTCTGTAATTAAAGCAGTCCATCCTGAAGATCTAAATGAACATTACGATGATGAAGATAATCTTCCAGCGGTTTTAAACAAAAATATTAAACCTAGAAGAACGATTTATAGGAATAGAAAATACCCGAGACATCGACTAAGTTTATCACCAATCTGTTCAGTCAATACTTATGATGATCCACCAGCAGAAACTGCTTCGTGCAGAAGTAACTTATGTAACTCTGAATGTCAAATCTATAAATCCCATATGAACAATTATTCCAATACTGTAGTATCCAAAAGCTTACTAAATGACTATATTGAAACTAATGCGATTACATACGAGTATCATAACAAATTTGAAAATAATTGGAATACGAGAATATTGCCAGAAGTGAGGATTGCGTATTTTAAACAAGTGTTAGAAAAAGAAATATTTCCTTTAAAATTAATGCTTGATGAGATACAATACAAATGTTCGTCTTTGGGCCTTTTATGGCCCGAAAATTATAATAAAAACACAATTTTGTATAAATCTGTCCCAAATTTTGAACGCAATCGTCAAATGACGAAGTCTTGTAATAATCGAACAAATCGTGGTGTTTATACTGTTGTATTCGATGAGTAATGATTAAGTATTTCATTAATTAAATATTTATTAAATGTCCAGATTTTCTTTTTTTCTTACATCTGTGTAACCGTCAATGTGTTAACAGCCTAACAAATTCATCACGATCAAAAGTTCATTAAAATGTCTATGTAATAGAAGAGGAATTCTTTAAAAAGATAAATTTTCATCATCACCAGCCTATAAACATCCTACTGCAGGGCCTCCTCCCACGATTGAAAGTGAAAGGGTCCTGCGCAGTATTCATTATTATTACATACATAAACTCACGACCATAATCTCTTTTGGGATGGTCAGTAACATTGCTACATTTGCAATCTATATTGCAATAGCAAAGGTCATGTTTAGCATATTGAAGATTTCAAGATGGATTTCATATTATTCTGAATCGAAAATAATGGCATTACCTATCACCTATCACTATCACCTACCCACCTATCCGTAAATAAAAACGTTGTTTAAACTTAATACTTTACCAGATGTAAAAGGTCCTCTGTGAGGATTGAGAGATCACACATCACACAGGCTGTATCGTTTAATTATCTCTTTACAAATTCCAAGACGAAATTATACAATTGTTTGAGAACTACTACTAAAACCTGCAGAATTTTATTTACGTTTTCGCAGTGTGATCTCTCAGTGCACACAAAAATTAAATCATGAAGTATTTTTAAAACTTTATTAGGTTACAAAGAAAGAGCCTCCATGAGAGACGAAACCTGTGTTCGTTTGTCACTCCTTGGGCAGTCGGCCTCGATTCGAACATTGATTATCTTTCCACTACAGCCTGTGTCATACGGGTACCGTGACCATTCCTTCTAACTCCATTGCTGAAAACTTGATCGCAATCTCAAGAACACAAAATAGTAATTGTTTTTGTGCCAAGCACAAAGCTTGTGAAATTATTTTATTCACTCGAGTTCAAATATAGGTACGTATTTCGTGCTGGAGTAAAGCCTGACCAGGAAAATAGTAAACCTGGTTTGGGGGCGCTGCAATCGACTATAACCTTTAATGACAGAGTTCCAAGTACAAAAATTAGTTCCAGTGATTTTCCGCAACATGGCGAGGTTTTTTATTTTCCTGGTCAGGCTTTAAGTTAAATCAACAAAAAAAATGTGTAACTTTTTTGCACGAAATGTATTTTTTTTCCAATTCTCGCCCCTTAATTAAATTAAATATTGAATAAATGAAATTAAATGTCGATCACACAATGCTTTCAGACTAAGCCACGATGGACACTGATACAAAAGGTGAACAAATGATCCAGGGTCTAGCATTCGAAGTGGAAGCAATACCACGAGAGGACACAATACACGTGAGAAGTCCAGCGAACATGACCCCTATAACCGTAAAAATAAGGGTTAGGAAAAGAGAGGATGGAGGAGTGCAAAAGGGCCTGATATCCGTGCCTAAGTTCGGACCGATAGATAGCGACCATGAGAGGATTCGAATAGTCAGTAGCGACCAGACTATTATGTCCTTCAATATGCTCATGGAAGCAGATCTTGAAAGCAAACCCCTGCGAAAACCAAGAAGACGGTTTTTCGGTACGTTACAGATATTCTTTGCTTTTAGTGATCATTTCTGTATATTGTAAATTATAATACCTACACATATCGTTAGCTGTTAAAAACCCTTCGATCAAAGTAAAAATGGATAGGCCTTACGCGAACATTTCAAACCAGAAAAATAAAGCAAAACAAATGACAGGTATACTTCATGTACCGAGATGACAGACAAGAGTGTGCCAGTTTGTGTGGACCAAGTGTACCAGTAGTGTGCTTCGACTTAACGCGCTTTGGGCCTATCCATAAATTTAATTTGATCGAAGGTTAAACCACGCTTAAAGCTGGCTTCTTCATTATGTCAGCCATCATGTATTGGTTAATGTCTAATGTTTTAGGAGGATGCTTGGGCACACAAGCCGACGATGACGATGGCCCATACGTACCGGCAACAATCGATATTAGAGAAAGAATATCAGAAACAGTAATGGTTAATACGAAAATGATGTTAGCAGATACAGGAGATGATTATGACACTTATGTAATGGCAAGAAAAGACAAGAAGTTTTTTGGCAGTAAATGTAAACCAGGTTAGAATAAATTAGACTATTTGGAGGAAAAGGGAAGATCTTCCACGGGCTAGTTGGAATGCCCGGGACCGCGGTCCAACAGTTCTTAATTGGATGTTATATATATGCAATGTCTCTTGATAACTTCGATAGTGCGATTCAGGACTCGCCATATGATTGGTTGTTATTCGTAATGAGCTGTGATGCGTTGGACAGATCCATATTTTGATTGGCCTTCTTCTGTGTGACGTGCTAGGTCGCATGCGCTGACCTAGATAGATCTCTGTTTGTTTACATCGACTCGATCGATGTGTTCGGCATTGTTGCTTAGTCAGCTCTCTCGTAGCTCCGCTACAACTACCTACTGCAGAAACAATAACCGTAGCTGGCTGGTGATAATTTTTACGATTAGTTCTTCATTTTCAGGTGGCTGTTTAGATCCGCCCTTTAATGAAGAGAAATACTCTTATCTACCAACGCCAATAAAACAAACATTGCGAAAACAAAACGAAAAGTTAGTTACTGTCGAAAGCCTAGAAGACAAAAAAATTCACGCACAAAGTCCAGTTTTAATTAAAGTAATGCCAGGAAAGCAAAGGAAAAGCAGTGACTGTTCGTCAATAAAAACTTCAGATAAGGAAGATCCCGATGATAGTTCTATTTTATTAAGTTTGTACAAAGTAGATGCAACAAAAGCCGCATTAGATAAAAATGAGTCTGATCACATTATTACTTATCCTGCTGAACTATCCTCTAGTGAACAGCGCATTAACGACGAAAGAAGAATACACAGTAGAAGTTCTAGGGCTAGCAAATCCAGAAAGTCATTTAACGAAATTAATACTCCATATTTTAGTCCAAAAAGAGACACGATAAAATCCAACAGTCGAGAAAACAGTAGTGACAGGAATATTAGTTTGCTGAGGAAAGTTACCACTAAAGACAAGGTAAAAGTACCTGCAGATAAAGAAAATACAAGACAAGGCAGAACTATTTCGAATGTGACACAAGACAAAATGGTAACTGCAGCAAACGTGCTGCCTCATATTTTACGAATAGCTGACTATACCGAACTCACAGACTCAAAAGAAAAAGCAGAGACAACTATTAAACACGAGAATGATATATCCAATGAAGAACAAAAAGACTTATCGGAAAAACTTAACAAAGACGATAATACGCGCGAAAGAGTAGATATGAGAGGTCGCTCACAAATGCCAAAAATTGATGCACATAATATAAGTTATATGGATGCTGACCACACCAGCGATGCGTCAGCTATAGGCGAGACAGCTACAGATGGAAATAAATCAGATCCCATAAAAGCCGATCTATCACATGAATATATTTTGAGCCCATCCGATTCCAAAGATGGTATACAAAGTAAGGGCAAAGTAAAAAAAGAAACGGAAGTTATTATCGCAGAACCTAGTTCCAAGTTACCTGTTGATAATTTTGCAAATGATCATTCAATTCAGCCCCAAAATCTTGAAACTAGTAGTGTTAATAAACATAAAGATGACATAACTGGAAAACCAAATGGTTACACTAACGATGATATGCAATCTAAAAAGAAAAATGAGCTAGATCCATATTTAGATAATAACGCCGTAAGAATTCTTGGCCCTAATTACAGAAAACCTTCAAGTTTAGTAGGAAAAGATAAATACACTATGGATGTCGAACCTGGTGACGGAAAAAATAATGAAGGAATGTCACCCAAGAAACATTCACTAGCATCAAACATTGCTGATAGCAAAGTAAAAAAAATAAATAAAGAATATGAAAAAGAAAGAACAAATTCACCTACAAATTCATTAGAAAGTTCTGGCCCTTATATATATAGAAAGCACTCAAATTTAATAGGACAAGACAAATCTAGGAAATATAGCGAATCTGGAAGTAGAGATGAGAAACAAAATAGATCTTCACTAGTAGCAAACGCTTCTGATTCATATTCTTATGGAAGTTCCGGCCCTTTTTATAGAGGTAGGAAACAATCTAGTTTAGAAGAAAAAGATAAATTCACGAAAGTTGCCAAATTCGGTAGCAAAGATGAAGGTACGGAAATAAAGCAAAAAAATTATTCATTTCTTGGAGATATTTTTGACTCAAAAGTTAAACTCGAAGATGAAGATAAACATTTTGCACCACAAAAAACAATAACAGCATCGGAGGGTGCTCGTTCTCAAGGCAAAAAAAACTCTGATGATGCAGAAAACATAAAACAAACCGAAATTCAAAGTGATAATGCATCATTACAAAAAACAGCAGAATTGACTCAAACCGCTTCCCGTGAAATATTATCTGCTGTTGCTCTTAGTAAAGTTCAGCGATACAGTGACACAGGACAATCAGAAATAGGAGATGATCATACATTGGCGTCCAGAAAAAAAATTGAAAATAGCCATGACACAAATGAAACTCGACATTCCCAAGATAACGATTTTGAAAAACAGGAATTTGAAAATGCTCCACCAGAAAAAATGATGGAGCTCCTAGCCCATGAAAATTCAGTTGAATTACAAAATTTTAAATCTGTTGAAAGCAACGCTGAAGAAAATGCCGACAAAAAAGAATCTCAAGACACCAGTCATGGACTTACAAACAAAAAAGTGGCCAGTGTGTCTTCCGACAATCTACCAAAAGCATTACCTGGGACTTCAAACGACTTCAACGAAAACTATAACATTATTGAACAGATAAAAAAGCTTATGACTACTGCGGCTGCTTCAGAAGGTGAAGACATCAATGAAAAAATACGAAAAAAATTACCAGCAAATGCCGATATAAATGAAATCATGGATACTCCAAAATCACAGTTAAATATTACGTCGGAAGGCCTCAGTAATAATATTACTGTAACTAATTCTGGAACGGAAATACAAATTACTACAAAAAATATGATAAACAAAAATATATCAAAAGAAACACTACCTTCAAGCAAAAATCTAATCGAAAATGACAAAAGTGGACAGCAACAAACAACTGATGGTGTATTTTTTGATAGCAAAACTTCTTTTCCCATGAGAACTAAATTACAAGACACATCTGATGCACATTACATTCCAATCAGTATGAAAGAAACTGGAAGCAACGAGAGTTTACACAAATTTGAAACAAAATCCAAAACCGCCGAGTTTACTATAGGTTTACAGGGTATAACGGTTAGTGAAAAATCTGATGAATGTACTGAGTTGGATGATCAAAGAAGTCCAATGAAGATGAACGACGCAAAATACTTCGACAAAATTTCCCAACAACATAAAGAAAAAAGTACATCTCATCAAGAAGAAATAGTAACTAAACCGTATTCAATTATGCTAGATTTTGCATTCACTTGTTTTTTAAATGACCAAGACGAAAAAGTTGTCAAAACTCTAGAATCATCCGTAGATACTCAAACAATGAATAATGTTGTTGTTGTGAAAACTGCTGTAAAATCAGATAGCAAAGAATTAAGGATTCCAATTGATAACGATAATTACGTGTCAATTAAAATAAAGAAAGCCAGGAAACAGAGTGCTCGCAATAAATCTGATCCTACATCGTTGGAATATTTGATGAGTGAAGAGGAATCACCGCAGTCGGACTCAGGCACCCAATCCAGTCCTAGTAAGTATATCAATGCCTTTGCTATCATTTCGTCTGCCTCATTTCTTATGGTTGATATTGTAAGGTTAATAAGGCTTCATTTAAATATACTAAAAAAATTAATTTAATGTTTGAAAATATTGTTAGTTACCAGCTTTTGGAAAAAACAATGAGTATGACGTTACGTTGGTACCTATACAAATATACACGAATCTAATACTGCGTCTAATAAGGTGATAAGAAATTAATTAAAAACTATAAACACCAAAAGTATGAGTATAAATTACATTAAAGTTAGAATAGATAACTGAAATTCGGGAATACTGTTTTCTGTTCTATTTCTCACACAAAAGTTTTGCTATTTTGAAGTAAATATCAATCGTAGTTTCGAATATTATATTCAATAGAGTCAGCGTAGAGTGAGTTTTTGTGTTCATTTTAAAAGGACATGCGGTGATAAATGCCAAATATTGTATATACTTCAAAAAGAAAAATGATAAAGCGGCAATACCACGGCAATAAAAAAAAAGATCTGACAATTTCACTTGAAATTACCGGTGACCGGTGTTTCCACAATTCAGATATTTTAATGTGTTTTTTTACCAAAATAAGCATCATAAAAATTATTTAAGGGTCCATACATGATAAATGTAATATTACCTACATTATAAAATAATATACAGCTTTATACAACCGTTGGCATTTTTTCTATGGCCGGGGCCGCATCTCCTTTCAGTCGCAAACGTAATTTACCTAACTACCTAAAATACTTAATAATCAACGTATGTAATTGCGTTTTCAGGTAAATTAGAAACAGACGTGAGTGACCCAAAAAAAGCGAATGAACCACGGACTAACAAAGGAATCGACAATAACATATTACAGAAAACTCTTAAGTCAATTTACGAGAGAGAGCTCATTCCTTTACAAAAAGCTATCAAAGGTTTACAAGATGATATCGATGTTTTGGCAGAACAGCAGATAAAGTTCAGGGACACAGTTCATGGAGTCAAAATGATAAGACCTACAAGATTAATTCACAGTAATAAACGATGCGGGTGCTTCAAGAAATGTATGATTAACTAAATTTTAAGTCCTACCTACCTACCTATACCTACTTACATAATTTTAACCATCATTAATGTTGTTATAGATAGGTATTATACAGGGGGTAAGGAAAAGTATCACTAACCTTTAAACCACATTTTCTACCCATTAAACTGAACAACTTTTTTATGGGAGCAAATATGTCAAAACGAAAAAAAACAGGCTGTCCCATACTAAAATGCAATACCTACTCGATGCAAACATATGGGACAGCAGATTTCTTTTTGTTCTGACAGGTTTGCTCCCATTGTAAAAGTTGTTCAGTTTGATGGGTAGAGTTTAAAGGCTAATGATACTTTTCCTTACACCCTGTATTCAATAGGACATTCAAAAACGAATAACCATGTTCATAAATTTTTAATTTTACCTTTAAATTACAATACAATACAGGTCTTGAGAAAAGAAATAAAATGTTGTCGTGATAATTTCCTTTATTTATGGCACGGTTCAATCGACCTCAGGTTTTTCCTCAAGGCATCTTTTATTTATATCACTGGCACAGTTTCAAACGTTAGTACCTACCTACATCTTATTCACCAAACAACTATCTTGAAATTACCTAATTAATATCAAAAGCTGATAAACTTCGCGTCGCTCCCCGTTCTTTTCATTGATAGTACTTTACTGTATAACTTCCATTAATTGTTGTCAGTTTACGTTACATCGCTCAATAAAGTCGGTCGTGTTCAGCTGATAAACTCAAAAGTGCTGTAATTAATTCTCGAGAGACAGTTAATGTGTAACAAATGCTAATAAAATTACAGTGTAGAGCAAAAACAATTTTAATTACTTACTTTAATGGTTAGTGTGATAATATTAAAATGGATACTAAGATTCCGACAGTGACTGAAAAAACAGATGATGGTGTGAAATATGCTGCGGATTTGGATCAAGCACTCTCTGTAGCTGGTAAGTAGGTAATATAAGCAAAGAGCACCTTAGCAGGCAAGTGCACCTACCACAAATATCTCGAAAACTACCGATTGGATTAGTGACACCTTACATCGATGCTAGAAAGAGTTCTTGGTGATCGATGTAAGGTACTACTAGTATCCAATCAGTAGTTTTCGAGATATTTGTGGTAGGTGCACGTGAAATTGATATCATTATAAAATTACTTTTTGAAAATTAATAGATCTAGAAATCTTCATAACATTAGTATAGATCTACAGGGTGAAATTGATATCATTAGCATCCTTTTAAACTAAGAGTCTACCCATCAAACTGAACAACTTTTACTATGGCAGCAAACCGATCGGAGCAAAAAAAAATCTGCTGCCCTATACTAAACTGCGCACCCGCCGCCGCTGCCTACACGACTTAAATGTATGGGCCAGTAGATTTTTTTTTGCTCCGATTGGTTTGCTCCCATAGTAAAAGTTGTTCAGTTTGATGGGTAGACTCTTAGTTTAAAAGGATGCTAATGATATCAATTTCACCCTGTAGATATTGTTATAAAGATTTCTAGATCTATTAATTTTCAAAAGGTAAATTTATAATGTTTGTTTGTTTGTATGTAGAGGGGGAAATCTCTGGAACTGCTAAACCGACTGTAGAAATGATTTCACTAATAGAAAGTTACACTATTCCAGATTAAAATGGTATTTTATATTGATACGTGAACGAAGTCGCCGGCTAAAGCTAGTAAGTAAGTACCTCTACCTGCCTAATTCATATGAGTGTTTTATAGGGTCCAACTTAATATGTTGACACTTTTTAAGAGGATGATCATGCAGACCGTCAAACTAAACAACTTTCTCTAATTGCGGTGAAATTAGAGCCATTTTATATGAGCAAGTGTATTGGAAAAAATAAAAATAACAATTATAATATTATGGATCGCAAACGGAATTTCATTGACAAACAATTAACAATAAAATGACCATGAAAAAATCTTGATAACGATTTTTAACTGCACAGTTAAATCGTATTCTCGGTATGAAAAACACTTTGGGATTTTGAGATAATAGGGAAGGGAAGATCGTAATGACTCATGCTTTATTTTACTTAATTAAAAATCGATTTGCAGGTTATTATACGGGTGTAACAAAACACGACTAATATTCAAAGTGGTGGTTTAGCTTAGAGTTTAGACCATCGTAGAACAAATTTAAGTATGGAGGAAACATCGAGATTTTTTATACAAAACCGCAGTAAAGCCTGACCAGGAATATAAAAAAACCTGATTTGAGGGCGCTGCAATCGACTGTCACCTTTAATGTTAGTGTTCCAAGTACAAAAATTAGTTCCAATGATTTTCCGCAACATGGCGAGGTTTTTTTATATTTCTGGTCGGACTTTACCTACCTACTCTGTGTACCTACTCATCTCAAATTCATGGGACAGCTAAATTTCCTTTTTATCTTTTTTTCATTATTTTTTTCTTTTTTTTCTATTACTTATCTAGATTATCGTGCGAGAGATAGGTCACTACACTACAGTATCCCTAGGGTCACTACACTCCATCAAGCAGCTGTCCCAAACATTTTAGTCCAGTCGGTAATTATAGTTACAGCAATTTTGTATGGAACAGCTGATTTTATTTTCGCGTTTTCGAAGATGGCTCCATAATGAAAGATGTTCAATTTCACGGGCTGAGGCACCCCCTAAAGTATTACTAGTATTTGTTACACCCTGTAGAATAGAATCGAAAAGAAAGTTGTAGGTTGTAGGTACAGTTTTATAGTCTAATAGTGTTTACCCGCGACTTCCGTCCGCACAAATTATATACCAGACTTTAAGTTAGATCATAAGCTATCAAACAAAAAAGTTTCATCAAAATCGGTTTAGTAGTTTTTGTGTGATGCGCGAACAAACAAACAAACAAACAAACAAACACACAAACAAACAGACAAAGACAGACAACATTTCAAAAAAAAGGTTGATTTCGAGTCAAGGATACTTAAAAACCATATCGTAATCTTTTTTTTGTAAATATCTTCAATGTACAGACACACTTCAGTTACAGTTTTATAATAGTTTAGACTAATAATCACTTTAAATATTACTAACGAGTTTTGTTACACCATGTGTAAGTATTTGCCGGAATCTGATAAATGCGAAAGACTTTGGCTGTAATCAAATTTTTTGGGTAGTTAGGTATAGTAGGTACCTACCTACATTTTTGATTAGAAGTCAGTTTTAGTTTTTTTGTTAATATTTTGTTTTGTTTTGTTTTTGTTTTGTTTATCGTACCTTCCTACTTTTTAGCACCTTTTCCTTTTCAGATTAGTCAACCTTGAAATGTTGTTGGGAAAGGTTTCCGTATAATGAATAATCTGGCTCTCCGACGATCGAAATGCGGGTCTATAGGTAATACCGGGTTCAATGCATGTCCTCTCACTTCAAAAGATTAATATATTGTAAAGTTTCTTTGTCATGCCGCCGTAGCGAAACATAAATATTGTTTATCTGCACATAAAAATTACAAAATATGAATATATTAGAGCACAACTGGCTTTGTCTTTCGTTTTTTCTGCATATTTAATATAATAAATGTTTTTTAAATCTTTAATTCAAATAAATTTTGAATAATCGTTTGTGCTTTTGATATAGGTACGTAATACAACACACAAAACCAATGTATGATAATATATAAGAGAGTTTTTCAGGTCGGGCTTTACAGTAGGTACTGACGCGATTATTAATAAATTATTCTGAGCGCGCTCCATACAAACGTACTATGGTGATATTTTCAATACTAACCAATTAAAGTCAATGAAATTTTGCAGAAACAATCTAGAAACAAATTTCTATGCTTGTATAGAGTCCGATTTTCGTTAAAAATGCATAGTTTTCAAGTTACAGTGCCTCAAAGATTTCCATACAAATCTTAAATTAATCCTAGCATTGAAACTGTATATTTTAACGAAAATCTGACTCTATAGAAGCATAGAAATTTGTTTCTAGACTGTTTCTGCAAAATTTCATTGACTTTAATTGGTTAGTATTGAAAATATCACCATAGTACGTTTGTATGCAGCGCGCATTTTCGCTCTCGGAATAATATTCTCTTAAGCCTGTCCCCTTCATGGAAGGGGGAAACAATTAAGCCATCGAAATGCAGAGATAATGTGGCCGGGTTATGCTTGTTAATTATGCAGTAGACTCTATAGTAGACTATACACACCATCCGTGCGTGATTACTGATTATCTTGGAAGTTATGTTTTTGAACCAGCAGTTCATGAACTTTGAAGACTACTGCACACAGGGCTGTAATTAACGACTCAAAAGTCAATGTATTGTTTATTACAATTCAGATAAACTTAATAATTATAAGTACTTACCTATAATAAAATGATAATCATATTCAGTTGATTTTCTGCAGAAAACATGGAAATAATAAATAAATTAGGTAATACAGGTTGTATAATTAGATGCATTACATATCGAACAGGGTGCTTCAGAACTTTTAGTATGGATTTGTAGAACTAGTTATATCTAGATATAACTATAGTAGTTAATACCTAGATAGGTATTAACTACTATTCTGAGCTATTAAAATCGCGAAAAATGTATCAGCTACTTATAGAAAATGACAACAGTTGATGTTTTTTTTTGCTATTTTTATTTGGTCCCACAGTAAAAGTTGTTTAGTTTGATGGTCTGTATCATCTCTTTGAGTTTGTAGCCCATTTAAGATTACACCCTGTGTAGGGTAGGGGTAGTAAATCTTTAAGAGAAGTTTATTCCGAGAGTGCAAATGCGCGCTGCGTACAAACGAAGTCTGGTGATATTTTCAACCAATTAAGGTCAATGTAAATTTTCAGAAACAATCTAGAAACTAATCTCTATATTCGTATGAAGTCAGATTTTCGTTAAAATACTCTTATATAGTTTTAGGATTAATTTAAGATTTATATGGAAATCTTTGAGGCACTGTAACTTTAAAACTATAAGTTTTATCGAAAATCAGACTTGGAGACAAACAGATTAGTTTCTAGATTGTTTCTGAAAAATTTCATTGCCTTTAATTGGTTAGTATTGAAAATATAACCAGACTACGTTTGTATGGAGCGCGCCAACAGTAATATACCCGTAAGTACCTTAATTAAGGTGTCTTAGTTTTGTTCTATTTGATTCAGGGCAGAAGCAAGTAGTATTACCTATTTATGTTTTTGAGACGCAAACTGATTAAGTTGGTATTTAAAAAAAATATCTAGAATTCTAGATGTAGGTACTCGTAAGTAAGTACCTAAGTAGCTAGTTATTATTATTTAAAAAAAAATTAATGGATTTTACTCAAAGGTTTCCATTGAGTAAAATTTAGATTTTCAATACCTATTTAGGGTACTTTATACATTTCCTCCAGCACGGCTAGCATGCCACCCATGACAAAGCGTTTAAACGAGAAAAACGTCATGCGCGCTCTTTTTGGCGTACGTAAAATAATAAAGATGGAGGCACGTCTCGATTTTTGTCGTTTTCTCGGCGTTGGCATGCTAGAGGGGCAGGTGCCGTTTGAACTATCCAACCTATACAGGGTTACTTGTAATTCGACGTGCTCTGTATAGGGTCCTCATACTTTAAGGGGATGATCAGACCGTCATGTCAAACTGAACAACTTTCTCCATAGGACCAAGATCGAAAACACGAAAAAAAAATAAGCTGTCCATACATTTGGCTCGAGTTGGTTGCAATTTTTGTATAAAACAGATGATTTTATTTAACTATTTTTGATGTTGGTGCCGTAGAGATAAGTAGTTGTTCAGTTTGATGGTCTGATCATCCCTTTAAAAAAGTTTCAGAATGTTAAGAATGACCTATACAAGCAAACCAATCAGACCTGTTTCCAACTAAATGCCTAAGTGTATCCAAAGCAGATTTTTCTTTGCTCCGATCGGTTTGCTCCCGTAGTCAAATTTGTTCAGTGTGATGGGTAGAGTATGTGGTTTAAGGCGTTTCATCCCTGGAACACGACTCTCCATACTAATCGATTCGAACCAGCGCGGGCTCCGGTAAGAATGTAGGTGTTTTTTTTTTTTTAAACTAGATGATTTATTATTAATTTCGAAAAAGTAAGAAAATCACATCATTCTAAATTGTGTTGTGAACAGTATTGTAAATTTTCATTTTCTTCCGATTAAAAATGTAAGAGTAAAATTGTTACAACTGGAAAAAAGGGGTGACTGAGTCCCTTTTCTTCGGCTTTATTCAATAAAATCGATTTCTAGAAAAAAACCACATTACTTATCATATCGTGTAGATGGTTCAGTTTATTTTTCAGCTCAAAAAGTGCCATAGGTAATGAATAAAATGGTTACAAAGTTACCCAAAACCAGGAGGTATCCCCTTAAAGGTTAATTATACTTTTCCTTACATCCTATAGTGCTCTTCTTTAACGTATTCTTTAACGTACAGGTACAGGATGCTACAATCTAAAGTACTCGTTTGTCCTGGCCCTATTCCTGGTGTCGGCAATAGTGGAACCGGTCGGCTACTCATACGTGCTGCCTGCAGCCAAGTGCGACCTCGAGTTGTCTGACGCCCTGAGAGGGTTCATCGCATCTATACCTTACATAGGTGAGAATCTACCACATTTATGTACCTTTACAGTTATAAAAACGGACGAGACACAGGTTTATTTTGCAGTCTTGTGAGTTGTAAGGATGTTTGTTTCTCTACAACGTGTTAATTATTAAACGCAAAACTAGAAAGTAGATTGTTTAGAATCGAGAGAAGAATCGAGTTATCATAGTTTAAACATTTTTTTTTTTTTCAAAATATTAAATAAGGTAAGACAAACACCGGGGTAAGGCAAACACACTAACATAACTAGTAAAATAATGACTCAAACTCTATGGTTTGATCAAAAATCAGACTCATATTGAATTAAACAAATTGTTTCTTTTATAACTGTCCCCATAACACTCCTATATGTAAGATATTTACGGAGCTAGTAAAAGTGTTTGTCTTACCCCGAGTTATGGGATATAAAATAAAGTATGTTTGTCTTACCCCACCTGACTTATGTAGGTAATGTAAAATTAAAAAATTACTGAACTCGATCTCAACCCACCGCACGGGCATACTCACCCTGCTTACTACCAAAACATGGTTCTTAAAATGTATCCATGAGCACGTTAGCGCTTTCATTCATTACTGAAATGATAACAAATCATTATTGCCAATAACTTTAAATTTTAACTAACTATCAAAATAATGAAATTTTTGTTTTAGGGTTGAACTACACATGGCCTCATTTGCTAGAGCATATAAGAATGACGGAACGCGATCGCACGCGATCGCGTTCCGTCTTCTGATATGCTCTAGCAAATGACGTTCCTGAGTGACAGAAAAGGATGGAGCGACGAAAAAGTGCGATCGCGTGCGGCCATGTGTAGTTCAACCGTTAATCGAATTATTTTGTTATAAATCACTTGGGTGTACATGGGTTTTGCGCGTATTCATTAACACGTTGTATATGTAATTCTATCTTACTAGTTTTATAATCATCATAATCCTTTCGTCGGTTTTGGACCACAAATAAAAATGACTACAATTAGAATTGACCACAATACCAGTCCAGGCTAGATTCTAGTACTTACTTTAAATGTGACCAGATAATATGTGTGACAATGTCGAAGATATTTTATTTCTCTTTATTTGTCACCATTTGCATTGAAATGGTATGTTGTTGGTGCGAATAGTCCAATTTCGAAAACGCTTTCTAACGCGACTGTTCGCGCCTACATGTCCGTGAACCATTGGATTATCTAGGCCGATGCTGAGAACCTCGAGCTACTCATCTTCACCTCTCACGGCACGTATCGCTCTCGCAAACCGATCCAAAACAATACCTAGTTTTTAAAATCGTACGTCTTTCTGAACCACCCTGTATTAAACTTTACTAGGGGCATCGGGGTCAGATTGCGAAAGGATAGGACACTCAATCATGAGGAGGTTTCGAATCCGAACGTACCTACAACATGCCATGTAGGTATACCGACAAGTTTTTCTAACTTATGTACGTAATACCGACTGCCTGCTCTCAAATGGTGAAGGAAAACATCGTGACGACACCTGCATACGCTGAAGAAATTCTGATGCGTAAGTAAAGTCCACCACACGGAGGGTAGGCCTGTGCCCTACAGTTGGACGTTTATAGGCTGATGCTGCTGCTGCTGTAGTATCCCTTTCATTCCTCAATTTCCTTACTATGATGTTTATGCATAAACAACCAAACAAACCACAAACCTTGATACGAATAGTCTTAGTAAGCCTCAACAACATGGACGATCTGGAAGTACCAAGGCATCACAGCCAGCCAAGCAATAGCTTAGGTACCCGTTACAATAGGGGAGTTATAGCACCTTCACATGCTTATCTCGTTTCTCCGAGTTTAATTCAAGCCCTTTTCTATGTCCTTCAATTCGTTGTTATATCTACAAAATGTTTCAATCATACGAAACATTCTTTTTATAGTTGCTGATATTTTGTAGGTATTAAATAAATGCAAATACACAAAAACATGCCATTCATGTTATTAGATAAACCGGAATGCTATAATTCCAGTTTAATAAAACGTGATCGAGTTTCAAGATTTACTTTTGTTTTTCTTTCTCCGGTTTTTCTCCGGTAGGTATCAATAGCGAAAAAGTGTTCAATAGTTGACATTTTATAAGTTTTATAACAAAACAAAGGCCTACCCTTTGTTTTTTGCTATAAAATGTCAACTTTTGAACACTTTCATTTACATAATATAAATATATATACGAGTGCTTTAATTACATAAATATGCGAGCAAGAATAACAGGATAACATGCTTTCCGGGTCAAAGCCCTGTCAGTGTTCCGCAACAGACAAACACATTTAAGTAGTACCTAAGTACTGGTATATAAAGTCACATTTTCCTTCTTTCACCCGACTGGGCGCAGCAAGGGAAGGGTACCTAATGTGTTTATCAGCCTATGTATGTTGGTATGTTTTTTCCTTTGTGGCACACTAAAGAGCAAACGAGTGAGCCGATTTTGATTATTCTTACGTTAATGCGAATTTCACTGAAGACATGCTCGTAATCAAAATTCAATATGGCGACAACCACGACCAGACGCCATATTGTGAAAAAGAAAAAAATTAGAGTTGACTATTATAAGATTCAAAGTTATGACGATTTAAAGTTGAAAAAACTAAAAAGTGTAAAATAAAAAGTAAGTAGTACCTAGTAGGTACCTTAAGGTGGTTGGAGAGCTGTCAATTTCATACAAAACTTTGTCGTGGAAAACTCGTAGGCGGTGGTGTTAATAAAAGTAATGTTTTATATACATACATAAGCTCACGCCATTGTCCCATGGGGGTAGGCAGAGACCACGGACCGCCACACGCTACGACTCTGACACACCTCTTTAGCCTCATTCACATTCATGCATCTCTTCATGCACTTCCGTCGATTGAGGGTGCTACGCACTTGTCCTTTTCGGAAAAGATCATTGATTTGATCATGGTATGTTTTCCTCGGACGGCCTCTCCCAACACTTCCGCTCACCTTTGCTTGATAAATTTCATTCGTTAGTCTTCTTTCATTCATTCTCTCTACGTGACCGAACCATCTAAGCATACCCCTTTCAATCCTTGTTACTATATCATCCTTCAACTTACACCAATCCCTTATCACACAGTTCTTGATTCGATCAACCAAAGTAATACCACATATACTTCGTAAGGAGCGCATTTCAACTGCATTCACTCGACTTTCATTCCTTTTATTCCATACCCAACATTCACTCCCATACATCAGGGTAGGCACCAACACACCGTTGTGAATAGCCAGACGTGCCCTTTTTGATACAGACTGGCAAAAATAGCTTCGAAAACCTAGATTGCGCGTATCAAATAATATTTACAAGTTATGATATAATTACGAATATATTTAGAAATTTTGTATGAATAATTTCAAAGCAAAAACCCCGTCTGCGTAAAAACAGAAAAGAAAAAAACAAGTCCAGTAGATACCTAGTCTATATTGAAGCGGCTTTCACAGTCAGGACCCATTAAAAATCCAAATTTTCCCAATCCGCCAACGCCGCAACGAGCCCAATGCGGATTGGTAGACTTCCCATACGCATCATAAATTCTTCTTTAGCGGATGCAGGTTTCCACACATTATTTTTCTACACCGTTTGAGAGCAGTACATAAGATAGTAAAACTCATTGGTACATTGGCATGTCTTCCGTGCGGATTCGAACCCGAACCTCAAGATCGAGTTTCCATACCTTTCCATACGCTCTATATTGCTCTGTTGTTCGATAATCTCCAACGTTGTTATTGATCTCGCACTTTATGATCCTAGGTATCGTCCTAACATCGTATCCATGGGGCTACCTGATCGACACTCAAGGCAGGAAGCGGGTTGTGGTGTACAGCTCGATAGTAGCCGGTACCTTCAGCGTGCTATCTGCCTTCATGCCGGAACAGATCAGCTTCATCGTTTGCAAGTTCATCACTTCTCTGTGGTGAGATATTATTTAGTACCGATAATAAAAGGACACATTTCAAGTTATCGCGGGGTGTAGCGTCAGGTGGAGGGGGAGGGAGAGTTTTGCGTTTTGAAGACCACACCTAAAGGTATCATGCCACTTAAGTTTCAAAACTTTATTAATTTGTTTTGTATAAATGTTATATACCTACTTAAAGCTTGTTTTCTGGTCCGGCCTCGCCGATATGTATCTATTCAAACGTGGTCACAGTCTATGTGCAGAATATGCAATCATAAAGGAGCAAGTATTTTAAATATCATAAAGTTTCACACTTTATGCATCTGACATTCTAAGATATAAGTACTTAATTAAAAGGCATATCATAAAGGGGCAAGTATTTTTAAAACATCACAAAGTTACACACTTTATGCATCTGACATATACATAAACATATCTAAGTAACGACTTAGTTAATTCGACCATCGGAACGATTCTTATTCTTAATCGAAGAATGGAAGTGGAACAGAACATTTTATCGCTCTTTAACTAATCTGCGTGGGGTGTGTATATCTTCTATATCTATAGATATAATAAGATTGTAAACTTGGACGTTGAAGATATTTGCAAAAATTTTAATTGGGGTCGTTTAGGATAAGTAATAGCATACCTACATTGTGATTGAGACACATTTTAAGAACTTTTGTCTGTCAGCACGCACCACTTAAAGTTACTGAACCGTTTTGAAGGGGGTTTTCACAAAAGCATAGTGCTTAGTTTGGACTTAAATCGATTCGCTCATTCAAAAGATATGAGTAGAAAGTTAGTGATTCGCGCGTATACGAAGTCGCAGGCGCTGCCTGCTAGTTTTACATAATATCACAACATTTTCTATCTAATAATGACATAAAATTGGTTTGTTTGTTTGTAGGGGGTAATCTCTAGAAATAATGAACCGTTTCTAAAATTGTTTACACAAATAGAAAGCTATACAATCCCCAACGTGTACGTTTACGTATGAATATTAATGACTATTCCTGAGTAATGTACGAGTAGGCTATATAAATTACATGTCCGCGCGGACGAAGTCGCTGGTATCAACAAGTGATTAGTCTTTCATAAAAGGGTTATGCATTTATGTTCGTTTTTTATCAAAAAGCATATATTAAGAAGAAAGAAGCTGAATAGAATAATTAGTAATGGTTTTGTGGGGCTACCAAACAACTTATGATTCATGCTTATATTATGCGGTCTTGGCAGCCCTATCATGTAGGGCTCAGCTTCTTTCTTCTTAATATATGCTTTTTGATAATTCTGTCTTAATTTTGTCAGCATAGCAGGCCCAGCAGCAGTACCCTACTCGTTTATCGGTGAAATAATACCGCCGAAGAATAGAGACTTGACTCTATCTGTCGTCAACGCTATGCAAATTTCTGGATCTGCATTGGTTCCTAGTGAGTATTCAGTTATTTATTTTATACCTATAGCCTATTTTGTGTCCCACTGCTGGGTAAAGGCCTCCCCTCTTCTCCTCTTTCTCACGATGCCGATAATACCTTGACTAATTTCAGGGAAAAACGTGTTTTTGTGACCTTGCAAATAATATATAAAATGGTTGATTATGGTACCTGCGATATGACTACGATCCCACTCACCCATATTCGCGAGAGGCTCATGCCCTGCAGTGTGACGTAATAATATTACATTCCAGCGAATCAATTTACTTACAATTTATTTCAGTGTTCGCGTGGGCAATTTTACCACTGGACTTCAGAATAGACTTCGGTTTATACGAATTTCGACCTTGGCGACTTCTAACAATAGTAAATGCTTTACTATTTATCATAACTGCAGTTTTAATGTCATTTGGACCGGAAAGTCCAAAATACCTTGTCTCTCAGGGAAAACACGACGAAGCTATGAAAGTGTTGCAGACCATCTATGCGGGAAATAAGAGGAAATCACCAGAAGATTATCCAGTATGTTTGTAATTAAGTTTTTCTTGTTGCACTTTGATCATCAATAAAAATTGCAGAGAACCTAAGCGGAAAATAACCATGAGATTATCCAGTACAGTATTTACCTACCTATGTTTGTACATTAAAGTTGTCCTCATCAATAAAACTAGATGCACAATCTTCTGTAAAACTTTAACAAATCTTAGATTGCTCAATCCTAACACCCTTATTCTTAGTTGCTTCCTCGAGATTTCTTTCACTCGAGTCGACCTTCACTCAGTCAAATTGAAAGTAAAAATAAATAAACAAGGCAAGTTAAATAAAAGCTTGTAAAAAATATTACAAGCTTTTATTACTCGAGAAATTTCCTCCGTCTAGTCGAGGAGTGGAGGAAAGAAACGTCAAACTGAAGGTAGATCGCGACCAATCTTTAAGGGATGTGATTGTTCGTACAGCAGATTGTTCATAACAACCTAGTAATATTTAAAGGGGTGATTCACACCATCAAACTGAACAACTTTAGCTATATACCTAATTGTAAACAGAGAAAAACATTTAAAAAAATATCTTTTCTCGATGTTGGCTCCATATTAGTGAAAGTTGTTCAATTTGATGGTGTAAACCATTGACGTAGAATACTATGGACGCTGGGTCTACTACAAAATTATCGAAAAAAATGTCCGAGACTAAACTACACAAACCTAAATGCGTGTAGTAATATATTTAAACCAACTAAAAACATTGACAAATGCTTTTCCATCAAACTCCCCCATCGGGGCACAGAGCGCGCCGCGCGCCCGCGCGGGCGCGTAGTCGGCCGATGAAACGAAGTCTGTCACGTAATTGGTTCTCTTTCTTACGTTTTGGTGCTCTTTTGGTTCGGACACTTTTGAGCGCGGATCCTACGTCCAGTAGTTGGTAAGTCAATGGTCTAAACCTTTAAATATTACTGTGGTATTTTGTTACATCGTTTTTGATTAATGATCGAAGTTATATAGTAAAATTTAATTTTTATAAATTTTTCAGGTGAAAAGATTACAAATGCCCGTTGTGAAGCAAAAGGGCAGCTTCCTGAATTCTCTGAAAGTACAGTCATTGCCATTACTAAAACCTCCATATGTGAAATGGGTGTGTCTCAATGGATTTTTGCTTTTCGGTATATTTTCAGTGTACGTTTTAATTTTTTTATTTATTTAATAACGTCACACATCACGTAGTCGTCCACGCGTTATTTCGCTAAAAGCTAGCCTTGTCACGTCTCTGCCTACCCCAGACAGGCGTTACAATACGCATGTACCTAAGTTGAATAATGTACTTACCTGTTTACGTTATTACAATACATACCTACATACACACATAAACTCACGACTATAATCCCTTTTGGGGTGGTCAGAAGCCATGAAAGACAGCTGGTATTTGTAGGAAAGTTTCTACTTCATAGTTCCATAAGAATGGCAGTATAGCTCATTGTTCATGCTTCTTTACATCTTAGAACATTCATAAATGCACGATCATATTATTCCCTTACTGGCTGGCCATAATTGCTACAACCACTAATTCAAGCATGCAGTTGTAGCTATTGGTTCTCAAGCAATCATTAGTGTTTTACGAAGGTGTGACGTGGGTATTAATCAAATGCATAACATACACTAGGGGGCGTTTCAGACCATCAAACTGGATAATTTTGACTAGGTATGGAGTCAACATCGAAATCGCAAAAAACACTTGTTGTTCCAACTTCGATGAGTAGGTACTGTAGGTGCGGTGAGGTAGGTAGGACCCAAATGTATGGAACGAACAGTACCTATTTTGTTTTCGCGATTTCGATGTTGGCGCCACAGTGAAAATTGTTCAGTTTTATAGTCTGAAGCAGCCCCTTTAATTATTAACGCATTTATTATGTTCACCCTGTACAATGGTACGTGCTAAAAATTGAACGCTAATCTGAAAAATGATTCTTGAAACAATTAAAATTTAGGAAAAAAGGTTTAAAATTATATTTTATTTTTTGTCTCCAGAATTATTATGTTATGCCTTCATTACGGCAGGCCCGACAGCACAGTCTGTAGTGAACCTGCCTGCTGTGCCGAGAGTCGTGGGTTCGAATCCCGTAAGGGAGAAATATTTGTATGATGAATATGAATATTTGTACCCGAGTCATGGATGTTTGTATCTATATGTATTCTATATCGTTGCCTGGTTATCATAATACAAGTCCAGACTAGATTCTGGAACTTTAAGCCCCACTTGCGCCAACCACGGGTTAGCAATTAAGTCCGGTTAAAATAGCTCTCTCAGTTGTTTTTCTATACAAAAAGTCATGGGTTACCAACTTAACCTGGAGTTTATTGCTAACCCAGGTTGGCGCAAGTGGGGCTTAATGTGATATTTATTATTATTAGGTACATTAGCCCAGATTATGGTAGGTATTAGTAACAGTCCATTTTATAGAGATCTTTGTAAATTGCAGATTAAACGGCTTGTACGTGTGGATCCCAGATATAATCAATCGCGTGTTTACTGGAGACAATGACGGTCTAACACCCTGTCAAATTATCGCGTTGAGACTTAACGAGGTAAGTATGTATTTTTTACAATCCGATATGAGATCCTTTTCTGAAATTATAATTGTTTGCATGGACAAATGGAGGCCTACACCATGCACAGGCGGCGCAGCATGGCAGCACGACATAACGCTGTCGCTCCTTAGCTCTCCTTCTATTTCGCGAACAAAACCGTGATATAAAAGGCGCGATAGCTGGAAATTTTTTATACTAACGGGCTCGCACTGACAAGAGGCTAGCACATATGTATGCTGAGTGCAAGTGAGAGAGGAATACACCACTGCTTCTTACTGTACTATCGTCCACCTCCTCTACCACCGAAAGGGGGTGAGGACAAAATGGGGGGGAACTCCGGTCCGTTTGCAGTGTCGGCAAGCGCTGGATTGGCCGATACTGAATTTTTCTATCTTTAATTTTGATCACATTTTTATATGATCTCGCCATCCGCATTCATACAACAACTAGCCGCATCGCTCCACCCTAGCTACATAATTTTCTTTATATCTGCAGACAGTAATCGGCGGCCAATGCGTAGACACCATAGAAACATCCACATTTATCATAAATGTCATAGCAAATACAGCGTGTGCTGTGATAGCTCTAGCGGGCAGTAGCACCGTCAAAATCGTGGGCAAGAAGAACCTGTTGATCTTCGTGCTGAGCGTGATTGGGGCGTTCGCTATACTGGTGAACTTTATCACAACGGACTGGTTGTATGCTGCACTGCTGTCCTCGTTCCCTATGATGGGTCTAGCTGTCGGCCCAGTTAATGCATATGCTGTGGATATATTCCCTACACAATTCAGGTAAGATTCGCAGTTCTGATCTTAGTTCTTTTCTTCTAATTGTAGCTCCATCATGGTTTTGATGATTTTGTCAATCTTCTGTATAAATAGCAAATGTGCTTGACGTTTTTCGGTAGGTAATAGATATGAATATTGGGGTGATCTTAAGAATTGTTTTTGTACAAAAACATTTCTTTATTCATAGACAAAAACACAAGCTTCTTCTTCTTTCAGCCGTTTGTTCAGCCGTTTAAACGTGATTGAGCAACAAACATCCAAACATCGTCACAAACTTTCACATTTAAATATTAAAAAGTGTGATATAGGGATATAGCTAGAACGATTTGGATATAGGTATGTTTACTAACGTTTTAAGGGTAGCCTAAAGCCAGTATTTTGTCACACAGGAAAGTTCTTCCGGTTACCACGTAACGAGCGAATATACGTCAAAAAATCCTGATTAACTAACTGCTTTTCTAAGAAAGCTGTGCTACTGCGATACAGTTGTCGAAATCTATTATGAGAACTTATCCATCAACAACAACAACTTTTTATTTCTATATTGCAATAAGATATAATATGACCTCAGTCGGGTGAAGGGGCGACTAATTCCTTCAGGCATCTTACAAATGTTCAACATCTAAACCGTGTGGCTGTCGGTTATAGCCACTGCTTCTGACCCCACCTTTTATCGTATCGGTCTCCCGTTCCATCAGAGATTGGACGATAAGGACGAGAGAGTGCATCTGTGTTTAGCTCATACAATTATGCGATTCAAAATAACCTGCGTTCCTGAATTCATTTCTATAAAGATTAGCAGTCGCTGTCGTTGAAATCGACTAGGAATCCATCAACATCAAACGCCTATACCAACCAACTATTTTGTTTCTGTGTTTTTAGGTTGTACTTTAAAATCCCGTCAAGGATATAATTTAACGTAGATCTTACTAGTAGAGGTGACAACAATGCAATGGTCATTTCCACAGAGGCATGGCGATCAGCCTGGCCATGATGATCGGTCGGCTGGGCTCAGTGCTGGGCGCGAATGTGGCGGGCCTGCTGCTGAACGCTTCTTGTGAAACCACCTTTTATCTGTTCGGAGGACTGTTGCTGAGTAAGTTAACTTACTAGGCAGACCCCAGCAAAACGTCTGTGATCGAGAATAATTGTTTATGTATTGTGTCTAATGCACAGGGTCCAACTTAATATGCTGACGGTTTTCAGGACGATCAGACCATCAAACTGAACAACATTATCTAATGGACAAACATCAAATCGCGAAAAAAAATCTTATATCTCATACAAAACTACTGTACCGACTCGACTAAAATGTATGGGACAGCAGATTATTTTCGCGATTTCGGAGTTGGCTCCATAATGAAAGTTGTTTAGTTTCATGGGCTGAAGCACCCCCTTATGTTTCTGTAATGAACAGTTTTCTTAAAATTCTAACGAAGTTTAGTTGATTTTACTCACAGAGAAGTTACACGCTCCCCTTGATTTTCCTCTAACACAGCTAATACAAAATTAAGGTTTCAACGCTTCGTTATCTTTTTTCGTCTTTTTATTTTCTGACCAGTAAAAAGATTAATAATCATGATTTGCAATCTTACTTATCCACTGAATCTACTAGAACTGGCATGATTAAGCTATAAAAATATAAAACAACGAACAATTATCATATCTCTTTTATAAATAAACCGCATTCTGTTATCAATACCTATTAAATATTTTTATTGCATTCCATAATTACAACAAGGTGTTTTATAATTCTTATAGCGATTCTTCGAGCGTATAGCGATTCGCCGCGGATAAGTTTGTGACGTGTCAGAGAATTTCATTCTAGATTTCATATAAAGCATTCTAAAATTCGATTCTTTCGCCTCCTTCGGCTCGTTCGCCGCGCATAAATTAATCAAACAAATAATTTGTGTTTCAGTTTGTGCTGTATCTGCATTCCTACTACCTAAGAAAGAAACAAAAAAAGTGGACGTGGTAATCATAACAACTCGATTGTAGAACACTTTAGAAGCATTTTTAGAAGACATTATATCTTATTAAACTAAAATCTATGGGTGCGTCCACATCTGACGAACGCGCCGCTTGCGAGCGGCTCGCGACCGGCTCGAGAGCTGCGCATTCGCGGCGCGTCCTCAGATGTGGACGCACCCTAAGAAATGTCGGAGGTTGACTGTGAAACGTACGTGGCTGGGTCATAAAAATTTGACGTGAAAAAATGATTTAAAATGTCTCATAAGTAATTATTTATATCTAGTGCTCAAGTAAAAATCAAGATCTCTATTTTTGTATCCAATGAAAATAAATTAGATGTAAAATAAACAGTCTCGAAGAAAATTTGATAATGTAATGTCCTAGCTACCAAATAAAGTAATATTTACTGCAATTATGTTCTATTCATTTACTACCCCAGCCCCAGTAGATACAAAAGGTGTCAACAAAACTGAACAATCTTATCTCATCTCATCTCATGTTACTAATATTATAAATGACAACGTTAAGATCCGAACCTCCAGGTTTACAACAAATGCTCATACTGCATGGCTATTAAAATGTATAACCGGTTGCCAAATATGCTTAAAACATTAAATACAGGTTCTTTTAAAAGACATTTACATTCATTTTTGATAAATAAATGTTATTACCTACTCTGTGAACATTATAAGGTCGATGTTCTCGTTTAACCTAACAGAGTTTATGTTATTGTTTTTTTTTCTTACTTGCACGCCATCCTGTGTGGCAGATTATTTCTGTACTATGCCCTCTTATCCGAGTGCAAGCGTCTCTTTCTTGCAAGCATAAGTTTGCAATTAGCCATCCCGCTCCAATTGAAAGCAGGATCGCAAAAAAACGTGTTTTTCATCAATATCTTTGCTCATGGGTGTTTCTAAGCTCCAAATTCTACTAATTTCACTAGAAATATTTGATGTAAGTATTTAGTTAAGTACAAGAATAAAGTTAAATATCAGCAGTACAATCATAGTATTGAAAAAATATAATAAAAAGGGGTAACTTTGGGATTTTTTTCTATCGAGTAAACTTAATCTAATCGCGTTATTGAGAACCATCGCCTATCCGACAGATCCATAAATAAGACATAATTTCATTTCAGTTCTTGCTTCGAGCTTCCCTAAAGTTAGCCTCGAAGCACCCTCGAAGTGAGGGGTGAGGTGCGGAATCTGAATCGCTTCGGAATGCCCTAAACCCTTCATTCTACCGGGCTCGCACTCGTCATCTCAGCCGATGGATGTCCTCTGCTGGACATAGGCATCCCATCCCCCAAGGATGGTCATAACTCCTAAGGTCCTGCGCTGCCCTCATCCAACGGTTTCCCGCCGCCTTCACCAGGTCTTCGGTCCAACGTGTGGGGGACTACCCTACCTACCCACGCTGCGCTTTCCGGTACGCGGCCGCCACTCGAGAACCTACCGGCCCCATCGGCCATCGGTTCTGCGAGCAATGTGCCCCGCCCACTTCCACTTTAGTTTAGCAATTCTTTGGCCTATGTATATATACTCTGGTTCTTCTGCGGATTTCTTCATTTCTGATTCGATCTCGCAGGGAAACTCCGAGCATAGCCCTCTGCATTGCCCTTTGGGTGACTTTCAGCCTTTTTATGAGGCCTTGAGTGAGCGACCACGTCTCTGTTCCATAACACACAAACTGACACGCTCGCACTGACATGAGGTAAATAAGCTACATAATTGCCTAGCGTCGTCTTCCACGACGATGACGTAAAAATTGGTGGGGAGCAGGGACTGCCCGTACTGTATATGAAGAACTATTTCTTATGCTTCATTTTTATACTTAAACCTGAGGCTTTCCGCAGTAGGAAAAACTAGCGGCGAGTATACAGGGTGAAATTTATATCATTGGCATCCTTTTAAAACTATGATTCTACCCATCAAACTTTTACTATGGGCGCAAACTTATTGGAGCAAAATAAAATCTGCTGTTGCATACATTTGAGTTGAGTAGGCATTATAGTTTAGTATAGAACAGCAGATTCTTTTTTTATTCCTCCCATAGTAAAAGCTGTTCAGTTTTATGGGTAGACTCTTCGTTTAAAAATAATGATAAATGCTAATGATATCAATTTCCCACTGTATTTGCGGGAGATTAATTGTTTTCGTGAGAGCCGTGGTGGTCCAGTGGCGAGTAACCTTGCCTGCTGTGCAGAAGGCGATGGTTCGATCCCCGTCCAAGCCGACTCGTACCAATGAGTTTTTCGGAATTTATGTACGATTTGTTACACCACTGGCTTTTCGGTGAAGGAAAACATCGTGAGGAAACCTGCATGCTTCAATTTCGAGGCGTGTATTGTACCCACTGTCCATTATAAGTGGCGACGGGCTCACCCCCCGTCACACTGGACAGAGTTTCGGTACTACTGGTGAAACGTGGATGTTCTGAGGTTTCAGAATATCTCTGACTTCCCCCTCGGGGAATATAGTCGTGAGCATATGCTGATAATTGTTTTCAGAGTTCGGTCAAAGAAGGCAAACTATTACTGGTATGGTCGTACAATTTATACAATTTAAACACGTGCAACTTTTTTTTGGAATAGTATTTTAATATTGACTCATTACATTTTAAGCTAATACATTACTATTGATACTTCATAATCGTAATATTAAAAATTTCTCATTGCATACAGCCATCCACATTCATACCAATTGTTGTAATATGACACTTAATAAAATAATATCGTAGTAAATAAATGTTTCTTGGAATGATAACTAGTCAGTAAAAAATTGCATAAGATTTGTTCAGGAAGGATCTGCAGTTCCTTTCCAATTTTTTTTTTTTTTTTATTATTGGTGGGTTTGCTCTTGACCCCAATCTAGTCCTCAGGACAAAGATGGGGCCGAAGATGTAGCGAGCTTACCCAGAAGTGCACTGGCACTCCTGCACACTGACGGAACGCAGCAAGCTGCTTGGCGCCAGACTCCGGCAGGAGGGTGGTCGCGAGCCAGGCGGCTCCTTGCGGAGCCTACCACACCGCGTGGGGGATCGTTCAGCCGCCACCACAAACTTGGTAGCTTGTGATGCCGTTGCCCGGGGTGGACCGCTAGGAGGTAGATCCCCAAGATCCCCGAGATTTAGGGTCAAGTAAACTTTTTGTTGGCACAACAATAATCACACTCCAATTCCTATACTTCGAAAGTAGTAAATGCCAAGTAAATTTGAAAATTTGGTCCAGCACCCCAGTACTTTTCAATCACATACTATACGTTTCCTCTCCCTATTATAAACCTTAAGATACAACGCAATAAGACTTACTATACCTCTGCTATGACGACGGCTTCGGTGCGAACTTATCCAAATAAACCTGGATTCCTTCAGGTCCCATTCGATCCTCGATCATTTTCAAGGATATGCCGAACACTTCGTTGGCTATATCCTTGTCCCTAGCTAAGGCGGACTCCTGGCAGTAGAAACAGTTGTTGAAGTATAAGCCGGTGACTCCTACTAGTTCTGCCGCTGTTGACACGTAGACTGTGGTCGACGCGGCCTGTTGCTGTAATTATAACGAATATATTAGTTTAATTATTGGTATCATATCATCAGGTATTGATGTAATTTATTGTAGACATGCTCATTGTGGATTTTGACTACAGCGACCGCTTATTTACAAAAGCATTCTTATGCAGTTTAATTTCAGTGACGTTTATGTCATAGCTTACAGTTAATGTTGACTGTACTAGGGGAAACTTATTTTTGTATGGGAATTTCGCAATACAATTGTATATTTTACAACAGGTACGTATGTTTTGATACTTACGGCAATAGATAGATTTGTGGCTGTTCCTTATAGTTTCAGTTGTGGATGCATAAGCATATGCTCACAACTATGTTCCGTTAGTACACAAAAAAATCTGTTAAGTTATAGCCTGTATCTTATTCGTATACCTGTAAGATCCCACTGCAGGGCACAGGCCTACGGCGTCAACGACGCGTGCCCAATGCGGATTGGTAGACTTCACATTCGCAACAGAATTTCATATTCAGCGTTTGCAGGTTTCATCACGATGTTTTCCTTCACTGAATTAGAGCCTTCGGTATTACGTACATAAGTTAGAAAAACTCATTGGTACATAACATGTCGTCAGCGCGGACTAGAACTGATGATGATGATGATGATACTCACCAGAGACTTGGTAAATGGACGGACGAGGAAGAACGCGAGTCTGAACAGCCACCACGACTTGCTGAGGTTCGTGAACACCATGTTCCCTGGGTGTAGGGAGTTGACACATATTTTTTTACCCCTCCACTCTTCACTGAGGATCTGGAAAATAGTTGAAGAATAAGAAAATAAGTTTAGCTTGACTTGAAACCGACTCCAAGAAAACAAATTGATGTTCTTATACACAACTAGTATTTAAATACTAAAATAACTGTAAGAATGTATACAGACAGTGAACTTTCAACAACCGACAGTGAAACAACTTTCCCGAATACACCTTTAAAGTCATGTTAGTAATTAAAAACTATTGATGTATTTAATTGTCTTTAATTTGTAAAAGACATCAGCTGTCTGTAATAATATTACAAATAAGATAGTTAATTTTTTTTGTTAAAATTGTTTTAATTCACAATTTTCAGTGAAAATATGTTCGACTCAGATATCACTTCAATAGTCGATGTAGTTCCGAAGCGCGTCATCAGATCTTTACCAATTTAAAATAAACACAAATACCAAATCGAGAGTATTTTCTTCAGAACAGAAAAAGAATCATCCAAATCGGTTAAGAAATGACGAAGTAATCGCGTAACATACATACTAAAAAAACATACAAAGAAATTGATAACCTCCGCCTTGTGACCATAATTATGCTGATGCAAAATTTGCAATAAATAAAGAAAAAAATAATTAAAGTAGGTACCTTAGCAGTGATAACATTAAACAATTTTGAATTGTTGTATGCCATCATAGAACTATAATTGTCCTGTGTCATTGAAACATTTTGTTGCAGGAAGACGTTTTTGAGACTTGCGAATCTGAAATTCAATCAAAATACTGCATTTACATGTTTATCAAAACAAAGGTAAGATAAGAGGGTAGCATTTCCTAACGAATAGGTATTAGGTACCGCCGGCTGCTATTGCACCAGAGATGTGCGAGGTAGCGAGGCGGTGGGCGAGGAAACAATCCGCCAATAGCGCGTTCGCTCGATCACGTCATTGGGAAATTGAAGCACTCTCATTGGACGATATTTTTCCACACTGCCCGCGCCGCCTCGCTACTGCTCGCACATCTCTGGTGGAAAAGCAGCCTTAACGCATTTTCTGGGACCAACTGCTTAACAAACCTTCCAAACCAAAAAATGCCGTTTTTTAAAGCCATATTATAATGACCTTAACTAGGTCAAAATTAACAAAGCAACATTTCACAAATTATCATGTTTGTCACATAGTTTACTTTGTATTTGTATCTATATTAACACTATATTGTAAATCTGTAGCTAATCAAATTGACATTGAACAGCCTGAAGAACACATCTCATGAATGCAATAATTTTGATCTTTATAGCATAGAGCATAGTAATAAACACGCGGAAAACATCGTAAGGAAACCTGTATAGGTACCTACTTCAATTTCGAGGCATGCATTGTACCCACTTACCATGAAAAGTGGCGACGGACTCACTCCCCGTCACACTCGACAGAGTTTCGGTACTTTTAGTAAAGTTATATTGTGGATATTCTGAGCTTTCAGAATATCCCAGACTACCCCCTCGGGGAATACAGTCGTGAGCACATGCATACACATGCATGCATTGTACTGAAACTTTCGATTAATTATACGTCAAGATAGAGCCTCACGCAAAATTCTTGTTGGTGTCTGTGAGGCGTCATGCAACTTATCTCTGTGTGCGTGCATAGTGATATCGACCTTGACTGGTTGCAATGTTTTTTCGACACGTTCGTAACTTCGACTGTGTATCTTGACATATATGTACTTAACTTATCAAAGTACCTACTGAAATCCTACCTGTGTGATTCAGAAGCAACAAATACAACTCTAGAGTTTTTCTTAAGCAGGGGCTCCAACAATAAGGTGAGGTACAAGTGGCTGAGGTGGTTAACTTGGAACGTCTGCTCAAGTCCGTCTTCTGTCTCCGTGTATGGAAGACCAAATACTCCCCCGTTTAGAATCAGAATGTCTAGTCGGCTGTAAATATGGAATAAAAAACCTCATGTAATAATCCTCACTAAACAAACTTTTGTAATGTAAAAAATTATTCTAATGCCTTCATTTGTAGAATGTGTGCAAAAGTGTTTTACTTTGAACTCTATTTTGAATATTAGATAGATAAAAGCATCCCTTGCAAGATGATAAATGTATACCAGGGTGTAAACATAAATGCGTTACATATTTTAGGGGATGCTTCGGACCTGAACAACTGGCTATGTAGCCACAACACCAAACAAAAAGAAAAGAATGTATTGTGGGTCCATCGTGGGTGGGAAATAATGGCTGTCAAACTTCTTGAGCAAGGCCTTGAATGCACAGAAACAAGATTTGTGGCGAAAACTCACCCCCCGAATTGTTCCATACACTTGAGTCAAGTAACATCTATGCTACTTGACTCAGGTGTATGGAACAATACATTTTTGTGATTTAAATTTTGGTTCTATGATCTGAAGCATACACTAAAATGTATAACGCATTTAAGTTTACACTCTGTATTTGTATACGCTTACAAGTAGCCTATTAAGAGTCATTCTAATTAATGACAGAACAAACTTACTCAGATAACAAAGCCTTCACTGCCAATGCACATTTCCTAACACTCTGCAATGACGCCAAATCTAAGTGCAAGGCTTTCAAGTTTTCCTCCGAAGCTTTAGTCTCCTTCACAATATCTTCTATAGCTTTTTGAGTGGCCTCCATGTTACGGTTGGCAAAGAGCACGCTGCAGCCATGCCTGGCTAATGATTTAGCAGTTTCATAGCCTATTCCAGCATTTGATCCGGTGACTAAGGCATATTTCCCTGATAGGTCAACTCCGTGTAGGACCTGGAATTTTGAAAGATGTATGATTTAGTGACTGAAAATGATGGTTTTTTAATAGTAGCTAGACCATTAGCTTTATGGCTTTTATAGATGGACCACATACAGCAGGCAGTAACATATTTTCTGATAGAGATTTTCAATTACGAGTGTGATGTATTTTAACTATGAAATTTTGGAACAAAAATTAATTCTTTAGATAACTTTGAAAAATATTATATATACATACAGAGTCCAACTTAATAATTGACACTTTTGTAAGGGGAGGATCAGACCATCAAACTGGACAACTTTTTCTATGAGACCAACACATCGAAATCGCGAAAAAAAAATCTGCTGTCCCATACATTTTGCTTGAGTAGGTTTGCAGCTTTGTATGGAGCAGCTGATTTTTTTTCGCGATTTCGATGTTGGTGCCGTAGAGAAAGTTGTTCAGGTTAATGGTCATCCCCTTAAAAAAGTGTCTGCATATTAAGAAGGACCTATATAAAGAAAGAACTGATTTGGCAGGTAGTACCCATATTTTCGTTATTATTAGCAAGGTCAGATTCTCAACAAGGTTTCTGCTGACCTTCTCAGACCAACCACTTATTTGAGCTTGGATGTGTTGACCCAACTGTATTTGCACTCCGAAACACTCCGAAATCATGTATGCAATATACAAAGAAGAATATGAATCATGATAATCTCTATCTACTTCTAAAGAGATGAAGGTTGGCTTTACAATTTCTTGGTAGATTCTAAACCTATACAGGGTGAAATTGATATCATTAGCATCCTTTTAAACTAAGAGTCTACCCATCAAACTGAACAACTTTTACTATGGGAGCAAACCAATCGGAGCAAAAATAAAAATCTGCTGTCCCATACTAAACCGCACCCGCCGCCGCTGCCTACACGACTCAAATGTATGGGACAGCAGTTTTTTTTTGCTCCGATTGGTTTGCTCCAATAGTAAAAGTTGTTCAGTTTGATGGGTAGACTCTTAGTTTAAAAGGATGCTAATGATATCAATTTCACCCTGTATAAGTGAACAGATATTAGGTTTACTAATTGGACAGCTAAGGTCTACATTGAAAATTAGAAACACAAATTATATTCACCTGAAACGCAGTAGAAGATGCATCAAATCTCTGGCGAAAATCATGGACATGTTTCTTCTCTTCCTTAGAGAATGCCAATCTTGGATCTATGTATGTCTTATTGCCTGTTTCCCTTTGAACGTAAATTGTTTCTCCATTATCATCAACAGTTTTCGACCAACCAAAGGGAAGGTCTTTAGGTATAATTTTTTTACGACCTGTCCGAGGATGGGTCCATTGGATTTTTTTAGTACACGTACTGTGAGGAGGAAAAGAACAGGTTTAATTTAGTTTATCTTTCCAGCCACGTTCAAATGAAGGAAAAGATTATTTAGAAATAATGACCACAAAAAAACCGACTTTACAAACAACTGGAAGCACTAAGTATAACAATGAAGACAACATGGCCAAGTGTGAGATGGACTCGCACACGGAGGGTTCTAAACGACCATAAAATATAACAGAAAATCATTGTTTTTTACGGGATCCTTAGCGCGAGACCAACCACCCTTAATTTTTACTTTTTCTTTTTTATTAATTCATCACATTAGCAAATCATTTAGTTCCTCTCACTCTACTAAAATACCTGCATAGTCCAGAACAGAACATATTTAAATGGACAAGTAAATATGACACTCTCTTTCTTTGCCCGACTATCTCTTTCTCTCTTTTTTTCTCTGGGGCATATTACACACATCAATATTATCGTGATCCAAGTATTGATAGGCCTATTACACGTATCAATATTATCATGATCCACACTCGTAGCATGCACGTCTTTTGTCACGTTCGCTCGCGTGCAAATCGAAAGAGAGCGAAGGTGCGATCCAGCTGAATACTGATAGATCGTATCACGAAGCGCTTATACTTCAATATTATTGATGGGATCGCGCGGATCACAGGATTTCTGGACATTCTGTGATATTATCACGATCCTGCGATACGGCATATTGCACTATCAGTATTATCACAGGATCATGATAATACTGATAATGTAATATGCCCTTCTGACTATCCCCTCGGAGAACATAGTCGTGATGCAGGCACTACACTCTCGCGAGAACTTCTCGGTGAGAACTTTCAAAGGAAAATAACTACGGCTGAACATGGAACAGGCTATAGTAAAAAAAAGAACGTACTTGACAAAGTAAACATTGCCGTCCTCAGTCGGTTTCTCTTCCCAGCCAGGAGGCAGATCATCTTCACTGTCGGAGTCCATGATATTCTGCATTTTCGCCAGATATTCGAAGAGTGCAGATACGTAGTATGTAGTGTAGTGAGTGCCCGTGCCACTAGGAATCAGACCTTGGAATCCTAATTATTATTTTATTGCCGGTTTTTTCCAACAAAAACAAGATCTATGCATGACATTAGCAAACTCGTTTTGTTTTTTAGAAGTTAGAAGTTTCCAACAGTGTGACCATTTTTAAACTGATGATCATGCTACGCTGTTGGTCAAAAACTGCTAAATCCTGCTAAACATTTTTATAAAAATGCTATAATCATGCTAAAAGTTAAATCATATTTTAATGCAAATGAAGCAATAATTGAGTTGATAAATTATATTTATTTATTTATTATTTCGTAAATCAATCAAAGATTACCATAACCAATGAAAAATGGGTTCAGTGGTCGGCATTTTAACCCACCCTTTTTTATTATTCCATTATGATTATGTGACTGATCTAGATGCCGAATCTAACCTTAACTCAAAACCCAACAACTGGACCCTTTTCGCGTGGACGCCCACATATTTATCCACAGACTTAGGTAGGTAGGTACTATAATATGTAGTTACAATTAAGTCTGTGTATTAAGTAATCCGTGTCATGGATCACTACCAGAAGTGCGATTTTTGAACATCATACGAGCGATTCGGCAGTAGAAAGATGCATAATCTCCATAATAATTTTGACACTTTCTACTGCAGATTCACTCGTATGATGTTCAAAAATCGCACTTCAGTGCCGCGGTGACCGCGGTTACAATATTCACCAATCAATTTCGTACAATCTGCCTGCACTTCCAATGCTAAAAAAATATTATGACGTTAACAGGTGCATATTTAAAAAAATCTGACATGGGGAATTCAGGGAATTCATCTAGAACGGTACTAAAGAGTTGTCAGTATAAAAAAGACATACAGTTATTAAAAATGGTAGGTACCTAAATATTGGTATGCGTTTCTCGAGTAAATAGCCCAGTTTACTGAGTAAATGCTGAATCATGCTAAATTCTTGCTGAGGTTTTAGGCGATCCTGCAAAAACTGCTAAATTTTTCAATCCTGCGACAAAATCTGCTAAGCCCTAATTTGGGGCCCCAATCCTGCTAAAATCGCAGGATCCTGCTAAAAATGGTCACACTGGTTTCCAATGAGGACTTACTTGAGGAGTTTTCTTTCTGTCAAACGTAGTTCATCATACAGGCGATAGATGGCGTTAATAAAAGGTTTGAGGGATGAGGGATTCTCAGAAACCCATTAAAAAGAAAAAGTAGTTCCTAATGGCTCGATAGATGGCGTTGACGAGACAGGGGCGAGCGACCTTGCAGACAATAAAATACAAATAAAATAGTACAAGTGTAAGAATTTGTGTTTTTAAGTAAGCAGCAAAATATGAGCATATATTTCGTCAACGGATGCGTCTGACTCAATGACATGCATTTTTGTTTACGTTTTGGCGTGAAACAGTCGCGTTTGTTGGGTATTCTGAGGTTTTTTTTTTTCTGAAACGAGGAACGGAGATACCAAAACCCTAGTGCATAAATTTACACTCTAGATTAAGAGTGTCCGTATAGCTAGCGTACACATGAAAGGGATCAAGCTAGGATTAGTCTCAAAAAATAGTGCCTAAATAGTGCCTAATTAGTACCTAGGTCAAATAAATAGTGCCTCTATACTTTACGAGATATCGATTTTTTTTACCTGGTACGCTAGCTTGACGTCAAGGTAGCGTACACATTTTCTGTGGCAAAAATGGCTTGCATTACAGCAACGACTTTACACTCAAAAAATAGTGCCCAAATAGTGCCCTAGGGCATCCAAAATCTCATGAGGCTAGGTCTTCAGGGAACGGAGATATAAATAAGTCTTTTGAATGAAACACGGAGCTGGCGTTGCGCTAGCGTACACACGATTTCATACAAAAGTTCTTACAGAAGGAAACGTTTCTTTTTATAAAAACTACATCAAATAAATAGTTCCTGAAATAGTGCCTCTGCCAGTACCAATATTACAAGTAAAAGCGTAGTGAAACAATATAAACAATCAATGCAAAGTTCTACGTACAAATGTATTGGCAGTTCAATGCTGTGAAATCGCTTATAACACACAAAAATGAACTCTATTAACTCCTAATTACTAATAAGCCAACTCTAAACTTGCTTGAATGAAAATAACGCGCCATCTCTCGGTATGAGATTTTACTAAGATTATAGAAGATTCTAGTACGTAGAACTTTGCATTGATTATTTATATTGTTTCAATACACTTTTACTTAAAATGTTAGTACTGGCAGAGGCACTATTTCAGGCACTATTTATTTGATATAGTTTTTATAAAAAGAAACGTCTTCTTCTGTAAGAATTATTGTGTTAAGTCATGTGTACGCTAGCGCAACGCCCGCTCCGTGTTTCATTCAAAAGACTTATTTATATCTCCGTTCCCTGAAGACCTAGCCTCATGAGATTTTGGATGCCCTAGGGCACTATTTGAGCACTATTTTTTTATTGTAAAATGGTTGCTGTAATGCAAGCCGTTTATGCCACAGAAAATGTGTACGCTACCTTGACGTCAAGCTAGCGTACCAGGTAAAAAAAATCTATATCTCGTAAAGTATAGAGGCACTATTTATTTGACCTAGGTACTAATTAGGCACTATTTAGGCACTATTTATTGGTACTAATCCTAGACCAATCCCTTTCATGTGTACGCTGGCTATACGGACACGATTAAGAGCTATATCGTGGTGGCTTATGGAACAGCAATAGTTTGACTTTTGCATACTAAAAGACGGTTTGTTTGGCAATGATTCTATAGGATTGACAGCTTGCCAAACACAAAAACCAGCCACGGTGACCGAAACAAAAATAATGTTTTGTCTTTTTTGTTTACATAAGGTTTCACAACTGGCTATCTCGCTCTCGATTTCTTGGCTCCATCTTTCAGCGTAAGCGAAAATTTATAAATCTATGCCCCTGTGGGATCTTCTTTGCAGGGGGAGGACCTAAGAACAAGAAGGGAGGACCGTCTTTTGAAGATTATTTCGGAAGATGGCAGCACATTCTATGCAAACTGCAAGTATAGTCTGGGGATTTTCTGACCGCTAGTAGTATTAAAAAGTAAAAACTTAGTTCAGCAAGGTTCGATAGATGGCGTTGACTTGACACGTTCTTTATCTGTGGAAAATAAAATGGCGTCTGACTGACATTTGTGTGTGTGTCAAGGGTAAATAGTGAAGAGAAGAAATAAAACTAATTGTATGTGTTATAATTATTGTAGAAGATAATTATCATTTGTTTAATCTTTTCAAATTATGTCCGCGCGATAGTGTAATATGTTGTTCCTGCAAAAATCTATGTTTACCGTTCAATAGGACGATGTTAGTTCGGACGCTCCCAACGGTCATTGCATTTTAGGTAAATTATGAAAAACCTGTTGTTTATAACATGTTAGAAACGTTGACTATAGTTATGTGTGCTATAATAATGATAAGTTAGTGTAAAACAGCTTTCAAGATGGGAGAGAAGATGAATAGAGAATACTTTGCCTCAGGGTCTGCAGCCTTCAATTTCAATAATGTGGTAAGTCCTTTATGTTACACTTTTACCTGTGTCTTGGCACTGTATACTTGTACATAATTACAAGTAATGATAGGCACCAGTATGTAGTTAACTATTGAACAATAATGTTCGTACTTTTACTTGTTTTATTGAATGAAAGGACAAAAGTATTCTTCATTCAAGGTTAATGCATTTCAGTTGGTCATAAAACAATTTTTCCTCGTACACGAGTTGTGGCTTAAGGCTATTGAATTGTTTACAGAAGTCAGTCAGAACAATATTCTTTAAAAACATTGCTCTTCGATCTGGGTCAGTCTGATAAAAATTACAATGGCTTCTCACCATAAGATAAAATGTAGGGGTAGATAAATAATATAAAGCAAGATATAAAAGTGCTGCTTGATAATTCACACTTATGACAAACATTTATTAGAATAAGCAAGACGTCAATAGTATACAGTTGCTATCTTGCTTTGTATCTATTTGGAGGCTTTTCGCTATGTCCATTGATTGAGTATTTTATAGATTCGCTGAGCGCATATATGGAGATATCAAGATATGACAAAAATGTATGAAAAATCATGCCTTTGCCTGACTAAGTTGCAAGATTTTGCCACATACAAAGGGACAAGCAACATAAATTTTCTCTTGCTTTTGCAATTAGCATATAAGCCTGTCTCATTTTCGCATCTATTATTATTTCTATGCCTTTTCTATTTTCTAGTAATTCTATGGTTATGTCACTAGTATAACATTGAGATTTGGTTGATTTGCTTGAAAGTGGTTACATTTGGTTAAAATTAAACATTTATTTGAAAAATTTATTTAGGTACAAAATGTCTGAATCAGCAACAAATGCAAGACGGAAAGGCGGCTTTTGTTAACTATTATTACTTGTCTTTAGTTACAACTTGTTGCTTTTCACCTAATTATAATAGAGTTCTTATATGGCATAGTATAAGAAAGATTATTGTCCTAAGGTAATACAGTATGGACATTCCCTGCCCCCCTAAGGTAGGAAGTGTGGCAGAAAATAAAATAGTAGACAATGGTGTATTCCTGTCTCACTCGCAATCTTTCTGTATCACACATGCTTACCTCTAGTATCTTTTTCCTATTTGTATTAACTGACCGCCAAGTTTCCACTTGCCTATGGCTTATATATACTTTGACTTTGACTTTGACTTTGACTTTGATTAGCTACAGATCCTTTGTATTTAACTATTCTCCATCTTTTTTGTTCACTTCATACACTTTCATCATCACACTAGCAAACAGGGTATTTTCCAAAGGTGAATAAAAAAATAAAAGTTCATGGGTCCTTCTTAATATGCTGACACTTTTTTAAGGTGATGATCAGACCTTCAAACTGAACATCTTTCTTTATGGCACCAATAACGAAATCCTGAAAAAATCTGCTGTTCCATACAAAACTGCAAACTTACTCGAACCAAATGTGAACAAAAAGTGTCAGCTTATTAAGACAGACCCTGTATTTCATTCATAAAATTTGAAACTGTTTCGATTTTTATGTCTTTCTAATACATGTTTGTAAATAAGACAGAGTGTTATTGATTATAAACATGTTACAGCCATGTTGTGCTATTTCGAATCAAATTAAAGATTGAAAAATTTGTCTCGGGCGGGACTTGAACCCACGCTCTTCCAAACCCCCTCCACGTCCCCTTAAGACGTAACAGATTGAAAATTTCGTTCTCTGGGTAGTGGGCTCGGTGTTGTAATTGGTTAGCACGTTTCCCCGGTTTGGAAGAGTGGGTTCAAGTCCCGCCCGAGACAAATTTTTCAATCTTTAATTTACGACAGGGTATATTTCAAATATCATTGATTATAAATGTTACAGCCATCATGTTGTCAGTGTCAATTTTTCAATCTTTAATCTGAGAATTTGAAACTTAAATATGTTGTTACATACTAACTGGGGTGCTTCTGACCATAAAACTGAACAACTTTCACTATAGGATGAACATTGAATTGGCAAAAAAATCTGCTCCTACTTTTGTAGCTATTGACATTTTCTATGGACATTAATGTTTTTATTTCGTGTTTCTAGTCCCAACATAAAGGGGCCTATTATTCACCTTAAACGCAGTTTCATACATTTTGCTCATGGTTGTTGGATGCCATGCAGGACTGCGACAACATTCACTATCCGATATTAGCTAGCCGATCGGACTACAGTGAATGGGTTCCCTCTAGCAAAAGTTGTTCAGTTTGTTGGTTGATGCACACCATAAAGTTATGTAACCAGTGAACGCAAATAAAACAATATTGTAACGCATATAAGTTTACACCCTGCCGCTAGTCTCTATAAGCGTTGGATACTACGCAATTACATGTAAATCCCAAAAAAAAATCTCAATATTTTCTGGGTAATAATTTTTCTCAATATTTTCTGTCGTTTTCTCAATTATTTGTTATTTATTGTGATGAGTAACGAAAATGTCGAAGACTATGAGTTGGTTGGTATGGATAAGAGTGTATTAAAACAATGAAACTTTAAATCTTTTAGTTAGAAATTTTACTCAACATTAAAAATCAGCTTGGATAATTATCAAAGAAAATAATTATCTTGATAATTAAGAACCCTGCTATTAAGATAAAAACATAATGTATTTCATGCATTTGACTGTTATAAGTTTTCTATCAAAGTTGGAGCCATCTTAATAAAATGTAGTCCACATTACCATGTCAACAAACACGAAAGTTGAACACCATTTTTTAAGTAAATAAATAAGTCAGGGTGTGAAAGTGTAATGTTAAAAGAAAGAATGACATGAAAGCTGGGTCGTGTGATTCTAATCAAGTAGGTAGATTTTGTTCTTAATTATCGTTACCTGGGTAGATCAACTATTTTTTGTCCATACCTAGTCCCAGTCATCTGCATGAAATTTTCTCAATGTTCAGGCTCAGGCTCAAGCTCAGGTTTTGCGTGCCCCAAAATTTTATGTTTGTTGAATAACTAAGGATTGCATTTATTAAACACACACACGGTTTTGCAAAATGACTTGAATTTTACTTGAATTTTGGCGGTTGTCCGATGGACGCTTTATTTCGTTGTCCCCACGCTTTTTGGTCTATCGGACAACCGCTAAAAACTTCTAGTAGTTCAATACAGATGGTGCAATGCACATGTGTGTAGAAGAATCATATCATTAGATACAATATCTATCTTACAAAATTAAAGAATGTCAAGAAAAAAGGAATAAAAACTTTTTTTTATACAGTACCGTGAGGACAAAAAATAGTTGATCTACCCACCTAACAGATTTAAAAAGTTTAATCCAGCACAATATTTCTGAGATTAAATCAAAGGGTATTTTTAGTAATCAAAAGTCATTTATTACAATATATCTTTACAATCTTTATTTAACCTACTATTTTTTTTAATACCTCGTTAGTTCATTTTAAATTAAAATAAGCTGTTATCTTAAAAAAACAAACAAGTATGGCTGGTTTTGGAAATTTTTAACTGAACACATGTATTTTGCAAGCAAGCAGGAAGCTTGCTTGAATATTTTACTGAAATAAAAAAACAAATGTAATATGTAAATGATAATGAAGCCTCATTCTCAGTCATCTTCCATGACATTGTTTATGAAATGTCAGCATAGCTTAGCTTCAGTTAACATAAACATTGCTTTGACACTTCGTATGCAGTCTGCAGGATCATTGTGATTTAATCTGTTATGAATGACTGCCATTCTTGTTTTAAAATACTTACACACATTATGTTCTACTTTAAGTAAACATTCTTCCATTAAATGGATTTGAAACCGTATTGCAGTATACACCCTCCCTGAGGGTAGACCTGTGCCCTGCAGTGGGACGTATTATAGGCTATGATGATGATGATGAGTGCAGTATGACTACATAATTATACAGGGTCCAACTTAATATGCTGACACTTTTTTAAGGGGATGATCAGACCATCAAACTGAATAACTTTCTCTATGGGACCAACGTCGAAATCGCGAAGTCGAAGCTGTCCCATACAAACCTGCATGGGCGCAATGTATGAGGCAGTTGATTTTTTTCTTCGCGATTTCGATGTTGGTCCCATAAATAAAGTTGTTTAGTTTGATGGTCTGATCATCCCCTTAAAAAAGTGTCAGCATATTATTAAGAAGGATCCTACATAAGTCACAGTGGTCCTTACACATACAAAGTGCTAGACAAGACAATACAATACACTCATAAAATATGATGAATGAACTGTATGACTACCATGATAGTAAAGAAAAAACCAGTTAGATACTATCAAGAATGCATAAAATATTCGCTGAAAATGTCCCTCCACAATTCGTCAGAAGCATAATTCGCATTGTATTTGTGTAGTAGGTGGTGCTTGGATAGCCTTACGGTAAGACCCATCGATCCCTCGCCATTGTTAGATGCGCTTCGTCGAACTGCCTGATTACCAAGCGAGACGTGGCCAGCACTGTTACGTCTACAATCCACCGCAAAACTTGACCAAACAAAAAACTTACCACGGTGTAATTCCTAGGTAATTGCAAATAGCTGCTTTGGGCAACATTCACTCAGGAACCTGTCCTTTTGTTATGAATTCTTATTCCTAGAAATAAGTGATAAGCTTTTCTTGACGTCGGAGAGATTCAAGGTCACTTTTGCCACTTACTTTACAGTAAATCGGCCATGCCCTTAATGCAGCAAAGCGTACTAAAATGTAAAATAACCTACTCTACACTCTGTTGTAAATATAATATAATCTTAACGACAATCACGACGAATGCTTAGTACCTCGTGTTGGTAGGTTGGTACCTCGTCTCGCCTGTAACACTAGCATTGATGCGTTATCACTTTTATATGCAGCACACAGACGCACATTTCTTATAAACCAAGGAAAGCAAAGTGAAACTCGAGATTTCTGATTGTGACTCGATTGCGCTGAACCGGCAAACTTGCTACCGGCGTTATAATTGAAAATTATATTCCTGACTTATGACGTCCTGCCCTGTGAAAGTGAAGTCTTCTATTTATCTAGCTAACAGAAATTGCGTATCATTAGGTGAAGTTAAATACTGGTTGCGATGTCGTTCTTTGGTTCCGAGTGGTTCGGCGCGGGAAGTAAAAAAATAACATTCCATTGTTCACAATTTTCTATTTTGCCAACAGTCTCGGCTTCACCGATGAACAATAGTATATGTTGATCCCACGCCGAGACAATGCGATGTGGGGCAAGCAGCTGACACAATTTAATTTGCGCGAAATACAGCACTCGTGTATTTAATTATTGTGCACTGTAATCATTTTACTCTCACGCTTCCACTGCACATAAGCGATAATAAATTAAGCTTATTGTTATCAGTTGCGGCTGTATGGGAAATCATATTGCATTAAACCTTCCCGTCCCCTTGTTTGTCTTTGCTCAAAGTTAGGAAAACTCGACTGTCTTATACGGACTATACCACGCAATAATACTCCAAAAACTAAAGCTCCCATTTTGTCTTTTAAAATATTTAAAAAAAACTCAAAGAAATTCACATACATAAATAAAGAGCAACAAAAAGTCTAGGTTTTGGGTGTATTAAACATGTAAAGGCACAACGAAAGATAAAACACATTTTTATAGCGCAAAGGTCGCATGTCGATGGTGAAGCTATCCGTACCAGGGTACCATGGGCAGGCAGGTTGCGTGAACGCTCCCCCAACCTTGCGGCTTTAGGTCGCTGCCTTTTGGCTGCCTCATCGCCTGCTGCATTCCACTAAAACAAGAGTGCGATGAAAACTGTCCTAACTATTCTGAAAATTAGCCTTCATTGACGTACTACGGATATATACATATTATATGACATTACAAGGATTCGCATTGTTGAATGATAATCCTCGAATATGTCTTATTTTTATTTAGCCTGATGTAAGTCCCAGTACTGGGCAAAGGGTTCCCTCTTCTCTTCCAATCTTGTGGAACCCTTGCAAGTCATTCCCAAAAATTTATCAGGAACTTCTTATCGCACCAACTTATGTTAACTTAATTTTACTCATTATGTAGGTACTTAATATTTTTTGATAGCTTTTAAACTTTCTGATAAAATTGTTATCTTTCAAGAAGTATTTTTTAAAGTTCCGATAAAATAAGTGTTCCAAATATGTTTTCAATAAGGTAACCACAATAGACTGGTGGTAATGGTAATACAGTTTCGTGAGCACTCGATATAAACATTTTATAGGTACCTAACCGATATCGCGTGTTTGTGGCAAAACCTATCTACCTAGTTGGCAATGCTCCCCGTTCAGTTTGTCAGCCAGTTTGGTTTGGGCTTGCGAAATACTTGCTGCCTTATGACGTGTCCTCATTGTTATAAATTACTCTATTTATTATGCTGACTATGACAAAACTATATGACATTATTCGATCTTTCTTGCGTACATAAAATTTTCTATATTCCTTTTGTCGGAACTATTAAGATTTGGAAGCATGGGACACCCTATTTTAAACAGTGCGGACTCTAAAAGTGGGACGGTGAAAAAAGTATCGTTTCCAAAAAAGAAAGTGCGGAAAACGGTGCGTGGTCAACGAATGTAAGAATTCATTTAGATTCGTCTAGCATTGCACTTGGTCACTATCAGAATTACGCACTACACTTTGTCACTCATGTTATCACGTTTGTGAAAACACAATTTTTACTCCGGTTAAAAAAAAACTTAACTCTAAGGCCCGATTCGACCAAGCGCGAGTAAATTTTATTCTTAGATTAAGTCGCCGCGCCGGTTACTATAGAGTAAACTGATTTTGCGTTTTACCAACCCTAATATAAATGAAATGTCAATGTCACATAATTAAAAAAAATATAATAAAAAGAAACCTAACAAATTAAAACTGTATAACCTCACATTGCACACGGATACAACGACCTCTTTCTTTGGGTGAATTATACATTCGTTCTTTTAGTACGGGGTGTGTAAACACCAAAAGTAAAATTGTTCCTTGTATAGTTACTTTTCTATAAATCTAAGTTTGGTCGAATCCGGCCTAATTGGTTAATATTATAGTCCGCAAAATATATGTAACCATGTGGATACTTAAACATGAAATACCTATGTTAGAACATTACTTGCTGTAAAAAGCTGTCTGTGACATATCATGCATGTCATCATCAATTCTGCTTGCGTCATTTACTCGTTCGATTCCAATCAATTTTTTACCTTATTTCTATTGCATCAACTAATTTCGTGTTACATCGATACTTTGAAATATAAGAGAATCCGTGTTTCCATTAAAACGTAATGTATTTTGCGCAATTGATTCTAATAGCTTTTAGTCAGTAGTAGACGTTTCCCTGTCCAAAGTTCAAATGGATGAGATTCACGGTGTGAGACGTTTGACTGATTTATGCGTAGCCTTATTAATCGTGTGATTAAACCCCGAGTTGTTGACCGATCGTTCTTAGGTTAAATTCGAGACCTTTATCTTTCTACGAATACATTCACTCTCCAACTTTTATTACTGAGTTTAAAGCACTTACATCAAAGTATACTCAAACGACAAGCTCAAAAGTCGGGAGCCTACTTTCGCTTGAATTATCGATAATGTTTGTATCTAGTTGACCGTTAACATTACAATGTGATACAAATAGCAGTCTATTTGAAACGATTATAGTTTAACTATCTGAAAGTTTTTATTCGACAGTTTTATTCTGTAATGGTAGTATTGTTTTCTAACCGCAATATGTCTATGAATAGTTTTATCGATCAGTTGAATACATCGTCATTACGATGTAAGATGAAAGCTTGTGTTTCACATTGCGTGTCTAAATGACTACACTGTAGTGTAATTCACTATCTAATAGTAATTAGATGCTTTCTCTGACTGAATTTCCGATATGTTGAGTTACTTATGAAGTGTTTAGCGCCTTTGTTTGATAAAATGTCTTTTGAAAACTTCCTCTTATTTTTCAACAAGGTACACAATTTCACCACTAGTAATAATAAAGTGGCCTTTTGTTAGAATTCTCCATTAAATTGAGAGCAAAACATTACTGATTCAAGCAGAGAGAATTTCCGAAGCTTACTTTGTTCACAATACCTTTGAAGGGCCAACTTCAGATTTTGAAACGCTACAACTGTTGAAAGGGAACTCTTGTAACTTGTTTCTATACAAGTAAATCACAAATAAAATAAACATGATGTAATATCATATTGTTTCAATTCCTGAGATTGGTTAATGATTAATGAAGTCATTAGTTTGCCTGTGCTTAGATAGGCATCTCTTAGTTTTATGTTTGCGCATTAGGAGCTGGCCTAGCGGGCGAAAACGGATTTCTAAACAGCCCGCATTTCCGTGTCGTCACGCTAGTTGGCTGCCGTTGTCACCGCCACCCACTACCTGTCACGACCCGACGTGCAAACCTCATATCTATATGCAAATGCTTGTTTTAATATTATATTTTCTCCGTGCATTCACCTGGACTTCTATTATTCAGACGGTAGAGCGGCTACTAACTTAGTAACTCTTCCAATTCACACTGGGTTCTATTCAGTGTTGCCAAATTAGCTCCTTTATAGCTAAATTTAGCTCCATTTTCAACTAATCAGCTCCAAAAAATCATTTTTAGCTCCTTAGCTCTTAAATTTGTAAATTCTAGCTCTATTCCATTATATATTATTTGTTTTGTTTTCCTTACAATTTAGATGTGTATGATACACATCACAGTGTATTCCGAATTTTCGAACGCAGCCGGAAGAATAAACACACACATTTAATTAATCTGAGACACACATACACAAAATTACTCTTTAGTCTATGATTTGGATTGCAGGATACCGGGATTTCCCCCAACAAATTTTGTTGGCTTCGTGTTTAAAAATATACTGTGTTGATTTTTTTGTGTAGCTGCAGAAAAACTTACACCATATTCATGTAGAAAAGTGTAATATTCCAAAAAAATTCATCGAGTAAACGAAAAAAAGGTTTTTTTTTATTTAGCTCTTTTTAACTAAAATAATTAGCTCTTTTTTAGCTCTTTTTTCATTACCAACTAGCTCCTTTTCCAAATGCAGTGTTGGCAACACTGGTTCTATTAGCATACTTGCCTATCTTAATTATTCGCTGTTATAAATCATCTACGAAGTGTAATTAACTAAAAGCCTTTGTACAGGAGACAGGTTACTTCTGTACTTCGTTCTGGTTGGCCTTCAAACTTCGAACCTGAGTAGGTTTCAGCTATTCGATACTCTCCCACACATTGCATTAAATTTCAAGTGGTAGGTATGTGCAAATGTGAAGGCGTCAGGCCTTATGAGATAAATAACTTTAATGACAATAATTATGTACACACGTGCTATAATAGCATTTGTAGTTCTAATTATAGAATACAATAGATAGCACTAGTCACGCAATTGCTATATAAAGTGTTGGAGCAATCAGCAGTCATCACAGGAAGTACTAGATTTACACTACAATATTATCGCGGCAAGCTAGCTAGAGAGATTACAGTTCAGACAAACAGGATATGTTCTACTCATAATCATGCGTACGCACTTATCACGATACTTACAGCGCCGGTTTGTCTTAAAAGGCAGCTTCTGTTCATGATGACCTGAAGACTTAGGCTAAGAAGGTGTATGTCCAAATTTAAGCCTTTAAAAGCCAAAGATCCTTTAAAATATGTTAAACCAAGTGCGTCTCTGGTTTTATAATGGTAACGAACATTCATCTCTAGCATAAGACAATGCATAACATAGATAACTTTTAGATAACCCTGCGTCAATGCATGATATACAACAATTATCTAATCGTAAATAACATCAGATTGAGCCCAATGAGTAGTTATTATAATAGTGATAGTTAACAATTGATTGAATAATGCACAGTTACGTCATTCACTCACCGAATCGATGTCTTATCTCAATCAACCAGTCTATGATACTATCTTCTGTCATCTTCTATATGACTACTATTTATGATCGGTTACTTCGTGACAATTGTTGGAATCTATGGATCTATCGTGTTCGTGACTAACACATTATACAACAATAGCCCAGTCATTTTACGATTTGAACCGGGACTAATAGATATTTTTCGGTAAGTATATCATTTAAGAACCAATTTTAGCCTATATCTACAAAATAAAAAAACACGACAGCAGCAGCCCCTAATAAAAAAATACATTTTATCTCGATATACACACTTTGAAACACGGAGTAAATAGTTTTGTGTGCTTAGAAAGCTTTGAAGATATTCTAAAGAATATTTTTTTAAATTTCAATGGCTATTTTATTGCTCAAAAGTCATTTACATATATTTTTGAATCTAATTAAAATGCATGCATTGGTATTATATTATTGCGCAGCGAAATTAAAAAAAAAAAAAAAAAAAACTTTTTCAGATAGTCTTTTTTCAATAAATGGTGCCGGTTACAGTTTAAAAGTCCCATACATAATTACTTCCCACCCAAACAAAACTCCGTAAATTGACTGGGCTACAAATGACTTTAAAAATACTTCTTGTATAGTCTATTTTGTATCAATATTTTCATAATGTGTACTTAACAATTCTTTGTTTGTTCGAATCATTGGGTAAATTACATTCAGGTAAAAAATGCGTGCAAGTGAGAAGGCTGTATTTTTTATTATTACCACACAATCACAAGTGCGATAAAGACAGCAAATCTAAAGTATGTTCAAACAATGAATTTGAATTCCTTTCTCAAGTCAAAGCTATCTTGTACTTGTTATTGATTCGAACAATATCCTAAACGAAATCGTTATCAATATAATAATCAATCTCACTGAATTATAAGGGACGTAAGAGGATTACAAATTAATAACATCGTTTATGATAATGGTAACTAATGCACGATTAATTAGCCATTCACACACAATGCGTAGTTGACTGATAATTCAGTAGGAGGATATAAAATTATTTATTAGTATCATTTCACTTAAAAATGTTTTTCTATTTCGGTCGGTGGTATACAATGTGAATGTGATAGGTATCGCATCGGCTATGAGCCCATAGACTTTCTGCATCCCTTGCTTGGTACGCTGAAATTACATTACAAGTTCCAATTTAAATTGATTATGAGCTAAATCTTTCTTTTGCAGTTTTGTAGAGGATAAGCTAATCACCTATCACTTTTTGACTCATCTTTCTATCATGTAGTCCGGAATAATGTCAAAAGTGAATCTTGTTACACGCATAAAATGTTTGTGGATAGTTTTATCGCGACAGCCATTATGCTCTTGAATTTACGTATGTATTATAGATAGGACTATTTCTGTTTATTATTCAATGAATGAAGGTTCAAATCTATAACAACTGAATATTAGAAGGTATTTATAGTACCAACAATGTTCAAACACATTACATCTAATAACATGTTATTTCTTATCATCAATTTAATGACTTAACTACGCTAGGTTGCATCTCGGTGAGAAAACTTAGATCTAGAACATTCTATTTTTATTTTACTTGTTCTCGACTCGATGTATTAGCAAAGAGACGTTTACTTTACAAGTAGGTTCGAACTCAACCAATGCTAGTCCACGGATAATGCAGTCACTGTTGACTAGAAGTCTCACTTAAACATGTTTACAACATTATCTATACATATTATAATCTTATTATATAGGTATAGAAAGGAATCCGATAAAATCTAAAAGCAGAACAGTCTAGATAAGACAAATATATGCAAAACAAGTAATATTATTATAATAATATTACTTGTTTTGCATTTTAATAAGCTGTCTCTGTATATTTTGCGATACAGTCTCCATTTGAGTGATAATTTAAGGATCTTGAGCTACGGATATCCGTATATCCGTATCACATTTATAAAGTCTTTATTCTGATCATACAATATGCTATGCAGAGAGCATCCTTTACGCTATCGTAATATGCAACTTTTTACCTTATTCCCGTATGTTTATACTTTATGTTTTTAAAATATAAGGCGCAATTTGATTCTTCTTCTCGTGTTGTATACGTATCGTTTCTTATCTGGGGTTAACTTTCTTTAGGATTAATCGAAATTTTAGCTCTGAAAATGTCTCATGTCTCATGAGGTATTCATAATAACTTTCTTTGAAGGGACTTCTACGCACCAGAAATATTCAAATGATTTGTAGTAGTCTGTATTTGTCGTGAATTGAACGCGGTCTGTAATTTCCGAGTTTTTGTACGTTTTTCCCGAGTAGAAATCCGGAAAACCACAAATCCTGTGTCATCCTCTGCAGGTCTGTCTCGTTAGTGCTCTATCTCTGTCGTCTGTGCATCCATTCATCATTCCAGTAAAACATTCGAACTTGTCTTCTATACAAAATATGCTAGTGTTGCCCTTTTTACCCGACTGCGCGACTCAAAGGAAGGGTAATGTGTTTAACAGCCTATGTACGTATGTATGTAAGTTTGTACCTTTGTGGCACATAGAGACCAAACGCGTCGGCCGATTTTGATGATTCTTCAATCGATTTGTCTTAATCCTGCGAGTGTCACTAAAGACATGACAGTAAGGTGAACCGAGGCAAGTGTGACGCGGGGGGCAAGTGTGACTTGTGAATTAAAACCGCTCAACGTTATTATGACTTAAACTGTCATTATATCAAACGTATAACGAACTATTCGTGCAACGTTTGATAGATGACTGTTTAGTTACAATAACGTTGAGCGGTTTTAATTCACAAGTCACACTTGCCCCCAGCGTCACACTTGCCTCGGTTACCACCTTAATCAAAATTCAATATGGCGACTACCAGACGCCATATTGTGAAAAATAAAAAAATAAAAAAATTGACAAACTATGTCGTATAAACTATTCGAAAATCGTTTCTATTATCATTTTTCATTTCGAATGACCATTTATTTAAATAATTGATTTACATTCTTACAAAGTGCATTCTCGTTGTATATCTGTGGATGTAACCAATATGCGTCGAGGTGTGTCACCGTAGCTAGCCGTAGCGGTTTCTAATGTGATATCGGCTGACGCGTCCGGTCGGCGGGGTTTCATTTTGCCACGAGTCTGTCTACAAGGTTGCTGTGGCCAATTTTTATTGCCGATTTTATTTGTTTTTTAGTGTTAGACTTGTCAGATTATGACGTATAATTTTGATTATCTTGTGGTATGATGGTAACGAATTACCATTGAGCTAGTATGTACTACGTACTAGCGGCGACACGACTAGCATACGTCATGCGCCACATGCTGGTAGGAGGACCGCGGACGTGTGGAAGAGTATCTAGCGATCTACTGAGTGATGTGCGTCGGGCGACACCGCAGCGCAATGTCACTTCTAGTAAATTATTATGATTTTTTCTCCCCTCCGATCGGAAAGCGTCAATTTTCGTCCCGCTGCGGTAAACGAAGTTGCCGCTTTCCGCTTCCGTCGAAGAGAAAAATAGTATACGAACCTCGGGCAGAAAATAAGAAAGCTTCGGATAACATGTTTGTTGACCTCTGCTTCACCTCGGTCAACAATTACATGAGATCTGAGACCTTTCTTACTTTCCTGCCCTCGGTGTGTGTGTCGGTTACACGGTGGTGGTGGTGGCGGACTAATTTATTTCATCACTACATTAGGAAAAAACAGTGTATGCCACGGCTAGGCAAGCTTTCCTTTTATTGTGCAAATCTTTGCTCCCCCGCGAACATCGGCTTCAGCTTTGGGCCTATTGAATAATCTTATCGCAAAAGATGGTCTTTTGTCCGCGGTCGAACAAAACTCCGCCTATTCTGACAGTTATTATAATATGGTCACACTACTTGTAATCTCAATGTTGTTGACTAGTTGTTAATATTAATAGAGTCTAGCTATAATTAAGAGTTTGTGGCCTGCTGTCATACGTCAGCTGTATCTAACTATGTTCAATGAGTAACGGTATTATTAATACGTTATCGAAGAGACTATTTAATTATCCTCCAGAATATACACCTATAAAAGTAGACAGCGAAAATAGAAAAGTAAGCTAAGCTACTTATGAAACGGACAAACTACTGTTACATGTTTTCAGAATCATTGTTAGGTAGGTATGTTGAAAAGTTTTGGTAAAGGCCTCCGCACATTGCAGCGATAATATCGAGCGATTTTATCGAGCGATATTATCGACAGCGATATCGCGACACCTTACACACTGGAGCGATTCCGCGATTCGCGTCACGCATGCGCCCACCACTGAATGTAGTCGAAAGAGATTGCGTCAGGTTGCGATAATATCGCGGCAGTGTGTTCCCATACAAAATGTACTGAGAGCAATTATCGCAAAATCGCAGCGATATTATCGCTCGATAATATCGCGGCAGTGTGTAGGATCGCGCGCGTCCCCATACAAAATGTACTGGAAACAATTATCGCAAAAACGCAGCGATATTATCGCTCGATAATATCGCTGCAATGTGCGGAAGCCTTAAAACTCCTAGGAAGATTTACTCGTAACTTTAGGGTACAGCTACCTGTATGCTTAGTGCGAGTTTTTCAAACTACTCGAACGCGTTAAAGTAAACCGTGATTTGTATGGGATTGAAACAGAGCCATCTGATGGCATTCATGAGAAACTTAATTTGTGAGTGCGAGTTTTAATTCTCTCACCGGCGACCACCGGATACATTAGAAGTGTAACGTAAACATTGAATTTTATACAATGTCCTTGACGTAAACAGTATTGGTGACCATTTTGCGAGTGTGAGTTGGGACTTTGACAGTTCGAAGAGTAAACTTTACGCTAACGCCATATTGAAGTTGTCACTGAAGTTTTTGTCGTGAGAACAATTATTTATTCAGTTTTTATCGTTAAAAGTGTTGTGTGAAGCGGATAAAATAATGGCAGTGTGTATTTTGTACGCAATTAAACGAATGAAATGAATCGAAAAATTAGGGGTGGTTCAGACCATCAAACTAAACAGCTGTAATCACAAAAAAATCAGCTTTTCCATACGAAACTGCAATGCCTACTCGACTCAAATGTATGAACAACAGATTTTTGCAATTATTGGTTTGCTCCAACAGTAAAAGTTGTTCAGTTTGGTGGTCCGAAGTACCTACCCCTAAAAATTTGTTGATTTACCTATTTCTATTCCACACTTTAGACAACACGGAAAGCGAATGTATGAATAGATGTAAGTAGGTATTCCACAAGATTTTAATTTACTTTTAATAACTATAACTTCAAACAATTTAAATAACTAATATTCACTAAGTATGCTATTCCTGCAAACATCACAATTTTTTCGAATTGTGATGGGCTCGTCTTCATTTTCAATAAAAAGTCATAATTATTAGACCTCCATGAATATGCCACAACACATTCCAATCAATGTACGTAGGTTAATAAAACTGAACAATGTGAACAACGCTAAATTCGAAATGATAACCCGCCTTGTTTTGATTGCCACCTGTTTACGTTAAGAGCTTTATTTAAAACAATATTTTACATTTAGTCGGCTTATATGTATCACACACTCCAAACGCGTTGATTGTTTGGCAAACAATAAACGCGATTCATGGTGAATAAACGTCGATCGAGAGTAGCAACTCACACTCACGTCTTTCCGGTCATCACCACGTTTGACGTTTATTCGATTTACTTTGTAGTTAAGTCATTTGATTTGTTTTATGAAACTCGCACTAGGGGTACTGCCTTCACTTTTTATTACGTATACCTTTTAGTACTAATGTAGAAAGCATGAAAGAAGTGTGGACATTGTCACACAGATTATCTAGTCCCATCTAAAGTACCTACTAGAATCTAGCCTGGACTTGATGACTATACAAGTAAGGATATGGAGTGCATACATAGATACAAATATCCATGACTCGGGTACAAGTATTCGTATTCGTCAGACAAATATTTGCCCCTTGCGGGATTCGAACCCGCGGCACAGCACGCAGGTTCACTACAAACTGGGCTAACAGCTTTGATCGCAGGCTATCAGGCCAACATTTTCACGTGTACTTGCAATAAATATGTGTCGTTCGATCATTGTAATATAATACACTTTTGTACGTAGCACGGCATTTATGCTTAGATGGTTCGGTTACGTAGAGAGAATGAAATATATCAAGCAAAGGTGAGCGGAAGTGTTGGGAGAGACCGTCCGAGGAAAACATACCACACACCCTCAATCGACGGCGGCAGTGAAAAGATGTAGGTATGAATGTGAATGAGGCTAAAGAGGTGTGTCAGAGTCGTGGCGTATCGTGGCGTGGCCGTCCGTGGTCTCTGCCTACCCCCATGGGACAATGGCGTGAGCTTATCTGTATGTATATGTGTATACATGTATTTATGTTTGCCAAAATGTTAGGTGCAAAGAAGCACAAGGGTACAAATAACGCCCTAACCTCATAATTAATCTAATTGTACCAAATTATGCGGCGTGCCATGACATTACCCTATTTACTTAGAGGATAGTTAGCAACTGTATTTCATGTGGCCGCACCCAACACCTAATCCCTGAACAAGACCAACCCTTTTCCAACACGCAAACTACTAGATACCATTTGAAAGTCAAAACTTCACTAAAAGCCAATCCTAACTACTGCTATCCATTATGACAAAGACTTTCCAGTAATTGTTGGAAAGTGATACCACACAGAAAGTTACTGCAGAGAAAAAGTGCTAAAGCGAACAAAACGAGTACTGCGGGTGACAGAAAAGTGCAATCAACACAAGTTTTTTGACTATTTTTTGTTACGAGAACGATGCGCTCTACTTGCTCAGATCGTAATACGCAAATTTTAGTCAGTTCGTACACAAATTAGTCAATTATCCGTGACAGTTTCACATAATTCAAATCGTTAGTTCGCGCTTTAATTAAGGGATAATTTTTGTTAACTGTTTTGGGAAATGAATTATCTACATTTTTGCCGATAATGTAACACGACTATGGCTACATACTTTAGGATGCCTCAGACCATCAAACTGAACAACTTTTACAATCGGACCAATATTAATATCGCGAAGAAGAATCAGTTATTTCATACATTTGGGTTTGTTGTCATCATGGAAAGTTGTTCAATTTCAGAAGCACCCCCTCAAGTACAGTTCGACATAAAAGAGTAGAAAACGGTGACAGCAGGAACTAAATATTATAGGTCGGTCTTGCCAGCTTATGCGTGATTTTGGCGTTCTTGCGTGGAGGCAGCGCCCTCATTTATTTTCTACTCTTTTATGTCGCACTGTATGTACCTAACGCATTTAAGTTTACACTCTGCATGTGTAACGAAGAGTACAGAGTACAGCCGAAGAGTGAAGTGAATTTTATTAATTAGCCTTTTATAAGACTCCCGATCTTATAAAAGGCTAATAAAATTCGCTTCCTTATCTCATGAGTCTCACGGGAATATAGATTTCGATTTTGCCTTTATAAGTCCCATCAACTGACATTCGGCAGTTTACGTAACACAACAAATGTTTGAAACCTAATAACGTGCACACGAGCGAAAATTAATGTTCACGACTTGACCGGCAACAATATACCAATTTATCTGATAATATCAGTCCGCTGTGAATGGTGATATAATAATACATGTGCCTATTGCCAAATACTATTGTTTGAGGTCCATAGGTCCGCTGCAATTGATATTTTGTGGATTTATAGCTTTCCAATTGCTATCAAATAGCAGTCGCGTTTATTATTTAAAGTAGAATAATGTCATGGTTGTTTGGTTTTGAAATCCAAAAGTGAGTAATGTTGTGGTGTCTGAAAACGAAAGTCAACTGGTAACTAAGTAAAACCACATCAACCGAATGTTTATTGTCAAAACAAGATTTGGTTGCACAAGACAAACATAATAAAATTTATGTAACGATCGCATTTAAAAATTGTACTAATTTAATTATTTGTATCCCTCACGTGCGCATTAAAAGCGTTGCTTTCGAAGTCTTAACTAAACCGCTATCGATTTCTTTTCAATCTTCCGGTTCAATTTCACTCCAGCGCAGATTAAACAGAATAAGCAATGTGTTCAATTTCGTTGCGTATGCACGTCGTCATAATCCCTCTGGCAGTAATTTGCTCTTTAATAAATGATTTATCGGTTCTTTATCGACATGAAGGAGAAAGTGAAGTTATCCGTACCCCATAGTTCACGAGACTACCGTCCATCAATCAGATCCGTCCGGCGAGGAACCGCTTGTTACTGGACATTACGCGATATGATGCCGATAGAGATTGAAAGCGTTGAGTAATCCTACATTGTTTTCGTGCAAATTGGATCTGGTTATAGTTACATCTCTAAGACATGCATAGGCTCTCCCATCTTGTATCAAAATTATCGGTTTCTTGATTCTTTTAGCCTTCTTTGATTACACACATATATTAGGGCTCCTTACGTGTTATACTAGTTAGGTATCTAGGACTACTTTAGCAAAATAATTAGCTGTCTCAAATAACTAGACCGTCTGCGGCCTTCGAGTAAACAAAGGTGTAGATCGCTGACTAAACTTCGCAGAATGTATGACTACCTAGTAGTTTGATGCATTACGGTATTGACAGTCCAAAGTGAATTAAAAAAGGGTGTGGTTTACTAGGTACTAACTCTAAATCATAGACTCGCTAAGTCTATTGCCTTTTATAAGTCGTTTTATGGCGTGGCTGACAATTTTAGGGTGTGTCTTCTTTTATAGAGCTGTAACAGCAAAACTGCATCTTTTACAGTCATAATCATGCATGACGTTCCTTTGTGTGTAAAAATTCATTATTTACTCAATAGGTTTAGGAAAGAAGTTAACAGTAGTCCAGTTAAATGTAAAATGGATCAAAACGTAACTGACAATTTCAACAAATTCTTAACTTCCTCGTTTCGAATGTTGAATAAGTAAATAAAACAAATACTACGATAATGATAAAGGTGGCAAAGTTAACAAATCGCAGTGTTTGGTGTTGTCGTAACAGACCGACGTCAAACTTCTGTCACGTACACCTACGAATCTCGGACGTTGGTTTTTAATCGGCGAAAGTAGTTGCGTGACATGCGCGTGCGCCGCAGTTTGATCGCCATCCGCACCACCTTTACACGATTCGGACATTTAGGATAACATTTTGGTTGACAGAAAGAGATAACCGAGTATTCCCAGCTGCAAATCACGTCATTCGACCAACATTTGTGTTTCTCTTTTTATCCAATGCAGTTGTTTATGATGACGCGTGAATCTACTTTTGCGTTTCTATATTTCAAATCATTTTTGAAATCCATCTTTATTCGTGATAATATATTTTATTCTCAGATAAAGCACTTTTCGTGGTCTAGCATTACCGCATTTACACAATCTAATATTGTCAGTTCCAATTTCGAAACTAGATCATTGTTAAATTGCTTTTCGTCATATGGTTCGGTAAATAACTGCCGAATTTGACAGGTGCGGTGTACGTTATGTAGTATAATAACATAAATTTTAGTTCTGATATACTTGGTATTATAATTCGCATTGCTATTAGTTTCAATAATGAATGATTTCAAAATGAAGGAGGACAGACTTAAGTACGTTTCGTGACTGGAGGTCGTCCATTTAACTAATGAAATAGTGGTTTCGAACATGGCTGAGCTAATTTAATCAATAGTTTGCTTGCCAATTTTGTAAATGATCTGATTATTATAGATTATTTGCTCTAACCATTTGATTTTGTTATTTTGAATCTGAATTTTTTGCATTCGCAGATGATTTGGTTGATTTGATGATTTCCAAGAACGCTAGAAATCTCATCAGTTCATCCATCACACACGGAATTCTTTGCAAAATCTTTGCTAAATGCAAACCCTGCTGTTCCTGTTTCACTGTATTTGCATACTGACATACCTATCTATACTGCATTCCAAATAAGGACGACGAAATTTTCCGATTCCTATTTGGCTTTCTGGCCAATTCTGATAAGCAAATATAATTTATTTATCAGAAATATGTACTATCCGACATATCTTGAACGTTACTAAAGTTACACCCGTATTTTTAGTTGTTTTATTGAGGCTTCCTCCCTCGAGTCGAGGACGTTTTTGACATTTTTGTCATACAAGTTATGTCAAAAACCTCCTCCACTCGAGTGAGGAAAGGTCAAGCAAACAACTAAGAATACGGGTGTAAGTGTTTCAAATCTCGGTTTCTGTAATTTAAAATGGCCTTAAATTTTCGTTAGTCGAAAAGTATAGTTAGATTTCAAAATTTTAAACCTCGCGTCGCCTCGGTTTTCTGTTAAAAGTCTGCTCTGCGACTAAAGATCGCACTGGACCGGACGTTCCTTTGAAAAGTGAGAGTAGCCAATCGTATTATTTGTCGTTTTAGATTCACTTTTTTTCAATTTGCTGTCTCTTGTCTAGTTAGAGTCTAAGGTCAACTCGGCCACACGCGCTCGACCGTCAGGCGTCTACCAATTACTTTCGCTTACTTCAACGCGGATGCAAGCAGGTCACCGTGTCACTTTCTTCATCTTCAGACTCGAAATAATGTACACAGAGATATATTCATCTAAGTATGTACATTTTGACTCATACGATTAACAGACTCTTGATAAATACGAGCAATTATCGCTTCAAACACCCGCATATAAGGCTCGTGTGATCTCAGTCCCCTGAAGCTACATTTTATCGCTTGATGAGCGAAAAAACTCGTTTGTTTAATCGCTGTATGACGACTTCACAAAAACTTTCTTTATTAAGTGCATTGTCATTTCTCTTTGCGAACGCGTGCCTGTCTCTTTGTACAATTGCCAAATTAGTGTGTTTTCCATTCGCTATTGTTATGTTATCGTGTGACAGGCGCTCTAATCACATCTGTGTGGAGTGACCTCTCAGAGAACTCTGCAATACCACAGCACCACTTAAATACCAAAATATTATATGTAATGCAACATTTGAAATTAGCCTGTCAATTGTTGCTTGTATGTAATCAAATAAATACTTTTTTGCGGTTTACAATTGCAAGCTATTGTGCAAGCCTACTAAATGTGTTAACACATCAGATAGAATATATTAGGCATCACATAGTAAGGTTAGAGTCCATGTTTGTGTTGTAAATTCTTCTAACTACACAGCACGACCTTGTTGGTATTGCGTGCAAACTTGACCCCGACGGACGGACTTGTACATAATTGGCTTATAGATGTCTAATCCTCTGACAGACAGGTGTTCTTTACTAAATGCTAAATTGCTTGGAGCAAATTATGAATTTCAATTTCGACTGAACTAGCAAGCTTCACACGAATTGTCTGTTGTCAATGGATTTGCGAAATGTCTCGAATCCCACATTATGATCATAAAGTCAACTAATTTTAGGCTTTCGTAACTTCCACATGCTCATTGTAATTGTTCTCTGAATCGAAATGGCGAAAATGTATCTGCAAGTTGCTTTACAGGCACGATGTGTGTCAATGCTAATACTAACACCCACTCTTGAATTAAGGCCAGAGCTTAGGTGTAACACTTGAAAGCACTGACAGCAAGATATACTGCGATCCTTGTATGTACTTCATCCTTACATTGAGTAAATTGTGTGCATAATCATTGTTGAAAGTCAACTTGTAATTTATAGTAGTTGTTAATACGCTTACTTTAAATTGACCTTACTGATATGATCAATATCTTTTAAGCGCACTGTTGCAGTACTAATATCTTCTGGAAATTGTGTTGCTACTAAGTCTTGCATCAACAGAGATATTAAGATATGGTTCTTCACGACGATAATATTGATAATAATCTAGCACGCTGACAGCGGGTATTTTGGACTGTAGAACCGGATTTTTATGGAACAGGTCAAAGTTCCATGCGACCGTCTGTTACACTTGAGGTTGTTAGACGCGTCTGCTTTACAAACTCATCGAGAAAGTTTACCAAAACGGGTCATGTGTGCAAAAGGCGTCGTATTTTCACCGGCACTTTCACAATATTGTTATATCATTGACGCCCCATGAGATTCCCATAAAAACAGGGAAAGTTTGCGATCGACAAGCGTTCAGTAAAGACGAAGGCCGGCGGGCACTCGTCACGCCCATCCTACGCCGTGGACCGAAAGAAAGTGAAACTTTTTGACGGAATAACCTCTCTGGCCTGTGGACTGATTGCGGGGGTGGGCGACTCTTTGTGATGTCTCCACAATTTAAATAACGACCTGGTTGTCACAAAGCTTTTGAAATAACTCGTAATCTTAACTGCTAGTTAAAATTCTTGAAATTCATATTAAACTGCAACTCACCTTTTCTTACATGTGCGATCAAAATTGCCACATTGGTTCCTACGCTGTTTGCTTTGCATGCAAATACCTTTTGAGCGCCACGGAGTAGGTTCAAAAATCGACAGTTATAAATATAATTTAAATCTAATCAACAATTAAATTGTTTACAAAACATTGTTAGCTTTGGACTGTGGAAGGGCAGAGCCGAAGCCTTCACGGTCGGACGCTGGCTCCGCCCTCGCTTCAAGGCCCAGGCTTGGGCTCCGGCCATTCGCACGTGCTCTACAAAAAGTCAACAATGGTACTTCGATACTCGTAAAGAGTTTGTAAGGAAGTAATTACCATGCTGTATCAAAGTTGTTTGATCCCAGCACGTATTAAACCAGGCGGTGACTCATACGCAGCTACTACCGACACTTAATACCTTTATTTTTTTGTCTATTAGTATTGTAATAAGAACAAGATCATGCTAGTGTTTTTTTGTAAATATGTTTGAGTAATAAAAAGAAATAGGTAGGTAAGTACTTAGTAATTTTTATAAATTGGATTGTTGATCTCAGCACCTATAATTTATCTTGATTTCAATTCGTATGTACGTTATTCGTTTTCATAATATAAAATCTTTATATAGTGAATTCAGTTTCCTCATTCCCCGATCACAAAAATGTTGATAAACTCTCTGCTATTGTAATTGTAACGTCCGTCTATCGATGAATCAATACCATTCTTGTTACTGAAAACAAAATGGCTTTAACTGGCAAATTTCACAAGGGGGTCATCATACAATGCAATTTAGAAAATGTTTCTAATTCGTAAACATTCCATTTGGGTACACGAAGTTGAAAATATTGTGATAGATTGGTGGGCGGTGATGTCTGAGGCAGGCACCGATGCGCCATAACTGACGACGTTACAATGCCATCAGATAACTGACGAGGCGACTGTTTTCTTCAAATATTGATTGCCTTGACGATTTGTGTGGAGCTACAGAATCTATCTTTACAGATTTTCTGATATTTTTTTATTTAAATTGTTGTTCCTTATGTTCTTCCATGTTCGCAAGTCATTTAATATCTACACAAGACGCGTAACAAGCGTTTTGGGTATAAATTTTCTCCACGGGCACGAGTGTTATGCATTGCGCCATCTTCAAAACTGCAAGATTTATACTTCGTCTAAACAGATTGCCAATCTTTCCAACCACACGGAACGGGTGCGTCCCGTTTCGTATAATAACATTTGGTATAATAAAATTTTTATAACGTTCAAATGATATAATGCTCGTAAGAAATACTAACTATGAGCATAATATTAAAAAAACATAACATACATTTAATCGAATACTTATATCCTATAATTTTAATATATCTAATGTTGATTATTACTAACGATTACTTAATATAAAATTTGTTTGATATATCAATCATTTGATGTTATTTTATGAGACATAACGATCCCTTGAAGTATTGCTCCAAAGACATACAATTAAATATTTTTTTATAACTAGTAAATTGCCTTCTAAACTATAGGTTAGGTTAATTTAGGTAGTGTGACCACGTATAGAGCAAGTGAAGTCAAGCGAAACGTGTGTCACATGCATGCTTGTTTGCTGGCATGCTTGCGTGCATGCTTGCTTGCATGTGTGCTTGCTTGCATGCTTGCTTGCATGTGTGCTTGCTTGCATGTTTGCTTGAATGCATGTTGGGGGGTGCAGGGGGGCTGCGCCCCCCGCGAGGGGGGTGCGGGGGGCGGATGCCCCCTGCCTGAGAAAAACAAACAGGTGTTTTAAAAATTCTAGGTTAGGTTAGGTTAGAACATGTTGCACACTTAGCGGAGCGAGCGAAGCGAGCGGAGCATCAACATGCTTGCCTGCATGCTGCATGCTTGCTTGCTTGCTGCATGTTTGTTTGCTCCCTGCATGATTGTTTGCTCGCTGCATGCTTGCTTGCTTGTTGCTTGGGGGGCAGAATGGTAGGTAGCTTCAAAACTATAGGTTAGGTTAGGTTCGGTATGTAGTGTAACCACTTAGAGAGCGGTCATATTTTAGACATCGACATGTGGTGTTTAACGATTATATTATGAGCATTGATTATTAGACATTCTAAAACTAGATGACATCAATGCTATATTTATTAAATGTTATGCTTTATAGATTTTATAACATGTGATGGTTATACTTAAGGTTCATTATATCCGATGCGTTTTATACTTTATCAAATTATAGGTCTTAAATTTATATCTAACGTTTATTATAGCAAGTGTCCTGTATATCAAACAAAATTATATCAAAAGAAGTTATATTTCCTAAACTATATATTCTTTGTATTTATATCGAATATTACTTACCCACACGGAACAGTATTAGCTTAGGATTACCAATAGCAACTTGACAGTTGCGCAGGCGGACAGGCCGAATTGAGTATCATACTATTGTTTCCCTTATAAATCGTAGGTAGCTAATTCACGAAGTAAGTACTAGTTTTATTTTGTAATCTCGGAGCTGTCTCATCTATTGAGGATTGTAAATTTTTCTTGCGACTTTTGCTGGCTCAAGCCTGAAATATCCGTTTTCCTAAAATAAAATGTATTTTTCCCAAAATGTCTGCTTTTCCATAATGTCTGCACTTCTTTTGCGTAATGTCAGCTTGACGTGACGTGCAGACATTATGGAAAAGCAGACATTATGGGAAAAATACATTTTAGGAAAACTGTCATTTCAAGCTGGCTTGAGCTCTTTTGCTTTTTCTGCACGCTACAATGATTTTTGACGCATCTTGCTGATGATTCGTTTAGATACTGATACAAACAGTGAAACAGGTTGCAGGAAAAGTCAACGTCTAAAGACATACACATATACCATGTACATAAAGTCGCGAGTAGTCGCGACCATTCTCCCTTTCAAGATGATCAAACATTTATTACCTGTTACTAACATCTAAATACGATTAAGGGTTTAGAAATATTATCTAATAACAAGTAAGAGAATAGCCCGGCTATTGCGAGTTGCGACTCAGAAGTCTACAAGTCGATTACCAAATAAAATACATTTTCCTAGAACAAACGTTTTTCAATCTTTTTTTGGAAGACCTAATCGCTTAAGGGTTGTACCTCTTAAAAAACATTTCTAAACTAACATTCTAGTCGACTTTTTATGACATGATGATGTAGTTATAGATGTACGTTTATAAATAGAAATCGGGTGTTGTAATAGATTATGCATACCTTACCAGATAGGTCCAAAGTTGACAGTTGGGTCAATTATAGCCCAATGAGCCATATCGTCGTAACATGAAACACATGCAACAAAAGTAAGATTTACACGCATTATTTAGTTATGCATTGACCAACACGGAGGCTAATGATGTCGACGAGGTTCACTTCTTGCAGTTTGCCGTAACAAGTGCAAAGGCAATTACACCAAACTGGAGCATAACTGCTGCAAATGTCCGCACTGTGACACATGGTTGTGCTAAAAAATATTACTTTGTGCATGTTTATTTTATGACATAATAATTAGGAAAAATATTGTACCAAATTGAAATAATTGAAGTATTTGTTCGGCTATTGACTTTGAATATACATCAGGGTCCTTGTTAATATGCTGACTGTTTAAGGGGGAGAATAGGTATACCATTAAACTAAACAACTTTCTCTAAGGGTCCAAAATCGTAATCGCAAAAAAATATTCTGCTGTCCCATACTTTTGGGTCAAGTAGGTTTGCAGTTTTGTATGATCCAGCTGTTTTCGCGATTTCTATGTTGATATATATAAAGTTGTTCAGTTTGATGGTCTGATCATCCCCTTAAAAAACCGTCAGCATAAGCAAGTTGGACCCTGTATGTAATGGACTTTCTTTAGATTATATTCCTTTTAATCCCTTTTCCGTGTCTGATAAGTCAAGCAAGACTGTCACATATTTGACAAGGTCTTATGTCCAAAAGGGTTTCAATAAGTATTCAATGGCTAAACATTGGCACAATAAATATTGAAGCTTACTTAATACCTTGCCACATGCTGTAGCCTGAATTACTGTCCCGAATTCAATCATTATCATTTTGTATTCGTTATTTAACTCCGATATGCCGTGTTAAGAACTCATCATGTTTCATATTGCCGCATCTAAATCAGGTAAGGTTGATTTAATATCTAATATTTGAACCATTTTTAGTTGCGTATTTTAAACACATGTTTATGATATTTTAAGACACATAAGCGGCAGTGCTCGTCTCGCTCGAATCCCCGGTCTACTACCGCCCTGGACTGTTTCGGGTTTTCGACTCCTTTGACTCTTGTCTTGTCTATTTTTGGGTTATCTTCCTTCTTACAGCTCTTTTGTTCTGCGTGAGGACGAAAGAGAAAACACGGATCATCTAAAAAAAATTACGGTTTTTGACAGCTATATCCGTAATTTTGTCTCTGATCGAACAGTCTGAATCGATACATTTCTTGACGGACCGTGATTTCTCGGACACAGTTCCAAAAGCGCTCTTAGCGGTTGCGTTTGTTCCAAATAATTTCCTATTTTTTTACTAACTTTTATTTTAACTTATTTATTTGCCTTGTTTTTCATGAAGTAACTATTATGTTCTTTAATCCATTATTGCTATCTGTTGTGTTAATGTTTTCCATGTATTATATGTACGTACTAGCAAGTAGTGACGCATGCACGTGTCGGCATGCATTGTGTATGCACAAGTGAAAATAGTTAGCACTACACCTTTCTGCTAACCGTTCGTAATATATGCGTATTTTACACCGTTCTCACAGGCTTAGGGCTTCAAAAAATACATATCTGTGCAATAATACACTTCTCATGATTACGTAAACAGAACATAACATGGTGTACGCTGTTCTAATCTGTCTAAAGGTGCGCTACTTCTATTCATAGTGCGTACTTAAAATTACACAATCTAATTGGCGATGATATAACCTTTTGCTTGATGCTATAATTACACATTGCCTACGTTTGTTCTTTGATAGCGCGCTATAAAATGAAAATAATTTTGATTAATAGTCCGCCCACATTTCTATCCATCATATCTTCGACTGTCGTTTTGGGTGTTACGAGCCGTAAAAATTGTTAACTACGTTATGTCGGCACCCGTCATCGAAGTAAATGATGAAACAGATATAGATCAAAATATCGCCCTGTCATTCACTATTGTGAATGCGTTACAGAATCTCATAATTACTTCCTACAAAGCAGTTTACATTGTTGATGATCTAGAAATAATAATGTCGGTCGTAGCTATTAAGTTTATTTGCCAATATTATCGCTTCGGACCTGAATGCCTATTGAAAAAACCAGTTACCTAATTAACCTAGTATAATGTTTCAAATAAGCACTACAATGAAATTGAAAAGCTAATCAAGTAACCCAGATTTTGTATAAGTTTGTTTCTACATAATATTAGATAAGTGGCGCTTGCTTAACTTTAAATTAGTTTAAATTTAGATTATTTCTCGTCTACATTCAAAGTTGTTTCTTCATTAACACAATATAGTTCATCAAAGAAACTATTTCGAGGTTCGTTTAAAATCGTCCTTTGTAAAGACTGGAGTTAAGAAAAAAATATAACAGCTCTCACAGGAACTTCGTTATGGTTAAAAAAAACAATGTTAGTGAAGCATTATGAATCGTGACGCCATATTATTTATACTCGCTTACTTCCTGATAGAGATTCTAAAGATTTAACCGGTAAATTAACTTTGAATGAGCTTCTATTACGACATCAACGTGATATACTGAACCTTCAGAGTGTAGCCATAATTATAACTCTATAATTACAAGAAAATATATGAGTAACACTGTTGCAAAATAAGGAAGTATCTAGACAGGTTGTTAAGCGAAATGTTCTGTTCGATCCCACATTAACTTCACTCCTAAACAGTAAATATATTTACCCTTACAATTATAAACATTTCCCACTGCTATCTTTGTGTCGTGATAGGATGTTTGCTGTTTTGCATTACAAATGTAGCTGAAGCGGCGTGAGGGCATGCCACGGATCAAATGCCCTGTACACTTGCATTTAAATAGATATTATATCGTTCTTTCTGCAACAAACGGTAAAGTTCTATCCAAAACCAAAACATCACTGCTTTGCTAGCTCATTTAGTGGTATTATTGTAAATGGGACCATTCATAATTTTGGAAATCATCATCAGCCCATATTTAATTTAGATGAATTAAAAAGACATTATTTTTGCAATTGCCCATCTGTTCGCTGCAATGTCGAATTATAATATTCGGCAGCTGCTGATCCATTATCGATTCCGCTGCATCAAAGAACGAAACCTCTGAGGAAATGGTGAAAACTGCGTCAAAATCCATTATGACCAGTCGTCGTCTCCAGCCTATATACGTCCAACTGCAGGGCACAGGCCTACCCTCAGGGAGGGTATTGTCTTGGCGTCAATCCACCCCGCGTGCACAATTGGTAGACTTCACATACGAATCAGAATTTCTTCTTCGGCGTATGCATGTTTCCTCACGATGTTTTCCTTCACCGTTTGAGAGCAGTCGTTTACGTACATCAATTAGAAAAACTCATTGGTATATGGCATGTCTTCCGTGCGGTTATGAGCCGTTGTACAAACATACATACATACATACATAAGCTCACGCCATTGTCCCATGGGGGTAGGAAGAGGCCACGGACCGCCACACGCTACGACTCTGACACTCCTCCACTGACTCTGACACACCACCTGACATGAGCCGTTCTGTAGACATAAATTGCAAATCTGTAGTGTGAAATTGATATCATTAGCATCCTTTTAAACTAAGAGTCTACCCATCAAACTGAACTTGTTTTACTATGAGAGCAAACCAATCAAAGCAAAAAAAATCTACTGTTCCGTACTTAACTGCAATGCCAACACAGCAGATTTTTTTTTATCCCATTGATTTGCTCCCATAGTACAAGTTGTTCAGTTTGATGGGTAGACTTTTAGTTTAAAAGGATGCTAATGATATCAATTTCACATTGTAGAGTAATTAGTATGTGCTGAAGGGTAATTGTCTACATGTCAATTATCAATTCACAATGTTTCTATCCCAATAGTAATAATGTGCAACAACATGTTATGTTGGACGTGTTAGTCGTAACTCGTAACGTCTCGTGACGACTTGCAGTTTGATTGAATACCAATTGCGCCGAGGCCTTGCTTTAAACGATTTAACAGAATTGTGCTCTATCGCGGACATGCAACGTTCCTTTCTAACTTTTGTGCTGTTTACGATGTTTGCTGGAATTCTGTTTCTTGTGTAGTCAATCCTCAAGTGTGTAGAGATACATAAACACAAAAAGTCACATTGCTACAACTATCGATTTTCTGTTTAAGGATATAGGTGTAGCAATGCTCTTCAAGATAGAATGACTTGTCAAGTGGTGAGAGGTGGCTAGACTTTCGCTCACATAAACACTGCACAAGAAACCTTCAACTCCTTAGTCGCTTCGTACGACACCCATGGAAAGAATTGGCGTGGTCCATTTTAAGCCGGAATTGGCACACAACTATTTTGTAGAAAAATTTCTTCTTTTCTTCTTTTCATTTTTATTTTATTCTTTTGTTTCAGTGAGTTATATTTATTTTTTGTTGTTGTTTGGTTATTCCAAGATTCTGACCACCCTTGACGGTAATACGGTGAGTTTGTGTTACTGTGGAAATATTTTGTATTGATAAAAGTAGTTGCATCGTTAAAAGTTATTGGACGAGCAGCTGAATAAACGAATGAACGTCATCAAACTTTACTGTTTTATTAAAAGAGCCAATAATAAGTGACGTACATAATAGCAACAGATGTCCACTCTTGAAAGGTTATCGATACCTAATTAGGCAAGATGAACAGTCCATAATGTCACTGCTAAATATATTTTGCAGCTTTCTGACACTGGTCGTTGTTTCGTCCCAATCCAATAAAAAATATATTTTATCCCAACCGGTCCGGTAGCATTCAATGACATTTACATTATGTTAACAGACTGGACAGGACCAGGCACCTCATGTTATAAAAAGAAAGTGGCTAAGTTGCGCCACAGAACTTAAAAATTGTTATTTATTTAGCATGCTTTAAATTGTCACTGAATCGAATCCATATTTTATTAGCAATTAACACAGCGATCTGGCGCTACTTTCTATTTTTTTTTATTTTTAGTTGTAGCTGTCCTGACACACGTTGTCCTGTTTAAAAGTCGTATTCGGACTATTGCGAACTTTTAAAAAATATTTTTGCAAAATCGGTCCAGCTGTTCGTAAGTGATGCTCTCCTTACCTACCAACGAACCGTATTAAATTTTTACTTATATAGATAGATTCTCATTTGGTTTTACCTAGACGCACTTTGTTGTCCAAAATAACATTTAAATTGACTTGCATCTGGCATATCGAAATAATGAGTTCCAGTTATATAATAAGTTAGGCCAAGATAGGCTACATCAGCCACCTGAGAGCACATCAACGAAGCTCTCGAAGTCATAGCCAGTCAGTCGCTGTGCTCGAACACTGGCATGAAGCATCATCATCATCATTTTCTAAATAATTTGCCTGCCAAGAATCTGCCTCACAGCAGCCTTTTACAGCCACAAAAACAATTACCAATCATGTTACGCAAATGAAAATTTGTAATACCTGTGGATTCATCAGCAGATTGCCCTTTTATTGCGTCATTCGCTTGATGTGCTTACCAATACAACCTTTATATCTCAGAAACCTACATATAGGTAGAATTCGAATAATAAAGACCCGCCCGGCATCCCAACAGATACACAAACCTTCCTCGTGAATCAGTCTATTAATTAGTTAAAACCGTATCAAAATCCCTACACTTTTCATTATTCTTGAATCGCTTCTAAAGCTGAAATGCCGAGTAATCCTAGGAGCTTTTTAAAAATGTCTAACTTAGGTCATCCCCAGCAAAAGAGAGACCGCATACCCCAGGCAGTACATTGACCCCGCCCACGCTTTCGTATATTGATTATACGTTCCCATCCCAGTTCCTACATCTAGATTCCTTAGTCTGAGAAGAGAAAAAAATCTAAACAATTTATGACTCTTCTAAATTCATAGCTCTAAACAAGAAAGTCTCTGGATTCTAAGAGAGTCGGTCAATGCTAATTGATCTATTCATCACATAACAGAAAACACAAACAACTAATACATTTTAGTTATCACCAAGTTATTGTCCTAATCCTAAATTGAATAGCTTTTTGCTCGGTCTTTACTTATTTGATTGCTTGATACTTCAATTTGTTTGATAATAATAGTAGCATTCCAAAAGGTACTTCTAGGCTATTGTTGTTGATTGGGTCCTTGAAAAGTGTAGTCTACCATTATCTAGAACCTACCTACTCCTTCTATTCTATTATATTTAAAAAAGGCTACCATCTTGGGTATTTAATGATTTTACAAATGTCTAGTTTATGTAGCAAAAGTGCTTGACGTTGTACGGTAAATTATGTATTTGGTGACTTCAAGGATTGTTTTTCGAAATCAACACTATCTTGAGCCACCGCTGGAGCTTCGTTGTAGGCCCGGGATGGGGCAACCAACAACGACGAGCGACGTGACTAATAGCAGACCCACAACGCGACTCCTACCTACTCCTTGTTTTTCTTAAAAGTGTACTGTCAGTTTTTGAGTTCCACTCATCGTTTTCCGTCACGTGCTATGCAATGTTTTTTGTGTACAAAGATCTAATCGACAAGACCGATAAGACAAAAATGCCAAAAATTATCAACAAATAATACGAGGATTATCTTTGATAAAGCATGCATAGTCCGATATGGGAGATGTGAGATAGCTCACGGACTAAACGCGGATGCTGGTTGAGAGAGAAACCGCCGAATGTTTATGTCTACCAGTTTGCATATCCGCGTCCAACGCGTCACGACCGCTGATCAGCATGTTTATGGCTAAATTATGTGTTTTAACGCTTATCGCACTACTGCAGTTGCCTACTGCTTCAAGCGAAATAGCTAGGAACTGGGATAGAGGAGAAATTGTACTTAGTTTCTTCCTCTAACATACAGTAAAGATTGCGCTACTACTTAGCTAGCAAACGTCGTTAAGATAACGTTTGATTTAAAGTTTATATAAACGTCATTTAATTTGTTATTTGTATTGCTTTGTTTACTAAATTATTAATCGTACGTTTGAGACGATTATCAAAGTAGTTATCTAAATAATGCCCAATTTGGTAGAGAGGCTACATGTCACTGCTAAGTGCAGTAAACTGCATTATATGTTATATGCACGTATGGATGCACGTCTAGTCTTCGCGAAACGTGACGTGAGCCGGCCTTGGCGATCGGCTTACGTTCGGTCTAAATCGCTACTTCTCGGTCTTTGTTCCCTTCTCTTTTCCACTCAATGTCTGCACCCGTCTCGAATTTCCACACGCAATGTTCGAGGAAACTGAGTCAGCTGTGGACTAGAACCTTTATTGTTATCTTTAAAATGAGCTTTATTTCAAACGCTACAAAGTTCAGTTCCCCTGTATATATTCAGACCAGTTGCGGGCTTACCGTGGGGCGCTACGTCATAGTATAGTTCTTTCTCTTTTTTTCTCAGGCTTGCACAGCTGCCTCCGGTCAGTATTGTAAAGGCATTCAAGAGGTACGGACTGTCACGTCATTTTGCGTTGAAACAGTCCCCGCTGTCGAATTTCGAATAGCATCACGACGTAGCCATCTACGATTTTTGGCGGTTACACACGATTAGAATATAATTAGTGACATAAACAGTGAAAAGACGTATCTATTCGAAACGGGGACAATCCGCGAATTTTCCGTGAAGCACGACGATTCGATTTGCATCGTTTTACACGATATCGGTGCTATTGTTTCGAAAACATGAAGTTTGTCGTCATGTCACCAGAGGAAACAGTGAAGTGACTGCATCGTTATGTAGAATAGGGAGCGGTAACAATCGAGTGAGTGCGTGTATTGATACGGGCGAGTGATTAGCCGATCCCCAGTGTTAGTGCCGGGTCGAGTTGCAGCTGCACCATTGCGGTCGAGAATCCAGCGACTGATGGAGGATTGTGTGGCTGGGGTGTGGCACAGCGGGCGACATGCGGGCCCGCGTGGTTGCGACTAGAACCACCGACCACCGGCAACACGGCGGCGACCGACACAGTGGCGGTTGTTGCTCAGGTTCGGAAACCTCTCATAATGCATCTACTAGGCTTTCTGATGATTTGTCTCGTATGGATGGAAACTTATCTGTATCGACACTTACAATGTTTTAGCGGTAATCTCCTAAAAAATACAAGCATAAAAATCAAACACATACACTATAACCCTTTCCGAGCGGTCGGAAACTTTGCTTCTACTATCAAGTACCAACTTCTTATTGAAACGTGCAGTTGTGGCAAGTTTTACCTGTAGCAAAGAATTCGAACTATTACTTGTCTGTACCTATACGAGTATTATATCTTCACTTGCCAAGTCCTAATGCTATGTAAATATGAATTATCATGTTGATTACACTGCTAAAGTCACTTTTGATAGCAATTAAATTTTAATGCGATAATTACCAAAATAAACACCAAATATGCAAATCCAAAATTCTCTATAGACAAGTTTCCAAGGTAATTTGTGAAGGGATTAAGTATGAAGCAATTGCATTAATAATAATACATATGACGAGTGTTGTAAAACCTGAATCGACGTCGATTACGTCATTCAGCAAATTGTTTTGTTAACAATAAGCAAGATGGTCTAATTTATAAACAGCGAAATCATCCAATAGGCAAGTCGTACTGATGATGAATAGTGTACTATACTACTGTAGGGACTAGAATGAAAATACACAAATAAAGGATATTTTAAGAAATATTATGACTGACTAGCTTTTGCCTGCGCCTCGCGACTTCGTCTGCGTGAAATTAGAATTTAGAAAATCGTAAAATCATATGTAGTGCATCTTCCGCAGAATCTATATTCCAAATGTCATGTTTCTTCAGCGGTTTAGGCTGTGCATAATTTGTTAGTCAGTCATGGAAAACTTTTATAAGTATAGAAGATAGATGGGTGGTTAAGACTGTATCTACTAAATAGGACATTGTGTCTTTTTTAAACCATTTTATTCAACTTCGAAGCCGTCTAACTATCGATCTAACTAACTATCGATCTAACTAACTATCTAATTAAAGCTATAGATCAATTTTAAAAATAATTTAATTGCTCCATCCTTTTTACGGTAGACGATTTCGGTGTAGCAGCATTTTGTTTACACTCAAGTTAATGTCGAGATTCGAGAAGTTTCAGTTTAATATTTTTTACGTGATATTACATCTACACTAATATTATAAAGAGGTAAAATGTTGTTGTTTGTTTGTAGGGGAGGGGGTAATCTCTGGAACTACAGAACCGATCACTGATAGAATGCTACACTAGCTGTGTTTCATTTTGATACGCGAACAAAGTCGCGGTCAAAAGCTAGTCAAAAATAGAACAACAGGACTAAACAATGCCATTGCAACAGGACGAACTAAGAATACATCAAAATGGATACTGACACAATAGAGAATTCGCATAACGGTTCCGTATAGACAGATGTACCTACAGAAACCTGTTCTCAAGATGTTGATAAATTCTTTCTTAATTACCTGGCGAGGCAGAGGTGGCAAGATGCGCTCATGTCATCACCTGATCCGTGTTCATTATTTAAATATTCTTGATTTTATAATAAAGTCATTTTCTGCAAACAACGTGGATGTTGTGAGGTTTCAGAATATCTCTGACTACCCCCTCGGGGAATATAGTCGAGAGCTTATGCTTATGCTATCATTTTCTGCTGTAAAGGCTATTTACCATACTAGGTATTAGGTTCATTTTGGCTGTGATTAATGCTTCAAAATGTGACTGTGACCCCATCGTGGGAGTCGTCCCCATTAGTATAAAATACTAGACCCGACCCAGCTTCGCCCGGGTGGGATCAATAATATAAGTAAATGTATTACGTACACATTACTTTCCGGAAGAAATTTTCTAAATGACAGAAAACCGTATCAAAATCCGTTGCGTGGTTTAGAAGAAATAAGAGGAGTAACAGAAATGATGAGCACAGACTACTATTAGAGAAGTATTTATATGATGTCAAAGTAACTGGTGACGTTAATAAAGTTGATAAACCGAATATTTCTTCAAATAGGTATTTCTTCTTTCCTTCAAATAATTCTGAATCGATGATCCAGGTGAACGGTCGTTACCACCTGCCTGGACTGCCAAACCAGAGGTTAGATTTAAATCCTACTTGGTCTTGGTCCAAGACTAATATAAAGCATATCCAAGACTCTTGAATATTCTTTTGTTGTACCATTGTCTACTCTTTCCTATAAAAGTCGCGTAGATTCTGATTCAAAACAATCTTTGTTCCTGACAGTGACTTATTTATATGATATCAAGGTATTGATCCCAAACAATTCAGTCCCAGTTTTTATTTTTGTCAAATGCCACATAACTGTATTTGGATCTTTCATTTGTTGTGTTGATACCTAGTACGGCTACATGACCTGGAAAGTCTGATATTTTAACGTGAGCATTCTCAACACAATAGGCTAGGCCATGTGCCTGATTAAACTGAACAAAGCCTATCTATCTACGAACAAGCCTATCGGAAAATAAAACTACAAAAATATTTCAAAATAAAGCGGTACTTTCTCAAAACGAATCCTTTACTAAGGCTCACTCTGATTTACTGATCCACTCTTAATTAATGTTTTCTCACAATTTGACTTTTACGTCCGTGAAATTTCCAATGTTGCTTTATTTCGTGAACCTGCTGCGGTATTTGGTGTTTCGCAATCTTCAACCGCAAATATGCAACTAAACTTTCGTTTTGATTGTAAAACTTATATTTTTGTCTTTTGGTCACAGACAGAATTTCTTTTACTATTCTTACGTCTTTTTTTCATCGATCGCCAGCTGCAAATTAATAAATTGATTTCCTTTCTTCTCGCAAGTCGCTATATGGTTGAAGATTAACTGGATGAAGGTGTACGCAAATTTACCTATCAGAGGTGAACGAGCCGAAGAAGTCGAAAGAATCGAATTTTAGAATTGATTGTTAGAAATTCTTTGACACTTTGCACAACTTATCGGAGGAATCGACAGAAGAATTAAAAGGAAATTCGTATCGTTCGCCTCCTTCGGCTCCTTCGCCGCGGATAGATATGCGGTCACCCTTAACGTATCTTATCAATTTGTTCTTGTAAGAGCTCCAATCTTTAGCATCATCTGAGCAGTGTCATGAAACGACAATTGATAAGATATTGTTTGGTAGTTAATTGTGTACGCTCTTATGACAAAGCCCATTGTAAGATGTTTTTATATGACTGAATCGAGTTGTTGAATATTATAAACAGTCACTAATTCATATCATTATCATCAGAGTTTATTCGTTTCTCTGGTCTGTTATAAATTCCATTCTCATTCAAACTCCAGAGTTTCTTAAATTCTTACTGATTGTGATTACAAATGTTCAAATAATTCAGAAAGTGTGTTATTCTGTCTGTTTGTTGCTAAACTTTAGAATTCTGTTGAAATTACTGAAGATTTTGTCGTTTATCAGCGAATGTACTGACTTTACTTTTTTGTACATTTAAGATATTCCAGAAAAAGTACATAAGTAGGGACGTCTACAAACAATTGCAAATTATTTTGGTGTTTTCGTCTGTTTCTTCAAGTATCACGCGAAAACTACTAGTCTAGGTTTATAATATGAGTCCTTATAAAAATTTACTTAAATTGAAAGTGCTGAGTCCGTTGTTACTCTTGTTTAACAAAGCGGATATCGTAACCCACTTATAAAAGTTAACTTTCACTTTCTGGATGGCGAGCGGTGACTCCTCCTTTTCCTGTATGTTCCTTTCGGATGACAGGTGGACGCCATGACGAAATAAACAATTTCCTGTGCACGGGCTAAAATAACATCTATAGTGGAACATTCTGATTTGAAAGACATGGGAAAATGTCAAAAGTTTTAACTGTACGTAGTAAAATTTAGTAAAAGGTTCTTGGGGTTTTAGTTGTCGGTACGGTAATTAGTTGTCCATTTGAACCTCTTTGATCCAATAACTGTATCCCCTATTTATGAATGGTCTTACTTTTACAATGATCTTCGGTTATCAGAACTAATGCAGTTATATTCCGCCGTGACATAAAATCGAGAACACTGCCAGATTGGCAGGTTTCACTTCTAAATTTTTTACCCAAATCCAATCTATTGCCAATTGTGGTATCGATAGCCGACTAGTTTTTATTAGAACGTAATAGAAATCGTATATCTTGTTCTAACATAATAAATTTGTCAAAATAGCTAGTTTGCCAGTTTCACGATTGCGTAAAAACAAGCTGACAAAAATTGCGAGTAGGTTGATAACTAGGTCGGGTCAACACGCTATCTCATCTAGATTTCTATCTGTACCCTGGCAATGATGGGTGACATAACCGGTTCGATATTTAGAAACTTTGAAAAAGGTATTCTGTGCCAAAACCAATGCCATTCCATGATCAAACAATGAAAATTTACAGTAACGCAACTAGATGAGAGAAAGCACTAAACTAAATGCATATAAAGTGTTTCATTTGAATGTTAGTCATTTATGCAATAGCCAACGCCGCAACTAGACTTACGATCATACTATTCACTGACACGTGGAAGGTAGAAGCCAAGCCGTGCATTTTCTATCGCGATAAGACTAACAAAACGTGATCGATTAGTTACAGCCTTTGCAGCCAACTCGATTCCATTAGTCCTTTAATTAACTTATAGTCATTTCGTATTTGACTTTTAACTGTGACTAAACGAAACCTTATAAAATATACGTCAAGACTTAAAAGTTAAAAGCCGGTGCTTAAAAACAACTTACCTGAACAATAGATGTCCTTATGTGGGTTTAAAGCCAAATTAAGTGGGCGGTGACTAGCTCTAATGCGATTCCAACCGAATGAAATGACTTACCTAGATAGTAGACGTTTAAGTAACAAAGCTTTAACGTGCGGAAATCCAAAAGATTTTGCAAAGTAATTCTAGTATATCTACAAATTGTGTCGAATCCCTCCATCCGTCACGGTATAATTTGATGTGAATAATAACGAACTTCGGTGCAAAAATCGCGAAGTAGGCTTTTGTGCGAATCGTGGAGGTGTCTATCGTGAGAGGCGACCTTGTGCCGGCTGACATTGGGCACCTCGATTTCGAATCGCGTTTTGTTCAGACAAGAGACGACTGCGACCTTTGCGCCCGCGCAGTAACAGTCATCTTGATCACAAACATTATGTGACGACAAAATAATGTTTTGTACAATTTTCGAAAACCTGTTTTAGAATCGTTTACTTCAAGTAAAGATGTTTTGTAGAAGATAAAATTTGTCTCAAGATAAAACAAGTTGTTATCACAATCTTTGTTGTTATTGTCTCAGTAATCTTGCTAGTTTTTATTTTTTCTTGATAAACTTTTTCAAGTGCCTATATTTGTCATGCTCTCAATATGCTTCTGACTCATATAATCTGTTGCCAAACTGCGATGCTGAATTCTTGAAGTGAACCATTGCACAATTGCGACAGCAAGCAAACAACGTACGAGTATCGTTCGAGTATCATATTCGCAGTGTGCAGCGCGGCTAGGTGCCGTTTTGAGTTTGCTCAGTACCCCTAGTGCGAGTTTCATAAAACAAATCGAATGACTTAACTACAAAGTAAATCGAATAAACGTCAAACGTGGTGATGACCGAAAAGACGCGAGTGTGAGTTGATACTCTCGATCGACGTTTATTCACCATGAATCGCGTTTATTATTTGCCAAACAATAAACGCGTTTGGAGTGTGTGATATAAGCCAACTAAATGTAAAATATTGTTTTTAATAAAGCTCTTAACGTAAACAGGTGGCAATCAAAACAAGGCGGGTTATCATTTCGAATTTAGCGTTGTTCACATTGTTCAGTTTTATTTACCTACGTACATTGATTGGAATGTGTTGTGTGTTTAGGCATATTCATGGAGGTCTAATAATTATGACTTTTTATTGAAAATGAAGACGAGCCCGTCGCAATTCGAACAAATTTTGATGTTTGCAGGAACAAGTGAATATTAGTTATTTAAATTGATTGATGTTCTAGTTATTAAACGTAAATTAAAATCTTGTGGAATACTTACCTACTTACATCTATTCATACATTCGCTTTCTGTGTTGTCTAAAGTGTGGAAAAGAAATAAATCAACAAATTTTGGGTAGGTACTTCGGACCACCAAACTGAAAAACTTTTACTGTTGGAGCAAACCTATAATTTCAAAAATCTGTTGTTCATACATTTGAGTCGAGTAGGCATTGCAGTTTCGTATGGAAAAGCTGATTTTTTTGTGATTACAGGTGTTTAGTTTGATGGGCTGAACCACCCCTAATTTTTCGATTCATTTCATTCGTTTAATTGCGTTCATCTTGTGTCTTAGCTGTCGCAAACAACCTACAAGCGAAAAAAATACACACTGCCATTATTTTATCCGCTTCACACAACACTTTTAATGATAAAAACTGAATAAATAATAGTTCTCACGACAAAAACTTCAGTGACAACTTCAATATGGCGTTAGCGTAAAGTTTACTCTTCGAACTGTCAAAGTCGCAACTCAGACTCGCAAAACGGTCACCAATACTGTTTACGTCAAGGACATTGTATAAAATTCTATGTTTACGTTACACTTCTAATGTATCCGGTGGTCGCCGGTGAGAGAATTAAAACTCGCACTCACAAATTATGTTTCTCATGAATGCCATCAGATGGCTCTGTTTCAATCCCATACAAATCACGGTTTACTTTAACGCGTTCGAGTAGTTTGAAAAACTCGCACTAAGCATACAGTGCGCGTAACGCGGTTGGTGTTGTTTCAACGGGCGCGGGCGCTTTCTATCTGTTATCTCGAGATCGCCAGCCGCGCCTCTTTCGTCTCGGTAGCCGATGCCGACACGATTAGGGACCTGCTGATTAAATGCTGCAAAGCAAATAATCCGATTATATGCCTTGTTGTTCGCTGGCACTCAATCCCTTTCTAGGTCAATTGTTGGCGATGTTATCGTGTCAATATCCATCTATGGTTGATTTATCTGGCCGTTCGCTTTATATTTATGTCTTTATTCTTAAAATGAAACTGATATGTTCATAACTAGTCTTGCGCTATAATATCCAATAGGCATATTACCTCATTCCATTAACGCTATTTGTCTTTTTTTGAAGTTCACTTGTAAGACAGTGATAATGAAATGTAAATTATCAAATATTTATTCATTTACTAGGAATGGAATTTGCAGTTTTATTCAAGGTGGTTGACTGCCTGTATGTCCATCAATAAAGTCACGTTACCAACGTCGCATTTCGATCGCTCCCAGGTAATGCCGCCGACAACCGCATGCGGTGCTGCGGTCGTTTTGCCATCTACGGTGCATTCGTCTCGAACGGATGTCGACCTGGCATTTTCTAATGTTTATGAAATCGATTCTATCTTGCTTTTTGTTTCGAAATATGTTTGAATTAATAGCGGAGTCTCTGCGTTGTTAGGCAAATTAGCGTTTACGACGAATTGTATGTTTTGTTACACTCGTAGCAACACGAGCCTTCTATAACCAAGTTTCTTAATAAACTTTAAACAGAATGCTTACTGCTTAGGCTATTACTAAACATCGTACGAGCAAATGTAATAGTTTCAAGCATTTAGTTTAGTTCCAAATCTTGATTGTTACCTCTATTTTATTTATAGTTAAACTACATTTAACAATCAACATTGTATTGATAAAGCAACGGACTCCCGGTGGACATAAATTATGTCACTCAATAAGGCACAAGTCACGACGACTTGACGCTTGGACGAAAATAGAAAGTGTCAAATGCTTTGCATTGGTCCGTGTACCGAATACTTGAAGAACTGGTCTATTTACTCCATGTTATGGCTGGTTAGCTAAATTTTTAAGTAAACATTGCGCATTATTATTTGCATAGTGGTCTTCACCTTTGTAAGAGTCTTGTTGTCTTGTGTAAACATTTCACCCGTCAAGATTTTACCAAAGTTGTTCACACATTGAAGGCGTTGCACTAAAAAAACCGTTACTGTAGATGCTTTATTTCCATAACCATCTACTGTTATGTTTAAACTCAACATTCTGTCTCTAGGAAATTGTATGCGTTAGAAATATTCTGGTTCACAAAACTGTTGTTTGCACATCGCTTTTATCCACGGTTCTCAAAGCATTAGCCAGTTCCGAGATGGTTTTATGGTATCCGCTGTCATCTGTACAACTTTAGCACTAAAGTTGTACATTAAGTAACTCAGTGTTGCGTTGAAACAAAATGGTTTCCGTCGTGAAGGGAGGTTGGTCGCTGGGTGCACAACTGGACATTAGTTGGCGGGTCACGTTCCATTGCGCGAGTCGAGGATACCGCTCATGCAGAACGTCGCTATTGACAGTTCTAACTGGACATCTACTTAGTCGACAGTCTATTAGTCTTGTTTTATTACACCCGCCTATCATTACTTGACACTTTATTCAATCTTGAAACTTCCAGTATGCTAAAAGTGAGCCTTGCTAATAATTGCAAGCTTCGAAATATGGTTGCTAGTTGTAGCAATATTTCCGTCCAAAAGAGTGGGAACCAAAAGGTATTATGTATGGCTTATGTATTTCCAGTCTTTCTTAACATGCTGAATTCAGATTATCAAACTGAACAACTTTATCTATGGTACTAACGTACTAAGATCGAAATTGCGAAAAGAAATGGTCTGGTCTGATTATCCCCAAAACCGTCAGCATTTAAGAAATACCCTGTACAGTCAGATATCTAGATTTCCAATATAGTCACGGTCGAGTGTAAAAACAGCAGAAGACGACATTTCCTTCAAGTCAACTACGACATTGCATGCAAGAAGGCAATTTTTCCCTACACTCGCTCGCACAAAAGCTAAATAATTTATTTTTTTGTTAGGTGCTAGATTGCATGCTGTTCTTGAGGAAATATATTTCATTAAATTATCTGCTATCTGCTGCTATCCTCCAAGAAATAGTACTTCAACTGTAATATTATGTAGGTTGTTACCACTGTTAACATAAACATTTTTATTCTGGGACGTTCCAATTTTCCAATGCCAATATATTATGACAATTCTTCCGAGATATTCTCCACTATGTTAGTAAACATATCCATACAAAATAGTGTAGTATTGTGTATTTGTTTTCTTCGTGGCAGCATGCAATATACTCTTTATTGGCATAACATGGCATTGTACTCGTATGTTTACGTATGCCGGCACCAACAACAAAATTGTCCATCCATTTGACATTGGAACTAGTCGTAAGGTCGTCTGCTCATGATTACTAGAAAAGTCTAGATTAGTTTTGTTACTGACACGTAATACTTTGGTGTCGACAACTACATAATTGGATCTAAAATCTAACTAGGGCTATGAAAACATCGAACCGTGTCTAAGTCACGTTGGAATAAAATTGTAATGATAGCAACAGAATTGGACAAGGACGACTTTAACATGACTGGGTTTTAAGAATGGTTACCATTTTTATAAGCCAAGAGCATTTTTATACAGGGTGTAAAGAACAGCCTGGCAAATACTGCTACGGTGAATTCAGACCATCAAACTGATGTGATAAAACTTTAACTATGGAGCCAACCTCAAGAAACGCGAAAAATATCAGCTGTTTCATAATTTTGAGTCTATGGTAGATAACATATTTTTTCGCTTTTTCTGAAGTTGACTCTATACTGCAAGTTTGATGGCCTGAATTCACCGTTTTAGTATTTCCCGTACACCCTGTAAAATATGTAAGCATAAGCATATGCTCACGACTATATTCCCCGAGGGGGTAATCAGAGATATTCTGAAACCTCAGAACATCCACGTTTCACCAGTAGTACCGAAACTCTGTCCAGTGTGACGGGGGGTGTGCCACTTATAATGGACAATGTGTACAATACATGCCTCGAAATTGAAGCATGCAGGTGTCCTCGCGATGTTTTCCTTCGCCGAAAAGCCAGTGGTGTTACAAATCGTGCATAAATTCCGAAAAAACTCATTGGTACGAGTCGGCCTGGACGGGGATCGAACCATCGCCTCCTGCACGGCAGGCAAGGTTACTCGCCACTGGACCACCATAGCTCCTTCGGCCAACTCCGTAAAATATGTACATGGTAGAATTATAAAGATATCTAAAGTCTGAATCTCCGGATGAACTTTATTATGTTCTTGATTGGACCTATTCGAACTATTGGATCTGAATCTTAACCGAATTACTCGTTCCGTCTTTCGTCTCGTCGACTTTGACATCCACCTAGGGATTTCTCAAAATTGAACTAATCTAAGAAGAACATTGTGTTTTGAACTTTGCTCAGGTGTTCTCGGATAGGGTAGGTAATAATGAAAGTAAAAGTAGGGTTTTGAGCATTGTACTACATTATATGGAATCCAACGCACCATATAACAAGTGATTACGATTATTAAAATAATAACCGGAACTGTAGTACAGTTATGTAAACTAATAACTAATATTAGACCAATAGTTATGTAAGAGTGCATATAATATTTTGCAACTTTAAAATGAATCGAAGTAAATGACGACTGACAATTTCCTGTCGCTTTTTAAGTAATTTCGGTCTTTAAATTTACCAAAGGTTTGTAGAATTTTATTGATATTTGTGGTGTACCAACCAACATATTACGTGTCGAAGTTAGGAGCCTTGCATTTCTTGTAAATTGTATTTATTGATATAATACTCGTATAATACTAAAAGTTACATGTTTTTGTTATAAAATATTTGGGTTTACGACTTACTGAAATGTTATCGTATTTTTAATACGGCGCGCCTGCTTGTTGTACATATTTTATATCGTTGTGTTATTGTAAATTTACACACACTAGTATAATTAAAAATCATGCGAAATTGTGTATGTCTGTATGTTTGTTATCTTTTCACAGTTATTATTTTCTATTTATACTCGTACCTAGTATTAATACAATTCCTTATTTTTTATTTGTTCAATTGATTCTAATCTAAGCTATTTATTTCTATTTCAGGTAAGCGTCTGATCCAATCTTCTGAAAGTGATATATGTCTTTAATTATTGTCTTTCACATCTTCGTGCATCGGTAAGAATCTTAAATACTAATCTTTTTCACGGCTGATCTAAATTAATAAAAACAATTCTGAAAGTCAATTTCATTAATAATGAAGTTATTATCTGCCGCGGGTATAGTATAATGTTTAGTCAAGTAATACGTTCTGAGAATAATTTATCGAAGTATACCCTTTTCGCTGAATTGGTAATCCTTTAACTTTACCTTACAAGATCACCCTGTAAATATAGACGTCTTACATAACAGCAAACCACTCGATTGTCCATTCTATTCATTTACATTATTTATTCTCTTAGAGTTTCTTTACCCTGGAGGTAAACAGCTATTTGAATACGTATTGTGTTCGATGGTTTATTTACGACTGTTTACAATAGCCGACGCAACAACTTTACAATAAGAGTCGGATAGAGGATTGAATCGTCCGTGGCGTCAGAAGAGTAATTGAATTACCGCCCTGCGCTCATAAATGGGTTAGTGGCCCGGCCCGGCTTCTACGCTACACGCCGAGTACGAGAATACACGTCATTATCACATTAGTAGGAACAGACTAGACTTTGTTTTATCGTAAAACTGAACTACACTCTCGGTGAACTAACAATCATTGTTTTAGGTCTACCACATACATACGGAATTGCGATCCGGATTTGACACCTCCGCAATGCCGAACGCAATTATGGAGGGGGAAAATCCATACGAAATCGTTATCCTGATCCGCAATTCCGGATCGCAATTCCGTATGTGTGTGGCGGACCTTGGTCGAGACTAGAGACAGTCGGATATTGAAAGAGTTTTGTATTATCAGTTTCTGGTACACGAAAAATAGTTTTCGAACAGCCTATCATAATCATGAATGGTTAAGTAAACTTTGATTATCTCTATGACCTTTTAAATGAGTAATTTGTCTTCGGTTCTTGGACTCGTATCACTTTCGTTCTTTGGTAAACAAAAACACCGAATTGGTAAACAAATATAATCGTTCCATAATGTCAATGGATTGAATAAAAAACAGGGAACGGAAATCAACAATGTCATCCAATTCAGTGGGCGATCCATCATTCTAATAGATATTTATTGCCGAGGGCTAACTCGCACCGCAAACCTACACTGAGTTATTCTTTTGAAAACAGTTTTTTCATTTTGATTATTTATTCAGAGATTTATGTTAAAGTTGGGGAGTGACTCAATTTGATTTGTTCGAGTAATTCACTTTATCAATCAATATAATGTGCTTTTCTAGCTTTAAAATATACTTTTCACCTCACAAGCTCGGAAAGATTCTGTTTATCATTCGAAATCTGAGTGCAAAAGTGCATTTTATCCGCTAGCGTGGAAAGAGTTTTTGAAATTCGAATCTGTCTATTCAATATTTTTATATAACGCCAATCCACTTTCATGACACTGGCCAGCACAAAAATAAAAACTCAGCTCAGGATTCTATTATCCTATCCTAGAATCCTTCGCTTGCTCAGGTTTCAATAAAAGTACTCGCGCCAAAAAGCAACTTTGCAGCCTAGCATAACAAATAACTATTTCTGTTTCTTTATACATTTTAAGTCCATATGACTTTCAACAACACTTCCTACGCGGTTGCCGGATGTTTTAAAACTTAGAGGCGAGAAAGCTTCATCAATTAAAAATTGTGCAACACCATTTCTATTTCGATACATAACTATTACGTGTTTATTGTTTTCTGTCGATATTTATCGTATGAGATCATGATCGCGTGATGCGACACATTGTAAGAATCGGACGGTATTCGTGATTTGAATTCGATGCTGCGAGTTGCGCCTGCGTCTATCGGTTACCGCTCGAGAGAATTCAATAACTTTCTTTTTTTTTTACATAGAAATCTCGTGAAACCTAATGTGCATATCATGCCGCTAAGTAATTTGTGTTGTTTTAAATGCGTCTGATGATTTTTTGGGAATTTACTGTGGAATGTCAGACTGTATTGTTTCTATTCGTTATAATTTCTTTCCAAAGTTATTTCTGTGAATGATAATTGAATGCACCAACATTTCTTTAAGAAGTGTTTCTAGTTTTAGTTTCTGGTCGCATTTTAGACACAACAAAATGTTGACGTCTCAACAAAATGTAATACTACTGAATAAATTATGTTGATTTTGTTCTAAACAAAATTAACAGGTATCCGCGCTTTTCGCGTAACATGAAAACGATTTCATATCATTTGTAAATAACAAAAAAAAACGTTCTGGACCAGGTTTAAGTTGTCAGCTTACTTACAAAGTGATTCCAAACTCAGTTTTTGCATAGTTATATATTTTTTGTTGAACGTTTTTGTGTTCGCCTCCGGAGCATGACGGACGTTACAAAGCGAGCAATGCGCAAGGCTGAGGACATTTTACTAACTTATACACAAAGGCCCTTTGAGCAGAAGAGAAAATATGACATGCTTAGTAGCTTTTGATGAGGGTTTTTCGCAATAGCCTTATTGTTGGAGAGAATAGTTGGAAATATGATGGGACGGTAAATGATCTCACGATTGAAGTAAGGCTCTATTCTCTTTACTCGTTGGATAATTTCGGATAAATGAAAGTTTTTCGACTTTACGCTCTTATCGTAATCATCAATGATTCATGCTAATAAAATTAACGAACCTTAACACTTGATTGTATAATTCACAGATAAAATCTTGATAAAATATGTTTCGCGTATCTAACTAAAGATATATTTATTGAAAACATTTTGATCAGGTTTTTCAGTGCTGTTTTTGTAAACCAAACAGTTGACTTTGTGTCTCGGCTGTTACGAGGTTTGAGTCCGGATGCAAAAACATAGATTACCATCGAGTCCTGGTTCCTTGCACCGTGCGAGATCAGATCAGTGACAAATTAGCTTCAAATTAGTAAGATGTGAATGAATGAATGAATGAATATTTTATTGTATGAATTGCAGGTTTACATGTGCAGAATTTATATACACAGCTAACAAACAATTAGATCCAATGCAACCCTACCTTTCCAGGCATTTACAATTGTCCAGTGGAAGTTATTTAAACAAAAACAAAAAATCTACTTATTGCCATTATAAACATTTAGGTTCCATAAAATAAATAATAATTAATTGAACATATGTCAGTTAAACCTACAATAGTGTCATAAAAAATAATTATTATAATCATAACATTTATATATAAAATCAATATTAAGTCAGTTAAAATTAAAATATTCTGGAACACTGTAAAAACATCTTTCAGCGAGCCAATTTCTTATCATTCTTTTAAACTTGTCAAACTTGAGTTCTTTTAACTCGTCTGGAAGTTTATTATATATTTTCACACACATGATATGACTATTTTTCGAGACAACAGTCAGTTTTGATGGTGGTTGGTATAGCTCATATTTGTATTGGGCTCGAACATGACGACGAGAGATATTTCTAATTTTCTGAAAGAGGCCTTCATTTTTGTGAACAAACAGACAAACATCCATGATATACAGGCATGGCAGAGTTAGGAATTTATGTTTACGAAATACAGGCTGACATGATTCTATCCGGGACAAACCAAATATTGCCCGAATGCATCGTTTCTGCATTACGAAAACTTTGTCTATATCCGTTGAATTACCCCAGATTATAATGCCGTAGCGCAATATAGAATTTATGTAACCGTAGTAAGCCGTGATGGCTGCCTGTCTGGATACAGCCTGGCTCACTCGCTTTAAGGCGAATACAAATTTATTAATTTTAGTGCATATACAGTTTACGTGTGTGAATAGTTTAGTCCTCAGCAAAAACAAGGAAAGGGCTTTGAACTTTTTGGCATAGTGGTAACCATAATTTTGCAGGAATTTCGGAAATTTTTCAAAAATGCGGCGCATCCTGAAACCTATTTATATCGATAGAGTATGTATAGACGAACAAAAAATGTCCTATAAACTATAGTCCTAAAGTTCAACGTTTTCGAGATAATGCATGTTAAAGATGTTGTGTATACAGGGTAAAAATAAATACTTAAAACTCTTAAGGGGGTTGTTTAGACCATGAAACTGAACAACTTTCACTATGGGACCAACATCGAAATCGCGAAAAAAAAAATCTGATAGGTATCTCATACAATATATTTTTTTTTTTCCTTATTTCGATATTGGTCCCATAGTGAAAGTTGTTCAGTATGATGGTCTAAACCACCCCCTTGAATGTTTATTTGTATTTTTGTAACACCTTGTACCTACCTACTTGTAAGGGTGTAAGTGACAGCCTAGCAAATACTGAAACGATGAACTCAAACCATCAAATAGAACAATTTTCACTATGGAGGCTACCTCAGGAAACGCGAAAAAAAATCTGCGGTCCCATACAAAACTGTTATACCTACCTGACTAAAATGTATGGGACACCAGATTTTTTTCTTGCGTTTCCTGAGGTAGGCTCCATAGTGAAAGTTGTTCAGTTTGATGGTCTGAGTTTACCGTTTCAGTATTTGCTAGGTTGATCATAATTATATCAATAGAATCGCAACGCTCCGTCGGTAGCGAGTTGCAGAGAGCTATGGAATTCAATCTTGAGGTCCAGGTCTGAATCCGCACGGATGACATATGCCATGTACCAATGAGTTTTTTCTGACTTATGTACCTACGTAGCACCAACTGCTCTCAAACGGCATAGGAAAACATTTTGAGGAAACCTGCATACGATGAAAAAGAAATTCCGATGCGTATATGAGGTCTACCGCACCGCATTGTGCACGCGTGGTGGACTAACGTACATACACCCTCCATGAGGGTAGGCCTGTGCCCTGCAGTGGGACGTAGGTGGTGGACGTTTGGGGTGGTTAAGGATCTACCTCCTCCACCCCGGACAACGCCGCCACCACAGACTACCAAGTTTGTGGTGACGGCCGAACGATCCCCCCACAGCGGTACTAGGGTCCGCAAGGAGCCGCCTGGCTTGCGCCCACCCTCCTGCTGGAGTCTTGCGCCAAGCAGCTTGCTGCATTCCGTCGGTGTGCAGGAGTGCCAGTGCTATTGGGGAATGGGAGAAAATCAGCTGTGCTGTTCGGAACCGGTCTTGGCCTCTGAGCAACACTGTACCGGGAAACTCATTCTGGAGGGTAGCGGGATCCGAAGCACGGTGACAGTCGTGGGTCAGTACCGCAGTTAGTAGGGGGCCCAAGTAGTGCGCTCGCCACGAGTGAAAGGCTGCCCCACTGCAGCCTTGGCGACTGGAAGGGAGGTCCCGGTGGCCATTGCAGGGGGGATCGGGCGTCCCCGCAGTCTACAAGTGAGTTTCCCATCAGTCAGTCGAGCCCAAGAGGTCCATCAGGGTAACTGAGGAGCGTATCTCGACGGAGCGGAGCTTGTTTTTCTGGGGGACTTAAATGCCCACCACAGCGAGTGGCTGTTCCTGTTCCAGAAAACTAACCATGCTGGCAGAGAGACGCGTAAGTTTGCGTTATCGCTAGATCAAGCAACGCGGGTAACGGATGTCGATGGCCATACGCCCAATCGTTTAGACTTTCTACTGACATCAGATCCAGACAAGCACTCAGTATCGGTCTTTGCACAGACTGGCATCCTACCCTTCTGGTAGTAAACAGTTCTGGTCCCTTTCAAAATCGGTCGAATCCAATTTCTACCGTCCCCCTTTGCCTCCCATGCAGAAACCTGGTGGGTCACTGAACGCGAATTTATATGCTTCTCTGTTTAGGAGCAATTCACGTCTGGACGCTCGTGCCAAACAGCCACACATGCCGGAGATGACAATACACACGAAAGAGGTCCGCAGAGCATTGCGTAGTCTGCATGTGAGGCCAGGTCCTGATGGAATACCTGCAAGAGTGCTGAGATATAATGCGCCTGAGTTGTCTCCTGTTTTAACACGCCTGTGTCGCCTCTCTCTCAGAACAAGAACGATTCCCAAGAAGGGCATTCGTTCCGACCCCTGCAACTACCGACCTATAGCCATCACTTCCATTCTCTGTAAAGTCATGGAAAGAGTACTTAACAGTAAGTTGCGGACATACCTAGAAGATAATGATCTACACAGTGATCGTCAATATGGCTTTCGCCGGGGGCGATCGACTGGGGATCTTCTTATGTCAAACTCAAACTCAAAATAATTTATTCAATATAGGAGCCTGAAGCACACTTATTAAACGTTAATTCTTTTTTAAGTTACCACCGCTTCGGAACGTGTAGTCGCTGTAGAGAAGATGCGGCCAGAAACTCTACAGCATAACACGACTTAATACTATTGCAATATAAATTCTTACGCTAAGGTTATTTAAACAGTAATACATAGTCTATTTAATTAAATTAATAATTGATGTATGTCACGCACTGGTGGGGCGAGGCCATCGAGAAACACAGCGAAGCACTAGTTGTGTAATTTGACATCTCGAAGGCCTTTGTCAGGGTATGGCACGCTAGATTGCTGAGCAAGCTTCCTGCTTATGGCATCCCTGCTGATCTCTGCAGCTGGATATCTGATTTCTTGAGTGAACGGTCGATTAGAGTTGTCATTGACAGCTGCTCAGAGGTCGGAAGACCTCATGGCAATTGATGCTGGGGTTCTTCAGGGGTCTGTTCTCTCTGCGAGACTTTTCCTGCTACACATCACTGACCTCTTTGTGTCAGGTATTATTGGGTATGCAGATGACAGTACTGTCACAGAGAGATATCTATCCGGCGCTTGGAGCGGGGATGAAATACGTTCGCAGAGGGAAGCCATGGTGGAGCGGACAAACTTGACTTTAAGTCTTGTCTCCCAATGGGGTGACAATAATCTAGTCAACTTCAACGCCACCAAAACACAGGCTTGTCTGTTCAACGCCAAAAGGAGTTCGTTTATTCTGGTTCCTACTTTCCGGGGAAGATAAATCTGTCCCTGTTTCCGACAGTCTTGAACTTCTGAGCATGGGTTGACTACGAAACTCAACTGCGCTGACATCGAGTCTAAGGCTCAAAGTGCAGCCAAAAAGCTGGGCATCTTAAACAAGGTACTTCACTCCTGGACAGCTCTTAATGTTGCATAAAGCTCAGGTCCGATCGTGTATGAAGTATTGCTGCCACATGTGAGATGGCTCAGCTAATTATCAACTGGAGGCTCATTGGCGACAGTAATCTGGTTGGTGGAAACCAAGCTTCATAGCCTAGCCCACCGCCGCAGAGTAGCCTGCTTGTCGGTCTTCTACAGATTGTACTTCGGTGAGTGTGCACCAGAGCTGCATGAGCTCATCCCGCCTTCCCCTTTCTACTATCATCGAACTTCCAGACGCACCGCGGGATACCACCCCTTCTTGGTTGATGTTTATGATACATACCTAGGTAAACGGACCTGAAAAAAAACCTGACGTAATCTTGTCTAATCACGAGTGAAGCACCCATTTATTTTTGTGTGTGTGCTGACGCGGTACAAAATGGTGGCGGGTTGTAGGTCCTAAGCCTAGAACTGGTGCATCTGTGTGAGTGTGACCCTTGTAGAACAAACGAATATGTAGGACCTTGCATGCTCATGCTTCACATCTTTTTAGTGTCACATTACGTCCGCCTTTTTTTCAAGTCCGTGCTTGGGTATAAACGTTTTCTATTACACCTTTCTCTTTTTGGTGAAAAAATACAGCGGTAGGTACTTTATTTCGAAAAAAGTTCTCATTCGATTTTTTGTTATTTCAATTAAATTGTAATTGCAATTAAGAAAAACATAGACATAGCACATGATTAAAATATATTCCATATGGACATAGCCCAAACAAACATTTATTTCATCTGTTGAGGTACAATAGCAAATACAACCTGCACGACGACGCACTACACACTGCCAGTATTTTTTTTTTATTTTTTTTGCTTCTTACACTGCCAGTATAAGTTGACCGCGAAGTATGCAGCGCGTCGTGAGGCGTATTTGTACTTACACACGGCGACACATCAAGCTGTTCATAACCAAAATAAGCTGGCCGCGAGTAGGTTTAGGTTGCATGACGTATGAGTCGTCGCGCGGCCAGCTTATTATTTTGGTTTTGTATAGGTTGATGTGTCACCGTGTGTACGTGTATACCTGCACAGATGAAATAAATGTTTGCAATTAATACAGGAACTTTTTTCGAAATAAATTATCATCAATAAGTACCTACCTACCTCGGTATATTTCTCATACTGGGTATTACAGAAAGGTGTCATAGAACTTGTTTATGCCAAAAACATTTTCTATTCCATACATCTTCTTCTTCTTATCGTGTGGGCAAGCCCTGGTGTCAGAGTTTTTTCAGACCGCCTTACGGCCTCTGACGTAGTTTTTATATAACGAATAAAAACCACCAGAGATAGTAACTGGGACCAACGGCGTATCGTGCCATCTGAAGCACGGAATCATCTTTCTTTTCAGACAATCAGGTGATTCAGCCTGCATTACCCTAACCAACTGGAGAAAAACGCATAAAGTGACATATCACTAGGTGTCCCCCATGGGAATCGAACCTACGACCTCCGTGTCAAGATCCCAAGTCTTATAACCATTGGACCACGGAGATTGGTATTGGAGGAAAATGTGTTAGGATTTTTATCTATACAAGATCCTTAACATGGATTATCTCGAAAACGTTGCACTTTAGGACTATATGTTATTTGACATTTTATGTTCGTCTATAGATCCTCTATCGATATACATAGGTTTCAGGGTGCGCCACGTTTTTGAAATTCCTGAAAATTTATGGTCATCACTATGCCAGCCTCCCATACAAAGAGGTTCAATGGCCTTTCTGTTATTTTATAACAAACTGACGTATCTAATCTCTATCGAATGTTTTCGCAGTCTAGAAAAAGCCTTGAGTCTTGCATGAGTCTTGTCGAAAAATTTACCTTGAAATGTCACATGATATTGTCGTGTAATTTGATAAAACATCTACTATTCCGCTTGTGCAAATATAGGTCTTGATATTTTATACAGTTGCTGCGAATTAATATTAACTTAATATGTCGGATACGGTAACTTGAAAATATGTATCATAGCCATAAGTAATATCATTGTTCATAGCTATGTCCTTATTGAGGCTAGTAATGCAGAAGAAAGTACGATACGCTTAAAATGTTCATAATGGCTGTGTACAGTGCTGCTGCTTTCGACTGCGGGCGATTTGAGGATTTGCAGGGGCTGAAAATGCAAACAAACAAATCCGAAAAAAAAAAACTGCTGTCCCATACATTTGAGTCGTGTAGGCAGCGGCGACGGGTGCAGTTTAGTATGGGACAGCAGATTTTTTATTTGCTCCGATTTATTTGCTCCCATAGTAAAAATTGTTCAGTTTGATGGGTAAACTCTTAGTTTAAAAAGGATGCTAATGATATCAATTTCACCTTGTATAAGCAAGCTTGCTTAGCTGCTTGCTATCTCCCTGTTGAATAACCCCCCGCTGGTTCACTTTTTATCATTATTGGATAAATATTTGTCGGAAAGTTTTGAGATGCCACAATGCCTCCTGTTTACAATAACAAAATATGTTACAAGTCATATAATGAGGAGCGAAAGTGCCTGAACTTTGGTCTTACTTAATGCAATATTCATGCCTAATGCATTGTTTTAACTTACTGTAAGTTCCTGTTCGTAACAAATAGTTTTGTTAAACTCATTCAGCACTAGTTTGTTGAATTACTAAAGCGACAGTATAATCAGACGTTTCATGGAACCAGTTCGATTGTATGGTGAATTACCGCCCTGCTGGGTCCATACTGACGTCACCTCATGGATCATGGTCTCGCGCGCCGTGGACCATGACGCCGCTTCCGCCGCTGCTTCCGCCTTCCACCACAAAATTATGTGAACTGTTAAATCGAATTTTCATTTCGTAATCAACTTTGAATAAAGTTTACTGGTGTGTCTTTGCTTATCAACACTGATGAATCACACATTAAATGCCAATATGTTGGAATGTGAAATCCTTAAAACAAGTTTTGCAAGAGTTTTATAGCAATATAGCCAAGCGATAACGTTAAACAAGCCTGTTTTAGTTGAAGCTTGAACCATGCGTTGGTAATTCCGCCTACACTTAAGATAATTATTCTGAGATGGAATTGGCGGAATGACTCTTGGCTTTTAAAAAACAAAATACCTAGAGCTGGGGATATTTTATGTTCTGATGTCATACTCTGCGTAGTCCGATCATGTGATCACCATATCAAGCTTCGATTAAACCAAAACAAACGTTGCTGCATCGAATTCGGTTAATTTGAATTTCCCATGTTTGTGAAAGCAGTAAAACGTTCGTTTGGGTTAATCGCTGCCAATGACGAAATTATTGTTAAAATTCGCCTTCACAATAGAAGGAAGTTTATGGAAAGTGAACACGGGCGTTATAAGTAAGGACATTATTGAACCACAAGTAATCAGAGACTCGGAGGCACGCCTTGCTGCAAGTCGCGTCGGTTCATGTGACATATTGCTACGTGATACCTCACTATCGCATTTCGACGTGCACTCTAATTAGTGCATGGAGAAATGCTCGGCTTGCTCATTCATACCGGTCTAGACTTACACTGTGATAAGTAGGTAACACTGTAGACCAAGCAACATACTTTTCTGCATGGTCAATAGTGCCGAATGAATTTGCGGGCACCTACTTAAAACGTAACCTCTATTTCTGTGGATGTTTTTAGACAAGGCTTGAATTGATGTGGATTTGAATAATTTTCTGTAATCAAAGCAAAACAAAAATGTGTTTGTGAAACATCATCATAAATTATGACGAAAATTATGACCGAATTTTACGTCAGTCGCACATTAGTCACGACGCGACGCGCCACAGTTGTTTTCATTAAAGCTGTCTTGAGTTACCATATCGTTGTCAATGTCCACAATGGTGACTCATATTTGACGATAAACGAGTATGAAACTGTAACCGACGTTAAATCTCACTATATCAGAGTAGAAAGCGTCGCGCTCGGTGTCTGTCTGCATAACCTTTATGAGACGCGACAGGCATTGCAATGAATTTATTGTGATTTTAATCCGCTGCCACGATAAGGAACTGGATCACATGGGTTTCTGAATTAGAGGCGTGAACGAGGGCTGCGCAGTGAAAGTGTCCCACTCTCCGAACAATCGATTGTCGTTCTTTGAACTGTCACTAAGACGTATGATAGATTCAACCTTCCTAGAAACTTATTTAGTGTCGCAATATATTCACACTTTCATAAACTCTTACGTATAATCAAATGTTACAGCCAACATCGTGTGTCTATTTTAAAAACATCTCCAAATATAACGACCACGTGTTTGCCGTAAACGGGCAAAGATTTAATTTTGGTTTGGGTAAAATGAACGCGTACGTGGGTGGTAGAGTTATGGTAGAATAAAATCTTAAAAGGCGGCCCAGATTACAAGCCGATGGCGCCTGATGTTTCCTTGTTTACAAGCGGACGCGTGTTTCACGAACATTATAAAAAGTAAAGTTTATAGCGAGACTTCCGAACACAAATACAACACGCCTTCTTTAAAATTTAACAAGAAATTCTTCGTCAAGGGAAGTTAACAACAAAGAGACAAGTTTTTAATTGCTGATAGGTGACAGATAAACGCGCTTATCTGTTGCAAAGAGATGGATGAATGCCGGAATTTACCTACGAGCTACGGTTTGTTTACTATTGCGTGTAACGTTTCTGGTTTGCGCGGTAACAAGAGAGTATATTTTTACGCCGGGATCACCGACCCTACCTAATTCCTACTTCATTCACAGCTGTGATGATTCACTATATTGTTCGCGCCTACACTTTACTCGTCTCGGAGCCATATGGCTGTACTCTTAACTTAAACTCTGTTGACACGTCATTTACTGTACTGACGACCCACTCTAGAGCTGAAAGCGATCTCGTCTATCTATTGTGTTTGAAAGAGAAACTAAGTCGACGTTTTTTTGATACACTTTTTCAAAATTACAATAAAAACTTTTTGACTGGAGCTACTGGAGCACGTAATCGTTTGTTAATTTTTTTCATCGAAATAAATTTAGCTGAAATTGAAAAAGCATCAATTGATGAAGCCGATTCGCTTAAAACACGATAGGAATGACACGAATATCTGAACAGAAAAGGTGCTGGTAACTGGCTTGCAAGCAGTTCGCGGTCCAACCTCATTAGTTCCGTTAAGGGTACTCTAAGCGTGTCACGCAAGAAGTCACGGCAATACTGTTCAATCACTATCCTGTTTGGTAAAGTAACTTAATCTGAATAGCTTCACGAGGTAAAGGCCAAAGAAACATCAAAGCAAAAAGATCCGCCTCTTGTGGAATTTGATATAAGGCAAATGACACCATTTAAAACGAGACGAAGAGTAGACATAGACGTTAATGGTAATAAAGATAATGTGGATGATATTTAGAAGTGTATAAGGTCACGTTAAACTCACACAGAATCAGAATTAAAAAGTCGATATAAATAATCTATTAGTCATTATGGCTATGGCTATGCTACGTGTCTTGACTCGGACCTCTTCGCAATCCAGACGACCATTAAGGCATGTTAAGTAGGCAGCATTAATGATTCACAGTTGGGCGCCGGTTCATCGCTGGCAATCGCCACTCGCAGTCGTTCACCGACTTCTAACAGCAATTATCAATTGCTCTTATCTTCTGAGCGGAGCTGTTAGCGGGCTGTTTCTGTTCGTGTAATAAATCCGAGTTTCACACTAGATGCTGCGTTGCATCGATCGTAATCTGCTTCTTGGGTAATGCTGTGTTACGTGGGTTCGTTTCCTTCATTTATAACTTTCTTTGGAATTGGAGCTGCAATTCTGTACATGGTTTGACTGCTCAATTTATGCTACAGTACGACACAGAAAGTAAGTCCGCTGGTCAATCCCCGTTTGCACAGACCAGACCAGATCTCCGTCAAAACTGGAAGTCAGTAATTAAAAATCAATCACTCGGTAGTCAAAGGGTGCAAAATCGGGTGCTACTAAATCTTTTTCTATCTCGTTCTAAATCGAATAGCAGACTGACGGACGCTTCGGCAGCGAAAAGCGCGCTAAAACTATTAGCAAATATCGGCAAGGGATTTTAGACATTCGAACTTGGCACATCCTTATGGTCAATAACCGTTCACGCGCTGTTTAAATTTGTCAACCTGCGCCGGTACATCGTTCGGTAATACTAACTCCTCACTGAAATTTATGTAAACACTTTTTATCTAAACTTAACGTGGCTTTAACTACGTAAGTACGTGGCACATGTGCGGGATACGGTGTAGTTAGAAATGCACTAAATACGCATTCCGTATTCATTGCAGCGTGACGACACGGTGAACTGAACGCTTGCGCGCGCGCAGCGGTCGTTCTGCGCGCCCGCTCATTGCGGTTCTGTGTTCTATCGTTTTAAACTCCATTGCGCATAGAATACTAATTTGTTCTAATTTTATTCGTTTGTTTCTGCTACTTTTACCAAATAAACGAGACACGACCTTTAGTATTCATTCCACGCAAGTTTATGCAATTAAATTAAATTTAAGCTTTATTCCAGTCACAAGTCACAACGCAACTCCTTATTGAGTTTAGAGTTTTCTTTATTGAAATCTGCTACTGAATCAACTAGTGCCTTATTCGTTTTCATTCACTAATTATGCAAATGTTCAATGATATTGGGTCAATATCCGAAATATGGGCTCGCTGGCCTTGCATTGACCCGCCAGTCCGCATATTCAAACCTATTATGAACGGCCAATATCATTCCAGTGCTCCAATTATCATAAATGGTCTTATACCAACTATAGGTGGGTACTCGTTTATGTTCAATGTGTTGTAAAGAATGAGGACAGTTTTGGAGAATGAAGTCTAGCAATAAATTACGTGAAATATGTCATGCTGTTAATTTTCATTAAACGTTTTTGGTTTGGACCCTAAATACGTCTACCTATTTGTAAGATATATTGACCCTATCCCACAATGTCTCGTGGAAGTGGAAGGCAGACAGGCGTCTGTAAAGTAAAGTCGTCCAATTATTATCTCAGTATTAATATATCCCATTCTAGCGTTCCATGCCACCATCTCATTAAAAGGGTTTAGTCCACAAATGACAAACAGCGAAAACAGTGTGTATGGGCGTTAGTCCATCACGAGTGCCCAATGCTGATTGGTAGACTTCACATACGCATAAGAATTTCTTCTTCAGCGTATGCAAGTTTCCTCACAATGTTTTCCTTCACCGTTTGAGAGCAGTCGGTATTACGTACATAGGTTAGAAAAACTCATTGGTACATCGCATGTGGTCCATGCGGATTCGAACCCGGGCCACAAGATTGAGTTTCCATAGCTCTTCGCTATGCGCCACCGAGGCTCGATCAATATGCAATTAGACCTGCCACACACATACGGAATTGCGATCCGGAATTCCGAATGAAAACAGGTTTTTCGTAAAGGTTTGAAATTCCGTTCGCAAATCTGGAGGGGAACCTCCATACGAAGATGATTCGGGGATTCCGAATCGGAATTCCGTATGTATGTGACAGGCCTTATACAAATACAATATGCTATAGTAAGTTATTATGCTATAGTACAGTGCTCTGGTAGGAAGGAAACTTTATCTCTAACACATGTCTCTGGTGAGTGGTGATCGATGATCGATTACTGCATTGCACTTCCTTTACATTACACAGGTAAGCCTTTGCTTTCTTTTTACATTACCGTTTAAATATTTGTATCGTGCATGTGGTATGAGTCGCAATTTCTTTTTCATCTCACAAGCTCGGAAAGATTCTGTTTATCAATCGAAATCTGAGTGCAAAAGTGCATTTTATCCGCTAGCGTGGAAAGAGTTTTTGAAATTCGAATCTGTCTATTCAATATTTGTATATACCGCCAATCCACTGAAAATGCTTAAAACTATTTCATGACACTGGCCAGCTCGAAAAAAAACTATTTAAAATTTTATTTTTTGCAATTCACTTTGTTCCTCGCTGTTGTGAGGTGAAAAGTTGTGTGTTTCGCTCGGCTGCAAAGTTATTCTGCGTCTCGTACCTTTGAAACCTTCGCTAAGCTCAGGATTATATTATTTGAAACAATCCTAGAATCCTTCGCTTGCTCAGGTTTCAATAAAAGTACTCGCGCCAAAAAGCAGACAAACTTTGCAGCCTAGCATAACAAATAACTATTATTTCTGCTCTCTTTTATGATATTCTTATTTCTAATGTTTATTTTCGTTATTTCTATTTGTGGAAGCACAATGCCCGTAGTAATCAATCAATCACCCCTCATTAGCGTTTTCTTTTAGTTCATTAGTTTTATGCGCTTCAATATCTCACTGAGATAAGATACACTCAAGTTAGACTTTGTTTCTTACAGTCGAAGATATAAATTCAAATAACTGTCTGAAAGCCGAGTTTACGACGTTTATATTTCAGGAAATGTTATATCCTCTACCTCATAATGAAATTAAGATAAATGTGTTTATGTTCATAGAAAGGAATTATAGGCATTTAGTGGTGGTGTAGTTTGTGTTGGTGTTCGGAAAGCGGCCGGATGTCGGCCACTGCGCCTGCGCAGCCCCAATGCGCACGAGGCCTCGAATTATGTCGTAATTGCGCCAATTTAGAGTTTGCGCTGTGTGAACGTTCAAAAATTATTGTGTGGTTTGTTACTACACCAAACGCCTAACACATCATTTGGACATATCTATAGAAAATAAAGTTTTTATGTCCTTTTTTCTTGTCGATAATTCCGACCGCCTACGTATCTTTTTTCTACCTTAATGGTTGTCTAGGCTACTGTAGTTGCATGTCTTTTCTTGAGTAGAATTTAAAAAAAATTACTGTCTGAAATTAGTCATCATCACTCAAATTGCACTCTTGCCCATTTCCCATTATTTGGGGTCGGCGCAATATGTGATCCTCTTCCATTCATGTCTCGGCTGTGATTTCGGCACTCACTCTTTTCTTACTCATATCCTTCACACAATCCATCCATCTTTTCTTCGACCTGACTCCACAGCCATCCACATTCATACTTAACACTCGTCTTTCCTCATGGGTAATTCTAATTAAATTCAAGCTTTTAAATTAACTCCACATCTTCCATAGTTTCAAGGAGTAATGTATTCCGCTTGGATGTTGTCCCAAACTATTGATAAATAATATCCTCTATACATTTTTTTTCGACCGTAAACAAGAGTGCAATTTCCAAATTGATTGCGTTAGCAAATTTGATACGCCTGCGCCCTTGCTCTACCTTGATCGGATTTATTGGTATCGATAAAATTTACTTTCAATAGCAGTTGTTATTAAATTTATTGGTATTATAATTGTAAACTGTTTTCAATCTTCAATAACTTATACCGTATGGAAACAGTTATCGGTAGCTTGGTGGTGGATACTGATTACCGTTCAATTTGCATAGCCGGCTTACTCGGAACTGGGCTGAGCAATCAATTCTCAGCAATTACCCACCGATTGTAATAACCGACCTGTACGTAAATATTAATACTGATGCTTTGTGTAATTTGAGTAACTGATACGGTTAGTTTTGGTCCATTGTCGATTAAAATACTAACGACTTTTTACCGTTTGAAATAAAACTTTAGTTGATAAGGCTTCTTGTAATGTAATATGCTAGGAGTGGGCTGAAGGTCAAGGTGAAATGGTTCATATAACATTTATTTCCAATCTTACGTAACAACACGGTCATGTTGTTAAAATCTAACAGATAGACGGTTGTCTGTTATGTGTCTGCTGTCTTCACTTGACAATGAGTCCCTTGTAGAGTAGAGCAATGAAGCGAAGTGATTGATCAAAGAGGATTAGTCTATTACTCACTCTAGATTGGCAATCAAACAATCTTGAGTTCTAATCAAGGACGTAGCTTCCTATAGTAGAAGTAACAGCGAGATAAGTGGTCTTATGACAGCTCAAAATAAATAAGAGCGTATAATATGACCCTGTTGAATTCACGTCTGCACACAAACCGTTTCCGCCTCATTGTACGTGGTTAATTGTGATTAATTTGTTTCGCACGATGCAATTCATCAACGGAGCAGATGGTGGGTGCAACAATCGCTCGCCTACGCTCACAACCTAAAACAATGAACACAAATGAGCATCTGAACGATTGCCTTTTACAGCACGGCACATCCTACGATCCTACCTAATTCTCTGCTACTATCAAAGTTGATCGCACAGAATAATTAATAGCACTACGACAGAACCAAAACTCTGGCTAAGGCGCCACAATTTTGCATCCACTTCAAACTGCGCAGTTTTTACATACGCAGTTTGATGAATTGTAAACGTAATTTGGATAATTACCTGTCTGGCACTGTAAGAAATAATTGCAAATATTTCGACCGAAATGGTTTCCTTTACAGATCAATAGTACAAACTTATGACTTTTATTGTGAGAAATATAATTGGCAAAACAATTTAGAAATTGCGAACCTTTAGGGCTTTCAATGTAAATTGGCTATTGTTAGAAATTTCTACGTATAATTAATCGACATGTTTAGAATTGCGTCATTAATTAATATGCCATTTCGAATATAGTATTGTTATAAGTCGTGTACGAGCAGATTATCTAGCTCTTTCCTAATTAGATTGCCTAGAGCTGCTATTAGGCACACGTTTGAGTCTGCACGTGCATTCAAACGTAGGCCGGTCGTGTGTCTGACTTATGTATAATCGAATTGATTACCTATTAAATGTTACCTGAGTATACCTCTATAATACGAGCCTTATCAGAGAAATTGTCTTTGTTTCTGATCGTATATAATTGGTACCTTTATGTTTAAAGTCATGGTTTACGTTGTAGTTTGATTGAACATAAATCGTGGAGTTGCTATTCATAATTTAACAGATTATCTTTCATTAAATAACCAAAACTAACTGGACCACAAACATGTCCGCTCACAAATCATTTTACAAACGAATATTCAACATACCCGAACGAGATTATACATTACAGCTAGTTTAAACACTGCTTAGCGGTCCGCGATCCGTTAAAGGAAATAAATTAGTTTCTCGGCATGCAATGAAGCGTCCATAGATTTAAAATAGACGTGCGGACACGTATTGGTTTGGTTTCACGCTGGCCGGTTTGGGCGGAGCCTGCAGCACGCTTCGCTGTTCCCAGGCATGCGGCTCTTTTCCGTATGCGTGCACTATTTCACTAATTCAACTGTAATTTTCAAACTACGCATCAACATTATACACTTTACGTCATAATGTAACAATTTTCGTATACAAGACTCATAATGTGCAATATAACCAACAACAAAATTGTCTGTAATTAGAAAATAATTTCACCAAATTGCTGTCGATTTTGACGCTAATAATATGTTACGAAAATGTTTAACAAGCTTTGTAATGTAAATTAAGAGAAATTATTCTTTTGTGCATTTTTAATTGCGCTTTGTTCTCAAGATGTTGTAATGCTTTGTAAAATTGGTCAAGTATTGAATTATGTACCTACATAATTATGTTTTGGTTAGATCTGACAAATAAGACGTACTACGAGTCGTAATGGCAAAGAAAACAGCTGGTGGTTTCTGTCATCAAGCAAACGATAGTGAAATCTGTAGTTTGAGGTTATAATTGAGCAAATGGACCCTATAATGGTACGGGCGGATCGGAGAGTGAAAGCACGTAACGCCTGATTACCCCTTATTGCTCGGTTCTTTTATTTGTATCTGTGCAAGTGTCAAGCGTTTGCCAACTGGTGTCGCGACTCCGTTGCGCTTCTCACAGATTATCATCGCTTGTCAATCTCCTTCTAAATCTTACAAAAACTACGTTTGCTACATTGTGATTTATGTTTCCATAATAAGTCAAAATTGAACCAACTTTCATCTAAGTTTCTTCAGCTTCAAATTTGATACCTTTCTACGAGAGATTCCACAGATAATGTTGCATACGTTGGATTGGATAAGCTTAACGCTGGGACACAAAGCAGGCTACTGGATTGCTATTACAACGCCTAGATTAGATATTTTAAAAAAAACATCGCAGTCCGGGTTCTTTCCGGGGATCTTTATCATTATTGAAGATGGTGTGAAACATGCTCTACCCATCAAACTAAAGATCTTTTACTATGGGAGCAAACCGATCGAAGCAAAAAAAAAACAGCCGTTGCATACATTTATGTCGAGTAGGTATGGGAGTTTAGTATGGGACAGTTAAATAAATAAATAAATATCTTGGACAGTGTCACACAAATTATCTAGTCACATTTAAAGTTCCAGAATCTAGCCTGGACTTGTATTATGATAACTAGACAACGATATAGAATACATATATAGATACAAACATCCATGACTCGGGTACAAATATTCATATTCGTCATACAAATATTTGTCCCTTAAGGGATTCGAACCCGCGACCCCCGGCACAGCAGGCAGGTTCACTACAGACTGTGCTGTCGGGCCGGTCGACAGTTGATATTTTTTTTGCTCTGATCTGTTTGCTTCCATAGTACAAGTTAAGTTGTTCAGTTTGATGGGTAGAGTATGTGGTTTAAAGGTTAATGATACTTTTCCTAACACCCTGTATGAATAACTGAAAAAGAAATATGACTTACCAAAAGTAGGTACTGACAGACAGTTTCTATAACAAATTAAACTGTGTCTAAGTTGGGACGTAATAAATACGTGACCAAATATACAGCGAAGGTTAACAACATCTTGTTATAAAAATTATGACCTGACGGTGTCCTAAGATACGAATCAAACGCTAAACGGGCTAAGATGAGGCTATAATAAATGTTCTTTTAGTTTAGAATGTAGAATCCTAAAATATATGATTCGTAGTAAATTAACAATTGGTTAAACAATAAAATATCTTATGGCTTTCTCATACATTTCGACAGAAATTATTTATAGTGATTTCTCTCTCGTTTATGATATTAGCATTTGTAGTGGATGTCGTAAAGATTCGATTACTTTCAATTTGTCTCTAAAATGATATCTTATACCGACTTTTATGACTGTTAGAAGCCGGTAATATCTTATTGAATTCAATAACGTTTTCACCACTTCATTGCGTATTTTCGATTTGTTCATAATTCGCTATACCAGGAACCTAAATGAAATTACACGTTAAGTGTTATTTTTAAATTGGATACCTACTTATGTTCTATTTTTTTTATCTTAGTACTAATAATGAGTTATTATGTGGCTCCACCCATTTAATAGCCCAAATTGTAGCAATTTTTCTGTTTAGTTTTTGCGCCCAGTCTCGAAGTTTCATTACTCGTTTTTGCATTCACATGGTCGAATTTAATAAGTTTTTTCAGTCCAGCAATTTGATGACGACACGTTCAGTAATATGATTATGATTCATTATTTACGATGATTACTATAATGTAAAATTACGCTTTGTTTTACAGTAATTCAAGATTATTTGTAATTTGATTTTATCCATTATGCGTTTTTAATGTCTTATATCCTTTTTTTCCATGATTGTTGAAGTATACCGATACTAAAAACAAACACTGTTTTGTTCTAATAATTATATACTTTAGTAAACCATTAATTTTCTATAGTCATCGGGATGTGAATCCATCATGTTTTTTGTGGATCAAATCCAAACAATAGCCAAATATTGTTGCGCAAAAACGCACGCAAGGATGATGGAATTCGAACTGAACTGGACCATAAAAACATGGCGACTGGAACTTATAAAGTTATAAGTCAGTCAGAAGAACATGACGTCAGGTCTGATTGGATAAATATGTAAAAAAGTACAAAGACCTTTGTCCTACATCGGACCGATACAGTTTGTTAGATATGTATGTAGGTAAGACACTTTATGGACGCCATAAAACATAACAGTTATTCATAACAACAAAACAAATTAATATTTTAAAGATCCACGCGTACACACACGCACAAGAAAGTTATAACACGGAATAAACACTAGCTATACTACTGATACATATTTATACGACCAAAATAACTGGAACATGACGTGTGAATAATATCGTCTGGTCAAAATTAGTTTTTTTTTACAAACACTGAGTTTGCAAATAGTGCATAACGGTGAAGTTAGATTGATCCGATCGCTTACACGCGGCACGTGACGCGACCCACTGTATGTGATGAGGAAATCGTGAAATAACATAGTATTTATTGTAAAAGTTATTGCTAAATGTGAATGCGAATGGAGTAACTCCACTATTCGTTTGGTGCATGTTCCAGGAAATAGTGTCTAATGGTGTCAGTTCAGGTCTTGGTCCATACGAACCATTCTGTTAGTTCCAACAATTATTGTAGTTCAGAAGTTATTTTAGTTTTTAGTATATTTAGCCCCACTTGCGCCAACCTGGGTTAGCAATAAACTCCGGGTTAAGTGGCTAACCCATGATTTTTTGTATAGAAAAACAACCGAAAGAGCCATTTTATCCGGAGTTAATTGCTAACCCGTGGTTGGCGCAAGTGGGGCTTAGTGTTCTGTCGGACGGATTCGTCCAATTACTTTCAGCGCTAAGTACTTTTTTAGCGAAGCATTAAATGAGAATTCCATACCAAATTATCATTTAAGTACCTACACTTAAATTGAAGAACATTAATTATTTGCCTTAATATTTTGTTTTTTGATGGGATCTCAATTCTTTTTGTAGATTTCTTTTCGTTTGTTCCAGAACCATTTTACCTATACATATTTAAGGGTTGGAGGGAGAAAATTTATTTCTTTTTAATTTTCTTCATAGTTTTACGCTAAACCCAATCTGCATGCCAAATTTCAGCTTTCTAGGACTTCGGGAAGTACCTGTTAGGTTTTGATGATCAACAATGTGTCAGTGAGTGAGTGACGAAAGTTTGCGTATTAATTAAATCTAAAGTAGGCTATAAAAATTTAATTTAGTAAATTTTATAAGAGCGACGACCGCATACGAAAATTTGAGCTCATAGGGACCATCCAGCGAGCGCTAAAAAATACGCCGAATCTCTTCGAGAAAAGGTAGGTACGGTGGCGCGCCGCTTCTTTTTGTTAGCGTGCCCCCAGATTCACTGTTTTGTCAGATCATGAAGACATAAAAGCTATTTAGCCCAACTTGTTTGCTAAATACATTGTTGTCAAATGATTGACGTAATATTTTATATTACGTCAAGTAATGATGTGTCGACGTAATACTATTTCATCTTTATCCCCATTCCATACCTATTGCACAAATCGTATCTGTAACTAGTATTTAAATACAATTTACTACACTATTAACTATAGCAAACAGAACGTGTACAGAACTGCCATCAATTAATTTGTTTTGCTCTAAAAAAAACTAACGTAACTAATAAGTGACTTATTCACATGCTTTTTTGCTTTTAAATGATTAAGTGGCTCTTTTACTTTGTACGAGTAATGCGTTTCACCGTTATTACCGGTAGGGTCAGTAAGTGCGACTTTAGATCAGATAAACTTTGCCGTGGTTATTAATCAGTCTTATAATCACTGCACCATGGTTTTATGTTGTGGTCTTACTTGACTGTGGACGTTATTTCCTGTGCTGGATGGAGTTTGTGGTCTTACCTTGAAAGTTAGCGTCTGATGCGTTAGAGAAACTTAAAGAATGAGTTCTTAGAAGGCCTTTAGTGCTTTTAGTACCGAAATCTTGGAATTGGATGTCTGAGAACCCGTTATGATGCAGTTTCTCATTAATGACTTAACTTCCATACATAAAGTGTTTCCTCTGACTCACGCAATTAATACATGGCTAATAAAACCTGATAGTTTTTCTAAGTTATGTCCGAGGCAATATAAATATTTCAACATATCAATTAGGTTCTAAGATCGTAACTGTATTAATTGCCAGTTATCATTGCTTTCCTTTCGATTCATCGGAATAGAGAGTGGTATTTCGAGCGTCCAGTTTTACAAGTGAGAGCCCTTACGCCTTCTAAGGTAGAATCATTCTAATTAGTGGCTTCCAGCTTTCCTTCATCAACGGCATGACTAACGCACCGTGTTCTCACAAAACATGTTTCTATTGTTGCTGTGTTTAACGCTTGTCTAGCAGAATAAACGTATATTTCATGCGTAATTACGTTGCTTATAATAAAGACATAGCCTTTTCGCTCTCTAAAATGTAAACCCTCGTATTAATCTTGTTTTGTTCTGTGTTTGCATGTGAAATGAGACACGGGTCTGAAAAGGTACGAGTTTTTGAACTAAGTTTGTTTCTCCGGTGTTTCAACTTGTAGCCTTCAATTAACAATAATTAGCTTCTTCGAGAATATTCTTAAACATTAGGTGTCTCCCTTTCGTATGTTCAAGTTCAAATGAGTTGCAGGAACTACTTTAATGGCAGACTATCGTACTAATGACCAAATGGCCGGATTTGAATAATAATTTCCCGCCCTATTGTTAGCCATCCTTGTCCCGATTCACACTGAACATGAACATTTACTAGTGTACATAATAACATATTATTTCATTCGGCAGATCACGCGTGTTCTCAAATATTTTGTACAGTCCAATGAACGATCATAGCACACAAAGCACTTTCCTCCTTTCTAATAAAGTTTATATCGGCATGAATTTACGCCTTTATGTGTTAAAGGCAATATAATGTACCTTGGAATAACCACAAAACAATTGTAACAGTAAGTTATGCTGAGTACGAAGCGGAACATTTAGAACACCCATTAATCAAAACGAAATTCTAGAGCCTTATTACCATTTTATTTTTGGGATTCATAAAAAAACGTTTCTGAATACAATCATTCATCGCTTTTGTCTATTGTAGTACCTTACATATACAGGGTCCTTCTTAATATGCTGACACTTTTTTAAGGGGATGATCAGACCATCAAACTGAACAACTTTCTCTATGGGACCAACATCGAAATCGTGAAAAAAAAATCAGCCGCTCCATACAAAACTCCAAACCTACTCAAGCCAAATGTATGGGACAGCTGATTTTTTTTTCGCGATTTCGTTGTTGATCCCATAGAGAAAGTTTTTCTGTTTGATGGTCTGATCATCCCTTTAAAAAAGTGTCAGCATATTAAGTTGGACCCTGTATAGATACTACTTGATCTGTAGTAATATTATTATTATTTATGATACACTAGCAGCTTAGAGGTAAATGGTAATTATGTAAAAGGAGTAAAGGAGTGAGCGCTAAAATGGCGGCTAATAGTAAGGTGCGTTTGGGGTAAGATCGTGAATGGGGTAAGAACGTATATTATGTTAAATATCTACTACGATTCTGTGATAATTTTTTTATACTCGCAACATAGCGCGAGACGCCTTTTTTTCTACTACCTTCAGTCCGCATCGGTGATTTCGTCATGTCGATCGTCTGTTATGGCTGGGTTTAAGATAGGACGCTCAAAACAAAATATCGAAGTATAAGATCGGATGTTTTCTTTTTATAAACCTTGTGTTCTTAGCCACATGAGTGATTTTGGAGGGTAGTCAGTTCTTTCCCCAACATCGTCCGATCTTTCCCATGTATTTTTAAATGTCATCATCATCATCATCAGCCTATCATCGTCCACTGCAGAACATAGGCCTCTCCCAAGGCGCGCCACAAAACTCTGTCCTCGGCCTTCCTCATCCAGTCGCTCCCCGCTACTTTTTTTAGGTCGTCTGTCCAGCTGGCAGCAGGGCGTCCCAAACTCCCGTAAAACAGCAGTCGTTAAATCTATGCAAACATGAAAATATTTTTCTGATAGGTTGTTTATTGATTGTCAGATTCTATTATTACGCTTTATTTTATTACGCTAGCTGATACAGATTTTGAAGAAAAAATTAATTGTCATCTTCTTATGAATGCAGCTAAAAACCATCTGAACTTACCCTAACGCACTTTAGTGAATGGGAGATGACAAATTGCGCGGACAATGAGATAAGGATAAGAGAATGATCGATTTTATGTATGCGACTAATAATTCAGAAACATAAATTCTATATTTAATATACAAAAGTCAGTGCAGAAAGTCAATGCCTGATTTGCAATTCATAGGCCTTTGACCGACTTCTACAACAAGTAGACAGGTTTGTTTCACAGTTTTATAAAACTACATGACCTGCGGAAGGAAACTTAAAAACGATCTTCATCAGTTAAATATTAGATTCATCGTTAGTGTATAATTCGTCTAACGAACACAATAAAGATTAATCTAGAAAACAATGGATAGTAATGTTTATAATTGTGTTTTTACAATAGCTGGAGTATTTAGATAAAGATACTCATAGATAAGAAAAAGTTATGCAAAAACAGTTCGTTGTGTAAGTATAGCATTGGTTGCACATTGAACATGACCTTTGTTTGCCAACAAAAATACATATTTTATCCCTTCACTTGTGCATGATATATCAATCATTGTTTGATATCGGCTCCTCCGCGCGCCGGCGCCGCCGTGAGCGCAGGCCCACCTCGATTCGACGCGATGATTTTACACTTTTGTAAGTGAAGTTTTATTTAAATTGATTGAATGTTTTGTAAAATATGTCTTCTTTTCGTCGTAACATACGTCGTGAAATACTAAAGCTTATAAGCTTTCTAAGATGCGTTTTCTCAACTCTAAAGTCTTTTAATGAGCTCCTCAACAGTTGTTTCTAAGAGCTTAATACTGACGATTTATGCTAGAAATTCGAAATGCTCTCTCCCTGATTAAGTAGGATTAATGTCGCAATGTGAAAGATTTATATCTGATATGAGATAACTCTAGAAAGTTTCCTTGCACATCTGAAAGTTGTTGCATCTGAGAAACACTATTTGATACTTGACTTTTATTTTTTATTTTCATTGCTTTGCGTTTAAACACCTGACGTGTGGGATTTAATAGCACACTGCACACTCATCATTACTCTTATGAAAGTGCCATTAAGAATTTCACGTGTACGAACAATAATTTACATATTGTTACGTCTTACAAGTGAAAATAAACAATCGACAGTTGAGACCAGTTCCGCCTGATGTGAGTTGGTTTGGGGCTTTAATGTCGTATCGCATTAGTGAATTATTATAATAACTGTATTTACCGATAGCTAGAAGTGGCTATAGTGTACGCCTAATTGTGGCAAAGAAAGTAAAACTGATAAAACGGGAACATTTGATCAAAAGCAGCTGATTGCCCTAATCATAATCAAATTCAGCAACTAAATTGTGTCTTATTATAAATAATTATACTTAATTTGTTTTTAACTATGTTTAAACTACCCAAGCATCCAGATAGACTTGTATTAGTTCTGTAGTTATTCGTACTAGCGTTAAATTCAATATTACGGGAAGTAACATTCAAGACCCCGAACGGAGATTCAAAGGTCGTACCTTCGATTCTATGACATAGTGGTGAACTATAGCTTGCATAAGCTGATGTATGGTTAACTAGAAAACTAGTAATGTGCAGTAAATCTCGTGCGTCTAGTATCTCCAGTTCTCATGAATGCCAGAGTTACCAGACACTTTCCTTATTATAAACAACTCAAGTTCATAGTAAAATTATTGTTTTCTCATAGTGTGTACGATGATTTCGGCCACGGCGGCGGCTTTCGTTGTTGACGGTGATGAGCTCTCATGTGGCTAAAATAGCCAATCTTCTTAGAGACGTAGACAAAGGAGGAACATTTTTCAGTACAAATACAATTTCGGACATAATTGGGTAGCTTGTACCCAATTAGCACAACGTCCTACAGTACGCTTTCACGCGGAAATACCTCCATTGTGAGCGTTAACAGCCAGTGTTATTGAAAAACTGCTTTCAACGGAAAAGCGTGTACTGTTCTTTGTTCAAATTTTAAAATACGCTGTTGTTTTCTGTGCTTCAGTTTCCGGTGTCGCGCGTGCACTTATTATGTATACCTAAGTATCGACATAATACAATGATATTATGATCTATATTATGTGTTATGCTTATTTTTACAACTCAATGACATGAAACGTTTTAAATGTTTGGGTACTGCTAGCTAGTGAAATGACCATTTTCTGAATGTTATAATAATAAGAATATCTCTGTCTACTCCCTCGTGAAATATGGCCAAAAACATATGCTAAGTTATATAGCCACATCTTTTTGAAAGGCCCTTTTACTATTTGCCTAAAAAAATCTTCAAAATGGTAATTAAATTTATTCAATTTAATTGCTCATTAGATTCACAAAACTATTTTCCCAGACTGTTTGTCTTCTGACTTCTCATTACAATGTATCATACAATGATTAATGCATTAATAGCGTACTACACTAACTATTTATAAGGTAAGTATGTATCTGGCAATCATTGATATACAGCTACTTATCAGCACTTAGTCAGTGACATCGACATTTTCTCTATCGCTTTATCAATAACGATATATATTATCTACGATAATATAAGATAAGGCTTCGTGCGTTTATTGGCAGCTCTCCCGCTTCAAATACCGTAATCTAAAAACCACATTTTTGAGTAGCATTTTCTTTTGTTACATGTTTAAATGTTCGTTGTTATATTTACTTTAGAAATCCGTTTTAATCAAAAGTTTGCGTAACTAACTTGATGATGAAATCTTTTGAGTAGATTTTATAAACTTTTCAGACTTCATGTTTCTTTCTAAAAATAGTGTTTGATTTACTTCGTTTTAGTTTTATTAGCTATCGAAGCAATGATTGTTGTTAATCTCGAGACACTTAGGAAATTGAAAGTGAAATAGAGAACCATTTTACTGAAGCTAATCTTAAACGTTATAGCTCAATCGTGCTTCTAATGGTATCCGTTTCCAATTCACCACTCAAATTAAATGTTGCAATATGAGTTTATACCACCTATAAACTTAAGTTATGTTTCTTGGATGAGATCCCTGTCTGTCAGATTAGCTCTTAAAGTACTCGTCAAGAATATTTTTAAGGGTGCATAAGCAGCAAGCATCGTTGGCGTAGTGAAACTTTAGGTATTGAAAACGATCATCGAAGTTAATAATAAGAATATCTCTGCTCTCTATAAGCAACGCCCGGAAATCAGTCTTTGGGTTTGGTTTGGTGATTTTAGTTGTTGGAATTTCATCTGTTCTTTAGAAGGCATTGGTTCTAGACATTGTCGTTAGATGACTGTGTTGTATACGGTCCCTATTGGATCAGCCAGATCAGAAGCCTACTGAGGCGACTTGAAAAACACTGACAACTAGTTGGCCATTAACTTGTCTTCACCAATCCGCTCTAGGCTCACGTGGTGGAACACGGCCGCAGCTAGGAAAAATACAATGACTTAATTTTCCTACATTTGCTAAGCTCAACGATCTTATTGTTGGAAGTTTTCGTTGCTGCCTTACACAGCTCCTATGAACATGTACCCTTAGAAAACGGTCCGTTACGCGTAAGGTTCGACGTTATTTAATAATTAACTCCATCCCACTCATTAGTTAGCTATCTTTCCGTAACGTTTAGACTGCGAAACAGTCCAAAGTACACAGTATTATTACTTACTCACCGTAACAAATCGAAATGTCGGCTTCAGTTTGTTTGCATAGCAATTTATTTAATATTGTACATAGGTATGCGTACGTAAATGTTGCATTCCGTTGCATGGCGGTCTACTGTGATGTAACGGAGTTGCATGTAACGAGGCGTGGCTGGTAGGACGATATCTTATCAGCGCGAACACATCGCGGTATCTGATAGCCTGTTAGTTATTGAGGTGCTAACTGACCGATTCGTCTAGCCATTTCTAACGTATTTCCTGTAGTTAAATCTCTTTATATTGAGAGCGTTGGTAGCGCGTTGTGGAAAGGCATGGATTCTTCAATCATGGGGTTGTAACCTATGAACGTGATCACGTTTGTTCTCAAAACAAACGGTAAAGGAAACCTACATACGCTGAAAAGGAAATTCTGATGCGTATGTAAAGTCTACAATTGGACACGCGTAGTGAACTAGCCCACACATCGTCCTTGAGGGCATGCTTGTGTCCTGCAGTGGGACGTAGAGATATGATGTTGTGGAATCTCTTTATTTTACTTAGTGATAAAACCTTAGACAAAACACGTTTCCGTGACACTCAGTCCGATAAAGCTTCATAAGGCATAGTTATTGCATAATTATGTGGAATACTAATATCTACTGCCATATTCATCAATTCAGCCGATATTTAGATATGTCAGTGGCGGATCTTTGTTTGAGCCAATACAATACAAACTTTCCAAGTTTCTGTTTCTAGTCATTTCTTATTCAAATCGTAGTAGGTAGGCATGGTTTGAGGATATGTTGTTGAACTACTATGAGATTGAAAGTAAGCCGATTGTTGCCGTCACTGTTCACGTGCTGTTCAGGCACGCCAAATGGCACGCAAATCAACTCTCCAATCTCGGTACATTACTCTTTCACAATTATTGGTATGGCGGCAATAGCATAAGAATACGTGCCCGCATAGAAAAGCAACATAATTCTACATAAATAGTAATGTTTGTTTGGTAAGTTACGGCATATTCCAAGACGGATTTAGCAATAGTGTTTTTATAATGCAACAGTGCCACGCACAATGGTCGCGAAGGAAGAGAGTCCCCGTCCGCATGCGCACTCAGCCGCATAGCAATTTTACGGCACGCCGCACACCACGGCGACACTGTTTTGTGTACCTGTCACTAGTATTGTATCTTGTACTGGAATACGCTGTTTTAAAGGAGTATTCATGCATAATCCTTCCAATTTGGCAGGTTAACAATTACCTACGCAGAATAAGCTCATGTATTTAAGTTTAGTTCTTTGCCCGTCAACTATTGTTTACGTGTCAGGTTGTTTCGATCGATCAATCGACTGCAGTAGGAAATGACCGTGATAAGTAGAAGGTGCAGCATTATCATTGATACATTGAAGTTTGCATTATCTTGCATTGTTTCATGTATTCTGCCAATCTTTTAGTTAAGCCTTTGGCGGTCGGTCGCCCGCACAGTAATCACAAAAGAAATACGATTTTCACACTACGGGATACCTTTCTGTGAAATTTAATCGATGCCATGACTTTCTTTAAAATCTTCTGTAACATGCCTCGTTTATAGAATACAAAAACTCTTCCAACTAGTATAGGTACTCTCAATGATAATCTTTTCAGCTATATGCCTTGTAGCAAAACTAAAGATACCTGTTGAACCAGATAAGATCCAGCGTTCTAGATCTCCGTGGTCCCTGGTCCGTGGATCCCCTTTGGGATCGCAAATTTTACTCCTTTACCACCGATCCAATAACGAAAGTTTTTGCTTTGCTGTCTCTTCAGCTAATGGTACGAACAGATAACTCTGCCCCAACTGCCAACACAGCATACTTGTGTTTATATATGCCTTGTGGCTGTTTTATTAACGTATGTTGTTTGTCTACAGACGGGCGGTGCCGACAGCGCCAGCGGAGGGTCGGGCGGGTCGGGCATGGAGTGCATGCAGCTGCGCTCCCCGCCCGGACCCTTCCACTACCTCATCTCCGAGCAGGCCAAGTCCCTCGTCGCCCTACAGGTCTGTATCTAGTCTCTAATCTACGTCAACCGACGGCGACGGAACGAGAAGATGTACGAATGTGTCGGGAAGAAGGGTGTCCATCAAATGTGTGGCAAGCATAAGCATTTGCTCACGACTATATTCCCTACTAGGGGTAGTCTAAGACAAAAATAGGTAAAAGTGTGGCGAGACAAAGCATAATTATGTTTTACATTATACTCCCCAATACATAAAGGGTTTTATATACGATTTAGATAGTATTTCGTAGCGGTCAGAGATTGACCCGAGGAAAGAGTCCTAAGGCATTGCATTTGCATTAGTGGAATAAGGTGGTGCAGTGGTTAATTCGTAATGAGACAGAGTCCAGACACAATATCATATCATATTTAATATTGTGTCTCTTCAGCATAAAAGACAGTACAACACACGAAGAAGTTCGTTAAACAGTACGTGCTCATTGCCATATTCTGCGTTGCTACACTAAACACTCTTTAAAAGTATCCTAAATTCCTAATGTGTCGTTCATTAGAGTACCATTGGGCAATGGGCATCAAGTCGCGTCTCAATCTCCTCGCTCGACGTTAACATTCGACGTGTTAAGTGTTGTACGAACAGTTGTTAGTGCTAACGGCCAATTTGTTCGATTGGTAGCAATTCCTTTGATGGTCGTTCGAATTAAATGAGCACGACGAATGCTTTGCATTCAAAGTCAGTGTAACAAGTACAAATGATGCAAATGAATCTTCGTCAAATAGTAATCAACATAGTCTACGGTACACTTAATAGGTCAAACACCTTTAACTGATTACGCTCGTTTTGTTTTGTTTAATGCCCAATTAAAACTGTGATTCATCGGTCTGTTAAGGAACTCCAGAATGAGGTCGGAGCTCTGCTCGAGTTTCGCGATCTCGTCATCGAGACATTCCCGAACCTGCGCTCTAAGATGGCGCCGTCGACGCCGGCCAGCGGCACGCGGCGCGACTGGGAGCCCGGCGTCCGCGTGCGCCGCAAGCTGGCGGCCGGCGGCGGTGACCAGGCGCGCGCCAAGCCCCAGCCCTCTGTGCAGGACTCCGGCTTCAGCACAGAGACCTCCTGCGGGAAGGACGCACACTCCTCCGCCTCCGCGTCCGCGTCCGCCTCCCGCTCGCGTCCGCTGGAAGACGAGCTGTGGGCGTTGTTGGACGTCATCCAGCGGAAAGGAGTCAGGTTACGGGATGAAGCGGAGCTGCTTCGGGGTGAAATGGATGAAAGGCACGAGAGGCACTCCGGGGACACTGCGGAGGAGTCGTTCGCGCGGGCGCTGTCGACGGGCGGGTGCGGGGACTGCGCGGACCTGCGGCGGCTGCGCGGGGAGAGGGACGCGCTGCTGGAGCGCGCGGCACAGCTCGAGGCGGAGGCCTGCGCCACCGGGGTGAGTACGCTACATGTAAGTTGGTATTCACTACTTATACTTACTCATGCTTGATACTATCAATTTATAAAACCTATCGGTTGTGTCCACGACAACAACGGTTCGGGCGTATCGGTTCCGGACCGTCGTGAATTATTTAAAGATAAATTTCAGTTTAAAGTTTGTTATTTTATAATATAATAATTTATAATTTAAAGAACTAAAGAAATGAGCAACATTATAGATATTAAAAATATCAAAATACCTATTGGCTGGAATCCACAATCTTAGCAGCACCAATTTTGGAACAATCTTTTATTCCGGTTTTCACACCTTTGGGAGTTGAATTTCAAAAAATCTTTTTTAGTGAGCACCTGGTGCCAATAGAAACTTCCATGCCAATAAGTTAGTAGTAGTCGTTTACAGTTTTGAAGATTTCGTGTTGAATTTGTGTGTGTATTTGCATAGATTCAAACATATTTGACACAGATATGGTACAAATTTCTGCCAGTTCCCATCACCCACTTCTCACATAGCCAATAAGGTTGATAAAAAACTATAGCTTAGTACTGCAGCAACTTTTTTTGGAAGTCATCCGTAAACATGTAAATCATCCCTGCTTCCAGTGCTCAACGCCCGTCTCGGCGACTCCTCTCGGCCGCCTGGACCGCGCGCTCGACACGCCGTCGCGGCCGCCTCGCGTCGCCACCCCCGAGTCCAAGAAGTTCGCGGCGATTCTCCTAGAGAGCAATCCCGTCGAACTTCAGCGGCAACTGCTCACCTCCACTGTTCAGAATCAGGTTTGTTTTATATTTTAATGTTACGTTGAGAGACTCAATGAGAAATAGTGTGATTAGGGATCGATGTAAATTGAAAGATGTTGTGACAATAATTTATAAAGGTACGAGTATGCTTCGTTGATTTTGTCATGGGGAGAGGATGAATTTGACAATGACAGCATTTACAGCAGATGTACGAAACAGGTATATTGTGAGAATCTGAAAGTGTCGGAAGAGAGCGTTCTTAGCAGGATGTATGGGAAAAGTATACAAAACAGGAGGGCATGTATGGACGTGAATGAGGCGAAAGAGAAGATATGTAAGGACCTTAGTAAGCGTCTTGCCTTCGGGAAAGTGTGATGTAATAAATAGATAATTTTCTTTTCGGTTCGGTGTGAATATGTAGTGAGCCTGGCTAGAAAACTAACCGTATTATCTGCTCTCTAGTTTATCTCAATCAGGTAATTCCAGTTGGCGAATAGACACTACTTCGACTTAGTTGACAGACTCGGATCATTCATTATCTGACACCAGATTGTCTACGAAACTTACAATTCTTGTTTCTTGTCCAACAAATAGATAGAATGATCTTGTTGCTACGCGATTTAATTATTTTAAACGACTTTTAACCTTTGGTCATTAGCTCAATTCGTTCCCGCCCACCAGATCCTATTTGGTAAATTGACCAAAAACTATCGGAGTCAACGACCATTTCTACCTACGACTAGTAAATATCCTCATAAATTCAATTAAAAAGTTCTTTCTTACAGACTTCACTAATAAGGAAATTGCTAATCTATTTGACTAATATAAACTTTTGAAATAATAATATTTAGTAGGTACGTCAGACACTTAGATCAAGAATAATACGGAACCCTAATAAAAACTAGAAACAAAATCAATGCTCCAAAAATGACAGGTACAAAAGTACCCTCCATCGATTATCTGAGGACACTTTTGTCTTAGTATTTCTCCATAATCCGTGGTGGTCCATTGGCGAGTAGCCTTGCCTGCCGTGCAGGAGGCGATGGTTCGATCCCCGTCCAGGCCGACTCGTACCAATGAGTTTTTCGGAGTTTATGTACGATTTGTAACACCACTGGCTTTTCGGTGAAGGAAAACATCGTGAGGAAACCTGCATGCTTCAATTTCGAGGCATGTATTGTACCCACTGTCCATTATAAGTGGCGACGGGCTCACCCCCCGTCACACTGGACAGAGTTTTGGTACTACTGGTGAAACGTGGATGTTCTGAGGTTTCAGAATATCTCTGACTACCCCATCGGGGAATATAGTCGTGAGCATATGCTATTTCTCCATCTCGCTCTCAGTAAACATGTTATTTCGGACAACAATTTGCTAACATTCTACATGATCTTGTTCTTGTTATGTTTATTAAAATATGTATGTTATTAAAATAATGCAAACTTATTATATTCATTCTTTTTTCAATCAAATGTAACTAACAAGATTCTTTAAATCTAAATTAGTTATAACATTTCGATTCGTCCCATTTTATACAGTCTGAAGTTAACTATCAAAATCGAAACTTTTATTTGGCAGATCGTGATTTTCTTATTTCGTGCACAAGCGTCCTCGCGTATTGCCGACTGAACGCATGTACTCGTATGTACCAAGTCCTGGCTACGGTTAGTCTGCTATGAATCACTCAAAACATTATACAGATTAAGCGTATTATTTTAAACAAACAACTTTCGTGCGTCTTTCATTACGAACCATTAGGAAGCTGTTTTTGCTTTACATAATAGTCTTAGCCTCGATTGCCGATTTTTTTGTCAACGCAAGTCGGTTCTGCTAGTTAATTGCAGTGAGGTAATAAGTACGTGCAGGTTGACAGAAAACTGTCATTGCACTAACGAGGTGCCGTCTAATGCTGCGGTGACGCAACCAGGGGATTTCGGAAGAATTACGCGGAACAATGAAGCTAATGGGCTGTGGCGAACAGTCAAGCACCAGTCATTATGCTAGAAAATACTAACGTTTACCTCTATTTGACCAGCTGGATGTTTCGCAATTTTAGCAGTGATAAATGACTCTTAATTGATATGATAGTGTCTTAGACCATATAACTAGCGACCAGCATTGCGGTAGCGTTTTCCCTCTGCCACGTTACAAGATCAATCAATCACGTGCATTTACATACAATTTTATACCTTATCACTAAACGAGACAGCCTATAATTGCGGAACAATAACTTCAAAGTAGACACGTTCGGGGTTCACACGCCTCACACGAGACTATTTTATTAACAATCAAAATTAGAATCTAAAGTAATTGAATAAAATCCAAAGTTGCAAATTCCATGCTACCTCGTTATAGAAATTCCAAATAGCAACGAAAATTTAAGGCCTTTTTTTAAAGCCTGACCAGAAAAATAAAAAACCTCTCCATGTTGCGGAAAATCACTAGAACTAAGATTTGCACTTCGAACACTGTCATTAAAGGTTATAGTCGATTGCAGCGCCCCCAAACCAGGTTTTTTATATTTCTGGTCAGGCTTTAATTACAGAAACAGAGATTTGGAACACATAGGGTCTGTTTCACCACTTCTGGATAAGTCTTTGTTAGCTTATTTGACAGATCGTTTGACATATTTCGTATGAAAGACATGTCAAATTATCTGTCATGAAAGGTAACAAGAACTTATCCAGAAGTGGTGAAACAGGCCCTTACTCTCATTCTTAGAACAGCATTAGTAACGTCCGAGATATGTCGGATGTACTATCTGATAAACAAATTTAATTTGCTTGTCAGAATTGGCCAGAAAGCTAAATAGGAATCGGAATATCTCGTCGTCCTTATTTGGAATGCAGTATAGGTAGTCAATAGTTGATATTCTATTCTATTTAAAAAAAAATGGCTGCCATCTTTGGTTAATGATGATTTTGCCAATGTCGAGTTTTTATAGCAAAAGTGCTTGACGTTGTACGGTTATATTGATATTTTGGTGACTTCAAGGGTTGTTCTTATAAAAGAACACTATCTTGAGCCACCACTGGAGCCCCGCTGTCGAGCTGGGAGGGGGCAACCAACAAACGTGACTGCCCTATAGCAGATCGACAACGCGACTCCTGATAGTTGATAGCAATTTGAGACCATTTCTGCCGCGCTAGCAATAACAGCAGTAAGTACGTTCGACTTGATTTCGAGAAAACGGCGCGTAAAGTTTTCGAAACATTTTTAATTTTCCTGACTTATTTATACAGTTATTTTAATTGATTTATTTTTTTATATATAGCTGAAATCATGTAATTTGATATATAGTAATCGAAAAGTTTGTATCTGTATTAGGATAATTGTAAATAATGGAAAACCGTTTATACTAAGTAAAAGTTAGATACTTACTAACAGTTTGCTTAGAATAACGGCAGCAAGTACCGACTTACTGCCGTTATCGTAAGCAGTTCATACAAATCATAGTATGGGGTAAGGAAAAAAAAGATGTAAATTTATAGAAATCTTGTGTCTATTAAAAATCTGCATAAAAATAATCAAAACCTTTTACAAAACTAAATTTAGTATTATATGGCACATCTATTTCACTTGAGATTAATCGCTTAGGGTTACTAAATTAACATTTCTCACAATGAGAAAACAATGAGCCGTTTTCCACAACTAGTAAAACATAAAATCTAGACCAGGAGACCTCTCGGAGACCAGGTCCACCAGTTTCCAGGGGGTACGCTTCGGAGCTTCGCTCCTACGCATAGCTCGACCTTCGGCCTCGCAAAAATTAAGGGGGGGGAAATTTGAACATTTGTGTGGCGACCCCATCGAAAGTTGAAGATAGAAAAAAAATGTTTTCATATTTAGGATCTGGGACCAGGGCTGTAGCTAGAACTGGATTGAAGGTAGGGCATAGGAGGTTTAAGGTAGGGCAGAAGCAAAAGGCAAGTTTTTTGGATGAGTAACATAATTCAGTGTCTGTGTTCTGTTCTGTTCTCTCCAGAAATTAGAAGAACACACCAAGTCTCAAAACTATACCTCTTTGAGCCTACCTATATATACTCAAAACACCATTGACTGGAGCGAGCGAAGCGAACTCGAAATTTCACTCTTCAAGACTCAAAACGGTGTTGGTATGAGTTCCATTAGCCTACCTACGCTCATAATATCTCGAGCTGGCGAATGAAGCAAGCTCAAAATTTCACACTCCAACATTTAAAATGTTGTTGGTATGAGTTCCATTAGCCTACCCTACGCTCATAATATGATAGGCTGGAGCGAACTAAAAAATTTACACTCCAAGAATCAAAACGGCATTTGCATTGGTATCTCTCTAAATACGGTGTTGGTATGAGTTCCATTAGCTACCCATGCTTATAAAATCATAGGCTGGAGCGAGCGAAGCGACCTCGAAATTTTACACATTAAGTCTCAAAACGGTGTCGGTCCGAGTTCCATCACCTAAGCTTAGGTCCTAAGCCATACCCAAAACTCAATTCAAAGGCTGGAGCGACTGAAGCGAGCTCGAAATTTCACACACCAAATCTAAAAACGGTGTCAGTCACATAAAACACAATTCCAAGGCTGGAGCGAACAAAGTGAGCTCGAATTTTCACACTCCAATACACTCCAAAACGGTGTTCGTATTAGTTCCATTAGCCTACCTACGCTCATAATATCATGGGCTGGAGCGAGCGAAGCGAGCTCGAAATTTCACACTCCAAGATTCAAAACGGTGTTGGTATGAGTTCCATTGGCCTACCTATGCGCATAATATCATAGGCTGGAGCAAGCGAGTCGACCTTCGGAGAAAGTGGAAGTTTTTGCCAATTCTCAAGTTGTTAACAATTCTTAAGTACTTCAAAATAAGTACTATTTTCTTAAATTTCTCTAAAGTTACTACTGATGCATTAAGCAATTAATACTCTGAGTAAATTGAACTTTACTTACTTTAACCGCAGTACTTTGAGTTACTGCTAATATTCTTAGTAGGGTACCAAAATGTTAATTTCACTTTGCTTAATATAATAGCAGTACTTCTAGTTACTGCTCATATTCTACGTAGTTAGTGCTAAAAGTTAAATCAATTTGCTTAATATAAGAGCAGTACTTTTAGTTACTGCCCTTATTTTAAGTAGTGGTCAAATGTTAATGTTGGCGCATTACTAAAAAACCAGCAGTAAGTATACTTACTGCTATCATTCTAAGTAATTTTTCCCATTATTAAGAGATACTGCTGTTATGCTTACTGTAAAATACAGGTTCCCGTTAAGCTATCAAAATAAGAGTCACAACAAAATATAGAGCTCATTTTGCTGATTCCGAATCTATATGTAACTCAATTTCGTCAAAAATCGTACTTACTGCTGTTATTGCTAGCGCGGCAGATTTGTTGCGTCGTCCTCTATTACAAGCAATTCGCACCGTCATAAAAGTTTAATCATTTAGATACAATGTTTAGATATCCTACGGTTAAGCGCGGCCATTAGCTAGCCTTGGCCTATTCAAACCTATTGAGCTGACGTATAATTTTCATTATTTCCTTTAAGTGCACTCAAGTAATAATTCTAACTTGAATGGATTTTGAAGGTTGTTCAAATTTCCTGAATTCCAGATTTTCTATATTGAGGATTAGAATGGTTTTGTTTATATCTGTGATTTATTTCGTTACTAATAAGCGGGGTGATTATGGCAAACATAATAAATTAAGTAAAAAACGACTACTACGTAGGCCAGAGAGATGGATTTTTTAAAATTAAAAAAATGATTATTATGACATTTCAGGTGCTGTGTGACAGACTCAGGCGCGCGGCGGCTCAGCGATCGGCGTTAATAGAGAAACTGGAGCATGCGCGGGAACTGCACGATGACCTCAAATTCAGGGTACGTTTTATCGATTGCGGTTACATTATTAGTTGATTATCAAGCAATGTTCGCTATTGTATCGATCTTTCGGATCGATGGTGAAGCTATTTAGCGAAAGAGCTAAAGTTTTTTTAGGTGAAAAATCTATTCATTCGGCTGTCCTTTTAGTACAAATCCTCTGATGCTATACTTTATGAGGGGATATTTTCATTGATTTCGGGCGAATTAATCCAAATGAACTAAAAATCTGGACACAGTTAGTAAAGAATCTGAAATCTGTTATCCCTTTCCGTATTATACTGACGAGATCTGTCTCTTTTCTACCTCGTCATATTGTCACCGCCTCATAACTAAAGCTCCGTCACTCGCGTTTGACAGGATCTATAAGTAAGTACATATGGCACCGCGTATCTCATAAAATACAGGCTGTCGTGCATTGACATAACATAACGTGCGTTTTATTTCGTCGTTCGTTGCAGCTTGCTGTAAAAGCGCGCTAAACCGAGAGACTACAGTATCTGTTACAAAGTAACTATGAAATAATCTGTGCTTAAAGCCTCTTATTAATATGATTGCAGTTAGAGGAAAAGAACATAGAGTTGGAGGGAGCGCGCGCGCGAGTCCGTCAGCTGGAGTCGTCGCCGGGGCGAGCGGGGCCGGGGGCGGGGGCGGAGAGCCTCGAGCGCAGCCGGTCGCACAGCAGCATGCGCGACATGGAGCCGCTGCACATCCCGGACTCGGGCTCGGAGGAGGCGCGCATCTCGGAGACGCCGCGGCGGCGGCCGAGCCGCATCCCGCTGCACACGGCGCACAAGCCGCCCGCGCCGCGCCCGCCCAGCGCCCTGTCCGTGCGCTCGGCGCGCTCGGCCGCCTCGAGCCGCGGCCGCGGGGAGAGGGAGAGGGAGAGGGAGCGCGACGCGTCGGTCGGCGCGCGCAAGGAGCCCAAGTCCGGCGTGCCGGTCCCCCGCCGCTCCCCCGCGCACGACAACAAGGTGCGCTCCCGCTCCTTCTGGAATTCATGGTTTTTCAAAGATTCCGGCTCGTAGAACGAACCCTAACTAACCGTGCCCCGAGTGCTAAACCTAAAACCCACCGTGTGACAGTGCACCTCAGTGACTCACTCATTAACTGTTCTGTGCCCGTTGACCGTTCTCGTTCTCATGTTTGGTTTTGGTTGTCAAGCCGAGGGCTGGCCGGCCGAGCGCGCGCGTCGACGACCCCGCCTAGTACACATGCCATTATGTCGATCGTAAGTTTTGTTTTCATCTTTTATTTTTTTGCTTTAGTTCCATTAATGTTAGAAACCTTTTAACTTTAGTTCCGATTGTAGTTTTGATTTCGTTTCGTTTTAGATTGTATCGGTCCGATTTGTAGATTAGGTGAGCATGTTCTTCGACTAACGTTATTTAACTAATGTCTTGTTACTAATGTATGACCTGTGATGGCTTAAAATCTATTATTTTTAACCAAATAAATAATGTCATTAATATTGTTTTTAAAACCTTAGTATTATAGAAATGTCGAGTGATATATCCCTAATGAATTTTAATATTCATAGCATGAATACTAGGTACCTTACTTTCTAAAAAGAAAATATTAAAACAGCATGTTAAACAAATACAAACATGTGATTTTTGTGCCACCCGCAAACCCATAATTAACACAACATTTCTTGTAAAAGTTGTCGAACATCGGAAGTGTGCGTGACTTCTAAATTGTAACTTATTTATGTATACAATGCAGTAATTGCCGATTCATTATAGTCATTCGTGTTACGCACGGTTCCTTTCCACGACAGCTGCATATATCGGGCATGGGTGCATAATGAATTTGTTTAATGAAATTATTTTACATTGTTTACAATTTACACAAAATTGAAGCTAAGATATAAAATGTTACATTTTCACATTAATCACTCGATTACTAAATCATTCAGGACTATGGTAAGTTTAAAATGAAGTATTTATCACAAGTCACTAGTAAAGTATATCACATTAGTCTGCCAGAACACAACACGTAAGATAGTTTGTGTGATCGTTTTGTTATTTCTGTTCATTATTTCTTATGTTGATTAGTTTTGTTTTGTTGACATAGTGGCATAAAGACAATTCGGTTAACACTAAACAGAATAACAAAATTTAAAGGCTATTTCCACTTGGCTATTTGCACATTTGAATCGCTCTTCTGGTAGACTCTTCTATGATTGACGCACTGTGGTATAAAAGGCGTAGATAACTGACACTTTTCCTATTTTATCACCACTTTAGATGTGGATCGGTATTTGATGAAAAACTAATTGTTTAGTATCGAATATTGAAAGTAATCACAATGTACTTCACGAGTTGTATTTTAAGCAAAAGTGCAAAACATGTAAATTTTCAGCATCGTATTTAGAAAATGTTGATATTGGTGCCGATCAATATCGGCAGCTTTGAACATGAAGATAAACATTCACATGGGATTGCCGGTGTCAATATTAAATTGAATAGTAGAATTAAGATTTCAATGAAAACAACAAAACAGTACAGCACGGCTAGCATGCCACCCACGACAAACACGAGAAAAACGTCATGCGCGCTCTTTCTGACATACGTAAAATAATAAGAATGGAGACACATCTCGATTTTTATCGTTTTCTCGGGGGTGGCATGCGAGGCCTACTGGTATAAGAACGTAATATCTTTTGTCGTCAAGTTCTTATGCCTCTGTACTGTTTTGTTGTTTTCATTGAAATCTTAATTCTACTATTTTCTGTAGATCATATGAAGCTCCCTATAATCAAACAAAAAATAAAAATTCCATAATAAATATAATGAAATGCAATATTGACATCATCTTGAATCACAGCTGGCACACAGCCCGCAATAAAGCGAGAAACCTCGAATATTATCACTAAACACGCGAAATAAAAACACAGAAACTAAACTCTCGCTTTGTTGCGGGCCGTGTGCTCGAACAAAACTAATAACGATGACGCGATGTTGACAGAACTGTCGTCCGGCGCGAGACGAGGCAGAGAGCGGCGGGTCGGAGTTCCGGCACTCGGTGCGGCTGCCGGCCGGCGCGGAGCCGGGCGCGCTGGTCACCGAGTACCTCGCGCGCACCGAGAGACTCGCGCCCTTCTTCCCGCGGCTCCACACCGTGCGCGCGCGGCCCCTCCCCGCCGACCTACTCCTCTACCGCCTCGCCTACGAGACGCCACAGAACCTCGCCCTAGAACTCACCAAATCCATACTCTACGAGAACGCAGACTCCGTAGACATCAAATCTTTGAAATCCCTCAACTCGCACGGCGACGATTCGCTGTGGAACGGCAAGCCGCAGCAGTACTTTGAGAGCATGAATTACGCGGAGCAGATCGAGCCGAGCGACGATGCCGGTAAAGAATACGATATTGATTCGCTTGCTCCGTAAATAAACTCATTTCCGCGGCCGTAGTATGACAGGGTGATACAGCGCTATCGCGCCTTCGCTCTCTTTCTATTTCCGCGCGAACGAACAAAAGGCGTAATATAAAGCTTCGTATCCACTAGGCAACAATTGACGCTCAACATATTTGGCAACGTTGCAAAACAACGCGCGACGTTGCTTCTTTCAAATTTTCTTTTTGCTAAACAAGCAACGTCGCGCGTTTTTTTACAACGTTGTCGAACAATTCGAACATGTTGGGCGTCACGTGTTGCGCGTCAATTATTGCCTAGTGGATACGAGGCTTAACCGTATCACGCGCAACATGCTACGGCTTCTGGTTCTGCTATTGGGGGCAGACCCTTTTAAACTGCGATTTTATCTACTGTAGTGATCTGCCTGTAAAAATCATCTCATTTTAGAGTCTATAATATGGTGAATATTAAGTTTCAATACCATTAGATTTATCATTCCACATTGTGAAAGGCACGTTCTGATAAAATATGTCTCGAGTGAACTGTGATATTGTCACATTTGAATTTGTTTCACTATTATAGTATGAACGGGTTTATGGTAGTGAAATATGTAAAGATTTTTCTCTTGAAATTAACTATTTTCCTTTTGAAGAATATGAATTTGTAAGAAAATTTCTTTTTAAATAATGGTCTCTATGATATTTACTTCCTACGGCTTCGTTAGAGATGAAGCGATGTAGGCTAAATAATTATGTTAAAATGTATTCCTATTGCAAAAATCTTAGAACCATTGAACTATTAAAATGTCTGTTGTGAAATTAATAGTGTATGTACAGTTGAATGAATTGTTCAGATAATGGTAGCTATTAAACACCTAATAATGTCATTCCTAAGCCTAACTATAAGGACAGACTGTAATAAATAAATATAAAACTGAGTGAGAGATTGGAACGACTGTTGCAAGGCTGTGAAACATGAAGTGTGGGTGAAGTTGTTTCTCAAGTTATCTTAGAGGGGCAGAACTAGTTAGCGATTATAGGAAATGGTTCACACGGTAAACTTGTGTGTCAACTTTAAACTATACATAATTATACTATTGTTGTTGATCTTTGTCCAAACGTCCAGTGCAGAACGTCCTAATGCGAGGTCGCGTGACTGCCTAACGGTTATAAGATTATTGACGGTTTCCCATTTTAACATGTAGTGTAACTGAATTTCACACGGCAGAGCTCGGTAACAAATAGTAGGAGACTGATTTTGTATAAATAGTGATATGCTTATACCAAGGTAGGAAAACTCCATAAATGCCCTTACTTTTAATATTGTTTGTTAAGTTTCTTGCTATGTAAAAAAATGCCTGCTAAGGTTCTTAAGTTTAACTATTAGGATACTGATAAATATTCCATTTCTAGTGTATATGACTGTAATTTATGTAAATTAAGATTTAATAGCTAAATGTTAACTATCAATAATTATTTAAGTCAACTGTTTATTGTACAGCTTTCATTCACGCTATTTAGAATTTGTAAATTATTAAGCCACTACCTACCTACGATTAAGATACTCATAAAAATATCTAGTTGACATGAATCTAGTTGATGACTTTATGTAAAGATGTACAGAAATCATATCAATATATACAAATTATTCAAATAAATTGTTCATATCAATATCAGGCCTTTTAATTAAAAAGTCCCTTTCAGATGTAACTTGCATTTAATTAATAAATCATAAGGACAGCAAATTAAAATATTAAATCGTAACAAATATAGGAACAAATGTATTTAGTAACAAAAATATAAGGTAAGCAAATAACGTACAACGTAAATGAATTCAAAGAAAATAACCTATAACAAAATTAAATTATCAAAGTCCTTCAAACTTAGAGCCTAAAGTAATATCTCTTATTTCTAAAGTGTCCGTATCTTTCACTATTTTGATAAATGCATGTTGTTTTAACTCTGAAAAAGAACGAGTACATCAGTGTTCCGACATCAAGTGGAAGAGTATTGATGAACAGCAGTGCGATTTTTGAATCTCATTCGGTGAGCTCATCTTTCTACTGCTGTTTTGACTTTCAAAAATCATACTCAAGGAGTACGATTTTTTAAAGCCAAATCGGCAGTAGAAAGATGCGTATCTCCGTAGTAATTTTGACATTTACAACTGCTGAGCTCACCGAATGAGATTCAAAAATCGCACTCCAGGACAGTAATAAATTATATGACAGATTGTAACTTGCTTCCATCATCAGTCGGCATCGGCACTGGGCCCTCGTGGTGGTTATGACTCTCCCTTATTCGTTAGAGGGTTGAGCCTTGTCCTGCAGTGCTATCCTACCTACACATACTAATATTCAGAGGCCCTAGCTACGTCTAGAGTGAATTCAAATTCTTTTGTATCCTTGAACCCATTGTTCAGTCGCTTCATCGACTTCACCTCAACTCAACCTCGAAATCTGAATTCTGTCACAATGTCGAGGTTCCTCCACTGAGTGTCAAGGAATAAGTAAATGGAAAAGTGAAGTGGAGTAATGGTGGAAATTTGAAATCCTTTTTTGGGATGTGCAGATTAGCATTCAATTATTTTACGCAAAACTGTTTCGGCGACGTTTACGTAACCTACGTTCGAGACCTAGGTAGTTCGCGAGTTCCCTCTAGTTTGAAGTTTCTTTCCTCCGACTCTACTCGACTGAGGAAACTCGATTCGGGGTGTTTACCAGACTGCCCCTGAAGGAAATTGACATACAATTTGATTGGATGTCAACTTGAGTAGGACTTGAGAATGTGAAACTTACTGAGTATGGAAGTGAAACAGCGCGCCGCGATGATGCTCCTGTAGCCGGCTATAACGGGGCCCTTCGCGATGAGGCTCTCGAGCGTCAGCGGCCGGACACCCGCCTTCACGCTGTTCAGGATCTTCACCATCGTCCCTTCTATGCCCCATTGGTTCCTGCAACAATTATTTAATGCAAATCTACAGGGTGAAATTGATATCATTAGCATCCTTTTAAACTAAGAGTCTACCGACTCAAATGTATCGGACAACAGATTTTTTTCGCGATTTAGAAGTTGTTCAGTTTGATGGTCTGAAGCACCCCCTTAAGTATTACTAGGGTGTTTTGTTAATTCTTGTATACTTATAAAAACTGTATACGTAAAAGCCGTGGTGGTCCAGTGGCGAGTAACCTTGCCTGCCGTGCAGGAGGCGATGGTTCGATCCCCGTCCAGGCCAACTCGTACCAATGAGTATTTCGGAATTTAAGTAGTTACGATTTGTTAACACCACTGGCATTTCAGTGAAGGAAAATATCGTGAGTAAACCTGCATGCTTCAATTTCACACACACACACTTCAATTTGTCACACTGGACAGAGTTTCGGTCTAGAACGATCGTTCTAGGTTTCGGTACTACTGGTGAAACTTGGATGCTCTGAGTTTTCACGATTATTCCCGTCCAGTAACACCCCTTACTGTCACACTGTTACTGGTTGAGAAAAATATTCGTCATCGAGTAACAGTGTGGCTGGTTGGGATCATTTATTCCCGTCCAGTAACACCCCTACTGTCATACTGTTACTGGTTGGGAAAAATATGTGTCATCGAGCAACAGTGTTGCTGGTTGGGATAAATTAATCCACATCGGGTAACACTGTTACTCGATGAACCATTTTATTACCATCCAGAAACACTAGCTCTTTGTAATGTAATACAGGTATAGGTAATACTTAATTTTGTCTACTGTGTTACTGGTTGGGATGAAATAAGTTATATAGAATCTATGCCATTTATGACTCTTAAGGGCCTGTTTCACCACTTTTGGATAAGTTCTTGTTAGCTTATCCGACAGCTCATTTTACACATTTTGTATGAAGAATATGTCAAATGAGCTGTCGGATAAGCTAACAAGAACTTATTCGGAAGTGGTGAAACAGGCCCTAAGTCTGAAGTGATAAATTTTCATTCATAATACGTTCTAAATATTGATATCATAATAGGATAAGATTGAAATAAAATACATTATCATAAGTATAGAGTATACAAAAATATAATTTTTATTCAAAAAAATCTGTCAGTGTAGTATAATCAGCGTTTTTTATCTATCACAATAATCAACAAACTATTATCACAATAATTATTTTTGTAGTATAATCAGCCTTTTTATCTATCACAATAATCAACATTTATATAAGGTCTAACAAAATTAGCTGAAACTATTTTAAGGGGAGTATCAGACCATCAAACTGAACAACTTTCTCTATGAGACCAATATCGAAATCGCGAAAAAAAAAATCTACTGTCCCATACATTCGGGTCGAGTTAGTTTGGCATTTTTGTATGGGACAGTAGATTTTTTTTTCGATATTTCGATATTGGGAATAATCGGGAATATACAAACATTAAATTTGGAAGACGTATGGACCTAGAGGAAGCAAGAGAGGTGTGTCAGAAACGCCTAAAGATGACATCCATTATCTCTGCCTACCCCTCTGGGAAAAAGGCGTGAGTTTATACATGGTGAAATTTATATATTTTGCTTCGGTTTGCTCCTATAGTAAAAGTTGTTCAGTTTGATGGGTAGACTGTAGACTCTTAGTTGAAAAATATGCTAATGATATCATTTTTACCCTGTATAGGTATGTATGCATACTATGCATAGACGTAGAGTACATTGATATCGTTGTATGTATGTATGAAATTTTGAATATACATATTATATTCTATCGAAAAATTTACACCTAAGGGGGTTGAAGTTTTACGAAATCCACGCGGAAGAATCGCAGGCAAAAGCCAGTCGTTTTAAAAAACGTTGGAAACTAACTTTATAAACCTCTGCGAGTCTGTAGTCTTCACCGAATCGCCTAGCGACACTTTAGTCCTGTCCAGACTGCCGAGCGGCGTCTCCGAGGTCTCGCTGCCATCTCTTCTAACCCTCACTTGGGTCTCGGCGGCTTGCTCCACTTCTGGGACATAAGGCTGTATGTCCGCTAGCCCTGCCTCCTGCAGCATGGTCGATACGTTGTGCACAGGGTCCCTGGGTGCCGGTTGTTGAAGGTTTTCTGATACCGGTGGTATGTTCTCTTTGTCGGGCTCTGGGGATGTGAGAGCTAGTGTTTAATTGTGAATGTAATCAATGATCACTGATCTGCACGTCTAGTATGATTTATCTACTTGCGCGCGACGCGGGTTATTTCCATACTACATGTCGCGGCAAGCGCGGCTTTCGCTCTCTGAAAAGCGCTGGAAGAGGTCATTTATCTATGCAGCGAAGACGCGACGCACGCGTTTAGGGAATTCGTAAGTACTAGACGTGCTGACTGGTGATCACTGATAATAAATATGTCAGGACTTATGATCAATTTATCATCAATATAACTGACGACTCGGTTGGTGTAATGGTTACCATGCCGGACTGCCAAACCAGGGCTCTGGGTTAGAATCCTGCGCCCGCGGCATGGTGCCTCGATAAACGTTTTTTCGCGCCTGCTAACTCGCTCGTTCGCGCGCAAAAAAAAAAAAGGAAGCTAGGGTGCGATAACGCTTTATCGCGCCGTCATGACGCGAGCGCTGGTTTGGTAACGTACCTATGTCATAATGTTTGTGCAGTCGTTGTATGGTTTCCATGATAAAAGTCTTATTTATCGCTCTAGCGAACAATGATTCTAAGCGATGGAAAGGTCGTTGGTTTAATAAAATGGCTTTTGGTTCGTTAGTTTCCAAGTTTAAGGAAACAATGTTTCAAATGAAATTAGGTTGTAAATATAGGTTGCATTTTATAAATATTAACAAGAGACCTAAAACATAGGTACCATTAACTATTTCCATCTGCAGTTGCTGCTGTTGGCTTTCTCTGAAGGACATATATCCGCTAGGCCGCCTCGCTCTTTTTGGCTGTAACATTTTAAAACCACAATTTTATAATCTTATCATACGATAAAAAAAATTTAACCCAACTGAAAATAATAATACCACCACTGTCTTTTACATACATTCGCATCTTTCAGAACTGTGGTCGCTGTTCAGAACATTGAAAGAGCTCATGAACACAGCGGTGACTCCTTCAAAACAGAATTGGTCAACAAATACCGAAGTCATGGGATAATAATGTACTCGTTTAACTCTAAATATACTCACAGAAGTTTCATATTCGCTAGTGCGCTTTCTTGCAACCTGTGAAAGAGTTTCCAACTTCTGCGTGGGTAAGTCCGCGATATCCATAGGTTCCTGTACGCTCATACGCGGTACTTCTAGTGGTTCTAACACGCTGATTTCTGGAGCTTGTTCAACTGGCATTTCTATTTGTGGTAGTTCCACTTGAGGAATAGGCACTGGTTCGTCTTCCTCTGCAATTTTTTCGAGGGTAGATCTTGTACGTCTTCTTGGTTGTTCAGCCACTGCTTCCTGAAATAATTAGTTGACTATAATTTATGGCGGAGCTGCGTTTGTAGGTCTGCTATTGGGTCGCCGCGTGTCTGTTGCTTGTTTCCTGACCTACAACGAAGCTCTTTCTATGGTTCAAGATAGATTTTTTTTCAAAAACAGCCCTTAATCCCACTAGTTACATATTTACAAGTCAAGCACTTTTGCTAGACATTGAGAAAATAACCAACACAAATATTTTAAGACGACCATAATCCCTTATCAGAAACATTCCTAGAACTATCAGCTGTCTCAGTTGTATAACAAGACTCGCTTTTCGCAAGATGAAATGTCGTGTAAAGGAGGCATTATGGTATGGCTCGAATATATTCCCGTGTATTTGAAGATGTTCTAAATAACACATGCCATATTCAGAATATTAAGACTGTCATCGTAATTAAAGTACATAAATTTCCTCGTTTTCCTTCACTGAAAAGCCAATGCTGCTAGAATTCGTATGCAATTCATCCAGATCAAAATTCTCACTTCCTATCGGCATTCCTAAATATTAAGGCAGTGTTAGAAAAGTTTGTAGGTAGGTAATGCAATGCATTGTTTCTCAGATGAAATCTGATTTCCTAAAGGTTTCTTGCATATATATCAGGGAACCTTGTTGGGCGCCAATTAACTAGTATCGTAAACTTTGCGTAACTTAGGTATTGAGTCGCGTTGTGGATCTGCTAGTGGGTGGTCGCGTGTCGCGTGTCGCTCGTCGGTTGCCCCCTCCCAGCTCGACAGCGGGGCTCCAGTGGTGGCTCAAGATAGTGTTCTTTTGTAAGAACAACCCTTGAAGTCACCAAAATATCTTCATAACCGTACAACGTCAAGCACTTTTGCTACAAAAACTCGACATTGGCAAAATCATCACAAACCAAGATGGCAGCCATGTTTTAAAAATAGAATAGAAATAACTTAGGTATTCAAATAATAAGACAATACGCGAATTTAATGTTTTCGGATAGCAAGTGTTGTCAGAAATAGTAGATAGAAGTCGCAGAACACCTAGTATTACGAAAATTATAAAGACGAACTCAGAATTTTAATACTTTACCCTCAAAGGCAGCTTTCCTTCACACTTTGAACTAAGCACTTGCTTGAAAACATTCATTTGTTTTTCTAAGGCTTCCAATCTTGTTTTGATGTCAATGTAATAATCGAACAAAAGTTCTATCGAATTACAAATTTGACTGAAGAAGACTTGAGAGTCAGATGACGAATTTTCTGACATTTTCGCTAATAATTTCTATATAAACATTTAAGTACGATAAACAAAGCGACCTGCAAATGTTGTGGGTAGACTAAAATCATAAACTCTAGCATTCGAACCACCATTTCAAAAACATTCAAGCTTGGGGGTAGTGCATAAACATTTTGAATAAGTTTTCCCGCCACATTTTCTAACTAAAAGTAGAAAAGACACGAGAAAACGAATTCGGATTTTTATGAAAGTGTGTTTGATAAACGTTATGCCTAAAGTATGATAATCCCTTGTAAATTGGATCTGATTTGTGCTACATCACAGCACCATTATGTGCATAGCACCGAAGAGTTAAGGCCGTTTAACATTCTCCTATATAAATGAAGGCTTTTTAACTGGCTAGAGCCGAGTTGTGATCTAAGCAAGCAATGGATGCCGAATTAGCCTGTCAGGAAGCCTTCATTTAGTAAAGATTGCCACAACGACCGGTCCTGTACTATCCTCATCCACGCCTGTTTCACGGGTTCCCGTCGGTCCACCTTGTAGGGGCCTACCCACGCTACCCTTTCCGGTAATTGGTTGCCACCCGGCTCCATCGGCCATCGGTTCTGCGAGCAATGTGCCCCGCAACTTTAGTTTAGCAATTCTTCTGGCTATGACGGCTACCCTTGTTCTTCTACGAATTTCTTCATTTCTGATTCTATCGCGAAGGGAAAATCCGAGCATAGCCCTCTCCATTGCCCTTTGGGTAACTTCGAGCCTTTTTATGAGGAATTGAGTGAGCGACCACGTCTTAGTTCCGCATGTCATCACTGGCAGTACACACTGGTCAAAGATTTTACGTAGCTTCCGAACGCCTTTCCTTACCTATACTGTAATACGCACTTTAAACTTATCAAAGTAATGTAGCTCTAGTTAAGTATAATATGTTTGCTAAGATGGTTCGAGCATTTGTATAATTCATCAGCACTAGTTAAGTATAATATGTTATATGTTTGCTAAGATGGTTAGAGCATTTGTATAATTCATCAGCACTAGTTAAGTATAATATGTTTGCTAAGATGGTTAGAGCATCTGTATAATTCATCAGCCCTCATTTCCTCATCTACCACTCAATACCTTAGGGAGAGGGAGGGGCTGAAAACCATCGCTGCGCGGGTTCAACCACGTGTCATCAAAGCTGAGCCTCGACCTTTTGTCTCAGTTGTGCAGGTTATCCTACTTCATTAGGTAGGTACTTAGATTAATTGAAACGATAAATGACTTTTTTATTTTTCGTAAATCGGATCCAATCTGCAGGCTAATGAGGTAATGAGTAGCATTCTTTAGCTATCTCGACCAGCCTTACCTCAACATCCCTCTCAGCGAGCGGCACCGATTCCATAACGCCCAGGTTCCGCTGGAACATCCTCACGAGTACATTGGTGACCATGGAGGGGAACCGAGCGCCCGCGTGCGCCGGCCTCCGCATGTATACCTCACACGGCACTCGCGTGTCTACGATATCGTCTGAGCTATCCTGTGAAGTTCAGAACTTATTGTGATGGGAATAAGATACTTTTAAATTGAGTTCAAGACTGTCAGGACAGACTGAAGACTCATAAACATAAGGAGAATTTCTTCTTGTTGAGGTTCTATTACCCGACGCAATAAGAGGCGTTTTCTTCTGTCTGTTGTTAGTCTAAGATATACTTTTCATGTCTGTAGTGTGTTTAAATAAGTATTGTGTAAGTAGAAAGATCTTTACTGAGGCCTAGTGTTAAGATTTAGAAGGACGTGCATGATATATTGTGACAAACATTGGAAATATTCTGAAATAAGTTACTAGAATTATGGCTAGATCTTTGAAATGTTACATACATACATACATATGCTCACGCCTATGTCCCACTACTGGGGTAGGCAGAGACAATAGATCGCCACATGCTACGATTCTGACACACATCTTTCGCCTCCTCAACATTCATAAGTCTCTTCATACATGCTCGTCGGTTCCGGGTACATTTTATTTGGCCCAGAAATGTATCAAGGAGAGCTTATTTTTCTCTGTTTTATTTTTACGGATCATCATCATTTTCAGCCTGTATCTACCCACTGCAGGGCATAAGCCTCCCCCATATTTTGCCATTCTTCTCGGTCCTGTGCCAGTCGCATCCAGGTCTTGCCGTGGTAAAAGCTTACGACATGTTAAATAATTTCACAGATAGAAGGCGGTTTCACGATCCGCTGAAAAGCGCGTTCTCTGCTTTAGTTTGGACAAATTGCAAATCGGTTTGCAAGTGGTCCTGTAATTATGGGCTTTCTGGCTTGCCACGAGGCTCTACCATTTTGTTGTAGCTCAAAGGGACGCAGAACGCCTGAACACGTGACCGCCTTCTGTCTGCGAAATACCTAAAATTCCTCGCAACCTTCCCGCCGTGCAGTTTTGAAAACTAGTATCATCTAGTATTTAAACAGTTGGTAAGTAATAAGTGGCAATACCTCGCATCTCAGCTCCACATTAGGGTTCTCGAGACGGGAGCGAAGGAAGCCGCCGCTCAGTTTGATCCTCTTGTCTACTATCAGCTTGGTCTTCCCGCGTCGCTTCCTCGGCTGGACTTCTTCCAGCTCCTGTCAGTTTTATTTCATTACTTGAGTTATTCCGCGACTTCGTGCGCTTGTACAAGGTGTTACAAAAATACAAATAAACATTTTTCACTACGGGACCAACATCGAAATCGCGAGAAAAAAAATCGGATGTTCCATACTAAACTACAAATCTACTCCAGCTAAATGTATGGGACAGTAGTATTTTTTTTCGTGATTACCGATGTTTGTTCCAAAGTGAAAGTTGTTCAGTTTGATGGTCTACCAACCCCCTAAAAAGTTTTAAATGTTTATTTTTACTCTTGTAACACCCAGTGTACCTGATTTTAAGTCAAATCATAAGCTTTGTTCACAAAAAAATTTCAACAAATTCGGTTCAGTAGTTTTTGCGTGATGCTTGAACAAACAAGTCTGTTTGAAACATTTTAATATGGTTGATTTGGAGTCAGGGACATCTTAAAACCATATCGTAATCTTTTTCTTGTAAATATCTTCAATATACAGTCACACTTCTTTTACAGTTTTATAATAGTTTAGATTTACGTCCGTTCAGTGAGCTATACAGGGTCCGACTTAATATGCTGACGGTTTTTCAGGGAATGATCAGACCCTCATACTGAACAGCTTTATCTATGGGACCAAGGTCGAAATCGCGAAACGACTATTAGTATGGCTTGCTTGATTTGGTTTCTTTCTTATTTTTGATAATGCGCAAATATAGCTTCAAAGGCTTGAACATTGTCACTACATTCTTATTCGTAGATTGTCACAGATTAACGAATCCAAACAAAGTATAGGAAAATAATTCCGCTCTTCAATCTTCGTTTGCGCAGAGCAGGACCGAGTCCCCGACAAAACCCGAAGTCATTTAGTAATCAAAGGGCGCAAAAAAAATTAGCCAATAGCGGCAAGGTATTTAAGGTGGCAGATCCTGATTGGTCAATATAACTTCGCGCGCTGTTAAAATTTGTAAACTACGCATATACACATCGGTAAGACTTATAAACCAGTAGGTCTACCATGAGTTTTCACCGTACTTTACTACTGTAGTGACGTACAGCGCTCCTAGTGGTTACGTTGAGAACTAATTTCTGTCATACGAATTGGCGACTTACAGTAGTAAAGTACAGGGAAAACTCATGGTAGGCCCTCTGATACTACTGTAACGATGGTTTGTATCTACCTCAAGTTCCATTTCCTCCGGTTCTTGTCTGGTAGGAGCTGTGACCACTTGCGCAGGCTCAGGAACTGGTGCTGGTGCCGGGATCTCTTCATGCTCTTCTGTCACTCGCCTGATCATACACATGTTCATATTAACAAAGGATTAGGTTTACATCTATTGCAGCACATTCTGGACCCTCCATACAAGCTTTAAGTTAGGTTTTATGAAGTGCAAACGAAATTCAACATTAGGGTATAGACAAGTATAGACCAATTTTTTTGTCGATCGTGCGCAACGCAGCGCATATTACAAATGGTAAAGGGAATTAAAGTTCATATTTTGCATGGAACCTATGGCTGATTCCGTACGCAGCCAACTGTGTATAAGTTCCATGGAAATATGAACTCTAATTTATGTAGAGAAACTTTAATTTCCTTTACAGATGCTCCGCTAAGGGAAAATCGTACATAACACTTACTTTTCTGGAGGAGCAGGCAATTGAGGAGGCGGGATATCAGGGATTTCAGGGATGTCTGTGTGGGCATTGCAGGGTGAAGGGTTAAAAATAAAATGTTAGTATGGTAAGTAAAATAAATGGGACATGTTATAAATAAAAATAGTAACACTCATTATAAATACCTTTTTCAAAATCACCAACTGGCAGGAGTTCCTCGGCTACAGCTGTAAAACAAAAATGTTAAAATTGTAATAAATGTTGAAGATCTGGGAGTGAAAGAAAAACTTTTATTTATCAGCTGCTTATCGCCCAAGCAAAAGGCGTAAAAGCCGGAATACGGAGTGGAGGACCAAGATGAGACCCAGACCTGTATTATTTTAGAGTATATTGGCAAATCTTACTTTATGGGCAAAAGTGTTCCAAGTATTACAGGCGCCTGGGCGACAGGCTGCCATTAATGCTATGCCAAAAGTGGCTTTTGTGAACGCGTGAGCCTCTGCGCTCACCATCAGGGCCAAAGAGGGTATGTGTGCATTCGTGTGTAAATACGTACACTTTCTAAAAAGCGTCTGGTCAAGCTCAGAGATGGGTTCCATGAGGTGTGAATCGATCACTCGTAACTTCTCGTGGGACCCCTCTGCTTCAGGTAGCTCGAGCCCGCTGTGATGGACTGCAGAGGTCTCCGGCTGTAGCAGCAATCATATCTACTGTGCGGTCGCTTAGAAGCTACAGTAATGGCTATATAAATACTTACACTTCCTAAAAAGCGTCTGGTCGAGCTCAGAGATGGGTTCCATGAGGTGTGAGTCGATCACTCGTGACTTCTCGTGGGACCCCTCCGCTTCAGGCAGCTCGAGTCCGCTGTGATGGACTGCAGAGGTCTCCGGCTGAAGCAACATCATCTCTACCGTCCGGTCGCCCAGGAGCTGCTGTAATGGCTGGTCGGGGTGCTCTTCTCCGAACCCATCCTGATAAAAATAAGCAGCCTATATAAGGTTAAATCTAATTAGTTGGCGAAATTTAACAAACACATTTGGTATCTGTTACTAAGTACAATTGCGTGATAATGACCCGCCGCCCGGTCATATGATTTACAGGTTAATGTCCGCCCGCGCCCTGTAGCCTTACGTTTACGTACAATAGTAATAATTTTGTTTAATTATCAATACCAATTATAAACATTGATAATGCAATCTGTTATCATTAACAAGTGCCCTGGTTTAGTTTCGCCAACTAATTTGAAATAATAGAATCATCATCATCAGCCTTTAACGTCCCACTGCACGGCGCAGGCCTACCCTTAGGGAAGGTTATGTTATGGACATCAGTCCACCACGCGATCCCAATGCGCATTGGTGGACTACACAACACATTACGCATCAGAAATACTTTCTTCGGCGTGTGAAGGTTTCCTCTCGATGTTTTCCTTGACCGAGGAGCAAGGATCACATGGAGGCAAGTTAGTGGTAACGGAACTATCCGCGACCAATTCAACTTCTTAACGTGGCTTCCCAAACACGGAGAGACTCGAGATAAAATACCACTAAACGGTCACCCATCCAAAGACTGACCGGACCTTTAATCATTTGCAATACTAAAGTACTACTACTCTAGCGACCGCCTACGCCTACTACGTACGGAGTTGTAATGCTTGCGCTCGGCGACTTCGGGGTATGCGGGGTCATTCCTGCAGTGCGATTATTGAAAATCATACGAGCGGTTCGGCAGTAGAAAATGTCAGAATTACTATGGAGATTATGCATCTTTCTACTGCCGAAGGTCCGAACCGCTCGTATAATTTTCAAAAATCGCACTGCTGGTATTGGTTTGTGGTGATAATTATGGGGTCCTTCTTAATATGCTGACACTTTGATGATCAGGGGGGGGGGGGGCCTGGATATGCGACACCAATATCGAAATCACGAAAAAGAATCAGCTGTTCCATACAAATCTACTCGAGCCAAATATTGTATGACAGCAGATTTTTTGTTTCGCGATTTCGATGTTGGTCCCATAGAAAAAGTTGTATGGTTTGACGGTCTGATCATCGCCTTAAAAAAGTATCAGCATATTAAGAAGCACACTGTATTAAGTATTAAAAAATGTATACAGGCTGTAAGTAAACTTAAATGCGTTACATACAGGTACTTCAGACCATCAAACTGAATAACTTTTACTATGGGACCAACAAAAATTGAAATCGCGAAAAAATACAGCTGTTCCATATAAAATGTCAATAAGTACTCGACCAAAATGTATGAGAAACAACTGCTTGTTTTTTCGCGATTTCAAAATTGGTCTTATAGTAAAAGTTGTTCAGTTTAATGTTCCGAAGCACCCAAGAATGTAAAGCATTTAAGTTTACACCCTGTATAACGGAAACATACGTTTGGCGGAGGCTGAAAGTCAGGAATTGCAGCTTCTTTCAATGTTATGTCCTGAATATTGACAACAACATTTCCACTGTTCTGTAATAAGTACAAAAAAATAATTATACACACAAAATAATGTACACATGAGTGAGAACAACATGACTATCTCTCGGTACAGAGTATAGTACGGGCATTTTATGGTTTGGTGGACCAGGACCCCAGGTCACCTGCCCACCATACTCTGTGCGCCGAAGCGTCCAACGCTTTGGGTATTTTAGTTTTTCTCCTCCCTGGCAACGTTTGCGAGGCCGCAGGCCAAGCCGATGGTGACGCCAGAAGTTTAAATCTATGTAGGCCCGATGCGCCGGAGCGACCACCCTGGAACCAGGTGGAATTGGGCACCGGGGTCGATCTGAACGCGCAGTAAGGTCGCCGGCCGAGAACCGCGTAGGCGCACAGCGCCGGATCGTGGAGGGCAGTTGACCCCGGAGATCAGGTCCACCAGGGTTGCAGTCAATACGGAATGCCCACACCGGAACCGATTGTTGGTCACTTTTTCGACAGCCCCTTTTTTCAGCAAAATTCAAACTCAGGGAGGGCTGCCAAACGTAAACGTAGAAACTGCAGGATACTTTTTTTGCCTCACCCTTATAGCTTCATCCAATATGACCATACTAAGTAGAATGCAGGGTTTAAAGAAAAGTATCATTAACCTTTAAACCACATACTCTGCCCATCAAACTGAACAGCTATTACTATGGGTGAAACCGATCAGAAAAATAAAATTGCTGTCCCATACTAAACTCCAATACCTACTTACTAGACTCAAATGTATGCATTATTTCTATTTCTATTTCTACAACCGATTTTTTTTTTGCTCTGATCTGTTTGCTCTTATAGTAAAAGTTATTCAGTTTGATGGGTAGAGTATGTGGTTTAAAGGTTAATGATACTTTTCCTTACACCCTGTATTCCTTGATGACCATAGTACATCTTTGATACTTAGCTGTCATGAAAATGAGAAAAATTTAAAAGAGGTTTGTATGAGGAATACACTTTTACCTACATTTTACATGGCGGCTGGGAAGTTAGATACAAGCGAAGCAAACTTCCTAGCCGCCATTAAGTTTGCATCGAACTATACTTTTGACAAATAGTTACTCTGATCAGATCTTCAACTCTTTCTTCTGGCTCCTCTTGAATGGGACCTGGTAGTTGGGGAAGATGTTGGAGGGGTCGTTCAACATCCTGTATAACAACTGTGCCTCGGATGACAAACCTTCAAAACATAAAAAATAAATGTTTTTAAGCCTTTTTTTTTAAACACATTATTTATGAGTCCTTTTTTACATATGGATGGATGGATAGAAAGTTTTTCAGTTTGATGGTCTTAACAACCCCCTTAAACGTTTTAAATGTTTATTTTTACTTTTGTAACACCCTGTATAAAAATACAACTAAACATTTAGGGGGTGGTTTAGACCGTCAAACTGAACAACTTTCACTGTGGGACCAATATCAAAACCGCGAAAAAAAATCTGTTGTCCCACACTAAACTACAAACCTACTCGAGCTTAATGTATGGCATAGATGATTTTTTTTCGTGTCTTCGATGTTGGTCCCGTACTGAAAGTTTTTCAGTTTGATGGTCTTAACAACCCCCTTAAAAATTTTAAATGTTTATTTTTACTTTTGTAACACCCTGTATTACAATGATGTAAACATAATATTGCCTAAGTGTAATTTTTAGGGAATTAAAGTATGATAATACTATTATACTAACTTCTTATTAGCATGTTTGAAGACTTGGGCGTTGATCATGCACAGTTCACCTGCAAGAAGCAATGAAATGAAAACTCCAAATTATAAGATAAATAGCTTCAAGGAGTTAAGAATAACTACGAACCCAAGAACACCGCGACTTTTCTCTCATAAAGTCTCACGAGGCCACGCATTAGCTGAGAACTGAGCCGCAAGGAAAATCTATTGGTCGGCCGACCAGACTCGTTGGTCATCACCTCGAGCATCTCCTCACTGGAAATACATAATTTCCGTTTATAAACATGCAATAAATAAATATCTTGGACATTGTCACACAAATTATCTAGTCACATTTAAAGTTCCAGAATCTAGCCTGGACTTGTATTATGAGAACTAGACAACGATATAGAATACATATATAGATACAAACATCCAACAAATATTAATATTCATCATACAAATATTTGTCCCTTACGGGATTCGAACCCGCGACCCTTGGCACAGCAGGCAGGTTCACTGCCAACTGAGCTTCCTGGCCGTCTAAATAAAATAAAGTAGGTACTGTTTCTATTATGTTACTATTTCTGCTCGTTTTAAGTAAGAAATCTGGAGTTTACCATAGTTTGCGAATATCTTGCGACCACAATTGACGGGGAGTTATCGCCGCAAAACGCAGCGGCCAAGAATCAGCAACCCAACATAAATAAAATCGTCCTCCTCGTTTCAAAGAATCCACTGGATAAAACATTTTTGCAAACAACTTTTAGTAATTTTCTTCCAATGCTCGGAAAATCGGAAAATACTTTTCTTTGACTGACAGGTACACGCCAGTCGCCAAATTTCGCGCCAACCGTAGGTTGAGTACAGTGTTGCCGCCAGGCCGTTCGGTTTTGTTCCACTATCGTCCCTGAAAAGTTCCGAAAAGTTCCGATTGAGCAAATACATATTACATAAAAAATATTAATGTGTGAGCACTAAATTATTTACCTTTTAACGTTATCACGGTGTTATAATGCATCATTTCAAATCATAATCGCATTTTTTATGTATTTACAAAATAATCTGAAAATTTTAAATCCAATTAAAGGGCAACACAGATCATATAAAGCTCAGAGCACACCGGACGCGCGACGTGTGCACGTTTTGCACACTTGTGATGGTGCGTTCACACGCGTGCCGGGCAGCTCGGCATGCAGCTCGGGAAGCTGCCCGGCATGCAGCTCGGCACGCAGCTCGTCGCGCGGCGGGCCAAGCAGACTGTCATGGCGGGCGGGCTTCAGTGTGATCACTTTTAGTAGAATTCTACTTTTTTGGTAGATTCAGGGCAAAGAGGACGATGATTTAGTAGTAGAAAATTGTTAAGTAGATTTTGGTAGAAACTCGGTATTCAAAAATGCAAGGATTTAGGCAACAAAATATCAAATTTGAAACAGGACTTGCTAGATTTCAGCAGTCATTTTGGTAGATTCTCTAAAAAATTAAGTGGTCACGCTGGCGGGCTCGCTCGTCAGTAAGCGCATGCGCAAGCATAAGCAATGCAATCATGGCGGACGTCAATCTCGTTGACGAAATAATTATTTATTCCAGATTATTCAAATTAAAATACAATATTAAGTAGGTACAGGTGTGAAGTTTGATCTATTTGAATTGTAAAAAAAAGGTGTACAACGAATCGAAAGGAGACGATTTTTGACAGCTCGCTAGCTCAGTGGGTAGCTAAACTTGCCTGCTTTGCCGAGGGTTGCGGGTTCGAATCCCAATAGGGGTAAATATTTGTATGATAAATATTAATAGCTTCAGCACCAGATCTTGGTTAAATATGTGTTTTGCTATCAAAACTGAACGTTTACAAAAAAATTGCAAGCCAATGCTTAGCTGTTGAGGAGATCCCCCGTACGAAGACATTCCTGGGTTCAGCACCAGATTCTGGTTAAATGTGTGTTTTGCTATCAAAACAGAACGTGTAGAAAAAAATTGCTAGTTGATGCTGTTAGCCGTTAAGGAGATCCCTCGTACGGAGACATTCCTGGCTTCAGCACCAGATTCTGGTGAAATGTGAGTCATGCTACGATAACTGAACATGTTTAAAAAAAATCAAGTCAATGCTTTTAACCGTTGAGGATATCCCTCGTGCGGGGATATTCCTGGCTTCAGCACCAGATCTTGGTTAAAATCTTTGTTATGTCTGTTCGCCACGAAGTCGCATGCCATACTGAATGCATACTGATAAAAAAAAACTATTTACCGCGCTCGCGTGCGTGTGAACAGGTACACGGGCGCAAGCACATTTTTCCTTTGAAATGTGTCGAAAAACCGACACTCCTTCGGATCGAGACATTCACCAAGCAAAGCACCAAGCCAAGCATCGAGCGCACTGTTCACACGCTTGCGCTCGTGCATGCGCCCGTGAATGTCGCTTTGAACGCGTGTATGTGAACACTAGACATTCACCGAGCCAAGACCGGAGCACACTGTTCACATGTCGGTGCACGTCAAAGAGAATATAATACTACGTTTTAAGAGACGGGACTCCTTGGAGCAAAATAATCCTACAACACGTCAATTTGAGGCTACCATGAAATAGCCAACATAGAGCAACATGTCTACCAAGGCTGCCAACCTAGAAAACAAAATAACAAAAAAAAATCCTGCTTAGTTTGAGAATGAAAACACTTTTTAAACTTAAAATAACCTTATTTTTGCCTAAATATGAACCGGGGCTGATAAATAGGATAAAAACATGCTTACCAAGCTTCATCTAGCGGAAAACTTGCTATGCAGAATCGTTTTATACCGTCTTTGCTTTCCGCTCTTTGATTGCATATTTCGCATCTTTCCTATACCTACTTCCTTCATTTTAAGTTTTTACACTGTTATAATGCTACCGAAATAGTACAAAATTAAATTGTGTCAATTTTCTATTCAGGTTTATTTATTTACTCGAAAAATAATAAACACGCACGCAACAAACATTTTAAATAATTTCGAAGGAAAAAATGTCATGTGACATTTCATGAAAGAGAGCGTCAAGAAAAGAGACGAATAGAGACGCCCATTGAAGTTCTGCTCCATCCCATATATTTTTTGACCCGTATACAGTTGCGATAGACTGGTGCACGTGCACGTGCTCGTTGAATGTCGCTTTGAACGCCAGCATGTGAACCCGGCATGAGCAAGTGGCGCAAATGCAAGTCACGCGTTCGGTCCGACATTTTAAAATTTGTTACTAGGTATGTTAGTTCACTTAGTTAAGTGCACAGGACAGGACCAGAAAATACACATACTCATTTTTCCTTACTACTTTTTTTTTTTCTGTGGATTTGACAGCTGTCCAAACGTGTTGTTTTTTATTTTGCAAGCTAATGGTTTCAGACCATACTGCCTCGTTTGGTGCGCTGATCACAGTGCGCTGACTTTAATAGATAATCAAAAAGTTCCGAAAAGTTCCGACTAGGTCGAGGTTCCGCCAAAGTTCCGCCATAGACTCCAAAGTTCCGAAATCGGAACAAAAGTTCCGCATCGGCAACGCTGGTTGAGTATTCTATAGATTTCCTGACAGCGTATACTCGAAAGGGACAGAGATATGCCAAAAATGTATGAGAAATCGTGCCTTTGTTTGCCATAGTTGCAAGATTTTGTATGCAATTTCAACTGTGGCAAACAAAAATATCGCATACGCAGAAAGGGACAAACGACATGGATTTTGTCGCATTCACTCTGTGTAATTAGCGTATAAGGCTGTCTCGTTTTCGTGACTATTATTATTTTAATGCCTTTTCTAGTTGATTCTCTTTCTACGGCGCCAACCAATCTGCACTGCGAATGAATGAAATGAATGAACGGAAAATGTTGCCAACTCAGTTGCAGGTTTTGGTCATAATTTTTCTTTTTTTTCGTACATTTTGTTTTGAGAGTCTTCCGGAGTCGTCCCATACTCCTTGAAATTGTTTCCATGCTGTGATATCTTCAGTACAAACTAGGTGGAACGCTATTTTCCATAGACAGCATCCGCCATCTATCGGTTACGTTTTGAAGTACTAAGTGTTGAATTTGGGTTCGTATCTAAAGTGTAGAGAAAGCGCGCTACACCTCACCGCTGCGCTGTAATAGTGAGAGATTTCGCCCGTATCAACCACTGTCTTGTTGGTCTAGTGGTCTAGACAACCGGCTCACGTTTCGGGTGCATATGGTTCGAGCCTTGTGTCAGCCGCCCGTCTTTTTTCAATTTATTTCATACTGGGGCTCCCCCTGCTGCTAATATGAGGCAACGCCAATAATTAAAACGTCCTAAAATCCAAGGCGACTTACCTATCTATAACCAATATACATATTAATCTATGATTGTTTCTGACGTGATAACGTCTTATAAATTGATGAATACCGGCTGCACGCACGAAAAAGTGTCACGTTCCGCGTGACTAACATGCACGCGTTTCTAAGCATGTTCTATGCGTTTTACACAAGAAGTCAGTTGCCCAAAAAGGTGTTTTCATTTATTTTGGGCTGAATCATTAAATAGGTGCGAAGGCTCTAGGCAAGTAAAAAAGGCTAGACTTAGCTCCGAAAGGGTTGTCATGGCAACATTGTGAACGAATGAAAAGTGAAGTTTCGTGCCATGCCATTTCCGGTCTGGAATTGCCAGATTAAAATATGAATAAAATCGATTATTAGGCGATGCATTTGGTCAATTCTTCGCCTAATAATCGATTTTATGTTATGAAATATTGATATTGAACTTCATAGGCCTGACCAGCATAGGTAGCATGACACCGTGATAAAGCGCTATCAAACTTTCGCTCTCTTTCTATTTGCACGTGAACGAGCGAGATAAAAGACGTGATACAGCCGTATCATGTGTTGCATGCTACCAGTGCAGCATAGGTAGCATGAAACCGTGATATAAAGCTATCACACCTTCGCTCTATTTCTATTTGCACGCGAACGAACGAGATAAAAGACGTGATACAGCCTTATCACGTGTAGCATGCTACGCGTGCTGAAATATAAAAAACCTGCATAGGTAGCATGACACCGTGATAAAGCGCTATCACACCTTCGCTCTCTTTCTATTTGCACGTGAACGAACGAGATAAAAGCCGTATCACGTGTAAAGCCCGACAAAAATAAAAAACCTCGCCATGTTGCGGAAAATCATTGGAACTAATGTTTGTACTTGGAACACTGACATTAAAGCTTAAACTATACATTAAAGGTTATAGTCGATTGCTTTCTACGATTGCAGCGCACCCAAACCAGCATAGTTAGCATGCAGCACGTGATACAGCGCCAGCACACCTTCGTTCTCTTTCTATTTGCTTGCGAACGAACGAGATAAAAGACGTGATACAGCCGTATCACGTGTACCATACCAATACCATACTACGAGGGCTGCACTCGTAGTATGCTACACGTGATACGGCTGTATCACGTCTTTTATCTCGTTCGTTCGCACGCAAATAGAAAGAGAGCTAAGGTGTGATAGCGCTGTATCACTGCGTCACGCTAGCTATGCTGGTTTTTTATATTTCTGCATAGCTAGCATGCCGCAGTGATACAGCGCTATCACCAAGCTATCACACCTTAGCTCTCTTTCTATTTGCGTGCGAACGAACGAGATAAAAGACGTGATACAGCCGTATCACGTGCAGCATACTACGAGGGCTGGTCAGGCTTTAACATGCTACGAGTGCAGATTTGGGGGCGCTGCAATCGACTATAACCTTTAATGTCAGTGTTCCAAGTACAAACACATACAAACATTAGTGCCATTGATTTTCCGCGACATGGCGAGGGCTTACGAGTATTGTACCATACCTGTGTAATGTAATAAAAACTACCTACTCTACTCAGCTAGTGAAGTTCAACCACGGTCGCGACAGGTCAATCGAGCGCGGTGAGCGGGGGGCTAAGAAATATACTACTCTCTACCGAGCGGGGGCCGCCGGTGTCCCGCTACCGACTTGCCTGAGCGCGGTACCGACTGCCAAGGCAGTTGCCTCGTCTACTGCACACCAGCGCCGCCGCCGCAACTGCAGAGCTTCACCACTAGTAGTTCTTATTACACTATGTACTACGGCTGGGTCGTGGCTGGATCATGGATGAATAGAATAACAATGAAGCAACGCAATGTTTTAATAACTAATAATTTATTAATAGAACTAAATTTAAACACTACAATCACTGAATACTCAAACATTGACGGTTTTATAATTAGCGCAAAAACAGAAATTATTAATTTCTTCTTCAATACAATTCACTGCATAAAATAAATTTCATTATATTCTCTGAAAACAAATTACAGTGTGAAAATAACGCTAAACTCAGTAATTACTTATCTTGAGTATTATTTTTAATAACCGGATAAACTATAAAAAGTACAGAAATGTATATATAGTAGATTACACATCGAGGGCAGGAAAGTAAGAAAGGTCTCAGAGCTCATGTAATGTTGACCGAGGCGAATACTATTTTTCTCCTCGACGGAGGTGGAAAGCGGCAACTTCGTTTAGCGCAGCGGGACGAAAATTGACGCTTTCCGTCCGGAGGGGAGAAATAGACATAAATCCAGTATTAAGTACAAAATGTTCGTACAAAACGCGCGTTTCGACGTCCCGTCCGATAAAGAGGTACTGCGGGGCTAGTACGCCAACCCGCGATAGCGTGATATAGCGCTATCACGCTTCCGCTCTCTTTCTATTTGCACGCGACAGAACGAGACAGAAGACTAAATTTGACAGATGGATGTGTTAAATGTGGTTGGCGTAGGTACTAGCCCTACAGATTTGACTAATTGCGCAATTAGTTGTATCTAATTTCTATTTTTGCCTAATTACAACAATATTTACAGTTATGTAAACGTAACAAGGTACATAATTGATAATTCAAACTACACGATACAGCATAAAATTAAAATGCAAGAGCATCAAAATTTATTTTAAAACTAAACATCGTATTTAAACTCTTTCCCTTCTGCCTGCGTCACAGCTTTCAGTTTTTCTATACAATTTTTGCTGATATTACTAATAGCAATACCTGATTTGATGGCCTTGTCGAACGTCGCCAGAGCCTCATTGGTATTTGATTCCATTAAATAGAAATTGATAAGTCTAGTGTAAGCGTTTCCTAAGGAGCCTTGTGAAATTTTCTCATTGGATTTCAAATATGTGATCAGTTTCTCTATCAGCTGCGGTTGTTTCCTCAGATGGCTCTCCTGCAGTAGTCGTCTGAAGACCAGGGTGCTTGCGTTGCTGAGCCATAGTTTCCAGAGAGAGTCGGCTTCTTTCTCCTTTCCTGCAAGTATGTATTCCATCCACAGAAGATTTGCTGGCATCAGTTCACCTCTGGAAGCTGCTACTTCTGCTACTTTGTGGCCTGGAAAACATAAAAGTGATATTTGTAAAAAGTGGTTTCTCTACCATACATACAGGATCCAACTTAATATGCTGACGGTTTAAGTCTTAATATGTTAATAGGATGGTTAGACCATGAAACTGAACAACTTTCTCTATGGCACCAACAACCAAATCGCGAAAAAGAAATCACCCGTTTCATATACAAGGTGTTACAAAATACAAATAGACATTTTAGGGGTGGTTTAGGCCATAGCAAAAAGTAAAAATAAATATTTAAAACAGTTTAGACTCTAAACTACATCCAAAAGTTTTAAATATTTATTTTTACTTTTTGTTGTATAACTGCAATCCTACTCGACCCAAATGTATGGGACAGCAGATATTTTTTTCGCAATTTCGATGTTGTTGCCAATCGTCGTTTCCCCACAGTCGAGAATCCGTTGGGATATACGAAGTAGATCTAGCTGTTGATAAATGTTATTATCATGGCAAGAGAACAAACGGCATCGACTTTGGCCAAAAACTGACCTTCAGTCGGACACTACTGCAAACTAGATTATAAAAAAACCACCACTCACATTTCTTAACCAGCTCATCGTCATTCATCACAGAAGCCAAAGCGTTACTCCTCGGGAACCTCCTCAGAGCGAGCCCCATCTCTACATCACTGCTCGCCGAGTTCACTGCATCATACAACTTGTCAACATGATCCGCACCTGACCCTCGCACGAACAACGCCAGCGTCAGCTTATCATCATACGTCACGTTACGCCTCATGTTATCGTTCAAGTATGCACCGAGAGCTTCTATTTTGTCCACGCTTCCAACTGTAGCTAAATTCTTCAGTAGAAACTTTAGGACGTTGGCTTTAGGCACTTTACCGTCTTGGATAGATTTGAGAGCGAAATCCATTGCTTGTTCCGGTTTACCCATTTTGACTAGTTCTTCAACTTGGTCGCTTACGGATTGTTTTGTTGGACCGTCTTTGGGTGAAGTCTGTATTTTGGATTCAACAGTTTTCAGTTGCTTCTTTGGTTTGCTTTGGTTTTCTGGAACGACGAAGGGTACTTCTCGGTTTTTGGATTGGAGATGTTTGCCGAGGTATGTGAGGAACTGTTCGCTGGGTATTTCTCCTTCTTCTTGAAGTATTGTCCATAGGCCGAGAGCTTTTTCGGTTTCGTTCGCTTTGCAGTAGGTCACGAGTAGATGGTAGAAGATGTTTGCTCGGTCGATGTGGGAGAGTTCCTTTGTAGCTTCCAGTAGGCCTTCGAGGTATTCGGATTTTCCTTCCTGTAAAATTTTTAAATGTTATTTAGGATTATGGGCGTCGGTGGCGCGTTGCTGAGTGTTATGGACACTCAATTATGAGAGGTCCAGGTTCGTATCCGCACGGATGACAAGCCATATCTAATAAGTCTTTCTAACTTACGTACGCAATACCGACTGCTCTCAAACGGTGAAGGAAAACATCGTAAGGAAACCTGCATACGCAGGAGAAGAAATTCTGCTGCGTGTGTGAAGTTTACCAATCCGCATTGGGCAGGTCGCGTGAGGGTACATCCCTGAGGGTAGGCCTGTGCCCTGCGTCCCACGCGTTTATAGGCTGATGGCGAAACTCATTGGTATGGATCGGCTTGGGCAAAGATAACACCGTAGATCACCTCCTACGCGGAAAGCGAGGCTTCCCGCCATTCGATTAACAATTTGTCTATGCATATTCATAGAATATCCTGGCAACTTACCTCAACATATCTCTGGCAGGCGTCCTCCAGGCACCGCTGACCGTGTGGAGCCCAGGAGTCTCGAGGATACGGCGCGCCTACCTCAGCCTGCTGCACTATGCGAACGCGAGCACCAGGTCGTGGAGATAGTTCACTTCACCGTGGATCTACAATAGTCTGGCATGGGGCACACTTACCTCAACATATCTCTGGCAGGCGTCCTCCAGGCGCCTCTGCCGCGTGTGCAGCCCTGGAGTCTCGAGGATGCGGCGCGCTTGCCTCAGCCGGCCACACTCTACGAACGCGAGCACCAGGTCGTGGAGAATGTTCACTTCACCGTGGATCTGCAATATGACACTTGCGTTAATACTTAAACCAGGTCCGTTCTCCTTTCCGAGGCAGGCAGATGAAAACGGGTCAACATTGCCAGAAACAAGAATACTTACCAAGAACCTTTTAGGCACATTACAAGAATTTTTTTATCGGGAAATCACGCGGACCAATCAGAATCGTTAATGCATTTATACTTTATTTTACACCAAGCGAGTAAACAAACAGAAAATACAGAAGGGTCAATATAAATAGGCGGTCGCGTCGCTCGTAAGCATCGAGCGTTAGAGTTTTTCTAATAGAAAGTTCTCGCACGGTGCGTGCGTCAATACGTCCGGCCATATTGTTTAAAATATTTGTCGCATAAATACAACCTTAAATTTATGATACCATACCTGGGTACTTAAGTCAGCCAGCCACTGCAGTTTGCTAGCGTCCTCCTTCATGATAAGTGCCTTCATCAGCTCGCCCTTCCACGGAGTGCTTCTGTAAGTCTTGCAGCAGTGTTCAAACTCTTTCAGGGCACCCTCCAGGTCTTCCTTCAGCATGTGCACTTTGATACACGGCCCCAGGAGGACGTTGGAGGGCTGGATGTAGTTACCTTCTATTAGAAGGCGGGTTATTTCTTTTACCTGTCAAATAGAAGATAAAGATAGTAAAACTCTAGGCATTTTGCTTCATAGGCATGGTGCATTGTACGCAGTGTTGCCAGATCCAATTTTTATAAATCCGTAGGTCAAGGTTGGAAAATCAGTAGAAATCCGTAGATGACCTCTTGAAAAATCCGTAGATCTACAGACTTTTTTTTTTAATGCTTTATCTGACTGTTTTGAAGTGTACTGGCCCAAAAAATCGCTCTAATTTGGTGAAGAAAATGGAAACTTAGACAAGTTTGAGCGAGAACAATGCCCAAACCACGTGAAAATCAATCAGTGTCTCTTTGTCATACATGTCACAATGAAAATATTTCTGTCTTGTATGTATAGTGACAGAAAGTAGAAGGATGGAAAAGAGTAGGGAAAGCAATATTTTACGAAATACTGTCATATACACAAAAAAAGTAAACATTAATACGATTTATTTGAGGCTGGGTATCATTTTATGCAGCAAATTGACACTTTAGGGAGGAATTCTGAAGGTTTCTAAAAATCCGTAGATTTGCCATTGAAATCCGTAGATCCGTAGGCCAGGCCAAAAATCCGTAGATCTACGGATAAATCCGTAGGTCTGGCAACACTGATTGTACGTCTAAAGGCACCTAGAAGGTTTTTGGCGGGCTTTGGTAGCTGACGTTTGGAGTCCTTATATTTCATCGAATTTTTATTTTTTATAGTGAGTTTTGGTTCGTAAAATTGGTGTTGTTTTGCGTAACAAAGTGTCGTGCAAGTGAACAATATATAGTTCAGTGAAATATGATGGTGCGTGGGTCGTAAACAGGAAAAGTGTTCCGTGATTTTAGCGCGGTAAAGCGGTCGGTTCACCTCTTTCCTGTGGACTTCTCTGCTTTTCCTGCGTCTTTCGATTGCCTCCAAAAACTCCAAAGAACCATCAAAACGTCGAATACCAACGTTTTAATGTGAAAACAGAAGAAAATTCAAAATAAATTAAGATTTAGCCAAAAGGTCTAGTAACCAGGCTAGTAAATATATTTAAAAAAAAAAAAAAAAATAAAGGCACCTAATGTAAGATCAGAAGCCCTAGCAGGATGAGGGCGACAAGGCTCTGTCAATTTTATCTTGCTCTTATGTGCGCAAAATTGAATGAGCGAAATGCGCGAAACAATGCTATGTCGCACTGCCATGTTAGACCATCATTGGACCTAGCATGACGCCCCGGAGAAAACTAGAAAGATCGGGAATTGCCTCGTATGCCAAAATGAGCCAGTAGCGTAGAGAAACCTTACTAAGAAGGGCTGGACGAGGTTGCGAACCTCGAAAATGAAGAGTATTTGTTAAATTATATGTCTGGTAGTCTCTAATAGTTTCTGTTATAAACTTGAAAATTAATCGCGAATTAGAAGTGGTATTTTTGAATCGTGAGATTCAAAATCGTGTTCGAATGATGAATTTGTTAATTAAATAATTACTTACTTGTACATCTTCCTTCTCCTCGGTGACAGTGTTTAACATCTGCCAACATTTAGAATTGTAATTAAACGCTGTCGTATCATCCTCTTCTTTAGGCTTATTTTCCTTCAAAAACTGTTTGACTTCATCATACTTCTTAGCTCTTACTAGAGCGAATGCCATCTGTATTAACTTATATTTGTTTAACGAAAACTCCGGGTCCTTCTGAAGAATCTCTTTGTGAATTTCTTCTGCTTTCTCAATTTCATCATTCTGGCAGTAAAATTCGAACAGCTGCGCGAGAGCGGAAACATTGAGTTCGAAGCTTGAAGCTCTTAACTCTGGTACGAAACTGTTCATTTTCTCAACGTTATTTTCTTTGACATATGCTGATAATAATTGCCTTTGGATGCGGCCGACATTGCTACCGCCTTTGGTTTTCATTTGGGCAAGTAATTGCTCCAACTGCTCGGCAGTTCTGGCCGGAACGCCGGCGCGTTTTGGGCTTTCTAACGGTGTCATTTCTAAATCAGAAGACGTCAGTTGCGCTAACAATTCAGACATGTTAGAAGTCAAATTTTTATCAAGAAATTGTTCTATCTCTTCGGCGGATTTGGTGCTGATTCTGAGGCCTTTTGAATGTATAGCTTTTAGTAGATTTTCACATAAAATTGGTTCACGTAAAGTTTTCACAGCCGTTTTGACTAAACGCCCGATTTCGTTGTAGTCTACTTTGTCGTCGCTCTGAGCTTCGTCGTTGACCGATTCTTCTTCATTTTGTGACGGTGGTACACTGCTTATCACATGCAGTATGGTTGCGAAAGAATTGATGTCTTTAGTTTTCGTCAATGCATTGAGGAGCGGACGTGCCATCAAGGCGTAATTTCCTCTAGGACGATATTGAACAGCAATATTTGCCGCCTTCTTCGTAGCTCCAGAGTCCAGAAGTTCCACAATTAAGTTCCTAGCACTATGAACGGCAGGTACATTTGCTATTTGAAGTTTTAAAATTATATTTTCTTCGGTATCTTTACCTTTAAGGTAAGGTATGACGTAATCTCTTAATGCTTCACCAGTGGGCGTAATTCCCTTGTTGGACATATTGCGAACTATTTGTAGGAGCCCCTCTTCGTCACCTTCTTTGCCTTTCTGAGCCAATAAAGGCCAGAAGTAGTGTTGGCGAATTTCCATGCCATCATGTTGCAATTCGTTGAAAAGTTTCTCAGCTAGTTCTGTATGTCCCTGCTGTAATGCTCCTTCTGTCGCAATGTATAAAGCATTTGGAACTAAATTCTCCTCCTTTAATTCTTTGCAGGTTTTGATGAAGGAATCTGCGTCTTTGTGCAGTTTCAGCAACTGTTTGATGAAGAAAGCTCCCTTGAACGGCGTGTCTTCAACATTAGATGATTTCAGCATAGTTTTCATTATTTTCTTAGCAGTATCTTCTTGCCCTTTGTTGAGTAGCCTCAGTATCAAGTTGCATACGTCTTGGTTGTAGCCAATTCCCTTTTGTAAATGGGAGAACAGTTGTTCAGCTTTATCGCCGTGACCTCCGATGGCTAGATGTTCAATTATGTCTAAAATATCCTGGAATTTTAAATAACAATTATTACATCAGGTAATTTTTTGAAAAGGTAAAAAAATTTTTTGAAAAGTACTTTGTAGCAGTTGTACAAAGAAGACAAAGTGAAAGCAAACTCATTATTAACTTTTAACATATGGAAGCTAAGAAGCCTTACCTTATCTGTCATATACGCATCCTTGTCAGTGGAAGTCTTAATCACATTCTCAACGCCTTCAATATCCCCTTTCCTCGCGAAACCACAAGCCAGTAATGTGTAGGTACGGTTCGTGGGCTGGAGTCCAGCTCCCGCCATTGTCTCAAGGACAGCTTTTGCGCCGTCAGTGTCTCCGTGGAAGGCGTGACCCATGACTAGGGCGTTCAGGACAGGTTCGGAGACCGGAAAGTTTAGCTCTCGCATCTTTTCTAGAACTTTCGTAGCGCCCTCTACGTCGCCTTCTTGACAGTAACGCCACATTAGTCTTTGGTATGTGACCCTGTGAAAAATAGATATTATGTTGATTCATATGATGGCTGGCAAACATCTTGAGCAAGGCCTTGACTGTGCAGAACAAAAGGGTATGAAGAATATTATATGGAGCATGTCTTACCTACCGTTTGTGATTTTTCTGAAATTGGCCCCGGATAATTCTTACAGTGATAGTCTAACAAACAAGAAATGCCTTACAAATTGACATATTTCAAAGATACAAACAAGATGCTTTTTTATATCATTTTAATGTGAAGATATAACCAATTGAAAAGCCCTTTGAAAGTTTTTAGTACCTAATATATTTACTATCTAATCTAATCTATTCTGTGGTTTAAAGGCCTGTTTCACCACTTTTGAATAAGCTAACAAGAACTTATTCGGAAGTGGTGAAACAGGCCCTTTAGACTTGTTTTATAGTGACGAGATAATGATAAAGAATTGATTTGGGGTTTTAACTGATGATCCTCAGATTTGCATTGCAGGAAGGTTCACTAAGCTATTCTAAAGAGATAAAGATAAAAACATTCATCAATAAGGGGTTGTACATTAATTACGTTAGGCGTTTAGAGTTGGGAGCGTCCAGCTGAATCTCACCAAATTCACTTGGGGGAGGGGATTTCGACAAATATCACGTAATATTTTTTTCCAAAAGAAACAGTGCATTTCGAGAAAACTGGTTAAATTAAGTAAAACATGTTCTCAGTAGTTTGAAATCAAATTAATTAAGGATATATTTTTTCTAACAAACCCAATACAATAAATAAATAACGCTCACAGGCACATACATTGTAATGATCCCAAACTAGCACTAAATCAAACACAGATTAACGAATTTAAACTAAAAATAAGCATTTAGACAAATCTCACATGCTTCGCGTGCGGGGGGAGGAAGCGGGTCAAGCCAAATCTAACCATTCGAAAAATCACCTAAATCCTCTCACGCAATTAATGGACGCCCCCTGACCTATTTTTGGGTTAATATTCTACCTGTTAGGTTGCAAGCCCTTCTTCTCCAGTTCTTCAAGGAACTGTGCAGGTGAGAACGGATGCTCGTTCTCCAGGTACACTCGTAGCAAGGCGTTGTAGTGGGAGATGTCCATAGGAATCCCACGCTCCGTGAGGACGCCCCATATCTTCTGGACTAGGAGGGTACGCTGCTCTGGAAGCTCCTCGGGAACTAGTTCTCCTGGAATTTTAAAGTATGCCACCCCCATGAAAATGATATAAATCGAACTGTGCCTGTGATTTGTGATCATTGTTACTTTACATATGCCAAAAAGAGTGCATATGACGTTTTCTTATCTTGTTTGTCTTTTTCCTGCGTGGCATACTAGCCCTATAGGAGATCATAGTGTGAAAATCATCCAGGTCCATAATCCCCTAAGAACCTAGCAGAACAATTTATATCACATTCCGGCAGTATTAGAACATAATAAAGATTAATTTTTGAAATGAGCAGTTAATGTGATAATGAAGGCAATTAAGCAAACATTCATCCATGGAACATAAGATCCTTTGTGACTGTGATGGATGTCTTGGTGGCTAAAAACAAGTGCCTCCTCGGAGATGGATATCCAAAAACGGGAGCTCTTAGATTTCTTTCCCTCAATGGTACTGCCTCCTTCATTCACCATTAATTTGAAGGCTGAAGAAAATAAAAAGTATTGGGACTAAGACAAAAGATCCCACTGTGCCGAGTGTTGCTGGCTTGCCAGCCCGGACTACAAGATAAGATAAACATTAATCCAGTAAGAATTTTTATGAACTCACCACAACATCTTATAACAAGCAGAGATTGTGAACTGGTAATGTCATTCTTAGCCCGGATCTCATCGAATACTTCATCAATGTCCCTCTTTGTGATGCGGCCGAATCTTCTCACTTCCGAGTCGAGTTTCTGGAGTAATGGCTCAAGGCTTTCTGTCTTCTTTGAGGTGGCATAGTCTCTTAGTACCACACTGGTTAAATGAAACAAAATAATTATTATTATAAATTGGATAATGCTTCATGGTTTATGCCACTTTTACATTTAAATAAATAGGATCAGAGACTGATATTAACCGTTCAGTACCCGGCTAAACGAGGCACAGTAGATAAAAAGGGTGGCTCCTCAGAGAGCCAGCAGTTACCAAAGGGTTAAAAAATAGCACCTGATTCTAAAACTTTGGCAAGGCTTTTTATTATGGAAGCAAGACAACGACTAACTACGACTGATTTGATTTCAACAAACATTATAACAATAATGTATGAATCGGGATTCAAACCCAGGACATCTGCATTGACAGTCCTGTGTGGTTGCCATTCAAAAATTCAAAATTTAAAAATTATTTATTTTTAGACAACATAGATCCATTTGGGTTAGTAACAAGTGTGCCTTAGTCTAAGTTAGTTACAATTCAGTTAGTAAGTCTTAGACTATGTTAGTATACAAATAAACCATTGCACCACGAAGGTCGTCAAAATCATTGAATAATTATATCAACATGAACAAAATCTGTGCACCACAATCAGCATTGCGGGGCGCGTGCTGGGAGCGTCATGCTGCGGCGAGCGCCTGGCACAGGCTAAGTAAGCTTGTTCCAATTGGCCTATACGAGTGTTACAAACAATTCAGTCTGGGTGGTGCCTCTAGTAGGTACCTCAATCACAGAGGATTATATTGTACAGAGTTACAGCTTCAAACAACCTCGCAAAAGCGGCGCATCACTACATGCGCAGTATGATTGTGTGCGCGTTCACCTACGGGGCTCACGAACGAGGCCGAGGGGACACTTTGGCTATGCTTCGGGTGGTTACGGCGTAACGAGGGTGTGAATTTAAGGTGTGAGATATTGTCCATTCTTCCTTTCGGAAAGAGATTGGAGCCACTGACCTCTGTTAATATTAATATGTCTATGGATTATTTTCTGTTTGATCGTCACTGTCATTGTAGAACGTCATGTCATGTGAATTTAAAGTGTGAGATATTATTATCGTTCATTTTACTCGAGCATGTTTAAAAGTAGTTTAATAATATTAAACGAAATGGTTAATAATTGCACTGTGTGCTTTAATAATACGAGGAGGAACACAAACAAAAACATCTCCTTCTTCATATACCTACCCCAAAGATCGTGACAGGTAAGTCAATTTCTGAGTCACCCGCGTAAAGCGGCGGATCGGGCGGCAACGTTTTTTAAATTTTAACTCATTTTATTCAACTAAATAACAAATAATAAATAACACAACAAACAACAACAACAAATAAGAAAAACAATATACCTACATTATTATAAAACATTATCCTATTAAATTTATTTCCTTTTAGACAGCCCTACAAGAATAGGCTAATGTAATCGAAGCTCCTATGAAGCTGTTGCTCTGTACAATATAATCCTCTGTGCCTCAATGGTGAAAATAGACATTGCAATCTTCGCAGTCAATGGGGTATTGATTCTTATGATAGAATTTATAAATTTCCAATTAGGTTAAGCATTGTAAAACTATTGATTACGTATAAGTTATGTAAAATATAAATGGTACTAACTTATTGGCAGCGCATAAGGCTTTCGGATTAATTAAAGAATTAGCTTCAGCGGTCTTCGCAGAGTTGATAATCAAAGTCCTGGCTGCACCAGTGAAATACCGCACAAACTTCGTTGAACGTAATAGAGAAGACATTGTACGAATGCTCCTTTATAAATTTAACATTTACTACTATTTCTCAGATAAATACTCGGGATAATATGAGTTTATGAACAACACCGAAAATGTCTTGACTTCTAAAAGAATTTTGAGGTTATAAACATTATGTCACTTTGAAGCATAGCTTAAGGTCGCTTAATACGTTCAATTCGAAAACGGAAACAATACTATTTTTGGGTTTTCCCCATCGCATCGTATGCGATTTCTTCATTTCTCTCCTGAAATTAATGTGATGATTGATGACCCTGACCAGCACTCGTAGTATGCTACACGTGATACGGAAATAGTATCGCACGCAAATAGAAAGAGAGCTAAGGTGTGATAGCGCTGTATCACTGCAGCATGCTAGCTATTAAATTTATGCAAAGCTTTTGGAAGATTTTTTTTCATTTTTTGCCTCAATAAATTCAAAAATGGTTGCGTAGTACCAAGTTCGTTCATTTTAACTTAGCGTGTGAAGCGACCTTTAAGGGTTGCCCGCAAATAAATGATCTACGGTCGTAGCATATGGTATGTCCATAGATAAATTACACGCTCCTCTGGGTATGTCATTGGTATGTCAGATCCAGCAGTGCAATTTTTGAAAATCATACAAGTGGTTCGGTAGTAGAAAATGTCAGAATTACTATGGAGATTATGCATCTTTCTACTACCGAACCGCTCGTATGATTTTCAAAAATCGCACTGCAGATACGGATACGGATCTTTCAAATTAAGTTGGTAGTATGATGACAGGGGTGCGTTCAGAACCTACGCCCAGAGTGCACCCAGAGTGCAACTTTCCCTGGATATACCTCTATGAACTTTCCGCACTAACGCCGTTCCGAGGCTCGGTGAAAAGCGTTCTACCCATAAGAGCGAGCGAGAAAAACCTTCAGAACCTTTGGATGCGGTTGTTTTTCTCGCTCGCTCTTAACGCTTTTCACCGAGCCTCGGAACGGCGTTAGTGCGAAAAGTTGCACTCGGGGTGTACTCTGGGCGTAGGTTCTGAACGCACCCCTGGGCTGCGTTCAGAACCTTTGGGTGCGGTTGTTTTTCTCCCTCGCTCTTATGGGTAGAACGCTTTTCACCGATCCTCGGAACGGCGTAAACAAGTGCGAAAAGTTGCACTCGGGGTGCACTCTGGGCGCACTCTGGGCGTAGGTTCTGAACGCACCCCAGCGTGACAGATCGATCACAGATGACAGACATGACATGACATGACAGACAGACAGCAAACAGCAAGTGAATTTTTACGTAGATAGAGAGCGGCCGGAATAAATAAATTGCAAAAAACAAGTGGAACAGCGCAAAATACGCCGTCATAGAAGTAATATTAGTAGTTACATAATTGTTTACTCACTTCGTGTTCTTAGCGGATTCAAATCAGACGTGCAAAATGGTAAGTTTCTAGAAAATAATTTAATTCCAGTGACATTGATTTGACCTTTGTATAGGATAGTAATTTCGATAAAATCTATAATAAGCGTAGCATTTGAAACGATTTTTCACGTAATCTGATAGAAGCATTAGTTACATTTTAGATTATGACCGGCTCAGCCGTAATGGAAGACTTAATCAAATCTACAGTGAGGTTATTTTTATCAGAAGATAAGGGTAATAATTCACTTGAATACAGATTGATTTCAATCGAAGTCCAATCAAGACTGTGACCATGGCATGTTTTTGCTGTGCCTCTAGTAAACCAGCTGATACTGCTATTACAACTATCGTTAACAAACCTATAACTATGGTAATAATCTTTTTCTATAAATTTGCTCACATCCAAGAAGTTTGGAATACCTACAATGGAGGACAGACTGCCTAACAAGCGGTGAAACATGATAATACTCCTTGTTGTTCGGTAAAGATCGTTCTTTTCCGTCGCATCATTGTTTTTTGTGACGTTAACTTTGTCCCTTTCTAATCCAATGTCAAAAATGTTAGCTCCTCTCCACAGACTTAAAAGAAGAACCAGACGTAATCTCGTCTAATCATGAGTGAAGCACCCATTTCTTTAGAGCTAGTGCATCTGTGTGAGTTTAGGTCCCTTTTGCATTGCATATTGCATACTTCTAAACATGTTTTCAATTGAGGTATATATTATGATAACAAATTAGGGGAGGAAAACCAATTTTATGTATCCTGTTTTTTCCATTTTGTTTCCAGGCGGCTCCAATCAAAGTAGTTGTAACCGGAGCAGCAGGTCAGATTGCATACTCGCTTCTGTACCAGATTGCATCGGGTGCCGTATTCGGCCCAGAACAAACTGTCTACTTGCACCTTCTTGATATCGCCCCGATGATGGGCGTCTTGGAGGGAGTAGTCATGGAGCTCGCCGATTGTGCTCTGCCTCTCTTAGCTGGGGTTCTACCTACCGCAAACCCTGAGGAAGCATTTAAAGATGTCGCCGCCGCATTCCTTGTTGGCGCCATGCCCAGGAAAGAGGGCATGGAGAGAAAAGACCTTCTCTCAGCCAATGTACGCATTTTCAAAGAACAAGGCCAGGCCCTGGACAAAGTAGCACGTAAGGATGTCAAGATCCTAGTTGTGGGCAACCCTGCCAACACTAATGCTTTGATCTGCTCAAAGTATGCACCTTCTATTCCTAAAGAGAACTTCTCAGCTATGACCCGTCTTGACCAGAACAGAGCCCAGGCTCAACTCGCCGCCAAGTTGGGAGTCCCAGTCCAAGACGTGAAGAATGTCATCATCTGGGGTAACCACTCATCCACCCAGTTCCCGGATGCAACCAATGCTATTGTTAAGATTGGTGGTGCTGAAAAGCCTGTCCCAGCCGTTATCAATAATGATGAATACTTGAAGAGCACTTTTGTCTCGACTGTCCAGAAGCGTGGTGCTGCTGTTATCGCTGCCAGGAAACTGTCATCAGCTTTATCGGCTGCCAAGGCTGCCGCTGATCACATGAGGGATTGGTTCTTGGGCACCGGTGACCGCTGGGTCAGCATGGGCGTTGTATCTGATGGATCATACGGCACCCCTCGTGATGTCGTCTTCTCATTCCCTGTCACAACAAGCAATGGCAAGTGGAGCATCGTACAAGGTCTCACAATCTCCGACTTTGCTCGTCAAATGCTGGATGCCACTGGCAAGGAGTTGGCTGATGAGAAGCAGGATGCCATGGATGTCTGCAAAGATTGACTGAGTAGTCTATAAGATCAATTTATAATGTTAAATAGCATTAAAATAGTATATAGGCGTATATGGTTTTGTTGAAGATATTTGTTCCAGCAATAAAATTGTTATGTTAACATTTATTTTCTATTATCCATAGAGATTATGAAATCAGAGCTATTGGCTGGAGGGTCAAAGATCTACCGGTTGATAATTATTATCTGTTGCTTACATGCTTTTATTTATGGAGTTTTTGTACTTTGTATTTTATTACAGTTTGTGGTATTTTTTGTTATAATATAAAGGCCTGCTAGATAAACATGTTTTAATTTGCTTAGATGTGATAATCATGTCCCTTCGCACTGCGTCGTTACTTTTCTGCATCAATACTAATCATCAGTCATGCTTGCAATGCAAATATAAGGTCTAACAAAATTAGCTATTTTAAAGAACTACTTAATCAGACCATCAAACTGAAAAACTTTCTCAATGGGACCAATGTCTGATCGTCCCCTTAAAATAGTTTCAGCTAATTTTGTTAGACCTTAAGGGTCTCTACACACGCACTATGTTGTCGGCGTTGCAGTCTGCTTCTGCCACACGTGGGTGCAGGTAGGCATCATCATTTCTTATGTGAGCATGAAAGCCGGACGCGGCCGCAATGGCTGAAACGGGTATTACGGTAGTACTTATCTCAGGGTACATACAGCAATGTGTCCGTATTTGCATACAAACTGAAATGACTTTTATCACAGTTTATGTACTTATACATAGTTTCGGTAACTACTATTAGTGAAATGGATGTTCCAAGTTTACAGAATATCTCTGACTACCTCGGGGAATATAGTCGTGACACTCGTGACCGTATGTTTTCATGTATGTATACTTAATTTCTAGTTTTTTAATGGACTGTGCTTTTATTAAAGGTACTTTCAATAGTTTCAATCAAGTCTGAGGATTTGATTTTTGTTATAAAATGGATTATATGTGTTCTTTGTAAAATGTCAACTGGTCCTATTAAGTTCCATAGATTATTATGTTAGGAGAATTTTATACTTAGGCAGGATTCAGAATCGGAATCTAATCTAACCAACATTATTGCATAATTAAAATTAAATGGCATAGATGGACTAACCCGATATGATACCCCCTTATCGAATATGACCGTCACATTAGACGACATATAAATGAATATGAATACTCTAGCTCTTTACCGATAACATGATAATAAAATCAAAGATAAAAATTTTGTCACACAATAGCTTTACTAAGTATATAAGGTCTAACAAAATAAGGTGAAACTATTTTAAGCGGATGATCAGATCATCAAACTAAACAACTTTCTCTATGGGACAAATACCGAAATCGCGAAAAAAAAATCTGCGATCCCATACATTTAGGTCGAGTAGGTTTTTTTTTTTTTTATTATTGATGGGTTTGCTCTTGACCCCAATCTAGTCCTAGTCTAGTCTAGGTTTGTATGGAACAGCTGTTTTTTTTTCGCGATTTCGATATTGGTCCCATAGAGAAAGTTGTTCAGTTTGATGGTCTGATTATCCCCTTAAAATAGTTTCAGCTATTTTTGTTAGACCTTATACCTTAGATTATCAAGATAGACAGTCAAAGCTACGAAAGCGTCGAAAAAAATAGGAACCAGTACTGGTTCCAAAACCCTATACATATACACGCACACATACATAATTAGTATGGCGCCTCACGCACACCAACCTAAGAAAGTTAGCCCCTTTTGTTTTATACGGAACAAGTGTGAGGCTCATTCTAGACATATACTTTTTCTAAGCCTTATACATATAAGGAACTGAAGATGATAAGGCGTAGCGGATGTTCCAGATCAAAACTAAGAATGAAACTATACATAAAGTGTGTTTCAGAATAAAGCTGACTTGGGTGACCTCGGGTTAAATATTGTAGTGGGTATATAGGTAGCCTATTTCTTTTCGAGGTAGCCGGTGTTAAAGGCATTAGTCTAAATTATAAATACAAAATGTTATAACTGGAAACATTAAATCAAATGCTCCCACTTCTGAATCGAAAAGTAATCTTAGGTGCCCAAGTTACCATCAATGATATATTATGTTACTACCAAGGAATATGCTACTACCGTAACGCACTGGACACCATTAAATTTATTCGTGTGTGAGATTGAAAACTGCGATCTTGTTCAGTTACACTGCACAGGGCCACAAGCCATCCCTGAAGCCGTAGCATGCCGTGTCGCATCACTTTACAGACGAGTCGATGTACAGTGAATTGTCTAAGCTTGCCGGGCTGCACGGCGTGCATGTAAACCAAAGAGTAATATATATACAGGGTGTTTCATAAGTAACAACAAATATTTAAAACTCTTAAGGGGGTTGTTTAAACCGTCAAACTGAACAACTTTCTCTGTGGTACCAACATCGAAATCGCAAAACAAATAATTTCATATCCCATACATATTTTAGCTCTAGTCGATTTGTAGAGTATGGAACATAAATTTATTTTTTCGCGATTTCGATATTGGTCCCATAGTGAAAGTTGTTCAGTTTGATGGTCTATTCCACCCCCTTAAAGGTTTATTTGTATTTTTGTAACACCTTGTATAAGTATATTAGAATTGTAAACACAGCATTAAGGTGCGTTCATACGCGTGCCGCGCAGTCCGGCAAGCTTGAGCGTTTTTCTTTTCTTTTTTAAATTTAGTTCCCAAAAAACTCGACAGATGACATGTTTATCGCCCCATAGAGCCGTAAGCGAGATCCTGTCAAAATCTGGCCAAGTCTGTGCCTGCCTTTTTTTTTTTAATGCCAAGGGATCGAGCCCATTCAGCCATGTCTGGCGTAAAAGTTAAGAATTTTTGATTAAAATTATTAGTAAATAATGAAATATGTCATTAAAAGATGCGTTGGCATCTTCTTGATCATCTTTTCACTCTTTACTATTTTAAAGAAACACTTTTTGAAATGTTGACGTTTCTTCGTACAGACCGTAGCGCCATCTATCGATCCCCTAGAAAACAAAAAGAATAACGCTCATTCGCTGTACATCGACTCGTCTGTAAAGTGATTGAGTGATTGTTACTATTTAACCAAAGAGTAATATTATTTAACTTTATAGAAGCCTCAACTTGCCGGGCTGCACGGCGTGCATGTAAACCCAGCATGATACCTATACTTATATTACTCTTTGGGTTGGGTTGGTACCTTATCGCACGTGAACGCACTGCAGTGCGATTTTTGAAAATCATACGAGCGGTTCGGCAGTAGAAAGATGTATAATCTCCATATTAATTCTGACATTTTCTACTGCCGAACCGCTCGTATGATTTTCAAAAATCGCACTGCAGGCAGCAGCATGCACGTCTTTAATCTCGTTCGTTCACGTGCAAATAGAAAGAGAGCGAAGGTGTGATAGCGCTTTATCACGGTGTCATGCTACCTTTGCTGAAATAAATGAAAAGATCACAATAATCACAAGTTTTGTACAGTCGTACACAGGAAGTTGGAATATGTTGTTTTGTTTATCGTACATTATGACGACTTTGGCGGCAACGCGCGTGCTTTTAAGATCAGTGCTGCCAATATTAAAAAAACTGACTGAAGAGTGAAGACATCGGCTGGAAAAGCTAGATTCCTTTGCCTCGAGCGTAGAAAGAGAATCAACTAGAAAAGGCATTAAAATAATAATAGTCACGAAAACGAGACAGCCTTATACGCTAATTACACAGAGTGAACGCGACAAAATCCATGTCGTTTGTCCCTTTCTGCGTATGCGATATTTTTGTTTGCCACAGTTGAAATTGCATACAAAACTCAGATCAATTAATACAAATACAAAATCTTGCAACTGTGGCAAACAAAGGCGCGATTTCTCATACATTTTTGTCATATCTCTGTCCCTTTCGAGTATACGCTGTCAGGAAATCTATAGAATACTCAACCTACGGCCTCGAGCGCCTTGAAAATGAGAAAAAAAAATTGTCAAACCACAGATTACTTATATGTAGCAAGCTACAGATTCGACAGTGAAATTTTCACTTAGCTCCAATAGCTCCGTTGTGGCGCTGCTGTCGTAAAGATGTATAAAGTTAAAGCCTGACCAGCATAGCTAGCATGCCGCAGTGATACAGCGCTATCACACCTTCGCTCTCTTTCTATTTGCGTGCGAACGAACGAGATAAAAGACGTGATATAGCCGTATCACGTGCTGCATGCTACCAGTGCTGGAATATAAAAAACCTGGTTTGGGGGCGCTGCAATCGACTATAACCTTTAATGACAGAGTTCGAAGTACAAAAATTAGTTCCAATGATTTTCCGCAACATGGCGAGGTTTTTTATTTTCCTGGTCGGGCTTTAATCCAGAATTCAAAAATAGGGGTATTTGACCAAGGAACAAACTATTCAACGATATTATTATGTCATACAACGGACTACAACAGACTACCGGTACATCGAGGTGCTGAAATGCTTGTACCAAAACGCCACTATGTCAGTCCGTCTACAGGACCAGAACTCGAAACCTATCCTACTGCAGCGAGATGTGAGGAAGGGAGACGTTATATCCCCGAAACTGTTCACCGCTGCACTTGAAGATGTTTTCAAGGTTCTGGACTGGAAAAGGCTAGGCATCAACATAAACGGCGAGTACATCAGTCACCTTCGGTTTGCCGATGATATAGTCATTATGGCGGAGACTATGGCAGAGCTCAGTCGAATGCTCGATGATCTTAGCAGAGCCTCCGAACGAGTTGATCTGAAGATGAACATGGACAAGACAAAGATCATGTCAAATGTCCATGTTGAACCCACTCCTGTAACGATTGGAAATTTTGCACTCGAAGTTGTTGACGATTATGTTTACCTGGGACAAACTATTCAGTTAGGTAGGTCCAACTTTGAGAAAGAGATCAACCGTCGAATCCAACTCGGCCGGGCAGCGTTCGGGAAGCTACGTAGTATCTTCACGATTCTTCGATCAGCGTGTGTTGCCAGTGATGACATATGGAACAGAGACGTGGTAGCTCACTCAAGGTCTCATAAAAAGGCTGAAAGTCACCCAAAGGGCAATGGAGAGGGCTATGCTTGGATTTTCCCTGCGAGATCGAATCAGAAATGAAGAAATCTGCAGAAGAACCAGAGTAGCTGACATAGCCCAAATAATTGCTAAACTAAAGTGGCAGTGGGCGGGGCACATTACTCGCAGAACCGATGGCCGATGGGGCCGAAAGGATCTCGAGTGGCGGCCGCGTACCGGAAAGCGCAGCGTGGGTAGGCCCCCCATACGGTAAACTGACGACCTGGTGAAGGCGGCGGGAAACCGTTGGATGAGGGCAGCGCAGGACTGGTCGTTATGGCGATCCTTGGGGGAGGCCTATGTCCAGCAGTAGACGTCCATCGGCTGAGATGATGATGATGGTGATACAAGGGAGAAGCATTAGGGCTTCGCAAAGATTTTCAAATCTCAACTCAAGCGAAAATACCTGGAAAATACCAAAATATAAGCGTATGAAGAGATATATAGATGTGAATGAGTCACAAGATGAATGTAAGCATCGTAGTAGATGGCACGCCCGGCGCCCTAGTTTCTTCCTACCCCACTGGGAAAGAGGCGTGACATTATAGATAGAAAGATTTAAGCTTCTGACGCAACAATACAGATTGCAGCATGGCACTGCTGTTGCTGTAAGTTCAATATGTTTTTTTTTTGACTGACTTATACAGTTTGCTCAGGGAGCAATTACTGCGGTCTATGGGGGGACCACACCAGTTACGGTAGGTCTACCGAACCAGTGAATGAATTTAAGCAACCTGCCCATGGGGTACGGACCTCGGCAATGGCCATTGCTGGGGCTACGCGGCGGATTGGTTAGCGGGGATCGGTGAGAACTACTGGGGCTACGCGGCGGATTAGGTAGCGGGGATCGGTGAGAGCTGCTGGGTTTACGCGGCGGATTGGGTAGCGGGGATCGGTGAGAACACCCGTCCCAGGAAAGTGGCATATGGCATAGGTGTTTTCTAAATCTATTCCGTCCTATCATCGTCCAATGCTGACGTTTCTCGAGGGAAAATGTGACTTCAGCGCCACAACGGCGCTATCGGAACTAAAGCTGTCAAATGCCTGGTCTGTGGTCAAACGGGTCCAGGGGTGCGTTCAGAACCTACGCCCAGAGTGCGCCCAGAGTGCACTCCGAGTGCAACTTTTCGCCCTAACGCCGTTCAGAGGCTCGGTGAAAAGCGTATTACCCATAAGAGCGAGCGAGAAGAACAACCGCACCCAAAGGTTCTGAACGCAACGCAGCCAAGTTAAACATCGAGTTTTTGGCGGGCTTTGGTAGCTGACGTTTGGAGTCCTCATATTTCATCGAATTTTTATTGTTTATAGTGAGTTTTGGTTCGTAAAATTGGTGTTGTTTTGCGTAACAAAGTGTCGTGCAAGTGAACAATATATAGTTCAGTGAAATATGATGGTGCATGGGTCGTAAACAGGAAAAGTGTTCCGTGATTTTAGCGCGGCAAAGTGGTCGGTTCACCTCTTTCCTGTGGACTTCTCTGCTTTTCCTGCGTCTTTCGATTGCCTCCAAAAACTCCAAAGAACCATCAAAACGTCGAATACCAACGTTTTAATGTGAAAACAGAAGAAAGTTAAAAATAAAATAAGATTTAGCCAAAAGGTCTAGTAACCAGGCTATTAATAAATTGAAATAATATAATAAGTTAAACATCAAACGAAATTGGGATTGGCTTCCCGCCATTAAATTTGTTCGGTCAAAGTTGTATTTGATATTCGTGAAAAATTGGTTTTAGTGATATTTGTGACATAATTTCGTGCGGATTGTGTGCCAAAAAGTTGCGTAAATCGACCAACATAACAGGAATCTCAAATACATACGAAGAAAGAACAAAAGTTTTGGTGCAAGTTAAATCGTACTGGTGATTTTGGCGGCAACGCGCGTGCTTACAAAATCGACCAAAATTTCATCCTCATCGTTCATCTATCATCCCATCGTCATCAGGAGAGTTTCGCACAGGAATTGTGAAGAAACAGACGGGCTTTGTTTCTTAATTTTCTAAATTCGTTTTTTCGTGGCTATTATTGTGTTAATGTGGTGGAATTAGTTTGATAATGTGCCATTAATGGAGAGCAATATAGTAAGAGTGAGAAATAAAGAAGGCGCTCCCGTTTGATTCGGATTGATTCTCGCCTGAAACTCCCCTGACCATTGGAATGTGTGTACCACCCTCGCATTTCAAGAGTTAGGTATTAAGGTTAGGTTAGGTTTAAGTACAAAGAAAAAAAGACACTAATGACCAGGCAGTAAGGGCTAGTTCCCATAGCCTATCCGAAAGGATAAACTTAAAAAAAAAAAAAAAAACAAACGAAATTGTGAAATTGACTGACACTGTTTTGTATTTTTTTTGTAGTTTTATTTATTTAGTATTTTTAACGAGAATATACATAAATGAAATGCAATTTTACTAATTCATATTAGCAGTAATATAAATCTTTATACACACGAGTGTTTTGTACCAAAAGAAGAAATAACTATGACGAATCTCGACGTAAGTTGCTTTCACTTATATTTGACGAATTCTTCTATTAATTTCTTTAATTAACGCGATTTGCTTCTATCCAATAAATGGTCTATTAGCTGACCAAGTTTGAATAGCCACAGAAAGTCTTTCGCGTACAAATTAACACGTAAAATAACCACTGTGCAAATTATCTCCAGGTAAATAACACCAGTACAGACAGTAGTTCAGGGTCCACGTCGGACTCCAGTAGCAGCGGAAGTTCGTCTACCAGCTCAGGCTCAGGGTCCAGCAGCTCAGACTCAGAATCCTCCACTTCTGACACCCCAGCGGCTAATGCCGTACCACCTCCAAAATCCCCCGTTAAGACCAACAATGAAGAACCTAAAAAGAAGGAAGAGCCTAAACCAAGGAGACCGTCAACAAAACCTAAGCCATCTTCGTCAAGTGACGATGATACACCAAAGGTTGTCGAACAAAAACCGGCAGCACCTCGCAGACGATGTTCGGCTAAACCGAAATCCGCTGCAGCTGTACTCGCTAAAGGCAAAGGTCCCAGAGTACCACCTGGTGCTAAAACTCCCAAACCGATCCCGAAAACGATACAAAAAGGTTCCAAATCGGAAACATCCAAAAAGAAAAGTATTTTCTCTCCCGATAACAGTTCCGAATCAGAATCGGAGAGCAAATCTTCTAAAAGTCCGAAGGCTTCGCCTCGTCCGAAAAGGGGGTCACGGAAATCAAGTGACGACAAGGATACTTCACCAGCGACTCCCGAAAATGACGACTCAAATTCAAAAGACAATGTTAAACGTAGAAGTGGTAGTAGAACTAATGGTCCGCCTCCGAAGAAGGCAGTTGAGAATAAAAGTGCGTCTTCATGCAGTTCGAGTCAATCGTCAATAGAGTCCGTGTCTTCAGAGAGCGATAGTGAACCTACTCCTAAAAAGGAACCACTGAAGACCGGGAAAACGAAACCACCGTCATCGTCAGTGTCGTCTAATAAGGTTAGTATTATTCATCTTACCTTAAATCTTATCTTATTATGTATGGGCCGGTAAGCCAGTAATACTTCAACCCTATGGAATCTTTTGTGTTTCTCCCTAGACATTTATTTTCTTCACCCTTCTAAAACATGGAAAATGAGGCAGGTATCATCAGCATTGGTCTATTGTAGTCCAATATTGAATACAGGGTGTAAGGAAAAGTATTATTAACCTTTAAACCATATACTCTACCCATCAAACTGAACAACTTTTACTATGGGAGCAAAAGTTGAACAAATTTTACTATGGGAGCAAAAGTGTCAGGGCAAAAAAAAAGTCTGCTGCTCTATATGTTTGAGTCGAGTAGTTATTGCAGTTTAGTATGGAACAGCTGACTTTTAGTTAAAGTTGTTCAGTTTGATGGGTAGAGTATGTATTTTTAAGGTGTATACAGGTATACACAAACAGCTTTGGAGCACACCCTTGTACACAAGCTAGTTGTGCCCTTCGATCAAAATAAAATGAATGGATAGGCCTAAAGCGCGGTAAGTTGAAGCAAACTACTGGTGCACTTGGTACATACAAACTAGCGCCATTATCTGTCAAATCTAGGGCACTTTCATACAAGTGACAAGTAAAAATTTCATTTGTTTTGCCTCATTTTTCTGGTTTGAAATGTTCGCTTAAGGCCTATCCATTCATTTTATTTTGATCGAAGGTTGTGCCTATAAAAGTCTTATCTTCAAAAAATCATCCAGTTGCTACTAGCTACTTATGCAAGGTCCTTGGTAGACTAATTTAAGTTTAATGTGATTGTATTCATCAAACTGGTAGATGCCAGAAATTATTTGCCAATAAGAATTCATTATTTTAATAAAAAAAAAAAGAACTTGACATTTAAGTTATGGTGGCACTGACTTTGCAATAAAGAAAAACATTGTGAGGAAACCTACTTGCCATGAAAATGGTAAGGCACCAACTTAACTTACACATCCTGTTATATTTTGGCACTTGGTTCTGGATTACAAACCCAATTTTCTATAGCAGGAGACAACCGGCAAGAGTGGAGACTCGGGAGACTCTGGCAACATGCCGCGCAAGCTGACCAGGTCCATCTCGGCGCGGGTGTCCAGGCTGGCCACCGTGTCCCGCCCCACACACACTGACACCGACTCTGAAGCTGACGAAAAAGTTAACGATAAAAGGTAACTTTACTGTAATTTGTTCAGCTGACTATAATGTATCACTTTTGGCGTTAATTGTTGACTGGGCTATTGCAAGCAAGGGTCGTTATGTAACACTGTGACCATCGCTGGTCTATTGTGTTCGCCCCAAGCTCACCAATATTTACGCATACCTCCAAACTTATGGTATTTTCTTTTCATTCTCGAAATTCAAGACAGTTTATACCTAACTTTATTTTATGTCAATTTGAAATAAACCTTGTGTTAATTGAGGGGATAAAATTCACAACCTCGTGGTTGAAATTTCAACCGCTTCAACACTGGGCTGGAATTTATGTAACTTCAAAGTTTCTAAAGGAAAAAAAAAAAAAAATTATTCCAGGTCATCATCAACTAGTCTATCGAGTAAAGACAATAAAAAGAGCCAGAAGTCTCGCACGGCCCTCATCCAGTCTCCCGAGTTGAAGCCACTGGAGCCGTCTGAGAGGAGGTGTCCGGTGCGCGGCTGCGATTCTATGGGACATCTTGGTTAGTACTCATATCTATGCAGGGTCAAGCTCGGTCACTAGTGACTTGTGTGTATTTGTATGTGTATGTCGCAGGCGGGCGAGCCCCGCGGCACTTCACGTGGGACGCGTGCCCGGTGTACCACAACGTGACGGGCGCGTGGTGCGTGGCGGCGGGGGAGGAGCGCGGGGCGGCGGGCGCGGCGCGGCGCAGGGCTCTGCTCGCCATGCAGCAGCGGCCCCGCGCCATGCCCACCATCGAGCAGCGCGCCTACCAGCTCAAAGTCAAGGTTTGTTACACGTACTACATACTGGTATGACAGATGCCTGATATCGCCTCCGTCTCTTGTACGTAGTCACCGAGATAAGAACCTAAACTTTAGCGCTTCGTAAGCTATGCGCAGGACAGAATGTCTCGCGCTGTACATAGTAGTGGTAGTAATAACAACGCTGAGTCAAACCCCCTGAGATAAACTTTTGCACGATCATATTAAACAATATAAAGAGTAGCAGTAGGTCATTAGGGTAATAAAAGGGAGTGATGTATATGTAACAGTCTGTCTATAAAGTCTTGGCAAAAAATGAGGGCGCTGTCTCCACGCAAGAACGTCAAAATCAAGCATAACCTGGCAACACCACCATACTAAAATGATTAGTTCCTCAAACATTCATGCCACGACTTTATAGACAGACTATACGTAGTAACTCTTTATTAATCTGTGGTTAGCCTGTAAGTAGAATCCCACTGTATGGCCAAGCGGAACCGATGCCGATTTGTGAAGGCAAACTTGTCAACTTGTTGTCATAGAATTTTCAACCCAACTTAATAGGGATCTGAATCAGTGGGTCTACCATGAGTTTTCACCGTTCTTTACTACTGTAGTAACGTCACCAATTTTGTATTGAATTTCGTACAGCGCTCCTAGTGGTTACGTTGAGAACTAATTTCTGTCATACGATTTGGCGACGTAACTACAGTAGTAAAATACAGGGAAAACTCATGGTAGACCCACTGACCTGGCTTGACGAATAGTTTGTTATAATGCCAACTGACAAAACTATCAAAGACCATCTGTATAACGTGCCATCCGAAATACAAAGACACTCCAGATGAAATATATATAACTTAACTTCGATACTGAAACTGCACTATGCCAGCAAACGTCTTCAAGGTAACCATGATCAAATTCATGAATTTCGAAAACAAGCGCATAGCAACGAAACCACCAACCAACGAAAAATGTATGCAAAAGAATCTTTTCCTATCCTGAGCCAAAGGCTAAGTACTCGTATGTATGTAAATAAAGTTGACTTTACCGTGGTTCTTGAAATCGTGCGTTTGAAAAAAGCCTGTAAAATGTAAGATCCCTCTTCAGGGCAATGGTAGTTTGTGAATGCGTGGGCCATATACCTACATACTCTACTACTCAGACCCAGTGTTATATTTGGTCATTTATTTTAACTAATTTTAATGAATATCAAGACATAGTGCCGAGTTATGCCGCGCTATGCTTGTCCATTCTTCTCAGTATATTTTGATGACTTGCTACACAGGACATGCGATCAAAATGGAAAGGCAGTCAAGAACTTCGTGAGAAACTAGCGGCATCTGGCGGTGAAGAGATAACGGAGGAGAGAGAGCCGGTGCTCGAAGGATTTGCTCCGGACTACGACCTCAGGTTGTTCAGAGAGGCGCAGGCGCTCGCAGCGATCAAGATTGAAGGGGAATTGGGTGATATACCCAGCGATAAGGGAACTAGGTGAGTTGGTATTGTATAGAGTCAATGGTATGTCGTTGAGACTTACAGGTAACGCAGTAAATTGAGGCGAAGAACACACGCATTGGCTCGTGTGTTGATGTATTACGCAGCAATCACGTCATTGCGATTCGTAAATTCATAACTGGAAAGTCCTGTCCCGTTCGCGCACATTCGTTATGTTCAGCAAAAGTTGATCAGCAAGTATTTATAATACTTATGTTATGGGACTTTAATTTGTAATGAATGTTCTGAAGATTTTCGCCATTTAGAATTAAATAATTAAGGAAGGGACATGAAAGCAATATGACGGGAGCAACAACAAATAACGTACCGTGCTACATTTAGATTTCAACCACAATCCCGCTAGCCGTCTTGTATGCAAAAAATGCGCTGTATGAGTACTTTGTTCACCTCAACTCTTGGTGCGTTACCAATGGATAAAAGGCCACAGCAACTCGCGTGGCAATGATGCAGCGGACGAACTGGCGAGACGCGGGTCTAGCACAGACGCCATAGGGCCCGAGCCCATTTTACCGCTACCTTTCGGCTGGATCCGCTCGCAACTACGCAAGCGCACCAGTCAAATACGGGACACAATCTGGGCTGCACTAACAGATTGCGAACAGGCGAGGAGCGCTTTACCAAGGGTTAACCCTCGCCTCACCAGGAGCCTCTTGCGTCTCAAGAGAGCCCAACTACGCCTAGTTACTGGAGCCCTGACTGGTCATGGTCCCTTTAACAAACATCTTTTTAATATCGGTGTTACTAACAGTCCTCTGTGCAGGGTCTGCATGGAGGTTGAAGAAACGGCTGCCCACGTGCTGTTAGAATGCAACGGGCTAGCACAATATCGGGCACAACACCTCGGATCTCCGGGGTCTCTACCAGAGGCATTCGGCAACATCAACAAGCTGCTGGGCTTTCTGGAGGAACTAGGGTGGCAAGAGTAGTCATTCCCACCTCACGCAAAATAGGCGCTTCAGTCGTCGAGTTGCGGAAAATGAGCCCGCTCAACCAATACCAATACCAAAAATACCACTGGGTTGTATGTTGGCCCGAGGGCCGTATTGGAGATTTTAAACTACACCACCGCCACTTACCTTATTTTTTGTTACAGATACGTAGTAATGGGCAAATTCATGATGGAGGTGTGGTACCAGTCTCCGTACCCAGGCGATGCGGCCCGAGTGCCCAGACTGTTCGTGTGCGAGTTCTGTCTGAACCACCACAAGTCCGCCATGGGGGCAGCCCGGCACAAGGCCAAGTGTGTGTGGAGACACCCGCCCGGCGACGAGGTTAGTTGCTAAGCATTACATTAAGAGCCTTTTCACTCTAGCTTCTTTTCAGCGATTTCTATGCTATGCTTTGAAATAACGGCGACATCGCCTCGACCCAATATTCCGCATAGTCACTACCGCGACGCTGTTTTTTTTTATTAGGAAGATCGCTTGTAAAACGCCCGCACTCCGTAATTCGAAGAATGCGGAGCTGGCAGGTTATTTTGTTTGGTTTAGTGAAATGTTCCCGACCGACAGGAATGCGGTTGAATTCGGAAACGATGGGCTCACTACCTGTCACTCTGGACAGAGTTACGGCACTGCACCGTCATGAGTGTAAGTGCCGCCAACAAGCTGCTTAAATCATACAAAATACAAATTCAAATAATTCATGAGGTTCAAATTCTGAAATGGTTGTTTCTGTTCTTTATATGTACGGATTATACCAAGAGCATTGATAAGATATTGCGATAAGCTTTGGCAATTTTTCCCATTATAACTTGCTAGTAACACAGTTGATTACCCCCAGGTATACCGTAAGGACAACCTGAGCGTCTGGCAAGTTGACGGACGTAAACACAAGCAGTACTGCCAGCAGCTCTGCCTGCTCGCCAAGTTCTTCCTGGACCACAAGACGCTCTACTACGACGTTGAGCCGTTCCTCTTCTATGTGATGACCTGCGCCGACAAGGAGGGCTGCCATGTCGTCGGATACTTTAGTAAGGTTAGTGTTGTCTGCGTTCTATAGGACGTAACAGCTCTTCCTGGACCACAAGACGCTCTACTACGACGTGGAGCCGTTCCTCTTCTACGTGATGATCTGCGCCGACAAGGAGGGCTGCCATGTCGTCGGATACTTTAGTAAGGTTAGTGTTGTCTGCGTTCTATAGGACGTAACAGCTCTTCCTGGACCACAAGACGCTCTACTACGACGTGGAGCCGTTCCTCTTCTACGTGATGACCTGCGCCGACAAGGAGGGCTGCCATGTCGTCGGATACTTTAGTAAGGTTAGTGTTGTCTGCGTTCTATAGGACGTAACAGCTCTGCCTGCTCGCCAAGTTCTTCCTGGACCACAAGACGCTCTACTACGACGTGGAGCCGTTCCTCTTCTACGTGATGACCTGCGCCGACAAGGAGGGCTGCCATGTCGTCGGATACTTTAGTAAGGTCAGTCTAGTCTTCGTTCTATAGGACGTAACAGCTCTGCCTGCTCGCCAAGTTCTTCCTGGACCACAAGACGCTCTACTACGACGTGGAGCCGTTCCTCTTCTACGTGATGACCTGCGCCGACAAGGAGGGCTGCCATGTCGTCGGATACTTTAGTAAGGTCAGTCTAGTCTTCGTTCTATAGGACGTAACAGCTCTGCCTGCTCGCCAAGTTCTTCCTGGACCACAAGACGCTCTACTACGACGTGGAGCCGTTCCTCTTCTGCGTGATGACCTGCGCCGACAAGGAGGGCTGCCATGTCGACGGATACTTTAGTAAGGTTAGTGTTGTCATTGGAATATCTCCGACAACCCATTCGGGGAATATAGTCGTGAGCATATGCTTATGCTTACGCTTGTCCTCATTCTATGGGACGTAAACACAAGCATGACTGCCAGCAGCCCTAGTATGATTTCTCTACTCGCGCGCGACGCGCCTTCGCCTTAGTAGATAAATCATGCTAGAGGGTCTGATTATTATCTCGGTTTTTAGACGATGTAGAATGTTTTATTAAAGGACTTGTTTCTTTATTTTGACAATCTCTACTGTATTATGATTTACTTTTACTGGTTTACTAAAACATACCAAATGACGTAAGTTAAACAATCATAATTTCGCTGCCCTCTGTCTTATGCTTCTTTGCAGCCAATCCCTTCCAGCCACTTTACGCAGATCGTCGCGCCATCTTAGTGACGACCTGGTTGGTGTAATGGTTACCACGCCGGACTGCCAAACCAGGGTCCTGGGTTCGAATCCCGGTTCGGTCATGGATGTTATATGTGTGTGCCATTGTTGTATATGGTTCCCATAACAAAAAGCCTGAGGCTTACTTGGGATCATTACAATTATGTGCCTGTGAGCGTTAAAAAAATAAAAATAAAATCTAGTTTTGGGTTACCCCACATAATGTATACCCAAACGTGATTTCACTCCAGTAGGCCTACCATGAGTTTACACTGTAGTATATACTACAGTAGTTTTACTCCCATTTGTGTATTGAATTCGGTATGTCAAGTTTTTTGTGGGAGGGCTGAATCGAAAACCATTTCGTGATATTTGTCAATGTATTTGTTTGTAAATGTTGTTTAGGTAATTTTTTATGTCACCTAAAAATCACTTTTGGTTTATGTGATGTATTAATTAAGTCGTGTCAATTCATGTATCTGGTAAATGTGCCGCGTGGCTAAGTGGGTAATGAGTGGACGTGTCGGCTTGCGATTTAATTGGCCACGTGGCTCCGCCGTTTTATGGCGGTTTCGAGTGTGTGTTTTTGTTTAAAAACGGGGCTTTGAGATCGCTAATATCTAATAAATATATCTTCAACACTTGACACTGGCGAAATCTAACAAGGAAACGCCATTAAATAGCAATAGAATATCTGGTAAATAAATAAATACAAATACAATGTAATAACAATATTTTATGAGTCAGATAAATTAAAATGAAAATATTACAATATATATTTTTAATAAAATAACGTAGTTTTTCGGTCCAACGAGTGACGTCACTCGCTGGACCTGTAAACTCCTCGGTAAACTAATGACTAACTAAATTGATGTCTTCTATCCGTAAAAATATAAAACAAAGACAAAAAAATCTTGGCATACCTACCGAATTCCGAACAGCGCTCCTAGTGGTTACGTTGAGAAATAATTCTGCAGTAGGGAAATAACGCAGAATGAAATGTGAATGCACAAGCAAAATACTCCAAAAGTTAGGGCTAGTCTCCTAAGAACGTTTTCTTGGAGCTATAATGCTTATGGTAGCTCCCCATTTTAACTTTTCACCCTGTAGGTATACGTGTAGATCAGTCATTTTAGAAAAAATAGAAACATTAATCGATAGAAATCTGAATTTTTGTATACATGTTTATTGGGGCTTCCCATTGAACATACTAAAAGTCCCCGTCAAAATCTGTTCCGCTCAAGCCGCCATCTTGGAAAAAAGGTACACTTTTTCAGTTTTTTGTCTATATCTCGGCAACTACAATTTGTATCGAAAAGTTTTGTAGGTAAAAATTAAACTTAAAAAAAATCCTACAAAACAAGTAATATGTATTTTTGTCATAGGACTTAACCTTTGAGAGCTACAGGGCCAAGGAAGTAACAGCATTTTAAAAATTATGAAATTTCTTTGGCGACCCACCCTCATTAAAGTTGAAGATAAAAAGAAAATGATTTCGAAAATCCCCGGATACAAATATTCAGTTGATTCGGAGAACCTTTAAAAGCTGCTTTGGCGTTTGAAATTTCTATGGCAGCCATAATGGATTTCGCAATTTTTGTTTTTTTTTACAGCCAACCAAATCTGACCAAGGTCCTCTATGACATTTGTTCGAGGTCCACAAACCTAATTGTCGTAGTTTCCACGGGCCGTTGACATCATCCGTTAGGAGTCGATCTTCCGAGGAAGTCAAAGTTTTCCCTGTATCACCAGAGAATCCATATGATGATCCCTAAATGTCATCCTTGTACCGTAGGGGGAACCCGCAGATCAATAGGAGGTATCTGGTCGATCCCCACTTTTCATGGATAAGTAGATAGATATTTGTTCGTCGAGTTCCTCCTAACCAACGTACCTATAGTAAAAGAAATTTGGGTACAATAATAAGGATGCTCCGGTGATAAAAGGAATTTATCGACTTCCTCAGAAGGTCGACTCCTGACGGATGAGGTCAACGGCCCGCGGTAACTACGACACATAGGTTTGTGAACCTCGAACAAATGTCATAGAGGACCTTGGTCAGATTTGGTTGGTTGTAAAAAAAATCCAAAATAGCGAAATCAAAGATGGCTGTCATGGAAATTTCAAACGCCAAAGCAGCTCTTAAAGGTTCATCGAATCAACTGAATATTTGTATCCGGGGATTTTCGGGATCGCTGATTAAGAATGAGAAATCATTTTCTTTTTATCTTCAACTTTCATGAGGGTCGCCATACAAATGTCATAATTTTAAAATGCTGTTACTTTCTCGACCCTGTAGCTCTCAAAGGTTAAGTTCTATGACAAAAGAACATATTACTTGTTTTGTAGGATTTTTTTTAGGTTTAATTTGTATCTACAAAACTTTTCGATACGAGTTGTAGTTGCCGAGATATGAAAAAACTGAAAAAGTGTACCTTTTTTCCATGATGGCGGCTCGAGCGGAACAGATTTTGACCGTATCTTCGCAAAACGTCCCTTTCTCAAAATGTCCCTCGTTCGCAAAACGTCCCTTTCTCAAAACGTCCCTTTCTCAAAACGTCCCTTTCTCAAAACGTCCCTTTCTCAAGTTGTCCCTTTCTCAAAACGTCACTTTCTCAAAATGTCCCTTTCGCAAAACGTCCCTTTCTCAAAATGTCCCTTTTTTAAAATACAAAGTTCTAATAACCACCTTTCAAGGGGGGGGTGAAAAATCGTATATCTTCGGGTGGACTAGGTAAACAGTAGCAATTCGGTTCTGGCACTCGCCGGCCGCTGCCGCGGCACGCTCGCTGCGCTCGCTCGGCTCGTGCGCTGTGGTCGCAAGAAACCTAACATGCTCGTCGCTTCGCTCCTCGCTAACCTAACCGACTGAGTTAGCAGTTAGTTAGGTGTGGCAACCCTAGATGTACCGGAAGCTGCTCGGAAGACAATACCAGTCAATAATGGGTGGTTAATGTCATCAAATATTTATGTATAAGGGCATCTTGAAAAAGGGACATTTTGAGAAAGGGACGTTTTGAGAAAGGGACATTTTGAGAAAGGGACGTTTTGCGACGATACCATTTTGACGGGGACTTTTAGTATGTTCAATGGGAAGTCCCAATAAATATGTATACCAAAATTCTAATTTCTATCTATTAATGTTTTCGCTTGTCGAAAATTGGTCTAAAATTACTGAACTAGTGAGTTTATGTGAATATCAAAAAAAAAAACATAATTTTCATATTCGGTTCCTACGGCCACCTCACAACCAAACCCAGCCAGATCAACAACGGTACATAGCTTATATGCACATTGTACGTAGGTGCCTATAGCTCGTCTCGTACTACACCATTCAGTGACGCGTCAGCTGTGGGTTCAACGCCCGGACGGACACGCCCCCGAAATACAACCCCCCTGCGTAAGTGTGGGGGTGGGGGTGGGTAAGGAAACATTTTTGTTCTGATATTAAGTTTTTTGTTTGTTTACTGATTAGGAATTGTTTATGTTGATTGTACAGTGGATATATTGATTTGCATTGGTCTGTACTGTATACAGGGTGACATTGAAATAATTTGACTGGCTTTTAGGGATCGTTCTATCATGAAGATTACTGGTGAAAAATATCAGTTCAGTCAAGTCAAGTTTTTTTTGTAGGGCTGTATCATAGATCTATCATGTCGAGATAATTGTCTCGATAGCATTATGTTCTATTGTTAGAGATTTTAAAAGGAAAGGATTACAGATAAATTTAATAAAGTAAAAACGATTATTCGTTATAACGACGTCACTCGACTCTGATAAATTAACAGGAATGGATTGGAAATGATCTCTCATTTCTACGCAAAAAAGTCTGTCAATTTTGCGGGGGTGAGGGGGGAGTTTTATATACTGGCGCGGGACGCGCGTCAACTATTTTTATATAACGGGTATGCTCACTGAGCATGCGTCTTTGGCAGAGGGGTACGCGCGTAATATCGCATCCATTCCTGTTAATTTATCTGAGTCACTCGACGACCCATGAACCCCGTGGTAATCTTAAAAACTGGCCATTAAGAAACAAATGTTTCACAATTTTAGAACTTTCTGTTTCCAGCAAACGGAGTTAGAAAGAGAAGGCAGGCAATTTTTTAATTTTTTCTTCGGCAAAGGTCTCCTTGGAGTTCGAATGTTTTTCTCGCGATCATTTTTCACAGATCTCAATCATTTAGATAAACTCGATCGAGCTCGCTTACGTTACCAGTGTTACTAAGGGTTTGAGACGTTTTCGAACACGACTTTCTCACATTTTTATTTAATATATTATAACGACTTTTGTAAAAGTATATCATCGTAATTAATTCTACTACTGATATCACATCCTTCCGGCTTCAAAACGACCCCGATTCCATGGTGTATAAATTCCGAAAAACTCATTTGTATGAGTCTGCCTGGACGGGGATCGAACCTTCACCTCCAAGCCAGCCTCATAGCAAGCAGTCAGGTAGGCAAGTTACTTGCCACTAGACCACCACGGCCGGCAGGCCTCCATCACTCGGCCGTAGGAACCGATATAAGGAGAGCAATTGCGCTAAATAAATAGCAATTGAACCATAATTGGACCGCGTGCGAACCACAACTTTTAACACATTCGGTATTGCGCTATTCATTTGACAGCCGTTTTGACAGATCGCTCAGACGATAAAGGCTGTCAGTCACATAGTAAATAAGTCAAGTTTAATGCTATTCGGAATTCAGCACAGTTGAATAGTAATTGGATTGCAATGTGATTAGAACTGAAATTGGATTAGGATTGAACTTGGACTATTTTAATTAGCGCAATCACCCTCAAGTAGACATGAGCGCCGATTATAAATCAGTCGGCGGCGGCGCGCCGACTTTTAGGGGCCGGCGGCGGCGGCGTCGGCGGCGTGGCCGTGAAAAAACTACCTTATTTAAAGAAAAATTAAATACCATGGTTTTTAGTATCTTTTGTTGTCCAGGATAGTAAAAACAAACTGTACATGTAGGGAAAATACCTTAAATAAGATAGGGAGCGAGCTTTTTGTAAGAATAAATAATTTATATGTTTTAGATTGTGAAATCTCACATTTCGTACATGTTAATTCCATAGAACATTAAAATGAAGGTTGAGTAGGCCTCTAATCATTCCACACAACAGTTTTTACTCTATTATCAGCCTGTCATCATCCACTGTTGAATAGATAGGACTCTTCCTCGGCGCGCAACAAAACTCAAATCTTCTGCACTCGACTTCATCCTGTCGCTTCCCGTCGTTGTCGGTTAAGTGCTAAGGGACTTTCCAGTTAGTGGTCTTCATACTACTCTAACTCCCTTTCGATAGGTACCTAATTGGCCAGCTCATAGTTCATCGCTTACAAATTTTAGGACCTATTTCAACTACCTAGTTTAAAATGTCTTTACACTGCACGAAGATTGAGTGCTCAGGGTTCTCATTTCTTTTCTTTTGGCAGATACCACAAGGTGATTGAGTTTCTTTACCTTCGATTACAAACATTGGGTTACGGCCGAAAAGAATATGCGACAAATTGTCTTTCTTTGTTTTTTACATGCACTTGGGGAGTTGTGATATAACATTGGCATTGTAATGAGCGTGGTCTTGCCAAGACAAACCAAGATGGTTTAATGGCATGAATTAGTTATAAGTAAAGTGTAAGTTTTGTTCAAAATAAATAAATAAAAAAATAAAAAAATAATTACACTCTAATGCAGTCAATTTTGTCTAGTCTTCACCAGGTCATCGTTCCGCCTTAAGGGTGGGCCTACCCACGCTGCGCTTCCCGGACCGCGGACGCTACTCGAGAAACCCCATCGACCATAGGTTCTGCGAGCAATATGTTCCGCCTATTGCCCATTTAGTTTGGCTATTCTTTGAGTTATGTCTTCAGCGGATGTCTTAATTTCTGGTTCAATCTCGCAGGGAAACTCCAAGCATAGCCCTCTCCATTGCCCTTAGGGCAGCCTTTCGGCCTTTTTATGAGACCTTGAACGAGCAACCACCTCTCTGGTCTATGTCATTACTGGCAAAACACACTGGTCAAAGACTTTCGTTTTAAGACTGCGGTATTTGGGATGTGAAGATACTATGTATCATCCCAAACGCTGCCCAGTCGAGTTGGATTCGATGGTTGATCTCTTTCTCGATGTTGGACCTACCTTACTGGATTGTTTGTCCCAGATAAACATAATCGTTAAAAGCTTCGAACGCAAAGTTTCCGATCTTTACAACATTTGACAGGCACTTCGTCTTGTTCATGTTCATTTTTAGACCAATTAGTTCGCTGCTAAGATCATCGAACATTCTACTGAGCTTCTCCATGGTCTGCGCCATCATGACTATACCATCGGCAAACCGAAGGTGACTGATATACTCGCCATTTATGTTGATGCCTAGCCCTTTCCAGTCCAGAACCTTGAAAACATCTTCCAGTGCAGCGGTGATCAGTTTCGGAGATACGAGTATAAACGTCTCCCTGCCTCACACCTCGCTGCAGTAGTATAGGTTTTGAGTTCTGGTCCTGTAGTCGGACTGACATATTGGCATACTGTACAAGTATTTCAGCACCTTGATGTACCGTTAGTCCTGAAGAGACTGCAGAACAGCCCAGGTCTCGATCGAATCAAAGGCTTTTTATGTACGTTTTATGAAATGTCACGTTCCAGTGTTATACTAGGATTTTGTATGTCCCTGGCTCAGATAGGAGAGGTTTGAAAAATTTTGAGCACGCTCTAGTCTAGTTTTTATTTTATTGTAACAATGCATGGCATACACCAACAGAGTCCGGGGCACAGCCATCAATATCGGCCAACCGCTCAACGTAGAAGCGTATAAAAACAAAGTATGTTTATTATTATAGTACCTTATAAAATAATTATTCAGCTTAAAACATTGCTTTTTATTTCTCTAAGCAGTTTCTTACTAACGGCTATGTCTGAATAAATGTGAATACGACTTCCGAGAACTGACTTTTTGGGGGAATTAACTCGCTCAGCTCAAGGTCGGCGCGCCGACCGCGCTAGTCGGCGGCGGCGGCGCGGAAAAAATCGCGGCGGCGGCGGCGCGCCGGCGCGGCGCTCATGTCTACCCTCAAGTAGGTACCTACCTACACTTTGGGGCATCGTAAGCGATGCGTTTGTATGAATTCTGACAATCTCCAGACGGCAAAGTAGTAATCTGTGAACACGAATTTACCTTGAGGAAGATTTTAATATAAGCGCCGCGCCGGTTAATCAATATGAGTAGCAAGCTGTTGCTTCTTAAGCAAAGTACCTAGTCCATTCCAGCAAGAGTAGAATCTCACTCTTTCAATTTGGATCACGTTACACGCTATCTCAATGATCTGTTGCGGCGATTTCAATTATACGGTCGTGGCTCGGATGGATTTAATCTAATCTCTCCGGCCAGTCAAATTTTGGTTTTAAAAAATTATCTTCAATTGCGTCAGGTTATAGTTTTTTTGAGAATATGTAGGTCTTATATTACTTTTGCCGGTATGTTATTTTAACAGTTTTGTTTGATAAAAAACACATTACCTTATTCCGGGTAAATTTTATATCACTGCGGATAGTATTCTACTCATCAAACTGAACAACTTTTACTATGGAGCCATAATCGAAATCGCGATAAAAACAGCTGTCCCATACATTTGAGTCGAATAGGTACTGCAGTTTTTTATGGGACAGCTGTTTTTCTTTTGGCTCCATAGTGAAAGTTGTTCATTTTGATGAGTAGAATACACGCTGAAGTTATCCGCAGTGATATAAAATGTATCCAGTATTATAATTTGTAATAATGGTACACACGTTTCGAAGGCTCGATTGACATCAAAAAAGGTGTTTGTGTAAATTGCCCATTTTCTTGCTGACCGTACATTGTTCTCAAAATCTGTTAATGCCAGTCACCCTGTATAGCCTGTCAAGAACAATAAAACACCTAGCCATGTTGAGCAATGTGATTGGAATTCATTTTTGTACTTGCAATATTGTCAATAAAGGTTAAAGTCTATCGTAGAATAGCGCATTTAAAGTGGTTTTGTTATTTTACGGTCAGTATTTAATTTTATAAACAATCTCACTTTCACGTTTAATGTGATCAGTTAATAGCGACTCGCCTGGCTTGCATGGGTGCCACAAATAACAAACCTTCCTCCTGAATCAGATTCAGATTCAGATTCTTTATTTTGCTAGAATGTAGGTACACAATAATGTAGGTAGTAAACATAATTAACAGATAAAAAAGGATCCAATACATTCTGCCTAGAAGGCGTGCAAAGATATAAATATACAAAGAGAATAATTAGTTATTAACATTCCAAATCAAAATTCTACGGTAATGTCAAAACAAAAAGAAAACATAGTATCATAACTATGTCAATATTATAATTTACAATAACAATCAAACAAATCAAAAGAAAACAAAAATATTAAAAATCAAATCTTATGTCATACTAAATCATATTAAATTGTATCAAATATAGTCATGTCAGTCATTATTAAAAATATCTTTGACAGAATAAAAACATTTCTCCAGTAGCCATCCAAAAAGCCTTTTCTTAAACATTTGTGGAGACATTTCCATTACATTTTGAGGTAATTTATTATAAATACGGATAGACATTATGTAAACAGTGTATTATGTTATGTAGTCAGTCTATCTAGTAGAGAAAACCGGATCAAAATAACTACAGTATTTTTTGAGATTATCCTGTGCAGACAGACAGGACGACAGAAAATGGCGGCGCGCCGGCGGGCATCTGTAATTTATAATCATGTAGTGATTACTTATGATAGAATTACGTCGGTAATTTAAATTAGTGGTATTCGTCAATTACCTAATAAAGTATTTTTTTAACAGCTTTCTTCTTAAAATTTCATTTCGCTTTTTTCTCCCTTCGAAATAACATCGACCTTTTGTATTTTTAAAGTTTCTACCTTACAAACTCCTTTTTTTAGGGTCCTAAAGTCAAAGAATTAGCGTCTGCCAGCTCCGAATCACATTTGGAATAAATCATTCAAAGCCGTCGATCAAGTCCGTGAATAGTAAAAGAAGATTCCACACAAATTTTGACCTTCACTCCATCGAGATAAGCTTCTTTTTAGACTACACGCCTCGTAGACAACAAACATAAACTCCGCTAGGCATATTGTCTAGTCTACGCCGCGTAGCAGCGTAGTCTCAACTACCAACGTAAAATACGTGACGGAGATCGTAGACCGTCTACGGCGTAGTAAGTCGAGTACTTCGTACGTTTTTAGTTAGCTAAATGAACGTCGGAAACTTTTGTCGCAGCTGGGTTTTTTATTAGGTTAATCATCTGATAAGGTAGGTTTCTTTGTATTGCTGGTTTGGTACTGGTTCTGTGAAACTGATATATGCATTTTGAGCGTATTTGTTTGTGGAGACTGAATAAATAGAATTCTTAGGGCCTGTTTCACCACTTCTGGGTAAGTTCTTGTTAGCTTATCCGACAGATAGTTTGACATATTTTTTATGAAATTATGTCAAAATATCTGTCGGATAAGCTAACAAGAACTTATTCAGAAGAGGTGAAACAGGCCCTTACTCTACAAATATTTAAATAATTTATGTTGTTGTAATCTATAATGTTGTTATAATAATAGCCTATGCTATTAAAATAGGAATAGTCGTTTTGAATCTGCCATTGACTGTAATATGAATTCAATGGAATCGGTACATAATCGACAAGATGTATAAGAAAGTGATTTTCATATGTAAGATTTTAGACAAGATGTAAACAAATGAACTGAAACCTACCTTAATGTAAATGGAATAAAAACGATATTTTCTTGCTTTGCAAGGCGCTATTAACCTTTTAGAAAGCAGGTTGTTTGTGGTTTATGAACATGTCTGAAATTTGATTTTCACAAGTGTATGTTATGTTTTTATTGATACTGATATAATTTACTAAATGTATTTTTATAAATTTACAAAAAAAACATGAACAAGTTAATCTTACAAAAAAGCTTTAAAAAAACGGTATTAACAGCCCATTAGAATCAGCGATAGATACAAATTGGTTGCAATATGCCTTTCCTTTCTTAAAAATAATAACAACTATTATGATGTTCCACTGTTGGGAAAGGCCTCCCGTTCTCTCTAAAAGACTGTTCTGCGTTTTGATATATTAGAAAACTTATAATATCACCAGAAAATATGTTCAAATCTTCAAACTTTCAACCAAAACAAAGGGTTCACAACGTAAATTTCATACAATAATAAAACCTCACGTACACGTAAACCTATAAACGTAAAGACGTAAAAGACGAGACGTCTACGTCTGCGGGGTCGACGACCTCGCGCATCCGGGTCCGGGATCCGGTCGCATACTGTTACACGAGTTATTCCCGGATTCTCTTAGCTAGTCTGAGACTACTTTATTTTTTAAGCATTGTGTTTTTTTCTGATCAAAATGTTTGTGTAATGCTGAACTGCCAAACCAGAGGTCCTTGGCACAGTATAAGAAAGAGCATGGTATAACACCTAGCCAATTTGCCATGTTGCGAAAAATCATTAGAACAAATTTTTGTGCTAGAAACATTGTCATTAAAGGTTATAGTCGGTTGTAGCATCCCCAAAGCTGGTTTTTTATTTTTCTGGTCAGGCTTTACAATGCGGACACTCCGTGCCTCTTGGTAGGAAATAGTAGGCAATGGTGTATTCCACTCTGTATCGCACAGGGTTACCTCTTGTCAGTTTTTCCCATTTGTATGAAGTGACAGTGAAGTGTACAAGGTGCGTCCTGCCTGGGTTCGAATCCTGTTGCGTTCATGGATGTTATATGTTTGTGTCATTGTTCTAGGTTTCCATATTGAAAACCCTAGTAGCTTACGTTTGGGATCATTGCAATGTATGCTTTGCGAGCGTTATTTATTATGCAAACAACTATATTAGCTACACACGCTTAAAAATATGTGAAAATTCTCTGACAGCAAGTTCACCACTAACTTGCCTTTACTAATTCGCATTGGGCCCGCGTGTTCGAGTATGACCTACCTCTCACCATTATTCGTGAGAGGAGACCTTTGCCCAGCAGTGGGATCCTAACTACTACTTGCTCTGTCTGAGAACTACATGGAGTCAACATACCCTTAACCATGTAGTTGCGTGCTTTAGGTACGAATATACTTAATAGCTAAACCCAGACGTCTAGCCGAGAGCGATGGATATTTTAGCAAAACTTACTACTTAAACACCCGAATCCAGACAAACGACTGCAGACTGTCTGCAGCATCAGGTCATCGAACTTGCTGAGTCAGGGAGAAGGGAGGGCTACTTCCCGAATCGTTAAAAATAACCCCTGAACTGGGTAGCTTTTGTTGTAAATAATAAGGTACTAGTCTGGGTCAAAATTTGAATATTTATTGTAAAGTTAATAATTTTAGCGGTTTCTTGCTGTTAAAGTGTGCAACTTTGGTTTGAATTTGGCTATTTAGGCGTCTCTGCCGCCGGCCTAGTCCAGAGGTGGCAGACTTGAGAGAGGTGGAAGTTATTCTACTTCTTTTACTATTTTTCTTTGGTCGCTCGGTAAACTGGAAAACTGACAAAAAAACTGGGTAGCAAAAAATATATTCCATACAAATTCCAATAGTCAACTTAAAAAGTAATTATGCAACTGTACAATATAGAAGGATCCAGAGGAAGGAAAAATACTTTTTTTATCTATAACAAACATTGAATGGAATAGAATTTTCTCAGATGACAATTTTGAAAATGTGATTAGTCAACTCGGCCTTCAAGCCCTGTAGGTAAGATTCGGAGTAGGCCGAGTAGACTAAAGAACCATTTTAACCACGTAAGTCTCACTCGCGTAACTGTTTTAGAAACAGCATCATAACTTAATTTCCAACTAACCAAATCATAAAGTAATATACAAATATTAATTCATCCTTACATGTAATTTCACTCCCCTTGAACACTCGTACTTATGAGACACCCTCTACCTTCACACAGAGATTTATTTCGTTAACGTTCATACCACTTATGAAGCACCACCAATCATGAGATTATCACACTTATCACGCCAGCACAAGGGTTTAACCCTTAAACAGGCCTTGGCCACCATATTTAAATTCAATAATGAACCTTATTGTAAGTTTTTAGTAGGTACATTGTCAGTTACTTTTATGTGGTCGATAAATCGTACTATGCCTGTTTAAGGGTTAAGCAACAGACTTCTTGTGCGGTTTGAACTCTAGGTGTGTGCATAGATGTCTAGACGTCTACGGTGTGTTTACATCGCTAAATTGTCGCTTTGTACCTAGCTCTGATTATATTTTATTTTGTCTGGCGAATTTGGTTTATTGTTTGATTAAAATATTGAAGATATAGTGTGGTTCCCCACTTGAAATATACCATTCTGTTTTATCCCGGGAGTATAGAACCAGGTACTAGCAGACCAAAATTTAATTTGCGGTGCTTTTGTGGGCAAAATGATAGCCATCTATCACTACTTGACGTCTGATTTATGAAATCCTGAAACCCTATAAGTTATAGTTGGTTTAATCACAGAAGAGGAGTTACTTCCTCATCTTCGACTAGTGTGTTGTGTCCACTGACCATTGCCACAGGGATCCTTGTCTAACGGAGTGTGATTGCGGTGGACGGTGAATCTATACAGTCGATGGGCCACCTGCTAGAATGTTTCTTGTGCTCGAACACCTGTACGGGATAGGACTTAAACGGTAACCTATCTTACTTTCGAAATTTCACTGACCGAATTTCAGTTGTTCGAAAACGGTTTATAGAAGTTTCTAGTGACAGATATTTTGTTACACATACATTTGTTACTCCTTATAAAGACTTGACAGAAGTATCATTTTCCAGAAAATTTAAAATCAGAATTTCATAATCATTTTTTTTCTTTTGACAACGGTCTTCTAGGTTCGAAGTTTTAAAATGTAGAAGCAACTTCTTCCATAGTATGACTACTTAGGACACAACACAGTAAAGTTTTCTGTAATAATTACCTAGTAGATACATGATACCAGGATTATAGCACCAACATGCTTGCTAGCATGCTGCTTGCTTGCTTGCTTGCTGCATGCTTGCTTGCTAGCTTGTATGCATGTAGGGGGGTGCGGGGGGCGGAAACCCTCTGCCTGAGAAATACAAACTGGTGGTTTTAAAATTGTAGTTTAGGTTAGAACATGTAAAACACTTAGCGGGCGAAGCGAGCAGAGCATCAAAATGCTTGCTGCATGCTTACTTGCTTGCTGCATGCTTGCTGGCTTGCTGCATGTTTGCTTGCATGTTGCTTGCTTGCTTGTATGCATGTTGGGGGGTGCAGGGGGGCTGCGCCCCCCGCGAGGGGGGTTCGGGGGGCGGAAGCCCCCTGACTGAGAAAAACAAACTGGTGGTTTTAAAATTGTAGGTTAGGTTAGGTTAGAACATGTAAGACACTTAGCGGAGCGAGCGAAGCGAGCGGAGCATCAAAATGCTTGCTGCATGCTTGCTTGCTTGCTGCATGTTTGCTTGCTCGCTGCATGCTTGCTTGCTCCATGCTAGCTTGCTTGCTGCATGCTTGCTTGTTTGCTTATATGTATGTTGAAGGTGCAGTGGGGTGGACGCCCCCTGCCTGAGAAAAACAATCTGGTTTTTTTAAAATTCTAGGAAAGGTTAGGTTAAATATTTCTGCGGAAAAGTGACTGTACGGAAAAACAAATATTCGAAAAAGTAAATTATCTGACTTACATTACTATGGAAAACTGTGTTACAGAATTTTGATTCATTGGTTAAAAGAAAAAAAGGACAATAAAAAATCTGGCTTCTCAAAATATGGCGAATAATATTTCGGGGAAACAAAAAAAAAGGGAAACAATAAAAAGTGTAACGATTTCGGTGAACTAAAATTCGGAAAACTCTTTTTCGAAAGTACGATAGGTAACCGACTTAAACACAGCTACACCTGACGCTATCAGGCTAGCCTATTTTTGGCAGTTCTTAGTGATTCGGATTCTTAGTATAAGAAAGAGTATTCGAGTTATCTTATCTTAACTATTATAAAACCGTAAAATCATGAGGATTAAAAAAGTAACGGTTCACTTCATATAAACTCAAATAACACTCGATAGCGCGATTTAAATGACGTGCAGTGCCATCTATTGACAAAATTGTTAGTTTGTTTGTTTGTTCGCGCATCACGCAAAAACTACTGAACGGATTTTGATGAAACTTTTTTTGTTTGATAGCTTATGATCTGACTTAAAATCTGGTGTATAATTTGTGCGGACGAAGTCGCGGGAAAACACTAGTAATATATTAGGAGGATAATTATAAGGAGTAGGTTCTATAAACAGTAAGGACACTCCCTGCCTCCCACAAATTTTTACCTCGCCTCCTCTTGGTAGGAAGCGTGGCAGAAAATATAGGCAATGGTGTAATACTGTCTCACTCTCAATCAGTCAGTATCGCACAAGCTTGCCTCCTCTTGTCAGTGTATGAAGTGAGCCAAGGGTCCAAGGTGTGACAATAGCCCACTGGTCATTATAAGTAGCTACTTACCTGTCACACTAGACAGAGTTAAGGCACTGATAGTGAAATGTTGATTTTGAATAAAACACATATTTATCTTGCAGTTCCTAAAATGTTTAGTATTATATCTGACTTCTCCTCGATTATCATAGTCATAAGCATATTATATGCTATGGTACGCTATAAATGACTTCCCTGTGTTCTTTTCGCTTTGACTCTCTTTTACCTTAGGTTACGTTAACCGTTATTGTGGTCTTCTAAAAGTTTACCTCCTGCTGTCGAAGTCGTGGATAAAAAGCTAGTTTTAAAATGCATATTCACAGTGATGTTACATAATCTGTGCTCACAGTTAATGCCATTAAAAGCCTATCTGTGCGTCATTTCACCCACTTTTAACGTCATAGAAGCCACATTCATATCCATACGCGTCATTAACGTTCGCACCATCAAGCTGTATTCATGCGAGTATTTATGTTGATGACATAGGAGTGGGTGTCGTGAGGCGACGAAGAGTTTAACAAGTATTGGACAGTGTTTACTTATGTACTATCTCTATCTAATCTATTGTCTGCCAACCTTGACGTTTTGGAAGCCCTTTTTACCTTATCATGCATCCTTGTTGTTCTGAGGGTTCCGAATATTTCTGACTACCCCTTTGGGGAATATAATCGTGAGCATATGCTTATGCTTATTGTGCACTTCGAATATTGGTTATTCGTAGTAACCATTACACCAACTGTGTTGAGGTTTAAACCATGTCCAATGGTTGTGGAGTCCTACACCGCTCGTTATTGAAGTTTTTATTATTTGTTAACAAATCCGCGGTAATAACGCATATTCTGTGAAAATTTCAACGATCTAGCTATTACGGTTCAAAATTTACAGCCCTGAATAGTTAGGACGGACGGACGGACGGACGGACAACGTGTGCTTAGTAATAGGGTCCCGTTTTCACCCTTTGGGTACGGAACCCTAAAAATGACAAAAAGTTAAAAATTAAGGGGGGTTCTCAACAAGAAACTATATAGTTTTTATCGAATACGTTTTTTCTTCTCGCTCTATTTTAAAAACGGTGATACATACAAGCGTCAAACTAAGTGTGATTATAGAGTAAAATCTACAGTATACGAACAAATAATAAAACCTGGCCAAGTGCGGGTCCCGGAGAAAAACGTTTTTTGTAATTTAAAATGTTGTTTTGTGTGGTGGAGTACGGAACCCTCCTTGCGTGAGTAGCCCGACCCGCACTTGACCGGTTTTATTTAATCTTTTCAAGATATTTCATATTATCCTTCTCTTTTGTACACAGGAAAAGAATTCGTTCCTCAACTACAACGTGTCCTGCATATTGACACTGCCGCCCTACCAGAGGCAGGGCTACGGAAGGCTGCTTATTGATTTCAGTGAGTAATTCCATTTGTACACATCACATGCAAACGTCAAAAATTTATGCCTTTTATAAGAACTCACGTACTTTCGTTTGGTTGGAAACTTACTAAGAATTGTTTACCCGACTACGCTAAAGATAAAAAGGAGAGTAATTTTGTCCGCGGCATCCCACCATGTCTTCATTTCGCGCGGCTGTCGCGCGTTTCAATTTTAGAGGGTTTGCCGTGCGTAATGTAGACGCAGCTTAAGGTGGTTGGAGAGCTGTCAATTTCATACAAAACTTTGTCGTAGAACACTCGTAGACGGTACATACTTACATATTCTTTATTTGCTCGCCAAAAAAACAACAATTTATAGACACGAAAAAGAAAGGCGTTATTATTACTAAATGAGGTTCCATATCTTTGAATCAAATTTAAGGAATACGCATATTTATCCGCGGCGAACGAGCCGAAGGAGGCGAAAGAATCGAATTTTAGAATTCTTTGTATGTAATTCTATGACACCTCGCACACTTATCCGCGGCGAATCGGACGAATCGTCGGAAGAATTGAAAGGAAATTCGTTTCGTTCACCTCCTTCGGCTCCTTCGCCTCGGATAGATATGCGTCCACCCTTAGTTTGAATAATGACACGGCTTTCTGCTCACAGCATGATTAATGTTTTTACATGTTGTTCGGTATTAAGTCTTTAGGGTCTGCGAATAACAATATTGACCTCGGAGTAGGTACTATTCCAGATTCGTATAAGAATAATGAAAAAATGCCATGGATTTATGCCATTTTCGTATCTTCTACTTCTTATCGTGTGGGCAAGCCCTGGGCCCTATTCAACAGACGTTACAATTGTAATTTACAATTACAATTCTGGGTACATTGCTGAGAATGTTAGGCATATGTTACCTACTGCAAGTTTAGCGTCATAAGTAACCAGCAATGTACCTAGAATTGTAATTGTAAATTAAAATTGTAACGTTTGTTGAATAGGGCCCTGGTATCAGAGTTTATTCAAACCGCCTTACGGCCTCTGACGCAGTTTTATTTATGTAACGACTACTATCACCCTAGAACTGTGGTTAAATCGATCTAGCTATCACCAGATATAGTAGCCGGGACCAACGTCTTAACGTGCCATCCGAAGCACGGAATCACTTTCCTTTTCAGACAATCAGGTGATTCAGCCTGCAATGTCCTACCTAACCAACTGGGGAAAAACGCACAAAGTGATATATCACTATGTAGGTGTCTCCCGTAGGAATCGAACCCACGACCTCCGTGTCAAGAGCCCAATGCTCTTAACCATTAGACCACGGAGGCAGTTTCGTATGTAGGATGTATACATACATATATCAACTCACACGCCTTTTTCCCAGAGGGGTGGGCAGAGACTATAGATCTCCACTTTAGGCGGTTCTGACACACCTCTCTTGCTTCCTCTAAATCCATACATCTTGTCTTACTCGTACATTCCCGTTGGTATTTTTAATGACGTCCCTAATCTGGTCTAGGTACGTCGTCCCAGGTCTGCCTCTACCAATATTGTCTTCCCACTACTATGGGTACGATTCAAAAATAGCACTCTTATACAGGGTGAAATTGATATCATTAGCATCCTTTTAAACTAAGAGTCTACCCATCAAACTGAACAACTTTTACTATGGGAGCAAACCAATAGGAGCAAAAAAAAATCGGATGTCCCATACTAAACTACACCCGCCGCCACTGCCAACACGCCGCCGACACTACACAAATGTATGGGACAGCTGATTTTGTTGTTGCTCCGATTGGTTTGCTCCCATAGTAAAAGTTGTTCAGCTGGATGGGTAGACTCTTAGTTTAAAAGGATGCGAATGATATCAATTTCACCCTGTAGAATGTGTATCAGTTTCTATCGATGCGTTGAATTATGTTTATTTCGATGAGGAGATAGCAAACTAAGATGGTTAGACATATTATTAAGTGCACAGAGCCGTGGTGGTCCAGTGGCGAGTAACCTTGCCTGCCGTGTAGGAGGCGATGGTTCGATCCCCGTCCAAGCCGACTCGTACCAATGAGTTTTTCGGAATTTATGTACGATTTGTTACACCACTGGCTTTTCGGTGAAGGAAAACATCGTGAGGAAACATGCACGCTTCAATTTCGAGGCGTGTATTGTACCCACTGTCCATTATAAGTGGCGACGGGCTCACCCCCCGTCGCACTGGACAGGGTTTCGGTACTACTGGTGAAACGTGGATGTTCTGAGGTTTCAGAATATCTCTGACTACCCCCTCGGGGAATATAGTCGTGAGCATAGGTATATATATCATTAAGTGCCAATGTGATCGAGCGTTACTTTATTTGTTTATCGATGTTATTTTCACATTATTTCAGGCATATCGTCTTATTTTTGTTTATTCAACATTTACATAGATAAACAGTAGTTAGTCTCAACTATGGTAGACACAACAACGCCATTAGTTTGGAGTGCCAACCAATTATTCAGAGTCACCTCTAGTCTGGTAAGTTCGTCGCACCAGACGAAATGGCTTCGTACAAATAAAATAACCACTTTTTCAAATAACTTTTGTAATTTTATTGGCGTCTTTGTTATGACTGTTAGAGAAAAAAAAGGTAAAAGTTCTTTTTTTCCACTTGAAATTTTCTTAGAAACAGTTTAAGTAATAATATAACTTTCTTGTATCGTATCAGACAAGACGAGTTCTTTATAAAAAGTACTATAAGCTAGATGATTATTTAAATTGTCTAAAGGTCTAAAGTACTACTATTTTCAGTAGGTACTGTGTATTTTCATAATAATTCTTACGAAAATTTTCCCCAAAAGTCAAAACTATTCGAAATACAGAACATTCAGAATATTTCAGAATACCTATGAGCAATAATAATATTATACAGGGTGGTCCAAACGGTAGGCGTCCAAAATTTTTTTTTACATTCCTCCCACCTTGGTGTATACGAAAATACCCCATGTATTTGGACCCCTCCGTTTGGATTATAGGACCGATAGGACCTACAGTACCTATAGGTATATTCTTTTTCAATTATTTACTACTTCTTTGTTTAAATTAAAAAAAAAAATGTAAAAGTCATTTATTGCCTCAATTTTTCTTACAGTTTAATTACTGTATACCTACCTATTGGTACTAGTGTCAACAAAGTTTTGGAAGGACCTATTCAAGACTGAAAAAACCGTGCATCTTTTAATTTTATTTCCGTCTACCGGAGGCGGGATCTGAGGAACCACCGCTAAATCTCACGGATTACTTTTTCAGGAAAGATGAATTGCTCTTTTGCTTAGTTTTTTCTACGGCTGTCTGTGACCGAAGTTACTCTAAATATGAGCTCTATGGTGTTACAAACAAGGTAACAATTCGCAGTTTTCCGACTGAGTGAAATCATCGCAAGTTCCGTGTTTCGTAGGAAAGTAGTAACTAACCTAACCCAACGTGAAATCCACGTTTAGTTCGTTACGTGTAGTACACTAATCAATATGTTTGCGTAGGTATGAATAGCTTACGTTTTTGGTATAATACCACCCTTCGGGTGAATGACCTGTGTGCAATAAGGTTTTTCGAATTATTCTTTTGGCCTATTTCTTTTCGTTTCGCTGTGGAAAACGCTAATTGGTTAAATAGCATGAGAAGCATTAAACATGGTTACTAAAGTTTTAGAACCCTGACTCCGAAAAAAACTTGTATTTAGCTGTTTCAAAGGAAATAGACTTACAAAGCTTGCGTTTGATACGATCAACGATGTCCTAGTAAAGAAGCAAACAAAATAAAAAAAAAGATATTGATTGTCCATCGTTAATTGTGTAGGTATGTAAAACTCTTAACTTGTGAACCCCTAATTTGGCAGATGTAAAAATTAAATAACAATCAATGTAATTTTAAAAACTCCACTGAAGTACTGTTGTAAGGTTTGACATAACATAACCTTGAACCGAGTATGCCTACTTAGGTGCCTTATTAGGGATTTTAATTATACACGCAATACAAAAACATTTTCTATATATTTTAATACACTACATTAGATTAGGTACCAAACTTTAATTTTCATCTGCTAATAAAAAACAACCTTTAAAAGCGCCTTTTTGCAACTCATATTTCTAAACGTCGTCATCACGATTCGCATAAATACCCTAATTTTTACGGCGGACCGTTCAGGTGAGCGGTCAACATCGTAACCCTCGTGCGGGGTTTGTTTTGCCCCCCCGGGGGGCGTCGCGACGCGTCGGCCGTCGACCCTGCGATCGATGCACTGCAGTATAGATCGGTCTGCCGTCTAGACTAAGGGGGCCAAAGGGGGCCCCACAGGGGGGTTACAGGGGTCTACCGTGAGACGTAACAGACGAATTGTAGATGCGAACCGTTTTGATGGTTAATTATTGTTTTAGGTGTAATTTGTGGTTTTTTTGTGTTTGATTTTAGATATTTTGTGATATTTCGTTTTTATAGGATTGTTATTATATAAATGAGTAGGGATCACAAGCAGATGGTTCATTAAATCATTGTTTTCAGTTTAGAAGCTGAATCATGTAATCAATATTTGGTTACTACTGGAGTACCGGATGGAAGTGATATTCAACGCATTTTTAAATAACTAGTTCAACTTTTCAACTTTATTATTAGCCAATAATTTGAACTATTTATATAAAACCCACAATTTTACACTAAATACAATAATCACTAGCGTTTACCCGCGACTTCGTCCGCACAAATTATAGTATACCAGATATTAAGTCAAATCATAAGCAATCAAACAAAAAAAGTGTCATCAAAATTAACAAACAAACATTTACAGTTTTATAATAGTTAGTATAGATGACGGAGCATGTTTCTGTGAACTGTGATTAAATGTAAACACGGCTTGTTGCTGAGAAACATAGGTAATTATATTTTAAACACAAATTTGAATTTGCTAGAAAAATATCTCATTGTGGAGCGAAATAATATTTTATAAAAAGGCATTTTAAAATTCCTGACTATCTAATACGACCTTTAACTTTCCAGATCTTTATAAATTACTTTATAATTTATATATTAAGAGAGTTTCCAAGCAACGCCAGAGTCCTCCATGACCTTAGGATATGATAATTAGTTTATATTTAAACATCTTCTGTCTGACCTCTATTGTTCGAAAGGGGATACCAGGCTATTTAAGATTTGTAGAATCTACCACAGTACTGTTCATTGCAGTTCAATTTCGGTACCATTAAGGTTATGTTCTTTGTAGGATTATACATTTCTTGAAGTGTTTTTAAGAACCCTCTTAAAAACACTTCAAGAAATGTATAATCCTACAAAGAACATAAGACCGAGCCTATTGTGCTGCCCTCAATCGTATTTTTTTATTTCCAAGCAATTAAACAAAATTTCTAAAAAACAAGAATGTCACATTGTAGTCATGATTGGTTTTAAATTTATCGAAATATTACGGATTATTATGTTTTAAGCTTCTAGTTATTATGATTAAAACCGCAAAAAATTTTCACTTTTGGCGTTTTAAAGATAATAACTACAAATATTATAAAAACAAATCTGCAGTGTCCCGATAAATTAAAAAAAAAATATTGTTAAATTTTTTAGAACTAAAAAAAACGATTGGCAGCGCAATAGTCTCGGTGCCCCCTTAATAGACAGCTCTGTGGCATTCATTGTTAACATTGTTTAAATTAGAAGTCGAAAATCCACTAATTTTGCAGAAATTTGTAAATAATAACAAAATCCAAACTTCAGTGAACAGTTGTATTAGGCTTTTAGACTAGGCCATAATTCACATTTAGTTCCATAAATACTACTTAATTTCGTTCGGACAAAGGAAACTTTTTCATTGTTTAAGAACTTCAACTAGTACAAAAATCATTATCGTCCATAAAATTACAAACTTTAAAATTAGTTGGTCGTTCTAATTGGGTTTCTAGCTATTCCGAAAAGGAGTACCGCTGTGAGTTTATGTTTGTAAAAGGATATATTAGTAAAACAATGTGTGTGTATTCTAGCAAATGCAATCTTTAGTCTAGCTAGTCCTTAATCTCCTGAATCTGATTGAACGGGAATCCGATACGATCAGAGGTGAGGTTGTATGCAGTGGCCATAACCGGCAGTCACACGGTAATGGAATCAGAAACGTCGACGATGCCTAAAAAATAGTCGCCTGCTACGACACCCGTTTGGATTGACGCTATTTGCAGCCGGCCATCAAATGGCAACGGTTGCCAACATCGAAACAACCAAGCATAAGATGCTAAATAATTAATTACCTAACCAAATGTTCTTATCCACCAGGCTATCTCCTAACCAAAGTGGAAGGCAAAGTGGGTTCCCCAGAAACCCCACTATCAGATCTGGGTCTCATATCGTACCGGTCGTACTGGAAGGAGGCTCTACTCAAACGTTTATGCTCCGCCCCCGGACCCACGCTGTGTATCAGAGACTTGAGCAAGGACCTCGCCATCGCTTCGTCGGATATAGTGTCCACGCTGCAGGAGAGAGGCCTCATGAAGTACTGGAAGGGGAAGCATATCGTTTTGAAGAAACAGGTTTGTTATTGTACCATAATTATACTTTATTTCAAAAAAATCTTGTATGTATGTATATTCCCAATATCTGTTGCCAGCGACTCCGTCTGCGGCAGAAATATGTACTTTTGTCGGTAAAGCTGTGTAAAACATGCTTGAATCTATGCAAATCCACATTAAAAAAAAAACTTTTAACTAACATGTTACTTGAAATAATTCACGGCGGTCCGACACCGCTAAGGGCGCTAGTGTCGCGCACATAGGCTGGATGATGATGATGTCACGGTATCGTTGTCGCGCAGGAGGTGCTGGAGGAGCTGTCGCGGCGCGCGGAGCGAGCGCGGTGCGTGGACTCGGGCTGCCTGCGCTGGTCGCCGCCGGCCTGCAGCACGCAGCCGCGCTGACGCCGCGCCCCCCGCGCGCCGCGCCCGCGCCCCGCCCGCGCCCGCGCGCGCGCCCTCGCCCGCCCGCACAGCAGCGCCGCGCGCGCGCTGCTATAGCCGATGTACTGATCTGATCTACTCATACTCATACTCACGCACGTCCTCATGCTTTTTCTTCTGGTTCTCTTTACGACTAGGAGTGCGATTTTTGAATGTCATTCGGTGAGCTTAGCTGTTGAAAATGTCAAAATTACTATGGAGATACGCATCTTTCTACTGCGGATTTGACTCTCAATAATCATACTTCAGGAGTGCGATTTTTGAAAGTCAAATCAGCAGTAGAAAGATGCGTATCTCCATAGTAATATTGACATTTTCAAGTGCTGAGCTCACCGAATGAGATTCAAAAATCGCACTCCTGGGGCCTTAGACAAAGTGACATACTATTAGCGTTGACGCTAGTAGAAAATGACAGAATGTATGGATTTGACATTAGCGATCCAAACATTTTGACGTTTGCTGTCGTCACCATACGTCAAGTTCATACAATTTTTCGTTTTCTAATGTCTAATACTTTGTCTAGGGGTCCTGGCTACGGGATAGGGCTAACTGCGGCGCGAAAAGCGATTTTTCAATACACTGCCTACGCCCCGCTTCGTGCTTGCGTAATAGTAAGGAGGGACACAACGCTCAGCATAGCATGGCCAATGGTGGCCAAAACGTCGACCGCCGTCTACCCGGTAACCCGCGGGCGACTTTTATGGTCGTCTCGCAGAGATTAACTAAATTAAAGTCGAAAAAAAAGTATGTTTATCAAAATCAGGCTATTCATATAGATTCATTGCTAAACCTGTTGCGGTGGAAGGTAGACTGCCAGCATATGCACACGACTATATTCCCCCAGGATTCAGAGATATTATGAAAACTTAGAACATCAGTGTATTGAAAAATCGCTATTCGCGCCGCAGTTCGCCCTGTCCCGTGGCCAGGCGGTTACTGTGGATATACTAAAACCTAAGATGCACATTCCCAATTAAAATATGTGCTCTGTTTGTTTAGTATCCTTCGCTAAAGACTTTAAATCCTAGGTCAGAAGGTCGAATTTTGTGGTTAATCGATCAAAACTTATTAAATTTTGTTGATAACACTTTTAATGTGAAATAACCAACTGTCTTGGGTTATTTATATCTGTGAATTAAGTCTCTGTATCTCGTAATTGTTGGCCTGTTATATATTTTGTAGTCCATAAAGGTTAGATTGGCGACTGTGCTCCAACTAGAGGGATTGTTCTGTATTCTATAAGGCAATCTTGGACTTGGGAATTGTTCAAGTAATACGCTGTCTAAACTTGTCTGGTATCTTCAATTGACTATGGATAATTTAACATCGGAAGTTACATGGTTCGACTGGGGCTTTAGTGAAATTTTGTAAATAATAGATATAAAAATTAGTATAAGAATAAGTTCGTAATATTTACTTTAGAAAAGTTTGTATAATTTAATGGTATCGTCGCTTTACTTCCTGCCATTTTCAACTTAGCAATATTTGTTAGAAGGACATTCAGTGAAGATCAGTGTCCAGAGCGTAGCTAGACCACAGGCTATACGTTATTGTTTGTCTCAAATCATGTTTTAAAAAAGTTTTTGCGTCATTCGATCACATGTAGCAGTATATCAGTATGTAATGCTACCTAAAAATGGGAGCTATGGACCTTCTATCGTATTTTCTATCTACCTATAACTTCACGCCTCTTGGCCGGTTGCGTAGGCAGAGACCAGGGCGCACCAACTACTACGATCCTCGCATACCTCTTTGGCCTCATGCACATCCCTACATCTCTTCATACATGCCCGTCGGTTTCGAGTACTCCGCACCTCCCCTTTTTGTAGGACGCAACCGATTTGATCAGAACACGTCCTACTAGGGCGCCCTCTGCCGACACTTCCACTCACTTTAGCTCGATATATAACCTTCGTACATCTGCTATCACTCATCCTCTCAATATGACGAAACCAACGAAGCATACCCTTCTCTATTTATAGTGATAATGTCAGAGATAATGTCAGTATTGATTGTTTAAATTTCAAGAAGAGCGACGATATACTCATGATTATACGATTGATTGTTGTGTTCAGGGCTCACGTATGAAAGCTATGGCCAGGCTACCTTAGAACCTTGTCGATCACCTGCACGGCTAGCATGCTACGCTGAAACACGCGCTCAACAAAGCGACAAAACGAGAAAGACGTCACGCGCAAGCGCGTACCTAGATATGTTATCTGGAAAATTTTAAACCTTTAAACATTGAATTAGGATACTATCCTTTATATTTAGTATCCTAAGCCCCACTTGCGCCAACCACGGGTTAGCAATTAACTCCGGATAAAATAGCTCTTTCAGTTGTTTTTCTATACAAAAAATCATCATCACTTAACCTAGAGTTTATTGCTAACTAAGGTTGGCGCAAGTGGGGCTAAGTCGATTACCTTGACGCGTTTCATTTCATATATTCGTATTTCTGGGAGGGGGAAGAAATCCCACCTATCTCTACAGGGTAAATTTTATATCACTGCGGATAACTTCAGCATGTATCCTACTCATCAAACTGAACAACTTTCATTATGGAGCCAACATCGAAATCGCGAAAAAAAATCGCCTGTCCCATACATTTGAGTCGAATAGGTACTGCAATTTTTTTATGAGGCAGCTGATTTTTTTTAATGTTTGGTCATGCGCATGACCATTGGCATAAAAGATGGAGGCACATATATATTTTTCTCGTTTTCTCGGGGCCTGTAATGGCGTTAATAAATAAATTCTGTGAAAGAAAACTGCAAATAATTTGTTTTGACAATGTTCTGAGGTGGTCTACGTTTTAAATTGGTTGACTGGACGTGTTTTTGTATTCTGTGTGACTGTGAATCATTTATTATGTTGTTAAATCACTTTTTATCACTCAAGTTCAAATTAAGTTATAAATACTGTTTTTGTACTTTGGTAAGGACAATGGATTTTCTGACTTAAAATATCATTACTTATTTTAGTAGTTGTGTTGATAAGAACTCTTATGTTCATGGACATAGAGTTCAACTATGGTTAGGTTGATCTGTCGCTGTGTTAGTACAGTATGACCCTTTGAAAAAATTAAAATAGGAAGATAGGTGACTAGCCGCATAATGCATGGACCGCACAAATTGAGCCCCCGTCGCCTAATTTACTTAGTCGTAATAAGAACGGCATTGCGTGATTGAGATTTTTTGATTTTAGGCGGAATAAAGGCACCACAATGCCTTCGTGTGCTTTTACTCGTTGCACAAATCATTAAAAAAGAAAAAACACATCACACGGCATGACTTTTCACTCGTAAGGTACATGAAAAACAGGACCATTTTTATTCGCGTACGTAATGCAAGAACGTCACCTATCTTCCGCTTTTTAATTCCATCAAAGGTATGACCACATTTGTTTGTCCTGTCTTCAATCTTTTTTCTCGCAGACAAGGACAAACATTTCCCGATGGTACTTGAAATTTTATAGAATCAACCTTATATTTACTAGTTTAAAGTGCGAAATTGCGTGTCATCGATCCAATGATCGACTTTCGAATCATTTAGCGCGAAGTCTTCTGAAGTGCTATTTTTCAATCTCACACTTTCAAAATAAATAATCGAATGATGCATAATATCCTTTTTTTGACTTTTAATATTTTCTACTGCTGATGACTTTCAAAAATCGCGCTCCTGATTGGTTCGCGCGGTTTTCAAAAGAGTCGACTACACAGGTGGATGTGATGTACACGGCGACACATCAAGCTATACAAAACCAAAATAAGCTGGCCTCGCATTGGTAGAATAACGTACAGTGTCGCGGGGCCAGCTTATGTTTATTTTGTGTAGCTTGATGTGTCGCCGTTTGTACCTGCAGTAAGACCTATAACGTGGTAATACTGTACTTTGGCGACGAAGGGATATGTTAGATTTTTAGGAATATTGTCTATCTTGCCGTTCATCGATGGGTATTCAATCGATATGCGTTATTGATAATTACTAGCGGTATAGTATGATGGCACCTATTATGTTTAAAGCTGACAAGCAAAATTATACTTTATTGTCAGGTGTAACGGACGATCTCTGTTAATTTAATCGTATTCTAAGTTTTGAAGTCGCATTACAATTATTAGTCCTTAATTAACAGTACCTTCCACTCTCACTCAAGAGCAAACTTATCGACATGTGTATTCTGCCCATCCTAACCTACGGTGCCCAAACCTGGTCGTTAACAAAGGTTCAAAAGTCCAAACTGCAGGTTTGTCAGAGAGCTATGGAGCGTAGTATACTAGGTGTGAAAAGGACGGACCGTATCCGGAACACAACACTGCGCTCCAAAACCCAAATAGCTGATGTAGTCGAGAAATCTGCGAAACTAAAGTGGGACTGGGCTGGGCATGTTTGCCGAATGCACGCCGAGCGGTGGGCATCAATCAGCACGCAATGGGTGCCTAAAGATGGTAGTCGAGGTCGAGGCAGACCCCGGAAAAGTTGGCGCAACGAGTTGGATGCATATTGCAGCGAATGGAGGGATGCCGCGTTGGATAGAGATAAGTGGAAGAGTTCAGGGGAGACCTTGGCCCAGGAGTGGGACGTAATAGGTTAAAAAAAAAAAAAAAAAAAAAAAAAATTAACAGGCGTAGTGACTTAATTTGATCTTCAGGTTTAAACGTCGTAGACGCCATCAGACCGTGCCGATAGTTTTTGCGTCTAGTTAAAACGCTGTTGTATTTCCTGATCATCTGATCATCATCGCCATCGCCTAAGATTGGTGCTTAAAGTTTTAAGACCATTAGATCTATGTACCCTATGTTTCACCCCGGGTTTCTACAGGGTCCTTCTTAATATGTTCATTATGTTGACGGTTTTTTCGAGGATGATCAAACCATCAAACCAAACTACTTTCACTATGGGAATCGGGATACAAAACTGATGGGGCCAAATGTATGGGATCGCCGCGTCTCACTCTGTAAATTTCTAGATTTTCTGTCACCTGCCCGCGCTCCTTCCGTCCCCATGTGGCGCATGCCGTTTGTTTGTTTGCGATGTTGCCTTTAGTAGGTACGTAGTAAATTATTATGTATTGAGCATAAAGTTACTAATAGAAAGACTGACAGATGAGAGACAAGATCTACCTAGCGGTATCACTGTATAATAGAAAGAGATACGTGACGCGAGGCAATAGAACCGTTTTTGGGGATCTTAACGTAGGGTAAAAATTCGGTTTCCGTGAATAATTACGAATCGATTATCTATTTCATTAATTTATCCACGATTTCACGTTAGACTCAGAATTATATAGAGCTCGAATTGTTTGCCTGCCGATAGTCTCCTAAAAACATCGAAAAACTGTTTCATTTGAAAACTCATGTCCAATGATCGGAATGACGGGGGCAAACATAGTCAAAAGTATGGATACACCTTGAAATTCCCGGGATTTAATAAATATGGATAAAATTTCACGGGATTACTGGGATTACCTATTTAGATGTATGTGATGTTTGTAGTAACCTCTTTAGAAATTCTGAAGGAATTTTTAGTTTTTATGATGACGTTTTGTCTTTTCAATAAATGGAGTCTTGCAAAATGTGTTTATTTCCTAAAATTATTTTTATAATGTCAAGAGGAGTTTTTTTTTAGCGAGAATGAGCACTTTGGTGTTCAATATCTTAGCCCTTTTTAATAATAGAAAAAAAAACACAATTTTTCTCGTGATTTTTCATAGATTATTTTGATCCTAATAGCAAAAAGGTCAGACTCATTCTACATCTAAATAATCCCGGGACTATTAACAAAAATCCCGTGATTCCGGGAATCCCGAGGCATGTCCATGTTAATGACAATGCTCAAAAATGCCCCGACATTCCGATCACTGCTCATGTCAGTTCCTCTACTCCTGTAAGTAATAACTTTATGGTATTGAGCTATTTATTGCTCAGTGCGTACTACCCACATAAGAGAGAACGTGGCTTAAATTACTACATTACATACAGTTTACATCCGCCTTGAGTCGCGTGGCTAGAGGCCTCACGAGTGGACGTATTTCGTTCGGCACGTGGGCTAAGTGACCACGTGGATTCTCCCATTTTATGGTGATTTCAGGTCTTTTCGTGCAAAAACAATCCTTTAAATCGCCATTAGGTTTATTTTTACAATGTTAACCATTAAATATTCTCAAAGTCATCAACACTACTATAGAGACAATTTTTGATATTAAAATTACATCCGCTTTAAAAACTACCTTCGCCACATTCTAATAAAAACCATAACCCTACTGGGGCAGTCCGGTAAGAACAAGATGATCGTTTTCAATCGATCCGATATCAATCGATGATTGGCAAGATTTTATACATGATTTGTAGTAGCATAATTAGATCAAATTGTAGTACGTAAGCTGTGGTTGTAAATAATGAATCTTTTTAAGATAAGTATAGCAATATTTAAACAGTTAGGTATTTAATAAAAACTTTTAAATGTTTTGTAAAAAGAACAAATAAAAAGTTTGATAGATTTTGTTTTTTTTCATTTTAGTAAAGCAACACGCAAATTTTTAGGGCTCCGTACCCAAAGGGTATCCGTCCGTCTGTCTTACCTATTTAGGGCTGTAACTTTTAAACCGTAATAGCTAGACAGTTGAAATTTTCACAGAATGGGTATTATAACGGATTTGCTAACAAATAATAAAAATGACAAAAAGCTAAAAATTAAGGGAGGTCCTCATACAAGAAACTATTTTTTTTTACAACGTTTTTCTTCTCGCTCTATCGTAAAAATGGAAATACACATAACAGTCAAACTTGGTGTGATTATAGAACTATCTCTACAATACAACAACAAACAATAAAAACTGGCCAAGTGTAAGTCGGTCTCGCGTTAAAAGGTCCCGGAGAAAAGAAAACTTTTTTGTAAGTAAGTTTAATATTATGTTGTGTGATGTTGTACTTAGTACCCCTATGGAAGAATGGTAGCCCGACTCGCACTTGCCCGATTTTTTTGTTTATCTCTATCTTGAGGAAGATTAAATGTTTTTTAATTTACCAGTAACAATTCGGTATGTCAAGTTTTTTTTTGGTCATCATTTTTATATTTTTTACGGATAGCAGACATAATTTTAAGACACCTATTTCATTCTTATTGCGATTCATCGAGTTTATCAATATAAATTTAATTTTTAAATTATTTTGATCTGTAATCTCCAAGTGCAAAAATGGTGGAGAGAAAATAATTCGAACTCCATGGAGAAAAACTACCTACTGCTATATTTAAAAAAAAAAAAACCTGCCTCCTCTTTCTAACTCTATGCTGGAAACAGATACGGCAACATCAAATGTCAAATTCTGACATTGTGAATGTATTTTTTTTTCTTAATGGTCAGTTATTTTAAGTTAATTTTATGTTTACCAAGGAGTTTACAGGTATGCCAGTGACGTCACTGAACGGACCGAAAAACGACGTTATTTTATTAAAAATATCTGTAATCCTTTCATTTTCAAATATCTGACATAGAAAATATGATTATTGAGACAATTATTTCGAAATGGTTTTCGATTCGGCCTTCCAAAAAAAAACTTGACATTCCGAATTTTTGAAATCATGTCTGCCTTTTGTTTACTTTATTAACTGCACTCTCTCAACAAAAAAAAGCCAATCCGATTGGTTGATTTTACGTACACTACATTTTAAATTAATCTAAGTAAATAACTTTTTTCTTTTTTTTCTGACTGGTGGGTTCCTGCATGGGTAGCATGCCGCCACCGTGATACAGCGCTATCACACCTTCGCTCTTTCTATTTGCGCGCGAACGAACGATATAAAAGACTTGATACAGCCGTATCACGTGTAGCATGCTACGGCTTCTGGTAGGTCCCCAAGTAACTAATCTAAAAAAAAAATCTCTCTTGTCTGTACCACCCTCTATATCACATGTATCTAGGCTAACAAGCAATATATCATCTTGCTATTACACCGCGGTACTGAGCACTAAACGAAATAACTGCGCTAACTGTACCACTCTGATACGTGCGCATGCGGCTGGTAAATATTTCTTTTATGTTTAATTAGCATTACGCTTGCGCCGCCCGCCTGCCTGGCCAGTGATATGGAAAAATACTGTTATTTTACTAAGATGCTAGCTTCTTGGTAGTATCAGTTATAAGGAATAAGTAATTGTTTATGTATTTTTAACTGTATTCGTTTCCATTAGCACGCGTGGAATTAGAAAGGGGGTAAAAAAAGTAAGTGACTACTTTATCTTTATTTCCGGAAACCTCAAAGGGTATTATGATGGTGAGTGAGATACAGCCGTACCACGTGTAGCAAGACTAGCAAGGAAGCTGGTCTAAAGTCCACATAGATATTTTACTACTAGTTAGTACCTATTAGTCTTCTTCTTATCGTGTGGGCAAGCCCTGGTGTCAGAGTTTTTTCAGACCGCCTTACGGCCTCTGACGTGGTATTCATGTAACTACTACTACCACCAGAGATAGTAGCCGGGACCAACGGCTTAACGTGCCGTCCGAAGCACGGAATCATCTTTCTTTTCAGACAATCGGGTGATTCAGCCTGCAATGTCCTAACCAACTGGGGAAAAACGCACAAAGTGACATATCACTAGGTGTCCCCCGTGGGAATCGAACCCACGACCTCCGTGTCAAGAGCCCAAGATCTTAACCATTAGACCACGGAGGCAGTTTTAGTACCTATTAGTGAGGGGCAGGGAAACAACTTTTACTAAGAGAAGGGACCAACATTGAAATCACAAAAAAATAATCTGCTATTCTATAGAAAATGTAAATAACTAGGTACTCGACCACATGTATAGAACAGCTGATTATTTTTTCTCGATTTCAATATTGGTCCCATAGTAAAAGTTTTTCAGTTTGAATGTCTGAAGCGTACCAAGTTCGATAATATGTATAACGCATTTAACTTAACACCCTATATATCTACTTATTATGTAGGACCAACCAGCAGCCCGATAGCGCTGCTAACATCGAAGTTCTATTCTTATCTAATTTCAGTTCTAATCACATTGCAATCCAATTACTATTTCAACTGTGCTGAATTCCGCATCGCGCTAAACCCTGCGTAACTGACAGCCCTTAACGTCTGAGCGATCTGTCAAAACAAAACGGCTCTACGGCTGTCGATTAGCGCAATACCAAATTTGTCAAAAGTTATAGTTCGTACGTAAATAGTGCAATCACGGTTCAATTACCGAATATTTAGCGCGATTGTAGCCCAGCGGGGCTAGTACGCCAACCCGCGATAGCGTGATATAGCGCTATCACGCTTCCGCTCTCTTTCTATTTGCACGCGACAGAACGAGACAGAAGACTAAATTTGACAGATGGATGTGTTAAATGTGGTTGGCGTACTAGCCCCGCAGGACAACTAGCTTGCCGCCCTCAATCGTCACACCTATGAACGTTTTATTGCACAGATATGTTTTATGCAATATGTATGAAATTGTCACATCATCGTCCCATTTTTGGTTCTATGTAGAATGAAAAGTCAAGACTTTCTTTCATGAAAGAAGTAGAGGTACAAAAGTGGAAAACTTTACAGTACCTATAAGCGTATAATAAGTTTTTCATCATTATATGACGTCAACTCAGGCGAAGCGACGTAATTAGGATGTCGCTATAAAAGGACAATCTACTTGCGGCCAAAATAAATGGAAAAGTTGACATTATTTAATACGAATAATAAATTATTGTTATCCAGCGCAGTAGCAGTAGCATATGCTCACGACTATATTCCCCGAGGGGGTAGTCAGAGATATTCTGAAACCTCAGAACATCCACGTTTCACCAGTAGTACCGAAACTCTGTCCAGTGTGACGGGGGGTGAGCCCGTCGCCACTTATAATGCACAGTGGGGTCAGTGGGTACAATACATGCCTCGAAATTGAAGCATGCAGGTTTTCTCACGATGTTTTCCTTCACCGAAAAGCCAGTGGTGTTACAAATCGTAGGTACATAAATTCCGAAAAACTCATTGGTACGAGTCGGCCTGGACGGGGATAGAACCTCCCCTCCTGCACGGCAGGCAAGGTTACTCGCCACTGGACCACCACGACTATTCGGCCACGGTTATCCAGCGCAGTGATTGTATAAGGGAGAACCGTTACCTACCTATATAATTTGTGCGGACGAAGTCGCAGGTAAACTCTAGTAGAATAATTAGTAGATTAAAATTAAAACATTATGCTTAAATAGGTAAGTACTTTCATAAGTTATGTCAAGATAGACAGTCGAAGCTACGAAAGCGTCAAAAAAAATCACCGAACTCCAATTTGGGCAATTTTGTTTTATACGGTAGAAGCGTGAGGCTCAGTCTAGACATATTTAGGTACTTTATCTAAGCTTAAATATGCGAAAAATGTATCTTTGTCGCCATTGTCATTAACTCATTAGCTATCAATAACGTAAAGCCATACAGTGACGTCACGTCAGCTCAGGCAATGCTAAGTAAAGATAAGTAGAGTATATTGTCATTGAACCCAGCTATTGGTCTGATTGGTTTCTTTATATGCACTTTATGGGCACAAGAAGATACAGCACGGAACTAATAAAGTCGATCACTAGAATAAGGTTCAGAGGTGTTCATTTACTTTTTCCTGTCGACCGTACCTTCTTTTGTTCCAACGCAACGATATGTCGCTCGCTCCTTTCCATAATGAGTCCTAGGGAAGCTGGCATAGGTATTGGTTCTACCAATATTCCACAGTCGATTGTTTTTACGATTTTACCTTTTTATACAGGATGTAAGGAATAGCATCATTAACCTTTGAGTCTATGCCTTTTTACATCTCACAGGTATCAATATGCACTAGTCCTAGATCTTGGCGAGTCCTGATATTGCACCAAGGGGATAAAGCAGTGTCTTTCGTCAAGGGCATATTGAATCCCGAGCGTAACGAAGGATTCTAGGGTTAACTCTCGAGTGGAGATCAGACTAGAATCCTGAGTAAAGCGAGGGATTCAAGCTAGCCCCAAGACGGCATAGTTACTCTACTTTTCACACCTTACGAACGGAAATCTGAGCGAGGGTATTACCCCAAAGAAAAATTACTAGAAGCGGTGAGGGCTGTTAAAAGTGGTATAGAAATTAACGAGGCCTCTTCCACGCAGCGTTTCCTCTTATCTGCCATTTTTTTTATCGTCATGCATACAGGCAGTGCAGATAGTAAAGTGCCTTTACTTTATAAATGTAAAGATCTTAATTCTGATTTTTTTCAAAAATGAAGAAATAATTTAAAAAATATTAAAAAAGTCTAGCATAAATCAAAAAGCTTCGTTTGAAACATTCATGGTTTTTGTTCTCTTTATTAAAATAATAATAATATTTATTTTTTCATTTGCAGATTTAGTACCCCTGACCTTACTTATATGTTCCTCTTACCCCATTTTTGAATTTTTTTGCTCCCTTCCAAATTAAACCTTATTTTAACTGCGAGATGGTTGCATTTCCATTATGTAGTAAGATAATTTTCAAATTTATAGAGATACATGTATATAAATGTGTTTTTACTTGAAATAATCGAGTTGTATCTTGAATCTTACCCCAAATCTCGGGAAAGAGAAACACTTTGAAGATCTGGCTTTTTTGTCAGATTGTGTCGTTATTACTAGAAGAATAAATGTCTGTGTAAAAAAAATAGTTAGCCTAGTATCAAGAGCGAAACTTTGTTTCTATTGCTTTTAAAATAAAGACTATGTTTCATTGGCTGGAGCTCATAATTTAAAAAAAATTGTAAACTATGTTCCTCTTACCCCACCTGACCTTATATTTGACAATATTATACGGCTAGACCGTAGGTAGGTCCGTAGGGCTATAAGTAAGAGCTATGACTTGCCTTAGGTTAGATTTACATGACATAAGTATACTAATTGGCCATTTTCGAGCGGGTGGTGCATGGTGTGAAAATACGTAATAGATCTTGTATCAATATAATCGGAAACTTAGTTTTACGAGACTTTAATGAAATATAATCCAGCTATGCTATCGCAAAATCAATCAATCGACAGCCGAACTCAACAGCGAGATAAGAATAGTGTACATTTTTTGCTGTCCAAAGTGTACTGGTGTAACTAGATTAATAATAATACAGCACATCGACCCGGGAGGCCTGTGGCGCCCCGGGCGTCGCGTAATTACACTGTTATCGCATAGAAAATACCTACTCTGATAATGTGTATCTGAGGTAAGTTTGATAATAATTTTGGGAGTGGAAGAATGCGAGGAACTTTGATAAGTTATATGTCAAGATAGACAGTCGAAGCTACGAACGCCTCGAAAAAAATTGCAACCTGGTACAGGTGTGGTTAACTAAAGCTGGCGCGTGCCACACATTCACACATTGCTTTTGTCTCACTGCACGCATCATGAAGTTTTTCTATCTCTGTCAAACACGGACGCACTGACAGGAAAAACACGCCAGCTTTAGTTAACCGACCCTGTCAGGTCGCTAAACCCTATCCATATACTAACATCCATATTCTTATTTATTTTGTATAGTCTTATAGTTTTATTTTAGTTTTAGGATATTATGTTCATTCATTTGCATAACGTTTATATTGTTTCTGTTAAATAAATTCTATTTATTACTTTATACTAACATAGGAAAGTTGTTCCTAGTTCTTAGTACGTTAGAAGCGTGAGGTTCTATCTTGACATATAATTAATCAAAGTCGAGGAATTTGCACTGATGTTTCTGAGCAGGAGAATTTGACAAAGGGTCACATTCTCATCTTTGTCGGTTTGCGTATGCCAGAGTGAGTGCGCGAGATTTCTCTTTATTCCCACTATGAGGGTGGTGTGGTAGCTGTACCTAATTGAAATCGCTTTGAGATCACCTCATCAAGACTGAAAAATGAGAACGCCGAATCTGGGGCCGCAAATGTTGGTCGCTACGACCCTGGCGGTAAGCTATATAACGCAATATATCCTACAGTCCATCATGCACTTGTCTTTACGCACGCAAAATGACAAATACTGGACTCATTCCTGTCTAAGTGGTGCAAGTGAAGCCATTAGCATCTTGCATGCGTCATAGAAAAGTTTATAAGCTGCACGATATTGCGATATAATTTATAATGACTGTCTGTCTGTCTGACCTGTCTGTGACGACCTTCACTAGTATTAAAATCCAACCCCACTTGTTAAGTTTCCGTTAAGACAAACTAAACTAATCTCACTTTAAATTCCAATTATAGTTAATTAAGGTGCGAGCAAACGTAACCCCGCCAGGGTGAACAGTCGCGGACCGGTCCCGAAGGCAGGGTTCACATTGAGGCAATGTAGGAGACAATGCCTTATGACCAAGGGCGCAATGGTGACCTTCAGCGACTTGAGCCCTAAGGTTGGAAGGGCAGGGACCGACCTATCTGAAAGACGTCCCTATGCGCAAACAGATAAATTTACTGTTCTCTATTCTAATAATTGGTTTGGTTATAGATATTTTCTGAGAGCGAAAAAAAATTCTAACGGTTGTGGAAAATTATTTAATTTCCTACCGAAGGATATGTTGCACTCTGTTTTTTTATTTGTACATACTTACATGATAAAAAATTTTTAAGAGATATAGGTACTTACTTACCAGATATTCGATATAAGTAAAGAACAACTAACTACGTTTAACGTCATATTATAAGGGTGTGCGTTACATACTTACATGCTTCAGACCACAAAACTGAAATACTTTCACTATAGGAATATAGAAATAGTGAAAAAATGATGATTTTTTTGTTCGCTATTTCAATGTTGGTTCCCAAATAACAACTAAAAGTTGTTCAGTTTGGTCTGAAGCAGCTCCGTATGTATCGCATTTAAGGTTACACCCCATATGTATAGGTAGAATTATTTTGTTAACTACCATTTAGTTTTTGAACTTTGACATAACAATTTCTTTCACTAGGTACTCGTATACTTGATGTAGAGTCACTCAATAATAAATTTTTTAAACTCATAAGGGGGTGGTTTAGACCGTCAAACTGAACAACTTTCTCTATGGGACCAACATCGAAATCGCGTAAAAAATCATTTCATATCCCATACCTACATATTTTAGCTCTAGTCGATTTGTAGAGTATAGAACATACATTTTTTTTCGCGATTTCGATATTGGTCCCATAGTGAAAGTTGTTCAGTTTGATGGTCTACACCACCCCCTTAAATGTTTATTTGTAGTTTTGTAACACCTTGTATACGTCATAAAAAAAGAAAGCTGTAAATGACTAAAGAACATCCATTATCCTAGGTACCTATATTTCATAACATGTTGTGGTTTTTTGATCTTCATATTACCTACATTCTAACTTTGGTTTAGGAGAGGTCAGACCTATTGTTAATATTCCTATCCTATAGCGAATACTGCAATATTTGGGCTTATGACGTGTATTACCTATAAGGAAAATCATTTCCAAAATTAGAATAAGGCTTGTAGGTATGAAATGACGAAGTTTCTTATGCCTGCAATGACGTGTGTGAAAATATACGAGATGTATGAAGTCAAGATAAGATAACGTACGATAATATGATATCTAATGAATCATGAGTCAGTTAAAATCTCTAAGAGCTATGTGCTAAGCTAATGTATACAGTAGTAGGTTATTAAATTATTTTTCACTTCCTGAGATTGTTTTTGTGGTATCAATAAAAATGTCCATGGATAAATTGTCTCTACCAATAAATACGCAATATAGCACCGAAAATGATCGTTTGTTGTACATAAATGAACATTGACTGCACAAAAAGATGATCAATTCAAAGTATCAATAGGTACTTCGAAGATAAAACGCAAATAAGTCCGTGGGTCCTAAATATAACATTTCAATTAACGTTACAATTCCAGAAAGAAGAAGAATGAAGTCCATAATAATTATTGGCTATTACGATCAAGTTAATAAAAAGTTATTAATCTTAATTCATAATGTGATAGATAGGTAAGTAAGTAAATTATTTATTCAGAATAACAACAACAAACATATTATTACATATAAGCAACATTGCGACAAAAAAAACTATCTGGAACCTAATTAAGTTATTTCACAGATCGTTATCTTATCTGTATAAAGTTATGTAGGTAACCTAATAGGTACAATACCTACAAAGTACGTTTTTAAAAGTAAAACCTGAAAATAAAAATAATATATTAATGATACCTACTTAGCATCGTGGATCTGTTGTGATGTGACTATAGTAAATAGAATGATGGGAAATTTCTTTTAAGTAGAGTTTGAATTCTCTAAGTAGAGCCATAACAATAATTTAGAATTATTCTATGGTAGAGTCTTTTAAAATCATTAAATATGGTACCATAAAGAGACACAGTAACTTTGGATAGAGCAAAACATGCGTGTAACATTTGTGATGTTTCTGACCACCCCGAATGGGATTATAGTCGTGAGTTTATATATACAGGGTGTTTCATAAGTAACAATACATTTTAAAACTCTAAAGGGGGTTGTTTAGACCGTCAAACTGAACAACTTTCTCTATGGGACCAACATCGAAATCGCGAAAAAAATAATTTTATATCCCATACATATTTTAGCTCTAGTCGATTTGTAGAGTAGAATATATAGAACATACATTTTTTTTTTCGCGATTTCGATATTGGTCCCATAGTGAAAGTTGTTCAGTTTTATGGTCTACACCACCCCCTTAAAGGTTTATTTGTATTTTTGTAACACCTTGTATAATGTAACTATTTTAGTAATTAACTATTACACATTTAAGATCTATTATGCTTTTGAGACCTTGTCTAAGTTTTTGCTTAATTTTATTTTAAAGTCATTTAGAGACTTCAACCTTCGAATGTTGGTTCACTTTTTATCAGCGCCTCTGTCGTGTGGAGCTCATTAAACTCTATCAACATCCAATTACGGGCGGCACAGACGATTTTGAATCGTATTTGCCGTACACGACAAGAATAGTAATTAGTCAGACTGAGGTAGACTTTACAATATTCTTGGATCGAATAGGTTCTACATAGAGTGGCTGAGACGAGCATTTTGAGAATATAGGATCAGCCTAAAATCATTCAACGCCCAAAGTATGAATGTCACGGCGTGATGACTGACGTCGTCGGCGTCGGCGTCGGCGGCGGCGCGGGCGATGGCGGGCGGGGCGGGGCGCGGGGCGCGGGGGCGGCAGATTCGCGAGGAGGCTTCCGCGGGCGGGGTCAGCGACCGCGTCCCCCGCGCGGCGGCGGGCGCGCCAATGTCAGGGCCGGTGCAGCCGCGGTCAGCTGACGTCTGGCGGCGCGCGGGGGCCGCGGCTCCAGCCCAGAGGTGCAGTCGAGTCCCGATCGTCTACGGAGACGCACGCCTCTCCGGCCCGCGGAACGCGCTATTTATAGGAAAACATCAGGCGGGCGGCGCCGCGCGCTACTCTGGCGCCAGGGCTGTCCTCATCTAGTCAGGTACCTGAAGTAGCGCGCGATGCCTCCTCCGACTGCGACCGAACGCCTGGAGAATAATGGAGAGCAGCCGCCGCACGCCCATTGTACTTCATCAGGTGCTCTGGTGATGATGGTTCCAGGCGCTTGTTGGAGTACACTTACCGTGTCGGCGGTGATCGTCACGGGCTGGGGCGGGACAGTGGCCGGGACCGGGACCGGGACGGAGCAGGAGGAACACGTGGTTTAGTGAGCACGTGGCGGAGGCGGACGCGTCGGTTCCACCGGAGGAGCCGCCAGGATGCCAGAAGGTACGTACGAGTCGGTACGTGGGCGTGGAGACAAAGAGTCGCGGTGAGTCACGCGTTAATCACGGCGGCGGTTGATGACCGCTGCAGGCTGCACCTCACCCCCTCGCTTCCACACCCTCGCACCTAAAATCGCACATACATGCCCACATTTGCATTGGTCATCGAACTCCACACCGAAAGCACAGAGGATTATATTGTACAGAGCAACAGCTTCATAGGAGCTTCGATTACATTAGCCTATTCTTGTAGGGCTGTCTAAAAGGAAATAAATTTAATTGAAGTATGAAGGATAATGTTTTATAATATGTAGGTATATTGTTTTTCTTTTTTGTTGTTGTTGTTTGTTGTGTTATTTATTATTTGTTATTTAGTTGAATAAAATGAGTTTAAATTAAAAAAAACGTTGCCGCCCGATCCGCCGCTTTACGCGGGTGACTCAAAAATTGACTTACCTGTCACGATCTTTGGGGTAGGTATATGAAGAAGGAGATGTTTGTGTTCCTCCTCGTATTATTAAAGCAATAATTAATCATTTCGTTTAATATTATTAAACTACTTTTAAACATGCTCGAGTAAAATGAACGATAATAATATCTCACACTTTAAATTCACATGACATGACGTTCTACAATGACAGTGACGATCAAACAGAAAATAATCCATAGACATATTATTATTAACAGAGGTCAGTGGCTCCAATCTCTTTCCGAAAGGAAGAATGGACAATATCTCACACATTAAATTCACACCCTCGTTACGCCGTAACCACTCGAAGCATAGCCAAAGTGTCCCCTCGGCCTCGTTCGTGAGCCCCGTAGGTGAACGCGCACACAATCATACTGCGCATGTAGTGATGCGCCGCTTTTGCGAGGTTGTTTGAAGCTGTAACTCTGTACAATATAATCCTCTGTGCCGAAAGATCTCTACAAAAGCAGCTCAAACTGGTTTTCGTATATTTTTTGACAGCCGCCGGCCGCCGCCGCCACCGCCGCCCCGTTTTCCTGTACGATTCTCGTGAGTCTATAAAACTGCTGTGTATTTTCAGCTTTATCTTGAATTAATTGAATCATTACAGACAAAACATGCTTTGTAATGAATATGCAGACAGGTGCCTTGAAAAATGCCAAGAAAAAGGTTCAAGAACACATTGTGTGTCGTCACGCGTAGCGTCGCTTTATATTTTCACCAGATTCATATTCGCGTCACTATCGAATCAAGCCTCAAGGTGATTTGCGTCATTTTTGTGAAAACGATCACGATATGAACGGTTTGCGAATTGCGGACCGCGATTTTGCACCTTTTCTTTTCACATTAAAGATATATTTGCTGTGGTTTATTAAATAAATGGGTAGGATGTCTTCGGCCCGATATAAAATGCAAACAGCCAATAAAAATACAAGTCTCGGCTGGATGACTCACAGGAACGCGTCTAATTGTTGAAGTGAACGTAAAAAATCTTCGTGTTAGGTTTCAAATTAAAGTGAAGCGAAATCGAGTAGCACTTTGTAATGTTTGTCTAAAAAACTTGACAGGCACGCTTTATAGACCGGCAAAAAAAGGTTAAAACTTATTTAACACTTTCACTAAAGTTTTTCTTTATGACAATTACTTTGTCGATCTAGTTCTGTAGTCATATCACAAAGGAATCTTAAATGTCGCAGCGTACCATTCATTTAAGATTAAAAAGGTTCTGTGTACGCTGATTCAGAAGTTACTGAATATTTTAGGCGTTCAATTTGGTTTTTGTGCGAGTATCTTAGCGGTTAAAACATTTTTTATAGTAACGCGACTCGGTTGCTACGTGGTCTTTCCAAGATCTCTTTCATTATAATTTAGGTTATTAACTTATTTGGCGTCTGGCGTCTTTAGAATATGTTCGTTAGAAATTACTTTTCTGTGTTGGGAAAGTGGGCGAGATAAGAGGTCAATAATGTTGTTTTATCAGTAAAAAGTAACTTATAGTCTGAAGGTTTCCACTGCAGGGCAAAGGCGTCTCACGACTAAGGGCGAGAGAGATTGGGTCATACACCATTGGGTGGCCCAAGGTGTTGCGGTGTTTTATAATTATAGTGCACAAAAAAACTGAAATCACATGTTGCGGCAGGCAAGTATTGAAACTTAGTCATTCGAAGGACATCGAATTATTATTAGCCCAGTTATCCAGAAGACAGAATCACCATAGCACAGCCAGACCAATGTATCTCTTCCTGGCAATTGTTCAGCAGCTATAGGGAATTGTCTTTTAGTGAACCACCATTCGATAGGTGCACGCTATCCCAAATTTAGAAAAAATTGTACCAAAAAGGCCTCTTCTTGTTGACTTCGGACCCATGTAGGCATGCCTCTCAAAGGATCGCGTCTCGGTGGGCCCGTGCATCTTTCTTGTACTAACATAATAATAATACATGACGCTTGTTCAACCACACTTTATAATTAAAAGTAACATAAAATTTTTAAAAGAATAATTCTAATTTAAGGACGTAATATGCAGTAAATTGTATTCTTTTGTCAAACAATGAACGTAGAGGAGTCTAAATCACTCGCATTAGCTATATAATCTCTAATTATATTAATTAAAATAATGTGAAATTGGTTGAAAAGTACAATTAGACAAAGAAATACGTTTTAAAAGACATCTATCTGATTTCTTTTAAAACTTATTTCTCTGTTAGGTACTATTGTTATTTTTTAACCACTCATGTATCTTCTATGTACTTGTACAGGATGGTACATTAATTTATTGAAAACTAAAGATCTACCATTAGGCGTTATAAAATTAGGTTCAACGGTCACATAATTTGTGTGCAATTTTTTATTTTATCCTTTGAAGATGGACTTGTAGTAAGATGTCTAAACAATTGTCTTGAAAATTGAACTTGGATATATTTTCATCATAAAAATATTTACCCTTTGTGGGATTCGAACCCACGATTCAGGGCTCAGCAGGCATGTTCACTTCCAACTGAGCTATCTGGCAGTCAAATTTATCTTGTTTCAAAACTATAGGTAGATCACATATTTTATTCGTTAATTCAGTAATAATTTCACGACCCAATTTTTTCAATTTTTGTTGGATATTTTTTTATGCTTATGACTCTATTCCCCGAAGGGGATAGTGAAAAACACCGAATTTAGGTACCAAAACTTTTTCTAGGGCGACAAATATAAAATGACAGTGAATAAAATTAGGGTAAAACACCTACACGAGAATTATGAAAAGAAAATCGATGAACATTATTCGCAGAAGTGCTAATGGTCCGGTTGTTGGGGTAGACAGACATACAGTTTCATTACTTTAATGGGTGATTGTACTCATTATACTGAACCACTTTCCCAAAGGAACAAAGGAAAATTGGAAAAAAATAAAACTTACATCGGTAGGTATAGGTAAACTAACCTAACCTTACCTTCTTTCCTATAGATTTCTTAGGGAAAGTTGTTCTGTATCATGGGTACAATCACCCTTTAAGGTAATGCAACTGTTGAATATCTTAAAAATTTGCTAACACAAGACACTTCGCCCAACTTTAGTCATTCCAACTTTACCTACTCCGCGTCATCTCCCAAGTGAATCTAGTTGCATCTGTTGCCGTAGATCGCGAGTCTTGACACATTATTATCAATAGCAGCGTTTAATATAGCTCTTCCAAGAATCTGAATGCTACGTTATTGAGGAAAGTCAGTGATCCACGCCGGGTTCAGGAGTGAATCACGCGCAGCGGTTTTGTTGCCATATGAAAAGTAATTGCTAATGCTTTGCCTGACTATAAATAAATGTAGTCTTTATTTTACATGGATGTTCTGAGGTTTCAGAATATCTCTGACTACCCCCTCGGGGAATATAGTCGTGAGCATATGCTTATTTTACTAGAGGCTCGTCTGTACATGCATGCCACTAAATAAGCAGCGAAGCCGTATTTTTGGAAACTTTAAATTCAAATATCTACTGATTGTACTCAATACTCAAATAATTATTGTATTGCGTTTCACGATGGTACGAATTGTATCCACCGTTTGAAAGAAACAAAAACTAATCTCTACGTTTATTGAAAACTCTATCTAAATCGGTCATATTATATGTTACTAGTGCATTATAACCAGAATTCCAGCCAGACAGACAGATAAATAGACAAAAATATGACAAAATATATAATTTGTAAAATAATATTTAATGTAGAGTAATATACAAGGTGTTTCATAAGTAAGAATAAATTTTTGAAACTCTTAAGGGGGTTGTTAAGACCGTCAAACTGAACAACTTTCTCTATGGGACCAACATCGAAATCGCGAAAAAAATAATTTCATATCCCATACATATTTTAGCTCTAGTCGATTTGTAGAGTATAGAACATAATTTTTTTTTTCGCGTTTTCGATATTGGTCCCATAGTGAATGTTGTTCATTTTGATGGTCTACACCACCCCCTTAAAGGTTTATTTGTATTTTTGTAACACCTTGTATAAGTATAATCATCATTGTCATATTTGCAATCATGGTTTCCAAAAATTGTATTTTATGTTATAGATCTTACCTAGATATAGATCTAATCAAATCCGCCGCGTTCCGAATCGGAACGAAAAAAGATTTGACTTCTAACTCCTATATTGAATCAATTATTTTGAGTTTGCGTTTGAATCAACAATATTTTATATGGATAGACGCCGAGGTGATTCCATTTCGTTTTATAAATGTTGGTACGGAACACTAATAAATAAGAATTAATCAAAATCCCCTAGTGGTGCCTAATTGCCGACCTACTAACAGAATTTTATTTTTCTAAGCTTTTAATGGAAAATGTTTGCATAATTACTCTTGCTAAGAGCTTTTACACAGATTGTGGGGTGAAAAAACATAGTAATGGATACTTTTAGGTATCTACTATACAATAATTAAAATTGTTCACAATAATGTATAGTACATGCTAGTTACAATAAAATTATAAATCAATTCTATTTAGCTCAGACAATACATGAATACATTTCTATTTTACAATTAGATAAATCAGATTTAAAGTAATTTTTACGAATACAATTTTAAAATTAGATAAGTAGGTACCTAAGTAATATTTTAACTCCATTTTTCCGAATTAAAAAATTAATCTCTTAGGTAATAAAAACACGGTCTTTCTCAATATGCCAAAGGATTTTTAAGGGTATGATCAGACCATCAAACTGAACAACTTCCTCTATCGGATTACATCGAAATCACGAAAAAAAGTAATAAAGCAAGGGAACAGCAGATTTTTCTCGCTATTTCGATCTCAGTCCCATAGAGAAAGTTGTTCAGTTTGATGATCTGATCATCCTTTTAACTACCGGCAACATATTATGAAAGACCCTGTATTACACAGAAATAATAAACTATTAATAATACTGTTTTTATATGATGCAAAAATATTGCGCTACGCTACGTAGCCATTAGTTTGCTACGCAGCGTAGCGCAATATTGTGCTACGCGGCGTAGCTGTAGTGATGTCAACGTATGATTTTCAAGCTTAGCTTTAGATTAATTTTTCGAAGGCATTTATAGGTTTACACTGACAAGAAGAGGTTAGCATTATTTACGCTGAGTGCGAGTGAAAGAGGAATACACCACTGCTTACTGTCGTCCACCTCCAGTAACACCGAGAGTGGTAAGGTCAAAGGTGAGGTGTCCTTACTGTACATATACGTTTTTTTTTCATAAGTACTCTTTGTTATACTGTTAATATTTAGTTAATTAATTTCATACAGTAGATATGATGATCACAGAACGAACATACTACTTAAATATTGCGTAGTAAACCTACTACCTATACCTACTTATTTATTGCCTAGTATAGTCATAATATTGTACCGATCTTGAAAATATATATAATCGGAAAGACAATCAGAAGATGCGTATTCGAAACTGTTGGCATATAATAAAATTAAATAGAAATCTTTCCAGGGGTTCCGAAGTTCTTCACCATAAATATTAACGGTTTTTTTACTTAAAGAGTATAAGTACAGACAGACCTACTTCTTTAATTTTTAGGGTTCCGTACCCTATGGGTGCCAACGGTACCCTATTATTTAGCCTACGAGCGACGTCCGTCCGAGCCTTCGTCTTAAATTTATCTTATGAACCGTAATAGGTAACCGGTTGATCACATAACATGTGTATTAAATTGAATTTGCAAACAGAGTAAAAAAAATTAAAAATTAAGGGGTTTCCGGGATACAGGATTAACGTACTTTTTTCAACGCTCTATCATAAAAACGATAACACATACAGGCGTCAAACTTGGTATGATTATAGTGCAAACCATAATTATACAGGGTGTAAGGAAAAGTATCATTAACCTTTAAACCACAGACTCTACCCATCAAACTGAACAAATTTTACTATGGGAGCAAAACGATCAGAGAAAAAAAAATCAGCTGTCACATATGATTGCATACAGTAGGTTTGCAGTTTAGTATGGGACAGCTGACTTTTTTTTTGCGCTGACAGGTTTGCTCTCATATTAAAAGTTGTTCAGTTTGATGGGTAGAGTATGTGGTTATTGATACTTTTCCTAACACCCAGTACACTAGTATTAACCATAGTTTGAGTCCCGTTCGCGCTAAGGGTCCCGGAGAAAACACAACGTTTGTTGTAAGTAGGTATATTGTTTGGCCAGTTTTTAGAACATATTCTAAGCATTTTTTTAGGGGAATAAATAATCGCATGTTAGCAGATTTGCGACACAACATTCTAGTTCGGCAAATAAAGGGGTTCGACTGGTTCGAGGCTCGACATTGAAAATAGAGACACCTACTGATCTATATTATGTTAGGGTTCAATCTAAAGAGGGGAGATCAAACAACAGTGGTCGGCGCCATTCAACATCGCCTAGGAATGTTAGAAATCGACGGACAGAGAAATCTATCCAGTCTTCTTTTTATTCGAATTCTTTTGCTCATGCGACCGAAACAAAACATCTGAAGTCTTGCGATATGTAGTCCAATTGATGATTGTTTGTTCCGGTTTCTCTTTTTTTTCAGCTTGTTTTATAGTTGGCTACAAAACAATTAGCACAGTTTTGTTATAGCTTTACATTCTTTTTAGACATAAGGAAGAGAAAACAATTTGTATCGTATAGACACATAAGGTATATACAGGGTCCGACTTAGGGCCTGTTTCACCACTTCTAGGTAAGTTCTTGTTAGCTTATCCGACAGATAGTTTGACATATTTTGTATGAAATTATGTCAATATATCTGTCGGATAAGCTAACAAGAACTTACCCAGAAGTGCCCTTACAGGCCCTTAATATACCGTTTTTAAGGAGATCATCAAATCATCAAACTGAACAACTTTCTCTATTACATCTAAACTACAGTCCTATTCCTACTCGATCCAAATGTATGTGACAGCACTGACAGCTGATTTTTTTTCGCGATTCAGATGTTGGTCCCGCAGTGAAAGTTGTTCAGTTTGATGGTCTGATCATCCTCCTAAAAAGCCATCAGCATATTACGAAGGACCCCGTATTCTATACGCACTCTCCGTTATTCAAATCTATTTACATAACCGAACATGTTACAATTAACTATTACTTAGATCTGGTTCTGTCGATCGTTCACAACGGACATCTAGATCCGTTATAAAATCACCGTGAAGAATGCCGTAGTGGCGGTTATTATTTTATTAAGTAATATCAAGTAAATATCAATATCACAGCGAATTCGTACTCTGAGTGTTAATAGGTGTTCTAAATGGGTAATTTATAAAAAAATTAATATAGTTTTAATCGTATCACAATTCGTATGAATATTGTTGTTAGCTTACATGTTGTATTGGGCCGATTTTTTATTAGATAAATCGTACCTAGCTATATACAGGTAAAAATGTACGTAAGTATGTATATTCATAATTTGGTACAGTTATCTAGTTCTGCTAGAAAAAGCCTACATCTCATTATCTCAAACAAACCAAATAGGCAATTACAATAATAAAATCGTATTTTCTCCTACCAAAAAAAACAAGAATAATCAAGACATAAAATAACGCTTTTCGGCAACGACTCTATGGATTCAGAAAAGTTGTAGGACGTCTCGAGGTTAGAAATAATAGAAAAATCCCTCCGTCACCCTCTGGTTAGGTATGCAGGGAGGACGCCCTCCGAGGGAGGGACGAGGGCCGACCTTCCTCAACGACCTTCGAGAGCTAAGGTCAGGTCCGGCCGTAGCAACAGCGAACGACTCGAGATCACGAATTGTTTCTCAATCGACTCGTCGAGACAGTGTCGAAATTGGTAATTTATTTTAGATCGAGAATGTATTTTTAGGTTAAATAGGGGATTATTGGTTTTACCATATTCTTTAATACATGTGATTTATGAATAATGTACTACTATTTAGTATAATTAGGTGTTATTAGGTATTATTAGTAGGTACATAGTTATATTCCAAATTTTGCCGGAGTCTGAACTTTCGAATAACAAATTCTGCGTCAGTACAATTTTGTTTGCTTCTAGCAATAGATAGAAAACAAGAACTGGATACACAGTAAAACATTAGACAATTTTGGTCTGATTTAACAAGTTTTCTGTCACCGGAACAATACTAAAACAAAAGTGTCGTAAGACATTCGGACATCCTTTGAATCTGCAGTTTATGGAGCGTTGATTGTCAATAGATATGAATATTTTTAGTTAAAGGACGAAGGAAGAAAAAGGTGGAAGTCATTGCTTCTTTGCCCTAAGCACCACTGTTCGAATTATCAAGTAGAAACCTCGCTTATTATTCGATCCTTGACGAGGACTCAAGTAAAGTCCTTCTTTGACGTCATCAGTGACCTATAAAGCATTGGCAACTATATCAAAACCTTTTAGTTTGTTAGGAGAACAAAAGAAGTCTACTGTAAACGTGCCATGAAATTCCATCGAAGCTAATCCTACGCATAAAATCGATGTATTTTAGAAACAAGATAACAATGAGGAGCTATTTAAAAAATCTTTCGATGTAGATGCCAATGCTTTATAGGTCACCCGTGACGATTACGCGGGGCAGTGAGAGGTGGGGGGGAAATACGTCTAAATAGTAGATTACACCGAGGGCAGGAAAGTAAGAAAGGTCTCAGATCTCATGTAATTCGGCTTCGCCTCGGTCAACAAACATGTGATCTGAGGCTTTCTTATTTACTGCCCGAGGTTAGTAGCTATACTATTTTTCTCCTCGACGGAGGTGGAAAGCGGCAACTTCATTTAGCGCAGCGGGACGAGACTTGACGCTCTCCGTCCGGAGGGGAGAAAAGGAAATAACGCATCCATGTGAAATGAACGTCTACTAAATCTCTGATGGTCTCTCTAAATTAATGTGTATGCGCTACTAAGTAAATGTAATATACACTAGACATTAGTTTATTCAGTCTTCTCTTTCTTTACCGCTAAAAGATAAAAAAAAATATATAGGTACATATAAATATCTTGATTCCTGGGCATGACTTGGTCTGAATGTGATAGTTCATACACAAGTAGGTAACCAATAGGTGCATTAATAATGTATAATTATTTCAATGCAGTCTGCTCAGCTTCCCACTACTGGGTAAAGGACCTTTCTTTCACCAATTTTGTATGCAAATTATTGGCAGCTCTTCGGGAAAGCATCATAGTTGTCTCTGCTTTTTTTTGGGTCCGTTGCGATTTTCCTGTGGAATTTCCATTACATGTCAACATTATAAGTACTTACACATTATAAGTATGTACGTTTAGTTTGAATAGCCATGTACCCGCCTAGCGTCCTACAGACATGGAATTTCTTTGAACAGTTGTCGATGTCGGATAATCCGGTATGAATCCGGCATAAACCGGATCATTCAGCAGCGAGTTCTGCGTCGCGTTAGCGATACATAAATAGCAAATACCTACTGGTATTTACTGGAGCAGCTCTCTGTATCAAACGGTAAGGGATTTTATATCCTTCAAAATAATACATACTATTCTATTCTATTTTTATTTTAAAAATATGGCTGCCATCTTTGGTTAATGATGATTTTGCCAATGTCGAGTTTTTATAGCAAAAGTGCTTGACGTTGTACGGTTATATTGATATTTTGGTGACTTCAAGGGTTGTTCTTATAAAAGAACAATATCCTGAGCCACCACTGGAGTTCCACTGTAGGCCGGGGATGGGGCAACCGACGCGCACGTGACCGCCCAATAGCAGACCCACAAAGCAACTCCAGTAATACATAAAATGATATCGAAAGCCTTCGAAAGCATTCGTTTACTCTTTTAAATGCATCATTATTATCATCTGTTCCACTGCAGGGCATGGACCTATCCAACAAGAGGATTCGTGCGGGATACTAAAGCGCATCGCACACAGAATGAGTCGAGGCGGAGTCGAGGCGGCGTCGAGTCACGAGCGCGCCTTGGCGACCTTGACATACGGTCGATAATTGTATACCAAGAATCCGAGCGGCGCGCCACTCGGTTTGGTATGATATACAATTACCGACCGTATGTCAAGGTGGTGTAAGAGCTCGGTGGCGCTTTGCGGTGACGTATGGACTCTCAATCATGAGGTCCGGGTTCGAATCCGCACGGACAACATGCCACGTACCAATGAGTTTTTCTATCTTATGTACGTATTACCGACTGCTCTCAAACGGTGAAGGAAAACATCGTAAGGAAACCGGCATATGCAGAAGATGAAATTCAGATGCAATCCGCATTGGGCACGCGTGGTGGACTAACGCCCAAACATCCTCCTAGAGGGTAGACCTGTGCCCTGCAGTGGGACGTATATAGGCTGATGATGATGATGTCAAGGTAGCAAAGGCGCGCGCCCGCGCCTCGACGCTGCCTCGACTCCTTCTGTATGCGATGCGATTTACGCATCAAAATTACATTTTCAACGTATGCAGGATTCACGATGTTTTCAATTCGATTACATTTTACCACTTACTTACATACTTTTTTTACTTTGTCTTTTCTTCACCTTTAATGCATTCTTCTTCTTGTGGTGCCATCTCCTATCGTAGGTTGGCTATCATTAGGACTATTCGGACCCTGGAGTCTGCAGTCCTGAATAGTGAGGTGGAGTTCATATCGATCGAAACATTCACACAGGTTTTTAAGCCAGGACGTCCTTCTTCTACCAGGCATTCTTTAATTTTTTATTTTTTTATTTTATTTTTATTTATTAGGATCAACAACAGCATATTGAACTTAGCTAAATTACAAGAGTCTTATACATAAGTAGCCAATAAAAGTTGACCGCGATGTATTACACAGTAAGTGGAGTTAACATGAGCATGCATTATCAATTCATTACTACCCCAGAGGGGGGCAGTCAGAAACACTATGAGACAACTTATAATAAAAGTCGGTAAGCAGCACTGATAATTATACGATCTGGATAGCAGTAAATACATAAATATGTAAATATAGAGGGAACAATATAACTACATAAATTGTACATACATAGATAATATAATATATATTTAAAGAAGAGAGAAAAAGATACTTATTGAGGGAAAAAAAAAACATAATATGTACAGACCTGGTTGCATTATTAACTTTAGCTATAGGGGGATAATATTTATAAAATGTCCTTGAATGCAAGCAAAACATTAAAAATTCTCGAACGAACGAAAAACGGTAAGACAGCATTCGATGACGTCTGGTAAGCACGTAAGCAGGTAGAACACTAATCATTACAAAGTAACTCCTGCACCATGTTCCTAAAATTACTTTTAGAGCCAATAAAAATGTCAACGTTACTGTACGATGTATTGTAGGTTCTAACAACTCGTGAAAGAATACTATTTTGTCCATAGTTAGTCGAGTGAAATGGAGAATGCAACAAGGTGGTATGTCTTGTGCGTTTTTTGGGTGTATTAAATGATACACTAGCAATGCATGCTTGGTCCTAAATTTTAGTTATAACATTGACATACTTACTTTTTTTTTTAAATTCTATTTCATTCAAACTTACGACTTCCTATTTAGCTGGCTCTAGAAGGTATCGTAGTTCTCAGCGAACATAATAATTATTACCTATTCGAATTTATAGAACATTGATGGTGTATTCAGTCTAAATCCTCAAGAAACATTTTTTTAAAGTACTGCTCTAACCGACCATTGGAGAAAGCCTAATCTCCATTTACCGACGTTGTTAGTGAATTACACGCATAGATTTATAACTAATGGATCCATAACCTCCTTACAAGCATGGAAACACGAAAATTGCCCATAGAGACAATACCTTTTTCCAGCTTCCTGATCTTCTTCTATCGAGTCGATGACAACTTATTTTAAATCTTTCCAGCCCAGTGTTTCGCCATCTTTCCAGCTTCCTAATTACACGACTCAAATTAGTATAACATTTGGCATTTGTGAGGTGTGAAAGAGTGACTTATGTAAAGTCCAGTCATACTAATTCGCAATGGGAACAACGCTGTCCCGCACTGTATGACGCGTAGTTGAAGAAACTATTGTACTGGATAATCAGGATACATCTAGCTAACTCATCTAGCTTATAACGAGAGTACAAAGACCCATAATGGACACCTACGTTGTGTTCTGACTGTTCCAGGCCAGGCCTTTTATTTGATACTGTTCTCCTGATTATCAATAGGACTGTCCTACTTGAAAAAGAATTATAAGTAAATTCGGTAAGTGATCAATTGCGTCATGCGCTATTTCCAAGTCTTGGGTTCGAATCTCGGTTCAATCATGAATGTTATACCCTATGTAGGTATTATGTTTGCGTTCGTTGTTGTCTCATTACGATAAAAAATGCCTTGGTGAGCTGCAGTTTGGGGTCAGAACTATGTATGTGTCTACGAGAGTTACATATTTATTTCAGTGTACAAAAAAATATTCAGTTTCTTGAGTAAAAAGCCGTGGTGGTCCAGTGGCGAGTAACCTTGCTTGCCGTGCAGTAGACTATGGTTCGATCCCTGTCCAGGCCGTCTCGTACCAATAAGTTTTTCGGAATTTATGTACGATTTGTAAAGCCAGTGGGGCTTTTCGGTGAAGAAAACATCGTGAGGAAACCTGCATGCTTCAATTTCGAGGCTTGTATTGTACCCACTGTCTATAACAAGTGGCGACGGGCTCACTCAACGTCACACAGGACAGAGTTTCGGTACTAGTGACACGTGGATGTTCTGAGTTTCAGAATATCTCTGACTACAACCTCGGGGAATATAGTCGTGAGCATATGCTTCAGTAAACTCAGTAAGCACAATATTTATTGTGATAAAGCGTATTGTATTGTATTTATAACACGGCGTTGTTACACGTAGCGATTAAGAGTGCCTGGCGACAAATAGTCGGGTTCACCTCAGATCGACCGGCGCTGTCCTCGCGACCTTCAGTTCCCTTCTGAGCGAAAACCTTAGGGCGTGGGCCTAATGTGAGCGGCGAGCTACCTGTGGATAACAGCAGTAAGTTATAGCCTGTGGGATCCCACTGCAGGGCGCCTCCGCTCACTTATAATGCCGAGAGGAAGTAGGCTATACTCCACCACGCGGGCGCTGTTGACAAGTAAGTAGTCAACTTGCAGTCAGAGATTTTCAAGACCACCATCTGACGAAACTATCCAGGATCAACTATGGTTAACTGGACAAAATTAGCTGAAACTCAGACCATCAAACTGAACAACATTATCAATGGGACCAATATCGATATCGCACTAAAAAAAAAATCAGCTACCCCATACGTTTGAGTCCAGTTATGTTTGCAGTTTTGTATGAAACCGTTTTTTTTCGCGATTTCCATATTTGTCCCATAGAGAAAGTCAGTTCAGTTCTGTTTCAGTTTGATGATAGCTAATTTTGTTGGACCTTGTATTTAATTTATCCTCATTTATCAGCAATCTACATTGTAATTTCTGCCCCAAATATCTACTCCTTATTGCTTGATGTGATGCTTATAATAATTTGCTATTATATTTCAGGGGTATCTACACCTGCTATCTCTGGAACACACGTCTCATCCATCTTACTCGTGATTCATTCTAATCAGAGAAATCGCCATCTGTTTCATAGTTTCAGATACACTACGCTACCTCGGACTAATGGAACGAATATCTAGGTACGTTTTACTTTAGTAAGTACCCCTTCCTCTGTCACTTATGTACACAGACTTAAAAGACGAACCAGACGTAATCTCGTCTAATCATGAGTGAAGCACCCATTTCTTTTGTGTGCGTGCTGTCACGCTTCTAGGGTACATAAGGTGACGGGTTGTAGCACCTACGCCTCAAGCTAGTGCATCTGTGCGAGTGTAGGTCCCTTGTAGAACAAACGAGATTGTATTACCTTGAAGGCTTCACAGTTGCGCTTTTTAGTGCAATATTCGGACCGTATTTCTTTCAAGTCCGTGCTTATGTATTACTATTTTTAAAGAAAAATCATCATCATCAGACTGTTTACGTCGCACAGGGCACAGACCTACCCTCGAGGAGGGTGTAAGGGAATCAGTCCACCCAATGCCCAATGCTAATTGGTAAATTTCACGTACGCATGAGAATTTCTTCTTCAGTGAATGCAGGGTTCACGAAGGATCCTTTCTTTTTTATATATATTTTAATAGTAACTTCCAAAATAATCTTTGTATACACCACTAGATAGAGATAGTTAGCAAAATTTTAAGGGTGTAGCGTATTCAGAAAATGATACTAATCAACTTTCTTTATGGAACATGGGTCGAAAAACGAAAAAAAAATCAAAACCGGTCGATAGATGCAAATTTAAGACGCTGTTATCCCGTCGAGGCCGTTTTTTGAACACGAACGAAAGTGTTTTAAACTGTGTTTTAAAGTCTGAAAACCAATTATGTCTTATTTAAGGATCTGGCTGATAGGCGACCGTTCTCAATTACACGATTAGATTAAGTTTAATAGATAGAAAAAAATCCCAAAGTTACCCCTTTTTGTTATGTTTTTCAATTCTATGATTAAACTGCTGATATTTAACTTTTTATTCTTGTACTTAACTAAATACATTAAATATTTCTAGTGAACTCCGTAGAATTTTGAGCTTAGAAACACCCATGAGTAAAGATATTGATGAAAAACACGTTTTTTTGCGATCCTGCTTTCAATTGGAGCGGGATGGCTAATTGTAAACTTATGCTTGCAAGAAAGAGACGCTTGCACTGGAATAACCTGGCCTTAATAAGACCGTAATTTCAGTGTTTAATTTTATTACATTTTACAGCAGAGTTTGAAAACAAGCACACGTTCCAGAATTTTAATTTAAGTAAAGGAAAACCACAGTAAAAACTTAGGAAGGTGTCTAGAATATAATTACGACGCATGGAACGCACGTATCGGGTTTCCAGTAAAAAACGTTCGGTAAGTTACGGGGAACAATGGATGTTTTGGGAAGGTTGTGCGAAGGTAGGTACGACATAATATAATGATGCGCCGGTCGTGCCGCGCTCGCCGCGCCGCAGAGTTAGAACTACCTAGGTAAGTAGGTATCCTAAGTTAATTGATAGTTGACTGAAAAGGAAACCTGCATGCTTCAATCGATTCAGTCTGTCCATTATAAGTGGCGACGGGCTCACCCCCCGTCACACTAGACAGAGTTTCGGTACTACTGGTGAAACGTGGATGTTCCGAGGATTCAAAATATCTCTGACTACCCCCTCGGGGAATATAGTCGTGAGCATATGCATATGCTTATGCTGATTGAAAAGGTAGAGGAGATGATGCACTGCGATGACATGAACCGCGCCTCCAAAGTGTTCAAAGACTCATTACTCCAGTAAAGTTACGGGTCGCTTGTATGGCGAATGTAAATAATTTATAATAGCCGGTTTTTTTCTTTCATATTTTAGATTATAATTCTAGTTATCATTTAGATTGAAAATCCCCCTAAAAATTTTATTAAATAATTAAGCAAAGTAAAAAAAATCATGTAAAATTGGAAAAAAATAGTATATACAATTTTTTTATGCCATTTGTTAAATTCATTTGTATTCTTTTATATTACAAGTAAATCCAACGAAAAATCACCTCGGAACCTTCTTTTTGAAATATGTTGAAATTACGAAAAAATCAATTTTAGTACAAAATTTACACAGTATATGTAAACTCATAACCTAAAACAAACAATAATAATGAAAAAAGAAAGAAATCTGACACTATAAATAAAAAATTTACATTTTAGTACTAAATATTAAAAATACGAAATTTAGTGGGATTCGTTAATAAAGTATCTTAATATCATTTGTATAAACGATCTATCGAAAAAAATTGCTTATTATAAATTATTTCCTTTCGACCCGTATTTTTACTGGACTACATGCGCATAATGCTGAGACGGACGATATACAGGGTGAAATTGATATAATTAGCATCCTTTTATACTAAGAGTCTACCACTGAACAACTTTTACTATGGGAGCAAACCAATCGGAGCAAAAAAAAAATCTGCTGTCCCATACTAAACTGCAATGCCTACTCGACTCAAATGTATGCAACACCTAATTTTTATTTTGCTCCGATCAGTTTGTTCCCATAGTAAAAGTTGTTCAGTTTGGTGGGTAGACTCTTAGTTTAAAAGGATTTTAATTTTATCAATTTCACCCTGTATACAAAAACAAATACAACGTTTATGTTCGTCTTGCGGTGTCACTATGGCTCATCATAATTATACTGTTGATTGAAACACCATGTAAAAATCTAACAATATACCTATAATCAGAACTTTGTATTCTTTAATGAGACAAAAAAAAATTAAACTCGAGTAGGTTTGCAGTTTTGTATGGAGCAACAGATTTTTTTTCGCGATTTCGATGTTGGTCCCATAGAGAAAGTTGTTCAGTTTGATGGTCTGATCATCCCCTTAAAAAGTGTCAGCATATTAAGAAGGACCCTATATATCATAATTAGGATGACAATGGGCCATGTTATCATAGTAGATCTCTACCAAAGAATTTTATTTTAGTTTTTTAATTAATTATTATGGATATGTCCTCAAATAACCTTTTGAAACATGTTCGAGTCTCAGATACGAAACAAAGGTCGCTTTAATTGGAACCACACCTTTTGCATTACAATATCTACACCCAAACCCAATACATTAATCAAGCAGTAGCGATACATACTATCCGTTCCAATCGACTACACTACACGCACAGGAACAAATGCGCAACACTGCAGCTTGGGGCGCGTCAGAGTACCCGCCTACGCCGTAGGCGACCCAGCGTAGTCCCTAGCTACGGTATATTTATACACATCATCTTCGTTATTCCCGATCACGTTGGCTTAGTGTCGGTACTGCTTGATCGTGGCCTCAACATACTATGTTGGTATTGGAATGATAAGACATAAATGAAATACCTATTCCTATATTATATATGCACTTGTTTATTCGTATTTACATTCACTGAAGTCTATTGCCACATAAGTTATAGCCTGTAGGATTCCACTGCGGGGCAAAGGCCTCCTCTCACGAAAATGGGTGTGAGGGAGTGGATCATACTCCACCAGGTGGACCCAAGTTAGTGGTAAACTTGCTGTCAGATAATTTTTAAGCCACCGTCAGTAGCGTGGCGTGGCTTAACGTTTATAGTACCGCCATTTGACGGATCTATGTGGAACCAATGCTGAAGGTGCCTTCCGAACCACGGAATTGACACAGAAGTTTTGAGATATTATGTATGTAATGTACAAAGGAGAGTCACTGCACTTCATTTCGCTGTCCCATTCATTTGCCGCACCTTACTCTACAAATCGCTAGATTTCTCTTGCACTTCTTCGACCCGCATGTGGCGCATGACGTTTGTTAGTCGTGTCACCTTTAGTAAACGTTATTCAGTTTTACTGCTGTTGAGCGGGTCGATGAATTGGATGTTACAAAACCCCTTCGAATGTACAAGGTACTAAAAAAAATTTCACAAATGACAATATTTTTGTTAGAATCTAGCTAGGATTAGTACGTTCACACACGATGACGCACTGACGGAGCGGCAGATGTCAGTCCAAAGAACCACACCCGGTGCGTCAAAGCGTCACCGTGTGTGCTTCTACGTGCGGTTTCATACAACTCCTTGCTTCACAAATGACGGACTGACTTTTGCTGCTCAGTCGGTGCGTCATCGTGTGTGAACGCACTAATAGTTAAATTTTCTAGAACATCTCACGTTATTAACCTAATATACAACGTAGGTTTCTACATAGGTATGAAAATGAGAGCAAAGTTTAGCAGACTGGAGCTTCCACGCTTTAATTACCTATTAAGTCTAATAAATTGTTTTAGAAAGCGATGGATATCGATTTAGTGAGATTTGAGACGGTACCTAATTATTAAATTAATTTCGGAAATTGAAACCATGATCAATGGAAGATTTCACAGTCGTTATTCGTTTAACAGAAGTTTATTTTGATCTCCAAGTTCTCCAACACAATTTTTTACACTTCTGTAAGTATCAGCTTTCTATGTTTTCGGAGAGCATTTTTTTACTTACCCATTATTTGTCACGGACCTGAAAAAAGACGGACGTAATCTCGTCTTAAAACGAGTGAAGCACCCATTTCTTTTGTTTGCGTGCTGTCACGCGGTACATAATGGTGACGGGTGTCGGACCTGCGCCTAGAGCTAGTACATCTGTGTGAGTGTAGGTCCCTTGTAGAACAAACGAAAATGTAGGACCTTGCATGCTTCATATCTTTTTAGTGTCACATTACATCCGTCATTTTTTCAGGTCCGTGTTATTTGTAAGTATAGAAATTTTATGTATTTTAACAGTTATCAGTTCAGGGCATGGATCTAAATCATAAAGGATACCACTCCTCCTTACAAGCATAGATACAAGAAAATTGGCAATGGCGTCGTCGATATTTCCAATTTTAGGTGTGTCCCTTTCTATCCAATGACGTAATTACGAAAATGACAGGAGAGGAGCTACAATTTTTTACGATGTATTAGAAAGGGACAAAGTTAACGTCACAAAAAACATCGACTCGACGGAAAAGAACGATCATTACCGACCACAAACGAGTATCATCATGTTTCACGTCTTGTTAGGCAGTCTGCACTCCACTATAGAGGATTCCAAACTTCTTGGTTCAGGGATAGTAACCTAGCAAATATCTTTCCGAATACATATACTTACAATACAATCTTTTTTTTCTTTATTTTCCTCTTTAAAAGCCTGCTGTCCTTTATTGACGATTATTAGATCAAAAAATTAAAGCGAATCGTGAAAAAACATTACCTACTCTCCTTCTGGCGCAGTCTATTATTATAAAACTTGTTCTTTGGGTATATTTTAAGGTGGTTTCAGAGTAGTCAATTTCATACAAAACTTTAAACGTAGAACTGAATTTTCGTATGAATAATTTTAAAGCTTTATATATCTTCGTCATTATTTATTATAAATTTTAAATGTTTTTGAGACGCGCAATCTAGATTTTCTAAGCTATTTTTCCGTAATTAGGTATATAAAATATTACTTTTATTAATACCGTCTACGAGTGTTCTACATCAAAGTATTGTATGGACTGAAAAAGGCTTTTGCTTAGCAATTTTGACCAGTTTTGAATACTTGATTCCAAAGTTAAAAGAACAATAAATCTGTCTGCATCAAAATCAGATTGCCTGCCAGACAGGCAGACAAGACGTTTATTTTTAAATGAATTCGTCCCGTTGATGACAGATCTAAACAAAGCCTCATTTACCTGATCGAGTCGGGCCGAGTTGATCGGCTAGCCAGCGTCCGTTCACCCGCGACCTTGCCTGATGTCCTGTACCCGACGAGCATACTGATCAACTGCCTAAAATATTAATAATATGATGAAATAAATTGCGTTTCTTTTCTAATTTGTACGACGTACAAGAAAGGATATTTAGTTTGCAGATGGTTTTTTTTAGAGGAAACATTTTTGACAGGAGACTCATATAAGTAGATATATTAGGATTTACTAGTATCGGCTCCTGTCGTCCAGGCACAATTACATAATTATTATCTTATACAAGGTGTAACAAAATACGAATAAAGTTTAGACCATCAAACTGAACAACTATCACTATGGGACCAATATCGAAATCACGAAAAAAAAATTATGTTCCATACTCTACAAATCGACTAGAGCTAAAATAGTATGGGATATCAGATAATTTTTTTCGCGATTTTGATGTTGGTCCCATAGAGAAAGTTGTTCAGTTTGACAGTCTAAACAACCCCCTTAAGAGTTTTAAATATTTATTTTTACTTATGAAACACTTTGTATTTAAGTTGTAATAATGTTTGTGGAAAAAAAAACTTTTTATTATTTTTGGCTATCCATTGATTTTACAAATAGCTGAGTAGGCTTGTTGAAAAAGCGACCTTATCTTTGAAGATGTTCTTTTGGGTCAGGGACGGGCTCCAGCTAGGCTCTCCACCTGGGTTTTCTAATCTTGAGGGCAAGCCCTGGTGTCAAGTTTATTCAAACCGCCTTACGGCGTCTGACATGGTTTTTATGTAACGACTACTACCAGAGATAGTAGCCGGGACCAACGGCTTAACGTGCTATCCGTAGCACGGAATCATTTTCCTTTTCAGACAATCAGGTGATTCAGCCTGCAATGTCCTAACCAACTAGGGAAAAACACACAAAGTGATATATCACTAGGTGGGTGTCCCCCGTGGGAATCGAACCCACGACCTCCGTGTTAAGAGCCCAATGCTCTTAACCATTAGACCACGGAGGCAGTCCACCTGGGTGAGGCATGGGATACTTACAGGTGGGTCCGGGCCAGTGCTCCACCTAGGCTCTCCACCTGGGTGAAGCATGGGATACTTACAAGTGGGTCCGGGCCCGTGCTCCACCTAGGCTCTCCACCTGGGTGAAGCATGGGATACTTACTGGTGGGTCCGGGCCAGTGCTCCACCTAGGCTCTCCACCTGGGTGAAGCATGGGATACTTACAAGTGGGTCCGGGCCCGTGCTCCACCTAGGCTCTCCACCTGGGTGAAGCATGGGATACTTACTGGTGGGTCCGGGCCAGTGCTCCACCTAGGCTCTCCACCTGGGTGAAGCATGGATACTTACTGGTGGGTCCGGGCCCGTGCTCCACCTAGGCTCTCCACCTGGGTGAAGCATGGGATACTTACTGGTGGGTCCGGGCCAGTGCTCCACCTAGGCTCTCCACCTGGGTGAAGCATGGGATACTTACAGGTGGGTCCGGGCCAGTGCTCTACCTAGGCTCTCCACCTGGGTGAAGCATGGGATACTTACAGGTGGGTCCGGGCCAGTGCTCTACCTAGGCTCTCCACCTGGGTGAAGCATGGGATACTTACTGGTGGGTCCGGGCCAGTGCTCCACCTAGGCTCTCCACCTGGGTGAAGCATGGGATACTTACAGGTGGGTCCGGGCCAGTGCTCCACCTAGGCTCTCCACCTGGGTGAAGCATGGATACTTACTGGTGGGTCCGGGCCCGTGCTCCACCTAGTCTCTCCACCTGGGTGAAGCATGGATACTTACAGGTGGGTCGGGGCCAGTGCTCCACCTAGGCTCTCCACCTGGGTGAAGCATGGGATACTTACAGGTGGGTCCGGGCCAGTGCTCTACCTAGGCGACCACCTAGGCTTGTGCGACTGTGAATGTTTTAATATTGGGTCTGGCTGGCAAAAAGGCGTAAGTAAATAACCAAATGTGTATCTACCTTAAATAAGGGTGTAGCTTGCACGAGTTGGACGTATTTAGGCTTAAAGGGGGTTGCAGAGACGTTCACAGGCAACTAGATGGCGCTCGGGAGCATCATTCCTGATTTTATCACATTTTATTTTACATCTTCGTAATTATGTTATAAATTGCAAATGTTATTTGAGATGCGTAATCTAGATTTTCTTAACTATTTTTCCATATATAAAATATTACTTTTGTTAATACCGTCTACGAATGTTATACGTCAAAGTTTTGTATGAAATTGATTAAAATTAAAATGTATATCAAATTCGTATGAACAATAAAATTACTATAACTTGTAGCTAGATCAGTAAAACATAAACACAATAGTGCCCGCATAATTGAAAATTTTGATTGAAATTATCACAATTACGAGATATAAAATAAAATGTGATAAAATCAGGAATAATGCTCCCGAGCGCCATCTAGTGTAGTGTCTTGCCCTCTGCAACCCCCTTAAACATGTTTAAATATGACGTTGTCACTGTCATTAGTATAAGCAATGTGAGAGACAGAGCGTTCACTAAATGCTTGTTTAAGCCTAACTTGTTGGATCACGAAAGACAGACTTTTATAAAGATATCAATTGTGTCTGGTATATAACAAGGACTAGACAGGTTTTGCAATGAATTTATCTTTTTCTTGTCAATAACAATTTTGAAATAAAAAAAAAATTCTTTGGTTGCGTAATTCTTAGTTATATGTGAGTTTAGTCTATGTTAATTATGTCTTTTGATTAAGTACATAATTTAAAATTTTATGTAGAATTATTTAACTTCGCGACTACGTTAGCATATTAAATGTGTACAGTTAGTATTTAAATTTGTTATATGATCTTCTCTTTTCAATACATTATACTACGATCGTACGATCCGTCTACCGAATGTGGCCTTCGAGTTTTTTAAGCTTTTTTTTTCGTTCCACAGTTTTTGTCAATTTGTGCCTTGGCTAGAAATTAAACCTTTGCCGTCCAGTAGCTAACACTGTCAGTCGTCGAACAATGACCACGGCTTATTATTGAATTGACCGTATGAGTAATGATACTAAGTCTACATAGTTATATATATATGTGTCATGTAAGTACATAACTTCCGATCGGCCACACGTGGCCAAACGTGGAAGATAATAGTTTCTGTGTGGATGTATAAAGTTGGACAAAGGAATGACATTCGTAGGTGGTAAATCTCATGATTTTTAGGCATAGAGATAAAAATAATGGAAGAAGAAACTGCTTGATCATTGATTTAGTTTCACTGACGATTAAATATATTATTCTGTTTTGAAAAGGTGTTAACTATACATAGGTACAGCAATAAAATATTATTTGGGTACGAGAAAGCCAACAGAAAATAATAACAAACAGCATAGCTTTATCGTTATTGTGTTGTGTGTGTTTTATTAATTTTTTAGTATTAGTTATGTTAATAACCAAGTTTTTTTTATTTATGATATTACAGAGGAATATTTACTCTATAATATAGATGTCTTTGAAAGACAGAAAATATACCTTTGAAAAGCAGTGGTCTTAGAAAAAGTATATGTCTAGAATGGGCCTCACTGTTTTACCGTATAAAACAAAAGGGGCCAAGTTTCATAGGTTGGTGTGCGTGAAGCGCCATACAAATTATGTATGTGTGCGTGTATATGTATAGGGTTTTGGGGCCAGTACTGGTTCCAATTTTTTTCGACGTTTTCGTATCTTCGACTGTCAATCTTGACATATACTACTAGTATCTTTATCAAAGGCAGTGGTATAAACCAAGCTGAAACATTAATTCTCCAAAGAGAAAATAAACAATATCAATAACTAGAACATGGACCTCTTCCACGTGCCCAACCGATACTTTAAACATTCAACGACATATAAACACTCAACTGCCAATCAATTCAACACCGAACATCGTCATTACGAGACGAGACGAATCGAATAAAACTTTAGTAACTAACAACACCACATATTAGGGCACATAAACGTATGTATATCACATTTTTGCATGTCTGCGTGTATTTATAGCAGTGGGCGTTGAGCGCGACCTTGTGTCGGAGACGGTCCAACTACACCGGACGATTTCACTTCTTTTTTAACTGGTTTTTTGATTAGCTGGGTGTACATTGCTGTGGCGCTAATGGGAGACGCCAAGGGTGATGCAGGAGAGGTTTCTTATAGCAGGTCAATTGTATATTATATAGAAGAGAGGACGGGGGATATCGAATAGAATTGTTTTGTAATATGTTTCAGAAAACTTAAACTACCCATCATTATGTGTTTGTTTGAATTTATATATCTCCTTTGAGCAAGTACATTATCCTCTTAAAATAATGCTACTCGTTGTTATCCTCCAAATTGGATCGTAATGGACATATATAATAATATATATCGATATTGTCCAACGTGCCGATCTCAGATCGATATATATTATTTCTCCCCTCCGGACTGAAAGCGTCAATTTTCGTCCCGCTGCGCTAAACGAAGTTGTCGCTTTCCATCTCCGTCGAGGAGAAAAATAGTATACTAACCTCGAACAGTAAATAAGAAAGTTTCCGTCCGTATAAGTAAGTAAGAAAGAAGAGACCTTTCTTACTTTCCTGTCCTCGGTGTGTAATCTACTATAAGATTATAATAGTTATCATTTATCATCACAACGGCCGTCTAAAATTTCCAACTAAATATTGCCAAGCATTATCAAAATGTAAAGTCGAATTAATTTCAATTCGAATTGATCATGCATGTTTACAAAAAGAGCGACATAGCCTGAGAGATGATTACTTGATTAGATAGGGCTGATGATGATAGTATTACAACCTTTGTCAGAGCATATATTATACAGGGTGTTTCATAAGTAAAAATATTTTTTTTAAACTCTTAAGGGGACCGTCAAACTGAACAACTTTCTCTATGGGACCAACATAGAAATCGCGAAAAAAAAAATTGATATCCCATAGGTACCTACATATTTTAGCTCTAGTCGATTTGTAGAGTATGGAACATCAATTATTTTTTTCGCGATTTCGATATTGGTCCCATAGTGAAAGTTGTTCAGTTTGATGGTCTACACCACCCCCTTAAAGGTTTATTTGTATTTTTGTAATACCTTATATATGGGATATGTTTTGTAACATGTCGTTGATCAATAGAAATCAAATTGATTTGTGATACCTATCCCAAAAAAAAACATTCCAAGTTTGGAAGGCATTGCTTATTCGGAGCGCGCTCCATATAACCGAAGTGTGGTTATACCTATAGATAAGTATTTTCAATACTAACCCATTGAGTATCAAAGTCAATGAAATTTTTCAGAAGAAATCTAGAAACTGATCTCTATGCTTGTATGTTGTGAGATTATCGTAAAAAGATACAGTTTCAATGCTAGGATTAGTTTAAGATTTGTATTAGCGAAGTTAGTATTGAAAATATCCCCAGACTTTGTGTGTATGCAGCGCGCTCCGAATTATATCCTCTTAGTTATCATACAATGCTCTGTTCTGTGCATGCTCTAATCAGCAGCGATGTATAATGCGACAGAGCGTCGTGGTAGCAGCCGTGTGACCGTGGTACGGGGCGGCGGACAGTGCGCCATCGCCACGAGCTCGCCAATTTCGCACACTGATAAGTTCATCGACTCGCCACAAGGATGCATGAGTCGCCAACTGAAATAAACGGATGCGGTGTTTTGCCTTTTTATGATCGGCTGTGGAAATTTTAATGTTTTGTCTTAGATGGAAAATAAATTGTTCTACGTCTATTTTATTTATTTAGGTAACTATATTACTATATTACTCATCCAAAAAAAAAAACGAAGAATAAATAATGACTAGTTATTGTTTATGTATTTTAGGTTAAAGGTACGATATAGGTATGATATGATATGATATGAGCCTTGTATTGTTACTGTTCCGAATTAAATTAACAAACAAAATGAAAAAATAATAGATTACACACTGAGGACAGGAAAGTAAGAAAGGTCCAAGGCGAAACCGAGGTGAACAAACATTTGATCTGAGGCTTTCTTATTTATTGTCCAAGGGTAGTATACAATTTTTCTCCTCGAAGGAGGTGGAAAGCGACAACTTCGTTTTGCGCATCGGGACTAAAATTGACGTTTTCCGTCCGGAGGGGAGAAAAATATATTTACTTGTAAGTACTTAGGTAGTTTAGTTGTTAACAAATGAACGCAAAAACATGAAAAGAATTTGTAAATAAACATCATTTTATTTCAATTAAATTTATTGAGATCCACATAATGTTTTCCCTTCATAGTACTTACCTCATTAAACAAACAACTATTTTTTTTTGTTACAATAATAATGCAAAAAAAACATGTTATTGTAATGAAAATGGTTCTCCGATACGAAATTTTGACTCCAGATTTGAAGCTTGTTCTTTCTCATATAAAATAAAATTTAACACCTTGTTCACAGAGGAAAAAGGACAACTGTGTCTGGATCAAAATTAAAAAGAAAAACAACCATGTTCCCCGCTTCCCTACTTCTAGTTTGAATTAACTAACTGCCAAGTGCCAAGCAATTATTGACAAACATCTAAATCTGTGCAACTAGTAGGTACTACTAGTCCTTCCACTTATCTTGTATGCTCACATTACTACGGGTTAGCTGTTATTAGCATATGAATGGGTTCTAGTTCATAAGTCATTGGTACGACCTAGATATAGCTCGGTATTTCCGCCCTAAATCTTACTCATGCTTAGATACTAGTTGTGAAGTACAGATTGTTGGAATGTGTATCGATACTGTACCATAAGTGTAGTACACTAGAGTCCGGAATCACTGGCTTATCAACGTTCAGACTAGCGGACGTAGAAAATATATTATGGGACTAGCTTCCTTTTTTATTTAAGAAATGAGAATCCTCTTATTTCAACCTTTAAGAGGATAGACCTTGCAGCCAACCCAGGCGTGCTGCATACAATCGTATAGTTATATCCCATTTTTAATAGGTACTATCCAATTTAAGGCTTAACATTTTTTTTTAACACGATCTAGATATAAATAAATAAATAAATAACGCTCACAGGCACATACATTGTAATGATCCCAAACTAGCACTAAAGGCTTTTATTATGGAAACCATACAACAACGGCACGAACATATAACATCCATGACCGAACCGGGATTCGAACCCAGGACCCTGCTTTGGCAGTCCGGTGTGGTAACCATTACACCAACCAGATATTAATCTCTGTGCCTGTTGTTTGTCAGATTTCCGTTAAAATATACAGTTTCAATGCTATGATTAATATTTAAGATTTGTATGGAACATTTTTGAGCCATTGTTACTTTGAAACTAAACATTTTAACGAAAATCGGACAAACCATATACATACCTACACAGACAATATAGTTTCGAGATAGACAATATTGTTTAAGAAATGTCATAAATATACTTAATTAAACTTCGTATGTATGGACTTAGATCAAAGTGTATGGAGGCTAATATTCTGCTCGTTCGAACGTTTAGCTAGATAAGATCAACTATAGTTTTCCTATTTACGAATTATAATAAGAATTAAACTGCCGTCCGAACAATTATCGACGTCTCCAATTACACCTGTTTACAATTACACTGGTTGACCCTAATATTTTTCTAACTAATTTTGTGTTAGATTTTCGATACGAATCCATGTAATATTTTCATTTAATTATGCTGTTGTACGTAAAAGATAGTCAATAGTGAAACAGATTATTTCTATAGGTACAAATTATAATGTGTGTAAAATCTAATAAGCAGATATACTTATTTACAACATTTTTGACAATATTGTACGTTTCGTTGATGTCTTTTATAGGGCCAATATGCGTTCTACGAGATGCTACGAACAAGACCCGGATTTATTTTAAATCGCTTTGGGAAAAATCACCTGGTCTCACTTTACAGAAATGAAAATGTTTCTTTACAACAACTACGAATTTATGGATGTAATCATGTAAATAAAATAAAAATAAAAACGACTGCGGGGGAGGTGGTTTGTATAAATTATGTTGAATATTGATTACGAATATGTTTTAAAATGACGAAAAGAAAATTGTACACCCATTTTAGAAATTCCAGCATGCAATTTGTAGTACCTATGTTATAAATAGTGTTTGTGTAATACATTTTATAATATTTAATAATAAATTGTTTTAGCTCACGGGCTATTAAAATTGTTCATTTTATTATGTAAAATTTTAATCAGTTGAAATCATTAAATTGGCATCCTTTTATATTAAGGGGCTACCTGCCGGTTTTGGGTAATTTTGTAACCATTTTATTCATTAACTATGGCACTTTTTGAGCTGAAATTTAAACTGAACCATCTACAGGATATGAGAAGTGATGTGGTTTTTCTAGAAATTGATTTTAATGAATAAAACCGAAGAAAAGGGACTCTAAAGTCACCCCTTTTTTTCCAGTTGTAACCATTTTACTCTTACATTTTTAATCGGAACAAAATGAAAATTTACTACATTGTTCACAAAACAATTTAGAATGATGTGGTTTTTTTACTTTTTCGAAATTAATAAAAAATCATCGAATTTTTCAAACAAAACAGCAAAATTCTGACCGGAGCCACGCGCTCTTTCTCATCGATTAGTATGGAGTGTGAGTGAGAGGAGAGTGGTCCACGGCTGATACGCCTTAAGACCCTACCTAATCAAACTGAACAATTTTTAAAATGAGAACAATTGTATCTTCGCAAAAAAAATCTGCTGTTCCATACTAATCTACAATGCCTACTCGACTGACAGAATTAATCGAAAAAAAATCAGATGCCTACAGATACGAGATTTTTTTTTTTCGATGACAGGTTCATTTCCATAGTTGTTCAATTTGATGGGAAGTATTCTCAGATAAATTAACAGGAATGGATTGGAAATGATCTCTCATTTCTACGCAAAAAAGTCTGTCAATTTTGCGGGGGTGAGGGGGGAGTTTTATATACTGGCGCGGGACGCGCGTCAACTATTTTTATATAACGGGTATGCTCACTGAGCATACGTCTTTGGCAGAGGGGTACGCGCGTAATATGATAATATCGCATCCATTCCTGTTAATTTATCTGAGGGAAGTATTAGTTTGAGTTCAATTTCACCCTGTTTAAAGTAGGTATGTTTTTATTTTGACGTCATGTTTCAGTTACCATGTCCACACCGCTAATTACCTGTCATTATCTTCTACGATCCCTGTGATGATTGTCACGCCTACATACAAAATCAATTGTATAGTAACAGTTTAGTGCGCACACACCGACGACCGACGAAACTGCTCGGTTCTGCGCCGTCTGGATCAAAGCTGATTTATTATGATGTTTTGACGCTTATAAATGAAAAATTATCTATCTTAGGCCCGATTCGACCAAATGCGAGTAAAATTTATTCATAGATTAAGTCGCCGGTTACTCTAGAGTAAACTAATTTTGAATTTTACCAACCCTATCTATGAATAAGTTGAGAGACCGAGACCGAGACTAATGAAATGTCAATGTCAAACATTAAAAAAATAAAATAAAAAGAAACCTAACAAATTAAAACTGTATAACCTCACATTGCAATAAGTACGGATACAACGACCTCTTTCATAAGGTGGATTATACATTTTTTCTTTTAGTACCTACGCTACGGGAAGACAAATGAAGTTATTTCGGAGCGAACACCAAGAGTAAAATTGTTCCTTGTATAGTTACTCTTCTATAAATCTAAGTTTAATAATAGTTTAATAGTTTATTAGGTACACCAACGACACATTCACTAATTTGATTAAAGGTTTAGAAATACACGAGCATCAGGTCTTATGAATACATCACTTAAAGGTATACACAGCTTTCGTATACATCAACAGAACGTCTTTCAAGTTTGGTTGAATCCGGCCTAATAATAAAAAGGTGTATGTTTGAGGCCTAGATTATTAGGGTTCCGCACCCAATGGGTGAAAACGGGACTCTATTACTAAGCCTACGCTGTCCGTCCGTCCGTCCTACCTATTTAGGGCTGTAACTTTTGAACCATAATAGCTAGATAATTAAAATTTTCACGAAATATGCTTTATTACGGCGGTTAATATAAAAGTCTAAAAGTTTAAAATTAAGGGGGGTCCTCATACAAGAAACTAGTTCTTATCAACATTTTTTCTTCTCGCTCTATCGTAAAAACGGTAATACATACAAGCGTTAAACTTGGTGTGGTTATAGAGCAAACTCTACAGTATAACAACATATAACAAAAACCGGCCAAGTGTGAGTCGGTTTCGCGCTAAGCTAAAGGTGAAAACAAAACTCTTTGTCAAGTAAGAATGTTGTGTGGTACAGGCACAGAGGATCCTCTGTGGTACGGGCCCTCGGTCACAGAGGAAGGAGCGTCCATTTTACTAGCCTATTCTTGTAGGGCTGCCTTAAAGGAAATAAATTTAATTGGAGTAAGTATGAAGCGTAGGTAAATGTTTTATGACTCAATTGTACATTGTTTTTTATTATTTTGTTAGTTATTATTTGTTATTAATCCATTTTAGGCATGAAAATATTAAAACAATTTACTTATCTTTTGTAGTTCTTAGACATATTTAGTTGTAGCTAAAACTATGTATTTCATTAAAATAAAAATTAAAAATAATGAAAACATTGTTAAAATGATGCCAAGTTTTATTTCAATGTAGTATTTCTTTATAAATGTTAACATTACTCTTCCAAACAAGAAATTATTCGGAAGTGGAGAAAAGGCTCTATGCTATGTCTACAAAAATTCTAGACTCGAATGCTGATTCTGTCAAAGTTATTTTTTGACGTTGTCGTTGTTGTCTGGTTCTCAATATGAAAGCCTTGTAACTTGTTAGAACAATAATATGTGCCTGTGAGCCTAATTTTATGTGTATCTTTTGATTTTGACATTGATCGATCATCAAGGCATCTAACAATTTTACTCGTATACGATTGGCAACCCACTTGGTGTAATGGGTACCGGACTGCTGCTAACCAGAGGTCCTGGGTTCAAATCCCGGTTCGGACATTGTTGTTAGGTAGGTACACATCTATGTCTGTGTTATTGTTCGGCTTATGACCAAATGAATGAATGTGAGGGTTATGTATGATTTACCTACATCATCATCATCATCTCAGCCGATGGACGTCCACTACTGGACGCCCTCCCCCCCGAGGATCGCCACAACGACCGGTCCAGCACTGCCCTCACCCAACGGGTTCCCGCCCCCTTTACCAGGTCTTCGGTTCACCATGTGGGGCACCCATGCTGCGCTTGCCTGTATGTCGCCACTCGAGAACTCTTCAGCCCTATCGGCCATCAGTTCTGCGAGCAATATGGGGCGCCCACTGCCACATTATACACTTTTTTATTTTTTGGGCTATGTCAGTGTTCTTTTGCGGATATATTCATTTCTGATTCGATCTCGTAGGGAAACTCCAAGCATAGCCCTATCTATTATACAGGGTCCTTCTTAATATGCTGACACTTTTTTAAGGAGATGTTCAAGTCTTAGATTCGTTCAGACCATCAAACTGAAAAACTTTCTCTATGAGACCAACATCTAAATCGCGAAAAAAAAATCTGCTGTCGCATACATTTGGCTCGAGTAGGTTTGCAGTTTTGTATGGAAGAGCTGATTTTTTTTTGGCGATTTCGATGTTGGTCCCATAGAGAAAGTTGTTCAGTTTCACGGTCTGATCGTCCTCTTAAAAAGTGTCAGCATATTAAGTTGGACCCTACGAATAAGAGAATATTCGTAGGTTGGACCCTATACAAGGTGTTACAAAAATACAAATAAACCTTTAAGGGGGTGGTATAGACCATCAAACTGAACAACTTTCACTATGGGACCAACATCGAAATCGCGAAAAAAATAATTGATGTTCCATACTCTAAAAATCGACTAGAGCTAAAATATGTATGGGTTATGCAATTTTTTTTTGCGATTTCGATGTTGGTCCCATAGAGAAAGTTGTTCAGTTTGACGGAGAGGAATTGTTTGCCTGGCAGGTGGTATAACTTATTCTGTTCTTCATATTTGCACTCGTGTAAGTAAAAACAAAACACAAAATATATTAGTCCTTTTATAATAAAGTGCATTTGATTCATATTACAAGTTTCCGCAAATCGATCGAACCGGAAATCATTCGCTTAGGTAAGACATACCTAGACTAAATTCTGAGAATAAGGTGCGCACTGTCCGCCATCGGCTTCTTTTTGCTATGCTTGGGTATTTATACTATAGTCAGGTAAATATAATTTACATAACCTTTGTTTGAATTCGTGCTACCCACCTATCAAGTCTTAAAATGATCTTATACCAAACCTAACCACCAAACCGTTACTTGCACCAAACAGTATTTTATTTCGTGAAAACGTCTGTTCATCTCTGGTGGGTGGTGAGCTCAATATCATCACTGTCTACCGCAGCACCAAGGACATCGATGCGATGTACGCGTACTTTGCGGCGTCGTTGATTCCTGGACTTTTAAAGTTTTTGAAAGGCACACCTTGGACACTTCGCTGTAATTTCATACAAATGGGAAAATTTGTACAGGAAGAGATAAGCATGTGTGATACTGAGTGAGTGCAAGCGAGACAGGAATACGTCATTGCCTACATTTTCCGCCACGCTTCCTACCAAGCAGGGGTGGTTCCTAAAATCGGGTGAGGTTAAATTGGGGAGAGAGGGGGCAGGGAGTGTTCGTACTGTATTTCGTGCAAATCTGTCGGAACAAAAATAACAACTGTTCCGTACTAAACTGCATCGCCTCTCGTCTCAAATGTATGAAACAGCAGATTTTTTTTGCACTGACAGTTTTGTTCCCATAGTGAAAGTTGTTCAGTTTGATGGGTAAAGTAAGTGGTTTACAGGTTAACGATACTTTTCCATACATGTATAGTACTAGATACTCTCGATACTGTGCTTGAAGTCTGACGGTATAATGACCATCAACAGAATGAGGTCTTAAATTGAATCTCTCTTGAGATAATCTATTGTACTGACTGTCTGTTACCTATTTAGTCACAGCTCTTTGTTATTAGGTATTCTTAACGGTCATTGAACCGCGACATTACCTACTTACAGTTTTCCTTACTTATTCTCTGAAATGTAGTGTTACTACCTGTTATTTGTTTTGGATTAGGTATTTATTTCGATTGATTCCACTTAAAATTAACTTAGCGTTAATTGCGTAATGCGTACACACCCTTATAAGGATAAGAATTGGCATGCATACATACATACGTACGGTACGTATGAAACAGTAGATTTTTTTTCACGATTTCGAAGTTGGCTCCATTGTGATAGTAGTTCAGTTTGTTCAGTTTGATGTCTTAAGAGAATTTTATTCCGAGAGCGAAAATGCGCGCTCCATACAAACGTAGGTACTAGGGTAAAATGCCCTAAAGCCGGCACCTTAAGCCATTTTGAGATTTCAAACGTTTAACAGTTTTGCTACGTAAAGCCTAGCTTTCAAGATTCTTTTTTAAATAACGAAGTGGTTCATAATCTTCAGAATTTACGCCAAAAACAAGCCAAAATACAGTTTATTGCTGAGTTATTAAGGTTTAAATCGAAAGACACAAATTTTCCCCAAAGTCGGCAGGTCTAGCCCTAATTCCGGTAAGTATTTTTCCTAAAGCCGGCATATGTATTTCTAAAGGACTAGCTACGGGTGGTATCAAGTATAATTGGTTACAAAATTAAGCAATAGAACGTAAACATTTCAATAACTCTTTTTTAACCAGAACTTATTTTTAAAGCTAATATTTTTATTTTTGGTGGATTTTCGTCTACAGTGTAGGTATCTTTCTTAATAACAACAAACAGCTTTAATAATCTCAATAATTAATTAAAAACCTTGATATTATAAAATCTTTTCAAATTAACAATCTACATAAAGATATTGTTTTTTGCAGGTAAGGTATAATAATATACTAAAGTAATAAGTAGTCGTTTATTACTAATGCCGACCTTAGGATTTGTAAATTTAGATTGATTCCCTAAAGCTGGCCACGTATGCCGACTTAAGGTTTTAACGAGAATTTTATACCCTAACTCTAATGATATGAAGTATAAAAGTAGGTCATGATATCACTAAATGGTTTATAAATTAACTTTAACAAATGTCAGGAACCCACAAAAATGCTAAAATTGATAGAAATCACATTTCCCAAAAATGTATTGCATATTGCAAAAACGCGGTATTGCAGACTATTCCGCACTTGTCGCCATTCCAACCTCGATTGTATTTGTATGCTGTGACCGATCGACGTAATTTTGGTAACACATAAAGAGAACAAAATAAGCTATATTTTTGAGCAAAAATAATTGTTACATGTCAAATATGAAATAATTTATGGACGATAACAGTTCAGACTGCCGACTTTAGGCGGGGGCCGGGTTTAGGCGCTTTTACCCTATGGTGATATTTTCAATACTAATCAATTAAAGTCAATTAAATTTTGCAGAAATAATCTAGAACCAAATTTCTATGCTTGTATGGAGTCTGTAAAATTTCATTGACTTAAATTGGTTAGTATTAAAAATATAACCATAGTACGTTTGTATAGAGCGCGCTCCGAATAATATACCCTTTTTTTTTTTTTTTTTTTTTTGTGTAAAGCGGCTATTCGAGTCTACTCCAGACTAGTATCACTTCGACCTTATGTAGATCTTTTGTGATCGCCACAATAGTTACAGTTCACTGCTAATACCCACTTCCTTGAGGAATTGTAGGATTTCTTTAGCAGTGAAAAATTTTACTTCACTCGGATGAACAGAGTGTTTACCCAAGCGAGTATATCGTTTGTGCATTAGTGGGCCACATTCACAAAGGATGTGAATGGGGGTTTCGTCCTCCTCCAGACAGAATCTGCAGAGTTTCGAGTCCCTTATGCCTAGGGTCGTAAGGTGTTTGTTCAGCCTACAGTGTCCCGTCAGCGCCCTTACTATGATGCGCAAGTTTGTCGTGCTGAGCGCGATTCTCTCCTTTGCCATTTTGCAGTCGAATGCCGCAATTAGTGCCTTGGAATGGTTTAATCCTGTCGTATTCATCCAGTGATCAATCGATTTTTCTAGACATAGGTTCCTAAGCGTTAAATTGACTAGGCTTTTAGGGACTCCACAGAACGGCTCTGGTCCATACTGCGTGCCACTAGCCCCATCTCTCGCCAGCTCGTCGGCCCTTTCGTTGCCTACGATGCCCGAGTGCCCAGGAACCCATCTTAGAATGACCTTGTTCAACGCGCCCAAGGTATTGAGGATAGTCAAGCAGTTGTCCACTAGCTTCGAACTTATTGTGTCCGAAGCCAGCGCCAATAACGCTGCTTGACTATCGGAGTTTATATAGATAGTATGGTTGACGTAGCGCTTTTGCAGATTCGCCTCCGCGCACTCTAGGATGGCATATACCTCTGCCTGGAATATGGAGGCATATCTTCCGAGGTTTGTGCTTTTTTTGAACCTCGGACGCTCTCCATATACTCCACAGCCTACGTCATTTCTAGACTTGGAGCCATCAGTGAACCAAACAAGGCTGCCGGCTTTCCAATGCACATTGTCATTTAGCCAGTCAGTTCTGGATGGTAGCTCCACAGTAAAGTGTTTTGTATATTTGTTCTTAGGCTGCATAACATCTGTTATCATGCCTAGAGTGGGAATTCCCATGATTGAGTCTTTAAAAGATCTCAGTCCTTGCGAAAGCCAATTCATTGTCGTCTGAGAGGCGACTCTATGCATGCCTGCCATTGCCACTCTTTGCACATGCAAATGCAAAGGTGGCAGCCCCAACAGTGCATTAAGCGCCTCCCCAGGCGAGGTCGACATGGCTCTAGTTGCTATTAAGCAGGCGGTTCTTTGTAGACTGCTTAGCTGGGTAATTGCAGTCCTCTGTTTGGTCTTCTTCCACCATACCACAGAGGCATATGTTACTACTGGCCTCACAATGGCAGTGTACAACCACAAGGCTGTTCTGGGTCTTAGCCCCCAATTCAGCCCTGCCATACGACTACATGTACCCAAGGCAATTTTGGCCTTCTGCAGTACGTTTTCTAAGTGTCGGTTCCAAGTAAGCTTCTGGTCAAAGGTTACGCCCAGATATTTAACTTCCGTGGAAAATTGTATCTGATTGCCATTCAGAGTAGGCTGCATAAGCCTTTCAAGCTTTCGCTTGTTCGTAAACGGCACTATAACAGTTTTACCAGGATTGACCGATAATTCGTTTTCTCTACACCATGCACTTATGGTGTTGAGAGCTCTTTGTATGATGGATGATATCATGTGTTGGCAGTTACCCCTTACTGTGATCACTAGGTCATCAGCGTAGCCTTGAGTGTCAATTCTGAGGTCGGCCAACTTATACAAGAGCTGATCCACAGCAAGGGTCCATAGTAGGGGCGATAATACACCTCCTTGCGGACAACCCCTTGTCGTGGCCACTTCTAATGTGGTAGAGTGAAGAGTAAGTTTTACTCTTCGGTTTGAGAGCATCGACTTAACCCATCTGATCGTGATCGGGTCTACCTGTTTTAGTTCGAGTCCCCTGACCAGTGTTCTGATAGGTGTATTGTCAAAAGCGCCCTCAATGTCTAGGAATGCACAAAGTGCAATTTGTTTGTCCTCCAGTGCCCTTTCTATTCTGTCAGTAAGGTCGAGCAGAGCAGATTCCGTAGATTTACCTCTGCGGTAGGCATGTTGGTTAGGGTGGATGGGTCTGTTATTTAGGGCCCCATCTCTAATATGTCTGTCCAGTACCTTTTCCATCGTTTTCAAAAGAAATGAGGATAGGCTTATCGGTCTAAAAGATTTCGGCAATGAGAAGTCTTTTTTACCAGCCTTAGGTATGAATAGAACTATGACCTTACTCCACTGTTCCGGTATGTGACCACAGGCATAGCTTGCTCTGAAGATCTTGACCATGTATGGGATTAGGATATCACTACCCTGCTGTAAAAATACAGGCAGTACTCCATCATCTCCACAAGTTTTGTAAGGTTTGAAGGAGTTAATGGCTGCCTCAACTTCTTTCGGCCTTATAACCAGAGCGGCCCCATTCCAATCCTCATTCCGAGGTCTTAGCCTAGGAACGCTCTGTCTGTCAGAATCACCCTGACAGCTAGAGCCTGGGAAGTGAGTATGCGCAAGTAACTCTAATGTTTCCTTTTCGTTTGACGTAAAGGAGTTGTTTGGTCTCTTAAGAAGCCCAATTTGATTAGTCTTAGCTTTAGAGAGCATCTTGTGGATTCTCGCTCCTTGAGGCAGACTATTTATTTCCTCGCAGAGTTTCCTCCATGACGCTCTTTTCGCTTTCCTAATTTCGTTGTTGTATACAGTTAAGGCTGTTTTGTAGACCTGCCAGTTGCTGGTCTTTTTAGCCTTATTAAAGAGTTTCCGTGTCTCCGATCTAAGCTTATCTAGCTTTAAGTTCCACCACGGCACTCTACGTTTCGAGGTTTTGGTTTTTAAGGGACTGCTTTCCTCGTATGCGTCCCTAATGCTGGCAGTTATTATTTCAACTGCCAGCTCCAAACTCTCGACATCTTTAATACTTTTAGGCGCATTTTCAAGGTTTCGCCTTAGTTTGTCTCTATAGACATTCCAGTCGGTCGCCTTTGGGCTCCTATAAGTAACGGTTTCGATAGCCAATCTAGCTCTAAGTTCGAAATATATATGTTTATGGTCTGACATCGATGTTTCATTACTTACCCTCCAGTCGTTGACGTGCCTGGCTATGTTGGTAGTAGTGATGGTGATGTCCAGAACTTCCTGCCTAGCACTTGTTACAAAAGTCGGTACACATCCTTTATTTAACGTGTGAAGACAGTTAATTGTGAGAAAGTCGTAAAGCAACTCACCTCTATCGTTGATGTTCGTGCTCCCCCATGAAGTGTGGTGGGCGTTCGCATCACAGCCCACTAGAAGCTCGGCGTTTTCTGCCCTGGCGAATTCAACCAGGCGCTCTAAGTCTTCTGTGGGATTTGGTTTCTCTCCAGGTAAATAGGCCGAGCACAGGATTACTCTTGACCCATTCCACCCTTTGAGATCAACGTACGCTGCCACCAGGTCGTCCAAGCAAAACTCTGGAACAGGTAAAAAATTAATGTTCTTGTTGAAAACAATACAAGCTCTGGGTCTGTTGCCCATGCCAGCGTTAGCAAGTAACTTACCAGCAGAGTTTAGACCCAGAATGGTTGAGTGTGATACCCAAGGTTCTTGGATGAGGGCAATGTCTGCTTTTCCTTCAACAAGGCAACACTCCATCACCGCGGACGCAGCCGTGGCGTGATGGAGGTTTGCCTGTAGGACCCTCACCGATTCCTTTTGTACAAGCACTGTTTGTTTTTATTGCACATTGGGCCCTGCTCCCCCTGCCCGCGGCTTCCTGCCTCCACGGCTGGTTTGGGCTGCCCTATGTGCATTCCCTCTTTTGAGGCCACCCCTTTTCGTGGCCCTTCCCCCATCAGCGCGGCCACCGGGCGCAGAAGTTCCCTGCCCCAGATTGCTCTGGGGACCTGTCCCTCTCTGCGTTCCGGAGCCTCCCGCCGTCTGTGAGCTCGGCCCCGCCTGGGGTGGTTCCTCTATGAGAGGGGGGCACTCAGTGCTACTCTTGATTTTAAAAAGTATCTTTTTAAAACCAAGAGTCGCCCTGCACACCATTGCTCTGAGAGCCTCCACAGAGGGTTCGTCCAGAGAGAAGGTGGCTATCCACCCACTCTCTTCCTTCCTGCTGTGGAGCACCCTCCAGTGCTCAGTGTTGAGCCCCTCGTTTTGCGCCCCAAGTACAGCTAGGCTTTCCACCAAGGACCGCGCCTCACTGCTGGGTATAAAAGTTGTGGCCACTGCCGGCTTTGGAAGCTCGCTCTCCGACATAAGGGAGAGCTCAGCAGTCGGCCACGGTCTTAGTTGTGGGATTTTCCCCGCCAGCCAGTCTGCCCCGGCCTGATCTTCACATGTGATCAGAGCCCAGCCTGGCCTGTGGTTGAATCCCACAAATTTAGGAGCAGTTCCTTTTTCCAAAATCGCAATTTCTGCAATTAAGGCGTGATGGACCTGCACCATCTCCGCGTCGCTCATGGGGCTCGAGTTGCGGATCCCCACTCGCATGGATCCAGCTACCTCTTTGTAGCTGGGTCTCTCACTCCCCGTCAATTTGGGAGCCTTTTTTGGCTGCCCTTGGGGTGATTCCTCCTCGGAGCGGTTCCGCTTCAGCGTCTTCGGCTCCGGGGTTGGATTCGGCCTCGGAATTTCAGCCCAAGTCTTTTGGCACAGTGACAGAGCTTCTTCCGCCCCATCCCAGTCGCCATCAGTTTCTTGAGCCGCTTCCGAGCAGCTCCAGACAGTTTTAGCCGTTTGGCTGCCCTGTCCTTACCCTTCGTTCGCTTGTCCGTCATAGGCACTTCGGAGTCACTGCTGATCTCCCTCGCCCTCTGACTTCCAGTCGATCCGGAGGGTTTTGTACTGGGCACTTGGAGGGCGCTAAATGCTCCTTCCAGCCCAGCAACAGTTCCTCCCTGGAGAGACTCCAGAGAGGAAGAAAGTAATAGGTTTTCTTCTGAATTTGGTTCCATAAAAGTCCCACGAGTAGCTAGGGAAAACAACATCGCCACCGACAGAGCCCCGCATGCCGGCAGAAGAGAAAAATACTCCCGGAGTCTCTCCGGTATCCGAGAGCCACCGTTAACGACTGGACTCCCCTCCAGCCACGCATCCATCAGCACGGTACGAATGACACTTTGGATTGGGGGTAACTCTTTGCCAACGACTAGCAAGAACCTGAACTAAGTCTAGATATTTACTGAGTTCAGATAGTTACTAGCCGTTACCCGGGATGCACCCGTGAGACATCTTTCCTTTCCAGGAGAATACTGATATTCCACCTGGAAAGACAAGCTGTATCACATTCGTGGAGGTGTTTACCTTTGCTCCCTAATATACCCTTAAGCACCGCCTTAAGTATTACTAGGGTGTTTTGTTACCCCCTGTCTAAAATAAAGATTTTAATCCTTTTCGGGGCGGTCCAACAATCTTTTGAAGCATGCAGTTTTAACCTTAGGTTTAGCCTACTTACCTACTTATAATAATAAATTGTATAATAATGTTACTAAGGTGATTCTAAGGTGACCTACATTTCTAATTGGTTAAGTATCCCTACTTCTGAAACTTTACGGCTGTGACAACATAATTATTATGGAGATGACGACAATAATGAGAATGGAAATAGGTAAAAATAAAAAGTAACCTAATAAAAATAAAAATTAACCTAATAGCAATTTAAAAAGCAAATGATTGTAAAGGTTAAGTGTATTATAGAGCTAGCTCCTGACATTTAAGGTGGTAACAGCAGCGGTGACACTCGTGTCACTATGAATTTCAATTGATTTCTCTCTATTCACCCACAAAGATAAAAATATCAAGTATACAGCGTGTATCAAAACACCCTAGTACTTAACACTTAAGGGGGTGCTTCAGCCCATGAAATTGAACAACTTTCACTCTGGAGCCATCTTCTAAATCGCGAAAAAAAATCAGCTGTCCCATACAAAACTGCTGTACCGACTCGACTAAAATGTATGGGACAGCTGTTTTTTTTTTTTGCGATTTCGAATTTGGCTTCATAGTGAAAGATGTTCAGTTTGATGGTCTGAAGCACCCCCTTAGGTATTACTAGGGTGTTTTGGTACACCCTGCATTCGTGACAACTATTTGTTTCAGCAGATTTTGCTATATTTTTTTTGGTATGGTTGATTTTATTTAAATCTCCCAAAGGGCTTTGAACATTTTGGCATAGTGGTAACCATAATTTTGCAGGAATTTCGGAAATTTTTCAAAAATGCGGCGCACCCTGAAACCTACGTATATCGATAGACGATGTATAGACGAACATAAAATGTCCTATAATATATAGTCCTAAAGTGCAACGTTTTCGAGATAATGCATGTTAAAGATCTTGTGTATACAGGGTAAAAATAAATATTTAAAACTCTTAAGGGGGTTGTTTAGACCATGAAACTGAACAACTTTCACTATGGGACCAACATCGAAATCGCGAAAAAAAAACTGATATCCCATATATTATATTTTAGCTAGAGTCGATTTGTAGAGTATGGAACATACATTTTTTTTTTCGTGATTTCGATATTGGTCTTATAGTGAAAGTTATTCATTTTGATGGTCTAAACCACACCCTTGAATGTTTATTTGTATTTTTGTAACACCTTGTACCTATACTATACGCGAAAAAAAATCAGCGGTCCCATACAAAACTGTTATACCTACCTGACTAAAATGTATGCAGTTTTTTTTTTGCGTTTCCTGAGTTAGGCTCCATAGTGAAAGTTGTTCAGTTTGATGGTCTGAGTTTACCGTTTCAGTATTTGCTAGGCTGTCACTTACATCCTGTAAAAATCCTAACACATCCCCCCCCCCCCCCCCAATTACCTATAAGATGCAATCATATCGCTTGCCCGAACGAATAAAGGTGTATTATGCTATAACACCCTTTTCACTTTTATGCCATTTTTGGAATCTACGGCCTTGAATACATGTCCTTAATTTTTACTATGCAGCTATGGTCCATATTCGTTAAACTATATGGTAAGACATCTTTATTCTATCTAATTACTACTTACGTTTCGGTTCGGTTTTATTGCTCTCCTGTAAAGTTGACTTTTCAAAGTTACACCTTTATTCGTTTGGGCATGCGATATATCAATAGAGTCGCAACGCTCCGTCGTTAGCGAGTTGCAGAGAGCTATGGAATTCAATCTTGAGGTCCAGGTCTGAATTCGTACTACCTACCAATGAGTTTTTTTGACTTATGTACCTACGTAACATCAACGGCTCTAAAACGGCAAAGGAAAACATTTTGAGGAAACCAGCATACAATGAAAAAGAAATTCCGATGCGTATAATGAGGTCTACCGCACCGCATTGTGGACGCGTGGTGGACTATCGTACATACACCCTCCATGAGGGTAGGCCTGTGCCCAGCAGTGGGTCGTAGGTGGTGGACGTTTGGGGTGGTTAAGGATCTACCTCCTAGCGGTCCACCCCGGACAACGCCGCCACCACAGACTACCAAGTTTGTGGTGACGGCTGAACGATCCCCCACAGCGGTACTAGGCTCCGCAAGGAGCCGCCTGGCTCGCGCCCACCCTCCTGCTGGAGTCTTGCGCCAAACAGCTTGCTGCATTCCGTCGGTGTGCAGGAGTGCCAGTGCCATTGGGGAATGGGAGAAAGTCAGGTGTGCTGTTCGGAATCGGTCTTGGCCTCTGAGCAACACTGTACCGGGAAACTCATTCTGGAGGGTAGCGGGATCCAAAGCACGGTGACAGTCGTGGGCCGACCGCAGTTAGTAGGGGGCCCAAGTAGTGCGCTCGCCACGTGTGAAAGGCTGCCCAACTGCAGCCTTGGCGACTGGAAGGGAGGACCCGGTGGCCATTGCAGGGGGGTTCGGACGTCCCTGCAGTCTACAAGTGAGTTTCCCATCAGTCAGTCGAGCCCAAGAGGTCCATCTGGGTATCTGAGGAGCGTATCTCGGCGGAGCGGAGCTTATTTTTCTGGGGGACTTAAATGCCCACCACAGCGAGTGGCTGTTCCTGTTCCAGAAAACTAACCAAGCTGGCAGAGAGACCCGCAAGTTTGCGTTATCGCTAGATATCACCCAGCTGGTGAATCAAGCAACGCGGGTAACGGATGTCGATGGCCATACGCCCAATTGTTTGGACCTTCTGCTGACATCAGATCCAGACAAGCACCCAGTATCGGTCTTTGCACAGACTGGCATCCTACCCTTCTGGTAGTAAACAGTTCTGGTCCCTTTCAAAATCGGTCTAATCCAATTTCTACCGTCCCCCTTTGCCTCCCATGCAGAAACCTTATGGGCCCTTTGCCTCCCATGCAGAAACCTGGTGGGTTGCTGACTGAGAAAGCGAATTTATTTGCTTCTCTGTTTAGAAGCAATTCACGTTTGGACGCTCGTGCCAAACAGACACACATGCCGGAGATGACAATAAACACGAAAGAGGTCCGCAAAGCATGGCGTAGCCTGCATGTGAATAAGGCCAGTGGTCCTGATGGAATACCTGCAAGAGTGCTGAGACATTATGCGCCTGAGTTGTCTCCTGTTTTAACACGCCTGTGTCGCCTCTCTCTCAGAACAATAACGATTCCGAAGAAGGGCATTCGTTCCGACCCCTGAAACTACCGACCTATAGCCATCACTTCCATTCTCTGTAAAGTAATGGAAAGAGTACCTACTTAACAGTAAGTTGCGGACATACCTAGAAGATAATGATCTACACAGTGATTGTCAATATGGCTTTCGCCGGGGGCGATCGACTGGGGATCTTCTTATGTCAAACTCAAACTCAAAATAATTTATTCAATATAGGAGCCTGAAGCACACTTATTAAACGTCAATTCTTTTTTAAGTTACCACCGCTTCGGAACGTGTTGTCGCTGTAGAGAAGATGCGGCCAGAAACTCTACAGCATAACACGACTTAATACTATTACAATATAAATTCTTACGCTAAGGTTATTTAAACAGTAATACATAGTCTATTTAATTAAATTAATAATTGATGTATGTCACGCACTGGTGGGGCGAGGCCATCGAGAAACACAGCGAAGCACTAGTTGTGTAACTTGACATCGCGAAGGCCTTTGACAGGGTATGGCACGCTAGATTGCTGAGCAAGCTTCCTGCTTATGGCATCCCTGCTGATCTCTGCAGCTGGATATCTGATTTCTTGAGTGAACGGTCGATTAGAGTTGTCATTGACAGCTGCTCAGAGATCGGAAGACCTCATGGCAATTGATGCTGGGGTTCTTCAGGGGTCTGTTCTCACTGCGAGACTTTTCCTTCTACACATCACTGACCTCTTTGTGTCAGGTATTGTTGGGTATGCAGATGACAGTACTGTCACAGAGAGATATCTATCCGGCGTTGGGGCCAGTGGGGATGAAATACGTTCGCAGCGGGAAGCCATGGTGGAGCGGACAAACTTGACTTTAAGTCTTGTCTCCCAGTGGGGTGACAATAATCTAGTCAACTTCAACGCCACCAAAACACAGGCTTGTCTGTTCACCGCCAAAAGGATTCTGGCTCCAACTTTCCGGGGTAGGTAAATCTGTTCCTGTTTCCGACAGTCTTGAGCTTCTGAGCATGGGTTGACTACGAAACTCAACTTCGGTGCTGACATCGAGTCTAAGGCTCAAAGTGCAGCCAAAAAGCTGGGCATCTTAAACAAGGTGAAGCGGTACTTCACTCCTGGACAGCTCTTAATGTTGTATAAAGCTCAGGTCCGATCGTGTGTGTATGAAGTATTGCTGCCACATGTGGGATGGCTCAGCTAAGTATCAACTAGAGGCTCATTGGCGACAGTAATCTGGTTGGTGGAAACCAAGCTTCATAGCCTAGCCGCCGCAGAGTAGCCTGCTTGTCGGTCTTCTACAGATTGTACTTCGGTGAGTGTGCACCAGAGCTGCATGAGCTCATCCCGCCTTCCCCTTTCTACTATCATTGGACTTCCAGACGCACCGCGGGATACCACCCCTTCTTGGTTGATGTTTATGATACCTACCTAGGTACACGGACCTGAAAAAAAAACCTGACGTAATCAGCTCGTCTAATCACGAGTGAAGCACCCATTTATTTTTATGTGCGTGCTGACGCGGTACAAAATGGTGGCGGGTTGTAGGACCTAAGCCTAGAACTGGTGCATCTGTGTGAGTGTAGGTCCCTTGTAGAACAAACGAATATGTAGGACCTTGCATGCTCATGCTTCACATCTTTTTAGTGTCACATTACGTCCGCCTTTTTTGTCAAGTCCGTGCTTAGGTATAAAGGTTTTCTATTACACCTTTCTCTTTTTGGTGGAAAAATACAGCGGTAGGTACTTTATTTCGAAAAAAGTTCTCATTCAATTTTTTGTTATTTTAATTAAATTGTAATTGCAATTAAGAAAAACATAGACTAGGACATGATTAAAATATATTCCATATGGACATAGCCCAAACAAACATTTATTTCATCTGTTGAGGTACAATAGCAAATACAACCTGCACGACGACGCACTACACACTGCCAGTATTTTTTTTTTTTTGCCTCTTACACTGCCAGTATAAGTTGACCGCGAAGTATGCAGCGCGTCGTGAGGCCTATTTGTACTTACACACAGCGACACATCAAGCTGTTCAAAATCAAAATAAGCTGGCCGCGAGCAGGTTTAGGTTGCATGACGTATGAGTCGTTGCGCGGCCAGCTTATTATTTTGGTTTTGTATAGGTTGATGTGTCACCGTGTGTACGTGTATACCAGCACAGATGAAATAAATGTTTGCCATTAATACAGGAACTTTTTTCGAAATAAATTATCATCAATAAGTACCTACCTACCTCGGTATATTTCTCATACTGGGTATTACAGAAAGGTGTCATAGAACTTGTTTATGCCAAAAACATTTTCTATTCCATACATCTTCTTCTTCTTATCGTGTGGACAAGCCCTGGTGTCAGAGTTTTTTCAGACCGCCTTACGGCCTCTGACGTTGTTTTTATATAACGAATAATAACCACCAGAGATAGTAACTGGGACCAACGGCTTATCGTGCCATTTGAAGCACGGAATCATCTTTCTTTTCAGGCAATCAGGTGATTCAGCCTGCATTATCCTAACCAACTGGGGAAAAACGCATAAAGTGACATATCACTAGGTGTCCCCCATGGGAATCGAACCTACGACCTCCGTGTCAAGATCCCAAGTCTTATAACCATTGGACCACGGAGATTGGTATTGGAGGAAAATGTGTTAGGATTTTTATCTATACAAGATACTTAACATGGATTATCTCGAAAACGTTGCACTTTAGAACTATATGTTATATGACATTTTATGTTCGTCTATAGATCCTCTATCGATGTACATAGGTTTCAGGGTGCGCCGCGTTTTTGAAATTCCCGAAAATTTATGGTCATCACTATGCCAGCCTCCCATACAAAGAGGTTCAATGGCCTTTGATATTTAATGTAAGTGAAACAACAAATCTAAGGCCGAGATTCAGAGACGATTTTTTCCGTCTTAGCTCGAGCTAAGTAGGGTCGAAATGTATGGATTTTGACATACGGGAGTTCGAACTATGACTTACAAATCGTCTCTGAATCTCGGCTTAATTGTCTGCAAATATCGAGTATGTTGTGAGTGTGACAACATACTAGGTAGGTACTCGATATTTTTCTCCGTGTTAACACGGCGACACATCAAGCTACGCAAAAGGGTCGCGTATAGGTAGAGTAATGTACAACGCCGCGCGGCCAGCTTGTGTTTGTTTTGCGAGGTTTTGCGTACCTTGATGTGTCGCCATGTGTACAGTCAGCATCAAAAGTATCTAAGCATCTCCCGCATTCAAAAACATCTGAAAAATTACACGCAAATAAACCCTATTTCCTACTAGTTAGATAACTTATGTTTTTAACTTTTCAAATAATAACAAGACAGATAAATTAATTTGATTTCTTTGCGAGTTGAAATAAGGTTTGCTATCGTAAAGTTGTTCAGATATTTATGAACACTTATCAAACACACAAACACATCAAACACATCAAACATCAGTAAAAGCTGGTTTAAGCAGTATGCGTGGTGGCTAATTTTCTAAGAATAAACGTTGCTAACCTTGAAAGATTCTCTCCTGGGTTAGAAACCCGGTTCGATTATGGATGTTATATATCTGTGTACCTTTCGCGAATATCGCGATATAGACAGGTAGGTAGGTACCGTCGTAAACAAATTAAGGTAAAATATGAAAACTACATAAACAGAATCGAGCAATAGACAAAATTTGGTAGGTCGTCATCATCAGCCTGTTATCGTCCACTGCTGAACATAATATGCCTCTCCAAAGGTAAAAAACGTCATCTTCGGACTTCCTCATCCACAAGTCGCTCCCAGCTATTATCTCAAGTCGTCAATCCAGCGGGCCGCAGGGCGTCCCACACTACGCCTGTCAGTTCGTGGTGTCCATTCTGGAACTGGACTCCCGGCCCATATGCTGTCATTCTCAGAGCTATGTCAACTACTCTGACGTATCACCTCTTACCCTAATGTGAATTCGCAGAGAAACACCGAGTACTTTATAGCTCTTTCTATAGGTCGCTGAGCGACTTTCCTATGATGTTCTACTGTAAATAAGCATTTTTGTTTTCGACTGTTCATAATTATAAGCTACAATTGTAAAGTTTCTGGCCGCATCTTTTCTAAAATGGTAGAGTCAAAAAATTACGCCAGGAAGCTTTTATTTGTGATATTAATTGCTTTGTTTGTAGTTTGAATCAATAACAAGACTAATTTGATAACGCGCCTGATTTCTTTCCACCTTGTATATGGGTATTATAGGATTTTATAGGCATTTTATTGACGAAAACTCAATTATAAGTGTATGTTTCCTTACATACACTTTTAAAGAAATATGTGTTAAGAAACGGAGATAATATAAACAATAAACACAGAGAAGATATCTACAGTCAGAGTTGGACTGTAGTCGATCTGTAGAAAGGTCAATGGACCAAATTGCTAAAATTAAACCGTAAGATGCGTCACTTAAAACCTGTTGCTTATATAAAAAAAATACGACGTTTAACGAGTGTTGCTTACAATACAATGATGATTATGACTTGAATGTTATGGTGTATTCATTAAGATTTCTGGGGGTTTAATACTATTTTGGGAGACCAAATTAGGAGGACACGATCGCCAGGCCGCGTGGGCAAAGAAAATTGGCGTAGGCGTCACGGAGTAAATTACGCGAATAGGCGCGCTATCGCTAGACACTGAAGAATTTCTCGTAAGCCTCAATTTTATGGATTACTTATTAAAGGGATACTTATTATGGTTTCGTTTGTGAAGTTTTTGTAGGTGAAAGGCTGTCCTGCAACTGCGACTGGTATGTCAAAAAGGTATCTTGCTACACGTACCTAGTACATAGTCCCTGTCTACTCCGTAGGTATATAGATACCGTGATTATAGAACGACCGTGAGATTATGAAAGTGTCTATGTTCAACCTGCGTGCTTCAATTTCGAGGCATGTATTGTACCCACTGTCCATTACAAGTGGCGACGGGCTCACCCCCCGTCACACTGGACAGAGTTTCGGTACTACTGGTGAAACGTGGATGTTCTGAGGTTTCAGAATATCTCTGACTACCCCCTCGGGGAATATAGTCGTGAGCATATGCTTATGCTATCCTATGTAAATTATTACTTTTTTCTTCTGTAAACAGTTTTTCATTAAGCAGTACAAACCTACACATTAATAAGTCATAATTATTTTGTCCATAAAATAAGTTAATTATATTGCGTTGTTTGTTAGTAAAGTCTAGGCTATTTTACTAGGTATTTGTGTGTGGAACGAGAAGTAGCTAGAAGGTCTATTGATCTGTAGACATGCTGCTGCGCACTAACGATCCAACTAAACTTTACCAGCTGTACTTACGTATCTTGCCTGCATTCGTTTGAATGCAGTTCGAATTATCTAGGTTAAAAATTATCATATTTTTTATATATTTAAGTACCTAAGTATCTTCGCCGTGGAATCTGGGTTGTTTTGAAGCCGGTAGAGGGTTTCAGACCATCAAACTGAACAACTTTCTTAGTATGCAAAATAAACATTGATTGATTGATTGATTGACCTTTACTATGGGACCAACTTCGAAATCGCGAGAAATGTTCCCCTTCTGGGTCAGTCAGATATCAGCTGTTTCATGCATTTTGGTCAAGAAGCTTGACATTTTCTATGGAACAGCAGATTTTTTGTTTGCGATTTCGAATTAGGTCCATAGTGAAAGTTGTTCAGTTTGATGACCATCATGATGGTCTGAAGCACCCTTGCGCCTCGTTACGGCTTCTTAACGCCAAAAAATCTGCTGTTCCATACAAAACTGCAACCCTACCTGACTCAAATATATGAGATGGCAGATTTGTTTTTCGTATTTTCGACATTAGTCCCATAGAGAATATTGTTCGGTTTGATGGTCAGACATGATCTTTTAGAAAAACAATTACCTACCATATTAAAAAGGATCCTGTGTAATACCTCTGTTTTGAGGTTAATTTGTTTTCTAATTTACCATCCTAATGTACCTAGTAGATTGTTTAAATAATGGTTATTTTCTCCCGTTGTGCGCCATTAGACATGGTGTCGATGATCTCACTGCACGTAGAGTAACCTCATGTTGTAAACATAGCTTTTGCAGTATAATTGAGTTGGCTGACGTATAAAAACAACATTGATTGTAGCTTGGAAAAGCTAACCATAACCATAACAAACAAGCTGTATATGTGCTACCTACTTAACTTAATACATTTTAGCCTTAGGGCGCGGTCATTTGACAAGAAAACTTTTTTTAGGGTTCTGTACCTAAAGACTCTAGATTCTAGACTGGAGGGGAGACCAATAACTGGCTAAAAAAGGTAGCGGGGGCGACTGGATGAGGATGGCCGAGGAAAGAGGTTTCTGGCGCGCCTTGGGAGAGGCCTATGTTCAGCAGTGGACGATGATAGGCTGATGATGTGTACCCAAAGGGTACCAACGGAACATCCGTCCATCAGTCCTAGTTAGGCCCACATAACTCTAAAGGACTGTATCTTTTGAACCGTAATAGTTGTAGCGAGTTGATATTTTTTCAGAAAGACTTCGCGAATACGATATACGATAAGCTCACGCTATTTTCCCATGGGGGTGTGCAATATAACAGGTATAACGTCACCTGACTTCTAACATCGCGACCTTTTTGGCGGTCTTCCCAGTGTCACGCACGTGCGAGTGTGTTAGAAGTACATCGCTTCTGCAATATGTCGTTTTGATTGAAACAGCAATGTACCTATTTCAAACTTACATGCACATGCACTTATGTAACTGATAGGAAGATGGAAAGAAGGCCTTTCATACCACACAGTTTCATACAAACATTATGCGTATTCGTTGCCAATCGAAAGATGTCCTTTATGTGCTCTACATCCCATAATTACTACACTACATGTGGAGGTTACAGGAAACCTTCTTACTGGAGATTGACCGTCTAGTGAACCTTCGAGAATGAAATTTAATTTTTCTTCACTACTTACTGTCTATGGTACTTACATACAATACAAAGCTGCAAACAATGCAGGGTATGGATCTTTGCCGTTGGTACTAACAGGTGACTTCTGTCAGGCTGAGGGGTACAAAATTACTGTCATCCATCACAATTCACAATTCTAAAACCGAATACACGACACTTCCGAGGAACTCACTTTTGCCTTTTTTAGGAGAGCACATAAAAGATTCAAATATGTTTATCTGTTCGCTTGGATCTAGAACGATCCTGGACGGACCGCATGTAACGAATTATATGATTGATTTAATATTACTATTGATTGATTACCCTGATTCTAAATGTCGCTTTATAAAACATTGAAATATACAGGAGCCTAACAGCCTCCGCAAACTGAATCGGTGAACTCAGACCATCAAACTGAACGACTTTCACTAAGGAGCCTACCTCAGGAAACGCGAAAAAAATCAGCTGTCCCAATACATTTGAGTCGGGTAGGGACGGCAGTTGTGTATGGGACAGCTGATTTTTTTTCACGTTTCCTGAGGTAGGCTCCATAGTGAAAGTTGTTCAGTTTGATGGTCTGAGTTCACCGTTTCAGTTTGCGGAGGCTGTCCCTTACACTCTGTATACTAAGTTGATTCGACACAACTAGAAAGTAATAAACAATGTTCTTCGCAGGGCAGGGATAGTTTCGGCTGACGGCAAAATTGTAAAGGATATTCTGGCTTGTGTATTCTAGAGGGCCAAACGGTCTACGTCCACGTTCACGGATTGAAAGGGACGCGGATCTATCTTCTGCGTTGACTAAGGTCTTAAATGAGCACTGTCATATAATTTACACGACGCTTTCGCCTCAAAAAGGCAAACACTGACTATAAAAGCCAAAGCCTGACCATAAACCGCATTCCCTCTGACTCAGTTCTCTTGTGAGTCATATCCGATGCGGATTCCTGGTGACGTCACGGGGTAGCGTGCGCCCGCGACGCGATGCGACACATCGCTATTTTAAACTACATTCCTTATTTGAATTCTGAGCTGTTATTGGCTGGCGTTTGTTGGTTGAAATGGATGAAAAATGTTGATTGTATTCAATTTTATTTTAATTGCTCTTGGACTAGGTAGTTATGTTAGTTTTGAGCTTGTTTTGAGATAGGTATTGACTTGGATGTCTACTGCAGATACAGGGTGTTTCGTAGTTAGATGCGTTCCTTTGAAGGTGATGATAAGACCATAAAATAAACTGAATAACTTTCTCTAAGGGACTAATACCCAAACCGCGAATAAATTACAGCTGTTTCGTACATTTGAGTCGAGTACTATTGCAGTTTTCTATGGAAAACCTTTTTTTTTTTTTTTTTTCGTGATTTCCAATTCAGCCCCATAGTGTCAATTTTTTAGTTTGATATTCTGATTATCCTATTTATAGGAACGCATTTAATTCTATCAAACACCCTAATAATCATGAAGATATGAAGCTTTACAGTCATTGTTATAATAATCGATTTTGATAACGAACGAAAGTTTACGTAAAGTTATATTACTTAGGTAGGTAAGTATAATAAAACCCATATCACAGACGTGTTTGTATTCCGATCCTAATAGAGAATTAGTCATTGTATTGTTATATACCTACCCTAACTACCTATAGATTGATTACTTATACATATAATCATACACCTACCTAAAAAGGCTGTTGGGACTTTCTGTATTTTCCTTGTACTTACCTAAAAACCAACTTCGAATTCAACTTAGCCAATGTATTGTTTCTGATTACCTACATGAGAATATAGTTACTATATATATAATACTTAGTCGGATCACAGAATAAACTGGAATGTATGAAAACAAAGGCGTATTTGCAAATATTATGAGTGATTCACAGTCATCTCTCTCGCGACCACAAAAGTTTAACTGCATGTTAAATAAATGTTACGCAAAATGAGATGTGTCATTCAACAACAAACTTTCACTTTTGAGATGACTAATACATGGACTAACATTTATTACTAAATGTATATTGCGAAATATGAGGATTTAATCATAGTCATAGAGCTAAGCTTAAGGATATACTTACCGGATTATTTTTTTACCGTGTCAAAATTTTCAGGTGTGGTTCAGACCATAAAACTGAAGAACTACCATAGTGGTAGGAACTAGGGTAGGAAACATGAAATCGACAAAAAAAATCTGCTGTCTCATACATTTGAGTCGAGTAGGTAGGTAAAAACGACTCAAATGTATAAGACAGCAGATTTTTTTGTGATTGCAATGTTTGCTACCATAGTAAAACTGAAAATTTCGACACGGTAAAAAAATCATCCGGTATATTGTACCTATATAATTATGAAGTCTAATTCTAGGTTTGGCGAAGTATGTTGCGGATGCGTTGATAATGTTTTATTGTTTTGACGAAGCCTACGTTGCTGATTCGGACATTTTATAAAAATTTTCGATTCTAGGTTAGGTACCTACTAAGTAACTAGATTCATTTTATGTGCTTCGTTATGAAATTCCGATACTAGTAGGTATCGATCGGTATAGATATAGGGCATCTATCACACCGTTGAAATTCGATTAAATAATTTCTAGAGTTAAGAGCTTGGAGTGATGGATTTATCTGGATGCGCTCTTGCGGTTCCTCAAAACAACATTAGTAACTTACATAAACAATGTTGTAAAAGTTTAGTTTTCTGGTTTAGCTTTTAGGTTTTTCACGTCTTTTGTACATTGAGGTCTCGAGCTTTTCCTCACTATTCATCTGCTCTACGTCTGAGGACATCAGCAACACAAACTATCATTGATCAGCAACTGGGCTTGTTTCAATAGACTTTGTAGGTATACCGGTGCCCAAAAATTCCTTGTCGGAATAAGGAAAGCTTCAAAAAGGATTTCATAAAGTATCACATTGATTTTCATCTAGATAATATAGTTCTCGACATTAAAGACAAAACAAACCCTGTGTGTCTGTCAGTCTGGAATTCTTTCTATTTTCTTGATCTATTTATAATTGATGTGCTTCTTTAAACTTTTCTTTGGATTTTTCTGTTATTTAATTGTTTGGTCTAAAGCTGTGTTTTCATTTTCCGCGTATATTTTTCTGATTAAACTTCGGCTTGGCTGTTGCTGATGTAGCGGTACTTATAAAGAATCTAATTATAAGCATACGTAGGTATCCAGAAAGTCACCCAAATGGCAATGGAGAGCGCGCTATGCTCGGTGTTTCCCAGTGAGATCAGATAGAATCAGAAATGAAGAGTTTCGCATAAGAACCAGGGTAGCCGACATAGCCCGAAGAATTACTAAACTAAAGTGGCAATGGGTGGAGAACATTGCTCGCAGAACAGATAGGTAATACCATATATTCATTCAACGTCTTTTGAAGTGTGCTATTGTACCAAGGCTCATCAAGCATGTTGATAGTTTCAGAAAAAGATGAGTGTGAGGTGTTAGCTAGCTAATCTTTTGCCCATTAATACACTGCATAAGAAACGTTATCCCTTAGTCACCTACAACATAAAGAAACTGGGTCTTATACTCTGAGCCTGGGACAACACGACTTTGTCTACAGCCTTCCGAAAATTAAAATAAAACCAACCGTCCCTTATTGCTCACCCTGTTTGTTACGGCAAGTGTAAACTACCTGCAATGAATAGAGATAGTCGCGTGCCCATTGCACTATACTCGACTAATTAATAAGAAAAACGCGTCACGGAGCTGCGGGCGGCGCGCGCGCAGGTTTTTCAACCGCATACTGGTCCGGAAACGCGTGCGCGATCGCCGCTTTTTGCCGATATTGCATTAATTTTCAATGCAATCGAGAGCAATGGCCGCTTGTAATTAATCTAGGTGTTAGTTTGTTGCTTTCTGGAAACTATTGAATATTGCAAGTTGACGTTTGAAATGACTCCAATAGATTTAAAAAATAGAACATGGAAAAATGGATCGGATGGGAAAATTAACTTGAAATTATTTTTTAAGTCTTTACGGCCCAATGACCAACAAACAATGGAAAATCTTTTGTGACCCGACGGCGTTCAACGTTAGAATCAATCAGATGCACCTGAAGGCACCTAATGCGCCTAAATAATGCACCTAATGAGTGCAGGACTGATATTTTTGAAAGACACGCGTTCAAAATCATGATTCATGATCGAATGGTGATGCACCATTGGAGATATGGACCTATGGAGATTATTCTCCATAGTAATTTTGACATTTTCTACTGCTGATTTGGACGTGTGACTTTAAAAAATCGCTCTCCTCCTGGTCAGATGTACCCGAAACCAACAAAGCATGCATTTTGCTGTATGGGCTTATTACTCAATACGCTCGCTGGCCGCCACTTATGCTGATGAATGTGGAAGAAGTGAGAGAGGGTTGTCAGGATCGTAAGACTCGTAAGTATAGCAAGTGGTGTTCTGTGTTCTCTGCCTATCCTAATCGGAGAAAGGGTGTGAGAATAAGTATGGATACCGCTATCTGGCAAAATGTTATTATTGGACAGTCGTTATTCTTCGTTAATGCGTTAATAATGATCAGTCATGATCCTGATTAGTCCATCAAACTAAAGTTTCTCTATGGGATCGACAACGAAATCGCGAAAAAAAAATCTGCTGCTCCACACAAAACTGCAATCCTACTCGACCTGAATGTAGACAACAGTATTTTTTTGCAATTTCGATGTTGGTCCCATACAGAAAAATGTTTAGTTTGATGGTCTGATCATCGGCTTAAAAACCGTCAGCATAGTAAGTTGCACCCTGTATAAAGCCAGAGTGTGTTATCTGGGGTGACCATGTCACCAACCAAGGAAAAAGTTGAATGAGATGGAACACTGCACAGAGGAGAGATGAATGGCGGGTTTCGTTGTCGGAGGCCAAGATGCACTTCGGGGTCCTTATAAACCCTTCTAAAATAAGATCAAAAAACAAATTATTCATGAAATCTTCGTATAGTAGATTACCTACACACCGAGGGCAGGAAAGTAAGAAAGGTCTCAGCTCTCATGTAATGACGCTTTCTTATTTACTGCCCGAGGTAAGTATACTATTTTTCTCCTCGACGGAGGTTCCAAGCGGCAACTTCGTTTAACGCAACGGGAAGTAAATTGACGCTTTCCGTCCGGAGGGGAGAAAATTACTATATCTACACATGTTATAGAAAACGAAACCATTTGAAGTACGATTTCAAAATGAAGTACGTATAGCTTGGCAAAAAAGTCATGATCGGTGGAACTAAAATTGTAGTATCGTGGTGTTGCCAGGTTATGCGTGATTTTGACGTTCTTGCGTAGAGGCAGCGCCCTCATTTTTTATCACGACTTTTTTGCCAAGCTGTACGTTGGTACGTAAGTAGAGCCTATTCGATATTTTAGCAATAAAACTGGATTCCAAAGAGTTTAGAAGAAGCAAAGTGTTTGACTTTACTTAACGCTTCAAAAATCGTGTACGATTTCCAAAACTTTTGCTTTTACAAACGTAATTAATATTAAGTTGTTAATTTTCTTCAATTAAAAGCTTTATTAATTAAAATTAAACTTATTCCTTTGATCATTTGAGACTAAAATACGAAACCTATAACGTGTGCCTATTATTGTAGCTTATCTCAGTTCCAGGTCACCGCGACAGGGACAGGTGTCGATGCCCCGACGACTTTGCCAAGGTGCCCTAACTTTTATCTCTACTTATACATATGTCGTTAAACGGTTCTATAGTATAATGTAGATTAGAATCCTGATGTACTTAGAACTGTTAGCAGAAACACATCACATAACATAACGAATTTAAAATAAAATGTTGCAGTAAATAAATATGGAGGTTAGGAATCAAAATACCTAGAAATCAAGTCTCTGCATTTTAGTTAACTAAGTAATTTTTTTTTGAAAAGAATGCAATTCAATTCAACTACCTACTAGTTGGTAGGTAGCTACTCATAATATCTGCATATACAGGGTGTTACAAAAGTAAAAATAATCATTTGAAACTTTATAGGCGGTTGTTGAGACCTTAAGCTGAACAACTTTTACTATGGGAAGCCAACATCGAAATCTCGAAAAAATAAAACTGTTGTCCCGTACCTACATTTAGCTCGAGTATATTTGTAGTTTAGTTTGGAACATCACAAACGCATCGCATCGTGCTGATTATGGCTAATCTCCTCATTTTGGGGCAGGCCTATGTCCAGCAGTGGACGTCTATCGGCAGATATGATGATGATGATGATGATGGGACATACGATTTTCTTTTCGCGATTTCGGTATTGGTCCCATAGTAAAAGTGGTTCAGTTTGATGGTCTTAACCACCCACTTAAATGTTTATTTGTATTTTTGTAACACCCTGTATAACTTCAGGTATACAATATTGCCTTCAGACTGTTTACGGCCAAACCCAAACCGCCGCGCCACCACCTATTTTATTTATTTACCTATAGCAAAAGTTGTACTCTTAGATAAGTGGTAAAAGTCCCAGTCACCCTTACCTTACGTTATTTGAAAAAGGTAGGGGGCAATGCCCGACCTACCTATACCTATAAGTTGATGATGCTGATTTAGATTTTAGGACTTAGATAGAAATTTTAGTTACTTACCTCGTTACAAACAAATTCAGGAAAACATTTTGAAATAAGGAAATTCTTCAACTTATTTCAACATAAAAAAATAGCGTCGGTCTTAAGTTATTTAAAAAAATACTAAGTACACGAAGAAAACTATGAATAATTATGATTTATTTGCTGGAAATACCAAACACATAATTATTATGATGACCAACAACGCAAAGCCAATAATTAAATAAATATGTTTTCTACATTAGGTACCTATAGGTGCTCGTTTACGCATCTTCGCGTCATAAATACCGTACCTACAACATACCTGTTCACAGTTCATAAAATCGAAAAAATTATAATAAAACTGGCTAAGAGTAAGTCGATCTTGCAACTATAGTGTTCCGTCCGTAGCAATTTAAACTACACAAAACAATTTTTACTGGTATGTTAGTGTTTGCTTTTATTATTTACCCCAAGACTACTTAATTATATTTATTTATCAAAGGTAGTGGGTAAGTAGATAGGTACTATAAAATATTGTAGATTTCGTTTTTCGATTTCGATTTCGAATCTACAGATTCGAAAAAGAATTGCGATTTTAGTGCTTCTTCATTTCTAGTTCTTCATCTTCTTATGGTACCATCTCCTATCGTAGGTTGGCTATCATTAGGGCTATTCGAACCCTGGAGTCAGCAGTCCTGAATAGTGAGGTCGAGTTCATACCGAACCATTCACACAGGTTCTTAAGCCAGGAAGTCCTTTTACAGGTGCGCCGTCCAGGTGCTTGTCTATAGACTATACGACGAAATTAATATAGGTAGGTAATAAAACCCTTTCCATGTCAAATTAGTTATGGACGAATTAATCTCCTATGACCAAACATATACATAGGTAGGTACTTATATACAAGTCCTTGCCTGTGACATAGCAATTATCTCATTGTTGACACTACGCAAGGCCGTAGGCAGGGGGGTTTTGCTGGTTCAAACCCTCCCGAAATGCCTTAGCTAACCCACCGTTTTATAATACTTAGTAAGTATACCTATTTTTAAATAAAGTTGTTACTTATCGTCTCTGGTCCATAGCTCGACCCCTGCAACTCTCCCAAATATAATAGGTAATTTTTCGTATCGCTCGCTTCTGTTTCTTTTTTTTTTTTAATTGGGACTGCGGCAACTACGGCTGAATTTTTTTTTGTAAACATATCTCGTCCAAAGGATGTCGCTGGCCGTGGCCATCCAGAGACTAAATGCTGCAAAAGCAACCTTTGGACGGGACATGATGCAGAGCGGTTTGTTTCATTCGTTTTATTTATTTAGTTAATTAGATTAAGTATAATCATTCATTGTAAATTCGATATTAATAACGATTTTCCTTAGATTATCAAGATAGACAGTCAAAGCTACGAAAGCGTCGAAAAAAATAGGAACCAGGACTGGTTCCAAAACCCTATACATATACACGCACACATACTTATTTAGTATGGCGCCTCACGCACACCAACCTAAGAAAGTTAGCCCCTTTTGTTTTATACGGAACAAGTGTGAGGCTCATTCTAGACATATACTTTTTCTAAGCGATTTTCATATTTAGTTACGGAACACTAATAACAATCAGGTAGTTACTTAGAAACAATCCAAGTGCCAACGGCATCGTGAACTTTGAAACGATCGGCACGAGCGCGCAATCACCACCATACACAAGTTAATAAATTGCAAACGCGTTCCAAGCCACTTTTTTTCTAATCAGCGAGCCCAAGCCTAGGATACTTCTATCCCATTATTCGCCGGCGTTAATTGCTCATAGGCTCATGGAGAGGTCCATAATGCATCTTAAAGTAATTGTAGGGGATACTTGCCCATCGGATCGTGACGCACGCGATAGATTTTTTAGCCGGTGCATCGGAGCGAGTGACGGTCGAAGAAAAACGGAATGAGGTTAGGTAGTCGAGCTGCAAAAAGCTTGGGTCAGCGTCCTATCTACAGCTTTTTTTAAACTAATCCATTTCTAATTAATGACATGTGATGTTTTTTTTGGCTATAATAAGATTTCTAATTATAATTAATGACATGAAATGTTTTTTGGGTATAATAAGATACCATTGACTTGAGGCACAGGCTTTTCAGGCATCCCCCATTGCACACACACAGTGAGAGTGTAGGTAACTATAACCTTAGATCAAAATAAAATTAATGGATAGGCCTAAAGCGCGGTAAGTTGAAGCAAACTACTGGTGCACTTGGTCCATACAAACTAGCGCCATTATCTGTCAAATCTAGGGCACTTGCATACAAATTTGAAGTACCTAAACCTTTCATTTGTTTTGCCTCATTTTTCTTGTTTGAAATGTTCGCGTAAGGCTACGAATAAGAGAATAAATATGGAAGAGTAACTCCAAACAAAATCGAAATCATTTTTGGCACCCCATGAAAAATGACATTTTGTATGAGTTTTGGCGGCGAGTTACAATTTTTAAAGAACAAATTTAGAACGCGTTACAATTTTTTTGGTGCCACTTTTTGAGCTTCATTTATACTTCTATACATTCTCTTATTCGTAGGCGTAAGGCCTATCCATTCATTTTATTTTGATCTAAGACTATAACGGGAATAATTTGTCCACACGCGTGCTTTCACCCCGCCATCGTAACAGGCTGTCTTACTTATTAAGCCACGGACTGCAATAATTATATAATTTGTAAAACAGTAGAAAAATCTATTGTTTGTTGCGTACTCTACCTTTGACTATTTATACTAAGGACTAGCCTTGCGGTAGCATTTCCCCTCTGCCATGGTATAAGAACAATTGATCATGTGCATTTTCATTCAATTTTATACCCTATCTCTAAACGAGACAGCCTATAATTGCGAAACAATAACTCCGAACTTAGAACGTTTGGGGTTCACAAGAGACTACTTTTCATGAAACAACATTTAAAATTATAATCTAAAGTTATGAGGATTAAAATCCAAAGTTGCGGATTTCATGTTGCCTCGCCCCCCGCAAAAAGTGGCAGAAATGTTTGTTAGAGAATTACACCCGTAACTAGTCCACATATTATAATTAGTCAAGTCAAAGGCCCTTCCGGCAGTTTAATGAGTTAATTTGAACGAAATTCGATTGACGATTTAGTATTTTCTAATCTATAGGTAGTCTATAGGTCATAACGTAAATGTTTTATTGGGATATATAATAATAAAGTAAAAGTAGTTAAGTACCATTATTATCTTGAGACACTACATTAGAGTTCCATCGGCGCATGCTTGGAAATGAGCAAGCCTCGAATGCTGGCTGGTTAACAAAATAATCAAATTAAAGCCCGACCATAAATATAAAAAACCTCCCCATGTTGCGGAAAATCATTGGAACTAATATTTGTAATTTATGTCAGTGACATTAAAGGTTATAGTCGATTGCAGCGCCCCCAAACCAGGTTTTTTATATTTCTTGATAGCCAATCCAACTCAATGACATGCAGGGTCCTCTTAATAAGCAGACGGTTTTTTAAGGGGATGATCAGACCAACAAACTGAATAACTTTATTGTATTTCTATGATTATTATATTTCTATGATATGGGACCAACAGCAATCGCGAAAAAAACATTAGCTGTTCCATACAAATCTGCAAACCTACTCGACCCAAATGTATCGGGGACAGCTGAGATTTTTTTCGCGATTCGATATTATAGTGCCATAAAGAAAGTGGATAAATTTGATGGTCAACTCTATTACAATGTAGTTAGGACCGAAGCAGTCTCGATAATTATGTCGAAATTAATCGAAAGTCCGAACTAACAGACGACATCATCACCCCGGTGTATCACATGTGATGCGAACACATACTGATACGTCAGTGCAGGACCGGTGGTTGCGGCGATTCTTGCGGGAAACCTATGTGCAGCCGTGGAAGTCTATCGGCTGAAATGATGATGTAGTCGAAATCGACTATGAGTGCAGTCCCCGGCAGACAGCTTGCAAAAATGGCCAGGGTCAGGGCACTTCGCAGTATCGCTTTCGCCTACAAATATCGTTCTGCGCAGTTAAACATTAAGATCCATTCCCCGAACTCCACGAACATTTTCGAAATACCTCATTGATTTTTATATTACCTACGGTACCTTTTATACCTACCAATTTGTGACCAACTTTTTGTAAATTCAACCTATCTTATCTAGTTACAATTTAACGAAATTTTTGATTTACTTGAAAACGTTATAGTACTCTGTGATTTGAATCTCAATCAATCATATTCTGTTGTCCCCACTGCAGGGCACAGGCCTACCCTCGAGGACGTATTGGGCATTAGTCCACCAAGCGTGCCCAATTGGTGGACTCATGGGAGTCATGCTCATACATCTGAATTTCTTCCTCCGAGTTATGCAGGTTTCTTCACGATGAATCCTATTGATGTTTCCTCCTATTAGAATATTGTGGAGTAATTTTATGAGTCCTTCCGAAACGACGCCTTCGGTTCTTAGATGCACTTTCAAATTCATCCGTGAAGATATAAATGCTATGAAACAAATTTCAGGCGAATCAAGCAAAGATTGGATACTAATGTTGTTTTGGTCCCATATAGTGAAAGTTGGTACCTATGTATTACATACAATGTGTTGTGACTTACAAACTGAATACACCCCGTATAGTATAGTGTGTCATCATCATCACAGCCTATATACGTCCCACTGCAGGGCACAGGTCTACTCTCATGGAATGGTGAATGGGCGTCAGTGCCGTCAGTCCACCACGCGTGCCCAATGCTGATTGGTAGACTTCACATACGCATCGGATTTTCTTCTCCAGCGTATGCAGGTTTCCTAGCGATGTTTTCCTTTCCCGTTTGAGAGCAGTCGGATCAAATAATGAACCTAAATGACACCTAAAAGTAGGTATAGATGGTATAGGCATAAGAATAATTCTTATGGTATAGGTTGTAATTATTTAGGCACTTCCTTTCGGAACTATGAATTACTAAACTGACCTTTGTATTTTGTGGAATGAGTCAATGCAGGCACAGGGGGAGGGAGGAGAATTGCGCATCAGTTGCAATGGGTTACATCTCTACATCTATCTTCTATAGATAATATAATATTACATACAACATAGTAGGTACTAAAAACGCCCACCGCCCATTCCGTGCAATCTTTTCTAGATGCCGATAAGTTTGCGATAAGTTCGATAGCATTTTTACATTTTCTTCTAGTGCTATATTTTTTCAAAATCATACTGATGACCGCCGTCCGTGCAGACTTGAATGTGACTCACACCCTCCCCAAGGGGTAGGTAGGGAGTATTATATTCTTTGCTCATGCTTACTGTTACCTACTAAATAGTGCAGCATTGTGCTATTGTGTGATGTTTTATACCTATGTTACTATGCTATCCATTGGTCAATCCAGAGTTTGGGTCTTGGAGCATTCAGAACCTCTAGGTTTGGATTGTAGAATGTAGAATACAGCTTGGATTGAAGTAGAGAACTTGATTATAGATATTGACGATTGACAAAAATAAGCTTCAGAGTTGGCTGTATAGGCTCGTTACCTTTGCCTTTTAAAGAAGACAAACAATTCTTTCATTTCACGCAGGGATTGCCAGACTGGGATATTTTGCCGCGTTTTTAGGGACATTTTGGTGTTTAGGGAAAGCTTGGTACCTCCCAGTCCCAGATAGTAAGCGAATTAAATACATTTATGATAAATTATGGTGTTTCTTTTATAATGACTACCTATCTGTGTTATTTTACACTTTTCTAAACTAGATCTCGTAAATTAACCACATGTGTGCATTTATAAACAGCATATAGGTAGCATGCTTCACGTGATACGGCTGTATCACGTCTTTTATCTCGGTCGGTTGCGCGCAAATAGAAAGAGAGTGAAGGTGTGATAGCGCTGCGCGAGCCCCCCGCACTCCGCGAGAGCATAGACCCGCCGCGATCACTAAGCGCGCCCACTTTATTGTATTTACTCTATGCTTTGGTAGTTATTTCCAATTCTTGATACGTTTGGTAGCTTTTTGTTATTTTTGGTAGTTTTTGGGTGTTGTTGGTACCTAGTTTATGGTACTTTTCTGTTGTTGCTTTACAATTTAGCAGCATTACTACTGTCCGTTATCATCCGTCCTTAATCGCGTTATCGACAAAGTTAAAAAGATCTCCGAAGATTCCACCATCAGACTCGACCAGTGCTATTTATTATTTAACTGAAGAAGAATGCTGGACCCAGGGATTGCCTGACTGACAACACACTTAAATTCAGTCAGTCACTCGGCCGTAGGTACTGAGATATTTACCTACACTTTGACGCATAATAAGCGATGCGCTTGCTTGATTTCTGCCACTCGCATTCGGCGGATAGGTCGCGCTGTACGAAGCAATAACAACGCTGCATCAAGCTTCATAAAATACATTTTTAAAAACCACCGTTGGGACCGAGTACTTAGGAAATTAAAGCATGGAATTTTATAGTTTTCTAATATGTGATGTATCTGTTAGGGCGTGACTCTTGCACATGTTTTTAAAGAAAAAAAAAAAAACATAGCTTCACTTTTTGCCGTCCGCCATCTTGTTTTAAATTAGATTGTATGGGGCGACGCCATTTTGTTTCATGTTTTTATTTAATGTGTGTTGAAAAACATTATACATTTAATCCGTAACGTAACTGTTTTTCAGCAAACATTACACAAAAACTTTGAGAGGAAAAGATGATTAAAAAGATGCGAGGGTTTTTTTTTCATGGAATATTTTATTTTTTATGAACGAATCATTTCAATCGAATATTTTAGACATAGCTGTATGGGCTCTATCCCTTGGCCTAGTCAAATTCAATACAAAATAAAATTGGTGACGTAAAGTATGGTGAAAACTCATGGTGACCCGAATCGGGATACTTCCGAAATCACATGTGGCAGATTCTGGCAACCCTGATTTCACATAAAATTAAAAAGTAAAAAATTAAAATATCAAAAAAAAGGAAAATTCGGTGTTGTGGTTCTTTCTCGTAAATTTATTTTCGTGGATCTAATAGTTTGCGTTGGAAATCTATCAATGTGCCCATGAAAATGTCTTTTCATCGTTTAATTTCTACCACAATAATTCTGTGCCTAAGGTAAGATCTCGCCTAAAAACCAGCATCCTTTCGATTTCGTGAAAGTAAGACCTCCAATTTCCTTCCAGCCTAGGTTTTGTTCAGCCATCACATCCTGCGAGAGACCCACATCATTGGGACGTACTTATTTACACGCAGCAGTGGCCAGCGACAGTCTGTAAAGAATGGAAAAACCATAATACATCGCACGCATGCAATTATCCGAGTCAGATAGATACATGGTCCATCCACGGTATTTGGCCAACAAAATTGGGTACCATTGGACCCGGATTCTGCAACCGTACATGGCATTTTGACCCGGAGCAGATCAAACCCATTGAAACACAGCTGATGCAGTACTGGACGAATATTGAAGCTGGTATGCAATTTTTTTTAAAGTGTAATAAAGTATGTCGCTTAGCTCAGCTGTTTATTTAAATTGTTATACAGTGTGTAAGGTACAAGGTTCATTAAATTTGATCCACTTATTATATGCTAACGATAGGATGTGCCTATGTAACAAATATGTAAATAACGCTCATGGGTGCATACATTGTAATTAAAGAGGCATTTCGCTATGATTGTAATGATTCCAAACGTAAGCTACTAGGCTTTTTATGATGAGAACCCCACAACAATGGCACAAACATATAACATCAATGACTGAATTTGTGTTTGGATTTGTGTCCAGAACCTGGTTCGGCAGTCCGACATGGTAACCATTACGCCAAACAGGTTGTCTGGCAAACACATACCGATGCTTAACCTATTCGCAGCCACTAACGGCACTAGCCGACACATATTATTTGGGGTTTAAGAGCCATTGATGGCTATAGACGACACCAACTCTATAAAAATACATGTTTACAATAAATCATGGTGGCTTCTGTGACATTTTTTTGTTGTTTCTATTGTGGCTACGAATGGGTTAAGAACCAAACCCTCCTATCTACAACAATCAAACTTTAAAGGAGGTGCAAAAAACATTTCATACCTTGTATATTAGGGTTAATTTAAACTTAATAAATACAATGTGCTTTTGAAATTTGGCGCCAGTGTCTATTTTATCGTAGAGCCAGTATTATTATCTACGGACATCTGAATTTTGCTTCTAACTGCATTCAAAGCTTAAAATCACAACTTTTGAAGATTTGATTCTTAACACTTTCGCTGCTAAGCTCAAAACAATGACATTCGCGCAGTGCTAACACTGTGGAATGCTATACGATTCTGAGTCAAGGTGTGAGTCATGAGCACTGCGGCCCATAGGTCGCTGACCTACCAGGTAGGTCGTCAGCAGTTAAAGTGTTAAGCATTGTTACTCAACTAGATGCTCAATACTTATCTAAGCTCTTCTTTCCAGAGACACCGCACTATTCCTTCTGGACCCACGAGTGGAGCAAACATGGCACTTGTGCTGCAATATTGGAACCCCTCAATTCTGAATACAAATACTTTTCAAAGGGCCTCCAATGGCTGCAACAATATACAATGTCCAATATTCTGCAAGAATCTAACATTGTTCCATCCAACGATAAAGGTTATAAGCTTTTAGATATCCGTAATGCAATTTATAATAAGTTACGAATCCATCCTGCTATTGAATGTAGGAAAGAAGATGGAAAAAATTGGCTGGTAGAAATACGAATTTGCTTCGATAAGAACCTTAGCTTACATGATTGCGATGGCATCAAAGGTTCAGGGACGCAGCATTATATTTTTACAGAGGATATGGGTGTAAGGGTCCTGACTAACTGTGATTTGTCACAAGACATAATGTATCCACATTTTGGAACGCAATTACCCCCTTGGGTCTTTACCCAAGGAATAATGAAGGAACCTCCGAAAAGGTTGTACGTACAGTTGTACAAATTAACTTCATGGCTGCAGTGGTACACATTGTAATAAGCTTGAACATGATAACAGTTTGGAAATTGCAATCTATTTGTGTCATGGTCCACCTGCTTAGTTCATCCGGGTGGACCACTGGCACTTTTTCTTGCCTATGGTCCACCTCAGTACACCTAGGTGAACCATGGGCACTTTTTCTTGCCGGTGGTTCACTTAAATGATGAGTAATATGCAAAAGACTAAAGCCAAGGTTCAGAGATGTCTTTTTTGGTGTTAGCGGCTTAGTCTAAGTAGGGTCGTAAATGTATGGATTTTAACATACTGGAGTTTGCACTAAGACTTAAAAATGTCTCTGAATCTTGACCTAACTGGAATTCATTTTATATGTATTTGCTTCTCGTCTTTAGACTTTTTTATAATTAGTTTCGCTTTCTGTGTACGCACGGCGACAGATCAACCTACCCATAGTTGGACCTTATGTCCATGAACATAGAGTTCAACTATGGGTAGGTTGATCTGTCGCCGTGTGTACCTATATGTCTATTCTATTATTTAAATTATGGCTACATCGTGGTGTCGATGATTTTGCCAATGTCTAGTTTAAATAGCAAATGTGCTTGAAGTTGTTCAGTAATCGATATTACGGTGATTTCAAAGATTGTTTGTGAACAAAATGTTAACTTGAGGTAGTACAAATAAAATGATGACAAACACACTTTTAAATTAATAATTTTCTTGTTATTCTATTGTTTCTATGCTATTTTTGGTAACCTATTTTTTTATTTCGCTATCAATAGTTGGCCATTCGATTAACTGCCTACATTGTTTTGTTTTGAATGATGATAAAAAAATTAAAACTGTTATCATGGTAAGTCATGCTTGACTATTATTATAAACTCAGTCATTTGATATCAATAACCAATTTTGTGTTTTATAACAATGAAGTAGTGTTGGATGTTTAAATAATTGCATATAAGTAGGAACAATATTTTTTTCTACTGTGCAATGATAATTGGCATAGTTTATTTTTAAAGCTTATTTTTATACAAATCTAGATTCTAGAATAAAACATTTTGTTCTGCACCATTAACACCAATACAATGTTTTTCTATGAAATATAAGTGTTTATGGTTGTGCCTTAATAAAGTTTAATGTATTAGTTTTAATAAAGCAATTGAACTATTTAGTTTAGCTCATTAATACTTTATAGATTTTTTAAAGGTTAGTTTACTTATATTAATTACAACCGCGATTACTAATAAAAAACTAGGTACACAATCAATTCTCCAAAACTGGAACAACCAAAAGAACACTAAAACAATAATATTTGAGTGCACTACCACTACTATGGATAGTCTAGTGTTGCGCCGTGGTAGCGCCCATGAAGTTAGAAAAGACGGAGTATTACTGTCATATTGTCAAAAGAAAATATACCGTATTACTTCATGATAAAAACTAAGCTTCGGCGTAGGAACATGCTAGAAAATAAGTGAAGTGAACATACCAGAGACAGGGTTGAGCCTCATCTTGCAGCATGGAATCGCATTTTTTCACGCTCTGTCCTTTTCTGACGCTCAGGAATGTAATTGGCTAGAGCGAGAAAGGTCGCAGCACTGTCGGTGCTGCAGCTTGCGATCGCATTCCCACTATCTTTCTCGCTCTAGCCAATGACATTCCTGAGCGACAGAAAAGGATGGAGCGTCCAAAAATGTGATTCTGTGCTCCCAAATGAGTAGTTAATAGTTCCAACCTTAATCGTTCAATTTATATCGCTCCATCTTGCTGACTGCTAACATGAAGTGCATCTAGTTTTTTATTTGGTTGAAGGATAACAATGGATTTTTTTTTTCAAACTAAAAGAATAAATTCTCACGTGAGAAAATTCTCAATCACGTTTTTTTGTCAGCAGACAAAGGTACCTTGATCTATTGTATTAATTAAGATTATGTTTCTACCATAAAGGTATTATACCAGGAATAGAGGAACTGATAGCTGAGAGAGCGAGATGTACCTACCACTGTATAATAGAAAGAGATACGTGACGCGTGGCAATAGAACCGTTTTCTAATCTCTTACAAATTTTTACAATTCGGTTTCCGTGAATAATTGCGAATCTAAAGTGAAATCGTCGATAATTTTGTGAAATATACTGGACACTACTTCATTAATTTATACACGATTTCACGTTAGACTCAGAATTATAGACAGTATTCGAATTTTTGCCTGCGAATAGTCTCCTGAAAACATCCAAAAACGGTTTCATTTGACAACTCATGTCAGTTGCTCTATTCCTATGGATTCTACTATGTTTCTACTACACACGACGATTTGTCGACGCTTGTAACTATCATCTTATTTGTTTTAAACATTTGTGTTGTATGTCGGAAAATAAAACTAAAGTAAAATTATAAAATGAGTTTTATTATCCTTCAAGGTAATGAACAGTACATTACATACACAAACATTATTAATTATTACACTAAAAGTTCATTCATTTGTGCCCCCATCCCATTCACTTAGTCAGTACCATACACGGTAATGTATCTTTCAACTATTAAGATTTTGTCACTCTCTGCTTATTGACCCTTTGACACTATTATTACTGCTGATGGCACCAAACCTGCAATAAAGACGTTACAATTTTAATATAGAATAGAAAACCTGATTTTCGACCAACCAACCAACCAACTAATAAGTGATAAGTGTACTTTTTGCAACCATCAGCAGCAAGGCTGATTCAGTGTTTATGGGGTGTAGAACATCTCTGTGATGGGGATGAACCAGGTCTGCCTGCATAACTTCAGTCGGTTTAGGAGTTACGGACGTTTAAAGGTCAGTAAATAATTTACGATCAGCTGCAAGGCTGATCCTATGATATTATTGTAGTATGCACTGTAGCTATGTGAACAGTACAAAAACTGGCATGGTTCATCAGTTGGTTTAGGAGTTACAGCCGTTCCAAGGTCCGACCTTTCAACGGCTGTATTTCCTAAACCGACTGGCAGATCACAATTTTGCTAGTAACACACGCCTATTGTTAGCTATACACATACAACATACTACTTAAGTTTGTTTGTCAGCACGTGAACCAACAGTAATGCATTACGTAGTGACAGTCAAACCCACTCGCAAAACATGGTCAAGATGCTGTTGGCTCACAAGGATGTCCGTCGTCGATGTTCCCGACTTTACGTTTGTCTCATTCTATCAATTTTTGTCGTTGTAAAGGGACAAAGTTGACGTCGGAAACAACGACATAAATTAACCAAAGAAGCACGAACATTACCGACCGCCAAAGAATAATTTCATATTTCACCGCTTGTAAGGCAGTTCTCCAGACCTTCTAGCATGATTTCTCTACAAGCGCGACTCATCTTGTTTCCATACTAAAAGTCGCGGCAAGCGCGGCTTGCGCTCTCCGAAATGCGCAGGAAGTAGGAATAGGCTATTTTGTATGTAGCAAAGTCGCGTCACGCGCGTGTAGAGAAATAATACTATACGTGCAGGTATAGACAATACCTATGCCAACTTCCTAATCATAACTTATCATAAAACATTACCATCCTCAAGCTGTCAGCGCGCTGCGGGAGTGAGAACAAACAAACCGGCTTTGCCTTTATACAAATAGCATGTAGCTGCCCGCATGCCATTGATATGGGATGCCCCCCGCATCTGTTGCTCCATTTCGTTTAATAAAAAACACTGATAATTGTATGAAGATTTAGTCTTATGAAAATAAGGCTGAATTTAATTTGATTTCTCAATAGATCCAATGTTCTCTTTTCTGTGGTTGTAGCAAAGTTTCTAACCCCTCCGTTACTTTAAAGTGACACAGAGTAACAATATGATTTCTTACCCAATAATTCCAAAGGTTTTTCATAGTCCTCTACACCAAATATCTTCTTGGGGTATGTAGTCATCAACTTGAAACTGTCGTCTTGGGCAAACTCTTGCGCATTCACTTGTAAAAACAGTCTGAAAACAAATAGCCTCGTTTGTAGGAAGACATTTATGTTGAGATTCTTAGTTCGAAATGTGAAAATTCATACATTTTCGACCCTACTTTGAATAAGCACATGCACAAAAGAAGTCTCCTAATCTCGACGTTAGAATCAGAGTAATTCTGAGCAGGCTGTAGATTTGCCGCATCTTCTTTACAACGATGGAATATCTTCCAAAGAGGTTAGTAAAAAAAAAGGATGTCGGAAGCTATTATCTTTAAAAACATTTTTAATTGAATTGACTAATTACAGGTTATGTCAAAGTAACGGTGAATATTCAATTTTAAATAGTAGTCCAAGCCAAGGGTTATAATTGCAAGATACGATAAAAGCAAACGGAACGCGATCGCACGCGGCCGTGCTATCGCGCGCGGTCGCGTTCCGTCTATCTTATATGCTCTAGCAAATGACGTTCCCGAGCGACAGAAAAAGATGGAGCGACGGAAAAATGCAATGCGGTGCTATGTGATGTAGTTCAACCCTAAGTTTGTAAAAAATTAACATTTCATCTGATGGTCTAGCATGGCGACCGACGAAGCTTTATCACGTTTAGGTTTATGATTACAAACACACGAATGAAATAAATCGCGTCAGAGAGCCTTTTCGCTGGCAAATCTTTTAAAGAACATTAAAATATCTGTTGATTGTCTATCTAATCCACTATATTTTACTATGCTAGGCTAGGGTGTTTTTTTACACTCTGTATACATACATAGGCCCACATTTCAAATTAGTTGAGAGCTATAGGTATATACCTGACAGCGGCCAGCTGTTCTTTAGCTCCGAACGTGTGTGAGATGAGCTTGCCGTCGGGAAGCCGCAGCTGGATCCTGGCCTGCTCGTAGGAGACCTTCGTCGCGGGAATGTTCTGGACGGGAGCCGCCGGAGGAGGGGCGGGTGCCTCGGGCTTCTGCCCTGATGCCGCTAGTCTGCAATGTTATTGTTATGTTGTAAGGTTGTGTGTATTTCATTTATTTTTATCACAAGATAGAATAGAAGAAAGATACCTAATTGCATAATTAATCTTTTTGAACAACATATTTTAAACACAATGGAATTATGTTCGTGAGTTATTAACGTAACACCTATCTAAGAACCATCGCCGATTAATCACAAACCCTTTACAGAAAACCGTATCTAAATCGGTCTAGCCGTTAGATAAATGGGAACATTCATTTGCACACACAAACAAACAACCTCTAACCCTAAACGCATACACCTTCTCCGTTCTGTCGTGGGTAAAAATGATTGGTTCCACCCACCTGTCACTACTCACTTTAACTGCTGACGACCTACGTCGTAGGTCAGCGACAAATGGGCCGCAGTGCGCACGACTCAAACATTGAGTCAGAATTGTATATTATTCCACAGTGTTAGCACTGCGCGAGTATCATTGTTTTGAACATAGACTTAAACTCTAGCGATAGACTTGCCCTTCCATAGAAGCAACATGTTCCACTTGAATGAGGTGTACGCACCTGATTGATGTTCCCGAGTTCACTTCGTCACTATTGAAATGACAGACCGCAATGTGTCATTTTGTGTTGTTTTGTGTGACATGTTGTTTGTTTGAACGAGCTTATCTATCGCTAGAGTAATATGTCTATGGTTTTGAACTTAGCAGCGATAGATTTAGCTTACACTAAGGGCCTGTTTCACCACTGTTGTTGTTGTTCTTGTTAGCTTATCCTACAGCACATTTGACATATTTTGCATGAAGAATATGTTATATGAGCTGTCAAACAGGCCCTAAGACTTTTTGCCTATTACACTCTATGGTGACATTACTTTAACTATTATAAAACTGTAACAGAAACAGAAGTCTGTACATTTAACATATTTACAAAACAAGGTTATTTTATGGTGTTTAGCTATCTCTTACGCCAAATTTTTGTCTACAAGTTCGTTCCAGCATCCCACAAAAACTACTGGATCGACTTTGATGAAAAGTTTTGTTTAAAAGCTTACACTTACTTCCTAGCCTGTTTGTCAGCTTCTATCTGTGCCCGGACTCTCTCTCTTGCCTTCTGGTCTTCCATTTTCTCCCTTCGTCGCTGTTCAACCAACTTCTGCATCTCCTGCTCTTGGAGACGCTGGCGGGCATCCTGCAGGTCTTTGCCGGACTTGATGCGGAGTCGCTCACGTTCTAGTTGTTCAGCCTGGAAATTACAATAATTGCAGTTTGTGAAAATGAGTCAGACCCGACGTCTAGTTTTATAAAAATATTGAGCAAGTCTTCTATTGGAGATAGAAGACTCAATATTTTATTTAGAGTACTTCCCTCCAGGTGGAAATTGAACGTTCCACCCTGGATATTATTAATCCTACACTACATCCTCACCCAGAACAGACGAGAAAGACTGGAAAGTGTGGACACCTTTCATTGTTATGCGGAGTTGTGAGCCGTAGTTATTTTTTCCTTGGAAGTTCTTGTCGGAAATTCTCGCCGACTTTTAGTGCCTACTTTGTAGGTACAGCTTGGCAAGAAAAAGTTTGTGATAGTGACAGGTAGAAATATTTTAGTATCGTGGTGAATGTGCATACGCTTATGACTATATGCCCTGAGGGGGTAGTTAGAGATATTTTGAAAAGTCACATCCACATTTCACTTGTAGTACCAAAATTCTGTCCAGTGTAATGGGGAGTCAGCCCGTCGCCACTTATAATGGACAGTGGTACCATACATGCCTCGAGATTGAAGCATGCTGGTTTCCTCATGATGTTTTCCTTTTTCGAAAAGCCAGTGGTGTTTACAAATCATACATCATATTCAGTCTTTATAAGAAAAGCTTCCTAAAACTAGCCTACCTACCTTATCTTTCTCCTCTCTCTCTTTCCTCTTCTGTTTCATTCTGTCCTCTAGCAGAGCCAGCTGTGCTTTTTTCTCCTCCTCGGTCAACGGTTTCTTTTCCTCCGTCGACTCAGAGAAACTGCTGTGATTGGTCTTCGCCGCATGGAACTCCATTTCGTCCTGGTTTTTGAACAGTTTACCGCATTCGTCACATTTAAAGGACTTCGCCTCAGCGGCTCCATCGGTGGTAGCTTCCGCCGTCGGCGTCGAAGTTAACTCGCTTGTATCTGCCGCGGCACTCGCGGCTGTCTGCGGAGTACTACCACCGACAGTCTGCCCAGTTTCCATCGCAGGGTCATCAGCGTGAGCCAATAGCCACTCCATTGCTGGCTCTACGCCTTTATAGTTGGTCACAGCCAAAGCTTTCTCTCTAAAAACCGAAAATTATCGTCAGAAATAACCTGTACAAAACAACAAGTGAAAATAGAGAAACTTTGATTTTACTCACGCTCGATCTTTAGAGAAACCCATTTCGATTAGGATTTGTATTTCTGCCATTGTTGACAATCAATATATATTATTATTTTCAGCAAAAAACACGAAATTACAAAATTTACTTTGGATCAGTCATCAGCTGTTTTTTTTTCCTTTTTGTTGTTGTTGTTTCATTTTTCCTTACGGAAAGGCAAAGGGTACATAGCCCATGCACATAGCTGCGCATTAACTCGTTAATCCGTTAATCGTTAATTAACGAAGTGCCCCTGTGGCGGGGTGGCCAGAGGGCCTCGCTATAAAAATATATGTATCCCTTGGAAGAAGGGCTGACCTATTTTAGGTAAGGTTCCTATAGTTTTGAGGCTGCTAAGTGAAAGAGGAAATACAACTCAACATAATATTTATTATTCATTAACCTACTCTTATATACAGGGTGTCCCTAGCTAACACGTATCTTATTTACTAGCAAATCTCTAACATGGACCTCTGCGTCCCTACGGTACGTGAAGCGTGGACCCGGCACGAGGGGGGGTGAGGGGCTATCAATGCCTGAAGGGATAGCCTTCGGGAGGCGAGCTCAAACCCAGGGATCTGCCGACTGCCCGGGTTTCCCCAAACCGCGCTGGTCAGATCCTCGAGGAGTTATCCCGCGTCCTGAAAGTGTTACAGAGCTGCCCGAGTACATCTAACCGCGTCTGTAAGCTTTCAGGACGAGGTTTTCAGTTCTGGAGACGCACCTAGCCGCACGGTACCCCAAACCGCTATGGCGCGCCTTCACGCGAGGGAGGAAGGGAGGAGGGTGGAGGAGGAGGGTGCGGACACCCGATAGTGGACCTTCGTATGGAGCTTCCACACGAGCCGCCCGGTTCCCCAAGCCGCCTGTGGTGTCAACTCTGAGCGCCCGCTATCGAGTGCCGCCCGGTGCTGCCGCGCTAGGCCTTTTATAGTCGGCTGGCGCGGCCCGTCGCTGCGCCCCACTGTGTGCGGTGCGCGCGCGCCCCGCACGCCTCCTTCCGCTGACGTCATCGGCCTCCGCGCCGATGCGCTGTGTGCAGGCGGTCTGTCGCTTCCCTCTCCGCGCGTCGCCTCCCCTCGCCTGCGTCGCTCGTTTGTAACGCTATGTTACACTCCCTCCTTTGTTGCGGAAATTTTTACCTGTGTAAAAATTGTTTGGCTGTATCAACATGTTACCAACTTGGTGCCTTTACCCTAATAAAAGTTTCTCATAAAATAACATTAAAAAAAAAAAAGTATGGAAAAACAATCTGCTCTTGTTGTTTTATTTACTTCCTATGTACCTTGACTAACTTTAACCTTATTCTTTCTATTTATTTACTTATTTAATTACTCTAATCTTTAAGTGGTCTGATTTGCACGATACTTAAATAACCATCATCCTGTATCTTACATTAGTCCGGAGCGCCCGGTCCTAATTACTTATTACTCAAGTACCGCCAAAAGTTTTTATTTTATCATTGAACTCTGTGACGAATACTCGATATTCCGATGTAAACAAACTTTTGTTTTTGCTTTTACAAAACTCTGCCTTACGCTAATGACTTTAGGTCTGTAATGTCTTTTGGAATTTCATTCTTATTTGAAACCATTTCATTCGTGATTCTCGAGATTTGTTTTGTTAGGTATATCGAGTCTACGTCTCGCAACTTATACCACTATTTATTACATTCTTGTATTTCTTTACCTATTCGCTTAATATCTCTGCTACTCATACAACATTATATAACAAGATATTATAGAAACAACGCAAGTGCCTATTCTCGCTACCTAATTCCGTAGTGTCCGTTTCTTACACTATCTACTTGAACTGCATTTTAGAATTGCATTTTTGTTATGGACACTCGGTTTCTAAAATGTAAACAAACCTATCGTTACGCTAGGATGGGTCCTATGGCGCTGACTTAAGGTCCTTTACACTTTTACACTATTTTATTTTGATAATTTGTTTCTACTTTCTTGCACTTTATGCTGTTTGCTGTGATATCTTTGCATAGATTATCACCTTCGAACTGACACATTTTACTAGTTATTTGGAAGAATGTAATAAGAAGGAAAGAAAAGCACTTAAAAAAAAATTATTCTGCCTAAACGTGAATTTACTATGGTTCTTATAAATTTAGATTACTTAACTTAACTCCTCGGATGTGACGGGGCCTCGGCACTGCGCTGAACCTCTGGGGGGCGGCCAAAGATATTTTCCCAGGGGTGCCATATTTTTAGACACACCCCTGGCTGCTGCTGCTGGTGTTGACTTCGGGTTTGGCGGTGGTGGTGGGGTAGGCGGGGTGGTGATGTCCACCTTCTCTGTGTTTCTTTCTGGTTCTTCCTGCTTTTCCGCTTCTCTGACTTGTTCTTGTTCTCTGTCCCAGCTTATCCTGCATCCTGTTTTCTCCAATATGTCCATTCCTATAATGGTAACTGTTGCGTCGGGTAACAGGCTCATCTGTTGTGTTACTTTCTGACTGTTTATTATCACCTGGATGGGCTTGGTCCTCTCTGTCGTAGTGGTTGTGCCATCTGTCAGTATAACTTCCCTTGTGTCTCCTTCCTCTATCACTATTTCGCATTCCTTGCACACCTCTTTGTTTATGTATGAGGCTGTAGACCCAGTGTCTATTAGTGCTTCGTATTTTCTTCCCTTTATTTCTATTTCGGTAAATACCCTGTTGTCCCCTCTGTTCTGGATATTCGTTGTGTATGCTTCGTCTCTTCCCCCGTTATTCCTGCGGTTGTCTCTATCTTCTGGACCTCTATTGCCCTGTTTTACACTCTCTGTGGCTATCTCTTCGTACTCCTTCGCTAAACATATTAATTCTCTGGTACTACTGAAGTCTTTTCTTTTTATGTAATATTTATGGTAGTGGTTCATGTTTGCATAAACCCTATCTAGTTTCTCCTCCTCGCTCATTTTTCCTTGCCTCCTCATTAGCGTTTGTAAATCTGTCAAATAATATATGAATTTTTCTCCTTCTCCTTGTTTTCTTGCGAATATTTCTTCGACTAATCTTTCTTTATAATTCTGTGGGTAATAATATAGCTTAAAATCTTCCAGAAAGTCTTCCCACTTCTTCCAGCTGCTACAGTTGTTCCTGTGCCACAGGAGGGCCTTTCCGTGGAACAATTTTGGTAGTGACTGAAGTAACTTGTCTGGTTTTATCTCGTCTACGTTCGTTACGTCCCCGAGTCTTTCGATGAACTCGACTGGATCATCTGTGCCGTCATAGCTAATCATCCATGAGTCTATGTTTATGCTGTGTGTACCCTCTGTTGTGTTCACTGTCTTTGATCCTCCTTTGGTTTCGCCTCCCATTTTCACGTCGGCTGAGCGTTCCGCTTACCGTCGTGGTTCGCTTGACGTAGTCGCGCTATACTGAGACGCAACTTAGACGAATTGTCAGTCTGTACTTGTCTTTTGTATCCTACTACTGGGGGGGCAAAGTTTTAACTATTTGCAACCCTGAAAACTACAGGAATAGTGAGTTTTTCAGTTGGGCGCCATTGTAACGAAGTGCCCCTGTGGCGGGGTGGCCAGAGGGCCTCGCTATAAAAATATATGTATCCCTTGGAAGAAGGGCTGACCTATTTTAGGTAAGGTTCCTATAGTTTTGAGGCTGCTAAGTGAAAGAGGAAATACAACTCAACATAATATTTATTATTCATTAACCTACTCTTATATACAGGGTGTCCCTAGCTAACACGTATCTTATTTACTAGCAAATCTCTAACATGGACCTCTGCGTCCCTACGGTACGTGAAGCGTGGACCCGGCACGAGGGGGGGTGAGGGGCTATCAATGCCTGAAGGGATAGCCTTCGGGAGGCGAGCTCAAACCCAGGGATCTGCCGACTGCCCGGGTTTCCCCAAACCGCGCTGGTCAGATCCTCGAGGAGTTATCCCGCGTCCTGAAAGTGTTACAGAGCTGCCCGAGTACATCTAACCGCGTCTGTAAGCTTTCAGGACGAGGTTTTCAGTTCTGGAGACGCACCTAGCCGCACGGTACCCCAAACCGCTATGGCGCGCCTTCACGCGAGGGAGGAAGGGAGGAGGGTGGAGGAGGAGGGTGCGGACACCCGATAGTGGACCTTCGTATGGAGCTTCCACACGAGCCGCCCGGTTCCCCAAGCCGCCTGTGGTGTCAACTCTGAGCGCCCGCTATCGAGTGCCGCCCGGTGCTGCCGCGCTAGGCCTTTTATAGTCGGCTGGCGCGGCCCGTCGCTGCGCCCCACTGTGTGCGGTGCGCGCGCGCCCCGCACGCCTCCTTCCGCTGACGTCATCGGCCTCCGCGCCGATGCGCTGTGTGCAGGCGGTCTGTCGCTTCCCTCTCCGCGCGTCGCCTCCCCTCGCCTGCGTCGCTCGTTTGTAACGCTATGTTACAAACATTTTGATTAACGGATTAACTTTTAAGTTAACTTCTAAAAATGTTAACGGACACGTTAACTTCCGTTAATATGCAGAAGTCCGTTAATCGTTAATCCAATGCCTACTATTTACCGCACGGCATGGCAGTTGGCACCGCGGCGCGGCGCGAAAAACAGGTTCTAAAGTATGAATGAACCGACAAGTGCCGGGCGGCGCGTGGCAGCGAGTGAATTTCACCCAAAGTTCCGGTTGATATGGCTGGAAACGTATGACAGCAGTAGAGTGGATGCAGTAAAAAAGTGCATGGAAAAAAAGGTAGAAGATGCCTTACGACAAGAAGCAGCGGAAAATTCGAAGGACAGAGATAGTTTTAATGCAATTTTACACATATTAACGGATTAACGATTAACGTTAACTTGCGTTAATTCTTCCGAACGTTTAACGAAGCTAACTTTTTTTGTAGCGGATTAACGATTAACGAAGTTAACTATTTGATTAACGGTGCCCAGCTATGCCCATGCAGCCAAGTCTGATTTTGTCTTTTCTTGTAAATCCATTATAAAAGGCTCTAGTGCCTAATCTGTGTTAAAATTATAATTTTTCCAAGTCATCCTATTCCAAGTATTCACTATTCCAAGTGGGCGTATGTTAAAAGCAAAAGGCAAGCTCATACCTATCCAAATGTTATGCACTTTAGAGATAGTCATGCCGATACTGGCGAGGACATGAGCAATCTTTTTGCAGCTTATTTCCATTCCACATTTTTGGATAAAACTACCACTGATATAAATGACGACTGTCGTCCGGTACCCGATTTTGGTTTGGGAGCCATCTCCTCAGTGGAAATTAATCCTGAAAAGGTCCTCATTATTTTGAAATCCTTAGATCTATCTAAAACTGGTGGACCGGACTTCATACCACCTATTTTTATTGTTACTTGTGCGCCCAGTTTAGTGGTGCCCCTTTGCATTTTATTCAAACGATCACTTTTGGAGGGAGTGGTACCCAAAATATGGAAAACTGCTTTTATTACCCCAGTTCTTAAAAAAGGGGACAAGTCGAATGTTGAGAACTACCGACCAATTTCTAAGTTATGTCTGTTTGCCAAGATATTCGAACGGATAGTTTATAGCGATGTTTATGCTGCTCTTAAACATTCATTCGGTAGTGAGCAGCATGGATTCCTTCAGAAGCGCTCGACGGTTTCAAATTTAATTCTTGCCAACGAATTTATCACTAGGGGTATGGAGAGTGGGGCCCAAGTGGACGTGATATACACTGATTATAAAAAATGCTTCGATCGGATTGACCACTCTATTCTACTCTCCAAACTCTACGCGGCTGGTGTGCACGGTGATTTATACAGGTGGTTTGCATCGTATATAGAAAATCGTAGTCAAGCAGTTGTTTTACAGGGTTACATGTCCCAATGGACTCCTATTCCGTCTGGTGTCCCTCAAGGATCAATCTTAGGGCCCCTGTTGTTCATTATATTCATAATGGATATCCAAGATTGCTTCCTAAATTCCACAATACTCTTATTTGCTGATGATATGAAAATCCTTAAGAACATTTGTAATTCATCTGACGTTTGTGAGTTACAGGCAGACCTTGAGAGGTTCGAGGCTTATTGTGTCAGTAATAAACTTGATCTCAACGTTTCCAAGTGCTTTTGCATGTCATTCACACGAAAATATGTTGAATTGGAAACGAACTACTCACTGCTCAACCAATCTATCAACAAAGTTAATGAAATTAGGGACTTAGGTGTAATTCATGACAGGAAACTCCTATTCGACAATCATATTGAGAGTGTGGTTAATAAAGCCTCTAGGGCGCTAGGATTTATTATGAGAATGTCAGCTGACTTCCGCAATTTAAAGACGATTAAAATATTATACTGCGCTTTTGTACGCAGCCACCTTGAATACGCGTCCCAAGTTTGGAACCCGCAATATCTTATCTACAGGCAGCGTATTGAAAATATTCAAAAAAGGTTTTTGCGCTTTCTAGATTACAAGGCCAAAGTGTGGTCATTGGACTATGAACACAGGTGTAAGCGATATCACTTTCTTCCACTTGAAATTCGACGCAATGTAAGTGATGTTTGTTTTTTGGTTGGTGTCGCGAATAACTCTGTCGACTGCCCTGGTTTGTTAGAGATGATAGGCCTCCGCACTAATACCCTGAGCTTAAGGCAGCGCCCCCTTCTCCACATTCCGTACGCAAGGACTAATTACAGACGAAACGCATTCGCAATACGTAGTTGTGACAGCTTCAACGAATTAAGCACAGAGCATAACTTTGACCTATTCCTTACGAGCAAGGCAACCGTTAAACGCAAAATTGCACAAGCTTACTTTGGCAACACCAGTGACCGTTAGTGATAAACTACAATTACAAGTTAAGATTAATATATTTTCCAATTTATCTGTGTAACAAATGAGACGAGTGGCATATAATATAATTTTAGTTTTAGTTTTTTGCTTTTTAAATGTGGAGATTTTTCAATTGGCGTTTAGATTTATATAAGAATATTTAATAAAATTGTAATGCTGTAAATCTTCCTAAAATAAAATAAATAAATAAAAGTAAATTGTTGTTTATCCATAATATGTCATTTCTATGTGTTTTTTCCGAGATCAAGTTTCTAGTGGCCGATGTCTTTAATAAGTTTTCAATATCGACAGGAATTTGTAGTCTTTAGAAGTTTTTAATTTTATCGGAATTTAAACCTAACTGTGAGGGATTTGCTCCGAGAAACGCTTACTATAGTTTACAACATATTTATTCGTTAACACAAATTCACATTACATGATAGATTCATTTGACATCTTCTATTTGAATATAGAACGACGTCACTGCTGTGCCAGTACCGGCCGCCAGCCAGTACTCACACTCCTCTTCACGGCAACGTGGTCGTCGGAGAGTCCTAAACTGCACCGCAGTTTCATCAGCCGCGGGCCAGCTAAAGCCTTTGTCAGCATATCTGCGCCCATATCTTCGGTTCGCAGATATTTTACATCTATTAAGCCGTCTTGTATGCAGTTCCGAATAAAGTGCATTTTCAGGTCTATATGTTTTGACTTTGAAGTCACCATTGCATTTTGGCCGAGTTTGATGGCAGCTTGATTGTCATTTAATACGACTATGCTGTCATAGCTGGCCCCTAGGTCTTTATAAAGGCTCTTTAAATGGATGGCTTCTTTCGCAGCTTCGGTTAGGGCAACGTACTCCGCCTCAGCTGTCGACAGGGCAACGCTTCTTTGTTTTTTAGACATCCAGCTTACAGACGTCCCAGCATACATAAAGCAATAGCCCGAAAAAGACTTTCGATCAAGCTTGCATGCGCCCCAATCTGCATCTGCCATACCGAGCAATTTTTGCCCAGTCTTCTTGAAAGTAAGACCGATGCCCTTCGTTCCTTTAAGGTAACGTAGTACTCTTTTCGCACATTTGAAATGCTCCTCTCCGTAGCAATCATTAAATTGGGAAAGATAGCTTATGGCGAACATAATGTCAGGGCGAGTTGCCACCGCCAGGTACATGAGCGTTCCAATTAAATTTTTGTAAGGAAGATCCTTCCTTTCGTCTCTTCCACCCTTTTCAAGCGTGAGGCCTGGTTCTATGGGTGTGGTCGTTGCTTTACAATCTTCCATGTTGAACTTTTTGAGAGTGTCTTCTATGAACTTCTCTTGGTTCAGTTTAATTTCACCCTTCTTATAGGCAACGTCTATTCCAATTAGCCGTTTCGGTATCCCTAAGTCTTTTAACTCAAATTTTGCATTCAGCAGGTCTTTTACTTCTTTGAGCTTTCTTGGGCATGAATAGGCAATCAATAAATCATCGACATATATTACTATTATGACTTTAACTCCTCTTTTCTCTAGTAGGTATAAACATGGGTCAGTTTCGGATGCTTTGAAACCTATGTTCTTTAATTCTGTGTCGAGTTTCTTGTACCACTGCCTCCCTGCCTGTTTAAGTCCATACAGAGCTTTTATGAGATGACAGACTTTTTCTTTGGGATTATTTCTTATATCTTTCAGCATACTCTTTGTTTTATTATATAAAGTCAGATCTTTTTGTTTACTTTCTTCGACCATGATTTCTGTCAGATATTCTTCTAAGTAGTCAGGGTATTTCATCACTATCTTTTCTTCTAGTTCACCATTCAGGTACGCCGTTGTTACGTCCATCTGGTTTAATTTTAACCCTTCTTCCATTGCTATCCCAATAACAGATCTGATCGAACTTAGTTTAGCAACGGGAGCATATGTTTCGTTGTAGTCGATACCTGGTCGCTGAGTGAAACCCCGTGCAACGAGTCTGGCCTTCTTTGTTACGCTGTTATCTGGTCCTATTTTATTTCTTAGAACCATTTTATAGTCCACTTCTTTTAATTCTTTGTTTTTCCTTTCTATTTTCCAGGTTCCATTCTTGACATGTGCTCTTATCTCAGCTTTTATTGCATCATGCCAGTATTCATCATTCTCATTTTCGTCGGACATGTAAGATATTTCCGAGAATAAGTGACTTTCTTCAGTCTCGTCCATTTCGAAATCTCTGGTCCACGCTGGCGGATGCCTTCCTCTTTGGGGCCTCCCATTTCCAGGTGTTTCCACGATGTCAGATACGTCATCGTGAGATTCTATTTCGTCTTGCGAAGAAACGTCATCTTCTTGATTGTTCGGATTTTCCAATGCGTTATCGTAAGACTCTATTCCGTCTAGCGAAGAAACGTCATCTTCTTGATCGTTCAGATTTTCAAACAAATTTTCATTGTTATTTTCTGTTATTTCTATTTCTAATTCTCTCTTTTTATTTTTATCTTGTTGTCCTTGTTTGTTTGTAAGGTCTTCATAGTTTTGACTTTCTTCTTTAAAGTACATTTTATTTACATTTGTCTAACAGGGATCTGTTTTTTCTCTCGCTTATCCCATTTTGTTGTGGGGTATAAGTTGTGGTCAACCTTCTTTGGATGCCGTTCGATTTGAGAAAATCATCAAACTCCTTGTTGCGATATTCTGTGCCATTGTCAGTTTGTAGATGTTTTATCCTTTTGTTGTGGAAAGTCTCGACTTCCTTTTTATATTCCTTGAAAACGTTGAATACGTCACTCTTCCTTTTAATGAAGTAGACGTGACAGTAACGAGTGAAATCGTCAATGAATGTGACGTAGTATCTTGAGCCAGCTAGCGTCTCACACTCAAAAGGTCCACAAACGTCGCTATGAATTATTTCTAGCTTATCCGTTGTGTAGAGGTCATCATGTCTTGTAAATGGTAATCTAGATAGTTTTCCCTTAATGCAGGTCTCACATGTTTCAAACTTTTCGTCTGTTAAATTTAAACCGTGCATGAGGTCTTCTTTAGCCATCTTCTTTAAATCTTTTTCATTTATGTGGCCAAGTTTGCGATGCCATTCCATGATGTTGCCGTCTTCTTTAGGTGTGTAGTTTGCAGTCTCTTTTCTATCAAACTCAAGATAGTAGAGCCCATCTTTTCTTTGTGCTGTCAGGGTCACCTCGCCGTCTTTTTCTACGACGTAGGCTTTATCTTCACTGAAGACAACCTTATTTCCTCTGTCTGTTATCTTGGCCACAGACAAAAGGTTCACAGAAACATCGGGAACATACAACGTTTCATTGAAGTTGTATCCTTGTTTCTTTGTACTGACTGTAACTTTTCCCTTACCTTGAATTTTACTAGTATATTTGTTTGATGCCATCTTTAGGGTACCATTTTCAGGGGACATTGTAGAAAACATCGATTTATCGCCGCACATATGAGATGAACAGCCGCTGTCTAGGCACCATATTTCATTATTTGCATATGCATCTGCGGTGTTCAGGCAAACATTGTAGTTTTTGTACTTGCCTCCATTGTCTTTCTCATTTGTGTTTTCCTTATTGCCCCGACACGTCTCTGTAGCGTGACCTTTCTTCTTGCAGTTTTTGCAGTATAACTTTTGCTTATTTTTCTTGATGTGATAAGCTTCTGAGCTTTCGGGTTGTTCATTACCACTCCTGGCCTGGTATTCTTCCAGAATTTTTACTTTCAGGTCCTCAGGATGAGGTAGTGTGTCACGAGACTCAATGGCTATTCGAAAGTTTTCAAAAGTTGTCGGCAAGCTGTAGAGAAGCATTATGCTTAGCAACTCTCGAGGTATTTTTATATCCATGTCGGCGAGCTTGTCCACGATATCCATGAAGTTATTTATATGGTCACGAATATCTTCTTCTGTGGTCATTCGCTTTAGAACCAACTGTTTTAATAACGTAGCTTTCCTTGCAGGCCCAGTACTTTGGTAAGTAGCTCTCAACTTGTCCCATACAGCTTTAGATGTCGTGCAGGCTTTAATTTGTTTTAATTCAGAAGGCGACAGTAAAAGTAGGATTTCAGCTCTTGCCTTCAAGTCCTCTTTATTGAACGCCAATTTCGCCGACGCATCCGCATTTGGTGGCAATGTTTTCTCGCCGCTTACGATATCCCAATAGTCATTTTTAATCAGGACTGCTTGAGCTTGCAGGCACCAAGTATCATAGTTTGATTTGGTCAACGGTTCTATGTTGCGGTAACTCGTATTTGATGTCATGGTTGTTCTTACTTGTAAACAACCACGCTCTGCTACCAATTTGTGAGGGATTTGCTCCGAGAAACGCTTACTATAGTTTACAACATATTTATTCGTTAACACAAATTCACATTACATGATAGATTCATTTGACATCTTCTATTTGAATATAGAACGACGTCACTGCTGTGCCAGTACCGGCCGCCAGCCAGTACTCACACTAACTCATTAAAATGCGAGGGTGGTTCACACATTGCAATGTTTACGCGGGGATATCGATCCGAATCGAACGGTTGCGTCTAACTTTATTTCTCACCTTTACTATATTGTTTTCCATTAAAGGCACATTATTATACTAATTCCACCACATTATCACAATAATAGCCACGAAATACGAATTTAGAAAATTAATAAACAAAGTCCGTCCGTTTTGTCTTGTTTCCCGCGCAAAACTCTTTTTTTACTTTTTTTCCTGTGTTTGTAGTGTTGTACTAATGCTTGCAGTTTCAAAGTCGACTCAATCGATCGACTATATCAAGATTTTCAAGAACAAAAACACCCATTCTTACTATTTCTTTAATCCATGCTACAGTCTGTAAAATCGAAAAATCTAAGAACAAGAACTTTCTCTGTGAAAAATAAAGAGATCCTTCAAAGACGACAGACTACAAGTTTAACATCTGCACTGGTAGCATGCTACACGTGATACGGCTGTATCACGTCTTTTATCTCGTTCGTTCATGTGCAAATAGAAAGAGAGCGAAGATGTGATAGCGCTTTATCACGGTGTCACGCTACCTATGCTGAACGTCATATATATTTTTTGTGTATTTTCCATAGATTTAAAACTTTTCGCTTACGCTACAAGATGGCAAAGGATGGAGCCATCTATGGTATTTTCCATTTTTTCGTGGCGGGCACTTTGAATCATCTTTGAATCAAATTGAAAATATACTCACTGAGCAAGTAATCACTACGTTTTAAATATACTTACAATTATTTCGAACATTTACCTACATTATATTCCAATAAAAACTTATTAAACTTACACAAATGGCTTCGCAAATAAAAAAGCACCGGCGCAAAAGTATCCAAAACAGTGATCCGGGAAAGATTCTGGATCTAGTGATGAGTCTAAATGAAGAAACTTGCGCGGAGGTGCAGATCAAAATAAATGCCTACGTTAGTTCACGTTTCGTACATACTATCACAAATTATCTCCACTCCATCTATGGGTAACATCAAAGAGAATGGAATCACTACGTTGGTAACATGCCACCGTGATATCACAGCGGTGATACAGCGCTATAACACGATCGCCCTCTTTCTATTTGAGCGCGAACGAACGAGATAAAAGACGGCGTACAGCCGTATCAGTAGCCGTATCGAATTCAGCATAGCTAGCATGCCGCAGTGATACAGCGCTATCACATCTTAGCTCTCTTTCTATTTGCGTGCGAACGAACGAGATAAAAGACGTGATACAGCCGTATCACGTGTAGCATACTACGAGTGCTGTAGCCTCAAGATGTTAGGTACAGTCAAGAGCACATCAACCTTGACAATCGAAGTGCGACGAACGCCATAAGAACGGTACGAAGTCCAAGGTGTCTAGCTTGACGTGCTCTTGACTGTACAAGACATTATGTAACTTTAGGTACAAGGTATGGACATAGGACAATCAATTATGAGGGTCAGCACAAAACTAAGGCAGATCCGGGCAGGCACTACACTCTCGCGAGCAGGGGCGGATCCAGGATTTCATGTTGGGGGGGGCCCATCGTCCAACTCGGGCCACGTATTAAGATTAAAAGAAATTAAGAGAGCTCATTTCTTTACTCGGCCTCAAAATTCAGAGGTTCGTGGGGGGGGCCATGGCCCCCTGGGCCCCCCCCCCCCCTGTATCCGCCACTGCTCGCGAGAACTTCTCGCCTACATAACTAAGCGGGGAATCAAGAAATTTACATTGGCAGCACTGAAGCAGGCACTACATTCTCGCCGAGAACGGACGAGAAAGGCCGAGAACGAGAGTGTGGATGCCCTTCATTGTTGTCGTTCTTCGTTGGTCTCGGCTACTTATCCCAGGTGGTAGTAACTAGTCGTTACATAAAAACCACGTCAGGGGCTGTAAGGCGGTCTGACAAAACTCTGACATAGGGCTTGCCCACAGGATAACATAACAGGATTGTTCTCGCGGCATCACGACTCGAGCCGTAGTAATTTTTCTTTGGAATTTCTTACCGAGAATTCTCGCCAAGAAGTTCTAGCGAGAGAGTTAGTGCACGTATCAAGTGAGGATCAGGATAAGGATCTGCATGGATGACTTGCCATGAGTTTTTTTAACGGCGTTGGTACTACGGCGCGTGCGGTTGCTTCCTCACGTTTCCCTTTTGAGGAAACCTCATACGCTGTAGAAAAAATTCCGATGCACACCTATATGAACTCTACCAATCCGCATTAGGTAAGCGTGGCAGAATAACGCCTATCCACCCTCCTTTAGGGTTGGCCTGTGCCCTGCAGTGGGATTATACAAGTTGTTACAAAAGTAAAATAAACATTTAAAACTTTTCAGCGATTTCGATATTGGTCCCATAGGGAAAGTAGTTCAGTTTGATGGTCTAATGTTTATTTGTATTTTTGTAATACCTTGTATAGGCTGATGATGATGACGGAAGCACCTACCTATTTATCTATTTATTAGGTAGGTACGTACCTACCTATCTCAGACGAAAATACCACCTACCTAATGTGTAATTTATAGGTACGATGTTTTTAACGTTAAAGCGTAAACATGGCTTAGTTATTTGAGACATTTTGGGTAGGTATGAATAACGTAGGAATACTTACTCTTTATCTGGGTGCACAGCAGTGCAACGCCAAGTTCTAAGCTGCATTTTGCATACTGCACCATGCACCCGAAATATTAATGTTAAGTCTTACAGCTAATGGAAGAATGTGAAGCAGAGATGGCCCTGCAAATAGTAGTAAATGGAGACCGCATGGAAGCATCCATAGAGGCCGTGGGCACCACTGCTTTGATACGGAAACTAAAAATTTGCGTAAGACCCTACTGTTCAATAAGGTTTAGGCTCACGACCGTCTGCGGTTACATATACCTAATTAACCATCATGTGTACGGGAAGCAGGGCGCTCCTGGGGGATCTTCCTTAACCTCCCCGGGCCCGGGTACATCGACATGACTGTCAATGGCTTATATGTGCGTCGGACTCCATAATACATTCATAGTATTATTCTACAGCTATTATAGTTAGGGACGAATATCAATATAATTCCCAATGAAATAAAAATTATCCTTTTGTGCAGTGGGATTTGTTATAAAATTTAAATTCAAATTTACCAGTTTTGTTTGCGAAACGGGATTAGGCATTGTCTTTTAAGGTCCATGAGGTATACAGACTAATGGTACCTCCATTAGTTACGCGGAATTATGTATTTTAGTATAGTAGGTATAGGTAAAACATTGCCCACGTTACGAACTGTATTCGTTTCAAATCGTTGAACAACTAACGAATGAGTATAATCAAAGAACAAATACAATACAATAGCTAAAATTATACACAAAACAGGAGGAATATCATACTTCCCAATGAAATGAAAATTATCCTTTTCTGCAGTGGGATTTCTTATAAAATTTAAATTCAAATTTACCAGTTTTGTGTGCGAAACGGGATTATGAGGTATACAGGGTGAAATTGAACTCATTGGTATCCTTTTATAAACTAAGACTCTATCCATCAAACTGAACAACTTTTACTATGTTATGGGAACTACATGGGTTTGATACATTCGTGGCTAGGGAGGCATTGCAGTTTAGTACGGAATGGCTGATCTCTTTCTGCGATGACAGGTTTGGTCCCATATAGTAAAAGTTATTCAGTTTTATAGGGAGTCTTAGTTTAAAACGATGCCAAGGACATCAATTTCACCCTGGAGTGCAATTTTTGAAAGACACATGTTGAAATCAGCGTGCGATACAAAAATAACACTTCTGTATAGGTTTACTATAGAAAACAAGCTTTGCTCAATGCATTGTGTCAGACTAAATGTTTGATTCAACTTATATGTTCTTCAGATGTTTCCAAGACTCGGAGATGTGTTAAAGTCTGTAGTGGAACAAACTGAGCTATTGGCTAACTTTGGATCAGATTTTCAAGCCATAGTCAATCCTGTAAGTGCATTTAAATAATGTTTTGATCAATTGTAGTTCATCCAGGTCACACAAGTAACTGGCATAGGTATGGCATGCCTTTCGGCTTTCCAACACAGAGCTCGGAAGAGGCGACTAATAATTTCAGTTACTTATCTTATCGACAACATCTCCGATCCGATTACCTAATTAAACTCGCTGCATCGGATTCCTTCTCTGCGCTCTGAATCTGATGAAATGGGATAACGCAGAAGGACGAGGTAATGCATCTGTGTGGCACGCTTATGGTGCACTCCAATACAGGGTCCAACTTAATATGCTGACACTTTTTTAAGGGGATGATCAGACCATCAAACTGAACAACTTTTTCTTTGGGACCAACATGGAACTCGCGAAAAAAAATCAGCTGTCCCATACATTTGGCTCGAATAGGTTTGCAGTTTTGTATGGACGGGCAGATTTTTATTTCGCGATTTCGATGTTGGTGCCATAGAGAAAGTTGTTTAGTTTGATGGTCTGATCATCCCATTAAAAAAGTGTCAGCATATTAAGAAGGACCCTATATAATTATATCCTGCAACATGACGCTGACGGTAGGCTTGAGCCTCGAATCCACTAGGCAACAATAGACGCGCAACGCGTGAATAAGTTACCTACTACGTGTGACTTCTGTTGCTTCTTTTGCAAAAAGAAGAGACTTTGAAAGAAGCAACGTAGCGAGTTGTTTTACAACGTTACCAAACATGTTGAGCGTTACGTGTTGCGCGTCAATTGTTGCCAGTTGCCTATTGGATACGAGTCTTTGTGCGGACCTAAATGAGAGTAATGATTCAAATTACGTGATCTTTCATAATACTTATATAAGTTGTACGAATTCCAGCATCTCCCAAAAGATAATGAGAAGAAGCGGATCTTAATGTATCCTTTGTGCGACAAGCCGTTTTCCCTTATCGTCTGCGTGGTGGCTCCAAAAATCCTGGAGGATCATGTGGTTCTCCTGATCCACGAGTGTTTATTGTAAGTATCCAGGGGTCCGGTCGCGATAATTTATAACATCGATGTTCAATCCCTATATTAAATTACAGTTCTGATCACATTGCATTCCAGTTACTATTCAACTGTGCTGAATTCCGTATCGCGCTAAACTTGACTTTTAGTTCTATTCTCAATTAAATGTCCTGTTGCTTTCGTCTAGCGCGGCAATTCTGCCACTGTCAAGTAAAGTATGTTGTAAGTGAAATGGCGGAACCACGTGCAAGCCCGAGAGAAGAGAATATTATGTGACCGCCCACCGTCAGACTTGCAGCGCGACTCTAAACTTGACTTTTTTTTTTTACCATGTGATTGACAGCCCGAAACTCCTGAGTGATCTAGGCATACATTACACGGTAGGTTTTGCGTCAGTCAAAACCATCAGTCATGAATGACGTTTGACTGATGGTGACTGATGGTGACTGATGGAATTAGTAGCCACATTACACAGTCATTCTGACTGACCGTCAGTCATGCTCAAAATTTCACAAAGGATACACGTGTTCACGCAAGACAGTATGGATATGAATGAATGAATGAATGAAATATACTTTTATTTACACCAAAACACAAATACAGCATAGAAAAGGAAACAAAGAAACGATAATGGTACAAATAAGGCGGTCTTATCGCTAAAAAGTGATTTCTTCCAGACAGACAGATATTCATAAAAGAAAAGCCTGTATTGGAATTTTGATTGCGTTATTGAGTAAAAAACGTGTTAAAATAAATGCTACCAACATACTAATAAGGTGTTAGTTAGGGGTGCAACCCGTGCAACCCTTAATAACCCCCTACGAGCTAGGGGTTGCACCCCCTAATAACCCCTTCGTCCTAGGGGGTTCACCCCCACGAGCTAGGGTGCAAATTCGAATCACCCCCTACGAGCTAGGGGGTGCACCCCGAAATAACCCCTACCTCCTAGAGGGTGCACCCCCTAATCACCCCCACGAGCTAGGGTGCACCCCCTAATAAGCTCTACGCCCTAGGGGGTACACCCTCTAATCACCCCTACACAACCCCTTAATCACCCCTACGAACCCCCTACACAGTAGGGGTGCACCCCCTAATCACCCCCACGAGCTAGGGGGCGCACCTCCTATGCACTACGGGGAGCATCTATCATGTCCGACTCCATCGCTGTCCGCGCGCTGACTGACGGTGATTGACGAAATGCGATTACACGTTCACTCAAAAGTCATGACTGATGGTTGCATGATGAAAATCTAGATTTTCGTCATGCAACCATCAGTCACCATCAGTCAACGCATTACACGGTAGGTTATTCATCAGTCACAGCCGTGACTGTGGCAAAACTGACAGCAAAACCTACCGTGTAATGTATGCCTAAAAAGTTGTAGTTCGCACGCGGTCTAATCACGTTTCAGTGGAGATTTATGTACCGCGATCGGTTCTCTGACTGTATCATGTATAATACAACGTTCCTGCATGTCATGTATAATGTAACGGCCCGACAGCACAGTCTGTAGTGAACTTGCCTGCTGTGCCGAGGGTCGCGGGTTCGAGTCCCGTAAGGGACAAATATTTTTATGATGAATATGAATATTTGTACCCGAGTCATAGATGTTTGTATCTATATATTTATTATATATCGTTGTCTAGTTATCATAATACAAGTACAGGCTTAGATTCTGGAACTTTAAATGTGACTAGATAATTTGTGTGACAATTTCCAAGATATTTATTTATTTATTCGATTCGATCAAATGTATCCTATAGTTAGTACCTACCCACCTACTCCGTTTTGATGGATTCTTACATGGACTTTACGGTGCTTGCATTGAAGTTATATTAGTTAATTTCGATAACTAGATCTATTACAAGATATTGCACTATAAGGAATTTCAAACCTGATTAAGCGAAATGCCAGCATGGCATACGCCATGTACGCGCTGTATAGAAATACGCCAGCAGCATGCGTAAAGTATACCTAATGAAGACAGAGACATCTCGATTTTACTTGTTTTGTCGGGTGCGGCATGCTAGGCTCAGAGGCCGTATCATGATGCGCGTGATAAGGTTTTATCACGCCTTATATCACGTTCGTTTGCGCGCAAATAGAACGAAAGCTAAGGCGCGATAGCGCTATATCATGCTGCCATGCTATGGCCGCCGGTGGCCTAACCGTATAATATAACAATAAGATAGGTTTGAGCTCATATAGTGGGTTTGCTTTTAGATTCACTTGGCCAACGTTGAAGAAATGTATTGCGTTGGAATATGAATGTACGATGAAACAGAAATGCCAGCAGTTACTGCGCGTGGCGAGGCGACTGTTCACTCAAGTAAGATTGACAGAAAATGCATATAATAGCTAATAGTTAGGATTGGTATATTAAGTTCTCGTTTCATAGGGTCAATAGTATCTACGAAATACCGTATTCAAAATTTAATCATGAAACTTTTTTTTTGACTAGGTAGGGGCTAACCTAAACATTTTGCGCACGGCTGCGCCTCCGACAAGTTCAAGCTACTTTCAAATTGTACGAATGATCCTAGCAAATAAATCGAGTAATCCTAAATTGTTTTATCTTGTAGGTGCATATAGGTAATGCTTGTACATAGTGTTAGGTACACTGTTTTAAATGAATTATTTCACATTATGCAGGTTGCATCATTGGAAACTTTGCTTCACATAGCCATGGAGCAAGCCAAGCAGTTGACGAAAGCTGAGTACTGTTCGGTGATGTTGGTCGACGTGGATCATATGCAACTGTTCGAATCTGGCAATTTTGGAAAATTCGGAGTCATTATAATGTTTTGTTTCATATTTACCAGTTATCTAGCATTCTCCCCCTTATAAACATGTGCATTTTTAAACACAGGAAGAAAAGGAAGAACGTCGATTTCCTATGGACATTGGTATCACGGGTTACGTCATAACAACTGGAACTTTAGTAAATTCCAAAAATGTTAAGGAGCATCCAGCGTTCAATCCAGTAATCGATACCTTACCAGGCGTTGATTGCAAGTGGGTATTATTCGGGTTATAACCATTGACAAAGAATAGTAATATAATAACTATGCCTATTTAGGTGCTCAGCAGCGTGTCAGCCAAGTTTTCTCGAAAGTTTTCCATTAAATCTTAATACAAATATTTATCTTCCAGAACACTTCTGTGCTTCCCGATTAGAGAACAAAGTGGTATTATAGGCGTCGGTCAACTGATCAATAAGATCGGCGACCCCTACTTCGACAGTATGGATGAGGAGATGGCACTCGCTTTCAGCATCTACTGCGGAGTCTGCATCATGCACTCTCTGGTCTACCAGAAGATCCAAGAGGCTCATGTTAGGAACGCGCTGGCTAATGAGCTGGTCATGTATCACATGAAGGTAAAAATAATATTCTGCAAAAAACTGGATATACTTAATGAGGAGTTTTCTGACAGCTAGTAAAACGTAGTTCAACATACTGGCGATAGATGGCGCTGACCAGAGAGGGATCTAAGACAAAATTTTTGGCTAAAAAGTAAACAAAAATGCATGTCACTGAGTCGGATGCATCCGTTGACGAAATATATGTACTTTAAAACAAGAATTATTACTATTTTATTTGTATTTTATTATCTGTAAGGTCGCTCGCCCCTGTCTCGTCAGCGCCACCTATCGAGCCATTAGGAACTACTTTTTCTTTTTTAATGGCTTTCTGAAAATCCCTCATTCAACTACCTGGTCTTTTAGGGACGTAGTGCCATCTACTGGTGTTTTGACGTCCTACATATTAAATTCAGGGGCTACAACGGAAGTATCGGCAGCTTAACTGGTCAAAAGCAAAGCTCCAGATGGAAGGTTGCAGTCTCGGGTCTCGTCCTAAACGGAATTTTCCAATCATTCATAATCATCAGCCTATCATCGTCAACTGCTGAACATAGGCCTCTTCCAAGGCGCGCTACAAAACTCGATCCTCGGCCTTTCTCATCCAGTCGCTCCCTACTACCTTTTCAGGTCGTCGGTCCAGCGGACTGCAAGGCGTCCCAAACTACGCCTGCCATTCGTGATCTCTGCTCACTTAACTCCCCATCGGTTGTCAGTTTTTCAGCAGATATGACCAGCCCATTGCCACTTGAGCTTGCTAATTTTCTCAGCTATGTCCACTACTTTAGTTCTGTAGACTCTGCCCTACCACAATACCTCAATACGAAGGTGTTCAATCATTGCGTCCTGCCAGTGATGATGATGACCTATGGTCAGTTTCATCAATTCTAAGTTGCTCAGCGAGCTATGGAGAGCTATGCTCGGTGTTTCTCTGAGGGATCACATCAGGAATGAGGTGATACCGTGATACGTTGGAGAACTAAAGTGGTTTCAATCTTTAGTTTGTTGTAAATTAGGAATCTACTTGCAGGTTGGAGATGCGGAAGTGGCAAAAGTTCTTGAGTGCACTGGGTTCCACAACCATCCTCACTTATCAAGCTTGCACTTTAATCCCAGAGCTGTGCCGAATCGTGAACTCCCTTGTTATGTCATGAGGATGTTCGCTGATCTCAACTTTGATAAAATGTACGTTTTGTCAATATTTTGTGATGTAAATAGCAGAACCTACACTGATATAAAGACAATGTATCAAGATGCGGCAGTATAACATAAATAAGACGTGAAATAAAAATATGTTAAGTATATTCATAAATTAACCAACAGAGAAACTTCTCTGACAGCAAGTTGACGACTAACTTGCCTCCACCTTATTTGTGAGAGGAGGCCTTTGACCTGCAGTAGGATTTTACAGGCTATAACTAAGCATATGCTCACGACTATATTCCCCGAGGGGGTAGTCAGAGATATTCTGAAACCTCAGAACATCCACGTTTCACCAGTAGTACCGAAACTCTGTCCAGTGTGACGGGGGGTGAACCCGTCGCCACTTGTAATGGACAGTGGGTACAATACATGCCTTGAAATTGAACCTTCACCGAAAAGCCAGTGGTGTTACAAATCGTACATAAATTCAGAAAAACTCATTGGTACGAGTCGGCATGGACGGGGATCAAACCATCGCCTCCTGCACGGCAGGCAAGGTTACTCGCCACTGGACCACCAAGGCTCCCAAGTAACACCAGCAAGTTGCTTTAAACCTTTATACACTATAAATTGCCTATTAGTGGTTAATATATAGACAACAGTGTTCTAAAGGTGATTAATAATAAGATGAAACATTCTAATAGAGTATAGTGTCTCAGATCCACGTTTTAGAACCTCCTTTAAACTAAAAGATTAATCTAGTGTAAATAAACTAGTTGCTATCTACACTTAGTTTGGAAAAAGTGTTTGATTAGAGTAATAATTCTGAACGGGACATATTTTATGACTTTCTGTAGGGTGATTTGACTATCATAAGCTAATTTGTTTTAGACGTGATCAATGTGGTTTAATACTGGTCTATAAATAAATGTTTATTAGAATGTTCTAGACGGACACAGTTTATATCTATTCTACAGAGTAAAATCTGAAGGCTTCCCGCTTAAATGTGTTTATAGAGGATAGTTTTGAAAAGATACGTTAATAAGTGTTTTTATTCTACTGCTGGACGGTGTTCAACTATCCAGCAATGGAAAAAGTAAAAAAAACAAATATTCCGGGGGATTTCGGCGAAATGTTCGTAAATACATGGAAAATAAAGAGATATTAGAACAAGATACAATAGTGGATTTGTCTCAGGAAAAAAATAGCTAGCTGTCCCCCACTGGAGCCGACCGGGAAAATATGTTATCGTTTTCCCCCACTATCAATGGATTTTAATGGAAACACTGTAAATGGTGTTATCGCAAAATCAACTTTTTGTTTTTGCAGTAAAATAGTGTGCTTTATACAATAATAATAAAATAATAATGTCATAAATTCGAATACAACACTTATTAATTATTTATATGGTTATAGCCGAAGAGCGGACAGTTGGCAACCCTACCTGATCGAGTAGCAAGATGTGACCTACCTAGGGTGTAGCACATCAGAAAGGTACCTACGTCTAAAAGTACAGGGTTGACTGGAGGGTTTTGTACAGTGAGCAAAAAAGTGGTCATTTTTTTGGTGTAAATTATCTAATCGAGTAACAAGTTGGCATATAGTACAGTCGATAGAGCTCATCGAGAAGTGCCAAATTATATAGGGTTGCCTCGCCTAGTCCTGGGACTTTATGAGTCAGCCTGATTTTATAGTGGCTAAAAATTCAAAAAATTACCTCATCGAGTAACAAAATGAGACTTTGCCATTTGATAGCTCTAGTCGTCCCATTAATTATTAACATAGGTTGCCGGCCCTAAACCTGGAACTTTTCTTAGTCTGCCGAGTTTTATGTTTGAATGTAAAAACTGATTGATGCAACTACGTCGTGGAAATGTGTCCATGGATGGTTGAGAGATTGGTGGTATGTAGTATTCAATTATAGGTATTTATTTGGAGGGACCCAACCTTAAAAATTGTGTACCGTTAGCAAAAAATATACAAAAGTTGTGACACAGTCAGTATGCAAATGCAACCAAACCTATGAAAGGCGTGTAAATACTGTATATTTTATTATAATTGTTACGGTCAGTGTAATAAATCTGGTCAGTCAGTATTAAGAGGAAAAGTAGGAGTCGCGTTGTCGATCTGCTATTGGGCGGTCACGTCGCTCGTCGATTGTTGGTTGCCCCCTCCCAGCTCGACAGCGGGGCTCCAGTGGTGGCTCAAGATAGTGTTCTTTTCGAAAAACAATCCTTGAAGTCACCAAATACATAAATTACCGTACAACGTCAAGCACTTTTGCTACATAAACTAGACATTGGCAAAATCATCAAATACCCAAGATGGCAGCCATTTTTTTAAAAATAGAATAGAATAGAAGAGGAAAAGTACATGAAATTTGAAGAATTGGTATTTCAGAGATCAATTACTGTCGGGGTGTAAGGGGTAAACGCAGTACACTATGGCGACAACCTAACTGCCAACCTCATCCGCTTGTGGTGCACCCTGCCGACTAACCAACGAGGCTCTGGCGACTGACTGTGATTCCGGTATATCCATCCAAAGCAGGCTATACCAAAATCCCTCGACCTATGATGGGCAGCAGCATCACCGGTACAACTGGTATATCCCTGCGATCACCAACCCGCTCTGCCAAGCGTGGCGTGAGGTGGTACGACGTCACGGGAAGCGCGTGCGGCGGCCATTGTCGTTGTTTTTTGTAAAGGGACAACAGGTTTTTTATTTAGTGTCAATATTTATGTAAAAACAAGTAGTTAGGAGTGTATAGGAGCTATTAGTTTGATTATTCCAAGTTTACAGAACCTACTAAATTACGTATCAAGTAGATAGGAGCTATAGCATATGCTCACGACTATATTCCTCGAGGGGGTAGTCAGAGATATTCTGAAACCTCAGAACATCCACGTTTCACCAGTAGTACCCAAACGCTGTCCAGTGTGACAGGGGGTGAGCCCGTCGCCACTTGTAATGGACAGTGGGTACAATACATGTCTCGAAATTGAAGCATGTAGGTTTCCTCACGATGTTTTCCTTCACCGAAAAGTCAGTGGTGTTACAAATCGTACATAAATTCCGAAAAACTCATTGGTACGAGTCGGCTTGGACGGGGATCGAACCATCGCCTCCTGCACGGCAGGCAAGGTTAATCGCCACTGGACCACCACGGCTAGGAGCTATTAGTTTGATTATTCCGAGTTTACTTAGAACAGTTAGAACCAACGATATCAATGTACCTACGTCTATGGTTAGAACCTACTATTACCTATCTAGAAGATAGGAGTATTAATTTGATTATTCCAAGTTTATTTAGAACCTACTATTACCTATCTAGAAGATAGGAGTTCTAATAATTATCATGTATTTTCAAATACATTTTGATTTCTAACTAGCAGATAGAACTTATTCGTTTTATTTTTAGAACTAAATATTATAATTGTTTGTTTGATACAGAAGTTATTAGCATGTAATTTAACTTATTTTTACTCGTATCATGAACATACCTACTTGATAGATTTGATTGTTTTAGCCGAAATGTCGTCGAGGACGAGACTGACGGAAGGACTACGACTACGAGCACGTAAAATGTTTCGTGCGTTAACCCCTTACCGCATAGCGCATGGACTTTTATAACTAAGCGGGAAAAAAAAATGTTGTATTTCTGAGTTTAAGGAACCTATAAAAAATATTAAAAAAAATTTAGCAGTCTTCTGTAATTTTTTATTTACGAAATAAAAAATGTGCATATATGGTACATTATGCATTACATACAAAATATGGGAATATACCAAATATGGGACGACATGTAATTGCCAGTTTATGGTGTATAAAATACGAGCGTTTACCCGCGACTTCGTCGGCGAGGGTTCCCGTCGTCGTAGCGAGATAAATGATATACCAGATTTTAAGTCAGATCATATCAGGTCAGCTATCAGACAAAAAAGTTTAATCAGTCAAAAAGCCCTCCCCGGGTCATACCGGATACAAAGAATCTCGCGTTTCCGCGATGGATGGCGATGGACAACCTTTGCATTAAGTAGTACCCGGAGCGAGCGTCGTTCCATCTCTCCTGGAGTCGACGACGAAGCTCAAAGCTTCCGACCCCCAGCAGCCCATGGTCTCGAAGGCCAGCGGCATAAAATCACAAAAGCCGAGTAAATGTCCCGCTTTTTGTCAGCCGCCGACGGCTGCCGGCGCCGGTGCCCGGTCTTCAAGAAGGAGGCCAGGAACAAGAAGGCCGGTACAGTCCCGTTAACCCAGTCCAACCCAAAAATAAAGAGGACCCCCCCCGCCCAGGAGGCCGACCCGAGCGCCCAACTAGAGGTAAGGGCGGCCGCAAATGGGCCCACGCAGCGAGGCCATCCCACCCAGGCGCAGGCACGAGCCGAACCAGGGAGAAAGAAGGGGAGTAAGAAGAAAAATAAGAGAAGGAAGGAGGAAACCTTCCCCTCCACCGACGAGACCGCGCAGCAGGAGGCGCCCAAGGTACAGACCGAGACTGATGCACCACCAAGGCAGCCAAGGCAGCGAACGCGCCAACCGCACACGCAGCAGGTGATAGACTACGACTCACACCTGTACAAGCTACACGATCGGGAATTCACAGACTTCCTGATCGGGTTAGTCCTGCTGATGCTCAGCGGCACTGACCCCCTCGAATCGATCCTGGCAAGGATCAGAGCCTCCAAACGCCGCAATGATCGCTAGCAACTGCAGGATCATTCATTGGAATGCCGAAGGACTGTCCCCCCGCAAGATCAACCTGCTGCGTGCACTCGCATCGGAGCAAAATGCTGACGTGGTGCTCGTCTCGGAAACACACCTGAGGAGCAACGACAGACTGAGGTTCCCCAACTTTCACATTTACCGGAAGGACGAGATATCCGACACCTCCGGCCAGGCCTACAGAGGCCTAGCCGTCCTGGTGAGGAGGAGACTCGTCCATCAAGCTCTACCAACCCAGCAGCGTGGAACTGTGTCTCGACGGCAGACCCCACCGTGTGTTTGCTTTCTACAAGCCTCCTAAAGTCTCCTTGGCGGTGGCCGATGTTCACACCCTGCTGGACTCACCACACCCCACCATCATCGCCGGAGACTTCAATTGCAAACACACAGGTTGGTACTCACACGAAATCTGCTTCAACGGGCGCCGTTTCTTCGACGACGGGGAGAGGAAAGGGTACGAGGTACTGGGCACAGAGGCCCCGACACACTACCCATACTCTGCAGCCTACTTGCCGGACACCATCGACCTGACCCTCGTCCACGGCCTCCACGCAAGACCCACGATTGAGGTGCTGGAGGACCATATGATTTCCGACCACCAGCCAGTGCTCGTAATCCTAACGGACCCATTGACCTCGATACCTCCTTTAAAACCCAGGAAACACACTGACTGGGAAGAGTTCGGGGGGTATGTGGCCCAGCACCTCATTAACCGCCCAGTCTCTTCAGCATCGGATGTCGACCAGCTGGCGGAAGATCTCTGCTGCTGCATACGGGACGCCTTATCCCACGCCTCCAGGGATGCTCCGAAAAGAGCATCGGACCACAACCTACCAGCGTTCATCAAAGAGATGCTAACCAGCAAAAGGCGTCTCAGGAAGCAGTGGCAACGCTCACGCAGCCCCACCCTGAAATCCCAGCTGGACGCGTTGGCCCTAAAGGTTTCGGACGCTCTACAAGCAGAGAGAACCGAATCCTGGCAATGCACCATCGAGTCGGCTGGAGATGACTGGACATCCGTTCACAAACTCTGCCGCCAATTCTCCGGGAAATCTGAGCCCACCCGCCCCCTTCTAGCCGGCGACGGAACCCTCCGCTACCGAGCTGAAGTCCGCGCCGAGATCTTCGCGGAGAGCCTAGAGCGGCAGTTCAAGCCAAACCCGTCCGACGACACCGACCACGCAGCAGTCATTCAAAGGCACATGGATGACTACTTCGCCGCAGGCCGATAGCTTCCGACGAGGACCCCGTCGTCTTCTCCCCAAACTAAGTTCAGCGCATGGTGAAGCGCACCAAGCTAAAAAAGGTCCCAGGCCCCGACAACATCACGAACGAAGCCCTGCGACACCTACCGCAGCGAGCCATCATGACCATTACGCGCCTGTTCAATGGGATCATGAGGACGGGCCACTTCCCACAGCAGTGGAAGCTGGGCTGCGTCATCATGCTGCCGAAACCCGGGAAGAATATCCTGACACCTGAAAGCTATCGGCCCATCACCTTGCTCCCAACCATCTCCAAGGTGTTTGAGAAAATGCTGCTGCGTCACCTAACGCCCCACATCACGCCTCGGAACGAGCAGTTTGGCTTCAGAGCCGAACACTCCACGACGCTCCAACTGTCGAGGGTCCTACATAACATGACTGTGGCTTCAAATAAGGGGGAATACACAGTCGCCGTGCTCCTCGACATGGAAAAGGCCTTTGATCGTGTCTGGCATCCAGGACTCGTCTACAAGCTGGCCACCTCTACGACTCCACGTCGAGTCGTTAAGACCGTGGCCTCCTTCTTGGCAGAGCGCAGATTCCAAGTGGCAGTGGAAGATGCCGCCTCAGACGAGCGCCCCATTGATGCCGGAGTTCCCCAAGGTAGCTGTTTGTCTCCAGTATGCTATGCCAGGTACACAGATGACATCCCAGTGGAGGGCGGAGCCCAGCTTGCCCTATACGCTGACGACGCTGCGTATTACACGTCGTCAGTAAACAGAGCCCACGCAGCAAAAAAGATGCAGACCACACTTGACGCCCTCCCAGCCTGGCTGGCTAAATGGAGACTCACAATCAACGTGTCAAAGACACAGGCGATTGTCGTCGGACTCCACTCATCCCTCCTGCCTCCTCCCCTGCAGCTCTACGGGCAACATGTCGCGTGGTCCCCCCAAGTTAAATACCTGGGGGTGACCATCGACCGCCGCCTAACAATGCTGCACCACATAAAGGAGGTAACTGGCCAGGTGCGCGCTGTTCGCGCCCTACTTCGTCCAGTCCTCTCGTCCCGGCTCCCTCTGCGCGTGAAGATCGGCGTCTACAAGACGTACATCAGACCGCGACTCACGTACGCCGCCCCAGCTTGGTACGCACTAGCCGCTGAAACAAACCGAGTCCGGCTGAGGGCCCAGCAGTCGCTGGTCCTCCGTACAATTGTAGACGCCCCACGGTTCGTAAGAAACGCCACTATCCAGAGGGACCTAAAGACCGAGACACTGGACGAGTTCATCGGTCGCCTAGCCATAAGGATGTTTGCACATACGGGAGATAGCTCCGCACCACGCGCGCCCACCGGATCGGAAGCTCCTGCCTCGTGACTTAGTCACTGAGGCAGTCGAGCCCCCCCTCACCACCTGACTGACTCCCCTCCCCCCCCATGACTTTTTTTTTTTTTTTTTATTTATTTAAAATTTTCAAAAATACAAAGGGTACAAATTACTTTATATTTCGCCAAACTGCAGAACAGTTTGTTGGCGAAAAAAAAACATTACACTCAACTTAATACAATGAGTCTGTAATCTTACCTATACCTATACATAAATAAAAGTTAATCTTAATGTACACTGACCTGCAATACCAAGTACTACAAATTTAATATTAAAATTTTTCTAAACGTCTAATCGATAGAAAGCTAGAGATTTTAAATAAAAACGTTTAATGGCAAATGTTATCAGTTTCTTTTGTAACTATAGTAAACTGTAAATTAGTATTCATTATTATTGTTATTCATTTTATTTTCGAAAGTATTATCTTGTAACCTTTAAAAGTTATTGCAATCTCAAAAGTGCAATACCTAGTGACACACCCTCTCGACTACACCCTCTCCCCCGGAAATTACAACACGCTTCCTGTAGCAGGCGACTCACTAGGCCTCCCCCAACGGGGTCTCACCTGGTGGGTCCGACCGCACAGGAAACAAGAACAAAAGAAGCCAACAAGCGCTCTGCGCTAACCCGAAGGACCCTCGGGGGACCCCGAGAAGAAAACCACGTGCGTGCGTGCGCGGGCCCTTGCAGAGCGAACCGTGCGGCTGAGATACGAGGCAGCGAGAGTTCTGACGCACGTGGCGTCCCATAGCACACATTCCTCTCTGCCATGGCACCAGCGTTAGACCAAACCGTCAGGACTTTTCCCATCCGAGCGACTAAGGCCTCGCAGTTCCAACATGCACGGTATGTTGGCCGAAATCAGTGCCCTACGGACGATGTCATTGAGTGACGTGGGTGTCTCCCCGAGCACTGACGGCAGCTCAATGCCTGATGGCCATTGGCTTCCACCGTGGACCCGCAGATGCATTCATGTGGTTGAAGGTACGCAAGCCTCGTCTCCGTTGAGTGACAGAATTTAAACCCTTGCGCCGATACGAGAAAAGCCAGCAGGCTCAAAGCCCCCATGACGGATGGGTAGGGATGCCTGGCTATATACGAGGATATCTCTAGAGCTATCAACGATACCGCAAAGACTCATTTCACGGTTGTGATGGGGGATTTCAATGCCAAAGTGGGAGTACAGGAGGGCGATGAGTCGAAGGTAGGTCCACACGGTATTTGTACCAGGAATGAGCGAGGGCATACGCTGGTCGGCTTCCTAGAGAGGCAAGGGCTATGCTTGATGAACTCATTCTTCAAGAAGCAGCCCCAAAGGAGGTGGACCTGGCGAAGCCCTGACGGCTGGACGAAAAATGACATCGATTTCATCATGACTGATAAACGGCACATATTCAGAGATGTATGAGTGATCAACAGGTTTAACACCGGAAGTGATCACCGACTGGTCCGAGGTGCTCTGAATATAAATGTCAAGCTTGAAAGAAGACGTCTGATGAAATCGACCCGCCGTCCCACACTGCACCAAACTGTCGTTGGAAGTAACAGCTTCCAACTCGACCTCAAAAATCGATTTGATTCGTTGGAAACCACCGAGGACATTGGCGAGGCTACAAGCCAACTAGTAAAAGCTCTCCGTGAAGTGGGCTACAGGCATTTCCGCACGCAGCGTGTAGCAAAAGAATCCAAGCTCTCAAGCGAGACTCTGGAGCTCATGAGGCATAGACGTGAAGTTCTATCTGCGCAAGAGTCTTCAGCAGAACATCGGGTTCTCAACAAAAAAATAAAAAAGCTGATACGGCGCGACCTCCGACGCTTCAACACGCGCTCCATAGAGGAGGCGAGTGAGCAGAACCGGGGGTCGAAAGTATTCGTTCAGCAGCTCGGGAGAAGCCACCTGTCAAAACTCAAATCCGCGGATGGGAAGATCGTTGCCTCTAAGCCGGACCTCCTCACTGAAGTTTCGAAGTTCTATGGAAGTTTGTATGCAACACACGCCCCAAAGCCTGTAGCTCGCAACACCGACCCCAGAGCCCCACTAGTACGCCACTACACGGACGATATCCCGGACGTTGACTCGAGCGAGATTAGAAAAGCCCTCAAACAACTTAAAAATAACAAAGCTCCGGGTGAAGACGGAATAACAACAGAGCTTCTGAAGGCTGGAGGTACTCCTGTTTTGAAGGCCCTAGGAAAGCTCTTCAATTCCGTCATTCACAACTTTGTGTCTAGCCTTTGTGGACTATGAGAAAGCCTTCAACTCGATCGAGACCTGGGCTGTTCTGGAGTCCTTGCAGCGATGCCAGATCGACTGGCGATACATTGAGGTGCTTAGATGTCTGTATGACGCCGCCACTATGTCCGTACAAGTACAAGATGATCCAACTGCTAAGAGGAGTGAGACAGGGGGATGTTATTTCCCCGAAACTGTTCACTAATGCGATGGAAGACGTCTTCAAGATGCTCAATTGGAAAGGACGAGGCATATGTGTGAACGGCGAGTACATCTCACACCTGCGTTTTGCCGACGACTTTGTCATCATGGCGGAATCGCTGCATGACCTCAGTGGGATGCTTAGCGACCTTAATGCCGCTTCCCGACGGGTCGGTCTCGGCATGAACTTAGACAAGACGAAAGTCATGCTTAATTCTCATGTCGAGCCAGAGGCGGTATACGTCGGTGAGGCGGCGATAGAAATTGTGCAAGACTCTGTCTACCTTGGACAGACTATTAGACTAGGTAGAAACAACTTCGACAAGGAGGCCGCTAGGCGTATCCAGCTAGGATGGGCTGCATTCGGGAAACTACGTCATATATTCTCCTCGGCCCTACCACAATGCCTCAAAACGAAGGGGTTCAATCAGTGCGTTCTGCCAGTGATGACCTATGGTGCGGAAACGTGGACCCTGACGGTAGGTAGGGCTAGTTCATAAATTCAAGGTCGCTCACGCTCAGCGAGCTATGGAGAGAGCTATGCTCGGTGTTTCTCTGAGGGACCACATCAGAAATGAAGTGATTCGTCACAGAACTAAAGTGGCTGACATAGCTCAGAAAATTAACAAGCTGAAGTGGCAATGGGCTGGTCATATCTGCCGAAGAACTGACAACCGATGGGGTGTCAGAGTTCTAGAGTGGAGACCGCAAACTGGTAGGCGTAGTGTGGGACGCCCTGCTGCCCGCTGGACAGACGACCTAAAAAAAGTAGCGGGGAGCGACTGGATGAGGAAGGCCGAGGACAGAGTTTTGTGGCGCGCCTTGGGAGAGGCCTATGTCCAGCAGTGGACGATGATAGGCTGATGATGATGATGATATTGTAATGAGTTAATTTAATACACGAATTAGCATCTCTGAAATTATCAAAATAATAATTTGTAAGCCGTAAGGTAAGACATGGAGGACCTAATAATTATTGTAACACCTGCTTGTAAAACTACGCATGTCGTACAAATAAATGCATCTTTATCTTTATCTTTATATCCATTACATTGTGGATGAGGGTTTTGTTGACGAGAAATCCTACGCCACCCTGGGACAGCCTTTCGCCTTCTTGGAAGTAGAACAAGTGGCCAGATTCTAGGGTCATCGTATCCTCCCCCTGTCTTCGGACCTCTGATAACCCAAGAATATGCCTCTCAATCTTTTTTAGTTCTATCTCGAGTTTCGTGAACTTTTCGTCCTCCATCAGTGTTCGTCCGTTATACGTTAACGTTGCCAATAAATGTCGTTGATGTTGGCAGCCTCTAGTAACCCGGGTATTCTTAGCACCCCCCGTCCTACCGTTAGCTAGACCACTGCCGTAGCCTGGAATAGTAGAGCTGTCGGGAACTAGGGGCCGGGGCCATGTGGGACTAAATTCCATATTTGGGAGGTAAAAATGCCATAATCACCACGCTTGGTATAGCGGGTTGGTGATCGCAGGGATATAATAGTTGCACCGGTGATGCTGCTGCCCATCATAGGTCGAGGGATTTTGGTATAGTCTGCTTTGGATGGATATACTGGAATCACAGTCGGTCGCCAGAGCCTCGTTGGTTAGTCGGCAGGGTGCACCACGAGCAGATGAGGTTGGCAGTTAGGTTGTCGCCATAGTGTACTGCGTTTACCCCTTACACCCGGACCAGATTTATTACACTGACCGTAACAATTATAATAAAATATACAGTATTTACACGCCTTTCATAGGTTTGCTTGCATACTGACTGTGTCGCCACTTTTTTGATATTTTTTGCTAACGGTGCACAATTTTTAAGTTTGTGTCCCTCGTAATTAATACCTATAATTGATTACTACATGCCACCAATCTCTCAACCATCCATGGACACATTTCCACGACGTTGTTGCATCAATCAGTTTTTAAATTCGAACATAAAACTCGGCCGACTAAGAAAAGTTCCAGGTTTAGGGCCGGCAACCTACGTTAATAATTAATAGGACGACTAGAGCTATCAAATGGCAAAGTCTCATTTTGTTACTCGATGAGGTAATTTTTTGAATTTTTAGCCACTATAAAATCAGGCCGACTCAGGAAAGTCCCAGGACTAGGCGAGGCAACCCTATATAATTTGGCACTTCTCGATGAGCTCTATCGACTGTACTATATGCCAACTTGTTACTCAATGAGGTAATTTACACCAAAAAAAAATGACCACTTTTTTGCTCACTGTACAAAACCCTCCAGGTTACGCCCAGGCAACCCTTTCTGATGTGCTACACCCTAGGTAGGTCGCATCTTGTTACTCGATCAGGTAGGGTTGCCAACTGTCCGCTCTTCGGCTATTAGGGTGCCGCAAAGAGGGTCGCACACTTAAAAAAATTTTATGATAATTTTATATGGAGCTGGGACTTAGAAAAATTTTGATCGAAATTGTATGAACCATCGACTTTCGGGTGAAATTAGTATGGGGGCTGGACTTGTAAAATTTAAAAAATGAATTTTTTTTAATTTTTGCATGCGGAAGGGTGGGTTTCCGTGTATCCCAAGGATTCAAAAATTTTGCAATTTTCCGATATTTTATAAATTATGTTTTTATAAAGGGAAGGGGGCGCGATCTAACTCAGTCGGTTAGGTTAGCGAGGAGCGAAGCGACGAGCATGTTTGGTTTCTTGCGACCACCAGAACCAAATTGCTACTGTTTAGCTAGTCTACTCAAAAAAAATTGGACTAAAAAAAAGGGTGAGGGGGGGTGGGGTCATCCCCCAGATCCCGAATGTTATATTTGGCGATTGTGTTTTGTTGAAAATTTTCTGAGTCCTAATTTTGTATGGGACCCTCTTTGCGACATCCCGACCCCCTCCCTGGGGGCGTAGCGTTGGGGGACAACGGGAATAACCCGGGACATTGACCTGCGGGACATGCGGGGACAGTGAGAATTTTTTTCCTGTCAGCCACACTAGGGGCGTAAAGTTTCCTTAATAATTGCCTAATAGGTAGTGTGGCGGGTTGTGAGCCAGTGTAATATGCCTAGGGGTCATAATAGACACCCACGTTATCGATCTTGTGAACGATTTAATCGGACACTTACATCAGTAATAACCCTCCAAGCACTCCCATTTAAATCAAACTATAAAGTCTAACATACACTCTGGCTCACTACCCGTCACACTGGGCAGAGTTTAGGTACTATAGAAACGGGGATGTTATGAGTTTTCAGAATATTATATCTGACATACCCATGGGGAATATTGTCATGAGGATATGCTAAGTCTGACATCGCAAAGTCAATGAACATCGCTAACAAGGGCTGACCATGCCTCATAAAGGTGATAGTGGATTTAGTGATTTTATTTTCCTTAAACTCTAAAAAGATGACTGATGTTCTTATATGATTGAAAAATCATTATTATTTTGGACTACTATCAACATTTTTTGCTCATGTTCACATAATACTTAAGTAATAAATAAAAAGGCTTTAACTTTCCTACCTACCTGTTTTTTTCTTGTTTAATTTTAAATATTGTATGAATCCTTCACACTTGCACTTCACATCTCAGAGCCTTGTAAACGTTTGGTACGACTATGACACAGAGGATTATATTGTACAGAGCAACAGCTTCATAGGAGCTTCGATTACATTAGCCTATTCTTGTAGGGCTGTCTAAAAGGAAATAAATTTAATTGAAGTATGAAGGATAATGTTTTATAATATATGTAGGTACCTATATTGTTTTTCTTTTTTGTTGTTGTTGTTTGTTGTGTTATTTATTATTTGTTATTTAGTTGAATAAAATGAGTTTAAATAAAAAATACGTTGCCGCCCGATCCGCCGCTTTACGCGGGTGACTCAAATATTGACTTACCTGTCACGATCTTTGGGGTATGTATATGAAGGAGATGTTTGTGTTCCTCCTCGTATTATTAAAGCACACAGTGCAATAATTAACCATTTCGTTTAATATTATTAAACTATTTTTAAACATGCTCGAGTAAAATGAACGATAATAATATCTCACACTTTAAATTCACATGACATGACGTTCTACAATGACAGTGACGATCAAACAGAAAATAATCCATAGACATATTAATATTAACAGAGGTCAGTGGCTCCAATCTCTTTCCGAAAGGAAGAATGGACAATATCCCACACATTAAATTCACACCCTCGTTACGCCGTAACCACCCGAAGCATAGTCAAAGTGTCCCCTCGGCCTCGTTCGTGAGCCCCGTAGGTGAACGCGCACACAATCATACTGCGCATGTAGTGATGCGCCGCTTTTGCGAGGTTGTTTGAAGCTGTAACTCTGTACAATATAATCCTCTGTGACTATGACAAGAAATTACAGTATATAAACATTGCATTTTATAGACCACCATACAAGCTTCATAGGAGTAATTTACTATTTAACGGAGTGAAATGTCAGTGAATAGTATTTTAATCTAGTGAAAGTCATATTGTGTTCTATAGCTTTCTCTATAGGATAAAAACTCTTGTCACTGTTCAAGGCGCAAAGCGTCGCCATTTTAAAAATTAAAATGGAACCTAAAAAGAGTTATACATATTTGATGTAGCTTTAAACACTTGTTTTGACCACTAAAAACTATAAATTACTTGAAATGGATACTTTTTATGAGGAAGCATCATAAATATATAATTTTTGTTGAAATTAAATGAAAAACTAAAATGAATTATGATTTATGAAAATGTTAAAAATAATTTCTTTTAGCTTAAATGTTATAATACAGCGAGCGCTTTAGTTTTATACAATCATCTCCATATTTCCCACGATACAATTAAATCCGCACTCTCATTCGCGCTGTCTATACGAAATACCAACGCGTGATAAATATGATGTTAATGTTAATAAAATGTAAACGCCATGTTGAAATAAATATCATAAGTGTCAAACGTACGCCATTAGGAAATAAAATAATTTTAAGCGGTTTATTCTTGTATGATTCTTGTGATTATAAATTTTTAGCCGATCGGTTATAAAATGGTTTAAAGAACGTCTGTTTTACTATCCTAATATTATCATAAGACTATCTACTACACTAAACTTGTGCTCTAGAAACTGTTTAAACGTATTCCGGTAAAGGTTACTCTTTAGAGTTGGCTCCGAAACTCGTTGTCTTATGACTATCCTGGTTTTGCACTATAAACGTTGCCCATTTTTCGGTAACTGTGTCTATACGAGCTCTAGGAGATGTCTACACGGACGATATGCTCTTATGGTAGACAACGGCAGTAAATTCTAGTAGTTATCCTATATCCTCTTATTAGATATTGTTGTGCAGCTTGGGCTATAACTATCTATAACTTAATCAAAAGAAGAAGATAGCTGCTAATTCACGGAATAACAGCCAATTGTATTTATATTTACTTCTTGGTTCCCTTTATTGCAAAGCCATAATTTAATGAAAATTTTGTAAACGTTTGACGTATTTTGATAAAATCACAGGTTTCAAATAAAGAGTTCCAAACTAGTCCGATTCGTACTGCACGTGAAGAAAGGTTACCGTGACGTGCCCTACCACAGTTGGTTCCATGCTTTCAACGTCGCCCAGTGGGCCTACGCCGCGCTATTGAACTTCAAGCTTGTGTCACAGGGAATTTTCAGGTATTTCTAAGTACTTACAGTGAAGTCGCATATCAATTCTGAAAGACCCGTATCCAGACTAATCCCACCTCCCCCCCTGGAAACGTGCCTGTAAAAGACCCGGTTTTTTTGCTGCAGTGGGACGTATAGGTAGGTACGAATATTATTAATTTGCGCAACAAAATAGTTACACAAAAAAAACAACTTTACCTTAGGGCCCTGTTTCACCACTTTGGGATAAGTTCTTAATAACTTATCTGAAAGATCGTTTGACGTATTTAGCATTAAAGATACTTAGAAACAGAAGCATATTCAGAAGTGGTGAAAGAGGCCTTTAATCATCTTATCCTTCTACCAGTGAATTACAAGGGCTGATGTATTTGGTGGCCGGCCTTGTTCACGATCTTGATCACCGTGGGACGACCAACAGTTTCCATATTCATGGCCGTGAGTGTATTATCGTCATTATACCTTTATAGATGGATAGATGGATGGATGGATAGATAATAGTACATTATGGTACAAGTGTGTAATGTTGGTAGGCGAGGGTCTTAAAAGAGCCGAGGACGGTAATCATCAATACACACTTGTATCGTAAGACGTTTTTCAACACACTTGTGAAGAAAATAATACTAAGCAATCATTTATTTAGTAGATAAAAAGATTATTTTGTAGTATTGAACACGATCTTTTTTGCATCGAAACTATTTTAAGAACAAAGCAACTGACCAATAAAAAAAACCTATAACTCACTTGTGAATAATAGTAATGAAAAAGTCACAGTTTGATTACAGGTGTCATTATGTGCCTAATTGCGGTGAAATTAGAGTCATTTTATAAGCAAGTGTGTTGAAAAATTTATTTAATAGTAAAATAAAAAATGTTTAGTAGAAAAAGTATATAAATATCTTTTTGTGTTACAAATCTTTTCTTATAATAATAAACAAACTTTTTTGTATACAGGGTGTTATGGTAAACAGTTGCACTACTTTAAGAGGTGATTGTACCCATGATACTAAACAACTTTCCCTATGAAACGTATAGGAAATTCGTAAAAATTTTGTTTGGACTTCCCATACTAAATGCAATCAGCTGATCGAACTTTTGTATGAAGACTCGAATTTTTTTTTTGCGAATTTCCTATAGGTTTCTATGGGAAAGTTGTTCAGTAGGAATCATGGGTACAATCGCCCCTTAAAGTAGTGCAACTGTTGACCCTAACAACCTGTATAAACAGAGACAACCCTAGCGGCCCTGTACTCGAGCGAGGGTAGTGTGATGGAGCGGCACCACCTCGCCCAAGCGATGTGTATACTGAACACGGAGGGCTGCGACATCTTGGAGTCGCTGCCACGTCGGGACTACGACCGGGCTCTCATGTTGCTGAGGGACTTCATACTGGCTTCCGATCTGGCTAATTATTTCAAGTTAGTTTTGACACTTTTTACCGAGTAACTACAAAACTTATAAGTAGAATGTCCTTTGAGGAACTTACAAATGTGCCTCCATCTTTTTTATTTTACGTATGCCAAAAAGAGCGCGCATGGCGTTTTTGACGTTTTGCCAAGATAGTACTTCGTTTGTACATTAGTGGACCACATTCACAAAGAATATGCAGGGAGTTTCCATTTCCTCACTGCAAAACCTGCAGCAGGTAGTCTTAATTTAAACAAGCGCACAGGTCATCATATCGTATACACGCACATAAGGTAATCTGCCATGCAGAGTATGCAACCATGCTATGTTATCTTAGTACAAACTAAGTGGACCGCTGATTTTCCGTAGACAGCTTACGACACCTATCGGTGACGTATCGAAGCACTATGTGTTGGAATTTGGGTTCGTATCTAAACTGGTGCGATAGCGCGCTACACCTCACCGCTGTGGTAGTGAGAGATTTCGCTAAAATCAATCACTGTCTTGTTGGTCGAGTGGTCTAGCTAGACAACCGGCTCACAATTAGGGTGGTTTTGGTTCGATCCTCGTGTCGGCCGGCCGTCTTTTTCGATTTATTTCACAATGTGGCTCCCCCTGGTGCTAATAAGCGGCGAGACTAATAATTAGACGTATTAAAATCCCAGGCGACTCTATCTATAACCAATATAATTATGTACATATTAATCTATGCATGCAACTGACTACAGTATTTCTACTCCCTAGAAATTTAACCGACTACCGGCAGATGGCTATGGACTTCCAAAAGGGGAACCGCTCTCACAACGCCGCAATGCAGGCTCTGCTCATGAACGCGGCCGATCTCAGCGATCAGCTCAAAGACTGGGGCAGCATTAAGAAGACTGCTGTTAGTTGATTTAAATACTGGGTGAAATTGATATCATTAGCATCCTTTTAAACTAATAGTCTACCCATCAAACTGAACAACTATTACTATGGGAGCAAACCAATCGGAGAAAAAAAAAATCTGCTGTAAGGCACATTTGAGTCGTGTATGCAGCGGCAGCGAGTGCAGTTTAGTATGGCACGGCAGATTTTTTTTTGCTCCGATTGTTTTGCTCCCATAGTAAAAGTTGTTCAGTTTGATGGGTAGACTCTTAGTTTAAAAGGATGCTAATGATATCAATTTCACCCTGTATAATATAGAAAATACGGCCAAGTGCGAGTCGCGCTCGGAGTGCTCCGTCCATAGAGGTAAGTATCATACTTACCTCTATGGCTCCGTCCCACCATACAATATAAACACATTTTATTTTTTCCGGGATCTTTAGCGCAAGCCGACACACACATGACCGATTATTATTATTGTTTTACTTTAGAGTATGCACTATAATCAGTAATCACACCAAGTTTACAGCTTGCATTTTTTAGAGTTTTTATATAAGATAGAGCAAAAACAAAAAGCATAGCATAGCATAGCAGACCCGTCATAATAAGGCATATTCTGTTTTATAAATACCTACTTTTTTATTCTGATAGTCTAACACGTCTTGCGTTTGACTTCGGGACTACATAATACTATACAGTATTGACTCATTAGTCCAGTAAAAATACGCGTCGAAAGGAAATAATTTATGATAAGCAATTTTTTTTGCTAGATCGTTTATACAAATGATATTAAGATACTTTATTAACGAATCCCACTAAATTTCGTATTTTTAGTTTTTAGTACTAAAATGAAATTTTTTTATTTATAGTGTCAGATTTCTTACTTTTTTCATTTTTATTGTTTGTTTTAGGTTATGAGTTTACATACACTATGTAAATTTTGTATTAAAATTGATTTTTTTGAAATTTTACTTATTTAAAAACAAAGGTTCCGTGGTGATTTTTCGTTGGATTTACTTCTAATATAAAAGAATACAAATAAATTTAGCAAATGGAATAAAAAAATTGCATATACTATTTTTTTCCAATTTTACATAAAAAATTTTTATTTGTTTAATTATTTAATAAAAATTTTAGGGGGATTTTCAATCTAAATGATAACTAGAATTATAATCTAAAATATGAAAGAAAAAAACCGGCTATTATAAATTATTTACATTCGCCATACAAGCGACCCGTAACTTTACTGGAGTACATGAACTAATCACAATTCAATAGGCTGCAGTACTAACGGAGTTCTTCAAGCAAGGCGATGTAGAGAGGAGCCGCGGAGAACTGCCCGCCACTATAATGGACCGCGACAAATGTTTCATTCCGGAGCTTGAGATACAGTTCCTGAATACTACTTGCGTACCACTTTTCGAGTCAGTATTTATACTTCATTTTGACTTATCTTGTCGTTTTATGTCTTAGGTTAAGAGGATTTAAAAGTTATCAGTCTCCATACAAAAACTATTTTAACGGATAATAACGTATTTTAATTATTTTTAATATTACTGGTAAATAATAAATGACCCACGTTTGTAGCTCTTTTTTTTTTTAAATTTCTTTACAGGTTTGTAGATACGAACATTTTCGCACAGTAACTAATAGAAAAGAATTTATTTCGCCAAAATTAAGTAAGAAAGTTTGAAGTAAAATCTAAACAACAGAGTATAGTAATTATTGCGCTGAATCAAATGAGACCATAAAGTTGGGTAAAACGTTTTCGTATTTTGTATGGAGACTGCTAGCGTCTACATCCTCTTAAAAGTTTGTTGTTGCATCATGTCACGTTAGTTGTTGTACACTAAGTCCTTAATAATTAATAAGCTCAAACTGTTTAGGGTCCTAGGAAAGATGATACCCAAAGCGACACCGTGCGTGAAAATAATAGAGAATCACATAGAAAGATGGGAAGCGGCGAAGCCTGTCTTCGCAGAGGTTTGTAAATTGTTTTAAAAAAAAAATCAACCGAATTACAGTAAATTACTTTGTGCAAGATTCACCAGGAGTGCTTTAAGGACCGCTTCCTGAAAGCCACTTTCCACTGAAGTTAAGCGGAGAGGAGATGGGTAAATCAAGAAATCCTATTAGTCGTTTACGACTCTCGATCTCTCCCTCCAATTGGTATTTAGAAAAAACGCCAGTAGACGACGGAATAGGTTGAAGAATGTAATAATTCATTCGTTGTTAGATTGAATATTATCAAGATAAGCTAAGCGCGTATACTGGGATGAAAAGGATGGCGATATGACAAAAATGTATGAAAAACGTGCCGTGGCTTAGTTGCAAGATTTTGTATGCAATTTCATCTAAGTCAAACAAAAATATCGCATTATGCAGAAAGGGACAAACGATAAAGATCTTCTCTCCACTCTGTGTAATAAGCGTATAAGCCTGTCTCATTTCCGCGACTATAACATTTTTAAAGTCTGTTTTAGATTATATTATTTTTCTGTGTAATTGAAGGTACCGACTGGGGCCGGCTTGTCAGTCCTTTTAAGTCCAGAGCTGGATAATTTGATAGAGCTGAATCTAAAGGAGAAGGAACGACAGTTGAGAGAGGCCGCCGAGGCAGCCTGTGAGGAGCTTCCACAGAAATAGGTGCGCCCTGTTGTTTAACTGGTGAGAAATTATTAATGCGTGATTTCGACGGTCGCTTATTTTTGAAGATCGCGTTATTTCGGCATGTGTGTACCTATAGTCAGACTTCGCTTTTCGAATAGCGTAACTCTTTCGTGAGTCACTTTTTGTTACTAAAGTAGGTAGTACTTTAAGGAAAATAACGGGCATCGGAAAACATCGGAAATAGTCGTAAAAGCAGCTCTATATCATTATACAATACTGCCTAGTTTCGGTCGGTCATCTTCGGGAACACGAAGTTAGTCGATGCCCATCCCATTATTTTCCTTGAAGTACTGACTGTAACGTAATTTTATGTTTTCCTTAGATCAAAGATTTTATCGGCATGTTTCTGAATAATTTTAGATTTTATTAAAATTATTACGATTAATTTGGATTTTGTACTGCAATTATGTAAGATCAATGTAAAGATAATAAAATTTTTAGTTTTTTAATAATGTAATTTAATATGAATAAAATGATTTACATTAGAAAGTTATTTGTTTCATTCCTGCCTCTCTTTTGTACACAGATTTTACTTACTGTTACGTTTAAATTACAGTATCATTCAGCTTTTTGCACCATATTCTTTATCACAAAGGCCCACTACAGTACTACATTGTACTACAGGAGTAACAATTAATACATACTACATTGTAGTATTAGTAACTATAATGATTGATTGGATACACACACGGAGGACAGAAAGGAGCGGAGGTTTCGGAAAGCAATGTTTCTATCGAAGTTAGTGTCGCCTATTAAATAATCTGCGGTGTCGCCAAAAATCAGGGACGGGGGACAAGACGGTTGCGCAGGTTCGTTCGCTATCGTTTTTAGATGTATAATATTGACAAAACCCCTCTCAGCAAAAATAATGGCGATCCGCTTCGACTGAGCATCATAGGCCACGTTGACTGTGACGTCATGACCTAATATAATGTCGACAGACCTAATTGCCTTGCGACACCTCTGCTCCTTTCTTTCCTCCGTGGGTACACGCATAAAAGGCCCGCGCTAGCGCGGTTTCCGGTTTAACAATCTACCGTATGCGATGTGTAGTAGATAACGCTCATTTTAGCCAGTTGCGTTTCTTTCCATACAATGTGAACTACGACTTGTCTAAAATCTATCACAGAATGGAATTCTCACAGACCATACTTTGGTTTCATTTTCATTTAAAAAACGTTTTTTGTTTCAGCGTAAGTTTTTCATTTGTAAATAAAATAAAAAGAGTAAAAAATATCGTCAATGTATAAAAAAATCCTTAAGTATTTTGAAAGCTTACTAGGAATGAAAGTAAAGGTTGTTTTTAAGTAAACGTGTAGAGCAAGCATACAGCCCGCAATACAACGAGTTATGAGGATATACCCTTTCGCGTGCTCTATACAAAAGAAGTTTAATTGCATTTTGGATATTAACAAATTAAAGTCAATGACATTTCTAAACTCGATTTAGAAACTAATCTTTGTGCCTGTACCTTTGGCCATAGAACAGATAGTATAGGTACAGGGTGTAAACATAAATGCGTTATATATTAGAGTTTAGAGGGTGCTTTAGACCATCAAACTGATCCACTTTCAATATGGGAAAAAAAAAATATCACGCAGTTTATTATGTACGTTCGCGCTTAAATAGAAGAGAGCTAAGGCGCGATTACTCTATACCAGGATACCATGCTACAGCCGCTGGTATTTCTCGCGGGGCGTATGGTTGGTCTACTTTTTGTCGCCATTTTGTCATAGTAAACATAGTTAAGTAATTACTAATTATCCTATCAAACCGTTCTCCTTGGGCTGCAGTAGTTCCTCGATAAACTCTTGCACCATATTCTCTAGTTTGATTTTCATCGCTTCTTGTTCGCTGTAAATAAACAAATATGTTTTAGTTAAAGGGAAACATAGAGACCAATAAGACGATAGACTTTGAAGTTGTCTTTTGTCCATCCTACTCGTAAGTGCAATGTATAGATACGTGTCAGTTCTACATGTTATTTTATATGTGGATGTTATTGTGGTGGTTGTCCATACTGTAATTATTATTATTGATTTTATAAACAAATGCTTATTCACTACAATTCTGCCTAGTGGTTTCTGAAATAAAACATAAATGAGCTAATACAAAATCCTCGTGGCAAGCCTAAAAACGCCCGACCGACAGCACCATAACTAATTCGTAGAGCAGACAAAAGTCGAGCTCGCTTCGCTCTTCGCTTCTGTTTTAATTACTGTGTTTACACAAGTACACATAATCCTAAAGAATTCGGACCACAGCAGCTAAGACGTGGTGCTAATAATTTATAACAATTTCGAGCATGCTTCGCTAGATCCATACCTAGTTTTTACTTAGGCTACTTTGCACATGTTTTGTACGTAAAAAGATCTGGCTCTAACCGATTAGTATTGAGGAGAAAAGTCGAGCTCACTTCGCTCGTTATTTTTTTAAGATAAGGGGGTGATAAAATCGGTCTTTAATCCGGGCGGAAGAAACCCACGCTACGCCACTGGTAGTAAAGTATACAGTAGGAACACTCATGGTTGGCCTATAGATATTGGCTGCCAGGACTAACCTCTCGGTGTCTGCCTGGCACACTAGCTCGGTGTAGTACTTGAGCTTGGGCTCGGTGCCGCTGGTGCGCACGGTCACGCTCAGCCCGTTGCTGCAGCGGAACATTATCATCTCGCCGCTCGTGTAGTCCTGGTCTAACCCCGTACCCAACACTCCTGCGAACAAAACGCTTTGTTTATTACGGTAGTAACATTAGTATCCGGACCTTCCTCTGACACTCAAGCGAAAACTCTTCGACATATTGTACATCTTGCCCATCTTAAACTTTCGGTGCTCAGACTTGGTCTTTGACCGAACATCAGAAATCCTGTCTCAAGATTTGCCAACGAATTACAGTGCGACATAAAAGAGTAGAAAATAAATGAGGGCGCTGCCTCCACGCAAGAACGTCAAAATCACGCATAAGCTGGCAAGACCGACCTACAATTTGTACTAAAATATTTAGTTCCTGCTGTCACCGTTTTCTACTCATTTATGTCGCACTGTACGAGCGTAGGATTTTAGGTGCAAAATTAACCGTTCGGGTACGAAACACAGATCTACTACTGCGGTCCAAAACTGGTATAGCGGACGTAGGATGAAAAATACTATGAGGAATCCTACATACGCTGAAGAAGAAATTCTAACCCCTACGTGAAGTCTTCCAATCCGCATTGGGCACGCGTGGTGGACTGACGCCCATACACCCTCCTTGAGGATAGGTCTGTGCCCTGCAGTGGGACGTATATAGGCAATGACTATGACAAAACTTACTCAAATGTTGTCCATCTCCTACTTCTTCAGGGATCCTTATGCCAGCCGTGAAGTCGTTGAGGTATACGATCTTGCACGATCCCACTTGCTTTGGATACTGTAACAAGAATACGATTTGTAAATACTCTTCACCTAGATGACAGACGATTGACTCCACGCCTACACTGCAGTGTTTGGATCGACCGACGGTTTAGTCATCGCGCAAGGGATGATGAGTCCTCGGAGATTTTCACGCAGTTTACCTTACTAGGCTATTTTTTTTGGTTGGAATGAATATTTCGAGAGAATGCATACGCTGAAAATGAAATTTCGTGGCGTATGTGAATGGGCACGTGTGGTGGAATAACGTCCATACACCCTGAGGGTAGGCCTGTGCCCTGCAGTGGGCTGTATACAGGGTGTGACAAAACACTCTAGTAAGCGGGGTCCCCCTTAAGGGGGTGCTTCGGACCATCAAACTGAACAACTTTCAATATGGAGACAACTTCGAAATCGCGAAAAAAAAATCTGCTGTTTCATACAAAACTGCAGTCCCGACTCGACTCAAATGTATGGGACGGCATACTTTTTTCCCGCGATTTTGTTGTTGGCTCCATAGTAAAAGTTGTTCAGTTTGATGGTCTGAAGCACCCCCTTAAGTATTACCAGGGTGTTTTGTTACACCCTGTATAGGCTGTGATGATGATTAAATAACTCACCACACCGGGTTCGTGGAAGTTCCTGATCCTCCTGAATATCTTCTGTATGGTGGCGGGCTCGTGGCAGATGTAGTAAGAGTTGTGCGACACGTGGTACCCGAACTGCGCGTAGAGAGACTGCAGCTGCTTCACTAGGGACGACCCTTTCGAGTAGAGGTGACACGCTAGGGATGCTACCTGCAACACATTTTTTTATAAATGATTTTTTTAAATAATGGTTTTATACAAGGTGTTACAAAAATACAAATAAACCTTTAAGGGGGTGGTGTAGACCATCAAACTGAACAACTTTCACTATGGGACCAATATCGAAATCGCGAAAAAAATATTTATGATCTATACTCTACAAATCGACTAGAGCTAAAATATGTATGGGATATGAAATTATTTTTTTCGCGATTTCGATGTTGGTCCCATAGAGAAAGTTGTTCAGTTTGACGGTCTTAACAACCCCCTTAAGAGTTTCAAAAATTTATTCTTACTTATGAAACACCTTGTATTTATAAATAATAAATAAATATCTTGGAAATTGTCGTCAGACGTTGTTATACAAGGTCCTTCTTAATATGCTGACACTTTTTTAAGGGGATGATCAGACCATCACACTGAACAACTTCCTCTATGGGACTGGTAGATATTGGGACACAAGTCAATTCAAATTCAATTCAATTATTTATTGCCATAAATTACATGTAGGTAAGTATAAATATACAGACAGGTACAGGATGGTAACAGTACAGAATGTTTCAATGTAATTTTACCCTAGGGTGTAGCGAACTAACAATAAGTAAAGTATACTTTAATGATGAATTTATATAACATGCGATGAGATTGATTCTAATTGATTAATTATCATTATTGTGAAAAAAGAAATACATTATGTCAAGTTAATATTATGTCAAGTTAATAAAGATCAGATATTATGTCATCAACTTAACATACCCACTTAATAATCATTTTACACACATACAATAATAATTTCATTAATATTATGTTATATTGAGTTTTTACACAGCTTAATTATTCTAATCTACAGTTATTGTCACCTCAATTTGACTTTGATCATTTATAAAAGTCCAAAAATTCTTGCAAGCTATAAGGACACATATTAAGTAGAACAGATTTCAGCTTCGCAAAAAATTTCCTATCTTCAAGGGCTTTTACATCCGTAGGCAGTTTATTGTACACTGAGACAGCGTTGTAGATAGCAGTTCGTTCGTACGCAGTCGTTCTACAGTGCGGGACTTGCAGTTGAGGCTGATGTAGATTATTTAATCGAATGCTATGGAAATCGGGTCTATATGGGAATTTTTCCGGGTATCGCCTGACTAGCTTACATAACTCTATTATATACAGGGCCGAGACTGTAAGAAGCTTCAGTTCAACAAAAGCCGACCTGCAGGAGTCTCTGCTAGATTTCAGTCCCATGATAATTCGAACACATCGCTTTTGAACAATTAATATTCTGTTTATGTCCACTGATCCTCCCCAGATGGCTATACCGTAGGCAACTCTAGATTGGAAATAGGCGTGGTAAGCCTGAAGAGTCGCCGACCTAGTGGAGATTAGTCTTAGGTTTTTCAGAGCGAAACCAAAGCTACTAAGTCTTGTCTCCAATGACTCCACATGAGTCTTCCAATTCATGTGTACGTCGGTTTCCAACCCTAAGAACTTGGCATGTTGCACTAATTCAATGTTATTCCCATTTAGGCTAATATTCGATTCCAAGGCCTTAGTCATATAGTTCCTAAAGTGTAAAATTTTAGTTTTATTTATGTTTGTGTTTAGATTTAGCGATTTTAACCAATTTACAATTTTATTTAGGGACTCCTCTACGCGTGAATCTAATTCAGCAATATTGTTCCTTTTAAAGGGAAAGAATATTGATACATCGTCGGCAAACATGACGATCTTGTTTGACAGTATATGTGGCAAATGGTTTATGTACAGTAAAAACAACAAGGGGCCCAGAATACTACCCTGCGGAACCCCATGACGGATGACAGAGGTCTCAGAAACAATATCCGTTTGTATAGAATATTTATTTAGGGTTGAAATTACTACACTTTGATCTCTATTTTTTAAGTAGGATTTGAACCAATCACCTGCCACACCCCGTATACCATAACGATCAAGAATGTTTATTAGGGTGCAGTGGTTTACATGATCGAATGCCTTTGTTAAATCAAGCAAGACGGTCATGACATTTTCATCACCATCCACAACCCCAGTAATGTAGTCCGACATATCAAAGATGGCATCTGTGGTAGACATGCCTCTCCTGAAGCCGTACTGTTCGTCGGCGAGTATTTTATTTACAGTCAAAAAGTCACGGAGCTGATCAGACATAATTCTTTCATAGATTTTCGAAAGAACTGGTAGTAGTGATATTGGCCTATAATTATTTACATCTAGTGGATTACCTTTCTTGATTATAGGTTTGATAAGAGCCTTTTTTAATCTTGAAGGGAACACTCCCTGCGTAAGAGATGAATTTATGGTATATAACAGAGGGTCCACAATTTCACTTATTACAAACTTTAATGCTACTACCGGAATGCTATCGTAACCGACAGATTTTTTATTTTTTAACTTCTGTACTACTTTAACTAAGTCAAATTTACAAAGAGGCCGTAGGTACATGCTGTTTGATTGAAATGGAGGTAATATATCAGTAGAGGTGCTATTTTGTTTAGAACATTTGGCTACGCTCATGAAAAAATCGCTGAACATTTTGAGTGCCTCATTGTTTGATGTAGCTATAGAAGTTCCGTTTGTCAAACCTGTGAAGTTGTTTGTGTTTCCCATATTCCGTCCACATATGTTGTCATTCAGTAATCTCCAGGTAGTTCGAACCCTGTCAGACGATGTTCTAATGACTTGCTCGTGGTGCTCTTTTTTTGCATTTATCACCTTGGTTTTCAAGTCTATACAACATGATTTGTAATCACCGGCCAGATTACGAGTATTCTCTTTTGACAACTTCATTTCAACAAACATGTTTCGTTTTAACTTGCAGAGGTTTTTTATGTCTTCGTTAATCCATTTCTTTCCTATACGCACATCTCCTCTAATCTTTATCACGGGAATGTGTTTATTGAATGCCCCAGTGAATATGTCGTGAAAGGCATCGAACCCACCATTTACGTCTTGACAGCAATAGACTTTATCCCAGTTGGATTGTTCAAGTTCGTATCTAAAGTTTTCCAATTTTTTTTGGCTTACATCTCTAACCCATTTAAAGAACTTAGGACGTTCTAAGATCTGCATAGGAAAAGATGCATATTGGAGCATATGGTCAGAAACAGACAATTCTGCGACGTTAGCTTTCTTTAATTTAATATTACTGATTATGTTATCAATGCATGTACTGCTATGATTTGTAATTCTCGTAGGGATATTTATGAATTTTTTTAAATTGTTTAATTTCAGAAGATTTATAAAGTCTTTTGATTCGTTACTGTTGGACAAGGTATCTACGTTAAAATCTCCACACAATACCAACTTCCGCTTGGTTGAAGTTAGTATTAAGCCCAGGAGATTTTCCATGTTGTTTATAAAATCATCATTTTGCTTAGTGTTTGGCCTGTAGATACATACAATAAACAGTGAGTCAATTTTTATACCACAAATCTCAAACATATATTTTATCGAACTGCCTTTTACATTGATCAATTCTGTAAAGGTTACATTATTTCGTATAAAAATACATGCTCCCCCTTTTGCCCTTTTTGTGTCCCTACAGTAGCTACTTGCAAGTCTAAAAGCAGCTATGTTTATCAACTTTAGCGCAGCTTCGTTCCTGTGATGTTCAGTTATACACAGAACTTTCACATCTCGACCCTCTTCACTGTCTAGCCAAATCTCAATTTGAGCCACCTTAAAAACATTTAGGCTGCGGATGTTGATATGAGCTATCTTTCCCTTCGATTTGCTTTGATTTACATTAGGTGAACTAATACCAAGGTCGTTACAATTTAGAGCCTCGAAAAAACTGACTATTTTCCTTACCATTATTTTCTAGGTTAAATGGTGTATTGTTAAATGGTTTTTTTGTTTGTAGAACCGTCTTAAAATAGTAGGGGATTGTGCCTTTTTGTACTGAAACCTCCAACTGATCGTTCTCCTCATCATTAACCTGGTGAGACTTTGTATTTGGTGGAAGCAATTTCTTAAGTAAAACGCAGGGAAGCTCATTACACACGCACTGACATATTATATTGACAGCGGGGCGCAGCCCATATCTATATCTAGGTATACATCAAAGTCGCGAAAAAAAAAACTGCTTTTTCATACATTTGACTCAAGTAGGTTTGCAGTTTTGTATAGAACAGCTGTTTTTTTTTCGCTATTTTCTTGTTGGTGCCATAGAGAAAGTTGTTCAGTTTGACGGTTTGATCATCCCCTTAAAACAGTGTCGGCATAATATGCCGAGAAGGACGTGTATATCTTGCTGAGCTAGGCAGAGACAATTGATCGCCACATGCTACGATTTTGGCATATATCTCTATCTCACGCTTCTTCCTTAGTAAGATTACACACCGAAGGCAGGAAAGTAAGAAAGGTCTCAGATCTCATGTAATTGTTCAACAAACATGTGATCTGTGGCTTTCCTATTTACTGCCCGGGGTTAGTATGCTATTTTTCTCCTCGACGGAGGTGGAAAGCGGAAACTTCGTTTAGCGCAGCGGGACGAAAATTTACCCTTACCGTCCGGGGGGAGAAAAATGTATACTTAAGTCGTTTCATGTAGGCTCGTTGGTTTCCGGTGTACATTTTATTTGATCTTTAAGTATGCATATGATTTGATCGGCATCATAATGGTTTTATAATATGATGATTAAATTGGCTCGAACGACCAGTTAGAAGGATTATTGGTTATTTGGTTGGTATCATTTTTCTTAGCAAAAGTGGCGATATGCTCACTACTACACTAGTGAAGTGCGAATATTCAGAATTTTTTTAGGACATTTCGAAATAACAAGAAAACGTTTAGTTTAGTTCTAAGATTGTGTTAGATCGAAAAATGTTACATACATGTACGGCTGCAGACACTCCGTCCTTGTCTGGCACGCGGTGGTTACACATATAGCCGATCGCTTCTTCGAACGCGAACAGAGGCAGTTTCCCTTCCTTCGCCAGGATGAGGGTTGCATTACCTGGAAACAACTATTGATATTAGCTTTGTTTCTTTTACTAGTTACACTACGATTAAAGATGGCTTTCCACTAGAGCTGTGCGAGGTAGCAAGGCTGTGAGCGACAAAAAAAGCACCAATAACTCGCTTGATAGATCGCGTCATAAGGAAATTGAAGTTACACCTACCCTACACCTTGGTTCTTCAGCTAATTTCTTAATTTCTGATTTGATCTCGCAAGTTATGATTAGTGGCCACTCACACATCCACTTAAAGCCAGTGAGATGTCTCTACGAACTGGCCCCGGTCCTTGACAATAGCTTGCGGGATCTTGGAGCTGACGATGCTGGCTAGCCCGTAATTTATTTACATTTATACTGATGGCATCCTTATGCTAGCACATACCCATCCACTTGAAGCCGGTGAGTGTCTCCACGAACTGCCCTCGGTCCTTGACGATGGCCCGCAGCATTTTGGAGCTGACGATGCTGGCTAGCACGTACACCTCCTTGGAGGACCCTGACTTCACATGTTGTTCTAACAGCCACCAGCCGAACAACGCCCCCATCTCGTTGCCTGATAGTACTTTCCATGTTTTTGATCTGCAAATAAGGGTTTAGAAGATATCGTTATATTACAAAAATCTCATTTATTTAATTGTATTTTCTTATACAAAGTTGAAGTGGAGATGGGCAGGACACTTGGCTAGACGGGAAGACAGCCGGTGGACCAAGGCAGTATCAGAGTTGTGGCCAAAATAGGGACGGAGGTCAGTAGGAAGACCACCGACCGGTATGTTGGTCGGATGACATTGTGACGGGTTCGCGTTGGATCTTTTTAGCACAGAGACCATGAGAAGTAACGCAATAAAAGGGAGGCCCATGTAATGCCCAGCAATAGGTGGGGGGGGGGGGGGGATGTGGGCTGATTTGATTGTCTTATAAAACTACACGCAACGAAATAATCAAATAATCTCCTTACCACTATGGCACTTAATACATGCCATTGACTTGACAGATTTGCCCAACGTCATAATTCAGATATTCCATCGAAAATAATAAATTTTTATAATCGTGTAGGTAGATGAATCTACCTCAAATCATATTTAGCAACACAAAGCCTGTCAGCGTCAGGGTCGTTGACCAGCACCAGTCTGACGCCCCTCTCTTCAGCCAGCCTCTTGCTTAGCTCGAGGCACTCCAGCTCCTCAGGGTAGATGAAACTTACCCCATATCATATTCAGTAACACAAAGCCTGTCAGCGTCAGGGTCGTTGACCAGCACCAGTCTGACGCCCCTCTCTTCAGCCAGCCTCTTGCTTAGCTCGAGGCACTCCAGCTCCTCAGGTTAGATGAATCTTACCTCAGATCATATTCAGCAACACAAAGCCTGTCAGCGTCAGGATCGTTGACCAGCACCAGTCTGACGCCCCTCTCTTCAGCCAGCCTCTTGCTTAGCTCGAGGCACTCCAGCTCCTCAGGTTAGATGAATCTTACCTCAGATCATATTCAGCAACACAAAGTCTGTCAGCGTCAGGATCGTTGACCAGCACCAGTCTGACGCCCCTCTCTTCAGCCAGCCTCTTGCTCAGCTCGAGGCACTCCAGCTCTTCAGGGTTGGGGAACTTTACCGTCGGGAAGTCGGGGTTCGGATCTTGCTGCTGTTTCACGCTTATTGGTGCCTGAAACGGTATGGAAGTAGGTGAAGGTAGATTGTGACAGCAGACACCTGTTTGCTAATTGTGCGTTTCAATAAAATGTTTCGATCGACTTATGAAGGTATCTTATGGACGCATCGAATATCTGCCCGGGAACCAAGTCTGGATACATACGTACAAATTGGGCCAAGACATTTACATAATATCTGCGGACAGAATCTATAGACGCTTTTCTGGTTTCACAAATATAATTTCTAATTTCTGATTTCTGACAATGAATTCCTGCGAGCCGAGCGAAAAGATTATACAATGTAATGTGTAAATAAGTAAGATAGTCTGTACGATCCCATACTGCAGGGACCTCTCACGGATAAGGATGAGTCGGGTAGGATATTGTACGTGTAAGATCAAATTACCTTCAGATTAGCGACTGCAAACGCGTCAATCACATAATTGTATCCAACGCCATGCATCGCGCTGTACACAACGTCTATTCCAGCAGTTTTGTTCTGTTCCATTATAGAAGGGGACAGACTGTCGTGAATGTATTCCATGTATTTAGTTGTCACTTCCTTATGACAGTCCTTAACTAGCTCGTGAGATCTGATCTCTTTTATGTTCCAATGATCATCTGGAATTCTGTAAAAGATTAGTTAAAACCGTTCGTAAGAAGCTTATAGGAATAAAAAACTAACGCCTCTAATTATGCGATTATGATTATCCAAATGTGATTTCATTGCTAACTTCGTCATCGTCGTCACCGAATAAACGTCCCACTGCAGGGCGCAGGCCTACCCTCAGGTTGTATAGGCCTTAGTCCACAACGCGTGCCCAATACGGATTGGTATAGACTTCACATACGCATCAGAATTGGTTCTTCAACGTAAGCAGGTTTCCCCACGATGTTTTCTTTTACCGTTTGAGAGCAGTCGGTTCTGCTAATTTATCATATTAAAAACAAAATACGCATATGCTCACGACTATATTCCCCGAGGGGGTAGTCAGAGATATTCTGAAACATCAGAACATCCACGTTTCACCAGTAGTACCGAAACTCTGTCCAGTGTGACGGGGGGTGAGCCCGTCGCCACTTATAATGGACATTGGGTACAATACACGCCTCGAAAATGGAAGCATGCAGGTTTCCTCACGATGTTTTCCTTCACCGAAAAGCCAGTGGTGTTACAAATCGTACATAAATTCCGAAAAACTCATTGGTACGAGTCGGCTTGGACGGGGATCGAACCATCGCCTCCTGCACGGTAGGCAAGGTTACTCGCCACTGGGCCACCACGGCATGTTTTCTTTTACCGTTTGAGAGCAGTCGGTTCTGCTAATTTATCATATTAAAAACAAAATACGAAGTCTACGTAACAGGTAAAGAGTTTTTAACTAAATCGTCGCATATGGCTGAACCGAAGAGATGATGCGAAGAGGCGACGAAAATCAGTTATTTTCCTTATGAAGCGAGTTAATTTTAACACTCCGCCTTCTCGCTCGACACTTAAACAGGCATCCTTAAGCTGTAAAATTGCATTAAAATACCGCCTTTCAGTAGTTCGACCGCCAAAGCCTGGGTATCAGCGCAGATACTCGGTTTGCACCACAACCCGTTACCGTTTCTCACCACTCGCTACCCCATTTACACCCCTTCCTTTGGTCCACATGAGTGTGTAGTGGAGCTACGAGAGAGCTGACTAAGCAAAAATGCCGAACACATCGATCGAGTCGATGTAAACAAACAGAGATCTATCTAGGCCAGCGCATGCGACCTAGCACGTCACACAGAAGACGGCCAATCACAATATGGATCTGTCCAACGCATCACAGCTCATTACGAATAACAACCAATCATATGGCGAGTTCTGAATCGCACTATCGAAGTTATCAAGGGACTTTGCATATATACAACATCCAACTAAGAACTGTCGGACCACGGTCCCGGGCATTCCAACTAGCCCGTGGAAGATCTTCCCTTTTCCTCCAAAAGTGCATGAGTCGAACAACTGCACGATTGAAAGACTGACATATCATATAACATAACTAACGACTTACTCCAAACACTGCATAACTTCCTCCAGTATATTATCATCGTGCGGCGATATGATCTGGGAGCCGTTGCCCCAGTAGACTTTATAACCGTTGTCGTCCTTGGGGTTGTGCGAGGCAGTGACCATCACGCCGGCCGCAGCCCCGTACAGTATGGTGCCGAACGACACGAGGGGGGTCGGGCACACTGCGGAGAACAGGTGCACTGGTATCGACGCCGTTACGAACACTTTCGCTGTAAGTTCTGCGAATCTGCAGGGGAAAAGAAGAAAATTATACAGGGTGTAACAAAACACCATATATATTTAAAGCCAGTATAATATTTAAAGAGCAAAACTTAAGAGTATTAAATTGTTTTTACTAAAATTCATTTTTAGGGCTCGTACCCAAAACTTCAAACTTGCCATCCCCTTAAAAAAGTGTCAGCATATTAAGAAGGACCCTATATTGTCTGGTGGTAACCTCGGTTTGCGAGTCCGACTCCCACTTGGCCGGTTTTGTGATATCGGTGGTGCTGACTGAGAGTACTTGGTCGGCCAGGTATCAAAATCTGTTACTTTGTTTGAAGTAGCCAGGTAAATTATGGGAGCAAGGTGAGATTCAATAGCCGTGTTATAATAAATGCGAATTTATTCAATTTATGTTGCAATTTGTCATAATTTGTCATTTTAAATTCATAATTACATATAATGAAATAATAACTGCAGAGACCATGACACCGGCGGGCGGCGACACTGTATTGTAAGATGGTCACGAAACTGTCGTGAGGACTAATAGACTAATAGTGGACAAATTGGTTTAAAGGTGTCATGCTACTTCTACTACAGGGTCCCACTTGATATGTTCCAACCACGTCAAGCAGTAGGACCATGAGGATTAGAAAATCCTACTGGACCCACTAGCGGTTCCTAACCTTTTCAATCTTGTTACCCCTATGGCATATTAGGGAAACTGATTTTACCCCTCTTTAAAAAAGTGGCGTACCTAAATACACTATGTGGAATAGTGGGGCTCTCTGCATCCCTCAATCAAATTGAAAATCCACCGAGGGCATAGCCAATGATTTTTCCAGATTGGTCCAGATTAGTTCGCGATTAGAAGTAAAATGAGAAGCGAGATCTTTGCAATGCAATAAAAAACGGCTAAATATTATGTTCAGAACGAAAACCAGGAGCGAGCGAAGCGAGCTCGAGATTTTTTAGTAATATGCTTTACTTAACTAGGTACGTCATTGCAAATAGTCAAAAATCTGGAGGGTCGGACGCCGCCTGGGCCGGGCTGGAACTACCTCCATGCTAAAAAGATAGTTTTTGTACCATTCGTATTACCCCCGCAGAATAGCTGTTTTACCCACGCGGGGGTAATTACCCCCAGGTTAGGAACCCAGGCACTAGGGGAACTATTTTCCGCTATTTCGTTTCCTTCTTTTGAGCCTCTTTTGTTTGAAATTTTTGATCTCGGATTCCATTTCAGAGTATAAGCGGTAGGAACAACAGTCCGTAAGGGATATGTTCACGGTTTTTTAGAGGATAATCAGACCATCAAACTGAACAACTTTCTCTATGGTACCAAAAACGAAATAGCGGAAAGTAATTGCCGTCTTATACATTTGGGTCGAGTCGGCACTGCAGTTTTCTGTGAAACAGCTGATTTTTTTCGCGATTTCTAAGTTGGCTCCATAGTAAATTTTTTTCACTTGGAGTGCGATTTTTGAATCTCATTCGGTGAGCTCAGCAGTTGAAAATGTCAAAATTACTATGAAGATCATCATCATCATCAAATCATACTTCAGGAGTGCGATTTTTGAAAGACGAATCCGCAGTAGAAAGATGCGTAGGTCCATACTAATTTTGACATTTTCAACTGCTGAGCTCAGCGAATGAGATTCAAAAATCGCACTCCTGGATGTCTCTAAACCTTTTAGTCCTTTTTGGTCAAGTTGTCTTCGAGTCTTCTCATGATTTGCCAATATAGACTCATTTCCAATTAAAGAAAAAACTGGTTTTATTCAAACATATCGGTTAGATTCGGCTCTTAACGAGCTTAATTGGTAAATGAAGTAAGCAATATTTAAATTGATGACATAAGAATTACTTAAGAAGTCTGGAGTTGAAATTAAGTGGTCATTTGAACAGGCATTTTCGAAATGTATTACCGACTCCTATATCCAAAGCCGAATATATGGGACAGCAGATATATTAAGTTGCGTTGAAAGTTGTTCAGTTTGATGGTCCAAATCACCACCTTGAATATTACTAGGGTGTTTTGTTACAACATGATTATTAGGCGGGCTTTCAGAGGACACAGTACCTTAAATTTGGAATCGCGTTTAGACTGTGTTCACAAATGATAAAAAAATGATTCTACAAACACTGGATGCCGAAGAAGCAACTCTTATTGCACCGAGATAATTAAGGGTAAAGTCCAATGCTAAGCTTGATGTAGGTACCTATCGTCTGTACAATAGCATCATTATTTCACGTAACACACCTACGTTGGCATTCCTTTCTCGGAACATACAGATAATAATTTCATACGTATATGACCCGCTAATCTGACCATTGTCATCTTTATCACGTATTCATAAGCGTTCTAACATGAGACTTGTATCGTAACGTGTATGATGTAAATCGTTGTTGACACGTTCATGTTATATGGCAAGTAAACCATGTTAGCAGTGATGCATTGTTATCAAAACATCGTTCTTAGTATGGCCACATGTGTAATCATGTCATATTCGTATGGCGGTAATTAATTACATAGCGTAGTGCTAAGGTGAGTGTGAATAGTTCGATATGAACCACCTCACGGGCTGCAGTTTCGAGGGTCCGAATAGCCCTTATGATAGGTAACCTCCAATAGAAGATGGCGCAACTTGAAGAAGTGATAAGGTATAAGAGCCAGTGCACAGGAGACATTTAGCAGCGTTTGTAATAATGCCGTGTGGTTTCGGTTTAAAATGGAAAGCATTTCTGACTACCAATCACTACGTAAGTATTACTACATGAAACGTCATACCATTCCATTGTATATTTTGTAGCCGAAAAAACGGACGCCCCATTATCTAAATTCAATAATACATCTACACTAAATACATGACTAGAAATCCCGAGTGTTACTTTTGCTTCAAACCAAAAATAAGTATACATTTTTTATAGTTTTTTGTCATAAACAGAAAATTTCACTCATGACTGTAACTCAACCAACAATTGGGTTCTCTTTGTTACTGCTATGCATTTTTTAAATGCATTACCGTTATAAAATGAACAAGAAGAATCATTTCGTAGCATTGAATAATGAATAACAAAAGAAATATTCGCTTTTTTTTTACGATTATTGGTTAGTTGGTGGATTTATGGTTTCTTCACGATGTTTTACTTCACCATTTGAATGAAATAAACTCCACATACAGCAGTCTCTATGTTACAACCAATTTGATTGGAGCATAGGTATTTATTTTGTTATCAACGTTTCTACAATGGATAGTATTCATCGAATTCTGACCCCCGTCCTCAGCGATAAGATAACAGAAACGTAAGTCATAACATAACTTACTTTTATTACCTAATACAGGGTCCAACTTAAGATGCGTATAATATGCGTTAGTCAACAAAGATTTCAAAGATATATTTAATTCATTCAGAAGGTTCCCTGTTAAGTAGTCAACTATTATAAATTGCTTAAAATGTGTATAACTCACCTCTTACTATTGTAGCGGCCGTCGAAACCAACCACGATACCATTTTGTAGTTGACTCTTATGGCATTCCTTTTGAATGTATGAGCATAGAGCCTGAAATAAAAAAAATGATACATCCCTGGAGATAGTGGTGATAAAAGTTGCTATTTATTTCAGTTAGCTTAATATAAAAGATTCAGTATACTTTTGAATGCTTATTCTCATGTAATGAAAAATCAAATTGGATACTCTACTAATCTACTATAAAACTACACAAAAATATTCTTTCAGCCGTCTTGGTGCGAACCACCTCAGAAAGACATTATTCTCTTGCTATTATATACGTCACACCTCTTTCCCAGTGGGGTAGGCAGAGACCAGAGCGCGATTGTTTTCATTTGATTATACCGATTTATGTTTTGATTAATTTCAAAAGATTGCTGTGCCCTTACAGGGTTTATGTGTGTGCTGTGTTATCCCAAGAGCGTTCGTGGCGCCTTGCGGAGAGGCGAAGGCCACTCGATCATGAGGGTTCCGGTTCAAATCCGCACGGACGACATGCCCTGTATCAATGACTTTTTCTAACTTATGTATGTAACATAATTCCAACTGTTCAAGAAAAACTTTGTGAGGAAACCTGCATACACTGAGGAAGAAATTATTATCTGTATGTGCAGGCCACCAATCCGCATTGGTGGACTAACAACTATACACCCTCCCTATGGTAGGACAGTGGGACCAATTGGAGCAAAAAACAAATCTGCTGTCCCATAAATTTGAGTCGTGTAGGCAGCGGCGGCGGGTGCAGTTTAGTATGATGCCGCCTCCAGACGCTTGGTGTTTGTCACAAATACCAAACACGTGCCAAACACCGAACACAAACACCCAACACAAACAGGCATCCCCACGCTTGGCGAACGTGTTAGTATATTCCGGATTGGCAAACATGGCGGATGACGAACTTTTTGTGGCAGCGATTACTTTCGGATTGACCTATTATTATTTAAAAAAAAAAAAGCAAAATGAAATGAAACGAAAAAGAAAGTAAAGGAGATGGTGGAGGATCAAATCCTTTCTTGATGATCCTTTTTTTGTTAAAATGTCGTCGGAACGTAGTCATTAGTATTTCTTTCTTGTTTTTGAGTTCCTCGACATCTTTTTTCATAACTTTTTACTAAGGCGCGTCCACGCATCTCTAACCGTATTTCTATTTTTGTGATCAACATGCTTAGGATTCCATATGCATTCTTCTTGTTGGAAGGCTTCTAAAAACATCAACGTTGTGTCCGCAGACCAATCAGACATTCTCCTTAAATAGGTATAAAATTTTATCAAATTAATAACTATCGTCCGCTGCCGGCAAGCTCTCACGTCCTACTGATACACCGCAAGCGTCTGGATACACCGCAAACACGTTTGTCGAACATCCTTTGATTTGTGAAAAAAAACCGACACCGACGCCGATCACTGGCACAAACAGCAAACACCAAACATCCACACGTTCATGTCTGTTGTTTGGTGTTTGCTGTTTGCCGTTGTTTGCCGTTGTTTGCTTTGCCTTGGCCGTCTGGAGGCGGCTTTATGATATTAATGACTATCCCATTATTTGGGCCAAAATGTCATCTTCCATACATCAACCAAACTCAGGAAGACTTATTTAGGTATCAAAAAACCATCATACCTGTAGTAAAAAACAAGAATGTGACACTTGGTAAAAAAAACATTACCTGAGCAGTTTGAATGACGACCACATCGTTCATGCAGTTGTAGCCAGCCGCCATGTGCCCACGCAGCCCAGCTGTGCCGAACTTCAGTCTCTTCAGCATGGTACTCCTTAACTTGTCCCATCTTGAGTTTGTTACGTCATTCAGGACTTCTTGACGAGTCTTGGGATTCTGAGAGAATCAAAAAATAGTTACACTTTGTTGAAATAGAGAAAATAGAGTAATTTATGAAATAACATAGCGAACCAATTTTTATAGCCACACTGCATATAACATTTCTTTATTTTCAATCACATTCTTTATTCTCAAAATTATTTCTCAATCTCTCTGATTGTTTTTTGAAAACAACACATTTGAAATAAACATTAAGCTTTTTTGACTTTCTTATGTGATTGGACCAGTAATTGCTCTTAACTGCTATATCTGTACCAAGTTTCAGCTTCCTGTGTTGTACGGTCTCCGAGAAAAATGCCTGTGCCAGACCGATGGATGGTCAGACACCGAGGTAATTCCATAAGTTTTCGGTTTTGCTAATTTTGGTTCGGAAAACTAAAAAGACCTGGCAGAGGCTTGTGGCTAGCTCAAACGTGAACCGCGCGATTGGCAGAACTGCTTGTGGCCAAACTTGAGATGTATCTTGCAAATATTTATAATGTTCTGATATGTAAAGTTTACAGTGTATAATATTGTAAAGTAGTGTAGAATCAACACTTCTTAGTGCATATGCACCGATCCATATTATGGTCACATTGTGAACCAATTTAATGAAAGTACTGAGTGAAAATGTCAATATAGGAGATAATGAATATGCTGAAATAAACTGCATAGATAGAACTCACTCTAACATTAGAGATGTTGAATTTATTGAAATGACCCATTGACTTCTTATAAGTGACCAAACAATTGACCTTTCTAGTTTTTATTAGTACCACAAGCATATTTGATGTGTCACTACCACAAACATAGAAATTTTCTTTATTAGTTAGGTAATGGACAATTTACAATATTATTCATGCCTCCACCTCCACCAATCGGCACCAAGGGTGAATCCATGTCATTGGGGTCATGAACCCCCTAGACTGGGTCTAGGTCGACCACAGATAATTTTTCTAATCTCATTGATAAAAATCATATAATTAAAAATATTAAGACATAAAACAATAAAATACTATTTCTTCTTGACTGAACCTAGCCTATGTGACCCCCCCTCAGACTGAAGGTTGGTTTAAATGAAGGCTGATTATAATGTTTTTCCTCCCCTCCAGATGGAAAGCGTCAATTCTTGCCCGGTTGTGCTAAACAAAGTTGCCACTTTTCACCTCCGTCGAGGAGAAAAATAGTATACTAACCTCAGGCAGTAAATAAGAAAGCATCGGCTCACATGTTTGTCGACCGAGGTGAAGCCGAGGTCAAAAAATATATGAGATCTGAGACCTTTCTTACTTTCCTGCCCTCGGTGTGTAATCTACTATTAATGTTATGTTAAGTATCTCAATAATATTATAAATGCAGAAGTTTGTGACGATGTTTAAGTTGTGTTTCAATTGCGCATAAAAGGCTGAACGGATTTGGATGAAATTTGGCACACAGATAGAATATGTTCTGGATTAACACATAAGATCTTTAAACACTTTCGCTGCTAAGCTCAAAACAATGATACTCGCGCAGTGCTAACACTATGGAATGCTATACAATTCTGACTCAAGGTGTGAGTCGTGCGCACTGCGGCCCATTTGTCGCTGACCTACCTACCACGTAGGTCGTCAGCAGTTAAAGTGTTAAGGTCTACACAGACGGAGTCACGGGCAACAGCTATAATTCATATCAAATCAATATAATTCATATTCAAAAATAACGAAAATCCATACAATACTGATGTGAGTCGTCACAATTATCGTATAAATTGTTTTCTTCACCTAGTATCTGTGAGAAATAATTTGGTAGCGGCCTTTCCTCTCCTATCTATACGTATTTTAACTGGAACTGGAACAGTCTGACGAAATTATAATTTCAAGTGCCCTATGATCTAAGATGACACTGACTGATTTATGTTTTTAATAAGTAAATGAAAAGAAACTTAAGTTACCTTATCATGATTCAGCCAACTATTGACTGCTTTATCCAAGTTCGCATCTCCACTATTGCAGGAGGACATTCTTCTTATTATATTCACAATCAAACAAACCGCGATTGAACTGCAGAGTACTTTTTTAACGTAGATAATATTATGTGCGACCTTCTACGAAAACGACTCCAATGTAACTAAAAACTGTATTGTCTCATCACAATCACGATACACTGATAATAGAGAATAAACTTCACAAGCAATAATAATAACAATTTAAACAATTTCGTACCAATTTTATAATTCGTCAATTTTACATTGGGTTTGGAACTTTGGAATTTAGGAAAAAATTTAGAATAATCGATTTTATTCCATGGGAATAAAGTCCATGCCGGCCGGTTCGACACACACAACGAAATTAACAATTTTGACATAAGCAAGAAGTGACAGTCACAGCTGAATCTGTTCGGATACAGCTTTGATGTTAGTTTCATTGAATCGATCGATTCAGTATGAATTTTATAATCATTGTTTCATACCTTCGATCAAAATAAAATGAATGGATAGGCCTTACGCGAACATTTCAAACCAGAAAAGTGAAGCAAAACAAATGAAATTTTTACTTGTCACTTGTATGAAAGTGCCCTAGATTTGACAGATAATGGCGCTAGTTTGTATGTACCAAGTGCACCAGTAGTTTGCTTCAACTTATCGCGCTTTAGGCCTATCCATTCATTTTATTTTGATCGAAGTTTCATACAGTGTCACCATTCAGCTTACCTCATATGTATATTGTATTTGTAAACTATATAGATACATATGGGGTACAAGGAAAGAGCCTCCATGAGTGACGAAACCTGAGTCCTGGCGCACTGCGGGCATTCAGTCTTGATACGACAAACTGGATAGCAAAGAGTACATTATACATACTGAGACTGGACAGGTACACAAAATGTCTTCTGCCGTGGTGGTCCAGTGGCGAGTAATCTTTCCGGAGGCGATGGTTTGATCCCCGTCCAGGCAGACTCGTACCGATGAGTTTTTCGTAATTTATGTACGATTTGTAACACCACTGGCTCTTCGGTGAAGGAAACCTGCATGTTTCAATTTTGGGGCTTGTATTGTAGTTACCCACTGAAGTGGCGACGTCCGACGGACTCACTCCCTCCCCGTCACACTGGACAGAGTTTCGATACTACTAGTGAAACGTGGATGTTCTGAGGTTTCAGAATATCTCTGACTACCCCCTCGGGGAATATAGTCGTGGGCATATATGCTATGCTATGCTTTAATTTCTTCTACCCATACATTTTAGTGCCTGTCAGTATAAATTTAGCAATATAATCGAAAACGTGAATCTGCTAGGTAAGTACTTTAGTTAGGTACTTTACGTTTTATTTCATAACAAAATTAATGATTATAAATTTACTTACAAGTATGTTTAGGATTATTCGCATGTATAGCTACATCCTTCAATAACTTTCCATTTTCCATTGAAAGTGGCGACTGAACTGTTTCAATAGCAGTTTCTCTGGACAGAGCTCGGGCAAAGCAAAATTTTCCTTCTTATCGTGTGGGCAGCAAGCGTTTTTTCAGACCACCTTACGGCCTATAATAGATAAAATTGTCCTAATAGGTATTTTTCTCCCCTCCGGACGGAAAGCGTCAATGTTGGTCCCGCTGCGCTAAACGAAGTTGCCGCTTTCCACCTCTGTCGAGGAGAAAAATAGTATACTAACCTCGGGCAGTAAATAAGAAAGCCTCAGATCATATGTAATTACATGAGATCTGAGGCCTTTCTTACTTTCCTGTCCTCCGTGTGTAATCTACTATAGAATAATCATGAATCAAGTCATGAGCATGACACTCACTCACTCACTCGCTCATGAGTCATGATGATCACTGTCGTCGCGAGCATTATGTTTACTTAATCAAATGACAATCTTACATCATAATCTTGAGTTTACTACAAAGTATAAAAATGTATAATGATACCTAACGACAGGCTCTCCTTACTTTCGAATTTTCAATATTTCAGCAGTGAGCGGTAGGTACCTGTTAGGTATTAAACGCAGTTAGAACCATGTGAATCTTAATCTTAAGAGCCTAACGCTCTTAAACATAGACGTAGAGTACATTGATATCGTTGCTCTAAAAACTGTAAAACTTTCTTAATTATAAGCAAAAAGGTTTATGGCATTGGTTATAAGCGGGTTCCGCTGTAACTGAAGAGCCATGGATATATCTAATATCTAGGTACATTCACTACCTGGAACCCAGTGTCAAAACATGAATTCTTCGCCTAGATTCCTAGCTACATACACGTGGAACATAATTAGGAAGTAGTTAGTTCAATCAGTGGCCAATCATTTAATTGTGATTGGCTGCAGGAACAAACCACTCCATGTCCTGGTGGACCTGCCCTCTTCGGCGTCCGGTCGACATAGTTATCTAGCCTATTTAATCTATATTTAATCTTTACAATAATAACCAAGAGGGCCCTGTTGTATACTTAAGGTATTTCTTAATACAAATACGAGTATGCTGACGTTTTTATGGGAATGATCCTTAAATGATCAGACGATCACACTATAAACAGTTCTACATGGGACTTAAATACGAAATCACTAAAAAAACTGTTGTCACGAAATCACTAAAAAAACTGTTGTCACGAAATCACTAAAAAAACTGTTGTCCCATACTTTTTTGGTCGAATATTTTATTTGGTCTTCGCTGCAGCGACCAAAAAAATCGTTGGTTTGAAGCGAGAAGTTACACAATGATACCCCTGAATTGTCTTTCACTCCACAAAGCCCACATGCTCTCATTTTTCATTGCATTATCTCAGTCAATTTACGATCTCATATATGAAGGGTTTTGGCGAATCTTCAGTTTGATATAGTGCATAGATATTTTACGATCACATCACTTTATAGTATGTGTACATAAATATAAATAAACTAGGGCGATCGACGTAACATTGGCACTTGGGCGGTGTGAAGTGCCAGTAACCCAGAAGTTTGGACGCGCAAGAGCAACTCTCTAAGATCGAGCAAGAACTCTCATAAGATCGCGGGGAAAAAAGTTGTTTATTTTTTATCAAAGTGTCTCCTATCAAGATACAGCATGGGTACAGAGGATCCTAACGTGTTAGCGATGGTGGAATTCGAAGTGTTTGGGCAAGTCCAAGGTCTGTGTCTTAGTGTCAGAAAAAATATAGCGTTGGCGTGCGTTGATGGAATGAAAGGCTTTACAGTGTTGTAATGTCAGTTTACTGTTTTGCTAAGTCTTATTAATATAATCTTATAGAAATCTAAATTATTAGGTAGGTAATACACAGGGGGTATATTATAATTATTTATTTTCTAATTGTATTCACGTAAGTATTTAGGAATTTTTTGTAGCAAACAATACCTTCTTGAATGACCAACATCTATGAAAATTTCAGTGGAATCTCTAAAACTTAAGCCCTTTAGTAATTAATTAAACGAACTTGCACGATCGCGTAATCTTTAGCCCTTTATCGCTTACCTATCAATTATTATCTGTTGGTAACCCTAAATAAATACATTGAATTAAATTATTGTGAGTTAAGGGCCTAAGGGTTGAACCTCGTCTGGTCGCACGGAATCGCATTTTTTGAACAGACATGCAACTGCGACTATAGCTGGTCTTTTGTGAACACCCTCTTTTCAGTACCCTACTGATCCCCACTGCAGTCAAAAACTGCAGTAGGCTTCTAACAGGGAGGGTCTATATCTCATCTGGCGCTAAAACATGTCTACCTAGATGAATACTTCGTGTGTACATCAATGGGCCAAATCCACAAAGAAGATGCAAAGGAGTTTCCATCTCCTATTTGCAAAATCTGTAGCTGGTCGAGTATTTTAGTTTCACCGTGTGCAATTATGTTTAAATATTCAATTTGCGTGGCCTGTGAGAGATCTCATCTATTGTGCAAATTGTGTCTTTATCAAGAGCAAGTATGCGATTAGTTGCGATTAGTTAGTTAGTATGCGATAGTTCGCAAGTTTGCGATTAAAACGTTTGATAATTGCTTTTGGCTTCAAGCCTGGGGGTAGGTATTCCTCCGTCTACTCACCTCTTTGAAGCTGATTTTATTCAATGATTACAGGATAGATTTTTAGGGATGACAAGAAAAGGTTTATCTACCTAGAAAGTGAGTTTAAGAGCCTGTAATATTAAATGTTCTTCTGTAGAGTCAATGGCAATGTCATTGAATTTTACTAGACATTGTGGTGAAGCGATTTGCCAATTAGCATAACAGAGAGAGAATAGTTTATTAATCGCATTAATAAACTATAGTTTTCTAAGAGTTATAACTTCTTCTACTCTTTTAAAAGCTGTGCATTAATTTTACTTTCATCTAAACGTACATTAGACAAATAGTAAATTGTTTACATTACATACATAGGACATTTGGTTGTTTCTTGCTAATACTTGTCTTCTTATTAGTTCGTCTTTGTATACTTACTTGAGAAATATAGAAAGTCAATCAGTAGAAAGCCGATACAAACTAGTCACAATCTCTACAGTGTTTATAATTAGAAGATGTGCTAACGCATTCAGGTCGATGTCAATGTGAGATTTCGATATTATGTGGCTGGTGTGGACATGAACTGTTAAGTGACATATTCGACATATTTACGACGGCTAATTAAAGCAATTATCATCTAACATCATTATACAGGGTGCAACTGAAATCTGCATCTCTTGAAACTATCTTCTTTTCGTGTGGAATCGTCATGTCTTCCTCAGATCATTCATTGAAACTATGAATCTACACATCATAATGAACAATTTTTACTGCAGGAGCAAGCCTAAAATCGCAAAATTTGTAATTCAGCTGTTTCATAGAAAACTGCAATAAACTGTTTGGAACAGCCGAACATTTGATTTCTTTTTGCAATTTATTGTTTGTTCCTATCGTAGAAGTTGTTTGGAGTCTTAGTTCTCTCTCTAGCTACCAACCAACACCAACCAACCTAAGAACCCTTTTGTTGGCCCTTTTGTTTTGTACTGTAGAAGCGTGAGGCTCATTCTCGACATATACTTTTTCTAAGATTTCATTGTCATCCTGTATACTATTAAATTGATTTTAAATCCTGAACGAAACCGTACTTATTATGCGAAAAACTCGATCAGAAATACCAAAAGGGAACCCCGCTACCGTTACTTCTACCCGATCAAAAAGTTTGTTGTAGTTGTAGCAAAGATTCTAGTCTCCATTTGTGTGAAAGTAAGGTACTAGGCTTTGATTAAATTAATTTTAATTAAATCAAGGCGCTCTCGTTGGCGTAGTGAAGCTTCGGTATCGGAAACGATCACCGAAGTTAAGCAACGTCAGGTCCGATCAGCCTTTGGATGGGTGACCGTTTAGTGGTATTTCATCTCGAGCGTCTCCGTGCTTTGGAAACCACGTTAAGCTGTTGGTCCCGGATATTTACGTCAGATGATGATGTAACTATTCGTTAAGCCACGTCAGAGGCCTATTGGCGGCTTGAAAATTCTCTGACAGCAAGTTGATCACTAACTTGCCTCCACTAATCCGCACTGGGTCTGCGTGGTGGAGTATGGCCCACTCCCTCTCACCTTTATTTGTGAGAGGAGACCTTTGCCCTGCAGTGGGATCCTACAGGCTATAACTTACTTTAATTAAATCAAAGTTCCTAGGTATTTACCTAAATTATCGTAGTTGCATCGCCCGCCCTAATGAAATGTTCCCAGAAACATCGATTTTAACTAATAGGATGATATATTTTTACAGGCTGTTATTTAACAAAATATTGCAAAGAGATTGCTGAGCAGCTTGGAGTCGGAGGATGGGTAAAGAACTCCAAAAAAGGCACAGTTGTTGGAAAACTGCAGGGAAATAAAACACACCTGGACCAAATGTAAGCGAACAGTTTTATACCTATCTGCATGAAGAATCGTCAACGCATGATCAAAACTTGGATATCCTGGGTGTAGTATCTATAATGTCGTCAGACGTAACCTAATTTCATTCCTTCGTAAGGTCACAAAACGTAGTGATTACTTGCTCAGTGAAGGTCACACTCCTTAGTAAGTAAGGGGATCGAATCTCTATTGTTTTTACTTGTTGAAGGCATGAGTAAATGAATTAATTATCTTGGACTTATCCAAGAAGTTTGGAAATTCTATGGACTTACCGGTAGGTTCAGTGAACTCTTAAAATAAAAAACCACGCTTCAAGGAGATTGTGTAACTAATAATAAAATCAGGGGGCATATTACATTATCAGTATTATCATGATCCTGTGATAATACTGATAGTGTAATATGCCGTATCGCAGGATCGTGATAATATCACAGAATGTCCAGAAATCCTGTGATCCGCGCGATATCCCATCAATAATATTGAAGTGTAAGCGCTTCGTGATACGATCCATCAGTATACGGCTGTATCACACCTTCGCTCTTTTTCTATTTGCACGCGAGCGAACGAGATAAAATACGTGCATGCTACGAGTGTGGATCATGATAATATTGATACGTGTAATAGGCCTATCAATACTTGTGATACGCGCGATCCTTGGATCACGATAATATTGATGTGTGTAATATGCCTTGGTTGAATTATTGTTAAAACTTTTTTCAAAGTCATGTTATCTAAATAGAAAAAAATGATTTTTTTTCTATTCTAATGGCAGGCGTAATTTTTTTTTTTACATTTAGCTGCCTGGGTAAAATAAATAGGAATACAATCTTTTTATGAAGCTTTTTATTTGAAAAATTTTGGTTTTCGTTAGATTAGGTTAGTAATATGCCTTTGATAAAGTATATGTCAAGATTGACAGTCGAAGATACAAAAGCGTCGAAAAAAATTGGAACCAGGACTGGTTCCTAAACCCTATACATATACACGCACACATACAGAATTTGTACGGCGCCTCACGCACACCAACCTATGAAACTTTTCTTTTATACGGTAAAACAGTGAGGCTCATTCTAGACATATACTTTTTCTAAGTAATATGCATTCAAAATCCCAATAATATTGTTGTAAGGTACCGAAATGTTCTTCGATCATCTTTGCTTTTTATCGGAAAACTCTGACCAGGGCTTCTGCCCACACGATAAGAGGATAGGAACATTTAAATAATGTAAAATGTGGATACTTATATTGTTATTTTAATTCTATCATACATCGCAATATGTTCTATCATTAATATAACTCTTTAATTATCAATTTAGATAAATTATGAAGCGTAATAATGTTTATTGATGGACATGTTGGATGTTTTCCAAAAAAATCGTCACCTTCCGGCTAGTTTCAATTATCCACTTGTTAACATGTCAATGTCAGCCTAATACACAAGTGCCAAAAACTCTAAATCGGTTTATTACCATGTTTTTTAATACGGACCTTAATTTCGACTACGCGCGTAGTAACTCGATTGCTACGAGATGAACCTCGACTACGCCGTAGCTGTTTTTGGATAAATAAAATAAAAAAATACGGTCTTAGTCAAATCTTTGATAAGTTAATATTATGTCTAGATAGACAGTCGAGCCAACTTTTTTAGACCAAATGTAGTATTTCGAGCCTAATGCTCGAAAAAATATAGTAGATCGGGGAAAAATAAGAAAATAAATGTAGGTAGCTAGTATTTTTCGAATTCAAAATTATTAATTATATTGATCGTATTCGTAGAGGCACTTTTTCTGTATACAGGGTCCAACTTAATATGCTGACACTTTTTTAAGGGGATGATCAGACCATCAAACTGAACAACTTTCTCTATAGGACCAACATCGAAATCGCGAAATAAAATTCGGCTCTTCCATACAAAACTGCAAACCTACTCCAGCCAAATGTATGGGACAGCTGATTTTTTTTTCGCGATTTCGATGTTGGTCCCATAGAGAAAGTTGTTCAGTTTGATGGTCTGAGCATCCCCTTAAAAAAGTGTCAGCATATTAAGAAGGACCCTATATATAGCCTAATTCGGCTTTCATTGCTTGCTCTGACCACTACTCTTAAAAGATGCCGAATTAGCCTCTGAATTCAGGCCAGCGTAAGTCTGCTTACTTAACTCTGTAGGTCGATAAAATGTTTAATTACTTTCCAGGATCGACTGGCTATCCACGACGGGCTCGCCGGGCTGCAAGATAGAGAAATGTGAACTGACGAACTGGCAGTTCGTATCTCGACTCGATTACAACGGTTTTAGCATACGATTCTGATTCATGCTTTTGTAAAATGTTTTTTTACTAACAGTTTTTTTGTAAATTTGTACGTTCATGGTGGTGGAACGGCACGTTCGTTTTAACCGCAGAAAATAAATGTATTTTAAAAATATACTGTATCTATTTCTGTCTAAACTGCCATACGATTTTTATACTATGGAAAATGTTAATAACTAATCTAAGGTGTTGAATTTATGTTAAGTATGTATGGAGGTGCTACTTGGGAATGTTCCTCCATTTGAAAAGGGAAGATCTTCCACCAGGCTTAGTGTGAAGCCTGGGGACCGGCCGTGGTCCAACAGTTCTTAGTTGGACCTTGTATATATATCGAATCTCTGTGATTATTTCTCTTGCGCGATTTATGTCTCGCATTCGATTGTGAACCTTATTTGTAGTAGGTTACGAGTTACGTATTTACGGTGAACGTTGTCTTTGTATGGAGCATATTTCTGAGCGCGACGGTATCGCCATCTGTTAGCTTCTTTGCTATAACTTGTGGGTGTTGACATCTAAGGCAAGTCCCCACAGTACTCCCCCCTCAGACCAGAGGTCGTTGAGTTGTTCGAAGTGTGCAGTCTGTATCCGTGTAGGTGCAGGGCTCCAGTCAAGTGAGTCTGACGAGCGATGTGCTGCGAGTGTGTGCATCTGTCAGGGAGTCCAGTCCTGATGTGATGCGGGTGAGTGACAGGCGTGGAGAAGGTGAGCAGAACTGCCACGTGGAGGTGAGCTCAGACACGTGGGCTGCGGAAGGTCCTTCTATGCAGACGCTGACTGTCGTTGAGGAAGCTGCAGGCCCAGGAAGCGGTGTGAAGACAGCTGCGATGGACCTGGTCGGCTTCGGGTTGACGGCGTGTGACTGCTGCTTGTTTGACCTGGTCGAGGGGTAGGAAGGGTTGGTTGAACTGGTGGCTGCTCTGCGGTGTTCGGGGTTGCGATGTTCTTTGTCGAGGGTCACCAGTATGGAGGTGGTACTTGGGAATGTTCCTCCATTGAAAAGGGAAGATCTTCCACCAGGCTTAGTGTGAAGCCTGGGGACCGGCCGTGGTCCAACAGTTCTTAGTTGGACCTTGTATATATATATCGAATCTCTGTGATTATTTCTCTTGCGCGATTTATGTCTCGCATTCGATTGTGAACCTTATTTGTAGTAGGTTACGAGTTACGTATTTACGGTGAACGTTGTCTTTGTATGGAGCATATTTCTGAGCGCGACGGTATCGCCATCTGTTAGCTTCTTTGCTATAACTTGTGGGTGTTGACATCTAAGGCAAGTCCCCACATATGTATGGACTGGCCCACCCTGGCATCAGAGATGTTGATGATGTTTGAAGGGATAAGTCACCTCGTACGTCACCCTGGACACTTCATATAATCGGGCTCGCACTGACAAGAAGAGCTTAGCACGGTTATGCTGGGTGAGTGCGTGTGAGAGAAGAATAAAACACTGTTTTACTGTCGTCCCCCAAGTAACTCAGAAGTGCTGTATATCAGCTGAATAACTATCCACAATGGAATCCTCAGCTGTATAAGCCTGCTGAATAATAGCATTAGAGGGGGTCTTTCAGCTGATATAACTCTAGTTTGGGCACAAATTATACAGCTCTCAGCTGAATAACTGTACACAATTGCATTATATCAGCATTATTACAGCATTATTAATGGTAACAGTTACCCTAAGAGCTGAATATTGCCTGATTAATAGAGTACATGTTACCAATTATACAGCAATATTGCTGATTAATAGAGTCTGTGTTACCTATTATTCAGCACAAAGTACACGCCAGGACCTTTATACTGCTCCTATGGAGTTAACAATTCACAAGTGGCAAAATTGTGAACAATTTCCATACTAAACTTTCTCATATTTTAATAATATTATATTGCCGTGAACTGTTTTGTGACAAAGTGTGTGTGGTGCGATGTCGTGAAAAAGTTAACATCGTTTTCGGTAAGTAAAACCTTGATTTTTCCTCCGTATGCGTAAAATTCAATTGGGAATGGAAGTTTATTGTCAAATACTACATAAATATAGTCTAAAATTTTCACGCGCTCTCAAAATATCACTGTTTACTCGAAAATTATAGTATAAAATAAGTCGTTGAGAAATTTAAAAAAATAAAATTTTGTTATTTTACACTTGAAATTGGACAATAAGTTGTTTCTATTAAAATAATTAGGTTTTCTATTCAAATGCAGTTGTTATTTTCGTTTAATAAACAATGATAAATTGTAAATATGTTATATAACACAGGTTAGAATCTAAAAGATGGCAGACAACCAATGTGCACTGTACTAACCACAATTAAATGCTATGGGCTGATTAAGTATCCACTCGTGGTTCATTACTCAGCAACGAGCTGACACAAGTAGATCTTGTGTGCCACAAGTCAGCCACAGATTCACGTATAGCTTAATAGTGGGTAACATGTACGCAAATATTGTAATCGGTGAACCATTTAACAGTTTGTAGGAATTTAGGGATCCGTGGATTGTTTAAACAAAATTCAACAAATTAAATATTTCAAATCTTTATTTCAGACAACTGTAGTCCTAAATAATGTTAACGTCTGGTATGTCTATCCTTTTATGTTATTTGGTTACATAATCCCGAGAACCACTAATAAGATTTTTATAAATATTTTTTTTATTAGATTAGTGTGTCGTACACACGGCGACATATCAAGCTACGCAAAACAAACATAAGCTGGCCGCGCGTAGGGAAAGTAATGTATAACGGCGTGTTGTGAGGAGTGAGGAATGGAACAGTTCTTCAGACGATGACTGTTATGAAAATATTCTTTCTTCTATTCGGAAATCAATTTGTATAGAAGGCGTGGCTCCACTGCCACAGTAAATAAACTTTTTTTTTAAATACGATTTTTTTTTCTTTCAGAGCCGTTATTGGATTTTTCCACGCAACTACGTTCAGTGTCGTAACTGCACGATGCGGAACCACTATCTTCTAACATTCCCTGTATACTTGCAGAGCGTTGTGTATCAAAATCTGCACGTTCTTCTACACCAACATTTCCGGATACGGAACCCTCCAGTTCTAAAATTACATTGCCTCTTGACACTTGAAAACGTGTAGATTGCTCAGTGTTTCCTGTATTTATAATTTTCAAGTATTCTGCATTAATTTTGCGGCGGATTCCGCCAGTTCTGCGTTTTCTTTTCCACATTAGCACAATATCGCGTCGCAATGGTGGTAAATAACTGTTTATACCCAAAGGGGCACTGAAAAAATAAGTCTTCTAGATCTTATATAACTGCATTAGCAGATTAATTGTCCACACTAGTACAACTATTCAGCTCTAGGCAGTAATGGGCTTCAAGTGTTCTATCTAATATAGCAGTTTGCTGTAATTAAGCATTATATCGGTACACTCATAGTGATCATGTGGGCTTTATAAATGCTATTATAGGATTCCGTGTGACAAGCTGAATAATACTATTAAAGTTCCACTTTGTACAGCAACCCGCATTATATCATTGTTAATTGATGTCACAGAATAACTGATTGCATTATAGTAGTTCACATGTTCAATCCTTAAATGCAAGAGTTATAAGGGTACACTTGTGGCTTTCAATTCAGAATATAGCTTAGTTGAAGACCACAAAAATGCTACATTGCAGCTTACAGTACAATTGATCGCTAAAAGCTGTATAATAATGAACTGTTTACCTATATTAATGCTTGCAACATTACAGTGTTGTCTCAGTGACCCATAATAGTGCTGTTATACAGACAAAAGCGTAATTTTCAGCTGTTGCAGATCGAGTGTACTCTTATAAGTCTGCATTAATGCTAAAGATACCGATGTGGACCTTTTGTGACATCCTATAATGCAGTTCTGTGTTATTTGGGACCTCGTACACTGCACGCGTCGCACACTGTACCACCGAGATGGTCAAAAAAATAGTGGTATTTTTATTCTTCATTGGTAATTTTTCCAACAACAAAACCAGAACGTTTCCGAATACTTGTACATTACATTTGTCTCAATTTGCTTCATGGTCTGCACGCGAAGGGGGCTTATGGACGCTGCCTACGACAGTGCTATCCGTGTGGCGAAATACTGGGCTGGAAAGATTTAAAATTACTTGTCATCGACTCGATAGAAGAAGATGGTCTGATTCTGAGGTTACGATTATATCCGTAAACTCCTATTAGTACACATATTCACCGTCCATTATTCGTCTATATCCTGTATATAGACGAAATTTATATCATTAGCATCCTTTATCCGTAAACTCCTATTAGTACACATATTCACCGTCTATTATTCGTCTATATCCTGTATATAGACGAAATTTATATCATTAGCATCCTTTTAAAAACTAAGAATCCACCCATCAAACTAAAAAAAACTTTTACTACTAGACCAAAACGATCGGAGCAAAAAAAATCAGCTGGTTCATACTAAACTGCAACGCCTACTCGACCCAAATATGCAACAGCAGATTTTTTTTGCTCCGATCGGTTGCTTCATAGTAAAAGTTGTTCAGTTTGATGGGTAGACTCTTAGTTTAAAAAGATGCTAATGATACGATCCCTTATTACACTGTTCTTCGGTCACTGTACTCTACACATACCTATTAAAATTTCTTAAATAGCGCGATAATAACTTAAGACGCTCTTATCCCGTCGAGGCCGTTTTTTGAACACGAACGAAAGTGTTTTAAACTGTGTTTTAAAGTCTGAAAACCAATTATGTCTTATTTAAGGATCGGGCGGATGGGCGACTGTTCTCAATTACACGATTAGATTAAGTTTACTCGATAGAAAAAAATCCCAAAGTTACCCCTTTTTGTTATGTTTTTTCAATACTATAAACTGCTGATATTTAACTTTTTATTCTTGTACTTAACTAAATACATTATATTATATTTCTAGTGAACTCAGAAGAATTTTTAGCTTAGAAACTCCCATGAGCAAAGATATTGACGAAAAACACGTTTTTTTTGCGATACTGCTTTCAATTGGAGCGGGATGGCTAATTGTAAACTTATGCTTGCAAGAAAGAGACGCTTGCACTGGGATAACCTAACCTTAAAGTATTTCTTAGAAATAGAATAACAAGTGATGAGATGTAACTGTTTCCATTCCGTCTGTACCTAAAGATTTATAACACAACAATAGTCTGAGTTTAACTACTTATGTTAACTCTGGAAACTTTACGTAGATAATAGTCGTAAATAACATAAATCAACAAACAACAGACTCTTAACGTCTACAATGCAAACGATGCGGTAGGTGCGTCGCATGCACATAGTTAGCCGTCTTGTAATCGAGTGATATCGAACGTGATTTATTATTAATTATTGGCATTGTCTTTTCTCATAATACCAATAGTATACAGGGTGTAAGGAAAAGTATCATTAAACTTTAAACCACATACACTACCTACCCATCAAACTGAACAACTTTTACTTTGGGAATAAACATGTCAAAAGAAAAAAATCTGCTGTTTCATACATTCGAGTCGTGTGCCCATTACAGTTTAGTATGGAACAGTAGATTTTTTTTTCGCTTACAGGTTTGCTCCCATGGTAAAAGTTGTTCAGTTTGGTGTGTAGAGTACTCGGTTTAAAGGTTTATGATAATTTTCCTTACACCTTGTACACAGGGTCTAATTTAATATGCTGACAGTTTTTAAGAAGATTATCAGACCATGAAACTAAACAACTCTCTCTATGGGACCAACATCGAAATCTCGAAAAAAAAACTGCTTTCCCATACATTTGGGGATTGCAGTTTAGTAGGTATTCCTGATTTTTTCGCGATTTTGAGATAGTTGTTCAGTTTGATGGTCTATATGATGATTGTTGGAGAAATACATTCTCATATACATTCTCTTATCCTGTTACTACGGGGAATGATACTATGATGTCTCTCTATTTATCTCTTTTAGCCGTCATCTTGCCGAAGAAATACCAAACGTAAGCTATCTGCTTGGCTTTTTATATTGCAACAAAATTTTTCATTAAGTACAACATTTTAAAAAGTGTGTTTGTTAAAAAGAGAGATCACTAAAGACTTTTTTTTTAATTTCAGCTTTATTCCTAAAATAATAGTTGTTCAGTTTGATGTGTATTAAAAGAATGCCATCCTGTATAATTATTTGAACACAGTAAGTCTGGCGCCCACCTAGAAAGAATAGATTAAAATGGAAAATTTTAGTAAACCTAAATAGATAAAAGTAATTATCCAGTAATAAACAGCCAAAGTTTACTACTTTATTTTATTATCTTTACTTTTGAATGTATTTAAAGTAAGTATTAATTTTAAAGCCGTTTTACAACCTTTTTTCTCAAAACATTTTGTGTACTCATCAAATATTTTTCGTTCGTATAACGTATAACCTACTTTTCTAGCTGGCTAGGTATTCAAGTATTCAGAGTACACACAATTTTATACTATTCTTTCTGAATACATTATTAAATAATAAGTTGAATTAATTAGGTAGGTACACACGGCGACAGGTCCGGTTACCCTGTTTGGACTTTGAACTATTAGAAGTTGAACGCTGCGAATCGTGTGAGAAGGTGCGGTATGTTGTTGTTGTTTCGTCTCACGGCACGCTGCGCCCACGCCGGCAGCCACGTCTATGCAGGCTCTCTATCGCACTATTTTGTGTTTTGTAAGTAATATTAACATTTAGGAGTCGTTGACAAATAACGTAACTCAAAATTATCAAAATTTCGACCCCCTCGACTTTTGAAGGGTCGTAACGTAACCTTCGGTCGTAACCCTTCACGTATAACGGTACCGTAACGGTAAAGCGGTATAAAGGTGAAAAAAAATCGTTACGTAACGCAAACCTTAAACCCCTCCCTCCCCCCACGTAACGGAACCGTAACGCCTGGCTGTACTCCTGCTACTGCTGTGGGATGTTTATAGGCTGATGATGATGATGATCTAGTATGACCACTAGATCAAAACGTTCAGCGCTAGTCTTTTAGGTATAAACTAAAATACCTAACTGCTGATGAAATAATTAGCCCTTAGCCGATTGGTACTGAACTCACGGAAACGAAATGCTTATAATTACACCACAAATTTTTAATTAGTAACAAAACTTTAAGGATGAATCTGAACAACTTTCCCTAAGGAAAATGGGTCGAAAAACGATCGAATTTTTTTGATCTCCCTTTCAAAAGTGGGGATCGGCAGATCGTTTTTCTATGGGAGGTCCAACATTTTTTCACGTTTTTCGACCCATATGTTCCTTAGGGATAGTTGTTCAGATTCACGGTCTGAGGGCCTACCATGAGTTTTCCCTGTATTTTACTACTTTAGTTACGTCGCCAATTCGTATGATAGAAATTAGTTCTCAACGTAACCACCAGGAGCGCTGTACGAAATTCAATACAAAATTGGTGACGTAACTACAGTAGTAAAGTACGGTGAAAACTCATGGTAGACCTACTGAATACACCCTAAAGTGTCGTTACTAATTAAAAATTTAGTGGTGTATAATGGCATAATACCTGAGCCAGGAAAAACGCAACATTTCTATATGCACAATAATAATGAATGCAAGATAACAAACGTAACTCACGATAACGGGGCATCACAATGAAGTTTCAATGAATTTTCTTAATCACCCACACAATAAGCTGAATTAAACTCTATTCTCCTTAAAATAAAAGCTAATAATATCGCACAGATAAGTTTGTAAGACTATTTTCAGGGCAATAGCCTTTAGATGCCTCATCCACGTGCGTTTATCGATAAGTCTACTTATCTATACTAATAATATTAGACAAAGCAATATTTTTGTTTGTTTTGATAGGTACGCTTCTTGGTATTGCAAAGTGGGAAATATTTAGACGAGGAACAATCTTTATGGCTCGAAGTAGAAAGATGAACATTATTTATTCTGGTATATTTCAGTGGCGTACGGGATTCGAACCCGCGACATATCTATCCAAAGCTTATAAAATGGCCCACTGACGGGCACAGACCTACTCTCAGGGAGGTGTATGAGCGTTAGTCCACCACGCGTGCCCAATGCGGAAATCGGTTCGTATACAGGGTGTTTCATAAGTAACAATAAATATTTAAAACTCTTATGAGGGTTGTTTAGACCGTCAAACTGAACAACTTTCTCTATGGGACCAACACATCGATATCGCGAAAAAAAAAATTGTATATCCCATACATATTGAATTTTTAGCCCTAGTCGATTTGTAGAGTATGAAACATAATTTTTTTTTTCGCGATTTCGATATTGGTCCCATAGTGAAAGTTGTTCAGTTTGATGGTCTACACTACCCCCTTAAAGGTTTATTTGTATTTTTGTAACACCTTGTATATACGAATACCGCACGGGCGATGCCACGGGTGATACCTTATAGCATTTTGTAAGCAATTATGCAATGTTTATAATCTCGATATGGATTTTGCTACGTGCGTAGCGAAGAAAACTACCTACTGGTCGTAGCAGCAGCGTAGTACAAATGTCTAAAAACTGCAAAATTATTATCTTGATTGCTAGGTGCAGTGTAAGTATACGTAAACCAGGTTCAACAGCGGCGACCACTCACAACACTATACAACGAAGTCCAGCGAGCACAGATTCATCATCATGTCATCTCAGCCGACGGACTTCCACTGCTGGACATAGCTGGCTGGCATCCCCCAAGAATCGCCACAACGACCGGTCCTGCGCTGCCCTCATCCAACGCCTTCACCAGGTCGTCGGTCGTAGTCAGATTATAATAAGTTACTACGTAGACGGGCCGGATGTGGGATTTTGCTTGCAAAATGTGCGTAGGTACCTACCGCAGTTTGACTTTTGAGGGACGCAAGGACTTTGACGGTAATTTTTATGTGGGTATGGTGAAATCGAAACGCGGTACGCATACTATACAAACGAAATCCCGCATCCAGCTTGCTTTATGGGCTACGAGGGATAATTCTTGCTAATATCTGTCAAATGGAACACGCAAAATCAAACAATCTGTCTACGCTCCGGGCTAGGTTGAACAGGAATTAAAAGGCAAAGTAAACAGCGAACATCGAAATAAACGTTTTTATATTATTTACAACATGAGATAAAAGCAAAGATCTTAGAACGAATACTTAGTCCTTATATATAAAATACTTTTATTTACAAAAAAGGTTCATCTATCTCTTGTGCAACCATTATACCTATTAGAATTGACTTAGCTTATTATATACGACACGATATTCTAACTAATACTAAGTAATTTCTATCGATTCATACTAAAATAGAACTGGAACGAATTAAGGCATCTATGATGTTCAAAACGGACAATTAAAATAATGATTTATTGTGAGGGTGATATGATAAAGTTTAGGTTAAAATTTGTTCATAGGTTCACATTTTTCCTTTCAATGATGCGTCTTTTTCGAAGAGAGTAAGAAGTTTAATGTGCCAAAAAAAGAAGATGCAGTCCTGAAATAAGTGCATCGAGTGCCATAATCTTAGAGTCACAAACAGCCTAATGAGTAATGAATGACCTATGAACATTGAAACAAAGCCTTAACTACCAGTAAATGAGATAAAAATTGTTCATAAGTTCAAATGTTATAGATGCCGTAGTTAGCCAGCCATAGTGTACAAACAATACTTTATAAACTCAAGTAAACACAAATAATAGTTATTCTAGAGGTAGTTTCGATTTATGAAGTAAAAGCCGCTTTATATTATGCAATAGATCGCATTAAATCTGAAGTATATTGCTGAAGCATTGCGGCGCGAGTGAGTTATGTTTCAAGTTTATATCAAAGTAACCGGTTGATGTATTTCAAATTGCAAGCGATCGATTACATAGTGTAAAGCGTCTTTGACTTTATTAGATAAAGAAGAAAAATAAGAGTTTTAGAAGACAACGTCGTTACTTATAGCACCTTATAGTAACAACGAATATTCGAAATTGACTAGTCGAAAATAGCAATTAGTTTAATATCTACTTTTCGTGTAATCAATCGTGATTTTTCCGTCCGTCAGTGATCTAGAAAGAAAAAAGGGACAAGCAATTATGGCAAGAAACATGTCTTAGATCAACAGAACAGACGCTTAAGAAAATTATAGTAGGTATTTCAAAAAAATTATGAATCATTTGATAATGCATACAATATAGAATATTTTCGTAAACAACAATGAAGTTTTTCATTATATACAACACATCTATATGAAAATAGATTACAATGTAAATCCAGTTCGAAAAATACGATTCTTTGAATTACAATAGGTAAACATTGGTCAAACACGCTTTCGCGTAAAATCACTGGGCAAAAACCCTAACTTAGAACAACAACGCGACCTAAAACGAAGCAACAAACAGTTGTAAATTCAATAAATACAACAGTCAACATCACAACATCCTTACAGAAACTACACTTTCTCTTCGGGTATCTGAAGAGGTAAACTAGAATTTGCGTCTTCTGACTTTCTGTTCGCTGCAGCGGCGGCAGCGGATAACGCTCTTCTATGTCTCTTCTTTATCCTTTCCTTATGGAAGAATAGCCTCAGGTAATGGCAGGGGAAGACGACGCACTCGCCGGCAGGCTCCTCTGCGTCGATGTAGACTCCTCTCACGAGGACTGAGTTGGAGCAGTTCAGGACGATCAGGAGCGCAAGGCTGACGATGTGGCAGCACCAGTTGCTGAGTTTCGGTGAATCTGTGCAATAGATGAGGATATAAGTATTAGTGGTTCTTCAGGGTGTTAGGGACTTAGGTTAAAGTATCATCACTTTAGTGGGTGATTGTACTCCATGATACTGAATTACTTTCCCAAAAGAGAATGACGAAACGCGCAATAAAACATTTCGGCTTTTCATACAAACGTCTCGGTCAGATGATTGCATTTAGTATGGAGAGTACAATTTCTTTTTTAGAATTTCCTATATTTCTTAGGAAACATTTTTCAGCAACTGTTTACCCTAATATCCTGTATAACTACTTAGTAGTTTTAGCATGTGAACTTAGCATTGCTTGGCGCCGAAAGTACCATCGATAGAAAAGTACAGAAAATATACGAAAATAACTCATACAGTATCCGAAACGATTTGAAAGAAAACATAGCAAAGCTTACGCATTCACAAGGAAAGAAGTAAATGACCAAGTAAACCCTTCTCCACACATTAACCGTTGCCACGATATCCTACAGGTCAGATCTACCAGTCCGTCAGAAATCATGGTAACTTAAAACTAAACTAATCCAGGATATGGTGCAGGTTCAGTCCTTGCGGGAAGGTACCCAAAACGCTGGCGGAATTTTCTCACTGAATGGCTATAGATCATCCGTAGAGCGAGGAAAGCGCCTTGGGTCTCCTTGTCGAGTCTATCAGACGTTTTGAGAGATCTTTAAGCCCCTGCGCCAGTAGGTCCACACGGGCCGACAGTGTCGACAAATGCCATAAAATATCCCAGGGATAAGGCTGCGTTTCCACCAGAGATGTGCGAGGTAGCGAGGCGGTGAGCGAGGAAACAATCCGCAATTAGCGCGCTCGCTCGATCACGTCATTGGGAAATTGAAGCACTCTCATTGCATTGGCTGATTTTTTCCTCGCACACAGTGACTTATCCAGAAGTGGTGAAACAGGCCCTTAGTATAGTAACACCAGCACTCACTAGGGAAGAAGTAAACATCCAGCAAGCCCCACACGCCTCTCCACACGTTGACGGTGGCCACGAAGGAGACCAGGTGGTAGACGTCAGCGAGCAGCAGCCGCGGTGCCCCGTGCAGCCGGGCGGCGCACCACCTCACTGGAGCCTGCAGAACGAAGGTGAACACTACCAGGGCGTAGCCGATGATCTGTTGAAGAAGGTGCTCTTGTTAGGAGAATCTTTTAGAATAGGACAGTGCAATAAGTCTTATTGAGTTTAAGAGTATCTAGTTACCATACAGGGTGTTATGTTATAGACAGTTGCATTACTTTAATGGGTGATTGTACTCAGTATGAACAACTTTCCGAAAGCTACAAAAGCTTCAATCATAGTAATACAATCGCGGTAAACGTACGAACCATAACTTTTGACATACTATACTCAAACTCAAACTCAAAATTTTTTATTCAAAATAATATCACATAGATAACTTTCTGACGTCATTTTTTATTCTACCACCGCTTCGGAAGGTGTTCCGTTGTAGAGAAGATGCGGCCAGAAACTCTACAACACACTTCTTTTAAACAAAACAAAATATACAAAGTACAAATATTGAATTACATAGTGTAACATTGTCAAGACCAGACATTTTGGTCATTCAAATAATCATCGAGTTTATAGTAACCTTTTTTACAGAGGACTTGTTTAACATGGGATTTAAACTTTTTGTCTGGCAAGTTTAGAATATCCTCTGGTATCTTATTATAATAGCGTATACAGTGCCCCATGAAAGATGTTACTTACCTTACTGAGTCGAAAATGTGGGAACACTAATTTATTTTTATTTCTTCACTGTTTTTGGGAAAGAGAGACAAATTTTTGCGAACGTATAAAATATTTTCGTAAATATATTGACTGTAGAAAGTCAAAATACTGATATCTTTAAAAAGATCTCGTAATGAATCTCGACAACGCAGATTATAAATGGCTCGAATTGCCCGTTTTTGAAGGATAAATACTATAGGAAGAATACTATATTGGTATATATTGCACTAATCACGTTAGGTACTGCTTTTGACAACTGTTAGAGCCGTTTTGACAGATCGCTCACGGTATAGAGTTTAGCACGATGGGGAATTCAGCACAGTTGAATAGTAATTGGATTGCAATGTGATTAGAAATGAAATGGGATTAGGATTCAACTTGGATGTTTTAAATTAGCGCAGTTGCCCTCCAGTTCTCAATTCTATTGTTACCTATGGTTCCTTAGGTTTTGCATTTAATTCATAGTTTAGTTTATTTAGGTTTTAAATTACTTAGATACCTACACATATTAATCAACATATACATAGAGCCTAAAGACTGAAAGCGAATAAAAACACTGAAATAATAATATTAATACCAAAGAAAGAAGAAATTGTGAACATAATGATAATAATAATTATACCTAACAAGGAAGTAATTAAAGAAAAGAAAATAGGATACTATGTATGTTTTACTACCATGTTGTCATAATTGTACTACCTAACAATTACATAATATATACAATAAGTAAATAAACACGTGTTTATTGTAATGCACGCCGACTACATTGTTTATATCAAGAAATTGCAAGTAATTATAGATAAGAGAAAGTAATAATTACGGAAACAGGAAGAAATGTTTCTATTCCTAAACAATACAGCAACATAATTAGTAACCAACAGTAAATAGGTACTAAAAGACAAATGCTGGAAGGCGCCAGAAATAAGTCTATACAAACTATCTTATCTATATTTAACAAGCTCAGAAGAACAGGGATAGAAAATAAAACCCCCTATTTAAACTTCTTTGCAGAATAACACTTTAACTACCAAGGCTTAGGGTTTATTGTTAGTAAACAATGTTAATATAGTAAACGTTTGTTTAACAGTGGAAACGACCGTTGATAGAGACGTGATATAATGCCGTGTCAATAATTTGTTTATAAATAGACTTAGCTAGTAGGTACTCGTGACTTTACTTCATTGATTTATTGCCTGATATGTACTGTGATTGTTATTTTAGCTACATTCCTCAGAAACAGATAGTACATAACAAAAAAAAATTTACAAAACTATATTATCTACTATCACTCTGTCAAGTGTAAGGAGTGAAAACTTCTTAAATAAAAACAAGCTCCTTAAATCATAATAACTTTGTTAGAGCAAATTAATACAATTTGAATGTTATTACTTATTAGGTAGGTATCGCAAACGGGGACAAAGAAAAATTACGTATGGTTGGTTATGGTTTGTCCCCGCCTGCAATACCTACCTAATAAGTAATAACATTCAAATTGTATTAATTTGCTCTAACAAAGTTATTATGATTTAAGGAGCTTGTTTTTATCTTTTCAGTTTTTTATGCAGTCGGGTTTTTTGTTTATCTTAATAATTTAGTTTATTTCATACTTTTTAGTCTTGTGTCAAAATGGTAGCATAAAAGTACTACAATATATATATATTTGGAATCTGCTCTTCACCAGCTTTCATTTGATACCCATATTGTATTTTTTTACGAAAAAAAAATTATTCTCCCCCCTCTCTTTTTTAATTAGCAGACGTCATATTAAAATAATGTACCCTATGTCACTCTCACGATTTTTACGAATCCAATGATACCTCATACGTTAAAATCCATCCAGCCGTTTAAGCTGTAGGGCGTGCCAAAGAAATAGACATACAAACATACATACATACATACATACATACATACATACATACATACATACATACATACGCTCGAAAAACATAACCCTCCTTCTGTCGCAGTCGGGTAAAAAAAATTCAGATATAAAAGTGGACACTATACAAGGCAAAAAAAAATTACCTATCCTTTGATAATCACTCCTTTCTTTGAAAATACTCTGCTCCAATAATTAAATTGATAGAATAATAAAATAAAGTCACACCTTGCTTTGTAAAGGAAGTCTACATACATATAGGTACCTGATAAACGTTTACACTAGGTAGGTTCTTCGGACCATCAAGCTTATATCCTATACGGGTACTATAACTTTTATCCTATACGGGTTCGATTCCCACAGGGGGCACCTAGTGAAATGTCACTTTGTGCGTTTTTCCCCAGTTGGTTAGGACATTACAGGCTGAGTCACCTGATTGTCTGAAAAAGAAAGATGATTCCGTGCTTCGGATGACAGGTTAAGCTGTTGGTCCCGGCTACTATCTCTGGTAGTAGTCGTTACATAAAAACCACGTCAGAGGCCGTAAGGCGGTTTGAATAAACTCTGACACCAGGGCTTGCAGCCCACTCGATAAGAAGAAGATCCTATACGAGCATTCGAAATCACATTAAAAAATGACAATGTATCTATCGTCGTCAACCGCGCATTACAAAGAGTTTACCAGTATGAATCGCAGACCCCACTGCGGAATAAGATAACTATAGAGTAGGCATATTATATTGTTTATGTAAGTAAGTTATAGCCTGTAGAATCCCGCTGCAGGACAAAGGTACGAATCTCACGAATAAGTTTACGCAGTATACTCGTATAACCCTTTAGTAGTGTTTTAAGCGTGAGTTTAGCCTAAGTGGGTCGAAAACACTGACATATAACTCTAGCGATAGACAAGCTCGTTCAAACAAACAACATGTCACACGAAACAACACAAAATGACACATTGTGGTCTGTCATTGCCATAATGACGAATTGAACTCAGGAACATCAATCAGGTGCGGGCACCGCATTCAAGTCGAACATGTTGCTTCTATGAAAGGGCCTGTCTATCGCTAGAGTATATGTCAGTGGTCGAAAATGTGATTTTGACATACCTACGGGAGTTCGAACTCAAACCATAAACATATCATTATCATATTCACTTTGCCATTAACGTCTCTGAATATCTGCCTAAGTGAGCTAAGCTAAGCTTAGTGTTTAGGTTAGGTTAGGTTAGGTATATATATATAAAGATATAAAATATCGTCCAGTTAACAAAATTATGTTAGGGATTATCTTATCATGTTAACATGACTGTAATACATGGTAGCTATTTTTTAAATGGGTTACTAGATTCCGAGATTAGAGAACACCGAGTAACATAGCTCCCTACCACATAACGCAAAAACCTACAACATGGATTATGTAGGTATGTAAATAGGTAATAACGTTATAAAGAAAAGGTCTTTGACATAATTCGTAAGTCACGAGTTAATTATTTGATAATAATGTTTGTTGTTACCGTTGAGTGCGTGCTTTTGTTTACTCTATGTCGATATTGTAATAATGTAACGTACCTAATCAGACAATTATCAACTTTATTTCTTTTACATAAAGAAGAAAACGGTTAAAGATAGGTTATTGTGGATATAGAAAGATCTGGTAAGTGATGTCTGTGAGAAATGGTCTACTTTATTGGCCTAGTGATATACAAGACTAATATCACCGTTTATGTATTCGTACAGTTATTGTCGAGACAGGACAATCGTGCGCGCGCGGTCGAAGGGGTTACCGGTCAGAGTGTCATTTAAGAGGCTATGTGAATAAAATAGGATTCTACAAAGCATCAGATATCATGAAGTACCTACTAACAGTAGGAGTATGAAGTTTTGATTAGAGCCAAAACACGATTAAGACACATTTTCTCGATAGAAAAAAAAGCCAAAGTAGCCTCCGTTTTAATCTATAAACGCTTGGAACTGCTAAACGGTGAATAATGGAAACACGAGACATGATTTAAAAAAAAGAGTTTGATATCTTATAAATTTTGAGAGCAGAATTGAAATTAATTAATTACTTAGAACAATCACAATAAAATAAAGTTTGTTTTTGCGCACAAACTAATAACATTTTTGCGCTTGCGTAACTTGCGCCGCCCCATCTCTTTCTCTCGCATCAGGCAGTAATATAAGTATCACAGTAGTCCGTCTTTCAGTCATACACCAATATCGGATCGTGAATGGTGTTGTAGTCCTACAAGGCATCCGACGACCTTGAGCATTATGTATGGGTAGTCCAACTTGCAGGATAGTGTATGGGCTTGTAGTCCTGCATGTAGGACTACCTGTACTGGTCCAGGTCTACACCAGTAATAAACTACTCTCTAACCATCAGACACATCTTAATATATTGCTTCAAACAAAAGGAATCATAATTATAAAGTAACTATCGTTAAAACATAGCGGGCTTCGAGGTTGGGGGTTGCAAAGCACAGACAATTGTGTTAACTGGTATTTTGAGGGAGGGAGTTTAGTTCATTCAAATTGTCATGTAAATAAAGGGAGATTAGCAATATCTCAGTCGAAATTGACTAATATTTCATTAGAAAATTGAAATTCATCAAATATTGTAATAATGCAAAAATGGCGGAAAATTGAGTTAGCAGAAAACAGCTGATACATCAGTGATGCTTTGTGCGGGGAAAATAGTTTAAAATTTATTCGCTAGGAGGCGCGGAGCAAATTCATCAAGCAAAAATAGGCGTTATGACAGAGTATTAGAGTCTTATGAGCGTGATTAGTCCATAAGTAATTGACACTTTTGACACATGCGCTGTAGGTAATTATTTTGGTTAGGCGGGTTCTCAATAGCGTACCCAAGCTGCGCAAAAAAGTTCTAAAAAGTTGATATGTGAAGTTGGCGCGAGGTGAATTTCCTCTAGCAAAAATGAATCTTATGTCAGGGGAAGATAGCTTAATTCACTAAGTTTGGGCCTTAGATAGTTCGCGCATCAGGCTTTTTGCCTATTTAATTAAGAAGCTAAAATTAAGCATAGAAGTTCATGCAATTTCCATCTTTAATTGGAAGTAAATAAAGATTGATGAGGGAAAATGTAAATAGATTTTTAAATTGGTACGAGTTATTGGGAAGACAAGATTACCATATAAGGACACGTATTTTTGTATGAATTAAGGGGAGAATTAGTAGGTTGAAAGAGAGTCTTATAATTATGAAGTTAAGGATCAATTTTGATTATTTGCAAATTGACGCAATCAACGCAATTGAGGCATTTGAAGCAATCGACGTAATTAAAGGAGTTGCGGCCAGGTGAAGCTTGCATAAATAGACTTGGATTAGAGGGGAGGGGGCATTCAGCATTATTATTTCTTTGAGCTCACACGCTGCCGGTTTGTGATTTGATATTATTTTATTTTAAAGTTTTTTTTTGGGGAGTTTATTTGATTTAGAGTCATTAGTAATGCGTTTGCATTGGAATTTAAATTTAATATCATTTCCTTTAACTTATTAAGGGGTAAATTTTGGGATTTTCATATTTTTGCTATTTAAATTCAATTGGGGGGTTTTATTTGGTCGTGAGCTTAAGGAATTAATTGGTACACAAGGATGTCTTGTGGACTAAGGGTGATAAAGTTCGCGGTGTTATTCTGAATTGCCCTTAGTTTCCAGCTGTGAGTTTGACATTGTGGCGGGTCAGCAATCGTTCTTTATCAACATACGATAATAGCCACCTAAGTTTCGTAACCTGGATGTACTTGTTTTCCGGTAGCTTTCTGGCGAAGTGGAATGGCGTCCTTTAGGGGGCCGGGAACCTTGCATCCGGAGTGCGAAATTTAGTCCCATAAAATATGACACTTGCTGATAGGGACCGTTCATATTACAACTTATATGGCTTTGCTGCCGTAATATGAACATCACACATGGAATAGGGCAGGCACACTTAGAGGGCTCCACCCTCGAATCTCTTAGTTCGCTTAGTTCGAAGATTTCCATTGCACCTCGGAAATCTACACAACACACCTACACGTTTAAATGTAAATGAGAGACCTTTCTCTAGTTTTGCGGAATTTCCTTACACCGGGAAGTTTCAAACATTAGGGCACTTCTTTAGAATAGGAAAATATTTAGACAATGGTTAGATTTACTAGGGTTTTGTTAGAATAATATAGGTTAGGGTAGGTATTTAACTTTGACTAGAATTTTAGTAGGAATGGAAAGGTTTAGATGTTCAGGTTTACAAATTGGTATAATAGGTAAATTCAGTAGGTTTTAATTAATTATTCCATAGACTTGAGTTATATGATTTTTCAGTAGATGTTTGAATGAAATTCAGGGAATTCGAAGCAAATTAAATTTCATGATAAATATTGGTTCTAAAAAAGTAAATGACATTATAAATAGAAAACAGTGAATAGGTGACAATATCAAAGTTATAATTCAATATAATATTGTCCAAACAAAATAAGTTCAATCTAAATTTATCGTTTCCTTATAATAATGGGAAATTAGAGTTTCTTATCATATCTATTACTTTGTTATGAGTTGGTGGAACTTTGGGATATAGTGCCTAGTGCCCTCTAGTCAGAAAAATAAATGATTATGGTACATAATAAGTTTTACAGATTTATATCAGAGTCAAATAAACAAAGGTTTTATCATACTATTCACATGAAAGAGAGAACTTACTTTCAATGGACCAAGGTTCTATTCATTCAGTTAAATGTTATACTACTGTTTCCATAAGCTAAAGTTTCTGTTTATATTGTCATGCTAGTTTTATGTATACTAAATGATAATGATGTAGATTCTCAGAATAGGATCTTCATTTTGATTAAACTATTAACTGAGTTGAGCTTTTGAACTGGTTTATAAAAGAAAAGATATTAAAAGGGAAATTTCACTAATTAGGGTTCCTTAAAGTCACGACTACTATAGAAATTAAGTCTAAGAATTACTAATATAGCTCAACTCGAACTAGAGTCTAAATTAAATAGAAACCAGTCTATTTGAAAAATACCTCTTGTCCATTGTACCACAAGTTACTGACACACTGACAAAGAAATGACTTTAAAATTTACAAGTCTCAAACATCCCTTACTAAACTTGACTTACCTGACTAAGACACAATATCTCGGGAAAAGTTTGGAGGAGGGCTGACCAGTTTGGAGACGAGGCCCACTGAAGCTAGAAATATTCTAGCAGGAGGAAATACCAAATAAAATAACTCCTGAGAGCGGAATGGCGGGGCTCTCTTCTATACCAAACGAAACAATTATTCTTCTATACCAAACGAAACAATCATTCTTTTATACTTTGTTGCATTCCCAAGTAAAAACCAAAACATAGAAATAAATTTATATTTTAATAGGTTAAGAAATCTAACACCCTGTATAAGTAAATTGGTAGAGAAATCAAAGTTAACTATTTAACACACTGTAGGATAAGAAAAGGTCTATAGCTATAGAGGTATTTCATTAGATTGACTTCAGCGCTTACTGACGGAGGGTTGTAGGCTACATTTTCTGATATTAACTTCATTATCATAGTCAAAAATAGTATTGCAGGCTAGGAAGTTAGGTATTACTTTCTGATTTATGTTAATATTAAGTTTAGGTAATTCTAGGTCTCTGTTTGTTAGAATACTAGATAAATCTCAAGTCTGTCGCACCTAGGTTACTATTATACGGTTCACAACGTAGTCTCCTGATTTCACTAGACGATCGATACTGGCCAAGTTAACGTCTTCAACTCAAAAATGGGATCATAAATAAGTTTAGGTATAGTTCATAAGTTAGGCTAAGTTAAGTTAAGTTAATAGGTAGGGATTTTCTATACACTGTTGGCAGCAACCAGTTAGTTAATTAGTTTAGGTAGATAGGCATCTTCGGTACGTAGGTGCAGAAAGCCGGGATTATAAAATTAGTTCCAAAGCGGTTCATAGGTAGTATAGGATAGGTAGGGGTTTCTATAACATTGGTGGCCGCGAACAGAGTAGGTAGGTATCTATTACATAGCTGGCCGTGATCGTCTAGTGGTTAGGACCCTACATAGCTGGCCGCGACCAGGATAAGTTAGGGGTAACTATTACATTGAGATGCCGTGACAAGGATAGGTTTTTTTCAAAGGGAGGGACATCTATTACATATGTGCCGTTAAGACCAGGATAGGATTTAAGATTTATTTTTACTTTTGATTCGCTAAGTCCACAGGATTTTATAATAGACTTTGTAGACTAGGTCAAGTTTTATTTTATATTTTATAAACAAAAGATTTTGAATTACAAACGTATGATCCATTTTGAGTTGAAAATAATAGCCTTTTTAGGCTTACATTGTTGCCGTGAGAGAGGATAGCAGATTTCGAGATTTAGGTATTCTGAGAGATTTAGAAAAGGTTTGGTTAGAAATGCAGTTAAATAATTAGTTTATTTAGTTAGGAATATGCTTTAATTTGATCACATAGAATAGATGTTTACATGAGGTTATTTAATCATATGATTGGGAATTTCACTATTTTCACTTAGAAGGTTATCACTGTTCACTAGATATTTAAGAGCACTTTGGATTTTGGGTGACACACTGTTATGTTGTTACACCAGGGTTCCTTGCTGTTCACTAATTTGCACTAGATGAAGCGACGTTTTGTAGAGATTTCTGCTTCCGAGTGGATAGTTGCTGGAACGAGGACAGTTTGGAGTATTGTCAATATCTTCTTTTCTTCCTTTTAGTAGCGTAGGTTGAAATGAAGTTCAGGAGTTTGAGACACCTTGGTGTGTCTTGAGGAAAGCAGCACTCGGCAGCAGATAGTGTGTTGAAATGCGTTAGGAGGTTCTTTCGAGTAGCGACTACAGGAACGTTCGAGAGTTTTAGGTTGTAATGTTCTTAAATGTCTTGTTTACTTCTTCTTTGATACCGTACGTAGCGAAGGAAGTATAGAAAATCTGAGTTTAGACGCCCGCTCTGACGCTTTCTTCATTAACAAGTCAGGTCAGATATTGAAAGGATGTTTGATGTTTCTTGTTTTCAATTTCGATTTGTTCTTGATGTTTTCTTTTCCTTTTTCGTGATAACGTAGCAAAGATGTAAATGAGTTCTTCGTTAGCGTTTGGAAGCTTTTTCTGCAAATCGGCCATGTTGTGTAGAGGTAGAAAAAAAAATAACAGACGGAAGTAGTAGGTAAATTTTGACAGGTAAAAATGCCGTGATCTTATTGGTTGATTGCACAGAAGTTAGAAAGAAGCTAATTTCGTTCATTGGCTAATATAGGCTAGCGACATTTTTTTATGATTAGGAAGTTTGTCAATATACATATTTTTAAAGCTAAAACTAGAATTTAGGTAATTAAATTATGATTTGGAATATGCCTAAATTTAAATTAAATCAAATCATTATTTGTAATAAGAAATCTAACATCGAAATGTCTCAGAATGATTTTTAAATAAAGTAAAGTATACAAGTTGATTACCGGAGTAAAAATCAGTGTTGCCGTTTTGTGAAAAATAAGTCGCTATATTTTAAGGATATGGTACGTTAAGAATCCGATAGGGGTCGCTAAACGTTTGAATTAAATTTATAAGAAAGTGCGAGGGAAACAAAATATGGCTTTATTACAGAATTAAATGAACGATTAACTAATTAGGGTTCCGAATTAAATATTTTGTAGTTTATTTGTAATAATGACTAATTTTAGCTTTGTAATAAATTGTGATTTTGATTTTCTTAATTAGGATTGACTTAAATTATGACTATTTCGATTATATTTATTTAGGAGCTCCAGCAGTGGATACATTATACATAAAAGCAAAATTTTAGAATACCTACCTACTAGCGAGATTTAGAAGTACCTATTTATATATCACAAGTAAAATTTTGTAAAATTAGTACTTATAACAAGGGAACAATTATAAAGCATAACATAATTAATTTATTAATGAGAAACAATTTCGTTAAAAGCGTTAGATATAGCTAATTTTATTTTTAAGGTAACGTGTACGTAATTTATAAAAAAAGGGGTAACTAAGCCGCAAATAAATCTCTCACTTAAATGGTAACACTGTAGAGAATTGATTTTGGTTCGAAGTTAGAAGGTTTGAGAACTAGATGGAGCTAAGTGTCTCAAATCGAATCCTTACGATTATTTTAAAATCAAATTTACATATAAATTACATTTGTTTGAATAAGTTAATATTTATGCCAGATAGATAAAATAGGTAGTTCACTTATTTCATAATGGAAATAGAGAGTAAAAAGGGGAAATTTAAGTATTTCTTTCGTTTCTACCTATAGATCGTTTCGCAAATAAGGTCGGTAGATGGCGTCAGTAGGTTCAATCGGGAATTAGGTACCTATGTGTAAAGGATTCGTAAAATCGAGTTTGTAATACCTATTTGGGTTTCCTAGAACAAGTCTATATTTTGATAGTTTAGAAGTACCTAATAATGTTTTTCTTATTGAGGCAATAGATTTCTTATAGTGTAAAATTTGCCGTTCACCTAGTACCTACCTGGGTAGGTATGATTTAAATTATTGCCGGGAAACGAGAAGGAAAATGATTTTGACCTTATTTTATTTAAATTATAGTTTTGACAGAGTGAAATTGTACAAAATTAAACTTTATTATAGTTAAGTATTTTAGAACGATAAAATTTAATGAGATTTTATGTTTACATAATTTTGGAAAGAAAATGGACAGAAAATTTGTGTTTACCAACTTTAAGGTGAAATAAAGCCAAGTTAGACAACCTTGTAGGATGAATGCGATCTTAGTTCAGTAGGTACTGTGGACCCTACCAGTGAAAGTGTAACTCGATGTTCTCACTAAAAAGTCGTGTTAAAATATTAGCATCAAGTAATCTCAAATCATAGGAATACATAGTTATTGAAAGTTTAATTAAGAGAGAATTATTTTAAAATAGTAAGATGACTAAGGGATAAAGTCTCAAATGAATTAAACTCGGGGGGAAGGGTGTTTGCTATGTTTTATTTTATAATATATTAGGTAGATTTAATAAATAGCATTGTTTAGATAAATTAAAGAGTGGAAAAGAGATTTTGCGGAACATTTAATTATAAATACCTACTTTAGTTATAACATTTTAGTTTAGGAAATGAGCTAAATTAAAATTATGTTGATGCTTCTCTTGTTTTTTATAACTTGTTCTAGTACCTATTTCAAAAAGTAAATGCAGTAGAGAAGTGGGAAATTTCATAATAGGTAAATATCAAATAATTTAGAGATTATTGTTAGGTTAGGTACAATCTAAAACAAAAATGGTACCTAAATAGTGGTAACAACAAGAGCGTTATAAATTAAATCTTTATTTAGTCAGATAACTAATAATAATGCTAGTGAGATCAGGTTATATAAATGAAAGAGAGGCACAAACAATGTAAGTAGGTATATAGGTAATAGGTATATTAGATATATTCAAAGCATAGAAAAGTATATAGTATATGACTAGAATGAACATCACGCTCTACAATACGGGACAAAACGGGCCAACTTTCTTGGGTTTGTGTGCTTGAGGCGTCATACAGATTATGTCTGTGTGCGTGTGTAAAAATATTCAATTTGCTAGAATTTCTTATAATGTAGCATGTAGCTAATTGATAGGTACCTAGTTATTACAGGTGGTTTAGTTATTGTTCGTTTAAATTGATCCTAGTTAGGAAGGAGATGTAGGAACTTAGTCCCTTTCTATCCAACTCGAAGCTACTAGTAGGTACCTACCCGAGAATAGCGTGGAATATCAATCGTATGAAAGCGGAAGAGTGATAGATATAGAATCTACAACACGATAAATGAAGAATATTATTTAGAGATAAAAAATAACTGTATAATATAGCAATAAGAAAAACTAAAAAACTATAACATTTAATTAAATAAGCGCGAGTAGTTGTCAAGCGAAAGATAGGTAGAATTCGTCCGCAGGTAGTATTACTACCTAGTAACCGTGCGTTCGAGCGGCTGGATGTCCGCGGGACGAAGCTCGAGGATGGGGACGCTTCGACCGGTAGAAACTTCGATGCATTGGTGTATGGTCCAAGTTGCTAGCGAGCGACTACTTTTGAATAAGTTAGGGCTTGGTCCAAGTAGTAGCGGATTGTCGTTACACTAGTATAGGGGTCTCTAGACTAAAGTACCTATTGGTTCAGTATTCTAACACTCGAGGTTGTTGACTGCAATGGGAGTCTGTAGCATCATCATGTATCTCATGTCATGAATCCCTAATAATACTAGTCAGGTTTTTACACACTATTGTGTTTGAACATTTCCAGTAGTTGGTTGGAATTAAAATGATTAAGGTGGATAAGTACTATTATTACAAAAAATAATTAGTCTAATACTTTTGCACATTTGAGGTAATGTTATACTTTATAATAATTATACTTTAATATGTTAATGATTCAGTGGTTAAGTAGGGATGTCCAATGGTCAATCATGCGTAATGAGTCGAAAATAGAGGGGGAAGCGAGTTTCGGACTTCTCTGTCAGCACTTCATAACATCTAGGCAGAGGAAATTGTGGAGATGTTTTATAGGGTTGTCATTGTCAATAAGTAATAAGAGCCAAAGTCAGTTCTGAGGGTGGTACAATGCAGGAGAATTGAGGTGACATTTAACTTATAAAAGAAAAAGAGATTAAGAGTAGTAGGGGGGAAGTGCGTCTGCCAGGATGTAGGTTGTTTGGTGAAGGGAACGTATTCAGCGAGAATTGTCTAATATTCTTAATATAATGATTTAAAGGTTATCAGTTAATTTTATCATATGTAATAGTATATTTTAACTGTAATAGTTGATAGAAGAAGAGAAAAAAAAATTACTAAGCGGGTCAATTATGCAAGGGGGACGCGCTTGCCTCTGATGTCCTTACCTGTTTTATTCATCTTAAATTGAATTATTAAAAAAAAAAAAAAAAACTTTTGTTTTCTGATTTAGGTAGCTTTGAGTTAAAAGCGTGGATATTATTTCATTACGCAACTGTCATTTTGTTGAGTCATTGGGTTGTTGAGAGAAATTTTGGGAACTTTACTACTTATAGATTTATTTTCACTATGGGTAAATTAGGAAAGGACTAGTCGTTGTGGCGATTCTTGGGGGGGCCTGTGTCCGGCAGTGGCCGTAAGTCGTTTGAGGTGATGATGATGATGATGGTTAGTTTAAGAATAAGCGTTAAAATAGATTAAAAATACTAGGGGGTCGCGATTTCATTATCTTTTCAAATAAAAACAATAATAATAAAAAACCTATAACATAGAAATAAAAAAATATATATATATATATATATATATTAAACCACGAGGAAACAGGAAATCACGGAAGATTTCATTGTTAAGGCTTATTTCATTTACCTTTTAGGAAAACTAAAGTTGAATCTGTCAAAGTCAGACTAAAAAGGTTAGATTCAAGTAAAGAATTTTATTAGTAAATAATAATAAATAAAATGTGGCTTAATTTAGACTTTTTGAACGAAAAAATTTAAGTAATATGTGAGTGATGGTGACAAGAGTTATTCGGTTTTCGAATTGTCGAGAATGGGGGAAGGAAATGTTCGAATTTCAAAAGGTATTTAATCGTTATTATAACTTGATTTAGAACTTCTTTTACGCGGTTGTGGTAATTTATAATTTTATCTTTTCGTGTCATTGATCTGTTGATTTTATTTTGGATTTGAACTGGTGTATGAACTAAATGAAAGTGTATGTTATAAGGCAGAATGATTAAGCGTGCATATTAAAAAAAAAAAAAAAAAAAAAAAAACATTGGTATGAGGAAAGAGGGCCATTTGGAATTAACAGAAGTCAAGGTCATGGAAATTAGGTTATTGATATTCAAACTTGGACACACTACACTATACAAAAAGATTTCTTGTGTAGATCTAATAGGAGGGTTTTAGTTGTCGCGACAGTTGTTTTCAATGGCTGGGACGATGATTAAGATTAGTAGTTGGTATCAGTAGAGAATACTGTCCACAAGGAAGCTTTTACTCCACTGGTAGGATATGCAAATACGAGAACACTCTACACTCTCCAAACTATTAATGATTACAGTGGTTGATGGAAAGTGTCAGATAGGGTATTTAATATTCAAACGATGGTTTTCAGTCTAACGACGATGATGATCTGGATGGTGGTAGATTGTATTATGGAGTTCTATTAAATTGAAAAATAGAATCTGATGGATTGACATAGTACACAATTCATTCTGAGTGACTAGCCTCACAAACTAGTTTCTACACATGAACCAGATTTTCTAGTGAAAGCTGCTAATTGATCCTGAATGTTATGTTATGATTTGAAACTTTTCTCACTGATGGAATTGTTTTTCGGCTTGGTATTTTAAATACACACCACACTGAGAACATTTCAAGGAAGAATATTAATAAACTATTTTACGGTTAATGTATTAAGTTAAAATTGACTCCGGTTGAAATTTGAATTTTAAATACATACCTGCGTAAATTTTGGGGGAAGAATGTACTGGTCCAGGTCTACACCAGTAATAAACTACTCTCTAACCATCAGACACATCTTAATATATTGCTTCAAACAAAAGGAATCATAATTATAAAGTAACTATCGTTAAAACATAGCGGGCTTCGAGGTTGGGGGTTGCAAAGCACAGACAATTGTGTTAACTGGTATTTTGAGGGAGGGAGTTTAGTTCATTCAAATTGTCATGTAAATAAAGGGAGATTAGCAATATCTCAGTCGAAATTGACTAATATTTCATTAGAAAATTGAAATTCATCAAATATTGTAATAATGCAAAAATGGCGGAAAATTGAGTTAGCAGAAAACAGCTGATACATCAGTGATGCTTTGTGCGGGGAAAATAGTTTAAAATTTATTCGCTAGGAGGCGCGGAGCAAATTCATCAAGCAAAAATAGGCGTTATGACAGAGTATTAGAGTCTTATGAGCGTGATTAGTCCATAAGTAATTGACACTTTTGACACATGCGCTGTAGGTAATTATTTTGGTTAGGCGGGTTCTCAATAGCGTACCCAAGCTGCGCAAAAAAGTTCTAAAAAGTTGATATGTGAAGTTGGCGCGAGGTGAATTTCCTCTAGCAAAAATGAATCTTATGTCAGGGGAAGATAGCTTAATTCACTAAGTTTGGGCCTTAGATAGTTCGCGCATCAGGCTTTTTGCCTATTTAATTAAGAAGCTAAAATTAAGCATAGAAGTTCATGCAATTTCCATCTTTAATTGGAAGTAAATAAAGATTGATGAGGGAAAATGTAAATAGATTTTTAAATTGGTACGAGTTATTGGGAAGACAAGATTACCATATAAGGACACGTATTTTTGTATGAATTAAGGGGAGAATTAGTAGGTTGAAAGAGAGTCTTATAATTATGAAGTTAAGGATCAATTTTGATTATTTGCAAATTGACGCAATCAACGCAATTGAGGCATTTGAAGCAATCGACGTAATTAAAGGAGTTGCGGCCAGGTGAAGCTTGCATAAATAGACTTGGATTAGAGGGGAGGGGGCATTCAGCATTATTATTTCTTTGAGCTCACACGCTGCCGGTTTGTGATTTGATATTATTTTATTTTAAAGTTTTTTTTTGGGGAGTTTATTTGATTTAGAGTCATTAGTAATGCGTTTGCATTGGAATTTAAATTTAATATCATTTCCTTTAACTTATTAAGGGGTAAATTTTGGGATTTTCATATTTTTGCTATTTAAATTCAATTGGGGGGTTTTATTTGGTCGTGAGCTTAAGGAATTAATTGGTACACAAGGATGTCTTGTGGACTAAGGGTGATAAAGTTCGCGGTGTTATTCTGAATTGCCCTTAGTTTCCAGCTGTGAGTTTGACATTGTGGCGGGTCAGCAATCGTTCTTTATCAACATACGATAATAGCCACCTAAGTTTCGTAACCTGGATGTACTTGTTTTCCGGTAGCTTTCTGGCGAAGTGGAATGGCGTCCTTTAGGGGGCCGGGAACCTTGCATCCGGAGTGCGAAATTTAGTCCCATAAAATATGACACTTGCTGATAGGGACCGTTCATATTACAACTTATGGCTTTGCTGCCGTAATATGAACATCACACATGGAATAGGGCAGGCACACTTAGAGGGCTCCACCCTCGAATCTCTTAGTTCGCTTAGTTCGAAGATTTCCATTGCACCTCGGAAATCTACACAACACACCTACACGTTTAAATGTAAATGAGAGACCTTTCTCTAGTTTTGCGGAATTTCCTTACACCGGGAAGTTTCAAACATTAGGGCACTTCTTTAGAATAGGAAAATATTTAGACAATGGTTAGATTTACTAGGGTTTTGTTAGAATAATATAGGTTAGGGTAGGTATTTAACTTTGACTAGAATTTTAGTAGGAATGGAAAGGTTTAGATGTTCAGGTTTACAAATTGGTATAATAGGTAAATTCAGTAGGTTTTAATTAATTATTCCATAGACTTGAGTTATATGATTTTTCAGTAGATGTTTGAATGAAATTCAGGGAATTCGAAGCAAATTAAATTTCATGATAAATATTGGTTCTAAAAAAGTAAATGACATTATAAATAGAAAACAGTGAATAGGTGACAATATCAAAGTTATAATTCAATATAATATTGTCCAAACAAAATAAGTTCAATCTAAATTTATCGTTTCCTTATAATAATGGGAAATTAGAGTTTCTTATCATATCTATTACTTTGTTATGAGTTGGTGGAACTTTGGGATATAGTGCCTAGTGCCCTCTAGTCAGAAAAATAAATGATTATGGTACATAATAAGTTTTACAGATTTATATCAGAGTCAAATAAACAAAGGTTTTATCATACTATTCACATGAAAGAGAGAACTTACTTTCAATGGACCAAGGTTCTATTCATTCAGTTAAATGTTATACTACTGTTTCCATAAGCTAAAGTTTCTGTTTATATTGTCATGCTAGTTTTATGTATACTAAATGATAATGATGTAGATTCTCAGAATAGGATCTTCATTTTGATTAAACTATTAACTGAGTTGAGCTTTTGAACTGGTTTATAAAAGAAAAGATATTAAAAGGGAAATTTCACTAATTAGGGTTCCTTAAAGTCACGACTACTATAGAAATTAAGTCTAAGAATTACTAATATAGCTCAACTCGAACTAGAGTCTAAATTAAATAGAAACCAGTCTATTTGAAAAATACCTCTTGTCCATTGTACCACAAGTTACTGACACACTGACAAAGAAATGACTTTAAAATTTACAAGTCTCAAACATCCCTTACTAAACTTGACTTACCTGACTAAGACACAATATCTCGGGAAAAGTTTGGAGGAGGGCTGACCAGTTTGGAGACGAGGCCCACTGAAGCTAGAAATATTCTAGCAGGAGGAAATACCAAATAAAATAACTCCTGAGAGCGGAATGGCGGGGCTCTCTTCTATACCAAACGAAACAATTATTCTTCTATACCAAACGAAACAATCATTCTTTTATACTTTGTTGCATTCCCAAGTAAAAACCAAAACATAGAAATAAATTTATATTTTAATAGGTTAAGAAATCTAACACCCTGTATAAGTAAATTGGTAGAGAAATCAAAGTTAACTATTTAACACACTGTAGGATAAGAAAAGGTCTATAGCTATAGAGGTATTTCATTAGATTGACTTCAGCGCTTACTGACGGAGGGTTGTAGGCTACATTTTCTGATATTAACTTCATTATCATAGTCAAAAATAGTATTGCAGGCTAGGAAGTTAGGTATTACTTTCTGATTTATGTTAATATTAAGTTTAGGTAATTCTAGGTCTCTGTTTGTTAGAATACTAGATAAATCTCAAGTCTGTCGCACCTAGGTTACTATTATACGGTTCACAACGTAGTCTCCTGATTTCACTAGACGATCGATACTGGCCAAGTTAACGTCTTCAACTCAAAAATGGGATCATAAATAAGTTTAGGTATAGTTCATAAGTTAGGCTAAGTTAAGTTAAGTTAATAGGTAGGGATTTTCTATACACTGTTGGCAGCAACCAGTTAGTTAATTAGTTTAGGTAGATAGGCATCTTCGGTACGTAGGTGCAGAAAGCCGGGATTATAAAATTAGTTCCAAAGCGGTTCATAGGTAGTATAGGATAGGTAGGGGTTTCTATAACATTGGTGGCCGCGAACAGAGTAGGTAGGTATCTATTACATAGCTGGCCGTGATCGTCTAGTGGTTAGGACCCTACATAGCTGGCCGCGACCAGGATAAGTTAGGGGTAACTATTACATTGAGATGCCGTGACAAGGATAGGTTTTTTTCAAAGGGAGGGACATCTATTACATACCGTGAATGGACCCTTTTAGCATAGCATAGCATATGCTCACAACTATATTCCCCGAGGGGGCAGTCAGAGACATCTATGAACATCGATGAGTTATCTATGGTTAATGCATCATCATCATCAGCCTATATACGTCCCACTGCAGGGCACAGGCCTACCCTCTAGGAGGGTGTTTGGGCGTTAGTGCACCACGCCTGCCCAATGCGGATTGGTAGACTTTACATATGCATTTCTTCTTCGCATTATATGCAGGTTTCCTCACGATGTTTTCGAGCCTTCACCGTTTGAGAGCAGTCGGTAATACGTACATAAGTTAGAAAAACTCATTGGTACGTGGCATGTTGTCCGTGCGGATTCGAACCCGGACCTCTTGATTGAGAGTCCATACCTCTCTGCAACGCGCCACCGAACTCTCGAGCTCTGGTCAATGCATACCACCCCATAATACATTGACCAAAACTAATACGAGTACCCAAGACATGTCACTAGCTACTCTCCTCTACGCCATAATACCACCCTGAACTTGTCGCTTCACACAAATAGGAAAAGCAACAAGAAGTAAGTATGAGCGATACATAGTGAGTGCGAGTGAGAAAGTACTACACTAATTGCCTACTAGCCGGTTTTCCGTTTGCCACGAGGAGGGTGCTGATGTTAAAATTGGTGGGGGGCAAACAAATCCACATTATTGACGCCTTGTCGACATAAATATTGTTTTGACGACCCCGTTGGATGTCTAATGGTTACCACGCCGTACTTTCTGAATAGCGAATTGTAAAATATTTGATCGATTGATTGGTTGAAGCGTGTTTTTAAAAGAGTGAATCCTGTTAGTCAGAAGGATGACTCTCTTTGCAAATAAGTACATAATATGCTTCAGTGAAGTCGGTCTCGTTGAATTTTAACTGAATAATTGAGTTCTAAGTAACAGCATTTTAAGAAGGTATGAAGTCACTACAGTGAGATCTTTCCTAAAATAGCGATCACGTGAACCATCTCATTTACCCCCTCAAGAGACTTCAGTTTCAGGAACAGAGTATATAGGTAACACGAGGCTAATGAGGTAAACGCTCCAGTTTGCGTCCAGTTGATGTTTACTAATAGACCGGGATATTTCTGTTCGTTTGTCCGTCCCACGTGCTGCAATTTGCTTCAATGTCACCGTTTGATATTGAACGTGAATTTTATTGTATGATATATCCTGGTTTTAGTGCCTGTGTAGCGGATTGAGATTGTATTGTACCTCAATATATTTTATGGTCTATTTTACACTTGTCCGAATGAAATTATAGTACATTGGCAATATGAGATTCTTTTTAAACCATTTTACGAATATTTATTTAAGGCGGGGAAAACTATATTATATTTTTTGTTTCTTTCTCTGTAAGGGCACTAATATGCAAATCAAGTGGTCAATGGTCACTTCGATCATTTATTCACCCGTTTGCGTTCGTTTTGGGCACATGCACCCAGACCAGTCAGGATTATTTCTTGGGCATGTGTCATCGCGTGTTATCAGAAACTACCTTCCGTACCAGCGAGAGGGGTGAGGTCACGATGGACAGAGGGTGTCCTTGTCGTAGGTACAGGCTGTGAGGAAAAGTATAATTAACCTTTAAAACACATACTCTACACCAAACTGAACAACTTTTACTATGAGAGCACAGCTGTCAGCCAATGCCTTCTCGACTAAAATGTATGAGATAGCAGTCTTTTTTTTTGTTCTGACAAGTTTGCTCTCATAGTAAAAGCTGTTTAGTTTGATGGGTAGAGTTTTTGATTTAAAGGTTAATGATACTTTTCCTTACACGGCGCTGTATAACTATAAAAAATAATTTCATTATTTTGATTTCATTAGTTTAAAGTTATTCGCATTTTAAGTTTTGAGGCAACAATTATTTGTTATCATTTCAGCAATGAATGAAAGCGCTGCGTGCTCATGGAAAGGTACCTTTCTAGAATCTTGTTTTGGTCGTAAGTAGGGTGAGAGTGCCCGAGCAGTGGGTTGAGATCGAGTTCAGTAAATTTTACAAAAAAAAACCTATGTTGAAACCATGATAATTCGATTCTGCTCTCGATCCTAAAAACAAACTACTTTCTAGTTTTATTAATTAAAGCGTTGTCGTATATTTTGTAGGTACTGTATCTATCCATTTTCGATCACGAAGGCCCAATATGTCATTACTGTTATTGATGATAGATAACATAGAAGCACGAGCATCGTCTTCCTTTGCCCCGTAATTGGAACAATTATTTCCTAACAAAGGTAATTGTTTATCGCATTATAGTTTACAATAATTGGTAAGCTAGTAAACTCTTATTTGGTCTATTTTCAAAGCATATACAGGGCGTTAAGCAGTGAGCGTGTATAGTAACATTAATATCATTGGTATTAGGGTAAACAGTTGCACTACTTTAAGGGGTGATTGTACCCATGATACTGAACAACTTTCCCTAAGAAACCAATAGGAAATTTAAAAAAAAACTATTTTTCATACAAAACTTTCAATCAGCAGATTGCAATTAGAATGCAAAAACCAAAAATTTTTGCGAATTTCCCATAGGTTTCTTAGGGAAAGATGTTCTGCACCATGGGGTAATCCATCTCACCCTAACAGCTTGTATAATTTATTCACAGTCTTATTTAGTCTGATATATTCAAAATTCACCATATCTAGAATACTCTAATACTGTTGATAGTGTGATGGACAAAGTCAACAACCGTCAGAATCTTTGCGTGTATCGGGCCGCAGTCTCTGTCTACCCCCGTGGGATAATGGCGTACGTAAACAAAACAATGTGGTTTGTACAATTCAAGCTACCTACTATTATGTTTCGTTATTTATTTAGCTTTGGGTCCCTCGAATAGACCACACTATTCTTCCCGTGGGTCTCGAGTTGACTAAGAGATAATGTTTCTTATATGCAGCGTCTTTTGGATGAAAGGCTGTTCGCCAATCTCCACTTGACACGTCATTGCGTACCGTCTGACTGAAACCCTAAAAATACTAAAAAATGCATCTCGCTACATTTGCACCTATTTAGATTTAGAACCCTCGGTAGGGTTGGTGGTAAAAACGGGGTTTCTGACTAGGTACCCTGACTGTATTTATATGTAAAGTTAATTAACAGCTTAGTCAGTCAAAATAACATAATAATAGGGTCGTACTATCTCTGTGGTACTATAGTAAGAGGAGGGACAAGACGGTTTGAAAGGAAGTATCAATTGTGCGGCGAACACAAGTGGTCACTGACTCAGTAGGTACCTACTGAGACAGAGGTACGCTGTCGTATGACCCAAATGCGGAAAAACATATTATTGGGTGTCTCTGGAAGTTTGCATACATAGCACGCGATAGATATGCGAGTTTGCGACTGTATTTCATCATTATTCTAAATGACGCGGTACGGTAGAACAGTCCTCGTGCTCAAAGTAGCTCAACGAACTATTGGAAAGAATAAGGGATGCCTTAAACCAAAGTCGCCCAAGCCTAGCCTTACTTTAGACAGTAGTCAAATCATCAACATAGTGTCCACTGCTATATATTAATTATTTTAAGTTCTCACAAAGAGTACTTTATACATGAATACACAGAAAATACAAGCATTAAATAAGAGATTACCGCACTAGGATTATATTACAGATGCAGCACGGTCTCTCTTCTGCTCTGTAAGTATTAAGACTCACCATGGAAGTCCAGCAGGACTTGGCCAGGTCGTCGGGGTAGAGGAAGATGTCGAGCAGCGCCCAGGACCCCCGCCACACGAACACCACGAGCGAGCCCACCACCGCCACCGAGAACACGCAGTCCAGCACGTAGAGCGCCGTCTCCCTGCTGCTCTGTAAGTAAGACCACTTTTTATTATGATTACTTGACTGGGTTGGGATGTTTCCAGATGTTTGGAATTTTAGCCGTTTTTGATCCCAAACTTAGCCCAACCAGAAATATAAAAAACCTCGCCATGTTGCGGAAAATCATTTGAACTAATTTTCTGTCATTAAAGGTTTTAGTTGATTGCAGCGCCCCCAAACCAGGTTTTTTATATTCCTGGTCAGGCTTTAACTATTATTCTTAGCCTAGCTAGTTAGCACCAAAAAGTATTTAGGTAGGTTTCAACATATTTAGTGATCGCTCTGTCCCTTACACTACTCATACTGGTGACATGGGAAAGCATCATGTCCTAAATACATTTTGGTGCACAGCCACGGTACTATTGCCTTAGTATCCCCTAATTATAGTGCTATGGTATGCCAAACATAAAAAACAATATCTATAACCATGAAGTTGGAAAAGGTATTGATATATCCATGTCTATAACACAGTACCTAAAGTTAGAAAATATATGTTTTCCCACCGGTTTTAGAGATAAAATAGGAGGGAGAAAACATAAACTAACGACTGTAATCCCTTTCGGGGTGGTCATAAACTAAAGTAAAGAAGTATCGATGATGAAAATACGTATCGGTCTCATAAGTTTTAATGAATCAATCTGCAGGGTGTTGTCCCCCAGTCAGACGGGTGTCGTAAGAGGAGACCAGGAAGCTGGCAAAGGTATTATCCATGGAGGAGAACAATACAAATAAAAAAGTAGGACTTTACAATAGAAACAACAGCTTGTACTACCCAACCTATACATTGTACATCCGTATTGTATGTTAGGTTTAGGAACCATCATTATATATTTTATTAACACAAACAGACTTCTAAACTAAGCTGTCAGGATCAACAATATTATTTTAATCATATTATAACATCAGATATAAAACTCAGAACATCCACGTTTAGTACCGAAACTCTGTCCAGTGTCAGTGTGACGGGGAGGAGCCCGTCGCCACTTGTAATGGACACTTATGGTACAATACTCGTACATGCCTTGAAATGGAAGCAGGAAGGTTTCCTCACGATGCTTTCCTTCACCGAAAAGCCAGTGGTGCTACAAATCGTACAATAATTCCGATAAACTCATTGGCACGAGTTGGCCTGGACGGGATCGAACCATCGCCTCCTACACGGCAGGCAGATTTTATTACAAATATGCTATCATTCGATTCATATACTATAGAATATAGAATGTTGTAAAGAAAAATGGCGAAACTAGACCCAGTCTTTTTTACAAAAACCAAAAATTGTAATCATAATAATTAAAAAAAAAAAACTGTTTTAAGGAATTTTCCTTAAAAAAAACCACGTCAGGAAAAGTTTAGATTCAAAAGTGAAAGTTACTAATCAATCAGACAAGTCATCCAAAAAGCGTACAAAAACCCAACCAAGACAACTATTTATTTCTTTGAGTATTAAATGTTTTAGTTGAATTAATAGCTGTCACTAATTTCGTATTCTTCAATTCTCATAACAATTAGGTATTATGAGAATATAGATAGATAGGTATCGATAAAAAAAAACTATGAATGAAGAAAGATTATGAGGTTCACACACTTGATTCATAAAGTATATCATAAGGAGAAAAACCAGGAGGAGAAGATGGAAGAAACTCCATGTTTTACAAGTTACAACAATTTAGTTTTATATGTCGTGGCTACCCTCCGACCTCTAGGTCCTCCAGATCTGAAATAATAGGCCCTTCCACCATTCTCGTTTTAATATTACCTGTACTGTATATGAGTACTGACGTTGTGCTACAAGATATTCTAAAACTAGTTTTATACTTACATGAGAACACTAGAGACTACAATGTTTTTGAAAATCATATAAAAATACGAAGAGAAGTGGACTTTATGTTTATGTCCAACTTAATATTAAAAATTAGTCAAATTAGCTAATAAAAAAAGCCATTCCATTCAATACCTATGACAACGAAAAAAAAACTATGTATCTGAAAATTTGGCAACAACAAAAAGCGTAACTAAACGTCGTAGCGTTGGCTACGCGTTTCGTAGCCTTGCTACGAATATTCAGTACGACTTTTTTATAAGTAATTTACAATGAGTATGGGTTTTATGATAGGGTTTAGTTCAGTCACAACAGCATTTAATAAACTTTGAGATATTAGAAAAACCTAAATGGAATTTTCACACAAATACAAAAATATATGTGATGATTTTGGGGGAAAAGTAGAAAATTTTTATAAAAAAAACATTTCTTATTTGCAAATTTACCGGATCTTTAGGTACCTACCTAATAGTTTATTTTCCTGAATTGAAATGAACAATAGGCACTTGACGATTAAAATACGTCACTCTAAGATAAACAATCGATAACGTTTCCTAGATTACCACATATTTAGTAATTATCATTACGTAACGTTAACGGTAAACTATCTGGTATTGTAAGAAAGATCTATTGTCTTGGCGTGCCCTCAGATTTCTGCAATTTGTTATTCTTTGAAAGCCTTTGACCATCGGCCTTTAACGTTCCTACTGCTTGGGCACAGGCCTACCCTCAGGTATGGAATCAGGCCATCACGCGTGCCCAATGCGGATTGGTGGACTTTACATACACATCAGAATTTCTTCTTCAGCGTAGGCAAGATTCCTCACTATGTTTTCCTTCACCGTTGGAAAGCAGTCGGTACTACGTACATATACGTTTGAAAAACTCATTAGTACAATAAATTATAGATGATAATTTTACGAAATGATTATTATTGTGAAGAAGGGCTTGGTTAGAAAGGAAGATGGTCGGTGGATCAAGAGACAGTATCCGAGTCGTGGCCAAGACGAAGATGGAAGTCAGTAGGTAGATCACCAGCACGTTGGTACGACCACATTGCGAGGGTGACGGTATGATATTGGATTGGATCACATTAACACAGGACCGTGAAAAATCAAACAATAAAAAGGAGGTGTATGCCCAACAGTGGGTAGATGTAGGCTGATTTTGATTGATAAAGTTAATGACTAAAACTGCCATGTTTATCAAGACTGCTGAAAGTATTTTTTGGCAAAATTTGAGCCACACATATTTTCGTAATCCTAGTGACGAGCTCTATGGATCGACCATACTTATTGCACTCTTGCTAACTATTTCTACCTCTTCCTAATGTGATATTACGACAAGGATCAGAGTTTCATATAAGAGCTTGCTTGGATTCCGGACATACTCGTATACAAGGTGTTACAAAAATAGAAATAAACATTTAAGGGGGTGGTTTAGACCATCATACTGAACAACTTTCACTATGGGACAAATATAGAAATCGCGAAAAAAAAAATGTTGTTCCATACTCTACAAATCGACTAGAGCTAAAATATGTATGGGATATCAGATTATTTTTTTCGCGATTTCGATGTTGGTCCCATAGAGAAAGTTGTTCAGTTTGACGATCTAAACAACCCCCTTAAGTAATAGTTTTAAATATTTATTTTTACTTCTGAAACACCTTGTATACAACTCGACCACGCCGAAAAAATTAAGCGCAATCAGAATTTTGAGGATTCCGTTTACAGCTCAACATTTGTAAGCCTTCTCATTTATGAGTTTTAAAGTTTTTATGAGTAGGTAATTTTCTTGTGTTATTTTAATACCAACCGTGCGGAACATGGTGGGCACATCAAAGTGATCCTGTGGCGAGTCGACAGCGATCGCGAACGGCGCCGCGCAGATGTTGCGCAGCGTGCGCAGTGCCGCCAACGACAGCGTCGCCGCCGCCGTGGTGGACAGCAGCGTCCGCGCGCTGTCCCCCGTGCACTCGTTCAGCAGGTTCCACACCCCCCGCCACGCCCCAACACACGCCACCCCCGCTATACTCGTGTACAACCTCGACATTACATAGTAAGTCAACCTCCCCTTGTCCGGCCCCAGATATTTACTCAACTGACTTTGAAACAAGCAAAACAAAAAGTCACAGCACAGTCCGAAGGTGGCGCAGGCGGCCGCGCTGGACACCGGGTCGTTCGGCAGCACGTACAAGTCCATGAGAGTCCATGTTGACTTCCAGTAGGTGACGACCGCGGGAGCGACCACGACACTCGCGAAGAGCGCGTCGGCGAACTCTAGGACTGCAGCGTGCGCCCGCGAGCCGCTCGCGAGCGTGTCGGCGAGCCCGGCTGTGCTTCCACGCATGTCTGCTGCAGGAGTGAGGAGAGCCGGTGGACGCGCGAGATTACCACTCTAATTGCATTATCTCTGCGTCCCGCGCCGTGACGTGTGTACCTACGCGTAGTCGCGTACTCTCCATGTTTGCAGACGTATTTATGCGTGTCGTTTTACTATTGTAAGTAGCTATAAGCTAACATAAGAATAGGTAGGATTTATGATAGGGCTGTATTTATCAACTTGTTTGAAGTTGGAACAAATGTAGGAAATGATGAAAGTGATTAAAGTATTTGTAAAGTAAACTGTTTTGTTGTAAAACAGCTGTTGTTGACAACAACAGCTGTATTTTATTTATAGTTTTATTATTTATTTGAAAATGAATGTTGTTTTTCGTTGACATAGCAAGTAGGTATTGGGTGACCCTCGGACTAATCGACGTAATGGCCCGCAAATCAGGACTAGACTAGGGAACGTCAAGTACTTGCTTCCTAACGGCTGACCGCTTGGACCCAAAGTGGATAATATCATCAGGACCTTGACCCTCGCATTAGTAGCTCACTATTGCGATACGCAATAAGCTATTTAGGAAAATTATAAACAGTGTTTGGTGTCAAAAAAGAATGGTCGCAATCAGGTGAATAGTTTCGGAGAAATGCATGGACAAACATAGCTATTACAATACAAACATACATACTTACATACACCTATACAATTTTGTGCATTGGTTTGGAAGCCCTAGTAGATTATCATTAACTTCATTTTTTTTAGTCGTTTAATAACCATTTAAATTGGTCCACGCCATTTATTTTTAGACTATTGCACGATGACATTTTTTCTGATAGATTATTGCAAATGTGTTTGCTGTGTTCCACAGCTTGTGTAAATATGCACAATCTACTAAGCACATCAACCCAACCAGAATAAAGGAATAAAGGTTTCGCCTCATTTCACATGGCTGCGGCCCCCGACTGTGCCGGCATGAACCTTATACAAGGTGTTACAAAAATACAAATAAACCTTTAAGGGGGTGGTGTAGACCATCAAACTGAACAACATTAACTATGGGACCAATATCAAAATCGCGCAAAAAAAAATTGATGTTCCATACTCTACAAATCGACTAGAGCTAAAATATGTATGGGATATCAATTTTTTTTTTGCCATTTCGATGTTGGTCTCATAGAGAAAGTGATTCAGTTTGACGGTCTAAACAACCCCCTTAAGAGTTTTAAAAATTTATTCTTACTTATGAAACACCCTGTATATATGTATTGAAGTATGAACTCGATATCTACAGTCTTGTACCTAGTCAAGATGAACTTATCCTCCTTGTGGACTGAGACGAAAAAGCTATTCTTGACAAGCCTGAAGGCTAGAACGCTCAGCTTTGATGGTCCTAGTTTAATATTGAAAATAAATATGAATTTAAACACGCTCACTGTCTGTTGTACGTAGTGGTGAAGATATAGGAACGCAGCCTTCTTGCAGACTACAACGAGAAGGCAGTTTCCTGACGGCTACAACACTCGGCTTGAATTAACCTTTTACGTATTATAATAAGAACAAGGCACTCAGTCTGGTACCTAGTGACGAAGATGTACGTAGCCTCCGTGCAGACTACGACGAAGAAGGCAGTTTCCTGCAGGGCTCGCATGCCACCCCCGAGAAAACGATAAAAATCTAAATGTGCCTCCATCCTTATTATTTAACGTATGCCAGAAAGAGCGCGCATGACGTTTTTCTCGTTTAAACGCTTTGTCGTGGCTGGCATGCTAGCTGTGCTGAAGGCTGCAATACTCGGCTTGAACCTTATACGTATTGTAATAACTAATAAGAACAAGGCACTAAGTCTGGTTCCTAGTGGTGAAGATGTTAATGTCCTTGCAGTCTGCTTCCTGAAGGCTGCAATACTCGGCTTGAAACTTATGCGGATTGTAATAAGAACTAATCACTCACAGTCTGGTACCTAGTGGTGAAGATGTACGTAGCCTCCTTGCCGTCAGTGACGAGGAAGTACGGCGCCGCAAGGATGTTGCGAGAGGAGCGGAGACCCGCGACGCTCAGGTAGAAGGTTATGGTGAGGGCTGCTATCAGCACTGGCCTGGCGGATATTGGGAACAAGTTAGTTTGTGATGATTTGATGATGTTTCTATGTATACCGATAGCAAGGTATCCTTCTGTTAAACTGGCCAATGCACAAGCATATTCGACGAGGGGTAGTCGGAGATATTATAAATTCAGGATACATTTTTCAACAGTGCGATGCATTCTACTCGTCAAAATGAACAACTTTAATTATGAAGCCAACTTCGAAATCGTATAAAAGTTATCAGCTGTTTCATACAAAACTGCAGTCGTCTATTCTTCCACAGAATATAACACAGAATAGAACGCTCACAGCGCTCACTCCAATTAAACATACCTAAAATATTTAATGCAAGACAAATTGAACTCTACGTGGAGTAAGCATAGCATAGCATAGCATATGCTCACGACTATATTCCCCGAGGGGGTAGTCAGAGATATTCTGAAACCTCAGAACATCCACGTTTCACCAGTAGGTAGTACCGAAACTTCTGTCCAGTGTGACGGGGGTGAGCCCGTCGCCACTTATAATGGACAGTGGGTACAATACATGCCTTGAAATTGAAGCATGCAGGTTTCCTCACGATGTTTTCCTTCACCGAAAAGCCAGTGGTGTTACAAATCGTACATAATTTCCGAAAAACTCAGTGAGAGTGGACTCAACTCACGTGGAGTGAAGAAAGTTGATATTGCACTAAACCTAGTGAGACTCTACTCAAATGTATGGGACAGCAGAATTTTCTAGTGTGATACGCGGACTTGAAGTGTGCTAAGATAAGAGTGAGTTGTTGCCTATCGCCTTTCGAGATTGACTAAAGATCATGGAATTCGTGACATTCTGAAAAAGATTTGTGGACGTCCATAACGTCTATAAAAGGCTGATGATGATGAGGATGATGATTAGAGCCTTGATGATTGCCCCAGGGTACGCCGCACGTATCGAGAAGTGTTGCTGACCGATAGTGGGCATCGATCCGATATTCTTCAGAAATTCTAAAGTATCGTTTGTATTGCAATCCGTCAATAGTATATCTCCATGTTCCGAACTATCATTAGTATGAATTTTTTAAATGGAATCTATCGATAATTCGGCAGCACTAGTATCGAGGGTTCACAAACCTATGAGGATCCTTGTCATCAGGCAGGATGGCTCGCACAGCAGCATCCAGCAGGCCCCAGCCGCCGCGCCAGTGGTTGATGCAGGCGAGGATGAACACGTAGGAGTAGACTCGGGACAGAAAGCGCTCGAGGAGCCAACGGCCTGCCCCCCCTTTTGGGTCGCTCCATGCCCCTGCTGACCGCGAGAGCAGATTTTGTCTGTCAAATAATAGGCACGATCAAGACGATGTGATGTCTCTCTTTATTAGAATGGTAAAATAATTATACTTAAAAACGATATGGGGTCCTTCTTAATATGCTGAAGGTTTTTTGAGGGAATGGTCAGACAGAACATCAAGCAGACCTTTCTCTTTGGGACCAAAGTAGAAATTCAACCGAACCAAAAAAAAAATCTGCTGTTTTATACAAAACTGCAATCCTTCTCGACCTAAATGTATGGGACAGGTGATTTTTTTTGCGATTTCTATGTTGTTTCCAAAGAGAAAGTTGTTTAGTTTGATGATATGATCATCCTCGTCAGCATATTAAGTTGGACTCGCTATGTACTTACAATGTGGCAATACAATAAACATTTGAATTGAATTGAATTGACTCTGTATACCTACCTATTACATGTAGATGAAAGAGATTAATACAAGAAAATATCCCTGTTTTCACATAAGCTTTCTATAAACGTTACAGACAAGACAGTATCAAAAGTAGCTAAACACTTTACTATAGATACTATTTATGAGTTTCACTTTTGCTGACCAATTTTCCACTTTTATTTAGACAGTTTCTTTTTCGTGATATATTGGTCAAATAAAAACAGGAAATAAAGCGTTATAAGATTGCGCCAACATGGTGGCGGCTAGTTTTTTTGTTTGTTTTGTATTTCTTTGTTCTGAATTTGTTTGATGAGATGGGTTATATAATATGATTTTGTCCGTCAAACGTCCGCCCAACTCGGGGCATTGAACACCCTCCCTAAGTGTGAGACACCAAGTCGAAATTAGGCGCAATTACGCTTGCAAATGTAAGTTATTGTTTAAATAAAACATTGGCTTGTAATAAAAAAGAAGCGATTACTCGCTTTCATTATAAATACCCTCTATAATTATGAATTATATGAAGCGCCCCGTACGAAATACATTATCCTATTAAGGGGCTACCTGCCGGTTTCGGGTAACTTTGTAACCAGTTTGTTTTTCAGCTCAAACAGTGCCATTGTTATCATTAACTATGGCACTGTTTGAGCTGAAAAATAAACTGAACCATCTACAGGATATGAGAAGTGATGTGGTTTTTCTAGAAATCGATTTTAATGAATAAAACCGAAGAAAAGGGACTCTAAAGTCACCCCTTTTTTCCAGTTGTAACCATTATACTCTTACATTTTGAATCGGAAGAAAATGAAAATTTACAATATTGTTCACAATACAATTTAGAATGATGTGGTTTTCTTACTTTTTAGAAATTAATAAAAAATCATCTAATTTTTCAAAGAAAACAGCTAAATTCTGACCGTAGCCACGCGCTCGTTCGCATCGATTAGTATGGAGAGTCGTGGTCCAGGGCAGATTCGCCTTAAATTACCTACCTGACCAAAGCGAAGCATACATGCACAATGATGCCAAGTATGAAGGTCTGAGCGTACGGGAACAGGCCACTGTAGCCTTCCATGATGCCCCAGGTGCCTCTCCACACTGACACCACTAGTGGGGCCACGATGAAACTCGCGAACAATGCGTCTCCTGGCAACATGAGAGGACATCAGTTCAGCGGTTTTTGAATCTCATTCGGTGAGCTCAGCAGTTGTAAATGTCAAAATTACTATGGAGATACGCATCTTTCTACTGCTGACTTGACTTTCAAAAATCATACTCCAGGAGAGAGATTTTTGAAAGTCAAAACAGGAGAGAGATTTTTGAAAGTCAAAACAGCAGTAGAAAGATGCGTATCTCCATAGTAATTTTGACATTTTCAACTGCTGAGCTCACCGAATGAGTTTCAAAAATCGCACTCCAGGTTAGCGGTTTTGTCACCGATGCAAGCACAGTCAATTACGTATTCTAATCTCTATGCTAAGAATCATAGGGTGGATATTTTTGATACCTTACTGCCTAGTATTAGAGAAATATTTCTGTAACTAATAGTGAAATAAACCCTCCCTCAGTATAGGCCTGTGCCCTGCAGTGGCACTTATACAGGGTGTTACAAAAGTAAAAATAAACTTACTTTTACTTTTGTAAAAAAACAAAAACAACCCCCTTGTTTAAACCATCAAACTAAGCAACTTTCAGTATGGGACCAACATCGAAATCGCGAAAAAAACCTGCTATTCCACACATTTAGCTCGAGAAGATTTTTAGTTTAGTACCTATAATATCAGATTTTTTTTTCGCGATTTGATATTGGTCCCATAGTGAAAGTTGTTAAGTTTTATGGTCTAAAACATTGTATTTTTGTAACACCTTGTATAGGCTGTGATAAAACAATGAAATAAAATTTTTAGTTTTACCTGTGCCATAGCCTAAATCATTATTTTCGCAACATATCGGGACCTCCTCGTTATTGCAGGACTCTAAGGATATCGTCTTCTCTAAGTTCTTGGGCGTTTTGTCGGGTAATAGGTTTTCCGATCCATCAGGAGACATCTGGAAAATATTTATTAAATAAATAACGGTAATTTTGTTCCAAAATGACTTTATGACGACGACGACGTGAACGTTATGTTTGTTTCGTTGTTTGATGTTTCTGACCACCCCGAATGGAATTATGGTCGTGAGTTTATGTATGAATGTATGTTGTTCCAAAATCAAACCTAGCTAACCAACCATAAGGGTTGAACTACACATGGCCGCACGCGATCGCATTTTTCCGTCGCTCTATCCTTTTCTGTCATCAGGAACGTCATTCGCTAGAGCATATAAGATAGACGGAACGGAACAGCACGGAACAGCACGCCGCGTGCGATCGCGTTCCGTCTATCTTATATGCTCTAACAAATGACGTTCCTGAGTGACAGAAAAGGATGGAGCGACGGAAAAATGCGATCGCGTGCGGCCATGTGTAGTTCAACCCTAATACGAAAACGTCATAAAAGCATAAAAGTGTTTGCTATTTTCGTGTTGTAGCGGTTGAACATAATTGCTCGTTATATATTTTCAGGCGTGTATTTCGTTCGCCTGAAAATCTTTCAGATTCTAAATAATCTACAATGTTCATAGATAAATAATACTTAGGTAAGATAAAAAGTTTGTATAGATTCAACAGATTATGTGATACGTGAAACCGGACCCCTTCTTTCAAAGAATGGATTGTAATTTTTTATTTCATTATTATCATCATCATCAGGCTTAATCATTCCCACAGTTCGGGGAACAAGCCCACCCGCGTAATACTTTAACGCCTATACACCCATAAGCGTTAAAGTACAAACTTAGTAACTAAGAACCAACCAACTATATGAATCTGTTTCACCTTTTGTTCACAACTCCCTGTAATTATTAACAACTCCACGTAGCTATTTAGACAATAGACGCTGTAAGATGTCAATAATATATAGTAATCGATGTATCGTGTGATCGATGTCGATCTGTGTGTCGATGTTGTGTAGTAGTAGATTTAGTTAGGTACCTATGACGAATTAATAGCCACCAAGCTGAGATAAACGGGATACCTAAGGACATTTTTTTGTTGTTGACTGACTGATACAGCACTGCTCAGGGAGCAACGACTGCTTTTCACTGCGGACTATTGGAGGGACCACGAAGGGTCTGAACAGCTACCTGCCAACCTGCAAAAGGGGCACCTCTATGGGTAGGTACGGACCTCGGTTATGGGCGTTGTTGGGACTACGCGGTGGCATTACGACGTTAGGTAGTGGGGATCGGTGAAAAGGGATAAGGACATAAATATGTATATTGACATAAACAACCATCATCAACCTAACCATAGTTGGACCTTATGTCCATGAACATAGAGTTCAACTATGCGTAGGTTGAACTGTCGCCGTGTGTACCTACTTAGCTACACACGGCGACACATCAAGTTACGCAAAACCAAAATAAGCTGGCCGCGCATTGGTCGAGTAATTTATATCTAACGTCGCACGGCCAGTTTATGTTTGTTTTGCCATTTTGCGTACCTTGATGTGTCGCCGTGTGTACGTTCACTGCAAACATTGATACGGACCCGGACACGGATTACGTCCTTAGATACGGACTTATAATGTGGGGCAATAGTACGAACGCAAACAAGGCATTTCTTGCACAAAAGAAATGTATACGGGCATTATGTGATGTAGCTCCAGATGTCTCATGCCGACCTCTCTTTAGATCTCTTAAGATACTCCCTCTTCCATGCTTATACATTTTTGAAATGGCTAAATTTGTGAAGCAACACCAGCACAAGTTCTTTAAACTCGGAAAAGATATTCGCGCAAATACAAGATATCCAAATGACATAGTCCTCAACGAAGTGCCTCATACTACACGGTTTCAAAAAAACTGTTATAGCATGTGCAAAACTGTTTATAACAAACTACCAGAGAATTTGAAGGATTTGCCATCACTAGATTTAAGACCGCTTTATGCAACTGGCTCTTAGATAATACATTCTATTCGGTAAAAGAATTTTTAACTAAGGATGACAATATAATAGTATGAATAAGTAATACCTATGTTAAATTATTGTAACATTCCATTAATTCAATCATTGCTTGTGTAATATTTGCATGCTGTTGTTAATGGCTGATCTAGGAGAGTCTCAATGTTTTACCTATTATCTGTAATACTGTACCCTAATCAAGAGCAAATAAAGATTACTTACTAAAGATTACTTACTATTGAAACAGTATTCAAGAATCACAAACGACTACAAAAGAGACTGACTTTTTATTAAAGGTATCGGGGAGCTATTTTTAGGGTTCCGTAGTCAAACAAGGAAACCTTATTCTTCATTCTGCCTGTCTGTCCGTCTGTCTGTATGCCCCACCTCGATTATCGCTCATTTTGCACGTATTGAATCCAAATTTGGATGACGACCGACAGATAACGGTAACCCAAAAATAAAAATTATGAGATATTTTTTTTTCGACACCACGAAAAGGGGGTTGGACAAAAAGTTTTTTTTAATAAAATTAATCGAGTGGCATGTCTTTGGATAGGTCTTGTCCAATGGAACAAAACTCCAACAATATAGAAACTAAATCGTTTAATGCTTCTGTCTCGAGATAGTACGTTCAAAGTTAAAAAAAATTGGCGTAAAACGGTCACCCAATAGACGTCTGCCGCAAAACAGACAGTAGGTTAAGTGACAAAGATACCGTAATTTTTTGTTTATATTGTATCTTGCTCTAGGGTAGGTCACTTTTTTTTTTCATTAATAATAATGAGCCTTCATTTCTTTTTAATCTCTAATCTAATACAGTTCAGCAAATCAATTCTATTGTGTTCTTCACTCTTCGTGATGATAACTTTGAGGAATTTATTGAGTATTTTCAATGATTTGATGCAATTTAAGAATGTTGGTCTTCTTGATGTTGCAATACCTACATAATCAATAAAAAATAATTATTATTACAATAACGATCCCATAGAACCTTGCCTCATTAGTCATTATTGTGATGGGGCGGTTTCATTTAAAAAAGTGCGGCCCTGAGCGGTCTACATCGGTCTACAATTCGGTATGTCAAGTTTTTTTTTGGAGGGCTGAATTGAAAACCATTTCAAGATAATTGTCTCAATAATCATATTTTCTATGTCAGAGATTTTAAAATGAAAGGATTACAGATATTTTTAATAAAATAACGTCGTTTTTCGGTCCGTGCAGTGACGTCACTGGCATACCTCTGAACTCCTTGGTAAACATAAAATCAACTTATAATAACCGGCCATTAAGAAAAAAAAATACTTTCACAATGTCAGAATTTGACATTTGATGTTGCCGTTCTTTTTCCAGCATAGAGTTAGAAAGAGGAGGCAGGTTTTAATTTTTTTAAATACAGCTGTATGTAGTTTTTCTCCATGGAGTTCGAATTATTTTCTCTCCACCATTTTTGCACTTAGAGATTAAAGATCAAAATAATTTTAAATATTAAATTTATATTGATAAACTCGATGAATCGCAATAAGAATGAAATAGGTATCTTAAAATTATGTCTTCTGTCCGTAAAAAATATAAAAATGAAGACAAAAAAAACTTGACATACCGAATTCGATGCTCTGATACCTAGCTTAACTTTATAAGTAGGTATAACTAACTAATAGAAAAACCATATTTTTTGTGAGCTGTGTGACAAATTAACGATCAATTAATCATTATTATTTATTTGTATTTGTATTTTATTCTCTGATTTGTTCCTTTACTTTATACTATGAGCTTGCTTCATGCCAAATTTAGTTAGGTTCTGGGTCAACGGGATCCGAAGTACCTGCCCTATAGGTTTTGATTTGTTTGCTAGGTAGTATCATTACAATATGGGACAAGATTACGATGAATTATTAGATATTCGAATTTTTTCCACCTACAAGGGAAAAAGCTATTGTAACGGAAGTGTTCTTGTTAGTTAAGTGTTTCTCGATTTTAAGGAGAATTTTTTATTTATGAATGGAATTATTATGCTTACAATATGAAAGAAGTTTTGATATTTTCAATTGGTAGTCGATATTCTTTTAACAAAATTTTCGCTAATATTGCGTTATTTATTGGAAGTGAACAGGTTTATTCCATTGGCAATACCAAAGGATCTCAATAGACAAACAGCCTTTTTATGGTTCCGTACTCAAACAACCTCCTCTGAACTAAGTGCATGGCTACGGAACCCTCTCATACCCGAGTCCGACACGCTCTTTGCCGATTTTTTTACCTTAAATGTGACAGGTTCTTTATATTACTATCTAGGTATACTATAATCAATATAGCTATATTTACCATAGACAAATTATACTCTAGCGATAGACAAGCTCGTTCAAACAAATAACATGTCACACAAAACAACACAAAATGACACATTGCGGTCTTTCATTGCCATAGTGACGAAGTGAACTCGGGAACATCAATCAGGTGCGTACACCTCATTCAAGTGGAACATGTTGCTTCTATGCAAGGGCAAGTCTATTGCTAGAGTTTAAGTCTATGCTATTTACCGAAAATCTTACCAACCGACCGAGTTTGTTGTACAAATAAAAACGAACATCGATGTATAAAGTCAATCAAAAATCAAAGTATCAATCTTGGAAAACGTCTCATTTCATCCATTTCCCATATTTTTTATTTAATTGGTCATTAATAATTAACCGTTCCGGTAAAATTCATTGAACGTGCCTATCGTAAATTATAATAGGTTAAGTAACATTAAAACGCTATTAAAATAAAAGTAGGTAGGTACCTACTTTATCAAGCATGCAAGGTTAAGGGCCTGTTTCACCACTTCCAATTAAGTTCTTGTTAGCTCAGTGCGTTCACACACGATGACGCACAGCAAAAGCAGCAGCAAAAGTCAGTCCGTCATTTGTGAAGCAAGGAGTTGTATGAAACCGCACTTAGAAGCACACACGGTCACGCACTGACGTGTGTGGTTCTATCGACTGACATCCCGCCGCTCCGTCAGTGCGTCATCGTGTGTGAACGCACGTTATCCGACAGCTCATTTGACAAATTCTTTACACAAAATATAACCAAAAGTTGTGAAACAGGCCCTAATTCTATTAAGTATTCAGTTCATTTTGGTGTGAACCACAGAGAAATCACACGCCCATGGTCTGAACTTCCCCTTGAGATATGTAACGTATTTAATGTTACATTACACCCTATTTATTATTCAATGGGAAATCGTAAATTTTCCTCCTACCACTTTTCTTTATTGCTACAATGAGGCTAGAATCGATATTATGTACCAGGAGTGCGATTTTTTAATCTCATTCGGTGAGCTCAGCAGTGTTAAATGTCAAAATTACTATGGAGATATGATTTGGAGAGATGTGATTTTTCAAAGTCAAATCATCAGTAGACAAATGCGTATCTCCATAGTAATTTTGACTTTTCCAACTGCTGAGCTCACCGAATGAGATTCAAAAATCGCACTCCTGGTCTATTTATTAGTTATTTATTACCCACTTCGTCGCGGGTGTGTTTGTGTCAAGTTGTGTATCGAAAGGTACTGAGATATACCTTCATACATATACGGCTTGCGGTTACGACAATAATCCCATTTGAGGTGGACCAAAACTTTTATTAAAGTATTTTTTTAAGAGGAAAGGTGGGTTCCGTTTAGTTACTCCATACAAACGTATTCCCCTGTTTCCTCCCTGGATAATGACACTAGAGCAAAATATGTATTACCATACAAACCTATGCTATGCTCTGCTATGTCCCTTTGTATTTTTTTTTCATAAATTAATTACAATAAGATCTAGGAAACTAACTAGGAACTAAACATCGAAAATGACGAAAAATTCTCAATTTTACCGCTGTGTGACATCTAGTAAGCAAATTTGACGAACATGAACAATAAAAGGAAAACATACAGACGAAATAGCCGAAGTCTTTCTCATTTATTGTTGAAAAAATCTGCTGTTGCATACATGAGTAGAGTAGTTTAGTATGGAACAGCTTTTTGCTCCGATCGGTTTGCTCCCAAAGTAAAAGTTGTTCAGTTTGATGGGTTACTATATTCTACCTCTGTATTACCTGTGCCTGTGATAAGTATAGGTACCTACAAATAAATAATGTTGATTGATTGATCGACTCTTAGTTTAAAAGGATATGCTAATGATATTAATTTAACCCTGTGTAACAGGTCAAAAACGAGAAAAATGTTATACTTAATAATAAGATACGACTTAATTTATTTAATGTTTTGTATTTATTTTCAAAAAACAAAAGTGACCTACCTTTACTTTATGATCCTTCATTGTGAAACTTATATAAGTACCTATCGATAAAAATAAAAACACTATTATATATTAAATTATTTAAAAAAACCGATTAAACGAGCACTCCGAATCACAGCTTTATGGAAATTAAAGTGTAGCGACGGCTTCTACTTGATTTAAATCAGATTATCTTGAGAATTCTCCGAAACAGAACTCATGCTTCTACAAAATAAATGCGAAAATGTCTTAATCCGAGAGACTTCTTAGAACGAATTGCGTTTGTCTACGGCTTTGAACCAATCTTTCGGTCTGTAGTAGGTATCCATGTAAACCACTGAAGTGGTAATGATAGATAATAGTATGTACAGGTGTTAGGGTAAACAGTTGCATTAGGTAGGTACTTTAAGGGGTGATTGCACCCATGATACTGAACAACATTTCCTAAGAAAGCTAAATAACCAAATAAAATTTGGTTTTTCCATACTAAATTAAATTAGCTGATCGAACGTTTTATGAAAAGATTTTTTTTGCGAATTTCCTTTACTGTTGGTACTACTTTGGGAAAGTTGTTCAGTGTAATAACTAATGACTAATGACGGATGAACGGCCACTCCTTGCCCCTCTCTGACTTCAGATACCTCACCTCACCTCACACTTTCTAGGGACATTTTAGGGGGGGGCCGAGCTAGGGAATGCCATCAGGCGCATAGTAAGTATTCTTCTCCCCTCCGGACGGAAAGCGTCAATTTTTGTCCCGCTGCGCTAAACGAAGTTGCCGCTTTCCACCTCCGTCGACGAGAAAAATAGTATACTAACCTAGGGCAGTAAATAAGAAAGCATCAGATCACATGTTTGTTGTTACATGACATCTGAGGCCTTTCTTACTTTCCTGCCCTAGGTGTAATCTACTATAACTACATAAGTATAATTTATGTTATTTTTATATTTTCATTAAAAATTATATTTTCATTAAAAAAAACCGTTGGTAAAAAACGCTAAATTCACATTTTCAGTAATTCTTTAGCTAGATTTATAAGTATTTTAAATAACAGAATTGTTGTTGATGTTGTTCAGTTTGATGGTCTGAAGCACCCCCTTAAGTATTTCTAGGTTGTCTTGTTACACCCCGTATACCACAGAGCCAGACCTGTAACACCTGTAATACAAAACGTGGTCACAAACGCAAAGCCGGAATTAAAATAAACCGATATCAACTGAACAAATTGGTATGGTATCTTCACGCATGACAGAAAAATAAAACCATTGGTACACAAATAGGCGGTGTTATAGGTTTACGTTAGTTACATATTCTTTACTATAGTATAGAGGTCTATCTACAAGTTTAACCAACCAATGTTGGTTAATTGATACTATTGTTTAGAATAGGTATCTTTAAGGCATTTGTAGTAGGTACTTATAGATTAAGGTTATAAAGGTTTTCTTGATTGAGGAATCTTAAATATTGTAATGAGGGTGCATGAAGCTGAACAGTAAAATAACTCTTAAATGCATTTTTTAACTATAGGTAAGCGGTTAAACAGTGACATGACAGCGTTGTGTTAGGTAATGAAATTAATGTAGAACTAGAATAGAATAAAGACTTTAGAATATTAGACTTGTGTTTTTAATTTGTACCTTTTATTTTTAGCAATGTCAAAAAAGAATCGTCGGATTTTACATTTATTCAGTTGATAAATAGTAATGAGTACTAAAACTACTTAATAAACAACTAGTTACTTACTTTGGTTGTTTCGTGCTAAACAATATAGGTAATCATAACATAAAGATAGAAATAGAAAGGATTTTAACTTAATAATATTTTAACAAAATAATGTAGTAGGTATTTCCTTAAAACTAGTGACGTCACTCGTTGACTCGTTAATACCCACCTAAACTTTATGATAAACTTAGGTATGCAATAACTGGCCATTTAGAAAAACATACCTATAGGCACGGACCTGAAAAAAAGACGGACGTAATCTCGTATAATCACGAGTGATTATACGAGATTTATTATTAAGTTAAAATCCTTTCTATTTCTATCGTTATGTTATGATTACCTATATTGTTTAGCACGAAACAACCAAAGTAAGTAACTAGTTGTTTATTAAGTAGTTTTAGTACTCATTACTATTTATCAACTAAATAAATGTAAAATCCGACGATTCTTTTTTGAAATTGCTAAAAATAAAAGGTACAAATTAAAAACACAAGTCTAATATTCTAAAGTCTTTATTCTATTCTAGTTCTACATTAATTTCATTACCTAACACAACGCTGTCATGTCACTGTTTAACCGCTTACCTATAGTTAAAAAATGCATTTAAGAGTTATTTTACTGTTCAGCTTCATGCACCCTCATTACAATATTTAAGATTCCTCAATCAAGAAAACCTTTATAACCTTAATCTATAAGTACCTACTAAAAATGCCTTAAAGATACCTATTCTAAACAATAGTTACCACTTTTAAAGTTTTTTTAGGTCTTCACTTAAGTGGAATGTTTAGATCCTCTACGAGTATACACCTACCCAAGTACTATAAAAAATAGCTTTTAGGCTTTTGTAGTAAGTTCGAGTAGGACTTTTACCATTTTGGGTTTTATATAACTATGCTTATGCTTATACTATTGAGAAATCTTTAATGCGATAATCTGATAAGGGCGCCATTGAACTGCAAAAGGACTCTTAAGTTGACGCAGTTTCTGAAATAAATGGTACCTATATAGGTAAGCAGTGCCGGATTAACCATAGAGGCAAAGTAGGCACAAGCCTATGGGCCCACCGCCGCCTAGGGGCCCCGTGGCTCGTGAGAAAAAAAATTCAAAGTACCTAGTTTTAATTTGAAGCTTTCGTTTTCGTACTTAAATTGAATAAAAAATTAAGAAAAGATTAAAAAAACTTTTTTGACTGCACTCTTCTAATTGGGCCATTAATTGATTTAAAAAACCGAAGTTTCAGCTTCTTATATCTAAAAATCTCCGAGATAAACGAGTGTTACAGACGGACGGACGGACAGACACCGAGGTGATTCAATAGGTGTTCCGTTTTGCCAATTTCGTTATGGATTCCTCCGCCGACTAGAGTGCGAAAAAGACAATTGGAACTCAAACTGATTTTATCTACAAAAAAATGGACGAAATCGACATTTCGTATTCCCCTGTTTCCTCCTCCAAAACTAAACCGATTCAAAAATAATATGAGAAAGACTTTGGATATGTCTGTATGTTTTTCTGTTACGCCCATGGGCAGAGGCGCCCCGAGACTTGCATTGCCTAGGGGCCTCTGCATGGCTTAATCCGGCCCTGTAGGTAAGCCATTCATTCATTATTAATTTTTGAAGCACACTTCAACACAAAACAGAAACATCTTTGTAAAATTTGAGAATATCGGTACCTATTGTTTTTGTAAATTTTTTGATTCGTGTGTCATTGTTAACCTCTCGTATGTGGTAATTCCAGACACAAAAGAATTGTTATTGTCTCTGTCACGGATCCGTGACAAACAAAGACGATGGGTTAAAAGCCTCTTTCATTATGCTGCCTATCTATTTTGAAGTACATTGCTCCTCCGTGAGTGTGTTATGGCATAAGAATAGTTAAAACTGTATATGAAACTCTGCGCGGGACGCGTTCAAGGTCACGTTATTAGCCTACCGCGCGCTAGACGCTAAGCGTCTAAGTCAGTCGGGGGGGGCTGAGACGGCCGTTGAAATTATAAAGTTTTCGTACCACTTGCTCAAAAAAGTGACATTCTGTGCCACAAAAAGCGAACATAACAATAGTCATTTTTAATCTATTAAAAACAGGGAAAGAAAATTGTACTTACCGAATTTCATTCATTCTCTAGGGGAGAATGTGATTTTTTGGAACTGAACTACATCTGTGTTTACACCATTAAGTTTGTATAAGGTCTAACAAAATTAGGTGAAACTATTTTAAGGGGATGATCAGACCATCGAACTGAACAACTTTCTCTAGAAGACCAATATCGAAATCAGGAAAAAAAATCTGCCGTCCCATACATTTAGGTTGAGTAGGTTTGTATGGAACAGCTGATTTTTTTTCGCGATATCGATATTGGTCCCATAGAGAAAGTTGTTCAGTTTGATGGTCTGAACATCCCCTTAGAATAGTTTCAGCTAATTTTGTTAGACGTTATATGAAGCATTATACATCTTTTTGAAAAAGGAATACGCATTTAAGTAGGCAATTTTTGGACGGGACGCAATACTCAAGGCTATTGATAATAAAAAAAAACATGGCTGATCGCTTAGATTATCAAGATAGACAGTCAACGCTACGAAAGCGTCGAAAAAAATAGGAACCAGGACCTACATATACACGCACACATACATATTTTGTATGGCGCCTCACGCACACCAACCTAAGAAAGTTAGCCCCTTTTTAACCGACTTCAACAAAAGGAGGAGGTTCTCAATTCGACCCGTATGTTTTTTTTTTTTGTATGTTTGTTACGCGATTACACCGCCAATTGGGAATTGATTATGATGATTCTTATTTTGTTTGGTAGGTCATAATTCCGAGGTGGTCCCATGAAATTGATTCAGCGCTTGTTGAAAAAATCTGCAAAATAACAAATATGTACACAGATCACGGACTTGAAAAAAATACGGACGTAATGTTACACTAGAAAGATGTGAAGTGTAAACGCGTATGAGATAGCGATAGTCATAAAATCCTATACAATTTGTATGAAGCTAGATGTCTGCCTCCGGAGTCAGACAGCCATCGTCAAACAAAAAAGTGGTTACGTCGATAAGGACAGCAATAAGTAGCGATCTCCTTTTTTAACTAGAGCGAATTTGCTATGTGCATCTCTTACTGAGTGAGTATGACACGACACGTGCTTCTTTCTAGTACTTACCTTCTCTTTCTACGACGCAAACACAATATAATACATGGGTGCTTCACTTATATAATAAAAGGATATTACGTCCGTCGTTTTTTCAGGTCCGTGACACAGATGACATTTTTGTTTGTCGATTCTCTTCAGGAGTGCGATTTTTAAACATCACACGTTCAAGGCAGCGGTAGAAAATGACAAAATTACTATGGAGATTATGCATATTTCGTCTTTCTACTGCTAATTCGAACTAGTAATTTTTTGGCTTGGCTTGGCTTGACACCGAGTCCGATAAGACAAATTAATGTTCTTATAGATTCGAATGCAAAAATCAACGACTGTAAAATTATTATTTTTACCTTTTTAGTTTTGAAGTCGGTTTTAATTTTTTGTAAAATTTTTTTTATGTTTTATACGGAACAAGTGTGAGGCTCATTCTAGACATACTTTTTCTAAGGCTGATCGATTATTTTATTATAAAATACAATAATTTATGTGTCAAGATATTTTATTATGCAGTTATGATTGAAATAAAATTACGAAAACCGACGAGGCCGTATTATGAGCTTGATACCTTTGCAAACAAAAATGTAACTCTCTCTATCAATAATTGGACCAATGTTACGAATGTTAACTTTTACTTTTAATTGTCATTATTTTTAATAAATGCTTATCTCATATTATAATTGTGTTAATTTTTTCGCAAATGGTACGAAAAGTCGAGTATTTTCCTCGGTGATAAAGCTGTCTTAGTCTTGGGTGAACTTAAATCCCTCGCTACACTCAGGACTCGTCTGAAATCCCTCGCTTCGCTCGTGATTTAAGTTTTTAACACCCTCGCTACGCTCGGGAGTAAACCTCGAGTCCTTCATCACGCTCGCGATTTAAATATTCACCCGCGACAGAAGACACTGCTTTATACCCTTGGTTAATAATCTACTAAGTATTTCATAATGCCTAGTTATTGCAGTGTGTTTGGGTGTAAAAACAGTTCGAAAACAATGCCACATCTATGTTTTTTTAATCTCCCTAAAGACGAAGACAGGTAAGTAAGTAGAGATCTTTCCATTCAGTAATATTTTTTGTTACTTATACCTTACTTCATTCCAAACAAGGAAGACGAGATTTTCCGATTCCTATTTTGCAATAATACTTATTTCTGTAATTCAAAATAACCTTAAAATTTCGTTAGTTCTTTTTTTGTTAGCTTTTGCGTGTTGAATGAAAATGTTCACGATTATATCGAATATCTTGTTGGTAAAATTGTGGTAAAATTCCGGATCTCCCCTATGCTTCGCAAATAAAACGTGATCTACACAAAGTCATCTTTACGAGGTGTGAATCAACCGACATTATCAAGTTATCACGATCCAGACGATAGAATAATTCAATCATTATCAAGCATGCATTGCTGTCATAGCATTATTTGACTTCAGAAAGTCAACCTCTTACACTGTACGACGTGTTCGCCTAACGCTACGCCGCCGCCGCCGCGCCGCCACGCCGCAGCCGCATTCAGGCATCTCTTCTTGCTTTGCTTGGGGCCAAGTCCAAATAGTCTCATGCATAGGTAGAATGGCACCATGATATAGCGCTATCACACCTTCGTTCGCTCTCTTTCTATTTGCGCGCGAACGAACGAGATAAAAGACGTGATCATGCCGTATCACGTGTAGCATGCTCCCAATATAGAAGGTAGAGATTAGGCGGTGACCCCGACTCTTTATAAATTTTTCATAAATACCTGGAGCTTTTTGAAAGTTTCACGTAGCAATTGAGGGAGAAAAGTAATAGAGGTCGGAACGTGTTTTGTCATAAGTATATTCAATAAGCACATAGCAAATTTTCTCTAGTTAAAAAAGGAGATCGTTACCTTATTGCTATGATTATCGACGTAGGTAACCCACTTTTTGATGCCTGATACAATGTATCTTCATAATAAATCGGCCACCTGACTGAATGTCTCTACCTATAAATTGTATAGGTTTCGCTATCTCATACGCGGTTACGGACATTCTGTCTAACAGAGTAAGCGAAAAAAAAATCTTGGTCAATGAGCATAGCAAATCAATCAACAGCAACAACGATCAGCAGTAAAAAATGTCAAATTTACTATGGAGAATATTTGTATCATTCGATCATGATTTTGAAATTGTGACTTTCAAAAATCGTACTCAAGAGCGAATGTAGCAAATCCAGTGTCTTCACCGATTTTGATGTTCCTAAGAGTGTAAGAGTTTTACCACCGGAATATTTGTCAAAGACCACACTCGTGGTTACGATGGCGGCCGAAGCGTGTCTGACAGTGGTTCTCCATCTGGCCAGCTTTGGAACCCAAATGTTCGGCTTTTGCAACCTTGGACCTTACGGACAAATCTCCTGGCATATGTAGGCAGAATATCATACGTTTATTTGATGTTAACTCTCTGTACTGTAATTTATGATGTTGACTCGAAGCGGTTACGGTGGATGATGTAGGTAGGTCATTACATTATGTTTGTGTTTGCACTTGGTTTGCACTTATTTATTAATATTGTAGATAGATATATCTCAGACGTATTTGTTTTACTTGCATGGATAATTGCTGTTTGAAAAGATTACGATTAACAATAGTAAGTAATAACCTACCTTTATAAATTTCTGCGCAATTATAAATGAGATAAAGCATGTGCGCCATCCTCCATCATAGTAGGTACATTACCATAAAGAAATCGGTACTCACTTACAAATAGATTTTCATTTCATAGGTACTAGTGTATCAACGATAATCTAAGGAAGGTATCAACATTGTATGGGCATGAGAATATTTCGTTATTATATGGTATGGGGTACCGACGCGACGCTACGATCGAACAGCGCCTCTTCTGTCCGCAAATCCAATATCATCACTATTTCATAAAAGTGGATGTTCTGAGGTTTCAGAATATCTCTGACTACCCCCTACTACGACTACTCGGGGAATATAGTCGTGAGCATAATATATGCTATGCTTATGCTTATTTCATTTTTTTTTTTTTTTTTTTTATTAACCTATTTCGTCCCATTGTTGGGCAAAGGTCTCCCCCAAACTTTTCCAGCCTTCTCTATACCGTGCCATCAGTTGCCATTCTGCTTCGTGGGCATCCAGGTCGTCGCGCCATCTTTTTCTTGGGCTTATTTCATAAAAGTGAAAATACTATACTTAGACGAAATGCAATACTATCTATACCTACTTATCGGACACCAAAGCGACTCTGCCTGCTATCGATTAACTAGGTAGGTATATCGGGTGGTATTTTTACTGGTGTAGGTCTGATACTATTGAAATACTTATACCACTAGTTTTTAATTAGTACCGAAACTTTACAGGTGTATTCAGAATTTCAGACCATGAATCTGAACAGCTTTCCCAAATGAAATATCTTACTTACTTACATTAAAAATATCGCTAATGGAGGAAAGGAAAAAGAATTTTTAAACAGCTCATCAATTTTATTTATCGAATACTAAATGTGAAATAAAAAAACAATGTCTATTTGTACATTTTTTACACATTTTGGTGTTGAAGTAAAGTTTATTGTATTGAACTTTCCATACCTAACATATTTATTAACGTAAAAAAAACAATTAATACCTATTTTCTCTTAACCAAACGCTACTGGAGAGATTTTTTTTAATTTCACTCATTCTAATAGAGTTCTAATAGGTAAAGAAAGAAAAAAACTTTATGGAGTTTATACATAATTGGTATAACAAATATCTAAGTACATAGGTAAGTAGGTACGTAGTATAGTAATTAATTGAAGAAAAAAAAAATACATGCCTCGTTTTATATAGAAAATGTTTGTGGTGATGTGAAAATAAATTATGTACATGTCATTTAATACTAAACAAACGTTTGATATAAGTAGGTATAGGTACAGTAAACAAAAAACTTATTTACAGCTTACTTTATAATTTGTAAGTTGCTTCATGAATTTGTAAGAAGGCTACACAAAATTGAGCACTGAAGTAAAGATATAGATTTATAACAATGACTTCGACCATATCAATGAAAATTCACTCGGAATTTCCATTATGCTTCATGATTTAGCCACAATAAACAAGAACCTTCGAGATCGTCAGATTTTGGTCAGTGCTACACACAACCCATACAGGGCGTAATCTTAAAACGTTACATTACACTTTAAGGAAATGCTTGCACAATCCAACTGAACTTCTTTTCAGTATGGGACTTAATGGGACCAACATTGGAATCACAAAAATCTGCTGTTCAAACCAAATTGAATCGCTGATGTATTTTTTTCGTGTTTTCAAAATATAACGCATTGAAGTTTACACTCTGTTTCAGTTCAGGATTTGATCAAATAATATAGGTAGGTAGGTAGGTACATATTATACAGGGTGTTTCATAAGTAACAATAAATTTTTAAAACTCTTAAGGGGGTTGTTTAGACCGTCAAACTGAACAACTTTGTCTATGGGACCAACATCGAAATCGCGAAAAAAATAATTTTATATCCCATACATATTTTAGCTCTAGTCGATTTGTAGAGTATAGAACATAATTTTTTTTTTCGCGATTTCGATATTGGTCCCATAGTGAAAGTTGTTCAGTTTGATGGTCTACACCACCCCCTTAAAGGTTTATTTATATTTTTGTAACACCTTGTATATCTAGAATTCAATCAAATAATATAGGTACATATTATTATCTAGAAAGTTAAGTACCTAAGTGGACAAGTTTAAAATCAATCTTAATAAATCTTAGAAAATATAAAAATGCTATCATTGGCAGCGCTTTAAATTTTAACGAAATGTTGTGTTGGTTATAACAACCTACCCTACCCTACCTATAGGTAGGTAAAGTAAGGTACATCATATCTACTTATGTACCTACTAAATATTTTTTAAGACTCATCTTTGACAATAATTATTGATTATTATAAGTTTTGAGGTTCAACAAAATTAAGTTAGACTGTTTAGGTAAATCAGAATAGAGAAGACCAGGGCTGGTTCTAACAGGAGGGATACGATTTCATCATCATAGGCCTTAATATCTGTTGCAGATGATTTAAGCAGTATTATAGGAAAAGCACTTTTTTCATGACTGTAAAGTCCTATACGAGAGCGGCACACACAAGCCCTTAGCCTCAACAACAGCCTTATACATTTATGATAAGGTATAACAAAATTAGCTGAAACTATTTTAAGGGGATGATCAGACAATCAAACTGAACAACTTTCTCTATGAGACCAATATCAAAATCGCGAAACAAAATCAGCTGTCCCATACATTTCAGTCGAGTTATGTTTGCAGTTTTGAATGGGACATCTGTATTTTTTTCGCGATTTCGATATAGGTCCTATAGAGAAAGTTGTTCAGTTTGATGGTCTAAACCACCCCCTTAAATGTTTATTTGTATTTTTGTAACACCTTGTATACAGGGTGTTTCATAAGTAAGAATAAATTTTTATAACTCTTAAGGGGGTTGGTTTAGACCGTCAAACTGAACAACTTTCTCTATGGGACCAACATCAAAATCGCGAAAAAAAAATTGATATCCCATACATATTTTAGCTCTAGTCGATTTGTAGAGTATGGAACATAATTTTTTTTTTCGCGATTTCGATATTGGTCCCATAGTGAAAGTTGTTCAGTTTGATGGTCTAAACCACCCCCTTAAATGTTTATTTGTGTTTTTGTAACACCTTGTATAGGTAGCCTACCTATACGATTCCTGTATTAATAGAATTAGGATCGCAGCAATCGTGGCTGTAGACTTAATATTTTGCGCCTTTCTGCACTGGTAGCATGCAGCACGTGATACGGCTGTATAACGTCTTTTATCTCGTTCGTTCGCACGCAAATAGAAAGAGAGCGAAGGTGTGATAGCGCTGTATCACTGCGGCATGCTAGCTATGCTGGTTAGATCAATGTTGACGTCTTAGAAAAAGTATATGTCTAGAATGAGCCTCACACTTGTTCCGTATAAAACAAAAGGGGCTAACTTTCTTAGGTTGGTGTGCGTGAGGCGCCATACTAATTATGTATGTGTGCGTGTATATGTAAGTATAGGGTTTTGGGACCAGTACTGGTTCCTATTTTTTTCGACGCATTCGTAGCTTTGACTGTCTATCTTGATAATCTAAGGTTGACGTTTAATTTAGGCTCTAGATTCAATTTATCAAAGGGATCAATAATCAAAGTAATCTTCTGATTTGATTTCATTAAAACCTAATCAACTTTGAACCTAGGTAGGTAATAGATACTTTTGGTGAATCTCTTGTATTCAAATCTTAGAAAAAGTGACGACACACAACACAATGAAAGAGTATACGTTAAAATAGAGTAAAGGCACACATGTAAACGTATCCGAAGAAAGTTGATTAATTAAATGTTTAGATACAAGTTATTAGATATGGGTATAATGACTCATTTACACTAGTCCGGACGATGCCGACTAGGTATACAGGGTGTAAGCAAAAGTATCACTAATCTTTAAATACTCTACCCATCAGACTGAACAATGTTTACTACGGGAGAAAACTTGTCAGATGTTGCCTTCTCGACTCAAACGTATGGAACAGCTGTTTTTTTTTTGTTCTGACTGGTTTGCTCCCATAGTAAACGTTGTTCAGTTTTATGGGTAGAGTATGACGTTTGAAACATATATTAGGCTACAAAAGTCATTTGTTAAAAGGATTGTGATTCTAGCAGTCTTTACAAATAGCGAGAACGTTTTTGCACTCCTAAAATATTATTGTTACCTACCTATGTTAAATAACCGGTAGGGCAACTGTGTACGAAGTATTGTGTCGCAGAATCGCTAAGAACTGTCAAAAAAACACCATGCTGATTCGATACCGGTTGAATCAGGTAGTTCAGGTTGTTCAAAATAAGACCCCAAGGTACATAAGTTTAGATTTTTTCGAATTTCGTTATAGGTAGGTTTGTAGATTACCATTTGTACAGGTTGTTATGGTCAACAGTTGCATTACTTTAATGGGTGATTGTACCCATGATACTGAACAACTTTCCGCAAGGAACAAAGAGAAACTTGCTACAAAAATGTTTGACTTTTCATACAAGCTTTCGATCAGCTGATTGCATTTAGTATGGAAATTCCTGTGAAATTATTTTGCTAGTTTTCTATAGGTTTCTTAGGGAAAGTTGTTCAGTATCATGGGTACCTACAATCATCCCTTAAAGTACCTAAAACGATGATGTCAAAATCATTTGTTTGAAGTCAATCACAAAAATGAAGAGACTTTGTCTTACCGAATCGTTTTTTTATTTTCGCAAACCATTTTTATAAGATTTATTGGCAATGTGACTGAATGTAAATGAGCCATGAATATAATACATAGGTAAGTACTTACCTAAGTATACCTAAATATAAATAACTTGACGTCGATATAGGTTCAAGAAACATACATGCAATGGTATATTCAACGCAAGCTACGTTTTATAGTATCCTATATTCCTATCCTAGCCGCATATTTGAAAAAAGTATTTCGGACAAACAAGGACACAACTTTTTTTAGAAAACAGTCTATTTTGTCTTTACCAGATCGATTTATTTGATAAGACTGTCTGTGTTAAGATTTGACTGTGAAATTAAAGAGGGGTAAGTAAGTATACCTGCTGCATAATCAATTAGTTCGCAATGTCGTCTACGAAATTTTAATCAAACCGGTTTAAATTGGAATGTTGTTTGTTGTCATACAACGAAAAAACCTTGAACTTGAAAAGTACTTACAAAAAACCTTTACATCACAGCACAAAACAGTATTATTGCTCGGATAATCTTTCCATTTTACGCAGAATTTACTCGAGACACTCTAAAAAAGGCTATTGTATTATTTGACTACGTGATATTGGAAATAGTTCTTATCGACTATTAACTTTTTTTCGTCTCTAGAAGAAAATCGATTTTCTTGTCTATTTTGTAAACATGTTTAAAAGTATTTTAAATCTTATTATTAGTAGACTAAGGAAGACAGTCTAAGCTGTAGAGAGTTTTCACTGTTATTGTATTGCTTATTGTTTGCATTTATGTGCGTTATTAAATACATAAACATAATTAAACCAGGCCTAAGGCGCTGTTTTAACAATACACAGCTTTACAGAATTAGAGGCGTTCCAAAAAACCGATTATACTAAGAGGAATTGATTATAATCATGAGGCCGCGGTTCGATTCCTGGCCTGTACCACTAAGTTCTTCGGAATTTATGTACGGTTGTATTTATCATTTACTAGCTCGACGGTGAAGGAAAACATCGTGAGGAAACCTGCATTCCCGAGAATGGAAAGAAAATACCATAAGTTCGAAGGTATGCGTAAATATGGGTGAGCTTGGGGTGAACACAATAGACCAGCGATGGTCGCAGTGTTACATAACGACCCTTGTTTGCAATAGCCCAACCACAAATCAAGAGGAATTAATATCTGTTCGTGCTTCTGACTCTTCTGATAGGGTTAGAATTTCTCTAAACTTTAGACAACAGAAATAAAAATCGAGATCCTCCTTACTTTAGAATCGGTCTAAAGTAAAGTAAGGTCAAACATGTTTGCGTGTGGCTGATAAGGAGTGTAAGCATGTTGCTGATTGGGATCCTGTTTATTAATTATTATGTTTAACTTTTGACGAAGCGTGTTGCAGATGCAGGTATGTCGCCTTTTTTGACGAAGCGTGTTGCAGATTTGAAGTATGTATGTATATTCTTATAAATTTAATTATTTTTGAATAAATTGAAAATGTTTTCAATGTAGATAGTACAATGGGTTTTAAAGAACGCCTTCTATTAGGTAACATTCTGGAAAATATTAAAAGACAATACAATACATCGAGTAAAGAATTTTTCAGAATACAGAAGCTAGTCAAAACGCAAATATAGGTAAATATGTCTAGCTACATTTAAATGCTTATTATATACTTTGTTAATAGTTAAATGTATTATACAATTAGAATTCTGTAACTTCTAACAATGTCTCTCTTAGGAGTAGGTAACATTAATCACGCTCAAAATTTTTCTTCAACAATATTCAGGCTTGCTTGACCAATAAGCTCATAATTTGAGATGTGGTTCTCCTGATCTATCTAATGGAAAATATTTACGATAACATCCAATTAGCTAACAATTTTCTTTCTTTGCTAATATTCTAGTATACCACAAATACTTTATAAGTGGATATTACTGAAATTAACTGAAGTGGTTTAATTTGTCTTTAGTGGTGACGCGTTTAGTTGCCAACGAAATGTACAGATAATTAAAATTAATTATTATTATGTCATGCCGAACAGGGTACCTTCACACGGCGTCACATCAACCTTTATCAGTGGCGGATACAGATGGGGGACGCGGGGGGCGCGCGCCCCCCGTGCCGTCCCTGACCATACAATGCCCACGGGATAGAACAACGGCTGCCAAAGCCAACATTCTCCTTGGAGCTCTCTCTAATTGCAAGTTTATTATCACGCTATTTCTTATATTCTTAAACTTTGCATGTGACTTGTGTTTTTATTACGATAAAATCAAGCTCTAGATAACTTTAGCGCCCCCCCTTGAGTTTTTTCTGTATCCGCCACTGACCTTTATAGAACCAAAATAAGCAGGCCGCGCGGGGTTATAGGTACTATACGTTATGCAACCTACGTGCGGCCAGCTTATATTGGTTTTGTACCTATAGGTTGATGTATCGCCGTGTGTAGGTACCTATTCTTCTCATACCAAAAAAAAAAAAGTAGACAACCAGATACACCAGTCGGATAAACCAGTTATTTGTTTATAGAAATGACGATATAAATTAAATAACCATTTATTTCGGACAACATCCATAACAGTTGAATGGCGTAAGTAAAACGACAACTCGAAATATCTAAACAACGACAAGGCAAGCTATACTCGTTATACCATCTCTGTCGTGTCGGCATCGTAATGAATACGACATTTATGTGACACTTCATGTTCGTCTGTTTCACATTGTATAGGTACTTCCGATATTACTCGAACAAATTAAATTAAAGATTTAAAATTTCAGGTGGCGAGCGTGATTTGAACTCGGAATATGTAGTACTAGATACTTTCTTAGACTGTGCCTGTGCCCGCAACATGATTAAGTGCGTTCACACACGATGACGCACTGACGGAGCAGCAAACGTCAGTCCGTCAGTTGTGAAGCAAGGAGTTGTATGAAACCGCACGTAGAAGCACACACGGTGACGCATTGACGAACAAGAACTTTAGGTTCAATTTGTCTGGGTTCTATGGACTGACATCTGCCGCCCCGTCAGTGCGTCAATGTAAACACCCGAGCTATTGCACATCACACAAGACACTGAAATTCTTCAATCTTTTCATCTTCATCATGACTACCTACCAAACAGTCAACTGTTCTAACGTATTCCATATGTTGATGATATGCTAGACAACAAAAATAATGAGCTAGTCATATTGCCGAAGAACTGACATCCGATGGGGTTAGACTGGTAAGTATAGATCGAGCGACGACCTGAGACAGATAGCGGGGAGCGACTGGAAGAGACAGACCGAAGATAGTTATTTGGCGAGCCTTGAAAGATGCCTTTAATCAACAGTGGACTATTGATATAGCCCATTGAACTCAATCCTCCTTTCCCCTACTAAGACTAAATCTGCGATGGAACTTAAACCCTTTCTTCTTCTCCGGTTTATCATCTGACTTCCCATCGGTCAGGTTATCAGCGCTTTTGGCAACTTGGACACTTTTCCTTCTGTTCTTCATTGATTTCACCAGCCTGTAGAACTTTCCTCTCTTCTTTGTCGGGTCTGTACTTGGTTCTGCTTCTTCTTCTACTTCTACGCTGAACTCTGACGATATGTCTCCTAGGTCTTCGACGCTATGGCTCTCTATTTGTTTGGGTTGGGGCACGACTAGCTTTGCTTTGGATGTGACTGGTTTTTGTACTTCGGGGGGTGGTGGAGCGTCGGGGTCTACGCACTGAAAGTAAAAAAAGGCAATTAAATTGACTGTCTTTGGTACAATGTCATGTTAAGATGGCATTTGGAACCGTCTCTTTACGTAAAATGGGCTTCCTTGCATCCGTCTCACATTAGAAACTCGTAAGGTTTTAAGCATTTTTCCTTGCTATTAGCTTTTACAAAAACTGCTCAAGGTTAGCCTCAAGTAGATTAGCTTTAGATGACATAGGTGTGGAAAGAGAAATCCTTCTCTTTCCACACCTATATTATCTAAAGCTAATCTACTTGTGTATTTTGGAGCCTTTTACATGAAGCGATTGTACCTTGTCTATGCTTTCTATAAATACACGAGTTAATATGATGTTGATGTACCTAGATTTGAAAATATTTAATAATGAATTATTGGAGAATGTTGGCCCTCTTTACCTAGTATCATGCCGTCCACTGCTGGGCAAAGGCAAATTATGTGAGCCGTTCATATTATCAATATAGATGACTGATTAGATTAGAGATAGATAAGACTGATAAGTCAGTTATTCAAATCAAACTTAATTAACGGTTAATCATTTAAAATCAATAACTACGGTAATACATACTTAGATTAGACTTCAACGTTTGCTGGTATTAGTGATTTATATCGTACATCAATCACAAGTACTTAAATTAGACACATATTAAATTAATGTGAAATTAAATACAAATAATTAAGTAAGTAAGTAAGTATAACAAATAAGTCAAGAAGGTGATTGGTTAAATTGATAAAAAACAAAAAACTGAATTCGACGATAAAATAACTTCAGTGAAGGGAGGGTTACGAATTCACGATACACAATCAATAATAAATATAAGAAGGCTTAGGGCGAAACAAAATTGCTTGGAATTCACAAATACCCAACAAGTTAGGAAGTTTTCAAAGAAACCGTCTTCGCGGTCGTAATTAGATTTCTGGGAGATCTTTGCGTTGGTATTTATCGATGCTTATTGGAACAAAGTTGGCTAAAAAGAAAATTGTTTGGTTTCTTTCAATTTGTGTTGCGTAGCTAGGGGGCTTAGAAATTTTAGATTTGATTAAATTTCTGTCTATAAAGAAATAAACTAAATGTTGTTAGGAATCCAACAACTAAAGCATTCCACAGAAATAAAATCGTTGACTTACTAGGTAGGTATTTTTTCTAAAGAGATAATAGTAACTGAACACCTTTCACATCGGAGCCAACCAACGGAGACCTCTCAAAACTTCATCATGAAACAAATATTTCCCGCCAGAGCGATTCGTATGCAATGATTATCGTAAAAGACCTGAACCTCGACTTACGTCAGCCAAGGAGATCCTGTAGGAAGGAACTTGTTCAGGATGTCTCCAGGGCTTGAAATAAGGTGAGTCCGTGAGCGCCTTCCAGCCGGGGTAGCGACGTGCTGCCGCGTGCAGCTGCTGCACCAGCCTGGGTGCCAGCTGTGCTGTGACCCTGTCAACACAGACACATTGATTTGTAAGGGGTGGAAACTACTGTGTCCAGGGTTATTTAAAATACATTGCATAATTTCCTGTCATTTTATGCTTTAGAAATCTTCTATCGATTAGAAGGCGTTAGTTTGTATATAATAGTAGGTAATCAAAGAAACATCCGACATCTGTAGCTATTTTGTAACTTTATGATTATAGGTATCGGTAATGAATTTTCCTTTATTGGCTATACTGGATTTTTTTAAAGTAAATTGTGTGTTTCTCCGATTACCATAATCTACTTATATAAAAAAACACAATATAGTTGAATACCGATCAAATCGGGTAGTTACAGAATTAGCAACCACTGCCTATGTCATCCTATAAACATCATTTCAATCATCTAAATAGCCGAAAGCCAAACACAAAAACACCAAAAATTTTGTATCAAACATTATTATCCAATCGACAATCAATTATTTTTGTATATTTTGTATACTTAATAATATTGCAAATGCGCGATGAATCTGGAATCTCTTTATTTATTTTTATAAAAACGATTAAAAGCAGTGCGTACGTGTTAACCAGCTACACGCCGGAAGAGCACCTCGGGGGTCAGTCCTGGAGACGTATCACAGCCAGCTGCCGGTGCCTGTACCTGTTCTCACCACGAAGCAGTGCTTACCTGTTAACCAGCCACGCAGGGAGAGCACCTCGGGGGTCAGACCTGGAGACGTATCCCAGCCAGCTGCCGATTCCTGTACCTATTCTCACCACGAAACAGTGCGTGTCTGCTAACCAGCCACGCAGGAAGAGCACCTCGGGGGTCAGACCTGGAGACGTATCACAGCCAGCTGCCGGTGCCTGTACCTGTTCTCACCACGAAGCAGTGCTTACCTGTTAACCAGACACGCAGGGAGAGCACCTCGGGGGTCAGACCTGGAGATGTATCCCAGCCAGCTGCCGATTCCTGTACCTGTTCTCACCACGAAACAGTGCTTACCTGTTAACCAGCCACGCAGGGAGAGCACCTCGGGGGTCAGACCTGAAGACGTATCCCAGCCAGCTGCCGATTCCTGTACCTGTTCTCACCACGAAACAGTGCGTATCTGCTAACCAGCCACGCAGGAAGAGCACCTCGGGGGTCAGACCTGGAGACGTACCCCAGCCAGCTGCCGGTGCCTGTCCCTGTCCTCACCACGAAGCAGTGCTTACTTGTTAACCAGCCACGCAGGGAGAGCACCTCGGGGGTCAGACCTGGAGACGTACCCCAGCTAGCTGCCGGTGCCTGTCCCTGTCCTCACCACGAAGCAGTGCTTACCTGTTAACCAGCCACGCAGGGAGAGCACCTCGGGGGTCAGACCTGGAGACGTATCCCAGCCAGCTGCCGGTGCCTGTCCCTGTCCTCACCACGAAGCCAGTCAGCAGGGACAGCGCTCTGTGGACATAACCATCATCATCATCTTCTGTACGTCCCTATATGTATAGGCAGGGTAGAGTACAGCCCTTATTGATGGTGCAAGAAAAGAGCCTCCAAGTGACGTACTAAACGTACATCCAGCGCTGTTTGGGTAAACGGCAAGTCTCTATCTCTTCACCACGAACCACGATATGACAAATCAAACTCATATATTATTCGATATTTTTTTTGTTCTGACCGGTTTGCTCCCATAGTAAAAGTTGTCCAGTTTGATGGGTAGAGTACAAAGATTAATAATACTTTTCCTTACACCCTGTATTCCCCGAGGGGGTAGTCAGAGATATTCTGAAGCCTCAGAATATCCACATTTCACTAGTAGTACCGAAACTCTGTCCAGTGTGACGGGGAGTGAGCCCGTCGCCACTTGTAATAGACAGTGGGTACCACGAAATTGAAGAATGCAGGTTTCCTCACGATATGGACCCATATGGTGGATTTAAGTATCATATAGCTGCCAATAATGACATAGGTGAAACCCGTCGAATCTAGGAATTATCCTGATGATGGTGATATTTGAACATTGCTAAATTATCAAATGCCTTCAAGCATCATTAAAGGAATGAATCAAATCGAGCAGAACAAAATAGTAAGAATCAATCAATGACGTCACGGAGCATCGTTAATCAGTTAGACCAGCATGAAGAGATGTGCGAAGGGCAAAAGGTCGTCAGTCGGAGCCAACACTAGAATACCTACTCTATAGACTTCTAAATGTTAACACTTCTACATCCTGAATAATTCAGTAACAAGCTCAATTTTAGGAGTGTAGTCAATGTCACTAAACACAGCAAAATAATACCAAAGTTAATCAGAATGTCTGATTTTATGTTGCAGAATTTTTGATCGTCTACTTTTGAATACGTCGGGTACCTACTTGATTTCAATACGACAGTTTAAAAAAATTTTGTTTAAAAGACAAGTCAACGTTAAAAAAAAATTCACCCCTCGCCTACGGGCAGAAAGCGTCAACTTTCGTCCCGCTGCGGTGAACGAAGTTGCCGCTTTTCACCTCCGTCGAGGAGAAAAATAGTATACTAACCTCGGGCAGTATAAATAAGAAAGCCTCAGATCACATGTTTATTGACTGAGGCGAAGCCGAGATGAGATCTGAGACAGTTTTTACTTTCCTGCCCTCGGTGTGTAAGGGGACAGCCCTCCGCCCGACTGAAACGGTGCACTCAGACCATCAAATTGAAATTTTTTCACTATGGAGCTGTTTCATACAAAACTGCTCTACCTACCCGACTCGAATATATGTTTTTGCTGCAAAGAACGTGTTGTCGCTGCAGTGAAGATGAACAATATGTTTTCCATTTTTCCGCTCTTATTACAAATTCCCATAATTAGGTATGTATGTAGGCAGGAGATCGCAATACATAAAAAGGTTGAGAATCGATTATCTATTGGGTAGATAATCTATGTCGTCAGCTCGTCACGGATTGACGCGCGCCATGCCTTATCTAATCATTGGAGTGAAGCGCAAATTGTGCAAATGGACTAACAGCGGCAACTAATGAGTCGTGACCGATCTACGCCCACCAATGTTTGCGGAGGCGAAGTGTTCTGCAAATGTCAGACGGTAATGAAATTATTGCTAGGTACCTACTGTTTTCTTTGGCTCCCTTGAGAAAGAAGGCTCCACATGAGTGCAGTTAATATTTGTGAATCCCTAAAGCAAGCTTGCTTTGCTCGAATTTATGTACCTAGTGTTGGAAGCCGTTGGCAAAGTTTTGGCCACACTGATGAGGGAGTTGCGGGTAAGTGCGTTCACAATGACGGAGCAGCAAACTTCAGTCTGTCATTTGTGAAGCAAGGAGTTGTATGAAACCGCACGTAGAAGCACAAACGGTGACGCATTGACGCACCGGGTGTGGTTCTATGGACTGACATCTGCCGCTGCGTCAGTGCGTCATCGTGTGTGAACGCACTTAACTATCGTATCATCATCATCATTATCAGCCTATACCTACCTATACGTCCGTTCCACTGCAGGGCACAAATCTACCCTCAGCGAGTATGGTCGTTAGTTCACCACGCGTGCCCAATGCGGATTGGTAGACTTCACATACGCTCAGAATTTCTTCTTCAGCGTATGCAGGTTTCTTCACGATGTTTTTTCCTTCACCGTATGAGAGTAGTCGGTATTACGTACATAAGTTTGAAACTCATTGGTACGGCACGTCGTTCATGCGGATTTGAACCCTTACCTCAGATTGAGTTTCCATACCATACCTCTCCGATGCTCTTCATTTATTTTACTTTGAATAAGTAGTTTACTACTGTTGTAAAAATTCTTGTTGCTTTTGTAAGAAAATACAAAATGCATTGACGCAGCGGCAGACGTCAGTCCGTCATTTGAGAAGCAAGGAGTTGTTTGAAACCGCACGTAGAAGCACACACGGTGACGCATTGACGCACCACGTGTGGTGCACTTACTGTGGTGTCTAGTTTCCGAACTGAAGACCTCGTAGTGGAGTTTGAAAAGTGTGTCTACGCCGTAGAAATAAAGAAATATTCTTAGGTATAAGAGGCAATCCGTCCGCGAATAAGTGGATCAAATCGACTAAGTACTTTAAAATATCTTATTTTCTTAGCTGGTCCTGATCTATATTTGTCTGTTTCCATTACACATGGAGGTATTTTTAAATCAACATAAATTCGCTTCCAGAATTTCGAAACAAAAATATCACCGACTACCTAAGCCCAAATCTCAGCCGTTGTACCAACCAGCAAACTTCACACTTCTATAGCAACTCGTCAAAAAGTTTCAAGGGCAGCTTTCAAAACCTGCATCTTTTCTCCAGCATTGAGGTCGTTCGTTCTATTACCGTCGTCTTTCACCCTTTTGTTTACACTAACATTGAATAGAGCCTCTAGGGATAGCCAGGGGACGTCAAACCGTCAGTTTCCAATGGCACAGTTCTCGTAGTTTATTAGATTTAGCCAACCGAGAGGTTTTCAATCTACCTAGCGGATACAGCGAGCGCCTGTAATTGATTGCGTTGTGTTTTTATATCGCTCTAGATTGGCTTGATCCGCCGCTCTGGGCAAAAGTTTATAAATACTTTGTCTAGTATAGTAGCGAAGTTTGATTATATTATTTCTTGTGATTTTGATTAACGCGATTGGCTTTTAATTGAATAAACTCTTAGTCAACTTTGAGGAACCGAGCGACAAAAAATAAAATCACAATCACAGAGTAACACATGGCGACACATCAAGCTACGCAAAACCAAAATAAGCTGGCCGCGCGTATATTGGTTGTGCGTAGCTTGATGTGTCGCCGTGTGTACCTAGTTACTACAATTCACAATCATTTATGCCCACTTAAAAATGTCAAATCTTTTTTTTATCACCGCGCGTTGGAAAGGGTTACCAACATATCACTGTAGAGAAGATGCGGCCAAAAACTACTACATATTTTTTTATAACAGAGCTGGGTACCTATAAGGTGCTATAGGTATCATTATGTGTTAAAACTAATAAAAAAGCCGGTACCTGACGTAACCCTTCCTCGGAGGAAAGTCCTTGTGGTAGACGGAGTGGTTGAGGATCAACTTCTCGCCTCCGGTGTCGAGCCAGGAGCGCTGCAGCACAAAGTCGCGGTTCTTGAGCGGCGCTGGACACGACACTGTTGGAAGAAAGGCTTCTTTAGTACACATTACCTATCGATGAAAACTAAAGCACCATAACTACCCAAGCAACAAGTAAGTTATATAGTAGCTGAATAACGGAAATTATCTTTATTCTGCTATTGAACAGCTACTATACAGCTAACGTGCTTGGGTAAAACTTTAAAAAGCGGACTTCTACCATTTAGTGAGTACCCTAGTAACTTTTTCCGGTAGCTTCCATAGGCCCACAGTGGGGAAATACGTTGGGGTATACGAAGTGCATGCCCAACCAAAATGCTAACAATAATAGCTATTTGGGTAACTCGTCTTTAGCATAGCATAGCATGCATAACATATTATAAGCATATGCTCACGACTATATTCCCCGAGGGGGCAGTCAGAGATATTCTGAAACATCCACGTTTCACCAGTAGTACCGAAACTCTGTCCAGTGTGACGGGGGGTGAGTGAGGCCGTCGCCAGTTATAATGGACAGTGGGTAAAATACATGCATCGAAATTGAAGCATACAGGTTTCCTCACGATGTTTTCCTTCACCGAAAGGCCAGTGGTGTTACAAATCGTACATAAATTCCGAAAAACTCATTGGTACGAGTCGGCCTGGACGGGGATCGAACTCGTCTTTAAATTAAGGAAAATCTCTATTGTATCTGCAATGTCGTTCAACAGTCATTATTATCTTATCTTCATAATATACTAGTTTGCATTTTGAAGCCAGCGAAGCCAGCAAACTTGTCAGCAAATTTAATTTAGCATAAGATTTAGATTGTGCTAGAATTTAATGTCATAAAGCTTAATCTCGCCCACGCTGTATGTTTTGCTTGGGACGAGTTGAAACCTTTGACATTTACGTGATCATACTCCTCAAATTTTACTTTATGCGATACAACGATTTTAGTAATCATAACACTGGGTGTAAGTTAAAGACGCGAGCAATACCTTAAAGACGCGACCACTCATTATGATACGATACGGAACAACTTTCCCCAAGGAGCGTAAAGAAAATTCTCTAAATATTTTGCTTCGACTACGACTACCAACACGGTACTGCACTATCGATTTATTTTACCGATAATTAATTTATTCAACTAAGTGCTAGTTACACTTACACATTAAACTGGAGTTCATTACTTATTTATTTTATGAGTCATCGCTGCGCCATTCCACTTGAGATAGTGCAGCAATGACTAAATGTAGCAATAAGAATTTCATCCATCCATCCATCACACACAGCCCTTGATCAGTCCGTCTTCGGACATAGGCCTCCTCCATATTTAGGACTCGCGTGTCTCCTAATATCATTTACCCATCTTTCTGGTGATCGGCCTCATATGCGGCGGAATAAGAATTTAAAGGGTTATTATAATTTTAAGAAAATGTTTACCGAAATTTTTAGGGGTGGTTCAGATCATCAAATTGAACAACTTTAGGAGCAAAGCTAAAGGTAATCAACCTATTAACAAAATTATATAATTTTTGTCTGAAATAAATGAGTAGGTATTTAATTTAATTGAAAATTAAAATAGAAACAAAAAAAATTGCAATGCGTCAAGTCTCAAATGTATGGAACAACAGTTTTTTTTGCCATTTCAGGTAATACTTAATCATAGTAAAAGTTGTTCAGTTTATTTTCACATTTTCTTATAACCCTGTATTATGACATACTTAGTGTAACCACTCGTGACCAGTGCCAGAATGCTGTTGCGGTTGGCCCGCACCTTGCATACCTACCGATACGCACAACGCCTTGTGGCGGAAAAGCAACAATGTTCCTTTGAACAACCCTGATGCACTACTGCATACATACCCACAACTGCATAATGAATACATGCCTAAAACACACAAAATAACAGATGCGTGGAATAGCGAATTTGATGAAACTTTTTTTGTTTGATAGCTTATGATCTGACTTAAAATCTGGTAAGTAAAGCCTGACCAGGAATATAAAAAACCTGGTTTGGGGGCGCTGCAATCGACTGTCACCTTTAATGTACTAACATTAAAGGTCCGGTAAGGTTATATTCCTGGTCAGGCTTTACTTACACTAGTTCACTAGTTCCAAGTACAAAAACACTTTACTATAATAATACTTGGAACATAGTTCCAAGTACAAAAATCAGTTCCAATGATTTTCCGCAACATGGCGAGGTTTTTTATTTTCCTGGTCAGGGTATAAGTATATAATTTGTGCGGACGAAGTCGCGGGAAAACACTAGTGAATAATAAAATTAATAAAAGATAGATTGTAATTTATTAGCGACAGTATTGCACTCCGTCAATAGTATCTACAGGGTGAAATTGATATCATTAGCGTCTATACCCATCAAACTGAACAACATTTACTATCGGAGCAAACCAAACGGAGCACAAAAAAATCTGCAGTTGCATAGTTACATTTGAGTCGAGTAGGCATGCAGTTTAGTATGGCTGGGCAACAGCAGATTTTTTTTGTGCTCCGATCGGTTTGCTCCCATAGTAAAAGTTGTTCAGTTTGATAGGTAGACACTTAGTTTAAAAGGACGCTAATAATATCAATTTCACCTTGTATAGGTACCTAAGGGCCCTTTTTAATATGCTGACACTTTTTTAAGGAGATGATCAGACCATCAAACTGAACAACTTTCTGTATGGCACCAACCAACATTGAAAACGCGAAAAAAAAATCAGCCCCTCCATAAAAAACTGCAAACCTACTAGAGCCTAATGTATGGGACAGCTGATTTTTTTTCGCGATTAAGATGTTGGTCCCATAGAGAAACTTGTTCAGTTTGATGGTCTGATCATCCCCTTCAAAAAGTGTCAGCATATTAAGGAGGACCCTGTATACCTACTATCGAAGTATCGATAGACTATCGCTAGTCGACTATCGGTCGGCAACACTAGCCCAGGCTGCTCGTTATAAAAGGAAATTCAAGAGGCTCTAGCGTTAGTTCAACATTTTTAGAGCAACAAGCCTGCCTGCAAACCAAGAGTACCTAAGTAGGTACCTGACAAAAAGAGACATCAAGAGTTCTGAGAGTTCTGCTCTATCACTTTCAATCATCTCACTAAGAAGCTAATTCAGATTTTTTTTCGTTTAACCAAATCTGAAAAGCTGGCCTTGGCAAAGTCAATTGATTTCGAGAACAATTCTCGCGATGTAAGTATTATACCGTGAGTAAAAAACCGACTTTGACTTGATTGTGAGGTAATACCTATGTACTTTTTAGGGTTCTGTACCTGTCTGTGGAATGGTGAAAACGGGACCCTATTACTAAGCCTACGTTGTCCGTCCGTCCGTCCGTCCTACCTATTCTATTCTATTCTTAATTAATGGCGTTTCCTTGTTAGATTTCGCCAGTGTCAAGTGTTGAGGATATACTCATTAGATATTGTACGGTACAATAGGATATGACGATCTCAGAGCCCCGTTTTTAAACAAAAACACACTAGAAACCGCCATAAAACGGCGGAGCCACGTGGCTGTCAAAATCGCAAGCCGACGCACGAGACGTCCTCTTGCCACCCCCTCAGCCACGTCACTCGTCCTACCTACTACTTTTGAACCGTATAGCTAGACAGTTGAAATTTTCACAGAATACCTATGCGTCATTATGGCGGATTTGTTAACAAATAATAAAAATCTCAAAATGTTAAAAATTAAGGGGGGTCCTCATTTGTATGATGCTGAACAACTTTTGTTATGGGAGCAAACCGATCAGAGCAAAAAAAATCAGCTGTCCCCCATACTAAACTCCAATACTCGACTCAAATGTATGCAACAGCAGATTTTTTTTTGCTCTGATCGATTTGCTCCCTTACTTGGCGCCTTTTTTTTACCTGTCTTGGCGCCGCCAAATTAGGAGAGCCGACCCCATCTAAAGTGGGATGGAGCAAAGGGAAAGAAGAGGAGGTTTGCTCCCTTAGTAATTTTTTTTCAGTTTAATGGCTAGAGTATGTGGTTCAAAGGTTAATGATACTTTTCCTAACACCCTATACAAGGTGTTACAAAAATACAAATAAATCTTTAAGGGGGTGGTGTAGACCATCAAACTGAACAACTTTCACTATGGGACCAATATCGAAATCGCGAAAAAAAAAATTGATGTTCCATACTGTACAAATCGACTAGAGCTAAAATATGTATGGGATAACCGATTTTTTTTTTCGCGATTTCGATTTTGGTCCCATAGAGAAAGTTGTTCAGTTTGACGGTCTAAACCACCCCCGTAAGAGTTTTAAAAATTTATTCTTACTTATGAAACACTCTGTATAGTAAAACGGTAAACCTACATACAAACATCAAACTTGGTGTGATTATAGATAGAGCTCTACAGTAATCAACAACAAATAATAAAAACCGGCCAAGTGTGAGTCGGTCTCGCACTAAAGGTCCCGTTTTTTTTAACTTATAAAATGTTGTGTAGTAGTTTGGTACGGAACCCTCGGTTCGGTTTTTAAGTAAAAATATAAGGCTTTAACCAACACTGAGTAAATGCGGCTGTGTGTCGCAGTGCCTCGAGTCTGTGATTATAAAGCTCCTATGCAGCTTGAAAGTGAAAGTATTTCGTTTAAATAGGGAGTTTGACGCCATGTTTACGGTAGTAACTATTGATTAATCTGTGGACATTTTGCCTAGAACTGCAACATATTATAGGGTGCTGACGATTTTTATTGTTGTTGAAGATATCATGGACGGACAGAATTAGCAACGAGGTGGTCTTGCAGAGGATGAATAAGACAGTAGAAATTCTAAAAACTATTAAAACCCGGAAATTACAGTACCTCGGTCACATTATGAGAAGTGATAAATACCAACTTCTCCAGATTATTCTGCAGGGGAAAATTTTGGGAAGACGAATGCCTGGTAGAAGAAGGACGTCCTGGCTTAAAAACCTGTGTGAATGGTTCGATATGAACTCCACCTCACTGTTCAGGGCTGCAGTCTCCAGGGTCCGAATAGCCCTAATGATAGCCAACCTCCGATAGGAGATGGCACCACAAGAAGAAGAAGAAGACGATTTTTATAAATCTTCTGTCCCATACATATCTGGGTCGAGTAGGATTGCAGTTTTGAATAGAACAGCTGATTATCTTTTCACAATTTCGATGTTAGTAAATTAAGTATGTAGTTTGACGGTCTGGAGCTCTGAAGTGCGTTTTTTGAATCTCATTCGCTGAGCTCAGCAGTTGAAAATGTCATCATTACTATGGAGATATCATGGAAATACGCATCTTTCAACTGCTGAATTGACTTTCGAAAATCGCACTCCTGAAGTATGATTTTTAAAAGTCAAATCAGCAGTAGAAAGATGCATATAGTAATTTTGACATTTTCAACTGATGAGCTCAGCGAATGAGATTCGAAAATCGCACTCCTGATCATCGAAGTGAAAGTCATAATAACTTATCCAATATGTATAGGAACTGGAAGCAAATCTTTTTTTGAAGCTACCACCGCCTAGGATAAAAATATTTGCCGAATGTTAAGATATCCATAACGAGATAAGGAAGACCCCAAAAATCTTTGTCATCCAATCCGAGTTCACAACTAAAAGGTTAACAACATAAATTAATGATTTACATTTTCAACGCAATCTGGAAGGCTTCCTAGATTTCTCATCTGTCAGCCTTGACGGATGGGCAAAACAAACTTATGTGGCAGTGGAACTTTCTACTGAACTTTAGCACAGAGGATTACTTTAGGCCACACCTGACAACCACAAGTGGTCAGCTGCAAACGCGCGTACCTACTGGAGTCAACCAACAACATAATAATTATAGGTACCTCACATCTAAGCATAGTCATATTACTGTCAAAGTTTAGACAGTAGATTCAAACAGACATGAAGTAAATTTCGTAGGTGTTTCAACGAAATCACTAAGTACCATAAAAATCTGAGAATCTGAGGACTATAAATATTGATGGTTCTCATCAACGGATGGAGTCGCCCGTCACTCATCACAATATGGCGTAGCGGGTAGCGGCCACATACGTTGAGACTCGGCTCGGTGCTGAGGGCCACAACCGGCTACAAAAAACGTCAACACTCAATCACTAGTTCCGTGATGTCCGCTGAACTCCGCTGTAGCTGCCGCTCGCTGCAACCACTCTCTTCTTATCGTGTGGGCAGCAAGCTCTGGTTTCAGAGTTTTCACAAACCGCTTTACGCCCTCTGACTGCGTGACTTAAGAAGCCACTGAGGCAGACACAAATCGATTTTGACACTAGACGGTTCGTTTGACTTCTTGAGGTTGGCCAACTAAAGGTGGCCCTGTGTCAATTGTTCCTTGCATCTTAAATGAGTTTAAAAGTAATCTTAATTAAAACTCAAGTTAACGGTTTTCGCATAATTTGTATTTTATGCACATTTTAAAGGGTTGAGACGGAAATTTACCCGTTAACTCGCTAGGTGGGAATTATTTTATAACAAAAGTATTATATTCTATTCTATTTTTGTTTAATGGCGTTTCCTTGTTAGATATTATTTATTAGGTATTGTACGGTAATAGGATATGGCGATCTCAAAGCCCACACAAAACAAAAACAAAAACACAAACTCATGGCGGAGCCGCGTGGCCACTTAAATCGCAAGCCGAGCAGACGTCCACTTGTGAGTCCCCTAGCCACGCGACTCCTAACAAAAGTAGGTAGTATTCCATCATGTTAGATGGAAATCGAAAAAACCGTAAAAGCATTAAGTTTCAATTAAGCTCCATGCGATGCCCAAATAAAAGAATAGAAATGGGAAATAGCTCGTTGGAAGAAGAATCGTCAATATGAAATCCGTTTTTCAAGTATCAATGGAAAAGTGAGAGGGTGAAAAAAAGAAGGGTCATCGAATATGCCTCTATAGTTATTCAAAGATCCCACTGCAAGTTCTCTACAGTATTTGTTTAGGCAATGATACAGTCATATTCCAGCGGTAAGAGTCCTAAAAACAGGGTTGCCACCCTAAAACCTGTCGCGACCCCCTGACAGTTACGCAACAATTTTGTTCCTGTTGAATTTCTATACTTACTCTCTTTTGTAATCGCAATAAATTGTAGTTAGGTGTACAACATTAAAACTACATGAAAAAATAAGAATGCCTATTGCCAAGCATAGTGATGGTCTTTTACGGTTTATGTATCATTGCCTAAACAAATACTACCATTAGAAATCTTGCAGTGTGGTCTTAGTCTACTTCACTTTTGAGCCATTATTAATCCTAAACGATATTTGATTAACCCGGGACCATTTCAAATTAAACCATCTCAGTGATCCGGTAAAGCCTCCTCACCGGTCTAACTGTCAATAGCAGATTACAATCAACTCTATTTCAATTGCAATTAGTTTCATGTTTGCGTACTTAAATGTGTTGATTGATGCATACTGATTGTAATTACAGTGTCAGTGACTATTGTTTGATAATACTACAAATCGTTAGGTATTGATATTTTGGTAGCAGAAGAGAAGGTTTTCAGGTTTTGTGAAATTTTGAAAAAAAATGTTTTACTCTTCGTACAAATTGGCAACGTTGGTTTTCAAGCTTGTATCAATTCGAAGATTGTACACACTCCTTTTATGTATTCTGACTTCTGACTACTAGCACGGACAAATAGGTAGGTATAGGTAAGAACACAACTAAAAGGTTTGCAGTGCCTACCATGAAAGGATTCCTGCTCGAGATTTCTCGAGGCGAGAATTCTAGCTTTAGTCGAGGCGAGAGAAAATTAACAACTCGAAAACTCGAGACATCAATTATTCAAAGAACACCATCGTTCTAGACACCAACTAAAGAAACGCGCGTGTCACGTATGCTGCTTTTTGTTTAAATTAGGGACGAATTCTGATTGTCGGATAATTCCTATGAATTTATTAAGTATATTATTTAGTAGGTCCACCGTTTTGTGAAAACTGATTTTCTCAGGGATGAAACAAAGAAGTTTGGAATTTAATGAAACCTATCTAGAATAACTTTATAAGAAAAACAATATCTAAAATACAATATTTCATCCAAATCGTTAGAGCCGTTTCCGAATTTAAAAAAACAACAAAATAAGTGTTTAGTTAGTTTGCTTTGAATTAATTGACAGATAGACAGAATGGATGAAAGAATAAGGGTTCCTTGTTTGACTACGGAACCCTCAAAAGTATGTTCTCAACCTAATTAAACCTACTTAGTATCTACCTAACTTACTTATAGAAGTAACCCGCTGAGATTATCTTCTAGTACATAACAACTACAATAATTAATCAAGACCAGGAGTGCGATTTTTGAATCTCATTCGGTGAGCTCAGCAGTTGAAAATTTCTAAATTACTATGGAGATACGCATCTTTCTACTGCTGATTTGACTTTCAAAAATCATACTTCAGGAGAGCGATTTTTTAAAGTCAAATCAGCAGTAGAAAGATGCGTATGCGTATCTCCATAGTAATTTTGACTTTTACAACTGCTGAGCTCACCGAATGAGATTCAAAAATCGCATTCCAGGCCAAGGCTTACTAAGAGATAAACTTATTTTCTTAAACGTGACCTAAGAGAGAATGCCTCTCGCAGCTATATCGTATTTCATCGAAACTACCCACACACCGACACGGCAACTGAAACTAAATGTATTAGCGCATAGTTTCCGATGATCTAGTTTCAGCATTATTCATGTCATGAAACCACATGCGTTAAGGTTGCCATATGGAATATTCCAGACGAGTAGTATTCCTTGTTCCAGACATACCTATGTGCGTTCACACACGATGACGCATTGACGCAGCGGCAGACTTCAGTCCGTCATTTGTGAAGCAAGGAGTTGTATGAAACCGCACGTAGAAGCACACACGGTGACGCATTGTCGCACCGGGTGTGGTTCTATGGATTGACATCTCCCGCTCCGTCAGTCCAGAGTAGTCCAGAGAGAGAAAGATACGCACACCATGCCTGCTAGCATGCCACGGATAACAAAGCGACAAAACGAGAAAGCCGTCATTCGCGCTCGTTTTCTCATACGCAAAGTAACAGAGGATAGGCACGTCTCGATTTTTGTCGTTTTCTCGGGGGAGAGAGTCTCTCTTTCTTTGAGGTCTCTCTCTCCCTCAGTCTCGGGTCTTCTAAAAGAAATCTCTTCTAAGATAAGCTCACCGTTTGTGTGTTAAATAAAATAAAATATGAGATAATTTTCTACTAATCTGTCAGTCATGTTATTGGAGTAATTTTTACAGGAAAACAAGGCGGGTAATCTACTCTACGTGTGGTAAATTTTGCTTCAATTTGGCATGTAGGCAAGTTTGGGCCATAATAAATAAATAGTCAGTGTTGAAAATTCGTTCAATCATAAAATGAATTTCTTTGGAGTTTCTTGGCACTAACACTAACAGAGAAATCTAAGTACAGCCGGCCAAGAAAGTGGTCTATGAATTTTTTCAAAACTTCCTAGCTAATGATAATATTGCTAAGGTTGAAATTATAATCTGTCATTAATAACTAGGTATACAGGGTCCTTTAATATGCTGAAGGCTTATGACGGTCATACTGAACAACTTTCTATATTATGAGACCAACATCGAAATCGCGAAAAAAATCTGCTGTTCCACATACAAAACTGCAATCCTACTCAACCTAAATGTATGGGACAACTGATTCTTTTTCGGTTTAGGTTGTTACAGAAAAAAATCGTTTCATCAACAACTCTGGCTAGAACTTTTTCCTATTTTTTCACCCTGGCAACCCTAGACATACATGCCATGCCTGGCATATTTTCCTACCGACGCCGGCGGCAATTCATACCGTTTCGCACGTTCGTGCCCCAAATTGTTAATCTTGCCGAGATATTATTCCAGGGGTAGGCTTGTTGCTTCGGGCGCTTAATTCGAGTGAGATACCTTTTGAGAAAGGTAAAGAACTTAACAGATATCATGTTTTTTGTCTCAAATGTCGGTTCTTATTTGAGACGTTTTATTTACGTAAAAAAAAGAACAATTTTATAAAAAGAAAATCAAGATTGTTAAAGTCACAGACGGCCTCGCAGCGTGCTAGCTGGTGCTATGCTATCACACCTTCGGCTTCGCTCTCTTTCTATTAGCGCGTGAATGGACGAGATAAAAGGCGTGATATAGTCTAGGCTTGCTGCCCATACGATAAGAAGAAGAAGCAACATTTTAAATTATAACCACAATATGATGTTTGTATTCCACACCGAGCGAGCGGTACCTACCTACCTACTCACAGATGGCGTAGTATCCGACGTCGTTGTTGACGTTGATGTGTCCCGAATCCTCGTCCGCTAACATGTGTGTGTCCCACACTGAGTGCTACTAACATAGCTCTGAGTAGAGCGCATCTGCAATAGAGTGGAGTACTAATTTGGCGTAGTATCCGATGTCGTTGTTGACGTTGATGTGTCCCGCTCCTCGGCCACCAACATGTGTGTGTCCCACACAGAGTGCTACTAATATTAGTTCTGAGTAGAGCGCATGTGCAATAGAATGGAGTACTAACTGGCGTAGTATCCGACGTCGTTGTTGACGTTGATGTGTCCGGCGTCCTCGGCCGCCAACATGTGTGTGTCCCACACGGAGCGGTACTCGGGGTCGTGCAGGACGTCGTAGAGGGCGTCCGGCTCCACGTCCTCAAATTCCGCGACCACCTTCGAATAAAAAAAAATACGGTTAGATCAAAGTGCTTAGGGTGGAAGTGGGAATTAGGTAGTTGGAACAGATTGGCATCGTATGCGACATTTCGAGCTTAAAATTTGATAACAAACTGTTAACTGTTTTGGTGGTAGGTACCAATCTAGTTGTGTTGAATTTCCAACGCTACGCAGGAAAATTTGTAGATACCTATCATGTTCAAAGTTTGGAATTAACTGAAGAGCACTCGGGCAACTGCGCAACAGTTGCAAAGTTGCAACTTTAGTGTGTCTATGTACCAGCAAAACAAATAAGGAAAACAATGTATGGTCCTAAATGGTTTTCCTTATTTGTTAACTGAATTTAACGAGTAACAAAATGTTTGCTGGAACTCTCTCTACTAGGTACGCAAAAAATCCATTAACGCAAATACCTAGGTAAGTACAATGTATTTGCATAGTAACAAATATTCATAGCAAAGCTTAAAAATCCTCTGTATAGAATCGATAAACGAACTTTGCGTAGCGTATACGGTTTTTTTTAAGGATATGATCAGACCACAAACTGAATAACTTTCTCTATGGGGCCAACATCGAATTCGAAAAAAATCGGAATTGGGAAAAAGAAGCCATAAAAACTGCAAACCTACTCAACCCAAGTATATGGAACAGCTTATTTTTATTTTGCGTTAACGATATTTGTCTCATAGAGAAAGTTGTTCAATAAGATGGTCTGATCATCTCCTTAAAAAGCCGTCAGCTTATTAAATTCCTGTATGATTAGATTACTTTGTTGATTTCAAAAATAGTCCAACCATTTTGACAAATAATCTAGGTTGTTTTTTTTTCGGTCCTAGATTATTTGTCAACCTTAATCTGTATACTTTACTTTATCACCCAAGCTGCACAACAATATCTATTAAGAGGATATAGGATAACTACTAGAATTTACTGCCGTTGTCTACCATTAGAGCAAATCGTCCGTGTAGACATCTCCTAGAGCTCGTATAGACACAGTTACCGAAAAATGGGCAACGTTTATAGTGCAAAACCAGGATAGTCATAAGACAACGAGTTTCGGAGCCAACTCTAAAGAGTAACCTTTACCGGAATACGTTTAAACAGTTTCTAGAGCACAAGTTTAGTGTAGTAGATAGTCTTATGATAATATTAGGATAGTAAAACAGACGTTCTTTAAACCATTTTATAACCGATCGGCTAAAAATTTATAATCACAAGAATCATACAAGAATAAACCGCTTAAAATTATTTTATTTCCTAATGGCGTACGTTTGACACTTATGATATTTATTTCAACATGGCGTTTACATTTTATTAACATTAACATCATATTTATCACGCGTTGGTAATTCGTATAGACGGCGCGAATGAGAGTGCGGATTTAATTGTATCGTGGGAAATATGGAGATGATTGTATAAAACTAAAGCGCTCGCTGTATTATAACATTTAAGCTAAAAGAAATTATTTTTAACATTTTCATAAACCATAATGCATTTTAGTTTTTCATTTAATTTCAACAAAAATTATATTTTTATGATGCTTCCTCATAAAAAGTATCCATTTCAAGTAATTTATAGTTTTTAGTGGTCAAAACAAGTGTTTAAAGCTACATCAAATATGTATAACTCTTTTTAGGTTCCATTTTAATTTTTAAAATGGCGACGCTTTGCGCCTTGAACCGTGACAAGAGTTTTTATCCTATAGAGAAAGCTATAGAACACAATATGACTTTCACTAGATTAAAATACTATTCACTGACATTTCATTCCGTTAAATAGTAAATTACTCCTATGAAGCTTGTATGGTGGTCTATAAAATGCAATGTTTATATACTGTAATTTCTTGTCATAGTCGTACCAAACGTTTACAAGGCTCTGAGATGTGAAGTGCAAGTGTGAAGGATTCATACAATATTTAAAATTAAACAAGAAAAAAACAGGGTAGGTAGGAAAGTTAAAGCCTTTTTATTTATTACTTAAGTATTATGTGAACATGAGCAAAAAATCTTGATAGTAGTCCAAAATAATAATGATTTTTCAATCATATAAGAACATCAGTCATCTTGTTAGAGTTAAAGGAAAATAAAATCACTAAATCCACTAAATCCACTATCACCTTTATGAGGCATGGTCAGCCCTTGCGATGTCAGACTTAGCATATCCTTATGACAATATTCCCCATGGGTATGTCAGATATAATATTCTGAAAACTCATAACATCCCCGTTTCTATAGTACCTAAACTCTGCCCAGTGTGACGGGTAGTGAGCCAGTGTTTGTTAGACTTTATTGTTTGATTTAAATGGGAGTGCTTGGAGGGTTATTACTGATGTAAGTGTCCGATTAAATCGTTCACAAGATCGATAACGTGGGTGTCTATTATGACCCCTAGGCATATTACACTGGCTCACAACCCGCCACACTACCTATTAGGCAATTATTAAGTAAACTTTACGCCCCTAGTGTGGCTGACAGGAAAAAAATTCTCACTGTCCCCGCATGTCCCACAGGTCAATGTCCCGGGTTATTCCCGTTGTCCCCCAACGCTACGCCCCCAGTGAGGGGGCCGGGATGTCGCAAAGAGGGTCCCATACAAAACACAATCGCCAAATATAACATTCGGGATCTGGGGGATGACCCCACCCCCCCTCACCCTTTTTTTTAGTCCAATTTTTTTTGAGTAGACTAGCTAAACAGTAGCAATTCGGTTCTGGTGGTCGCAAGAAACCTAACATGCTCGTCGCTTCGCTCCTCGATAACCTAACCGACTGAGTTAGATCGCGCCCCCTTCCCTTTATAAAAAAACATAATTTATAAAATATCTAGATAATGGTGAATCCTAGCAAAAAAATTGCAAAATTTTTGAATCCCTGGGATACACGGAAACCCACCCTTCCGCATGCAAAAATAAAAAAAAACATTTTTTTTAAATTTTACAAGTCCAGCCCCCATACTAATTTCACCCGAAAGTCGATGGTTCATACAATTTCGATCAAAATTTTTCTAAGTCCCAGCTCCATATAAAATTATCATAAAAATTTTTTAAGTGTGCGACCCTCTTTGCGGCGGATCTGGGACATTTGAGTGAAAGACACTTGCGCGAAGGACACTTGCGCGAAGGACAGTTGAGCGAAAGACTTTTGCGCGAATGGACATTTAAGCGAAAGACTTTTGCGCGAATGGACATTAGCGCGAATGGACATTAGCGCGAAGGAAAAGTTGCGCGAATGGACATAAGCGCGAATGGACATAAATGTGCGAACGGGACATTTGCGCGAATGGACAATTAAGCGAACAGGACATTTGCGCGAATGGGACATTTGCGCGAAAACCGCCCTGGAGCCTAAACGGCTTGACGGATTTTGATGTGTGAGGTGTCGTTGGATTCGTAAAAATTGTGAGAATGACATAGGGTATATAATTTTAATATAGCATCTACAAATAAAAAAGAAAACAGGAATAAACATTTATTTTTTTGTAAAAATTACAAAATGGGTATTAAACGAAAACTAGTGAAGAGCAGATACTTTCATGCTACCTTTTTAACACAAGACTAAAAAGAAAGAAATAAACTAATTACTTAATTAAGAAAAACTAAAAACAAGTTGGAAGGACTGTACAATAAGTACCATCGAATTTGGGGTCGGGGATGGGTGATATGGGGGATATGGGGGGGGGGGGGGGGGTCCCCACATGCCTCCCCTAGAGAGAAATTGTACGGACCCCCCCCCCCTTTTTTTTCATAAAAAGTGATATTTTTAGTATCCTGCTGCACGAATTTGAGGGGGTGGACGGGGGAAAATCTCTTTACCACCCCACAGAGGGGGGGGGAGGGGGGCTTCGAGGCGACTAGGTAAACAGTAGCAATTCGGTTCTGGCACTCGCCGGCCGCTGCCGCGGCACCGCTCGCTGCGCTCGCTCAGCTCGTGCGCTGTGGTCGCAAGAAACCTAACATGCTCGTCGCTTCGCTCCTCGCTAACCTAACCAACAAGATCTGGGGTCCCTCCCACGCCTTCTACCAGCTATTTTTGGACTGCAGGAGGGCAAAAAAAGGGGGGTTTCCGAACTTTTTCCCTTTAGGGGGGGCATGTTGGAATCAAAATCTGAACAGGCACGTTTGAGTAAAATTACACTTTTACACTAGCCTAGCCTAACCTAACTTTCATGACTCATGACAGGTGGTTCATGAACAAACAGAGATACGGTTTCGGTGTTCGTGTTGGGAAATTTCATCTTCACTCTTTTGCAAAGGGGCATCAAAATCTGACCCGGCAGTTTTGAGAAAACATTTTCTTTTAAGTACCGTTAAAAGTAAGTTCTTTTAAGTTTATAATTTAGTTTTTTCTGACTTTATTATTTTATGCTTAGGTCGCATCTTTCAAGGTAATTGATTTAGCAAACTAAAAACAGTGCAATAAAAACGCTCATACCGATTGTTCGTGTTTCACTTCAATCGCATCAACATAACATTTACGTAACTTTCAACATTTTACCTAGAAACCTAACAAAACTATCATCAACATCAAACATAAAAGTGTTGAGGTGTACAGCCCGTACAGTCATAATGGTAGCATAAAAGTACTATAATATAAATATTAATTTGGAATCTGCTCTTCACTAGTTTTCGTTTAATACCCATTTTGTAATTTTTTACAAAAAAATGAATGTTTATTCCCACTTTCTTTTTTATTTGTAGATGCTATATTAAAATTATATACCCTATGTCATTCTCTCAATTTTTACGAATCCAACGACACCTCACACATCAAAATCCCTCAAGCCGTTTAGGCTCCAGGGCGGTTTTCGCGCAAATGTCCCATTCGCGCAATTGTCCATTCGCGCTAATGTCCATTTGCACTAATGTCCCGTTCGCGCTAATGTCCATTCGCGCTACTGTCCATTCGCTCAAGTGTCCTTCGCTCTTTTTTTTTCGCTCAAGTGTCTTTTCGCGCAAAAGTCTTTTCGCTCATTTTTTTTTCGCTCAAATGTCCTTCGCGCAAAGGGATTCGCTCAAATGTCCTGATACCCTTTGGGGCACCCTAATAGCCGAAGAGCGGACAGTTGGCAACCCTACCTGATCGAGTAACAAGATGCGACCTACCTAGGGTGTAGCACATCAGAAAGGGTTGCCTGGGCGTAACCTAGAGGGTTTTGTACAGTGAGCAAAAAAGTGGTCATTTTTTTTTGGTGTAAATTACCTCATTGAGTAACAAGTTGGCATATAGTACAGTCGATAGAGCTCATCGAGAAGTGCCAAATTATATAGGGTTGCCTTGCCTCGTCCTGGGACTTTCCTGAGTCGGCCTGATTTTATAGTGGCTACAAATTCAAAAAATTACCTCATCGAGTAACAAAATGAGACTTTGCCATTTGAAAGCTCTAGTCGTCCTATTAATTATTAACGTAGGTCCTAGGCCCTAAACCTGGAACTTTTCTTAGTCGGCCGAGTTTTATGTTCGAATTTAAAAACTGATTGATGCAACAACGTCGTGGAAATGTGTCCATGGATGGTTGAGAGATTGGTGGTATGTAGTAATCAATTATAGGTATTAATTTGGAGGGACACAAACTTAAAAATTGTGCACCGTTAGCAAAAAATATCAAAAAAGTGGCGACACAGTCAGTATGCAAGCAAACCTATGAAAGGCGTGTAAATACTGTATATTTTATTATAATTGTTACGGTCAGTGTAATAAATCTGGTCAGTCAGTATTAAGAGGAAAAGTACATGAAATTCCGCACCATAGGTCATCACTGGCAGAACGCACTGATTGAACACCTTCGTTTTGAGGCATTGTGGTAGGGCCGAGGAGAATATATGACGTAGTTTCCCGAAAGCAGCCCATCCTAGCTGGATACGCCTAGCGGCCTCCTTGTCGAAGTTGTTTCTACCTAGTGTTATAGTCTGTCCAAGGTAGACATAGTCTTGCACAATTTCTATCGCCGCCTCACCGACGTATACCGCCTCTGGATCGACATGAGAATTAAGCATGACTTTCGTCTTGTCTAAGTTCATGCCGAGACCGACCCGTCGGGAAGCGGCATTAAGGTCGCTAAGCATTCCACTGAGGTCATGCAGCGATTCCGCCATGATGACAATGTCGTCGGCAAAACGCAGGTGTGAGATGTACTCGCCGTTCACACATATGCCTCGTCCTTTCCAATTGAGCATCTTGAAGACGTCTTCCATCGCATTAGTGAACAGTTTCGGGGAAATAACATCCCCCTGTCTCACTCCTCTTAGCAGTTGGATCGGCTTCGTCTGCTGATCTTGTACTTGTACGGACATAGTGGCGGCGTCATACAGACATCTAAGCACCTCAATGTATCGCCAGTCGATCTGGCATCGCTGCAAGGACTCCAGAACAGCCCAGGTCTCGATCGAGTTGAAGGCTTTCTCATAGTCCACAAAGGCTAGACACAAAGGTTGATTATACTCCTCGGTTTTCTGTATAATCTGCCTTACCGTGTGGATGTGGTCTATGGTACTGTAGCCTTTTCGAAACCCGGCCTGCTCCCGGGGCTGAAACTCGTCGAATTTTCGAGCGAGACGGTTCGTAATGACCCTCGAGAACAACTTATAGACGTGGCTCAGAAGTGAGATCGGTCTGTAGTTCTTGAGGAGGGTTTTATCTCCTTTCTTGAAGAACAGGACCACAACACTTCCGCTCCACGTCTCCGGTGTTATGCCATTGTGAATGACGGAATTGAAAAGCTTTCCTAGGGGCCTTCAAAACAGGAGTACCTCCAGCCTTCAGAAGCTCTGTTGTTATTCCGTCTTCACTCGGAGCTTTGTTATTTTTAAGTTGTTTGAGGGCTTTTCTAATCTCGCTCGAGTCAACGTCCGGGATATCGTCCGTGTAGTGGCGTACTAGTGGGGCTCTGGGGTCGGTGTTGCGAGCTACAGGCTTTGGGGCGTGTGTTGCATACAAACTTCCATAGAACTTCGAAACTTCAGTGAGGAGGTCCGGCTTAGAGGCAACGATCTTCCCATCCGTGGTTTTGAGTTTTGACAGGTGGCTTCTCCCGAGCTGCTGAACGAATACTTTCGACCCCCGGTTCTGCTCAATCGCCTCCTCTATGGAGCGCGTGTTGAAGCGTCGGAGGTCGCGCCGTATCAGCTTTTTTATTTTTTAGTTGAGAACCCGATGTTCTGCTTCGCTTGAGAGCTTGGATTCTTTTGCCACACGCTGCATGCGGAAATGCCTGTAGCCCACTTCACGGAGAGCTTTTACTAGTTGGTTTGTAGCCTCGCCAACGTCCTCGGTGGTTTCCAACGAATCAAATCGATTTTTGAGGTCGAGTTGGAAGCTGTTACTTCCAACGACAGTTTGGTGCAGTATGGGACGGAGGGTCGATTTCATCAGACGTCTTCTTTCAAGCTTAAGATTTATATTCAGAGTACCTCGGACCAGTCGGTGATCACTTCCGGTGTTAACCTTTCAGGGACCACCCCTTCCCGAAAAAAAATTGGCTCTCAGCCCCAGCACCTACCAGCAAATTCGACCGCGCGCGCGGCGGCACCAGTAGTCGCGAAGAAATCGATCAAATTATCCATATTTCGTTACCAATTCAAGTTGTGTTATGTTTCTTTCGCTGCCTACACTCATTTAGATTGTAGAAATAAACATCAAATTTACTACATTACTGAATAAACAGAGAAACAATGAAAAAAATACGGCACGGGAGCGCCGCGTCTCCTTACGAAACATTTTTCAATAAAAGTGTCAAATTCAATGTTTGTTTACATTTTGTACCTTTTTAATGTTGCCAGTTAAATTATTTATGGTCTGAAACCAAGAAAATTGACCATTTTTAAAAGATTTTATTCAAAAAGGGCCGTCAAGCCCCGACACATCCCTACAAAATCTACAACGAGTTACTTGAAACGCTCGTTGCCCATCACTAGTGGCTCGCTCCTATTGGTTCAATATATCATTAGAAAGGTAATTTCATAAGGTCTTATATCGTAAAACCTTCTAAAGAGAAATAAACCTTAAATCCTCATGATAAGCCTTAATTTAGGACGAGTCGAGCGCAAAAAAAGTTCGAACGTTGAAGTTCGACTGAGGCTTGACAAAATCAAACATAGCACTTCCAATTCGAACGTTGACGTTCGATGCGTCCTTGAGAGGTTAAACCTGTTGATCACTGATACATCTCTGAATATGTGCCGTTTATCAGTCATGATGAAATCGATGTCATTTTTCGTCCGGCCGTCAGGGCTTCGCTTTCAAGAATGAGTTCATCAAGCATAGCCCTTGCCTCTCTAGGAAGCCGACCAGCGTATGCCCTCGCTCATTCCTGGTACCAATACCGTGTGGACCTACCTTCGACTCATCGCCCTCCTGTACTCCCACTTTGGCATTGAAATCCCCCATCACAACCGTGAAATGAGTCTTTGCGGTATCGTTGATAGCTCTAGAGATATCCTCGTATACCACTTCGACTGCTTCGTCAGAGCCCGTCTTAGTAGGCGCGTATACCTGTATCACCTTCAAGCTGTACCTTTTGGTGAGTTTCAGTACGAGGTATCGAATCGGGATTCGATACACTGCTGATCTCCACTACATTGTTGATAAGGGTTTTGTTGACGACAAATCCTACGCCACCCTGGGACAGCCTTTTGCCTTCTCGGAAGTAGAACAAGTGGCCAGATTCCAGGGTTATCGTATCCTCTCCCTGTATTCGGACCTCTGACAGCCCAAGAATATCCCACTTAATCTTTGTTAGTTCTACCTCGAGTTCCGTAATCTTTACGTCCTCCATCAATGTTCGTCCATTATACGTAGCCAATAAAAGTCGTTGGTGTTGGCAGCCTTTCGTAACCCGGGGATTCTTAGCACTTTAGCACACTTAGCCCTACCGTTACCTAGACCGCTGCCGTAGCCTGGAATAGTAGAGCCGCCGGGAACTAGGGGCCGGGGCCATGTGTGACTAAATTTCATATTTGGGAGGTAAAATGCCATAATCACCACGCTTGGCAGAGCGGGTTGGTGATCGCAGGGCTATACCAGTTGTACCGGTGATGCTGCTGCCCATCATCGGCCGAGGAATTTTGGTGTAGCATGTTTTGGATGGATATACCGCCATCAATCGGTCGCCAGAGCCTCGTCGGTTAGTCGGCAGGATGCACCACGAGCAGGTGAGGTTGGCAGTTGGGTTGTCGCTATAGTCTACCGCGTTTACCCCTTACACCCGCGTTTACCCATTACAATATTAGAACAGATCAGCAATGTGTCGAATCGGGTAGAATACCGCATGCTAAAATTCTCCAGTTGGTTGTTGGTTGGTTGGTTCTACCAGTTGTACCGGTGATGCTGCTGCCCATCATAGGTCGAGGGATTTTGGTATAGCCTGCTTTGGATGGATATACCGGAATCACAGTCGGTCGCCAGAGCCTCGTTGGTTAGTCGGCAGGGTGCACCACAAGCAGATGAGGTTGGCAGTTAGGTTGTCGCCATAGTGTACTGCGTTTACCCCTTATACCCCGACAGTAATAGATCTCTGACATACCAATTCTTCAAATTTCATGTACTTTTCCTCTTAATACTGACTGACCAGATTTATTACACTGACCGTAACAATTATAATAAAATATACAGTATTTACACGCCTTTCATAGGTTTGGTTGCATACTCACTGTGTCACAACTTTTTGTATATTTTTTGCTAACGGTACACAATTTTTAAGGTTGGGTCCCTCCAAATAAATACCTATAATTGATTACTACATACCACCAATCTCTCAACCATCCATGGACACATTTCCACGACGTAGTTGCATCAATCAGTTTTTACATTCAAACTTAAAAATCGGCCGACTAAGAAAAGTTCCAGGTTTAGGGCCGGCAACCTATGTTAATAATTAATAGGACGACTAGAGCTATCAAATGGCAAAGTCTCATTTTGTTACTCGATGAGGTCATTTTTTGAATTTGAAGCCACTATAAAATCAGGCTGACTCAGGAAAGTCCCAGGACTAGGCGAGGCAACCCTATATAATTTGGCACTTCTCGATGAGCTCTATCGACTGTACTATATGCCAACTTGTTACTCGATTAGATAATTTACACCAAAAAATGACAACTTTTTTGCTCACAGTACAAAACCCTCCAGTCAACCCTGTACTTTTAGACGTAGGTACCTTTCTGATGTGCTACACCTTAGGTAGGTCACATCTTGCTACTCGATCAGCAGTGCGATTTTTGAAAATCATACGAGCGGTTCGGCAGTATAAAGTGTCAAAATTACTATGAAGATTACGCATCTTTCTACTGCCGAACCGCTCGTATGATGTTCAAAAATCGCACTACAGGTAGGGTTGCCAACTGTCCGCTCTTCGGCTATAACCATATAAATAATTAATAAGTGTTGTATTCGAATTTATGACATTATTATTTTATTATTATTGTATAAAGCACACTATTTTACTGCAAAAACTAAAAGTTGATTTTGCGATAACACCATTTACAGTGTTTCCATTAAAATCCATTAATACTATTATAGTGGGGGACAACGATAACATATTTTCCCGGTTGGCTCCAGTGGGGGACAGCTAGCTATTTTTTTCCTGAGACAAATCCACTATTGTATCTTGTTCTAATATCTCCTTATTTTCCATGTATTTACGAACATTTCGCCGAAATCCCCCGGAATATTTGTTTTTTTTACTTTTTCCATTGCTGGATAGTTGAACACCGTCCAGCAGTAGAATAAAAACACTTATTAACGTATCTTTTCAAAACTATCCTCTATAAACACATTTAAGCTGGAAGCCTTCAGATTTTACTCTGTAGAATAGATATAAACTGTGTCCGTCTAGAACATTCTAATAAACATTTATTTATAGACCAGTATTAAACCAGATTGATCACGTCTAAAACAAATTAGCTTATGATAGTCAAATCACCCTACAGAAAGTCATAAAATATGTCCCGTTCAGAATTATTACTCTAAACAAACACTTTTTCCAAACTAAGTGTAGATAGCAACTAGTTTATTTACACTAGATTAATCTTTTAGTTTAAAGGAGGTTCTAAAACGTGGATCTGAGACACTATACTCTATTAGAATGTTTCATCTTATTATAAATCACCTTTAGAACACTGTTGTCTATATATTAACCACTAATAGGCAATTTATAGTGTATAAAGGTTTAAAGTAACTTGCTGGTGTTACTTGGGCACACTGCAAAGTTTCAGCGATAGATCAATTATTGTAAGGGTGTCCATACAAGGAAACTCTAAAATGATTGGACTAAAAGGGACACGCAATTCAAATGTCGATTTCTAGGTACACTGCCTGATTTGTTAAAAACTCGATACCTTATACGCGTGTGTTAGCAAATATATTAAAGAATATGAATATATTGTTAGGTAGTAGAACAATCCCTACTAGAATATTAGTACTGGTAACACTGACTAACAACCATCTGTTGTTGGTAGTAATTATTTAGTGATTCATTGTTTTGAATATTGCTTAAATTCCATACTAATTATTCATAATATTGCTTACAATAATTGTTTGCTGATAATAGTTATTTACAACCTATTAATCATGTGAATATTTGAAGCAATGCAATTCCCTGATTGTTCCGCCAATAACAGAATTGATGTTGGCGGGAAAACAGGTATATAAAATGGGTGTCGAGTCATTATCTGGGATTCATTCCTGCCGTTACGCTGCCCAAGTAAGTGTTAAACTAATTACTGTAAACTTAATTAATGTGAACTGTTTTTATAATCTTTAAAATGATTATGTTTGTATGTGTGTAGATTCTCATTTCTTCTTTGTGGTTTTATTAACGAAACAGTGTTAAATATCGAGTCAAAGTAATGAAATATAATGGTTATACTAATTATCACCTTTTATTTAATATCATTCAGAATACCCTCCTATATTCTATCATCAGAAGTGGAATCGTATTCCTTCGCCGCATAGTTACTTTACTAATATATATTTTTTTTTTCTCTCCATGGCACGATCACCGCGGAACTGCGGAACTGCGGAACGAAAAAAATCCATCCACGATGTCCTGGAGAGGTGCCTGGAGACAGACCCAGAACCTGGTCAGACTGAACCGATCACGAAGAGAATCCCACCCAGAGAAATCCACCTGCCTGCCCAGAGAACACCTACCCACCCGCAGGAAAGAAAGAAAAAAAATTTACGGGAAACAAAGACTGAAGCTCCAAATATTTAGCGAGGTAATGGCCAAGGCCGTATTAATTTCTTATTAAATATCGCTGTGTTTGCTTGTTTCTAAAATTGTACCTACGTAAATAATGAGGTAATAATCAAAACAAAAGTTTATAAATCTGAAAAACAGACGATACTTATTGTTCTAGTCATTCGCAAATCATGTTTCAACAAATAACAAGTGATTTAATGTTGGTCGATGCTAGATTTTTTTTTTCTTTGGTACCAATGTACCCCATAATAGCAAAACGAAAAAATATAGGATTTTTTTTTGTTATTCGGTGCTAAGAAATACGGCTTAGGCGGCACCTTGTCCGCGGACAAGTGGTACGAGTCTTCTAGGTTTGATAGGTAGGTAGGTCTAGGTACCAGTCTCCCCATCCACACTACTAGTCGGCTGGTATAATTTGTACAATTATTACTCTAACTAAAAGAATAATTTTAATTGTTTGAGCACCGAAAGCATAATACAATTACTTAGTTCATGTATGTGTATATGTGTGTGTGTGTGTTAGTGGCGACGGGCTCACCCCCGTCACACTGGACAGAGTTTCGGTACTACTGGTGAAAAGTGGATGTTCTGAGGTTTCAGAATATCTCTGACTACCCTCACGGGGAATATAGTCGTGAGCATATGCTATGCTAGTTCATTCGTTGCTACAAAGCTCTTCAATAATATAGATCTAAGACAATAAAAATAGTTCCTTCCACTGGACGGTCGTTTTCTCTCGATTTTGTGTTGCAGAACAACAAATTTTCTATAGGTACTACCATTACTACCTAGCGGTAGATGGATTGAGGTAACTGACTAAACGATGAATTGACTTTAAAATGTGTTTTTCTGTTTTTTAGTGTGCAGTTAAAGAATTATTATTAACTTTGAAAAAAAAAATGTTTTAGTATACCTACTGCTTAGTCCAGTCATTTTACGCTTCATACGCTTTTAAAGCTAGTATGGTGAGATAGAAATAATTTTTAATAGGTAGCCGTTATTTTTTTTTCATATTAAGATTACAGTTCCTAGTTATCATTGAATGAATGAATGAATAATCTTTTATTTACACCAAAATACAAATACAGCATAGAAAAAGAACCAAAGAAACGATAATGGTACAAATAAGGCGGTCTTAGTTATCATTTAGAAATAGAATTCAACTAAAATATTCGAATTAATGACTGAAATAATTAATCAACTGTTAGTTATTTATAATTCGTTAATTAGCTATGAAGGTAGGTATTTAATTCGATAAAATGAAGGTACAAACATTTTTTTTTATATCTTTTTTTATATCTGCTTATTGGAAGTTATTAATTGAATAGAACTGACGAATTAACTTCAGAATTTCAGATATACTAAATTTTAGTACTAAAAATAGAAAATAGAAAATACTACGTTAGATTCATGGCATAAAATCATTTACGCAAACGATGTATAAAAAAAATATAAATATATATTTTATTTTCTAATTATTGTTAAAACAACTTCGTGTCAGACGTTGACAGCTGCCTGCCTCAACTTTATCGTGCATTAAAAAAAAATTCAGGCGTTTGTTAATCCCAAACACGTGCGTATGTAAAGCCCAGTGTTCGGGCTTATCCTACGAGTGGAGTCACCCTAAGACGTGCCCTCGAACAGCCTGTGGATAAGATCAGCTGTTTCTAGGAGAATTTCGCAGAGCTGTCATCCTTTGTCATAAACAGCAACGTAACTATGGGCAACTAATAGTGTCACTACGCTGTCGTCGGAAACAGCAAAAAGTTCGATCGTCACAAACAAAGTCTAACAACGAACTCAGCGAGCCAATTGGAGTTGCGCTTTCGACGTGACGTCACGTCCACACCGCGTCGTGTGCGCGAAGTGCGCGACACGTCAACGTCATCTCGTTGTTTTTTGACAGAAGTTTTTCTTTTGATAACATGTTTTGTTTATTTTATATTATATTCAATATGTAAGAATGTGATCCTGCAATTCTTAGACGTATGTTTATATTTCAGGGTTCCTGTCCCCATGTCCCAGACCCCCGCCGGACCCTCCAGTCAGTTAAGCGATGATTTATTAGTGCAGTGTCCGGTATGCTTAAAATTGTTTAAAGGTCAGAGAGGCTTACGAATCCACACCGGTAAGGCCCACAAACTCCCGTCCGCCCCACCAGAGCCCCACACAACCACCTCTCCTGACCCCACAATCCCCCTATGGCGTCGGCTGGGTCAGTACAAATCAAAATTCCCAGTAGTGAAAAGAATCCCACGCGGCGCACGTCCATCAGTAGCCAACTCGTTGTCTCACTGTATTAAAGCAGTCATCAGGCTTAATGACGAGCGCAGCTGGGAAAACTTCTTCACCTTTGCGTACCGGACACTGCATGCGCAAATGGATGGCTGCGGCACATCCCTTACGCAAAAAATTAAGAGAAACTGTGCACCGAATCAAACTATAAGCATATCTCAATCTCGCGATGCTGTGAGACACGTAAGTCGTACCGGTACTCAAACCCCTATTAAACCCCGTACTATCCTAAAATTGGTAGAGTCTAAGATCAGTGACGGGGACATAAAAGGCGGCGCACAGCTTCTCTTTTCCAGCGATGTCATCGCGCCAGACTCTCCGGAAACCCTTTCGGCCCTACTATCCAAACATCCACCTCCAGCATCGACCCTCCACCTTCCTGACCCACCCAATCCATCCGACAGCACACCCGAAGCGTCAGCTGAAGACGTACTGTCTGCCATAATGTCCTTCAGGAACGGCTCCGCCGGTGGCCTCGATGGTCTGTCACCGCAGCACTTCAAAGACTTGCTGGGCAGTTCCGTCGGGAGCGCTGGACGAGCCCTCTTGCTAGACATTGTGCAGTTGGTCAATTTAATGCTGTCCGGGAAGGTGTGCCCGGCTATTGCTGACATCCTTTATGGAGCTAATCTTTGCGCTCTTAAGAAAAAGGATGGTGGGATCCGCCCCATAGCAGTTGGCAATACCATTCGCCGCATTGCTTCCAAAGTCTGCTGCAAAAACGTCTTATCCGACCTAACGAACTATTTCCAACCTATACAACTCGGCTTTGGGAGCAAAGGGGGCTGCGAGGCTGCTGTCCACGCAGCCCGCACATTCTTGGAACTCGGCGGTGGGGAGGTGATGCTGAAGGTGGATGTAAAAAATGCTTTCAACTCGGTAGACAGAGGTACCCTGCTATCGCAAATTAAGGAGAAGACCCCATCCATTTTCAACTACCTCTGGCAATGTTATAGTTTCCCCTCAAAATTAGTTCACAGGAACCACCTCCTTCACTCGGCAGTAGGTTGTCAGCAGGGTGACCCCCTCGGACCGGCTATCTTTAGTTTGGCAATCCACCCCATTATCTCGGCGCTAAATTCAAAATTTAACGTGTGGTACTTAGATGACGGAACCCTAGGAGGTGAAGCGGGCAGAGTTCTAAAAGATCTAGAAGATCTATTATCTAAATTCCAAAGCATCGGCCTAGAACTAAATTTCAACAAGTGTGAACTCTACGTATCAGACTCCGTGGACACTGCTAAAAAATTAGAAATTATATCAAAATTTAACGCTTTAGCTCCCAACATCAAAATCCTAGACAGTGTTTCACTCCACCTCCTAGGGGGACCCGTCCTCGAACAGTCAATTCCGGATTTCATCTCGGGACAAATTTCAAAATTCTCAGAATCCTGCGGCCGTCTCTCCGAAATAAACCCCCACATGGCCCTAACCATTATCCGATACTGTCTTTTCGTCCCTAAGTTTACATATTTCCTCCGCTGCTGCCCTTTCTGGAAAAGTGATTCACTGTTGATTCCTTTAGACGATCTTATTCGCGAGACCATATCGCAAATTCTAAATTGTACGCTTGACGACCGCAGCTGGGACCAGGCATCCCTCCCGATCCGTCATGGAGGCCTGGGCGTGAGAAAAATTTCTAGTGTCGCTCTGCCTGCATTCTTGTCTTCTGGCTACAGTACCCGTGACCTCTTCGGTAAAATAATTAACCCGTCACTCGGTGATGTAGAGGTCACACACTTAGCTGAAGCCAAGGATGCATGGTCACAAGCCTGTCCGAGTCAAAATTTTCCTCCAAATCCAATATCACAAAAGCTTTGGGACGAGCCGATCTGCATCAAAGTTCAAAAGAACTTAATTGCCTCCGCAGTTAACTCTGCAGATCGTGCTCGTCTCCTTGCTGCCGGCGAATACGAGTCTGGGTACTGGCTACATGCGGTCCCCTCTCCCAACATCGGGACCCTACTGGACAGGACAACTCTGTCCCTGGCCGTCTGTCTGAGACTTGGGGCTAGGACAAACGAGCCGCACCGCTGCAAGTGTGGAGTGGGAGTGGACAGCCTCGGTCACCACGGCCTCTCCTGCCAGCTTAGTGCCGGTCGCAACTCCCGCCACGCCTGCCTGAATGACGTCATCCATCGGGCCCTTGCCAGCGCCAACGTGCCATCCATCCTCGAGCCGAAAGGTATCGTGCGTGGCGATGGCAAGAGACCTGACGGAATGTCCCTCATTCCCTGGACACGTGGGAGACCTCTGGTGTGGGACGCCACATGTGTGGATACTGTGGCGCCCTCACATCTCCCTGCCACCTGTCTTAGAGCAGGCGCAGCGGCGACCTCTGCGGAGGGGAAAAAGAGGCGCCTATATGCAGCCCTGGGTGAGGGCTACATATTTACACCATTCGGGGTGGAGACCCTGGGACCTTGGGGTCCGGACGCGCGTCAACTCTTTAATGAGCTGTCGTCGCGCCTGGTAGAGATCTCAGGGGACAACAGGGCTGGCGCTTACCTCGGGCAACGCATCAGCATTGCGATACAGCGAGGTAACGCCGCCAGCGTCCTGGGCACTCACCCGCACGACAGTGACCTCGAATGCATTTTCTATCTGTCGTAAGATAGATAGAAGATGCATTCGATGGTGCGGCCCCCTGTAAATTTGTAAATAGTTATCTGCTATTTTTATTTTTTTTAAGATTGTAAATTTTGTATATACCTACTACATTTAATTAATTAATTTGTAGTCATGTAAATATAGTTATAATATGGAAGGTATAGGCTTAGTTTTTGTTTTTCTATTGTCTTTCTTTAGGTTAAGTGTTCTATAATGTACCTATATAATTTCTGTTGTTAATAAAAGCTATCATTACAGGTTTAAAAAAAAAAAAAAAAAAAAATTATTGTTATTATTACTGGTTAATGTTATTCGAACGAACGTTAACTTTACTAGACTATGCTGTGTAGCAGGTTGCGATTTTCACAATTTAGAATGTAGAGTCAATGTAGAGTCAATGTAGAGTCAATGTAGAGTCAATGTAGAGTCAATGTAGAGTCAATGTAGAGTCAATGTAGAGTCAATGTAGAGTCAATGTAGAGTCAATGTAGAGTCAATGTAGAGTCAATGTAGAGTCAATGTAGAGTCAATGTAGAGTCAATGTAGAGTCAATGTAGAGTCAATGTAGAGTCAATGTAGAGTCAATGTAGAGTCAATGTAGAGTCAATGTAGAGTCAATGTAGAGTCAATGTCAGAGTAGCGTCAGAGTAGCGTCAGAGTAGCGTCAGAGTAGCGTCAGAGTAGCGTCAGAGTAGCGTCAGAGTAGCGTCAGAGTAGCGTCAGAGTAGCGTCAGAGTAGCGTCAGAGGAGCGTCAGAGTAGCGTCAGAGTAGCGTCAGAGTTACGTCAGAGTTACGTCAGAGTAGCGTCAGAGTAGAACCAGAGGTGAGTAAAAGTTATTTAACTTTGATTGTAAAGAACTGATGAAGTGTCATGTTGTGAATTTACGTAAAACAATTTTTAATTCAATCAAAATTGCGTATTTAATGACTTGTTGATTGCAATGTTAATGAAATTCTTACCTTTTTTTTCTTTTTTTTTTTGGCATCGATCGGCATAATTAAATACGATTAAAATAAAATAAAATAAGATAAGATAAGATAATATCTTTAGAGTGAATATAATTTTTTTTGAATTATTATGTTATTCTTATATACCTATCTACTTTATTCTTATAAGAACATTCAATTAAATTTTTCATTCACTTTAAAGATAACTAATTAAGTAAGTACCTACACATTGTTAAGCCCACTTGTATTCAAAAATATGCTAAAACGTTTTCTTAAATCTATAGATTTCATGTGAGATTTTATGTGAGTTTTGTACTTTGGGACGAAGTAAGAACGACTGCTAGACTGGTCGTTGGTATGGTATGATGTTGATGTATGACGATGAAAGGTATGATGAACTTTTCATCATCAACGAAATGAGTATGAATATGGAAATAATGAAATGAAATAAGTTTATTTGCGTTGAAAAATATACATATTAAGATATATGAAACAAAGTTATGTAAAAAAGATGGTAATCAATGATGAAATTGATGAATTAAAGTGATGCAATGTGAACGAAAATGACAACTGTTAAAAACTTTTTCAGGAAAACGATTTAGATTTATTGATGTTTTTCTTTTTTTTTAAATAATGATCACAATTTGTTTTAAATTCGGATTGCCTTTATAACCAAAGGTACTATCGCTAGACGTCAGTTTAATCTTCGCGGTCACGGTCACTAATACCATATTATGAAGATTCTATATTTGTTGATGATCAATAATTACTGCATTTTCAATAATATTTGGAATAGTTTTAAATCATTGTGATCGTTATTCCATTAAAAGTATTGAGATGTACTTCGGGGACGAAGTACTTGTCAGTATGGCCGAGCAGTTTGGATAAATAAATCCTGTTTATATCCTAATGATCATTGCTAATATTAGTTAGTTACATTTTAAGAGATTTCATGCTAAAAATATTGGAATTGGGGATCTGGATGAAATAAATACACCAGCTACTAGGATTTGGATATCAGATTATATTAATATATTTAGATTATTTCAACTAGGATGATGTAGAAGTTGGAGCAGAGTGACAGATGACAGACAAGAAGAAAAACAATAAATACGAATAGATTCATTTTTGTATTCTAAGGAGACTTTAATCCAACACGCCCCCTCAAAAATGAACACCTTGTATATGAGTCATTGATCATCAATTGCATATTCCAATCTAAATTGACACCATGTGTTCAAACATAATATACCACACAAAATCCATGGTTAATTGGTTTAGTAAACAAAACATCTACACCATCCTAGTGTTAGCTGGGAAAATTACATTATGGTCCAACATTTGTTGCTTGGATTAGGGAAAACCCAGAAAAACCTAATCAGACCATTTCCATTCTCATAATTAAATGAATTAAATCATCACTTCATAATACAAAGAATTATTTCAACATTTTCAATAAAAGTATGATGAATCATTTCAAAAGTAAATACAAAAAAGAAAAGATTAATTTTGTGTACGGAGGAGGAATAATTCCAAAACGCCCCCTCAAAATTAATCACCATGTATATAAACTTTACATCGATTTAAAAATTTACTAACAGAACAAGAATCATTTAGCTTGTATGCATCGAAATTAGTTATGCATTTATACATCACTCATGCATCTTAGCTTGTATGCATTTACATCATTTATGTACTTAGCTTGGATGCATTTTAGACATCATTTATGCACTAAGCTTGCATGCATTTCAGCTTGCATGCATTACATTTTTATTATACTTTTAGCGGGTATACATTTCATTTACATTATGATACATTTAGCGGGTATACATTTCATTTATATTATGATACATTTAGCGGGTATACATTTCATTTACATTATGCATTTAGCAGTTAGCAAGTATGCATTTCATATATATTATGCATTTAGCGCGTATGCATTTCATTTATATTATGCATTTAGCGCGTATGCACTTCATTTATATTATGCATTAAGCGCGTATGCACATTATTTATATCATGTAAGCTATGCTATTATTTAAGCTATAATGCTTCTTTAACACTTTATGCCACAATATGTTCCGCTTCAGTAATATAAGGCTGCGACTATGGCTGCGACTGACAGTTTTGTCTCTATGTACTGCCTACTCGGGCTATAGATTATACAATTCCCTACACATTTCGACTTTTATTTTATTTACTATTATTTTGTGTCTTTTACTTCATCGACATGGCCTCCTCATAAAGGATTATAATGTAGATTATACTTTTCTGCCTCTTGTATAATTTCAATAACATCGAGTCTACATATTCACAAAAAAACATTTCTTGTAACATTAACTTAATTTGTACCTATGATTATCTATGTAGTTCGGGGGAATATTGCAGAGGTCACTACCAGCTTAACGCTTTTTATTTTCATCGACTGACCCCTCTGGTCGGACAAAACCTGTGAAGCATTTGACCATTCCAATATACGATCCAAACCAGAACACACGTCGTCTTATTTTACTTCACCCGGGGACCACCAGCTCCATGAGCCAATTTAATTATTAATAATATTTCTCAAGCGAAATTAGTTATGCATTTCATTATGCACTTAGTGTACCTTCATGCATTTCAACACCATGTCAACAATTATGCATTTCCTTATGCATTTAGCGTACCTTCATGCATTTCATCGCCATGTCAACAATTATGCATTTCCTTATGCATTTAGCGAACCTTAATTACCACCTATCTACGCACCCTTTTAAGGTATTGCTACATTTTCTTATGTGCTTAAGTCTGGACGAGTGCATAACATTAGGTACATTTTACAACTTATATAATAACGTTGCTACACAGAGCATTATATTACTCTTCAGAGTTCAATACATAAAAAAAATAGTTTACTTTCTGTGTGTATGTTATTTACTGATCGGGCACACCATGCATATTAAACGTACTCAAAACTGTTTTAATGTACACACTTTGATCTAACGTAAACTTAGCATGAGACTTTAACTTACTGACTGACTGACTGTACTTTGATGTCGGGAAATTACTCTCTTTCTTTTAAATCTGACATGATTATACGTTTGTTCGTGGTTGGTCAATTTAGCAAAAAGTCCACTAAAATATGATCGGTCAACTTCTCAAATTCAAATTCGGAAAAACTAATTATTTATATTGGAACTACTTATTGTCGGATGCAAAGTTTCGTCGTAGTCCGTAAAGTATTTTCGAATTATTCTCTAGCAACTTCATTTACACTGTATTTTAAATGTTTGATATTGAAAATTCATTTACAGTCTACTATGGTTTTTGTTCTCTGATCTTCGTACTAAAGTCATGTTTATTTGCTGAAGGGGGAATAATTAATCATCATCGAAGGTCATTTAATTACTTGCTTTAATTCATCTCTTATTGCGTTTTCCCACTAAGCTCTATCATCTCAAGTTTTGATCTCTTCATATTAACTTTTAATTTGAACAAATTTTCTGAACATTCATGACGTAAGATAATATAAGTACATGATATACATGAATGATAAGACATAAGATAATCTTTCTTTGCACGCCAAAAATAAATAATACTTTTCATTACAACATAATTATAGGGGCAAGACCAGACCTTTAGTTTGAGCCGATCACTTTTTCTTATTTCTCGTGACCTATCACTCAGTGAATAAATTATCAAAATGTAACTCAACCGTTTGGTCTTATTTCAATTGTATCATGGTTGATTATGCAAATTTTATTCGTGAACTCGTATCAACTATCCGATTTAAAGAAGGGATCTGATTTAGAAATGTCTGTATGAGCTATCAGATTTTAAGAAGAGATCTGACTTAGAATTATCAGAGTTAAACCTACGTTCATCAGATTTTGAAATGGGTTCTGATTTAGAACTATCTTACTTGCTTTCGAGACTTTATTGACACTAATTTAAACTTATCACCACTATCAGATTCGTCACAGGTATTTTCTATTAATTGTATTGTTGGTTCAAGTGTAGGCCAGAATAACAGATCGTGGTTTCCAAACTTTATAGCCGTTAGGTTCGAAGCCCCTAAGTACATATTTTCATAACTTATCATCAAACTCGTATGTTTTATTTAATACACAAATTTTACTGGCAAAACCATACCTTTAATAGCTGTTAGTGTGAAATTTTATTATACAACAGTTAATACTGCTAGATCTCAGAAAACATTATACTTTAGTACCGTTTCTTTCTTTACACTCAGCAATACTATTGAATTCTTATGTGGAATTCTAAATTGTCAAATGACAAGCGATTCCTTACTTAATAAACAGCTTTTAATTCTGTAAATATTCTCCACCATTACTTATGATATGAGTATAAGGATATGAATAAGCTACCTTTAAATTAAGTTGCCTTACTGTTTAAAACAATTCTTTAGTAGCATTTACAATACTTCTAAGTTTATTTTCTTAGGTACGGTAACACAGTAATATTGATCAACAATAAAAAAATGCTAATTATAATATTATTGTAAATTGTGAGAGGAGTACAAATATATAAATAGACAAAAAATAACGTTCGCATCGCTTAACATGAATTTCATCTTTGGCCTGAAGGATATTTAACTGTTTCCCGTTTGTACAAGCCTTACAGCATAAGTCATATTTTGGCAAGCCTTACATAAATCATATTTTGCCACCACTGCATTAGTTTGGTTTTTATTTCTTAGGAAAATATCGCGTGGCTAGTATTCACAGATGCCACATAATATCTACAGCAATTTACATTACTTGTTGACATACCTCTCATGACGGTTTTACCGTTCTAAATATTAATTAAGTATCTATGTACTATATGAATCGAAGATGACTTCATATCCGGGTCGTTGTATCTTTGACACAGGTAGTAAATTATAATTATAGAATTTTACAGCACGTCCTCCACAACTCCTTGAATGCCCACGATACTGGTAAACTGTAGTTGCTCTTTTTGCAGCTGAAATGAATGCATAATGCATTAGTAACATAATTTTGACAATAAATCAATATGAGCAAACAGGTTTTCTGAAAATTAAGACTGTGATCTTTCTTCTCCAGAATAAAAATATTTCATATTATTATTTGCTTCCGCTTATTGATAATTTCTGTTGATTCATTCTTCAAAAATAGCAGCATAATGTATATATTTTTTTTTTTATATTCAATTCGGGTGATGGAGACAGTTTTATGCAATACTTATTGTTATCAGCTTTAGCTTTGTAGCTAATACTTTTCTTAATCATTTTCTGACTATTGAGAATGTTCAAATAGCTCCAATTTCCTTTTCCATGCACATTTCTATTCCCATACGCAGTATTTTGGCTCTTGACATACTTACCATCAGTTTCCTTTACTTTTACCTTTTGGTTAGGTCACCAGAAATTGCAAAATACTAAGTATATTAGTTTAACATAACCTTGTATTTATAACGCTAATCATTATTTTCTTAGAGTTTTAGTTGCAAATTGCAATACTTCCCTTTTTATAAAGTATAGGTATCAAAATATAGGAAATGATTTAACAATGACAGATTTTTATATTTTCATCCATTCACGGTTCACGGATCTCAAAAATTCATCATAGGTTGATATTTTCCGTGTATTTTCTTTTCTGAAAAAAAATCTGCAAGAAAAATTTACGTAACACCATTTTGTAACAATGGGTTCCTAGTTGCGTAGTTGCGTAACACCCCAAAAATTTTACGCATTTATTTTAAACGTATACTGGGCCCATAACCTATTGGAATTGGGGATCTGGATGAAATAAATACACCAGCTACTAGGATTTGGATATCAGATTATATTAATATATTTAGATTATTTCAACTAGGATGATGTAGAAGTTGGAGCAGAGTGACAGATGACAGACAAGAAGAAAAACAATAAATACGAATAGATTCATTTTTGTATTCTAAGGAGACTTTAATCCAACAAAAAAAATATATTTTTTTGTTATTACATTATAAATCAGTATGGCCGAGCAGATTGGAAATAATTGACATTAAATTATGTTCACTTCAAAGTTTTCTAAATCTGAAAAGATTATGTGGTAGTTTAATCTAGGTTTATGCGTCAAATTAGTTTTATATAATTAGTAGTAATTAGAAATTTGTATTCAGTCCGGTAGTGATAAAATATCTGTGCTAATATTAGTCCTGAGTATTGTAAAAGTTCATTAATTATTTCTATTTGAAGCAATTTTATTTAGCAAATAACAATAATTTTGAAATTTTAGTGTACCTACATGAAATAAGTAACATGTTTATGATAAATAATAGAGATGGAAAAATGGATCAATTAATAACTTGATGTTTTGATTTAGATTATAACTTTTTTGATAATGACTCTTGGTTTAATACCTACTGACATTTTTAAGTGTATCCGTCTATGACCAACGTGACAATGACTTATACCCCTTTATAGCCTAAACTGACTCTAGGGGATTCCTATTCAATACTAACTTCACTATTTCCAATTGCTACATCAATTCTAATTTAATTTAATGTGATCCATAATTCCATGAAATTGTGTTTGATGTAGAAGAGGTTTTTGGTACTTCGAGGAGCGAAGTACTATCAGAATGGCCGTGTTAGCAAATATATTAAAGAATATGAATATATTGTTAGGTAGTAGAACAATCCCTACTAGAATATTAGTACTGGTAACACTGACTAACAACCATCTGTTGTTGGTAGTAATTATTTAGTGATTCATTGTTTTGAATATTGCTTAAATTCCATACTAATTATTCATAATATTGCTTACAATAATTGTTTGCTGATAATAGTTATTTACAACCTATTAATCATGTGAATATTTGAAGCAATGCAATTCCCTGATTGTTCCGCCAATAACAGAATTGATGTTGGCGGGAAAACAGGTATATAAAATGGGTGTCGAGTCATTATCTGGGATTCATTCCTGCCGTTACGCTGCCCAAGTAAGTGTTAAACTAATTACTGTAAACTTAATTAATGTGAACTGTTTTTATAATCTTTAAAATGATTATGTTTGTATGTGTGTAGATTCTCATTTCTTCTTTGTGGTTTTATTAACGAAACAGTGTTAAATATCGAGTCAAAGTAATGAAATATAATGGTTATACTAATTATCACCTTTTATTTAATATCATTCAGAATACCCTCCTATATTCTATCACGTGCATGTGTTAAATTTTATGTCTAACCTATCAAAAACGAAATTATAATTTCTAGCCCTGAAAATAATGAACTTTAAAATTATATTTGAATACATAGCGCCATAAACAGTTCTTTATGTTATGTTAAAAAATATATTGCGATGTCGTAAAAAGAAAAGGTGTAGGTACTAAAAATTGCTTTATCCGTTGATGAGATTATAAAAATGTATGTCACAGACAGAGAACAGTTTCAGGATTCAGCAGGCGTATCAGTATCATGTCATTAAAAATAAAAGTACGCCATTAACTCGTATCTACTCGTATCTCTCTCTTCCTCAATGTTAGAGCCGAGGAAAACATTAATTAGAGCTAGGTACCTAGTTAGAGAAATGCTTTGCTGTGTTGTAAAATTCAAGGAGTTTTTATTATAATTGTCTTGAACACTAAGAACTTTTCTATACTATACCTCTGGGAATTTAGTCTTTCTATGAGCTCTGCCAACTTTTTCCTATTATAAAACTGTGAGCTACGTTTGATATTCCAGAAAAATGCTCGGTGCCTTTGGGTATTATTGGGTCGATCCCGAAACTAACTTAATTTTTTGTGTCACTATTTCTATGGTTACTTTCCAAAGAAAAAAGTAAAGATAGACAAGGATGCATGTATACGTTGTATGTATTTGCATCCTTTTCTATCTATACTCAAGAAGAGATCTCCACTTGAGTGTCGTTCTGTAATACCCCCCTTAGTTCACAAAATCAGCTTCACAGGGCTCGTATCTGGGATGGATTCAGTTAGTTGCCGTGTAGTGGAAAATATCACCATCTGTCATAGTCCACTCCTGAAATAACCCTCTTCTCCCAACGGGCGCCACAAAACTCCATCCTTGGCCTTCCTCATCTGGTGTCGCAATGCTGCCTTTCAGATAGTGGCCGTAAACTCTTTAACTAAATCAAAGTGGAAACTATATTTAATTTTGCGTTAAAGTGTTCCTAATAGGAGCATGTGTTGAGCCAATTTGTATTTTATTCACAAACTAATGTTTAAGTCGTAAAAATGTAATTGACTAATAAATTGTAGCGTTTCGTGCTTAAAGCGTATAGGTTACGTAGGTACCCACCGCCAATAAGTAAGCCTGCTGTATTTAAGAGTTTTCTAAATTCGTGTTAATGATAGGTACCATTCATAACGTGCCATTTTTGTACTATCTAATATCTTGTACGGCTTCATAAAAATATGGTAAGTTAGTACAATTACTAAAACTGATTATTTCAACAGCAGCACTATCAAGAGCAACAAACTTCGACTACCGCCTTTGTCGTTATCAGAAATGAAATGTCAAAAACTTTTGTTGTATAACAATGTTCCCTCGCAACTATAGTCAGGTGGGAGGCGAGGTACTCTAGCATCTAGACTCTAGATTCTAGAGTCTAGATGTCAGCAGGGGGCGGGTGGTGTAGCGTATATAATCCTCTGTGGTAGCGTTGCGCGTCTCTCACCGGGCGGCAACAGGAGGGAGTAGCGTAGTCCCACTTACTACCTCGCAAGGTTCAAGGATACGTCCAGCGCTGCCAGCAAGCCTCTAATGGAGGGTTTCCCAACCTTTTTTGCGTCCCCTGTTTAATTAAGTAATATTTTCATGCCCCCCCATCGAAATTTTGACGACAAGCGCCGGTTCCGTTCCGGTGCTATTTGAAGCCTTCTGAGCCTGAACATGTGTCGATAACAACAAACGAATGGATGAATTAGTAACTGAATGAATAATGTAATAAATGCATTAATTAGTGGAATTAACATCGTTATCTGAATTTTTATTTTCAAAATGCAAACGTATTGCGCCCCCCTACGATATCGCTACGCCCCCCAAGGGGGCGAGCCCCACTGGTTTTAAAATCCTGCTCTAATGCAATAAGCATTCAATTCCTCACGAGTTTATACCATCGTCAAACCAAATCCCATGAAATCGACTACAGCAGATGCCCCTGAAGGAGCTACATCGTCTTCATCTTATCGCTTTTCATCAGAGATGGAACAAAGCATAAACATAAAGCATATTCCCTCCCTGCGTCTGAATTCTCGGCTACAGACAACCTCGATGTCTTTAAAACTTTGTCACACATATGTCGAAATTAAAACAGCCCAGCAAAGTGTAACTTAACCTTTCGAAGATAATTTCCCAGAAATTGCAAACTAAACGTCAATAACCAACTGTTTTTTCTTAGACTACAAGCATACAAAGCTTGGACTTAAAGAAACAAATCCCTCGTGGTCCCATTAGACAAATTTATTGGGACTACAACATAACAATGAATGTTCTTTCCTTGATCCTACGGGCCTACACCTATAGCAGATTAGCTAACTTTTGGCTAACATTTATTTCTTGTAAACAATACAAGTATTAAACCCTTGGAATTTCTGAGGGACTCTTACGAGAAGGTACAGCGCGATCAAAATCGGAAATGTATGATTTTTGTTGGGGTTTTGACATGTCTCTGAAATTGAATCTCGATGTCTTACAATATGACCGAATAACTAATTTTCCAATAGATCGGTAAAATAATTTAATAATGTAGGAATTTATTTTTTCCCGACTGTATTAAAAGAAATACTCGACCGCTGTCAAGCAATTCCATCGAAGCTACGTCAAAGGTAGAGGTAACTGCAAACGACATTTTGATAAACCGAAAGGATTTTCAGAGAAGCAATACCCTTGGGAAACTTCAAGGAAAAGTAATTTAAGAGCAGAAATCATTTTGGAACGATTGACGGCGAGTGAGAGACGATAAGGTAAAGTTGTTAAGTGATATTTTATATCTGGGAATGTTTACAAGTAATAATATCACTAAGTACCTACATAAAGTAGGTAATTATGAAGGCTTCATTTGTAAGATACCAAATATTTGTTGTGTGTTATCTATCACTGAAGCACTTCCAAGTGTTTCATTCAGCCAACCCAAGCCAGTGAGTGAAGTTTGAAAAAAATCCGGCCAAGTGTGAGTCGGACTATACTCGCGCACCTAACCTAGGGTTCCGTTCCACCACACAATAATTATTAAGAGAGAAAAAAACTTTTTTTTTCCAGAACCCGTGGCGCTAAACCGAATTTTATTATTCATTGTTATACTCGTTCAGAGTATTCAGAGTTTTGTGGCGCGCCTTGGGAGAGGCCTATGTTCAGCAGTGGACTATGATAGGCTGATGATGATACTCGTAGGTACTGTAGAGTTTGAACTACTTATAATCACAGTAAGTTTAACGCTTATATTTTGGTCTATTACTGTTCGAGAAGAAACAAACTTTGAAGAAAACTAGTTGTTGCTTGTATGCCCCCCCCCCCCCTTATCTAAACTATTATAAAACTGTAACTGAACTGTGTCTGTACATTGAAGATATTTACAAAAAAAAGATTACGATATGGTTTTTAAATATCCCCGACTCGAAATCAACCTTTTTTTAGAAATTTTGTCTGTCTGTTTGTCTGTTTGTTTGTGTGTTTGTTTGTGTGTTTGTTTGTTTGTTTGTTTGTTTGATCGCGCATCACGCAAAAACTACTGAACCGATTTTGATGAAACTTTTTTTGTTTGATAGCTTATGATCTGAATTAAAATCTGGTATATAATTTGTGCGGACGAAGTCGCGGGAAAACACTAGTGTTTTATAATTTTATTATTTGTTATCAAATAAAATAAAATAACACATATTCTGTGAAAATTTCGACCGGCTACCTATTACGGTTCAAAAGATACAGCCTTCTGAAGCTAGGCTAGGACGCACGGACGGACGGAACTTTAATAGAGTTAAGCTATGACGAAAAAACTAACAAAACACCGACTCTGAGAGTAAATTCAATTTCTTAAAATTCATGCTACAGATTTTATCTAATTTATTTCTCTAATGAATTGAATTGGAAATTCCTCTTATAAATGAACTGTGAAGTATGGTGTTCAAATAAAAGCGAAAGATAAGGCCGATAAAACTCATTGTGCTTCCTCGGGTGCCTTCATAACTTTATTTGTTATGGTAAGCGATCGCTTTTGACACTCTTTTTTTCCGGGCTGAAATGATTTATTTCATCACGCCTACCTTTTATATGGCTTATAATAAAATACCTTCGGCAAAATGTGGAATAATTTTAGTTTTTCGAGTTTGTTTTTGTTGAACAAAGTCGATACAAAAGAGAAATGATGAGAAATTCCGGGTAGGTAGAGTATGTAGAGTTAAATTATTGCAACACTTGTCTTTTGGAATTATTACGATATTAAACTAAAATTATAGTAGATTATTAACCAAGGGGATAAAGCAGTGTCTTCTGTCGCGGGTGGGGTTTTAAATCGCGAGCGTGATGAAGGACTCGAGGTTTACTCCCGAGGGTAGCGAGGATGTTAAAAACTTAAATCACGAGCGAAGCGAGGGATTTAAGACGAGTCCTGAGTTTAGCTAGGGATTTAAACTCACCCAAGACTAAGACAGTTTTATCACCGAGGAAAATACTCTACTTTTCGTACCATTTGCGAAAAAATTATTTTTTTTTGACATAAATGATTTTTTATTTTATTTTTGCATGCGGAAGGGTCGGTTTATGGGTAACCTAGGGGTTCGCTAGGATTCACCGTTATCGAGATATTTCATAAAAATAAATGCGTATTCCTTTTACAAAAGAAGTATAATGCTTTATATACAAACTCAATGGTGTAAACACAGATGTAGTTCAGTTCCAAATTTAAATCACATTCTCTCCCTAGGGGTGAATGAAATTCAGTAGGTACAACTTTCTTTCCCTGTTTTTAACAGGTTAATAATGACTATTGTTATGTTCGCTTTTTGTGGCATAGAATGTCACTTTTTTGAGCAAGTGGTACGAAAAAAAAAATACCTAAACATTTATTTCCGACAACATCCAAAATTATTATTATTGATTAGTAACAATGGTCTTTTCCGAAAAGGACAAGTGCGTAGCACCCTCAACCGACGGAATTGCATGAAGAGATCTTAGAGATGTATGAAAGTGGATGAAGCGAGAGAAGTGTGTCAGAATCGTAGTGTATGGCGAGCCGTAGTCTCTGCCTACCCCTGTGGGATAGTGGCGTGAGTATATGTATGTACGTATGTAATAACAATGTTTACTTAAATTACGTTGATATTAGATTTTGTTTCTCAACAGTTTTGTTTATGTGTTGTTTCTGACTTAAAACGCTAGTGTCTTGCTAGAGGGGCATTTATGATAGTTATTTTTTTTATTTATTTCCAAGAATATTAATTTAAAACAGTACCTACGAGTACCTATAGATATAAACACCACTTAAACTACGAGGGTTTCTTCTCGTATAATATGATGAGTGGGTTTGACTGTCCCAAATAGTCCCAAACAACCAGTTCCACTCCGTGTTTTTGTACGGAACAGTCAAATCAGGCAGTAGTGCATTTCAGGATGTATAGGTATAGGACGGTATTGTCTTTAATTAATTAGTTACGTGTCATGTCGATGTCGTCGGTCGCGATAATCGAGTCAAGACGGCCATCAATCAAATTCAGTGAATCCTCATTTTGATATTCCTTATTCTACATACGTGAACCTGAACATGGTATAATCTTAACCCTAAACTGGCTACCAGACGACTGAAATTTTTCGGACATTTCACGACTCTTAGACCGAGATCCAGAGACGATTTGTAAGTCAAAGTTCGAACTCCCATGTGTCAAAAGCAAAGAGATTTAAACTTATTACTATAGAGAGGACATCGCGAACCAAATCGTAATCCATGACTTGTTACCTCGAGGTAACAAGTCGTTCTAGTTTGACACGTCCCACTGACATGATCCATTCAATATTGCAAAACAACGGGATGAATATTTTTGTATGAAAACCTGTCCAATGTCCTCTCTATAAGTAGTAATAATTAAATCTCTAAAAGACTAGAAAAATCGTCTCTGAATCTCGGCCTCATACTATACTAGGATAATTGAATGTGTGAAGAATTTATTTTTTAATGTACGTACACCTATACCAGTGTAAGCCCTATTGAACACGACCTTTCTGTTTACATTCGTCACATACACGTTCAATTATCCTAGGATAAGAGTCGTGAAATGTCAGGAAAATTTTAGTCGTCTGGGTTTTACGTATGTAGAATACGGAATACCAAAATGAGGATTCACTGAATTTAATTGATGGCCGTCTTGACTCGATTGTCGCAATCTACATTGACATCACAAGTAGGTATTAAGATTTAACCCCCAGACGCCTGAACATGGCGACCTCTGTGTGGCCTTTACGGTATGTAATATTAAGTTTATGGTGTGGCCACAAATTGACCTATTCCTGTCATGGTAACATCAATCATAGTTTACGTATCGCTTCCATCTTTCATTCTCGTTATGCCATCGCATTATTATAATGCTTGTATTTGCATAGAAATTTACTAAGCATAGGGAATATCTAGGGCATCTATGTGTGTCCTAATTTTGTTTATTCGGTTGACCTTATATTTCTAGCTGAAGTAAGTAATTTCGGTGACAGAAATGTCTGGCCTGAATAAATCGGCTTGATTTAGGTACTATTCAAAACGGTTCATTAGGTAGGTAGGTTCTTCCATAAACTTGCCAATCGACTTTTGTGGAATATTTAGGGCCCTAATATTTAATATTAAAAGTAAAGTAGGTACCTACTTACTTATTTAAATATGGTTCGTCGTAAGGACCAATTTTGCTGTAATTAAGTATGTATATTACTTTCGACTCACAGGGCCAAAACTAACTCAGTATCAAAATATCAGTAGAACCGGGAAAATGTGAACAAGAGTAGTAGTTTCAGCAAATGTAACAAAGTAACAAAAGAAACTTTTTCCCGCTGCAGCGCATTTGCTCGCCACTTTTATAATAGACTCTCCAGAACTAAGTACCCACATCTGTGCTATTCCGTACCGTGTTCTAATTACTACATAATGTTTTTGTTTGTTTATTTTAGTTACGCAAAATAGGTAGATATACTTAATCGTTAAAATAAAAATATATAGAATCAGAATGAGATACAGGAGTGCGATTTTTGAATCTCATTCGGTGAGCTCAGCTGTTGAAAATGTCAAAATGACTACAGAGATACGCATCTTTTTACTGCTAATTTGACTTTCAAAAATCGCCGCTCTTCTGTTGTATGATTTTTGAAAGTCAACTCAGCAGTAGAAAGTTCATCAAGTAGAATCTCCATAGTTATTTTGACATTTTCAACTGCTGAGCTCACTGAATGAGATTCAAAAATTGCACTCCAGGAGAGCTGTTTTTGAATCTCATTCGGTGAGCTCAGCAGTTGAAAATTTCAAAATTACTATGGAGATTATGCCTCTTTCTACTGCTGTTTTGACTTTCAAAAATCATACTTCAGGAGTGCGATTTTTGAAAGACAAAACCGCATTAGAAAGATGCGTATCTCTACAGTAATTTTGACATTTTCAACTACTGAGCTCACCGAATGAGATTCAAAAATCGCACTCACAGGGCCGAAATTGATCCATACGATGACAATCTGACTTTATCTGACAAGTTTAAAGATATGGCCTAAAATAGGAATGCATGGAAGTGCAAAGGGAAACTTTTGCACAACGTATTTAAGTAGAAATTATTACTTCCACCAAAAACTGGCTCACATATGGCCGGTTTTTATTATTTGTTATTATACATTAGAGTTTGCATTATAATCTCACAAAGTTTGACGCTTTTATATATATATTATCGCTTTCGATAAAACTAAAACAAAAAACGTTGAAAAATCAAGTTTCTTGAATGGGGATCTTTTATTTTTATTATTTGTTGGAAATACGCCATAATAATAAACATTGTGTGGAAATTTGAACAGTCAACCTCTTACGGTTCAAAAGGTAGGTAACTACGGCCCTTTAAGACGACGACGACCCGGTTGGTGTAATGGTTACCACGCCGGACTGCCAAACCAGGGTCCTGGGTTCGAATCCCGGTTCGGTCATGGATGTTATATGTTCGTGCCGTTGTTGTATGGTTTCCATAATAAAAAAGCCTTTAGTGCTTAGTTTGGGATCATTACAATGTATGTGCCTGTGAGCGTTATTTATTTATTTAAGGATAGGACAGACAGACGGCGTAGGTAGGCTTACTTAGTAGTAGGATCGCGTTGGCACGTTGAGTACGGAATCCTAAAAGAAAACACGTTTCTATGTAGGCATCCACTTTGAGCATTCTCTAAGCTTTTAGCCTAAACTCTACCCTAACGAATGCCATTGCCAAACAACAAGGAATAACAGGAACAAAAGATAAAACAACGTATTATGTATCTCAATTGTACGAGAAAAATATTGAAATGTTAGAAATGATCGAGTAAGTATAAGTGCTCTTTGTTATTCCATCTTCAATTGAACGCCTTAACAACATAATGACAATAGAAAATTTGAAGCAAACTTAATTTAAACATCACAGCGATTCGTAATATCTGCAAAACGTTAAAACCGTTCTCTAAATGTCGGCACAAAAGGCTCTTAATTTTAACCGTTATCTCATCAGACTTGTACCTGTAAGGTTAAGCCAAGTTCTGGTGGTTTTTAAATATTTATACTACTTATAATTGATATCAATTAATATTCAAAATCACATAGTACATAACATAACTAGACGCTCTAAATATGGTAGAGCCAAAAGAGCTCTTTTGCCAACTAGCTGACAGTAAACATACCAATACGACTTATTTAATAATCATAAAGAAATGTATTCATGCCACTCAACAGCATGCATACCCTACTTGATTTGTGTAGGTTATTTTGTCAATCCGAACCAAACTTTGCCAAGATTTTGTATGAAAATTGGAGTATATTACTAACATAGTTATAGAAATAGTTATCCGAAAATTTGTAAGCTAAGTACGTTCACACACGATGACGCAGTGACGCTGCGGCAGACGTTAGTCCGTCATTTGTGAAGCAAGGAGTTGTACTTATGAAACCGCACGTAGAAGCACACACGGTAACGCATTGACGCACCGTGTGTGGTTCTATGGCCTGACATCTGCCGCTCCGTCAGTGCGTCATCGTGTGTGAACGCACTAAAGTGGCAACTGGCTGATCGTATCTGCCGAAAAACTAACAACCGATGAGGAGCTAGAGTTCTAGAGTTGAGGCCTCGAACTGTCAGGACCTAACCTAAACAGGTAGCGAACTAGCGTGACTGGATGAGGAAGGCCGAGGACAGTTTTGTGGTGCGCCTTGAGAGAGGCATATGTTCAGCAGTGGACGATGACAGGCTGATGATGATAATGATATACCGTCCGAAGTACGGAGGTACTTAAAATAAAATACAACTAAAACGTTAAATCCATCTAAAGATTGACGGTCGGGTGTTGCTTTACTTTAGCTTTCACAGAGAAAGCTCCAAAATGCGAACGATTTTCTTAGATATAATATCCTCCGTGGTCTAATGGTTAGAGCATTGGGCTCTTGACACGGAGGTCGTGGGTTCGATTCCCACGGGGGGCACCTAGTGAAATGTCACTTTGTGCGTTTTTCCCCAGTTGGTTAGGACATTGCAGGCTGAGTCACCTGATTGTCTGAAAAGAAAGATGATTCCGTGCTTCGGATGGCACGTTAAGCTGTTGGTCCCGGCTACTATCACTGGTGGTAGTAGTCGTTACATAAAAACCGAGGCCGTAAGGCGGTTTGAATAAACTCTGACACCAGGGCTTTGCAGCCCACTCGATAAGAAGAAGAAGATATAATATCAATAGCTTTTCGTCTTCGTACCTAATTTTAATAATTACCTTAGTTACCTAACTTAAGGATAATGAGTAAGTTTCCCTAAATGAGCAATGTTTGCAAAATCCAAAGGAATATTGACTTGGCTAATCCGACTGTCGTGCACCTAAGCTCTTCAAACAAGAGAAGAGGCCACTGGTCCCAACGCAAATTAAAAGGGACCTAAACAAACTGTTAAAACAACAGAATTTACGATAAAACAAATATTTACGGTCCCCTTTGTTTATAATAAAAATCAATACACATTGTAGTAGGTACTTACCTTACCTATACTTATCCATGCATACTAAATGTATGATAATAACCCGTGAATGTTTTAACTTAATCAGCGAAAGCTTTCATTCTAACGCTGGAAGCTCGTCGCTTTTTGTGCGTAGAGAAACAAAACAAAAACAGTTATGCTTATTATAGCTGCTACTTAGCGTTTTCCCGCATTAACAGGTAACCAGTAACTTAACTTATACCCAGGACAGTCGTAAAGTGTAATTAGTAGAATCAAGAGCTGGCACAGAACATCTTCAAAATGTTCGAATTACGAACCTTGACGGTCCGCAGAGCGCCGTGCGCGGCATCTTCTGCCCACACCTTGACCCCGTCCTTTTCGTATTCCAGGGTCCAGCCGCCATCGGATGACAATAGGGTTCTTAGAGTTTCAAAGTCAGAGTCGTCGGCCACGCGCGCCTCGCCGCGCGCCCAACCCGCGCCGCCCATCCGAGCGCGAACATCACAACGCGACTGCAGGGCTAAACTACCGTAGCTGGCAGTCGATGCCTCGCGCATGCGCTCAACCCCGTGCCGCCATTTTCTATTTTCGCTTTTTAATTTTCCGCACGCCCGGGAAATTAATTGAACAGCCAAAGTTTTTGACAGGAATATATTTTGAAAATTTCCGAATCATCAATCTGGTGCTCAATTCCGTTGTTCGGTCCCAGAACAAATCAATTTCGTTTCGCTATATCTACATAACTACTTAGGTACAATCGTATTCGATAGTAGGCATAGGTAACCATTTCTAAAACTCTACAACTTTTATAGGTTCTAATTCCCTCCTCTATAAAAAAATCATAGCCCAGATACAGATAGCTAAAAATTTATACACTTAGATAGAATGACGATGTTTAGATGTGTGCTATCTAATCCCATGGTCCAATCAACTTAGATTAGAGCAACGCTCACCCACGTTTAATCCTTTAAAGGTTTAATCAGATTTTTTTCTTTAACTAACGAACCGTTCTTAGGTAGGTAGGTACCTACCTGTCTAAAGTAGTTATGTAGTGTATAAGTTTATGATAAGTAGGTACTTTCATCATCATCATCATCATCATCATCATCTCAGCCGATGGACGTCCACTGTCCACTGCTGGACATAGGCCTCCCCCAAGGATCACCATAACGACCGGTCCTGCGCTGCCCTCATCCAACGGTTTCCCGCCGGTAGGTACTTTCGTATCGAAATAATATCAAATATGATTTCATTAATTACAAAATAAAGCGTTTCCATACAAAACTGCTAACCTACTCGACCCAAAATAATTAAATTAGGTTAGTTATTTATAGAGAAAGTTGTTCAGTTTGATGATCTGTTCATCCCTCCCACAGAAAACTACCTATATCCCTCTATATCTACGAACTGTCAATTGTTTTGACGCATTCGATTACGTTATGAATTAATGGATGACACTAAAAAAAAATCTTGCTAATAACAGTGGCTCAAATTGAAATATCATCCAAACTGAATAACTCCATACCGTTTTCATCTTCGATGCTCCTCCTAGATAATGGCATTCAAAGCAGATAGTTTAAAAACAATTAACATAAGAACGTGGATCCAGTGCAAACTAGAGCAAAACGTTTCGAAATGAAGAGAATTCCATCCATACTCATTCCTTTGCTTTGTTGGACCCACATTTATTTATGGAGCTTACCGAGTGCATATTGCAATCTGCAATCTGCTAACTACTTTATAACACTTGGTAGGTTACCTATTCAGAATTTCAGACGTTTCATAGATTCATAAAATTTTCGTTAACAATTAGTTCTTTAGAAAAAGTTACCGCACTTTTAAACGGAAGATCGACCAGTGCTAGAAAAAGCCTCACTGACTCGAAGACTGCCGTTTCATACAAAACTGCAATCCTATAGTTACTTAACCCAAATGTGTGGAACAGACAATGGATTTTTTATCGCGATTTAGACGTTGAATTCTAAGGAATTATACAAGGTGTTACAAAAATACAAATAAACCTTTAAGGGGGTGGTGTAAACCATCAAACTGAACAACTTTCACTATGGGCTCTACAAATCGACTAGAGCTAAAATATGTATGGGATATCAAATGTTTTTTTTCTCGATTTCGATGTTGGTCCCATAGAGAAAGTTGTTCAGTCTGACGGTCTAAACAACCCCCCCATAAGAGTTTTAAATATTTATTGTTACTTATGAAACACCCTGTAGATTTGAGTTGGTTAGTTTGACAGTCTGATCATCCCCTTAAAAACCTTCAGCATATTAAGTTGGACCCTGTCAGCTGTCCCATACTAAACTAATACAATACCTACTCGATGCAAACGTATAGGACAGCAGTATTTTTTTTTGTTCTGACAGGTTTGCTCCCATAGTAAAAGTTGTTCAGTTTGATGGGTAGAGTATGAGGTTTAAAGGTTAATGATACTTTTCCTTACATCCTGTATAGACAATACCGTCTCACCTTCTTGGAACAAACGATTATGTTAGTGTATACTCCATTCCAAATAACAACGAAAAAGTAAGGCCATTTTGAATTACAGAAACCGAGATTTGAAACACTTCCTCTCACTTATTCTTAGAAAAGCTTTAGTAACGTCCAAGATACGTATATCTTTCTCATAAATAAATCTTATTTGCTAATCAGAATTGGCCAGAAAGCTAAACAGGAATCGGAATATCTTTGTGTCCTTATTTGGAATGTAGTATATGTACAAGTACAAGACCTTTACAAGACGAAAATGTAATAACTATGACTAAAAGACAATTTGAAAGGTGGGTTAACATTTAATGCTCAAATACTTAATTCGTTAGTTCTTTTAAATGTAAAGCTTTGATCAGAGAAAAAGCATAAAGTATGTTAAGTCAAACTTAACTTAAAAGAGAAAGTAAAAAAAAACAGAATGTAAACTTAAATGCATTAGATAGTTAGATACTTTGTTAGTTTTATACAGACCATCAAACTGAACAACTTTGAAACCAATATTGAAATCGCGAAAAAACAGCTGTTCCATACATTTGAGTCGCGTACCCTTCGACATTTTCTTTATCTGATTGTTCTTTTACGTTTTCATTATTGATTCTTTAGTAAAAGTTGTCCAGTTTGATGGTCTGAAGCCTTTCTGAAGCACTCCCTATATAGTATGTAAGGTAATTATAAAATTGTACATCCTGTATAACGCATTTAAAACACTATTTATATGCCTAAAGCGAATGCGAAAACGCGTTACATCTCATCACCGAGGCGGCCACATTACCTAGGTAGGTAGGTAGGTATGTATCAAAAAGAACCCCACTGGGAACCATTGATGTAACACTTTACACATAAATCCAGCTCTTGAAGTTAATGCCTACAGGCGCTGATATCGGGCAGTGACCCAGGCGCCTGGCAGTGGTCCCTCCAAGCGTTCCATCCCAGGAAACCATGAACTTTAAATATCTTCTTCACGCAAATTGCTGCCTTACGCAAACTTCTGGACCTCATCTCTGAAAAAAATAGACGTTTTTGTTAGCCAGCTTTTTCAGGTTTTTATCCCCTCGGGGAATATGCAAGGTGTTAGGGTAAACAGTGTACGCCTAACACTAAAGAAACCTATAGGAAATTAGCAAACATTTAATTTTTGGACTTTCCGTACTAAATCCAATCGGCTAATCGAACGTTTGTAAGAAAAGTTTTTTTTTTTTTAGTATTTGTAATAATTATGCAAAAGCTAATACGTACAAAGTATCGGTTTGTACCTAGACTACCTAGTTAGTTGACAAAGGGGTTTTCCAGACTAACCCATTGAATTACGACGATTTCACTCTTTGAATGTTTATGTAAGTATGTGAATATAATTAAATACAATTATTTAAATTGGTTTTAATGTTATTAATGTACCTACCTATTAAATCACCAAAGAATTATAAGCACATTTCTCACGACTCTTACCTAAGTATATTTTAATGTACGTGTCGTGTGTGTGTGTTTTTTTTTTGTCCCAGGAGAGCGTGTCATTTCTCTTTGGTCACAATTCTGCTCAGTGTCGCCACTAGTAAAATGTTAGACAAACAGAAAATCATGCCTAGCTACAAGGCCGTAGCCATGAATTCATATGGGGGTTTCGGGCTCTGGATCTAATTTTGCGTGCATGATCATCAAAAATCTTGGTCCACCTCTCCGGGTGCATACGACGGATACATACACTACATACTACTACAGACAGGTAAACTAACATATTATCTGCCGTATGCACCCGGAGAGGTGGACCAAGATGGTCACAGTGTGGGTTCCACATGACATGCCGACGTCAAGGACGACCTAAGAGAAGATGGAACGACGATTTGAATACCTTCCTGTACGTTTGGCCCGATTTCCTGTTTTATGCGAAGGATTGGAGGAAATGAGGCCTTTGCCCAGTAGTGGGACACAAAATAGTCTATAAAAAAGATCATCAAAAATAAAGCGCGAGGCAACGATCTCTGTATTGATCTCAAGTTCTCGACGAACTGGCTAAGTTATACGTTATTATAATAAGTAGGTACTAACCAGCACAAGTAACATTACATCCATTCCCGGGTTGTTTAGAGGTACTGCACCAGTACCGGTCGTTGATCTGGAAGAGGCCGTGGTCCCTGGAACCGTCGCTGTTTGGTTTGCCAATAACGTGCTTATCTCCTCCGCTCTCGTGTTCTACTAGACACACCCCTGCAATTTTTTTATTATTTTAAAGATATACTATCATCACAGTCTATGTACGTCCCACTGCAGGGCACAGGGATTGGCATAGGCCTACCCTCAGGGAGGGTGTATGGGAGTTATAGTCCACCACGCGTGCCATATGCGGATTGGTAGACTTCACATACGCATCGCAATTTCTTCTTCGGCGTATGCAGGTTTCCTCACGATGTATTCCTTCACCGTTTGAGAGCAGTTGGTATTACGTATAGGTAGATAAGTTAGAAAAACTCATTAGTACATGGCATATCATCCGTGCTGTTTCTAGCCTGGACCTCAAGATTGAGTTTCCAATAGCTCTTCGCAACGCGCCACCGACATTCTCGCTAAAAGATAACGATTCCTTTTTTATGTTCGGCGTTCTGTTTATCATACTGTTTTCCCTTTCGAATTATAAGTAGACCTAAAATTTTCGCTTAGTTAATCCAGATCATTTTATGTGCCAATTTCCATCAAAATTAGTTCAGCCGTTTACAGCGACCACACAGCCTGTTTATATGCGATTGAGCCATAGGTACCTAGGTACATCTACATCCAGACATCGTTAAATATTTTCACATTTCATAGATGTTAATGAAAAATTAACGGTAAAAGGACTCAACTCTACTCAAACAATTGCAAACCCGGTGAGAACCTGTGAGAACCCAGATATAAACTAATACAAGTATTTATAAAGTTTACTCACAATCTTTCAACTTGTGTTCAGGGAACCGTTGTTTCCTTAGTTCTCTCACTATCTGACACCTCGTCATCTTTCGGCAGTCACTCTGCAATGCTAACATCGCCAGAGCAACGACTAAAATCACAACTTTACCCATCTTCAGTCTTCCTGAGAATGGGATCGAAGTTATTGAGGCGTAATATAAATAACATTGCGGTAAGGAAGACTTTGCAAGTATTGCGGTGCGTTATCACAAGTCGCGTGATATGGATGACTGAATTAAAATCGGTATTCCCAAGTGACAATATAAATAATAGTTATTAGAAGTAAATTTCCTGAAAAGAATACTTAGTCAAAAGTAACTTCAAATACTGTAACATATGCCTTTCAAAGCCCGAAACCGAAAACTTCGGTTTACACACGGCGACACATCAAGCTATACAAAACCAACATAAGATGGCCGCACGACGTTATACGTTACTCGACATACGCGCGGCCAGCTTATGTTAGTTTTGTATAGCTTGATGTGTCGCCGTGTGTCCTACGCTCACTAATATATTGTACCTACTTAGTTTAGTAAATACCTAGCTATATCCCCGTTCGAGAATATTTCTGGTAGCACAGAGTACTATCTGGTAGTAAGACATCTACTAATTCTAAATTATTGTTTTCCTGTGCCTAAACAAAGTTAAAGCACTTTTTTGCGAATATAAATAGGTAAGTAGGTACCTATTACTTTATACAATGTGAAAGGTAGTGATCCAAAGAACTGCGTGGAAGGCTAGACTACTAACCACTTCACCACTACGGCTTCTTTCTCTTCATACTAACTTTGATTGATTGCTATTGCATTGTAAAAAAAAAATAGACGTTGAATCTATGGGTCTTCGCCGTAGACCAGTACAACAATTAAAAGTTAATAATTCAAACTAAGAAATTATGTTGTTGGCAAGAAGTTTGGAATGTATGATTCTAAAATCCATGTTTATTGGCTTGTTATGATTTTATTGTAGTTACTGCTGCCGTTTACCTGTTGACATAAAATACCGATTACAACTAACAATAACTTGACCCGAGACTTGAACCACTTTACAGATAACGTGAAGTCGTAGCGTGAAGTATTTTGTTACACTTAGCCCCACTTGCGCCAACCTGGGTTAGCAATAACTCTAGGTTAAGTTGATTGTGTCATGTTAGGTACCTATGAGCATGGGAGCACGTCAATCAAACACGGTGTACGAGTTAAGACTGTTTATTCAATACCCACATCCATCATTATAATATCGACATCTTCCTTCTTTAACAAACAAAAGAAACTGCAAATATAGCATAACTTATATGGTAAGTATATATAATATGATTAATTTGATAACAGACATAAATGTAAATTATACATCTTTCCGTTACACTAATTACATGCCATTCGTTACGTAATAGATTTGGAAACTGTTATCTAATTGAAAAAACTATTACAACAATTATGTTGTTAAGTGTCTACTTTTATGCATACCTACTTTTTTTTTTTAAGCGAGTTAAAGAGTTGCCAGTAGGCAGCATTATAAGAATTGTTTTTATTTGATCTTAATATGAACATAATTTTTTTTTTTTTTTATTAATTACCTATATTATTATTATTATTTTTTTTTTTTTTTAACATGCATTATTTTTTACATATATTTTTTAATTTAATATATATATCTACATTTGTTTATATACATATAGGTATAGTATTGTTATACATCTTTAATCTATATTTGGTGCATTATTTTGGCATGCATGCACGTAGCACTTAAGTACATACTTATTTGTAAATTCCTTCAACATGCAGAATTATATAAATCACAAAATTTAATCATTATAAGTAATATAATTTTTAGGATTATTCATCTATTGTTAAACAATGTCTTTTCCTTTAAGTTATCATACTTATCTTTGACACATAGGTGTATAAAATTAACATTGTTTGCGTCATCGTAAGTTTGATGTGGTCTCCGAGTGCATCCAGCGGTCAGGCGGCCTCACTGTCCTGCCAGAACGAGTGATGTAATTAGGAAGTGCATTGTCTACTATAGGCTGGACACTGGGACCAAGTGGGGTCGTTGTTGACGTACTAGGAATAACAATGTCATCGTACAACATATTGTAACTACAATCCGATGCCGACGGTGGCTTATCTCGTCGCTCTGAATCTGGTCTTAGATGACGGCGGTTTCTTACTATCGTTCCCCCACTACTTAATTTTACCGAGTATGATCGCGGACGCAGTATTTCGTTTATTATGCCATTCTCCCACATGTTATTTAACCATGCTTTAACTTTTTGACCTTGACGTAAACTAGGAAGATCTTTTGCATTTTTGTCATAGTATTTTTTTTGTATTTTTCTTCTGTTTTCTAAGTTCTTATCAACGTTATTTTGTAATTTTGGTTTTAACAACTCTGGGGAGCATGGCACAATGCTACGCATTTTTCTATTGTTTAAAAGTTCCGTCGGGGATGCAAGGCTATTGTCTATGGGCGTGTTTAGGTATTCTAAAAGTGCTAGCCTTAAATCTGTATTATCATAGTTTGTCTTTTTGAAAATGTTCTTGACAGTTTGAATCGCCCTTTCCACTTGCCCATTGGATTGGGGGTATCGAGGGGATGACGTAATATGTTTGAAGTTCCATTCTATACTGAAATTTTTGAATAGATCTGAGCTAAACTCGGGCCCACAATCTGACACAAAAGTATCGGGTATTCCCTGCCTACTAAACATTATTTTTAGTTGTTCGATAACACGTTCTGATGTGATAGATTTCATCTTTACTACTTCTATGAACTTACTGTAGTAGTCAATTACCAGAAGATAGTGTTGTCCTGAGTAATGAAAAATATCACCTGCTACCTTTGACCATGCTCTACTGGGTACATCATGTTGAATCAATGTTTCTTTGGTATTTGCCTTTTTATAAGTTAGACAGGCCTGACAATGACTAATCATGTCATCTAATTGGGCATTCATATTTGGCCAATACATAATCTCTCGTGCACGTAATTTACATTTTTCTATTCCTAAATGACCGATATGAATTTTTTTTAGCATTTCTCGTTGCATGCATTTAGGTATAACTATACGATCGCCGTTCCATACCATGCCATAGGATACGGTTAGTTGCTCTCGTGCATCCCAATAGCATTTTAATGAATTATCTACGTCTTTTTTCTGCAACGGCCAACCTTTTTTTATTAACTTTATAAGTAGTTGTAACTCACTGTCACTGTGCGTGCACTTTTGTATTTTTAGAAAATGTGTATCGGTCAGTGGATTACTACTGGCAACGGCACATATCTGCGCTTGCACTTCCAGATGATCGCGCGGGTCAAGGTCACACGGAGTCCCGTTATCGGCGCATGCACGTGAGAGTGTATCAGCCACATATAGGTACTTGCCTGGTTTATACACTAGTGTGAATGTATACGGTTGTAGTCTCATTAGCATTCTTTGTAAGCGAGGCGGTGCACTATTGATAGGTTTTTTTATAATGCTTATCAATGGTTTGTGGTCAGTTTCTATAGTGACGTCGGTGCGCCCGTATAAGTATGAATAGAATTTTTCGCAAGCATACACACATGCATACAACTCTTTTTCTATCTGAGCATATGCTTGCTCCGTTTTTGTCAAAGACTTAGAAGCGTAACTGACGGGATGCCCATCTTGCATAAGGCAAGCCCCCAAACCGTTTTTTGATGCGTCGACAGATACTGTGATTGGTTTTTTTAACGTATAGAATTTAAGTGTGGGCGGACTTATCATGCATTGTTTTAAATGTTCAAAACAATTTTGATGTATTTCATTCCAATGCCACTCCACTTCTTTCTTAAGCAATTCTCGCAAAGTTGATGTTTTTTCAGAAAGATTAGGTATAAAACTTCCCAAATAAGTGACAAGACCCAAAAACCGTTCTAAATCTTTGACATTTTTCGGTTCTGGCATTTTTGTGATAGCTGTCGTGTGTTCTTCATCGGGTCTGATGCCGCGGGCGCTTATTTTGTGACCTAGGTACTTTATTTCTTTCAATCCTATTTTACACTTTTGTCTATTCAATTTTATATTAATTTCTCGGCACCTTTGTAGAACATTTCGTAATCGGAGATCGTGTTCAGCCTTTGTCGGAGCATAGATAAGCAAGTCATCAATAAATTGACAGATTCCGTCTCCTAAATCATCAAAGTGTTCCATTAATTTTTTATGAAACACTTCTGAGGCCGACGTGATACCAAAAGGTAATCGTAAAAACTTATAACGACCAAAAGCTGTATTAAATGTGCATAAATCTGTGCATGACTCAGCTAATTTGACTTGCCAAAAACTCTGTTTGCAGTCTAATACGCTGTAGTACTTAGAACCTGATAGTTTGGCTGTTATTTCATCCAATGTTGGTAATTTGAACTGTTCGCGTCTAATGGCATTATTCAGGTCTTTTGGATCTAAACATATGCGAAAATCGCCATTAGATTTTTTCGCTAACGTCATACTGTTGACCCAATCCGTAGGTCCTTCTACCTTGGCTATTATTTCTTGCTGGACCATTTCATCTAATTTATTTTTAACGCTTTCTTTAAGAGCAATCGGTAGCTTTCTAGGCGCATGAACAACTGGGCGCACCTCTCTGTTAATTTCTATTTTGTGCTCTCCCGGCAGGCACCCTACGCCCTGAAAAACATCCGGGTATTCATCTAAAATACCGTTGTCTCCTATTTCCGTGCCTATAGCCATTACGCGTTTTATTAAATTTAATTCGACGCATGAACTTCGACTTAGTATTGGTGGTGAATCTACATCTGCAATGACAAACTTCAATATGTAAGGTTTTTTCTTGTAAGTTACCTTTAAATTACACTTTCCTATTACCGGAATATTACCACCTGAGTAACCGTATAGCTTTATTGACGACGATACTAGTTCACTCTCTGAAACAGATATGCTACGCAGATACTTTTTAGGCAATATGTTTACATCAGCCCCAGTGTCCAGCTTGAAATCTAATGCAAACCCATTTATTAATAGTTTGGTTGACCATTCATGTTTGGAAGATTCAAAGCCACATACCTGTTCACTGGACTGTTCAATACCCACATCCATCATTATAATATCGACAGATTGTTGGTTGAACATGATTTTTTGTATAGAAAAACAATTGAAAGAGCCATTTTATCCGGAGTTAATTGCTAACCCATGGTTGGCGCAAGTGGGCCTTACCTACTTAAAATATTAATAATTTATCATCATCATCATCATCTCAGCCGATGGACGTCCACTGCTGGACATAACATAGGCCTCCCTCAAGTACCTCAAGTACAAGACCGGTCCTGCACTGCCTTCATCCAACGGGTTCCCGCCGCCTTCACCAGGTCGACGAAATAATTTATAGCTAACGTAGGTCACAGACTACTGTAATACCTAAGTCTGTGACGTAGGTTGAGTATTCTATAGATTTCCTGACAGCGCGTATACTCGAAAGGGACAGAGATATGACCATAGAGGTAAGTATCCTACCTCTATGGATATGACAAAAATGTATGAGAAATCGTGCCTTTGTCTGCCACAGTTGCAAGATTTTGTAAGCAATTTCAACTGTGGCAAACAAAAATATCGCATACGCAGAAAGGGACAAACGAAATGGATTTTGTCCCATTCACTCTGTGTAATTAGCGTATAAGGCTGTCTCGTTTTCGTGACTATTATTATTTTAATGCCTTTTCTAGTTGATTATCCTTCTACGATAGCTAAACATAATATAAGTACGTTACATACGTTTATATACGTTGGTTGGTACCAAATCAGAATAATATTTAAAAAACTTTTTATTATAGGTATATGTATTTTATTTGTATAGGTATTCATTTGGTAGGTTTTGCACTGTTATTGCTTTATTTGTTCAATTTATATTGTAGGTAAGCTAATTCTAAAATTTTCTCTATTGTTTTTGCTTAAATTCTCAGTATTATTTAATTAGTTTTTGATTGTATGTACACATTATGTCTGCCTCTCATTTATTATTTGTCACTGTTGCGGGTCTGCTGGAAGAAATCTCTTAAGAGATAAGCTCGCCCTTTGTACATGTCTTTTCTATTGTTTGTATCAATATGTCTGTGTACAATAAAGTGTTAAATAAAACTGGTCAAGTGCGACTCGGGCTACCCGCGCACCGAGGGTTCCGTACCACACCACCACACAACACAACATTATTAACTTACAAAAAAACTTTTTTTTTCCGGAACCTTTACCGCAAGACCGACTCACACATGGCCAGTTTTTATTATTTGTATACTGTAGAGTTTGCTCTATAATCACACCAAGTTTGACGCTTGTATGTAGGTATTACCGTTTTTACAATAGAGCAAGAAGAAAAAACGTCGATAAAAACTAGTTTCTTGTTGAGAACTTAAGTAATTTGTTACTTTTTGTCATTTTTATTATTTTTTAAATCACGAAATAAAAATCCCATGCATTTAGTCAGCTCGAGCAGATTTGTAGTTTAGTATGGAACATCCGATTTTTTTTTCGCGATTTCGATGTTGGTCCCATAGTGAAAGTTGTTTAGTTTTTTTTGTAACACCTTATACAGGGTGTAACAAAGCCCCCTAGTAGGTAATACTTAACTTTCAGACCATCAAACTGAACAACTTTCACTATGGAGCTAACTTCGAAATCGCGAAAAAAAAATCACCAGTCCCATACATTTTAGTCGAGCCGGTACAGCAGTTTTGTATGGGACAGCAGATTTTTTTTTCGCGATGTCGTATTTGGCTCCGTATAATAGTGGATAATGGAGCTTGAGTTCGAAATCACAGAAATATTTTTATTATAGACGACGAGCTTGCACCTAACTTCATGTGTCCTGGTGAAAACTGAACATGAAGCAATAATGTAACGTGCTCACCTTAATGATGCCTATTTACTATTCTTGAAGACTTTCTCAAAATCAACTCGTTACTGGCAGAGAACAATAAATTTTAAGCGTCGACTGTCGTGTGTATACTAAACTAAATTATTAAATAAAATATAGTCATTTAAGATAAATGCAGTAGGTATTTATTTTCAGTCTCTCTGAGAATTCTTTTCACAAAGCAAAGCAGTAACACAGATCACATAAAAATTAAACAATGTCAATGTTTAGAACACCCTAATAATTTTTGGGTTGATTTAGAACATCAACCTGAACAAACTTTCACTCTTGAACACATCGTCGAGAAATTAAAATGAATGAATAAATGCAATAAATGACTTTTTTTTTTTTTTTTTTTATTATAAAAAACTATGTCCCACTACCCACCACTCCACTCTGCTGCTGCTGTCGAGTAGATACCTGATACCTACTGCAGTTTTTATGAAACAACCGATTTTTTTTTCGCGATTTTGAAGTTGGTCTCATAGTGAAAGTTGTTCAATTTGATGGTCCAAACCACCCCCTTAAATATTACTAGGATGTTTTGTTACACCCTGGAGATTAGTAATACTATTACATTATGTTTCTATGTTGAAAGGTAGGTAAAACCTTAGATCAAAATATTGATCGAAGGGTAAAACTACTAGTTCTAAATACAGCCTAACTACATAATATTGTATATTTAACAGGAGCTGATGTCGGGCAGAGACTTCTGGCAATGGTTCTTCCAGCCGTACCACGCCTGGAACTTGTGACGCTTGTAGATCTTCTTCGCGCAGGCCGAGGCCTTCGTGATGTCGTCCGTTATCACATCTGGAAGTTGATTTGGAAATAAATCAATGGTGATAATAACGTAGCATGTTTAAACTCACGTCTGTAATCCCCTTTGAGGAGATCAAAGACTTTCCTACAACAAGTGGTTGTAGTAAAGGTCTGGAGAGCGATTTTTGAATCTCATTCGGTGAGCTCAGCATTTGAAAATGACAAAATTACTATGGAAATATGCATCTTTCTACTGCTGATTAGACTTTCAAAAATCATACTACAGGAGAGAGATTTTTGAGAGTCAAATCCGCAGTAGAAAGATGCGTATCTCCATAGTAATTTTGACATTTTCAACAGCTGAGCTCACCGAATGAGATTCAAAAATCGCTCTCCAGGTCGAGATTCTGGGATGTTTTTTATTGCGTGAGTTGAGTCTGAGTAGGGTCAACAATTTATGGGTTTTGATATACCCTACGGGTACCCCGGGTAAACTTAAAAAATGTCTCTGGATCTCGGCTTTAGCATCATTACCTATTTAGTTTTCAGGATAGAAATTATGCGTGTCGAATGAAAATAGGTACTTACCTATGTCCGGCATTGAAGCTGAAATTGAAGATGATGATACGTAGTACCTACATACCTACATTACTCGTATTATCCTAAAACCATTATCCCAAGTACCTAGATAAATAAGCTACGTACGTTTTTAAAACGCATTCATTTTCCTAAACGACAATTTTTAATCTACATTTCATGCACTATCCATCAAGTGAGGGTGCTACGAAATTAACCTTAAAAAATTAATTAAAAATCTGATTGTTTGGCATGGTAAGTTCTTGTAAGTCTCTAAGTAAATATAATGGGCAATCAGCCTCACGGCAATTCAATGCCAATTAGCCATCACCTCGGCAGAAGAATATACTAACCAGCACATCTAAGATTACAGTCTTTGCCAGGAGAGGAAGTATTGCTGCACCAGTACTTGTCGTTGATCTGGAAGAGCCCGTAGTCCCGGGAACCATTCTTGTTCACTTTGCTGACCTTTTCCGTCGTGCGGGAACTCTCGTTCTCTACCAGGCAGACCCCTGAAAACGATTAAAATATATACAATGATAAATTTTCATTGGGGGAAATAAGATGGGTCCTGGAATCCACTGCTGGCAAGACATATAACTTTATCAAAGCTGGCAAGATATAATTGATCATTCCAATGCTGATTGCTGATTGCTGAAATACCGGCTGACAAACCTAGTGAAGACAGTGGGAACCCATTGGTTGAGAGCAGCGCAAGACCGGTCCTTGTGGCCAGCTATGTCCAGACGTCCATGGGCTGATATGATAATTCTAATGGGTGTTATTGTTATAGGCAGGTATAATGTCACAGGAAGCTGGCAAAGGTACCTATTCATTAATCAAGAGAAGTTAAAAATACATTTTGGGAATTGAAAAAGTTTTCATTTCTCGCCTACTAATTTTTCATACAGCCAAAGAAATACAGAACTGCACGGCTAGCACGCCACCCACGACAAAGAGTTTAAACGAGAAAAAGGTCATCCGCGCTCTTTCTGGCATACGTAAAATAATAAGGATGGAGGCACATCTCGATTTTTATCGTTTTCTCGGGGGTGGCACGCGAGGCCTACTGGCAGCTATACGTCAGAAAAAATTGCGCTAAGCCAAATACTTCAATTAAAAAGAAAAAGTTTTCTTTCGTTTAGTTTTTATGGCTTTTGATATTTTTTTTCAAGATATCTTGCCAGTTCACATAAAAAAAATAGAACCTTAAAAAGTTTTTATTCCGAAATACGAAATAGTCCCAATAATGTATCTTTGGTGCCTACCTACTTTATTTTATGATGTAGGTAATTTCAGATGAAATTCTCTGCCTGTACTGATTGATGGAGGGAAAGGAAACTGGGCAAAAATGTATGGCATCTGGTCAAAGAGCTCCACGCTATGGCATGGCATAGGTAGAGACAGTTAGAGAATACCCAAACGTACTTACATAAGACACTTTTTTAAGGGGATGATCAGACTATCAACTAAACAACTTTCTCTATGCGACCCACATCGAAATAGCGAAAAAAAAACAGCTGTCCCATACATTAGGCTCGAGTAGGTTTGCAGTTTTGTATGGAGGGGCTTTTTCGCGATTTCGATGTTGGTGCCATAGAAAAAGTTGTTCAGTTTGATGGTCTGATCTTCCCCTTAAAAAAGTGTCAGCATATTAAGTTGGACCCTGTATAACGTAACATAACCCAATACAAGAACAACACAAAATTAAAAGGTAGTTACTTAAGGGGGTTGCAGAGGGCAAGACACTTAACTAGATGGCGCTCGGGAGCATTTTTCATGATTTTATCACATTTTATTTTATATCTCGTAATGTGATGATTTCAATCAAAATTTTCAATTAAGCGCGCACTTGTGTTTATGTTTTACTGATCTAGCTACAAGTTTAAGTAATTTTATTGTTCATACGAATTTGATATACATTTTAATTTTGATCAATTTCATACAAAACTTTGACGTTGAACATTCGTAGACGGTATTAACAAAAGTAATATTTATATACTTATGGAAAAATAGTTTAGAAGACCTAGATTGCGCTTCTCAAATAACATTTGCAATCTATAACATAATTACGAAGATATAAAATATAATAAAATGTGATAAAATCAGGAATAATGCTCCCGAGCGCCATCTAGTTTAGTGTCTTGCCCTCTGCAACCCCCTTAATAGAGATCCCGTAACCCAAGAATACTTACAATCTCTCATCTTATCCTCAGGAAAGCCCTGTTTCCGAAGCTCTCGTACCAGCTGGCATCTTGTCATTTGATACGCTTCGATATTCAAACTGATCAACGTTACCGCTAACACTACTAGCAACAACTTGGCCATTTTGTTTTTGAAGACAATATTCAAGGAGTAAGTTACTTGTGAAGATGCGCTTTGTGTATGAATTGTAATCGGGAGAAGCTACGTTTATATACCGTTCCATGCTTACAGTTATTCGCAATTGGTATTGCGTTAGTGTAGGTATCTTTTCTTTTGTATGGGCGCGGTTAAGTCCCGCGTCTGAAGGTATAGACGTTATCAAAGAAGCGTAATTCTGCGAAAGTAATCAAATTGAAAAAAAATTATATTAGGGAATTTTCATGATCTTTATCATGATAACTGGCAGTAAGTAAGTATACGAGAATATTTTCTCGTTTTAGTGTGGTAATTGCTCAGATTAATTAATACAAGGATAATTGGCTACTTGGCAATTTAGTCAAATCAGCTACTCTTTATCGGACGTCAAAACGTGCGCTTTGTATGAAAGTAAAGGCAAAAGGTACTCTAGTAGGCTACTGAGTTGTGACGTCATCAACATTTCATAACTTACTTACTTTTTAAAGTTTATCTTGTTATTAAAAATAGTATTCACGCTAAAAACTCGATGAAAATAGGAGTTTAGCGTTATTACCCGACTGCGACAGAAGGAGGGTTATGTTTTTCGAGCGTATGTATGTATGTATGTATGTATGTAAGTATGTATGTATGTATGTTTGTATGTCTATTTCTTTTTTTCTAATCTTTTTTTATTGAGAAGATTAAATTGAAATATATTTGATGTTACTTAGTCTAATAACCAATTGTTACCCTATGAAAAATATACTTATCTACCTACTTATAACCTTAATACTTATAACATTAATGGAACGCGAACATTTCAAACCAGAAAAATAGGTAATGCAAAACAAATGACAGGTATAGTGGCAGTTTGTATGGACCAAGTGCACTGGTTGGAGAGCTGTCAATTTCATACAAAACTTTGTCGTAGAACACTCGTAGACGGTGTTGATAAAAGTAATGTTTTATATATGGAAAAATAGCTTAGAATATCTAGATTCTTCGATCAAAATAAAATTAATGGATAGGCCTTACGCAAACATTTCAAACCAGAAAAATGAGGCAAAATAAATGAAAGGTTTACTTGTCACTTGTATGCAAGTGCCCTAGATTTGACAGATAATGGCGCTAGTTTGTATGGACAAAGTGCACCAGTAGTGTGCTTCAACTTACCGCACTTCAGGCCTATCCATTAATTTTATTTTGATCTAAGTCTAGATTGCGCGTATCAAATAATATTTACAATTTATAATATAATTACGAAGATAATAAGGACATTTTGTATGAATTATTTCAAAGCTTGATATATTCGTAATTATATTATAAATTGTAAATATTATTTGATACGCGCAATCTAGAGTTTCTAAGCTATTTTTCCATATATAAAACATAACTTTTATTAACACCGTCTACGAGTGTTCTACGACAAAGTTTTGTATGGACGGAAACAACCTTAACGCGCTTTGGGCCTTTCCATTAATTTTACTTTGATCGAAGCTTATAACCAATTCCTACCTAGGTACTATACTTAAACATTTGTCATGAAACCTTCATTAATAATCATACGTACGATAAGTAGGTAATACTTACCATACTTAAGTACTTACCTACTTAATGATATTTTAAATTATACTTATTCCATATTCCATGCTAAAACAAAATTAATACACATCTTCGAAGTTGAATAAAATCGTTAATACAAATAAGTACCTACTCTGATTTTTACACTTGAGAGCAAAATAAATAACTAAATGTGCAACGTTTAATGTTGTGAAAAGTAGGTTATATTTACCTACCTGATATGAAAGTATAAGGAAAACTATTGTCCACACTCAGTCGTGCGTGATGTCAACTGATGTCTAACAAAAACATCGGTTTTAGCTGGACATGTAGATTTGCGTCGTGCAACGTTCAATAACCAATAAAAACATAGTTTTAGAGATATCCATGACATCCTGGATGCCTTGAAATCGAATAGTTTAGCAGTTTTAGCACATTTTAAGAAATAATCTCTATTTTAATAGAGATCAGTAAAATATGAGCAGAAAAAACTACTACTTACTTAGGTACCTACATATAAAAAAGTGATAATTATTAACCCCTGACTGAACCCTAGCCTGAACCCCATTTTAAAGTAAGTATAGTATTTAAAATATGACTATGACTGATATTGACTCAATGATGTATGAAAAACTTAGATGAAAAATAATAAACGGTATAATAAAGGATCCTAATGATATAAATTTCGACAGATCGTTGAACATACTACGAAAATGGACGGTACCTACAGGACCTACCAATCATTAAGATTCTAATAAAAAAATAATTATCCAGATCTGTCAATGTAGGTTACTGCTTAGGAGTTTAAAGGTGCGCAAGTAACAAATTTCCAAAATTCAAAAATGGGGCTGAGTAGGTAGCACATGACCCCACCTACCCCTCCCATTTTCGTATGTTCAACGAATTGCCATGTAGGCAGGAATACCTACTTACTAGAAGATTTACATCTCTACAATTTGACTCGGTCGAGCATTGGCACGATTAAAAATTATCTTCGGGTACGGATAGGGGATTCCCTTTCACCCAGCTATAGCTACAAAATATACCTCTTCAAACCATAGTGCACAAAAAATAACAACATAGAGTCGTGTCGTGACCTGGGAGGCTTATCGGTGTAAATTGATGACTCAATGTTATTGCTTGAACTTGTGGGTCATATCCAGACAATAGTCAATACAAATTAATAAACCAGGAAAATAATGCGAATTGTAAAATTCTAAACTTGTAAGTATATTTATTAGGCAGACTGCTTACCTACATATCAAATAGTAGGTAGGTATTTAATAATTACTACGCCATTTTTTATCTCTTTTTATCTTTTCATACAATTATTTTAACAATAAATGAACAGTTCCCAGCCTACATTTACTATCCAGCCTACCTTTTGTACTACCTACCTAGAGCTAACAGTCTTTAAAAACATTAAAATACTTGTTTATTTATTAAACTATGCCAACTATGCTTTGCTTCTATATAAAAACCAAAATCGAGATTATATTAACATCATAAAGGTGAAACAGATACAATCTAAAGTGTTTGTATTGTCCCAATCATCATCTCCATCACAATTAGTAACTAAACAATGAAGAACCAAGAATAGCCAACAACAAAACAAAACGATCCAGCGATAATCATAATAGCACCCTTAGGTATATCTTTTATCCTATAAAATAGACAAATGCCCACTTAGCAGCCACTAATATTAGGCAGAGCTCCTTGACAGTGTTTCTTCCAGCCGTACCAAGCGTTGAAGCCATGACGCTGGTAGATCTTCTTGGCACAATTAGACGCCCTAGTAATGTCGTCCGTCCTTATACCTGCAAGAAACCAATTTTTAATAATAAATTCCACCAAGTTGAAGGAAAAAGCAATCAATAGAACCGTTTCATTATCCCTAAAAATCTTCAGTTCACCTCCTGCCTTCTCTAAGATGCTTATAATACCTAGTATATTCTTAGGACCCCCGTGGCCTACTGTGGTTGGGACGAAAGGGTGTTAGGATTGTAACGATTGCGATAAAGGGACACTCAGTGGCGTGACCATAAATTAAGACCCCTACTAATACAATTAAAGAAAACATCGCGAGGAAACTTGCATACGTTGATGAAGAAATTCTGATGTGAAGTTTACCAATTCGCATTTGGCACGTGAGATGGGACTTACGCCTATACATCCTTCATGAGGGTAGGCCTGTGCCCTGCAGTGGGACGTATAAAGGCTGATTGATGCCTAATACCTAGGTACAATTTCGTGATTCCGAACCGAATAAAAAAACTCACAACTTTTTTATTTTGGCGGCATACCCAAGCCCATTTTCAGGGCGGTCCTGACCACTTACTGATTCATACACCTTGTCGTCTAGGTATTCTAGTCTCTGCTCCTTTCGACCTGACCTTTCTTTTATCCCCAAGAACGTACCAGGAGTGCGATTTTTGAAACTCATTTGCTGAGCTCAGCAGTTGAAAATGATAAAATTACTATGGAGATATGCATCTTTCTACTGCTGATTTACTATACTTCGATACTTCTGGAGTGCGATTTTTGAAAGTCTAATCACCAAGTAACTAGAAAGATATATAAAGATAGTAATTTTGACATTTTCAACTGCTGAGCTCACCGAATGAGTTTCAAAAATCGCACTCCAGGTACGTTTTCCTAGGCCACCAACCTAAATTACCAACACTGCCATCCACTCTCCTATTCCACATAATAAAAAAACCAACATAATAAGAATGTAGATAACGTACTTGCGCAAGTAACATTGCAGTCCTTTCCAGGCTTGTTGGTGGTACTGCACCAGTACTTGTCGTTGATCTGGAAGAGGCCGTGGTCTCTTGAACCGTTGCTGTTTGCAGAGCTGATGACGTGGGTCCTACGGCTGCTTTCGTGCTCCACCAGACATACCCCTGTTAACGAAAATGTGTTCTGTGTAGACGACGAAAAATACAGTTTGGATTGTCAGTGTTAGAATTATAGTTAGTATCTAATATTCAGGCATTTATCTTGGTTGTCACACAGATCGTCTACAATCTAATAAAGAATCTTGGTGAATAAAGATTTTCTTTCTTTCTTTCTATCTAGCTCTCAAAATAAAGCTTTTAATATTAAAAGCAACGTCCATAAGGCAACTATACCTATAGATAACGATAGGTAAGAATAGAATACACCATAAATAGATCATAATTACATTAGTTTTCTAAAGAGTGAAATAGAAATCATTATCATCCTTTTAAACTAATTTACGACTATGCGACCAAATCAATTAATTCGCCAGGCGTGTGTTTTTGGGTTTACTGTCCATACAAAATTGGCGATCTCACTAGCTGTCGCGCTGCACATCGTTTGAGCACTACTTGTAAAACAGTTGTACTAAATAAAATAAAATAAATAAATAACGCTCACAGGCACAAACATTGTAATGATCCCAAACTAGCACTAAAGGCATTTATTATGGAAACCATACAACAACGGCACGAACATATAACATCCATGACCGAACCGGGATTCGAACCCAGGACCTTGGTTTGGCAGTCCGGCGTGGTAACCATAATCATAATCATAATCACCACCATTACACCAACCGAGTCGTCAATGTGTTGTTTTTATTCAGTTTGGCATATTATTATTCGAACCCGTCCACAGGTACCTCTACGAAACGCGCCACCGACGCTATGTAGTTACCAATGAGTTTGTAATTAATACAGACTGCTCTCACGCGGTAAAGGAAAACCATCGTGAGGAAAACTGCAAGCGCTGAAGAAAAGCTGATGCATATTGTATACTACAACAATCCGCATTGGGCACGCGTGGTGAACTAACGCCCATGCACCCTCCTTGAGGGAAAGCCATGAAGTAGGTCGAATATACCTATGATGATGATATTACTATACTTACTTACTCTTTGTTTAGCCCTGAGGATATAGTGATATATTATAATAATATTATGATGCTGAGCCTTCACACAATATGACACTGAATGGGCTCCATACAAAAAAATTAAAAGGAAAATCACTTACAATGCCTCAATTTACTTTCCGGGAACTTCTGCTTTCTTAGCGCTTTTACCAACTGACATCTCGTCATCTGATATGCCCAACTCTGAGCTACCATAAGCACAACCAGAGCAAATACTAGGAACACAACTTTGGCCATCTTTTTTAAGAAATAAAATTCTTGCCTATTTAAGACTGTTACTGTTAGATGCAAAAGTACAAAGTATTGAAGAAATTAAAATCTCTATCTTATTTATACCGTGCCACTGGGTAGATTTATCTGATAGGGGATAATTTGCAATAAAAATACATTTTATTATTATTGTTTTCTTATCGGGGTTCTTATCGGGGTCATCAGATCTAGGCTACCAGTGCAGGAAGAGAAGAGTCAGACCTAGGTAGTTAAAATTCCAAATATCTAATCAGTTAAGCTTATAATCGGGTTGAATGCATTGTTTACAAATTATAAAAGGAACACTGAATCATTGTCAACATGATTAATTAATTTTATGACTATTTCGCTTAAGTAGGTATCTTTCTGGGACGCCCCTTTTTTACATCTGTCTACAAATTGTAGGTATGTAGGTATTTGCGAGGGACTTAACCGATGTACAGTCGACATCGAAAGTTAACAGAATCTTCTTGTTAGATGTGGCACTCCACTCGCAGCGTAGTGGAAGTTGAACTTTTCTTTTTTTAATATACGATCATAATAAATAGGTTGGTACTTAGGTACGCTGATTGACACCAATTATTGTAGGACATGATGTGGCATAGTCGTACCGAAACTATACTGCATTCCAAATAAGGACGACGAAATTTTCAGATTCCTATTAATCTGGCCAATTCTGATAAGCAAATATAATTTATTTATCAGAAAGATGTACTACTTATCCGACGTATCTTGGACGTTACTAAAGCTTTTCTAAGAATAAGTAACGTCCAAGTGTTTCAAATCTCTGTTTCTGTAATTAAAAATGGCCTTAAATTATCGGTGCTATTTGGAATGGAGTATAGTTGAAGTGAAACTACTATGTTCAATTCAATACGATCATAGTAATATTCATTGAAAAACTATGAAAACGAAATCGCCACACCTAATCACTGTTCTATACAAATAATTGTATTTTAGAGGGGGGGGTCGATAAATTCTACGAATCCGCTCCCCTGGATACATGCTTGTGTGTACGATACTTTCCCTTCGACCCGTGCATCCGACTCCCGGATTAGTACCTATGTATATATGTGTATCTACATATCTGTGGAAGTCATAACATTATAAACATTTGCTATAGATGGACCACTGTCCACTACTCATTTTAAATTCAAAGTAGTCGGTTTCGAAACTACATAATAAATGGCAAATTCAACAATAACTGTATTCATCAGTGCCTTAATTATGATAAGCGTTTATTCAGAGGCGTACCAAATGACAGAGGATGAGCTCATAGAAAAGTTGAAGGAACACAAATTCCCTGATGAAAAGATTGATGATTGTGAGTAAAATTATACAATAATTAGAAAAATTCGCGTAAGCTTCAGTTGTATTTCTTTCTGGTCATTTTAGCGCGGGTTGGGGAAAGTAGCACATCGTGTAAAGTTCAGGGATAGTCATATACCTGTGCAATAAAGTACCCTATACAGGGTTTTTCTTAATTTGCTGACAGTTTTTAAGGGGATGATCAGACCATCAAACTGAACAAATTTCTCTAGAAAGTTGATCAGTTTGGTCTGTACCCTATTAATAGGGTCCTTCTTCATTTTGCAGTTTTGTATGAAGGAGCTTATTTTGTCTTTCGCCATAGAGAAAGTTGTTCAGATTGATGATCTGATCGTCCTCCTAAAAATCTGTCAGCATATATAAGGTTTACCCTTTATATCCCTAATTATCTGAATACTTATATAACATAAAGGTGGAACTGCACACCTGGAATCCACACAAATTAGTTCCAATGATATTCCGCAGCAGTGCGAAATATTTAAATTTGACATAAACGTAAGTCTGTACCAGGAAGCTGGCAAAGGTACCATATCCATGGTCTGTACTTGTAGCTGAAGATATGCTATACAATAGCTTGAGTTCCTAATTTCGAGTTTCTGATGTTTTCCGAGTTTCCATTCGACTGCTCTACATACAGGTCTAAATTTTATGTGTTACGTACTTCGATCAAAGTCAAATTAATGGATAGGCCTTACACGAACATTTCAAACCAGAAAAATAAGGAAAAACAACAGGTATACCTACTTCAAATATGTACCGAGATGACTGACCAAGTGTGCGAGTTTGTATGGACCAAGTGTACCAATAGTGTGCTTTAACTCCTATCCATTACTTTTACTTTGATCAAAGGTTACATAAAACTGAACATAAAATACCGAAGAAAAATCTGCTGTTCCATACCATACATTAGGGCTTTGTCCTTTTATTATTTTTACAAATTAGTCCCAATGAGTTCCCGCAATACGACGAAGTTTTTTATTTAAAACGGTGATGAAACTCCTGTCATATAGTTCGGTAATTCTGTGTTTTTCAGACCAACAAATTAATAAAGTTTTGAAACTTATGTGGCATGATACCTTTGGGTGTGGTGTTCAAAACTCACAACTCTCCCTCCCCCTACCCCTGACGCTTCACCCCCCCTCGCCGTGAAGTTTGTCCCCGTTAACAGTTTTTTACCTTTTTTGCAAAAACTATAATAGATACAAAAAAAATGTCAAAGGCAAAAATTATCCTCATTAAATTATACACAAATTAAGTTATACGCACTTTCTTCATAGGACTTAACCTTTGAGGGTTAGAGGGACAAGAAAGTAACAACATTTCAAAAGTTATGAAATTTGTATGGCGACCCTCGAAAAAGTTGAAGATACAAATGAAATGATTCCATATTCTTAATAAGCGACCCCGAATACCCTCGGATACAAATAGATAAAAAACTGTTAACGGGGACAAACTTCACGGCGAGGGGGGGGGTGAAGCGTCAGGGGGAGGGGGAGGGAGAGTTGTGAGTTTTGAACACCACACCCAAAGGTATCATGCCACATAAGTTTCAAAACTTTATTAATTTGTTTGTTTTCCCCATACATTGAATACATAGAATTACTGTACTAATAAATACGTATGCAATAACAACCTAAAACCACGACTAATCACTTTCGACAGGGGTTTGCCTGGTAGAACACGAGAGCAGCCGAAAGACCCATGTCGTCGGTAAGGTGAACAAGAACGGCTCGAGAGACTACGGCCTGTTCCAGATCAACGACCACTACTGGTGCAGTAACACTACTGTTCCGGGGAAGGACTGTCATGTTACTTGTAATGGTGAGCACTGAGTAACCAAACGGCAACACCTACTGGATTAAAATGTATACCCCAGTATACTTTTTCTAAGCACCCATGCTTAGAAAAAGTATATGTCTAGAATGAGCCTCGAGGTTAAAACGTATAAAACAAAAGGGGCTAAGTTTCATAGGGTGGTGTGCGTGAGGCGCCATACAAATTATGAATGTGTGCGTGTATATGTATAGGGTTTTGGAAAGGATTGCCAAACTGAACAACTTTCACTATGGGACCAACTATGGGAAAAAGAAATCTTTTTTTTTTTGCGATTTCGTTGTTGGTCCTGAAGTGAAAGTTGTTCAGTTTGATGGTCTTAACAAACCCCTTTATTTGTATTTTTTTAACACCTTATAGGAATACAGCTGTGCAGATCGTTTCTGATGGTTCAAGATTTCTCGAGAAATCTGGCCTTAGTCGAGACGAGAAAATTTTTCTCAACAACTAAATCAATTCAAAGAACACTTACTAACGAAACGTGCGTGTCACGTCTGACGGTTTATTCAGAAGAGACGTGTGGCGTTGGCGAATAATCTAAATAACAAAATATAAACCGTATAGTTCGTAGCATAGCATCATTTTTGTCGTAAAGGAGAATCGCGCCCGCGCCTCCAGGCTATGCTACGTACTAAAGGTTTATAATTGTGTTACAGCCTGACCAGGAATATAAAAAACCTGGTTTGGGGGCACTGCAATCGATTGTCACCTTTAATGTCAGTGTTGTAAGTACAAAAATTAGTTCCAATGATTTTCCGCAACATGGCGAGGTTTTTTATATTTCTGGTCAGGCTTTACTTTGACTATCCACCACCCCGCCACACGTCTCTTCTTTATAAACCACGCCTAACTCAGGTCCGATTTGTCAATTATCACATAATTCCTGTGAATAAGCCATCTAGGAAAATTGCTGGAAAAACTATCGTTGTTTTCGTAGCCACAATAGAAACAACAAAAAATGTCACAGAAGCCACCGTGATTTATTGTAAACATGTATTTTTTATACAAGGTGTTACAGAACTACAAATAAACATTTAAGGGGGTGGTGTAGACCATCAAACTGAACAACTTTCACTATGGGACCAATATCGAAATCGCGAAAAAAAATATTTATGTTCTATACTCTACAAATCGATTAGAGCTAAAATATGTATGGGATATGAAATAATTTTTTTCGCGATTTCGATGTTGGTCCCATAGAGAAAGTTGTTCAGTTTGACGGTCTTAACAACCCCCTTAAGAGTTTCAAAAATTTATTGTTACTTATGAAACACCTTGTAGAGTTGGTGTCGGCTATAGACGTCAATGGCTCTTAAACCCCAAAATATAATTTGTGTCGGCTAGTGCCGTTAGTGGCTGCGAATGGGTTAAATATTTAAATTTAGTTAGGAAAATAGACACCAAAGAGAAAAATCTGAATAAAAACTTTTTAATTATTCTAAATTATTTTTAATTGAACCGGCTAGATGTCTTGGAAAAAAATATTTCCAAAACAATAAAAACTAAAAAGGAAGTTTGTTTTCTTTTTAATTTAAGTTATTTGGCTTACCGTAATTTTTTCTGACCGATAGCTGCCAGTTCAGTATTTCTTAGATGTAATGAAAACTCTTTGGTTGTATGAAAAATATTAAATACTTATGTAAATCTTTTTGGTTTCTATTCGATACATAAAAACAGCTAACAGGTACACACGGCGACACATCAAGCTACACAAAACCAACATAAGCTTTACAGGGTGTAAGGAAAAGTATCATTAACCTTTAATTAAACCACCTATTCTACCCATCAAACTGAACAATTTTTACTATGGGAGCAAACCTGTCAGCGCAAAAAAAAATCTGCTGTTCCATACTAAACTGCAATGCCTAACTCGAAAAAAATGTGTGATAGTAGGTGTTTTTTTTTGTTCCGACAGGTTTGCTCCCATAGTAAAAGTTGTTCAGTTTGATGGGTAGACTATGTGGTTTAAAGGTTAATGATACTTTTCCTTACACCCCGTAGATACGATTTTCCTTCCATTACAAACAACACGGTCTACCTACTATAAGTTTAAAATAACAATGTGCATGACCTTGAAGGGCCGTTGGATAACTTCACTCGGTTTCAAAGGAACATAGACTCTAAGTAAAGGAAACAGGAATGACGTCACATTTGCGAGCGAGGTCATGCACATTGTTATTTTAAACTGATAGTACCTTTCCTCTTTTTTTTTCAGATCTAATTGCTGTAGACATTACGAAAGCGGTAAATTGCGCCAAGAAGATCTACAGAAGACAAGGCTTTCTGGCTTGGCATGGATGGGAGAGACACTGCCAGAACTTACATAAAAAAGATACAGCCTAATGAAAAGAATATACTGAAACGAAATACAAGATTACAACCACTGACATATACTCTAGCGATAGACAAGCTGTACGAAGTACGTACATCAATTATTGAGGTCAGTCGATAGATGCCATTTCACAGCACAGCATTTGAACATTGAACGCGGACATCATGCGACCTCGATAAAAGTGCATCGTACATAGGGCGCTAACATTACTTTTTAAGAGCATTTATCATATCAAAGCAGTGTTTGAATATACGTCGATACAACAGCATCTCTCAGCCGTTTCATTCCTGTCGGCCGTATCCGACTTCAGCACTCACATCATAGCAAGCATTAGCATCGTAGCATATCATTAGCATTATCCTTAGCATAGCATACTAGCATTCTCATTAATGTGAGAGCACAGCATACTAGCTCTCACACAAGCCTTTTCATAGAAACAACATGTTCAACTTGAATACGGATTCCGCACCGCATTGATGTTCCCGAGATCACTTCGTCACTATGGCAATGACAGACCGCAATATTGTGTCATTTTGTGTGACATGTATGTTGTTTCTTTGACCGTGCTTGTCTATCCCTAGAGTATAATATTATGTCAGTGATTATAACTAATTAAAATGCTTTTAAAATAATTTTCGTGGGTTAAAACAGGTTAAAACTGTTAAATCTAGTTTTTAATAATTAAATTCGCGTCGTCTCTCATTCTGTTAATTTTTCTGTTATAATAACAAATTAGGTTATTAAAATACCTCAATTGACACGAAACCAACCAACATAGAAATGGTAAGCAAGCTATTCATACAGGGTACAATTTAATATGCTGACAGTTTTTTTAAGAGGATGATCAGGCCATCAAACTGAACAACTTTCTTTATGGGATCAACATAGAAATCGTGAAAAAAATCAGGTGTCCCATAAATTTGGCTCGAGTAGTTTTGCAGTTTTGTATGGAACAGCTGTTTTTTTGCGATTTCGATGTTCGAGCCATAGATAAAGTTGTTCAGTTTGACGGTCTGATCAACCCCTTAAAAAAAGTGTCAGCCTATTAAGAAGGACCCTATAGACTATAGTGGTAGTCACAAGGATACCGAAAAAGATGTAGCTCAATTTTGGTAAAAAAAATACGGAGGTCTTGATAAGCACGTCAACATCGCTGCCGTATGAGATAATGAGCTTAAAGTATTAGCTTATTTAGAACGATAGCTTCTTTAGCTGATTTAGAGATACAGTAAATAATAATGGTAGAAATAAAGAAATCAATTAATACCTAATAAGTTTATTCTTCTAAACATCGCTGCTTACACTCTATTTCCACCTTAACATCGCTAACTAGCTTCATCAGCGCTTCCTCCCACGCGTTCACCTGGAACGTGATAAAATTACATTTATTAGAGGTTCATTCATATGTGAGTCAACTGTATTCAGAGTTATGTTGTGTTATTGTTTACAAAAGATAAGCAATAATATCCTAGAACGAACGCCCGCGCCGCGGCTTACCGACCCTACGACCTACCCTAGTGTACGCTTTAGTGTACATCCTGTTCTCCCTATAAGATCAAAGTAAAATTAAGGGATGGCCCTTACGCGAACATTTCAAACCAGCAAAATGAGGCAAACAAATGACAGGTATACTTCAAAAATGTAGTGAGATGATGGACCAAGTGTCACAGGTCAGGCACTTCCTTAGATCATTTCTGGTTTGAAATGTTCGCGTAAGGCCTATCCATTAATTTTATTTTGATCTAAGGGCACTTCGAACAAAACGTTTTGGATTTGACATGATGACGTTCGCACATGCTCACTTGGTGCAAATTGTCCTTGACATATGTGTAGGGTTGACTAAGGGTTGAACTACACATGGCCGCACGCGATCGCACTTTTCCGTCGTTTCCGAAGTCGAGCAAGGGAATGCAGTCAGGAGACTGCATTCCCTTGCTCGACTTCCATCAAGTGTGAGGGGAGGTGGGGTGTCTGAAGTCGGAGGGGGCGGGGAGTGGCCGATCTGTATGTATGTAGAACTCTAAAACTATTACCTATTCTGTGCAAGTGTGCTAGTTTGTATGAGAACATTATAAGAGGGGTTGGAAGTGCAAAGTAGGGGTGGAACGTGTCGCCACAGATTATGTAATAATTTGCATAACACCTTAAGGCGCGCGGCGTGGTACGAGAGAGAGGGCATGAGTAATTTGCATTTCTAACCACTCTTGTAATGTTCTGTGGTATGGACCAAGTGTACCAGTTATGTGTTCAACTTAACACACTTATGTTTGATAAATAAAATCATAGTGAATTCCATACCGCATGAACATGGTCCTCCTTGATCTGTTGAATGGAGACGAAGCCCTTTGCTTTCAGCTCTTCGTACTTCACGGTCTGTTGTTTGATCTCGTGGGTGCGCTGCTCTGCCTTCACTATGAACTCGCGCCATTTCTTGTCTTTCTCCTCCGCTTCTCTGACGGCGCTGTTTAACAAAATTATTTATGTAGAATCTTTGGCTATTGTGGTTATAAGGATTAAGAGATACGAAGTAAAATAAAAACAGGCCAAGTGTGAGACGTAATTACGCACTGAGGGGTCCGTAAAATCATATCTCTAGCTCTTAGTAAATTTTGACGTGAATGACGTGTCAGGCGGCTAGCCTCTCGCCCAAAAAACACTATTGTAGTGTCACTACACAACTAATTTTATCCCTTAGTCATCTCGTACGATACCCACGAGAAGAAATGGGGTGGTCCATTCTAAGCCCAAACGGTTTTTGAAATTTTTAATAGATTCATGGCCTTTTACTTGCGTCACGCACTACATTTCTGCCTGTGTCTTGGGAGTATCGTCGAGATCTCAAGGATTGTTTTATGATCAAAACCGGGGTACGAAATTATCAAGATAATTATTTTCTTTGAGCATCACAATGAATAACAAATAATTGATAAAAACAACAGAAAACAGTGAGAAAAATTATTTCATGTATTTTTTTTTTTTTTTTTTTTTGTTTGTGAGCTTCTTTTTTCGCGAACCATGATCGGAAATACAAGCTTTTTGTGTTTCCAAGATAATTATGTGATGTGTCTGACTACCATCTGGGAATATACTCGTGGCGCGAGCATATGGATACATGCAATTAATCTGTCATTAAACTGAATATAGTTTCTGCCCTCACCTTTCAGTGACAGTCCTGTCCTGCTGCCGCTTCACCTGACCCTCCTGCCTCTTCTTGCAGGCCTCTTCCCTGCGCGTCCGGACGTCACTCTCCTGAGCTCGCAGTTCCATCAGCTCCATAGTGAGAACTTCTAGCTCACCATCTTTGCTATCTATGTCTAAATCACCTACTTCATAGTCCCTGGAAAGTTGGAATAAAATGGTTTTTAATCATGGTTTAGAGTGATAGAAATTTACCTAATGTTTAATACTTGCATACATATGTTAATGGCCGATTTAGAAGATCCTCTACTGTACTGACCACCTGTATAATTTTTTCTACCCTGAACAATAGCAATTAATAAAGATTACAGATGCGAATGACGCCTACAATGACGCAAGTTATTGCCTGTAGGATCCCATGAAGGGTAAAGGCCTTGGGCATCGCCTATGCCCTGCAGTGGGACATATAATAGGCTAATGATTATGATAATAACCCCTTCTTCAGGAGCACTACAATCGACTATGACCTTTAAACTGCTGGACATAGGCCTCCTCCAAGGATCGCCACAACAACCGATCTTGTGCTGCCCTCATCGAACGGTTTCCCGCCGCCTTCACCAGGTCGTGGGTCCACCTTGTGGGGGGGCCTACCCACGTTGCGCTGTCCGGTACACGGTCGCCCCTAGAGGTCTCTTCGGCCCCATCGGCCATCGGTTCTGCGAGCAATGTGCCCCGCCAATTTGAATGTTGCAAGTACAAATCATACTTCCAATCACTTTGGCAAGGTGTCTTAATTTTTTGGTCATGCTTTACATTGAATTAAAACTCACTTCAACTTAGTAATTTCATGCAGCAAATTATTCGCTGTATCGAGATTAGGTTTGATCATTTGCAGAATTTTCAAACTGTTCTCTTTTTGTGTTATTATTTCTCCCAGCGAATGTAACTTTTCTTCTGCCTCTTGAACACTTTGCGCTGCTTGCGCCGCTTGAGTTCTTATATCATCAGCATCGTATACTCTAAGAGCCTGTTTACGCTCTAACTCGGCCATCAAGCCTTCCTTTGTAGCTCTTTTCTGATCCAACATTGCCTCTGTTACGTTGTTCTCTTTGATGAGCGCGTCCAATTCTTGTTTTTCTTGATCTCGAGCTTGTTCTTCTGCTTTTAATTCCTCTTCTAGTTGACGTATTTCTTGTGCTGTCTGAAAATAAATTTTTAGTGAGATAAACACGAGATAAACCGTTTATACAACTAGACTTAAAGAGTAGTGTACATTTTTCCGTTCACTTGATTCAAAAAAAAAGTTGACAATGTTAGTGGCGATAAATTTTTTTTTTTATTGAATACTAGAGTTTACCTGCAACTTCGTCCACACGCAAATTCGGATCGCCGGATCCGGCCGGATTGAAAATTGCACCAGATTGCAATCCCTAGTTAGAGTTAATAGTTTAGATGAAGGATGAAGGTTTTTGTGTGAAAATTGATTTTGTTAGGGATCTATCTAGATTAACTTGGAAGACGCTGGGCAAATCTCGGTCCACCCAGGTATGTTGAGTTGTTAATAAACGACAAGAATAATACAATTTATTGTACCTGCTCCATTCGTTCAGCTCTCTTTCCTTTCTCTTCAGCTTGACGATTCAACTTTTCAAATAGTTTATTTTTCCTCTCCTCTAATGCTTTGACCTGTAATATCACAAATATTGAGGAAATAAGTTTTCATCATTCCCAAACATACAGAACTTCATTATTAAAGAATTGGGTATGGTAGGCAACCCAACAAACTGTTTCATTTCCCTGCATGACAGAGAGTCAGCCGACCGGCAGTTGAACTGCCCATTAGCAGGTCCAATAAATCTAGATTATATCCTAGATAAAGATCGATCGGGAAAGTGGACCGTTTGGACAAGTAGACCGTTCGGGAAAGTAGACCGATTGTACCGGAGGGAATAGATTAAGGGCCTGTTTCACCACTTCTGAATAAGTTCTTGTTAGCTTATCCGACAGATATTTTGACATAATTTCATACAAAATATGTCAAACTGTCTGTCGGATAAGCTATCAAGAACTTACCCAGAAGTGGTGAAACAGGCCCTAAATTTTTTTTTTTTTTATTTTACTGCCTAATAAACAGTAAGAGAAAGTGGGGTTACAGGGCCTTTTTTCCTAAAAATCACTTAAATTGAAAACATGTTTTTCTAAATCATTTTTCTAATTAAAATTGATTTCTTAATCATTCTATATTTCATGGCAAATCATTTTAATGCATATAAATTTACTTTTATTTAACTAAACGAACTCACCATATTCGTAACATTAAACAATTCCTCTTCGTGCGGAGCGATCTCTCTCAGTTTCTGCTCGTAGAACACCATGAGATTGAACGGCAGAAACAAGGCAGTGTAAGAAGTCTGTGCCTCTGGTTGTAGGAAATGGTTCACAGTGATGGTCGCTTGTATTTGAGGAACTAAAGACATCAGGTGGTTGATTGCTCGTGTCATGTTCACTACGGGGATCAAGTCCCAATAGTACATGACATGCTCATTGAGATTTTTTTCTGGTTGAGGCTGGAATTGAAATTTTTGAATTAATTAGTCCTCTTAGTAATCTTTTTTACATAATTATTTTATAGTTCCATACATTTAGATCAATTAGGTTTGTAGTTTTGTTTGTAATAGCTGTTTTTTTTATGATTTCAACATTATTCTCTTAGAGAAAGTTAATCAGTTTGATGATTGATGATCATTCTCTTAAAATAGTTTCAGCTAGTTTTGTTGGAACTTATAATAGAAGGGTAAAAGTTCAACATGCTAGTGTAAGCTCGTGAGCTCACAAGCATGTGTAGGAAGTATAAGGGTGTTCGTATATCTATTTGTGGCGAAGGAGCCGAAGGAGGCGAGCGAAACTAATTTCCTTTTAATTCTTCTGACGATTCGTCAGATTCGCCGCTGATAAGTGTGAGGTGTCATAGAATTTCATACAACCAATTCTAAAATTTGATTTGTTTGACTCCTTCGGCTCGTTTGCCTCTGATAAATATGCGTACACCTAAATAGTTTTGTATTTTTATTCATTTTTTTTAAGTGACTTCTGAACAACCTACTTGTCAGTTCCATTGTAACTTATGTCTAGATTTAAGCTACTCTAACTTAGTTATTCTAATTTACTTAATGAGACACTGATGAGTTCGCAAAGTGAATACTTTTAGCAGCATCAGAGCCTGTTAATGCTAGGATCTCGTGAAACATGCCCACATAAAATCTATTCAGTCTAATCTCCCATCATCAAAGCATAATAGTTACAAGATACAAACATAGATCAAAGTAAAATAATGGATAGGGCCAAAGTGCGTTAAGTTGAAGCAAACAACTAGAACACTTGGTCCATACAAACTAGCACACTTGGTCAGTCATCTCGGTACATATTTGAAGTTACCTATCCTTTGTTGTGCCTCATTTTTCTGGTTATAAATGTTCGCGCAAGGCCCATACCTTAATTTTACTTTGATCTTAGGATACAAAGAAAGCATACCATCAGCATAGCTTCTCTATCGATGCCGAGCCGATCAAACACCTGGAACATGGCTCCCATCACCGACAGCGGCTTCTTCAGCTCCTCCACAGTCAACTGGTAGTCGGGAAACTCGTTGTTCCAGTTGTGGATGAAGTTCTCTATCAGATCTATTCAAAATTTTGGTTGTGTTTATAACTGTTTGATGCACTTAGAGAAAGACTATTTCAATTTAGATTACTATACGAAGTACTTACTTTTCGCCATTTCGTTATAACACGATTTCTTGATTTTCTGGGGACACTGTATCTTATCTATATCAAATATTTATTTATTTATTACTTTCTTCAACAAACTCAACCGACCGCTAAAAACGAAAATTCAAAATTGTGAAATGTGATGTGACAAGTCGTTCCTTTTTATCCTTTTCGTCAAACTTGTCAAAGCGCGCGTCGCGACGAACAGAATGCACTAAACAAAGCGCAAAGCAACTGAATTTGGAAACATTTTCTACGTGGAATGGATTTTGCTGATCGCCTCGTTCCGTTCGAGGCATCGCCATTCGAAATCGTTAAAAGCGACTTAGTACGGTCGTCAGCACCAGAGAAATCTAACCCCTTTGCGCGTTTATTTATCTGATGCTGACTGTCCTAATATCTATAAAAGTAGCTTTTTGTTTTACTTTCTTAATGACTTTTTGTATTTGGGTCTACGAATAAATTTCTTTATTCGTAGATTTAGGTATATGTACATAATTTGATTTAATACGTTCACCTACAGTTATTTTGTTCCAATTCCAAAATTTAGTTAATTTTATTTGAAAAACTCGTGTTGAACGAAACGTAAAACTTGTGTTGAGTAGCGTTGCCAGACCTACGGATTTATCCGTAGATCTACGCATTTCAATGGCAAATCTACGGATTTTTAGAAATCTTCTGATTTCCTCCCTTAAATATCAATTTGCTGCATAAAATTATACCCACCTGCAATTAAATCGAATTAATGTTTACTTTTTTTTTATTTGACTTTGTTTCGCAAAATATGGCTCGTCCCTTCTCTTTTCCATCTCCTGTCTTCTACTTTCTGTCGCTATACAAGGTGTTACAAAACTACAAATAAACCTTTAAGGGGGTGGTGTAGACCATCAAACTGAACAACTTTCACTATGGGACCAATATCGAAATCGGGAAAAAAAATTTATGTTCTATACTCTACAAATCGACTAGAGCTAAAATATGTATGGGATATGAAATTATTTTTTTCGCGATTTCGATGTTGGTCCCATGGAGAAAGTTGTTCAGTTTGACGGTCTTAACAACCCCCTTAAGAGTTTCAAAAATTTATTGTTACTTATGAAACACCTTGTATAGACACTACAGAAATATTTAATTAACTGTCACATAAATGTATTATGCAAAAAGGACTGATACGGATTGATTTTCACGTTGTCTGGGCATTGTTCATGTGGGCACTTTCTTCGCCAAGTTAGAGCGATGTTTTGGGTCAGTCCACTTCAAAATAGTCAGATGAGGCATTTAAAAGAAAGTCTGTAAAACTACGGATTTTTCAAGAGGTCATCTACGGATTTCTCCAGATTTTTTTAAGCTTGACCTACGGATTTCTAAAAATTGGATCTGGCAACACTGGTTGACACTTCGTGACGTTGTCAGAAAAACGTCAAAAACAAAAACGAACGTCACTAATCGTTCGCTCGTCGAATGTTTCAGCTACTTTCTCAAAAGAAATTGCAATAATTTTTATTTATTTTGTGATGTGCATATTGTAAACTTGACAAAAATGAGGATCACGAACGTGAGACGCGGCAGGATTATCCGCATGTCCGCTGTGTGTGCTGTTCTGTTAGTTTTAGTGTACGCGCTTCATAGGTGGTCAAGTGAAAATGTTGCGTTGTCGAATGAAATTGTTTTACCAGATCTTGAACCTAGTTACTATAAGTTCCACCGTGATATATACCCTGAACTAAGGACAGGTGAGGATGTGTTAAATAAAACTGTATTTTAATAGCAAAATGTATGTAAACTTGGTACAGTTGCAAAGTGAATGTACAGTTATAGGTATATGGCCTACACCACCGGCTCTACCGCTCGCTCGGTGCCGCTGCCGCGTATGTAACGCCACTTTGTTTTTATTACACAAATACACGCTCTATGAACTGGCTACACATGCATTTATTGAATCGTGAACCGATAACAGAAAGCAGAATTATTTTTAACAGCTAAAGCAGTGAACTCGATTGATTAAAAACTGATACTATTGATTGATTGATTGATTTTTGTTGATGATGATGATTCTATTAATCGAATTTGTGAAATACCTAAATAAAAAACACTACATTTATCTAGATAAACTTGTATGGAACTGTTCCATATCTAAAGAATGCAATTCTGCACCAAAATATCAGTCCCTCAAGCTTGTGGGATTGACGTAATTGATTCTATGTTCTCACAATCCCAAATTCATGGGATTCAAGCACGTATCCAGGGGGGGGATAGGTGGGATTTATCCCCCCCCGAAATCCGAATATTTGTATGGAACAGTGGTTACAGCTATAAATTTTTTGTCGTTTTTCAATGAAAATCCCCCCCCGAATTTATTTATCCCCCCCCGAACCCAAAGTCTGGAAACGTGCTTGATGGGATTTGGCGTATTATATAAAGTTTTTGTTTTTAGTTATTTCCATAAACTTCTGAAGTTCTTTATGCATTAAACTACTAGAGTAGTAATAGTATAAGGATATAGAAAGAAAAATATAAACATTTTCGAGTGTCTCGAATTTGAATCAAGCAAGCAGACTCCTCAAGATTTTTTCCTTTCACTAAAGAAACAGTGGTGTTACACCATGGCTTGATTTAAATAAACATTATTTTTATCTATCCCTCAACGGAAAACTCAGAGTCATCAGACGACATACATAAGAAAAAACAATGTTTGATAAATTTTCAATCATCCATAAGGGCAATAATCAAACTTTTTTTTGAGAGTTACGCGGTTATTAATTAAGCTAAAGTTAATCATTATAACGGGTTCTTACCGCGTTTTTATTTATTTTGGCGTTCCCGATATTTCGGCAGTGTTACAACTGCCATGATCACGGGATGACCAGTCAAAACATAAATAAAAACGCGGTAAGAACCCGTTATAATGATTAACTTTAGCTTAATAATCAAACTCCTCATAGAAAAATCTCTGTCTTATTATTATTATTTGTGTTAATGTAACACTTGGACCATCGCTGGTCCTTTGTGTTCGCCCCAAGCTCACCCATATTTGACGCATACCTCCGAACTTGTGGTATTTTCTTTTTATTCTCGGGAATGCAGGTTTCCTTACGATGTTTTCCTTCACCGCCGAGCTAGTAAATGATAAATACAACCGTACATAATTTCCGAAGAACTTAATGGTACAGGCCAGGAATTGAACCGCCGCCTCATGATTGAGACGCAAGCTCTCTTCCATATGGGCTATCATCACTCCAATCTCTCTCTTAGTACTCAGACTGTCTGGTCGCGTCTTTTAGTTACACTCACATTAATGTGTTTGTAAAATACTCTTTTTCTATCCACTTTTTTATTCACTGAGAGAATCTTATCAAATCCAGCGAATCCCGTGAATCCAACCTGCCTAGTCCTGCATTAGTGATCCCTTAAAATTGATGTGGGATTCTATACAGTTGTAAACTTAAATACATAACTTTCTATAGAGGGCATTTCAGATGATCAAACTGAACAACTTTCACTATGCAGCCCATATTAAATATGTGAAAAAAAATGTACTGTTCCATGTATTTGGGTTGAGTAGCCATCAACAACAAATTTTTTTTAGTCATTGAAGAAAAATCGCCATCCTTACAATGAGTAATCTATCTATCCATCTCGCTTCAACGCAGTTAATCAAGCCATCTGGAACAATTTTTTTCTTTTTTCATGGCTTTCGGACAATCCTTTTAATATATTACTTTTGATTTGAGATGCTAGATGTGATTGTAACATTCTTTGTGTAAAATTAACATTGCACTGATAACTACATAGTTCTATTGTGTGATCCCTGCCTGTGAATGTGTTAATACATACAATGTTTCTTAATACATCCCCTCCACACATCAACACAAAGACAATAAACCGTTCCATAGAATCACTCACAACATAAATAAGCTTGGGAGTTGCTCTGTGGCTCTGCTATTGGGTGGTCGTGTCGGTTGCCCCATCCCCGGTCCACAGTGGAACTCCAGTGGTGGCTCAGGATATTGTTCTTTTATAAGAACAACCCTTGAAGTCACCAAAATATCAATATAACCGTACAACGTCAAGCACTTTTGCTATAAAAACTCGACATTGGCAAAATCATCACATACCCAAGATGGCAGCCATTTTTTAAAATATAGAATAGAATAAATAAGCTTGCTTTGCAAGTGAACCTCTAAGGACACATTATGTCTAAAACCACAGTACTTTTGGGACAAATTATTAACTACTTGTCAGCTTGTGACCAAGGCAAAGCAGAAGACAGTGAGAGGGCATGTCTATAAACTTAATACTTACGAAAAAACTGTTTAAAGTCTTCTAGCTGATAGCACAGAAAAGAGATAATACAGTACAGCAACTTCATGCAAACGCCCCTAATAAGAAACGTCCCTAATAAGAATTATTTATTAATTTGTTTCAGAACTAGGCAACTTCGAGCCTAAGAACAGGGTTCTGGTGACAGGTCCTGGTGAGCGAGGCAAGGCGTACCACATGGCGCCGGACAGGGAGAACGATGTGGCGCAGTCTGAGAGTGAATACGGCATGAATATAGCTGCTTCAGATGATATCGCTATGAATAGGTGATTATATCTTTTTGTTACTTTTAAATGTTATGGCTCAACAGACTCAACACGCTCGCGCGAGGTTACACAAGCCCGCTACGTCGACTCTTCTATAAAGTAAACTAAATAGACGAGACAAGTCAATGAACAGCGGGTTCGCGTAAGCTCGCGACAGCGTGTGGAGGCATATGTGAGTTTTGATTGTATGTGTCTGAGATTTTATCTCTCAGTGGAAGAGTTGAGAGAGAAGAGAAATACCGATAGAAACATACACAAACAGGCTCATGATGACCAAATTACTCGAAATGATCTTATATGGATTTCATAGTGACTTGTTACCTGCTACCTTTGTCAGTCACTGTTTTTCTTGTATTGTTATTATGAAGTAAACGAGTTATCTGTCTTTATCTAGCTATCGAATTCATATTCAGAATGGCCAGAAATTAATCTACAACATAGGAAGTTTCAATTTAAACATATTTAAGGCCCGGTATCCACCAAAGCGGATGGGAGCGCAGCTGTGTAAAATCTATCAATATAATTGCCAAATTATCCTCGCTTGTCAAAATCAAGCTAATTATCTGTCAACTATTAATTAAATTTATATTTTTTCTTTGGACACAATATTTTAAACTATTCCTCGGACCATGACACTAAACAATGTTTAAACTATGGGTTAGATAGCGAAACGAAATCCCCTGTTTCCGTGCTAATTTCGTAATTTGCGACAACAGTATTTTACAGGCGAGACTTGAATCGAAATCAGAGTGAATATTTGAAGCGTTATCAATATCCACTAGCAACCAATCGCGCGATAAGAGTGGGCTATCCATCTTAAATCCTTTACAGAAATATGAGTTGGTTATATTTATAATAATTGTTAGTTTTATTATTATACACACACTATGGACAAAAAAGTCTGAAATAAATGATTATTATTATTATGTATCTCAGCTGGTATTTCACGGGCCATAGCCCGGACCTTTGGAAGGCTTGCGTTGGGGACACAGGTCCAACACGTAGAGGCCCCTTCGAGACACTTTTATCTAAATGCAATGGGATGCACCAATCGTGAATCTATCCCTGAATGCATTATGCAAATACACTCATAGACAGACCACGCTTGGCGCAAAGACTATTGTGAGAGTGGATATAATGTTACTTGGACTATGGGGGTGAACTGGGTGGGCCGGGAAATCTGGGTTATTGCGGAGAGACTCGGGACGCCTGCCGTAACAAATGTCTCAAGTTTGTTCAAAATGGCAGACGGTGACTTGCCAACTTTGATGGGCCCCTCAAAATGGCCGCTCGCAAGGAGCGACAAGGCAGCAACATCTAGTGAGCGGCTAAGGTTGTAGAGAGGTAAGTCTGCGGGCGCCAGTTCCCGGTGCTAAGCGCACCAGTCAGCAGGCCCCCGGCGTTATGACATTTTACACTTCCAACCTGGAGTATAGGTTCCGCTCTTGCGACTCCACTCCTGGCCGGCCGATTAAGGCAAGACAGGAGGTGAGGGCCAAATCAATCCGGGCCCTCTGGAGAATCGGGTCTATTTAGCCCAGTTAGAGATTGTCAGCATCAGAAGCAGATGACTCAGATGTAGGTCGCACAAGGGTTTATGAGCAAAAGTGGTAGTCATTTTTGCGCAAATTTATGATGTGAAATGCCGCGACTGATCTGCCAATGGCGATTGTGCCACGACCATCTCCCGCCTAATAGACCCGAATATGATTTCTTCAGCGCAGCGTGGGTAGGCCCCACAAGGCGGACCGACGACCTTATGAAGGCGGCGGGAAACCGCTGGATGAGGGCAGCGCAATACCGGTCGTTGTGATGATCCTTGGTCAAGCAGTGGATGACTACCGACTGATATGATGATTATGATTCAGCGCTCATCGCTCATAAACCGTTGCGCGATCTGTATCCGAATCCACACATTCAAAGTTGCCACATACATCCATACAAGCAAAGTCTTGAAATCCTGATGCAGACTATAACAATAATTCTTCGCAGGACCATCCTCGACACTCGACTGGACGAGTGCAAGTATTGGCATTACCCAAAGGACCTGCCCAAGACATCCGTCATCATCGTCTTCCACAACGAAGGGTTCTCGGTGCTGATGAGAACCGTCCACACGGTCGTCGAACGATCTCCGCCTGATGTTCTGCACGAAGTTGTTCTGGTGGGTTTCATAATGATGAGCATGCTTGCTAGTCCCATTCCACAGCAAATGACGCAGGTTCTGCGCTGATCAGGCAGGCCACGGCTCTAGAATGCTTGAGATTTTTCTCATTGATAATGAAATTTAATCCCCAATTCATTTCAGTTGTAAGCAGCTTGCGTGAGAAACGTCACGATCTCCTAGAATAAATTGTCTCTTGCACACTATTACAACTTACTGTATTTTATTTGGATAAAGGACGAAATTTAATAAACAGTAGTGAAATGCTCAAGCAGTTTTGCGGCTGATATAGGTGGCCAAATTTCTGATTTAGCGGATGGCTTATTCTGCTGCCTTGGACGAATACTGTTGCTGAGGATGGTCTTCTCATTATTTATTAGCAATTAAAACCCTGCGGCCCGCCGCCCTTGAAACATAAATTCAGGGCACCTTACAAACCGCTTCAACAGATCTCCGACTTAACTGCCATCTATCAGCACAATTTAGGACTAATTTACTTGCCCTGAAAATTACGGTTTGCAAATATCTTCTGTTGTCGCATACGTCCCAAAGCCGATCTTCCGACGAGTGAACAAAGTTCATTTGAAGCTATTGTTGTAACATATTTGTTGACTTATTTGGTGTGATAATAAAATAATATTTCGTCATTCAATGACTGTATTTACACAGGTTTTCGAGTAATAATGTTAATCATCCACACTTTATTATTAAGTAAATACGAATGTCTGTCTGTATGTTTGGTTTGTTACTTTTTCACCGCTTAACCACAAAACTGATTTTGATGGAATTTGGTACGAAGATAGCTTGCTTGAAGACGCACAGCCATCCGTCATTGCGTGGCGTAATAGTACCCATAGTTCGTAAAACACTGATGCGGTGGAACGCCTTTAAGTTGAATGCATGTTCTACGCGTAGTTACTATTAAGTATTCTGAGGAAGCAGTAGGTAATAGCTAGTTAAATTATAAATATTTTTTGGAATTAGTTCGCCTCTGTGATTGTTATTTAATTTAAATAAACGTGCACACAGAAGAGAATAATAATAACAAATATATTACAGGTGGACGATTTCTCAGACAAATTTGACTTAAAAACTAAACTCGATACCTACATAAAACAATGGAACGGCAAAGTTCGCCTCATAAGAAACACCCAACGCGAAGGTTTGATCAGAACCAGGTCCAGAGGAGCTCAGGAAGCCACCGGTGACGTCATCGTCTTCCTCGACGCTCACTGCGAAGTGAACATCAACTGGCTACCCCCACTCCTTGCACCAATTTATAGAGACTACAGAATCATGACGGTACCAGTTATCGACGGCATTGACCACAAAACCTTCGAGTACAGGCCTGTTTATCAAGCAGGCACGAATTTCAGAGGCATTTTCGAATGGGGAATGCTTTACAAAGAAAACGAAGTACCCAGTAGAGAATCAGACCGCCATAAGCATCCTTCCGAACCTTATAAGAGTCCAACGCACGCTGGTGGTCTATTTGCCATCAATAGGAAATACTTCTTGGAGATTGGGGCTTATGACCCTGGACTTTTAGTTTGGGGCGGTGAAAACTTCGAATTGAGTTTCAAGATTTGGCAGTGCGGTGGTAGTATAGAATGGGTGCCTTGCTCCAGAGTCGGGCACGTTTACAGAGCATTCATGCCTTACTCATTCGGGAGCTTGGCGAAGAATCGCAAGGGGTCTTTGATCACTATTAATTATAAGAGGGTTATAGAAACGTGGTTCGATGAGGAGCATAAAGAATACTTTTATACGAGAGAGCCTATGGCCAGATTCTTGGATATGGGTGATATAAGTGACCAAGTGGCGTTGAAGGAAAGGCTGAAATGCAAGAGTTTCGGGTGGTACATGGAGAATGTTGCGTACGATGTTTACGATAAGTTCCCGAAGTTGCCGAAGAATGTTCACTGGGGCATGGTGAAGAATAAAGCTAGCGGTTACTGTATGGATACTATGGGGAAAGCGGCGCCTTCCTATATAGGTGAGTGAAATACTTGACTGTTATTCATTAATTTTTCTTGTGGTGCCATCTACTACCAGAAGTTGGCTGTCATAAGGGATGATGTTATGACAGCTATTCGGGCCTGGACACTGCAACCCTAAAAATACCTTACCACATACCATACCACAAGTGGTGTTAATATCAAACCTAACAGGCATTCCCTTTCCCAACATTATTCCCCTGCAAAATAATCTGGGGAAGTTGATATTTTTCACAATCTTACTGTGAGGTACCGTAGTTTCCGCCACTTGCCACCACCACGGCAAATATTATAATAACGTTTTTGTACACTGTAGGTACGTCAACATGCCACGGCGCCGGCAACAATCAGTTGTTCCGACTGAACGAGGCGGGACAGCTGGGCGTGGGCGAGCGCTGCGTGGAAGCAGACGCGGAGAGCGTCAAGCAGGCGATATGCAGGCTTGGCACCGTCGATGGACCCTGGAGGTACGTGTTATATATCGTCAGTTTAGATGTGAACTCGCATAACTAAAAAAAATCGTGGTCATGGATTTTTTTTTTTTTTTTTTCCTTAGCCTGTTTCATCCCACTGCTGGGCAAAGGCCTCCCCCCTTATCCTCCACGCATCCCTGTCCTGAGTCAGTTACACCCACTTTTCGTCGAAGGCATCCAAGTCGTCTCTCCATCTCTTTCGGGGTTGACCCTGACGGCGACGTCCATTCTCCGGGATCCAAGGTGTTAAGACTTTGGCCCATCTTTCCGGATGCAATCGACAGACATGGCCGGCCCAATCCCATTTCAACTTGGCATGGTCATGGATTGTTCTAGAAAAATCCCGCATTTGCAGAATTGTGGACGAACAAATCTACAATTTTCGGGCACAAGCCCACCACACATTCCCACCACTGTAACTCTTGCAAACCAGGATCAGTGGCGACCACTCACAACACTAGACAATCCAGCATGCCCAGGGATACCTATAATCTGTCTCAGAATTCGCAATGAATTTAATCAATGAAGATAGGAGTAGTTAAAATAAATATCCGAAAGGAATAAAAGCATGGCTATCACAGCCAACTCCAGAGGAAATTTATGCAGAGTTGAAGACCCTTCTGCGAAATCACCAATTCTATTATGGTAATTGTATCGAACAAATCTTGTCTCATCAATTTTGTCCTGCTATTAGACCTTCCGGTTCAGCAGGAACCGACCGTCAGAAGCTTTGAATCCAACGTCAATGAATGCACTGATTATGATATAATATTGACTACAATCTACATAATAATACAAAAAAATTAACCATCCCTAATAACAATGTTTTCCTCACAGTTTCGACTCAGAACACAGTCAACTTAAGCACCGTCTGCACGGTTACTGCCTCACGCTACAGCCACACTCCCGAGCGCTTGCCCTCGCGCCCTGCGATCCCAACAACACATACCAGCAGTGGACCATAACCAACAAGAAGCCCGGCTGGCTTCACTGACCGTCGCATTAATTTGTTAGTTTTATGTGCGGTAAGGCAGCCTTGGTACAGTATATAAGTTGGATTATTATAGGTATGGTGTTGGGCAAAAATTACGGCGAATAGATCTCAGTTGGTTTGTCTAGGTAATAGGATAGGCATCGCCAGCGTCAGAGCTGTTTGTTTGGCAGGGGTATGAGCTGACTGCCAACCTCTAGTAATGGAGAGAAACTTACACTCAGTTGCAGACACGCTCGTTAGAGTTAATCCTCCATTAAATCTCTTGCTCTCACTTTGTCTTGTTGATGTAGTAAAAGCTAGCAAGATTTAATGGAGGATTAACTCTAATGAGCGTCTCTGCAACTGAGTGTAAGTTTCTCTCCATTACTAGAGGAGCGGATTTGAGCGTTTCTGCAAATGAGTGTTAGACATCTTTTTTTAAATGTCAGGTTGCTTATGCTTTGCACCGCAATTCTGTCAAGGTAGTATAGTAAGGATTGATTTATGTACTAAAACGCATTTGAGCTACTATAAAATGGTAGAGTTTCGTGGCAAGCCCGACTTACAACGCGATTTTTGTTCACACTTAAAGGCAAAAAAGGACGCAGACATAGCCCCTTTGATACACATTTTTAAACCATTTTGATATAAAATGATATAAACTCTCTTTGTACTTCCTTGGTCTCTCCAATTTAATTTAATTTGAAGGCAGAGGTCTTTTTCGTTTGCGCCGTATTTTTTGCTCAACACTGTAACTGTTTTTATTTATGTATACTTCCAATTCATTATAGTACGTCTTAGACTAGGCGCGCACGAGCAACTTTGATCTCCGCAACTAATTTGTCTCTCATAGGGTTTGCATGAAAAGATTGAAAAGTCGTCGTTACATGCGCGCACTTTCATACAAGCCCATAGACTTGATGTGAGAGACAAATTAGTTGCGGAGACAAATGTTGCTCGTGCGCGCCTAGTCTTAATTAATAATGCAGGTCGGCTGTCACGTTCGCTCTCGCTGCCAATCGTATTTCTGTCACGAAATATTAATATAGCCGATCGGCATCATCAAATAAAATGTACTGTACGGGCCAGCTCAGTTTAGTCGGACTGCTCGAACATTTTTCTATTGATAGATAGATAAATTTGATCCATATCCAATTCTAATAGAGTTGTGAATAGTGTGTAAATGAAAATGTGTTCTAGTGGTCAGTGATATTTGCTCGCTCCCGCTATTTACAACTCTATTATAATTGGATTAGAATTTTTAATTATCAATGAGAACATTTTTGATCAGTTTTCCGCCTGATCTTCAGCCTGGCCCTATAACGTTTTGACTGTAGTTTAGCTAAATAATAATATACTGTTCCAATGAATTTATGAATAATAAATAAATATAAGGTTTTGACTTAGTTCAATTAGGTATATTATAATAATGAATTTTCAGTTTTCCTCGCTCTTGCCTTAAGCATGCTATTCAAAGTGCTTCTGAAATTATTTGACGAATTAATGCCGACTTTGTTTTATTTTTCTAAGTTTCTAAGAAATCTATAGTTCACTCACTCACTATCCCATAGATATACGTAATAGACTAACAGAGTGCAAGCGAGAAGACTGTATTTTATAACAAAAACAAAAGTGCGAAAAGGACAGCAGAATGAAGAGGTGATGCTATAACTGGAGAATTACATACCTCTTTTGGTTGATGTATTGAGGTTCAAAGTTGTTAAGGTGGTTGGAGAGTTGTCAATTTCATACAGAACTTTGTCTTAGAACCGTACCGTCTAGTGTTCTACGACAAAGTTTTGTATGAAATTGACAACTCTTCAACCACCTTAACATGGAAAATTGTATCATGGTTAAAGCATAATAGACAGATAGAGAGTAGAGCAACAAAACTCAGATTCATAATTCGGCGAAAGATTTTGACGTACCTAAGTAAATGGCTTTGAAATAATTATGAATGGATCAATTCACAAGATACGTCGTAATTGGGTCGTCGAATTATGAATATTTGTTTGGAGATTAATGTTTACCCTCGATTAGAGCGCTAGAGTTACCTTTCAGCAGGAACTTTAAGATATGATAATCCTGGTTTAACCAGCCTTGAATTCAGGGGTGCTTGAATTCATGTCTGCCATTGTAGCCTCGCTACGCTCGTGTGCGTGCGTCGATTCGAGCGCTAACGTTTGTATGAAGTTGGAATACTGATATTATCTGTGATGCTGGCACTTCACCTGTTCGGTTTTCGACGCACATGAAAAGAGTGAAATAGGCTAATATGCAACCAAAACAACCCCCGGGATCCATGTTTGTAGTTTTATTGCCTATTTTACGTAAAAACGCGTATTTGTCATGCGTAATATTTGCCAAATAGGCCATGTGAAGTGCTACCATTACAGTCACATCATAGAGATATTTGTGTAAACTGTACACACGGCGACACATCAAGCTACGCAAAACAAACATAAGTTGGCCGCGCGAAGTTATACATTGCCCTACCTGCGTGCGGCCAGCTTATTTTGGTTTTGCGTAGATTGATGAGTCGCCGTGTGTACACTAGAAGGTACCGATCAGCGTTTTGCATCAAAATTACTTTTTCCTATATTTTACTGTTTGTTTTCCTGAGAAACTACTGAAACACGTGTGACGAAGACGGTGCTTTTCAGTAGGTACCAATTAAAAAAAAAAGAAAAGAAAATTCTATTCTATTCTATTATGACTGGTCTTCTCTTTCTACTTGATTATTGTAATAAATATCAGTTTTTCGATGCAACATGCATGAAAGTCTATGTAATTAGATCTTAATTGACATACGCTCAAAGTTTAATTCTCTTTATTATGTAAATTGTTTTTCAATAATAATAATAAAAAAAGTCTGATAAGAAAAATGTACTTCACCATGTTGCGGAAAATAATTTGAACTAAGTTAATTGTAATATTAAAGCCTGTTTCACCACTTCTGAGTAAGTTCTTGATGGCTCGTTTGACAGATCGTTTGGACATATTTTTCATACAAAATACGTCCAACCACTTGTGTAAGCTAATAAGAACTTTTCCAGAAGTGGTGAAAAAGACCCTTTGGGTATTTTTCAACACTTGTATAAGTTCTTGTTAGCTTATTCCTATGACAGACAATTTGAAATATCTTTCATTTATACGAAATACGTCAAATGATATGTCAAATAAGCTAACAATGGCTTAAACAGAAGTGGTGAAACAGGCCCTTAGTATAATAATATTTATCTATAAATTGTAGAGCCCCCCTAAGCAATGTTTATATTTTTTTCCGGTCAGGCTTTACCCAACTATGTACTTAATAATTCTTGCATGCAACATTTTTAAAAACATTCCTTTATTCCACATGAATCTTTAAAAGTTATATTACAGAGATATTTTATTACCTAATAATTTGATGTATCTACTATAGTATTGTCATAACAATTGTATAGCTATAACTATAGGTAAAATAAGGTACATTTTTCATCGTGTACTTATGATTTTGCATTTATTGATGAAATTTTGTAACTATATTGATTTATATATTTTTTTCTGAATCCTGCTAGGCCGGTTTTTCATCGCCCACTTGCGGCAACCTGGGTTAGCAATAAACTGCGGGTTAAGTTGGTAACCCATGATTTTTTGTATAGAAAAACAACTGAAAGAGCCATTTTATCCGGAGTTAATTGCTAACCCGTGGTTGGCGCAAGTGCGCCTTAGCGTTGTAAAATGTGACTGTCCGATTGAAAAGAGATCTTGAAGCAGTAACTTCCGATGTTTTTTGGCTTAAAATGTAATACTTTTACTACTTTTAGTTTATCTAATTGTAATTAGATTACGAAATGCAGTTGATTACACTACACCCAACTCTGGCATTAGGTTGATAAAAATCTTTCCAAGCAATGCTCAAATGCCAATATAATAACTTGAACACCGAAATTACTCTTTCGGCCTGTTTTTGTGTTTTCTGCATTGACTTGTACTATTATTTTGTATGTTAATGGTTTTCTGTCAGTATTTATTTTCTAGGTTTACCTACTCTTCTGTGTGTCATAAAACTCATAAAGTACTATAATAATTAAAATATAATTAAATTATTTATGCCCGCCTGAGATTAATAAAATGTGTGTAACTGAATTTTCTAAGTAATGTCTGGCCTCGTCGCCTATTGCGAATTAAAGCCAAGCCACACGATGCGGTAAAAATATGTTTGACTGTAGGCATCCCACTTCTGACTTTATTAGACCTACAAATTGATTAGACTGAAAAATTAGGATAGATTATTAGAAATTATTCTAATATAATAGTTTTGTTTCTTGTCCATTTTTGTCTTTCGTTCGATCCCAAGGAGATTATTGAAATAGCAAATCCGTAGGATGTGCAATATTTATAAAAATATATTTTTGTTGAAGTAAATTATTTATTTTCCATGAAATGTCTTGTACAGATAGATTTTTTGTTTGTAAAATTACTGTGATCCAGCAATTTGACGATTTTATTTGAGTATGTATTTGTAGAATAAAACTATTATTTTTATTGTTAACCGTTTTTTCATAGAATTCCTTTTCGTCCTTTTCTCTCTAGTGACACACCTGCGGCACGTTCGGCAGTACGCGCCACTTTTCCTAGTAGACTCGTATTCAACCGAAAGTTCTGCGCCGTACGTTCCGCAGGTGTGTCGCTACACTTATCCTTTTAAAAGCATTGAGTGGTTCACTTATAAACTAATCCCATGAGCAGGCATAGCGGGGTCCTGTGGTGACATAAATTGTTATGGAAATAATCGTACCTACATCTTGCGTTCACACGGCGACACGTCAAGCTACGCAAAACGAGTAATAATATTCTTTGCGCAAAACCCAAATAAGCTGACCGCGCGTTGGTAGAGTAATGTATAAGGGTTGCAACACACACGGTCGGGTCGGCACATTCGGTTCGGCTTTTCTCTAGCAAACGAAAACACGTTTGTATGAAAAAAGCCGAACCTAATGTGCCGACCCGACCATGTGTGTAGCAACCCTAACACGCGCGTAGGTAGAGTAATTTATAATATCACGCGGCCCGTTTGTTTGTTTTGCGTTGCTTGATGTGTCGGCGGCGTGTTTACATCATAATTAATCAAAACACACATATATTAAAAAAGTGTTTAATTTCATAAATTAATTAGCTCTATAAATGCTAAAAAGTATTAACTAAGCAGTTACATACTAACATAATTTGTTTCTCTAACTAGAAAAAGACATTGTTGTTAAGAAAGGGTCACTTCTGAGACGTGGAGAGAAATTAGAAACAGCTTATATAAAAAAATTTCAGTTATGGAAATGTATCATACTTAGAATACATGATTACACAAAGATTTATTCTACAGTTTGCGCGCAAGTCCTAGTCGCCTCTTGGCCTTATATGCAGATTTTCCTGGCACGCATTTTCCTTACATGACTGGCTTCATTCCATGTGTTTTGTAACATTATACGAAGCATCCAATGTAAGCCAAATAAAGCCCGTACTTGGGCAAGGCAGGCGGGGAACGAACGATTGATTTAGAAAACTATGAAGATTTCTCTGAACACATAGATGGGACAGTCATGATGACCTATGGACCCATGTTTCAGGCGGTGACTAGTATTTGCGCGCGATCTACAACATAACGATTAAAATGTACGAAATGTTTCACAAAGGAGTATTTGACCACCATTCGTTCCAATCGTTAACCCTTTGGGACACATCTAAAATCGACCAATTTGGAGATGGAACATCAGGAGCTAACCAATCAAAATCATCTAAACTGTCCCAATTATTTGAACTCCTAGATAATGATGACAGAACAAAATGCTTCTCGACATCATCATACTGCAAGTTATATGGTGCAGTCCGGATCTCAGTGCAGTCTTCGACAATTCCTTTGCTCGTTACATGTAAATAAATATCACATTTAGTAGAAGTGTGCATGCGAAGTTGTTGACAAGCCGTAACTATTTTGCAATTAGTACATTTCTCGACGAAAACTGAGGATGTTACTGGGCCTGTGAGAACTACACAGTTTTCCAGGTTTGTTATATGTAAAGTACCCATTACTCCTTTCAAGCCGACAGTACAGTTTTTAAGGTGACGTAAAGCAACATCACGTTGGAATAGTTCATCGCTTTCAAGAGTGAGTACTTTGTTTTCCATAGAATCAAATCCAAATAGCTTCTCGTCCCATTTGTTACTATCTTTTTTGCCGGCTCCATCATTCTCATCCAGAGAATTTTGCTTTTGGTCATCAGATTTAGGTAACTTCTTCTTAGAGAAACCAAATTTCTTTCGTGGAACATATAAGTCTTCTAATTCGTAGCATTTAGTTTGCAAATTCTGTACGATGCCTAAGTATTTTCGCATGTTGAACTCTTTTAGGAAAAATGAAGAAGTGACAACATATTTTTGTAATTCGTTAACTTCTCGTTTGATGTTGTCAAAGTGTGATGGGAGAGTGTTAGTTTCTAGCATTGGTACTTGAGAAAGCAGGTGTTCTACGCATTCAGACTTGATTTTAAAAGCTCCTGCGAAATATTCCTCGTTTTCATCGCAAGCATCCACTTCTTCCCTTGCCTTGTGTGCCTTCTGAAGCTTTTCTAATCTTTGTGCATCTCTCCTACTTAACCTTTCTAACAAAGTGTTTTTCTCACTCATTTTCCCTTTTTAATTAAATCTTCCAGCTGTTTATTTATGTCAGAATTTTGGTCAGCAGCGTCTCTAAGTACGGATATTGCTGTTTTGGCTAACCTTCTTGTGTCCGTGTGTTTAGACCCCTCGTCCAGCTGCAATGATAAAACATAACTTTTAAATCATTATGATTCCCGTTGCTTGTCTATATTGATACTCAGTCTATGAATTATAATCACATGCTGATTATTTGTAAATACAGGGTCCTTCTTAATATGCCGACATTTTTTTAAGAGGATGATCAGAGCATCAAAATGAAAATCTTCCTCTATGGGACCAACATCGAAGTCGCGAAAAAAAATCAGCTGTCCCATACATTTGACTCAAGTGGGTTTGCAGTTTTGTATGGAATTTCAATGATGGTGCCATAGAGGAAGTTGTTCAGTTTGACGGTCTGATCATCCACTAAAAAAAGTGTCAGCATATTAAGAAGGACCCTGTCTTACAGTAAAATAATTTTAACTGTCAAAACTGATCAAACCTTGATGAACTGATGAGTGAAACTGATGGATTTGTTTCCTTCAAATATTTATTTCTTTATTCGTAGTTTGTTTCATATTAAATATTGTATGAAGATGAGAAATAAAACAGGGAAACTGCCGTTTTGGACACCATTTTATTAATCTTTTTTTTTCTATGATGAAAATGAATGGAACAACACAAAACATGCACTGTTAGTCTTCATATGTTCAAAACAACCAGTGACCACAAACATAAAAAATGCACAAGATTTTCATATGAGCATTGTACTAAAACATGTAACATGAGCCGGTACAACCTTTAGACCCTAATCAGACTGAAGCAGCGATTACATTACCCTACATTTAGGGCCGATTTCGGCATACATTGCTTGTTTTGATCGCTACACTTTAAAATAGATTGAACAAATCAGGCAATGTATGCCGAAATGACCCTGCATGTTGGGTAATGTAATCGCTGCTTTACATTTAGTCCCCAACACACAAAAAATTGGTATACAAAGAATGAGAGTTAAAAATGTATTTATTTTATAATTCTCATTTTTTTTATCTTATCAAGGACAAGTTTGTCGTCTGCTTAGGGACTTACGTCGATTCCAAATAAATTTAATTTTAGGCAAAGTAAGCCATTTAATGCTTCCTTTTCCACTTCCAAGCTCATGTACCTATCTTTTAAACTCTCAAAAAAAATCTAAATGCATTATAAATATTATCAATCAAATAACCTTTTTGAGTAATTCATCATTAGGTTTGACCACCTTGAATAGTGCATAACCAATGCCTCCAAAAGTGACCACCCAAAATGTGGCCCTAATAGCAACGTACATCTCACCACTGTTTTAGATCTTTCCCTCGTTAGACCAGACCTTTTGGTCACCTTCTCTGGTCTTTTGTCCGCCAATCTTTTCACCGAGGCCGTAATAACTTTCTAGCAACCAGTTGTGGTTCTTGTACATGTACAGACGGAAATCTGGAAAAGATTTATTTTATCATTAGATTTCATCATCATACATGGCCTCCACACAGAACATTATAAGAGGGGTTTGAAGTGCAAAGTAGGTGTGGAACGCGTACCACTCGTGTATACAATGATTTGGATAACACCATCCATAAGGCGCGCGGCGTGGTGCCAGCGAGATGGCATGAGTAGTTGTAGCAGCGTGAGCGGGAAGACAAGTGGCGACAGCCGTCTCCAAAGCAAAAGCGCTTCTTTGCATTTCTAACCCCTCTTATAATATTCTGTGGGCCTCCATATGTTTATGTCCTAAGAATCTCGCATCCACATGTGTATAAAATGAAATGGATGGCTAAATATGGAGAAGGCAGTTATGACATGCAGTAGATGGATAGATATGGACTAATGATGTTGTAGGTATATGATATTTTTGTACTAGCATGCATGCTAGCTATCTATTTGCTGGTTGTAGAGAAATTATAAAGAGGAAGATGGGAGTTTCGTTGTGTCTGTTATTGGGTGGTTGTGTGTCAATAGCCTGCTCCCTGGCCTACAAAGAAGCTCCAATTGTATACCAAGATCTGACTGCAAAATTATGCACCTATTTGTTTGGTGAACGAAATGTATAAGTGAAAGTTTATACAGAGGTTTATACAAAACCACTGAGTTGCCTAGCAAAATCTAGCCGCATGTACCTTTACCATGATGACTCATGGTACCATTTTTTCCACCTATCTGTTTGGGAAGTATTTGAGAGGATATTTGAAGGAGACCGATGTAAAGAACTGGAAAAACTAGGGTTGCCACCTGTCAGTCTGCTACAACTCTAGGGTGGCCAGGTACAAAGTCATTTTTAACACTAGAGTTGCAAAGTTGTGGCAGTGCGGTTCAGGGAGACACGGGACAACACGCTGGGCGGGCAATAAATCTATGACAATTTGACCCGTGAGACAACGCTTCTCCGTGAACAGTCAATACATCACCGTATGTTTGTGTTTCCGGCAGCCCGCTCCGCACATAGTGGCGCCTGATGCCCCGCGTCTCTTTGAACGAGGCCTAAGATGGACTCCAACATTTTAATATTAGAATAGAAGATGAACAGCTTTTACTTGTGATTTATAAATTCTGCCTTTTTATAAATAACTTAGCAGCTTGAGTAGATACTTGAGTATCTAAAGTATAGTAATTGTAAAAGTCGGATGTTTGTTCGAGCATCACTCAAAAACGACTGGACCGACTTTGATGAAACTTCTTGTGTTTAACCCATTCGTAGCCCCAATAGAAACAAAAAAAAATTTCACAGAAGCCACCGTGATTTATTGTAAACATGTATTTTTTATAGAGTTGGTGTCGTCTATAGCCGTCAATGGCTCTTAAACCCCAAATAATATGTGTCGGCTAGTGCCGTTAGTGGCTGCGAATGGGTTAAATGCTTAAAATTCGACTTAAAAACTGGCTGCGATGATGGGAACCGGTGTGGACGAAGTTGCGGGCAAAAATCTAATCAATTTATGAATATAGCTTGTTTAAGGGGATGATCAGACCATCAAACTGAATAAATTTCTCTATGGGACCAACATCGAAATCGCGAAAAAAAACTGCAAAACTACTTGAGCCTAATGTACGGGACAGCAGATTTTTTTTTCGTGATTTCGATGTTGGTCCCATAGAGAAAGTTGTTCGGTTTGATGGTCTGATCATCCCCTTAAAAAAGTGTCCGCAAAGGACTGTATAATAATATCTATTAGACGGTAAACGCATTCTGTATCGATATAACGATAGTAAATAGGGCAACGATCACATGATTTTATAAACAGCTCTCACTCCGAATCTCCTACAAAAATCGATTCAAATGTTGTTTTCCAGCTCAAAGAATGTGATTAATAAGCAAGTGTTATTATTTGCATCTATTTTTGGAATGTAATAAAGGCACTTACCCCTATCGGTGTTCAATTTATACCACACGCCGTATGAGACAGCGAGACCGAGTGCTTCGGCAACAAACACAGCTTTCACAGTCAGGCCAAGGTAACGTTTGTACGCAGGTTTCGCCTGTTTTGTAAGCATAATAGAAACATTGATTTATTTAAAATAACAGAAATGATTCTTCGAAATCTCAGAAAAGCGTGAAACGAAGAAAGAAATGTCGGTCGTCCGTTTCTCGTTCGATGACGTAAGGCCAGGGTTGCCACCTCAATAAATTGATTGGGAGCTAAATCTGTGAAGAAACCCCTATAGAAACGAAACTCGCACGTTAAATGTCAAAATACGCATACAAAATATCATGTTGGTTTAACCATAGTTTCGCTTCTATAGGGTAGATACTATACTATTATCTATCCATGTGGCTAAAAATTGTGTTTATTTTTTCTTGAAATAGTCTTACTTATCAATCAGTCTTTCCGAAACCAATCTGTATTGTACAGTCTGTCTAAAAAGTCTTGACAAAAAATGAGGGCGCTGCCTCCACGCAAGAACGTCAAAATCACGCATAACCTGGTAACACCATACTGAAACGCTGTAGTTCCTGGAGTTTTTGGCGGGCTTTGGTAGCTGACGTTTGGAGTCCTTATATTTCATCGAATTTTTATTGTTTATAGTGAGTTTTGGTTCGTAAAATTGGTGTTGTTTTGCGTAACAAAGTGTCGTGCAAGTGAACAATATATAGTTCAGTGAAATATGGGTGCATGGGTCGTAAACAGTAAAAGTGTTCCGTGATTTTAGCGCGGCAAAGCGGTCGGTTCACCTCTGTCCTGTGGACTTCTCAGCTTTTCCTGCGTCTTTCGATTGCCTCCAAAAACTCCAAAGAACCATCAAAACGTCGAATACCAACGTTTTAATGTGAAAACAGAAGAAAATTAAAAATAAATTAAGATTTAGCCAAAAGGTCTAGTAACCAGGCTAGTAAATATATTAAAAAAAAAAAAAAAAAAAAAAAAAAAAAGCTGTAGTTCCTCAAACATTCATGTCACGACTTTATAGACAGACTGTATGTCAGTTTAAGTCATTGAGTCGTAGGTTATGGTTGTATTCATTGATCTGAGGCTAAGGTATACATGGCGACACACCAAGCTACGCAAAACTGAAATAAGCTGGCCGCGCGACTTTAAACGTTATTCACCCTACGCGCGGCCAGCTTTTATTGACAATTTGATATATTATCTTTGGTTCTTTTTATATTTGGTTTTCCTTAGCTTGATGTGTCGCCGTGTGTACCTAATTAACTACCTAGTAAAATTTATGATGCGCTCCAGATAACCATTCGTATTTTATTTGCATCACCCGAACGCAGCAAACGCCACAATACGCTATCACTGTTTATCATATTTCTATCACATAACACAAAATACAGTATGATTCAAACACGAATGCGCTAGGTTTTGCACTAGGCATTAATTCTTAGATACGGATATGCCAAAAAAGCGCTACATCTAGCGCCGAAAACACTAAGGTGGCAGCACAGCGTTATATATTTTTTTAAAGATTTTTACGGCTCCCGATTCAGCGTTCTTTTGAGCCAGTCTTTATCCAAAGAGTAGGTACATATAGCTTGGCAAAAAAGTCATGATCGTGGTGACAGGTGGAACTAAAATTTTAGTATGGTGGTGTTGCCAGGTTATGCGTGATTTTGACGTTCTTGCGTGGAGGCAGCGCCCTCATGTTTTATCACGACTTTTTTGCCAAGCTGTACGTCTGTCTATAAACTCTTGGCAAAAAATGAGGGCGCTGTCTCCACGCAAGAACGTCAAAATCAAGAATAACCAGGCAACACCACCATACTAAAATGATTAGTTCCAAATTTTTGTTAGTTCCTCAAACATTCATGCCGCGACTTTATAGACAGACTTAAATTACTCTTTGATCGTAGAAAGAGAAGGAACTAGAAGAAAGCACGTGTCTTGTCATATCACTCAGTAAGAGATGCACATAGCAAATTCGCTCTAGTTAAAAAAGGAGATCGCTACTTATTGCTGTCCTTATCGACGTAGCCACTTTTTTGTTCTACGACGGCTGTCTGACTCCGGAGTCAGACATCTATTTTCATACAAATTGTATAGGATTTTATGACTATCGCTGTCTCATACGCGGTTACACTGATGTTACGTCTATCAGCGTAAGCGAAAAATACTTCGCCTATGTCTTTGATACTTCCTTCAGAACATAGGCCAAGTATTTCTACGTGCCAGAAGCACTCAACTACCGTAGAAAGAGAAGGTACTAGAAGGAAGCACGTGTCTTATCATATTCACTCAATAAGAGATGCACATAGTAAATTCGCTCTAGTTTTTTAACCTACCTTTATTACTGTCCTTATCGGCGGGCGTAGTAACCACTTTTTTGTACTACGGCCATTGACCAGAAAGTCAATGACTACGGCTTTAGCGAAAAAAAAAATCGTCTATGTACTACGGCCACCAGCATAGCTAGCATGCCGCAGTGAGTGATACAGCGCTATCACATCTTAGCTCTCTTTCCATTTGCGTGCGAACGAACGAGATAAAAGACGTGATACAGCCGTATCACGTGCTGCATGCTACCAGTGCCGACTCCAAAATGTCACATCATATAAATTTATGACTATCGCTATCTCATGCTGGGTTCACATGCACGTCGTGCAGCCCGGCATCATGTAACTACAGTCAAGAGCACATCAACCTTGACAATCGAAATATACGACTTGTATTTGAAGTACATTTTAATAATAATGACTACGTCCACGCTAATATCCTATGACACTTCCTAGTCTAGTCGGCCAGGCGAGCGGTAGCAATGAGTCCGTATATATCAGTCCTCCACCGCTGCACGAGGCACCCGGGGTGCCGGCAATAGTTGTTCGATGTGGCGCCTCCAGCGGAGCCCGCCGTCCGTCAGCACCTCATAATGCAGCCGACCGAGGCGCTGGGTCACGGTGCCGAACTCCCACCGACGGGAAGTTGCATAACTCCTGGCCTGCACTCTCGCTCCGGTTGCCAACTCTCTCACAGGCTGATCTTGATCCGACGAGCTCGGCGGCGCAGCGTGCCGGGTACGAAGCATTGCCTCTAGCCGGGTTCGGACGTCTCTGCCGAACATGAGATCGTAAGGCGTTCGTCCTTAGGCAGTCGGCGTGCGTCGCATCCGTGCTTTTACTACTAGGAGCTTCGAGACGAGATCACTATGACACTTCCTAGTCTAAGCGGTAGCAATGAGTCCGTATATATCAAGTACGAAGTCCAAGGTGTCTAGCTTGACGTGCTCTTGACTGTACCTAAGCAAAATCCACTACGGGAGTTTTTGACGCGCGCGCTGATTGGTCAATAAACTCCCGTAGTAGAGTTTGTCAGCAAAATCTACATGTAGGACTACTGTGGATGGGCTCCTGATCTTCTGATACAGCACCTTATGTGACCTTACCCAACACTTCAGGGACGATATTAGGGGAGCCGAGCCAAGCCGAGCCGAACAAGAAGCACTGCAGTACCTACTAAAATAGTTTTGTAATCAACTGTATTATGTTTTTGCAATAAAATAGTGTGCTTTATACATCAATAATTAACTTATACTTAAATGTAAAGCGGGCTCCACATTCTCGACAAAACTACACGAGACATGGCGAATACGAGAGTGTGGAGGCCCTATTCGGCAAGTCTCGCCTATGCATTTTCTTAATTTGTGTATTTTGGCGAGACCCGAGACAAAACCTCTCGGCGAGAATGTGGAGCGGGCTTTATAAATTTTATAGCCTGACCAGAAATATAAAAAACCTCGCCATGTTGCGGAAAATCATTGGAACTAAGTTTTGTACTTGGAACACTAACATTAAAGGTGAAAGTCGATTGCAGCGCCCCCAATCCAGGTTTTTAACCTAAAAAAGTTAGCCCCTTTTGTTTTATACGTTATAACCAAAGAGTACCTAAAGGCCGCTGTACACATTGGGCCACGGTCGTGGGCCAACTAGTTGGGCCATCGTGTAGAGGCCTAGTTGGCGGTAAGTTGGTAGTTGGCGCGAACATTTGCCGGCCATCCAAATGTTGTCGGTTTTTCGTGTACACATCAAAGGATGTTGGCGCGCTCTTGGAACAGCGTTCACACGTTGGCGTCTGATTCAGTTTGTTGCTATTCGTCAGCAAAGACAGTAGTGTTGCGCGTGAGTTAAACTTACGTTTCCGAGTTAGGCTCGGGTCCCACGGCCTGTGTATAGACAAGCCGCGCCACGACGCGCCTCGCCTGTACTCGCCTGTAACACCACGCGCCGACCCGTTCCCACGGCGCCTGTGGCTCGACTGGCTCGCCATGCCAGTCAGTGTTACCATTGCTACGCAAGGGAATGAGCCATTTATTTCTTTTATTTCAAAGCCAAATTATTATATAACATTATAATGTCTAAATTGTTACATATTTCATTTCTTGTTGTTTTAATAACTGAAAAACAATCTTTCTTTTCTGAATTATTCTACAAGAACATAGATTATAAGGAGACCGGAATAAGTAAAAAAAAAGAAATACGATAATTGTCGCGTCTTACGTAATCACCACGGCACACGAAAACTGCATTGGAAAAGATTTGCATGTAATGTATAGAAACAAAACGAACTTTCACGACAAACCGTGCTCTGTAATTTGTCCGTAATAAGAAAATGTAAAATTACGGCTAATTTATATAAACACAACTGAAATATAAACTACTAAGTTAGTAAATATGGCGCAGCGCTAGTCGAGAGAAAAAAAGAGCTAATCTAGTTCCGAAAAGCCGAACTTGGCAACACTGTCGCTACAATCCACGCACCAACTGTAGCTAGCTTGTAGATATAGGGTCCCACGGCATGTGTGTTGTCAATCCACACGCCACGCGCCACGCCGTGGGAACAGAGCGCCTGTCGCGGCCTGCGGTGCGTATTGCTATCCATCGAAAGTCGGTAACTTCAAAGGAAACGCCTGTCGCCGCCTGTACAAGCGCGTGGATTGCCGAGCCAGTCAGGAATAAATCTACCCGATGGGGAGTTTTCTGACAGCTAGTAAAACATAATTCCAACAAACCGCGATAGATGGCGTTGACGCCAGATGGAGGAGAACAACTTGGACAACATGAACAACTCGGACAACATGGTCAACTCTGACAACATGGTCAACTCGGACAACATGGTCAACTCAGTCAACATGGACAACATGAACAACTCTTGACAACTCAATTAACTTTGACAAAATCCACCGTTGATCATGTTGACTGAGCTGACCATGCTATTAAGGTTATTCACGTTGTTCAAGTTAACCATGTTGACCAAGTTTGCCATGTTGTCAGAGTTGATTTTGTTGACCATGTTGTCCGAGTTGACCATGTTGTCCGAGTAGACCATGTTGTCAGAGTTGACCATGTTGTCCGAGTTGACCATGTTGTCAGAGTTGACCAATTGACCATGTTGTCCGAATTGACCATGTTATCCGATTTGTTCATGTTGTCCGAGTTGACCATGCTATCAGAGTTGTTCTATGCTAGCTATAGTTAGAGAGTTAGAGATTTAATTGAGGATTAACTTTAATGAGCGTTTCTGCAACTGAGTTAGTTGCAGGAACGGTCATTAAAGTTAATCCTCCATTAAATCTCTTGCTGTAATTTTTTGTCTTGTGGACGTAGTTAAACCTAGCAAGAGATTTAATTGAGGATTAACTTTAATGAGCGTTTCTGCAACTGAGTTAGTTGCAGGAACGGTCATTAAAGTTAATCCCCCATTAAATCTCTTGCTGTAATTTTTTGTCTTATGGACGTAGTAAAACCTAGCAAGAGATTTAATGGAGAATTAACTTTAATGAGCGTTTCTGCAACTGAGTTAGTTGCAGGAACGGTCATTAAAGTTAATCTTCCATTAAATCAGTTGCAGAAACGCTCATTAAAGTTAATCCTCAATTAAATCTCTTGCTAGCTTTTACTACGTCCACAAGACAAAAAATTACAGCAAGAGATTTAATGGAGGATTAACTTTAATGACCGTTCCTGCAACTAACTCAGTTGCAGAAACGCTCATTAAAGTTAATCCTCAATTAAATCTCTTGCTAGCGTTTCTGCAACTGAGTTTTAGTTGCAGGAACGGTCATTAAAGTTAATCCTCCATTAAATCTCTTGCTGTAATTTTTTGTCTAGTAAAACCTAGCAAGAGATTTAATTGAGGATTAACTTTAATGAGCGTTTCTGCAACTGAGTTAGTTGCAGGAACGGTCATTAAAGTTAATCCCCCATTAAATCTCTTGCTGTAATTTTTTGTCTTATGGACGTAGTAAAACCTAGCAAGAGATTTAATTGAGGATTAACTTTAATGAGCGTTTCTGCAACTGAGTTAGTTGCAGGAACGGTCATTAAAGTTAATCTTCCATTAAATCAGAAGCAGAAACGCTCATTAAAGTTAATCCTCAATTAAATCTCTTGCTAGCGTTTCTGCAACTGAGTTTTAGTTGCAGGAACGGTCATTAAAGTTAATACTCCATTAAATCAGTTGCAGAAACGCTCATTAAAGTTAATCCTCAATTAAATCTCTTGCTAGCTTTTACTACGTCCACAAGACAAAAAATTACTGCAAGAGATTTAATGGAAGATTAACTTTAATGACCGTTCCTGCAACAAACTCAGTTGCAGAAACGCTCATTAAAGTTAATCCTCAATTAAATCTCTTGCTAGGTTTTATTACGTCCATAAGACAAAAAATTACAGCAAGAGATTTAATGGGGGATTAACTTTAATGACCATTCCTGCAACTAACTCAGTTGCAGAAACGCTCATTAAAGTTAATCCTCAATTAAATCTCTTGCTAGGTTTTACTACGTCCACAAGACAAAAAATTACAGCAAGAGATTTAATGGAGGATTAGCTTTAATGGCCGTTCCTGCAACTAAAACTCAGTTGCAGAAACGCTCATTAAAGTTAATCCTCCATTAATTCTCTTGCTGTCACTTTTTGTCTTGTTGACGTAGTAAAAGCAAGCAAGAGATTTAATGGAGGATTAACTTTAACGAGCGTTTCTGCAACAGAGAGTGAGTGTTAATCATTTTCATTTCAATTAAAAATGCAAAAATCTTAACATAGGCGTAGCAAGGGGGGGGGGGGGGGGGGTATATCTATAAATCTAGTCATATTTTTATATTTTTAACCTTGCCACTGACACTGATAGGGTAGTACTGTAGCCGGGGGACTTTTTAATTACAAAAAAGATTACCGATTGCCGTTTACAAATTATTGTATGGTACTAAATGACTAATATTAAAACCTAAGTCTTACAGATCACAACCCGGCGTAGAAAAAAAATAAAAAGATTTAGTCTTAAATTTTTAAATTTCGAGGTTTTCTTTTATTTCTATACTGACATTTTCAAGCTAAGGTGAAGAACATGGCAGTATAGAAAATAGCCTCGAAACTTAGATTATCAAGATAGACAGTCAAAGCTACAAAAGCGTCGAAAAAAATAGGAACCAGTACTGGTTCCAAAACCCTATACATATACACGCACACATACATATTTTGTATGGCGCCTCACGCACACCAACCTAAGAAAGTTAGCCCCTTTTGTTTTATACGGAACAAGTGTGAGGCTCATTCTAGACATATACTTTTTCTAAGCCTCGAAATTTGAAACGTTTCAGACTTCTTTTTATTTTTTTTTCTACTGCGGGTTGTGATCTGTAAGACTTAGGTTTTTATTATATTAGTCATTTAGTACCTTACAACAATTTCTAAACGGCAATCGGTAATCGTTTTGGTAATTAATAAGTCCCCTGGCTACAGTACTATGTCAATGGCTCGGCAATCCACGCGCTTGCACAGGCGCGGCGACAGGCGCCCCTTTGAAGTTACCGACAGCGATCCGGACACAATACACACCACAGGCGTCCACAGGCGTCTACAGGCCAAGACAGGCGACACCGTTCCCACGGCGTGTGGCTTGGCGCGATTTGCGTATATACAGGCCGTGGGAACCGAGCCTTAGGTACGATGTCGTGGAAAAGCAATGAGATTTTATAATTTAGGTATAGTAATGTAAAGTCATGTAAAAGTACCTAAATCTTTATTATAAATTTAGGTTTGCAGGGTTATCATTAATAATATTCGTTTAAATTCAAAATAATCCATTCATAACAAGGTCAAGTTTATAAAAAGCTAGGTCAGGTAAATATCATGAATTGAATTGTTTACTAAACGAAAACCAATTACAAAATGACTCATAGATACCTTACCTAATCTAGGAATTCGTTCATGCAGTAGAAAAATCTTTTTTAAGTTAGGTACTTTAAAAATGTTCTGATAAAGTTGAGGGAAACTGGAAGCAGATTGAAAATTTTTACACAGACATTACATTATGAACCGAAATGAACCAAAAATGAGTCGATAAATATCAAACGCCGGTACGTCCCATTAGACTTAATAAAAATAAATTGTATTAAGTTTGAATGGACTGTCAGAGTAGATACGTCCCTTCAAACTCAATAAAAATTTATGTTCGTTGATTTTGAAGGGACGTATCTATTCAAATAGATCCCTAAAAACATAATAAAAATTATTTTTATTGTGTTTTATGAGACTTCCATGAGGTGGATGTCCCACCTCGTTTGATATTTATCGACTCAAATATGGAATCCAAAGCATTCAAATTGCCGCGGCTGCAAGAGATTCCACGTCCATCTTTATTAAAGAGCCAATGCAGAATGATCGGTACACCAATGTGTAAACAGCGACCATTTGGAATTCGTTAGTTGGCCCAACTAGTTGGCCCAATGCCGTGGCCCAATGTGTACAGGGGCCTTAATATAAGTAAGTACCTATATTGTTATAACCGTGAGGCTCATTCTTATATACTTTTTCTAAGGTAGGTAGGTAGGTATAAACAATGGCAAAAATATTTAAATTTTATATTTCATTTAACTAGGTAGATATAGGTAGTTAGGTAGGCATGGTAGGTACACTACTGAAATTAAATTGGGTAGGTAGGTAAACCTAAAATGATTCTGTTGCAGTCAAGAAGCTTAAATCCGAATGAAATCATCCTCCAGGAGTGTGATTTTTGAGAGACAAATCAGCAGTAGAAAGATGCATATCTCCGTAGCTTCTCCGTAGTAATTTTGACATTTTCAACTGCTGAGCTCAGCGAATGAGATTCAAAAATCGCACTCCTAGATAAAATTTTCTTGATCGCAGTTAGTAACTATAGTAGAGGTGTATCCAATTACAGTTTCAGTTACTTTCTACCCCAGTCCTGCCCCAACTTTATATCTTTCCACATTATTCTACGCTGAGCCGCAGCTTCTTCTGGTTCTGAAAAATCATAAGTAGAAGGTATTAGTCCCAGTCGAGTTGTATTCTCAGGCTAACCTAACTATAGTGCGCTGGACGCAGGGCAGGCGTCGATCTTAGGGCCATCGACAATGACGACTTTACTGCAGTAATGCAATCGCTGGCAGCGTATCAATAGCCCACGCAGCCACGACTCAATATCGCTACTATTGCGATGCAGTGGCGCTACAGACGCGATGCAGCATTCCTTCAGCCCGCCTCTGCTCTTTCCTCACCGTCGCCCGATATAGTCGCGCGTTTATATCGATGCTGACGCGCGACTGCATCACAAAGGTCGCGCTTTTGTAGCGATACAGTAGCGCTATAGGACTGTATTCTATGGAATAACTTATTTATTTTTCGGTCTTTTTGGTCGAAAGATAACCTAAATCGCTTTACGTAATTAATTTACAGACGGGCTCACCCCTCGTCACACTGGACAGAGTTTCGGTAGGTACTACTGCTGAAACTTGGATGTTCTGAGGTTTCAGAATGTCTCTAACTACCCCCTCGGGGAATATAGTCGCATCGTGAGCATATAGGGTCCTTCTTAATATGCTGACACTTTTTCAAGGGGATGATCAGACCATCAAACTGAACAACTTTCTCTATGGGACCAAAATCGCAATCGCGAAAAAAAAATTAGCCACTCCATACAAAACTACAAACCTACTCGAACCAAATGTATGGGACAGCAGATTTTTTTTTCGCGATTTCGATGTTTGTCCCATAGGGAAAGTTGTTCAGAATGATGGTCTGATCATCCCCTTGAAAAAGTGTCAGCATATTAAGTTGGACCCTGTATGCTTAGTACAGAATAGCAAGATTTGTAAAATTTTGTTGAATATATTCCTACCTTCGGTTGTTGTTTCTTCAATGCATTTCTCCACACATTTCTCGGTATCAGTTTCCGGATATTTGTCTAAACAATACTGGGACACTTCCTTGTCCCTGCTTTTTGGGTCCTGGAAAAAATTATGGATAATAAATGCTAACAGGTAGGTACTTTGAAATGGCAATGCGCCAGAAAATTCTCGCCGTGTCGTTCTAGTAGAGCTTATTGTTTGTATTTTAACATTTTTTTTTTATCCGAGGCTAGTTTTGAAAACCGTCTCAACGAAATCGAATTTATACCACAGATTTTGCATATACTACGTTAGATCGGCTACGGATTATCCAAGGCGAGACCAAAAAACCGGAGATTTTGAAAAAACTAAGCGGGATTCTTAGAAAAAGTATATGTCTAGAATGAGCCTCACTGTTTTACCGTATAAAACAAAAGGGGCTAAGTTTCATAGGTTGGTGTGCGTGAGGCGCCATACAAATTCTGTATGTGTGCGTGTATATGTATAGGGTTTAGGAACCAGTCCTGGTTCCAATTTTTTTCGACGCTTTCGTATCTTCGACTGTCAATCTTGACATATACTTTATCAAAGGCGGGATTCATTCCGTTGACAACTGACGCTAGGGCCATACAGGCTCATGACGTGTTCGTGAAATGGTCTCGTTTATCGATCTCGCTCTAACCTACGTTAAAGCTATGCCCTTTCTCTTTCGCATTTCCGATCTAACTCTTTAATACTCACCTCATTCCGAATGACAACTCCGTCGACGACGTGGTAGCGGAATCGTGAGTGGTAGCCATTCCGTTCTTTACCTATACAGTCGGCTTCGCATGGCTGCCACTCCTCCCACGTTGTTACTGAGCAATGTGGGTCGCTAGATTCCGGATCAATGGTCGCTTCGCTAAAAACATACAATTATTGGTAACTATACTCCATTCCAAATAACAACTAAAATTTAAGGCCATTTTGAATTACAGAAACAGAGATTTGAAACACTTCCTCTCACTTATTATTAGAACAACTTTAGTAACGTCCAATGATACGTTGGATAGTATATCTTAATCATAAATAAATCATATTTGCTAATCAGAATTGGCCAGAAAGCTATTCAGAATAGCTTTATTCGGAATATCTTTTCGTCCTTATTTGGAATGCAGTATGCAGTAGGTATGGTCAGTTAGTATTGTTATTGCGAAATTTTTTCTTTATGTAACAAAACACCCTAGTAATACTTAAGGGCGGGTGCTTCAGATCATCAAACTGAACAACTTTCACTATGGAGCCAACATCGAAATCTCGTAAAAAAAACATTAGTTTCATACAAAACTGCAGTAGGTAGGTACCTACCAACAACTCGACTCAAATGTATGGGACAGCAGATTTTTTTATCGGGATTTCGAAGTTGGCTCCATAGTGAAAATTGTTCAGTTTGATGGTCTGGATTAAGTATTACTAGGGTGTTTTGTTACACCCTTTAGGTACATTAATTTATGATCAACACCTGTTAATACGGCTTACGAACACAAAGTTGGATAGGTATATAGTATATATATTAAGTTATTCATCATCATCATCATCATATCAGCCGATAAACGTCCACTGCTGGACATAGACCTCCCCAAAAATGGGGGGATTTGCCATAATCGCCACGCTTGGCAGGCGGGTTGGCGATCGCAGTTGGATTCAATGTGTGTACTCAGAAGATGCTGCTGCCCCTCCTCCGGTAGATCCCTTAGTCGCCTTTTACGACACCCACGGGAGGAAATGGGATGGTGCTACTCTTAGCCGACACCACACGGACAATTAAGTTATTATAGCACTTTATTTAGGTAGCCCTCAAGCAATTCGATTTCGAGATTTTGTTTTGAGCAGATTTTACCTTTTAGGAAGCCCAACCTAACCCAACCAGCAGCCGTAGTATAGCAGCGTGCTATAGCTCTATCGCGCCTTCAGCTTCGCTCTCTTCCTATATCCGCGTGAGCGAACGAGATAAAAGCCGATATAGCCTTATCATAGGCCGCAGGGCCCGCAGGTTAGAAAAACCAACTAACTCAGGTAACTATAAAGTGGGTATCATAAAAATTATACCTCGAGGCTTCTGGTGCTGGTTCCACCTGGTCTCCATTACCGTCATCAACTGTAATTTCAAAAAATATGATTATAAAGCCTCGACGAATGGTAGTTAAATTGCATGAAATAAGTACTTATTAAAAAAGATTAAAGTCTCATTAGGTAGTGATAAGTACTCATGTTTTTTTTAACCTATTTCGTCCCACTGCTGGGCAGATCTCCCCTAAACTCTTCCACATATCTCTATCCAACGCGGCATCCCGCCATTCGCTACAACTCATCGCGCCACCTTTTCCGGGGTCTGCCTCGACCTCGACTACCATCATTAAGAGCACCCATTGCGAGGAGATTGATGCCCACTGCTCGGCGTGCATTCGGGAAACATGCCAAGCCCAGTCCCAATTTAGTTTCGCAGATTTCTCACCTACATCAGCTATGTAAATAATGTTAATCTTTGTAAATACCTCTACCGTCAACGACAGTTTCTGGTGTCGCCGTGACACACATGGGGTTGCTGTAAGTCCTTATAAGCTTCACCTGCAGTCTCGCGAATGGCTTCATGCCTTTCGGTCCCTTTTGGATTACAGCTTGTGCTATCGGCTGGGGCGGCAACGTCCTTTCATTCGCAGACTGTGCGGGGTGGAAAAAAATTGTAGGTATAATAAACGCTAGGAACATTTTTTTATCGTACAATACAACTACAGGGTGTCAGTTAAGAGGATAGACGAGTACAGTTTTCTCCATACAAACGTATTCCCCTGTTTTCTCCCTGGATAATAACACTAGAGCAAATATTTTTTTACTACTTTGATTATTCACAGAAGTGATAAGTTAAATACATGAGAATAGAAATATGTGTCGGCATTCAGCACAAGCAGTATCACTAAGATGCTTTTGAAGCAACAAGTCGTCTCAGGCACAGGTTCAACTTCTCGGAAACAGTCCTAAAACGAATGTATCTACTAGGTACCTAGTAAATCTGCGAAAAACATACATCAAATTTAGGTCCACTGTCGGTTCCAGCATCCATAGGGTAAAGATTTAGTATCCTAGTATGAGCCCATCCAACTTCGGTGCACAGCTCCATATTAGAGACTCCAAGAAACCAGTCTGGTGAGGGTACGATGGCTGTCACTATAGACAAGTAGTGCTGGCCGTGACTTGCGCGGAAGCTTGCGACTGTTGACTTGTCTGGTTGCGGTGGTCCGGTCGCTTTTACTACTGTGCGCACGTTACTGCCGAGCTGAAGAAGAGGCAGTTGTCATAATTGAGGGTATTTTAGGTAATAGGTACTTATTCCTAGGGTCATCAGCCTCAAAAAGATTATAAGATAGTAATTATAGTACTATGTAATGTAAGTAACTGTTCACACTTTAGTTACCCTACTACGAATGGAGCAAAGTATAAATACTGGTACCTTCAATCTTTTTGAGGCTCACTGTAAGTAGGAGTTAACTCGCATTTATATTAACAAATTAACATAAAATATTTACAAAACAGCTTTAATTATCAACTACAGAAATTTTCCTTTAATTTAATTATCCAGCCACACGTCAATGTGCAAATCAAGGTCACTATAATTAGAGAAGAGACAAAATAAAAGTATCTCGTATTATATCTCTCTCATTGGAATACCAACGCAATGATATTGGTTTCCCGATGACGGCACTGTATTTTATAATGAATTTCGTGCTTCATTATCAGGTGCTTTTTCCACCCAAGATTACCTACCTTTACTAAAATCTCCTTCTCTAGTTCCGTAGTGTTCCCATGTTCAGCTAACGTTGTCAGTCCAGAACTTGCGTAAGAATTGATTTTGAAAATATTGAAACTTTTTCCATGGGACGCTCCGACCACATCACTGAAGTTGGCACCGCCTTTGGGATACATGGTCGGATGTGTATTGATTGACCACATGCCTTCGAATGTTAGCTGAATTAAATTTTAAACGTTAGAATTTAAAAGATTTTGATACAAAAATTGTGAAAGGTAGTCGGTGTGAAAATGGAACCCGAAGAATGAGGGCAAAGCAGGATAGATTGTTGTGCGATCCTTGGGGAAGACTGTCCAGCAGAGGACGTCTTTCGGCTGAAATGATGATGATACAAAAGATACTAACAAAATTAAAATTACGACGGGCAGAACATTTGGCTAGAAGGGAAGACGACCAATGGACCAAAGCAGTATCGGAATAGTGCCCAAGGAAAGGAAGGAGGGTCAGTAGGTAGACCACCAAGACGTCGGTAGGACGGCATTGTAAGGGTTAAGGGGCCGAAAACGGATCATATTAGCACAGGACCGTGAGGAATAACGCAATTAAAAGGAAGCCTATGCCCAATTGCTTAGTGCAGTGATTGATTGCAGGGGTTGATTTGACCGATAGAGGAGAAATTAACTCGTTATAAACGCTGACCTCATATCTCGCGTCTTCGCAAACATCACAGTTGGGGTTCTCCTTGGGCGGCATATCGTCAGGCTTGCGCGTGTCTTCACAGACCCGCTTGGAAAGTGGGCCATCATTACTGTACCATACATCAGGTTTTACTGCTACGAAAGCATTTATTGTGACACATTTCTGATCCTTTCCCGGTGCTTGCCAGTTGGCCTGAAATTATTGCCATGTTAGTTACAGTAGGAAAGTAAAGGTTGAACAGAAAAATAAAAACCTACTTTGGGGGTGCTATAATCGACTATAGCCTTTAATGACAATGTTTCAAGTACAAAAATAAGTTCCAATTATTTTCCGCAACATGGCGAGTTTTAGGCTTTACCGTGGGTTACGCTGACAGCTGTTGTTTTATGCACCTATCTATACGGGCATTTAATATTTTATTTCCATTTAAATTATTAAAGTAACTAACTCCACTGGTTCAGCTACGCCAAGTGGGTCTTGCTCAGTGGCGGCGCTAGGCGTCGGCGACGTCGGCGACCGCCGACGGCCTCGCGGCTGGGGGGGCCTCCCAGAAAAGTATTACAACATATTTAAAGTTCAGTTAGAAGTACATAATATCCAAATGTTTACATAACAATTAGAATCATGCTCACAGTTCCAGTCAGTACAGCTTCCGCTGAGAGAAGACCTACTTGAGAAGCACTATGAGCCAAGAAAGACTCTGCGTTATCAGTTCTATCAATTGAAGCTGAAATAGCGGCTAATAGTCTTAGCTATGACATAATTCTGAAAAAAATCATTGATAGTACCTACAAGCCGAAAACTTCGACTATTTTAAAAATAAAGGAGGCCTCGCCACAGGCGTAGCAAGGGGGGAGGCCGGGTGGGCCCGGCCCACCCATCCTTCTGGCCCACCCCAGAAATCAAATGAATCACTTTCTAAAATTAAGAGATGTCAATAGGTAATGATAAATATCTAAACACGATATTATTTTCTTGTGTTTCGTTTCTTATGTCCACTTTCTTGAAAAGTCAATGTGGTCAGAATGTTTTTTTCGCAAAATCTTGCAAATCTTGAAGCCAAATCTTGAGCTCGCTTCGCTCGCTCCTGTTTTTAGAACGTACCAACTGCTCTGATCTTATTTATATTGCTGTAAAATCTCGAGCTCGCTTCGCTCGCTCCTGGTTAGACACATTGCAGTAAAATCTCGAGCTCACTTCACTCGCTCCAGAATTGGGTGAAATGTCGAGCTCGCTTCGCTCTCGCTAGGTTTTGGATAGTATATCTTTTCATAGACTAGTTAAATCTTGAGTTTGCTTTGCTCGTTCCAGCTTTTAGATCGAAAAAAAGTTAAATCGTATTATACTGATCTCACTATACCTATTGCAGTAAAATCTCGAGCTCACTTCGCTCGCTCCAGTATTCAGTGAAATGTCGAGCTCGCTTCGCTCGCTCCTGGCTACGATTTTATCACAAAGACCTTGCGGTAAATACGAGCTCATTTAGCTTCGCTCGCTCCAGGATTCAGTGAAATCTCGAGCTCGCTTCGCTCGCTCTAGGTTTTGGTTTTATTACATCAACCTCGCCTGGGCCTGGCCCACCCTGGGAAAAAATCATTGCTACGACCATGGGCCTCGCAAATCTGATGTCGCCGACGTTCACGTGTGTTCTAGCGCCGCCACTGGTCTTGCTTGTTCTCCGAAATGAGTGAGCGCCACTTTTGCAGATCCTGCGCATCTTCTTGTCAGTAGCTTGAAGCCCATGGTAGTAGGTCATTCTCCACTACGTCGTTCTAGCGATACCTGTCTTCCTAGTATGATTTCTCTACTTGCGCGCGACTCTGCTTTTTTATTCATACTACTGTAGGAATACCATTGTTTATTGTTTATGTTAAGTAAGAGCGACTGGAGCGTTTGCCAGTCGTTCCCACACCACCAAGCGTTAAGTCTAATGTAACTCTGTTTAAGTGAATTATTAAATATGTGTAATAAATCAAGAACTCATTTCTGCTTTTCTACCTACTATCCCTACACCAATATATCGTAACCCCCAAAGTGGTGACCACCGACAAAGAACACGCAACTTTCAAGATGATTTCGGCGGAACGACTCTCCTGCGCAAAGCGGATGGCAGGATGGACTTAGCGGCGTGCTGACTCAACTTCACCTATCTGCACTTCAACGAGATGGAAAAAACATGTAACTACGAAAAAATATTTAATATTTCGGGTCCAGAGAGACGTCAATATAAGAGGAAGGTATTAGTGCTCCTCATGGCGAATGTCGACGTGAGCAACGGAACTGCAGCTGTTCGCCGTCCGAGGTTTGCTGGTTTTCCTCCGGGACGGGCGCCTGCTACTGCTCGACGTTTCCTCGCACGCAACGAGTTCACGACGTTTTGACCCAGTCCAAGAACATGTGGTGCACGCCTTGGAAGTATGGATACCAAGCTGTACGCACATCATGGACGTTCAAGAAGACGACTTCGACTCACGCTACGTACCTACTGTCGGAGAGGGAAAACAGTGTCGAATCTTATGTGTCGTATCTAGTGTTTCAGTGTTTAATGTTTTGCGTAAAATTTTTCCATGTCGTTCACAGTATGATTTAAGTAACTATTTTACATGATTACGTATTTAGCTTTTCGTATAGCAAACTATGTTAATCATTTCGTAAGAATTAGGTTTGTAGCATTGTCTATAAAGGAGTAGACAAATATAAATACCTTGGGTGCACTGTAACAGACTCTAACCAACGAGAAGAAGAGATAGACATCCGAGTACAAAATGCCCTAAGATGCGCCGCAGCCCTACATAAGGTCTTAGTGTCCAAACTAATAAGCAGACCGACTAAGATACGTGTCTACAAAACTGTCATTAGACCGATCCTAATGTACGGATGCGAAGCCTGGACACTGACATTGAAAGAGGAAAATAAGCTTCTAGTGGCTGAACGGAAAATCTTCCGGAAGATTTTAGGACCGACTAAGAAAGAAGATGGGAGTTGGCGCATAAGGAAAAATATGGAAATAGAAGACCTACTTTCCACTCCTAACATACTAGGAGATAAAATCTGCTCGACTACGCTGGCTCGGACACATAGAACGGATGGGGGAAGATCGAGCGGTGAAGAGAGCGTATCTGGGGCGACCCTCTGGGCGTCGCCCGGTGGGAAGGCCGAGATATCGCTGGATAGACCAGATCACCAAGGATCTCGAGGAGCTGGAGGTGCCCAACTGGACTGAGATGGCACAGAAAAGAGATGAATGGCGTGTTTTGTTGTCGGAGGCCAAGACCCACTTCGGGTCCCTGAGCCGGCATAGTAAGTAGTAAGTAAGCATTGTTTCGAGTTTACGCGGTAAGCGCGGCTTACGCTCTCTGAAAAGCGCGGGACGAGATCTTTATTTGTATGCAGCGAAGGCGAGTCCCGCACGAGTAGAGAAATCATGTATAATAGAGGGGGCGGGGGTCATAATTTCCTAGAATGTTTATTAACTGAACTATCCACAAATCATTTAATAATACATCGTATACAAGTAATTGATACATTGTACAAGTATCTCTCTCTATGTGGCCAAGTCAGCAGATGCGGTGTGCTTTTATTTTGCCGATGAGATTTGGGAAAGCTAAGAAAAAGATCGTTATGAAACAGTTTCTCACTTACCGACACATTGATTTTCGGTGTAATATCCGACTGGAACAGAGCATTTCTACACTCTGGTTTGTATATAGTATCAAAGTCCGAAGTTCCGCCCTCCTTGCGTATCGACGTCAACTGACCGGGGTTCAAATAATCTGGCTTACGTGGATTGTTCTCACTGGCCACGCTATCTCCGATAAGAAATATAGTGAAGCCAATGAATGTAGATTGGCCATCTACAGATCTTAGACGAACTGAAAAAGGTATGTTGTAAAAGTTAGGAAATTAAAATTGTCATGTTCTAGATAAACTGATCGCTGTAAAGCCTGACCAGAAACATAAAAAACCTCGCCATGTTGCGGAAAATCATTGGAACTAATTTTTGTACTTTGAACACTGACATTAAAGGTTATAGTCGATTGCAGCGCCCCAAACCTGGTCAGGCTTTAAGTATTTGAGGCAAATAGATCTATAAAAAAATATGGATCGAAGTCGTAATAAGTAGGTAACTAATGAATGACGGTATGATTTGTTTTTTTGTATAGGTACCTATGTATGTACGTTCTTACCATTATATCTTTGGTTAGGTATATACTCGCCATCTAGCCCATCTATTTCGATCACGAATCGATCATCGGCAGGTAATGCGGCCGCGCTTGTCTCCAGTGGCTGTTTGTTGCAGATCTTAAGTTCGGTGTTACCGAGACTCACTTGGAGAAGTAAAGCTATGAACAATCCTTGGAATACACCTGCTGAAGGGTTAAAATACTTTTGAATGCTAGTTATAGCATGGTGAGGACACAGTAGACATTCTCTCAGAGGCCGGCGGCGCTCACCTGGCAAAGCGCAGCACATAGCATTTTTCACTTCCAAACCAATATAGACTTTGCTTGCGTTGAAATAACATCGAAAATCAACGACTAGTCCCCGAGAGCATCGAAGCGACTTGAGGCAAAAGGGAGATAATTAATTTTCAATGTTATTTCAACAGAAGCAAAGTTAATAATGGTTTGGCAGAGAAAATGCTCTGCGCTGCGCTTCACCAGAAGTGCTATTTTTGAATCGTGAAATCGTGTTCGAATGATGATGCATAATCTCCATAGTAATTTTTACATTTTTTACTGCTTATTTGAACGCTGGTTCTATGTCTACTGTGGCGAGGGCACAGAGGATTATATTGTACAGAGTGACAGCTTCATACAAGCTCGCAAAAGCGGCGCATCACTACATGCGCAGCGCGTTTGTGTGTGCGCTTCACCTACGAGGTTCACCAACGAGACCGAGGGTGACTTCGGGCGAAACGAAGGTGTGACTGTGAGGGGTGACACATCGTTGATTTTACCCGCGCGCCCGTCACCGCTCCGTGTTGTACGCTCGATATTTTTATTTTATTAGTTTATAGGTAGTAGAAGTCGAATAAAAAAATGGTAAATTATTTTGCACTGTGTGCATGAACTATTGGAAGAGTAATGTAAACATTTATAAAGAAATACTACATTGAAATGAAACTTGGCATCATTTTAACAATGTTTTCATTATTTTTAATTTTTATTTTAATGAAATACATAGTTTTAACTACAACTAAATATGTCTAAGAACTACAAAAGATAAGTAAATTGTTTTAATATTTTCATGCTTAAAATGAATTAATAACAAATAATAACTAACAAAATAAACAAAAACAATTTACAATTGAGTCATAAAACATTTACCTACCTTCATACTTACTCAAATTAAATTTATTTCCTTTAAGGCAGCCCTACAAGAATAGGCTAATAAAATTGACTCTCCTTAGTAGCTGTTACTCTGTACAATCCTCTGTGGCGAGGGCATGGGAAAACTCGCTAAGTGCCAGTAAATGTGTATGTGAAAAAAAAAACGTGTGCGTCAAAGTTGTCGATTTAGATTTTTTGTCTGAAAGATGTGCGAATAATAAAAATTCCCGAACACCTATGAAAGCAAAAAAAAAAAAACTTACTCGTGAAAAGAATCATCGTGGAAAGTTATCTTCAGTTTTTTTTCTTTATCTCAAACTCCAAGTGTTCAGTGGACCATATCAGAGATCAGACTAACACGTAATTCAAGAATAATTAATCTTAATTTGTTCACTCTATTCGCATCTCCTATAAAATAGGCTAAATTGAACGTGCTAAGCCAAATTGAACTTTGAGAGTGGAGGTACTACCTACCCACCTAATCGTCATTCATTAAGATTGTCCCAGTTCAATTAATTTGAAAGACACAATAAAATTGCATAAAGCTCATGACTAGGTATATTCCCCGAACTGAATAACTATGGGCGCAAACCTGTTAGTACGCTGTTCCATACGTTTGAGTCGAGTAATTGCAGTTTAGTATGGAACAGTTGATATTTTTTTTAGTGCTTACAGTTTTGCTCCTATAGTAAAAGTTGTTTAGTTTTATGAGTAGAGTACCTATGTGGCTTTTCCTTACACCCTGTATAGTTTTTCGAGACATGAACTGTACCGTCTGTCTATTACAAGTGGCGACGGGCTCACTCCCCGTCACACACTGGACAGTTTCGGTACTACTAGTGAAAAGTGGATGTTGTGAGGTTTCAGAATATCTCGGGAATATAGGCGTGAGCATAATAATATGAATGCAGACATGCTGTGTAGTTTTAGACATTTTCTTGTACGAATTGAAATATTTTGAAAAAAATATTGCATCCCGGCGTTAGTCGCCTCTTTCTCTTTCAAAAACCATTTGGATTGATGTTATATGCCAGACACACCGGCAAACAACAAATTATAGACAGGACAACCAGGACGACGATATAAGGCTGTGGAAAGGATAGACTATAAATTATTATTTCATTCTCATGGCAAATAGATTTAACATTTAGATAGGCAGGCCAATAAAACATAAGGAACATAATTAAATATTATTTATTTGCGCACACAAAAAAAACATTTACACCAAGACGTCACTGTTTTGGGCTTGATGGCTTGACTTATCATGGCTTGGGTGGATTAATTATCATGGCCTGAAACTGGGTGGCAAATCTCTCTTCTTAGTAAACCATGAAAGTCCAGAAATAGGTGTCATAATTCTGCGTCCAGCTGAAAAAGTTAAGTAAGTTATAATTAGGAAATCAGCCCGAAAGTTTTTTCGTTAAAAACAATACTTATGGTAACCTACAGGTTATTTCTGAACCTTCGTTATTTGAACAAGGTTCTACGCATTCCGTTCTCTCGAAGTCTTCATAATGACTCTTGCAATATTCTGACACTGGTTTTTTATTCGTATGTTTACCCTGAAAGATAAAATGCATTATTTTATTCATTCATTCTTTTACCACCTTTTGTCAATTAGGGAAGTACCTACCTAGTTTTTCCACAGATTAGCCCCTATAAGCCCGGTGTCGCTTTCGTGCTGTGTATAATTAATACATATTCAAAAGTGACATACTTACTTAAATAAAAATGTATGGAATTTAGGTTTTATTCTTACTATCGCGGAGTTTTCCGCCTGATCACTTAAACAATTTTTCACAAAATTCAGTCATAATTTATTGTTTGGAAACTTTTCATTCATTGGTCTATTCATCAATAGGGCGGGGCTAGACAACACTTAAATTTTTTAGTATCCTGTCACAAATAATGAATCAAATTCCACAGAGTTTAATGCCATTTTCGAATACGGATTAGGATGTGTGAAATGAAAATAGCACTCCATCGTCTCCATCCACATCCTGTGACATCCGAGGTTAAAAAACAAGCAGCATTGGCTACACTATATCTCTTACTATTAGGTATAAAATTATAACAGGAGGTGTCTGTTCTATACCTACATTGAAGATATTTAAGTAAGTAGGTTTTAAAATCTGGTATATTATTTATCTCACTACGATGACGGAAAACTCTAGTTTATTATAAGTATAAATATGGTCTAAGTCTAAGGTATAGGTAGGTAACTGTCGAGCGAATACAATTGCATATGTGAACTGTCCTATTAACTGGGTTCACTAATACGGCACGGTAATCAGGCTATTTCCGACCCAGCAAGGATCTGCTACTTAAGTTACTTAACTTAAGTATATTGCAGCAAGGCTATGCCCTTACCTCTGGATCGTACTTCTCAACAGCTTCCCCGTCGACCAGATGGTACCGTTCCCGCCACTTGTAACCAGACACCGTTCCGTCCTCACATGGACCTTCGCAGGGGCTCCACTCCTGCCATTGGGACATGGGACAATCCTCTGGGGACTCTGGATCTGGCTCTATAGGACCTTCGCTGTATTGCAATGCGATTGTATTTTTTTATATAAACCATGGCACGTTATATTAAACTGGGGTATATTTTTCCTTTTTACATTTTTGAGAAATAAAAATCATAACGTTGTACCTTTGTTTACCATGAGTGCAATTTTTTTCACACTTCCTATCTTAATTCGTATACAAATCAGGAAGGGACGGTGAAGTTAAAAAAAATTGCACTCAGTCACTTGTTCAGTCAGAATGGAAAAAGATTGATTAATGATAATTATAGTGTCTTCCAGTTAATGGCCAGGTAATGTGTAAGAAAGGTTGACATGAGAAAGATGTGAACCTGAAAACGTCTAGAAAAAAATCAGCAGTAACAGAATAAAAGATCAGAGCCAGATTTAGTCGAGGTCCTCACGTGAAGCTCAAACTTTATACAGGTTAATTGTTGCCAAGCCTCTAATAGTAGATTACACACCGAGGACAGGAAAGTAAGAAAGGTCTCTGATCTCATGTAATTGTAGACCGAGGCGAAGCCGAGGTCAATAAACATGTGATATGAGGCTTTCTTATTTACTCTCCGAGGTTAGTATACTATTTTTCTTCTCGACGGAGGTGAAAGAGACAACTTCGTTTAGCGCAGCGGGACGATAATTGACGCTTTACGTCCGGAGGGATGAAAAGATAGGTACTTTACAAACTACTAAATCCAGCCCTAAGATAAGACGACATCATGAGAAGGAGAATCATCATCAACTATAGACTATGGCTCACCCCCCGTGCTCGAGTTCTTTTTGATACCTGGATGGCTCTTCTGGTTCCGCTGGTCCTGGTTCTTCTTCGCCGCCTTCTACCTGAGGTGTAGCCTCGCCATCTATTTAAAAAATAAGTTATCAGGGTTTTAGAACATTCCATTCGAGACTAAAGGACGATATCGCCGTTTGGTTTACCTGTAGCTGTTTCTTCGCACTCTCTTGGGTAGGTCCTGATTAGTTTAAGGTGTAGTTTTCCGAAAGGAGGAAGATCTTTCAAGTCAACTTCGTAGAAAGGCGAGTTTTTATCATATGAACTCATTTGTACACGGCCAACGGCGTCTTGAGGAAACGTTTCTATATTTGCCGACTAAAAAAGTTAATACAAATTATCATGGTCTACATAATAAGCCACTCTACAAGAAAACATTTGCCATTCATCTTATCTCATATCATATCATACGAACTTGTCTTCTCTACCTAATTGTACAATTCCGTTACCTCGTAAGAAACCCCACTATCGGTTCCAGCATCCCATGGGTACAAATCGAGCTCTCGTTCCTGAAGCCACGTGTTATCCTCGGTGCATAATTCAAACCTCGTCACACCAAGGAACCAATCAGGAGAAGGATATAGGGATACTACTGTTGAAACGAGATGATTCACTTTATCTGCACGAAAGAATGAATAGGTTGGAGTCGTCATCTTGCGGTAGCCGTGACCTTTGCCTTTTATCATGGTTCGTACTCCATCTCCGATCTGGATATAAAAATATTTAGGTAATTGAAGTTTATTGCCCTTGGATTAGTAATCGACGTAGGTATGCTTTTCTCTCATCATCACAAAATATGCCTACCTTTTCCCTAATTTCAGCTTCAAACTTGCTCGAATTAGCATGCTCAGCCAAATCTTTCAACCCGTCCGTGGCCAAAGTACCAGGAGACCATAGAATGAAGTCAGCGGCGTGTGAAGCCCCAACCATATCGCTGTAGCGAGGTATCCAGTCATTCTCGGGGTAGTTGGCGGGATGTATGTTCCGGGACCAGATACCCGTGAATGACACCTGGGAAGAAAGAAATGGATCCGTCAAAGTCCGTAATCGTATTTGACACACAGTTGTTGAAATGCATCTCACTGGCAAGTAGGACCAAGATATAAGGCAGACTCTTAAACGGTTTTTAACAAATGAAACATTGAAAAAATTAATAATCACAATGCGTTTTCAATCCAGCAGCCAGCAGTGTTAAGACAATCCTGGAAGAACGTGCTAACCTCATACTTAGCTTCATCACAGACACTACAGTCGTAGTTCAATTGTTGGGACACGTCATCAGGTTGCCTCATGTCTTCACAAAGTTTCCGCGTCAGAGGAGCTCCGTCCTCAAACCAGTCTACTTCGTTCTCGGCCACCATGGCACGTAGGGTCACGCAGCCACTGCCTGATTGTGGCGCTTGCCAGTATACCTGAATATACAAACATTATCTTCCTTCTAGTTTCGTCGTAATCAGCTAAAAAAGAAGTGTCTGACGAGTGTCAAAGACATTGTCACTACTTATTATCATTGTCCCTACTTAAAACAAGCACACCTCCTAAGGGAACTTTCGTAATATTGGCTAATTTGTGTTAGCCGTAGGTAGAGCAATTGCAACAGAAAGATTTCATATTCTTCCATGGCTTGAAATCATGGATAGCGCACTACCTACCTATTTCAAGCCATGGAAGAATATGAAATATTTCTGTTTGGCACGAAGGCCGAGGATATAGCACAGAATAGGCTGTAGTATTACAGTAGGTACAAACTAAATTTCATTGATCTGGATATGTAACCGATACTGTACCCGCAGAGTTCTAATTCTAGTTTAAGAGTGCCTGATTTGAGAGCCTGGGAGTTATTATAAGCACACCTCAACAGAAGCCTTAGCAGAGCTGATGGCTTGTTCGACAGAGTACAGACATCTATCGCTGAACTTGGCAGTAGCCGGGGTCTGAGGCCTGATCTCTCCAGGGTAAAGTGTCACCATTCGCCGAGGATTGTTGGGGTCGGGTTTGATGTCGCCTTCAGCTGATATCACGAATGCTGTGAATCGCGATTCTTCGTCTGTTTCCGTAAGTTGAACTGAAAGAGATAATTTGATAGTCACAGTCATTGATGGGATTGGACCGAGAAAAAGAAGTGGCAAGTAGCCAGAACAGGATCATTAAAGGGGAGGCATTAGCCCAGCAGTGATACATACCATACATAAATCTCGGCCCTGGGGTGCGATTTTTGAATCTCATTTGCTGAGCTCAGCAGTTGAAAATGTCAAAATTAGCATAGCATATGCTCACGACTATATTCCCCGAAGGGGTAGTCAGAGATATTCTGAAACCTCAGAACATCCACGTTTCACCAGTAGTACCGAAAACTCTGTCCAGTGTGACAGGGGGTGAGCCCGTCGCCACTTATAATGGACAGTGGGTACAATACATGCCTCGAAATTGAAGCATGCAGGTTTCCTCACGATGTCAAAATTACTATTAAGATATGCATCTTTCTACTGCTGATTTAACTTTAAAAAATCACACTCCTGAAGTATGATTTTTGGAAGTCAAATCAGCAGTAGAAAGATGCAATCTCTATAGCAATTATGACTTTTTCAACTGCTGAGCTAAGCGAATGAGATTCAAAAATCGCACTCCTGGTAAGACCTTCTGATGACTATTAATAATATGGATATGACCAGTTCAACCGATCTGCTTCTTTTTGTTCCCTTTTGGCCAAAACCATTGTAACCGATTCCTGGTTAGCTGCCCTAGTAACATTTTCAGTTGGTTTTGTTATATGCGAAATGCATGTAGCCCAAACGAATGCTAACATGCATGCTAATATGCATGAAATTGAAATAATAAAAGTTGTGAAATAATTTACCGGTATACAGCTGTTCCGGGATGTATGTGTCTTCAGCACCCGCCACAACCAACTTGAAACGTCCATCTGGAGACGAAGCTTGCGTGGTTGAACCATAAGGTCTTCTATCACATCGGAGACTCAATACATCATTACATAAAGAAAAGACTAGAAAAAGAAGCAACAAATGACGCTCTTTCGTCATTCTAGTTTCGTAAAATATTATTTCCTTTTCGATTTATTTTAGTTTGTCTGCTTTCGAAGATTATAAGATACTGAATGAAGCCAAAGCCACTAGGGCATGAGAACAAATAGTAGCTCTTAACTCTGTCTAAGAGATATCAAATATCTACAAATTAAACTCATTACTGTTGCAATTGCCCTATTTAATTTATAGGCATACATATCAATGTTCTCAAGTTAGGTAACTATATATTTTACAAACTACTACTATTGTAAGTACCGTAGGTACTATCTACATCCATAAACTGAAGATCACAATCCCTATTGGGGTTGTCAGAAGCTTTTTAGCTATCAGCTAATAACTATCTTTTGTATTTAGCATGGCAGTAGCAACGAAATGACATGTCAATTTAGAAAAAAGGCATAAAATGGTAAGAAGGCCTTAGGCCTTAGTCGCTTCACACAGCAGCCCACAGAACCCACTGCCACGCCACGGGATGAAATGGGGATAGACCAAGATGTTTGGAATCCTCTATGGATATACTATAGACATGGCCATCTGTAGATTAGTATAGTATTACCTAGCAAGGAATGTACACACGGCGTCAGCTCAGGCTACCCTGTTTGGACTTTGAACTATTAGAAGTTGAACGCTGCGAATCGTGCGAATGTTGTTGTTGTTTCGTCTCACGGCGGCACGCTGCGCCCGCGCCGGCAGCCGCGTCTATGCAGGCTCTCTACCGCATAAACATTAATATACTTACCACTATTTTGTGTTTTGTACGTGGTGTGGTTATGTTAGGGTGCGTAACCTGATGTGTCGCCGTGTGTACCTAGTATACTCGTGGAAGATAGTTTTTCTGGAAATAACCGTTCGTAATACTAAGGCATGGCTACAAAATAAATAAGAGGATACAAATATTCCGATATGATACCTACAAAAATGCGTTTTATTTCTCAACAAGAAGCGCAAAAGAAGAAAAAAAGATTTCTTTTTCTTGACATCTTTGCGCTACGACAGGACTAAAAAAACAGAACATTTGACATTTGGAAGTGTGTTTTTGTTGAACTTTCCAACGTCATGTGAGTTTTATTTAACCATCAACATGAACTACACCACCGCTTTACGCTATTGCCAGCAATGGCTGACTGTGGCTGCGTGGTGTGGTGGTGTATCATAGATTTGAATTTGAACTTGACGTTAAATCTATTCCATAAAAGCGCAACTGAAATGGGTGTGTGATTGTCAAAGCGGAGTGTTTTATCAACAAATTTATTATAATTAGTGATCTAAAAGTTCAGTGTAAATGTCTACAAAGCCTATAAAAATGCCGTCGGCAGCCAAAGACTCGACGATACTAAAAATCGCCGTGGAAATGCTGAATGCGCCCGATAAGGTGCCGCAGTTGATCGGTTTTGACCAAAGCCAGCCTTTGTCGGGTATAATTCAGGAACTGTGCGAATGCTGGGGCCTCCCCGACCCTGACAACTACGCCTTGCAGTTTTCCGAAAGCAACAACCAGAACTACATCACCGAGAAGAATAGAAACGCCATAAAAAACGGCTCTGTTCTACGCCTAGAATTATCGCCAGCAAAAACCGTACAGGATATCCTTTCTAAAATCAACACAGGTTCTGAAGCCGAACAGATTTCTGCACTAACTAAATTATCTACCTCGAGCAGTGATCTCACCTTTGCTTTTGAATTCATTAACAAAAAGGGGCTATCTCTTATCATCAACAATATTGAGTCTGGAAAGTTCAAAGGAAACTCCCTCAAATTCGCTCTCATTACGTTCGTTGAGCTTATGGACCATGGAATAATATCATGGGACATATTAGAGAATCATTTCATAAATAAAGTTGCAAGTTTTGTCAATAATCAAACTAACACGCAAGATCCACAAATAGTACAATCAAGTCTCTCAATACTTGAAAATATTGTACTTAACAGTTCAGGGAAGAATTCACATGTTGAGAAGGAAATTACGCTACCAAATTTGGTATTGCACTTACAGAATCCATACCAGGACACTATTATTCAACAAAACGCAATCGCACTCATTAATGCAATTTTCTCTAAAGCCGATGTCACTAAGAGGAAAACAATAGCAGCAACGTTGGCATCGAAACAAGTGCGGAATGTTATCTATGAGAATCTCATTGGAGCTAGTGACTTTTCTAAGAATGCATCTAAAGATGCTCTCGGGACTGAGGTTGCACACCAATTATATGTTTTACAAACTCTTATGCTTGGTTTACTTGAGCCCAAAATGCGCCAGCGAGCAGATTCTCAAGAGCAAGAATCACAGGACAAAATAAAAGAACTGAGAAAGATTGCCTTTGAAAATGACAACAGCTTTACAATGGAAGTTACTACAAGAAGGCAAATGGGAAGCTTTTCTAAGGACTTCAAGAAACTTGGCTTCAAATGTGAGATTGACCCTATAAAGGATTTTAATGAAGTGCCACCTGGAGTACTTGCTCTGGACTGCATGCTTTATTTTGCTAGAAACTACTCGGAACATTACACAAAGATTGTTCTAGAAAACAGTTGCAGGGCTGATGAACACGAATGTCCATTTGGGAAGACAAGCGTTGAATTAGTAAAACAATTATGTGACATTCTACATATTGGCGAGCCACCAAGTGAACAAGGACAGACTTATCATCCTCTGTTCTTCACACACGATCATCCTTTCGAAGAACTATTCTGTATTTGCATTGTACTCCTAAATAAGACATGGAAGGAAATGAGGGCGACTACAGAAGACTTTGTCAAAGTATCAAGTGTTGTTCGAGAACAGATTAGTAGGTCTTTATTGGCCGCACCAAAAGGCTTTGATAAATTCCGCCAAAAGATCAATCAGTTGACATACAATGAGATAACACAGATATGGCAGCAGGAGAGGATGAACAGAGAAGTTTGGGAGTCACACGCGAGACCTATAGTGGAACTTAAGGAGAAAATCACACCGGAGATAATTGATTTGATTCAACAGCAACGGCTAGGAGTATTGGTCGGGGGAACAAGGTTTAAGAAGTATTCTTCAAGGGGCCAAAGGAGTAAGGATAAGTTTTGGTTTGTCCGTCTATCACCTAACCACAAAGTACTACATTACGGAGACTGTGATGAAAAAAGTACACCAAGTTTAGAAGAACTTGGTACTAAACTGGCAGTTGCTGATATAAAATGTGTTGTCGTTGGCAAAGATTGTCCTCACATGAAAGACTTGAGGGGAAGGAAGATAAATCCTCAACTAGCATTCTCATTGATCCTGAAATCTGCTGAAGTCACATCTTTGGACTTTGTGGCTCCCGATGAACAGATCTTTGACTACTGGACCGATGGTATCAATGCGCTATTGAAAGAAAAGTTGTCGAGCACATCTTTCAATAATGATCTTGAAACTTTACTGTCAATGGATATAAAGGTTCGTCTACTTGATGCAGAAGGAATTGACATCCCACAGGATCCTCCTCAGATTCCAGAAGAGCCAGAAGACTATGATTTTTATTATGATAACAATTAAATATTTTTTTATCATCCATTTTTATGAAAATCTTTACTGTCAATTGGATCTAAGGACTTTTAAAGATGTGTGCAATACAATACAACGAATGAGTTAAATTAATCATATTTAATCAATTTATCACTGGTTTTTATTATGTTATAATTATAGGACAATGTTTTATCATTATTTAATTTAAGACAGCACAAAGTATTTAATAATTAAAATATTAATTTCATAAGTCTATTTTAGTCTTAGTTTTACTTGATTCCATAATGACTGAATTGTATCCAAACTTCCATAAAATTTGTGTGGCCATATTCCAATATTATATTTTGTATACCAAAGATCATCTAAAGAACAAAATATATTTAAATGTGTATTTCAGATTAAATATTTAACCATTTACATGTTTTTCTTTTGCTCTAACAAGTTATCAAAGAATAGTGAGATCTTTAATTTTATATTTTGAACTACACAATCTGATATTGCTTTTTTCTCTCAAATACGCATCTCAGACTATAACTAGAGACTGTTTGTGCGCAGAAAATACTAAGTACCGCATTTTAAATTGATTCTCTAGGATGGCGCAGATGAGGAGTGCAAGCATTATTAATTTTATTTGAACTTAACATTTTCTCAGCCAAATCCGCGCCAGCCCTGATGGATCTGTCGCTAGCCCAACTTCTTAATACTTTTTAGTTGCAGGTCTCAATAATACACTTCGAATTCGAATAGCTTACGCATATGCTCACGACTAAATTTCCCGAGGGAGACTTCGGAGGTATTCTAAATATACCAAGCTCAGAATATCCACGTTTCAGTAGCATCAAAATGCGTAAACGTGACTCTTAAAAAGTGAAAGTTTACAACACTTGAAATTGAGCCGAGGTCGGCAATGAGTTAGGATTAAATTTTATAATTAGTTAGCCAATAATTTTCAATTCAGGAATAAACATTTAAAAACGAAGGAAAACATATACGAGTAGGTTTCTTCAAAGCTTCCTCATGCTTTAATTATTACTATTATTTATTGATACATGCCAACTTCGATCAAAATAAAAGCATGCCAATATAATAGTCAGTAAATTGACGATTGGTAACTGAAATTTCAGAATGAGATTGTCTTTCAAAAATTGCACTCCTAAGCAGATTTTTGACCAAAAAAGGGGTACATAGTCGTGATCATATACATAAAGAACGCGTTGCCAACGTCTTGTGAATTAGGTCTCCCGTTGCGTTAGGCAAAAAAGATGATTTAAAAAGTCGTGATAACGACAGACCTATAAGTGCAGATTACGAAACAGTACATACGAGCGTGCCTTATTCCAAATCTCTTCAGAACACTATACACAAAGCTAACCAACACTGTCCGTAACTATTTACAATGAGCAGGCATCCTATACAAATAAAAAAAGTCAAAAATCACATAATAACATTTACAAGTTATTTTATTCATTGCATTTTTGATACTTCGAACTTTGTGTTGATGATTTCTTCATCTGAATCTAGAAGTGGCAGTGTGCTTGTTGGTATGTTTTCTTCGACCCAACGCAGGTCGGAGTCTAGAGAGTTGGTGTTGGGTTCCGGTAGGGTTGAATCTCTGTATTCTTGCACGCTGTTGTCACCGCTACCTGATAGACCTGGCCCGCGCATTTTGACACCATACGCGTCATTTACGAATTGTTCTTCTTCATCTGAAATTATAAATGCAATTGTTTTTGATAAATGTTAATCAAAACGTTTAACAAGAGTTATAAACAAAATTTGCTTGTTTCGTTGGTTGTTTGTTTATTTTGCTTTGTTGTTCTACATATTAGAAACAAGATGGATATGCAGTATGTAAAGTTAAGAGGAAAGGCGGGTTCCGTTTTGTCCATGCAAACATAATTATTCCCCTGTTTCCTCCCTGGATAATGACACTAGAGCAAATATGTTTTTACCATACAATCTATGTTACCTACCTCTGCCATGTCCCTTTTTTTTAAATTACTACGATCAAGGAGCCTCCGAAAATGACGAAAAATTGCTCAATTGTATCGCTGTGTTCAGACATTTAGTAACGTTTGACGAATATAAACAATAAAAAAAAAGAAAGCCAAAGTCTCATATTATTAAAAACGGTTTCGTTTTGGAGGAGGTAACAGCATAAGCATAATGCTCACGACTATATTCCCCGAGAGGGTAGTCAGAGATATTCTGAAACCTCAGAACATCCACGTTTCACCAGTAGTACCGAAACTCTGTCCAGTGTGACGGGGGGTGAGCCCGTCGCCACTTATAATGGATAGTGGGTACAATACATGCCTCGAAATTGAAGCATGCAGGTTTCCTGACGATGTTTTCCTTCACCGAAAAGCCTGTGGTGTTACAAAGGTGGTGGGTAGGAGGTAACAGGGGAATACGAAATGTACAGGGGAAACTAGTATGTAGGTAAAATCTGTCAGAGCTGCAGTTGTCGCTTTCGCACTGGTAGCTCTTAGTCGGGAACAGCGCAGCAGCAATAGATCTATTAAAGACCTATTCTTCGAATTTCTTGCAAACGCCTTTCCTCCTAGGAAGGACCCTAAATAACTCATTTTTTCACATGCAGAAGCTATTATGGTAAATAATACATACCCTCATCATCCTCCGCGTTGTCCAAGAGCGGTGTGAACGCGTAACGCTGGTTGTTGTTGGTCGGCCGCCACAGTACCATGATCACGGTAAGTACACTGGCAAACAGGATGTGCCAATAAGCCTCATCCATCCACACTTCCTTCCAGTCCTGGAAATAAAACAATTCATTTAGATTCTAAAGACTAGTGACAACAGGATATATTTTTAGTCAGTACGAAAATGTTAACCGTGCATTCTACTCGTCAAACTGAACAACTTTCACAACTTCGACATCGCGAAAAAAACCTCTGCTATTTCATACTAAACTGAGCTGAATTTTTGAAGAGTAGAAGGCACAAAGTTTCCACATAACTGTAGGACTAGCATACCACACACGACAAAGCGAGAAAACCGTCATGCGTGTTTGCTTTCGCATACGTGAAGTAACAAAGACAGATGCACGGCACATCTCGATCGGTCTCGTTTTTTCGGGGGCTGCTAGGCTTACTGTAAACTTAAGATAACATATATATAACAAACTCACCACCGAGATAACACACATATTCATAAGGCCTGTCACATACATACGGAATTCCGATTCGGAATTTTTCGTATAGTTTTGAAATTTCGTTCGCAAATCTGGACCTCCATACGAAAACCTGTTTTCATTCGGAATTCCGGATCGCAATTCCGTATGTGTGTGGCAGGTTTCTGTACCTTTCGAGATCCAAAAATCTAGTGTTGTAGAAAGGCTCACGCAAATTCAAGGTTGTAGTATGAACTGTCAAGTCAAGTGGTGACAGGGCTAGCCTTGCGCCCACGACGAAAAACAAAATATTTACAGAAAATAATTTATTGAAAGAATGTTGTGAGTTTTATGTTTGACTGTGGTTTGATAACTCTTTACCATAACATTTACACTCGATATTAGTTCGTGCAATTTCAAAACGAACGTTTAATAGCGCTTGTCGTCTTTCAACTACAAAATATGATATTTCACTGAATACAAAAATTTTCGAAAATCGAGATTATTGCACAAGTCTCTTATGAGAATAGAACTCATGAATTCGGTGATAATTGCCTGTAGTTAGAAACCAATTTTCAAATTTGTCCAACTACGGCTACGACTACGTTTTGGTTGGTTTAAGGGTGTTTTAGGGGAAACTTCAAAAGTAAATAACGGAACCCTTATATCTATGTTAAGATTCATCTTGCTTGTCAAATGATTAGCGCGATACCAAATGAGCAAAAATTGTTGATGCGGTAGCGATTCAGTGACAATTGGGAGGACATTTATTTGCGCGATCGACCCCCTTTGCGGTAATAAGAACAACAAACGTTTCAAACTACTTACAATGTTTTAATTTGTTCATATTTCGAGCGGCTTGTTGGCGCAGTGGAGCCTCGGTATTCATCGCTCCATAGAAAAGTGTGCTAAATCTTGTCAAGACTGCAATCCTTTTTTTAAAGGCCAAGGGATCGAGCCTATACAGCCATGCCAGACGTGAAAAGTTTAAAACTTTTTTTTTCGATTAAAATTATTCGTAAATTATGAAATATTCCATTAAAAGATGCGTTGGTATCTTATTGATCATCTGATGCCTCTTCATTATTTAAAAGATACAAATTTTGAAATTTTGCGCCATCTAGCGATCTCCTGGAACAAGGCTCATTGACACACAAGTAACTTAGTAACTCACAGTAATGCAGGGCATGACTCTGTAGGACTTAATGGAGTACAGCATGAAAACGACGGATGATATCACAGCGAATATCAGTGTGTTCGTGAAGTGTCTGTACAGGGAGAGCTTGATCGTGTTTCTGTAACAAATAAAAGGGCCAGTGTGAACTTGTGACCAACGAAAACTTTAATTTTGTCATTGAAATCGCTTTGTACCAACTATTTAAAAACTTTTGAACCTTATTTTCATGTCAATAAAGTTCAGAAGTCTATTTGAACACTTCTGAACTTTACTTCATATAAACAAAGTTCAGAAGTGTTCATCACTTTTGATGCTGGCTGCACGGCAGTGCACCGCTTGTATAATTTGTCCCCAGATAAAAATTACTCGAGTAGCTCAAGATCTTGTCATTTTCATTCTCATTCTGATAAAGGTGTTTTCGTTGCAAACATCATTTGCCAATAAGTAAGATTAACTAAGATATAATCTGTTGGAACCCACAGCAGGGCAAAAACCTCCTTACACGAATAATGGTGATAAGTGGGCCAAACACCAGCACGCGGGCCCAGTGCCAATATCAGAATGAAAATTGTATTTATTGTATTTGGATTTAGCCAAGTTTTGACGGCTCTCGTTCTTTCATGTTTTTCGTGTTTGTAATTTATGATAATAATTGCTAAAATCGAAAAACTAACGAATTAAAAAAAAAGGTCACATTTCAAGATTTCAAGACTGTTTGTGTGCATACTGTGTGCATGTTATCAGTTTGATATGATAGAGTAGAAGTGTATAAAATCTACACTATACCTGTTTCACTTTGGAAATCGTTATTTATTTGACACATTGTTTTTCTCCAATTATTTTGAACAATTTTATGTAAAGTGCACACAAAGTTAATGATAATTATACTAAAAACCCGACTGCATAAAACACTATTAGGTAGGTAACTGAAAAGATAAAAACAAGCTCCTTAAATCAGCTATAATAACTTTGCTTGGGCAAATTAATACAATTTGAATGTTATTACTTATTAGGTAGGTATCGCAAACGGGGACAAAGAAAAATTACCTATTTGTTGGTTATTGGTTTGTCCCCGCCTGCAATACCTACCTAATAAGTAATAACATTCAAATTGTATTAATTTGCCCAAGCAAAGTTATTATAGCTGATTTAAGGAGCTTGTTTTTATCTTTTCAGTTACCTACCTAATAGTTTTTTATGCAGTCGGGTTTTTTGTTTTTCTAAATAATTTAGTTTATTTCATACTTTTTAGTCTTGTGTCAAAATGGTTGCATAAAAATACTATAATATATATATATAATTGGAATCTGCGCTTCACCAGCTTTCATTTGATACCCATATTGTATTTTTTTACGAAAAAAATTTGATTCTCCCCCCTCTCTTTTTTAATTCGCATACGCCATATTAAAATAATGTACCCTATGTCACTCTCACGATTTTTACGAATCTAACGACACCTCATATGTTAAAATCCATCAAGCCGTTTAGGCTGTAGGGCGTGCCAAAGAAATAGACATACAAACATACATACATACATACATACATACATACATACATACATACATACGCTCGAAAAACATAACCCTCCTTCTGTCGCAGTCGGGTAAAAAGGGTCTTAGTCTTGTAAACTTAAAAAGTCCCAAAACTGAAATTAAGAAATAACGCTGAGTAAATGTGAACCTATATAAAATTTGTTTAATAAAATTTTTAGAAAAACCTAAGTATTTAATATTTGTTGCAATAATTTCGCCTTGACCTATGTCCTAGGTGAGATAGCTGAGGCTATCCTCAGCTCGAAATCAAACATTCAAATGTGAATTTTAAATCGTGTGCCATTCGCTAGTTGTTTTCCCGACTGCCCCAGAAGGATGGTTATGTTTTATTTTATAGTTGTGGGCCGTGACGTCGAGCTCACGACTCTCCTTGCCTCGCCGTCCACGCGTTTTATTGTTGTCGACTTTTTAATTTATGATACACGATTTCAAGCTCACATTTACAAATTTTATTTCGGTAAGATATGGTTGCTTGCTACCTTTAGGGCGGCCGTACAATATAAGAAATTTCTGATAGAAAAATCTCGTACGGCCTACACCATTCAGAATCGAGACGCACACCGTACAGTCTGACAAAATTTCGTACGTCGATTCCGATTGGCATGCATGATTGTTCAGACGGAAAATTCTTATAACGTACGACAGCCCTTAGACGTCAACGGTTTAAACAAAAACTATCTTAACCATAAAATCTCAGCTTCGAGATTTCATGCAATCTTATAGGTTAGTAAAACTCAGTTTCTCCGCTCCGCCGCCTATATCCGCGTCAATAGACAGGCACCCTTAACCTCTAACACACCATAAGAAAGATTATCTAGTGCTGCATACAGTACGGACCAGCACTCGTAGCATGCTACTAGTGATATGGCTGTATCACGTCTTTTGTCTCATTCGTTCGCGCGCAAATGGAAAGAGAGTGAAGGTGTGATAGCGCTGTATCACGGTGTCATGCTACCTATGCTGGAGCGTGTAATTTCTCTATGGTACGAACACCCCCTGCCTCCTACCAATTTCTTACCTCGCTTCCTCGTGGCGTAAAATGTAAGTAAATGCGTTTTCTTGTCTCGCTCGCACTCAGTATCACACATGGTTACTACTTTTCAATGTTTCCCATTGAATGAAATTACAGCTACGTGTCCAAGGTGTGCCTAAACGCAGATCTGGTCCAGAAACAATTGATTATCTTTTCATCAAATTCTATTCCTCAAATAAACCAATAAAATAATGCACTCACCTCCGCAACTGAAGCGTCCTCATGGTATGCGTCAGTGAAACGAACACCCACCAACAGATGGCGCTGTCGAGAAGCGAGAGCGGCGCCTCGGAGAGCTGCAGGTCTCTGTTGGAGTCCTCCGCCTTGTGGTAGAGCCGGAGCCACACCTCTATGGCCGCGAGCAGCCCCGTGCCTACACAACATAAGACACTCACCTCCGCAACTGCAGTGTCCTCATAGTGTGCGCCAGTGAAACGAACACCCACCAACAGATGGCGCTGTCGAGAAGCGAAAGTGGCGCCTCGGAGAGCAGCAGGTCTCTGTTCGAGTCCTCCGCCTTGTGGTGGAGCCGGAGCCATGCCTCTATGGCCGCCAGCAGGCCCCACAGCAGCCCTGTGCCTACAACTCGTTGTAGGGCGGGGCCTAGGCGAGGCCTGCAAATATACGATGCTTTTAAAATATCGGACATGGCTTCAATGACAGAATGTATTACATATATGCCTCTATTTTTAATTACAAGAGAAAATTTGAGGGTGTATTCAGTTAATGAAACTAAATAACGTTTTCTAATGAACATGGGTTGAAAAACATGAAATATTAGGGTGTTGTGTAGTGTTGTTGCACCCTGTATAAGAAAAAGTTTGGTATTTGATACATCAAGGGCAGCAACAAAAAAACTATTCTATTTAGATGCAATGTTCGGAAAGATATAAGAAGTACTTACTTGACGATGCCGAAGCCAAGCGACACAATAATGACTAGCATGCGAGCTAACGCTCTCTTGGCCACCGACACCCACTCCGCGAACATGTAAGCCTCTGCATTGAAGAATCTGTTGATAATGACATCTATTATAACTTGCTGCATAGAAAATAACGACGGCCCGCGCTTTCAGGGGAGCGAACGTCGCGCTTGACGAGACAAGTAGTCTGAATCACGCGCTAGCAGGGATCATACTAAGGGTTGAACTACATCACATAGCACAGCATCACATGTAGTTATGTAGTTCAACCCTAAACAGGATACAAGCTCAGTTTAACCGTCAAAATTACGCATTTATAATATGGCTTTGTTTAGAGACGTGATGTCGTAACTGCACCACAACCAGTGTTGCCACCTTAGTTTTAGTACTGGGGGCAGTTGAAGAAGCTAAAAAGGGCTAGATAGGGCTAGATGGAGCACAAATTACCAAGAAAAGACTTGCTGTAATAAAAAGGCTAAAACACCTTTACTAATGATTTCAATTATGTAGGTATTTTTTTTTAGTTGAATCATAATAACATTTTTCAAAAATAAACTGAATTGAATTTAATAGGTTCAAAAATTAAAAACGACACAACGCGAAAGTTCGGTCTTATCGCGATGTTAGCATGGCGCAAATTTCTGATTTTGGTGCAATATTTTTAAGAAAATAAAAAGGGATAGATAGCCCTTTACGGGCTAAATCATTAGACAACGGGTTCACCTACAGTAAAAAAGAGCTAGATCTAACCCCAAAAGGGCTAAGGTGGCAACACTGACCACAACGACATTGCACCTCCGCGACGTCGCAATTGAATTGCCGAGATTTTTAAGTACAGGCGTTAACGCCGCGATTCCGCCTGGACAACACTAATTCATTTCAGAAATATCGCGGCGATATCTTTCCGTCAACGACTACGCTCAAAAAATTGCATGTGTACGGCCCTTATAACATGCCCAAAGGTCGTTTCATGGCAGCGCGATATAGCGCTATCGCGCCTTGCTCTCTTTCTATTTGTGCGCGAACCAACAAGATAAAAGGCGTAATATAGCCTTATCGCGTGCAACATACTACGGCAAAACGTACTAATAACACAAATGCCTTACCCAGAGCTGTTAATAGAAGAATAAACGGCATAATAGGTGGCGCTCTCGATCATGCCGAGCAGAGCGACGCCGCCGATCCAATACTGTATCCGCAGCAGGTCGCGCCACTGCAGCCCGCACACTATCAGCCAACACGTGCAGAGTATCGTGTAAACGCCACACATTATACCGAAGAACTGCAAAAATAGTCTAAACTATTATAAAACTGTAAATAAAGTGTATCTATACATTGAAGATATTTACAAGAAAAAGATTACGAGATGGTTTTTAGGGATCCCTGACACCAAATGCACCATTTTTAGAAATTTTGTCTGTCTGTTTGTTTGTTCGCGCATCACACAAAAACTACTGAACCGATTTTAATGAAACTTTTTTTGTTTGATAGCTTATGATCTGACTTAAAATCAGGTATATAATTTGTGCGGACGAAGTCGCGGGTAAACACTAGTACATTATACAAGTGAGCTAAGTTGGTTAATTACAGTCGAAGCTAGATTGCACGAGCCGCAGACGAATGCTGTAAACTAGCCGAGACTGTTATTTATTAGTCTGTTCCTTTACCTTACCAACGGCAACGCTTATGCGTTTCATACGACCTTTTGACGTGAGATAAAAAAAAATGTGATTCGATAAGAGTCACTTTGTGAGCAAGGGTGTTGAAAAAATACGAAAGTTCAACTCAAGATATCCTTTGCACATGGTTAAGGAAACATTGTCATTAATTTAATTATTAACAATCTACGGATTGAACAAAATTTTATTTTGTTTTGCTTTTCGGAAGAAGTTATAATGAAATACCTTTTTCTCCCCTCCGGACGAAAAGCGTAAATTTTCGGTCCGCTGAGCTAGACCAAGTTCCCGCTTTCCACCTCGGTCGAGGAGAAAAATAGTATACTAACCTCGGGCAGTAAATAAGAAAGCCTCAGATCACATGTTTGTTGACCTTTCTTACTTTCCTGCCCTCGGTGTGTAATCTACTATAATTCGAAAATCTGCTTATCAAGTATTATGTGTCGGCGATACAGAGCAGATTTTAGCATTCTAGTTATTAAAAAACAAGTCAAACTTACAGGTAATAAGGGCCATATAGCAGCGGACAGATACCCGGACGGCGCCACCATTTCGACTTGAACCGAAGCATTAAACTTGATGTTGCCTCGGACAGTCATTTTGAACACGTACACACCTTCTTTGTCTACGGTGAAGAGATGTGCCATCTGCGTGAAAAACAAATTATGACATTTTTATTCTCATTAAATAATAAAATTTTATGTATTCGTAGCATTTCTGACTCTACTTGTCTACAAGGTGTTACAAAACTACAAATAAACCTTTAAGGGGGTGGTGTAGACCATCAAACTGAACAACTTTCACTATGGGACCAATATCGAAATCGCGAAAAAAATAAATTATGTTCTATACTCTACAAATCGACTAGAGCTAAAATATGTATGGGATATACTTAACATTATTTTTTTCGCGTTTTCGATGTTGGTCCCATAGAGAAAGTTTTTCAGTTTGACGGTCTTAACAAACCCCTTAAGAGTTTTAAAAATTTATTATTACTTATGAAACACCCTGTATAAACTTCAAAAATATTATATTAATCAATGCAATGCAATAAAGGGTGAACTGCCTAAGATTCAGAACAATCAGATTTAGACAACTTCCTCCTACATCATATTTTATTTTACTCATTTTGCTCAAAAAGAGGATTAAACATTTTTACAATTAGTATTTTAAACATACCTACCTTACCTACAACTATTTAGGTGTTCTGAATTATAGACACGGTATAAGAAAGTACTAACACCTACATAGAGTGCCGACAGTCCATGCCCTCCACCAATTCGGTATGTCAAGTTTTTTTTTGTCTTCATTTTTATATTTTTTACGGACAGAAGACATAATTTTAAGATACCTATTTCAGTCTTATTGCGATTCATCGAGTTTATCAATATAAATTTAATTTTTAAATTATTTTGATCTGTAATCTCTAAGTGCAAAAATGGTGGAGAGAAAATAATTCGAACTCCATGGAGAAAAACTACCTACAGCTGTATTTAAAAAAATTAAAACCTGCCTCCTCTTTCTAACTCTATGCTGGAAAAAGATACGGCAACATCAAATGTCAAATTCTGACATTGTGAAAGTATATTTTTTTCTTAAAGGCCGGTTATTTTAAGATGATTTTATGTTTACCAAGGAGTTCACAGGTATGCCAGTGACGTCACTGCACGGACCGAAAAACGACGTTATTTTATTAAAAATATCGGTAATCCTTTCATTTTAAAATCTCTGACATAGAAAATATGATTATTGAGACAATTATCTCGAAATGGTTTTCGATTCAGCCCTCCAAAAAAAAACTTGACATACCGAATTAGTATCACCCTCTCGGAGGTATGACAGGTGGACAACATTAAGGGGCTACCTGCCGGTTTTGGGTAATTTTGTAACCATTTTATTCATTAACTATGGCACTTTTTGAGCTGAAATTTAAACTGAACCATCTACAGGATATGAGAAGTGATGTGGTTTTTCTAGAAATCGATTTTAATGAATAAAACCGAAGAAAAGGGACTCTAAAGTCACCCCTTTTTTTCCAGTTGTAACCATTTTACTCTTACATTTTTAATCGGAACAAAATGAAAATTTACTATATTGTTCACAATACAATTTAGAATGATGTGGTTTTTTTACTTTTTCGAAATTAATAAAAAATCATCGAATTTTTCAAAGCAAACAGCCAAATTCTGACCGGAGCCACGCGCTCTTTCTCATCGATTAGTATGGAGTGTGAGTGAGAGGAGAGTGGTCCACGGCTGATACGCCTTAAGTAATGATGCATTCTTTTCTCACTTCCACTCACACGGCATGCACGTGATACCCACTTATCAGTGCGAGCCTGTATGTATGAAGTATCTGTGTGACACACCCTAGGCATCTTGTCAGAGAGCTGAAAGCCTATTTATTATACGAAATGCCTTAATACCATTATTTAGGCATTTTGGATATTAGGCTTTCTGATCAATGAATGATGTTCTGAGGAATGAAGGACCATAAAGAGAAAAAAGTGTATATTTTTAATACTCACAGATCCACTGGCCACATTGCTCTGTTTATTTGTATTTTGACCAATAACTTTGCTATTAAAGAAAATGGTGTTCTTGCTGTGGCATTGATCAAGTTTCTTACTGGTCAATATTTGTACCGTGCTAGAATTTGTGTATTCGTTTGTGGCGACTGCTTCATTTGTGCATTCTACTATTCTCTGAAAATTTGAAAAGATTGATTAGCACAACATAGTAGCGTAGTGTAAAAAAATAATAGTGGTGAAGCTCAGCTGTCGCGGCGCCGGCGGGTCCATGCCCGCGCAGTGTGCGGGGAAAGGCGGGGGATAGGCGTACCCAAACTAGATTCGTTACGAAGGTATACGTCCAGGCAGAGGGGGCCAGGTTGCGCTCCTCCCGGCCCCCGTACACCACTATTACTATTTTTACACTATAATAGTAGGTAAGTAATAAATAATTAATCGTTATTTGTTATGCTAGGCTGCAAAGTTGTTTTTTGACGCGAGTACTTGTATTGAAACCTGAGCAAGCGAAGGATTCTAGGATTGAACCACGAGCGAAGCGAGTGGTTCAAATAATAGAATCCTGAGCTCAGCGAAGGTTTCAAAGGTATGAGACGCAGAATAACTTTGCAGCCGAGCGAAACACACAACTTTTCACCTCACAACAGCGAGGAAAAAAAGTGAATTAATTGCTAAAAATAACATTTTAAAAAGTTTTTTTTTCGTGCTGGCCAGTGACATGAAATAGTTATTAAGCATTTGCATTAAAAATATTGCATAGACAGATTAGAATTTCAAAAACTCTTTCCACGCTAGCGGATAAAATGCACATTTGCACTCAGATTTCGAATGATGAACAGAATCTTTCCGAGCTTGTGAGGTGAAAAAATAATTCCTAGCATAAAAACTTAAGCCGAGATAGAAAGACGTTTTTTGGGCGTGAGTAGAGTGCGTTTGACCGTAGAGTCGAAAAGAGATTTTGACATACGTCAGATTGAAATCAAACTTAAAAAACGTCTGTGAGGCAATGTATGGATTTAGACATACAGGATTTCGAAGAAAGTCTTAAGAAAAAACATTACCTTTTCGAAATAATGGAAGTAATCAGGAGAGCATGGTGTTGGCATCCACAGATAGGACATCGTGATATTTGTCAGCTCCGTAACATCACAGTGTACTGCAAATAACAAAGAAGTACAGTCTATACATACCTAAATACAAATATTCATGCTCATTAGCAGAACCTCGCGTTTGCACCAAAGTGTACGCATTCTTTGGACACTTAGCTGTCACTTCATACAAATGGGAAAAATGTAGAACAGGTATGCATGTGCGATACTGAGTGAGTGCGAGCGAGACAGGAATACGCATTTGTGTACGTTTTACCCCACAATCCTGCCAGAGGGAGGTGAAGTAAGAAATTAGTGGGGGTCTGTGAGTTTCCGTACTGTTACTCTTTCTTATACTGTGGCGCAGGTATACCACCGAAGCCACTATTGACCATTGAACTATTATGTACTAGGTACGAACTAGAAATAACACATCACGTCACAATGCTGTCCCATTCAATGTGGCGATATCACCACACTCAGTAAGCAGCTATCTCTTTCCGCCCGCGCTCCTCCTACCCACATAAGGCGCATGACATTTGTTTGTTGTGTTCCTTCTAATACGTAGTAGTAATAGTTCAATGCTTTTGACAAAATTTGCATTAGTTATACAGGGTGTAAACTTCAATGTTTTACATATTTTAGGAGGTGTTTCTAATCATCAAACTTTGCAAGTTAGTTTCACTATGGGACTAACATAGAAATCGCGAAAAAAAAATTCAGCTGTTCCATACATTTGGGTAAACCAGCCATCAATATTTTCTATGGAACAACCAAATCTTTTTTGTTATATCAATATTGGCCCCATAGTGGAAGTTGTTCAGTTTGATATTCTGAAGTGGGGGTGTAATTATGTAAGGCATTAAGGCCTACACCCTGCTTACTAAACAGTTAGGTATTCATAACATTACATTCAGTATGATTTTAGTTTATCTATGTCAATAGGAGGTATTGTAATCTACTGTTAATCTCTGCTATCTACTTAAGTGTTTAGGATCTAGGTACTCACAAATATGAACTAACACATTATTAACCACCACTGGCTTTTCGGTGAAGGAAAACATCGTGAGGAAACCTGCATGCTTCAATTTCGAAGCCTGTATTGTACCCACTGTCCATTATAAGTGGCGACGGGCTCACCCCCCGTCACACTGGACAGAGTTTCGGTACTACTGGTGAAACGTGTATGTTCTGAAGTTTCAGAATATCTCTTACTACCCCCTCGGGGAATATAGTCGTGAGCAAATGCTATGCTTACATCATTAAATAACTGTGCCATAATTCGAAGCCTTTTAAATAAAAAAAAAAAAACAACTAACAGGTGTGAAAGAGACGGCACTAGTGCCCAGACATATATGGAAAAAGGACAGATATAGTATGTAACCGCCACAGATTGAAAATCGTTCACTATTATCACTTAAATAGGCTTCGAATTAGGCAAGTATTTTAATAAGCGTTTTATTGGTAGTTAAAACGCTGCTAATCTTTACTGCTTTCATTTAATAGACCCAAATGTTGATTTCACAACAACAACAAAAAGAAACAAAGTAGGGAAATCCCACCAAATATATGGCTCACATACAGGTCTGTCAAAACATGGGAAATCCCGGCAGGGATACCCAATAATAAAAAAGTTATGTTTATTTTTGTACACTCTCAGATAATATGATATAAGTTGATCTTTCAGATTCATCACATTTGTATGATGAAAATTTGTACCCCATGGACATGTATTCTATATTGTTGTGTAGTCATCATAATACAAGACCAGGCTAGATTCTGGCACTTTAAATGTGACTAGATAATTTGAGTAGACATTTTTGCACGTTTAAAATTTGCATGTATTATAAATAGTTGCATAATACAATTTCGTCATTACTTTCTCAACTGCGCTTTTTTGCATAATGGGATAATTTGAGTAGACATTTTTGCACATTATTAAAATTAGTTAGTATTTTAAATAGTTGCATTACTTATTACAATTAATTTCATCATTAATTTCTCAACGTTAGTCTCCAACTGAAATCTATTGAAGGGTGATATTAATGCCCAGACTCGCAGTGTTATTCATGTTTTATTGGTGCTAAACAAATTCAAGTGTTTTATTGTATATCATTTACATATTGATACATTCATCACAGTTACGCACATCACTAGTAAAGCTTTGTACAGCCCATAAGTGCAAGCGAGAGAATCGATTGAACGATGATAATGATTTATGACCCAAACTGTATGTTTTTATTGGCTCAACTATAATAGTAATAAATGACCTCTGAGCAAGATGTGCTTGGAGGTTGAGGAAATGGCGCACATTCTGCTGCAAAGCACACTATTGGGTATAACACCTCAGAACACTTCCAGAAGTTTTCAGCAACGTTAACAAGCTGGTGGACTTCCGGAGGAGCTCCACTCAACCAATACCAATTCATCATAGTATTTGTAAAATTTTAGGGTTGACCACATCTTCGGAAGGATAGGCCTCATTTAAGGAGACGTGGAGCGTCCGGCGCCGCAGGGTGCGGAGCAGGCTGCCGGAAACACAAACATACGGTGATGTATAGAGCGTTCACGGAGAAGCGTTGTCTCACGCGCCAAATTGTCATAGATTTATTGCCCACCCAACGCACCACGCGACACCCTGCTTGCCACCTCACATGACACCCGCATGACGCCCTGCGTCTCCCTGCATGAGGCTTAAGGATCTTGGGGCCTTACTCCCATACTATTGTAGATACTTACATGCTACTATCAATTTTGAATCCTTGAATAATGATTTTGCTAATGTAAATTCACATGTTTCCTGCAAAAAAAACATTTTAGCTGTTAATCATTTTCACCCAATTAATCGTAATGAGCATAGCAATGCCACAGTTCAATTGGTATTACAAAACTTCCTGCCTAAATAGGTAAAAATGCGATAACAACTTTTCATCTGTGACTAATCTCGCAAATTTCCACATGTAAGTATGTACAACTGCTATTCATGAATAAAATTATCTTTACATCAAGTCTTAAGCTGTTTACTACGCGTAAATTACAGGGAAAAGAGTAGAAAATAGTTAATAAAACTTACTCCGCTAAGCGGTAGATCCCATTTTCCTACATCGGAAAAGCTGTGCGCCAATTTGACGATAGATAAAACTATCATAAATATGCTACGAAACATTGTAAATGTTGTTATTTAATAAGGGAAAACACTTAGTTATTTATTTAGAATCAAATTGTCCCTTTACATCGTTGTTAAATATTTTTTTCACAAATAAATTTCAAGTGTTCAGCGTTTACGGCGGACAATTTTTTGACATTTCAACAAAATTCATGGAACCGCAAGAGAATGCGTCACGCAAAGAGTAATATCATGCTATGTTCTCTTAGAACATTTGCTCAGATTCACTATTTTATTAAAAACAGCACAATCTAGGAGACGAGTTCTAAAACAATTTTATAGCTGTGATGCCAAGTAAGGAGAAAAATACCCATGTCATTAGGGGTGTTTTTCAACATAACCTGGCAACATTCGTTTGACGTAAAACGCTTATTACACCTTCCTAAATTCAGATTCTGAAGAGGGACAGAGCTATAGGTTAAAAAAGGACGTCTTACAACGTCCCGTTCTAACCTATAGCTCTGTCCCTCAATTAGAATCTGAATTTAGGAAGGTGTAATAAGCTTTTAACCAGGCCGTAATTTTTTTAAAAAAGGTAACCTAGCCATAAAATCCATAAAAGAAAAAGTTTAACTGTCATCCGCCATTTTCATTGACAGTTTAATTTTGAAAAATTTTCAGCAAAATGTGCAAAATAATTGCTGTTTTTCGTCTTGGATTTTGTTAATGTGTGTCTTCGTGACCCTGACTGCTACCTACTGATAAAAAGTCTCATAAATAATGCTGCATGTCTGGATGTTCAGTGACTGTTGGCTGTGGTGAGTACCGTACAATACATTTATGAATATGATAAGAGTTGTAACATACAGCGCCACAAGAACTGCGGCACCGCTGTCACCACTGCTGTTACCACCTCAATGTATATTCGAATACATCCCCTCAAATATAAACATTATTGAAAAGACGTAAGATGGCCATCTGCTAAACCTGGCCCTGTACCCGGACTTTCGCTTTTCGATATATCGCGACCGTTTCGGTCCGACTTCATTGTAACAGAGTTGACATATGAACGAAAACGTTCACGCAATTGCGAAGTTCGAATGTCCGGCTAGACAAGTTCTAGTGACCAGGGGGGGCCAACCAGAAGCAAAGTATGCTAGCCAGGTTTTGTATTCTAATCGTAGCATAGCATAAGCATATGTTCACGACTATATTCCCCGAGGGGGTAGTCAGAGATATTCTGAAACCTCAGAACATCCACGTTTCACCAGTAGTACCTAAACTCAGTCCAGTGTGACAGGGGGTGAGCCCGTTGCCACTTATAATGAACAGTGGGTACAAAACATGCTTCAAAATTGAAGCACGCAGGTTTCCTCACGATGTTTTCCTTCAACGAAAAGCCAGTGGTGTTACAAATCGTACATAAATTCCGAAAAACTCATTGACTACGAGTCGGCGTCGTGAACGGGGATCTAACCATCGCCTCCTGCACGGCAGGAAAGGTTACTCGCCACTGGACACCACTATTATATTAGATATCGTATCGTCAAAATTTACACTGAAAAAATGTATTGTTGGTAGTTATTTATGAATTAAAAAGGTGTTAATTATTTCCTTTTTCGTTATAGGTGCACCTCATCCTTATCCTAACTAACCCAAGGAAAGGCAGTGAACTGTTTAAAACAAGGTGTCACAAGGATTGGTGGCAAGGCAATATTATGGAATTGGAAGATGAATATATTTTCAAGAATGGAAAAATGTGTCAAATACATTTCGAACAAGTTTTTGCAAGCACGTGGTCGAAAAATCGTATTACCATCGCTTTCAAGTAGGATTAGCACAGTCCAGGGCATTACATCACTCGTGATGCGGAATTTCAACCAAGATCCCCGTGAAAATTTCTTTGGGGCGCGCGCGGCCGATAAGAGCGCATGGGCAAAGTAATACCAAACCATCCGATACCATCCGTCGAAAGGTAATTTTCGATTGCTTTGCCCAAATAGAAATCGTAGCAAATGAAATTTTAAAGGACGACTATAGACGATATTTGCCATTATTGTAACATAATTAGCATAGATTTCTGTTTGCTTCTGTTTTTTGTCATGCTGGGCACATAAACAAAAAACTTACGTGGGCATGCAAGCATGCATGCATATGCTCACGACTATATTCCCCAAGGGTGTAGTCAGAGACATTCTGAAACCTCAGAACATCCACGTTTCCCTAGTACGAGTAGTACCGAAACGAAATAAAACAAAATTATAGTGCGTCGATATTTGTTAATTTACTAAACATCGTATTGTCATCAATAAATAAATAAAATCTGGAACTCCGCACTTTGACGAAAGTGATAAAATTTGCAAATGAATACCTACTTATTATGTTTAAAATAAAACACGAAAAGTTAAAAAGTAAAAATGACTTTTATTTGGAGCTTAACATTACCTATTCATGTTTATTCTGCATTATTTTGTACGGCTGTTTTTTAGCTATACAATATAATAATGCTTGATAAACATGAATAATAAAATACCTAAAAATTTTCATAAATAAGCAGGGATAGACGTCTATGTATGTGTGGCATGTGTGTGTGCATGTGTGTATCGGTGAATACATTACTTTTCCGACTACTCTCCTAGATGGTGCTACTAGTTTATAACAACAGATACGGCGAAGTGACCAGTCTATTTCCGTATATTAAACTGTAGTCTTTGAGTAATATATTATTAGAAAAGAGAACCCACTCGTGGCAACATTATGCATCCACCTTATGTCAAATTGAAAGCTACCTAACTCCATCTATGTTCCCGTTCTGTTATTAAACCTATACTATACATACCTACATATATCTACTCATACGTATATACATATTATTGTTTTGAATGCTAGTTTTCGTTCAATCCCGCACCGATCCTGTTAAATTTCAGTCTCCGTACTATTTCTGTAATCTGTATATTGGTTAGAGAACAACAGAAACTCCAGAACATCACTAAATCGGCACGAAATTGAACTAAAACTTTGGCAATTTGACATTGACATAGACCATAAAATATTTTTTTTCGTGGTTTGCAGAACGTAATACTAGATGGCTGCACTTTCTATGCAAACTACATTGAAGATACCTGCCAAAAGGCAAATGTCCTCCCACTGGCGTCACGTCAAATTTTTGTTGTTCGCAAATCACATCAATCAAAACCAATACACAGCACCAAATATAAAGTTTTCGTATTGCGCTGATCTGTCTTTTTTACAATTCTACGCAGGTTGTGCAACAAAAGCGCAACTGCTGGCTGCACTCGTAGCATGCTACACGTGATACGGCTGTATCAGGACTTTTATCTCGTTCGTTCGCGAGAAAATAGAAAGAGAGCGAAGGCGTGATAGCGCTTTATCACGGTGTCATGCTACCTATGCAGGTCGAACATCATGCCATAGATCATGCATAGTGATGTGACTGTTTTTGGTACGAGTCTTGCCCTTGCTTGTTGGTACGAAAAATGAGTGAGGTACCATAGACAAACGAACAAACAAGAACATTTCTAATCTTGTGCGGAGCGTATGGTCAAGTGTGGTGTGTGTATTCGAAAAGTCAAATTCAATGTGACAGCCATTTGTGGTGGATGGTTTCGTGTCAAAATATTTTTGTTTTGTTAATCGTAATTTTGCTTTAAAAAACGCATAATATGTGTTAATTGTGATGTTTTCTATTCATAATAATGCCCCGCTGCATGAGCTAACATTGATCGCGTCTGACGACTATCATGTTTTGGTGATACCATTTCCGTGATCCAGCGGTCTCCAGTCATGTCAGATTGCGCACTGGTTGCCAATGTAAGTGAACACGATGCCAGTATGGACGTGGGGAACGACAAGTCTCTCTTCGAGCCTACTGTGGATATGATGGTAAATGATTTCGACGACGAAAGAACTTTAGACGAAGAGGAAGCGATAGCCGCCGGAGAGCAACAGGACCCGAAGGCGGAACTGAACAGCTTGCAGCGAGAGGGAGATATGCCCCTTGAGGAACTCCTCGCGCTTTACGGATACGACAGAACCATGGACAAACCAGTGCCAGAGCAACCCCCCGAGGTAGTGCCCGAGGAGACGATCGAGAAAACCGAATCGGCACTACAACAGTTGTACAGTGAGACAACGAGCCCGGAAGCTACTCGATGCCTCCGATCAGGCTCCAGACCTCCTTCTGAAGAGGAAGAGGATTATGATTACAGTCCGGACGAAGATGACTGGAAAAAGACTATTATGGTCGGTAGCGATTACCAAGCTGGCATACCTGAGGGTTTATGCAGCTATGATGACGCTCTGCCTTATGAAAACGAGGATAAATTACTTTGGAACCCAACAGTTTTAGACGAAAAGGTCATAGAAGATTATATGAGGAAAATATGTGCTATGAACTCTAATACGGGTATGGATGTTGTTCCTAAAGGAAAACAGCTGCGAGATGATGAAGAAGCATTGTTCTTATTACAACAATGCGGTCATAATATAGAGGAAGCGCTGAGACGGCGGCGAATATCTGCACAGACACCGACGAACGCAAGTCTCTGGTCCGAAGAAGAGTGTCGTAATTTTGAGAACGGAATCAAAGCCCACGGCAAAGATTTCCATCTCATCCGACAGCACAAAGTACGAACACGATCGGTCGGAGAACTCGTGCAATTCTACTACATTTGGAAAAAAACTGAGCGGCACGATATCTTTGCGAACAAAGCAAGATTGGAGAAAAAGAAATATACCTTACACCCTGGACATACGGACTATATGGATCGATTCTTAGAGGAACAGGAGGCAACGGGAGCTGGGGTCGTGAGACCTGCGTCACCGTCACCTATGATGGTGTACGTGCCATCGCCAGCCCCACAGCCCGATCCCCTAGCACTAGGAGAAAAGGAGGTATTCTCACAAATGAATGCCCATACGACACCTCCTAGAACACTTTCTATTGAAGATCAGGAACCGGAAACTGGTTCCTAATACATGTATTTTTGGCTACGCCATTCGTCATGTAGTATGCACTGTTTGTTACTTAATGCCTACTGTGTCCTGACAGGATGCTCTGTCAAAAATAATATTTTGATCCTTTCCACTACAAAGATCGTGAATATCAAACATACTTATGGAAATGAGGAAAAGATTGACAAAAATAAATTATTGTAACTTTATTATTTTATACTTAAAATTAAAAACTCTTGCTTAGCGTTATATAAACCATTTATAGCACATAAAGTAATTTAATATTTTTCTATTGATAAAGCATCAAAAACCTTACCTTTAGAATGGCTTTCGCAACCTTTGTATTGGAAAGAATTATTGTATAGCAAACACAAATACAACCGTATTCCAATAAGTAGAATGGAGTCTTCAACTTCAAAAAACTGATCACAACTCAATAATTTTGTGTCTTTTCCACTACGCTGACATTGGCGGAATTATTGTGCTTACAATAACAAAGGCCATAATAAAAAAAACGTTTCGCTAAGGATTTTTGATGTCATCTGCCCCTTAAGTATGATTTTTCTTTCCATACTATTTGTCGCAGCAAGCGAGACATTCTCTCTCTAAAAAACGTGGGAAGAGTTCATTTTGTATGAATAGAAAAGCATACTAGAGGGGCAGGTGATAGATGGATAGCCTTTCATACAAAAATTCCAATAGTCTTATAACACCCATCAGACAACTATTCCACAAATGCTCTCAGCAACTGGACAAAAGTTTGTGTGGTGCAGAGGAGGATTAGCAAGCAATTGGTTCAATTACATGTTTTTGAACGAAAAAATCGGATAATTTAATTTTACATTTATACAGGGTCCTTCTTAATATGATCAGACATCAAACTGAACAACTTTCTCTATGGCACCGACTTCGAAATCGCGAAAAAAAATCTGCTGTCCCATACATTTTGCTCAAGTAGGTTAGCAGTTTTGTATGGAACAGCTAATTTTTTTTCGCGATTTTGATGTTGGTGCCATAAAGGAATGTTTTTCAGTATGTCGATCTGATCATCCCCTTAAAAAGTGTCAGCATATTAAGAAGAACCCTATATAGGTACAGTAGTAGTTCAAAAGCTCAGCCACATTAATAAATACTTCACAGAGAGAAAGCGTCGAAACAATCGCGATATATAAATATAATATATACCTTGTATCTTCCAACACTGACATTGGCAGAATCACCGTAAATAAAGTTGCAGCCATAAAACCAAAATTGGAATTGGAATTGGATACTGGATAATCAATGGGAGACATTGGGCGAGTGCATCACATGATCATTTTGTGCGCTCCTAAATGCGTTGTCTCTGGCGCCAACGTCTCCAATAGATTGTCCTCTAGCGCGATTATGTCACAGGTTTCTCTCAGTGGAGTATTTACTCATGTGGCTCAGCGACCGCGTGTTTCTGGCTAGTTTCCCTTAGTCAGAAATGAAGAAGTGTATTTGGAACCACATGGTTCAATAAAATTAAGGAAAACTGAGAATTTGAATAGTCAATGAGGATATTACAGAATTTTTATTCAAATGTCATAAATACATGTACAGAAACTTTCCTCATTATATCATTCTGTTCCTGGAAACTACCTCTAAATATGTCGTGTAAAGTTTTTGCCTGCCTTGAAACAAACTGATTGCATTTTATAAGTGTATTATTGTTAGAGTGTAGAGATTATTCTTTAATTAATGTTTTTTGTTTTTATTAGACCAACGGAAAGGCTGCAAAAACAAATGGAAACTAGCAATATTATGTGTTGTATAGATATTTCTATCTAAAATCAGAATTTCCAGGGCTGGATTTAAGGAAGGGCCTATGAGGGTTTAAATCCTTCGCCACCTTAAAGTACCTAATAAATATTATTTATTACACTTAAGTATAAGAAAAATTTTGCATATCGGTTATGTTTTAGGCATAAAAATTAAGGAATCTTTGGTTTGGTTTAATATTTAATTACTTAGCTATTGGCCGTTTTCGCGTTAACGGACATCTATTATCGTATTTCTGTCGACGATACGTCGGAAATACGAAACTAGCCCGCGCACTCATATTTTTCTCCTTCCAAAAGTAGTTATCTACAATGTGTGTCAGCATATTAAGAATGACCCTGTATAGTGTTGTTGTGGGAGAAATAAATATAGGCTAGTGTGAGAACTGCCTTCTCCCAAACAATAAAACAAATTTTTTGCTATTTAGGGTCGAGCAGTTTTCATTAATCAATTGATAATGAACTCAATGTCAATTGAAATAGAGTTGAAAATAGCATCATAGCATGCAAGAAATCCTTTGTTTCTTGCACGCTATTTTCAAATCTATCTCGATAGTCATTGAGTTCATTATCAATTGATGAATGAAAACTTCTCGAACAGTTCTCATCTAGGTGTGCGCTGAGCTGACGCTTATAGCGCTCAGAATAGCAAGATGGCACGTTATTTTCACTGCAATGTGATCCTTATTTCTAAAGGGTTACAGCTTAGTAAAAAGATTGATTTATAAAAAAACAAACTTCCTTTAAGGTACTTGCATTTGATTAAATAATGGTTTCATCAATGAACTAAGTACATGAAAAACCAATTATTTTGTTGTAATAAATCTTGGCATGGCTGTGTGCTGTTGCTGTGGTTGTGTATATTATGATCCTTTATTTGAATATTGGTTAGCAATGAAATATTGCCTGAGGCCTTCATGGCTTTAAATCCGGCCCTGTTCTAAAACATAGATCTTAAATCCTATACTAGGGCATAGCCTGGATATGATTTCTTTAAATACAAGGCCTTCAGTATCCCCTTATTCATAAATTAAGAAGGTTTTTTATTTCATTTGAATTATTGACTGAATTTTATACGAATTACTTATGACATGACACATTTTTTACCAGTACAATGTAATGTAAATAATCACATTTTTGTTATGTGAATTGTTCATTAATTATGAGTAAGGGTATCAATATCAAGCAGAGCCGGTGTACATGCCAAACGTGCAGGTACTTAACTTTTTTTTATGATAGGTGGTGTAAAAATTGAAGAAAACTAATAAAAAATAAACAGTGCAAATTAATACATTGTTTTTTATTAACTACAGCGACTCGCCCAGGTTTCTCACGTAGGTATTGTTTTACACCCTTGTTTTACAGGGCTGCGTTCAGAACCTTTGGGTGCGGTTGTTTGGATGTTTTTCAACCGAAGGTACTGAACGAACAGTTGTTTTTTAACTCGCAATAAGGTACGGAACGACCCCGGTTGTTTTATAACCTCAAATTTTGACATTGACAGTAATATGGACTTCTAGGGCTTCTATCGTTTCCAAATACAGGGCTGGGGTGCGTTCAGAACCTACGCCCAGAGTGCACTCCGAGCGCCGACTTTTCGCACTAACGTCGTTCAGAGCCTCGGTGAAAAAACGCACTTGCAACTCGGTTGTCACAACTCAACCGTTCAGAACCTCTGGCGGGTTGCAACTTTTAACCATCAAATTAGATGGTTAAAAAACACTCTGACGTTTGATTATCTGTGGTTACTTGACTTTTCGTTCGTTTTGATTAAAAGTTAGGTTTTTTCAAAGTGTTTTTATTCACTTTTCGATTTGCTAGCATGGAAGATGAGTTTTTATTGTATTTGGAAACGATAGAAGCCCTAGAAGTCCATATTACTGTCAATGTCAAAATTTGAGGTTATAAAACAACCGGGGTCGTTCCGTACCTTATTGCGAGTTAAAAAACAACTGTTCGTTCAGTACCTTCGGTTGAAAAACATCCAAACAACCGCACCCAAAGGTACTGAACGCAGCCCTGCAGAAATTACATTACCCTACATTTAGGGCCGATTTCGGCATACATTCGTTGCTTTGATCGCTACACTTTAAAATAGAGAGAACAAATCAGGCAAGGTATGCCGAAATCGGCCCTGCAAATTGGGTAATGATAATGACAGTCGCTGCTTTAGTACAGTACTATAGAATTTGCTATAGCCCATTTGTGTGTAACATGACCAATATTATACCTATTTCCAGCTTCCTGCATAGGTAGCATGACACCTTGACACAGCGCTATCACACCTTCGCTCTCTTTCATTTGCGCGGGAACGAACGAGACAAAAGACGTGATACAGCCGTATCACGTGTAGCATGTTACGGCTTCAGCGGGGCTAGTACGCCAACCACATTTAACACATCTGTTATATTATGTATTTTAGAATTTTATTACAAATCAAACACGTTCGTAGATTGTGACAGAATGACAGAACTCCACTTTATTCTTTTCATACTTAATGGCCATCATACAACATCTTCCTTCTTAGAACAAAAATTAAAAATTAAAATAAAATTATATCTAGAATCGATTATCATGCAGCTTGCGCCCTTTGCACATTTTGCGCATTTGCACATTGCCGGAAATGATTTTGTATTATCTCTCTTTAATTTTCTCCTTTATCTTCCCTTCTCTCCAATTATTTACCAATTTTATACAATATTTTCTCATTGATGACTATCGGCTTCTACATTTTCTTATTTACGTATTTCTCACCATTACGTGTGTTGTGCATTTATGTATTTCACAGCATTACGTGTGTTGTGCATTTATGTATTTCACAGCATTACGTGTGTTGTGCATTTAACTTCCATTTCATTTCATGTAATTTTGCATTTAACTTGCATTTCATAATTATGATTTTGTGTTGAATTTGCTAAAGCTCCAATTTCGAAATAACTTTTCAGAGTCTTCCTTGTCGGCTACATTACCGAAACTGAAAGTATTATAACAGCCGTAAGGCTCGATCACTAATTGCTGATAATAATAAAGAAGTTTTAATTTTGCTGCTCCTAGTCACAGCTCCTAGTCCTAGTATTACATCCAGAATATATTCATTATCAATTTCGAATTTCTGACAACAATTTAAAAGTTGTCGGCCATATTGCCCCACCAGGCCATTTCTGCAGGCAAATTTATATTAGCACTTCCATTCACTTTTGGTATTTGAATTTTAGGTATCCAGCATTATTTGAATTTTAACTTTGCACTTGTTAAAATATATTATTATTTACTTAGGTTGCAATAGCGACTGCGCCATGTTATATTATGTATTTTAGAATTTTATTACAAATCAAACACGTTCGTAGATTGTGACAGAATGACAGAATTCCACTTTATTCTTTTCATACTTAATGGCCATCATACAACAACATCCATCTGTCAAATTTAGTCTTCTGTCTCGTTCTGTCGCGTGCAAATAGAAAGAGAGCGGAAGCGTGATAGCGCTATATCACGCTATTCCGGGTTGGCGTACTAGCCCCGCTGGACATGACCAAAGCGCGGGGAAAAGAAAAAGGCGCCATATTTAGTTATTGGCTATCATAGACATATTACTCTTTGGCTTTGTAATATTTAGCCCTTTTTCACAGTTTTAGTACTTTTAGCGCCAATCGATTTTATCAGGTGGCAGCCCTGGCCATGTGTCAAACTGTCAAATTCGAATCGATTGTTTCACGATTGTTTCTTCCTTCTGTTTTCGTATGGATTTCGTTTCGAAGAAATTTTCATTAGTTCATTAGTACCAAAGAACACATATTACTTACATTTTTGTTAAAACGTAGTGATTACTTGTTCAGTGATTTTTGTCTCGTGTCGTGTAATTTGAGAAACAAATCAAATACCTCCTGTGTCTCGGTAGGTACCTATGAGAAATTGATGTGTAGAAACTAATACAAGATAAATCTAAATTCTCCGTGTGTTCCGTTATTTTGTGCATCAAAACTAGGTTATACATCGATACCAAAACCATGATCGTAACAGCAGATATGACCGCAAAAGAAATAATCAACGATTTCAAAGAGAACTACGGGAAAGTGCGAAAGTTACTCGATGAGGACAGCAAGAATGATCCCGAAAACGAACCATATCTGTCCAAATATAAGGCGAAAGATATCTTGTCTAATATGCGAGAATCTCTCAAGCAAATTTCGGAGTCTCAGACCGAGTTAGACAGAATCAAACTAGACGCAATGCTGGGCGCTGTCTTACTAAACATCGGTATCATAGACATGGAAACCGAAGAGCTTGCATCTAGTGATAAAACATTAACCGAAGCAGAAGAACTATTGGCTCCGAATTCTACAAAACCTGAAGTGGTAACTACAATCATCAATGTTTACAATAACTTAGGCATATTGTGGTCGAACCGCGAGGAGGCGGAGAAAGCGAAAACCTTCCTGTTAAAAGCTAAAGAGTTGTACGAAACATTTAAATGCACGCTACAAATGCCGTCGCCTATTGAACATATGCTGAGCAATTCCGACGGTGCTATCGGTGATGTTATGCTACTGGAAAAAGCACATACGCTAACCCTGTATTACTTGGCTCAAGTATATGGTAGTTTGAAAGAGAATTTAAAGTCTGCTATTTATTGTCATGTCACTTTAAGAAGGCAGTTACAGTATTCCGATTACGAACCGATCGATTGGGCATTGAATTCGGCGACTTTATCACAGTTTTTCGCTGAACAAACCGGGTTTTTCCAGTCGAGACACCATTTGGCAGCGGCTTCGACGATCTTAGAACAGTATGAGGAGAAATTGCAGAGTTCCGAGAGTAATGATGAGGTGTTCTTGGCTAAGTTGGAGACGTTTAAGCACAGATCGGCTGACGTGGCTAGATGCTGGGCTAAGTACTGTCTGCTGCTGCTGACATCTTCGAAAGCAAGACTTATGAGCGATGCGGAAACTTTGAGTGTTGCTATTACAGGTTTGTATTATTTTTAACCAATCATACTATTTCTATTTCTATTTTTATTTAATGGCGTTTCCTTGTTAGATTTCGCCAGTGTCAAGTAGTTTGAGGGAGTATGTATCTGTTATTTAGGACCGGAACAGCTACGAAGTGGATAAATGAATAAGACACGTCAAATCGGTTTAAGCGCTATATTCATACTCAATCGTTAGTACGTAGGTACTTCGGATCGCAGCCGCAAGCTTCACTTAAACATTTATGTTATACCCACATAACATCCCTCCACCAATATTTTGACAATTTACAATAATTACACAAATTTATAAGTCACTGGTTTCCGCGGCCTTAATGTACGAGGTGGAACCACAGCCGACCCCGTATCACTCGCGGTCGCGATAGGCGGCGGCGACGCCGCGTCCGTCGAGCTCAGTCCGGGCGCTTGCCCCTCTGGCTGTTCCGGCGCGGGTGGACTCGTGCTGACAAGGTTGTTGTCCTCCTCTGAACGGCCAGTCTGTTCCAGTCCCACTTCTAATAACAAAGGGGGTAAAATGTCTCCCGTCTCTTCGGATGACTCTGGGGTGACCGCTAAGGGAGCATGCGCCGGCTCGTTGTCCGTACCGATGGCTGACGATGACAACCCTTCCTCCCCTTTTAATTCATAAATTTGATTCTTATGTCTTTTTAATACTTTTTCCTCATCCATTACTTTTACTAAGTACGCCGATCTTCCAATTTTTTTTTGTATTACTCCTTTCGTCCAATAAAAATTATGGTTACGAAAAGTTTTGACTAAAACTAAATCACCTACTGCAAAATCTATGTTCCTTTTTCCGCAATAGTACTTAACCTGCAAGGACTGTTTGTTCTTTACCACCTCTGCCAGTGCGGTGTCGGATGGTGAAGATGATGACCGTAATGGATCCATTAAATCTAATCTATTACGTAATTTTTTCCCAAATAAAACCTGTGCAGGAGATCGACCAGTCGAAGAGTGTACCGAATTCCTATAATTAAATAAAAATTCATTCAATTTCACCTGCAAGTCCCTCCCGCTAGCACCTGACAGCATAATTGATTTCAAGGCCCTTTTAATTATCTTCACGTAACTCTCTGCTTGCCCGTTACTGGCGGGGTGGTAAGTTGGAGAAGTAAGGTGCGTGATGCCATTACTGGTACAAAATGTTTGGAACTCGTGCGAAGTGAACGATGTACCGTTATCAGTGCAAATAGTGTGCACGAGACCAAACCTGGACATTAACTCGCACAGTTTTTCTATTACCACTCGCGAACCGTAGCCAGTACTGACGTCAAACACCTCGACCCACTTTGAATAAGCATCTACCACTACCAGGTACATTTTGTTGTTCACGGGGCCAAGAAAATCGGCGTGGATCCGATACCACCCCTCGGGAGGGAAGGGCCAGGGGGTGAGAGGGGCGCGTCGCGGCGCCGGCCGCAGCTGTGCGCACACCTCGCACGCCGCCGCGGCGCGCTCCAGGCTCGTGGCCATCCCTGACCACCAGAACCGCTCGCGCGCCTCCGCCTTCATCTTAGCGATACCTAAATGACCCCTATGCAGCTCCTTAATTATTTTTCCCCTCATGGACTCTGGCACCACTAGTTTGCTACCACGCATTATGCATCCGTGTTCGACAGATAATTCTAACCTACACTCGTAGTAAGGCTTTATATCGTTATCGTGCAACCTGCTCGGCCATCCCTCTTTTAAATATCTTATCACCCGTACTAATACATTATCCGACTCAGTCGCTCGTCTGACGTCACACACCGTCAACGGCGGCGGCTCGGTTAGCCAAACGAAGTTTATATAAGTAGCTAAGTCCTCGGAATGCACCGCTACGCGCTCCCCGCCCCCGCAGCAGCCGGCTTGTGACTGTGACGTCAGACCCTGCGCCATGGAGCGGCTAAGATAATCCGCAGCGTTAAGCGCACTCGATACGTATTCTATCGTATAGTTATATGCCGATAAGAAAAGTGCATACCTCTGAAGCCTGTTGGCCGATACCTCTGGAATACCTTTACCGGGTTTAAATATCGATAACAACGGTTTATGGTCGGTTTTCAATATAAAGGGCTCTGCTTTCCCGTAAAGATAGTGATGAAATTTACGGACCCCGAAAATAATAGCTGTAGCTTCCTTCTGTATCTGACTGTATCTTTTTTCCGCTGAGTTTAAAGACCTTGAGACATAAGATATGGGTTTTTCAATACCATCTTCTATTTGCGAAAGTATGGCTCCGAGACCGAACGGTGACGCATCCACTGTCAGTACTAATTTTGCATTCGGGTTAAAATGTGCTAAGGTATTGTCCGACGATAAAGCCCGTTTAATCGCTACAAAGGCTTTATCATGTTGCTCACCCCACTGCCACTTTGTGTTTTTTTGTAATAGTGAATGCAGCGGGTTAAGAATGCTAGATGCGTTTTTTATGAAACTCCGATAATAATTCACTAAACCTAAAAAAGATTTAAGTTCTGTGACACATCCTGGCTTTTTCGCTTTTCTTATGGCTTCCACTTTTTCCTGACTTTTATGCAAACCGTCCTTATCAATAATAAACCCCAGATATGCGACCGAATTTTGAAAAAAACTACACTTATCCTTCCTTAGTACCAACCCGGCCTCTTCTAACCTTCTGAACACTTCCTGTAATCTAGACAAATGCTCCTCTTTTGTCTTCCCTGTTACTAAAATGTCATCCAGGAACTGGAGGACCCCGTCTATACCGGACAATATACTTTCCAACGTACGCTGAAAGATAGCTGGTGCGCTCGACAACCCAAATACAAGGCGATTATATTTAAATAATCCCTTATGCGTATTGATACATGTCAACATTTTCGAATCTTCATGCAATTTCAACTGGCTATATGCTGTTGATAAGTCCAATTTTGAAAATTGTAATCCCCCATGAAGTTTCGAAAATAACTCTTCTATCCGAGGAAGAGGATATTTTTCGACTAGAAGTTGTTTGTTGAGCGACACCGAATAATCCGCACATAACCTCAAGGAACCATCGTGTTTCAACACCGGAACCACGGGACTTGCATAGTCCGAATACCGGACTGGTTCAATAATCCCTGTTTCTACAAGTCGGTCTAATTCCTTTTCTAATTTAGACCGTAAAGCGAAAGGTACAGGACGCGCTTTAAAAAAAATCGGCGCTGAATTTGGTTTTAAATTTAGTTTAACTTCTACATCTCTGCAACAGCCTAATTTTTCAGAAAATAATTGAGGATATCTTTTTGTTAAACTTTTTGGATCAAATACAAAATCACAATTATTTACTTGGCATATTTCTAATTTAAATTTTGCCATGAAGTCCCTACCCACTAGGGGCGGTCCGCCGTTTTTTACCACAAAAACATCCATATTTTTAGTTATTCCCTTGAATTCAAAAGGGAGCGTAACTACACCTAGCGAAACAATGGGACTACCGTTGTAACTTTGTAAGATTTTTGTGTTCCGATGTAAGTCGTGGCTAGAAAAATATTTATAATATAATTCATCAGAAATAGCCGTTACCGCCGAACCGGTATCAATTTCAAACGATAATCTAACATTTCTTACACTAATCGATTCCTGCATTGGTTCACCACTGACGGTACGAATATTAAATATTAGTCGCTTACCATCGTCCTCACCATCCTCACCACACTGAAGAAAATGATGATTAGAACCACTTTTCCTGCAAACACGTTTTAGGTGCCCCTTTTCACCGCACTTCCGACACAATGCATTTTTAAACCGGCACTGTTTTATATTGTGACCGTAAAAACCGCACACGACACATTTCTCCGACGATCCTTGCGATGTTGCCGCGCCCGGCCCTTGCTGTGGGCCCGCTGCGGGTCCCGCTCGCGCCGCCATCTTGTGCACCTCCATAAACTGTGGTACAGACGGCGCCGACTGCCTTGCGCCCTCTCTGGCGCAGCGTATGCCGTCTGCTAGTTGTAACGCTTTTTCCAGCGTGAAATTCTTCTCCATGGCCTCACTGAACAAACGATCACGCTCTGGTCCGCCTGCCATGCCCAATATGAATCGATCGCGCAGCTGCTCGTTCAAGGTTGAAGACTCGAACCCGCAATGCATCGCTAGACCCCGCACGCGCGCTGCCCATTGAGCCAAAGATTCACCCAACTCTTGCCCAGCACTGTGAAATCTGTGACGTTCGGCGAACCCACATTTCTTTATTTTAAAATGGCCGTCTAGCAAGCTCGTAACCTCTAAATACGTTAAGCTACCAACATCTTTAGGTAAAGCTAGGTCCCTTATCAACCTATACGAGTTCTCTGCCAAACTGCTGAGTAGAATAGCTCGTCGCTTTGCACCGCTCTTGTCCTCATCATCCGTCACTTCGTTAGCTAGGAACCATTGTTCCAACCGACCTTTGTACAACGCCCACTCGTGGGTTTCGTGATTAAAAATGCTTAACACTCCTACTGAGACTTTAGCCATTATCACACGCGTATTGTTCTATCGTCGCCACTGTTATTTAGGACCGGAACAGCTACGAAGTGGATAAATGAATAAGACACGTCAAATCGGTTTAAGCGCTATATTCATACTCAATCGTTAGTACGTAGGTACTTCGGATCGCAGCCGCAAGCTTCACTTAAACATTTATGTTATACCCACATAACAGTATCCAATCTCGAGGATTGTTTTTGAGTAAGAACAACTGAGAAGGATTTTAGAGCCTCGTGCCAGGCTGAGACGCGAACCGCGCGAACACCACGCGAGAGACAAGTGTTCGAGGCAAACCCTGCAACGAGACTCCAATCATACTAATACCTGGTCTCTGCCCGCATCTTCTCTACAGAGACAACACGTTCCGATGCGGTGGTAACTTTAAAAAAGATTTGACATTTAATAAGTGTGCTTCAAGTTTCTATATTGAATAAATTATGACATTAACTTTGACCTACTTTTGAAGTAAAACTTCTTTACTCACGCTTGACTTGGGGAGTGGCGACGGGCTCACCCCCCGTCACACTGGACAGAGTTTCGGTACTACTGGTGAAACGTGGATGTTCTGAGGTTTCAGAATATCTCTGACCACCCCCTCGGGGAATATAGTCGTGAGCTTATGACTTGGGGAGCAAGCTGGTGAATGCGTGACGAGAGCGTTACGAAAAGTGTGATCGGGTGAGGCTATATGTATTATTACCTCTTTGCTAATAGCATCGAGTCGCGGGTTTGAATCCCACAAGGGACAAATATTTGTATGATACAAATAGTAGGTGTAGTTTTACTTGAGTTGTGTGGTCTAAAGCACTCTCGTTTTATTTTTAAACCAAAACATAGGCAGCAATAGAATACAGAGAGAAGATACTTCTTGTTACAAAATAAGGCATGCTTAAAAACTGATAGTTAAAAGTACCTATCAGTGCTGTAACATTACCTACCCTAATGAGATCTAGGTGCATTAAAAAGTCGAAAACATAAAAAATTTTGATTGGCATTGATTCTTAACCAACAAAATAACTTTTAAATGTGAAGTTTTAGTAGGGTTCACTTTTACTTAGCATATGTATTGGATTTTTTCCTAATACTTATGGAGAATTAATATCAAATATCCTGAGGTGTGTTTGTCTGTCTGTTTGTTAAGTCTTCATGCAATAAACTATCAGACACAATCAGAGATCAATACAATAAAATAAAACTAGGTATACAAATTATTTTACAAATAATGTTTCTTTTTGTCTTCATTCCAGATATGTCAGACCTAACTCTAGAGGATAATGAGAACATTTGCGGCGGAAACATAAAGAATCTAATCTTTCCCGACCTTGACGTTTCAAAATATGAAAACAAGATTGGAGACAAATTCCTTCTCACTTACCAAGACGCTCGAGAAGTGTTCCTGAGTTGTCAAGCCTGGCTTAATAAGGCCAAAGAATATTATAAACTTGAGACCTTAGCTTCAGATTATATAGAGTTAATACAAGACAGTTCTCAGTCTTACAGCTACCTTGCTTTCTTCGAAGAAGATGATGAAAGACGCGCAAAAATGCACAAACGACGCGTCGACATGCTCGAAGAGTTAGTAAAAGAAATTAATCCTACATACTATCTGCAATATTGTAGACAACTCTGGTACGAATTAGGAGAAGTATATTCAGATATACTGAACATAAAACTGGAAAAACTAAACAAAACAAAGGAGAAACCAACACCGCATGCTTTGAAGAAAGTCAATGCGCTCTGTGAAAAAAGCATCGAAAATTATGATCACTTCTTAAATTCTGTTAAAGATAAAAATGGTAGAATGCCTGCTAAGCTTGAGTACGATGTTATAAGGCCAGTGGTAAGTGCGTATGCCTTTATTGGTAGAAACAGCATGAAGAGAATTGCAGTAGATAAAACCATGCAGTTAACACATGTGAGGAAAAGTCTGGAATCGTACCAAGCTGTGGTAGATATATGCACATCAGATTCCGATGCCGCAGTGATGATGCACGAAGAATTCAGCCTTTGTGATGAAATGGTAAAGATTTTACCAATCAAAATAAAGAGGCTGGAAAATGGGCTGGCTTAATAGTCTTGCTTATTGAAGATCTCAATTGTTGTAGCATAAGATATCAATATTGTGTTGTATCCTCTGAACTCCAGTTTTCAAGCATATCCATCTACAGTTCTGGTGGTAACTTAATAAAATTCTGATGATTGAGTATAATTAGTAATTACCTAAGCAATATTAGTTTTAGGGCCTGTTTCACCACTTCTGGGTAAGTTCTTGTTAGCTTATCCGACAGATAGTTTGACATATTTTGTATGAAATTATGTCAAAATATCTGTCGGATAAGCTAACAAGAACTTATTTAGAAGTGGTAAAACAGGCCCTTACTATATTGTAAAAAAAAATACAACATCAAATTTTTATCACAACAGGTTCCTTCAGTCGTATCATGTATCATATGGTTGTGTTTGTTTCCATTTATACGAGGTGTAAAGTTAGACAGTTGCATTACAAAATTTATCTACTTTCCCAATAAACCAAGGGAAAACAACAACAACCAAATCAGCTTTACATACAAACGTTTGATCAGCTGCATTTAGTGTAGAAAGTCCAACATTTTTTTCTAATTTCCTGTGCGTTTCTTACCGCCTTGCCACGGGATAGGGCGAACTGTGACGCGAAAAGCAATTTTTGCAATACACTTAGCCCCACTTGCGCCAACCTGGGTTAGCAATAAACTCCAGGTTAAGTTGGTAACCCATGATTTTTTGTATAGAAAAACAACTGAACGAGCTATTTTATCCGGAGTTAATTGCTAACCCGTGGTTGGCGCAAGTGGGGCTTAGCGTTGTGTCCCTACTATTACGCAAACACGCAGCGGCATTGTATTGAAAAAAATCGCTTTTAGGCTTCCGCACATTGTCGCGATATTATCGCTGCGATTTTGCGATATTTATTTCTAGTACATTTTGTATGGGGACGCGCGCGATCCTACACACTGCCGCGATATTATCGAGCGATAATATCACTCCGATTTTGTTCCGACGCAATCTCTTTAGACCACATTTAGTGGTGGGGCGCATGCGTGACATATCGCTCGATAATATCGCGGCAATGTGCGGAAGCCTTTTTGCTTCGCAGCTCGCCCTGTCCCGTGGCCAGGCCGTTAGGGAAAGTTGTTCAGTATCATTGGTACAATCACCACTTAAAATAATGCAACTGTTTGCCAGATCCTATAGAGTGAGTTAGTAAACCATAAGTTATCTATATTGCTATGCTGAGCCATAGAAATGTAATCATTTTACTTTAAAGAAGTGACCAGTTAACAGAGAATTCTCAAATAAAAATGTTATTTCAACATGTTTCAACTCTATGTCTATGAAAAACACTGTATTTGCTTGCTTTTGCTTCTCAATGAAATGTATCAGCTTTTAAATTTCGGTTTAAGAAACCATGACAGTTATTAATCAAATTAATAATTTGTGTAGAGGATAAATTATATGAAATATAACGTTGCTCTTTATTATTTCTATTATTTCGATCGAGATTTGAGGTAATTCAAACATATGCTGTGGGAAGAAAAATGTAGATAAACCATTGTCACTGCAAGCCTTTGATAGAAGGGTGAATGTTCAGAGCGTTGAACGCCATCATTCCCCTCCAAAAGATTTCCGTCTTGTTTAAACGAATATGATAACATTTTATAGTGCTGATGTAAAGGTCCAGGAGCTCTATAAAAACATTGTGGAATTGTATGCCTTTTTGTCAAGATGAATATCTTTACGAGGGGAATGACGGCGTTCAAACTAATATTAAGTTTATGGTTCAAACCAAGGGGAGCGTGTAATTTCTCCATGGTTCAAACGCTCTGAATATTCACCTGAATGAACAACAGGAATTTGTTTTTGGTTTTTTTACTAACAGCTAAAGCTTACCATCTAAAGGTCCATTAAATGTCAATCCTGTAACAATGGTTAAAAATGGGTTTGTTTTAAATTGACGAAAAGTTAAGTAATGATTTGCATAGAAATTACATCCATGATTACTTTAATATACTTAGATATTTTTTTACTTTATAAAATGTTTAAAGCCATGTTTGTATCCGACGGGACACGATCGTAACCTGCCCATCTCGAGCAGTCCAATTAGCTTTTATTTTACATTTAAACGCGCTGCAATATAATTTTTCTCCCCTCCGGACGAAAAGCATCAATTCTCGTCCCGCTGCCCTAAAGGTAGTTGCCGCTTTCCACCTCCGTCGAGGAGAAAAATAGGATACTAACCTCGGGCAGTAAATAAGAAAGCCTCAGATCACATGTTTGTTAATTATATGAGATCTGAGACCTTTCTTACTTTCCTGCCCTCGGTGTGTAATCTAGGTACTATAAATTAGCTCTTTTGATAAATGTTGGGGCTTATAGTTTATAGTCAATCCATGTTGGTCTAGGTGTAAGCGGAGGCCCACTTTTTGTTTTTGCACTTTTCCGTGGGTCTTAATTATAGAATAGAATAGAATAGAATAGAATTGTTTATTTTCTGGAATATGGTACAAATGTTCATAAATCAGCTTATCCAACATATTCTGCCCTTAACGGCGTGAAAATATTTGTAGTAACAATGAAATTAACAACAGAAAAAATACAAAAACAAAAAACAAGAGAATAAATTAAAATTAATTACAAATCAATTCAACTAACTAACTAATTATTAATTACAAATCATAAAATGTCAATAAAATATTTGTCAAAATACATTATAATGAATATTACATTTACTTACACAATTATTTAATTATATTAGTATTCACAATTTAATATATTTTATCATTATCATTCAAAAATTCTTGTACAGAGTAATAACATTTTTCCAATAAATACATTTGTAGCTTCTTTTTAAACAGGTGGAGATTAAGATCCTTAAAGTGGTCAAAAAGACTGTTATATATTTTGATGGCCAGACAGAATGAATTATTTGAGAACACTTGCTTTCTCTGAGTCGGTACGCACAGTTTATATTTGTATTTCTCTCTTCTATTCCAAACATCCACCTTTCTTACAAATAAGTTTGAATGTTTGTGGACAAAAGTACATATCTCTAATATGTAAAGACAAGGTAATGGTAGAATTTTTAATTTCATGAACAGAGGTTTGCAGCTATCTAAGAAGTCTGCTCCACACATTGCTCTTACACATTTCTTTTGTGCAATGAACACTTTCTGCCATTCAACTGAAGAGCCCCACAACACAATACCGTATCTTAAAGTTGAGGACACCAAACCGTGATAAGCAGTTAGGACAGCTTCTTTAGTTGTTACAAGTCTTAATCTATTTAATAAAAATACATATCTATCAAGTTTGTTACATAATTTATCAATTTGAGACTTCCAGTTACAGTATTTGTCAACCATTATTCCTAAAAAGAGAGTGTCATTCGCAGATTCAATGTCAATATTATTAATTTTTACGTTTAAGTTCATTGACACACTATTATAAGTCTGAAATTCTATAAGCTTTGTTTTGGAAACATTAATATTAAGATTATTTGACTGCAGCCACTCAAGAACAGTTAAAAGTGTATGGTTTATTTCTGTTTCTAACGTTATCCTATTTTTTCCCTTAATAACTAAAGTTGTATCGTCAGCAAAAAGTATACAATCCTTTTTTATAGAGTCAGGTAAATCATTGATATAAAGAAGAAATAGTAACGGTCCCAAAATACTTCCTTGTGGGACACCGTAGTTATTTTGGCAGTATGTCGACCTGTAAGTTTGTTTATGGTGTGTCCCATTTTTTGTTTTCCTAACCTGACTTATTTCAGTACATTGTTGTCTGTTTCGAAGATAACTATCAACCCATTCACATGCTTTTCCTCTAATACCATAATATTGTAATTTTTGTAATAATAATTTATGGCAAACAAAGTCAAAAGCTTTGCTCATGTCTAGGAATATAGACGCGACTCGATAGCCATTACTAAGACTCTCGGTAATTAATTTAACTAATGAAAAGCAAGCTAGAGTTGTAGAACTATTTTTTCTGAAACCAAACTGCCGAGTACTTAATATATTACAAGACGTCATGAAGGAATCAATTTTTAAAAACATCACTTTCTCGAAAATTTTTGATATAACAGGTATTAAGGTTATGGGTCTATAGTTATTCATATTTTTATCATCACCCTTTTTATGCAGAGGTTTCACAATTGAAAATTTTAATCTGGAAGGAAATTTGCCCTGGGAAAATGATGTATTAACTATGTGAGTTAAAGGTAGGCTTAAAAACTCTGCACACGTCTTTATTATCCTTGTGCTTAGTTCATCATATCCGGTAGAGTTTGTGTTGCGAAGCGATTTTATTATCCCCCGAATTTCGACCGGATCGGTGGGTGTCAGAAATATTGATTTGTTATTGTGCTTAAGTGTCTGTAAGGTATTTCTTGTCGTTAGCGGAGTTGTTGAAGTATTACTCAAACCTATAAAATAGTTATTAAATGCGCTAGCAATAGTTTGTGGGCAGTCACTTGCTATGTCACTACCTTGCAAGTTTATGGATTTTATTTCTCTAACAAACTTTTTATTATTCGTATTCGTATTTATAATATCCCAAGCAGCTTTTGTTTTATTTTTTGCATTTTTTATGAATCTGGATGTATCCATCCTTTGTGCTGTGTAAATGCATTTCTTAAAGATTTTCGAATACTGATGGTACAAACTCTTGTTTAAGCGCCTAGATGTTTTTGACAGTCTATAATTTAGATACAAACGTCTTTTTATAATGCAACCTCTTTTTAACCCTTTTGTCAACCATCTGTTTTTTATAGGTTTGTTTACCATTTTTATTAGTTTAATAGGGAAACAGAGGTTATAAAACATGGTTAAATAATCGTGAAATATTTCAAAAGCTTTGTCAGTGTCTGGCTGTAGGTACACTTCCTTAAAAGAAAGAGCTGCTATGCATTCTATAAATTTGTTTATGTTTTCCCTAGAATAATCTCTACGTTTTTCAAACCAATATGATATCCGATTTGAGTTTTGTTCAGTACGTTCAGTGGTAAAAGTAATTGTTTGGGAGGTTTCGTGATCTGATAGTCCCATGTAGTGAATCCCTGGCTGAACAATAGTTATATTGCTAGCTATTAAGTCTATGCAGGAAGATAGTCTCGTTGGCTTTTTAATGTGAATAATCAGTTTATTATTAGTCAGTATGGATATTAACTTTTTAGTGTTATTGTCATTTTTTAATATATTTATATTCCAGTCTCCGCATATAATAATTTTTTTTTTCGTAAATCTTCTATTTAGGTTAGTCAAAAGTTTATCTAAGGTATTTAAAAATATGTCAATACATGTACTTAATTTTTCAGATTTTGGTTTCGTTCTATACATACACACAATAATTAAGTTTTGATTTATTATTTCTGTAATACAGTACTCAAAAAGATAAGGAATAGGTGCTACAGGGGTGTCAATAGTTTTACAGTCAAGATTTTTATTTATAAGAATGCAGGTGCCTCCTCTGCGTTCGTTTTTCCGACAGAAATGAGCTGCTGACTTATAGTTATTTATAATTAAATTTGACTCGGTACCTAATTTTATAAAAGTTTCAGTGAAACATATAATATCAATATTTCCTATAGTTTTGTTCCATTCTTCCAGAGTAGTTTCTATAATTTCCTTTTTACTTAATACACCCTGTATGTTTTGGTGAAGAAGTGTTATTGACTCTGTCTGTGTCATTTGGGGAACGAAAAAATTTGCAGCTATTAACTTGATCTAGGATGACCACGGGTTCAGAGATCATTTTTGTAGGTTTCAGATGAAAATAGTAGGGGATCGTCCCTTTTTTACATTGTTTGACTTTAATTTCATCTACTTCGATAACAGGAGCAGAGTGCACCTCAGGCTTTGGGTGAAAATAGTATGGGATCGTCCCTTTTTTACATTGTTTGTTCACTGCATCTACTTCGAGGGCGGGAGCAGGCTTAGGTTTTGGATGAAAATAGAATGGGATAGTTCCTTTTTTGGGCTGAGCAATAGAGTGCTGTTGCCTAAAGCATTTTTTTATAATATTTTTCTCGTAGTTTAAGTAATCGATCTCAATATTTAGTTTAAAGGTAAGGTAGTCCGATACAGATCGCATTCCATTTTCATTCATGATCAAATTGTTAGTATAAGCGTCTATGTAAGTACAATTTGAAAAGTTTTTCAGCATCAATTTCAATTCGGAGTTCAATTTCGCAACATTTAGATAAGGGTTATATCTTACACTTAACATAAAGATTTTAAAATCTTTTAACATAGTGAGAGTGTTACATAGATCTGTCAGTAGTAAATAAGGGTTTTTGTCGTAAGACCCTAAGGACAGAACAATTATATCATCCTCTTTCAAACTGTTGATTATGTGGTTACAGCTGTTAAATATTGACGAAGATGTCGCGTGAGGTTTAACCACGCTTGAAACATCATAAATGTCGTTCCATTTTCCAGATCTTGCTCTAGACATTTTCGCTGCGAGGCCTCGTACTTGTTGGTCACCAATAATAATTATTTTCGGCTTTTCAATATTATCGTTATCCTTGTTGTTGCTAGGTATCGTATCCAAAAGAGCCGGAAAATCCTGCGAGAAATCCAGTACTTGCAAATTGGAATTTTCCTTGCTGTTACTAGGTGGAACGGTAGTATTTAATGGAGTTAGAAAAACCTGCGAGAAGTCCACCATTTCAATATTGTCGTTTTCCTTTTTGTTACTGGGTGGAGCTGATGGATCTAATAGCGTTGAGTGATCTTGCGAGAAGTTCAGTTTATTTTTATTTTCTAAAAGTAGGCTCTTACGTTTTTTCCTGGTTGTAACATTTTTAGAGTTCGAATTGCATATCAGGGAAAGCTGATCAATTTTCCTGTTTTTTTCTGAAATAGTTTTTTGTAGGGCTGAATTTTCCATCAATAAGTTGTCTATTTCGTTATTTGCGCTTTGTAATTTTTCTTGAAGATTACATATTTTTTGTTCCAGCTCTTCAATCCTATCGAAATCGATGACATTTAACTCGGGGCAGCTACTATTTAATTTCTTTTTGTATTTGTTAAAGCTGTCAGATTCTTCCTCTGTTAATGAATCGAATGAGTTTGATATAGGTATATTGACACTATATTGATTTGGAGTACTAACATTAGTCTGCAAATCAGTAATTTTTGAGGTATTTTGAGGTGTGGAATGTGATGCCCCCATATCTAAGATTTCGTCGTTTTCGTTTCGTATTTTAGGGGAGCAATGTTTTTTCCTGAGCGTGATGTTGGTGTTGGATAGATCGTTTTTCGGTAGTTTCCGACCTACTAGACACAGCCCGCATTTCCACTTATTTTTTGATTCTTGATTCATTAGTCTATAAAGTTTTTCCGAAAAACCTGCACAATCGAACTCGTAACTGTTTTTACAGTTCATGCATTGTAGTGTACTTTTGATGTCAACAGATTTTTTGCATTTATAGCAAACGATTTGACCTGCCATCTTGCGGCCACTTTTAACCGTTGTAGCTTTTGATTTAGTTGACATCTTTAGTTCATATTTAGTTCAGTGTTGGTTGCAAAGCGCGATTTGATCAATTTAAATAGAAAATTGGAAAAATAGAAAATGTCCGAGATGTCTTGGCTGGGATTAGAACGTGGTACCTGAGAAGCCGCGAGCGCCCGCTGTGACTGGGCGCTCGACCGCTGGGCCAAAGTGACGCTTGTAGTTGCTGACGAATTTTTGATATGCTTCCAGCTTGATGGTCTCGATGGAGGTTAGTGAGGTCAATGCTTGGTGAAGATGAGTCACTGACATTAGCGATGCGAGCACTTCACTTTGAAATTTTAACGATTTTAAAAACGTATTTCTTCTGTATCTTCCAATATACAGGTGCTATCTGTAATCTGTTTTTTGCACTGGATGGCTTTTTTGATGGTGAACCCGGGGATATGCGATTTATTAACGGCACTGCATTTATTTCACAACTTTAGATTAAAATCACGGACGGAATGAAAAGTACGTCTTTCTTATACGAACGTCAAGTTCGTTCCGATTCGTTATGGTTGCCCTAGTCTAATAACAGAACTAAAGATAAAAAAATTAGAAAAAGAAAGTAAACAAATCGATTTTGCTAATTTAGCATCTTTATTCACATTTATAAACCTAACTAATCTTATTTGTCACAGAGTAGTAGTAAATAGTAAGTATACATTTTCTTTGGCCACACAATACTATAAGGGCGGATAAAACAGTTCGGTTTCATACAAAACTTTATTTAGGTCCTGTTATTTAAAGGTCAGGTTGATTAACTAATTTTCATGTCAGCACTGCTTTTTTATTTAAGTCTGACCACAAGGGCTGTATTGCTCTGTAGGTAAGCTGCAAGGCGAGAACTCTGCCCCTTCGGCCAGAATACAAAGTCAGTCAAAAATAAGCCCCGCTCTGCCATTCCGTCGCGCAACTCGTAGACTTTTGCGGTGGCTACTCGGTTTATTTACACCGAACCAACTTAAGGTGTTATTACACTTGGCTAAATTTAGATACTATTAAGAGGGACAGAGCTATATAGGTTAGAACGGGAGGTACTTACAACGTCACGTTCTAACCTATAGCTCTGTCCCTCTTGTTAGTATCTAAATTTAGCCAAGTGTAATAACACCTTTATTATTAATCTGTGACCGGGCTGTGTACGTCATACGCACACGAGATAAAATATCCAGCAGCGCGATTTTTGAAAATCATACGAGCGGTTCGGCAGTAGAAAATGTCAGAATTACTATGGAGATTATGCATCTTTCTACTGCCGAACCGCTCGTATGATTTTCAAAAATCGCACTGCAGAGCTCTGTCGCCTCCGATGAGCGGTAAAGCCCTCGTGTCGTGGTTAGACTATAATTAAATTATTTTTAGGCGGAAAAAATCACTGTCTCCGCACTTATAAATTATTGTTATTTCAATGGTGGTCGTTAGTTTCATGGTCTAACCCACCTGTACATCACAAGTACATTCTGTACTTAAACAAACTAGACACCCAAGCAAGATATTTTAGTATCTTTTATTTTATGCAGATAATAGGAAACAATATTTTTGTAAGTGAGCAAAATACTTAGGCTGCGGTTCAAGTCCTTAAATCTCTAATTTAGATTTTGCTTCATTTTCAATGAAAATATATCTATGTATAGGTATAAGGTCGCTACCTACCTAATTGGTCCATTTTTTTTTGCTCTTATCGGTTTGCCCCCATAGTAAAAGTTGTTCAGTTTGATGGGTAGACTCTTAGTTTAAAAGGATGCTGACATAAATTTCACCCTGTATTTCTAATAAGTATGTGCATTGACCTAACCTACTTTCAATTCTATTCCATTCAATTATTACCTTATTGCACACCAAAATAGATAAGAACATTACTAGGTACTTTATAATACTCGTAAAATAGAAATTTTTGTTGCTATTGTTTACATAATATTACGGTCGTCTTATATAATCGATCGATTGTTTTACAGTCTAACACGTTGTTAGCACATGGTTCCTAATGGTAGGTAATCTAATTTTAGTTGGTTCGGTATTGCCTGGCATTACGCCAATTATTCGAGTCAATGGACTTTAAAACACTAACGATGCGTGATTTCTAAATTACAGTGTAATATAGTTTTACATCTGTGTATTACATGCCATAAATTTATTTTAGTACTTAGTTACAATTTTCATTCAAAATATCTTTACAAACGGCCAGCGAATGAAAGAAAAAATTTAGCTTTCTCCCCTCCGCACGAAAAGCGTCAATTCTCGTCCCGCTTCGCTAAACGAAGTTGCCGCTTTCCACCTCCGTCGAGGAGAAAAATAGTAGGTATACTAACCTCGGGCAGCAAATAAGAAAGCCTCGAATCACATGTCTGTTGACCTCGGCTTCCCCTTGGTCAACAATTACAAGTGATCTGAGACCTTTCCTACTTTCCTGCCCTCGGTATGTAATCTACTACAAACAATAAGATACCAGCTTTACATTTTAAACCTAAGTAATAAGATATTATTTTTTATTCGAAAATCTGGAGCACCAATTGCAAAATCTAGAAGCCAGCTGGCTGGCTGGAAACCAAAAATAAAACCAGCACAGTATTTAAGTATTACAAGACTGCTATTTTTGAATTTCACACATTTCTAATTCCTATTATAAATTACTAAAAATACTCTTGGAGTTTATTCATGATTCGTGTTTTACGAATTAGAACGTTTGAAATTCAAAATTTGCAGCCTCGATTCTACAATTATAAATATACCTACCTAACCGCCCAATCATACACAAACTACTCAATGCAATTTCTCTTTTTTGGTGCCAGAACTTAACATACTAAATAACATCGATAACAAATACCTTAAAACTAAAATTAACACTAAAACAGCTAAAAGGAAGGTTGCGGCTACATCTAGTAACGCATATTGTACAAAACTAAGGTCTCTGGCTGACGAATGGAGTTTATCCAGTTTTCCCCATCTGATGACCCTCTCTGTCCAGTAGATGGCTGTTTCTAAGGGTCCTTTGGGTCGATCTTGCCAGATTTTGGAGACGAGACGAGCGCTTAGACGCATCCTGAAATCACGTAAATAAATTAATATCTCCTGTATCTAATCATAAATGGCTTGTGATACCAGGCTTGAAATGGTCTACCCCATTTCTTGTTAACCTACAGGTTGACCCAGTTCAGCCGTATTCCACGAAAAAAATAACAATAGGTTTCTTAGGTGCCGAGTTCAGTTCACGAAAGTGTTCGTTACCTCATAGTTCTGAAACTATAAATACCAAATGTTCAACTGTCTACAGAAAAAAAAGTGCGCCGCGGACTATAGGTTACCTAGGTAATATAAGTAAAGCCTGACCAGGAATATAAAAAACCTGATTTGGGGGCGCTGCAATCGACTGTCACCTTTAATGTTAGTGTTCCAAGTACAAAAATTAGTTCCAATGATTTTCCGCAACATGGCGAGGTTTTTTATATTTCTGATCAGGCTTTCTAGGTTACATTAAATCGAAAAGAGGAGGACTTGTATTCATATCTTGCCATTTTTCTAATCTGATATACCTACTGATTAAAGTGAAATTAGATTTTTCTGTCTGGGTTTTTTGAGAGGTGTATCTATTTGATAAGATTCTATTTCTATATCATCACAAACGATTTCATACTCATCGCAATTTGTTTTATCTATATGGGCCAATAGTATCGATTGCACAAATGTTTACACAATATTATTTTTTTCAACTAGGTACCTACCTATTAGATAACTACTTATTTATACCTACTTGTCAATTAATTTTTCAACCTGCATTCACATGCTTGTGTGAGTGGTTGCAGACATGGGAAACCTTGCAAATGTCGTGTTAATAGGTTAGGCTTATTACACCTACCTATGTATTTTGCAGACTACGTCAATGATATACTTACTTATTACATCACAAGAGAGCATTAACACACATTTTTTTATACAAGGTGTTACAAAAATACAAATAAACATTTAAGGCATCTAAACCACCACCCGGTTTAGACCATCAAACTGACCAACTTTCACTATAGGACCAATATCGAAATCGTGAAAAAAAAATCGGATGCTCCATACTAAACTATAAATCTACTCGAGCTTAATGTAGGTATGGGATAGTTGAATTTTTTTTTCGCGATTTTATGTTGGTCCAATATTGAAAGTTGTTCAGTTTGTTGGTCTAAACAACACCCTCAAAAGTTTTAAATTTTTATTTTTACTTTTGTAACATCCTGTATACGTTTGAAGCGAAGTTTTAGCATACTTATTTAGGTTTCGGGAATTCGAGATAGAGCAACGTGTTTTAATTCGAAGTCATGAGTGCGATTTTTCAAAGTCACCTAGTTACTTTTCGTAATCATAATCTCCACAGTAATTTTGGCATTTTCTACTGTTAATTTGAAAATCTAACTGTTAATGTGTGTCTTTCAAAAATGGGTACGATTACTGATCGACGACATGGTACGTAGATGAGTAGATCACATACTGTTGTATGCGTTCATGTTCGATTGATTGAACAAGTTGGAAATTTAATTCAGCTCAATTAAGATTGATCAGCTCCAATGGTAGGTAGGTATTCTTTTATTCTAATGACTAACTGCGACAAGTGGGCATTCTTAGTGTATCGTTTATGTTCCTACAGACATAGCTTTACCTTAGGTAGTAGGTACAAGGATACTTACTCAGCACTAAGAACTCTTTCTAACGCTTCAGAAAGTGACTTTTCACTGAGTGTAGCATAGGACTCCACTTTGGCCAATCCCGCAGCCTCGGCCATAGCGGCGTTGTTCGGCTGGTCACCGAAGAAGGGCACAACCAACATCGGCTTCCCTGCTGATATTGCTTCTGTCATTCCGAGGAGCCCGCCATGTGCTATGAATGCTAGCACGTTTTTATGCTCTGTGGATAGAAAAGAAAAAACAGTGTTATACAAATGAACGCAAAAACTACGCTGAATAACACGATGCGAGATTAAAAGCCTAGCCAAATAGTATTTTATTATAACCGTGTTATAACCTGAAATAAGTAGGTATGTCTCAAATCCAAATGACACAAGAGGGTCACATGCGACTCGCCTGGGCTCTTCAGGTAAAAGTTACCTAAGTAAAAAAACAAAAAAATACAACTACAGATATCTTATCATTATAATAATAGAGGCCAGTCAGTTAAAAGGTCGTTACAAAAACAATAGGTCCTACTTTTTATTAATTCTTATTCAAATTCGACCGATTCGATTGTATTTGGGTTATTTTTCTTAGAGGTGTATCACCATGACTCTGCTTCGAAGGTTTTCTTTTATACATAGGTAGGTACATTATTTTACATAGATACTTACTACATAAATACATTACTTATGTTCCTACATAATGTACTAATAGATACTGTCATGTGAAGACACGACATGACATGCGAGTAATATATGTAGTAATATACTATAGAAAAATAGAATAACTAATATACTAACTATTCTTATGGTAATACTTAATTGTTCCTTTTAAGTAGAGCTAATTTGTAAAATTACCCAGTAAACCATTACAGGAGTTAAAAATTGTATATGGCTGAAAAGCCAAAAGACGTCGTAGAAAAATGTTTTAAATTATCTATAAACTAAGATAATCATGAGGAGGTGTGTCAGAGTCAGAGTCGTAGCGTGTGGCGGTCCGTGGTCTCTGCCTACCCCCATTGGACAATGGCGTGAGCTTATGTATGTATGTATGTAAGATAATCATAGAAATAGGAAGTAGGTACCTAATACCTTCGTAAAAATCTTTTTTATAGAAATAGGTAGAACAGTTTAATTCCGTCAGGTAAAAGATGTCAAAATACCACATTAATGTTATTGCGTTACAAAATCTAGGTACTTACCTAACTACTTATGCTAAAACAAAACACAAAATATCTAATTACGTAAGTACTTACTTTTTTGAAAAATGGTCTATGGAAACCACTAAGGCTTAGTGACTACGCTAGGCATTATTAAATATACCTACCTACCTACTAATACGAAGAAATTAATATCAAATACTGCTCTCCCTAGCCTAATATTAGGTCTGTTATACCTAAAGTTAGCTATCTATCATAGTTAGGTAGGTACTGGAAAACTACCTACCTACTAAAGGTTTTTGTTTTTCTGATGGAATATAACTCCTTTATCTACATTAACGAATTTGCAACCATAAACTTCCTTATTAGAATTGCACGAAATAAGCAATAAGTACCAGGATTAAAACAATAGGTACCTACATTATTATTTAATTATTATGCTCGCCTTACCACAACCATACGTGATATTGGAAATAATTATTTGAAATAAAATAATCAGGTAAGTACCTACCTGTTTCATTTTAATTTGTAGGTAGGTACCATAAATAGTAGGTGCATTTCTTGAGTGCCATTAATCTATCAATCAATATCAAGTAGGTAGGTACCTAACTACCTAGCTGGTTGCTCGCGACTTCGTCCGCTTTGATTTCGGAAAACTAGTGAACCATTACAGTTACCTTAGATTATCAAGATAGACAGTCAAAGCTACGAAAGCGTCGAAAAAAATAGGAACCAGTACTGGTTCCAAAATCCTATACATATACACGCACACATACATAATTAGTATGGCGCCTCACGCACACCAACCTAAGAAAGTTAGCCCCTTTTGTTTTATACGGAACAAGTGTGAGGCTCATTCTAGACATATACTTTTTCTAAGACAGTTACATGCTCTGTAGAATATATTGTGTTCTATAATTCTTTCATGTTTCTATAATATCTTCATTGGTTAAGGCTTTGCCATATGAATAGATGTATAGATATTCATATGGCTGTCCGTTGTCTGTCAGTCATGGACCTGTTGACCAGAAATATAAAAAACCTGGTTTGGGGGCGCTGCAATCAACTATAACCTTTAATGTCGGTGATCCAAGTACAAATATTAGTTCCAGTGATTTTCCGCAACATGGCGAGGTTATTTATATTTCTTTATATTTATAACCTACCTATAGATTTATTCTGTGGTGCCATGTCGGTTCTAGTTGTATTTAAAAAATAGTTCATAATTTATCTAACGATTGATTGTGGTCAAAAATTTACAACCAAGTTATCAACACCACTCAAAGCTGCATTCAGAACATTATTTGAAGGATGAAAACGTTTCAACCCCCGCTTCTTTCATTTTAACCATAAAAGTTCGTAAAACTAAGATCTTAGGTAGGTACTTGACGCCATAAAGGCATCAAGCGCAGTCGTGAGATGTTATAGACGATAAAAACGATTCTATCATATTTCGTAGAAAACCTTGTTCGAATGAAATTGCGTAGGTATATGGGGAAAGAAAATAGGTAAGTACCACTTAATTACTTAGGCTACAATAAATGTATATTGTGGTTGGAAAACAATATTATAACGCCTAATGATGCGGATGTAGTATTTTGCATGCACATGCAAGTCGTTATTTCTTGGCTTTCCATGGAATGATTAGAGAAATTCATTCTATAATATCCTTACGTTATTATTGCTATTGCGGTACTATTCGATTGAAAAGAAAATGTTTCAATGTTATTACTATTCTATGCATTTATTAAAACAAATCATTTAAAAGTCCAAATTCTTGCCATTTGGGTCTGTATAATAGAACACACACTACTGACATAGACTGAGTCTAACATATAGGTATGGTGCATTGGGGTAATTGCGAACCTGGGTATATTCCGAAAGTTTATTAAAACTACCTGACTTTAGACGCCATTTTTATCGGCTTTGACGCTCAAGCCGCCGTTCGTCGCCGCTAGCGTAAGTGTCAGAGCAACGTGCCGTCTCGACAGACAAGTCAGGTAGTTTTAATAAACTTTCGGAATATACCCAGGTTCGCAATTACCCCAATGCACTATACCTAGGTACATACATTATACTCCCTTTCGAGGTCGTCAGAAACATAACTACAACTGTGGACCTACCGTGCAACATTTTCTCCTGCTGATATCAACGTGTGACTTTCAAAGATCGTACTTCTGATCTTATCAGTTTCGAGTGTCCCCTAATTTAAGACCGTAAATTAAGTAAGTATTAAAGTATTTAAAACACTCACGTAACAGCTCGTACTGGGGTATCCATCTAACTTTCAGAATGTTGCCAGTGAGGTTTCCCTCCACCTCATCGACCTCGTACTTCCAGATGACCCTCTGCTTCAGCTTCGAGAGGGCATTCACGATAATGTCCTCCTTGTATTGAGGGATTGTGGAAGTCTTGATCAGAGATCCGAAGCTGAGGAGTATAACTCCGTGGTCAGACTCGTTTACGAACCGCTCGATGTACTGGAATTGATAGAAATAAATTACAACATTAAAATTGTCACACGAAGTTTCCTGGGATTCTTTTGGAAAGTGATTTAACTTATGATGGCAACACACCCCCACGCATTGATTATAGGTATAGTCCATCATCCATCCATCACTGACTGACCATGCACTGACCTCTGCTGATTACGGTTGAAATTCTGCATTTATAAATAGGTACTTATACCAACTCGTAATTCTAACGATAAACTTTGGCGAGCTATATCTTGAAATAGGTGGGTATTTTATATTTTCTATTCGAATACTTTTTGTAAATTACGCCTTATCCTAAAAATTACCTACCTACCTACCTTTATGATAGGTTATATGATTTATGAGACTCAAAATGTCATTTTTAGATAACAATAGGCTAATAAGAAACCTAATTAGCATAGCATTCCCCTAGGAAAAGAGATAAACCTTCCATGGAGAAAAAAATTGTGCAAAGGCAAAATTATCTGAAATTTCGAGAAAGTGGGTCGTTTTGTTCTGCTCAGTGTAGAGACTGATATGATGAGGTTCTCTTTATTGGACAATGAATGTTTTCCGGTATCTTAGGAGGGTGGATACGCGGCCTTGCACTAGACGAGATTATTGGCTGACCCTGACCATCGATGCTTCGAAGATATTATGATCTTCTCGGATTAGTAACCGCTTAAGGGTGCTAGTTAGGTAGTTACTTATTTTTGAATTTACCAAAATGGAAAAATTCTAATGTTTTGGTTGTTTGACATTACGGACTATTTATTAGTACCTATTCTGTGATTTCGGTAATTCATTGGCTTTTAGATTTATGCTATGGCAAATGGCAATCATTAGGGTAAAAAACTTTATTATGACTATACTTATATGACACTATTTATTTAAAGATACCTAGATACTGAGGAGCAGGTCGCCGGGCTTTTAGAAAACCCCGTGCTCTGCAATGCTCTGGTGGGCATTAGCGATGATTTGTTTGCAGGGTGCCAGTATCCCCAATACAATCTAAAACTGCAATAAATAATAATAATAATAACCCCGCGTGGGCAGCTTGTGGCGAGCTGAAGGTGAGTGGCGACACCGCGAACCCCTATCCAGGGGGACCATACAGACATGCGCTTACACACACACCCCCACAGACAGTAACACACCCCCCTACCTCTGGCTTGCCTTCATTGGCCGTCCAGAGTGGAATCGCAAGAGCAGAGAACCTATGCTCCAGGTTGGAAGTGTATTGCACGTAATGGCGTAATAACGGGGAAACCCGCTCACGGGGGTAAACCCCGCGATGGTGAAACCGGTGCCGCACCTCTCGACAACCTTTAGCCGCTCAATGGGATGTTGCCCCATTGTCGCACTTTGTGCGTGCGGCCGTTTTATGGGGCCCACTCGACGAGTCGGCGAGTCACCGCCTGCCCTATTTACAATTTTGAGACTAGTTGTCATGGCAGGCGTCCGTTAGTCTCCTCCCATAGCCCAGTATCCATCCATCCAACTTTCACCTCTATAGCCCAAGACCTTATTTTTCCATCGCGGCCATAGAGCCGCACTCCAATAGTCTTTGCACCTGGCGGGGACCATCCCCGTGTGTATCATGTTGTGCGCTCGGAGATGGTATCCGCCATGTGTATCCCTTACATTTAGATTAACTTGTCTTTTGAACGGGCCTCTACATGTTGGCTTCGGCTCCATGCACGCCTTCCAAACGTCCGGGACTTAATTGCCCGTGATTACGGATCGTAAGACACATAATAATAATAATAAATAACGCTCACAGGCACATACATTGTAATGATCCCAAACTAAGCACTAAAGGCTTTTTTTATTATGGAAACCATACAACAACGGCACGAACATATAACATCCATGACCGAACCGGGATTCGAACCCAGGACCCTGGTTTGGCAGTCCGGCGTGGTAACCATTACACCAACCGGGTCGTCATATATACGTTGTTGTTATATTTTATCTAATTTTCCATCTCATGCTGAAATCGAATCGAGATTCATGTAGGTTAGCTAGGTAGCTTAGCTATGGACAAATACAAAAAAATTTGCAATATTAGTAAGACCCTACCTATAATTAGTTACATTATTTCTGACTTTCCAAAAAAAAGGCCATCCCTCGTGTATCTATCTGTTCTCAATGGATGCTCCGCACCCACTATTCAACCTAGCTGTATCCCATTTGAATTGGCGGAAGTCCAAATAATTTTCAAATGCGAATTTTTGTGTTTTTTTACCTCTATCTCATAACGAGAGGTAAGGCGTAAGTCCGTCTTCCTGTAAATATCTTTGAAACTCTTGAATAGCTGGGCTGGCTGGGCTTTTTATCTGTTTAAAGTGGGTTGCAATTTTAGGTAGGTTTGAATTTTTTTTTTAAATCCTACTCGGTTTGCGATATATTTTTATAAGGCCCCCATTGACGCACCAGAGCCTCACCTGGCTTTACCCGTGTTCGATTTCCCAGGCAAGTTAAAAACTAATTAGGTATTTATAAAGTAATCCAGAATTTTAAGAAAATTAACAATTTTGATTGTCTACTCTGAGTAGGTACGTAAGTTACAGAATTAAAAACAATTGTTTCATTGGTTTCATTTGAACGTATAAATTCTAATGAAAACCTACTTATTTAAATGTATTGCCTATTGTTAGTTAGGTGGTTAAGCACCCACCTGATTAGGAAATAAGGAATTAAATTTATTACTTTGGTAGGTTTCAGCATCATTCAACAAAAAATTATTTACTTGGGTATTTACTATTTATACAACACATTCTCATGTGTGTTCTCACACATGCCATGAAAATACCTGTTGATAATTAGGTACCATAAGAGATATGAATGTGGAACCTACAGATTGTACCTAAGTCGGTCTGTAAAGTTCGGTTAGGGTAGGTATAACTAGGTACTTATTGTAATTCCGGTGGTGTTCAAAATTATATGAATAGGATAAGACACTGAAATTATTGTGTACACACGGCGACACATCAACCTACGCAAAACCAACATAAATTGGCCGGGTGTAGGTAGAGTAGGTAATGTAGTGCGTAGTAACGTCGCGCGGCCAGCTTATATTGGTTTTGCGAAGTTTGATGTGTCGCCGTGTGTACATGCCTGTAAAACATTGTCTTTGAATTTTAAATTTAACGGGCTTGAAAATGACATTAGTTTTTATTTTGGTAAGTATGATTTAAAAAAAAAAACTAACTGATGCGTAGCACGCATCGACACCACATGTTAAGGCCAACGCGACAGGAACGTGGATGATTTGTACGGTAGAAAGGTCGGTCGTTACCCTCTTGAAGCTTTGTTACCTTTTTTTAACTTTTTATAAACGCGTTTACTCATATAAGGTCCACCACATAAATACGGACTTGTGATCCGGAATTCCGAATCAGAATTGCGATTTTGTGTAGGACTTGATACCTTCGCAATTCAAAACGAAATTGCGGAGGGGGGAAATCCATACGAAATCGTGATCCTGATTCGGAATAGCATATGCTCACGACTATATTCCCCGAAGGGGTAGTCAGAGATATTCTGAAACCTCAGAACATCCACGTTTGACTAGTAGTACTGAGCTCTGTCCAGTGTGACGGGGAGTGGGCCCGTCGCCACTCGTAATGGACAGTTAGGCACAATACATGCCTCGAAATTGAAGCATGCAGGTTTCCTCACCATGTTTTCTTTCACATTCAGCCAGTGATGTTACAAATCGTACATACATTCAGAAAAACTCATTGGTACGAGTCGGCCTGGACGGGGATCGAACCATCGCCTCCTGCACGGCAGGCAAAGTTACTCGCCACTGGACCACCACGGCACCACCCATGCTGACCCAAGTATTTCTTGGCACAGGGTGCAAAAATCTAGTAAGTGCACACCTACATAGATACCTATGTGTAGATATAAATAAAGTAATGCACTTGTATTGCGTGATGGATGACACAACACAATGCATTTCGAGTTACCAAGGGATGTTATTATGTACGTACGTAATAGTTAGCTATTATATAAATTGTCTTTGTAGGTACTGTACTGTACCATATTGTGAACGACGACGGGTTTCAGTTACTTAGGCCATGTTATGTGAATGAATCGTTATGTTATTTATTATCACGCGAGTGTTTATTGGTAAATTGCAGACGGATGTTAAACGACATTGATTTACCAGTGTAAACAAATTGGTAAACAAAGTTTAAACCTGAGATCTTTTTTTTTTTTCTTTATTTTATACGTGCATGCTTTCAAACATAGCAATTATATACATTGTAGTTACATTTTATTTATGTTGCCGTTCCCAGAGGGTATCATATATGTAATTATGTAGATCAAAAGTTGTTACATTTAAGACCTAACTGTACCATGTGATTGCAATAAATACAAGATGTTACAAAAATACAAATAAACCTTCAAGGGGGTGGTGTAGACCATCAAACTGAACAACTTTCACTATGGGACCAATATCGAAATCGCGAAAAAAAAAATTGATGTTCCATATCCATACTCTACAAATCGACTAGAGCTAAAATATGTATGGGATATCAAAAATTTTTTTTGCGATTTCGATGTTGGTCCCATAGAGAAATTTGTTCAGTTTGACGGTCTAAACAACCCCCTTAAGAGTTTTAAATATTTATTGTTACTTATGAAACACCCTGTATATGAATATGAATATGAATATGAGACAACTACAACAGACAATACAATTTTGGTTAAAAGCATAGGTAACTCTATAATTTGTTGGATTACTTACATTAAAAAATACGTTACGTTGATAGTAAACAGAATTTTAACAATTTTTGACTGTCTCTTGGTTCTTAAAAGTAGAATAAGTATTTAAGATTTGTATATAAATGTATTGTTTTCATACTTAGTTACTGTTAACCAGAATAGCCTTCAATAAATAAAGTTCTCTCTCTCTTAAAAGTTAATCATAGTAGAGAAACACAAGATAACTTCTATTTATTTTTTGCTCGTGTTACCATCTGTGACACTTTAGAAGATACTAGACTTCATAACCTTCCTATACAGGTGTAAGGAAAAGTATCATTAACCTATAAACCACATAGGTACTCTACCCTCAAACTGAACAATTTTTACTATGGGAGCAAGAAAACCGATCGGAGCAAAAAATTTCATACATTTTAGTCGAGTAGGTAGGTATTGGAGTTTAGTTAGTATGGGACAGATGATTCTTTTTTTGCTTCCATAGTAAAAGTTGTTCAGTTTGATGCTTTTCCTTACACCCTGTACCTATATATTATGGTGATCTAAAATAACTATTATGTGTTGTAATACGGACGAATGAAAACGCCACATAAGCGAAGCGCGCTAATTGTTATATAAGTACACGAGTAAATCGATGTCAATCGGAAAAAGCAAAAATATATGTTTCTTCGTTTCAGTTCTGATAGATTTCGTTCTTGTTTATAAAATGTTATACTTATCAAATTGTAATGCGAAATTATTAGATACCTACTTGAATGAGAACCACCGCGATAACAAAGTGCACTGGACTGTGTGATTGTGATTTCACACGTAGTTAGATTTTATACCTAACTAGCGATTTAGCTTTGTTTCCCGTTTTAACTATATTATTACATTTTAAGATATAAAATACCAATATTTGCGAAGAATTAGGTAATACGGAATACCCCATTATCCAACAGTGGACGTCTAACGGCTGAGATGATGATGATGATGACATATTCATAACTGCAAGATAGTTTAGAAACATGGTTGTTTGTTCTCATAAGTACTTATCTGATTTATAGGTACCTATATCATCGAGTTAGTGCATAAAGTTAATTAACTAAGTAGATGTAATTCATAAAATCAGTAAAAGCTGGATTCTGGGCTTGACTTATAGGTTACTAAACCGATGTTATTTATTTAAAATAGTCTGGCATTTATTTCACTAGTTACACATATCTAGCATAACATTAGTTTTGTAGTTGTCGTAGTTAATAAAGATCAATCGTATTTCAAACTAAAACTTACAAAAAATAAAATTAAAAAAATTCCCGGAAGTATAAAAGATTGTCACGAAACAACATGAAATGTCCACCACCCACATATCTACATGGTCAAGGATTTTCGATACATATTATTTTTACTGTCTTATTGGTAGGTCTCAGGTAACTATTTTACTTAACCTAGACTTCATTTCAGTAACTATAGGTAGGTAATAATGTAAAACTTACATGGGGAATAGGCTTCCTCGTATGATCCAGATGCATTCCACCAACTTCAACCACACCTGGCACCAGCGGTCGAGCTCCATTCAAACTGTGGTGTGTATTCAACATGACCAACGACATATTCTTCGCAAGTTCCTCCAGATCTGGTATCCTTCTACCAAAATGTTTCTCAATCATTTCTTGTTCCTTCAACTGTATCGCATTACGGAACCAATATTTATAATACAACTGCAAGAAAGTGTTTTCCAGTCGTTGAACGAAAGACATTCGTGTCGTCAAGTCTGTGCTAATCATAGGGACGAAGGATGGATTATCTGATACCCCGATGTTATCTGGAATCCATGGCATCATACCAGTGGAAGAAAGACCTACAATAGGTGCATTTAAACCGTAAATGTGAGCAAGACCCAGCATACAGTGGCTGTTAAAATATTCTACAAGAATAACATCGTATTGCTTCTTCATGGCTTCCTTCAACGGCGGAGAATCAACCAGCCCCTTGCAGATGTTCAGAGCGAATTCATCCAACGGCCAAAACGCAAAAATTTCAGTCAGTATCCGCTCCAAACCTAGTATCCTCAACATATTATTGGGTTGCTCAAACAGCTTCAAATCCAGAGTTTCAATTCCGACCGCAGATATGCCTTCGAGGCTGATATCTGTGTAGTTGGACGGTGGATTTTTGAGCGGGAAGAAAGAGACTACGGTGACATGGTGTCCTCGTTCGGCTAGCTGCTGGAGAAGAGGCTCGAAGACCATTTGGTGGCTCCGGCCTGTGTGCGGGAAGAGGCCGAGTACCCTTGCAGCGCGGGCATCGCTGGAAAGCGCGAGAAGCGCCGCGATGTAGAAAGCGAGCGACCGCATCGCGCGGGTGTATCGTCTACCAAGTCCAGTGGAGTACTAGCGGACAAACTGGCGTACTGTCGGTATCAATGCATTGGCATCGGTCGCTATTTTCATCGTAGGTACCTACGTTGTTGTATATGGATGTAGGGTAAACGTCCACTTACGTAACTGAAACAACGAAGTTCAAGGTTCCATGGAACGTCTGAATGTTTACGGGATTTGGCGATAACTAGGTAGCATACATTTTTTTTCAAACCGCGAAATGTAAAAATAATTTGTGTCTGTTTAACTTCACAACTCTTTGCCATGTTTCGTCGTGTAGGTTTCGCTTTTAGTTATAAGATCGCTATATTTGTATCCCCCTTTTAATTGCGTTCATCTTATTCTGTTTTTGGAATACTTATTGTAGGGCTGTAGTTACCTCAGTACTAATAATTAGAGACGTAACAAAAACTAGGGTACTTATATTAAAAGATAAAGGTTCTTAAATATTACCTATACTTACTGAAGTACTTAAGTACTTATATACCTATACTATTTTTTAATATGCTTTCCAAATCTATGCGAACTGGCGCATAAAATTATAACTACATTCTAAAATCGAAAATATGCCAAAGGTGAGAAAATACTTAGTTCGTTAAAGTTTCTGGGTTTCTTCTAGCCACCTCGAAAGGTAATCGACAGTGAGTTTATGTTTGCGAACAATGTTGTTTTATATTCCATGCGGTAGACTATAAACATTTCAATGTGTCCTACATTACGTTACCTATCCTATCTTATTGATAATATCTAGATAATTAACGAGACGAGACGCGACAGTCAATAAAGAACGGTAGGTTTAAATCGTCAAACAGTAGATCATTTTCTGCATCAGCTGCAGATGAAACTGCTACTGTAACTGTAAGCTTACCTCTTGTACCGTATCTACTAGACTAGTAGATAGTAACTAAGTTACTATGACATAATTTGTTCCTGAATAATAAAGTGCATAATGCATATTATGTGCTGTAGTAGGTATTAAGGCTGGGCCACATAGAGTGCAGCTGCAGAACGTGTGCAGGCCAGCTGCAGACCGGCAGCAGTTGTAAACTATGGCATCATATATGCGAGGTGTCACACTAGATGCAGTCCGGTGCGGCTGCGGAACAGCTGCAGAACGGCAGCCGCAGTGTGATACCTCGCATATGATTCCATAAGTTTACAACTGCTGCCGGTCTGCAGCCGGCCTGCACCCGTTCTGCAGCTGCTCTCTGTGTGGTCCAGCCTTTAAGCTAACTAAGTAGGTAACGAGGTAGCTACTAAGTGTTGTTTCCTTACAATTTCCTTTCAATCGTACTAAGTAACTCAACCGTGTAAATCCTATCTGATACGCAAGTGCTAATGTAGGTAGGATCTATAGACAAAAAATAGTAATAAAGGAATATTTATTACTCAAGAGAAAAAAAAACAATCGAACACGTGGAGAGAATGCAAACGTTAGGCAGTTATTTATCGAACTCATGAAGTCATGACGGACGGTAAACTCTTTAGAATTACTTATTTTTTATTCGCAGACAAGATTCACAGTTACGTGTGCGAAATAATTCAAAGTATCAACGAACGTAGTGGTGGCCTAAGTCCAGAGCGTTAGCAGAGAAACGATTAACGATTTTAGAATCTTGCTCTATGAAATTATTTTCTGTAATAACTAGGTACGCATGGGGCATGGGGTTCTAGTACTTAGGTACCTACCTACTGTAGCTACTCGAGATCCTCTATCTACTTACTTATAATTATAGTATGTACCTATTGCAGTCTCAAACACAAGCTTGGTGTTTTATTATTTATTTCAGTGTTAGATTAGTTACCTATTTACAAAGGCAAACAAAAAAGCTTCTGCATACGGTTCCCACAACTAAATAATTATAGATTCCCTGGGTTTCCTTAACCGAGGATGGGACACCATAAATTCATGCATTCATTTCTGCCAGTTCATGCAACCAAACTGTTTAGTTTATGAGAAAATTGAACCTCGCTATCAGCTCAGCACTTGGGACTATTGCAAGCCGATGAAATAACAGTAAAGAAGAAAGTAAATCGGTTTATGATTATGTACGGCGGCCGTAAAATAGCAAAGAATAGATTAGTGACATTTTCTTCCGTCAGAAGATACTATAGCATTCACGCTGCAAGAGTGCAATATTGTGGGTGCACTATGCAGGTTTTTAGGGTTCCGTACATCAAAAGGAAAAACCACCACCAAAATCACCACTTGGTTGCCCGTCTGTCAAGCAAGACCGTTTTGATACCTAATACAAGGTATAGGTATCAACTTGATTGAATAGGTAGGTTAATCACATAAACACTTAATCATGAAAAGCTGGTCTCAGGATAGTCATAAAATTTAGGATGGTCGAAAATGTCCTTTATCACTAACAGACATCACGGTCGATCCTCCAACTGAAAAGGTAGGTAAGTAATTAAGTAACCTTGTAAGTTTGGGGTGATTGGGATCTACCTCCTAGCGGTCCACCCCGGGCAACGGCATCACAAGCTACCAAGTTTGTGGTGGCTGCTGAACAATCCCCCACAGCGGTGTGGTAAGCTCCGTAAGGTCTGGCTCGCGACCAGCTTCCTGCCGGAGTCTTGCGCCAAGCAGCTTGCTGCGTTCCGTCAGTGTGCAGGAGAGCCAGTGCACTTCTGGGTAAACTCGCTACATCTTCGACCCCATCTTTGTCCTGACGACTAGATAGAGGTCAAGAGCAAATCCACCAATACTAAAAAAAAGTTCAGTTGGAGGATCGACCGTGATGCAGACCCATGTACCTACCTAATGAGGGGCATTTTCTCAACTGCAAAGTAAAGTTTGTCCTTCATAATTAAGTTTGCACGTAACTCTCAGGGCGAGATGCGAGAGTCCGACTCGCCCTTGTCCGGGTTTTTTTAACCACGCGGTTTTCTGAAATCTGTTCAAAACTACGAATAAAGAAATGTTCACAAAAACAAAAGTAGGCCACGTATTTACACAGGCAGAATTTATAATAAATGAGGAAAACGTAACTTTTGTAACGCCAATCTCCAAGCGTGGTGCAGATATTTATTTAGTTTATCGAAGTAAAAACCTTGACAGAAGCGATCTTTGCAAATAAACAACTATAAATAAGTAGGTACATTATTTAAAGTATTTTGCCTATAGGGAATAACAAAGTGCTCAAAACAAGGTAAAGGCTATAAAGGAGTCCCAATTTTCCTGCATTGTTTCCTCAACGCCTTTTCAAAAGCTAATACCTAGGATTTCCATCCGTGCGACCTATACAAGGTCTAACAAAATTAGGTAACACTTTTTTAAGGGGATGATCAGACCATCAAATTGAACAACTTTCTCTATGGGACCAACATCGAAATCGCCCAAAAAAATCTGCTGTTCCGTAAAAACCTACTCGACCCAAATGTATGGGACAGCAGATTTTTTTTTTTGCGATTTCGATATTGGTCCCATAGAGAAAGTTGTTCAATTTGATGGTCTGATCATCCCATTAAAAAAGTTTCAGCATATTAAGGACCTTGTATAAAGTTAATGAGGTGCAGGTGTAGCTATTCTCTTTGTAGTACCTAAGTACCTACCTATACAGGCAATGTGTTACAATTCTATTCTTTTTAAAAAAATGGCTGCCATCTTGGGTATGTGATGATTTTGCCAATGTCTAGTTTTTGTAGCAAGAGTGCTTGACGTTGTACGGTAGCTTATGTATTTTGGTGACTTCAAGGATTGTTTTTCGAAAAGAACACTATCTTGAGCCACCACTGGAGCTTCGTTGTAGGCCGGGGAGGGGGCAACCAACAATCGACTCGCGATGCGACTACCCTATAGCAGACCTACAACGCGACTCATGTGTTACAATATTAATCAGGGTGATTCAGACTATCAAACTAAACTTTTACTATGCTGCTCTGCTAAGAAAAAAAGCATAGGTAGGTAAGTGCATAAGAAACTATAGGTACCTAGGCACCTAGTATCTATTTTGTAGGTACCAAAGATGTGGAAATGTCCTTTATCACTAATTGAACTGAATGACATGCATATTATGGATGTATGGAAGTTTGCTGATATGACAAGATAGCTCTTAGAATAATTTATAACATTGTTTACAATGCAAAGTGATTAGATTTTCTCTGTGCGAAATATCACGTCTATTCAGCATGAGAGATAAGATAATATAGCTATTAAAAGGTCACTTCATCATCCGTCAATCACTTTGCGATTGAAACAAGATGATAAATATAGGTAAATAGTTACCTACCTATGAGAAGTATGTCGTATTATACATAAGCACCCCTTGAGTATCAACTTCAAACAATGATCAGAAATAGCCTCTACAGCATGATTCTGCATTATTTCGATGAACTCTTTTCAACAACACATGAAAGACAGGCAAGAACTACAATAGAATTGACCGTCGCGAAGCTTAAAAATGTAAATACAAATCAGTAATCACTCGACAACATTTTCAATCTAGTCATAAATAGTGAAAGTTGTTCAGTTCGATGGATTGAAGCACCCCCTTAAAATATGTAAATGTTTACACCCTGTACCTACATATTATCTGTGCCCTGTACATGTTTGACTTGAAGTTGATAAAACACCTTCGTTTTTTAATACATTAGGTCATAAATAATTACAATAAGTAACTATTCTATTATAGGGTCCTTCTTAATATGCTAACGATTAAGGGGATGATCAGACCATAAAATTAAACAATTTTCTCAATGGGACCAAAGTCGCAAAAAAATCTACTGTTTCATATAAAACTGCAATCGTACTCAACCCACATGCAATAGGACGGGATTTTGCTAAGAACAATCACCCATTAAACTAATACTGTCTATCTACCCTAACATCCTGTAATGAATGTGTGAATAAGTTTATTATTCATTTTGATGCTCTGTCAAAAACAGCAAAAGTAAAAGCATATGCTCACGACTATATTCCCCGAGGGGGTAGTCAGAGATATTCTGAAACCTCAGAACATCCACGATTCACCAGTAGTACCGAAACTGTCCAGTATGACGGGGGGTGAATTCGTCGCCACTTACAATGGACAGTGGGTACAATACATGCCTCGAAATTGAAGCATGCAGGTTTCCTCACGACGTTTTCCTTCACCGAAAAGCCAGTGGTGTTACAAATCGATCTACAGTCTGTAAAAATTTAAACTACAAAGTAGAAAGAAAAACGTAAGTAGTAGGTAATTAAGAATTTATTATCAAAATACTATGTACGTAATAATTAACACAAAAGTCCAAAGTGCATTATGTAAAAAGACCACTTGTTCGCTTGACACAACTTCGGGGGGGCTCAACAATAAATTATGACTTAAACATGAGTACGAGTCCACTTTAATCTTATGCCGCGATCAGCACCACTATCATTCTGAAATAAAAAATAAATTATGATTATAAAATAAAGTTTTAAACAAAAATTTCTTATTACCATGGAATACAAAGGTCACAATTAATGTAGGTCATCATCATCTTATTTAAGAGTCTCTTGTTTGTTTTCCGCTAGTGTCTTGAGTTCTTGATACGACACGACACATCAACCTTTATTAAGGGGCCATAGGTCCCGACGAATATTTTCTATGAGAAACGCGATTGCCGAGCGCTCCGAAAAGAGTGTGCGTGAGCCGTATTTTCGATTAAAAACAACTAACCAAAGTACTTTTTCTAGATTTTTTTATGATTGCACCAGTTAAACTAATGGTGAATATGTGAGTATAAATACCAACAAGCGGAAACTATTTTAAGTTCTTCTAAAACGAGAAAAATGTTTAAAAATGCATGAAAATACGTCATCTTTGTGACGATTTTCTATCGAGTGGAGTAATTCCAATCGTGTATTCAGTTGATGATTTCACTTGATAAACTATCCAAAAATACTGAGGTATGTCTTTAGTTTCGGTAAATGGTATAAATGAAAAATGAAAAATAAAAGATGCCTCCGAGGTATTTCCACCTACTATTACGTCTTAATGTAGGCACTTATTGTAATTTAATTAAGGCTAAATTTTTTAAAAATGTTAAGGCTAAATTTTTTAAAAATGTCCAAATAGTGAGGTCAATAAATTTTATTTAGATTCCTCACACCCCATGTAGGTACCTATGTCCGCGATTTTTTGTAGTTTAGAAGTTATGATTTTTTGAATGAATATTTGAGAATATGCATAAGCATGCTTACTAGCATTGCCCAAACTCTGTTCTCTGTGACATGTAGTGAGTCCCTAAATGGCCTCACCACTTTTAAGGGACACAAGAAACAATACATACTCACTCAAAATTAAATTAGAGCATATATTTTATTATTAATTATAGATTTCCTCAAATGTTTTCCTTCACCACAAAGATGGTGTTGCCAATCATACATAAATTCTTTAAACCTCATTGGTATGAGTCAGCCTGCGGAGATCTCCGTCCAGTAAGGCTAGCATGCCATATTCGACAAAGCGACAAAACGAGAAAACCGTCGGGGATACCAGCAATAGCGCGTAACTAGCATTTGCGATAACCGCTTATAGAGTCTTATAGACTCAACAAGTGGCTAATGGTGTAAGGTCAGTGCGGGGAAGTGTAGCTGGGGGGCAAGTGTGACTGCTTCTAATTTTCGAAACACTAATTGAGCTTTTAGTGGCAGCGACATCTGTTGTTGTGAGAAAAACTAATTTCAATGTATACAATCTCAATCCAGATGGCACACTGCCACTAAAAGCTCAATTAGTGTTTCGAAAATTAGAAGCAGTCACACTTGCCCCCCAGCTACACTTCCCCGCACTGACCTTACACCATTAGCCACTTGTTGAGTGAGACTGCAGAGCGGCGCAATATTAACCAATCACATTGGTTAATATTTCTCTGTTTCTCCGCTCCGCAGCCTCACTCCGCTCCAGTGGACAGGCACCCTAATGAGGCATTGCCATGAGGCAGACTCGATAGAAAAAAGTTTATCTTACCCATAAAGATACAAAAAGAATGAAAGCAGATAGAAAGCCAGTTTGATCCATCCTTCCCGCTGGCATACAGTAAGTACATCAGCGTTCATTATGCTTGTGGGGTCATACAGGCCCGGCCCCGACATTACTGGCCGGGTGCGGTATCTGAAATATACAATTTACAACATAAAAACAAGGTACCAAAAAAGTCGAATTCACAACGCAGGCGTTTCAAACCGTAATCACATTCATCTATAGCTACTAGCTTCGTCATTTACAACTTAAATGGCACGCATAAGCATATGCTCAAGACTTTATTCTGAAACATCAGAACATCCACATTTCACTAGTAGTACTGAAACTCTGTCCAGTGTGATGTGGAGTGAGCCCGTCGCCACTTATAATGGACAGTGGGTACAATACAATCCTCGAAATTGAAGCATGCAGGTTTCCTCACAATGTTTTCCTTCATCGAAAAGCCTGTAGTGTTACACCCCTAAGATGACACTCTGACCAAAATCTTAACTATTATAAAACAGTAAAAATTGTGATGAATAAAAAAGTTGTGGTTCACTTCATATAAACTCAAATAACACTCGATAGTGCGATTTAAATGACGTGCAGCGCCATCTATTGACAAATTAGTTTGTTTGTTTGTTCGCGCATCACGCAAAAACTACTGAACCGATTTTGATGAAACTTTTTTTGTTTGATAGCTTATGATCTGACTTAAAATCTGGTATATATAATTTGTGCGGACGAAGTCGCGGGAAAATACTAGTTGTAAATAAATTCCGAAAAACTCATTGTCGAGTCTGCCTGGATGGGGATTGAATGGGATGAAGGGATCAGGGATTATTTATCATAGTTTTTTTACTGAAAAGATTAAATGGGGTTTCGCCCAGAAATTGTGAGGTGAGTCTGACCTGAAGTCATAGAGAGGCAGGGAGTGGCAGTTCTGTATGTAGAACTATACAGGGTGAAATTGATATCATTAGCATCCTTTTAAATTAAGAGTCTACCCATCATACTGAACAACTTTTACTATGGGAGCAAACCGATCAGAGCAAAAAAATTATCAGCCATTGCATACATTTGAGTCGAGTTGGCACTGCAGTTTAGTATGGGATAGCATACTTTTTTTGCTCCAATCGGTTTGCCTATAATCAAAGTTGTTCAGTTTGATGGGTAGACTCTATAATTTAAAAGGATGCTAATGATATCAATTTCACCCTGTATACTAATCTATTCTGTGTTCTAAGTACATTTCATATCAAGTAAATTAAACAATGTTGCAATCTAGAACATTTATCATAGATTTCAAGTAGCCAAGATTTAATCACAATTAGGTATAACCTCACCTGTGTATATGATATAAGATCAATGGCACGTTTATCAGCAATGAAAACCATTCTCCAGATAATAGGAATAGTAGATTAATTAATAAATGCAGCAAGTACTCCGGTAAAACCAACTGAAACGGAAATAAATAGGGTTATTTTATGCAGGTCACGGAGATCTGGGGACCGCCTATAAATTGCAGAAATACTCACAGGGTTGAGGCTGTTGCACTGGTCGATTGGATTTTTATAATCGGTCTTTAGTTCATCGAACGCTATGACATGGAATATGGAGAAGAAAATGAGGAATGCATCTACAATTAGGGCTATAATGTAGGAAAATGCTGGGAAGCTGAACGCCATTTTGGAACCACTTTTTTGGAACTTGACGTTGAGTTCATAGATTAATATGTATATTGGGTATAGATAGGTAAGTCGCCTCGGATTTTAGAACGGCTTAATTACTGTCGTTGCCCCTTATTAGCGCATGGGGGAGCCACATTGATAAATAAATAGAAAAAGACGGCCGGCCGACACGAGGCTCGAACCATAAGCACCCGAATCGTGAGCCGGTTGTCTAGACCACTAGACCAACAAGACAGTGTTTGATATGGGCGAAATCTCTCTCTACTACAGCGCAGCGGTGAGGTGTAGCGCGCTGTCGCTCATAGTGCTTCGAAATGTCACCGCGAGATGGCGGAAGCTGTCTTTCAGCGTTCCACTTCGTTTGCACTAAGATATCATAGCATGGTTGAGTTGACAATGACAATTTTTTTTTTCTATGTATTTACTAGCCTGGTTACTAGACCTTTTGGCTAAATCTTATTTTAATTTTAATTTTCTTCTGCTTTCACAATAAAACGTTGGTATTCGACATTTTGATGGTTCTTTGGAGTTTTTGGAGACAATCGAAAGACGCAGGAAACGCAGAGAAGTCCACAGGAAAGAGGTGAACCGACCGCTTTGCCGCGCTAAAATCACGGAACGCTTTTCCTGTTTATGACCCACGCACCATCATCATATTTCACTGAACTATGTATTTTTCACTTGCACGACACTTTGTTACGCAAAACAACACCAATTTACGAACCAAAACTCACTGTATACAATAAAAATTCGATTAAATATGAGGACGCCACACTCCACGTGTAGTGATGATGATGCATTGACGATGTCTTAGGCCGAGATTCAGAGACGATTTGTAAGTCATAGTTCCCGTATGTCAAAATCCATACATTTCTACCCTACTTAGCTTGAACTAAGACTAAAAAAAGTCTCTGAATCTCGGCCTCAGTCTTTCTTTTCAGGAGCAAAGAAAAAATCATCGAGCCAAACGAGTCGGTCGGGATTAAAACTATCTCCGTAAATGCATGATGCGTTTGACAAATGACAGATCTCCAACTCATATGATGCCTAGGCTACTAAATTTAGAAGTAGCCGTGTTGTCTCTATCCTGTACGTATTTTCTTGGCATTTTCCATATACACTAGCGCCAATGCGCGAACTCGTCGAGTATATAATATTCAGTAGGACTATTTATTTTCAGGAGATTGTTTGGGTTGTAAATTATAATTCCACAAATTTCATGAGTTTTTATTGAAACATGTACGTGTGATTAGTTAAAATGAAGCTTACGTGGTTTCTAGTTTTATGTGGTGTTAGTTTAGCATACTGTATCGAACATGATTTCAAAGGTTTTGATGATACGATATTATTTAGTATAAACTGGCCTGGCTCTGATGTTCTAGAAAATTTAGTTGATGGACAATTTGCTGATAAACAGGAACTTAAGAAAGAATCGGTATGTACCTTAATTAACTTCTTATAATGTAAATATGTAAGCATAGGATAAATAAATTGGAACAACTTATTGTTTCACATATAAAACCTTACAAGTTTTAAAAGTTATGTTGCTGGTGGAAATAACTTTATACATAAGTAGGTACCTACATAGAATCATTACCCTCTTTATGGCACAGTCAGGTAAACATGTATACTCACGACTTAATCCCAGTCAGCCTTCGAATAACTTTCCTACAGTAGTCACGTTGCAGGGTTTGCCCCGAACACTTGTCTCTCGCGTGGTGTTCGCGCGGTTCGCGTTTCAGCCTGCCACGAGGCTCCACAATCCTTCTCAGTTGTTCTTACTCAAAAACAATCCTCGAGATTGGATAGATACTCCCTCAAAACACTTGACATTGGCGGAAATGCGGTAATAAGTCCATTAATTATAAATAAAAAAAAAAACTTTCCTACAATGTAAAAACCATGCCTTGTGTCTCAGTTGTTTGTGTCCAGGGCACAACCCTCAGTGAAGGTGTATGGGCGTTAGTCCTCTACACATGCTCAATGCGGATTGGTAGACTACACTCATACTTCGGTATTTCTTCTTTAGCATATGCAGGTTTCCTCACAATGTTTTTGTTCACCGTTTGAGAGCAGTCTGTATTACGTACATAAGTTAGAAAAACTAATTTTTACATGACATTGTCTGTGCGAATTTGAACCCAGGCCTCAAGATTGAGTTTCCATACCTCTCCACAACGCACCACTGACGACTATCTATGCTTCTACCATATCTCGTCCTATCTTATTGTCTGAAGGAAATGTAAAGTGAGAAGACCGCCGGTTGTACCAATGATATTTCACATGGTGAATTTTTTATTGATTTAAATAAAAATGGGTCTATTCAAGAAAATTTGTTACATAATAAAAATATTTTAGCACAATTAGCTGGTTAACTAAAACATGAAACTTTAAGGTGTGCTAGCACTGCTAGAATGCCATATAAACCGTTCCACTAGGAGAGTACCTGAGCATGCCCACATCGTTCACATTATTGGGGACCAACAGGGAAGTTCATCAGCAGAGAATGGCCTAAACAAGACACGTTTGAGTTAATACTAGTGTGGATTTGATTGAATACTCCAAAATTTTACAGAACAAAGAAAAACTGAAAGTAACAACAACAAATAAGGAGCAATATGAGTGTCTATTACCAGAACTACATTCCAAAGAGTCAACAAATATAGAAGATTACGAGGGTCCCTCACCGATACATCTGTTGAAGCCTTTATTTGCACAAAAGATATGCTCGTACAGGCTGGAGAGCTATTGGAGCTATGAAGTGTGCCATGGAAGGTATATCAGGCAGTACCATGAGGAAAGAGATGGTAAGACGCTTCTGTTCTTTGTTTTGATATAAATACAAGACAAAAGATCATTACGCTATCTATATTTTATTCTAAGACAGTTCCTTAGGCTCAAATAAAAACTGTGCAAACCAAAAACGGAGTCCAATCTTCAGCAATTAAAAGATTGCACCAGCCGCGCTTCTGGGGTTGCACAAGCTATCATGTTGCAGTCCACACCCTACGCAAGCTGATTTTATGTTCTGATAAGCTATACAAAAACATTAACCTTATGACTGAGGATTTAAAGTTGTTTTATAAAGTAATAACTAGGTGTTCTAATTTTATTTTTGTGGATGATTATGAATCACTGAATGTGTATTTTGGATTATTTTTATTTGATGCCAATGGTGCTTTGTAATCAAATTGATGTTTTAGCTGCTCTATATTAAATGGCCTAAAGGCTTCCGCACATTGCAGCGACTTTATCGAGCGATAATATCGCTGCGATTTTGCGATAATTGTTCTCAGTACATTTTGTATGGGGACGCGCTCGATCCCACACACTGCCGCGATACTATCGCAACCTGACGCAATCTCTTTCGACTACATTCAGTGGTGGGGCGCATGCGTGACGCGTATCGCGTAATCGCTGCAGTGTGTAAGGTGTCGGGATATCGCTGTCGATAATATCGCTCGATAAAATCGCTCGATAAAATCGCTCGATAATATCGCTGCAATGTGCGGAGGCCTTTATATTGTCACTGCTTCTGGCACTTTTCATTAAGTGAATTCATTCTAAGGTATAAAAATCCAAGTACAGAATGCATTTTTATTATTTTTATAGGGAAATATGTCAAGAACCAAGAATATTTTCTTGGACACTGGAGTTTAGACAGACAGCTGAAGTTAGAAGCTGATGTGTTGGCTGCTCAGGAAGCCAAGGAACCTCCTAAGATGACAAAAGTTGAAGGTCTAACTCTGCCTTATGTGGAATTAGCTATGGACGATGGTAAATTGATTTATTTATTATGCTAGCTTTTTTATGTGACTTCACTCATTTGGAATACGTTTTCGGTAATAAAAGTTTGCTGATATATTCACAGTCAATGCCGTAGGTTATCTGAATACAGAAAAATGAATAATTAGTTTGGATTAGTTGCATGCAAACTAGCCGTGGTGGTCTAGTGGCGAGTAGCCTTGCCTGCCGTGCAGGAGGCGATGGTTCGATCCCCGTCCTGGCCGACTCGTACCAATGAGTTTTTCGGAATTTATGTACGATTTGTAAAACCACTGGCTTTTCGGTGAAGGAAAACATCGTGAGGAAAAATGCATGCTTCAATGTCGAGGCATGTATTGTACACACTGTCCATTATACGTGGCGACTATTAATCCAATGTCAGTTGTAGAGTACTCTGTGGTTCTAGTCTCTTCTCTTTATATGACTTTGAATCATAGATATCTTAATACAGGGTCATTTTTAAGGGGATGATCAGACCGTCAAACTGAACAACTTTTTCTATGACACCACCATTGAAATCGCGAAAAAAAAATCTGCTGTCCCATACAAAACTGCAAACATACTTGAGCCAAAATGTATGGGACAGCAGATTTTTTTTCGCGATTTCGATGTTGGTCCCATATAGAAAGTTGTTCAATTTGTTGGTCTGATCATATCTTTAAAATAGTTTTAGCTAATTTTGTTAGATCTTATAAAATCTTTAAATAAATTTTTTTTTATTTTGTACTTTTAAAATATTACAGGAACAGTATGCGATCTCAGCGGCAAGCCTCGTGTCACCCGCGTCCGATACGTTTGCTATAACCACGGCAAGCACGAAGTATACTCCTTCAAGGAAACTTCAACATGCGAATACGAAATGATCATCTTATCACCTTTACTATGCGAACATCCACAGTTTAAGCCTAAGGAAGTCAGTGAAAATATCATAGATTGCTTACCTGTTGGAGATGCACCGAAGAAACCAAGGAATTTGTTGAAGAACGAAGTAGATAGCTTGAAATTCAATCACCAGAGTATCAGGTTGATGAATAATGTAAGTTAGTTTTTTTAATCGAGTTTAGTTTTTGTCGTTCTTGCTAGTTTTATTCTAAATGCTTTACAAATTTATTAGTGTAGCTTATCCAGGTTATAAAAACAAATCTCTCATCTGTCTATTTTTGACTCATGAATAGGTAAGTGTCTGCAATGATTGTTTAGTTTTCATAAATCATGTGACTGCTGTTCAGTTTCGCTAACTCGTCAGTTTCGTCACATAGATAGTTGTCTATCTCAATTCAATTCAATTATTATTATTCAAGCTATATTTTGGGATCAAGAAAGAGAACATCATTGCAAAAAACTTTTTCCATAGCATATCATATGAATTGTTTACCTTTCCAGTGATTTCTCACTGTGCCGAATTCTCTCTGCAGTGATATTCAGATGTTAGAAACAGCTTAAACATATTTTTTTATTATTTACGTAAAGCAAAATGACAAGCAAAATGACAAATAAACAAAGTTCACAAATAAAATCTGTTTCTAAAATTCTCAAAAAATGAAGGTTTGGATTTTCAAAAAATATTTTGATTACCAAGCGCTCGCGCTTAAAAAAGCTCTTTTTGAGTATGCATTAGTGGGGATTATTAATACGGGAATCCGCAAATAGAAACAAAGGAAAGGCCGAAAATATACAGTATTACCAGCCAATACTTACAGGTTTTTGTACGACATTCAGGTAATGTACTTCAGGTATGTAGAACTACGACGACGAACTACTCGTATATACTACTAGCTGTTGCCCGCGACTCCGTCTGCGAGAACCTTTAAAAAGTATCCTATGTGTTAATCCAGAACACCTTCTATCTGTGTGCCAAATTTCATCCAAATCCGTTCAGCCGTTTATGCGTGATTGAGTCACAAACATCCAAACATCTAAACATCGTCACAAACTTTCGCATTTATAATATTAGTGAGATTACCTATTGTGTGCTACGTGTCAGCACTTCAATGAATGTGAGACATAATTATGCTACTGCTGCGGTCTGTGGAAATAGTTTGACAACAATTTGTATTGCTATATCTATCGCACTTGTGTTTGTGTCCTAAAAAATCATCTTCTCGCTTGCACACTGTGTTCGTTTATACGCCAGTAACTAACGTCTATCTATAGACAAGATGGATGTTCTCTTTCTTCTTTCCGACGTGATGTGTTTCGCCATTTATTGCACTAGTACTTTTCTATTTAAATTTTTTCATCATATCACATACCTAGTTTAAAATTGAGAATTGAATTAAAACTCATTATAGCTAGTATATATTAGCTATTACAACTAGTATAAAAATTATTCGAACAAGGTATGGTATATTATTTTGTGAAAAAAAGTCTAGTAAGACTAGTAGCTTAGACGAAACAAAAAGAAAAAGACGCGGTAGTCATTTATTACGTGTGCTGTAAAACTGAGTCCAATGGACCTTCATTATTAATTTCCTATTCCGATCAGGGCACTTGCCCCGGGAGCACTCGGGTCCGTCCGTGGTGACGCCACTCACCAACAGCTCGCCATAAGATTATTATTAATAGCAAAAAGATATACACTTAGGGATTGCAATCCGGTTTTCCGGATCCGGTAATCCGGCGGATCCGGCACCATTTACTGCTTACCGGATCCGGTACTAGCTAGCCGGATCCGGGCCGGATCCGGTAAATGTCTTGAAAATCGCATAAAACCCCTTTTTTACTGAAAATTCTCGTAGTGGACGTCGCTTACGACGTTACTGAGTCACCTGCTACGACAATCCGTACCTACACTACACGTACATTTAAAATAGAAATTTGTAAATTTTTGGGAAATTGTAAACATTTCCGAAATAAATGCGCAAATTTTCTTCTGTTCTTTTTTAACAATGTTCAATGAAAAGAAAATGTTTTTCGCATTTTTAATACGATAGAAACTAACACTTTCGTAACAATAATGATTTTTTTCAAAGTTGCTAGAATCCTTTATTGTTTTACAGTTGATTTTAAAATGAAAACGCAAATGATTATGGATATTACCAATCCGGTCGGATCCGGCGGATCCGGCCGGATCGGTGAAAATCCGGTCGGATCCGGCCGGATTGAAAATTGCACCGGATTGCAATCCCTATATACACTACATCCAATTAAGAGAATATTATTCCGAGAGCGAAAATGCGCGCTGCATACAAACGTACTATGGTGATATTTTCAATACTAACCAATTAAAGTAAATGAAATTTTTCAGAAATAATCTAGAAACAAATCTCTATGCTTCTATAGAGTCAGATTTTCGTTAAAATATACAGTTTCAATGCTAGGATTAATTTAAGATTTGTATGGAAATCTTTGAGGCACTGTAACTTAAAATCTATAAATTTTAACGAAAATCTGACTCCAACAAGCATAGAAATTAGTTTCTAGATTGTTTCTGCAATATTTCATTGACTTTAATTGGTTAGTATTAAAAATATCACCATAGTACGTTTGTATGGAGCACGCTCCGAATAATATACCCTTAAAAACTTAGCGAGGGGCGGTCGATAATAGAGTAAGGCCAGCAGTGCGATTTTTGAAAATCATACGAGCGGTTCGGCAGTAGAAAATGTCAGAATTACTATGGAGATTATGCATCTTTCTACTGCCGAACCGCTCGTATGATTTTCAAAAATCGCACTGAAGGATCCACTTTCGGCACCAATAGTCAAGCAATGTACGATTATGCCGCATCTTTTTCTTTTTGATTTAGATTTCGTGTGTTTGTTTTCTTAGTACTTGTTATTTTTTTGTAGTGTAGGTAGAGTATGTGCTTATTAACATTTGTGTTGGCATGTTGTTCAGGATAAGGACGCTAAGGATATTCTCGCTGTATTGAAAGTTGAGAAAATTGAAAAGGTAATTATTATTTAGTTTATAGTTTTTTAGAATAGCATCAACTAATCTTTATTGTTTCCAGTGAATAGTGCATCTAAAATAACACAAAAGGATGAATATAATAAATTTTTTGCGTTTTCTTGTGCAAAATGATAAAGATTGCACGTTTCGACAGAGTTTTTTTGCAGTAGGTGCTAGCATGCCACCCCCGACAAAACGAGAACAATCGAGAAGACTGTGCCTCTGTCTTTGTTTCTTTACGCATGCCAAAATTATTTACGCATGCCAAAATGAGTGCGCATTACTGTTTCCTCGCTTTGTCGTGCATAGCATGCTAGCCCTATGTTTGAGAAGACGGAGAATGTCCTTTGAAATATTAGCACAGATTATTTAATAGATATTAGTTTATATTTTCATATTTTTTTTAAATGTGTTCATTATGCTACTCGTATTTCTAACAAACTTTCCATGAGTGGTGGTTAGTAACACATGATCGTATCTGTATTTGTCTATGTCTTCCTTTTTCTAGCTTTTAATATTAGGCCGGTCATATCTTACACAAAAAATCGCTAAAATAACAAACTAACGTCTAGTTCTGATTTTTTAATATGTTGTTAGGACCACTACCAGTAGCGTATATCCAAGTTTGCAGCTTCGTAAGACCTGTGCTAACTTTGCAGCACTCGAAAAACCATCCCGTTTTTTGGTTTTTTGCTTACATCTCGAAGTCTATAAGTCGTATAGAAAAGGTTTCTAGGTACAAATTAAACCTGATAAAATTTCCTACAAAACAAGTAGTACATTTTTGTATCATATGACTTATCCTTTGATAACTACAGGGCCAAGAAAGAAATAGCATATTAAAAATTAGGAAATTAGTATGGCAACCCTCATGAAAGTTGAAGATAAAAAGAAATTGATTTCATATTCTTAATCAGCGACCCCGAAAATCCCCGGATACAAATTTGCAGCTGATTCGGTGAACCTTTAACAGCTGTTTTGGCGTTTTAAATTTCCATGGCAGCCATCTTGGATTTCGCAATTTTTGATTTTTTTTACCGACATCCAAATCTGACCAAGGTCTTCTATACATTTCTTTAAGATCCATAGCCTTATCTTTCATAGTTTCCGCGGGCTGGTGACCTCATCCATCAGGAGTCAACAATCTGAGGAAGTCAAAAAATTCCTTTTATCACCAGGGCATCCTTATTATGATCTCCGAAATTATTTTTCTATGCGTTGGTTGGGGGGAACTCGGCGAACAATTATCCGGGTATCTATCTACTTATCTATGCAAAGTTGGGATCGACCAGATACCTTCTATTGATCTGCGGGTTTCCCCTACGGTACAAGGATGACATTTAGGCATCATCATATGGATGCTCTGGTGATATAGGGAAAACTTTGACTTCTTCGGAAGATCAACTCCTGACGGATGATATCAACGGCCCGTAGAAACTACGACAGATAGGGTTGTGGATCTTGAACAAATGTATAGAGGACCTTGGTCAGATTTGGTTGGCGGTAAAAAAAATCCAAAATTGCAAAATCCAAGATGTCTGCCATGGAAATTTCAAACGCGAAAGCAGCTTTTAAAGGTTCACCGAATCAGCAGAAAATTTGTATCCGTGGATTTTCGGAGTCGCTGATTAAGAATATGAAATTATTTTCTTTTTATCTTCAACTTTCATGAAGGTTGCCATACTAATTTCATAATTTTTAAAATGCTATTGCTTTCTTGGCCCTGTAGCTCTCAAAGGATAAGTTCTATGAGACAAGTTACATACTACTGGTTTTGTAGGAAATTTTATCAGGTTTAATTTGTACCTAGAAACCTTTTCTATACGACTTATAGACTTCGAGATGTAAGCAAAAAACCAAAAAACGGGATGGTTTTTCGAGTGCTGCAAAGTTAGCACAGGTCTTACGAAGCTGCAAACTTGGATATACGCTACTGGTAGAGGTCCTAACAACATATTAAAAAATCAGAACTAGACGTTAGTTTGCGATTTTAATGTTCGATATGATGGGCCTATATAAAAAACAACTAGATATATTTTTTCAGGCCGGTAAGTGAACAATAATTTGAATTTCTTCCCATTTATATCACTTTTAACAACACCGAAATTATAAGTAACTTTGTCTGATAATTTAGGTAGGTACTTACTCATTTTACACAATATAGTCAAAAACCAGGCCAGTATTTCACGTCTAAGGAGAAAGATACCAAAATTGATCAAAATTTACAGGACGGCGAAACCCACCTGAAGTTCGAACTGCATCCTCTAGGAGAGGACGAAGAGCTGACAGATGCCGCTAAACAAACTCAGCTGATTGATAGACCACCAGTCATCACCGACGACTCGCCTACCAGAGCGTTCCTTAACGGAGAGAATTGTTTGAACGGGGTAAGTTAATTTAATTATCGATCGGGGAGATGATACCAGTACAAGGAATAGACAGGCCCAGGAGATAATTGTTAATTTAACTATCTGGGAGAGTTCAATGTGATATCAGTACAAGTAATAGACAGACCCTTATCGTCACCGACGCCTTCACGCCGATGATGATGCCTTATACATAAATCGCACGCTTAATAATATAGAGAAATAACTTTAAAATTGGGAATGGGTAATTGCTATATTTTTGTGTTATTTCTCTTTATTATTAAGCGTGCGAAATATTGATGACCTTCTTTTTTCGGTGAAACGTGGAAGTTCTGAGTTTTCAGAATATCTCTCTCGTGAGAATAATAGTCGTGAGTGCTTATTTTGGTTAAAATAATCTAAATATTTCGTATCAGGGAGCCGGTTGGTGGAAATACGAGTTCTGCTATGGCAGACACGTGGAGCAGTACCACATAGACCGCACGGGGGAGAAGACCACCCTTCTCCTGGGGAAGTTTGATGAAGCCGCCCATCTCGAGTGGATCAGAGAAAATAAGGGCAAAGCGCCTAAGCCTTTAGGTGAGATTCTTTCGTTCTTGTTGTTATGACGATCTTCGTACGATAATTACCTGCCTGCCAAATCTGAGTGTAGGGACTCGTGCGCAACGCTTTTCCCCGTACCGGCGACACACCAGTACGCTCCATTTTTCCTAGTAGACGCGTATTCAACCGAACGTTCGGCGCCGTACGTTCTGCAGATATATCGTAACACTTAGCCATTCCATTTGAAGACTATAAAGATTAAATTGATCTTACGTATTTATGTGTGTTATTAAAAAGATAACCTGTTCGATGAGGGCAGCGAAGAACCGGTCTTTGTGTCGATTCTTCGTGGGAGTCCAGCAGTAGACGTGTATCGGCTGAGATGATGAAAATGATATCTGTTTTTCTGCAAAAGTCTGTTTTCTGACTTTGTATTCATGTCAAAAGACGAAACCGTGGCTGCTACTCCGTAACGGTATAGCTAAAAAAAAGTGTGATTTGTTATTCCTACAAATTCGTTCTCGCAATCCAAGGCACATGGAATCGTCTTATAAATGTGTCTGGTCCCTTATTTGACAGTTTGAATAAGTGGTGGCTTTTGTAAAATGCTGCGGTAACGGTTACTCGAATTAGCTGCTATTGAGTGGTCACGTGACGCGTGTCGCTCGTCGGTTGCCCCCTCCCCGGCCTACAACAGTGGTGGCTCAGGATATTGTTCTTTTATAAGAACAACCCTTGAAGTCACAAAAATATCGATATAACCGTACAACGTCTAGCACTTTTGCTACAAAAACTCGACATTGGCAAAATCATCAATAACCAAGATGGCAGCCATATTTAAAACATAGAATAGAATAGAAACCGTTGAACTCGATGTCATGTATAGTTTCTCCTATTTCCAGATCAACGCACATCAATCTCGCACTTCTACTCAGGCGGTGACGTCTGCGACAAAACGGGCAAGCCTCGACAAACAGAAGTCAAACTGAAATGCCTTGAGAACTCGTCCAGCCCAGCGCAGGTATCTCTCTATCTACTAGAACCTAGAACGTGTCACTACATACTAGGTGTCGAATCACCACTCATATGTGACCTGCTGCCTTTAGCAGACGAACATGGTCTTATAAAACAAGCTAAACCTTTGTTATTGAGGCAACATGCCGTTGAGGAAAAGGATGAATTTGAAAGTGAGGGCAAACAGAAAGAAGTACCAAAGTTTGGAAATGATTAGGTTTAATAAAGTGGTGTTGTGTATTATTTGGTTTGATTTTATAGCCTTTAGCGTTATCAATATCTCTTACATTGATAAGTGATGACCTGGTTTAGTTTACTAAAAACAAATTCTAAAAATAAGCCGATTCTACATTTCTTGAAAGATTTCGGGCCCCTAGACAAAGTATCTTTCGATTAGCGTTAACGACAGTAGAAAACCTAAAATTGTATGGACTTGACGTATGGTGACGAAAGCAAACGTCAAAATGTTTCGATCGCCAATGTCAAATCCATACATTCTGTCATTTTCTACTAGCGTCTACGCCAATAGAATGTTACTTTGTCTAGGGCCCCTGGATAACTATCGCCTAGTTGACTTAAAAATATTTTAGTAAGGTCAGTAGTATTCGATTAATCTAACCTACTTGAGCTAAAAATTTATATAGACCCCTCTATCAAGTTTCTCTGAAGCTGACTGTACAATCGGTAGATCAATGTCTGCATTATGAATGATTTAAACTTTTAAATGAGATCGCAAAGACATACTCGCATCGTTCTAGGTCTTGGAACGATACGAGTCTAGAATCTAGGACATGAGGTCCCGCTGAGTGTAGGCACATCGTACTATGCCATTAATCAATAATAATGTGTTGCCCTCAACGAAAGAGCAGTGGCCAGAAACGTGCGGCGCGGCGCGCACTTGACATTTGAAACAGCCGAGTCGTCATACTGTCACGTCAATTGGAATTATATCTCATGTCAATGTAGATAAAGTTCAAATTTTCTTAGATTCTTTATTGTACACAAAACTACATAGTTATGAAAAATTACAATAAATCATGATGTACAAAGGCGAGCTTGGACTCGACGCATAATGACCTAATTTGTCAGCGCGAATTGACTAGCTTAACTCAAAAAGAGTAATTTTCATGTTCCAATGATCCAATATTCTATATATTTTTTCGAAGTGCTTGTCGCCTCGTGTCGCGCCGCTGCCCCTTATATGTGAGTTTAGAGAAAAACAGGGTAACCGGATGAAAACAAAAACAACATTTTTAACTTGACATTTATTTACATTCATATCAACAAAACGGGTGTTGTATAAAACAGTTCTTTTATATTAATTTTTATACCAATTGTATATCTACCAACTCAAGTGCCTCGAAATTGTGTAAAAATAAATTTGCGCCTGCATAGGATATGATGGCTTGGTAATCTTCCGTGACTCTATCCCATCTTCAAAGTATGACAACATTTTTTGTTTGTTTATCAAGGTCAAAAAAAGAAAATTTAAAAATCTCCACAAAATAAATCGTTCACAATTAGTGTCCATCACACAAGTGAGTGCATCTTTCATTCAATCCGTAAATATAAGGAGATGTGTACTCCTTTCTATAATTAAGATAATTTCGTCTAAAAAGAAAGTTGGAAAAATTGTGATAGTTAAAAAAATTTCAAGCCGCGGTCCAGGAAATAACACGTCCATTTTACAAAGATTTTATAAACAAATTAATTTATTCCATGTCTTTTTAACGCTCTTTTGTTAATTAGATTTACCAATTTTAGTAAGCTCTAATAAAAATGTAGCAAATTTCTATTTCAAGGGCAGTAAGAGCGGATTTAGTTTGACAATTTTCAAGCGAAGTTTTCCAAATATAGTTACATTCTCACCAGCTATAGACCACAAAGGGTATTTTTTACAACAACAATGAGGTTATCCCGTTTAAGATAAGTTACCTAGAAAAGGTAGGTAAAAAATTTTCTTTTGACTTTTATCTATAATCAATCACACCTATATAAACAGGTTAGGGACCAAGAACTGTGCACATAGTCTTAGCTTCGATCAAATTTTCTCCCAAATGAATGTAAAAATTTAAATCATCGATCGACTTATTACGAAAAATGTAAAGCACTCTCTACACCTTCCGATTGCATCTTATTCTGTTTTAGTTACATTGCTACATCGATATCTGTCACAAGAGGGAAAACTAAATGAAGCAATCCAGCTCAAATCGGAAACGATTTGCAGGATAGTGTGTAGCATCTTTAAAAAGTTCATACATTATAATAACAATCGAAAATGAATCGAATCTGAAGAACGACGACAACAATTCTCAGTTCCCTTTCGCATGGTCGTGTCTAGGATTATGGCCTCATTACTAGTTAGTCAAATAACCTATAATTCAGAATGTCAAATGGTTCAACAATACATCCCCTTTTATATAATAATTTATTTATATCTTAACAAGAAAAAAAAGACCAAAGGAATATTTGGAGGTCCTATCAAGAACTTACTAAAGGAATCACAAATACATTTACTGAATTACATTAAACAGGGCGGTTACACACAGTACATTTAGTAGGAATTTATGTTACAGTTAACGGGACCAGCATATAAATAGTATCATTATTCTGTAGCACACAAAATGAAGCAGAATGTGTGTAGCCACCCTTAACACTTAAGAGGGGAACTTATTCAGTCTACATATTGTCTTAAGACATCGAAACGTGACGTAAATTAAACTAAATAACCCATTTCAGTAACATTTTTCTTTAAATACAATAATACTCAACTAAATTTAAGTTATCATTACAATGATGGTCTCTACATCAGTTCTTTTTGAAGAAACGGAAATAAGTTCTTATATGTCATTTAAAACTACTACTTGTTATAATTAACTTGGGACCTGTTAAAACATGCGATCTCTTTCGCTCAATTGCACTTGCAGGTGAAAAGAAGGGGATAACCTGCCTCAACAGATGCCTAGTTGATCATTAAGTTCAAAACTTAAGATTGGTCGTAGTTTTAGATTTTACCTGAAAATTAATCGCATTGGCACTAGTAATAGAAAACAAAACATAGCCTTAAAAATTCAAGATAAAAATACAACGTTTTTAAAGCGTAGCTATAGAAAACAAAATGTAGCCTTTATTTGTTAGCCTAATTTAAAGTGAAAAATAGATTTTTGCCTAATTGTTATTGTTTAAGCGATTAAGTTCGTGCTTAAAGTTCGCAAATTTCTTACTTATTGAGCGATTTTTTTCACAATTATACATACCTAGAGCGACAAATGTTTCTGTTCGGGTGGCCAATTTGGAACGCTTTCGTTTTTTTAATCTGTTGGTTAATGCGTGCTGTATTTGAACATAAGTTACGATGTTAAAGACACCGTATCAGTGCTCCGACACTTAAGTTTGCCATACGTGCCTAAGGCGCCGCGTATCGCAGACGATACAGGCTGTTCCGCATTGACATGAGGTGCCTTTTATTTCGTCGTTCTTCGGGCTTCAGCCCAAGGTTCGAAATTCGATTTCTGTTACAAAGGATAGAATAATCTGTGACCGTATTCCGAAAAAAATGTCATGCGCGCTCATTTTGGCATGAGCAAGGTAACAAAGACGGATAGATCTCGCTCTTCCTTATTTTGTCAGCCGTGTGCTTAGCCCACAGAAAATAAAAGTATGCCGCGCTAGAAATTTGTGTTACGAAAAGTACTAATTCAATAAACAAATGTAATACTTACAGTTTCTAATAAAAGTAAGTAGCGGTTAAGTAGTGAAAGTCAAAAAAGTGCCAGTGAATATTTAGAAAGAAATAGTGAAGTTAAATAACATAATTTTTAAGTAATGAATGAATACTAAACTTACTTACGAAAATAGTCTATCATTTAAATACTTAAATCTAACAAAAAAATTTTGACTAAAGGGCCAGTGTTCGATGTGTTACAATTAAGTTACAAATTGATAGTTATAAATTAAACACTAATGCCTTTACAGAGAAAACGTATTTATTAAGTGACTAGCTATATTTAGATAAGATCAATGATGTATTACATGCTTCAGATGATATTTTAATCCAAGGAGTGATCAGGGATCTTCTAAATAAAGCATACTGAGAAATATATATCTAGGTATTAATGACTTCAACATACGTAATTAATGAGCGAAGATATGATACAAATTAAAAGCGAGATAAAAGGAGAATAGCTGGCGAGCGGTATTTGAACCAACTGCCCAATTCACAACCGGACTTGTTTATCTATTGGAGTTTTAATTAATCTATTTCGGGCGAAGTGCCATCTACTAGTCATTGCTACCCACCATTTTGTTGATTTAAAAAAATATCTTTACGCCAAATTCTCATATCGATTTATAACCAATCACTCAATAAAAACGTCTAATTTGTAAAGGTACATATACAGTAAACAAGCACAACGTAGTACATTATTTATTATTAATAACGAAAATAGTACAGACATCTCAATATGTGAACGCTCGCAAATAAGATATAATTCCATTTTTAATTAACGATAATCGACCAACACCAGCCGACGCCGAAAAGTCGATTATCATAATGAAAATTACTGCAGTATTCAATGTTTAATCAAAAAGCGTGAATTGACATTATATGCTCGCTACATAAAATTATTTAGTGGGCATATTTTTACATGAAATTATTCTTACTACAAATATAAAACTGACGACGTAGTTTTCCAATTTTCGTATTAATATTTGAGATATCTGTTAACTATTCATAGGCTTTCGACGAAAGTCCCGAATAAGAAATCATTACAAAGTTAAGTACAATATTGACAACAAGGTAAACAATAAATACACTGATCACTTTGAGATCATTTCTTGTTAATCTAACACCTTAATAATTTTAACAAAGAAAAAAACTAAGGACTGCGTAACTGACAATGGCCACATTCATGATTATTTTTATAAAATGGTAACACAGATAAAGTAACAAAATAATAATTAAAAGTTGTTCTATTGAACGTAACGGTAAATAAAATTAATCTATAAGCAATACTTATCGGTACCTGATGGTAAACTTTGGATGACAAAAAAGACGTTTTGGTTGTCCTTTGTTATTTAAACAATTTGCTTTAATGAAAACTTTAGTAACAAACATAATTATCCAGTACCAGCTCTTTGGCTTTCGCAAAGTGTTTCGGTTCCTAAAAGCATTCAACTTAGCTTAAAAAGTGACTAAACTTATAATGTAAAAAAGAATATTTATCATAGTAATAAACGATTTGGGGAATACTTTGGAAACGATAAATCCTTTGACACAAACCTTAACCTTATACTTATTAGATAACAACTGTGCACGTGGACTCGCGTTTTAGAACGAACCTTAAGGACTATTCAGTTCGTGTGCACCGAATACATCACAACAAACGTTCTGAAACTTACAACCTCTTTGCATAGTTTTTTCTTACTTTTTTTTTATTAATTCACTAGGAACGAGTTCTGGAATATTCTAGTACGGTCTCGATAGTTCTTTTGAACGTTTCAGTTGAACTTTGAGTCTCTTTGTACCTATCTGGAATCCGTTCATAGCTTGAATGGCTGCCTGCGCGGAGGCTGCGTTGTCGTACGATACGAAACCGAAGCACTTAGAAAGGTTCGTTTGTTTATCTATGAACACTTTGGCCGATATCACGTGGCCGAAGGGCAGGAACGTAGACGCCAGGTCTGTGTCGGTGAACTCCTGTGGCAGGTGGTAGATGAACAGGTTACCGCCTTCTGGGCCTGCGTGAATATAAATGTTTTGAATCAGTATACTATCACAGTAATCCAAAACACATTTATTGCTACTGCGAACACCAAAAACAGAACGTCTTAGTATTTACTGCGAAAACTAGTTTCCTGATTTTTTGTTAAATAGATATTTTGATATATCGACCGACATGGAATTTTTTTCTATCGTCTGGTAGGATTTCGCATAAAGTACTGCTGGTTTTCTCAGTAAAGCCTATGAATTTCTTAGTTATTTACATGATCAGATGCCACGGTAAATTGAACCTCAAAATCATTAGTTCTCACTATAGGTAATTAATTATTGTCGTCTTATTATGGGTGTCCGCAATTTATATAAATAGAAATGCTGTCATTCGTATTGTTCTTGATGGACAGTTTTATAAAACCCTGCGCAAACTACAGAATATTCTGTCTTAAGCGTGACCCGTACTACTGACATGGCTCCAGAGAATAAAAGGGAAGTAGATGTCACTAGCTGCCATCAATACATGCCCTGACCTTGGAGCTATCTATCGTGCTGCTAGTATAATTTGCTTCCTTAGAAGTATAGAGAATATAAGTCCAAATTTCGCTATGATCATATTTTTGTGCGAATTCTTTAAAAGTGTGATGTTTCATTCCGTATTGGCATAAGATAGGTACTAGTCATGGTTGTAAGTGGCACGCTTAATTTCAAACGATTTTACGAACAACAATTCGTGATATCGCTTGAAATCTATAACATTAGCATGAGGCACCTAACTCTGCGTCAAAGATTGCCTCACTCTAACGCCAAGACAGTTTCACCTGTGGGTAAACTGCGCAGGGTCCAACTGTCCAAGAACCTACCTTCGACCTGCTTACCAGCAGCGGCTGCCGCGGCCGAGCCTAGCACAGATCCGAGCGGGGCGGCGGCGTATGCCTGCCCAAACTGCGCCGCGTACGCTGAACCCAACGGCTCTGCTGTGGACCCTGGAATCGTAAGAATGCGCTTTAGTTAACGTTGTAGTGTTTTGAACTTTATGAAGCTGTGTTTAGATGAGCTCAATTATTAGGCGAGTTAGATACATAAAAATATGTTCGGATTTCAGGCCCCACGTTGGGTGCCAAGATTTAGAAGGAAAGAGAACAAACGGATTGGAATTTAAGTTGGTCAAGTTGACAGTCTATAATCTTTAAATTGAAATAGGACATTATAAGCTGGCATTCGATATAGAGTAATCATATTTTCAATGGAATCGAAAAACAAGGTATGGCCCCATGTTGGGCGCCAGTATTTTTGTAGCGAAATTTTTTCGAGAAAGTATTAATACTTAAAATTGAGCGAGATAAAAAACGTAAGGGATAGTTTATTCCTATTGAATTTACAATAGGTACCTCTACCTACATTTAATCTTATTATTTTTATGGATTCAATTAAATATTATTACAAGTATTAAGACTTTGTACAAAACAACACTATTTTCAGATATAAAACCAAAGTTATGACTGCACTTAACCTTTAAGTAATAATAAAGCTACCTTCGTATCACATTGTAAAATCACGAGTCTCGTAAAACAACATATAAATTTTAGTTTTTAGCACTTTCATGCAAAAACAATAAACATAGTGTTAATAATAGACAACGACACTTGTCGCAATTATTTACTTACAATGGCATTCAAAGAAATTAGTAAAAGTTGCAAAAAAACTCCTTGCAAAAGAATATTATTCAGTCAGAAAAATTAAATTATTGCGACAATCTTTAAACAAACCAAAGAGTAGGTATGTATTATGTACACATAGTCAGAACAGAAGCCGATGTAAAACAGTTTATACCTAGCCACAAAACATTCCATTTCATTTGAGTCAAATGGCTGCATATCAGTTATTTTTGCGAAACAATTTATGTAGAGAACATTCCTTTCGCAATCTATCGGGTATGCAAATATTTTACTCACGTATCTAGTTTGTTTTCTTTTTCATTTCCCGTCTTTTTTTTTGCAAATGTTCAGTTAATTTAGATTTCATATCCGGCTTATCATTTGGGACTGATATGTAACCACCCTTTACAAACATTTTTAAACAAACAAGCATTCTGAGATCCTACAAAACCAAATATGTTTACAAATTCGTTTTTCGTTTTTCGTAAATGTAAAAACAAACAACCAAATAAAATGTAATATCTTTTGTTATGGTACCTATTATTACAGAGTACTTTTATAATACTTATAATAAAATGGCGTCATTCTGCCGGTTATAAATGATTAAAAATCCTATGCAAGCATCACTAGGCAAATTAAACCAAGCCAACCTCTGATTCATGTGGAAATGAGACAGTTACGCCTTGAAGGAGTAAATTAACAATAGTCCATTTCGAAATGGTAATATTTTCATATATATTGATTGGTTGAATAACATTGACAACTGAACAACAATATTGACAACTGAAAATCACAAAGGATGATTTTGGTCGTCACTAATCAATAATGAAGTTGTTTGTTTGAATGGCGTTGTTTCTAGGAAAGTAATTTCTCGTAGGTAGGTTCTTAGATTCTTTATACCTGCCATAATATTATTATTTTGCGTTAAAGAAGTGGCGTATCTGTTTCATTCATAACATAGATCAAGGAAGCCAACAGAGAGTCATTCCATGTAAAACACACATTTTCGATTCCAATGCGTTTTTACCTGTGATGTTAGTCTTCCCGAGAAGACCTGAAGTGTGAAAAATTTTCATCGTTAATTAACTTTTTTAACGTACTTAAGTCCAACCTGAAATAGGAAAGTTTTGCCGACAAAAAGATCATTATAGTTTTTTCTTTTAAACTTATGTAGTGGATGTGCTACATCCCAATTAGGAATTTGGACAGGTCCTGCAATTAGAGCGGGATTTATTGAGCTTAATGGAGGGGGGACTCGAGGACGAATTCGGGGTAAAGAACGGTGGAAAGGCTGAAAGAAATGACAATTAACGTAGTACGCTGGAACTTTTTATGCCTGCGATTTCGTTCGGTCTACTTTATTTTAATAATTGTCTTTTGTGAATAGGCAGTGAAATTCTTTTTGCACAAAAGCTCTTACTAATAAGTAGACTTGTGAGAGATTAAAACTGCCTTTTTGAATTACGAGTTTTCATAGTATTTAAGCGAAGTGTAGGTAGAAATACTTACACAACTGTGGAGCGGCGGACTGCGGGGCAGCGGCCTGCGCCATCGGAGCCGCCTGCGTCACCACGGGCTGCGTCATCGCCGCAAGCGCAGCCAGGTTCTGTACCGACACCGGCGCGAGCAACCCTCCAAGTTGATCCGCCGCTCCTCCCCCCATTCCTCCGACACCGCCGCTCAGGCCTGCGCCATTGAAAGCGATATCCTGATAGTTAACACCTGACAAAGGATAGTTTTAAATTAAAATAAAATAACGGGTGAAAATCATAAAGGTAGGATTTTGGGATTGGGTCGTTGAGAGGTAGAACAGAAAATACGTAACAAATTGTTTAAAAGGAACGTCTGACAACGTTGACGATAGTGGCAAATATACAGTTGGACATCTTCCTTTGCAGTCGCACAGAAAAGTGATAAAAATATAAATGACACTCGCAACCAAAAGAGAAAAAGCGCGAATAGTTCCTTTTCACATTGTGTGTTGCACCTAGCATAAGACGACATTTTAAAATGCGAATTAACCCTAGGAAACACAGCCCAAATATGGTACAAAACCATTCGGTAACACGTATTAACGTCTATGTATCCTGTAGAAGTAGACTCGACTAATGAGGGCCTACCACGAGTTTTCCCTGTACTTTACTGTAGGTACGTCGCCAATTCGTATGACAGAAATTAGTTCTCAACGTAACCACTAGGAGCGCTATACGAAATTCTATACAAAATTGGTAACGTAACTACAGTAGTAAAGTACGTACGGTGAAAACTCATGGTATAGACCTACAGGATACATGAACGTATGTAGAGTAGACGGGTTTATGGTATACACAGCCGTATGTAAGGCAATGACAATTGACATACAAAAAATAGTGCTAATTAATATATCCTCATTAAATCACAATTGTTTGGTACCTACCTAAATGAAGCTATGACTAAATAAGCAGTCAGTCCGACATGACTCGTTTTGGCGAGCTCTGCGCGATAACCATAATTGTTTTGCCCGCGTACCTACTCCGTGTTATAATAACCTCCTCCCAGCTCTATATTTTGCTTGAATTCCAGCAATAACTTGGTACGCTTCGTACTCTAACAAAATATTATGGTACGAGTCTACGTAGCCGCATTGCGTTGCAGTCGGTATATAAAATGAAATGGTTTAAAGTTAAATAAAAATACAGCCCATACACGTAACTGGCTTCAGCTGGCAATGGCGGAACTTGAGGCAAAATTCTTACCTACAGTTCTTAAAACGACTGTTTCTTCTATTTAATATTTTCATAGTGGCGTGAACGAAACAAAATAGTGGTCCAGATTTTGTATACCCTGAATTAAGGTAAGATACTAAGCTCTGTTAGAAGTCGAGGTAAGATATTACGTGGGTAGGTAGCAGTAGGTAGGTACCTAATAATACTTATTCCATTACTCGCACATTTTCTAAAAATACCTAACGTTTTTTCTCCATAGTTACGAACCCAATAAGTAGGATATTTTTTCTTCGAACCACAATATTTCCTAGAATCCTACGTACCTACATATGCTCACGCCTATGCCCCACTAGCGTAGGTAGCTAGGTAGAGACAATACATCGCCACATACGATTCTTACACATCCTATAATATCCTCTAGCAAACAAAATATAAGTACCTTTGAATTCGATTTGCCTCGCACAAAGACATTGAAAATAATATGATTTTTTTACTCTGATTTTATCGCCAATATTCAAAACGTCACATCTATTATAATTAGGTCGCTATTCTTGGTAAGTAGGTACTGAATGTCAATATTATATTGAAAAATCTGTCAGAAGACTGACGAATAGGCTCGGCGCAAACCAGCCACCGGCAAAGTATTTGACGCACTTTTTCATACATTTTGTAGGATCTCGTACAGCAGTGTCCGGGACCACGACAGCCACCGGTGGCTCGTTTGCGCCGGGCCTCATCAAAGCGATTACAACAACAGTGTCCAATTCTACTCTAAACAACGAATGAAAGAAACAGTTGATTTCGTACAAGCAATACCTTGCAGTAACGTGGACCCCTGGCCTTGCAGCAGCTGCTGTTGCAGCCCAACAGCTTGCAACTGCTGGAGCAACTGCAGCTGGGTCGCAGGCGACAGCGCCGCTTCCGAGGCGAGGTACGCGGCGGGAGCGACGGGGGCCGTCAAGCCCCATAGACTAGCTTGCATGGCTTGAAGCTTCTTCTGCTCCTTTTCCTTTTGCGTATCAGCGAATTTGACTACTAGAGGCGCTGAGCAGCCTTCCATTGTTTGACTATGATGTAGTGCCTGGAATTTTTGGAATGAAATAGTAGGCAAAAATCTTCTAAAGGGGAACACACTAACGAGTATAATTACTAGCAAAGATTTCAAAACTTCGGTATGGCAGTTTGTTAAGTTGAAACTGTAATCCGCGGTTATATCAGGAATACCTACTTATTTTTAATGTCTACGAACCTGTTCTTTCTTGGTATAATAATACTAAATATAGGTACTTAGTTATTACTATTATGTACGTACAGCAGATAGATACCTATCTTTCCTAGTTTCCTGTCTGTCTGTTTCAATTAATCATTGATCTCTAATTAGATAAGATCAAAGTAAGCGGTTGTATTCTCTCGGTCTTAAAGATAGGTACTTAGGAAGTTTTAAGGGATAATATAACTGCTCTGCTATACGTAGGATAGACAAAAAAAAATCTTTGTCCGGATGTATGGTTTGAAGCATTATTTAATCGAAATATATAGGTATAGATATTCAAAACGTTACGATCTTCAATCACTCTCACTATACCTAATGTTAATTTAAAGTATCCAGCCGCATTTGTCTGTCGTCCTATCTGTGTAGGTAGGCTAATGCTAATCTCGACTGAATGCTATTTTCTACGGGCATTATAGTCCCACCACTCACTTTCAGCCACTATAACTTATGTAAACCAGAATCAACAGCTGTGACTCACAACACTGGACAATGAAGTCCAGCGAACCCGGAGGATAGGGCGTTCTTCGAGTGGAACACGGCGCACTCCTCGATGGCGCCGCCGTGCCCAGCGAACAGTGAGCGTACGCAATCAGTATCAGCACATACCTTGATAGCAGCAATAGCAGCCTGCTTCGACACGAAGGTAACGAACGCGCACCCCTTGCTCTGGCCCTGCGCGTCCCTCAACACGGTGCACTCCTCGATGGCGCCGTGCCCAGCGAACAGTGACCTTACGTCGTTCTCCGACAGCTTCTTGTTCAGCATACCCACGAACAGTTTGCGTTCTGTTGACAAAGACATACATTTTAGATTAGTGCTATTTTAGTTCTGTGGACCGGTGGGATATGCCTCGAAACAAAGCAGATGGCCTTCGCAAGTTAGGAAGAGTTTGTCCAGCTATGGGGAGGTGCAAAAAATGCACATAATGGTACATTACGATGCGTGTGACGTAAGCTGTCCATGATTGCACAGTTTGAAGTTAGCGCCCGAGCCCAGGAGGGTGCTTAGCGACGTGCATTCGTAGACGTTCATTCACGAGTATTGTATATTATTTTATAGTTCGTGTGACCTAAACCCGCTATATTTTTAATGTACAGAAAGGAACTAAAATATTTTTAATATACTTATATTAAAACTAAAGGATAATATTAATAATTAGCCCCACCCCACACAGGTATTATTATATCCGGATAGTTATTGATTTTGATTATATCTTTAACTGAATGTCTCATCAAGAACAATGTACTTATCGACTAATTAGAAGCAGAGAGTAACTAAGGAAACCAACTTCCTTAGTTACCACAGTTTGCTTTTAAGACAAACCTTAACTATAATAGGATATCGGATATCCTGTAAGGCTGAGAGATGTAGGCGTTGTTTAAAATACTTCCTACAAACTCAATAACTTGTAGGTTTTAAAATTAGAGATGTATTCGAAAAAAAAATCACATTGACTGCATTATTTGTTTTTCACATTGGTAATTATTAAATAACACAATTTTTTTTGTACATAGGTACACCTACCACCAAGTACGTTTTTGGAAAAGAAAAGTGAAATTTATAGGTGGAGATTTGTAATTAGCGTACAGTTATATAAGGGTGTGTTTATTCTATAATCAAAGCTGTAAATCTTCCTAAGAATAATAAAATAAAAAGAATACCTACGAATAAAACATGACCTATCTCTGTATTGGACAACCCTGCCTAATACCAGAGACGTATCTCTATCAAGTATTCAGGAAAGCGCATCGCATATTTGCTTAGGACATAACACCCAGAGACGAGTGCATTGTACACTCGAAACATCGGTGTCAGAAATCCGCACATGTGATCCTGAAATATGTAGTCCGCGATCCCTGGCTCAGTGGGGGTTAAGTGCGAATTTACGACTTCCAGTCCGCCACAGACTATAAAGCATTTTTCCTCCCATGCATACGAATTCCGATGCCTTTTGAAGCTTTTAAATTTTAAAATTCGCGCATAAAATATGGGTCGCGAAGCAAGAAAGTGACTTAAAACATCCGAGAGAATATTCCCAGAAATTCGGCGCTCAAGCGAAACACAATGCAATGCGGAGTTTACGCGTAAAATTCAACATTCGCCGGTTTCAATCCCCAGCGGGGGAGAGGCGCGGCGAAATTGAAAAGGTACGAGAAACGAGCCCGTCTGTTACAAATATTTCATGCCCACAAAATCAGCACGCTCTCGCGGAGATTAGCATGAAAATGGCGCGAGAAAACGAGCCGGGATCTCGTGAAAAACTCACTCGCGCCCGTACACAGCGCAGATTCTCTAATTTCCACTCCGCTTTGTGCATCGGATGAATGTTTAAACTCGCGATCAACACACGTGGAAACGTGGAACACCTCATGCGGGCGGAACGAGCGTTCCTCGAATAATCGTCCACATACACATTCTCGTTTAAGCTTTTTACCTCAACCGAGACAAAATCGTGATAGTGTGTCAGAAACACGTGTCCCAGTTATAGTTACATAAGACAATCACGCGAGAATCGTGTTTCATGCTCCAGCGTAGTCACGAGTTCAACAAGGTTGTTAATGATACAAAAGTGAAGAAAAACGGGTACATTCGTCAACAAGTAGTTAGATAGGTAAACTCGTCAGACAGCCGTAGACCAAGGCAACTACTAATTAGAATATTCAAAGCGAACCCTCTTGAACACGGAGCGTAATCAGTTTTAAATGCAGGAGTAATTGTGTACTTAGCACAAATAACGCTTTAAAATGTTAATGCTTTAAGTGCGCCATCGGGCCCGTAACGGCATCGTTCGTTAAACAATTTACATAACCTTCTGACTGAGAACCGGGAGAGGGGGGAGAGGGCACTTGTACCACAATATAAGAAGGAATAATATACAGTATAATCAGGGAACAAAGGTTTTGCGAGTGTTTGTACTGCTCCCATCGCAACACTAGCAAAGTCACGTAGCGAAATCATCAAATTCAGGCTAGGACATTTGCTGAGAGTTGCCAATCTTGGCTGTATTCCCATTGAATACAGGCAAAACGCTTTGTTCAACACAGCCAAACACTTTGTAGGAATCTTCAGTCTCTGTGTAGAAAACAACGAAGCTTGCTTTAGTGTGCGTGTAATTTTGACGAAGCGACACCAGTTACCGTCGCATTCTTACAAATGTACGTACTTGAGCTACTACATCTAAGTTATCGCCGGCATTTAAAATGGAGGACGTTTTAACAATTAACATAGAAGTTAATGAGTTTTCAAATGAGGTTTAAAAGGTTTTTAATGTGTGTCATAATGTTAGTTTATTACAGCATGTTTAAACTAGATTTCGGTAATGATCCAAGGTCGAGACTTTTGTCTTAAATTTCTCTGACGAAGGCTTTGTCTTCGTTTTGTTTGGCTTTATTTTTTTCTGGAAATACTTAGTCTTAGGAACACTGTATCTCTTCAAGGTTCATCCAGACGTCTCGATGAGGTGCTCTAGGTGCCAATTTGACGCCCCCACCAGCCAAAATTACTATCGGATCTTTTGCAAAATATATTTCGACCTCGTCTATCTCTTTACATTCTTTTTATTGTCACTTAGGTACCTATATAATTAAATCCATAGTTGTTGTGGCTATAATAATACATGATGGTATGTTAGTAATTATACACAAGTGTCTGAACAATGCGATGTGGTGCCAGATGACTTGAGATGACTCTGAATACTAAACAGGTATTGTTAGAGACAGGTCCGAGTAAAATGAAGGTGATAAACATTTGTAATTGTAAGTATAATGTTATTTTTTTGGAACAGTTCTTTGTCAAGGTTTATTCTTGTCAACAAAATCAACAAGTCTGACCAGCTTAAAGTTAACGAAATACCTAAATGTTCATTTACAAATCAAATTAAATATCGAAAAATTAAGTCTCGGACGGGACTTGAACCCGTACTCTACCAAACCGGGGAATTGCGTTATCCAATTTCGCTACCGAGCTTCGCTTCGCTATGACCCAGAGAACGAAATTTTCAATTTTGTCCCTCCCGAGACTAAATTTTTCAATCTTTAATTTGACGAAATAGCATAACATAGCTGTATCTTGTTTATAATCAATAATAGTGCTTGTTCATTTAGTATCCAATCTTTTCAGTCATGAATTGATAATTTCTTTTGATATTTTATAACGCTACTATACTGTCTCTAGCAATGCAAATCGCAGTCGTTCAAGATGGAATAGGTACTTACAAAAAATTCAATATATCAAATTCTATGGAGAATCAAACCAATTGATGCTCAAATTCAGGTGTTATTTAAAATCGGCGCATTCCTGGAATACCTAAATTTTATAGCGTAAGTGTCTGGCGATCAAAACATGACATTTTTACAATTTGAATGCAAAAAATCAGCACGGAGCAAAATTCTTAGAAGATCGATTTAATGCCTACGTAATGTCAGTGAGGATGGCTGCACCTAGCATTCAAGTTTCTAGGTAACCTAGGCTTTTCTCTCAATGTAAGTAGGTATACACAGTACGTCTGTGACATTAACTTTCTGCTAATGTTAGATTAGAAATGCTAATATCTAAGAAGATACTCGTATTGTTGACAGTGCCGTTTTCAATTTCCATTTAAGACACTCATCATGTTCATTTGCAAATGTTTGTCTGTTTGTTTATGTTAAGTCATACCTTAGTAGACTCTTAACATTGACACAATTCGGTAAGAAGGTAAATAACACCGTCTCGTTGGGTTTTCCTTTAGGCTCTGCTATTTAACCCTTGACCTCCATAGCTTTTTTCAGAGCTTAGCCTAATTTTCATTTTTTTACGACTACTAGATGACGCTTCCTACACGTGAGGTATCGAAAATAATCGTTCTCTATTTTAAAAAAGCAATTTTATTATTCTTCTCTTGCGTTTTCAGTGAAAAATCTGTTCTTGAAGAATAAAGGTAACAAAATAAATGTAAAAAGGTAAAGTAAGGTCAGTGAATGGAACTATCCCTCTTTTTGGACAAATCATCCATTACGGGACGTCATGCGCCGTTCGTCCTTCAACGTCAAAGTGCGTTTGCTTGTCCGATCCGAGACAATGTGTCGTTAAGCCAAAGTTATGTGAAATGTGACGTTAGCGTAATAGGGGTAGTCCATATACTGGGCGACGTCATCTGACACTTTTAGCGGGAAGGTTAGAGTACAAAAGTTAGGGTGATTTGTGGTTCGGAAAAGTGTCTGGAATATTTTTGTAAAAAGTCTTTGGCATCATACGCATACGCTCATTACTAACTTCCCCAAGGTTGTAGTTAGAGATATTCTGAAAACGCAGAACGCAGTCCATTCTGAAAAATCTTTGGGATCAGACTTAAAGCCAGTAGCAAAGTTCGTTCTACTGCGGGACAGCGCAACGGCTGTAAAGTAATTTAAACTGCTGCATACTTTTATTTTGGAGCAGCGAGACAGACAGCCCATAAATCCAGCTCCATGTTCATCTGTCATTCGGTGAGTGACAACGTTGACGTCACGATGAGCCCAGCCCGCGGCCACAAGCAATACTTTTCGATTTTTCATTTTAACGCTGGACATAACCGAAAATCCTAGCCCGAAAATGGGAATTCAAACAAAAATGCTCTGATTCTGAGGACAATCAATATCAATACCTAGGTATTTCATTCGCAATAGCTTTCTGATTTCATTCTGTCGTTTGTATTAAAATACAGCACACGCACGTACTTTTCGGAAGGCTAGGCAATACCGTTTCTCATAGAAAGTATTCGCCTGAACCTATGGCCCCTTAAATATATGATTGACATTTTCCCCTAGTATCCTTAATCCGTGATAATCTTTGTGCTTGAATTATAATAGATTGACGTCTCAACGTTCATAGACGTCAACTGGTTTATGATAGACCCTCAACTACTTAGCGCAAACAAATTAGTCAGTCAGGTGAGGTTGAAGGCAAAGACGTGGAAACAGAATGAGGTGCGAAGACGCTTGTAATGTCGAGACAACATGACATACTCACCCATATTAATATTAGCGATGTTTTGTTAGCAAGGTACAAGATTTTACGCTTTAGACTGCCTCTATGGCTATATACCGTGCCTATATTTATAAAATATAGGTAAGGTAGGTACATACTTAAGTAAGTATATAAGCACGCGTATTTCAATTTTATATGATTATCAATGATGTAATACAATACAATACCTCATTATTTGCATTGATCATATTAAGAATTTTTTGTTCAGTACCTCGATAGATATATACAGTGTGAAATCACTATCGAAAAGAATGTTCGAGTGAAATATGGGGAAACAAATTAGGTAGGTACCTACCTATACCTTACCTATACCGATAGATATGGTTGTAACTGTGCAAAAACATTTTCTAAATGTTTAACAGATGAAACAATAATTTTGTTAGTGTGATATCAATATCACAATATTACCTCAAGGTACTTACCTAATTTCAGGAAAATTCAATGCATAATGTAGTTAGAGGTAAAGCCCAAAAATTATGAATAACCTACCTAATAATTTTTTCCGTCTCATTGTCATTCCCTTCAATGCGCTTTCTCCTATTACCTACTAATTTATTTGAGCAAGATCATTTCATGAGATTGAAGCAAGTAGGTAACTTTCATCGTTATTAAGGTGACTGGGGGGGGGGGGGGGGGGTTCCCTATTTTATAGAATAAATTTACAAAAAACATTGAATACTTAACTCGCTAGAAAAGGTTCGTTCGTCGTATCCCTGAAAACCGTTTCCGAGATATTAACCTTATGTCACTCTTTTGAAAGTCCAAAAAAAATGCACTTCGTAGGTAATTTAAATAGGTTCATAATAAATTACGTTGGAAACATTTTTGCTAATTTTTATTAGGGAACAAACTATCAAACTTCACATAAGTATATAGTATAAATAACGCTCACAGGCACATACATTGTAGTGATCCCAAGTAAGCCTCAGGCTTTTTGTTATGGGAACCACACAACAACGGCACACACATATACCATCCATGACCGAACCGGGATTCGAACCTAGGACCCTGGTTTGGCAGTCTGGCGTGGTAACCATCACACCAACCGGGTCGTCGTATCTATGGGTTGTATGGTGTGGCACCTTGTGTACGGTACGGTAGTGTTGCACGGAGCGCGCGGAACGATCCCCCTTAAAGCAAGAACTAATTTCGTCGTTATTAAGTAGTTACAAAATTGTCAAAACTCGTTAACACGGCGCTTGGAGCAGTTACATCGTTTTGTTTAATTTGCCTCGCTAGGGTTGCCACTTGCGAGCAAAATACGGAATTTTGTGGAAAACGCGGAAGTTATTAACGAGTCGAGATGAATTTGTTTTCAGGTACTAATTGCGGCAATTGAATTTGGTACCATTCCCCTCTGATTTGTTTTTGTCAACCCACTTTGTGTCTATTTTGTCTGAAGAAATTACAGTATGCAAATTGGGAGTTCTATTAACGTGCTAAGAGCTTAGGTGGGTACCAAAATTAATGAAACAAATCTCAGCTCTACATTATTTTATTATTTGTAGTTACCAATATTTTTTGTCTTATAATATGTTCTGTTCACTATTGTTTTTTTGTGTTTGTGTTTGTGTGTGGTGTAAAGCTGTATTAAACAAGTAGGTATGTTAATAATTTCATTCATTTTAATTTGCACGCCGCAAATCGTAGATTATTTAGGTAAGTAAGGTATAATAATGGTTGTCTATTTAGGTACCCCCCCCCCCCCCAATCCCCGCTCAAAACCTCCCAAAATCCACCCCAAATATTCTCAAAAAATTTATAATATTCTATTACCTATATTCTCTATTTCACAATGGTATTTTAAACGTTTGTGGAATTGGGATAAACAGCGTCGGGAATTTGGAATGTGACACCCTACCACCGTTATGATCGCGACTTCGCAATTAACCGAGTTTCAAAATGTACGAATAAACGGTACGAGCTAATTACCTACTGCTCTTGTATGCGCTATTTATAAACAACACAATTTAAATAGCTATCTAGGTAGAAATAACTACAAAAGCCCGCATGCATACCAAACGTACTGACAATCTGAAAAGAATGCGAATTTTTTACAAACCAAACTGACTGCAAACATAAAAGTCTAGAAAAAACGAAACAAGAGATAATAAAAAAAAGTTTTCGTGCTAACGAAAAAGCTGGTACGCTACGGGCAACATTTTTTCACCGACTCTGTTTAACACCGCAAAACTTCTGGCCACACGAACGGGCCCTATCGCGAAAAAAATTCTTCCATTCAAATTCCTTAGCGTTCTAAACTCCGGGACTCCACGGCCGGGACTCGGTACACAATCCCGTGGAATTATTTCGCCTGACGAAGTACGGTAAGCTGTGGCAGGTTTTTATACGCATGAAGCTCAGAAAGGAATACGTGGTCATAGGTTGCCAAACTTAGTTAAATTAAAACAGCCTTAAAGTAACTATGTCAGTATATCGGTATGTTGTGTGCGCAAAGTGAGACACTTGATAGGTAGGTAGGTACGTGCTTCTTTCATGAAACCCAAGAAATATAGGTAGGTACTTGTACTCTTAGATATTCTGTGGAAATACTACGAGTGATCCTCGCTACAACGAGGTCACGTGGTCTAATCAATCGGTCGTTAAGGATTCTAAAATCCCCGTGATCGGACCAAAAAAACTGTAATCGAACCAGCAGGAAAAAATATCCTCGTTGTCCGATCGATCGAACTGAGCGATCGGACCACGGGGTTTAACCAGCTAAAACTGCTCGGTTAAGTTGTTAGGAGTTGTAGGTTTCTGATCATCCCGTAAAAGCAGTACGAAAAAAGTAACCTGTCGTAAAGACGATAGAAGTTAATCTTCCGAACCGTCGAACTTCCATTAAGTTGCGGATCCAAATTTCAAAGCCAAGTCATTAAAAGTTTCACTACAAAAATTTCGTCAATAATATTTTAGCAGCACGTCTCCAATGTTAAACTTGAGACAATTCCCCGAATTATCCCAATTCAGTATTAAGAAGTAAATATCTCGCCAAAAATTCCTCCACTCAAATCCCACCAAACTCCGGGACTTTCGTTCGAAATTACCGTGCAAACAGCGTACAATCCCGCGGCATTGTTTCACCGGAGGAAGTGCTGCGACTCCGTGTTTATCTCGCGTCCTTATTTGACGAGACTTTATTATGTGCGCCAGCTTTTCAACAGATCTCGGCTTCTCGACGAAAATACTCCAAGTTAGGAATCTGCGAGGATTGTAGGTATAAGAGGGTATTGTATTAGCAGAATGTAGGGACGTGATTAATTTTAAATTTGGAGAAAGTGTGTTGCTTTTGGAGTACATACGAGAACAGGAGTGAATTTTGTATGTTGTTTGACACGTTACAAACGGCGACAGATCAACCTACCTATAGGTATCTAGTTGAACTCTATGTCCATGAACATAGATATGTCGCCGTGTGTATATACAGGGTGGTCAGGGGACATCATTATCATCCTTTTTGGTTCTACGTATCTTGACATTATGAAACATCATCAGTTCTTATTTTCGCCATATCTGAAACACCCTGTTCGTTATGTTACGTATTTATTTAACAACCTGTAGGTATCTATATTATGGTTTTCACATCGTGCGTCTCTTTATCAAGACATGTACCTACTATTCTCTTTGCAATTTTGATATTTGCAATCGAACATAGTCCTTGCAGTTCTATGATGACTATGATGAGGAAACGATAGCAAATCTTAAGGGCATATGTCGAAAAAAATTGAAGCGAAAGGGGCGTGTGATAGCTTATATTACTGCCTGATACGAGAGAAAGAGACGGGGCGGCGCGCGCGCCTTAAACGACGCAAGCGCAAAAGCAAACTTTATTTTATTGTGATGATTGTACTAATTAAATAAGTTCAATTCGACTCTAATAAAAATTTATAAAATTCCATCCTCTTTTTTTAAATCATGTCTCGTGTTTTCATTATTCACCGTTAAGCAGTTCCAAGCGTTTATCAATAAAGACGGAGGCTACTTTGGCTTGTTCTTCTATCGAGAAAATGTGTCTTAATCGTGTTTTGGCTCTAATCAAAACTTCAGTTATATTATGTTCAATTTACACATATCCACAAAATCCGCCGTTTCCCCGGTGGTATTGAAGAACTCCATAGGTTAACCCCGGCAGCGGAAAACTGGCTAAAACATCTTGACCTCGAAATTTAAACCTCTCTGGATCCAAGCAGGAAGGCAAAAAAAATGCCATACGATATGATGATGATGATATCCACAAATCATACTCCCACTGTTACTTACGTCCCACAGTACTTCATGATATCTGATGCTTTGAAGAATCCTATTTTTTTCACATATCCCTGGTGCTCGACCAATTTCTCGGCCGTAACCAAAATCATTTGTTCCAAATAATATAAAGCGGGCGCAACGCAAGTGATTCTGGCGGAAATTCAACGTCTATCATTGCCAGTCTCCCCTGTGTGCGAGCGACTTGAGCCTCGTTTTCATTTTCAAGTTTTATATCAAACGCGATAGGCGGTCCAATAACTTCGTTCCCGTGTACGTAGAAAAAGCTTATTGGAGGATGTGTTGCTCATAAATTCTGAGTTTGTAATAAATAATACCGAGAAGGTTCGATAATTATGATGTTTATATTTTATTAATTTATAACCTTAGTGATTGAGTCAGAAAAAAATTAGCAATACAGGGTGTAAGGAAAAGTATCATTAACCTTTTAACCACAGACTCTACCCATCAAACTAAACAACTTTTACAAAAACGATTAAGTAGAGCAAAAAAAAACAGCTGTTCCATATGTTTGCGTCGAGTAGGTATTGCAGTTTAGTATGGGACAGCAGACTTTTATTTGCGCTGGCAGGTTTGCTTCCATAGCAAAAGTTGTTCAGTTTGATGGGTAGAGTATGTGGTTTAAAGGTTAATGATACTTTTCCTAACACCCTTTATATTTATATTATTTTTAGTTAAAATATGCATACTTTGGATCTTAGAATGAAGAACGATACCTATTGAACAAAATAACATTGGGTCTGCTGGAAGAAATCTCTTCCGATAGGTATATGCTCGCCCTTTGTACTTGTCTATTATGCTGTCTTCACCTGTATTTCTGTGTGTAATAATAAATAAAACAGGCGATTTTATTGAAATCAGTAGCGAAAAATTACCCAAACAAACAGTATGAAGTTTGTGCATTAATTCGGTCATGATTTTAAATTCTATTTTTCGTCACAGTCGGGTAAAACATAGCTTTCTCCTACATACATTACCCAGCACGAAATCCTGGCCAACTATAACAATGCAATGACGACAACGAATGAACGAATGCTAATAGACTAGGAAGACGTTTCATTTCCACTCCGTTCTGAAATTGAATAAATTTGAATGTGGAACAACTGCTGGGGTGGAATCGGGCAGTCATTGAGACAGAAACGGGATTGTATCAGTCAACAAACGGTTGATTTGAGTAGGTACTAGCATTGAAAATAAAATAAAAAACGTTTTGCAAAGATAGTACGACAGAGGTGGGCAAAAATGGTTACGCATTGGATCCCAGAAAATGGTCGTCGGCGCCTGGGTCGTCCTAAGAAGAGGTGCTGGTGGGATGATATGGATTCGCCTTGAAATTAACCAAAAAAAATTTACCTCTCTAGATAACATTTCAATAACGTGTTCATGCAATAAAAGATATCAAATCAGTGCTCTCTCTGTGGTGGATCTAGAGTCTAGATTCTAGACAATTTAGATAATCCGCGAGTTTCCAACTAGTCAAATTAAAAATTCTTTATCAAACGTAAAATTGTATAGTGACGTTATTGTTTTTCGTCGTCGTTTTGATACTTTTTATTGTTTGTCCAGTTATTAAAACAGTATTCAAGCAACAGAATTACTGAAAATGTGAGTTTAACGTTATTTTCAAACGGTTTATTTACTGAGCAGTTTAAACTAAAATATATTTTATGTAGTCAACTCCCCTATTCTGATAAAAAAACAAAAGACAGCATAAATCATAACACAGCATAAATCTTAGATTATCAAGATAGACGTCAAAGCTACGAAAGCGTCGAAAAAAATAGGAACCAGTACTGGTTCCAAAACCCTATACATATACACGCACACATACATATTTTGTATGGCGCCTCACCCACACCAACCTAAGAAAGTTAGCCCCTTTTGTTTTATACGGAACAAGTGTGAGGCTCATTCTAGACATATACTTTTTCTAAGGCATAAATCAAAATAGCGACAAACAACAATAGGTACCTACTCAATTCCATTTTCAAAATGTTTCAATAACAAACACCAAATAGATCGATGTAAATCTACCCACATAGATATACGAGTACCTACCTAATACATTTCGTTCCCTTTGTTGTTCTTTGACGCGAGACAAAAATGGCGAAAAATACAATAAGTGGCAATATTTGTGACATTCATACGATACGCCCGAAGGGGAGGCAATTATTTTAAATCGGGGTAAGTCTGTAACCTTCTCGATTTCACCTTCCTTTGTTAAGGGTTTACACATTTATATTTTCAGCCTTTACACGATACTTTTATGAAATTCTAGACACACATTTTTAGGTAAATATAGGTTACAAAAGCCCGAAATTAAGAGAGCTTACGTATCAGTTTATGCTTTTATAAATTTTACCTTTGTGTTTTATCTTTGAACGTGTGCGTGTGTGTCACTCATTATAACAACGATATTGCTAAAATCAACATTTTTAAACATACCCGAAGTTATTGCTCAGGCTAGAATGTAAATTGTACCCAAACATCAAATCAGAAAATTTTACAAAAAATCACTCGACAAAAGCAGGCTCTATAGATAATCTACCCCGATGTTGTATCAAAAGGTTATATTGAGATAAGAATTCTTGAGTACCTAAGGGGTAGCTAAATGAAAAGGTGGCTAGATAGATCTAATCCCAAAGGAACGACAGAAATTTCAAATCCGTTGATAGCTTTTCACTTTAAAGGGTTTAAATTGAAAATTCTATTCATACCTGAGGAAAGACTTTGTTTTGTCCGCGTGCAGACCGGTGGAATTTAAGCTTTATTATTTCGTTAATAGGTAGCTAGGTATTTACGCAATTTGCGTTTTTTATTCTTTAGTTATAAAAATAATTACCTACTTAGGTACCGCATTAGTTATGCGATCACTTTACATTTACATCCACATCAATCATCAATCAATCATCATCGAGTGGATTCTTCGTGAAATTTCTGAAGTCCGCGGAAAATTCACTATGAACAATCGAATCAGCCAGACAATCTTCAACGCAACAGCTATCATTTGACCATTGCTTGAATATCACATCAAAATAAGCAACAGGGTCTTATGCAGAAGCTAATCAATTCTATGATCTCCAACCCGCCTGTCAAGCGTGGAGATGATACCGAAACCCCTAGTCATAGGCAGGCTATGTCCAGCAGTGGACTTCTGTAGGCTTTTGATGATGAAAACTCGAAATGCTATGCTATTGTTATAGGTAAAATAGGCAACAGGGTCTTATGTAGAAGCTGGTCAATTCTGCCATTTCCAGCCTGTCAAGAGTGGAGATTGTAGCAAAACCACCTAGTCATAGGCAGACATGTCCAGCAATGGACTTCTGTAGGCTATTGATGATGCAAACATGAAAATGCCATTGGTATGAAGGAACCTTTTCATTCAAAAGTTCTTTATTTTAACCAAAAAAATTATCAAGATTTGTATAACATTATTTCGTAAACATCTTCCCAACCCCAACGTTTGTTTAATCAAATACACGCAGAGGTACAATGAAACGAAAAGATATGAAATTCGTTGGAAATAAACGTACAATAGGTAGTCATTGTGCTCTTGGTTTCGGCGATCGCGATATGACACCTCATTCTGACGACAGACTTACCAACTGACGTACGAATGGAAACGAGAGCTATGTAGGTATCTAGTTATTATATCAATAATTCTGTTTATAGAATTATTTTGAAAGAGTACGAGCAAGTGAAATTGTGTAACCTCTAAATCATTGTGAGATGCAAATGCTGAATATTCACCCGTTCTACGGATATAAACAAAAAAAAAAATAACTGTTTCGAATGAAAGAAGTACGGCCCCAGCCCCGACGTTTAATTAAATTTGAACTAAAATATAATTTAAAATATTGTGCCTGGTTTTCACTCCGTTTGGAATTTACTAATTAGGTTGCAGATTTTTGCTCTTTCATATCCGAGCTCACGCCAGGAACCGATAAGGGTCGCCGTTGAAGAATTAGTTGTGGAAGACATGATCATGATCACTGAGTACCTAACCGAACAGATCAAATCTGTCTGTACTTATTCTCATTACTCAAGAACTGTATTTCTGTAAAGCTCTAAACTAAACACCAAAACCAAGCAATATCATGACACTTACGTCGGAAGATATTATAATTAAATGAACTAGACAGCTTTGAGCTCCGATTTTGAAGAGGCACACAATAGGCGTCTAATAAGATAGCGGTTATAAACACCAGGCGACGCAGTTTCGCGACGTCGCTATGAAAATTAATTTAAGCTTGTTCGCTGAATAGCCCCCCCCGTGATTCACACGCTTTTGTTGTAAAGTCGGCAACCAAATCAACCCATAAATATTCTGAGATTTATTGAAAACTTTTTTGCTGTAGTGGCGGATCTAGTGGTATTTCATTTTCCAGAGTTCGCCGGAACGGGGCAACACTGTATCAAGACAAATCTAAAACATTGCAATTAGATGCAGTTTTGGGGCATGGCTACCATAATAGCCTAACACCTTAGGGACTCTTTCACTGTCATAACACTGCCACCTGGACCCTAAGAAGCTTAAAACTTTCTAATCATCGAATGATTCTCGATCGAATTGATTAGAATTCTGGGCACGTTCAGAAGTGAAGTTGTTGTTCAAATATCTATTTAGAATCAAAATTGCTTGAAATTGTTCTGAATATACCTAATCTCGATCACATTAATATTGATCGCGAAAATAGCATCGTTGGTGTTAGAATTGCATTTCTATAATTTCATTTGATACCTGCGACGCCATCTATGAGATATCCTAAAGATCAAATAACAGTTCGCGTAGATCCCCCTAGATGGCGCCGTGTCTGATCTTGCAGTATTGTACATCGCGGTGTTAAGATTTGTATACTGTTAATGACATAGGTCGACTGACCATGGATTGTTTGAGTTTTCCCACTTGCACTAATAAAGGAGTGTATTGTATTTGGGTGTTTTATTCTCGGGAAATTAGAAAGCTCGGAAGGACCACGCCGCGCTTTAAACATTGGTCCTTCGAGCTGGATAACGTAAAGTCGTGATTCGCGTCGCGAGTGTAAATTCGGAAGTGTCGGTCGCGGGTTCCGGGCGTAATAGTGTCAGTGTGTGTAGTGCCGTGACGTCATAGATGTGTCGTGTGTTGTGACGTCACAGCCACAGTAGTGACGTAGTGAAAAGTGAGTGAGTGACGTAAGGATTACAGTGACGTAATGTGGACTTGGTAAAACCGTGAGTAGTAAAAATAGGGACTTAGAAAATTTCTCACGAGTTTGGACTTAGAAAAATTTCGCGCAGTTTAGGACATAGACAAATTTACTGATGTGGACACTTAGAATAATTTCGTAAAAAAAAGACATAGAATATTTTATCAGTGAATTGACTCTGCCGTTTTCATTAGTGTTCGGACTTAGAAAAATCGTAGTGATAACTGGACATAGAAAATTTCGCGAAATTTAAAAATACTTGTGTTTGAACTTTGAAAAATTATTGAACATTGAAATCAGAACTTGTGAAATTTAAACAGTGCTAAAAACTTATTAAATATTATAATCTAAAAACTTTCTTGTAAAATTTTGCGTTGAAATTTTATCACTAATAAAATAAAGTACCTAATAAAACTATAATTATCATGTCGGATCACGTTCAAGAATTATTAGCGCAGCAGGATGAGTTAACAAATCAATTAAAGAAAGGATTAATCAATTTTAAAAAATCACCTAAGGCAAGGTTAACTAAAGTGTATGTTGAAGTCAGATTAAAGTTAATTGAAACAGCATGGACTAAATTTTGTGAAAATCACTTTATGTTAATTAATGAAGAAGGCATAGAAGAAGATTCCTATACAAAACAAAACGCGTATGAAGTAGCTGAAGATGCTTACATATCTGCAAAATGTGAAATGACAGAAGTATTGGAAGGGTTAATCCCTGTAGTTTCGAGGTCAAAACCAGAGTCTCCCGGGGGTCGTTCGGGAACAATAAGCTCACTACCAGAAATAAAACTACCTCGTATTAGTTTACCCTCGTTTTCTGGAAAATATTCTGATTGGACATCCTTTCATGACCTGTTCGTGTCGATGATTGACAGCAATGCAGCGATACAGGATGTTCAAAAGTTGCATTATTTGAAATCCAGTGTCAGTGGTGAGGCTGAAGCGCTGCTGCGTCATATACCTGTAACCGACTCCAATTATAAAGATGCATGGGCTATCCTAAAGAAACGCTACGATAATAAACGATTTATTGTTAACTCGCTGCTGAAGAGATTTATGTCGCAAAGGTCCATCACTTCGGAATCGTCGCAAGCTATAAAAATGCTGTTGGATACGACCAACGAATGCCTTTCTGCTATGAAGAACGTAGGCATTGACTCTAAGAACTGGGATCCAATTCTAGTGTATATTATTGTGACCAAATTAGATTCAGAGTCAGTGAAACTATGGGAGCAACATATAAGTTCTTCGGAATCTGATGACAATGAACTTCCCACCTACAAGCAGTTGAGTGCCTTCCTTGAGTCCCGCTTCAGAACCCTGGAAGTATTAGAAACCACGAAATCAGCATTTAAAGCTCATACGAAACAAACTGCATTCCACGCCACGCTAAATACGATTTGTGCCCATTGCAAGGGAGAGCACTACATTCATAATTGCAAAGAATTTGCAAAATTAAGCTACACTGACAGAAAGAATGTTGTAGAGAAGAATAGTTTATGCTACAATTGTTTGATTCCTTACCATATCGTTCTACGATGCAAGCAAAAATCGAAATGCCAAAGATGTGGTAAGAGGCACCATTCTTTATTGCACCCAGAGAGTAAAAACAATGATCAGGGTCCAGAGTCTGGACCTTCGCACAAACAAACTCCAGGACAACCTGAAGTAGCTCACGTTACAGTCGACAGCAATGTAGCGACCCATACCGCGGACAAGGACCTTGCCTTTAATGTGCTGTTGGCCACAGCTTTGGTTAAGGTTAAGTCAAAAAATGGGGCTACACATATTTTGAGAGCTTTAATCGATATGGGTTCCCAAGGATCTTTCATAACGGAGTCCGCAGCGCAAATCCTTGGGTTAAAGAAGTTCCCTATGAACTGCACGATTAAAGGACTGGGGGAAAACGGAAGTAGTCTCAGCTCCAATTCTATGGTTATATTTAGCGCACATTCGAGATATGAACAATACTTTGCTACACCAGTGAAAGCATATGTTCTTAAGAATCTGACTCGAATGTTACCGTCTGAGAAAACACCTCATAACGAGGATTGGTCGCATCTACATCAGCTTGAATTGGCTGATCCTGATTATAGAAACCCAAGGAGTATTGATCTGTTATTGGGTGCCGATGTATACAGCGACATTGTGACAGACGGTCTGAAGAAGGGCCCCCGAGGAGCGCCGATGGCTCAGAACACACACCTCGGGTGGATATTGATGGGAAAGCTAAGCAACACTGAGACTTCGCACAGCTACACACATGCCATAACATTGAGCATGCACACTTGCATTGAAGAAGATAATCTGCTTCAAAGATTCTGGGAGATCGAATCTGATGTAGCATGCAAGAAGATTTTGACGGAAGAAGAGAGTCGCTGTGAGAAACATTTTGAAGAAACTCATAGTAGAGATGAAAACGGACGCTACATTGTGTCTTTGCCTTTCAAGCAGGAAAATCCATCAAGTCAATACGGTGCGTCCAGAGAAGTCGCGCGGTCAAGACTGCAACAATTAGTAAGAAGATTAGAGAAAGATGCACATTTAAAGAAAGAATACTGTAAGGTAATTGAAGAGTATCTAAAATTAGACCACATGGAAGAAATTAAAGATGAAGAAGTTAAAAATAAACCAACTGCTGTATATTTACCTCACCATGCAGTAGTAAGGGATGATAAAACGACAACAAAGGTCAGAGTCGTTCATGATGCGTCGTGTAAATATAAAAATGGTGTATCGCTTAATGATGATTTGATGGTTGGTCCCCGCCTGCAGCAAGACCTAAGATACATAATAATGAGATGGCGTCAACACAAAGTCTGCGTGGTAGCAGACATCGTCAAAATGTTTCATCAAATAAAGGTCAGCGATCCTGATTTCCAACGCATATTATGGCGTGAGGATCCGAAGGATATGATAAAGGACTACCGAATGGTCCTTCGAGCCGGATGCAGGGGCATCCGAGTAAGTGGAAGACATTTATTGCAAACCGCACAAGCGAGATAATATCTACCTTGCCAAGTCATCACTGGGGCCATGTCGCGTCAAAAGAAAACCCCGCCGATTTGGCGTCGAGAGGTGTTATGGCATCCGTGCTGAAACATGCAAGGCTATGGTGGGTGGGGTCAGCATGGTTACATGACAAAGAAATAAAACATGAAGTGCCTACAGATTTACCTAAAGAGGGTCAAATAGAAGAACGAGCAGTGCATTTTACGAATACAGAAGAGGAAGAGAAATTTACAAGGATTTTTGAAAGATATTCTACACTACAAAAATTACTGAGGGTTATAGCAACATGCAAAAGATTTAGATATTCAAAGAAGAAGAATTATCCAACTTACCTGACAGCTGAAGAAGTTGACAATGCTTTATCTGTGTGTATTCTTCTCTCTCAAGGAGAAGAGTTCGCAGAAGATATTTGTTTCTTGAAGGATAATAAACCCCTTAAGGAAGCCAGTAAACTCCGGTCCCTTAATCCCTTTTTGGATGAAAAGGGGATTCTAAGAGTCGGGGGTCGTCTGCGTAACGCAAACATACCGTTAGATGCCAAACATCAGATAATTTTATCCAAGGATAGCCCTTTGTCAAAATTGATCATTGCTCAAGCACACATTAAGACTTTACACGGTGGGCCTACACTCATGCATAACTATATCAGACAACGATTTTGGATTTTTGGTGACAAGAGTATGATCCGAAAGGAAGTACATAAATGTGTTGTATGTGTTAGACACAGAGCAGCCACAAGCACACAAATGATGGCAGATCTCCCGTCAGTAAGAGTTACGCCAACTAGACCCTTCTTACACGCCGGTTTAGATTTTGCCGGACCCATTGATTTAAGGATGTCGAAGGGTCGAGGATGTAAAACATACAAAGGATACCTCTGCATTTTTATTTGCATGGTCACGCGTGCCATACATATCGAGATTGTAAGCAGCCTAGAGAGCGAAAGCTTTGTCGCCGCGTTTAAGAGATTTACAGCAAGACGAGGTCTGTGCACAGATGTATGGAGCGATAATGCTACGAACTTCGTTGCTGGAAACAAATTGCTACAAGACCTATTAAAAGGACATCTGCAGACGGTACGAGATGAGTTTCATGACAAAATATCCAGAGAAGGGACGAGGTGGCATCATATTCCCGCCTCCGCTCCACACTTCGGCGGCCTCTGGGAGGCTGGAGTCCGCTCAATCAAGTACCATCTGAAGAGAGTGCTAGGAAACTCTACGCTGACATTTGAAGAAATGTCCACCGTCACATCCCAAATTGAAGCTTGCTTAAACTCCCGCCCAATTTCGCAAATCAGTGATAATATCGATGATCTCTTACCTCTGACCCCTGGTCACTTTCTGATAGGTGAACCGCCAATAGTTGTACCCGAAAGATCACATTTGGATACTAATATTTGTAGATTAAATCGCTGGCAACTGGTACAGAGAATGGTCCAGCATTTTTGGGACAAATGGAGTCAGGAGTATTTGAACAGGCTTCAACAGAGGCCTAAGTGGGTGAAAAAATGTGATAATGAAAATATAAAAGCTGGAACATTAGTATTGGTAAAAGATGATAATCTACCACCCGGTAAATGGTCTTTGGCTAGGATTCTCGATGTACATCCGGGTGGCGACGGTCTTATACGAGTCGTTACTTTAAAATGTAGAAATTCTGTTGTTAAACGTCCAATTACAAAGATTTGTCTTTTGCCTGTTGATGCTTAGATTTGTTCCTAATTGTGAATATTGAATTAAGGTTTATTAAATTATACATTTTGTTAATGTATTATCATGTGTGAAGTTGTAAAATGTAAGCTATTGTTACAAAATATTGCATGAGTTTTGAATCAAATTTTTAAGTTGAGTTAAGTTATGAGCCTTTAAATTGTATACTTTATGCATGAGATAATTGTATTATAATTATATTTGTTGTGCGAATTATGGAAGAACATTATCTTCAATAATGTTCTTGGTGGGTGGAAATGTTAGAATTGCATTTCTATAATTTCATTTGATACCTGCGACGCCATCTATGAGATATCCTAAAGATCAAATAACAGTTCGCGTAGATCCCCCTAGATGGCGCCGTGTCTGATCTTGCAGTATTGTACATCGCGGTGTTAAGATTTGTATACTGTTAATGACATAGGTCGACTGACCATGGATTGTTTGAGTTTTCCCACTTGCACTAATAAAGGAGTGTATTGTATTTGGGTGTTTTATTCTCGGGAATTTAGTACGCTCGGAAGGACCACGCCGCGCTTTAAACAGTTGGCGTCGCGGATGACAAACCAATCAATGCAAACATTAAAAACGGTCAGCTTTAAGAAATAATGGTACATCATCATCAAGTATTTTCTGACTTCAGATACGCTACCTGCGTACCTTTTGAACTTCATCAGAAATTGAGGAAAGGCAAAGCAGCTTCACTTTCATTGCGAACCGTACTCGGCGACAAGTAAAATGCGTGAGAAAATTAAACAATGACATCACGGCTTTCCATTTCACTTGACACTATGGAGTTCGTTCTTGTCTCTTGCTTAGGGATGGCGAATTGTGGCGAAAACCAATTGCATAATTTAGACGGCAGAATAGATTTTCATCTGTTGAAACCCTTCGATTCAATAGTTATCGTTCTTGATTGATAGGGACCTATTCTTTCAGTTATCGATATTTCGTTGCCTGATGATTACATATAGGTTCTTTGTATCTAGTGATGTAGATTGTTCCACCTGGAACTTAAAGACGCTTTGTTGGACTGTCCCTGGTGAGATCCAGTACTATTATTATTTAGTATCTGATAGTACTTTTGATGGTACTGGTCAATGGTACTAGAAGAAAAGGTGGTGTGGTGACTGACGATTTGATGAAATGAAAATCGCGATAAGTTTTAGGAAAGTAGGTTATCGATCGATAATAACGACATCAATAAGCTTTTATCCTCCGCCTATGTCCGGCTGGACACCTTTCAACATAGCTGAAAAATTATGATCGCCAACCCTATTCTCTGGGACTATTTGCGAATTGTGCAAATACAATCTGGGTTGCGTCTGCTATACTCGAGCATTTTAATTTTAGTCGGAATGAAACAATGCAATGCTTCACACCATGTTTTTAAATGAAATTAAGTGTGAAGAGTACGTTTTTATTTTAGTCAGTGTAACGCAGTCTAGGTTTAAAGTTATTATGTAACGGGTAATAATAGAAAGATTTTACCTTACAATAAAATCAATATTGTGATCCTGAAGTCCCTCCAGGGTTGTGAGAGAGTGTTTCTTGGATTTTACTGCATTTTTGCCTCAAAAGCCCATTAATTGGCCGCTTCCGTTGTAATTTTCCTAATTTCATAAATAGAATGCTAACTTCCGCTTGTCATTTTCCCGCCATTCGCCAGCGTGCTGAATTGGCTCTGACGCCATTTTGTTCATTGCGACTCACCCAGGTGGCCTTAAATAGGCCCTGGAGGGACTTCAGGATCACAATATTGATTTTATTGTAAGGTAAAATCTTTCTATTGTAATCCTTTCGTCCCTCCAGGGTTGTGAGACGTGTCTGTTATCACCTGGTGAATGGCGGGGATGAAGTTATGATAGGTACCAGATTCAATTGAATGAAGAATATATTGTTATTAAAAACAAAAACATAGTAGGTACTGTTATGGTAAGAGAAGAAAAAACAAAATAATATAATTAATTGAATACTCTTCAATATATAGGTATTATAACGTTGCTTTGTTAATCTAACAAAGTTATTCGAACCATTTCTATCAAAAACTAAATGTTTGAAAAGATTATGATAAATTTTGTCTTTAATCTACCTATTTTGTTTTCTGTGGTAATTATGGAAGTTTTTACAGATCCCTTTAATACAGCATCGAGGAAGAAATTACTGATCCAACTTGAGAAGTCGCTTTAACTGTAAGTACAAAAAGAAAAGCTATAATTATAATTTCCCACCGGGGAAGAGGCCTGACCTCTTAAATAGATAGATACCTAAATAAACAAAGCTGAGATTTAGCTCATTTATACCGAGTAATAATCAAATACTTCTCAGAATCCAATTTCGTGGCTAAAACTTTTATCGGATCAACCGAACAGTCGATCCGTACTTGCGAAATGATGCTAAGTTAGTTTCATGGTAATAAGGAAAATATGTAATTTGAAGATCATTAACTACCAAAATCACATTAAATTTAGGCCAAGCCGATGCCCACAAAACGTGGCGCACTGATGCAACGAATGGCATAATGGCCTTATCTTCTCTAGATAGATCCTAAAACGAAGTTCTGACAATCTGTGTGTTTTGTGTGTTAAGCGAGGATGTCGCTCTATTCCTAGCCTAGGTAAGGGTCACAGAAAGTAAACACGACAGATTTATGAAAGTTGATAGAACACGATAAACGTGTTTCCTCTTTGGTGTGCAAGTTTTCAAAGAACAAGAGTAAGAAGAGAATCAGAACAACTTTACGCCGGAAATTCTAGGCGATGCCGAAAGATAGGAAATGACAAAATTATATTTTATGTTCTTATGAAAGCACCACTTTAGCCATCTTATTCATGGAGTTCGATAGGAAAATAATGTGAGCTAACGACGATTTTAAAATGTCTTCTTATACACTCAGGCTGCTTTTGGGGAACCATGCTTCCAGTTTCAGATCTTCCAAAATTGGACTAGGTTACCCCGTCCGCGTTCAGCGGTGAGGCTACTATTCTGTGTCCACTCTGTAAGAGCTATTTGGTTGTATTGATGACTTTACTGACGTCAAACTTTCTATTGATAGAATTTGAATACCAGTAAGTCTGACCAATTAAAGCAATTCATAGTCATACACTGAAAAAAAAAATTGTTTACTTCAACCAAGATCTTGTTTATGAGAATCATACATCATGAATCCATATGAGCCTGTCAACATCATGACTTCTGTGACTAAGAGAACTTTGTTAAACTAATTCGGCTTGCTGTTACAACTACCATCTTTTGTTTTTATTAAAAAATAATAACGTAATTTCAATTATTTTGGTCCTAACTAAGAGAACATACTTCTTTATTGGCTCGCATTTTTTTCAGTGTACTATGTACAAAATTCAAATTGACTTCTCATTGAATTGTACTCCGATAAACCCGCTAATATGTTTTGTTATCAGTCATAAACAGACAGAAGGCCAAGATCTCCACTTTTATGATACATATTAGCCACGGCCGAACAATTGTCGGACTATAGTCAAAGCTGTCAAAACTCGTATAAAATTTTACAGCTGCTCACGTTCTTATTTATAATCGTCTATGATGAACGCTGGAAGCTGTCGGACACTCCAGGGACTTGACCGCTGGAACTCACGACTCAATATCTAAGCTCTGCGACAGTATAGGCGACCCAGATGACACGACGAAGCCCGCAGAGCTCAGTCTTAGGTTACAAGGAGGGACTACACCCACCTGGAAAGGATTTTACTTCCAAAGAGGGACTTTACCCGCCTGGAAGTGTGCACAACGATACTCGCAAAGATTTATCTTCAGATGAGAGACTTTAATCACCTAGAAGTATGCACAAATAAGCTCGCAAAGATCTGACTTCAGAGTTTGGGGACTTTACCCACCTGGAAGTGTGCATAACGAAGCTCGTAAAGATATGACTTCATAGTGAGGACTTCACTCACCTGGAAATGTGCACAACGAAGCTGGTAAAGATCTGACTTCAGAGTGGGGACTCTACCCAACTGAAAATGTTCACAACGAAGCTCGCAAAGATCAGACTTCAGAGTTTGGGGACTTTACCCACCTGGAAGTGTGAACAACAGAGCTCGTAAAGAGATGACTTCATAGTGAGGACTTTACTCACCTGGAAGTGTGCACAACGAAGCGCGTAAAGATCTGACTTCAAAGTGTGCACGACGAAGCTCGCAAAGATCTGTCTTCCGAGAGAGGACTTAACCCAACCGGACGTGTGAATGACGACGCTCGCAAAAATTTGTCCTCCAAGGAGGGACTTTACCCACCTGGAAGTATGCAAGACGAAGCTCTCAAAGGTCTGTCTTCAGAGGAGGAATTTCATCCACCTGCTGTGTGCACGATGAAACTCTCAAAGATCTGACTTCTGAGACACTTTACCCAACTGGAAGTTTTCACGACGAGGCTCGTAAATATCTGCTTTCCACAAGGGACTTTACCCGACTGGTAATGTGCACGACAAAGCTCGTAAATTGATAAAATTTGATTTCTGTCAAGGAATTTTACCCAAGTCGTATTGTGCACTACGAAGCTCGTAAATATTTTACTTCCGACAAGGGACTCTGCCCAACTGGAAGTGTCGACGACGTAGCTTGCGAAGATCTGATAATCGACGAGAGGGACTTTGTTCGCTTTACCCAACTGGAAGAGTGCAAGCGAAGTTAGTAAAGTTTTGACTTCAAAAGAGGGTCCTTACCCTACTGTAGTTGTGCACGATCTATTGTAAGATTCCACTCCTTCCTTCTTTCGTCCGCTTTTCGTGAAGAATTCTTGTTTCTTGGTGCCTGTCTACTGTAACATGACCTATGTTACAGTAGACAGGCACCAAGAAATGATCTATCAATATTAGAAAAATTACTGACTTTTGTAATTAAATATCTGTCCAATGCATTTGATAGCATTTATAATCAATTGAAGAACACGATAATTCGTTCGATGCAGCGAAGCTTTCTTGAAGAGGGTTCGGCCGAAGCGACGCCAAATGACATGTACTCACAATATCTTTTGGAAAAGACTTGGTTTTACCTAAGAATTGAACGATGAGCTAGAATTGCTATAAAATTACGTCCAATTTCTAAACAATCGCTGTAGAAAATGTATGTGTCGAAGTAGGATTAATATTCTTGTGATTCGACACCCACCTGAATAAATATATTTTGACATATTTTCTCAGGTTTTATAGGGTTCGATGGACGGGAGTTTCCACATCCTTTTTTTTTAAAAAAAAAATTAATAAAATCAAAAGATTGATGAGAAGAACACTTGCTCACATATATGTAGAACAAACCGTCATTTACTGTGGCAAATACGACGACGCGTCGCACGGAAGAATCTCGAAGAGTTCATAATATTTCAGAATTTAACCAAAACTTTTAGTAAAATATCAAGTTACAGACCGAAAACAATATTCAAATCATTTTGGCTCAAACTGATCGATGGCGGTCATTCGCTAAACATTCCGATAAGTCGGCTAGTAACAAGAAAAACATAGGTAATTCAGCTCTTTGAGCCGTTAAAATAAAAGTTACTTAATGTTATACAAGATAATTGAAACCATTCTAATTCGGTTTTAATCACTTTAGACAAACATTTTACTGACGCCCCCTTTTCTTTAAATTATCGATTCACTCACTCGCAATCTGCAACCTCAGAAGATGGTTGGTACTTGTAGCGATAACTTTTCCGAAATCGAAGTACGGTCGTCAATGTACATAATTATGTGTGTATGAAAATTAAATAGATTGGAAATCATCGCAATCCCACCGCCGCTAACAGATCTGACATTCGAAAATATCGTTCTAACGGGTATAAGACATCGGTCAAATTCGATATCGGTCTAACCTCGGTCAAACCGGTAATTCGTCTAAAACGAACAATAATGTCAGCTTATCATCGGAAATTTATCAAATTTTCAGATTTATCATGACATTAGTTAAATTAAAATAGGCTAGTCGTATAACATCTTTAAACCTTAAGGCAATAAAATACCCTAGCCTCAAAGTAGTTTTAATTTGGCCGGATGCCGCGCACGGGGTTTGAAGAATTCCCTCGAAAATGGAGGGCCGGCGCGGCCGAGCACCCAAGCGTTGTACAAAGTCAAAACACAAACCTGGCCCGCGAGTTATCAAACCTCAACTCGCAACGACTGTAGACTGTAGACACGGGGCGCACGTGGCGGCGGAGCGCGTCGGCGCTGCACCCGCAGCTTGCAGCTGGAGCTGGAGCCGCGTTGGCGGCGCGGGGCGCGGGAGCTGGACGCGAGCCACGTGGCGCGGGACACGGCGGCGCGACGCGAGCGGCGAAATAGCCTCGATTCGACGATAGAATGACTTTCGTGAGCCATGACGAACCGAATTCACTAAACGGGCTTCAAATTTGAACAAAACTAAACTATACGAGTGACTTAACGAAATTATTTCACTTTAATATCGATAACGGAAATTTCGAACTTTTTCACTCGCGTATTTTGAGGCAGAACTGCACTCGTCAAAATCCGGAAACACAATGGACAAAATGGCGTCAGAGCCAATTCAGCACGCTGGCGAATGGCGGGAAAATGACAAGCGGAAGTTAGCATTCTATTTATGAAATTAGGAAAATTACAACGGAAGCGGCCAATTAATGGGCTTTTGAGGCAAAAATGCAGTAAAATCCAAGAAACACTCTCTCACAACCCTGGAGGGACGAAAGGATTACAATAAATGTAAAATAATTATACCTACTTATTATTTGTTAGAACAGTTTCTTGAAGATACTTTATTTGCTCAGAGTTCTATCTAACTTGATTATACCCAAAGTTTTAAATCAATGTTTGGTATATATCGCAATGTATTAAAAAGTAAAGAAGATGAACTCAAGATATTTTTTTTCTTTTCTCTTATATTTACTTCTTATATCCAGTTTCGGGGTTACTCAGATATCGTCAATGTCTTTGTACTCATTATGTGTAGGTACACCTGTATAGGTACTGTGTGTACATCTCGTGTGTAATGTCTTGTAAGCAACTTATACGGAAAGAAGGAGCAACATGTCAGTTGGAAATTTGGAATCCTTTTCATGTTTTAGCAACATCTCATTTTTGATCTGTACAAGTGCGATCCTGATGAAAAACCTTTTTATTTCTCTCTTTCAATTGGCAGTGTTCTGAAAAACTTAAAATCCGTCATTGACACCAACGAACGAAAAATGTCCTCCGATTGGTAGTAACAACGAATTTTGGACAAACAGAATTATACGAGCTGTATCCGACCTACCGTACTGAACTGCCGGCACCGGTACTGGCGCGTCAACCGATATCTAGTGTCAATATTTGGGATCACTGACATTCGGAGCAGGGGTTTCAGCATACTGGAAAATTTTGTTTTAATTCGGATTCGTAACAAAAATATTTCTGGTTTTTTGAAGAGTTGGTTTAAATTAAATCTGATGAGGACCAAACTATTAGGATGCAAAATTCTAATTTAGTTGTTATGTACGACATAGGTAGTTACATTTTTAATGAGCGTTTCTTAGTGCGTATGTCAATTACATCAGAAAATATGTTTTACTAAATCAAAACAACTCTACTGGACGCGATACAAATTGCAAAAAAAGCATACACGATTGTAAAGGACGTTAATCTTAACGTTGCAGAGAATCGAAAAAATATGGTTCACGTCAATACTGCCCTACAATATTATGAGACAGATGAAACATTTGAGTAGCAAAGCTGTAAATTGTCATGAAAAAAGAAATTGAATAAGATAATATATTAGTAAGTAGTGTCTAACAGTAAAATGTGACATTACCTATTAATACGTCGTTAACGAAACACAGGCAGAACATTTCATCGCAAACACTATCTTCTGACATTCTTGCATTTATATAAAATTTCCTAGAACCGATCGTCAAAAACCCAATTCGTCACAAATGGGCCTTCATACAAGTACCGTGTAAATCCCGGATATTTCCGGATAAACCCGGTTTTCAGGCAGCCCCTATACAGGTTGGCGGGGCCAACCCCCAGAGCACAGAGCAAGTGAGCCCGCTGGAGCATCGAGACAATCGGATCGATGCGCGTCCGACGATAATTCCAGGTATCGGGAGCGGCTTAATTGGGGATCGAGTTGTCCCAGCGATTCGGGTGTGAGCAGAGGCAGAGCATATACGAGATGCGAAATATTGCAATTAAAAGAGAATAAATAATTTGTGTCCGTATATGGGAGAACATTGAGCTTCTGACGAAAAGGTAACGACACTTTTTTGATCGACGAATACAGGGCCCAACGTCGAAATCGCTAAAAAAATCTGTGATACCATATAAAGCTCCGACATCCTACTCTATCGAAATGATAGGACAGCTGATATTTTTTCGCGATTTCGACGATGGCCGCATCCTCTTAAAAACCGTCAGCATATTAAGAATGAACCAATGATATCAATCAATCAATCATTTATTTCAAGTAACAAGACTCATAAATTTTGTTAGTACATACTTAACCTAATGTTAGCAGAGAGATAAGATATGAACAACAAGTTCCGTTTGCGTGAAAAATCTAAATTTAGTTTTTGCATGTTTAAAAAAGTCACATTAAATTCAAGAGAGTTCAAGATTATTGGTTCGTTATCGAATCGGTACAAACGGTTTCAGGTATTAATTTTTGACTCGTTACAAAAACCCCGCTAATCGCTCACTAACTTGCTCTTATTCTCGACGAATTTACAAAGCGAACAGTCCGTTTTTGATGCAATTAACGAATAGAGCAGATGAATCTGACAATTCCTCGCCTTTCACTATTTACTTTTCACTTGAATCTAGATTCTATGAAATTCGACATAGCAATGGACTTTATGAATTGAACTATCGAGTTACGAAGCACTCTTGACAAAGATCGATACAATACAATACAATACAATACAATACTCTTTATTTGCACACCAAAAACATAAAATAACAATATTATAAGCAAACAAAAGGGTACAAATGGCGGTCTTATCACTAAAAGCGATTTCTTCCAGACAACCATAGGATGGAATTGGATTGGATCGATAGTGGAGTATAAATAAAATATAATGTATTTTGTGCTAAGAATTTAGTTGATAAAAATGGATTGTTTAAATTCATTCATTTCCGTGTGATAAGAGAGATTTTAGATTAGCTAGGCTCCTATTTCTTTCTTTAATTTCTCTCAATTGGAACTTTATTGGATTTAGCAATGTCACTGAAACTCACTCATGGACAGATTCACTCAATCCTCAAAACTAATTTGCTACGATATATTGAAAATATTTTGATAAATTTTCAGGTACATACCTAAAAATAGGCATTATTGGCAAAATAGCATAAGCGATACCAATTATATTTTGGGCGATCTTTTTGACATGTGTCAAAACTTAATTACCGTTTAATTATATTAATTCTAATTTCATTAATTACTGGCTTAAACTGATCAATGATCAATGATCATCTAAAAATAGCAGTTTTTGAATACGATGAATCGGCGTTGGTCTAGCTCTTAGGTTTAGCCATCAATCATCACCTCTGATAACTTTTAACATATTTTATGATTGCCACACAAAGGCCACAACTCTAACGAATTATTGCTGAAAATAGAAGGCAAGAGAAGACCTAGACTAAGATATTTCGCTCAAATACTAGGAAAAAATTATCATCACGTATCTGGAAATTAATGCACTTGCAGTGCAGGAAAGAGTCAGGATTGGCAGCTGCTTCACCGAAAAGAGTACTGAGATGTGAGTAAGAGTAGTGAGATGTACTTTTGATAATAATCAAACAAAATAATCTTAGTCACCGTGCCAGTAGACTACTGGTTGGTTCCTCTTTTTCGCTACTAAAATGGTGCATTGGTGGCCAAGTCCTCGACCCTACTTAAAGATGATCTCTGGGGTCCGCTTAATATTAGCCTTGCTTTTCTAATAGCATTGACATCTTTGATTAAATTCGTTGCGGGTTCCATCCAAGACAGAATAGAGTTATCCCCTGGGCACGCTGGACTTCATCGTCGTGTGAACGGTCGCCACAGTTGATCCTGGATTACAGGAGTTAAGGGTTGAGGTCTGTGGGATTGAGTGGTGGGTTTGTCCGATAAAAACACATTAGTCGAAAACACATTTAAAATGTCCGCAGGTCTGCGTGTCATGAGCGGACATTTTAATTATTTTTTGCAACAATGAAAGTTTTTCAGTTTCGGTCAGACAATGAGGCATGTCTCCTTAATTAAACGAGCATATTGGGAATACTGAATGAAAAGTTATTTTATTTATCTACCCACACGTAAATTAATTTATGTTTTAGTTTGCGAGAGTGGGTACGTGGCTAGGCAGAACATTCTCACGACCCTGATGGAATAAAAATGATCGTTTTTGCTAGAAAATGAAAATCACCACTTTGTTCACAGTAATAAATTAATAATACTACTATTCGGTTTTTAGTTGTTTATCGTAATGAAATATGTTTTTATTTATGCTTTGTGCACGTATCGAAAGCGAGTTATTTTGGACATATTGTAAATCACCACTAATCCAGATCAGGTAAAGTATGATAGGCCTGGCATAGCCTTAATTATAAGTAAAAAAGAATTTAAAATAATCAATTTCTATCTCATAATTTTTGAAGAGTTTACTTTTTTGTTAAAACAAATTTTTGTTGCTTCTTGGCTTTTTCTTCACACTAACTAACAAAGATACGAGAATTCAGTTGGTGTAAGGAAATTTTCCCAAACCATTACCTAAATTTAATCTTTCCATTCAATACCTTCAGGCAACAGATTTCTACAAATGCAACAAACATAATTTCTAACACAAAACATCCCTCTACTTATTAGAGAGAACAAATCCCAGAGCAAATATTTCAGCAGTCAACACGGTGCTACAAACGTAGGCTACATATCCTGCTATCCCACTCGGGGGAATTATCCACACTTTCTGGCCGTATTAACTGATATTTCCACTGAGCACTGTAGACAGCAGGGTGTCTGGTACATTTATAGTTCGCGTCCGTGTTTGTTGCCAATATTTTCCGCAAAATTAACCTTAAAACAACGCACATCTTACTAATACTTATTATAAAATGTCAAATTTTTTGATGTTTAGCGTCAATCTTCGTCCCGCTGCGCTAAACGAAGCTGTCACTTTCCACCTCCGTCGAGGAGAAAAATTGTATACTAACCTCGGACAGTAAATAAGAAAGGCTCAGATCACTATGTTTGTCGGAAACGCCTTCGCTTCGCCTCGGTCAACAATCACATGAGATCTGAGACTTTCTTACTTTCCTGTCCTCGGTGTGTAATCTACTATTACTGTGTTCCGTAGTTTAAATGTATGCGTTTAAATGGATACGCGCCTGGCAAATTTTTTTTACAGTGTGCCTAAAAAAAATGATGTAGTACAAAATGTATGCACGGAGTGCCTTCCGGGCGACCGATAGAATTTTTCTGTTCTAAATTTCTCGTAACGTGTGGCCGGCCTAAATAGCAGAAGATAGAAACCCTAAACTGGTGAACGATGGGTGAAATGGGGTGTAAACATCTGTAATCCACTCGAACAAGTCGCAGGCAAAAACTAGTTTTATATGCATTTGCATTTATCTCCTATTGTTCTATTTTCAAAAAGCTTTTATAAACCTACCTAAACTGTTTACCTTTCATGCAACTAACGTTGGAGCTACGATACTAATCTAAGCCTGTCCGAACCTCGCTGAATGGATTTGTTACATCTTAAGGGTTCTATAGGTATTATTAGGGGTTATTATCGTAAAACGCCATCTCTCGGAGCAATTCACATTGTTTCTGACGGCTATAGCACCATTGGGGACTGTTTTCGGTTTCAGTCTTATTGTGTAGGGGAAGGTAAGATTTTTAGTATAGATAGGGATGGTCCAGATTAGGGGCTGATTCGTTAAAAAGGGTCTTTGGAAAATGTTTTTATTATGCCAGATTTTTGATAAGGTTCCTTCGATTAGGTACCTATATTGGAACTAAGCGGCGTATAATGGCGTTTAGTTGACAATCATATAATTTTATCTTTATTACTTTATTTTTCCTTCAATACTGCTGTCTGTAAGAGAGAAGGGAGCTGATCGCCCTGGGGCCCGATCGCGCTAAATAAATCTCCACTGAAACGTCAGCATGCGGTCTGCATGCGAATCACAACTTTTTCCACATTTGGTATCGCGCTAATCATTTGAAAACTCACGACATCCGTTTGACAGATCGTTCAGACGGACGTTTCAGGCTGTCAATCACATAGTAAATAAGTCAAGTTTTGCGCGATATGGAATTCATCTCAGTTGAATTGTAACTGGCTTGCAATTTGATTACGACTGAAATTGAATAAGGATTGAACTTAAATTTTTTAAATTACTGCTATCGGCCTCCTGTGAAATTCGTAAAACTCGACTGAGGGAATATTCAAATTATTGGCAACAGATTGAAAATTTGTCACCATAAGGGACATTTATGACAACGTTTAGCCCCTGTCAATTTTGTCAAAAGTATGGCTTAGGTGTAAACTTTGTTGTAGGCTCTGCTCTGATCTCCCCATTAGAGCAAAAATTTTTGGTACCTATGTACTCTGCTGATCTGTCACAGATCCATGCAAAAAACATAAACATTAACAAATAAAAAAAATAAAAAACTTTATTTTTCTCCACAAAAGGTTACATGTACGCTGCACAATTTATATAGGTTTGAGGTGGAGACTGGTGCTTGGTAAATATGTGTGTTTGCACACACATACCTGTACTTCAAGTCACCAGACATAGTCTGAATTGTCAACATAGGTAACTATACGACGTAAGGTAAAATATTACCCATGTGTTGTGATTTTTAATAAATTGTTAGTTTATTTGCCTTAATTTGACCATTTAATGATTTATTTATATTTCCACTACAGCAATACCGATTAGTAGCGGATGTCACTGTTAAATATTATATCAATTTTAAATAAAAGTCGTGTTGACTTCCGATTGGTAGCGGATGTCACTATTAAATTGTTAATACATTAATTTTAAATAAAAGTTGTGTTGACTTCCGATTGGTAGCGGATGTCACTGTTAAATTGTTATTAAGTACATTAATTTTAAATAAAAGTTGTGTTGACTTCCGATTGGTAGCGGATGTCGCTGTTAACACATTAATTTTAAATAATATTTGTGTTGACTTCCGATACTTACGTTTCCACCACAGCAATACCGATTAAAAGCGGATGTCACCGTTAATACATTTATTTTAAATAATACTTAGTTAACTTCCGATACGGTATTATAAAATCTGAGCTTCCGAGTTGTCTTTGAAGTGAAGTTCTTTGCACTCGGTTTGCAGTGGTGGGGCGAGGCAATATAAGTCTAGAATTGAGTGTTGGAGTCTTGTCTTGCTGTTACGGTGTAAGGAAGTGGTTGAAGAAAATACAAGTGTTCATTCTATATTGGCAGTTTTATTATAATTCAGAAGTGGGATAAAAACCGTGAGTACATAATTATATAATATTTAAAAACTATTTCTTTATAAAATTATGGAGCTGTTCTAGACACATTTCGATTGTTAATATTGCAATTTTTAAAATGTCTTGTGTAGCGATTTATTTGGTTAGGGCTACTCCCTAATAATATAATCGCTATGCTATAGCAATTAGGTAGGAATAGTGTGCGTAGTGCTTTCGGTTGGGGCTACTCTCTGACAAAGTTACTGCTGCATTATACCAAGTAGTTTGACAGTGTGATATGATTTGGCCGAGGCTACTCTTTGGCAATTATATCAACGATTTTCAGTAAGCCGAGCTTTGATAAATGTACCTACGTAGTGAATTTGGCTGGGGCAACTCCCCAGTAATTCTACCGGTACATAAGGATAAGTTTCAGTCTTATTTTTCACAAAAAAAAGAAAAGGTTATATTCAAATTTTCCGCGCCATTGTGTCTAGTATTGTTCTAAATTCAAAATGATAATGTTATTTCATAGGTGTACTAGCCCATGTAGGTGGGCTGGTATATCTATATTTTTTTTTCTTAACAGCCATGTATGTGTACTCAAATGAATATAACGTTGCTTAACAGCCATGTAGGTGTGCTGATATTAATGCAACGTTGTAAAAACAGCCATGTAGGTGTGCTGGTCTAAATAAATGTTACCAACAGCCATGTAGGTGAGCTGATATAAACATATAATTTTGCTAACAGCCATGTAGGTGCGCTGTTCTGCATATAATTTAGTTGACAGCCATGTAGGTGTGCTGATCAGATTATGAGTTTGCTAACAGCCATGTAGGTGTGCTGATCAGATTATGAATTTGCCAACAGCCATGTAGGTGTGCTGATTTGAATATAATTTTACTAACAGCCATGTAGGTGTGCTGATTTGAATATAATTTTGCTGTCAGCCATGTAGGTGTGCTGATTTGCATCATTGAAGTATTTAAAATAGTATAGCTGTACGGATGGCATGCATTATGATCGTATTGGATGCCATGCAGGCTATTGACAAAAGAATTTAAAATATAGTATTACAAACGAAAGTATTTTATTAAATACCAGATCTACTATATAGTGTGAATGTTGGAAAAGAACTAGAACGGTTTTAAAAATTTTTAGGAAACCGAGATGAGAGTTACACACCAGATCGTCGTAGACGGAGGCGAAAACGGTCTTCCTCTAGTGAGCCTGAGGAAGCTTCCAGAAAAAGTAAGAAGAAATCTGACGGGTTAACAGCAGAAGATTTGCTGAAAATAGTATCGGCACTACAGAATGGTCCAAGTAAGAGTATCCCTACTACTAACGTTGTTCCCGAATTCGACCCCAATAATAGATCCCAGGATGTTGAGCGATGGTTAAGGAAGGTCAATGAATGCGCCATCATTTATAATTGGGATGGAAAACAGACTATCCATTACGCTCTTCAGAAATTATGCGGCTTAGCTAAAAAATGGTACGAGTCCCTTCCATCGCTTAACTTCTCGTGGGAGGAATGGCAGTCAAAATTAATTAAAGCCTTCCCTAATGATGAAAATTACGGGAAATTACTTGAAGAAATGTTAAACCGAAAATCTCGCACGGATGAAACTCTCAGAGACTACTTTTATGATAAGCTATCATTATTAAGCAGGTGCGAGATTGTCGGTTCCAAGGCAGTAGATTGTATTATTCATGGTCTTACAGATAATTCTATTAGGAACGGTGCTCAAGCACTCAAATGTAAAGAACCAGAAGACTTATTACATTATCTGGCTTCTCAACAACCAACACAGACAAAAGAATATTCTCGAACGAATTCCTTCCCGAATACTTTTAAAAAGAAAGACTTTCGCAACAATGTTGGTCATAACAAGAATTCGAATAGTTCTTCAAACAGACCCCCCGCAGACTTCGTTTGCTTTAATTGTCATGAACGTGGACACACTTACCAACACTGTACCAAACCGCTGGTAACGTGTGCTAAGTGTAACAGAATAGGCCACAATTCAGATAGCTGTGCTAGAAAACCTTTGCAATCTAGTAGCCAAAATAATCCTCCACCGGAGAAGAAAACGTTAAAAATAGTAACAACCGGCCAAGATTGCAAAAGTCCAGATTTCAATAGTAATAACGTTAGTCATCTTGTCAGCCAACCAAAGCAAATGCCTATTTTATTTAATGTGGACACTGATACAAACGACAAATATAACAAAAATGTTTGTGTCAATGGAACGATGTTAAATGCTTACGTAGACTTTGGAAGTGATTGCAGTTTGATTAGAATTTCTGATGCAAAAGGACTTGGGCTTGTAGAGTTCAGTAAAGATTTACCAATGATACGCGGATTTGGTAATTCAGCGGTTAGTCCGAAGTTTCAATCTACTGTCCAAGTAAGGATTGATGAGGTAGAAACAGAGTTGACTGTATTGGCTGTTGAAGATTCTTTCCTACATACATCATTGTTGGTAGGGCAAAATTTTACAGAGTTACCATCTGTAACGGTTATGAAAGACAATGAGAAACTTTTCTTTTATAATACACCATCAGATGACTTTGTTAACAGGGACCACATGCTCAACTTGTATGTGGCTAAAGACGTTACTATAGTAAAAGGTGGTTTAATTGAAGTTATTACAAAAGACGCTTATACGGGTGACATTTATTCCAACGGAGGTATTAGGGCAAGCCCAAAACAGGAATATCACCTCCATCAAGGCTGTTATAAAGTTGATAACAGCAAAGCCGTTGTGTTTGTAACCTGTCTCACAAATACTCCAGTTAACTTCAAGGCCGATTCGCTAATAGCTAGAGTCAATCCAGTGTCTGAAGTAAAAACCTTTACTATTCAATCCGATCACGATCTAAAGAAGTTACTGCCTCTGGACAAAACAGATTTCAAAGTGGGGCAAAACATAGACCAATCTACTCAAGAAAGGTTGTATCAGCTTTTGCAAAAGTATAGAAATTGCTTTGCAACCAATCTAAGTGAATTGGGCTGTGCTAAGGACACTGTAATGAACATAGATTTGCATGATAAGACGCCTGTTATATATAGACCCTATCGGCTGTCACATCATGAACGTCAGAAGGTTAGGGACATGGTAGATGATCTAGTCAAAAATGACATCGTACAAGAATCTGATTCAAATTATGCTAGTCCCATTCTACTGGTTCGTAAAAAGAATGGCGAGTCCCGGCTCTGTGTTGATTACAGAGCCCTCAACGACAAGACAGTGAAAGACAAATACCCCTTGCCTTTAATCGACGACCAGCTTTCAAATTTGAGTGGTAACAAACTATTTACTACCTTGGATTTGGCTTCTGGCTACTATCAGATACCGATGGGAGAAGAGAGTCGTCATTTAACTGCATTTGTCACCCCGGACGGTCATTACGAATTTAAACGCATGCCGTTCGGGTTGGCAAATGCACCAGCGGTGTTTCAAAAAATGATGAATAAATTTTTAGGGCCGCGAAGGTTCAAATCTGCGCTGGCATACATGGACGACCTTCTTATCCCATCGGCTACAATTGACGAAGGTTTCGAAAGACTCGAAGATGTATTAAAGATAATACAAAGTGCTGGTCTTACCTTGAAATTGTCCAAATGTAGTTTTTTCGATACCACAATTGAGTATCTTGGATACGAGATCTCTGCCGAGGGTGTGAAACCTAGTGAAAGAAAAATAACTGCCGTCCGGGATTTTCCCACTCCACGCAACGTCCACGAAGTCCGACAATTTTTGGGCCTGGCTAGTTATTTTCGCAGATTTGTAAAAGGATTTGGGGAAATTGCTAGACCTTTGACGGGTTTGCTCAAAAAGGACATACGATGGCAATGGGGAAACGATGAAGCAAAATCTTTGGAAATTCTAAAAAGTAAATTGATCGAACGTCCTTTATTAGCGCTGTACAATCCTGAACTAGATACTGAATTACATACAGACGCTAGCTCTCTCGGATTAGGAGGAATCTTAATGCAATGGCAAGTCTCTCCTAGGGTGCTTAAACCCGTTGCTTATTTTAGCAGACAGACCGCGCCAGAAGAGCGCCATATGCATTCCTATGAGCTTGAAACTCTGGCTGTGGTCTGTTCGTTGAAAAAGTTTCGTCCTTACCTTTTGGGGCTTAATTTTATAGTCTTTACGGACTGTAACGCACTTAAGACAACATTAACTAAGAGAGACTTGATTCCTCGCATAGCCCGTTGGTGGTTGCAAATCAGCGAATACAATTTCAGTATCGAATATCGTCCCGGCTGTCGTATGAGTCACGTTGATGCCCTGAGCCGAAACCCTCCTAATTCTAATGACTCTATTCACACGGTGAAGACCTTAAACATAAATACTGAAAACTGGATACTTACTTTACAATTAGCCGATCCTGAACTGGAACGAATTTTTAAGATTTTAAAGCCTAATGAAGACCAAGAAATAGTAGACATAAAACGAAACTATACGGTCAAAAACCATACTTTACACAGGAAAGTTAGAGACGAACTACGTCTTGTAGTGCCAAAAGATGCTAGGTGGCAAATTTGTAAAGCCAACCACGATGACATTGGTCACTTTGGTTTCGCGAAAACACTGGAGCGAGTTCAAAGCCAGTACTGGTTTCCGAAACTGAGGCGATTTATCAAAAAATATGTAGCGGCATGTATTGATTGTGCCTACAATAAAGATAATGCGGCTAGAGCTCGCTCCGGGTTTTTGCATCCCATCGAAAAAGTTGAGCGACCATTTCATACCTTACACTTGGACCATTTAGGACCATTTGTGCGGAGCAAATCCAGTAATAACTATATTTTGACCATCGTGGATGGGTTTACAAAGTACCTTTTCGCTAGACCAGTTAAAGATACTAAAACCAAAACCGTTATCAAAGTACTCGAAAATTTGTTTATTGATTTCGGGGTGCCACACAGAATCGTTTCAGATCGTGGAACAGCATTTACTTCCAATCAATTCAAAGAATTTTGCACGAGTAAAGGAATTAAGCATGTACTTAACGCAGTCGCCTGTCCTAGGGCAAATGGACAGGCCGAAAGGTTTAATCAAACTATCCTCACAGCGTTGTCTACTCAAAATTTTGACAAAGATGAACGTGAATGGGACAGGCGGCTGGGTCAGGTACAGTGGGGCATTAATAATACCATCAATGCAACTACAAAGAAAAGTGCGTCTGAATTGCTTTTTGGTGTGAAACTAAATAACTCTTCAGACAATATCATGCAACCAATAGAAAACAATGAAAATTGTAATGAAGCAACTATTGAGTCCCAGACTGAATCTACAAATTTTGACCAACTTAGGCAAGAAGCTTCTGACAATATAAAGCTCAGTCAATTACGTCAGAAACAAACTTATGACGCTAATAGAAACCCATCTGTTTCATATTCAGTAGGAGATTTGGTAAAAATTACCAAGACAAACTTTAAAAACGATGGTAAAAGCAAAAAGCTTCTACCAAAGTTCATAGGTCCATACAAGGTAGTTAAAAGTCTAGGAAATGATCGTTACGAGATTACTAACGTCCCGGGCTTCAAGGCAAAGAAATACGAGAGTGTGGTAGCTGCCGATAGAATGCGGCCCTGGATACATATTCAGTCATTAGAGGTAAATAAGTCATCTGGTTCTGAAAGCAGTTCTGATTCTGAATAGGACAATAAAACAGTGTAAAATACGTACTTACATATTTTTATTTTTTTACTTTTAAGAGTATCATTATCCAATAGAAATAGTTTTTGAAGTGAAAACTTCTTTAGCACCGTTGTGATTTGAAACTCGATGAAACGAAAAAGCGACACTAAATAGTTTCTGAATAAGAAGGTTTCACTTCTACCGCGTTTAAACTGCACACATGTATAATGCGATTCTTGTTGCTCATAATAACTGTCGTTGTTTTAAAAGCAATCATTTAAATTATATACCTTTGATATCATAGTAAAAGAAGTAAGTAATTGAATTATGTAATCAGAATAACTATTAATGTTCTGTTGTCAATAAAGAGTCATTTATAGTAACAATACCTAACTATTTAAATATATGTATACTGATTAATAATTAAAATAGAATAAAATGTATCAAAAATGTAACTGTAGTGGTAGGCATCTGAATGTTGTGATTTTGCGTACATCGGAGATTAGTACGCAGTCGGATGGCCGAATGTTGTGATTTTTAATAAATTGTTAGTTTATTTGCCTTAATTTGACCATTTAATGATTTATTTATATTTCCACTACAGCAATACCGATTAGTAGCGGATGTCACTGTTAAATATTATATCAATTTTAAATAAAAGTCGTGTTGACTTCCGATTGGTAGCGGATGTCACTATTAAATTGTTAATACATTAATTTTAAATAAAAGTTGTGTTGACTTCCGATTGGTAGCGGATGTCACTGTTAAATTGTTATTAAGTACATTAATTTTAAATAAAAGTTGTGTTGACTTCCGATTGGTAGCGGATGTCGCTGTTAACACATTAATTTTAAATAATATTTGTGTTGACTTCCGATACTTACGTTTCCACCACAGCAATACCGATTAAAAGCGGATGTCACCGTTAATACATTTATTTTAAATAATACTTAGTTAACTTCCGATACGGTATTATAAAATCTGAGCTTCCGAGTTGTCTTTGAAGTGAAGTTCTTTGCACTCGGTTTGCAGTGGTGGGGCGAGGCAATATAAGTCTAGAATTGAGTGTTGGAGTCTTGTCTTGCTGTTACGGTGTAAGGAAGTGGTTGAAGAAAATACAAGTGTTCATTCTATATTGGCAGTTTTATTATACATGTTTGATAGAATTTTAAGATACATCTCTCATTAAACAAAACAGCGTCTTCGAGGGCAGAATGCCTTGCAAAATGTGCTCGGGTTGAAAGATTTTACATAAGGCGACACGGTGAAGATGGTAATGGAAAGTATAGATACTATTCGAACTATGGAAGTTATTCATCCAACTACCTTATCGCCATTGCTTATACAATCATCAAATTTGTTTACAGATGCATTTTGCAGTGCCAATGAGATGTACAATTTAAAATTCCTATTTTCAAGATCTGCAATTTTACCTCGCTGATGCAATAAAGAAAAGGAATATACTCGTAATTATGAATGTGAAAAAAAAACGATTGGGTAGGTTTTGTACTATTTTACTTTTGTATTCTCGCGTATTGCAGATCGTTTTATATTAAGCTTCAACACTCTTTTGCCCTTTGAAGCTATAGCCACTGGTTCGTTTAGGAATATCACGTCGTTTCACTATCGTATCGTCTATTCTCAAAAGCCAGCTGCCCCTGAATGTTTAATAATTGTCCCGAGATCGAAGTTTCAGGGTTACACTTACATGTCATGGGTCGTGTGAGAGATCTTTTCGATTATTCACGTTGACACAATGAATCTGAAAGGGTGTTTTCAGTCTATCGGTTCGTATGATACGTTTACATATTGTAGGCTTTTTACTGTTATACAGGACTAACGTTAAATGTAACGCCCTGGATCCCAGAAAACGGTCATCGGCGTCCAGGTCGTCCTAGGAAGATGGCGGGACGATTTGGATGCTTTCGATGACGCGTGGCCAGAGCATGCCCAGGACAGAGATGGTTGGAGGATTAAAGGGGAGGCCTTTGCCCAGCAGTGGGATGAAATAGGCTAGCAAAAAAAAAAAAAGGACAAGAGTATTGGTGCTCAGCTCAATGATGATAGAAGGAAAAACAATTATCCGACGTCCCACGAGAAAAATTCGATTTTCGAATCCCGGAATCGATCTTTGTAGTGTACATGATGTTAGGGTAAACACTTGTGATTATACTTATGATACTGAAAAAAAATCTCTAAGGAACCAATAGGAAATTTGCAAAAAAAAAAAAATCTACTTTTCATACAAACGTTCGATCAGGTGATTGCATTTAGTATGGGAGGTCCAACAATTTGTTTGCGATATTCCTATAGGTTGTACTCTTATATATATTCCGTGCTACATGTTTCTTAGGGAAAGTTGTTCAGTATCATGGGTAAAATCACCCCTTAAGAGAAGTTTACTCCGAGAGTGCAAATGCGTGCTGCATACAAACGAAGTCTGGTGATATTTTCAATAGTATCCAATTAAAGTCAATGAAATTTTTGAGACACAATCTAGAAACTAATCTCTGTTTTTATGAAGTAATTTTTTTTAAATATACAGTTTTAATGCTAGGATTGATTTAAGATTTGTATGGAAATCTTTAAGGCACTGTAACTTTAAAACTATACATTTTAACGAAAATCTGAACTTCATACAAACATAGAGATTCGTTTCTTAATTGTAGGTATCTGAAAAATTTCATTGACTTTAATTGGTTAGAATTGAAAATATCACCAGACTACGTTTGTATGGAGCTCGCTTCGAATAACTGTTTACCATGTTTACATCGATAATTTTCATAAAAGTTTATGCGATCCTTTACATTTCTTGATCATCGTATCCATCGTCTGGAAGTACCAAATTTTTATTTCGAACCAGAATGATAGAATCGCTTTCAATGTAAACGAAGCAGGCGGCGGGCAGGTAAGGTACCTAATAATGTCGTCGACGTATCGTAAGGTTTGAAGACCGCTATGACCCGATCCCTGAATATTTCACGATTGCTCCGTGTTCAGGGTCTCAAGGTCCTGGGTCAGGTGAGATATCTACGATTGTGGTTACAGGGGTTACGCCTCACGATTTCCCTTTTCATTGATAATTTGATTTATATATGTCGGGTAATCGGAGAGGTTGCAGGAAGTTTAAGTGGATATTAATATTGAAATTGGATAGGTAAGGCAGGGTGATTTCTGAGATGAGAACTGTTTGGAGGAAACACAAATTTTTGTTTCATTTAGCATAATTGGCAAAACAGAATATCACCTCTGTCTGTCATACGCGTTTTTTGATATACTTACTTAGTTATTTATTATTAAGTATTATGTTGTAGCCACTTGTAGCCTTTAAGACTGCGTCTTTCTAGCGTGAGAAATGAGAGAAAAATTGTTTAACTGATCAACAAAATAGCAGATTAAGCCGTGGTGGTCCAGTGGCGAGTAACCTTGCCTGCCGTGCAGGAGGCTCGAACCCCGTCCAGGCCGACTCGTACCAATGAGTTTTTCGGAATTTATGTACGATTTGTAACACCACTGGCTTTTCGGTGAAGGAAAACATCGTGAGGAAACCTGCATGCTTCAATTTCGAGGCATGTATTGTACCCACTGTCCATTATAAGTGGCGACGGGCTCACCCCCTGTCACACTGGACAGAGTTTCGGTACTACTGGTGAAACGTGGATGTTCTGAGGTTTCAGAATATCTCTGACTACCCCCTCGGGGAATATAGTCGTGAGCATATGCTATGCTATGCAAAATAGCATCAATTTATGACATCGGAATAACTCAAGTACACTACTTCAAGGAAAATAATGGGCATCGGAAAACATCGGAAATAATCGTAAACGCAGCTCTATATCATTATACAATACTGCCTAGTTTCGGTCGGTCATCTTCGGGAACACGAAGTTAGTCGATGCCCATTATTTTCCTTGAAGTACTGTAAATACTGCCAATAGAAATACCTACATACAGGCGTTCGCATCATTATGCAAGCACTCCGGTCAATTCAAATGCAAATATATCTCGCAAAGTAGCACTAAACAATAATCCCATTCACTACAACTAAATGAAACAGAGCAGGAGACTATACAGACTACAAGGTCAAACGCATGCAAAATGTATTCCATTATTGGGGCTCCTTCGGTAACGCCAGCGAGCTCCATTTAACCTCGCCTTATGTTGGACCCTGCCATTAACCGGGTCATGGCTTTGCATATTTCCGCTTTAGGGTAAAAAAGGTCTTTTTTCAGTCTTACATAAGATAAGGACCAACAAGTCCTTAGTACTTAGTAGTCCGTCACACGGTACTAGTAGTGAAACGTGGTTGTTCTGAGGTTTCAGAATATCTCTGACTCGGGGAACATAGTCTATGCTATTAACATATAGACCGGTGGCCAGCTACAGTCAACTATACCTTATAAAATTAAGGAACTAACGCATTATGCACCTAAAGTAGACTAAAAATAAGTAATAAAAAACTTGGTTTGCCTGGGCGCAGCTTGGCACGTTTTCCGGTGTGATGAAAAACGTGGACCCCAAAAACACCCCATTTTACCTCATCGAATTAAAGGATGGTACTTGTCTGTTGGTCTAGAGGCCGATTAGTAAAGCCTAAAAAACCTGGTCTGCCGCCGCCTATCCTGGCAGGTTCATGGGTCCGACTGAATTTAGGGTGCTCCTCGGAGGGTGGATTTTACCTCATCGAATTAATGAATGAAATCAATGCCAATTTATAGTCCTATTAACTATGTTTACATATGCCTTGGTTTGCCTAGGCTCAGCCTGGCAGGTTTCCGGGTCCGACTGATTTTACTTTAAAAACATTGTTTAGCCAAACTTTAAAAACCGGTATAAATCTACAGAATCTGCGGAATATTTTACTGAAATTCGCTTGTATATATTAACCAAGATATATGTATCCCTGAAGGTGGAATTTTAATAGAAAAGGTCAACGGCCCGCGGAAACTAAAAGAGATAGGTATGTGGTCCCGAAGGAAAAAATTTCTAAAACCCTGGGCAATTTGACGTCCCGATTAAAAAATCCAAAATGGGAGATCCAAGATTGGCGGCGATTTCAAAGTCCTCATAACTTTGTAACCATTGACGGTCGGCGCGCTGTGTGTGGACAAATCAAATTAGTAGCAAAGCCCGGCTTACGATGATTGCTAATCTATGTAACAAATACATTTATAGATAGATAGATAAATCATTTATTATTTCACCTGAACAATACAGGAAAAAACAGTGACTGACAAAGGTAGACAATTACCTGCCTACACGATAAATTAAAATGCCTAATTAGGATATTCGGACATCGTAGGTTTTTTTTTTATTAAGGGCTCATTCCTGATGTTTTACACTGCAATTCTGCCAATATCATGATGTGGAAGTATCGAAATCACAATCTCCGGGATTGTTTTATTAACAAAAACACATTAGAGGACACCAAATAGCGGAACTGCGTGGCAAATCCAGAGACACCAACCGAGACGACCGCCCGTCAATAGACTCGCCAAGCGACTAAGCTAGTTTAAATAGTAAAAAAACACTTAGTTCAACATGTCTCGATATGATATGGCGTTGACATGACATTATGGCTTCGAAACCGGTGATTAGGCCAAAATATTAAAAATACGTGTCCATCAAGCTGGCGTACACATGACGGGAATCAAGATTAATCATTTAGTGCCATTAAATAATAGTGCCTCTGTAATTTGTGTGTGTGTGTGTGTGTGTAATTTGCGAAATATTTATACATATTTTTCCCTGTTAGTGCTTTTGTGTTTATTACTCATGACAGGCATTCAAGAAAATGTCATAAAAATAAACAAGTGTTTATCGTCTTTCATATATTAGAATATCGAGCTAGAGTGTAGGCGTACACACGAATTCACACGATAGTTCAAAACTCTAGTATCAAAATAAACTGTTCCTGAAATAGAGACTTTGAAATTATGACATTTTGAATTTCAGAGGGTAATAAACACAAAAGCACTAACAGGGAAAATATATACTTATATATTTCGCCAACTACAGAGGCACTATTTAGGAACTACTTATTTAATGGCACTAAATGATTAATCTTGATTCCCGTCATGTGTACGCTAGCTTGATGGACACGTATTTTTACTATTTTGGTCTAATCACCGGTTTCGAAGCCATGTCATGTCAACGCCATATTATATCGAGACATGTTTAACTAAGTTTTTTTTCTTGTTTTTTACTATTTAAACTAGCTTAGTCGCGTGGCGAGTCTATTGACGGGCGGTCGTTTCGGTTGGTGTCTCTGGACTTGCCACGCAGTTCCGCTATTTGGTGTCCTCTAATGTGTTTTTGTGAATAAAACAATCCTGGAGATTGAGATTTCGATACTTCCACATCATGATATTGGCAGAATTGCAGTGTAAAACATCAGGAATGAGCCCTTAATAAAAAAAAAACCTACGATGTCCGAATTTCTTAATTAAGCATTTTAATTTATCGTGCAGGTAGGTCATTGTCTACCTTTGTCAGACACTGTTTTTCCTGTATTGTTCAAGTGATATAAATGAGTTATCTATCTATCTATCAATTTATTTGTTACATAGATTAACGATTATGGGCCACCATTTTTTTCGACACTAAAATATGACTTCTGATAGACCCGAAAGGTAAATATTATAAGCCGGGCTTTGCTACTTATTTGATTTGTACACTGTACAGTCAGCATCAAAAGTATTTAGGCATTTACGGCGTTCATAAACATCTGAACAATAACACGAAAATATACTATATTTCCTATTAGATAACATTTGTTTTCAACTTAACAAATAATAACATGACAGATAAATTAATTTGATTTCTTTGTGAGTTGAAAAAAGGTTTGCTATCGTAAAGTTGTTCAGATATTTATGAACACTTAACATGCTTAGATACTTTTGATGCTGACTGTACAAACAAAGAGTAATAAACACAAAAGCACTAACAGGGAAAAATATATATATATTTCGCAAACTACAGCGGCACTATTATTAATGGCACTAAATGATTAATCTTGATTCCCGTCATGTGTACGCCAGCTTGATGGATACGTATTTTTAATATTTTGGCCTAATCACCGGTTTCGAAGCCATAATGTCATGTCAACGCCATATCATATCGAGACATGTTGAACTAAGTGTTTTTTTACTATTTAAACTAGCTTAGTCGCTTGGCGAGTCTATTGATGGGCGGTCGTCTCGGTTGGTGTCTCTGGATTTGCCACGCAGTTCCGCTATTTGGTGTCCTCTAATGTGTTTTTGTTAATAAAACAATCCCGGAGATTGAGATTTCGATACTTCCACATCATGATATTGGCAGAATTGCAGTGTAAAACATCAGGAATGAGCCCTTAATAAAAAAAAACCTACAATGTCCGAATATCCTAATTAGGCATTTTAATTTATCGTGTAGGTAGGTAATTGTCTACCTTTGTCAGTCACTGTTTTTTCCTGTATCGTTCAGGTGAAATAATAAATGAGTTATCTATCTATCTATAAATGTATTTGTTACATAGATTAGCAATCATCGTAAGCCGGGCTTTGCTACTAATTTGATTTGTCCACACACAGCGCGCCGACCGTCAATGGTTACAAAGTTATGAGGACTTTGAAAATGTAAGACGACCATCTTGGATCTCCCATTTTGGATTTTTTAATCGGGACGTCAAATTGCCCAGGGTTTTAGAAATTTTTTCCTTCGGGACCACATACCTATCTCTTTTAGTTTCCGCGGGCCGTTGACCTTTTCTATTAAAATTCCACCTTCAGGGATACATATATCTTGGTTAATATATACAAGCGAATTTCAGTAAAATATTCCGCAGATTCTGTAGATTTATACCGGTTTTTAAAGTTTGGCTAAACAATGTTTTTAAAGTAAAATCAGTCGGACCCGGAAACCTGCCAGGCTGAGCCTAGGCAAACCAAGGCATATGTAAACATAGTTAATAGGACTATAAATTGGCATTGATTTCATTCATTAATTCGATGAGGTAAAATCCACCCTCCGAGGAGCACCCTAAATTCAGTCGGACCCATGAACCTGCCAGGATAGGCGGCGGCAGACCAGGTTTTTTAGGCTTTACTAATCGGCCTCTAGACCAACAGACAAGTACCATCCTTTAATTCGATGAGGTAAAATGGGGTGTTTTTGGGGTCCACGTTTTTCATCACACCGGAAAACGTGCCAAGCTGCGCCCAGGCAAACCAAGTTTTTTATTACTTATTTTTAGTCTACTTTAGGTGCATAATGCGTTAGTTCCTTAATTTTATAAGGTATAGTTGACTGTAGCTGGCCACCGGTCTAATATTATGCTATGCTATGTCCTAAGTATCAGTGTATGTACTCTGTATGTATGTGTGACTAGTATTTTGTTTGGGAGTTAGGCATGGCTGTAAAATTAATTTCTTAACCAGTGGTCGTGGTGGATGATATTACAGTATTTTTTTCGTTTATTGATTTGCAAGCTAGACAAACTTTGACAAAAGAAATGCTCACTTAAGAGGTGATAGTAACCATGATACTGTACAACTCTCTTTAAGAAATCTATAGGAAAGAATCCATAGTTTTTTTCCCTAATGCATTCAGCTGATCGAACTTTTGTATGAAAAAAAAAGATGATTTTCTTTGCTAATTTCTACATAAAGTGTATCATTGCTAATCAAACCCAGCAATCTGCAATGGTTTGTTGCGGAATATCTAACATACCAAATGAACACCTTTGTGGCATATTGATCGCACAGCACATAACACGCAAGCTTCGGCAAGAGATCTAACGTAGTGCGATCCGTAGCGAATGTATAGCCATCCATAAATGTGGCTTTAGGATCCTTGTTTCAGAACTACTGAACCCTAATAATTTTGCTATTATTTACCTTGATGTTGTAACAGTACTTATTGGTTAATTAACAACGGTTCTGCGATGGTAAATAGGTAGGGAAAAAAGTTAATAGATTACGTCCCGGTGTATATATACTTTCTTAAGTACAAGTGTAATTTTGAATTCCACTATTATTACTGATTCCTCGACTCAACCTCGGTGGAGAAACCTCGGGATTATGACTGAGAATTCAGATTTCGAGGATTGTTCGAGGAATTTTTTGACTGAGGCTAAGTCGAATCAAAATTCGAGGAAGTGACTGAGAATAAGAGAAGGGTTTTGTTTGCATAAATAAACATTTTTGGTTTGAATATTGGACTCAAATGTAGCGGTACATTAAGAGTGCCAGATCTGTTATTTTTGCGACAGTTGTGCAAAAAATGAAAATAGAAAGCTTTTGATGATAGGGTAATACAGAAAGAATAAGCGAGAGCATATCGACAACTGTAATTTACAAGGCAAATGCGAATACGAAAGATGGAAGTGGCCATCGTGGGCGTACGTATGCCTACCAAATCTGGGACGTACTGACAAAACGGCCAAGTGAAATGTAGCCGAAACCGGCTGGCGTATTTGCCTTTCAAATCCAAGTACATCGTTGAAATCGATGGGGTTGCATGAGAGAGTTTAGGAAAATTGGAAATGCGAGAGAATTATATCAGGGTCCAAGCGAGAAGAATGTTTTGCTGTTTTTGCTGATCTAGAGGTAACTCATAGAGCGCAATTTGTTATTTTTTAAAACGTTGATTTAATCTTAAAGCTCTATCTTTTACTGATGTTTTCCATGCACATATTTAGAATCAATAATGTTGTAGTGAAAATAATGGTTTTGGTCAAAATATGTTTGCACTTAATGAGTTTTACCTCAAGGCCAAACGGTATGTTCTGTATAATGTGAGAACAAGACAGTTAAGTGTATGTGTAAATAAATTGTTGAACTAGGGTCTTAGGCTAAAATTACGTCACACTAGATAATTATGTCATCGTAGGTAGATAATTGCTTTTTCTATGAGAATAATATGAACTTGCTACTTTGCACATTCTCATAGAAGTAACAGTAGTCTACAGTGTACCATTACCTAAACATAATTCACGATTAACGATCTAGGAGGGCAAGTGCGGTAAATAAATCGCAACTGAACCATGATTGGACCGCGTGCGAATCTTAACTTTTAATTTAACACATTCGGTATTGCGCTATTCATATTTGACAGTCGTGAGAGCCGTTTTGACAGATCGCTCAGACGTTAAAGGCAGTCAGTCCCATAGTAAATAAATAAAGTTCAGCGCGATACGGAATTAAACACAGTTGAATAGTAATTGGATTGCATTGTAATTAGAACTGAAATTGAATTAGGATTGAACTTGGATGTTTTAAATTAGCGCGATCGCCTCATAGGAAACTATGTTTCCACAAATAAAAAGAAGAAAGCAGTTAAATGTCATTGTCGTGTATAGACAAGAACACGCATTTGACTTCTAACATAAACAAATTGCATTCCAAACACATGCAAAACATTAAACAAATTGAAATCGTCCTGGCAGGCTGGTGGCATACATCTAAACAATTCCCCAGCCAATATAGCAATCAAGAGCTTAGAAACAAAACAATAGCGTACGTGTGACACATACACATGCAATATAAACACATACATTAATGTCTATAGTATAGTAACTACTAGGCGACCACTTTAACGGGTCTTTCCGCACCTCCCGCTTCCATCCACGACATCCCTTTCACACATCGTTTTATTTTTAACCGACTTCAACAAAAGGAGGATTGCACCGCCAATTGTGAATTGATTTTTTTATAAATTTAACTCGCTAAAGTTAATTATAAATAGATATGGCATTCCACAGATATGTTCCGTGCAACACAACAATCAGCCAATAATTCGAGTTGAAAAATATCTGTGGATTTTAAAATAAAAGTTCATTGATTTGATGAATGGAATCTCACCCCTTCGGTAGGTACAATAATAATTTAGTAACGCCCTAAGCGTGTTAATGTGACAAATTAAATTGGAAATCTGATCTAATTGCTTTAAATACAAGCGTAAGCCGTGTCACAGGTTTGAAGTTTATTAGGGGGTGGGGAGGGAGGCACAGGTGACTCATTGTAGCTGTCAAGCAGTACTCATGTCTTGAGGGAGTATCACTTTAACTCGAGGCGTGAAGTTAGCATAACAGTTGCATTGTTATCGGTCCTGTGTGACACACGTATGCGTGTGTGTGTCTGGGTGTGTGAGTACATTCCGTGTTTGAACACATGCGACAGTTCACCTGTGAGTTAGTGTGATTGTGTTTGTACTTTTTTGTTAGGGTTGGCAAAGCTGATGAAATTTAAATTATTTACAGATTAAGTATAATTCAATTAAATGTTTTCCTTCTGCCAAATTAAAACGATTTATGATTTTCTTTCTCACTTCTATCAAATCATCAAAACCATTTAAATACCATGACTGTAATCGCCTCATTGATAACTTTACTATAATTGTAAAGCATCATCATAATCATTAATCATAAGCAACACGATACCTACATTGAACTTCATTAATCTTCTAATAAAAAGGCAACATCTATTGACGATTTATTATGCAAACTCAATAATCTACTTGTCGTACACGGAAAAACTCATCATTGTACTAACATACGAGGAAAATCCAAAACAAATAAGGAAATCCCGGATTAATAAATAAATCCCGTATGTACAGCCCTATCTATGAGCCATGTAAGCAATTGAAATCACAATGTTGTATTTAAAACCTCAAATGTATGCAAGTGGTGAAAATTTATATTTTATACGATAAAAATGTTAATGTATGGGAACATAAGTTGCTAGGTGTTTATATCAATAGAGCAATCACATTTATTCGTATGAAAATGTCAATACAATCGATCGAGCAATCGATTGTCTCTACCTACCCCAATGACAAATAGGTAGACATCGTTGGCAGTTTGGCACTTTTAATGGACAGTGGACATAATACGTACACACGGCGACAGATCAACCTACCCATAGATGAACTCTATGTTCATGGACATAAGGTCCAATTATGGGTAGGATAATATGTATATGTAGATGTCTACAAAACCAACATAAGCTAGCCATGCGACGTTAAACGTTATGCTACCGCGCGGCCAGCATTATGTTGGTTTTGTATAGCTTGATGTGTCACCGTGTGTCTATCGCACATCATGTATGCTTGTAGGTAGGGTATGATGTATTCCTTTATCAGTTTCCTCAGGTAGGGTATGATGTATATTCTTTTATCAGTTTCCTTACGTAGGCTATGATGTATATTCTTTTACCAGTTTCCTTAGGTAGGGTATGATGTATTATTTTACCAGTTTCCTTAGCCAGTGGATGTGTCATCCAGTTGTTGTGGTAAGTAGGATACAAAACGATAAACAGTACGATCCTAAAAACTCATTTAGTAGGTACAAGTTTGAAAAGGCGTTTACTGTAAAATAAAATGTTAACGTTGGACCACTCTACCGGGGACAAATTGAATTTATTATGAACAATATTTTTTACAGTTCTTTTATAAAATACCAATTTTATAGACAAATCTTTTACGAATCCTTGATAAATGATTGACACTGCGCTACTGTGAGCAAACAGTGTTTGAAATATACATGGTGAAATTGACTCAAATGTATACAACAGCAGATTTTTTTTTGCTCCGAGTGGTTTGCTCCCATAGTAAAAGTTGTTCAGTTTTATGGGCAGAATCTTACACCTGTATTCTTAGTTGTTTCCTTGAGGCTTCCTCACTCGAGTCAAGGAGTTTTTTGACATTTTTGCCATACAAATAATGTCAAAAAAGTCCTCCGCTCGAGTGAGGAAATGTCAAGAAAACAACTAAGAATACAGGTGTTAGTTTAAAAGGATGCTAACGATATAAATTTCACCCTGAATAAAAAAACATGAAATAGGTAGCTTAATAGGTAACATAATAGGTCAAACAAACATAAGTAGAAATACATTAAGGTGTTAACAAAGTGTAGCTTAAAATCTCATTGATCCGCTAAAAGGACACTTAAATATTACACGATTCTGTTATTACCATTTACATGCTAGTTATGCAACTAATACTAACGCAATTTATAAAGTACTGTAAAAAGTGCCATGAACAAAACATTATTTATTTTGCTAAGTGTCATTTAGGCTAATTAACCAACCGCCTAGCCGTCCAATTAATTGGCTAATTAAACTAAACGGCTGTTTCATCGTTAGCTTAGATTCTCTATCTTTAGCTCTTGGGTACTTACTGGTATTGAAATGTAGATATTCTGAATATGGTATATTTTATGCTAGGTTCACACGCACGCCGTGCAGCCCGGCAAGCTTATGAAGTTCGCTGTACATCGACTCGTTTGTAAAGTGATTTTTACTATTTAACTTTATAGAAGCCTCAATGTACAGCGAATTGCCTAAGCTTGCCGGGCTGCACGGCGTGCATGTGAACGCGGCATAACATATTTCTGATCACCCCTTTGGTTATAATAGTTGAGAGCAACTGCTAAAATTGAAAATTCGTTATATTCAAATATTACTAACAGCCTCTACCTAATAATAATAGAAACCTAACCAAAGTTACCACAGTGAAATAGTCGTCTTTTGTTTTCGTATACCAACTCGTAAATGAATTTCGTAATTAGTGTGACTCTGTGGTTTACCTTTTTGTGCGAGATTACAACGTTCGACCTTTGTAATTCGCGTCACCCAAATGCCGGCGGTTTCGGGGTTCCCGCGTTCATCTTTCAGCCTTTTGGTTTCGGCTTTGAATTAGGAAAATTGTTAGGTGATAGAAGCGTGTTGCGAACATTTTCAGGCTATTGAATATCTTTTGATGTTAAAGTACTTTGGTGTAACATTTCATTGTTACCAAGATGAAACGGTGCGAGTCTAGGTATCGAACTAACTTTGAAAGCCGACGCGACGCCACAAAAATAAGTTTACTCGAAAATAACGCACTTTTACGCATGTACTGAACCAAAGATTACTTATGCTTACGACTATACCCTAAAGGTTGTAAGTATAGACAGGGACTACTTTAAAGCATGTTGACTTATAACACTGAACAACTTTGAACTTTCCCCGAGGATAAGGGAAATTCTCAATTCGAACCTACACTCCCTGCACTGAAGATATAGCTACTAGCCTCTAGGTTACAAGTAGTCACAACGGCTTGAATATCATAAATTCATTACATACAATACATATGCTTACACTATTGCTCCATGGGGGTAGGCAGAGACTACGGCCAGCCACACTCTACAGGCTGTAACAAAACACCCTAGAAAAAAATCCGCTCTTTCATACAAAACTTCACGACCGACTCGACTCAAATTTGTGGGACAGCAGATTTTTTTTTTCGCCATTTCGATGTTGGCTCCAATGGCTCCATAGTGAAAGTTGTCCAGTTTGATGGTCGGAAGCACCCCTTTAAGAATTACTAGGATCTTTTGTTATACCCTGTATAGCTATGATTCTGACATAGGTAGGTATTTTGCCTCATCTACATGCACTTGTTAGTTGAGGGTGCTAAGCACTTGTCCTTTTCGAATAAGACCAATCAATTTGATCGTGGTAAGTTCTCCTATCTTTCTTGAATACCACTTTGTACAAATATTTTCACAAGACAATAAAATGTTACTTAACATCAGTAGGTACAATAATGATGTTTTAATAAGGTCAAGGTTTATTGTCATTGTGTTGGCTAGACGAATCGCGGTTCATGACAAAAACGTCTCTTTTTAAGGTTCCGTGACCGTGGAGTTTAAACGTAGCTCTTTCTGTTTCTCTCATATAGCAACACAAACTTTCAAATTATTTTCGTTCAACTAGATATATACCGTTCAGCAAATACAATTTTTAGTATCTGGGCAATCGAGCTTTGGTCGGCGTATTTCCAGATAATCTGGATAGGGTTCTTCTCTGAGAAAATACACACAAACAATTTTTTCTTCTTATGTGAAAACGTTTCCGAGAAACCAATTCTATATAGGTTACAAGATTGGCACACTCATAGTACATTATATCAGAAAAATATGTTAGTAGGCAAATCTTGGATATTAACTACAACCGATCTAATTTCAAATCTCTGTTTCTGTATTTAAAATAGCCTAAAAATACTCAAACTATCTGAAACAACTTTCGCTCACATTATAAAGCTTTTCATACTTAGATTTACATACCTTTCAATTTTATGAATTTGTAGGTTAGGTGGCGATTTCAATCTTTTAATATTTTTGTAGGTACCAATTTATTGGGGTTACATTCCCAAAGGGTGCCAAAGGTACTAAACCTACGCCGTTCTTCCGTCTGTCAGTTTATCCACACATATCCAGTCCAGTTGTCTGTGTTTTGAAGGACAACATTAGGATGTATTTTTTAAAACGTTGAGATCTGAATTGCCAGTTTTCTGACCTCTTTTTCTACGGCACATTAATTCGACATTAATTTAAATCCTGATGTTCGAATCTTCTACAGCTCGTGTCCGACTCCTCCTTGACCGGTATCAACTTTTTGCTCAAATTACGTGCTAATTATAATGCAATACGACCTTGTGGATTAGACGACGTAATTTTTACGTTTAAATCTTGAGACAAATGAATCATTTTAAATGCATTAGGTCATTGTCCTGGCTTATTGTTTACAATGAAACTAGAATAAATCTTTGTTGTTGAACGTTTGATTTAAAAAAAAAGTCCTGACTTTAAAGGAGGCTGCTAGAGTAGATTAAATACATCCAACTTTAAAGAGTCATACGCTCAGTTGCAGAAATTAGAGTTCATCCTCCATCCTCCTTCCTCTCTTGCTGTCACTTTTTGTCTTGTTGACGTAGTAAAAGCTAGCAAGAGTTTTAATGGAGGATTAACTGTAATGAGAGTTTCTGCAACACAGCGGTAGATTTTGATAATAAGCAATGTACTTGTATTTGTGGGCAAAAGGCAGCCACCTATCACTACTTTCAAAACTGCCTGAAAGACAGTTGATAGTTGTAGCAATGTTTATGACCAGAAAGAGAATTCCTAGAAATATGTATGAATGGTTGACACTAGTAATACAGGACTTGCAGCGAGTTAATTCCCGCAAAGATTTGTGTATGTGACTTACTTAAATAACAGAAACTGGTTTTCTAGTTATTCATAATTGATTATAAAACAATGGCAACAAAGACAAACTATTGTTTTGCCACTTAGTAACCTCGTAAAGTCATGTTAGGCTAAATAGCATACCACTTTCAGAGTTAATACAGGAGGGTACTAACTTCTTCATATTAAATAATATGTAGGTACATAGTCCGAACCTAAGTCGAATGTACAAATGTTGTATATCATCATCATCATCATATCAGCCGATAAACGTCCACTGCTGGACATAGACCTCCCCAAAAATGGGGGGATTTGCCATAATCGCCACGCTTGGCAGGCGGGTTGGCGATCGCAGTTGGATTGAATGTGTGTACTCAGAGGATGCTGCTGCCCATCTTCCTGTAGATCCCTTAGTCGCCTTTTACGACACCCGCGGGAGGAAATGGGATGGTGCTACTCTTAGCCGACACCACACGGACAAATGTTGTATATCAAATCAATTAATATCCTAAATATAAAAAGAATGTAGTAAGGATGACTATTAGGTATGTATCATGAAAACACGACGGAAAAAAGTGTAGCGCGTATCGATTTGAAATCCATAGATACGCACAAAACACGCCATTTCCAGTTCTCGGCATTGCTCAAACCGGATCGCAAAGTAAATACGGTTCAAACGGCGTGCGAAGCGATTACCGATTCTCCCCCAAATCCCCCCCGATTCTCCCCCTATGAGCGAAAGATTGTCGCGGCTCAATCAATAGGCAATTAATTCAAATGTTCCACTCTCGGGGAATTAGGTGCACCGTTGTTCGAATCACACAATACGAATAGGGTTGCCTACTGAAGAATCGAATAAATAAAAAGCCAATTAATGAGGAAAAGATATTATATGATTTATTCATGGAAATGGCAATGATTTGCTAACGAAAAGATGTGGGCAGATCCAGAAGATTTCTGTGTAAGATTGCGGAGGGAAAATGTCATCCCTAACTGTCTTGAATGATTAAGACTAGATAGATAAATTCTGATAGTAAAGCGGAGAAACAAATTTAGATAGACTTTGCAGAACATTATGGGGATAAAAGTCGGTGTACCCCAACAACCTTGGTCAAAACCTTTTCCTATTTCTTTACAGGTGGACTTAATCCTCAGATGTAATAGAGACTCTATTGGAAAAAAAGTGGCAGGTATTGCATGAACCTGATGATTCGAATACTTTGTTTCCTTTGGAATAACCTCATTGTGAAATAGAGAGTTAGCAAGCTGAAGTGGCAGTTGTTTGGTCTTTTTATCATAGAATCGACTTCTGCTAAAATAAACGAATCCTGGATTGGAGATTACGTTTGTGCAGAAATAGCTTGGGACGCATGCCGGCTAGATGAAGCGACAATCTGCGAAAAGAAGCTAGCTGGCTCAGATTAGATGCGTAAAACTGATTGAGCTCAATAGCACGGGAGAAGCTTATTGTCAGCAGTAGATTACTTTGGCTGAATTATATAATGTATATGAGAATGCGTATCATCAGATAGAAGCTAGAAAATCTCCCGTACTGGCATCCCTAATGCTCAGTGTCGAATGTGACAAGTCTTTGGGCGCAAATCACTTGCCTGTTTTATCGATGCGACGAGACTAACACCCGAGGTGCACAATTATCTAATCATTCGCGCTTTTGTGCCTGTTCTGCGTTCAGTCATTTGATACCTTGTGTTGTTTTAATCTATTGTGTGCTTTATTTATATACTAGTTAGACACAATATCAGCGTGTATGTTGCTCGCCTAGTCAGAGTCAGATGGGTGATGTTTTTCCACTTTATCCAATGGTTTTAGATTTATTTTGATTTTATGACCTGGAAAGAGCCGTGGTGGTCCAGTGGCGAGTAACCTTGCCTGCTGTGCAGAAGGCAATGGTTCGATCCCCGTCCAAGCCGACTCGTACCAATGAGTTTTTCGGAATTTATGTACGATTTGTTACACCACTGGCTTTTCGGTGAAGGAAAACATCGTGAGGAAACCTGCATGCTTCAATTTCGAGGCATGTATTGTACCCACTGTCCATTATAAGTGGCGACGGGCTCACCCCCCGTCACATTGGACAGAGTTTCGGTACTACTGGTGAAACGTGGATGTTCTGAGGTTTCAGAATATCTCTGACTACCCCCTCGGGGAATATAGTCGTGAGCATATGCTATGCTATGCTATGACCTGGTTTTGTGCCGGACCTAGGGCTCCGGATTAGAATCCCTGTTCCGACATTGATTACATGCAATATTTCAACGACAAAACCTTATGCCCAAAATCTAAAGTCATTTTCTAACTATCTATCTTTTCGAAATTCCCTGTCCTGTGTCCGCCAATGTCCAGAAAGTGTGAGAAAGACATAAATTAATTCTAAATGTGTCCCTTCCTTCCCATGGCTGTAGCAAGCCAGAAACCTCTTAAAACAAATTACAAATATAAAATCAGTGTCTCCAAACTCTCTCATCGGCTGGTGAGGTCATGCGCAAGTCGCACCGGGGCGGACGCGTGCGCGCGCGCAGGGAATATTAACACAAACGAGGATCAATAACCCGAGGAGGGGGCCTATAGGAATCCGTGTCGAGCAACGGATAGGTAGATTGGTGGTAAAGTTTTGTATGAAGGTGAGAAAATGGGGTCCTCTTTGGGTGCTACAAATAGAGTCAACGCTTTGAGGAATTTTTGAATTTTCAATACATATATTCTTTCAAATTAAAAAATGTTTTACTCGTACTTCACTTGCATTAAAATCTGTGGCACTGGTTTAGAATCGATAACACCTAGATTATAGTGTCGAAATCGAAATGGCATTAAATTTGTGGTTTAAAATTAAATCGTCCGGAATGAAACCTATTTGACAGCAGATTATGAGAGATTTAACTGAATTGTTAACCAAAATGAAATAACATTTCTGGCTGTGTTAATATTGAATACGACTATGTTAGAAATGTCGAGTGTATAATGACGTCGGATACAAAATAAAATTTCAGTGATAATAATTGCTTGTAGCTAATTTCCACTACAGAAAGGCTAAAAGTCACGCAGAGCAACGGAGAAGTTATTCTTGGAATTTCCAATAGGCCGTAGAATTGCTAAACTCAAGTTGCAAGTTGATCCATCAAGAGGATGGGTAGGTACCCAAGATGCTGCTTTTTTATGTGTGTGTACTGGCGAATGAGTTAAAATATTAATTTTAACTTATTCGTCAAATACACATTAAGGAAAGGAGGAAATGAGGATATTGTGAATAATTATGCTATTTTTAGCATAGGTACCTCCACATTAGTGCCATAGCAGAGGATGAACCAGAGAGTATAATCCTATAAACTATAAAAACTCGGAAATTACAGTACCTCAGTCACATTACGAGAAGTGATAAAAACCAACTTTTTCCGATTATTCTGCAGAGGAAAATTTTGGAAAGACGAATGCCTGGTCGAAGAAGGACGCCCTGGCTTAAAAACCTATGTGAATGGTTCCATAATATGAACACCACCTCACTGTTCAGGGCTGCAGTCTCCAGGGTCCAAATAGCCCTAATGATAACCAGCCTCCGATAGGAGATGGCACCACAAGAAGAACACATTCTTATTAAAATTTTCATAAAACCTAGTACTTACTACCATTCAAAATAATAAAATTCCATTAAATCTAAACTTCCCCGACAATGACCCGTCTGACGTGAGAGGGGTTCCCCATATATTACGCTAACACGTCCATATATCAAGGTGGGACGCAGGAGAGGACTGCCAGACCGAAAGCGATAAAATCAACGTATAACCCGACATTTAATCCGTCACTCAGTCTCGTCGTTTGTACAATTATAATAAAATTAATTGCTATTTCTGTTCCAGTTTCATTATAACTATTAAGAAGGTAAATCACTATAAAATTCAGTTCTAACTAAACGTTGAAGCTTGCCAGATAGTCGTAGAACTAAATAGGTTTAACCAATATAGCGTGCTTTATTAACTTCTAGGAAACCTATGGGCGTTTACGTTAGTGGCACTCAATTGTTTTTGCCCGTATCAGTGTATTAATACTCTTGCTCACCAAAGAAACAAAGTCTATTTTACCGTGACATCTTTCACTAATACGAACTTATGGACAGATAACTGAAGTAATTAAATTTGTTGTTCTCTATCTTTGTTTAATTTTGTTACTCGGTCATCGGTTAGTACCATCTATACCTAATAGAATAATAGAAAAACGAATTTTCCCCAAAAACAGGACTATAACACAGATTTTTTGACCGTAAACACCTTTAACCTTTGAGAAATCAATTACAACTTTTACAACCAAGAATGCTCGTTCAATATTGTTTGGATTAATGTTTGTGCACTTGTAAAAAAATCTATTCTATTTTGATCTAATAGTTTACGAAATAACATCAACTAAACCAACTACGACATACTCGTCGACATCTCTCGTAGTATGTCGTATTTGGTTTAGTTGATGTTATTTCGTAAAAACTACTACTTGGTACTAACCGATGACCGAGTAATACGACCACAAACAAACTTATAAATACAGACTATAATCCTTTCGGACTAAATTAAAATGTAATACAAAATTTTTCGACACTTACGGCAGTTTTTCAAAAGTTACGGCATAATCAGACACGCGCACGCAAATAACAAATAAATAATTCATCTCGAATGCCATTAATCACGCACGTTGATCTCCAACTATTTTGACAACCCAAATAACAATGGAGCTGTAAAAAATTAAAAATAAAACCCATGCCAGTTGTTAGCGTATCATCGTTCACTTACTGAGAGTGTTCCTAAAATAGGTAAACTAATAATAAATCACGGAAAAGTTAGTCAACTGTGGTGTGGACGTATTATTTTACGATGCAGAGATTATCGTTGATGAGTTGTGGTCTGTTGTAGTTTGATACCTCTTTTGTTTAACATGATTATTAAAACAGATAGTAATTTATGGGCTGCGTTTTTAATTTATGTTTAGTTACGCCTTTTTTTGCTGACACTTTACAGCATTTCGGAAAATTTTTATGGTAATAATAACGACATTTGTGTTAGCAATAACATTTTAGTTTCTACTAAAACTAAACTAAAGTCAAAGTGCAAATATAAGGTAAAATGCGTGTTTTAAAAAAAAGGTCTTTGATTATTTCATGCTTTTATAACATACCATTCAGCACGTTTTTAGAAATAGAAAAGATTTTCGCAACATTCACAACCACAATGGACTAATCCAGCAATAAAAAAATATGTAAAATTTCAATTCTAGCAATACCGATCAATAATACCTATCGAGTTTCAGGCACAATCAAACAAAGCGCCAACTGTATCTGAAACACAGCCAAACACTGTAGTATTTGTATAACTGGATGGGTGCTATTGACATAGAATATTAGCTTCATTGTCTCTGTTTGAATAATGGATTGATTTCTTGTTGGCCTGATTTCACACTAAATGACGAGGGACGTAACTGAATAAAGATTCAATTAAGAAGTACTTTACTTTGGTCGTAGACTTTACTTAGGTCTGCTCAATGATCTTAATAAGAAAATTCAGAATTTTTCACAGAAAGTATTCCAAATGAAATTTGTAAGAGAATGTAAATTATGTTGAACTACATATTCAGAAAGAATTTTTAAATAGTACGACGCTCACGCCAATTAAGTCACTAGTGGAAATTCTGAGCAACTTAAGACGTTATATATATAGTATAATTATAGTAGTTCTTATTTTAATCGAGTAGTTAAAAGTCTAGGGGCTACGATCATTTAAGTAACAAAGAAAGCGATAGCTATAATCACCGAATATATGACTTCATTCCCTTAGAACAAGTATTATAGTGTGAATATGGCTCTAGAATAGGATACGACGGACTATTAAATAGGGCCGACGCCAACCGTTATAGTATCTATTTGTAAATGTCAAAAAACGTACTTTATCATTAATTTCCGCCGAGCTCCGTCCTTTCTAGTTTGAGTATTATAATTCATTTAAATATTTTTTATGGGCCATTAATAAAAAATACAATTTCAAAAGTATATTTCAGGCTAGCGCTGCAGCAAGGTTAATGGGATCGCGGGAAGTTTCTATTAAGCCGGTGACGGGGACCACAATAATTGACTCGTGCTTCCCTGGTAAAGTGCGGCTATGAGACCGGCGACGATTGGGCTACTACTCTAGAAACAATTTCACATGTGCGATTAGTGTAACAAAGAGTCCACGTATCGGGGACTGACAACCAGACAACTAAAAACCCGAACAATGAGACTAAGTTATTGGAGAAGACGATCACATCAAGTTCGGAAAAGTGCAATGAGGATTAACGCGCACGTCATTAAAGAGAGGATAGGTATGATATATAGTCACGACCCTCAACAACGAGGAGACGACGATGAGGAAAACAGAGCAACCACTTGTTATTGACGATTAAAGAGATTCTGCCGATCCATGGAAAAAACTAAGCACAATCCTAAAAAAAAATCAGGACCTTTACTTAGAGTTTGGTGGTGCAGCAACTAAGATATCTCCGAAATTTTCGGAACTCTCCAAAATTGAGACAATGGATTTGTAGATTTTATAGTGACATCAGATTCTGGGATCAGATCTTGCTTGAGAAGCGCCTTCATGTAAATTCAGAGAAGCAGATTTCGCAGGGCACAGAAACATCTAGAACTAACGCGTTTGAATGTCATTCGAAGCGCAGTACTTTGCAATTCGGTTAGGGTTATTACGTGTGCTAGCCATGCGTGAGAGAGAAAGAGGCGACACGTTATAAATAAACATTTAAAAGTAAAGGGTCAGTTTATCTGACTGTGACAGTTTGATTAAAGTTCCTTTAACGTTGGGTTTTCGCTTAAAACGTATTGTAGTGTTAGCGATTACTTTAAATTTGTTGATTAAAAACTTTGTAAAACTAGGTAGACAAGGAGAGAAATAAAGGGATATTTTGGGAAAGAAACATTGTTCCAGTACCTACCATTGCTAAAAAGGCTTCTATGAATAAACTCACAATCCAATTAAATAGGTACCTAATATCTGTTTCAGAAAAGAATAAGGTTCACGTTTAGCTCATTTTTAAAAACGCTACATCTTTTCAAAATTCTCATAGCCACATTTAATCAATTACGTTTTGTTCTAAACTGACACAGCATTGAAACTGTGCTGAAAACTGATACTCTGCTCGAAATAAACTGTAATTGTCAAAATACGAAATCTACTAATTTTAATCGAATCTAACGTGTTCTATGGGGCGAAATTAAACGTAAAAGATAATTTGTCGAAAGAGTTTAAATTTTTCAGTGCTTTTACGATGTAGAAGCGAATTTTCCCAAAACTAGAGACCCTAGATCAGACGATATAGGTTCATGATTCATTGTTTTCTGGATTTTTGTTGTCAGGAAGACAAACGTCTTGACAAAAAAAATCCAAAAAACCATGAATTATCGAAATCGTTAGAGAGATTTTTGACAAACCGATTACAAATAGGAAATATAATATAGGTAAACAAACATGAATTTCTCATTGAATAATAGGCTTATGATATTAACTGTATTTCCAAAAACTGTAAACTAGGTCAAATTGTCATTAAGTACGATTCTACATAATTCAAAAGTAATTCTAGCATTAAATGTACTCCCTCCGAATTATTATCATATAAAATGATTTAGTTGGTGGCATAATTCAAATTGGCAAGCGCTAATTGTGCTACGTTGAGTTGAGTACTTGAGTATGATGTAAGATAATACCAACAGTATTTGATGGCTGCCAAATCGTTGAGTGATAGACAACGCGACAGAATCGGGTGACAAAGAATCTCGTTCATCGACTAATGATCGAAGTCGATAAGATTTAATGGCTACTCTGTAGGTAACGTAAACCATGATTAATCGATATCAAATCGATATTTAGTTTTTAACAGTTTCTGGCTTTACTGGTTCTTATTATTTCGTTGACAATTTCATATGGTGTAGCTGTTGATCGGGAAAATAAAATATCGCTTTAGGCCCGATTCGACCAAACTCTTTATTCTTAGATTAAGTCGCCGGTTACTATAGAGTAAACTGACTTTGCGTTTTACCAACCCTAATCTAAATGAAATGTCAATGTCACTTAATTAAAAAAATTATAAAAAAAAGAAACCTAACAAATTAAAACTGTATAACCTCACATTGCAATAAGTACTGATACAACGACCTCTTTCTTTAGGTAAATTATACATTCGTTCTTTTAGTACGGGGTGTGTAAACACCAAAAGTGAAATTGTTCCTTGTATATTTACTCTTCCATAAATCTAGTTTGGTTGAATCCGGCCTTAGTTATACAAACCGATCTGATATCTATCGATGATCGTTATATCACTTAAAAATAGTTCTGTCGTATGGGAGTACAGAAAGTATATCCTTTTCGGGGTGGTGAGAAACTAAGAAAAATATATTTAAAGGTATCAGCAACAAGTAGGTAAAATAGGCGCCATCGTATAGATTTTGGTATTTGTAGGTATCTAACAAACTTTGGTACATTAAAGTTTTCCTGTTCAATGAAATAGGACCCTTAAAGTCTATATAAATTTCATGAAATGATGCTATTTTTGGCTAAGTTTTAAGAATGATATCATACTGTCCATTTTGTCTACCATTTATAAAGCATTCATCTTAGCTTACTATGTAGATGGACAGAGATCCGTCGTTTCAAGAGTTTTCCCCGACGTAGATATATTTCAACTGGCATTTTCATATTCGCTGACATTTTCTCTCCAGCGCAGCTTCTTAGTCATCACCTTAACACTCATTTTTCTTTTGAAAACTGAGGGAAAAACTTTCTTATTTCGTTGTTAGGATCATAATTTAAAGAAGCAAAAAGGTCGCAGGCTGAAACAAATATTACTCAGGTATTCCACGAAGGGCATCTGGATTGGAGGCATTGCTACGAATGCATGCTTCAAAAGCAATCTTAAAAAAGATAGTTTTTAGGTATTCGCTGTAGGTACCTAATCCGATGAAAATTGCAGAAAAGTTTATGGATGTATGTACTAACAACAGTAACAGAATCTCTTACACGAACAGTGTACGAAATGTTTTTGTTTTCGCTAGGCTATTGTCTAAAACGGGCACTTAAAAAAAACACTGACGCATCGGTCATTAGAAGACTGTTCGACTTAAAATAGCGTACCGGTGTGATTGGACCTTCAAGACGGATCATAAACCACGGAATGATTTAAATGTGGGCTAAAAATATAAGCGTCGCTAGTTGGCGCTATTTGATCGTTAGGTCAATCATCTACAGTAATTTTGACCTTGACCGACGGTTTTCCTAAATGCTGACAAGAATTGGGAAAACACAGATTATAAAATGAAAGTGTGTTCAGCGTGTTACGTGAAATACAGATCCGGAAAAATGCTGGTAGAAATTCGATAAATTAAAATTAACTTTTCCGAGTAATTAGCTATATCTTTAAACAAATGACACGAATTAGCATACTCTTTTTGATTTGATATGACACTTTGAAACTTTTCGTCGTTTCCAAAATGTTTTATACTTATTTATTTATGTTGTTTATAGCAATAGAATCTGTAATTTATTTTTCGATGAAGAGTTTATTTTTAACACATATTTACGTACTATATACCTACTAAGTATATTTATTAAAGATTGGGTGCGCGTGTGTAAATGTTTTCGGAAAATGGGATAAGTGAATTTTAATGGCTTTTATGCGACACAGTTTAAGGCGAGGAGCGCAATGTTATTTTTGACACAAAAGAGGAAAGTATAATATTTGTGTAACATTTCAGACACGCGGAAAGGGGGCTTAAAATGTACAAAAAACGAGAACAACACTATGAACGTTGCTAGCAATCTTCTCTTAGGACTTAGCTATATACATAGTTTTGATGTGGCCTGGATTTGATAGTTGGGATATATAGTTGGGCTACAGTAAGCAAGCATCAAAGCATTCGCCATTTTGCATATTGCTATCATATTACATATAATTTAGGCGTATTTCGATTTTAGATTAAACACCTCTCCAAGATTCACACTTAGTGCATCAAAGGAATATATATCGTAGCGTTGGCAGGTATTTTGACTTATCTTTGCTCCATTTATCCTTCTTTTCTCTCATGTCATGAATGATAAGACTTAATTTTTGATTATATAGTATCTTCATTATATAAACTTAAATCGTTTCTGCATAACAACTAGACATAATTCTTTTGCTCTTTTTAAAATTTTATATTCTTTGATAATTCTTTAAGCATCCAGAATTACAAAAAAGAGTTTCTGGAAGTTTTTGTTTTTTACGGTTTTCTATTTCAAATTGATCGCTTCGATTTTTGAAGTGTAACTGATGTTTATTTTAAAAACATGTCAGGGATTCTGTAAAACGCGTTTTAAATGTACATATTATTTAAACTGTCCACTAAAAACGGTCCTTTGTTCTCATCATCTGTTACTGGTATTTAGTACAGGTGATGCGTCTCTTACTATGCTGGTTGTGTATAAATAGGTATGTCAGTTGTCGCAAACATTCGGTTCCGAATGCCGATGCAGCACTAATGTGGAACGGTGACATGTCAATCTACACTTGCGGCTTGCGACAGAAACGTTCGACAGGAGCCGAGAGTATTTCTGAATTCAATAACACCAACACTTAGTGGTTTTATGTTTTAAAAGAAAGTGTTCTCTGTTATGAGTGACGTTTTATTAGAAATCAGACAGACTGATATACTTAAAACCAAAAGATGCATCAAAAATGTTGTTCAGTAAATTACTGACAGTAATGAATTACTACATATATATTATGTTTTTCAGGTTAAATGTTTATTTGTTAAAACCTTGTATAATCGACTACGATTATAGTTGGAAGGTAATAAAAACTATTCTTATATGAGTTTCAATTCGTCAAGTCTACTAAAGGTTCCAACTCGTCAAGTCTACACTACGTTATGATTCGTCAAGTCTATGATAAGTTCCGATTCGTCAAGAGCATAATTAACGGTGCAAAAAATAACTATGTACACACATACACTCTTGACGAATCGGAACTTATCATAGACTTGACGAATCATAACGTAGTGTAGACTTGACGAGTTGGAACCTTTAGTAGACTTGACGAATTGAAACTCATTATAGACTTGACGAATTAGAACCTTTAATATAGCCTTGACCAATTAGAACCATTACAGTACTTGACGAATCAAAACAAAACTGGGCGGTTAAAAGCCGCTTGACGAATTGGAACTTTCATCAGACTTGACCAATTGTACCCTAAATCTTATAAACAGATTGGACCGTACACATTAAGCTGTCAATGGATGAACGGATTGAAGAAGAGTGATTTAAAAATTATCGTAAAAATAAATTATTTATGCTTGGCAGAGGGCAGTGAAAAACTAATTGACGAATTGGAACTGTCATCAGACTCGACCAATTGTGTACTTACTAAATCCTTGAAAAAACCCCCTTTTGAATTACAAGTTGACAGAATGATCTTAGGAAACGTTACGATGAAGGAAAACATCGTGAGGAAGCCTGCATACGCTGAAGAAGATATTCTGATGCGTATGTGAAATCTGCCAATCCGCATTGAGCACGCGTGGTGACAGTGACGCCCAATACACCTTCCCTGAGGGTAGATCTGTGCCATGCAGTGACACGTTTATAGGTTGATTATGGAAGATCCTCAAACATGGAGCAAGGAGAGATACTCAAACAATCTTTACGGTATTGCCTGCATTCTTGCCGTTTTAAGGCCAGTCATATAATCGGAAAGAATAATAAATCTGCTGCCGTACACTCTCCGTAATTTCGCACTTAAGTTGCACTAGAATAGCAATACAAGCTCAACTCATTTACGCTAAAATTGCTAGCAAAACTAAAAATTATCACCACTAAAATGTAAATAAGCAATTTGTCGGGTTATTTCGCTCTTGTTATTTTCATGGAGCGTCCTGAAATTTTAATGACGTGCTGAATTACAGCATTATGCGTTATTAAACATTGTGTCAACAACGTAATCGTTGAACTGCTTTAATTAATATATTGATAGACATTTTCGTTTGGTTTCCTTTCCAGTGTTTTGTGGCAAAAATATTAGTCTTCTAACGTCATTTAGTCCTGCATAATAAATGCCGTTCTTTTATTCGTCTCTCATTAGACATACAGTATTGTCATACATGTAAATTAAAAGGATTGCCAAAGGCAGACGAATAAAAAACTGTGTGTAAACAGAAAGTGAACCTTGCTAAAATAGCATTACGCTTTAAAATGTAGTTGATTGTTTAGCAAAGTTTCTGACCACCCCAAAAGGGTATGCTTACTTATTGTATGGACATTTTACATTTCCTTCGAACAGCAGATTACGTAACGAAATTATCATCAAAAAAGGAAGCGTGAACTGCTATATACAAAATTGCTTGCTAACTAATAAATTATAGTCCAAAACGTAGTCGTTAACGTCTATAAACATAAATAACGTTTATATACAGCGTTTACGATTCAGCCTATACGTTCAGTCCGGCGTCGTTTCGGCTGGCGTCCGGCATCCGGCGGCGAGGTCCGGGTGCCTGATTGATAATAACATAAAGTCGTCCGCAAACGCGGGCATGCCTCCATCAATCAACGTCCGCGCACCGGGCACGCCCACCTAAACGTGTTCATTGAGATTGAGTGAGCTCCCGAAACTTGACCTAGCGTAATAAAATAACTGACGATTGGAGCAATTCGCTTTTTGTTAAATACGCTCAACCGAAGCTATCAATTATTGAGGATTTTTCCGGGAAAAATCTTTTGATTTTGCAGCGATACATGGAGTCATTGTAAGTCATTCTATCGTTTATGGTTTTGTGGGTCAGGGGCTCATTTTTGCATAAAAACTCTGGTACTCTCAACTAAGGGTTGCCAAACATCCGATAGGAGGGTGAACTGGTTGTTGATGACATGAAATTGACAGGAGTGCAATGAGCGTTTTTCTTTTGGTTTTCTAGGGGATCGATAGATGGCGCTACGGTCTGTGCGAATATACGCCAAAATTTCAAAAAGGGTTTCTTCAAAATAATAAAGAGGGAAAAGATGACCAAGAAGATGCCAACGCATCTTTTGATGGCATATTTCATTATTTACTAATAATTTTAATCGTCAATTTGAAACTGTTACGACGACCATGGTTGTATGGGCTCGATCCCTTGGCCTTCCAGAAAAACAGGCAGGCTCAGTCTTGACAAGATTTTGACAGGATCTCGCGCACGGCTCTATGGAGCGATAAACAGCTCTATGGTAAATAAGCAATATAGAACTAAATAAAAAAGAAGAAAAAAAAACGCTCAGTCTCTAAAGGTGAGTTCATACGCGTGCCGCGCAGTCCGACAATTCGTTGGCAATTCGTTGTACATTGAGGCTTCTATAAAGTTAAGTAGTAACAATCACTTTACAGACGATTCGATGTACAGCGAATTGTCTAAGCTTGCCGGGCTGCACGGCGTGCATGTGAACCCAGCATAAGTGCAAACACAGGTTGAAACATTGGCGAACTGTCAAGTCGGTATGCGTTGTGTCAAACTTAATATGACATCTTCGACGATCTGAAGTAGGTAGGTATGTAGAGAAGGATGTTACCTTAGAGAATTGCACTCCTGATCAGAAGTTAATTGACATTGCAGAAGGAACGTGGTAGTCAAGTGGGAACTCTAGGAGATTAAAAACTGATGACTAGCAAAATCAGGACCCATGGATTTAATTGGGATGGATGTAGTCTACTCGTCTAGGCTACCTGATATTGACGAAACGAAGAATAGAATGCAAAAGAAAACTTAAGCAAAAAAACTGTCTTTCGTACGCTTAAGTAGTTTGAAGAAAGAAAAAAAAATAGTGGGAAAGAGTTGGTCAAGATAGTAGGAATCCAACGAGGATAAGAAAACTGATGACTAGCAAGAAAATCAGGAGGTATGAGTTACATCGGGATGGACAGTCTACTGGTCAAAACTGTTGACACACAAAATAGAACGAAAAAAAAATTTTCATTTTCAGAGATGGCTGTTTCATTATACGGCATGGAATTTGTACAAGTGCATACAGGATGTTGTTATTCTACGATAACGCCAGAACATAATATTTTGTCTTCAGAAGTACGTAAATTTTATTTAAATATACTGCATTAGAGTGAAATTAACTTGTGTAAAATAAATAAGTGTAAATTATACCTACGTGTTTGCCTTCTCTCGTCTCTGTAGACTAGACATTTAAATACCAGGTGATTTTGTAATCACTTTAAACATTTTCAGGAATGGTTCAGACCATCTTATCAAATTGAACAACTTTTACTGTGAAAAAATCTGCTTTTCCATACTAATCTGCAATGCCTACTCGACAAATATTTTTTTTACCATTTCAGTTTTGTTCCTAAACTAAAAGTTGTTCAGTTTCATGGTCTGAACCACTACTGAAAATTCGAAAAGCTTAAAAAATATAATTTTCAAAACCATTGGTCACACTCACATATAGTGATGCGGTACTAATTTTTGCTAACAAAACCTGAACTCAAAATTTATTTTCGTACACATTTAGCAACAGACCGTGTATGAAATGAAGAAAGGTATAATTTGATCCGGCGACGTGAAGCGAGATTGCGTGAAGTTGACGAATTCCATCTGCGGCCGTGTGTTGCTTTTAGATGACTTGTTTTTTTTTCATTAGGCTGGAAGAATGGCTGAGTAGTTCTAGATGCCTTTGCGTAATTCTAAATTTAAATAGAGATATTATTTTTCTTTACATGCCAGCGTGGATGAAAAGGGTGATATAAGAAGTACAATTTTAGGCCAATGCGATATTGGAAATGATTTAGAGGATGTTAAGGGGCTACCTCCTGGTTTTGGGTAACTTTGTTACCATTTTATTCATTAACTATGGCACTTTTTGAGCTGTAAAATAAACGGAACCATCTGCATGATATGAGAAGTGATGTGGTTTTTCTAGAAATCGATATTAATTAATAAAAGGGAATCTGAATTCACCCCCTTTTTTTTTTTCCATTTTACTCCTACATTTTTAATCGGAAGAAAATGAAAATTTACAATTTTGTTCACAACACAATTTAGAATGATGTGGTTTGTTTACCTTTTCGAAATTAATAAAAAATTATCGAATGTTTCAAAGAAAACGGCTAAATTCTGACCGGAGCCATAGCGCTCGTTCGCATCGATTAGTATGGAGAGTCATTGTCCAGCACCATAGGAATAGAAAACTAATGTTGAAGTTAGAAAACTAATAATGAAGTAGCCGTAGATAAGAAAAGAGTGAGAGCAGAAAAGTCTAGGTTTAAGAGATGAAGTGTAAGTTCGCTGACTTTGAAGTCACTGAAAATACTGAAACGACTGAAAAGATGGTGGATGGACTGTGGTGGTTGAAGACGCTGGGATTGGTGAAAGTTAAAAAGAAGCCGCAAGTTAGTAGCAGTGTGGCAAGCATAGGGATATCAAAAGCGAGATAGCGAAAGAATCGCCTTTACTCTAGCCTGCAAAAGACAAAGACAGAGACACATCCCGATCTTTCTCTGGTGTCGTTCTGGATCTATTGGATACTGGATCTATTCAGTACGCCACTTGGGGAGACTCTCTTCTCGCTCAAGTATAATGTACATGAAACTTAAGGATTCTCCAAAACTCCCCACCTGTTACAATAACCGTCGAAGAGTACAATATCAAACTAACTACAACATTAATACTGACAAATGCGACAAGAGTTAATCCGAGACGAGTTATTTCGATCGCGATACTATTTGCTGGGCGAGAAGATAAATGGCTAGATAATAATGTCTGTTGGTCTGTCGTGTTGTATTCTAAACACGTGCAGTCTAGCTCTCGCATTTAGAATGTTAAAACGATCAAATTGTGCGGCGATCTTGGGGGACAAAAAGTGCACTTTATTGGAGTCGTTGACAGATTTGTAAGTAGATGAAAGCTTTCTGCTCAAGATATTATTGGTGACACGTTTGGTGGTTGTTTCTGATATTCCCCTTCTTCTTATCGTGTGGGCAAGCCCTGGTGTTAGAGTTTATTCAAACCGCCTTATGGCCTCTGATGTGGTTTTTTATGTAACGACTACTACCACCAGAGGTAGTAGCCCGGGCCAACGGCTTAACGTGTCATCCGAAGCATATAATCATTTTCCTTTTCAGACAATCAGGTGATTCAGCCTGCAATGTCTCCTAACCATTAGACCACGGAGACAGTTGCATATCCCGCTGTTGCGTAGCAAGGGCAGCTGGAAATCTGGGGGAACGGTAGTGCCCCCGCCAAGTCGAGCAAAGCACATCCGTAACATCCTTTTCTCGAAGCCACTCACGTCATTTTCAACACCTCTGTATTATGATTATTGAGTGAATCGGGACCTTAACAGACTTGCGCCTGTGCCACTTCAACCATCGCTGATTTTTTGTGAACGCCCTTTCTACAGTTCAATATTAATCCCTGCTACAGCAGTTAGAAATCGCAGCAGGTTTTTAATAGCGACGTTTTGTATCTCATCTGGAGTCAGTACCTGTCTGCCAAGATGAATCCTTCGTTTGTGCATTAGTGGACCACAATCGCAGATAATGTGCAGGGGAGTTGAGCAGGGAAGAGGGGAGCAAACACCCCTGCAACTTCATTGTGGATAGAGCTAGAAGCCTAAATTTTCAGTGACCGAGAGGACATACTATAATTAGCTATATTCCCAAATTACCTATTATTCATAGCTATAGATTACGAACTATCACCAGTCGAAGTTATTTAATTTTGTAAATAACTTGGTTTTACTTGAGATCTATGTTATGGTAAAAATACCGTCCCTCCCGCTTTTGTTCCGTCGTAGGGTCCTAAACTTACTCTAAAGATATATTTAATATTTCGAAATTTAATGGCCTGTTTATGAACCAAGTAATGCTGCACATTTAAGGCATTCTCTAGTCTAGTATAAACTATAAAGAAATATGACTAGCCAAGTCTAAAAAAAATGTAAAATGCATCAACAGTTAACGAAAAATTTATAATCTGTTTTTTTTTAAATACTTACTACAAAAAGCAAACGAAACATTTATTCAGCCTCGATATAATGTCAAATAATAACGCCGAATCGAAAACCGTAAGCAATAAATAAACCTTTTCGCGTTTTCGCGCCGAAAAACGATACGGGTATGTCCATGATTCATGAACTTATAATTCAGGAATGGGAAATTACGGAGGGGTCGAAAAAGTTGCGTTATTGCCGATATTAACCCCCGAGAAGGGGATGAAGTGAGAGAGGGGGAGGAAATAGTGAATTATAGCCCCCGCGTGCATTACGCCGGCCGTGTAGGATGACTATAAGTTGATGGAAATTCGGAATAAAAAAGTGGACTAATTCCATACATATTTTAGCCCTTGAGCCATGTCATATTAAAATGTCTTCTTCCTTTCGGAAAGGAAAGGATTCGGAAGGAAGGATTTCTTACATCCATTGTGTTTAGTAGTTTTTTTTTCGTGTCTTTGGTCAATCTTGAGAGCATGAGCACTGCCGCCAAAATCGGACTCGACGCATAATGACCTAAATGTACGAGTCAACTTGAACCAAAGTTGACTATGTTATGTTATATTTTCGTATTTTATTTGAGATTCCCGTTATGTTGGTCGATTTTCGTAACTGTTTTCGTACGAAATCATGTCACAAATATCACTAAAACCATTTTTTCACGAATTTCAAATACAAACAAACACGTTCACGATAGTGGCGCCAAGGTAACCTCTCAAAATACAAAATAAACTAGTAGTTCATTATTCGGTTATTTAACATACATACATACATTCTCAGCTACGTTCGAAATCCAAAAAAGACTTACCTGAAAAAAAAAACACGAATTAATCAAAACATCCAACACGTGGCCAACGCCTGCTCTTCGAACAAGAAGGTCGATAACAATACCCGTATAAAAAAACGGAAATTTTTTAGTTATCCTTCGGTTCCGGAATAAATTTAACGGCATTATAGTAAATTCATGCGCATAATGTTCCAATGTACATTGGTTCATTTGGTTAAGGACACTGTTCGAATATCAAAAGTTCATCAGCATTTTAGGCTTTAGTCCAAATTTGAATAGAGTGCTTAATTGTTTAATAGTGGATTGGCTTTACACAGAAGGCATGTGAATTTCGGGCTTTGCTAAATGTGAATAAAGTTCAAAATTCAATAGCTTCTGATTACAACATTACATAATTCATAAGTATTTAACCTCTGACTTCAAGGGTCGACTGCAGGTAGAGATGGTTTTTTATACTAAACAAAATTGATAAAAAATTTTACAATTCAAAATAAGTTAAAAATAGAGCATGTATGTGTCTGAATTATCATATTGCAGAAAAATAAAGTGAAACAGCGATTGTTTGAAGAATATTAAATATTCACTTTACTTTTAGGGTGATGGTACCCATGATTCTGAACAACTTTCCCAAAGGAAAGAACAAAAAAAAATTTCTACTAAGTATTCATACCTACAAACGTACGATCAGCTGATTGCATTTAGTATGGAAAGGCCAAAAAAAATATCAACGAATTTCCTATAAGTTTCTTAGTGAAAGTTGTTCAGTATCGGTAGGTACAATAACCGCTTAAATTAATGCAACTGTTTACCCTAACAGCCTGTATACGCGGTATAAAGCTTCGATCAAAGTAACGTTGATTTACATGTATTTAAGTACCTACAATATAAGATTCATTAATGGTAGAAATAAATCAAATCAGAAACGAGTCATAATTTAACGTACCTTCGTAGTATAAAACCATATTCAGTATGTCAGTAATTAAATTACTCAGTAACATGACAGCGCAGGCATAAATTAAAACCTTTGCTGACCTAACCTAAGGCTGTTACTATAGTCTCGCTAATAAATACGAGACTTAATTTTATGCCTAGGTATTGTATGATCCCCACTCATTACCTACTTGAGATAAAATGTGTGTCATTTAAAACATGTTGATAAAACAATAAAATCAAAGATGCAACTGAATTAAAGACATTTGCGTATCTTCAAAACTCCAATAGTTAATAAAGTTACTTTAGGGCTACGATTATATAGGGTCCTTCTTAATATGCTGACACGTTTTAAGGGGATGATCAGACCATCAAACTGAACAACTTTCTCTATGGAACCGACATCGAAATCGCGAAAAAAAAATCTGCTGTCCCATACATTTGATTCGAGTAGGTTTGCAGTTTTGTATGGAAGATCTGATATTTTTTTCGCGATTTTGAAGTTGGTCCTATAGAGAAAGTTGTTCAGTTTGATGCTCTGATCATCCCCTTAAAAAACTGTCAGCATATTAAGAAGAACCCTGTATGTTACATTGTTACCTCATAAGAGTACAAATAGGCCAAATCAGTCAGATGATTCTGTAAATCCCTTTATATTCGGTGAAATTGTTGACCTTATTCCTACAACTACCAAGTCTACCAACTACAGGGTGAAATTGATATCATTAGCATCCTTTTAAACTAAGAGTCTACCCATCAAACTGAACAACTTTTACTGTAGGAGCAAACCAATCGGAGCAAAAAAAAACCTGCTGTCCCATACTAAACTGCACCCGCCGCCGCTGCCTACCTACACGACTCAAATGCATGCGACAGCAGATTTTTTTGTTGTTCCGGTTTGCTCCCATAGTAAAAGTTGTTCAGTTTGATGGGTAGACTCTTAGTTTAAAAGGATGCTAATGATATCAATTTCACCCTGTATATTCGACATACAATACAAAGTTTCGGTACTACCGTGAAACGTGGATGTTCTGAGGTTTCAGAATATCGGTGCCTAACCCCCTCGGGGAATATAGTCGTGACTATATGCATGCATGCATTCCAACTAAACATTTTAAGCGTTCAGTTATATCAAGGCAAACTTTTAGCATTCCAAGTAAAATTAAATACAAAAAAATAGCATAATAATAAGTAACCAAGTAATATTCTATTGTTCATCCTTAACACTGTTAAATGCTTACTGGAAATCGTATACAAGGTCGAATTACGACAATCTAACCGACGCAAGTATCTCTGGCAACATTTTTAAATTCATCATCCATCGACCGCTCCTTTTATTAATTTGATATTAATGCAGGCGTAGGTGAGCAATGTAAATAATGGATTGCAGGCTCATCGTTGGATGAAAATCATGACCATTTTCCGGCTGATTTCTCTAGACTAGTGTATTATACGCGATAATATATGTAATTTAGTATTATTTTATGTTGTTATTACGTAAGTTCTCCCGTATCCCGTATCCGTGTCGTATTCCTTTGAGCCGGGTGCGTTCCGTGTTGCGGAGGGCATTTAAGTTGGTTTTTGTTTTATTGATGTCGTGGTGGGGTGGATTATAGTTTGGTAAGTTGACGAAGCATGTTGCGGAACTCTAACTGTTTATTTAAGGTTTTGACGAAGCATGTTGCTGATTACCGGCTGTTTTTTTATAGTAAGATTGACGAAGCTTGTGCCGACTGCTTGTTTTGTGTTGAAATTAATGAATTAATTATTAAATAAAGAATATAACGTAAGTTCTATTATTGATTTCATTTTTACCTTGATTGGCACTTCAATTATGGATAACGTGTGATTTTTTATTGTACTGCAATGCTGTTCGGTGCCTACTTATATCGGCAACTTTGTTAAATTGCGAGGTTCTATTTATTATTTATGCGAGGGTAGTCTTGGAGTCCGCGGCGTTGCTGATAAACGTCAGGAAAATCGACTTAGAATAATAGAATAGAAATAGTTTATTTGCCAAAATACTTAATTGTAAAACAACTGATGGTGTGGTCATGTAAAAAGAAGACCACCACATAGCAATGGACTTTACTAGGTCAACGTAGCGTAGGCAGGCCAAAACTCACATGGTCTCATCATCATAATCTTATTTAAGAGCTCTTATCGGTGGAGTATTCGCCAATCCGACACTATTTTGCCGGTACGTGAAGAAGGGGTTATGCTGAAAAACAGCGCTGGTCAGTGTGTTTTATTACACTACCAGCAAACGCTGAAGCCAAGTCCCTTTGTCACAGTGCTTATAAATGTTTTTCATTTAATATTTATATTTAGATGAATTATGTTGTAAACTTTTTGTGCTGTGACAATAAATATGTTTCAATTTCAATTTCAATTTCAATCCTGTCTCTTTTCCGCTAGTGTCTTGAGTTCTTGATACAACACGACATCAACCTTTTCCTTTACTTGGGCTAGATAACTCTGTCTGGGCCTTCCTCTGCCTCTCTTTCTCTCTATCTTTCCTTCCAGTATGATTTTAAAGAAATTGTCGTTTCGTATCAATTTTCCGATCATTCTCCTCTCCGGTTTTCGATTGTTTTTAAAATCTGGTCTGGTCTGGTCTTATAGAGTCTAGTCTGGTCTGGTCTGGTCTTATTTTGTTAAACATGAAATTTATAGTTGCGAGTGAAGTGGATAAAACAGACAAGGAAAACAGACCCAGCTATTTAGCGGGACAGTAGCAAGGAAGATGATGATGAGAATATAATCTTTACGGTTTGTACTGAATACGACTGGACTTTCGGTGAAGGAGGAAGCCTGCATACTTCAATTTAGGTTATTGTATACATTGCGACATTAAATGTAGCGACAGTATACAGATCAGGGTTTGGATTGGACACTGTTAGTAAAGTGTCGATAATTGTATGCTGTATTTATAGAATATATGTAAGTATATTTGATTCAGAAAATAAGTATACCTAGTTGTAAGCGAGGAGCTATTGTAAATACTTACTTTCCTATTTATTTTATGAGGCGTAAGAAAACAAATGTGTGCAATGTGTAAAGGCGATGTACCTACCTACATGCATTCAGTATCAGATTGCCAATCAATTACCAATCAATTGCTTCAAATGAATTCCAGAGATTCTGGTAGAACAAAACATATGTTAGGATAAAACAAAACATTGGTATTTTGTCAAATGTAAACTATACAGTATAATAGAATCCGTTAAATAATCGAATGTAAATTTATTTCACCTTTTGTATATTTAAATAAAACATTTCAAAGAATTCAATACAAAATAACATATTCAATCGCTCTCTTATCTACAAAATTTTGACAAAAAAGGTAGGAACGGAAAATTACTTTCAATTAATTAGACTAAAGACAAATCATTATACTAAAACAATGAGAACTAAAGTACAAAAATAACGCTCGCATTCCATACGAAATGTCAATAGTTGTAACACCAAACTTTTGTTGGCGACTGTATTCACGTAATGGCTCGCAAAGTCTCACGTATCAGGTCATTGTGATACGTAATCCGAAGGCATTAGGGTTGCACCAGGGGACGTGATTATGTTTGGCCTTTGCTCCGTTTTATTACCGCAGCACTGGGTTAAGTGCATTTTTATTTATGCAGGTTCTTCCTTCGTGCATCGATTAGATTTTAAAGCCGATTGCTGTCAATAGAATCAATTGATTCTGCCTATTGCCTTGAGTTACTTATGGATACATAAAACCCAATATTTTATGTAGGAAAATAATACAAGTAATAATATAGGGTCCCATTCTTAACGTGGATGTTCTGAGATTTCAGAATATCTCTGACTTCCTCCGGGAACATAGTCGTGTACATTCGTATACACGGTCCTTCTTATAATGCAGATGGTTCTTTAAGAGGATGATAAGACCATCAAACTGAACAACTTTCTTAATGGGACCAAAGTCCAAATCATAAAAAAGAATCAGCTGTTCCATTATTGCAAACCTATTTGCCCCAAATGTATGGGACAGGACAGCTGCTTTTATTCACGATTTCGGTGTCAGCACCATAGAGAAAGTTCTTTAGTTTGTTGTTCTTATCATTCCCTTAATAACCGTCATCAGTCGGAGGACTATTCAGGCTCTAGTGCCTTCTATTCAGATGAAAAAAAAAAATTATTATTCACATATCAAACATTTAACTCTAAAACCTGTCATAATATAAAAGCTTTCAATATTATAAGGCGAGCTTTGCTACAAATGCTTAAAATTTATGGCTAGTAGCATGCATAGCATATGTTCACGACTATATTCCCCGAGGGGGTAGTCAAGAGATATTCTGAAACCTCACTGTCCATTATAAGTGGAAACGGGCTCACCCCCCGTCATACTGCACAGAGTTTCGGTACTACCTACTGGTGAAACGTGGATGGTGGTTAGTAGTTTTAAATTAAGTTTCTGTCCATCCATCGAAGTGAATTATGGTCATGAGCTTTATGTTGAATAACTATTTCTCCTTATTTTACTTGGCAAAGTAACCTACGCTGCAAACAGGTAAAGTCTTTTAAAACTTTTAAACAAACAAACAACACTATAATTCACAACTCCTTCTAGACATGGCGGAGGTCGCAGGTGCAATAATATTGTCATTGAAATAAGCATAAAAGCTACAAACGTTGTTTAAAATACGCAATAACATTAACCAACATCATAGTTGATTCAAATATGGCAAACCCTAAATTGTTTGTGTACCACAAATCAAAAAGATATCTATGATAATCTGTGTGACAATGTCCAAGATAGTTTTATATTTTTAGGGTTCCGTACACAAAGGGTCAAAACGGAACCCTATAAGTAAGCACTAATCGATGCACGTCCTATAAAGCGCGCAACACACGGCCGCTATAATATGTTGCTGTACTCTTCTAACGCATGCAAGTTGCTAATCGCTTCCTCTCACTCGCACGTGGGAAAGAGACGTGCTTATGTAATTTTGCGTGCGTAAGAAGAGTACAGCAACATATTATAGCGCGTGTCTGTGACGCCCTTAAGCCGTCCGTTCGTCCTACCTATTTAGGGCTATATTCACAGAATACGCGTTATTTATTACGGAGGATTTGTAAAAAAATATAAAAACGGCAAAAAATAAAAAATCAAAGGACCCTATTAATCTCATCATCCAAGAATCTAGTTTCTAACAACGTTTTTTCTCGCTCTATCGTAAAAACGGTAATACATACAGGCGTCAAACTTGAAGTGATTATAGAACAAACTCTACAGTATAACACCAAATAATAAAAACCGGCCAAGTGTGAGTCGGTCTCCCGCTAATGGTCCCGGACAAAACAAAACTTTTTTCTTAGTTAATATGTTGTGTGGTGGTGTGGTACGGAACCCTCGTTGCGCGAGTAGCCCGACTCGCATATGACCGGTTTTTTTAAATCGAAAAAACTTCGAATCTGACTTTTAACGTCAGAAAACATTTTGCTAATCGGACGTTCTGCGCCTAACTAAACCCACATAACTATTCTAGGCAGTCGTGGACATCGATACAGCGAGTGCAGACCTTCTGTTATGATTAGCGTAGCCTTGTCAAGCGTTCGAGCACGCATCGACTTATTATACGTCACTTATTGTGTACAGGCACGAAGAAAACGGATTCTGCACTATTCTAAACACATAAAAATGGACGTTGGTTTATCTGAGATTAATAGACATCGACACATTTTGACTGATTGCGATGAAACTTTGGTGGGTTGTTGTGCGTACGGTATATGAAAAATGAAACCGCATTGCAATGCATGCCGGGCACAGCTCGCATGATACGAGTATATGGAGGAAATAAATAGTTATCCGAATGAAGTAAATCTAAATAATATAAAAGTATCATCGAAGCAAATATTAGATTACCTCTAAAAGAAAACTGACAGTCGAAAACTAAACAGTCTAAACAAAAAAAAACATAGATAATATTAAATATATTTTTGTCACTAGCAGTACACGAACGAAATAAGTAGGTTCTTTGCATATCAGTACGGCACTAAGTATGATTGTGCTAAATAGTAAACAAACCGACTGACACAAACGTCGTTAACGTGTCTATGTACCGTACCGTGTACGTTTATAAAATTATGCCAGTTGTGTGTCAAAATACCTGGATTTGAATATCATTCACCGATTTTCATTTTATTCCGCCAGTATAACAACCTTATTCGAAAGAATAATGATTGTTAACTAAACTATGCTAGCTAAACTGTGTCTGCCTGCTTTGCTTTTACCAAATTGAAGATTGGATAAAATGAGTGGAATTTGAGACAGCAAATTTCTTTAAACTGGTTGATGCTATATATTAAACCGATGATGTATTTAGTTAATTTTAAAGGAGGTAGTGGCATCTATGTTGTCATTGATTGACCATTGACCATTACCACTTTCCAAAGCAAATCAGAGTTCAAATCTGTGTACCGTCGGCAATCAAATATGATGTCACAATGATTATATCATAAGCTATTTTTTTAATAATAATTTCAATGAAGAGAATGTCTTTGAAAATCTAGCGGGACAAATTCTGTGTAAAATTTAAATGTTGTTTACCAAAGTGTAAGTTGTAAGTAGGCAAGGTTCAAGATTGACTGCAAGTTCAAGTGGCATTTAACGTCAAACGAGTGTATTTGTCAACCACTCTTCTAAAACTATAAAATATGTTAAGGACCAGGTTGCTTGTGAACGCAAAATCTCTACGATTAGGTATGCGTTGTTATGATCTTTTTAGTCAGGAGCTCATTACTGAAGCAAAGTCTGGTCAATGATGCCATTAGCGGTGGCGGGGCGGTAGTAGTAATTTCAAAAAATAATCTTGTAAAAGGAATTTTCGAACCCATACAGTCCAATGGTTCTAGAGTGAAGAATAAGTGTGGTCAGACTTGATCTTGAACAACCCGCTTCTACAAAAGTGTGATTGAGCTTCTGGGTTAAAAAAGTTTAGAATAATATTTATAGTCAGAGGCAGGTAGCAAATTCTGGTGAATGTTGCCATTAGCAGTGGCAATAGCAATATTTTCTAAACTGAATTAAGTGAAGTACTGGCAGTACAAAACAAAACCAATTAAGATAACATTCCAGGAGTCTCTCAGTTTGGACATAGGTACTTCATATTTAAACAACTTAGCAGTTCATAGTTCACTCACTGAGTACTGTAATGCTAAAAGCTCTAACGGATACTGCTTACTTAGCTAACATACAGTATACTAGCATCTTATAGAACCTTTTTAAGTCGCCTCCAGCATTGGTAGCATGCCACCGTGATAAAGCGTTATCACACCTTTTCTCTCTTTCTATTTGTGCGCGAAAGAACGGAACAAAAGACGTGATACAGCCGTATCACGTTTAGCATGCTACGAGTGCTGGTGTAGTGTTCTACTGTATACTACACCAGGAAGCGACTTAAAAAGATTAACTGCGTATTAGGTCTTATATTGTTTTGTACAATAAAACCTCAGTGAGCTGAGCATTTGCGTGACTGAAAGATATTGATACTGCCGTGCCACTAAACCATCGATTCGGATTCATGCTTTTTAGGCCGGATTATAAAGAACCTAGATTTTTTTCCATGTATTAAAGGCATCTGAATAATTCAGTAAAAAAAGTTAATGAGTATATCCTTGAACACAAAATATTTACCTACATAGCGTGTATTCAACTCTACAAAATGCAAAACGAAAAACTTTTCGACTTAACATTTTCAGAGAGAAAAGAAACAACACTGATTAACTTTAGAAACATCTTGTCGTCTTTTAGTTTCAAGATAACAAACAATCAAGTTTGGAAGGAACAAAAACATCTGATCAATCATGCAATGAACACCTCTCAATGCCGTGCGTGCGACACACCAATCGGACATGAAATAATAATCGCGTGCATAGATGCAACTGCGCGTAATCGATTGTATGTCACCGTTCTAACCGGGTCGCTGCAAATTGAAAGAAACCACGGAACGTAATAAAATCACAGGTACAAAATGGATACTACAAAGCATCCAGCTTGGCGGAACTGTTATCGAATGTGCTGTATAAAGAACCTTGGAAAATATCTTTTAGGGCTGGTGACATTTACACCGTTCTTTGTTGCGTGCCCCACAGAGTGGATTTTACCGGATAATACCGGTTATTTACTTTTTCCTGCGGTTGACAAAGCGAGGGAAAAAGGAAAATAATGGATAGCTAAAGGTCTGTTATCCTTTGGTTGTAAATAGAGAGTTAAGAGAATTTTGTTATGAAATTTTTAATACAATATCAAAGTCAGACCCGTTTGCGTAACCAATTAACGTGTATATACGGTATTGGTACCACAACAAAATTACAGTAAGTTGTAATATCAATACATAGAAACACGTTTTATTTGTTAGTGCCTATTCGCCAAATAATTTACAAATATTACTAAAGTGAAAATATGTTTTTATGAAACGTTATCTGAAGTTGTCATAATACAACTGAACTTAAAAGAATAGATGGATTAAGAGTGAAATTCAGACCGATTTTAGTAGATTAAAAACGACTAGAATACCTCTACATTGAATGAACAAGCTAGAGTAGTAATGGGCTTTTCACATCATTCTTAGAAACAATGACGGTTGGAGTAAATTGATTCTAGAGAGGAGACTACGTTTGAGCAAATGTAGAATAACCTTCTGCTACATGGCGCGACGATATGCGTAAGAGGGACTGGATGCAAGAAGTGCAGGATTGAGCGTCTTCTTCTTCTTGTTCTGCCTCGTCTTGTCCTAAATGCGACCGACACCATCCAGGCCTTTGGTAAACATTTTGTTCGCAGAATCTCAAACGCATTCATGTCTCTCTGCACATAACGTCAGGCGCAGGATAGAGCGCAGTAGCATAATTTTGGAGAGGCATCCAGCCTTCGGCTAATGAAGACTTATTTATTATTCCACATGAAGCTAGTTACGAATCCATCAAAATTTCTACTAAAAACTTTGTGCTCATCAAACTCAACAAAGATTATGAAATACATAATTTACAAACGCCAATGAGCAACCACTATTTTATTTAAAGCAATTTTGCGAGCGGCCCGACCCGACTGACACAGCGATGAAAACGGCATCAACTTTTCACGCCAGACTCCGAGGCTCACAGCTCACTGGCGGAATTGTATCGTAAAAGTCGTAAATATTTGAAAAAGGCCCCCGGCAAACTGTTCTGCGATGCGGAAAGTTCAACTATCCGCCCGCAGCCATATTCTATGTCTGCACTTGTCGCTGCTGTTCCTGCGATGATCCGATTGGACACTGTTGGTTTAGGTGTTAGGATCTGGGTCGTGATAACATTATCATTGTCATTAATAAGCAGGCAAGTGTGGAAGGAGGTGACAAATTCGGTAAAGGCACAGGCACCACAGAAAACAGGAGAGTGACGGTTACGAATACCGCTAAATAGTAGTGTGTCTATAGATCTAAAGACGCTCGCTGCTTAATGTTTATATTTACCAGTAATTTGCAAAATAAGCGAACAATTGGTTTTATCGTAATGGAATTAATTTGGATTCAATTGTCAAATCAAATAAAATCATTAATAAGATGTAAAGAAAAGTTGAAGAGTGATTAATTTTACAAACAACGAGTGAATTTACTTACAATACAATGCAAATCTCAGGTTGAATTACAGCAACATTTTTTCAACAAAACTTTCTCCAAAGATTCCTACTAAATTCTGAACATAGAATAAAGCTAAACTTAACACAACTACATCAAAGTACAATAGCGATCGTATTTTGTCAGAAGCTCCAAAACTTAAATCCATCTGAACCCCGAGTTCAAAAGTCGCGCCCGGGGGCGGGAACGTCCTATCAATTCTGAAATCGACCGTGAACGGAACGAACGCCAGAGCCTTCCAGAACACATGGTTTCACTGATGCACTACGAACGATGGCTGCGAATATGCTGGTGGAATTTATCCTTCGGAATAACCGATTTGTTGGTCTAGTTTCAGAAATATTTGAAATAAAACAAAGGAAGTTCATTCTGTTTAGAACTTTAGATGCATTCCAGAATGGTGGGCCTAAAATTTTGGTACGCAGGGAATATTGCTTGGGATGTAGTGGACGACTGCTTAGAAAATGTTGGCCCTATTCTTCATTAAATTACTCAGGTTTCGTGACTTTGTTCTTTGACACGATAAACTCCCTTAATTTGGGATAGAACCTCATCAAAGATAAGATAAGATAAGATAAATATTCTTTATTTGCACACCAAAATACACAAAAAAAAAACAACAACAATATACATGAACAAAAAGGGTACAAAAGGCGGCCTTATCACTAAAAGTGATTTCTTCCAGACAACCAGTGGATGGAAGAAGTCTTACATGAGATAAATGCTATGGCGGTGTACTAATCGATACATAATATTATAATTTACGCAAAGTATAAATATATACATAAATACATACATATAACTCAATATAACAAAATAATTGTATAAATTGGTACCTTATAAATAAGTAGTAACTAATTATGTAAAACAAAATTTCAAAATGTAGGTACCCCAAACAAGCGAAGATTGTCAAAGCGAGAGATAGTAGTTTTTCAGCAGTTTTTTAAAGATATTTAGTGAGGGAGCTTGTCTAACAGAAAGTGGCAGTTCATTCCATAGACGGACGGACTGAACAGAAAAGGACTTGTCATAGAAGGAAGTGGTGTGAAACAAAGGTGAAACACCACTAGAAAAATAAAACGATAGTAGATAGTTCCGTAATCCTACTTTAAAATATAAAGTGAAGCTCAGAAACCCTTAACGTACTCAACTATAAAACGCACTTTGCCGATATTAAATTATATTTCCCGCTACGACCGCCGGTGGCAAAAGCAAACAACGCTGGCGGTAAACCAACAATATCAAGCAATACCCTACCTGCGATAAGGCACATCGGCGCACTCGGATCGGATCTGGGTGGCACTCGGCAAGTCGGAGGCACTTGATGGCATTTGGCGGCGTTTAAGGGGTTGAAGGCTTAATCCATGCGAGATTAATCTCACGTTTATTTTGAGGAACGTAATGAGTAATGACACTTATTCCGTATAATAGGTACCAACTTAAATAGAAATAGATCCTGACTATTAAAACTGTCTAACAACATCTCTTGGCCAAATGTACCAATCTCTAATACGGTGACAAAACCCGGGTGACATGGAAACAACAGCCAGAACAATAACAAATGTTAACAAGAACCTCAATATATATCAGAACTGCTCAATCATTACAAGACGGATTACGCCCTAATCCGCAACATCAATCGGCTAACAGAATCCTTTCATCTCCCAAAATGTCAAATAAAAACACCGCACAACGTGTGAGCCTTAAGGACTCCCACAGGATTTTATCCGCAATGTAAACCGGGCGAGGTCCGGAAGCGGGTGATAAGGATCTCGAGATCCGTGCCCCGCGGCGCTGTCGCCGGCAGACGTTCCTAATACGAAATAGTTTCAAGAAAAAAAAATAAAAGTTTCGATGACATTCCGAAGTTCTTCAGACGCGAAGTCGTTATGTAAGGTGAGTTGCAACAATGCGCGGTTTTAAAGTAACTTGATATGTTCGGGTTACATGCGATGGTGTGCTATCGAATTTCATCGATACGTCTAACTACTGCAGCTACACTTCATTATGTATCTGAATATATTTATAAACGCTTGTGAATTACTCCTCTTCTTTGATGAAATTCGTTGCGGGTTCAAAGAACGATTAGAGTAGTCCCGTGGGCTCGCTGGACTTTATAGTCTCGTATTGTGAATGGTCGCCGCTGTTAATTCTGGCTTCCACAAGTTACAGCGGTAAGAAAGGGAATTATTGCTGGGCCCATTCCCATTTAAAAAGCCTCTGGGGATTCCGAAACTTTTGATATTACTTCCAACAATATTTTTAAGCACGCGCTGTTCCGTCCTTTCAGATGTAGTAGGTCTTTCTTTTGTCGAGTCCACAGTATGTCATTTAGCCTACTTCCTACTCGAATAAAATCGTTTTAGTGCTTGTAATGTCTAGTAGTTTGGTTCAAAATTTAGATCCAAAGATAGAGTTATTATGAATATTTTTACGTGAGCCTAAGCCCTGAACTGAACCCTAAAAGCTTAAACGATCAAATGAATCTATCCATCTAAAATATTGTAGACAACAAGTAAATTCAAAACAAACCTTCCAAATTATACCTCAAAAGTGTCATCAAGCCAAGAGGCAATTAGTGCACATTTCCGAAATACATACGTCTCAGCACTTAAGTGGCATAGACAACTGTCTTTTGTTGTAAACTCAATTAAAACTTGATGGCTCGTACGCGTCACGGTTGGGGGTCGTTAGGAAGTTTCGGCCCGGCCACATAACAGGGCTGTAACGAATGACATTTGGAGGATATTATTTAAGATTTTGGTATCTGGTTGGTTTTGGAGATAAATAACATCAGGTTCAAGACGTGATGAATGAGATCATTCTAAAATTAGTTTTAAGAACTCCAGCATGCAAATTGGAACGTCTCCATCCAAATGCCCTTAGTATCTTCAAAACTGTCAGATTTTCTTCTTCTGTAGAGTTGAAGTTTTAAAGACACAGTTTGATATTTAAGAATATAGTTTCGCTGTGAAGGATCGAAAGGGGAAATTGTGGTCTAAACTTCAATGGGTATAACCCAAACAAAAAGAAAGAAGAGGCCTATCTTTGAAGAATCATTTGAAGGTTCACTCAGACCTCAAAATGACGTCATTCTGATCTGGATGCTAACGAGAAAGGTCAATGACTTTGTGAGTGAGATTTTACCCAACAATACGACGACCCAGGTTGACCTGGTGAAGGTAGCGGGCACTTGTTGAATGAGGGCAACGCAGGACTGGTCGTTGTGGCGATCCTTGTGGCAGGCCTATGTCCAATAGTGGAATCTATCAGCTAAGATGACAGGTTGTCAATTTTAAAAGCTTTAAAACATTCAGTAGTTTTGTCAATATTTGTTCTTAATAAAAATGTTCGAACAATCTCAACTGATACTTTTCTAAGCATCGAGGACGACCTCAAGGCTACGGATATACATCCCTGCAGCCAGATCAGATAGCGTGAGTGGATTACGTAGCGTTCGTGATACGGCGGCAGTTTAACTAGAGACGTGTGAGTTTAACACAGATCTTTATCTGCGGCCAATAGGCGACTAGATAACGAGGAATTTACGTGTGACATTTAGACTGGGGAAAGAACAAGAATTTGTAATTTTACTGTATTTTTTTAAAAGGTAATCGTGAGAAAATCTTTTGTAAAATATATATGTTTAGAGTCGAGTTGTCGCGTGCTAAGTTGAAAGCGGTGGTGCGATATCCAATGTTAGCATGCATTCTTCTGAAGTTACACAATACAAAGGACTTGTTTAATGAATAATAATGGATAAAACTGAACAATACCTACACGTAATTTCATGAGTCTATCAGTTTAGAAATCCTCTTTGATTTACCTGAAACAGAACCCGCAGCGGACGATCTGAAGGAGGTAAGATTAATTTCATTGATGTCAATGTAAATGTAATCAGTTCAAGTTAATAAATTGTCTAGTTTACTTACGACTTTATCAAGGACGAGGTGACTATAAATGCAGGTTGCATAAAATCTAAAGTCTGTAAATTGTTATTTCAACTTCAAGCAGTGGACGTCTGTTCCAAAATAATGATGATGTTGACTAATCAGTATTTATCAATCGTCAATTATAACAAAAAATATCTCAACGAAGCAATCAAATAATTCGTAATCAATTCAATTGCGTTATCATAAAAAAGCGAGAAATTTTGTACCTACATTAATTTGACTGTTCACGATTCTTCGCAGGTAAATTAAAGAATAAAAACTTTCTTAAGTAACTGCAAATTTTACATGCAATAATAGTTTTCTCAATTCCGGAGTAAGAAATCATTCCGTTTCTGCAAATTAAAAGCCAATAATATTTTACAATGCTCTTTGCACAAATACTTAGTAACCTATTTTTTGTCACATCACTAAAGACCTGGTAGATTCAATACCAAACTGTGTCAGAGGAACATTGAAATAGCATAACGACCAAATAGCAATCTGCATTTACAACAGTATCTTTCAAGGCCTGAACCAAACCCTGGGTGCCTATTCGCTCTAAAATGTCTGCGACATGACACGCTCGCGTACCTACAAACAAGCGATTACTAAGATGTCTGTGATAGAAATTCAAGAGCCGTTATCAACAAATAAATACTTAGTACGATCTGTTTCTGAATGGATTACATACTGCGTTCGCCAAGACTGCAACCTATACCTACGTAATACCCTGTAAAACTGCACTTAGGTACGTACAACTCAACTGTCCTAGGGGATATCATCAGGTAAAGAGTTACGATTGAAAATCTAAATTCGGACTAAAGATAAGTATCAAAACAGAGACACTTTAAAAAGATCGCTCGTCAGCTAGACTTTTTCAAAGCAATATAAGTTTACTCTAACCAATTTACCAAAACTGCCATAGTTCCACACCGTCTTACCAAAAACAAAACACTAACCACTTAAAAAGCACCAGCCATAAAACAAAAGAGAACCTAGAAGCGACCGAAAGTCGTCAAATAGCAATAAAACAACAGCTTCTAAATGATAATATTAAACCGCTAAAGTGCATAAAACTGTCCGTTCTAGTTTAGTAGTCAGGTCGCAGATCACAGAGAATAGATGCATCGCAGAGCATGAATCTGCCGGTTCGTTAACATTAGGGCTGCCACAAAGGGAATAATGAGATGCTTTCTCCCATGTCTATCATTAATAGTTCACGATGTTAATAGAGGTAGATTAGCTTAATCTGAGGTTGAAAATGGGATAACCACGTTTAGTTTTTAGCTGTATGGAAATAGTTTTAACGAAAAGACTAGCGAGCATTGAAACAACTTTGTTACTAATTAATCATTGATCAGGTTGAGTCCGATTTCCCGGTATCTTTTTAGGTACTCTAGGAATACTGCAATAGTACTCGTACCACAGGTTAAAAACGGTCTTTCTTTAAACACAGAACATTCAAATAATTTGTAGTTATAGGTATTTATTTATCACAAATTCAAATTATTCAAATGACATTCAATAACTGTCATAATTAGAGTGGGTTAATCAAATGAGTAATAAACGAAGTAAATGACCGTACCGTATTCTTTAGTATCAATCAAGTAAGTAATTATTAATTAAGTTTTAAATGCAATTTAATAGATTATTAATAGTCGAAAAGATAATTTATCCGAGTTCATTGAGATTTCCATATTATTTTATAACAAAACAAAGGGTTTTCATGGCTCCTGGTGTCCATGGTAGAGGTACCATCATGGTTTAATCAAATTATATACCCAATTAAGGGCATTTTTAATGTGATTTATAAAAAGTGGTTCAGATTGATTTTTTAAACTAAGATAAAGTCTCCATTTCTTTTTGCTTTTGACATATAATCCTCTCCCTAAAAAAAACAATATTTTCTGAGAAGTTTTAAGATCAGCGCCAACCCTATATTCAGCCAATGCAACGAGAAACCCAGTGCATCGTATTGAGGCGACATTTTACCGCGTTTAAACTGTTATGTTTACACGGCTCGCTTGATTCCTATGTTACCGAAGCCGCTCGATTTAGCACGCGCATTGTATACTGAATTGACGTTACGATTCAATCCGCATTTCAATTCCCCAGATAGAACTTTTATTACTATGTCATAGGTGTGAAATTGGCTCGTTTCGTGTGACAAGGCCGTAAATTCATGCCTATTGTGGCAATGCGGCGTGGGATTGAAATGGGATTAGTAGCGGAAATTATTATGACATAGGCTTAGCATAGTTCACATAGATAAAACGTTTGTCTAGACGCAGTGTAAGAGTTTATCTGTCTTCAAGGGCTTTCTTCGCTTAATTTGTGAAGTCAGTTTGACAGATTTTGAACCTTATTCACGTTGTAAATAGGTTTATCCACATAAGGTGAAATGTTACTAATATACCTACAGGGTTTTAACTACCAGTAATCCCTAAATGTAGTAAAGTATATGTATCGGTTGTGATATTGATTGGTACGACTATCGATTATGGTATCAGGCTGGACACTTGCGCGAATCTAATGTGGAGTTCCAGAAACGGAATTTTAACCAAAAAGTAACTTCCGTTGAAGTTGATACAGTGAAAATGTAAATCTTCACGAGTAATATAACGCTGTACGTAGACAAGTATATCGATCATAATCGGCAACTTACATAGTAATGACATGAAAAAACTTAACTCTTATAGTCCTTCCTAACTTTTGATATGGCCAGAGTTTGGGCACGCTTATTCTGAATAGTAGAATACTATCACCGCGGGGAATATACAAATATGTAGTTATGAGGATATTATACAGGAATTACAGGATCCAACATAACATGCTGACGGTTTTTTAAGGAAATGATCAGACCATCAAACTGAACAATTTTCTCTATGGGACCAATGTTAAAATCTAAACTACAAAAACTACAATCCTACTCTCGATATCAATGTGACAGCTGAGTTTTTTTTTAAATTTTGATATTGGTCCCATAGAGAAAGTTGTTCAGTTGGTCTGATCATCTCGTTAAAAACCGTCAGTATATTAAGTAGGATAAACAGGGTCCTTCTTAATATGCTGACACTTTTCAGGGGATGATCAGACCATCAAACTGATCAACATTCTCTATGGGACCAACATCGAAATCGGGAACAACAAATAATCTGTCCCATACATTTGGCTCGAGTAGGTTTGCAGTTTTGTATGGAAGAGCTGTTTTTTTCGCTATTTCGATGTTGGTACTAAAGAGATAGATGCCCGGTTTGACGGTCTGATCATCCTCTTAAAAAAGTGTCAGCATATTAAGATACATAATCATGCATAACTCGTCTTAATAATTATACAGATAATCGTTCAGAAAGAGCGCAAGACCATGTGAATGTGTATAGAACTGAGTCATCAAACGATGTTTGTACAACATACAATGGCATAAGACTGTTTGTATTACACCAGTCTCCGTGCCTTACCCACATAGAGCGTATAGGGCTAGTATTATCAGTGACATACGTTTATTCTGCTTAGTATTGCGTTTGTATTTGAATTAGGTACTTATCCATTACAGAGATTGAGTACTTTATGTGAAATATGATATAGAATCTTATTTGTCGACCGCTCGGGGTCTCTGGGAATATACGAAATGACTCAAAAAAATTGATCATGAAAAGAATATTAGGTACAAAATTAGAATGAACTTGGGGTAGGGTATAAAAATGAAAGTACATTTAAGGAATATAGTTTTAACTTGAGCTTTTTGACGTCTTATTTTTACTCTACCGCCGCGTTGGAATGGAAGGTGTTCCGTTACAGAGATTTTTTTTATGCAAAATAATATGACATGCATAGCTTTGTCATGTTTTATTTAAGACTCTACAACCGCGTTGGAAGGTGTTCAGTTGTAGAGAAATTTTTTATTCAAAATAATATCACATGGATTAAATTTCCGACGTCTTTGATTTTGGACTCTACCACCGCGTTGGAAAGTATTCCGTTGCAGAGAAGATGCGAAGAACCAGAAACTCTTCAATACATATTTTAAACAAAACAAAATACACAAAGTGCAACTACAAATATAATATTGAATTACATAGTGTAACATTGTTAAGACCAGACATTTTGGTCATTCAAATTAGGAACATTCAAAGTTTATCTGGAAGGTATATTTAAAGTCAGTGGCCCGCTCGTACGAAGTTGCGGGCGGCGCTAGTCTACAATATAAGTAAGTAGGTAGGTACCAATACAATAAAGCATGTCCCATCTCTATCTAAACTGTCCAAAATAAAACATTTTACCGCTAAGTTAAGTAAAAGACATTTAAATTACAGTTCCAAATCAAAATATGCACTGCAACAAATAAAATAATTTACATCATAATTTCCATTCCATCAGATTAACATTTTATTTGATCGGGTATATCATACACAGCAGGTCAAATTTACCACATCAGCGCGAGGATACAGTGAATATGTTTATTGTAACGAGACTCCACGTTGCGCAAGCGCATACACTTGTTCAAACATACCGGGCGTCGTGCGCGCAGCCTTCTAGCCGATAACTATCTTTATTCGACCGTAACCCCGAGGGTTCAAAGAATTATTCATGTTACTAGTTTTTAATACTTCTGTGTAACGTTTAAGGGTATATTATTCGGAGCGCGCTCCATACAAACGTACTATGGTGATATTTTCAATACTAACCAATTAACGTCAATGAAATTTTGCAGAAACTATCTAGAAACACATTTCTATGCTTGTATGGAGTTAGATTTTCGTTAAAATGTATAGTTTTCAAGTTACAGTGCCTCAAAGATTTCCATACAAATCTTAAATTAATCCTAGCATTGAAACTGTATATTTTAACGAAGAGAGATTTAGAGATTTGTTTCTAGATTGTTTCTGCAAAATTTCATTGACTTTAATTGGTTAGTATTGAAAATATAACCATAGTACGTTTGTATGCAGCGCGCATTTTCGCTCTCGAAATTTTTCGGGGAATATAATTTTTGTTTTTAAGGGAAAACCTCAACCATAACACAACCTGGGCACTTTTTATATTTTGAAAACTAGGTAGGTATAGTTAATTAGAAAATGACGAAAAAATGAAAATCTACAACCTCATATTGACAAAATTGGGAGTATTGCAAAGGTCTTGGCCATGGCCAACCTTGAGTACCTACTTTTTTTTACCGTATCGAACAATTAATAATGAGGTAAGGTTTCCATGATCAGTGATCAATGACCATTAAAAAGATACACAATAACAAGAATTTGCCAACATTTGACGAAAAAATAAAGAGAAATCTAGAACGTATTTTGCGAAAGCGACGTTTTGCGAAAGCGACATTTTGCGAACGGTTGACATTTTGCGAAGTGGTCATTTCGTGCCGAGGCCCTAATTACCTACCTATGGGAAGTAATTGAGGCGCCATCTGAAGGAGACCGATGTAAAGATCTAGAAAACTAGGGTTGCTATTCTACCTCTCAGTCCGCCACAACACAACTCAAAGGTAGCCAAGTTCAAAGAAGTAATTTTTAAGCTAATGTTAATCACTGTAACGGTATTGTTAAGTAATTTGTTTAGTAAGTGTCCTTATTTTATTAGTATGAGTTCTTTTTTCACAAATGTATATGAAGAAAGATATACAATTATATCAAAGTGGTTATTGGGAGAAAAGTTTCCTTCACAGGATCAAAACAACTTTTTTCGTAGTTAGGTAGGTACCTACACATATACTTCACTGTTCAGAGTTCTAGCTCATATTATAGCAAGAATATAGTTTTTAGTAAAAGTTTCGTAGCGGGACTGGCACGTCTTGGGGGAGGCTTGTATTCAGCATTGGTTGATAAGAGGTTGTTGATGACGAAGTAAGAGTCGTAAGCCACGCTTATATCAAAGCACAATAATAATTAATTAATTCATGTTTATTATTTTATACTAGCTAAGTAAATGCAGGGAAGTAACAAATCATTCTTAATACATAGGCTTATTATAAATAATTAATAATGTTATTGTTTCCCCTTGTACATTGCATAATACCAAGGGATATTATAAATAGGACGCATAATAAATTATAATTGAACATTGATAATTTATCGGTCATAGAGCTCACTGACGCGTACCGATGTTTTTACGACGCAATTTACATTTTACGAATTCTACAATACCTACTCTATTTTAGTCAAGGTGTGCAAATCTTATGATAGGTAGATATAACAGACCTAGTCTCGACTTCTAACGTCTTAAAGGAGAAATAAAAATCTACGCGACTTCGCTGGACAAGAAATGGATGGGGTGAGTGCAGTGAAGAAAGCAAATGTACGGCGACCCTCTAAGCGTAGCCTGGTGAGCAGACCCAGGTCACAGTATAAGACAGAATATCGAATACTACATACATTAAGCCTCGAATCCACTAGCGACGACGTTGCGTCTTTCAAAGATTAATCTTTTTGCAAAAGAAGCAATGTCACGCGTTGTTTTGCAACGTTGCCGAACATGCTAAGCGTCACGTGCTGCGCGTCAATTGTTGCCTAGTGGATACGAGGCTTCACGGACACTCTTCTGCCACAGAGGATTGTAATTCTGCTGAGCTTCAAGACTGCAGTAATAATTTTGCAAAATAAACCACATATTTTTCGAAGACCTTGTGACGATATAAGAATTGACCATGCTTACTGCACTCTTGCTTACCATTTCTAAAATAAAGATTATACAATAAGGATCAAAGTTTCATATTCAGAAAAGAACTCTCATTGTACACAATCAAGCAAGGAATAAATGATTATGATTATTATACAGGCTCTTCACAACGATTCCGGAAACATAAAACTTAACCCCGCCAAAAAACCTAGGTACTGTAGTTCTGGCAAGCACGGCAGCCCTGCCCCCTTAACAATTTTAACTTCACCCCCGCTTGGTAGTAAGCCTGGCGAAAAATGGCGTATTCCTGCCTACCTCTTGTAAATTTTTCCCATTTGAATGGAATGACAGCAAAGTGTTCAAGGTGTGCCCAGGTATCGCTGGATAGTTCCGGTTACCAAAGAATTCGAGGAGCTGGATTTACTCAACTGATGGCACAGAAAAAAGATGAATGGCGTGTTTTACTGTCGGGTGATACGAGAAAGTACCTTTTTAAGGAGATGATCAGACCATCATACTGAACTACTTTCTCTTGGGACCAAACATCAAAACCGTGAAATAAAAATCAGCTGTCTATGGAAGGTTTGCAGCTTTGAATGGAAGAGCCTTTTTTTAGCGATTATTTCGATGTTGGTGCCATAGAGAAATTTGTTCAATTTGACGGTCTGATCATCCCCTTAAAAAAGTGTCAGCATATTAAGAAGGATTATTAGTCTCCTCAACTAATAATTGTAATAGTCTAATAACGGTGTTCCCAAACATTGCTACGAAACAATAGCATGTTAATTAAGTAAAAATATGTTTTTCGTCCTACGATCACACAGTTAATACGGCCAATAATAAATGTTATACTTAATAACCAGAAGAGACTACCTACAGCCAGTCGTAAATATTCTTTTGTTATATAATTGTGTTATTGGAAAGATAATAAATTAAATTGTAAAGCCAAGCCATACATTGCTTTGTATCAACATATATACAGGCTGTAACAATGAAATAATTATACCCTTAAAGGGGTGGTATAATTTAATTTTATCAAAAAATAAGTTATTATTAGTAATAAGACTAATATTATTGATATTTCCAAGCGTAAAAGAAGTCAATGTTCTAGAAGCTAAAGGTATATTCATGTTGAGTCAATTGTGCTGATGTTTACTTCTTCGGTGACGAATTCTTTCGCCATTCATACGAATGTTTGTTTATTTAATAACTACCAACAATCAACAATGAAACTGTAATGTCAAAGGAATGCCCTGAGATAACAAAACATTATGACTTTTTTGTCGAATGGACGCAATAACAGGCTGGGTTCCCGATTTTCTATACGGTTATAAAGTATTTCTGACCTCCAGACGGAAAGCGTCAATTGTAGTCCGGACTCCCGCTGCGCTTAACGAAGTTGTCGCTTTCCACCTCCGTCGAGGAGAAAAATAGTATACTAACCTCGGACAGTAAATAAGAAAGCCTCAGATCACATGTTTGTTGACCTCGGCTTCGCCAAGGATCGCAAAAACGACCGGTCCTGCGCTGCCCCCATCTAACGGGTTCCCGCCGACTTCACCAGGTCTTCGGTCCACCTTGTGGGGGGCTTACCCACGCCACGCTGCGTTTTCCAGTTCGCCAGTTGAGAACTCTTTGCCCATTGCCACTTTAGTTTAGCAATGCTTTGGGCTATGTCGGTCACTCTGGTTCTTCTGCGAATCTCTTCTTTTCAAATACGATCTCGCAAGGGAACTCCGAGCATAGCCCTCTCCATTGCCCTTTGATTGACTCTCAGCCTTCTTCAGGCCTTGGACGAGCGATAATGCGAGCGATCATGATTCCATGTTAAAGTAAATTTTTAATAAACATGCGCATTTACAATGCAAGACTAATTTTTTCAGCGTTCTACGAATGCGACCAAAGCGTTCTATTTTTCATTGCGACATTCAGTTACTCCTTTTTCTACTGGAACTAGTGCAAAAAAGAGTCTTATTTCACGGCAATAAGGAATGACTTCATTTGCTAGTTAAAGTCATGGCTTATCGACTTCACTTCAGGTTATTTAATACTACATTCAAATGCAAATTATGCTAAAACCGATAATGCGCGGAACGAATCGTGAAAAACAATAGGAACTATTTGTATGAGAAAATTGTTTCTGAACTAGGATTTATTTAACTCATTGAAAGTATTCAAAAGAAAAGTTAAATAAAGCTTCATCATCATCGACATACGCCTATACAGGGTGTTAGGGTAAACAGTTGCATTACTTTAAGGGTGATTGTGGTCTGATCATCCCGTTATATGTCCCACTGCATATAACAGTCTTCCCAACTGAGAAGGAGTGGGCGTAATTACACGTGGGGCCATTGTCAGTATGGTGGAGGAAAGATAGTTATGTTGTCATGTCACCGGGCTATGAAGTATTTTGAAGCCTAGTCAATATCGCCCTTTGACCAGGCGTAACATATAGGGACACAACGAAATAAATGTATGTTCTGTTTTGGTGTGCAATTGACACAATCAAATATCTTTTTTGAAAAAATATGCTATTCCGAGATGAATATCTCATCGATTTTGTGTAACACCTACCAATAATAAACCTTTAAGGATAGCACGGTTTAGCACTACGCAGCAGGGACAGTAAAATTCACAAAATCATAATGGGATCTCCTCTGTATGAGAATTTACGTATTCAGTAAAAACAGAGACACATAATTAACTGTACAATTGTGGAAGAATCATTTCACAATCAAAGAACTTGCTGTAAAAACAAATAGAACACCAATTAAATATGGTTTTGCTTTCTATCAAAGGTCATGCTTATGCTTGACTGCAATTGTTTGCAGCAACGAAAGATCGCAATTAAAAATAAATTTGTCAATATTAAACCGAATAGTAACTAGGCCAAAGACGAATTCGACTCGAACATTGTTTAAGAGGATAATGTAAAACGAGGAAACTAGCTTATTTTTGTCGGTTAAAACTGACTTAACAAACTAAACAATACATTTGGAATGGTAATGTCGAATTCGTGTGATAAACCAATAACGAGGCCAAAGAGATATTTGAAATGGCATTTGTTTATTCATCGTCAATTATCTCTTCTTTGTGGTTGCATTCAAACTATCATCATCAGCCTCTATTCCTTTCATTGCAGCCTAAGGGTTGAACTACACCACGTAGCACAGCATCGAATTTTTCCGTCGCTCCATCCTTTTCTGTCACTCAGGAACGTCATTTGCTAGAGCATATAAGATAGACGGAACGCGATCGCACGCGGCGTGCTGTTCCGTGCTGTTCCGTTCCGTCTATCTTATATGCTCTAGCAAATGACGTTCCTGAGTGACAGAAAAGGATGGAGCGACGGAAAAATGCGATGCTGTGCTAAGTGGTGTAGTTCAACCCTAACTTCATGGTGAGGGTGTATGGGCGGCAAAACCAGTAGGCAATGCGCATTGGTGGAATTTAATATATGCAGAGTTCAAACAGTACAAGGTAGGTACTTTTTGGATAAGTGGCCTAATTTAGGGATGGTTCTTATTATAAAACTGAACAATTTTTATTCTGGGTGCAACATAAAAAGTAAACAAAGAACCCTGAAAACCCTTTGAAACGATTAATTAACGTATAATATAAACACACCAAATGATTGTAAAATCGTTCTAAGGACGTTATAATAAAATCGAAGATTGAATGTCAATATCGAATCAGTAGCTTTACCATGAGTTTACAGTGAGTGAACTCGCTAGCGAGGGCAAAACAGATTTCTATGGGAAATTGAACAGCGCCTCCTAGCGGTCACTGAAAGAACTAAAATCGGTAGTATGAGTCAGTCTGGTAAAAAACGTATCGAAATCATATCGCTAGCGATTGACGTTTTGCGGCAGCTACTATAGAAATTCGGTACCATGAGTCATAAATTTGACATACGTTCTCGAGAAATACCGTTACGACAGTGGTAAAGTCACTCACTAGCAAAATCAAGCGTGAATGCATAGTGAAAGGTTGTCGATTGACAATAAATTGATTAATTTAGAGTATTATTTGTTAAATAATGTCTTAACGAATAACCACTCTAAACTGCATTCATCTACTATTCCGCCCAACCACTTCAAACGAAATATTTCTCCATAAAAACTGGCTCAAATTATTCAAAGTCAACACTTTTATAGGTTCGAAAGTTTGAAGTAAATGTTAAGTGGCTATTTTTTTCTTTTTTCTAATGTGTTGTTCAGATCTAGAAAAAGCCTGTAAAAATTTTCTTCAAGCCTTTAGTAAGTTGGAGTTGGAGTAGCACCTTTAATGACGGAAATGTATGAAACAGCTTAATTTTTTTTTGCTATTTCAAAGTTGTTCCCGTAGTAAAAGTTGTTCGTTTGATGTAAATAATGTAAAATGTAAAGTATAGTTGAAAACGCATTTAAGTTTACTCCCCGTTTATTGTAGAATAACTTCCTTTTTGTTTAATTAGATTTATTTTTGTACATGCCTTTCGATTTCCATATACTCCAGTAACTGGAATTGTGATGCACTGGTTCAAATTTTATTTTATTTGCGCTTAAACTCTTTAAAACCGACGTTTTGTGGATAAAACTTCGTAGGTAACAAATAAAATCACATCACACAGCTATTCACAGAACAATATAAAGTCACATTGACAAAATATAACCAATATAAATTAAAAATCACTATGCGACGAACTCTATGAAGCTGCCCTATGACGCCTTTAATTGGCAGGGTTATTTCAAAGTTTTAATTGTTTCTGCGATACTAGGCTGGGATACAAAAAAAAGTTGAGAATATCTGTCTTACTCTGTCTTTTGAGTATAGTTAGAAAGAAGCAGCTTCATTAGTTGTGAAGTTAGTCACGTATCACATGACGACTCGATAACTTACTAGACTAAACATAAACAATCGAGCTAACTCTAGTGAGTATAGAAAATGTTTATATAACTCATGGTGCGAGTTTAGTCGAATACCATTCGATGCTCGTTTATACGCTATCGACTCCGGTATTGTAATGTCATTTTTCGATAGCAACTCATGGTAGATGTACAGTATAGTGCAGTGCAATTTAATAGTTTGTAGTATGTGACGTTGTAGCCATGGTCAATGTTATTAACAGTTAGATGTCTTCTATTTATACTGTGATTTATTAGGGACATTTAAATGATTTAACTTGTGAAGCGTTGAAAAATGTTTCAGGTAGGTAATAAAAGAATTGAAATGGATTGCATGTTGAAAATATGTAAGATAAGATTGAAATTTAGTAGGTATATTATTATCTATTGAACCGTTTACTAAAGCAGTCATAATCGTAGATTTTGTTTTGTTTTCCACATACTGTTTATGATGAAAGAAACAATTTAGTACCGTTTTAAAATATTTAGATCCCATTTTACTCCTAGATAAATATCATATTTCACATTTCGTATGAAAGATATGTCAAACGATCAGTCAGATAAGCTATTGGGAACTTATTTAAAAGTGGTAAAACAGGTCCTAAATATAAATGATGTAAAACAAATTATGAATGATGATAACAACGTACACAATTAGAAAAACAATAATGCAGCTAATGGCTTTGGCTAATGTGCTTTCAATCGAATACCGTCGCGTTTCCACGAAAATTAAAGTTTCGGTATGAGTTCTCAGTAGTAACACAAATAATATATTTAGTATATTAAAATAAAATACCAAAATACCAACGATACAATAATAGAAAGCATAAAATACCCACTCGTGACTCACGCGCCGCATTTAACAACAATGAAATTCTTAATTAATTACCTTTAACACTCGCTAATTTGATTATCGAGCTTCAAATTCTTCAATCTTCATACAGGGTGTTAATAAAATTCCGTCTAGTTTTGTCCCAACATAATTGTAAATAAGAGAGTTCACCAACTTTGAAATACAAAATAATCTTTAAAAAATTTAGACGCTTTTCTGTTTTTTATTTGGATCGTTTTTGTTTTTTTTTTCTTACAGACAGACCGCCTAATTTGTAACATTATCGTTTTTTGTTTCTTTTTCTACACTGTATCTGTGTTTTGGTGTAAATGAAAGTCATGTTTTATTCTCGGTATGCATTTTCCGTCATAATTTTTTTTTATATTTCCAAAAATTTTTGCCCTGTTGTTATTATAACTAATGATGGATGAGATGATAAAGAAATGTGTTAGAATAGTAGCGTACGGATATACTAGCTATATTGTAATATTGTATGCTAACTTTGTTAACAAAAGTAAGGACTGATATTTCCTATTGTTTGTTATACATAAGTAGTAACTCCAAAAATGAACACGCTATAGGCTAGAAAGAATGACATCTATTCCTCACTCGCTACATTCGACCAGACGGAAGCAAAGTATTATTTTTCAGTTTTGCATATCGGTCAATGTCACTAGTTTTCAATTTCAATTCATTGCTAGAAATACGCTGACAGAATGGAACTATTTATCGTTCTTGCACGATGCCAATGTTTTTATAAACATACCGTCTGAGACTTTTGGGCGACTCCAAGAAAAACGGTGTAGACCTGTCAAATCTTGCTATTGACACCTAAAACTCTTAGGGCCTGTTTCACCACTCTTGAGTAAGTCCTTGTTAGCTTATCCGACAGATATTTTGACATTATGTCACACTATCTGTCGGATAAGCTAACAAGAACTAACTCATAAATGGTGAAACAGGCCCTTATTCTGTTATCCACTATCAATAGGTACGTGACAATTATGACAAATTCCCTCCTTATAAGGAAGTGCTTGCCATATAATAGCAGATTACTTATTTTGTGTCTTTTGAAGTAGTCTCGTAACTATCATTCAAACTAAAACTCAAAGGAGCTTGAAGCCCCTTTTTTGAAGCTACCACCGCTTCGGAACAGAACATGATTTCGCTGTAGAGTAGATGCGGCCTTGTGGCCAGAAACTCTACAACATAACACGACATTAAACTACATTTCTTTCATAATAGTTCCCAGCCTACATCCTACTACAGAGCACATGCCTCCAATTACAAATAGATGTGAGACGGAGCGGGCCTTACTTCACCACGAGGGCCCAGTGTGGTATGGTGTGGGCATGTTAAAGCCTTTTCTGGAGTAGTGGGGCGTTTCACACCGGGCTCAGTTCGGACCGCGGTGCGAATCGCCCAAGGGCTCTTTTGTGCCTACCAAGATATCCAGCTGTCTTTTGTTTACCTTCGGAATACTTTTGATGTAACCAACTATTTCGTTTTGTTCCCTTAGGTGTATTAGAGCTATTTGGGCTAGTAACTCAACTCATTCATACACTAAATGTTTATGGTACGGTTTGGGGAAATCCCTAAAGATGACTAAGTATATCACAAGAAGAACTAAGTAGGTACAATATAGGAACCACGCGGGGTAAAGGCCGCCCACCAGAAAGGGTCAATGATGTTAGGAGACACGTGGGTCCCAACTGATGGAGAAATATGGAGGAGGCCGATGTGCGAAGACGGACTGATCAAGAGTTGCGATGGATGGTCTGATGGATATATAAAACTGTTTTATGATCATAATTAGGTACCTACAGAACACCCAATTTATAAAAGTACAGTTAAGACGTTAAACCTACGGTTCTAAGGAAAAATATAATGTAGTTTTTAATGAGGTTAAGGATAATAAATTTGAATAGTGATTTAAGGAAAATATTAACATAAGCGTTCAAATATTGACCTTAACCAAGTTTATCAGTTTACAAAATTTTTGTAATTTTAAATATAGCACGTGTTGCAACAACTGAATTTTTCAGTAAAATTATATTTTACAGCAATTCGATACTGAAACTGAAAAGTGAACGAACTTTTGAGTAAATTGTCACAAAAACCACCGGCCAGTTTCTCGTTACACGTGAAAACTTCAGCCAATCTGACATGCTTCAGGTTACACATTGACTGTAATTTCAGCCATAGCAATCAATTGTTTTCCCTTCCATTTTCACGCCTGAAAATTTCCCTCACACTTGGACATGAAAAACCGCCCCGACAACAGCTGAAATTGTTCCAAAAATGACATCCGTTTCATGAATGAAAGTGAATCACCGAACCTGGCACGTGGTACGGCGTGGGGTTGGAAGGGGGCAGCCAATACGCTGCGCTGATTGCAGGGTAACTGCCGGCGGACCGTCCCCCGGTCTTGCGTCCGACCGCCTCACCTCGCATCCTCACTCACGAAACACTGGCACTTCACGACATAGCGCGTCTGCATTCAACCGCGTCCGGGACACTACTAACTGCGGGAGTACAACGGTAGGTGCGCGCGCGCTGACGGTCGATCAGTCATTCTTCGCGGACTTGTGTCACCTCTGCCTCTCCCCCCCACAACGGTGAGCTAATGAGCACTGTTCGCGTCACGTTTACGTTTTCCAATTAGAGACACGGGCGCCATTGTGTAACGATAGTATTTAGCGTGCTGTGTTTTAATGAAGACGACACTTCGTTAAGATTGGTGCACATTATGAGGCTTGCGGCGGCTTGTGCTAATGGCTAATACTAAATTTTTAAACATGGTATTGGAGGATTCAACGTCCTACGTGTCTTTTTTTTTTTTTTTTTTAATAATAATAATATATTTATTGTGCTAAGTAAATACCAGATACATGGAAGGGTTTCACAAAAATAGTAAAATTAAAACACGGCATTTAAAAACATCGAGGGATATAGGCGGAGCTACATAAAATATTCCGAAGAATACTGTACTGTAAGCCCCGACTTGGAGAAAAAGGTACAGCGTGCCAGTTTGTGGTTCTCATGCTATCGATATCATTACGGATTTTTTAACGCATGAAGGTGTGTATTAGGGATTTACACATTTTAGCTTTTCATCAGAGGGCAAAAATTAATGATTAATATAAATTGAATTATTAGTATAAAAACTTGACTCTTAGTGAGTCATGGGAGTAATACAGGGTCCTTCTTAATATGCAGATGGTTTTAATGGGATAATCAGACCATCTAACTAAACAACTTTCTCAATTGGACTAACATCGAAATTACAAAAAAAAACTACTGTCCCATAATTTTGGGTCGAATAGGTATGCTGTTTACTATGGAATAGCAGATTTGGTCCAATAAACAAAATTGTTTCGTTTACGATGGTCTGATCATCTCCTTAAAAAACCGTCAGCTTATTAAAAAAGACCCTAATATACAAGTAAAGCCCGACCAGAAAAATAAAAAACCTCGCCATGTTGCGGAAAATCAATAGAACAAATTTTTGTACTTGGAATGCTGACATTAAAGGTTATAGTCGATTGCAGCGCCCCCAAACCAGGTTTTTTATATTTCTGGTCAGGCTTTACCAAAAATTTCAGTCAACTTCATAACATTTTAAGCCACATTTTCCTTTAGGTACTGAAATAAAGTATCAAAATGTCATAAGTGAACTAAAGCGTGAAGCTAACCTTACAAATTACACATATTTAAAAACAATACCATACCGACACCGACGAAACAAACACAGAAGCACGGTGCCTCAAACAGGAAAACGTCAAAGAAATGAATTCTAAAAATCGGTCCAGGCTAGCACGGCTCTACATTGTGCGGTACTCTACCTCGAGTGGTGTTACGTGCTTGGAGTTCCAATCAGTGTACACATAGAGTTAGACGGATGTTACACGTATTGGCTGGCACGATTGATGGCAGACGAATAGAGAACTAATCCGTTTGATCGTTTCGTATTTATAGAAAAATTGCGATTTGAAAAAAAGTGCCAAGTTTTTCGACGACGTTCTCTATGGGACATTAATTTTTTTGTTGCGGTATGAGGTGATTTTTTAATCAATTTTAAATTTATTGTACAACAAAATATGCGATATCAATAAGAAATTTTTTGTCTATTTCTAGCAGAGATATTTAATTTTACTTACATAAAGTGCCAAGTTTTTCGACAACATTTTAATGGGAGATAACATATTTTGTTGCAATGTGAAGTGGTATTTTAATCAATAAATTAAAATGTATTGTACACCAAGATATACGATATTCGTCATAAATGTTATGTATATTTCTAGCCGAAATATTTTAATTTTACCTTCATAATGCAAAATATGCTTAACTAATAAAGCAAGGAACGTAAGAAACATTGTGAAACTAGCATATTCTTCAAAATAGCCATTTCAAGTTTCAGAGTTCCTATATTGGGCACCGATTGTTATTTCATGTCTCGTTTCCCTGTAGGAGCTCTACGATTATTTATTTTTCAAACATCTATGTAGTCCAAGGGTGTCACATTAAATTGAACCGTGTAAAATACACAACTCGAAACCGCTGAAATTGCCAGTAAAGACTACAATTACCACTATTTTCCTGAGAAAACTGGACCTCGCTACCTGACTCGAAGAAAGACAGTGATTTTTACGGCAAGTCGTTACCACGTTGCCTCTAAGATAAGATCTGTTTCAGGTCTTTTTGCGTTGAAAATACTAGTAATGTTTGGAAAGCTTATTTAGAAGAAAAGCCAAGAATTGTTGCGGGAATAAAAATTAATGACGAAGTTTTATAATCCAACTAGCTTTTGCCCGCAAATTCTGCGTCGTATTTTGAAAAATATCCCATATTTATATATAATTATTTTCTCAGTATCAGAGTCACAAAGTACGATACTCTCGATATTTCAGAGATCTGACGAAATTAATGCATCATTTTCTTTGATTGCCGATTTATTCTAGCTTTGCAAAATATCAAGTAAACTTCGCGCTTCAACTGACGTGCACTGTAGCGTCTCACATCAATATCTATGCATTCCAAGTGTGTCACATTATTCGTACTGTGTATGTCATTGTGTTGGTAACTCGATATCGCTGAATCGATTTGTCATGCGGTTTTATTATGCAGTCCTTGAAAGTTTACTCTTATCAATATTTAGCTAAGCGGTTTCGTCAAGGGGATACTGTTTTGAAAGAAAGTGGGATTGTATCGTGGTTGTGTGTGATCCTTGATTTAATGTCAGACTCTAGATAAACAGGCTTTTTGTTATTATGCTATTAATAGTAGATTACACACCGAGGACAGGAAAGTAAGAAAGGTCTCAGATCTCATGTAATTGTTGACCGAGGCGAAGCGACTTTCCGTCCGGAGGTGAGAAATAGTAGATTACACACCAAGGGCCGGAAAGTAAGAAAGGTTTTAGATCTTATGTAGTAACAAACATGTGATCTGTCTGAGGCTTTCTTATTTACTGCCCGAGGATAGTATACTACTTTTCTCCTCGACGGAGGTGGAAATCGGCAACTTCGTTTAGCGCAGCGGGACGAGAATTGACGCTTTCCGTCCGGAGGGGAGAAAAGTACATTAAGTGCATTCTTGAAAAGGACTAAATATAGGGTCCTTCTTAATATGTTGACGGTTTTTTAAGTGGATGATCAGACCTTCAAACTGAACAACTTTCTCTATGGGACCAATGTCGAAATGACGAAAAAAACCAGCTGTTCTATACAAAACTGCAATCTCACTCGACCCACATGCAGGTACAGCAGATATTTTTTTCACGATTTCGACACCGGCCCCATAGAGAAAGTTGTTCAGTTTGATGGTCTGATCATCCTCTTAAAAACCGTCAGCATATTAAGATGTACCCTTATAAAATGTATCCTCTCATCTGTATCAGAATCGTAGCATTATGGCGATTATCTCTGCCTATCCCTGTGGGTCATGTGCGCTAGCATAATATGTATGTATGTGTGTATGCGATTGAATATTAGAAATGTTGTTTGTGTGCCTAGCTACTCTGAGTAATCAAAGGATGAATACTGGGTGTAAGGGTAGGAGGATAGGCGGGCTGAAATGCTAATTTGAAGAATAGGTCACTTTTCCAACTGTATCCGCCCCACCCATAGATCCCGCCGACTAGAGTGCGAAAGAGACAACTGCAGCTCGGACCGATATGTACAAAAAATCGACGAAATCAGCATTTCGTATTCCCCTGTTTTCTCCTCCAAAACGAAACCTATTTTAATTCTTTCAAAAATAATATGAGAAAGACTTTGGCTATGTCCGTACGTATTGCTTTTTTTGTTTATATTCGTCAAATTTGTTTAGTGGATGTCTGAAAACGGGCGGTAAAATGAGTCATTTTCGAAGGTCCCTAGTTCTTACAGTAATTAATTAATGCAAAAAATCAAAACATAAGGACATGGCAGAGGTGACATAGATTGTATGGTAAAAAAATATTTGCTCTAGTATCATTATCCAGGTAGAAAACAGGGGAATACGTTTGTATGGAGAAAACTGTACTCGTCTATCCTCTTAATGGGTGATTGTATTCATGTAAAACTGAACAACTTTCCATAAAGAATGAAGGGAAATAAGCAATCAACATTTTGAACTTTTCATATAAACGGTCGATCAGCTGATTGCATTTAGTGTGACCCTACTGGTTTCAGTTCAGCATTTAAGTTGCAACGGTCTACCCTAACAACCGTATAGGAGACATAATAATAGAGACAAAAACTCACAACCGTGACTTTTATATTTCAGGGCAATCAGAAATAGACCGTATGTATCTCTGTACAGGTGCACGCCTTGGCTATTTGGTGCGTCGAGAATCGTTCTTTTTTTTTGCTAAATTCCAAAACCTCTACCATTCGAAGTCTGATCGGGGCCTTAGAACGATTGTACGATCAAAAACCACATACCAACTCAATTTATTACACACAAGAGGTAAAGTCAATAAAACTGTATATTTGTTTAGAGTACATCTCGAATGGATGGCATACGATTTGGAGAAAAATCAACAAACAGCACTCGCGCTACGCAGCGATATTGTTGATGCACTGAAAAATGTAGTCGAATTTTTGAAATACCTCCCTACTATGTAAACATGCGATATCAGGCTCGAAATAGGCTATTACCAAAGTTACATTTGTAACTTTTTATACCTATATTGAGTTCACCTAATCATGGTCAAAATATGTAGTCTAGTATGGTGATGGTCACGACCATCACCATACTAGACTACATATTATGATTAGTGACACTACTTATGAAGTTTCTGAACAGTCAAGTCTAGTGAGTCCAGGTGATGAGTTGAAACGTGACCATCACAACAAATACTTAATCAAAGAAGATAATAAGTTAGGAAGGAGTAGAAAAAAATATAGTGTCCGACGTTGATGAAGAAATAGAAGAGCTATAGAAATAAAATAAGCTGAATTCAGAGATCAGCGTATTATTTTAGTAATATTAAAAGTGTTATTGTAAAAGCACTAAATAATGACGCTGAAAAGGAGACGTAGGGACCGGGACAAAAGAATGAACCTACAAGATTAGTATACTGATACTATCAAACATAAATAAAATAAATATTTTCAATAGTGATCGTATGACTGATATTATACAATACACCACTAGTTTTAAATACTAATAAGTTTTAAGGGTGTATTGAGACAATAAAACAAAACGACTTCCTCTACGGAAGATGAGAAAAGGAGAAAAAATACGTATAACCTCCTACACAAAAGTGCGGATCAACCGATCGATTTTTTATGAGAGGTCCAATATTTGTTTTCGGTTTTCGACCTTCCTATGTTCATTAGGGAAAACTAGTTTCATTTTCATAATACACTCTTAAAATTTTGTTAGTATTTAAATAGTGGAGAAGAATCAATTCAGTTTCAATTTCACACCGGTAACATTTTGAGATATAAATTGTACAATCAATAACTTATAGATACTAGCGTTCCGTATTTTCATTGATTTTACTCTATTCGGTTAACATTTTAAAAATGGAAGCCTACTGGGAGCGACACTGTAAAATGTAGGGATATACTTTTTTTAAAAGCTTTTATTAACAGTTTCGAGCATCGATTGAATAACTTCCCCATGCATAGAAAATTATGTGGTAAATTTTTGTTACTTTACTTTTTTTATTGTACTTCTCTGGATAGTTTTAACTATAAAATAAATAAAAAAGCCTTTTATTTCTTGCTTCCCATTAAATTCACTAACATTTACATTATAAGCAATAGGTACTATACTAAACTCACTTACACTTAACTGTAAGTGAGTTTTAACTATACTCAAACACAATTTTTACATTAGTTATAATTTTTCATGATGCATTAAACTGCTATTAATATTAACAGTTCCTTAAAAAAAATTCTGAGCACAATCGGTCATTCGGGAAAGTGGATAGTTCCACCAAGTTAGATTTTTACAGAACGACTTAATCCAATGATAAGGCTAGCTTTCAATTTCGACTAAAGCTGTGTTAGGTACCTAGCTAGGATCAAGACTAGCTCGTAATAGCGTCATAAGGAAATTGAAGCTATTCTGTTGGTGGATTTCTTCCTCGCTACCAGCCTTAAACAGTTCTCTGACCTCCCTCGTCAATGTTTGACTCCCCTTTTACTTCTACTCTTAAAATTGTTGCTCAAACTTTAATGGACGAGGAACTATTCAAACTTTAATAAAACAACTTACCGTTTCTATTTTCACTGTCAGCCGGTTTCATCTGAATAGGATGATGCATCTGTAAAAGAAAAATATTTATTAAAATCTCCACATATTATAAACAAACTTTACCAAAGTGACAATGCCATTTTGTATTGGCAGTAAAAAAAGAAAAATCTTTAAAAAAGTAACAAGTTTGACTGACAGTGTGACATAAAGACATTAGTTTGTATATTTCCGCTAACACGTTTAATGTCGACAAAAATAACCAAGTATCTAACATTTTAACAGATAGTGGTTAGAAGTTCGATTCTTCATCATTTTCTTACCAAAATAATGGCAAATACAGGGGAAATGGAAAATAAGCAGGCAGCATACGTACTGTATCCTTCTTAATATGCTGACACTATTTTAAGGGGATGATCAGACCATCAAACTGAAAAACTTTCGCTACAGAAAAAAAATCTGCTGTCCCATACATTTGGCTCTAGTAGGTTTGCAGTTTTGTATGGAACAGCTGATTTTTTTTCGCGATTTCGAATTTGGTGCCGTAGATAAAGTTGTTCAGTTTGAAGGTCTGAGCATCCCCTTAAAAAGTGTCAGCATCGAAAGCTCGAAGTTGGGGCAATGTTCACTTTTATCGTATTTATGGTTTTAGTTTCTTAGCTGTTATTAACCTATTTTGTGGATGATGATGATGATCGAAGTGTTTTGTAAACAGAAACTATTATTATGAATACTAAAGAACGTGGCAAATAATATTTTAAGAGAACGAAGAGTTCTTTCTTTATTAAAATATAAATAAGGCTATTGTTCAAGTTATTTTCTTCTTTATTCAGTGACAATGCAATTCAGAATTGCAATGAATTTTCTCTACCTAATTGGACTAGTTAAGAAAGCTTACGGAAAATAATTAGTTCTTTTGAACAGGCAGTTAGCAGTTCGAATTAAGAAATTATTCGATGAACAACTTTTGCTTAAGAAAGCCTCATTGTTTTGGGCATATTTCTACCCAACTGCCCCAGAGGTAATGTTTTTCGAGTGTATGTTTCCATTTATTAGTATTTACGATTAAGGCACGAACGGTATTGATTTAAGCTACACAGTTTTGATACATATTAAATAATAATAATGTAATTACTGGTAATATTGTAGTAGTCTGCCTTTTTCTTATATTGTTTAGATTAGGATAGATTTATTTATAAGTAGGATTAATTTAAGCTTTGTAATACGACGAATATATTCCTGTTTTTAAACGACTTTATTCAAGTTCGAAGCTGTCTAACTAACTAACAAAACTAACTAACTAGGGTAAGCTCAGACCATCAAACCGAACAACACCGATTTGGCGGAAAAAATCTGCTAAATATGTCCCATACATTTGGCTCCAGTAGGTCCGCAGTTTTGTATGGAGCAGCAGTATTTTTTTCGCGATTTTGATGTTGGTCCCATAGAAAAAGTTGTTCAGTTTGATGGTCTTATCATTCTCTTACAAAACCGTCAGCATATTAAGAAGGACCCTATAGGTCTGCTTAATCTTGGTCTCCACACTAAAATCCGTATACTCCATTAGTCATAAGTTCTGTGACAGATGTACCGTGACTCCAGCTTGCAGACTCTAAGACTTATGTCAACGACCCTAGATTTGCATGTTTGTTACATTTACAAGACGCGACATCGTCAACCCAGCTTTCATCACCAGAAACGTGATAGAGCCAATTCAATTTCAACCTAAAATCCGTGCCAAAACAAATAAAGCATTAACCCTATTTAAAAGGTGATTAAACTACAAATTAAATATTAACCCTGCAGCGTGACACGTCGATGCGTCGAGCGGGCCGGGGGCGCTAAATTATTGACGGGACACTGTGTGTGCGGACGCAAACAATCAGCTACTATTTAAATTATTCGCAAACAATGCCCGCGCGTCGGTATAAACTGTAAACATAGCTATAAGCAAAACACTAAATCGAGAATTGATTGATATGTAGCACGAATATAATTATGTACCTATACAGGGTGTAAGGAAACTATACGGTATAATAATCCTGCGACTCAAATGAGACAGCTGATTTTATTTTGGTCTGACAGGTTTACTCCCATAGTATCTACAAGTTGTTCAGTTTGATGGGTAGAAGGTTTAAAGGTGAATGATACTTTTCCTTACACCCTATAAAAATTTATTAATACTCGTGTAATGCTCGTGCATATTCCGAATAATGCACACTTTCACAATATTTAAATTTCAGTCACCATTTCCCAAACTTGGGTGGTCAATAGTGAGTCTGTCGTTTTAGTGGACATTGGACATAATGAAGCGTGAAGGTTTCATCACGATGTTTTCCTTCACCAAAAAGCCAGTGGTGTTATAAAAAAAAATTGTTTAATTTATTTCAGTTTCCTTAAATCTAATACAAAGTTACTCGTTACAGAATATTATAAATCGTACATAAGCACCCAAAACTACTACGAGTCTACCTGGACCAGGATCCTTCGACGTCGCCTGCAGGGTAGGGGAGGCTTCTTGCCACTAGAATCTAGTAACTAAATGATAATGGTTATTGAGCCCTTCACCATCACTTTTAACAGGCAGTGGACACAGTACCTACATGCTTAAGAACTGTGGTTTCTTTACAGGTACCATTAGCTCTTATTATCTATCACTCAGACCATGCCTTTGCACTTAAATATACCCTTTAATAACATAAATCTCTCCATTACTTTTACCAAGAAGGCAATAACCATAATTAACCTTCCATCTCCAATAGCTAATTTCTCTCAAAGCGTAGATTACACCAGACTGGGAACATCCCTTATCTAATTAGGCGTAAGTGATCATCAATCACGAAGGACAACGTGGACAAACATTGTACAAACTGTAACAATTTGTCACGAGAGGGACGCGTCACGTCTCGCTAATAAGCGTTACGCTCGTTACGCAGTCTTACGCGGACTGTTTCATTACGTTACGGGTTCAAATTGGATTACGTACGGGAAATAGATTCTGTTAAAATGTGAGAATTTTTTGTTTACTGGAATTTCCGTGACGCCTTGTGGAAACAAGTCGTTTGAAAATATATTGGTAAGAATTTAAAGTGCCCTGTTTTAATTATAAATAGCAATTAATCTCAATAGAAAATAGTTAATTCTGATAAAAGCATGATGCCACTTCAGGCTGCTTACATATTATTGATGATTGATTTGTAGTTGGGCTGTTGCAAACAAGGGTCGTTATGTAACACTGAGACCATCGCTGGTCTTTTGTGTTCGCCCCAAACTCACCCATATTTTACGCATACCTCCGAACTTTCATTTAATTCTCGGGAATGCAGGTTTCCTTAGGATGTTTACCTTCACCGCCGAGCTAGTGAATGATAAATATAACCGTACATAAAATCCATAGAACTTGGTGGCGCAGGTCAGGAATCGAAGCGCCGCCTCATGATTGAGGCTATCATCGGTCTCTAAATATTCATTGCGTATTATACATTTATAACTTTATCATTTCCAATCGTCAAACCAAAAAGAGGCGGAGCGCAACCCTCAACTCAGAGCACTTTTTACAACCAAACCATTATCGACTATGAAATAAGATCGAAAATTGATTAAGTTACTAACACAACTTTCTCCTCAAGTCGCTTCGATGCTCTCGGAGACTAGTAGTTGTGTTAATTGATGTTAGAAGTCATTTTAACGTAAGCAAAGTTGATAAGAGTTTGGCAGTGAAAAATGTTCTACGCTGCGCTTCGCCAGGTGTGCGCCGACCCTTAGAGGTGGTGAGGAACTCCGCAATAACTGCCAACCACTGCAATGATTGTAAAGTTCTCTAGCAATATCTTGGATTTCAGGAGGGACCTACCTATACGTGTACTAGTCTTTTCCAACATCAATAAGCGCCCTGAGCCACACATCAAAGAAATGAAATCCCAAAATAAATATTCTTCTCTTCACCCAGAAAGATGAAACATAAATGCCAAGACAAAATTACAATGTGACCGCTTTAAGACCTGTTAGGATGTAACGTGACGCAACCCGGATTATTTCTGGGGTCACATTTAAGGGTCATTTCGGTGGAATTGCCGCAGTCGAAGGGTTGGGTTACGAAGGCCGCCAACTTCTTTATAAAAACCCCTTTAGGATTTTTATTTTCATAAAAGGAATATTTTCGGTATGGGTATGGTTCGAAGAAATTATTTTCGGAGATATTTTTATTTTAGGTTTTCTCATCACGATACAGTCTCTAGTTTGGAAAATTGATCAAAGGAATGATTTGAAGAATGTTGATACAGTATTTTCGAGGTTTCGTTTTCAGATCTTGCAAAGAGTCTGTTTATACAGGATGTAACAAAATACCCTAGTCATATTTAAGAGGGTGCTTCAGACCATGAAACTGAACATAAAATCAGCGGAATCGCAAAAAAAAATCATCTTTCCCATACATTTTAGTCGAGTCGGTACTGCAGTTTTGTATGGGACAGCAGAATTTTTTTTGCGATTTAGAAGCTGGCTCCATAGTGAAAGTTGTTCAGTTTCATGGTCTGAAGCACCACTTTAAGTATTACTAGGGTGTTTTGTTACACCCTTTAGATAATATTATGTGTATGGAAGGTGAAAAAAAACACCCTTATAAAATTTAAGTATGGTTTAGTCTCACGCCTCATTTACATCCATACATCTTCCCATACATGAACGCTGGCTTCGAGTACTCCGCACCTCACCTTTCTGTAAGGCGTAACCGATTTGCTACGGCCGCTACGAAGGTGCCCTCTACCGACTCTTACATTCAAATTTCGCACAATATATCTCTTACATATCTGCTGCCGTTCATCCTCTCCACATGAACAAACCAACGTAGCAACCTTTCTCAATACTCCTGATGTTGTATAAAAACATTATGTTACGTGTGCATTGCATTTTACTTTTGATAATAATTATTTTAAGCGCGCCGGTGACGCGTTGCGAAGCGGTACGAATACTCAATCATAAGGGTCCCGGTTCGAATCCGCACGGACGATATGCTTGTAACAATGAGTTTTTCTAACTTATGTAACGTAGGTTATACTGACTGCTCTCAAACGGTGAAGGAAAACATCGTTAGGAAACCAGCGTACGCTCTACCGCTCTCCGCATTGGGCACGCGTGGTGGACTAACGCCCATACATCCTTCGTGAGGGTAGGCCTGTTTCCTGCCAGTGGGACGTTGATAAACTGATGATGATTAATTTTACAGTTTACTACGGAACACCTTATGCAACCTTGGGGCGTCCATTAATTACTTTAGGTGATTTTGGCGATTTTTCGACCCCCCCTTCCCCCTTAGTGAGATGTCGTGAGATTTGAGATTTTTCATAATGTGTACCTAATTTTAGTGTACCTAAATACGTTAATCTGTGCTAGATTGCGTCAAAAACGGAATTTACTTATAAATTTTTATTTAAGACTACGTAGGACATGTTTCCCTTAATTTATACCAGTTTTCTCGTAATTTTACAATGTCTCAAGCGGAAAAAAATAACGAGAAATTTGCCGAGACCGCGGGGTTTAACACACGTGAGATTGTGTGAGATCTGGCTCGACCCCTCCCTAAACGACTCACGTAATTAAAGGGATGCCCCCTTAGACATGCACTTTGCATTTACTATGAAGTAAATTAAATTAAATTAAATTAAAAAGTATTTATTACGAATTCTTATAATCTTGCCTCCGTGGTCTAATGGTTAAGAGCATTGGTATCTTGACACGGAGGTCGTGGGTTCGATTCCCTCGGGGGACACATAGTGATATGTCACTTTGTGGGTTTTTCCCCAGTTGGTTAGGACATTGCAGGCTGAATCACCTGATTGTCTGAAAAGAATGACGATTCCGTGCTTCGGATGGCACGTTAAGCCGTTGGTCCCGGCTACTGTCTCTGGTGGTAGTAGTCGTTACATAAAAAACCACGTCAGAGGCCGTAAGGCGGTTTGAATAAACTCTTACACCAGGGCTTGCCCACACGATAAGAAGAAGATAATCTTTCATAACATTCATATAACCTAAATTGTTCTTCAACTATCAGAATGTAAAGTTTATCTTATAAGTTTACATCTGTGTCTAGAAAAGTTATGAAGGATTCGACTTTTCATTCTCCTCACATACTCAAATTCGTACGTATATTCAATCTGTCTGATGAAAAATACTTTCGAAGTCGCTTTCTGAATTCAGACTTTTACGTCGATAGAAAACTCTGAATCCAAATTCGTCTTGTGATGGCTTAGAATGGACCATCCCATTTCTTCTCGTGGGTGTTGTATGAGGCGACCAAGGAATATGGTTTTGAACTCTACCACAACTTGACACGTCATTCCAGTCTTAAAGAAATAGTTAGTAGTTGCAGAAAAGCTTCTGACCACTCCGATAAAGATTATGGTCGTGCGTTTAAGTACGTATGAATAGATAAAAAACCGGCCAAGTGCGAGTCGGACTCGCATACAAAGAGTTCCGTACCACCATTTTCAGCAAAAAAATATGTCACCGGCATCCTTAGCACGAGCCCGGCACTCGGCCGGTTTTCCTTAAGGCGTATCAGCCGTGGACCACTCTCCTCTCACTCACACTCCATACTAATCGATGAGAAAGAGCGCGTGGCTCCGGTCAGAATTTTGCTGTTTTCTTTGAAAAATTCGATGATTTTTTATTAATTTCGAAAAAGTAAAAAAACCACATCATTCTAAATTGTATTGTGAACAATATAGTAAATTTTCATTTTGTTCCGATTAAAAATGTAAGAGTAAAATAGTTACAACTGGAAAAAAAGGGGTGGCTTTAGAGTCCCTTTTCTTCGGTTTTATTCATTAAAATCGATTTCTAGAAAAACCACATCACTTCTCATATCCTGTAGATGGTTCAGTTTAAATTTCAGCTCAAAAAGTGCCATAGTTAATGAATAAAATGGTTACAAAATTACCCAAAACCGGCAGATAGCCCCTTAATCGTTGTTTGACTTTAGAGCATGCTCTCTAATCACACCAAGTTTGACGCTTGTATGTATTGCCGTTTTTACGATACAGCAAAAACGAAAAAAAAAACCCTGAAACACGTTTCTTGTATTTTAAGAAAATTATATTAATTTCTAAGAAACGTGTTTCAAGACTTTTTTGTTCGACCCTTCTTCGAATTTGTAACATTTAGTTTTTTTTAATTATTTGTTAGTAAATCCACTATTATCACATTAATAACACATATATTCTGTAAAAAAAATTAACTGTCTAGCTATTACGGTTCAAAAGATACAGCCCTTAAGAGGTAGGACAGAGTAACGGACGGACGGACCACCAGACGGAAGGACAGCGTAAGCTTAGTTATTACTAAGGGCCCTATTGGGTCCCATTGGCACCCTTTGGGTACGGAGCCCTAAGAATTCAAAATTCGAATGAGTTCTGAATTTTTACTTAGCTTCAGCCGCCAAAGCCTTGATATTAGGTCTAAATCAATGTAGTTCCAATTCTTCGCGCGTAGGCATATAAATATAAAATCAAGACCGATTTTACGTAAGTCTTACTCAATCGATCTATCGAGTATGTAACAGATTTACATTATACATATACTTGTACATATATACAGCGCTAAGACAGACGGATGGGCCGTTTAAAAATAAATGAACTGTGACGTTTCGAGACGATACGAGCTTCGGAGCTCATTAGCAAGTCGCAAATTAATTTATATTTGCTTTACACTTTGTATGTGTAGGTGTCTTTACAAATACGACGTAGACGAAAATAAACTAGATGCTGAAGCAAACAAAAAGCCTTGCAAGTCTGCTTGTAGACGGTCGCGTCTCAGCTACTTTCCAGCTTGCCACGAGGCTCCACCATTTTGTATTAGCTCAAATGTGCTTTTTATATAAAACAATCCATGAGGTTACGATATTCCCAATACTCACTCGAAATTGGAAAAATAAGATAGCTTTCAAACAGTCAAGGATAATATCGTGAGAAAACCTCGCACTGAAGAAGAAGTTCTGGCGCGTATTTGAAATCCACCATACCGCAATGGGCACGAGTGGTGGACTAACGCCCCATACCTCATCTTTCGTCCAAGCGTACCTTCATGAGTAGGTCTATGAGCCAGCAGAGTATGGACGCAAGAGGGTGCTGATGATGGTGATGAAGACTGGAACAATCTAGAAGGTATCTTTTGGGAACAGGATAATATTTGCTATAATTGCCATGATCATGTCAAACTGGCGATCGCAGGAGTCAGTATACAAGTGAATTGAATGCTGCTGCCCATCCTTCAAAAACTAATTAAAACCAGAAACGTACTGACCAAACAAAGGAAAGAACATGAAAAGTATATATAAAGAAGAGGGCAGATCGATGCGAGGAAATAATATAAACCCCTTAAAAGGGACCATTATAATCTCTATTATTATATAAAGCCTTTCAATCGAAAAAGGACTGACCCAAGAAAAAATACATTGGAGGAAAAAGAGTGAACACTTAATACCGAAGTCGTGGGCGGTCAAAGTGGTCGCAGATTTGACTTAACGCTATCGTTAGTCCCATCAAAGGTGAATAAAAAACCCACATTTAAAAGGGAGGGAGAAAAATCAAAGGAGGCCCCTTTTAGGCTTATTACACGGTTCAGGGGACTTTCGGTAAAAATCCTCTTGTTTTTAGTTCGGAAGAGTATTTCGCCGAATCAGTGCTGAAAGAGGGATTTTATGATTACTGAAGGAGGAATGAGAGTGAGTCATTCGATTCATATTTAGCCTGCCATCAAAGGGACAAACAATCTTCATTACCTAACTGTTCAGGCTCTTGAATCTTGAAGACCCCAATTTGTCTGAAAATAAACAAAGGCACCCGTTCTTAACCCTTGTTGGGGTCGGGCCTTAAAGCACACAAAATTTTGTGTAAACTATGTTAGGTACAAAATGGTCTTTATAGTGGTGATTAAAAACGCTTGGTGGTCTAAAGAAACGTCCAGCCTGGAGTAGTATATTTTTTATATTTCACACATTCTAAGTCATTATAATATGCAAATGTTTACAAACTGTTTAGGTACGGATTAGACTCAAAAATCGTCTTAGGATCAAATTTATACCCATTTATTTTTGGAACTTCCGTACAATACAACCTAAAGCACTGCTGTCTTTTCGGTGAAAGAAAACATCACGAGGAAACCTGCAAACGCTGAAGAAGAAATTTTGATTGCGTTATATGAAGAACACTAATCTGCATTTGTCACTCTGCGCTGATAATTTCTTAAACTAAAAGTTTAAATTTTTTTTCATACGAGAGGCACTGAATCGCTTCCGAAACAAACTCTTTCCAAGTAAAAACCTTGAAAGACCAGTATTTTTTTTATTCTCGTTCGATTTCGGCCTCAAACCTAGTTAACTAAATCGTGTCGTGTTTGCAACAACTGCAAATAAAAGTTGTGAGATTGTGACTTCAGTTATTTCCCCTGATACGAACTTTTCATTCCCGTTCTTTACAACGGAACCAGGGTTCCGTACCTGCTCGCGGTGCAAATACAAGTAGCTTGCAGATTTAAAATTTTACCTAGGGGACCTTAAAGTGGAAGGTATGTTACGTGACTTGGTGTAAACGGAGAAAATTAGCTGGAATGACGTGACATGATTTCGGAGAAAATTTGTATGAGCTGAGAAAGTCTGGGATGGTAATTTAACTTAACGCCCTAGTACTCGTTTTTTCTAGAGACCCTCAAAAAATATAGTCGAAGAAAAACTTTTAAAGAAATCACTAGTCAACGGACACAATCATCAACAAAACGGTCACCATTAGATGGGACCATTACTTTTGAATTAAAATTGAAGTAGGTCATTCAAATTTAGTTATGATTTGGAAAATCTAATTATTAATTAAGTACTATGAAAGGCGCCTGCGAGAAACAAAGTTGGAAATTAATTGGAATTTTCACATTTGCAACTTACTTACTTCGCTTAGGACTTTAAAAATTAATTTAAAAAAAGAAACACAAAATGTCCATAGTTAACACTCATTATGTATCAGTTAGTTCTGTACTCCAAATTATACACAAGCTGTTTTTGTATTCGTTTGCCATCTGCAGTCCAGTTAATTTACTTATCCATTGTCTACATACATAAATCTGAGTTTGTTTGAACTTACTTAAAAATCGAAAGCCTGGAGCTTAAACATTGAAAATTATAACGAGATAAGATCGCACGCACGCATTCACGAACAACCGTTACCAAACAACATTTGGGAACCCCAACTGGCCCACCTCACCTCTTCATAAACTTCACAAAGCCCATCAATTTACGGACAACGTCCACGTGCGTGAGACCCAGAAAACTAATCGGGAAAAAATCCTTTAGATCTCTGTTTATTTTCGTCTGTAAACCGAATACGAACCCCGGGCCCCGAAACTTATGGGATCGGAAAAAATCGGCCCCATCTAATGGAGTGTACCGAGTGAACGGAGTGAACGATGCGAGTGAACTTTTAAAATTGTCTGCGTAGCCTTTCTGCGTAAAGGTTGGTATTCGCTCTCGGGGTTAAATATTGACTGGAGAATTTAGGGTCACTAGAACATTTTTTGGTTCTAGACTGGGGAATTTTTAGGGTACTTTGTAAAAGGGTACATATTGATTTAATTATTGGGTTCAACAGAGAGCTGGGTTTGGTTTTTAGGGTTCCGTACATAAAGGGTGAAAACGGGACCCTATTCATAAGCCTACGCTGTCCGTCCGTCCGTCGGTCCGTCCTAACTTCAGAGGGCTGAGAAAAAAGTAAAAAATTTACGGTGGTCCACATACAAGAAACTAATTCTTTTCAAGGTTCTTTCTCCTCGCTCTATCGTAAAAATGGTAATACACACAAACGTCAAACTTAGTGTGATTACAGTGCAAACTCTAAAGTAAGTATAACAACAAATAATAAAAACTGGCCAAGTGACAGTCGGTCTCGCGCTTAGGATGGAAAAAACAATAATATATTTTATAATAATAATAATTTTAAATTTCGGATTTTTGAAAATAGTAGGTACTTCGACTTTTGTACAAGTTCTTCGCTACGGTTGAAACGGTTTTCAGTAAACCAAACTATTTAAATAAAGAGAGAGACAAAAATAGTAAAGCAATTCTGTAGACCATTTTCAAAGAAAATATAATAAAGTAAAGAAAATGTGGAAAAGGAAACTAAAATACGTACTAAAACCAAGATTTTAAATGCCGTCAATACAACGTTTTACTAGCTGACGTGATCGGGTTGCAAACTTCGAAAATATCGGCCAAGAAACGATATTTTTTAGTGCACCACGCTGCTCCTGTGTGATTTTTATTATGATCAGCAGAATATAGTAAAAGTATGATGCTGAAAAAGAAGTGAAAAGATTTTGAGTCACATGGTATATACAAGGTGTTACAAAAATACAAATAAACTTTTAAGGGGGTGGTTAGACCATAAAACTCAACAACTTTCACTATGGGACCAATATCGAAATCGCGAAAAAAAATATGTTCTATACTCTCAAATAGACTCGAGCTAAAATATGTAGGGATATCCGTTTTTTTTTTCGCGATTTCGATGTTGGTTCCATAGAGAAAGTTGTTCAGTTTGACGGTCTAAACAACCCCCTTAAGACTTTTAAAAATTTATTCTTACTTATGAAACACCCTGTATAAGAAACCGTTAAAAGGTGTTTGATGCCTTGCCGTCAATAGTGCCTTGGATACACCCAATTTCGGCTGCAGCCAAGGCACTTTATTCCATTTACAGGAAATCTTTTAATTTGTAGTTTTTATTGTCATTTTTATATCCTAAACTTGCTTTGCATGCCTTCCGAAACACGGAAGCGCTCGAGTTGAAGTAGCACTAAAATGGGATGACCAGAACATCAAACTGAACAACTTTCTCTATGGGACCAACATCGAAATCGCCAAAAAAATTAACTCATTTGGCTCGAGTAGGTTTGCAGCTTTGCATGGAACATACGATTTTTTTTGTCGATTTCGATGTCGGTGCCACAGAGAAAATTTTTCAGTTTGACGGTCTGATAATCGACTTAAAAAGTGTCAGCATATTAAGAAGGACCCTACATTTTGTCAATCCAATCCAATGTCATAACATAACTAATATAAACCACCCTAAACTCAACGTGTAACCAATCCCGTACAAAACCGAATCGAGAATTCACGACAGCTAGGGTATGTGTCCCGATTCCGGGCACATCGGCATCGTGCAAGCGAATTGGATTCGAACTAGCCGATATTGAGAGGCTCTTCAATGCAGTGCAGCTGATTGTGTCCGTGTAAAAGTATATGAGGGGGTAGACGTGACTGTCTCGGTCACTTAGATTCAGAATGAAATTCAAGTTAATATTTCAAACATTTACACTAATATTATCATAAAAGAGCTTAAAATTAATAAAAAATATACTGTCAATTACACCAAACAATACAATACAATGCAAACAGAATTAAATAGGTATTGATGGAAACAAATAATAATAATGCTAAACGGTAGCTTTAGCGGTAATGCTAGGCGGTAATATCTCTAAAAGTAATTTCTATTTCTATTTCCGTTTTCACAATTAAATTATTGATTCCATTTCAATGCAATTTGGCAGAGATGTAGCCTGTACTAAAAGACTTTACTAATAAAAGACTTTTATGTCCCAAAAATTAAATTAATTCTCTGCGGATAAAGCCGTATATGAAAGGTGGTACATAAACGTTGAATTTTTCGTGGTGGTTCTGTACTTTTTACACAACAACTACCTATCTGTGCAAGCTTTATAACATGTTTTTAGCATTATTAGGGTATTATCTTGGACTAGCAAGTCAAGAAGTGATATACTTACCGAGGTAAACAGTTAAACTCCCATAAAAAATTACGCTTAACACCTACTTAGTCGCCTAGCGATTTCTTTTAGAAATGTACGTTTCTCAATAATTTTTTCGTACTTCTGAAACGTATTTGTCAGCTATCAAATTCCATTTAACCCTAAACATATTATCATGCTCATATTCAACATGCACCACTATGCCTCCACAAGGCACGTAAGTAAGCATGTGCCATATTGATACAAGCTTCGCCCCAGACGCGCTCCATTATCCGTGTTCGAGACGACTTTAGAAAGAGATATTGCCTTCAGACGACACTGACTGGCAATGTTTGTTGTCTTGCTATGAACCTTTTGAATATTCCTCGCATTTTCCGTTGAATATCCGTATCCGGTCAGTGAGTACGGTACTGGTACCATTAGAGGACATTGCACCCTATGTCGAAGGAATAGAAGTTATTTCGAGTAGTGTATGTATAAAAAGGCAGTGTTTGCCCATCCTGCCTACAACTTTAATATTGGAAGATGCATTGTAACGCAGGCAAAAGGCTGTGCTACGTTTCTAATACTAGGATTTGTTGAGGTACGCGAAATTCTTCGTGTAGGTAGTGCAAAGGATTTTCAATTTTATGTTATTGGATTTAAATATTTGTATTTCGATCGATGGCAGCTCTATACAAGTAAGGTAGAAAAATATGTTATTTTCACTATGGCTCAGAAACGAAAAAGCCGAAAAAGCCGTAGTGGTTCAGTGGCGAATAACCTTGCCTGCCGTGAAGGAGGCAATGGTTCGATCCCCGTCCAGGCCGACTCGTACCAATGAGTTTTTCGGAATTTATGTACGATTTGTAACACCGTGGGCTTTTCGGTGAAGGAAAACATCCTGAGGAAACCGGCATGCTTCAATTTCGAGGCATACGTATGTCCACTGTACATTACAAGTGGCGACGGGCTCAACCCCCGTCACACTGGACATAGTTTCGGTATTGGTACTGGTGAAATGTGGATGTTCTGAGATTTCTGAATTTCTCTGACTATCCCCTCGGGGAATATAGTCGTGAGCTTATGCTCCGAAACGAATTTTGAGTCTTAGTTCGAACTCACGTGAAAGTTACCTATTTACAGGGTGTAACAAAACACCCTAGTAATAATAATATTTATACAAAGCATTCCTACAAAGGAGACGCTTACAAATGTATGACACCCCGGCCAAGACCTTGTACAGTGTATAGGTACGCGGGCAAAGCCGCCGGGCGAACATTTATAAACCTGTAAAATGTTAATCTGTTTGCTCACGAACATGACTAAAGTAATGTGTGTTTGTTTGCACATCACAATATAACATCTAGACTCTAAACTACTGAACCGATTTTGATAAAACTTTTTTAGGCTTTCATGCCTATCGACCTCAATGAGGGGTTTTCAAAAATCAAATAAAAAGAAAAAGTAGTTCCATATGGCTCAATAGATGGCGTTGACGCAACAGGGGTGGGCGACCTTGCAGATAATAAAATACAAATAAAATAGTAAACATTTGAGTTTTTAAGTAAGAAGAAAAATCTGAGCACATGCTTCATCCTCGGTTGCGCCTGACTGCATTTTTTTGCAACATTTTCAGTCTAAATTTCCGTCTCGGGTCAACACCATCTATAGCGGTTTGTTGGAACTACGTTTTACTCGCCGTCAGAAAACTCCTCATCAGGGTCGTGGGCATGTCCAGTCCACCGTGCCCACAACAGTGGAACCGCGTCTGCCTAAAGTAAATGATAGGTAACAAACCTAACAAATTCCCAACTGAGCAATCACATCTCCGAGCATAATACGACTTGTAATAACTAATTAGTGCCTAGATTACTACTCAGTACATGTCTAAGGACTAATTAGAGCTAGATTAAGGCAGACTATAATTATTTGCCCTGTGTTTTGCTGCAATTAAGATTTGTGTAAACATTAGATATTTTTAGGCTGAAAATGTAATAAATTAATGTTAGAGAAAATTTGTGACTGATAAAGGAGATAGTATAATAGGTATCATTTAGCGTTTTTATGGGTGTCTTATTTTTGGTGATTTCTTGTTCGACATAAGACACCCGTCTTATGTAATTTAGGATTCAGGTTAAAATTAACGTAAGTTTAGTGGTAAACGGGCAGTAGTAACATGAATAGCCTATCAAATTAATGTCTAAACGTGTATAGGTACAATACAGTGCTAGAACTATTTTTGATTGGTGTTGATGTCGGTTTCGCCGAGTTATTTCAGTAAATCAGACTATTCAGTACTGTCACTTATTTGGGCTCAATTTTTTAAATAATAGGCTTTAATTAATTGAATTAGCCATTCGCGTTTTGGTTCCAGACTCTGCTGCCATTTCGCAAAATGGTCATTCCACACTTTACTAAAAAATTACGTCATAAAGCTATCCATGAGATGTGATATTATTTTGAATAAACATTTTGATTTGATTTGACTCAAAAAAACACTGCATAAGAAAATGTGTCCCCCCCCCCCCCCCCCTCCTGTCAGGCTTCGTCAATGCAATGGTAAATACAACAGGTACAAAAGTAGTAACATTAATAGATTTAAAATTAATTATTTAAAATATTTTTAAAACAATAAGTTTTATAATTAATTATCTCTTTTAAATTCGAAAAATTTTTATAAAAAAATTTTTATTAATTAAATTTCATTTAATGGAGGATTAGCTTTAATGAGCGTTTCTGCAACTGAGTATATACCAAATAGATGCATCTATCGCGATTATTCTACTTCAAAGACTAAATTTAAAAACAAAGTCGACATTTATGCAACTTAGCCATCAAGAGACTGACACCATATCGTATGCCTTCATTATTTCATGCGATAAAGCAAGCAAGTTTTATTCCGGACAACAATTCGACCGTCACAAAGTACCGCATGCCGGTCCCGGACGGTCCGGGTTGTTCCTTCCGGTACATTGTCTTATCCGGCCTTTCGGACCATCAATCATGCTAGGTCGCCGACATCGGTCAAACGAATGTAACACGAGTAGTGTTCATGTTTTGTACGTTGAAGTTTACACATGCTTTTCAGTGTGGCTATAGCTATACCGTTTTATGTTATGTTATGTTTTAAGGGTGAGTCTTGACACGATACTTGAAATTCACATATAAATATTCCACTTTTCATACAAACGCTCGATCAACTGATTGCATTTAGTACGACAAGTAGAAATTTTTGTTTTCCTTATAATGTTTATTTGGGAAAGTTCCGTATCTGACGTACAATCACCCTTTAAAATAATCGGGAATGTTTCTTACCACCCCGAAAGGGATTAAAGTCGTGAGTTTATGTATGTGTGTCCTTGGCGAATGTTGTTCAGCATTATGATTATTCCATTTTGCCACACGGCACGGATGATATGTAACTGAGCTATACTCGTATGTACGCTGCTGGTAATAGCTCAGTTACATATCACCCAACAATCTACACTTACAACCTGTATACAACGGATATAAAAAAAAATATTGTACGAATATAAATAACTCAAATGAATAAACATCCATTACATACTCGTATTTTTGATTAACGAATATCGCGCAATATTTACACGGGTTTATTACATTTTGTTTTTACTTTCCTCTAAATCTAAGCTTTTGGGAAGCGAAAAGGTAACTTTATTTGTTTATCCGATTATTACGGTTTTTTGTTGTTGGTTATACCTAAATACGCAATTAAGATTAGGTACATTTCCGACATCGTCGATTCACAATCGACATAATAATATGAAACCGTACATAAGTTATAAAAACATAGTGGTACAAGTCCGGGTGAGATCCCATCCGGGTCATTCTTTCCGGTACATTGTCTTATCCGGCCCTTTCGGACCATCAATCATACTAGTTCGCTGACATCGGTCAAACGAGTATAACATTCTTGTTCGTATTTCGTACGTTGGGGGCGACCATCTGTCTTTTATTACATTTGCAAAGTTGTTGAAGAAAATGTGTCTTTCGGATGCATGTTTATTTTGTGCTGTAGATAACCCGTCAGCTGATTTGTATTAGAATGATCGTTTGTACTTTATGAAATTATTTTGATGAATTTCTTCCTAGCGTAGAGCTTTTGAGGTATTGGCAGCATAATTTAGTCTAACTTTATTAATTCTTGTATGAATTACCGGTATTTTACCGGAGTAGGAGTATATAGTTATGTTTCATTATTAGACAGGTGTATTTTGTTTCAATTTAATACCTATCGTTTTACAATTTAGTGAGGTTTTGAACCCAAAGAGATTTATTTTCAATATCTATTAAATTAGCTAAAATAGTTACATACAAGCTCGTTCAGATCTATTGCATCAAGGGTCCTTATCATCATCATCATCATCATCTCAGCCGATGGACGTCCACTGCTGAAAATAGGCCTCCCCCGAGGATCGCCACAACGACCGGTCCTGCGGCGAAGAGTCCTCTAGTGATAAATTATTATCATCAGCCTATATAACGTACCACTGCAGGGTATAGGCTTAACCTCAGGGTCTAAGGACCAATACGTATTGGGCCCCACGCGTGCCCAATGCGTATTGGTAGAATTCACATACCTACGCCTCGGAATTTCTTCAGAGGAAATATACATAAAGGAGGTGTAGATACGTAGAGGTGGATACATAACGGACAGACTAGACCAAACGGTATCTGGACCTATACTATATTCCAAATAGCAACGAAAATTTAAGGCAATTTTTAATTACAGAAACAGAGATTTGAAACACTTAGATACTCTCACTTATTCTTAGAACAGCTTGTAACGTCCATGATAAGTCGGATAAGTACATCGTTCTGATAAATAAATTATATTTGCATATCAGAATTGACCAGAAAGCTAAATAGGAATCGGAATATTTCGTCGTCCTTATTTGGAATGAAGTATAGCGGACCGGGTGGAAGTTAATGTAGTTTAAATGTGATCAAACTGACCGGAAAACAAAGTCAAAAGTACTACAGTTTCCATTCAAACCTTCCAACCTCATAAATAAATCGCACATATTTCTTGTTTCGACATGTTTTTCGACACTCCATTTTCCCTATCGTCGGCTAGATCGTCATCCATCACTTTTACATTTAATTTTTATAATAGGTACACTATTTTCGCTTTTGTAATAGACTGCATACATCACTGGCCAAAATTTGTTTTGATAAAATAAATACTGTAGAAGGAATAACTTTGTTGCGATATTCGGTAGAAAAAGTTCAGCATGGAAATTTTGTAAAAGTTGCAAATGGTATTAAAATGGATCCAGAATCCATTTGGTTTATTTATGATTGACTAGTTTTTGATATTTACGGTAAAAGCTAATCTTGAAGTGCATCTGCCTTATAAATAAAATAAAAATAAATAACGCTCACAGGCACATACATTGTAATGATCCCAAACTAGCACTAAAGGTTTTTATTATGGAAACCATACAACAACGGCACGAACATATAACATCCATGACCGAACCGGGATTCGAACCCAGGACCCTGGTTTGGCAGTCCGGCGTGGTAACCATTACACCAACCGGGTCGTATGTTCTTTGTATTGTAAAAAAAAACAAACAGTCTTGAACTATAGACTTTAAATTGGCTTCTAAAATACCTTAAGGGGCTACAAAACAGTGTCATTATTAATAACCGTTAAGAACCTATCTAAAAATGAAAAAATCTTTAGCAATAGTATATAGTAAAGACTTTATTACGTTACTTTTCTATCGCAAATCAAAAGACTTCTCAATCACATAGAAAAGGCTTAAAACCCCGCGGTCAAAGAATAAAGAAATAAAGAGGGTCAAATATCGACTCTGAGCCGGACAATCAAGGAAATTGAAAGGTCGACCCGGCCTGCCAGGCTACCCATACCTATACCTTTCCGCTACATTGTCTTATCCGGCCATACATCATTTTGGGCCGTTTCACCCGGACCGATCGGATACGGATAACCAATAACCCGGTCGTTTTGCCAGCGTTCGTTGCGGTTATTTTAATAAATCGACGACGATTTTAGATGGCGTGTCTTGTGGAATACCTTGATGGATATTCTTTATAATATTTCAGTCGACTTCGATCGTACCTAGTTAGTTATCTATGCTAAAAGAAACAGCAATCTCATTTAAGCGACGAAAACCAAGTACCTTCACATAACAATATTGTAGATATATCTGTAATTGTTTTTCTGTTACTATTCAGCTTTCTAAGGCCGAATTCGGTATGTCAAGTTTTTTTTTGGAGGGCTGAATTGAAAACCATTTCGAGATAATTGTCTCAATAATCATATTTTCTATGTCAGAGATTTTAAAATGAAAGGATTACAGATATTTTTAATAAAATAACGTCGTTTTTCGGTCCGTGCAGTGACGTCACTGGCATACCTGTGAACTCCTTGGTAAACATAAAATCAACTTAAAATAACCGGCCATTAAGAAAAAAAAATACTTTCACAATGTCAGAATTTGACATTTGATGTTGCCGTATCTTTTTCCAGCATAGAGTTAGAAAGAGGAGGCAGGTTTTATTTTTTTTAAATACAGCTGTTTGTAGTTTTTCTCCATGGAGTTCGAATTATTTTCTCTCCACCATTTTTGCACTTAGAGATTACAGATCAAAATAATTTAAAAATTAAATTTATATTGATAAACTCGATGAATCGCAATAAGAATGAAATAGGTATCTTAAAATTATATCTTCTGTCCGTAAAAAATATAAAAATGAAGACAAAAAAAAACTTGACATACCTACCGAATTCGACCAAATTTATATTTAATAGAAGGAACAATTTTACTTTTGGCGTTTACACACCCCGTACTAAAAGAACGAATGTATAATTCACCTAAAGAAAGAGGTAGTTGTTTCCGTACTTATTGCAATGTGAGGTTATACAGTTTTAATTTGGTCGGTTTTTTTTTTTTTTTTTTTTTTTAATTATGTAGGTAACATTAACATTTCATTTAGATTAGGGTTGGTAAAACGCAAAATCAGTTTATAGTAACTCGCGTTTGGTCGATAAGTTAGACATTATGAAGACAGTATTTAAGGCGAATGTACACGAAGCCAACAGTATGTAAATAGATGTTGTCTGGTCTACACACAGCGTAATATTGGGTCAGAGGATACAAACATAAATTATTACTATGTATTACAGCTCATCTATTCCATAGTACCAACGTACTAACGTTTGCTAATTGTTTAGTATGTCTTTACTTTTATGGTATAAAGTCATAGTTTTTACAGAGGTATTTAGTCATTTTACTGATGATCTCATTGTAGTAATTCTTTCGCGTTTTGAAGGCGGGGAAATTTACATCACATTTGAGTCGGATATAGGTCAGTTTTTTATGAAAGAAGTAGATTTTTTTAACGTTTTTGAGGTAGGCTCCTTACTAAAAGTTGTCAAGTTTGTTGAGTTGACCGTTTCAGTCTGTGGAGGGGTGTCCCTTACACCCTGTTTAATTGTAAGCATCGCTCATGCTTACATAAAATATAATTCCACATAAAAACAAAAGATCCACGTACTTTAAAACCTAATTTAAAAAGGTTTCAAAACCTGTCAAATATTTTCTTAAATGACTGTATCAATCCAACCTAACCCAACAACTATGTAGGTACTCGTATACGAAGCAAATCAAGGGCACCTAACTATGTAAAGTTTAAACCCGGGGCCTTAATAAACATAATCATACGGGGCCTTAATAAACATATCAAGAATCGGACGAGCGTAAGACCTTTGTGGGGTCGCTTCAGGGTTGGCACCTTAACGTATTTATTAAAGGACTTCGAATGAAACTGAAAATCAGTCCTAGCTTGTATGAAGCCGTTTTTATGTTAATTAAGCCGTTCTGCTTAATATGCTGAATTAAGGGTATGACCAAACCATCAAACTGAACAACTTTCTCTATGAGACCAACGTCGAAATTGCGGAAAAAACTCGGCTGTTCCATACATAATTGAAATCCTGCTCGACCCAAATGACGTATGGGACAGCAGATTTCGAATAAAAGTTGAAATAATAAAAGTTGTTCAGGCACATGGTCTGATCACCCCCTTAAACTATCAGCATATTAAGAACGAGAAGGACCCTAAATAATTATTCAATTTCCTTACTATTCTGTAAGTAAATCTGTGAATCAGCTTTAGGGTTGTCCCCTCGTAATGTGGTTTAGCAAATTATATTAATAACATTACAATTAATTCAATACACCAACAACCCTAGTCCAAGTCGATAGCATCGTGAAAGACAGCGGGTGTACATGCCCCCCGCAATATGAAATATGAGGGCATAGGGGGCCCCACCTCTCGATACCAGGATTACAGGGGGGCCAGTGCTAATCTCTAACTGACTCAGAGGAAAATTGTTCATTTCCACTGACAATAGAGTTACAAATTCGATAGCACCTGTTCTGAAATTAGAAAAGTTTAATCCGCCATCAAATCGGTCGCTATTAAATTTATCGTAGTCTTTCTCCGACACCGATGATGGGAAATAAGCTTGGAATTGCTTTTTTTAGAGGGTTTCTCCGGGAAATTGATTAAACCGGTTGTGTTCGCTTACTCCATTGAAAAAAACTTTGTAAAATTAATGTATTCATGAAGCGAATGATATAATAAGTTGAATCTATTAAAATCACAGTAATAACTTAGGAATAATGTAATAATTAATGCAAAATATTTTATTGTTACGATATATTCTTAAATATGTGTCATAGTCCTAATAATGGGGTGAAACAATTCTGTATGACCTTGACGACCCGATAGCACAGTCTGTAGTGAACCTGCTTGCTGTGCCGAGGGTTCGAATCCTGTAAGGGACAAATATTTGTATGATGAATATGAATATTTGTACCCGAGTCATGGATGTTTGTATCTATATATGTATTCATATCGTTGTCTAGTGATCATAATACAAGTCCAGGCTAGTTTCTGGTACTTTAAATGTGACTAGATAATTTGTGTGACAATTTCCAACATATTTAAAATTTATTTTATTTGTATTATATTTAGGCTTTACTACGTCATAATAATTAAAATCGAAGAAAGAATTTCGATCGATTTCGATCGCAAAGGGTGTTAGACCTTGAGATAAACTTGTTACAGTTCTTATGCGGAACCACAATAACAGCGCCCTCGACTCGCAATTGACTCCTTCCCTTTTTCCGTCAAAAGGCGTTGACATTATCGCAAAAGCAAAGAATAGAAATAAACTTGTTACAACCTGTCAGACTGTCGACAGTCATAAAATTTTACAATCGCCCCTTTAATTGCTTTTATGTTTCAGAGTTTTACAATTTTGTCACCCGTTTTCAGTTCAGTCAATTCGGCCGTTAAATTTTAATTTGTAATAGGGATGTTACGCATATAGTAGAGGGATTTCGGATATGAATTTTGAATGAATTTCGAATATACGTTTTCTTATTTTAGTTACGTTTCTTATTTCGAGGCATGTATTGTACCCACTGTCCATTTTAAGTGGCGACGGGCTCACCTCCCGTCACACTGGACAGTTTCGGTACTACTGGTGAAACGTGGATGTTCTGTTCTGAGGTTTCAGAATATCTCTGACTACCCCCTCGGGGAATATAGTCGTGAGCATATGCTATGCTATGCTATTTTAGTTACGGATATCAATATTGTACTCTGTGTCAATATAGAATTGTTTCGGATACGGTTCTGGACATTACATTGGTCCAATCGATTTTTATCACAGCAGTCAAATGACTCACTAAAGCAATGATTTGTCTTTCTGATAAAAACAATATTTAATTAGATTTCGATTTCACTTGGTAGAGGAATACCTTAAACACAGAAAAACAAGTACGGGTAGGTACTATGCCTAAACATTGTTAATTTAGTTCAAATTATTTAAATATTGGTGTCGTAATGAGCCCGTCTTTGTTACCTATAAAAATGAGCACGCGTGGTATTAATACTCCAAGCGTAGGCACTTTTATTGGATGATAATGAAGTACGGATATTTTCATCCGTTTCTTGACATCCCTAATTTATAATATTGGATGCTGGAATGACGGAATTTCTTCGGGAGCTAATTTCGAGATGTAATTTTAATGTTATGTTAACAAGCGACAATTTATGTTTTCAGTTATTTGACTAATTCTGTGAGTGACTGAAATGAAAGAGGTAGGTAATGAAATTGTTCTGAGCTACGTCATGTTTGTTTTACCTTTGAACCTTTGTTATAAAATATTATTCATACATTACCTATAATGGGACCCTGGGGGGTACGGTCTAATATATCAATGTTGGACCCATAGAGAAAGTAGTTCAGTTAGATGCTCTGATCTCTGATCTGACCCCATATTACCGGATATTTTTTTTATCGTTTCGTTAAAAAACCATCATCACGGGAGCAAACCTAAAAGCGCAAATAATTACAGCATTTCCATACTAAACTGACTCTCTGAGACATGACTAGCGAGATATTATACACTCATAATCTGAGACCCTGGAATCTAAATGTACACTAAATGTTTGTTAAATGTACCTAACTGAACTTTAGTGACTACCGAACTGTTTTGTAAAACATAATCAAACATTTGGTTATAAATAGCCAATTGTTTAGCTGTTTTAACCAAATGTTTGATTATGTTTTACAAAACAGTTCGGTAGTCACTAAAGTTTGGTTGTATTTAACAAAACATTTTTTTCAGTGTAGTACGATTTGTCAACAATTTAAGAAAATATTCTTTTAGATCATTACTAATCCTTTAAAAACGTCTTTTTTACGATATCCGTGAAGTAAATAAAGCGACATAATTCAACCTATAAACCCATTACAATGTATGGCGGAAACTTCCATCTTAATTAAGCTAGAACTAAGTCGATGACTGACTAACTTAAATCCTAACTCAATAGTTAATTACGCCCCGGGGGTTCAACTCTGGATATAATCTTTGCTTGGCTTCCCCACCTCCCCGAACACCGTTTCATCTATGAATAATTATTATAAAGTTATGTTAAGCTTGCATTTCAATATTAAGATCCTAATAGCACAGTATAGAGTACGTAACTACTTACAGTACGGATACTCGCTGCCCCTCGTCAGTTTTAACCTCACATCCTCTTAGTGATAGTTACAAGGTGCTTCACATACTTTAGGGGGCGCTTCAGACTATCAAACTGATCAAATTTGACTACGAGACCAACACTGACATTGCGAAAAGAAAACAGTTGTTTCATTGAGTTAGTTGATTTCGATATGGCTCCGTTGTTCAGTTCAGAGAAGCACTATGTTCCACAAGTAACGCATTTCACTTTGTACAGGGTTCTGTACAAACTTATTTGAACTGTCAAATAAGTTGTCTTTGTAAATGCCTCTTGTTGTCAGTACAAGGGGCTGATAAGTATAAAGTATGCTGAGTGAGCGCGGGTGAGAGATGAAATACACCACTGCTTACAGTCGTCCATCTCCAGAACCACCGAGAGGGGCAAAAATCTGAGGGGGGGCAGCGTGCGTACTTTACGTAAGCAAAGACTTCTATTCCAATTGATGTACGTAGGTTTGCGTAGGTATCTATTATACTCTTTCTTAGCTCACCTTATTTTGCAGCTTCATTACAACAATATCTCCACATATTCAAACTTCACTATAGTTATCACACGTCCTACCTACAGTTCATTCTATGTCCCCTGACATGATCCTTATTTCCTACACCACTAGTTCAAGAACAGCTCAATCCAGAGGACGTCGCAGGCGACACAAGGCCAGCCCTTAAAGCAAACCGCACACGTGACTACAGCCGTGAGCTGCCTACTAATTCACTAATTGGGTTATCCTACACCTATATAATTACTCATATAATTACAAGGTCCAATGGTAGAGCCCGCGAAGTGCCACCCGTGGCCGCAAAGTGCGTGCGTGACCCTTCTGTGTATGGATGGTGATGATTGTGTAAATGTGTGCGTGTGTAGAGATATATAGGTTTAAATTGTTTTAATTACATTTTTGTACGTAACCATAGTTTATGAATTAATTTTGTGATTTCTACATTTCGTCGTTGCGACTTTAAGATCTCATATGCGACACTTTTTTCGAAATTCAACTTTTTATGTTTAGTATGTCCTCCATAGAAAGCAAAAACTCCCAAGTCAAAATAACAACAATTTCACGGCTATTCTACATTTAAAAAAATACTATTATGTAGTCGTAGTCATGAAAAGATGGCAATTTAAAATCTCAATTTCCCAACACTTTTACATTTTGCACAATAGGAGATCTTAAAGTCGCAACTACGATTCGGTCCTTACGCTTTCATCATCATCATCATCATCTCAGCTGATGGACGTCCACTGCTTAACATAGGCCTCCCCCAAAGATCGCCACAACGACCGTTCCCGCGCTGCCCTCATACAACGGGTTCCCGCCGCCTTCACCAGGTCGTCGGTCCACCTTGTGGCATACCCACGCTGTGTTTTCCGGTATACCCGGTCGCCACTCGAGAACTTTTCGGCCCCATCGGCCATCGGTTCTACGAGCAATGTGCCCCGCCCACTACCACTGTAGTCAGCTACTCTGGTTCTTCTGCGGATCTCTTTATTTCTGATTCGAAATCCGAATCAGTAACGTACGCTTCATCAAAACAGTAAAACATTATCAACGCATCCGCAACATACTTCGTCAAAGGCACTATTCATAATAACTATCTTTGGCTTCTATTCTATTCTATTTCTTTTCATAATTGTAATTAAACTGGTTATCACAAACGTGGTAAGAACAACCTGTTACAATTTTATATTGTAGTGACAAAATAGTAACTTCGAAATTATGCAAGTATCTAAATGACTCTTGCACCTGGTTATATTTAGATATTATAACGGTACACAACACTCAAAACCGTCGAGCAAGTGTGAACTGACTTCTGAATGTTGAAGATGCAAGCGAGCTTTGTCTGGATTGTAGCAGGTGGCGATCAATTGTCTCTAACCACCCACTGCACATATACGCGAGTTTATATTATATGTATACCCAAGTCGACGAGGAACAGACTGCTTGTCATCTGAGGGTGTATGGACATCAACTACGAGTATCAAAATGTCTTCTTCAGTGTATTGAATGTGTTTTTGGTTTTCCTTCACCGTTTGAGAGCGTCGGTACCTATTACGTCAATAAAGTTAACATATAGGGTCCTTCCGAATATGCTGACACTTTTTTGTATGGGGCAGCAGATTTTTCTTTCGCCATTTTGATGTTGGTTCCATAGAAAAAGTTGTTCAGTTTGATGGTCTGATCATCCTCTTAAAAAACTGTCAGCATATTAAGTTGGACCCTATATACCACAATACACAAAACATATAATGAGAAAATATGCTAAAGAATCTCACATGATAACGACAAGGCGTCATCGGCAATATGCCGCTCATTGAAGATCGGTAGTGAGGTATTCTATACACCCCCGCTCGGTTGACTTGACCTCCAAGATGCAAAACTCTATAGGCACATAAACTGTGTTTATACATAGATAGATGAACCCAAGAGTACAAAGCATTGGAACTGTTATACTCGTATCTATGGATATCGCAGGGTACGCCCCATCTCGGCCATCCCAGAACAATGTCAACGCATTGTTGTCGCGTACCGTCACTTGTTTCCTCTGTTCCACTTAAAGCTGGCCATGTAGGTCCGGAACATAGAACAAATAGACTACGAATAGAACAAGCAACTGCTTTGATAACAAGCCTGTTTGAAGGTTATAACAAATGAGGTCTTAAACGTTGTTGGAATAGGAGTGGAATTTGATTGATTTGCTCTTAGATTATCAAGATAGACAGTCAAAGCTACGAAAGCGTCGATAAAAATAGGAACCAGTACTGGTTCCAAAACCCTATACATATACACGCACAGATACATAATTAGTATGGCGACTCACGCACACCAACCTAAGAAAGTTAGCCCCTTTTGTTTTATACGGAACAAGTGTGAGGCTCATTCTAGACATATACTTTTTCTAAGGATTTGCTTTAGCGTAGAGAGGTTTTTAGGGCAGACTCTCGTATTCATATTTTGCCAGTAATATGAAAATCATGACGTTAATTACAGAGTGTAATTGAAATGAGTCCACAAATTTTTCGGGGTGGTTCAGACCATCAAACTGATCAATTTTTTCTACGGGAGCAAACCTGATACCTGTGATAGGTATCAGGTAAAAAGAATGTGCTGAAACATACTAAACTGCAATGCCTACTCGACTCAAATGTATGAATAGCAGACTTTTATTTTGAAATTTTTGCTTTGCTTCTATAGTTAAAGTTCAGTTTGATGGTGAAACTTTGTCGACTCATTTACTCATTTTTTCTTTTAACACTCTATAGAATACAATAAATAAAAATGTTTTCTAATAGTTTCGTATTATTCTCCGTGAAACGCTTATTCATTTTCGATTATAAATTAGGTTAAAATAGGGTCCTTCTTAATAATGCTAACCGGTTTTTATGGGGATGATCAGACCATCAAACTTTTTCAATGGGACCAATAACCAAATGGCGAAATAAAATCTGCTGTTCCATAAAAAACAGTTTTTTATGCAACAGCCGATTTTTTCTCGTGTTTTCGATGTTGGTCCCATAGAGAAAGTGGTTCAGTTTAATGGTCTGATCATCCACTTAAAAAACCGTCAGCACATGAAGAAGGACCCTATACAAGAGTTTGTGACCTTTGCTTCTATGATTCCTATGATTGAAAATATAGTAAAATGGAAGAAAAGAAAGAAATAATGATATTTTTACGCTTGTTTTACTGTCAGGATTCGTAGAGGGCATCCATCTCACACACATGTGCCACGTACGTCGCGGAAGTAACAAAAACGTAATTTTGTTTGGTGCTAGCTTTTTTGGGTACAATAATAGGAACGAATATGAAATAGGCACATTCATTCTCAATATTGAGTCGTGCACTGACTCATGATACCTTTGACAAAAATTTGCTGATAGAAATAAAAATGAATTACGAAAATATCTGGCTAAACAATTAAACCAGAAATAATAGAAAAACAGCAATAAACAAGATCTGAGTTGTGGCAATGGGAAAGCCTACTACATCATAATAGTTATTTGTTATGCTAGGCTGCAAAGTTGCTTTTTGGCGCGAGTACTTGTATTGAAACCTGAGCAAGCGAAGGAGCCTAGGATTGAACTACGAGCGAAGCGAATCCTGAGCTTAGCGAAGGTTTCAAAGGTACGAGACGTAGAATAACTTTGCAGCCGAGCGAAACACACAACTTATCACCTCACAACAGGGAGGAAAAAAGGTGAATTGCAAAAAGAACATTTTAAAAAGTTTTTATTTCGTGCTGGCCGGTGTCATGAAATAGTTATTAAGCATTTTCAGTGGATTGGCGGTATATAAAAATATTGAATAGACAGATTCGAATTTCAAATACTCTTTCCACGCTAGCGGATAAAATGCACTTTTGCACTCAGATTTCGAATGATAAACAGAATCTTTCCGAGCTTGTGAGGTGAATATTGTATGATTAGGGAGGTTTTGTATACTTTGATACGTAGCCGTGTGTATACCTAATACACACGGCGACAACGTATACAAAACCAACATAAGCTGGCCGCGTGTAGCTTGAATTATGTATCACGTCGCGCGGCCTGCTTATCTTGGTTTTGTATAGCTTAATGTGTCGCCATGTTAACACGAACCGACCTTTTCTTGTGATCACAGTTAGTAGATTTGTTGATATATCTTACACGAATTCATAACATGACCTTATCATAAGGTTAGTCAAAATATTATCACTAAACTAGTCAGACCCCGCGTAGCGGATCGTCTATGCCTCACAACAATTGTTATGCAACTATTATGTTATGGGCTTGACAGGTTAAACCTGCCTTAAATCTGACCGTTATCATATAATTAATAATATTAACTTATACAGGGTGTAAAATTAAATACATAGCGGAAAGGGTACTTCAGTCATATTCATCATCATAATTTTCAGCCCGTATCTACCCACTGCAGGGAATAAGCCTCCTCCCTATTTTCCCTTATCATCCCTTATCATTATCAGTCAAATTATATAATTAATCTCCGTGCGGATTCGAACCTCGACCTCATGATTGAGAGTCCATACCTCTCCGCAACGCGCAACTTAGCTCTCCGCACGGACAACATGCCACGTACCAATGAGTTTTTCTAACTTATGTACGTATTACCGACTGCTCTCAAACGGTGAAGGAAAACATCGTGAGGAATCCTGCATATGCAGCAAATGAAATTGAATGATTTTCCTGCAGAAAATGAAATTCTGATGCGTAGGTGAAGTCTACCAATCTGCATTGGGCACGCGTGGTTGACTAACGCTCATACACCCTCCTATAGGGTAGGCCTGTGCCCTGCCGTGGGACGTATATAGGCTGATGATGATGATAATTAATATCCCATAGTAAAATTTGTTCGGTTTGATATTCTGGCCCCCTATAACGCATTTGTAACCCTGTTTAAATATTAAAATCTAAAGTGTTACAAAACTTAATAAACCCATCATAACAAACATTATTAACACTTCCAAAAACTCAACTAAACACGCGCGAAATTCATCTAAAAGCATTAGTTTCGGTGCCCTATAAACGTAAGCTCCCTCCCTTTACTAATGGAGCCAGTCAATTACTTAAGACCGGGGAAACTCGATCATAAATCCGAACTATCGATCAAAGTTCAGGCAGTGGTTTGAGACCGGCCGCTCTGTACCTACTGTTGCCGGAGATATAGAGCTGCTCTAATACTGATGTTACAATACCATGTCAATATCGATAGTTTGAAAAATAGGAAAACATATTTTATATTTTTCATGATAAATTAGTAGATTACATACCGACGACAGGAAAGTAAGAAAGGCCTCAGATCTCATGTAACAAACATGTGATTTGAGGCTTTCTTATTTACTGTCCGAGGATAGTATACTATTTTACTCCTCGACGGAGGTGGAAAGCGACAACTTCGTTTAGCGCAGCCGGACGACAATTGACGCTTTCCGTCCGGAGGGGAGAAAATTAAATTATGTTCCAGACATCTTCTGTTATTTATTACTCGCGCCCGTGATTTCGTTCGCACAAACCACTATAATACTTGAAAACTTTAACATTTCACAACATCTGATTGATTGAGCCGATTGTGATTAAAAAAAACTGAAGGTGATTTAAACTAAACCTTAATCTCATTCAGATTTGATAAGAAGTTTTTAAGTTATGGTGCACAAACAAACGGAGAAATACTCGTAGACACAAATTCCAACAATATTAATGCATTACATTAACTATCTTCAGCCCAATAAGTTTGTTCTGCTACCTAAAATACTTGATAATTTTATCTATGGTCTGACGAAGATTAGAGTATCAAATGTTCTACAGACATATCGATACTTTTATTGACTAGCGATCTCAATTATTTCGATACCTACTCATTTTAGTATCGATGTTCAAACATCACTATCAACAGGGGAAATATAGCTCCACTATTTTGTGAATCAACTCGCACCGGATAGGTGATTGATTTATTTCACTGGAGATTATTTTCGGTCCAGTTACTTTTTGAGAACAGCAGATTTTGACTTTGGACAGTGCTTTGGACGGAAAGTGATCTTTATAAAGTCTGTTATAATGTGAGAGAAAAATTGATTAGGTTGACATAATATAAAAGTCACAAGGCCAGTGTGAGTGCATTAGTTGACTGAAACAAACTGTATACAAAAAAAAATGCAAGGATTTGTTGCTCGACTAGTGATTTCACATATTGGCTCATCATTCTCAGTAAGTCTACGTAAAGTTGATCAAATCTCCGTCAGTACCCCAAACTGGCGATTATGGTGCAAAGTGGTTTACAGCTAATGATAAGTGACAATCATCATCATCATCATCTAAGCCGATGGCCGTCCACTGCTGGACAAAGGCATCCCCCAAGGATCGCCACACCAAACGGTCCTGCGCTGCCCTCATCCAACGAGTTCCCGCCGCCTTCATCAGGTCGTCGGTCTACCTTGTGGGGGTCTATCCACGTTACGCTTTCCGGTATGCGCGGTACGGTAAAAGCACCATTCCACTTTATCCTGTGAGTGTCGTAAAATGCGATTTAGAGATCTACCAGAGGATGGGCAGCAGCATCCTCTGCGCCACGCACACTTAATCCAACTGCGATCGCCAACCCGCCTGCCAAGCGTGGTGATTATGGCAAAACCCCCAACATGGCTAGCACAACCAGTTATACAATACAGAAAGATAAAAAGAGGACTTATAAAGATCTTTATCTTACTTATATACCACAAAACGCCCTCGAAATAAACCCAACCCACTTAAACTTCATCCATAAAATAAAAAGAAAATACAAAAATCAAAAGCAATATTCCCTCCATAAAATGAGTTCGGTACTCTATCCGGACCCAGTTTGTTACAGATTGAGAGTCCCAATGGGCGAGCCATTTTGTACTGTATAACGTAAGACTGAAGAGATTTCACAGGGGTCTTGAGTTGAGGAACGAGGTAGTAATGGGGATCGACCGTCCGACCACGCCTGTCGAAGTCAATCCCTTGTCATGTGTTACGTCAGTGTATGGGGAAATGGGAACTAAGACGGCATTGATATAATTTATTAACTGACGAGGTGAAGGTAGGCTACAAAGATTGATACGTGACTTGAAAAGGTGTGCAAATTCAAAGCTTAACGTCGTTATGAAGAAGAGCTGCCGAAACAGTAATTTTATTAATTATATGATGCGTTCATCGATCAAAAATAAGAACTATGTATATAGGTATCTCTAATGTTTGTAATACTTTCTTCAATATAAATTGGATTGCTCCAAGTCGAGCTCCGAGGGGTGAGAGCCTGGTGGCCCGGTATCACAGGTTTTAACGAACCAGCCATAGGCACCAGTCTTTCACACATTAGTTAGAGGAACACTATAATGTTTTTTTTGTACTCTACGTCATCCAATTCCATTGTTTGGTTTAACTACCTACTAAATTGTTTTCTTGTGTAAAATAAGAATAAATAATAATAATTATTATTAATATGTAAATACATAAGCTCAAGATAATTTTTTTTAAGAATTGACATGTTTAGTATAGATCAAGATGGAGTACCAAATAACGAAGAATAACAAATTCCCATGGATAATCTTTCCTGGGCACTTTTCTATTTACCATTTTTGAAGCGTTGATTGTGAATTCAGCTTTTAAATAATTGTACTTCGATAGCTGTTTCGGAATAAAATTAAAGATTGAAAATTAAGTCTCGGGTCTTGAAACGTGGCTGTAACATGTCGCACGTTAAAACCAATACCGTCACTAAACGAAAAACCCGCATTTTGAGATTTTCGCACCACGTCTCCCACCAATCAGAGTTTTGTCCAATGCAAAAACACCTGTAACGAAATTCCATGTAATTCTTATAGATGTCAATAGTAGCGCACCGACTTTAAACAAAATTCGCCCGCCGACCAACCGCTTTACCGACACCATTTGGGTAGTGACGTGAACGTCAGACATACCAGAGTACTTTATAAGCGCAAGAGTGTCATTTTTTGAATAAGAACGTTATTCCATTAAATAGAACAGCCAATTGAATGTACTTTGATGTGTGGAGTACCGTCATTTTTTGGTTAGTGTCATTTTCACGTTAATTTAATAGCGTAAATTTGGTACAAATAAACGCAATACTGTCCGTTTTTGCATAGAGCCATATTTGCTTTTACTTAAGGCTAAAAATCTGTTGCAGTTTCTGGGAATAGTGTATTTTTGACCATTAAAGTCGTTCTTTTTGTTAGTTTTTGAGCGTAAAACGCATAGGGATTCAAACAAGACTGTCATTTTATGTTTTAAACCTATTTTGCCTTTACTTAAGATAAAAGATCTGTAGATAATTTCAAGAAATATTGTCATTTTATATAAATTCATACAAAAATGATAACATTTTCTTAGAGTCAGTATTGTTTGTATCTTTTATAAGTAAACCGTGTCATGTTTCGTTTGGTGTCGATATTACCCAAAATTTATTGTAGACTGTGAATGTTAAAAATAAATTAGAACAACATTTTAACTTTTTACTATTAAAGTTTTGTATTCTTTTGCCAAAACCAAGAGCTCTTTTACCTTGATTTCATATGTATTAAGCTAACTAGAAACTCAAGTGAATTGTTACTTGCAAAAGAAATCGGGTTGACTTCGGCTTTTAGAGATTCCCAAAACTTAATCAGCCCCGTGGTACAGAATTACGTTGTACTTTTTAGCTCATAAGCCGCAAAACAAAATCTATGCCGGACAAGTGCGTAGCCCCCTCAATCGACGGAAGTGCATGAAGAGATGTATGAATGTGAATGAGGCTAAAGAGGTGTGTCAGAGTCGTAGCGTGTGGCGGTCCGTAGTCTCTGCCTACCCCCATGGGACAATTGCGTGAGCTTATGTATGTATGTATGTAGAATATGAGGTGTATTAGATTTTCGTAGGAAAAAGTACCTAAGCCTCATTTCAGATCATGAAAACAGTAATTTTGATTTCAATCAAGACAACAACGTCCCCAGCAGTTGTCTTGTCAATACTTTCTACGGGAGTCAGGAAAATTGTATTACGAACCACCATACAATTTTACGACGGCCATCTTTAAGATCTAAATAACATTTGCAAGATTATGCCAGTATCAAACCCAAAGCCCTTCGTCAGTCAAGAGCAAAATACCAAAGTCAAAAATCAAACTATTCTTCATCGGAATCCGATTTTGTTTTGGAAGAAAATGCTATTGAAAAGCCATCGTAGGTCAAGAGTTAAATACCAAAATCTAAACTAAACGAGTGTTCAAAATGAAGCCCGTCAGACCTTAAATTCAACTTTGAAAGAGGTGTCATGAAACAATGTTAGCGCTAAACCAAAATGTAGCCCGATTCAGTCCTCTAGCTCTAGCTCGTCATCAAAATCAGATTAGGTTACAGAACTCGTCATTAAACTCTTACTATATAAAAGTGGAGTAGGACCCAAAATTACTTTGTGCCTAGCACAAAGTTATTTGGGGAATTACTTTAGTGTAGTTTACTTTTACATCTACACAGTTCCTTGTACATTTTCTTTATACCTATGTTTCTGATGTATTAACAGCGTGTTTAAGTGCTATTTATTAGTGTACTTCTTCCTTTGAACACGGTGTATAAGTGTGAGTATCTAGAATAGCCCACATGGACATAGAAGTAGTAACGATGCGTACATGGAATAGCAAGAAGTATTCATATTTCTGTATTAGTCCTATTGTAACACTTATTATACCTATTGTACCCCTCTTTTTACGTCGGTGCTTAAGAACGGTCTATTGACAACTGTTTTTTATTATTTACACCAGTTAATTGCTCATACAATGCATGTTTTTTTAAGTTTTACTAGAATAGTGTCAGTCAATGTACCCTATTCTCCACGACATACTAAGTAAAAAAGTTAGAGGAATAATGACACAAAAGTAGATATTTTTTAATAACTGCATGAAAATGTAATATACCCTGTACATCATTGAACTAATAGCAAGATTAGTACCCAAACTATCATTTAAATTGATAAAATCATAAAAAACTACTAACAAAAAAATATAATTAAATAATTCGTTTTGCAAAAACTTTGAACGCCATTTCCCGAAAGTTGCATTTTTTGCATAGTGACGGTAATGGTTTTAACGTGCGATGTGTAAAATCAAAAATATTCGAAATGAGTTCCGGAATGAATGAAATTCGTAAAATTTGTATGTTGTTAGTAATCCTAAACAAACGTGGATAAAAATATAAGACGATTATGTTATGTAGGTACTAAATCATTATCATAATTATCAGCCTGCCTATAAACGTCTCACTGCAGGGTTTCTACCACGTTTGCCCAATGCGGAATATAAGACTGACATACGCATCAGAATGTCTTCTTCAGCGTATGCAGGTTTCCTCACGATTGTTTCTTTCCTCACGATGATTTCCTTCACGGTTTGGTATTAGGTACTAAATAGCAAAAAAATAGTCCAGAAATCGCAAATAAAGGCCTCCGTGATTAAAAAAAACTATAAATTACTTCCTCCTAAAACATTTAGTCTAATGCTTTAGTATAAAATAGTACTCACTCATAAATTATAACTGTAATTCATTCATCAAAATATTATCCTAACTAACACAAAAGAAAAGAAACCGTAGCCTGCAAAACAAAGAGTTCATTTTTCATCCCTTTCCTCGACTGAAGGGGTCGGAAGTTACATGGAAACTATGCCTAAAATCTTACTCGGTAGGTACATAATTTAGCCAACTTTACAGATTATCTCGCAGACTTAGGTGAAGTGGTTGAAGTTACTTTGTGTTGGTTGGTTACATGAGGGTCACGAGGTTTAGCCAAGCTCATAAAGGAAGGATGTTGTATTTGACGCGTATGCTTTGTGAGCTTTTTATTTCGATTGTAAACGAAATAATCTCAAGTTAGTCGTGCTATGTGGTTTCAGCTTATAATGGACCATCCCATTTTTTCCTGTGGGTGTAGAATTATGAGGCGACTAAGGCCTGAGGTTTCTTATGCAGTGTTTCTGTGGGCCAAAGGCCCTCTATTAGTTCATTAGGTACAGTGATTTTTGCTATGTCCGTATGCCCAGCGGGGCCCTCGGCTCTAGGGCTTTGAAACCTAGCTAATCATTTAGTGCTCATTTAGTGCTCTCTGAATATGTATTGCTTATATTTAGTGCTTCAAAGATAACGGAGTTATATCAAATCTAAGCTAGCGTCCGCCCAGCGGGGCCCTCCTTTATTATGGACAAAAATGATTAAAATGTTACATCAATATTTAGTGCTCTGAATTCCTATTAAAACTGTATCAAAAGATTTGATCTAGCTGGTTTGGTTTAAAAGTTATAGCATTTTTAAGTTTCTAATTTCCAGCGGGGCCCTCTCTTGTTTGACTATATAAGTCGCTGAAATTAATGTCGCCATTTAGTGCTTGATGCCAGGTATCTGTCTGTATGGTTAATTTACACATTCTGCTTCTAATAAACCTGGAAAATTCAATATTAACTCGCAACATTGATTCATATAAAATGACATTTCATGGACAGTCGGCATCAGAAGTAGATGAGAGCTTTACTTGTCCGTGGTTTCTTAGGGGATCGCTAGAGGGCGCTACGGTCTAAGCTTTCAGACACAAAGTTTTATCAAAATAGGTCCGGTAGTTTAGTGTAGGGACACACCTGCGGTACGTTCCGTGCCGAACATTCGGTTGAATACCTGTCTACAAGGAAATATGGTGCGTAATGGTGCGTACTGGTGTGTCGCAGGTATAGGGAAAAACGTTGCATGCTTATTCAACCGAACGTTCGGCGCCGAACGTTCCGCAGGTGTGTCCATACACTTACATTTAGACATAGTGTGATACGCCAACAATCAGATAAACCTTTGTAGTAGGTATTATATTATAATAATAGATAGATAATAAGTACGTAAGTACTACTACACACACGCGCACTTTCATGAACGTGTTGGTACTAGTAGAAGTCGCACGGCAGCGAATAATTGATAATATCACATCAAGAGTCACCAGGACTAAAATACGACGTAGATGTAGACAATGTACCAGAAATACGGGTGCACAATTTTAGGCGGACTAGTAAAAATAGTAAAGCTCTCGTATACTTCTTATGCCGACTGTCACGAAATGTCAATTAATATGAATCAAAATTGCGATATATTATTGCATTTTCCAGGTTTATTAGAAGCAGAATGTGTAAATTAACTATACAGACCGATACCTGGCATCAAGCACTAAATGGCGAAATTAATTACAGCAACATAAATAGTCAAACAAGAGAGGGCCCCGCTGGAAATTAAAAACTTAAAAATGCTATAACTTTTAAACCAAACCAGCTAGATCAAATGTTTTGATACAGTTTTAATAGGAATTCAGAGCACTAAATATTGATGTAACATCTTAATCATTTTTGTCCATAATAAAGGAGGGCCCCGCTGGGCGGACGCTAGCTTAGATTTGATATAACTCCGTTATCTTTGAAGCACTAAATATAAGCCATACATATTCAGAGAGCACTAAATGAGCACTAAATGATAAGCTAGGTTTCAAAGCCCTAGGGCCGAGGGCCCCGCTGGGCATACGGACATATTTTTGCTACGTATATTTCAAACGATAATTGGTGCATGCATGCAGATAATTGGTAGTTTTAGCAAAACTTCGCATTACCCCTTTAAGGATTATGACCTGGAGTATGTGTGTATTCGTTGGTTAGATTGTTTTTATAAATTGTGTAGATATTATGATAGTGCCAAAACAGGCCGTAAATTGTTTAAGGTGGTTTCAGTACATATACAACACTTTGAAGCAGAACACGAGTATACGGTATTAATAAAAGTAATTGTTTTATATAAATGGAAAAATAGTTTAGAAAATCAAGATTGCGCGTCTCAAATAACATTTACAATTTATAATATAATTACGAAGCTTTATATCTTCGTCTTTATATCTGCGTCAAAGTTTTGTATGGACAGAAACCACCTTAAGCATCGAAAAATACAGAAAACTTGAATTAACACCTTTTATAAAACTCTTATGAAACCTTTTATGAAACGGTGAACTCACCATCAAACTGAACAACTTTCACTATGGAGCCTACCTGAAAAAAAAAACAGCTGTCCCATCATACATTTGAGTCGGGTAAGTACAGCAGTTTTGTATGAAACAGCAGAACTTTTTCGCATTTCCTGACATAGGCTCTATAGTGAAATTTGTTCAGTTTCAGTTCACCGTTTCAGTCTGCGGAGGGCTGTCTCTTACTCCCTATTTGTATGTATGAAAACGATTGTCCATGACAATAAATAAATAAAACTTGCGTATACTTTTCTAGGTAAGTGTGTAGTGGTTTTTAAGTATTTCAAATGTTTTGACACTTGAAATTCTTTTCAAATGTCAAAACATTTAAAATATTTAAAAACCGCTACACAATTTCCCTCTAAAACACTCAACATCGATGTGCCTTGGTACCAGAAATTAAATATTTATTTAGAACCCTACCTGGAACTTAGAAGGAGCCTTATTATTTATGTAAAGTCAAAGTGCATTAGCAAAGACGCCTTGAAAGGGATTTCGTATCTGGACAAACCCATTTGCAAGTCATAAATAATGTGTGAATTCCTAATGTGTGTCCATTTGGATCCTATTATTTATATATCAATATTCAGGATATGTATCGGTACGGTCTTAGACGTTACATATTTAAGGGGGTGCTGCAGACCATCAAACTGAAAAACTTTTACCATGGGGACAAATACTTGCTGAAACCGCGAAAAAAATCAGTTGTTTCACACATTTGTGTCGAGAAGCCAACTGACATTTTCTATGGGATATTGGGATACGATTATTTTTTTTGCTATTTTGATATTGATATTGATTGGTATTTGATCCCAGAGAAAAATTAAGTTGTTCAGTTTGTTGGTCTGAAGCACTTGCTTATGCAACGCATTTAAAAATTGTCATCCCGTATACTGTCAATCTTCTATCAGGAGCATTTCCTCATTCAATATAACATTTTCCTATTTTATTTTTCCTTTAATGGATTATCTACTAAGTACCTAATAGGGTGCGTAGTTGAACAGTGAACCACCCTTTTTTCCAAGATACGTAGCTTGCTGAAAAATAAAGCTAATACTTTCGTTTTGGTGTCGTCGGTTAGGTAATTTCATAAGGTTTCTTAGTTTTAAGTTATATAAAGCCCAAGGAACAAACTAAACCCATAAAGAAAGTTTTTATCAAAAATGAAATTTGGCTCACTGTGTACTATGGGTAGTTTACACTGAACCACCCGAGTTTCAACAGTGAACCATACATTTAATTACTAGTAAAAATGCTTATTTCTGAAAAGAAACCACATAATTTTGAATATGTATGTATGTGTGTGTATGTTTTATGTATTTTTGTGTATATTCTTTTAAATTAATTTCGGTAAATAAAACAGACTTTTTACAATTTTGAAAAATCCCCTTTTATTTTTACCATACAAAATACAATGGAAAAAAAACTTCTTCTAACAAAAACTACTTAAACTTTTCATATAAACCTTTTTAGGTAATTAACAACAAACCTTTTTGATGGTATAATAAACAGTCTTCATTCAAAGAACCACAGAAAAATAAAAAATAATCAAAATTATCATGACCAACTTCAATTAAAAATTTAGCTTTTTTAAAGTAAGGTAGTGAACCGGTTCACTGTCTACTATGCAAACCTGGTTCACTGTTCAATACACACACTATTCTACTTATAATTACCCAAAAATATAGGTTAGACACTTAATTGTCACAAAACAATATGCTCATAAAACGACTAAAACTACAACAATTCTGACACCACACAAGTTTTATTCTTAGTATAAATAACAAAATGTACAAAAATCGAGACAGTTACGTGAGAAAACAATCTTTTTTTGGCGGAAAACAAACAAGTCGCTGTAGCACATAACGCTCACACCGCAGCTGCCGGCTCACTACGGGAGAGGGGAAGGGTGCCCACGAGGCAAGTATTAGTTAGTGAGGTAAAACTGGCAATGTCGCATATTTAGAAATATGGCGGTGGCTCAGTGTATCTGGTTGGTTCACTGTTCGACTACGCACCCTACTGTTGCGTTATTCTTGATTAGAAAAAAAAAATGTTTTCCTCTTCACTTTTATTTCCCCAATAATTAATTAAAACCAGCAAATCTACAGATTCCGAAATAAAATAAATAGCAGACGATCAAAGGTCTACATCGTTCCAATCAACAAATATTTTCCCTAATTTCGAGTACACTACCTTCTACCGGCCCTCCTACCTGAAACCTGACGTCAAAAGAAGGGACGTTCAGAATCAATCGAGAGAGAAAACCCCGATAATATAATGGAATTGAATTATCGCCGAGATGAAGACGAGATGGGGCACGATCTAGGGCTGTCGAGTCACGGATATTATTGGGAAATGTTGTAGAGAACGTTCGAAAATGTTACTGTCATATTGTAAAGGAAAGGGACAACATAGTAAAAATTTTGATCATACACATACGGATTTGTAGTGCAACTAAAAGTATTAATAAGGTTATCGATAAAACACTTATAAATATATCCAGCGAATGTCAAAAGACGTGGTAGTAGAACATTCTAACTTGCAAGATAAACATTATTACTTTACCCATTAAATTAGGTAAATTAAAAATTAAGAACAGTGAAGTTTAAATTACTTATTAAAAAATACCGGAACTTATAGTCCTCACACGAGATGACGTTTTATTATTCTTAATCCCACAAATCCGGCCTATGATTATAATAGATACACCTGTTTGATTTCCTTCATTTAATTTTGTACTAGTTTCGTAACTATTAAGTAATCTATTCGTATAATTATCTTGGGGTTCAAGATACTTATACATGTCTATTGATAATTTACGTGTCTTTTGATTTTATGTAAAATGTATTATATATGTGCAGAACACAAAATATTATTTTTTAAATTCTAAGAGTCGTTTAAAGCAACATTGAAGCTACTTATCCTAAGTACTGCATAGTCCATGACATAAAATGGCTTCAGTGCATCCCCAGCCTCAGGGGAGGTGTACCACGACTCACTGCACTTGAACAGCTTCGTTTACTTTAGACATTTTAGTTCAGTTTCATTTTACATTGGCAGGAAAAGAAATTACTGACTTATTTGTGATAACTTATTGTAAATCTTACTGTACCTACGTCTAAAACTGTTTATAGCTGTTCATAGAAAGTTTATTGAACATTGTAATTTGCTGAATCTGTCAAATATGATAAATTTTTATTTTATTGATTAAAATAGTCACAAATCGTTAATAACTCGTACCAATGAAATTTAACATTGTATTAAACCAACCACTTAAAAATATCCGTAGAGTGGTAACCCTAGAACGTAGAAAGAAAGACGCTCGCTCTCGACTCGAAAGGAAAGAGTCAGTAATTCGATTGTATTCTGTAACAATTGGGGGATGCGGTATCGAGTGGAGATGTTTGTTCCCCCCTCCCTTGTAACGCAATAAAGAAAATTGTTATAGAACTCAAGATAGCAACAGGTCTCCTATTACAGCCGGTAATAAAGTCTGACAGAAATAAACAATATTATTTTTTTATCTACTATAAAAACGCGATGTAATTTTTTCATGAATATTCTACGAATGAGGAATTACTTTCTTTATGGCTAGCGTTTAAACTTTTAGGTTGATTGATTATAATGGCTACATAATGAACTTTAAATAAATGTTAATTAGTTTCAAAGTATTCTAACATGTTTGTAAGTCGCGTGACAAAAGTTTTCATAGAACCTAGAGTTGCATGATGTTGATTTGCCCGGTATTTAGAAAGCACGTTTTATTAACAAATAGTACACAAAATTATTGGAAGACAATTATTCTAAAACAAAAATACATGAAGTAGAAATATACAAACCATTCTAACCTGTCGGTCACACAAAAGGACTTATATTAAAATTATGATACATATAAAGGCAACAATAATCATATACAGACTACCTTTAGTGTAATAAATGATTTGCCGAAATCAGACACAATGACACCTAGGAAAACGATTAGGAAAGAGAGTGGGGCGCGTCTTCATGGATTAAACTATCTGTAAATGGTAACCATAAACGAGTAAATTATATTTCACATTATACACTAAAGGCAGGCTGTACAGAACATGGATTCATATAGAAAAGTAATGGTAACATAAAACGCACTTACCCCGCTCAATGTTTTGATATTGTGCAAAGCATCTTGCGCTTTCAACGCCGCTTTGCGAGTGAAAAACGTCACAAAACAGCACCCTGCAACAAAGCGCACTCTGTACATAACATGACATTCACAAAACGTACACGGGTTTCCATACTGGGTATACAAACTGACCTACTATGGATGACTTTTAAGATATAACTGCAGCTGAAAATTGTCGACTCAATTTGTAGATTTCGACTAATGCGACTGTTTTATTACAAAATCAGTCAGATTATAAGCAGGAAATATTTGATTGCACTAATCGTACAGTCGACAAAATCGAACCACGTATACAATATTTCGTTTGAAATTGTCTAAGGCAGAGATTTACGTCTTTTGACAGTAAGTTTAGTCTGAGTATGATCGAAAATGTATTGGTTTTTAACATACGGGATTTTGAACTCGAACTTAAATTTTGCCTCTAAATCTCGGCCAAGTCAATAAGGTCTTCGAAAGGTTCGTCTTCTAAGGGTATTCGAAAGCCTGTGCAAAATTAGACTAAGGGTGGCTCTCGAATCTGATGGAACGGAAAACTACAACTAGTAGAGGTTGGATGCGGTGAACCAGTATAGCAAGAGACATTGATGATGCCTGAAGGAATCAGTAGCCTTTTACAACTGCCTGGTGCTATTGCTGGGTTTCCGACTTTAGAATGGCCTTATAACAAAAGACTTGTGACCTTCAGAGAATCAGAAATCGTCGTATTGCATTAGGTCTTAAAAGTCAACATGTAGATAGATACTAACACACGTCTTTTGAGCTTTTTAATAGCTTTTGATAACATCAATAGAATAGACGATACACACAATCACACGGATTTTAGAGGTTAAGGTGGTTGCAGAGGTGTCAATTTTATGCAAAAGTTTGACGCGTTATACACCAAGACGGCATTATATACCTAAGTAATAAATTATACATGGAAAAATTGTTTGGAGAATCTAGATGCCGCGTATCAAATACAATTTGCAATTTATAATATAATTACGCAGATACAACGCTTTGAAATTTTGTATGAAAAATTTATATTACAAATTGAACGTCAAACTTTTGTATGGAATGAAACCACCTTAACATTGATCGATAAAAATTAAATGCAATCCTGACAATATCGCAGCCTTTTTTCTGCACATACCTATAAAAAGATGTTGCAGCGCTCACACTCAATGTCTAAGTAAATATACATTCTGAGTATATTTTTATAATGCAATGCAACTATCTGTCAAAAGCATTTTAGATGGAAGTTTATTCAAACATATTTTGACAGTAATAAAAGAAAAAGAAAAATGAATTTCTTCTTCTGTTTCCATATGTACAATTAATTTCAAATACTTTCAAAGACTCGTTAATGTTTTTTCATAAAAGCAGCAAAAGGAAAATAAATATCTTTATCAACATTCAAAATAAATACATTTGATGTAGGTAGATCTCAAAGAATGACTTACACCAAAAACATACGGTCATAACCTTCTAAACCAATTACATACATCTTAACATGTAATCTAATGGAAGATATAAATGTTAAATAAAAGCTAACGTCGTCGTTAGAACTATAAAAATGTAAGTGCCCATCAGATTCGACCGGAGAATCCTTCACATTTTACTTGTCAATAACTCGCAGTACTACCTACTTCAAGAGATTTTGAATAATTCTGACATAAGACAAATGACGAAGTAAATAAGCACATTTATACTTACTCTAGAACATAAAATATTGGAACAACTCTGTTAAAACGAGTAAGAATTCTTACGCAAATTGTTTTAGATTTGACAAAGTTTAAATGGTCATAAAACTTCGCATACAAATAGTTTTAACTGTACAACCGGAGAAGTAATAAACTCCCCTTGCTGGCCCTACAGTCAATCGAATCAGCCCACTGCTGGGCATAGGCCTTCTTATTAAGGCGCTATTCTTCACGGTCCACCTCCGTCCCACTCTTGGCTACCACTGCCAGCTTCCCGTCTAGCCAAGTATTCCAGTCTTGCCACTTCAACTTTGTGATCCGCTAACCCACGTCTTCGAACCTTATTTTTTGTCGAATTTCGACGTTAAGTACTCGGTCCACTAGTAATATAGGACTAAGGTCCTACAAGAACAAAAATGTATCTCTTGATTTGTATGTTCGTTTTTTTCGCGATGAACTATAATTACAATGATTTAGTGAGTGTTTCTTTCAAACTCCTGTGTTCTATCTATGTCCAAGCACTGTCTGCTAGCGAACGTAAACAAGTCGAGCTGTTTGTGAACTTTTAACTGCACAATATTTCGCTTTAAATTTATAGCAAAACAGTAGTTTCTATGCTATAAATATAAAGGAGGATAAATTGGGATAATGGTTATTTCCTTTGTGTTCTTTGGCAACTATATTTATTTCATAGTTTAGTTTTACAGTCAACACAATATCAAAGACCACAAATAAAGAGCTTTAGTGTAACACAATTATTCTAACAATGAAACATGAACCGATTCCATACACGCAGTTTTGTGTTTCTTTTATTTCAATCGTTGTTTAGGTTCCAGGAGGTACTTTATATTCCAGTTTAACTACTAAAAATTATTTTAGAAATAGAACCAACGGTAAATATCCCAAAGTATTTTGTGTATTTTGTCATAGTTCCAAATTTATTTTAGTCCAAATATCAATTTGTGCGCGCATTATTAAAATAATTTTCCAAAATACTCCCGTCAAAAAGTGACAAACTCCGATTTTTCATAAAACCCTTATTTCGACTATTTCTTCGTCCGCAGAAAGTCAAGTCTGACTTTGCAGGTTATTGACACTTGTCGTCTTCAAGTATCAATAAAGTCCAGGCGTCAAGTAGTCTCCTTTCTTCTACACGTCAAAATATTCTGCGTCGGTCGGTCGGTCACATCTGAAGGGCACGGTACATGCGATAATATCTCGACTATCACATTTACTAAAAAGGGTTCTGTAATATAAGTGGAATATTATAGCCTTTTATAGGCTAGCAATATTAGAAAGGTTGATGTTATACTCAGTCACGTCAGCTAATGCCAAGACGGTTTTATATGTATTTAGGGAGTTCAATAATAAAAAAACCTTTTATATTTTTAGTAAAGATTTTCTTGTTAGGAAAACATAGAGCCAAGATATCATTAAAATGTAACCCTTTTACAAGTAAAATAGCGGTGTCCCATTTTAAAACGTCATCTGATAAGATATCAAAATATCGATAAAAAGTAGCTACACAATTTTGTATTTTGCGACACTGCTAAAGGGTTTCTTGAATACTACTCAGATAGTTGATAAAAACATAAAACAACACATAGTATAATAATTACTTAAGTTAAAGTTAATTAGATCATATTTTGGGATCAACAATGATTTTTTTCGTTAACTAATAAAGTATTTTATGAGCCGCTATAATTTTTCATACAATTACAGTGCTTAAATAAAATAATGGGCATTAATAATCGAGAGAATACCACAGAGTAAATTCCACTAAACGTTTCAAAAGCACGCGTTTGGCGTGCCACGCAACTAGCGTGGTAAAAAACACGCTACCCTGAGCTGTTAATGACGTACGGAACACAAAATCGATCCACATTTTCATCCAAGCTATTATGCTAAATGCTCTAAACGAAAGCGCTATTTCACTCTGACATGTTGGCACGGAATCCTGATTGTGAGCGACAGAGAACGAAGATGCCTAGAATTTGTAAGGACGGTTCTGAGTTGGAAATTGTCGAATATGGTTTTGAAATTGTTCCTTCGTCGAGCCTTTTTGCATGCAGCTGATCGTGAGGAAGTCAGAGTTCTCGATTGACGACCTGTGATTCCTCGACCTCGATTGATGACGAATGAGCAGGGCGAAGCTATCTTAGTGATTTGGTGCGCCTTGGGTAAGCCTTTGTCAAATCCTGGATACTTTATAAACGGGACAGCACTGACAAAAAGAGATTAGCACCATGTTGAGTGAGAGAGAAATATACCACTATTTACTGTCTTTCTCCCCCCGTACCGAGCGGGTGAGACCGAATTTGTGGGGGGCAGGGAAATATGTCTGCACTGTACTTACGTTCTTTTTGTGCCTAATGTTCTGCAATGGGCAATAATCGAATAGGCTTAGTATTTTAGATACGAAACATTTGATGGAAATTATTAAGTACTTACCTGATTTTTTTCAAGACCCTAGTGGCTAGATCAGTTTCAAAAGTGGCAAATCATTGTCGCATTAAAATTAATTACGCCGTGATAATACATTCTTTTTGTTTTCAATTTGAACTTGGTTGATTGAATGTAATATTTTTACACAAAACAGTAAATATGTAACAATTAAAACATCCTTAATTTAGCCACTGACTACACTGTATAAAAGTTACATTAATACACGTCATGACGTAAACAAAAACGTTTATACGGCAGTCTTACAACTCTTACACAGGGGGTACGCAAAATTTTGCCGTAATAAGAACAATAGAGCTCATTTTTGCATGAAAACTGACAAAAGGAGCTTTTTCAGACAAAAGACGTTTAACAAAGCAAACAAAAATGTCAACATGAAACGTACGGGACCTTTTGTTGGAATGCAAAACAATACAGGAGCATGTAGAGTTTAAAACATGTTAGATAACAATTTGAATTAGAGTTGTGTTAACATTTTAATGTACTTTCAAGACAAGTCTGTGATTACGGTTTAAAGTCTTGAGAGCTAAGAAAAGTTTAAACACATAATTACTAATGAATGACTTTGATAGAAAAGTTAAGTTTTTCAAAGAAAATTAACAAGCGTGAAACTAGAAGCTCAACACAATGTTCAAGCAGTACCGATATCATGAAGAGATTTGCAGGAGAACCTTATAGTCAGCTACGAAACTCAAAAGATTAGCAGTTCTATCGAAGTGGCAGGGGGTTTTTATGTGTGTAATTTTATATACTAGATAGTCTACGAGCTATACAGAGTAAATTTTATATCACTGCGGATAACTTCAGCATGTATTATACGCATCAATTTAAACAACTTTCACTATGGAGCCAACTTCAAAATCGCGAAAAAAAAAAAACAGCTGTCCTCATACATTTGAGTCGAATGTATGAGGACAGCTGTTTTTTTTTCTTGATTTCGATATTGGCTCCATAATAAAAATTATTCAAATTGATGAGTAGAATACACATGCTGAAGTTATCCGCAGTGATATGAAATTTACGCTGTATAACGGGGCATTCTGCGAAAAGGCGACCCATTTGCTCGTATATTGTGACAAAGGGGCGTTACCTATGATACGAATTCGAACTGTTTCAACTACTCATGAACTTTCTTCAGTGAAATTATCATTGAAGAAACAAACATTGAAATTAAATCAATTGATTGAATATTTGTATTGATAGAAATATTAATAAAGATGAATTTATAAGAACATAAAAAAAACAGTTAATAGGTGCCTCATTTAATATATCAAGTAAATGCTGAATATTTTCGTAGAAAAGTACTGATTTTAGGTGACTTTTAATTATATTATTCTATGGTGTTTATGATGATGATGGTGTTGAGTAAGTACTGTCGATACTGCTTGCTATGAATATTGACTCAGAGGGGAAAAATGAGAACAAAATAGTATTTCTCGTGAAACATGTTTTGTGAAACCACAACAGAGGGCCTACCATGAGTTTTCCCTGTACTTTACTACCGTAGTTACGTCGCCAATTCGTATGACAAAAATTAGTTCTCAACGTAACCACTAGGAGCGCTGTATGAAATTCAATACAAAATTTGTGACGTTACTACAATAGTGAAGACCGGTGAAAACTCATGGTAGACCTACAGATTGTAACAGGTGCTTGTAGTTGTAAGCAACAGGTATCTGATATAATTTAGATATGTTTGAGATAAGATGGAATTGCTTATTGTTCTTCATAAACTACTAACATAAAATATTTACGATTCATCTCAGTGCATAACAAGAGATTAAAATGCACACTAGCGCCTTCCTGCGGACTCGTCCGGGGTATGTACATACAAGTCAATCATAAAGTCCTCCCAAAACGTTCAAAATAACTTGGTAACAAAAAATAAACTTGAAACCAAATAATTTTTGTACTTACCTAAACGATAGTGAATCAACATTTTTCATCTAAGCAGGTACAGTTTTTTGAAATACTTACAATGAAAACGAATTTGCGAATTTATTAAATTTTAAAAATATTGTTTTGTTAAATTCGTCTTGTCAATAGGTAATTTACTCTAACAAATTTGGAATTTAACTCACCTGACAAACCCATGACGTTAAAATTTTTGTTCTTATCGGTATATATTTCAAATAAATAAGCTAAAGTATGTTGTTATTCAATCAAAGACTTTTAAAATATCAATGAGCAAGCAAATAGATATAATCGTTGAAATACTCATCTGAACTTGTAATTGATAAAAGTCAAGAACATCAATTTCGACGTTGATATCTATTTGCAGAACGTCGATTTGGTTTTTTTATGGGGTCTAATAGTTTCTACAATAGCGTGCGTGTCTGCCATTCTGAACATTGTTGTTAGACAAACTGATTTGACTAGATGTTCCACCCTATATTTTTCTTACAGAGTTATTTATTGTGTTTCATGCCGAACGATGCCTATGTTTTTTAGACAATACTTGGCAATTTTGGTTCCTTCTACCTAAAAAGTTACGAGCTTTGTTGAACGGAGAATATAATATTCTGTGTATACACAGAATGTAGGTAAACTTAGAACAGACCATCAAACTAAAAAACTTTAACTACGTATGGGACCGACAACGAAATCGCGAAAAAAAAACAGCCAGCTGTATCATACGTATTGGGTCGAGTCGTCAGTTAAAATTCTAGACATGAAACGTTGGGCGCTACAACATTGACCTACAATTTGGTTTACAAATTATCTGACTAATAGGTTAGGTAGGTTGTCTGGAAGAAATCGCTTCTTAGCGATAAGGCGGCCTTATTTTTTGCCTCTGGTTTTTTTCTCTGTATTTTACAGTTTATATTTTGGTGTAAAATAAAGTGATAGTAAATATTTGATTTGATTTTGATTTAATATAATAGAATATAATCATAAAGTCATTGACGTTTTTTATGGAACAGCTGATTTATTTTTCGCGATTTCAATATTGATCACGTGTTGGGCCAGTTGTTCAGTTTGATGGTCTGGAGCACCCCTTTTGTTTCTATATAACTCATTAAATTACACATCCTGCATACATTTTCGAGTCGCCTGGAATTGCCATAAATACTTACACCGATTCAATTTCAATGGATGATCGGAGAGTAACACAAACAGTATTTCAGAAGCATGTTAAAAATAGGTACACGCAGCGGATAACATTTTTAGAAAACAACTTATTACTTGAATTAATTTCAAGCCCAATGACAGAATGCTGTCATTCTGCTTATCCGATATTTGACGTATATTTATGACTATCTGCGTTTAATCCACATTCACGTGTGCGTACCGTACGAGCAAGCCATCCAAGTTGACTTAGTACTCGTGTTTTGTTAATTTTGTAGGTAATCTAAACAAATTCAACACAGTTTTCTCTTCGTACGTACATGGCATAACCCGAGGTATCATGTTAACTTGGCTGGTGTTTACTAACAAGAAGGTAAATGACAAAAGTGACGAACCTTTGCTGGCCCCAGTGATCTTATCCCTAAGCACATTGATCTGATGCACGCGGCCAAACTCCTCGAACATCAGCCGAAGGTCGTTCTCGTCCATACTCCTAGGCACCTGACCCACGAACATCTGAAATTAATAATAATAAATTAATAAAAATTATTTCCTTCAGACCAGACGATTGCGTTGGTGGATAGCATATCATGAGGAAACCTGCATACCTACGCTGAAGAATACATTTTGGTGCATATGTAAACAGAACACCCATCTAATCAATTAGTGTTGGCAATTTGGGTGCACTAACGCCCATACACTCTTTCTATAAGCGAGGACTTCACAGGGTGTAACTTAAATTATTTGTACTTTAGTAGGTATGATCATCATCAGCCCTCTCCTCCGTAGTTTAATGGTTAAGAGCATTGGACTCTTGACACGGAGGTCGAGGGTTCGATTGCCACAGGGGGCACCTAGTGCTATGACTGTGACTTTGTGCGTTTTTCCCCAGATGGTTAGGACGTTACAGGCTGAATCACCTATTGGTCAGAAAAGAAAGATGATTCCGTGCTTCGGATGGCACGTAAAGCCGTTGGTCCCGGCTACTATCTCTGGTGGTAGTAGTCGTTACATAAAAACCACGCCAGAGGCCGTAAGGCGGTTTGAAAAAACTCTGACACCAGAGCTTGCTGCTCACACAATAAGAAGAAGAAGAAGATCATCAGCAGCCTATAAACGTCCCACTGCAGGGCCTACCCTCAAGGAGTCCACCACGCGTGCCCAATGCGGATTGGTAGACTTCACATACCTACGCATCAGAATTTTTCCTCACGATGTTTTCCTTCACCGATTGAGAGCAGTAGGTATTACGTAGGTATACATAAGCTGGAAAAACTCATTTGTACATGGCATGTCGTCCGTGCGGATTCGAATCCGGACCCTCAGGATTGACTGTCCATACCTCTCCTCAACGCGCCATTGACTTTCTTGTAGGTATTATGTAGGGATGATAAATTTTAGATATCTTGGACATTGTCACACAAATTAGCTAGTCACATTTAAAGTACCAGAATCTAGCCTGGACTTGTATAATGATAACTAGACAACGATATAGAATACTTGATAGATAATGTACCTTAATTTTTAATTATGTTTGTTTAATTTTAGTATGGTTGTTAATTTTTTTCGTTTTTTACTTTTTTATTTTTATTTAACTTGATACCTAAATGTTGCTGTGCCCTTACAGGGTTCATGTTTGATACTTACTAACCTAGCATAAGACCAAATGTTGCAACATGAGTGCAATATATGATTCTATGATACATACATAGATGGAAACATCCAGGATTTGGGTGTGCAAATATTCATATTCATCATACAAATGATAAAAATATGAAAATATAAAAGTTACTGTCTCATTTTTTTCATTTTATCATTTCAAGGTTTAAAAAAAAGGTCCAGTTTATGTTCCTATGAATTAACTTAACAGATGACATAAAGGTAACATACAGAACGATATCGCAAATTAAACTCATTCACGAGTCGTAATTGGCTCGAGTAGCGTGAAGTGGAACCTTTTTAATTACCTCAATATATCACTTCATTTACGTATTTTCAAGTCTACGTTCATTTCGTCGAATGCGATGAACTTTTCAGGCACTTATTCAACGGCATCGTGATCTGATTATGGACCGAAAATTTATGGCAGCTGGTTTAAAAAAAAACATTATAAATAAATCAAATCTTGGACATTGTCACACAAATTATCTAGTCACATTTAAAGTTCCGGAAACTAGCCTGGACTTGTATTATGATGACTAGTCAACGATATAGAAAACATATTATAGATTCAAAAATTCATGACTCTGGTACAAATAAATATAAACTACATCATCATATTCATCATACAAATATTTGTCCCTTACGGGATTCGAACCTGCGACCCTCGGCACAGCAGGCAGGTTCACTACAGACTGTGCTATCGGCCGTCAAATAACTATATCTATAGACTGAAAAATCTGATCATCAAACTGAAAAACTTTCTCTAGGGATCAACATGCAGTATCGGTTGCCCACTTCTGGCAAGGTACTATTTAGCGACTTTGTTCAAAATTTGAAGTCGACACGATAAGAAGAACATGGAAAAACACAAACACAAATTGCTGTTCCATACAAACATTTACAGAAAGTAGAATTGCAGTTTTGTACGGAACAACAGTTTTTTTTTATAGTTAGGTTAGGTACAACAGCTCTATAAAACTATAGGTATAGTCCAGTGCCGGACTGGGACCTGAAATCGGCCCGGGGATTTTAGAGACAGTCTGCCCTCCCAACGGTTCAGTAGTTTTGTATGGGACAGCTGTTTTTTTCGCGATTTTGATGTTGGCTCCATAGTTAAAGTTGTTTAGTTTCATGGTCTGAAGCACCCATGTGATGACAGCAGTACTATCTAAGACGAATTGCGAGCGAAGCGAGCTCGAGATTTCACTGCAATATAATGTGATGACAGCAATACGATCTAAGACCAAGAGCGAGCGAAGCGAGCTCGAGATTTCACTGCAATATAATGTGATGACAGCAATACGATCTAAGACCAAGAGCGAGCGAAGCGAGCTCGAGATTTCACTGCAATATAATGTGATGACAGCAGTACTATCTAAGACGAATTGCGAGCGAAACGAGCTCGAGATTTCACTGCAATATAATGTGATGACAGCAATACGATCTAAGACCAAGAGCGAGCGAAGCGAGCTCGAGATTTCACTGCAATATAATGTGATGACAGCAATACGATCTAAGACCAAGAGCGAGCGAAGCGAGCTCGAGATTTCACTGTAATATAATGTGATGACAGCAATACGATCTAAGACCAAGAGCGAGCGTAGCGAGCTCGAGATTTCACTGCAATATAATGTGATGACAGCAGTACTATCTAAGACGAATTGCGAGCGAAGCGAGCTCGAGATTTCACTGCAATATAATGTGATGACAGCAGTACTATCTAAGACCAATTGCGAGCGAAGCGAGCTCGAGATTTCACTGCAATATAATGTGATGACAGCAATACGATCTAAGACCAAGAGCGAGCGAAGTGAGCTCGAGATTTCACTGCAATATAATGTGATGACAGCAATACGATCTAAGACCAAGAGCGAGCGAAGCGAGCTCGAGATTTCACTGCAATATAATGTGATGACAGCAATACGATATAAGACCAAGAGCGAGAACGAGATTTTGTGCAATATTGTGAATTTGTTGTAATACTTTTATTTCAAACACTTGATTTTGGCGCCCCCTTTACCTGCCGCTCTTGGGCGTGGACCGGTATCCAAAGGCGTTGGGCCGGCCGTCCAGAGCGGCGATTTTGCCGGGCATTTGCCCGGTACGCCCTAGGGCCAGTCCGGGCCTGGTATAGTCATAGTCTCATTTATCTCTGCTAGTTGGTTGGTAGTTGAAGCAAAGATTCTGTCCACCGCGAATTTGAGAATTATTTATGTCTGATTTTGTAATTTAGACACAGATTACAGCTACGAAACATGTTGCGGGCAATGTAGATGTAGATGTTTTATAATTAGGTAAGGGGACGGCCTAGACGTACATATACTACGGACCAAAGTGGCGAGACGTGCTTAAGGGTATATTACCGTTGGCGTGCTCCATACAAACGTACTATGGTGATATTTTCAATACTAATCAATTAAAGTCAATTAAATTTTGCAAAAACAATCTAGAAAGAAATCTCTATGCTTGTATGGAGTCAGATTTTCGTTAAAATGTATAGTTTTCAAGTTACAGTGCCAGTGCCTTAAATTAATCCTAGAATTAAAACTGTATAATTTAACGAAAATCGGACACCATAGTACAAGCATAGAGATTTGTTTCTAGATCGTTCCTGCAAAATCTCATTGACTTTAATTGGTTAGTATTGAAAATATCACCATAGTACGTTTGTATGCAGCGCGCATTTTCGCTCTCGGAATAAAATTCTCTTAAAAACGGCTCAGAACAGGATCTACCCGAAACCGACGAGCATGCATGGAAGGACTAATGAATGTGGAGGAAGCTAGAGAGGTTTGTCAGGAATAGTCAGGATTGTAGCAGGTGGCGTTCCGTGGTCTCTGCCTACCCCAGTCATGACAAGACATGAGAAGACAGGCGTGAAAATATGTATGTATGTATGCATGTTTTCTTACCTTGATGTAGTCGGGGTCAGGCACGTCAGGTTTCTCCTCATTGTTGTTGTTGTTTATACTCGTCGTGTTGTTATTGTTGTTGATGTTGTTCATCATCCCACTGTAACAACAGACAATTTTTGTCTTCAATTAATTGATTCATTTCGTACAAGATTAGATAGAAATGTTCAGGGTAAGAGTCTTTCATTGTCTTAAATTAAACTTAAATTAACCGTACTTATAGGCCAATTCCATAGAAAAGCAAGCATACGTATATTAACAATTAAAAAAAAATGATTTTTGTGTCTTTTAAAACGGCCAACTTCGGTCAGTTAATCAAACACTTTTTATGAAAATAATTTAGAGGATCGGATAGCCCTTTGCAGCGCTCTCCATACAAACGAATTTTCGTGATTTAAATTTGGTGTTTGTATTTTGTAAGATTTCTTAAAAATGTAAGAATAATTATAGTGTCACAGTTATCGTGGCTCTAAAATTTCCTTACAAATCTTAAATTAATACTAGCATTGAAGAAATTATACAGGATTTTAGGGTAAACTGTTGCATTACTTAAAGGGGTGATTCTACACATGATACTGAACAACTGTCCCTAAGAAACCTGTAGGAAAATTGCATATATTTTTTTAAATTTCCATGCTAAATGCAGTCAGCTGATCGATGTTAGAATTAAAAGTAATTTTTTTCTGCTATTTTCCCTTTGTTCCTTTGGGAAAGTTGTTTAGCATCAAAAGTACAATCACCCATTAAAGTGATGCAACTGTTTACCCAACACCCTGTACATTATAACTGTAATCAGATAAATTACAGACACAGAGGTTAATTTACGTACATCCTCTTAAAAGCCTCTTAACACTTTCGGACCTATTTAGTGCGAGTTAAGTCTAGGTTTTAATATACATTTACATAATTAGAATATATTATTAAACATGCTGTTTTGTTAGCAAATAGACAAACACTAAAATGCTTTAGTTTAACACGACTGAACTGACATTGAATAAACTATAGCATGCATGTAACGTAAAGATTTGGGTCTGGCTCGGTGTGGCTAGTTATTATACCCTTCATAAAAGTATTTATATCAAAATAATACAGTCAATCAATCGACCTTTAGGTCAAGTTCTAGAACTTGATATTTTGTGACACTGTATTCTAATGTTTATTTAGTATTAAAAATAAAAATATTTGGCTATTTAATTAATTAATATTTCGTTAGTAACTATAAAAATTGCAGATGAAATTTATCAGCAAAATCGCTTTTTTTAGTCCACCCAAAAAACTTCTGGACCCAAAAAAAAGCCTTTTAGCCAACTTCTAACTAAAAAATTTAATGCTTTAGGTACATATCGAACAGGGTGCTTCAGATTGATTAATTTGATGGTCTCAACAAACCAACTATTCCATAGTAAATGTCGATAGCTAGGTACTGGACCAAAAAGTATGAAACACCCAAAAAGAAAATATCGCGATTTTAAAGTTGGTCCCGTAGCAAAACTTGTTCAGTTTGATGGTCTGGACCACCCCATAAAGTACGCATCGCATTTAAGTTTACACCCTGTATAATTATGTCCAAAACCGGCACAGACTTTCTTCTGTCCCATTCCAGAGAATGGGCCATACTCCAAGCGGGTGCAGAACGCATTTGTGGAAGCAACGACATGCTGTAAGAACATTCGCAAGCCTCCTCAATAGAAAAACTTACTTTTAACACTTAAAATATTATAGGTTATGTTATGTACCTCATCACATTATAGTATCGACCCCAAGTTCCCAGCTCGAGGCACTTGTTTGCCATACCGTTATCACTGATAAGAGTATACATTGCGTGATTACGAGCCTTATCTGTTATCAAACGATCAACAGACCCCGTTACGCTGAGTGCAGTTTAGTACAGCTATAATTTGAGACCGATGTTTGAGTATTTTATAAACTTATGACTTTTGCTGTAATAGGTGGGTAGGTGTTAAAAGATTTTGTACTACCTTCATGTTTTGTTGGTTTTAGGTTGAGGACAGACAGATAAAGATTTCATGACCATACTGCCATGTCTTAAGTTTGAATTATCTTTTTTAATATTATATTTTTAAGTAAAATAGTAGTTAGTCCTAATTTTCATCTTTTCTAGAACTCAACGTTTAATAAAATGAACGTGAATATATTTGTAATGTTTGATGTCGACTGTCTAAACGATGATTCACAGATAATTTTATTATCAATCTTTTTTCCCTTTTTCACATAGATGATAAAGAAAGTGACAAAAAATGTCGGCTGTGAGATCGATCAAATAAATTTCCGTTCAGAAATTGCGAAAGCACCCACGCGCCTTTTTTAATATCACCAAATACAAATTGTTATCGAATTTTATCTATCGATCAACATAGGTTCTGACTTTAGTAGAAATATGTTTAATAAAAGGGTTGTATTATCTTTACAGTACATCGTTTATTTTATCATCATCTGCTAATGTTTATTCTTGTTGCAAAAGGTGGGTGATATACAGCTTTTTATAGCCCCCAAATGCAAAAGCAAGGGGTGATTATCACTTATATTTAGACGCATTTTATTAAATATAAAATTTGTATACTTCCAAACAAGTTTATCTAGCTAACTTGAGTAACTTTCGTAGGTACATAATAGGTATTCGAAACATAAAAATTGTTTAATGTTACAATGAAGTTTGGCAAAAATACGTAGTAGCTACCTAGGTACGTGCGACTATCTGCAAATACGATTTACTAGAATAAATTCCTCGATAACAAAGTTATTGTTCCTAAAAACTAATCCTTATTAAGTAATTGAACATATTGTAGACTTTAGTATAATTTAAGTAACGAAGTGACTGTCATGGCAAAATAGCGCCAAAGTTAAAGTTAACATTAGTAGTAAACTGCAATAGCATTGCATACAGTTGATAATATTTGTCATCTACAATGTTCTCCATGAATCACATTGTCATCTTGTTTGTCTGCGGCTTGGTCATTTTGCTAACATTGCCTTGCGATGACATTCTGTTTGGAGGCGCTGTATTTATGTTCCAAAACAGACATATTTATAGGTAGGTATCATATTATTATGTGATACATATCTAAATAAAAAAGGAGGATGGATGACACAAAAGAAACAAGCGGTCAATTCTGCACTAAAAACATAAAAGGTAAGGTAAAAAATCCACTTCATATTTTTGATTGAATTAATATTAAGGATTTATTAAACATACCTACCTGTGATATGTCTACCTAGCTATATTTGGTTGTGATGTATAGTGTATTGGATTCATTACAATCAACGACGTAGTTTGTGATAATGATAAATAGAATGCGTCTGCTACATATTATGTAAATTATATCAATATTTACAATGCCTATTAGATAAATAACTACTTATTTCAAACAGAAGTCATAATTGAATATAAATATGATACCCAGTACTAGGCACTAGTTTTTTAACTTTATTAAATGCAAAATTCAAAGTGTACTTTTTTTAATACGTTAATGTGAATCAAAAAGTATACACAAACTGTTGTTTTAATTAAAATACTGGATCTCAAGCTAATTAAAAAAAACTCAACAGTCAAAATATAAAAAAAAAATATAAATATAGAAAAGTAACTAACATAAATTCAATTTCTAGCTCCTAGGGTTCAGGCATCTAGATTAGGAGCTTGGGTTTTCAACGGCAACGTTTCTTTCTTGTTGAGATTTAGTAAAGCTTTAATTTTATTTCATTTAAAAGTCCATTGCAGTGCATTTATATTTATGATTAAAATTAGATTCGTAAAATCACTTTTTAGACTAAAAAGACAAGCAACTAAATATTTCGACCTCAGTAAGCTCTATAAGAAAAATCTGTTCCTTTTCTCTTTATAAAGCTTCATTTATTGCAAAAAAAATAACTAGGAACCGGTGAAATGTCACACACAACTGAAAATTCTAAGGTAGGTTCATCTCTAAAATAGGTGAATTCCTTAGCACTAAGGACTTTATTTTATTCGGAAGCGAAGAGCTTCCTACATGGTTCATAGTTACTATAAACTGAAAGCGACCAATGTACCCACACAAAAATGGAAGAAGTCGTGGAACATTGTTGTGATGAACATTCAGGAGGAGTAAGTAATTTCAAACCCCTTTTCTGATTTATACAAAAAAAAATGGAGTCCTGTATCTCAAACTATAAATACACGCCGTGTAAATCCGAGTGAGCGCTCGAGATATACAGGGTGAAAAAAATCCTGTTGTAGCCTTTAGGGGGACTTCAGACCATCAAGCTGAACAACTTTCACTATGTAGCCAACATCGAAATCTCGAAAAAAAAACTCCAGATTCATACAAAACTGCAGTACCAAATCAAGTCGACTCAAATGTATGGGACGGCTGTTTTTTTTTCGCGATTCGAAGTTGGCTTTATAGTGAAAGTTGTTCAGTTTGATGGTCTGAAGCACCCCGAAAAGGTTCCAACAGGGTTATTTTTACACCCTGTAGGTACCTAACCTAAATCTCATTTCAGATCCTGGAGAATGTTCTATTCTAGTTTGAAAACCAGATGACTATGACGTCACAAATTAGTGATATCATCAAGGAAGCGTCATGAAAACACTTTTGGGCGTAGATTTTGTTCATATCTTATCTGGTGTTGGCACTGATGGAAATATGGGTTGAGTTTTGAAATGATAGCTAAGTAGGTAAATGACCTCGGCTCGTTTTGTTGAAAATTCTTTTACGAATCTCAAGTATTTTGTTAGACAAACAATAGTTCTTCTAATCATTAGTTTATTCGAATTTAAAAGCTCGCCGTCGGCATACTTAGGCGACGAAGGATTAATTTTATTTTGGTAGTAGCTAAGTACATAATTAAACATTTTTTGTTCGAAATGTTGAGTTTATGAGTGGGGTTCCACTCTCTATACATCTTCTATATCTATTTTATATCTTTTTTACGTACCTATAATACATTTTAAACTTGGCATGGATGAACACTGAAGATATTTTTGAAAATATTAATTGAGGGTGCTTAGGATATGTAATGCATTTTTATTTAAAACTGTTTGTTTGTGCACGCATCACTTATAGACTATTGAACTGATTTGGATTGGTTTACACAGTATGCATAGTAACTTAGTTTTGATTAACATTTGGGCTTTATTTCATCGCAATCGGTTCAAATCAATAGTTATGGGTTGGCCAACAAGAAAGTGTCTAATTTTTGCATCCAAAATACATGCTCGGTATCAAGTAGTGAAACAGAATTTTGTAAGCTGCTGTAGAAACAACGACTAATAGTAAAATAAAAAATTTACTGCTTTCATAACCTACTACTGTACTAGGCGATGTTAGATGATGCGAAAAAGTTTGCTGGTTATATACTACATTTTTAGTTACAGACTAACGGTTTACAGATTTTTGTATTTTTTCCTTTTAGAATGTGCAAAACTATTTCAAAAATGAATGTTATTCTTATTTTATCTCCGCATACACAAACAAAATTGAACAACTAATCTTCAATCAATGCAAAACTCATCATTTCAAGATTGAAAACTCTCCTTGTTTGGTTTAGTGATGTTTGGGCTCACAAAGGTATACAAATCTTTAAGTTTAAGTGTAAATGGGCTGGCACGTAATGATGTATGGTGGAGGAAACATTACACTAATTCCCAAATCCTGGTTTCCGTGCAAAGGTAATGAGAAAACAGGCATTTGGAGCTCCATCATTTATTGAAAGACTGGCGAATCTTTGCCTCTCTGAAGTACTTTATGTGCGAGCACTATACCGACAATCAGTACCTATACCTACTGAAAATACTGTTACTCTATTGAACTACTTGACGACTCACTTCAGATCCAAGCCAGCACTTGTAAATGCAGACGCAAAAACCCCTAATCACCTTTCCTCAGTCTCCACATCACATTCTTATTTGGATAGATATAATTTGTTTGACATTAAAAAACACAGATGCAGTATATTCTACGTCCACTATTGCACATCCCTCTTGAACTTTTCACTATAGCAAAATAACGACAAGATCAAAGCGCGCACTGCAGACACAAAAAGGTCTACCCATTCCTCAATCTACACTTATCTACACATTTCTAATCTAAGTAGGTAGGTATCTATAGTAACTTACTTGGGCTTGGAGTACGGGGAGGAAGGCGAGGACGCCTTGTGGTTCCTGTTGGGATGCGAGTGCCTGTTCGCGTTAGAGTCGAGGCCGCCGCCCGGTGATATCTTTCCGGCGAGTGCGTTGAGAGAATGTAGCATGGCGGGCGGCGGCCGGGTCGAGCCAAGCAGCCTGGTCACGCTGAAGCCTTGGATCCGTGTGTCGCCGTGCTTGGCCACGGCTCCTTATCTCCTGATAAGAGGCGCGGGGGCACACCCGCCCCCCGCCTCATCGCCACCTGACACTATCACGCACGCACTCACAACGTTCAAATTCAATGTTTACTTTTTTTAGGGACACTCTATTTTGGGGTCAGCGTCCTGTCCGATACAGACATTTTTTATTCATATTTCATTTGAAATTTTTTCGTTATTTTCCGGTTACACACTATAGGTTATTAACTGTCACTTGTTTTAGTTTTCAATTCACTGCACGACTGTAAGGGGTTGAATTATTAAAACGAGGCCATTTGCGATATTTTAGCGCTCTAGAGAGAAAATTACATTTCGAGGTTTATGGTTTACTACCAAATTATGCTAACCGAAGACTTGTGATAGAAACGACGTTTTCATTCTGATAATAAAAGGTTGATAAAAAGCGCCTGATAAAAAAACAATATCAAAAGATGTAAATGTGAAATAAGACTATTGTTTTATTGCAGGCGTTAGCATAAAAGTGTGTTATAAAACTGTGGTGGTGAATAATAAAAACGCGCCATAATGTCAACCCTCGGTATTCCTAAGCAGCAATAATAATTCATAATAAGGTGTCAAAACAACACTCATTTAGCGAGGAAAACAAACATTTCCTTAGCAGCGTTGTAATGGCTTATCCACTGATCTTGTATATTACGCAATCAAGTTAAGAATCTCTAAGCCACGGCTAAGGCAGTGTACTCACTGGCTAATCATTAATATTAATGTTACAATATATCCCTTACGGGCGTACTAATAGAGTATAATAGAATAAATAGCAAACAAACTATCTCATTTTCCTTTACGGCTATTAGCTGGATAATAAAACTATACTTATATTGTTTTGCTTCTATACATTATACGAATAAGAAATATGACCCAATACAGTCCATTGCACATTAATTTTTTGCATTAATAAGTTACTATGTTTTCATAATGCAAAAATTTGGATTAGATTTTAAATTAATTGCCTATTTGGGCGTACCTATTTCCATAACAAAGTTTCAGCTTTCAGGTGCTAATGTTAATGATACTTTTCCTTAGACCCTGTATATTTTCAAAATGCTCAGATTATCGATCCAAAATGCTTAGATCACCGATCCAAAATGCTCAGATTACCGATCCAGTTCAAACAGTTTCCAGGTTTTTCATTAATTTGAAGACACCTTGCAGACAAACCATGTTGCACTAGAGCAGCGGTGGTGACCATGAAGTTATAAAAGAAAATGGAACGAACTATTGTCGAAGAAAAACATACCGTATTACTATAAAACTAGACACTTGAGAATTGTGTCTCGGTCACACAGTAATTATTTAGAAAGAGATAATCTGGATAGTCTACCTTCTGAGAAAGCATTCGACACAAGTAAAAAGCATGCTCTTTCCAATAGGTCCATGTTGTCGATACCTTATCGGCAGTGCGATCCCTTCGAATCTTCCACTGGGGTCCCTAATATTAATTCCATTATCATAATTCTGTGCTTAATACTTACAGCGGGGCGGAGTGCCAAACCCGGCTGTAGTTTCGTTTCCGTGCCAAATATTTATGTGTTTATTTGTATTCATTATGCTTTCATTCCTTTCCTCTAAAAACAGGACGAATTTTCATAGAAGGAAAATAAGAATAATAACTAAATTTCGAATTACTTAATAGTAGAGTGAATACAGAGGACAGGAAAGTAATAAAGGTCTCAGATCTCATGTAATGTTAGCAAACATGTGATCTTTCATTGTGGCTTTCTTTTTTACTGTCCGAGGTTAGTATACTATTTTTCTCCTCGACAGAGGTGGAAAGCGGCAACTTCTAGCAGCGAGACGAAAATTGACGCTTTCCGTCCATAAGAACATTTCTAACTTACCAAAATTCGCAGTAAATTATATTGCCTTGATTCTTGATTCTTGAATCTACTAGATTTAGGGAAGAAAAGTTTATATTTGTTCGGCCGAAAAATAAAGTAACGGTCAAAGTTACCATAAAACTGATGAGCAAGCAAAACTGCGTGAATTTTATTTACCTAACTAAACTAAAACGTTCCAGGATAAAGCGGTCTAATCAAGATCAAAACTTGGAACTGCTGAAACGACTTCAAACTTTCAATCACATCAGCTTTTTAGTTTTGCAAATTGATATCAAGAACTAGGTACTACTTTCAAGTGTTTGTCTAAGCATACGTAGGTGTAACATCATACTCACTACTATATTTTCCACGGGGGTAGCTGGAGGTAAACTCAAACTCAATATGTTTTTTTTTCAAATATCGCATAGATAGCTTTCTGACGTCATTTTTGACTCTACGGGAAGGTGTTCCGTTGTAGAGAAAATGCGGCCAGGAACTATTCTAAATAGTTATAGTACCTACATATTCATACAGAATACCCACACTATAAAAGCAATGCCGAAACTCTGTTCAGTTCACATTTAATGGACACAGTGGATTGGACACTTGGACTTTCCTCACCATGTTTTCCTTCACCGAAAAGCCAGTAGTTCATAAGTTTGTTTTAAATGACAGACACACAGACAGAGACTGGACAGAGTTTCGGTACTACTGGTGAATCGTGGATGTTCTGAGGTTTCAGAATATCTCTGACTACCCCCTTGGGGAATATAGTCGTGAGCATATGCTTATGCTTTGTTTTAAATAATAATAAAAGTTAACAAAACGAAAAATAGTTGCCGTCTTTTCATCGTAAAAGCTGTTGTTGTGTCATTGAATACTGTTAAATGTAGTCGTTGTTTCTATAATATTTTTTTCGAGTTAAATAAAGTGTCATCTAAAATGTATTTTGTCAATGACATATTAATGACAGCAATCAGTCTCCTAGACCGGTTGAAAAACGATACTCAAGTTGTAGAATAAAAGTTAAAACATTTTACAATATTACGAGACTTTTATAAAACCTTTTCGTTTTTTACTTTGTTAATTTTGACAGAGAACAAAAATATCGAAAATTTAAAGTCCCCTTTATCCATTTTACGACGTGAAATGAACATGAAAGGGTCGTGGAACCGTCGCGAATTATCCGCATTGCCTATTACGCGAACATAAATTGAGGAGATTTTTTTTATTGAGCACGCCAAATCGACAACGTCACGAAGAGGGCTTGCACCATAGACTATACATTTATAGACTTCACACTGATAACAGGAACAGTCAAGAGAGGGCGTCCAAGGAGAACTTACCATGACCAAATAAATGGTTATCTCCGTAAAGGGCAAGGGCGCAAGACGCTCTACCGACGGAAGTGCAGGAAGAGATGTATGAAAGTGGACGAGGCGAAAGAAGTTGTCAGAATCGTAGTGTGTGGCGAGCCGTAGTCTCTGCCCTGTACGGTAATGGCGTGAGTATAGTATGCATTAGTTGTAACACACTGATAAATAGTCCCGTTTTACAAATCTCATTAGACGACTAAGATTATTGTCATAGTTTCAGTTATCCTGTATCTGTCAGGCACCACAGGTTGTTGCTGAATTATATTGTACGTAAAAAAGTTAACATTAGAAGTCTATAGGGTTCGTCGTCTACGTCGTGCACCCCACGCCGTGTACAAATACTTAGGGAACGTGAGGTTGAAAAGAAATGTCAAGAATCTGTATTTGCAGCGACATTTTGTAATGAGTATACGACTTTTAAAGTCAATTTCGCTGTTCTTTTTCATTTCGCCGCCGAGTTCATTGCGCTGTACAGTAATGTCATTTATTTAACGTACTCGCCTAACGTTTGTTTATTGGTTTCACGCAGGGCTTCTAAATTCTTAAAATAAGTCTCGTTAAAAAAAATCTATTTACATTTTAAGTCAGGTAAAAAGTTTATGGAGAAAGTGCGTATAGTGATTTGTATTTCTTTAGCTTGTGGGAAAGTTATTGGTCGACTTGGTATGGGTATTGTCAAACATTCTGTCCTAGCTACTCATCCCTAGCTCCTACCCTCCTACCCCAATGTCCCAAAATGAAATCCTGCATCCGCTCTTGTGTACTGCAAAGCATTGTATGCAAACAAGATGAAATACTACTAGAAGTCCTTCAGAAGCACTTTACAAAATAATTTAAGGCGATGATCATAACACTTTCTCTATGGGAACTAACATCGAAATATCGAAAACAAAACATGCTGTCCCATACATTTGGGTCGAACTATTGCTGTTATGTATAAACAGATTTCTTTTCGTGATTTCTACGTTTGTCCCGTAGAAAAAGTGGTTTAGTTTTATGGTCTGATCATCCCCATAAAATATTACACACTATTTTACAGAAGAAATATTATTTTCAAAATGTTGTAAGTACCTACCTATTCTTAAAATGTATACCTACCTACCTATCCATAAATGTTGAATTCCTAGTATGATGATATTTACTTCCCAAAATGTTGACTTAATCCTATTAAGTCAAAACGTAGAATTTTTGGAATTATGAATTTTCAAAATGTAGAATGAAAAATTTTCAAAATCAAGTAGCTATTTAATTTTTCCACTGATTCCTATGATTCTGACTACCTTGTATTATAAAACATAGATACTCCATTAGGTACACCACGCACGAGACCATTTAAAGAACACATCAACAAGATAAAAGGAAAATCTACAAGTTTGTCAACTTCTCCAAGAACCTCTTCTAAGCTTTCAAAAACTCATCTCAAAGACAGTATTTTCCAAAACCCTGTTAGTAATTATAAGTATATCAAACTCTTGCAATGCAGCACTGTGGGTCAGTTGTGCAACAAAGTTGACTGCGCCAAGTGGAACTGTCGAGGGCTGTCGAAGTTGATTTATGGACGTATACGTAACTGGATGGGTTTGCAAGACGTGGAAAAATATTGGCACATACATAACACATAGGTACGTAAACTCACGGACTGTATATTCTTTAGAAGAGTGGTCTAAGCATTGCTGCAGCTACCAACCATGTTTTTTAATTAGGAATGATTTAATCTTTTAGAAACACACGATTACAGGGTGGTTAAAAAATGTTCCTACTACCACCAATGATTAATGATGACCTGATTGGTTGCTGTCAGGTTTTTGCCCTCAATCATCCTAATATTTCGGCTCATATCCTATCATTTGGGATCCGCGCAATATTATCATCATTTCATCATCGGATATTAGTTTTACGGATGCCCGCCTGTATGGTGCCAACCCTAACCCTCTTTAGAAATACTATTGGTGTGGTTCTCTCTGTTTTCTTTTGGTTGGTTGCCCCTTGCGCCAGATTGAGACCGTGAGAGGGGCTTTCTCACTGTGTTACGATCATGCTCGAGACGTAGTGCTGTATTGAGAGACTAACTTAGTGCCCATACATTATCTTTGGTAACTCTTTTCCCTTTTGTAACTTGAGTGGTTTGATTATAAAATTGCGATTGTTCAATACGAAATAACAACATTCCTTAGACCTTTCGAGTTTAATTTTAAATTAGCATTTCAAGGAATGCACTATCCAGAAATAGCGAAAGCATTGTAATAAAGTGAGAGCTCGCAGCTTTGGACACCGGCTTTGTAAACCAACCAACGTCGTTCTGAGGAATTTCATTAATTTTCATTCGTCCAACTTTCGCCTTGTTCCCTTCAAGAGTTATTTTGTTTTGAATTTTACTCCGTGCTGCCAGATACCATTGGATGTTAAGCGCTAAGACTCGGTTGTAAGAAAACCCTAGGTTTTGCGCAATTTTATAATAAGATTAAAAAAGAACTGAATTTTATTTTTATCGAAAACATATTCAATTTCAAAGCGTGCATTGTGTCCTACATATAAATTTGCGACGGGCTTGTTACCTGTTAGACTGGACGTAGATTGAGCACTGCTAGTGGAACGTGGATATTATACATGTAGAATACCTAACGTTGACTATCTTCAGGAAATATAACACACATAAACATTCATAATACCTATCTGAATCCGTACCATGTGGTTCGTTTGTGGGAATGTCACCTTAATTCCTGAACAGAGACCTGTGATCATTAGCAGTGTATTTAGGCTGCAGACAAACACAAAAAGGGTCTATAATATTAAGAATGCATTTCAAATGTATGTTTGGATAGTACACTTTAAAAGGAAGTAAACCTGGAATTTTTATATCCGTCTCTTGAGAGATATTAAATGGAGTTAAATGAATTTAAAAAGCGCACGCTAAGCTGCCAAAGCGCTGAAACGGCAACACTTATTCAACAGTTTCAAAGTCATATTGTGTAATTTTATAGTTACAAAACGGACGCCTTCATTATGAATAGTTCAACGTAGCGAATTTGTTTAGTCGAACGAGCTTTAACAAAATGAATATTCATTGAAGTTTATTAATAAATTCCACTAAATGTTTAGTAGGGGTTTATTGTTAAATCGGTTGGTTGGTTTGGAGTTACTTTTCAAATATTAATATTAGGCTGCAACATGCACATAATATTCCTGAACAATATCACGACAGTACTCTTTCGAGATGGTCAGACATTTTACCTTTTTTTTTTTATTTTTTTTTTTATATTGGGGTTTCAACCCTGAGGTTATGACATTTTAACTTAAGAAATAAATTGCATGAAAAGTTTGTTCACTTGTTGTAACCCTACAGTAACCAAAAAAACTTGACATAGACCTAGAGCTGTAATGTTCTGAAGTTGTAGAATCAGATAAATCTAAACTCAAGCCGTCCTTGGTACCAACTTTAGTATTAGATAACTATAAACTGTAATTCAATACTGATTTGTGAATTGTGGCTACAAAGTTGTCTCTTGTATTTTGGTGTTTGGCGTACAACAAAGAATAACTTATTTATTGTTTAATTGCAGAGCAAGAACTTTGACGCGGTTTTTAAAACACTAAATGAAAAATGTCATACTCTATTAGATTCTTTACTTAAACTAAACATAGACCAAGAGCTCATAGTCCAAGAGCTGTAGCACTTTTTAGATCCGAGCTGCTAGCACCACCACCGTCGCAATTATTCAACAAATTAGGAGCAGCCGCCGACCTTTGCGCGGGAACATTTGCCGCGGAAACGCAATTTCCTCCCGCAATGTTTTCCCGCCTCTGGCATACAGCCCCTCCTTCACCCTTGCGTAGTATAGGTAACTAAGCAGTATACCATGTGAGAAAATACATAAACACGCACACGCACTGTACTCGGACCACAGGTATGTGGACCACACAGTGGAATGTGGTCCTACTGGTGTGTTAAATCGGTGTCAGTAAGAGTCCATTACCGATAATTTTTGAGACATTTAGCTAGATATGATCGAGTCACGCAGTTATAATGAGAAGCGAGGAACGAAATAATTATAATAATTTCTGTGGAAGCGAGAAATACTGATTTTGCAGGAAAACAATTATTATTCGCATTCGAGAAACTGTTAGGTAGACTTCCTGGCTTAAAACCTGTGTTATGTAACCTGGTCAGGTTTTCAAGGTTGCAGTCTCCAGAAGATGAGGTCAACATACTCAGATCCTTAAAAACACATGAAAAAAGTTTTAGGAATATATTTTACGATGAAATGTTAATTTGGTAGATACTTAAACATTAGCTGTACGATATGTTAACCTTCAATTTAACTTAAGCAACAACTATTACACAGTTGTTTGGTTATTTATATTCAAATCAGTACCTATGTAAAGCGAGAAAAAATGTCACCTCTTCAGTGTTCTACGCCTGTCAAGATGCAGGAAAAAGTTTGTGTAGTCATAAATTTTAAACGAGTTGACTTCACTAGGTTGACAATGAATTTAATGAATTTACCGGTTGCCATTCCTACTTTTTAACCGTACTATTATTTTTTACCTATTGTGTCCTACTGCTTGATCTGTAATACTGTGCGCCAGGCTTGCAACGGATGTAACGTTAAATATAGAAAAGTCAAGTGATTGAATAGATTCTAAATCAAGTTGCTAGTCGAACGGATCCTGCTTCGATCGAGTTTATTTTAGATTACTTGGGAGACAGGATTGCTTAGAAAGTTTGCAAAATGTCAATCGTTTGTACAGTATGAAACTTAACATGACTTTTAATAAACATCGAACCATACATTAAGCCCTTTGGGTGGTTTATGACCAAGATTAATAATTTTACCTCTTCTCAAAATATTTTTTTGCAGGAAGAGGTCATATTTAATTATGTATTTATATAGGTATTAACCCATTTATGCCTACTGGGTCGTTTAAGACCCAATACAACCCGATTGTATAGGGTCGTTTTTGACCCAGAAGGCATGTGGGAAGGTTTATGGGTTAAGACAACTGTGGCCCACAAAAGGTCAGTTCAGTTCTTTATTGCCTTAAAATGCATTTGTACATAAGTGTAAGTAAAACGTAAGACTATGTTAGTAGGCACTACACATTTTTAAATTATTATTTCAATAGTGCCCGTATGCAACTCAGATGCACATCACATTACCTAGGTACATTAAATTTAGTTTATGCAATGAACATTTTGTGCCGCCTACTTAGGGCGACGTGGAAATGGACTATCACATTTACTAGCCAGTCTGTATGATGTTGGGAATACCCTGCACGACAGGTGTGTGTGTCTCTTGATGGAGTAATTTTTTTGCGCATAATGGTATAGAAGCTATCCATTCATGCATGACCACTTCTGAATATTACAACTTCTTGAAATGATAACTTCGGGAAATTATAACTTCTTGGCTTTGACTCTGAAATTTAAAATCCTTAGGCGTATAGCATACATAAGGAGTCGAGGCGGCACATTGGCGACGTTGACATATATTATGGTCGGTAATTGTATACGAGAAACCAATCCGAACAGCGCTCGGATGTATTCTTGGCATTGATGTAGAATACTATGGACGCTGAGTCTAGTACAAAATTCTCGAAAAAAGTGTCCGAGACTTACCTACACAAACCTATAAGTACGTGTAAAACCTAAGTACGTGTATAGTAATATAATCGTTGAAAATGCTGAAATTCTTTTTCATTTTGCTTGCGTAGCGTTTTAAACCCACCGCGGCAAGACATACACCGCGCGCGCTCGCGTGCGCGTCGTCGACCGTTCAATCAAAGACTGTGGCGTAATTAGGTCTCTTTATACGTTTTAAGTCTCTTTTGAGCGCGGACCCTTTGTCCAGTAGAAGTCAATGATTCTTGGTATACAATTATCGACCGTATATCAAGGTCACCAAGGCGCTAGCGCCTCGACTGCTTCTGTATGCGATATGCTGTAAGCAAACACAGAAGCTGTCATCATAACAAACTTCAAAAACAAAAGTGGGACTTAATCTTCATTCTGACATTGTCATTGCCAAAGAAATGTCTTCGACAGACATAACGTGACTGAAACTTTATCATCCTCAGTTTTACAGTCCAATAAATTTTAAATAAAACCTCGTTGCTTCTAGTTTTTGGCAATGTTAACGTTACTTTGTGGCCCGAAACGGTTGCGATGCTAATTTCCTGACTGTTAAAATTTATGAGCTTTCTTTATTCATTTTTCACGTGCAGAAATAGTAAACATGCAATTAAAGTTTATGCTGGAGACGATAATAATATCTACAAGTTGAAACTCAACCTTATTTTTATAGTGATAAGGAGTTTTTTAACAAATTCGCTTATGGGATGTTAGCAATGTCTATGTATGCGCCATGGGCGATCTGTGTATTGGTTTTTGGTAGTAGATTCAAAAAAACGTCCGAAAGTTAACTATGTGATATCAAGACTAGACGTTATGGGACAGTCTTATTTTAGGGAACTATTAAGGGTTGAACACCACGGGTTGCCAGGGTCTGGCAGCACGGAATCGAATTTTTGCATGCTCCATCCTTTTCTGTCGCTCAGGAACGTTATTTGCTAGAGCGAGAAAAATTGCGGGAATGCGACAGCATCCGGAAGCATCGGCAGTGTTGCAACCTTTTCCGTTATAGCAAATCACGTTCCTGAGGACAATTATTGGGTTGCTCTGTGGCTCTGCTATTGGGTGGTCGTGTCGGTTGCCCCATCCCCGGTCCACAGTGGAACTCCAGTGGTGGCTCAGGATATTGTTCTTTTATAAGAACAACCCTTGAAGTCACCAAAATATCAATATAACCGTACAACGTCAAGCACTTTTGCTATAAAAACTCGACATTGCCAAAATCATCACATACCCAAGATGGCAGCCATTTTTTAAAATATAGAATAGAATAGAGGACAATTATTTTTTCTACATTAATTTCAAATGAAAACTATAATGTTGACGTAGTGCTACGAACGTAGCATCACGTAGCAATATCGTAGCTAAATTCGTAGAATATTTTGAATCTTCTCTCAGAAATTAAGAAAATTCTTGCAACTTACAAAATGTGCTGAAATTCCTTATTTCACATTTTACCTACCTACATTACGGCCCAGCAAAAAAAAACTGCTATAAATAATAAATATAATTTCCTCTCCACTTTCAGATGACATTATAATAATAATCTACTTCCGCCTCTTCAATTTCCTTTCAGCCCCCCCCTTCTCTTCCTTATCAACCCCCTTTACCCTGTCGAAGACGCATTATTTCTTCCATTGACTATCCGACAGCCAATTACGGGGTGAAATTGCCGCGAGTCAAGTGTCGGATGTCCCGAAAGAAAAAATAATAATTGGTACGTGTGATATTTCCTTGGTTCTTGCCAGTCTGTGTGAAAGTGTAGTTGGTGATTGAAAAAGTGTGAAGATGAGGGATTAAAGAAATAAATAACGATGAGATGGGAATGAAGGAAATATTTAGGATGAATCAGCATATTTACTCATAAATATACCTAATAATTATCAAAATATATAAAATCGGTGCGTCCTACAAAGAGGGGAGGTGCGGAGTACTCGAAACCGACCTGCATGGTATAAAGAGATGTGTGGATGTAAATGAGGCAATGAGAGGTATGCAAGGTCTGTGCCTACCCCACTGGGAAAGGCGTCACGTTATAGATCAAAATATATTGGAAGTAAAATGTTTGTTGGAGAGACTACGAACTAGATTCAAATACGTCTTTTGAGAGTTGAGTCTGAGTACCTAGTCGAAAACGTACGAATTTTGACAGACGGGAGTTCGAACTTAAGCACAATGTTTCTAAATCTCAACATGGCTTGCACCAAAAAGCTTGTTTAAATATTATGATGTCGCTGTCATTAGTATGTGCAGTGTTAGGAGATAAAGCGTTCAATAAATACGATTAAGCTATTATACTTTTAAAAGTATAATAGCTTAATCGAATTTATTGAGCAAGCCTCCTTTCGAAAGAAGGAAGGTGATTTAAGAAGATGAAAGTGGAAATAATTGGTACGACTAGTTGGAACAAATCTTATGGTCCGGTGCAACTCGGAAATGCAGACTAAGGGATTGGGCAATTTGTCACAATGAAGGAAATTTATGACAACCTACTGGCATATGCAATTTTTTCAAAGCTTTTGTTCATACTTGAGAACATGTATGTTAGTATACATAATATAGGGTAAAATTGATATCATTGGCATCCTTTTATTTTAAACTAAGAGTCTACTCATAAAACTGAACAACTTTTGCTGTGGGACCAAACTGATCGTAGAAAAAAAAACAGCTGTTCCGTACTAAACTGCATTGCCTACTCGACTAAAATGTATTCTAGAGCTGATTTCTTTTTGCTCGGTTTGCTCCCATAGTAAAAGTTGTTCAGTATGATGGGTAGACTCTAAGTTTAAAAGGATGACAATGATTTCAATTTCACCCTGTATAAGCATTAACATTTAAGTTGCAAAAATTTCCGAACTGTTTTAACTTGTAGGAAAACAAACTAAGCCGCTAGAGATGCAACTTTCAAATAAAGCACCCGAGTAATTCTCAAGAAAGATGTTATTTTAAAAACTTTGCTATCCTATGAACTTTAAGCATACTTTGGTATGAATACGAATACTTACGAGTTCTGAAAAACTGTACGTTATAACTTATAAGACGCCGTTTTGCATTTTCTCTATTCTGCAATATTTATAAGGTAATGTCAAAAAAAGGTGTTTTTATACAAAGTTAACTTTACTTTAGGAAAATGCAAAATAATGCGGAATTTCCATTTACAGGGTGTAACAAATCACCCATACTTAAGGGGGTGCTTCAGACCATGAAACTGAACCATGGAGCCTACCTCGAAATCGCGAATATCAGCTGTTTCATACAAAACTGCAGTACAAACTCGACTCAAATGTATGGGACAGCTGTTTTTTTTCGCGATTTCGTAATTGGCTCCATAGTGAAAGTTGTACAGTTTGAAGCAACTCTTGAGTATTACTAAGGTGTCTTGTTAAACTCTGTATAGGTGGGTTTATGCGTAAACTTAAATGTGTTACATATTAAAGGAGGTTCTTCTGAACAACGTTCACTATTGAGCAAACCTTTTTTTCATGATTGTTATGTTGGCTCCATAGTGAGAGTTGTCCAGTTTGATGGTGACACCCTTTTTAATATACGTAACTCATTAAAGATTGCATCCTGTATAAATACATGAACATAATACCCCTCAGGGTGTTCCGTAACTTTGCTATAACTATCAAATATATTTGTAAGCGATCTAATGTTCACTATTTAGGATTTTAGATACACTGCATACGAAATTATTATCCCTTAGTCGCTCCGTGAAATGAATGAAATCGGGTTGTTCATTCTCTGCCAAAGCCACACGTAAAACAGTGTAAACTACATAATAAAATGTTCTACTTGATCCAACACTATAACACACATGGGATTTGCATACATTTTAAATAAAAAAACAACCCTTTTTATTCCAATTCCAGGTGAATATAAAACGGAAGACATTAGACCCCTGCTCCCATAAAAAAGGCTAGATGTTACGCTCCTGAAAAAATTTATACAATTTCCACTTTTATTGCAAATTTGAGATACGCAATGACGGGCAATAAAAGTATCGAATGGCGCTGCGTTTCCGTAAAAATATATTTTGTAATGAAAAATAGGTGAAGCACGATTTCATAATTACTGTTATTATGACAGTATCCGTAAATGCGATGTGAATATCAATCATCATCAATGTGGTTAAGCATATGCTCACGACTATATTCCCCGAGGGGGTAGTCAGAGACGTTCTGCAAACTCAGAACATCCACGTTTCACTAGTTGTAGGTACCGAAACTCTGTCCAGTGTGACAGGGAGTCAGCAGTGGACAATGGGTACAATACATGCCCCGAAATTGAAGAATGTAGGTTTCCTCACGATTATGTTATCAATGTTATTAAGGGGATATAATTCGGAGCGCGCTCCATAGAAACGTACCATGGTGATATTTTCAATACTAACCAATTAAAGTCAATGAAATTTTGCAGAAGCAATCTAGAAACAAATGTCTATGCTTGTATGGAGTCAGATTTTCGTTAAAATGTATAGTTTTAAAGTTACACAAAGATTTCCTTACAAATCTTAAATTAATCCTAGCATTGAAACTATATATTTTAACGAAAATTGGACTGCATAATATAAGCATAGAGATTTGTTTCTAAACTGTTTCCGCAAAATTTTATCGACGTTAATTGGTTAGTATTGAAAATATAACCAGACTTCGTTTGTATGGAGAGCGCACATGATAATATACCCTTAAAATGTCCAGGGTTTGCTTTGGTGAAGCCAGGTTTGACATTTAAATTATAACAAGAATGAAGCTGTAACAGAATATAATAAGCGAACAATCCTTTACTGATAGCCAATCCTCTTCAATTTCCATTTAATAAAATTACCAACTTCATTCACCCAAATCAAACAATCCACAAAAAATTCCAACCAAATTTATGTCATACGAAACGCAAAATGGGAACTGTTATGTCAATTTGGAGCGAGGGAAGCGGGACGGGAGCGAACGAAGCGGGGGAGGAACCAATGTTGGCTCTGGTTTTTAAACTCGATCTCAAGTCAAACAGTTTCGAGGTGCGGGCCGGGCTAACTGCCTCTCTTGGTTTACACTTAATTAACTAATATTTACATTGGACGAGCGAAACAATTTCAGCGAGCGCCACCTGCCGGCTATATTGCGGCTTGGAAGGTTGCCGCCTCTGTTAAAACACACGGTGGGTTAAAATGAACGTGCCCGTTGCTATTTAAGGCCAGGAATATTATAAACGTAGTTAAAAATACAAAGTTTGCGGAGAGTGGAGACATGTTGCAATTATGTCTTTTCTAGGGTAAAAAGATACACGTCCCACTAAAGAAATTTAACAAACAATGATGGAGTGTCGGTAGCTTAATTTAGCTGTATGCCCCGTTTTAACAGATTGCGGCTTTATTTCCCACATTTTTAGCAATAAAATATTATTTACGAATTTGGTTGGTAAATGGTAAATGGGTTGGTAAATGTCCAATTATTGGACATCATGTCGTGAAAAAAAGTTTCACAAGATTTTTAATCACACCTGACCCGACGTTGTCCTGTCTAAAAACCTTATCTTGGCTAACAGGAACATTAAAAAAAAACTAGCCACTCTCAAGGGATAAGCTTACCAACTAGATTGAATTTTTATTTCAGTATGTGATGATGAATTATAAAAAGTGTAGGTACTTATACGTTTGTTTTCAAAATTTATGTTATATTTAGTTTTCGGACAACGTAACTTACGAATTTCAAATATTTGTCAAACTGTTATGGTCAAAAAGGGCTCATAAGTAAAATCAACTGACAGTTAAAAACGAAATATAGTACTCTATTTTCCCTTTAAACATACAGAGTAGAGCGGCGATTCAATAATATAATGCAAGGCAAAGTATATTCAAAGTTAGATTTAGTTTTCCCCGAGTTACGAGCAAAGAAAAAGGTTTTTAACAAAAATGTTGTCTCAAATTGCATTTAAAACTAAGCTTAAACCAGCTTAACTTACATTCAGCTTACACTAATAGAAATAATTCCTTGGATTTAAACTTTCAAAGTTAAAATAACAACTTCACCTTAAACCAATCTTAAACTCAATCGGGCACTTTATAACAAGAGAGATAAAGATCTAAATATTGCAGACTTATAAAACGTCAGGTCGCAATCACAGGTCGGGGGTCGAGACAAAGTGGCGGCAAAAACTTCTTTAATCCCTCTCTCCCTTCCCCTTGGGATTAAAAGAGTACCTCTTGGATTTGCTGACGTTTCAGAAAAACAAAAAAAGTTTGTGTGAAATGTCAGCAAATTCAAGTGGTGGAGTGCACGCACGATAACTTCGCACAGGTGTTAGAATATTAAAGTCAGCATAAGCATAAGCTTAAATTAATTATAACAATATTAGTGATGTTGAAGAAGAATTGTGTTTTGGCATTTGAATCATACCTACCTATCTCCTAATAATTATAAACTCGGAAAGAACATAATGTAATTTGCTTAAGCATTGTTTAAAATTGTAGTGTCGATCTGGTGTTTTATTATAAAGGCTAGGTTATAAAAATTCTAAAATACTTAAAGCAAGCTGAAGAATTCTCAAATAAACCAAGCGATGCACGGTATGAAAATAAATCTAATAAAATAGTATATTATTCCTATTTATAATTATTACGATAATTATCTTAAGTGTTTACACAATATAATTATAACCAAAGACTAAAATGCCACACCTGTCTAACAAAGTAACCGTGAGGAGACTCTAACAAAAAAGTTACTAGTTAGACAACGATAGGCAAGGGACCTCGGCCAATAATGTTGTTGCAGACAAAAAGAGCAAACTTAATCGCTTGTCAATTAGTATTTGGAAAGTTGGACTGTGGTAGTGGAAAAGCGAAAGAAAAAGATGTGACTAGAATCGTTGAATTATACAAGTGGCAATGGCTATTGTTTTTGAAGATTTTTTACAAGAGAATGACTAGGGGGATGTGAAAGTAGAAAGCCTCAATGATGTTGATGATGTTGCATAACCTGGGATGACAGTTTAACCTGTCGGTAATCGAGATTAAGATCACAATAAATATCCAATGGGTGGTGGGCGGCGTCTTCAGGGAGTCGGCGGGTACCGACAAGTTAAAGATATGGTTAATCAATATAGCGGAAAGTCTTGCCTGGGCGAAATTCTGTTACCTATGCTGCTTTAGTACTAAAAAGTGTTGCCCTCTAGACAACCTAGAGTAAAGAAATTAAAATACGAAAGCGAAAAAAAAATTATGTGGTCAAGCACAGAAGATATTGGTGAAATCTTTAACTTCGTATGTGTAAAAGAGAAGGACTGCATAAACAATGACGTCGTAGGATTCTTTATGAGAAACAGCAAAGAAGATAGGATAAAAAACCAGTGCAGGAAACTGTGAAAAAGTGAGTTTTGAATGTATGCTTTCAACAGATTGTATATCTTCCAGAAGTGATATCTATCAAAACAGGATAACATATTGCCTGGCTGTTTGCCATTGGAGAAGAAATGAAAAATTCAAATACAATTTAAGTTGTTTGGATAAAATGGTTAGTAAGAACACTTGCAATTTTATTTTACTTTACATTAAAAGTTGCTGTACATTTATTGAAGGTCCGAGATCAACGAATGATACCACCATTTCAAAAGCTTGAAAACCAATTTCATATTCTCAAAGTAAAACTTAGGTTATAAGAAGAGTTTCCGAAGAAGACTCATTTTCTTACAAATGTTCATTTCAACAAATTTACTCTCATAAAAAAAGGGTTGAAATTCAAAAAGTAAATTTCGACGAAACTAAAAATGAAATCGTTCGACAATGCAGCGCACTCGCGCACAAGTGGCCCGGACAGTCCTAGCGTTGCCCTCTCCAGAATCTTATTAAAACTTGCCGTAGTTCGTCCATTTGTTTAACTTTTATTCCCATAGCTGGCCCGGTTGAGCGTCGAAAATGTCCCGGGAAGTTTGGTACGAGCGGTCGAAAACTCGCTGGAAACTCGTAAGTGTGCTGACAGTGAGATAGAGCATTGGGGGGTAAAATGTAACCAAAGGGAAAAGGAACGGTTGCGAAAGGGGCATTTTGATTAATATAAGTTCTGTAGCTGGTAAACATTGATAGCCAAAGTAATGTAATGCACATGAGATATTGATCAACACATAAAAGAATCTTATAAAAGCCATACTAAAAGCCGATTTAAAGATGACTAGAACTCTATTATGATTGAACAAAAATATCCAGTCGCTTCGTTACTCTTTGAATTGCTATAATTTATATTCTACTTGTGACTTTAATGTTTTTCTACAACTTTTCTATCATAATGTGAAAAAGCGAGAACAAATGTTAGGAGCACATGAAAGACCTCTGAAATCCCACGCGGACCAAACTTAAAAGTAGAATGTATCCGTAAAAGAAGTCTTTACTCCGTTGATTTTTCTTTTGTATCGGCCAACTTTAGAAACCATTTGACAGTTTTAAAACCAAACTGAGTACGGTCTCCTTCGTCGCCGCTGTAAAGTGCTTCCTTAGTCCTTCACCAAAGATAAGTTTTGATAGGTTTTGTTAAGAAACTTCCATCGAATTTTCTGGAACGGCATGATTTATGGGCTGCTCGGTGCCAATTCTATCGAACTATGACAGATCACCCCGAAGGCACAAGTGACCCATTAACATCTTTGGGTCAACGCCAATCTCTTATTTTTCCTTATCCGTTTTTTGCACTAATTTATGTGAGCGGGAAATGTTAGAGGAAAATAATATCTAAACACTGCTGTAACCCTGCAGTAAACCAAAGTAAAATTACTAACATTGAAATCGCTAAATGAAACAACCGCTATTTTTCATAGGACTGGTACCCACTGGTTAGTTTTGCTAATTTTCCAGTTTCTTTAACTGTACAATTTCATATCTCATCAGTTTTTCAAACTTGGCAGACTAGCACCCACTGGTAAAATTAGCTAATTTACCAGTTTTACTTGAAAGTTTCGTATTTGATCAGTTTTCTTTCGTCAGCTGGAGAGTTTCCCTAATTCATCAGTTGAATAATTTTGACAGTTTACCAAACTGGTTCTTTTACAGGATTCGTGAATATTAAAGTCATCAACATTATACGTTATACTGCAGAGCATAGGAAAATTATCTCTTATTGACATCTCGATGGACCAGATAACTACTAGGTAATTTTTTTAACAATTTTCAAATTTTCATGCATGGTTCCGCTTCCGGCAATTAAACCGTTTTTTTTTTCTATGGGAACAAATCTGAAATCGCAAAAAAAAAACTGCTGTTTCATGCATTTGAGTCAGTTTACTATGGAAAAGAGAAAAATTTTACGAGATTTTAGTTTTTCTCCCATAGTAAAAGTTATTCAATTTAATGGTCCGAACCACCCCTGTAAATTTGGAAAGTGTTTACTAAATCACCCAGGTTAATAAAAATCTGTAATCCTACTTAAACGTTTTGGTTTAAGATTTTACATAATTTTCTTAAACCGTTAAATATATAAGTTGATTTCGCGAGCGCGACTGTACCTAACGCCGTAATTGAGTAGAACGAACGCCGGCGGCATCATCCCGAAATTGATAAAGTTTCGATGAAAATTTTATTCACTCACCATCGAAAAGTTTGTCTCGATTCAACTGATACATTGATTTAATGTTATTTGACGCCGAATAAATACGATTATTTTAACGTTCAATAAGCATTTGCTTTCACAGTAGACTAATTCTAATTATTTAAAACGTAATAATACCATAAAGTAAAAATAATTACAAAATAATAGGTATTTTTGAATCACCCATTAACTCATTATGAAAGCTTAAGTCGTTCTTAAAATTATATTGATTTCACCAAAAACCTCTCTGTACAGGCTTCCTCTTACCTGAGAGGGAGAGAACAACATAATACTTCATAACCAAAGTCTAGTGTGTACACAGGGGAAGAGAAATATTAGTGTGTGCGTGCTAACGACGAACATGTGTGTTGTATGCGATTATTTTTCACCCAACATCAGCAAAGCTAAATTATTTCATGCATGACTGCTAAATTATTTCTGTGGAATGTGCATGGGTTGTGCAAATATTCCGTCTTAGTTTTTAAACTACTTGGTAGATTTTTATCCTTTATTTTATCATGTAAATTTTTTCCAAGATTAGTTTACGAATAAACACTTAATTCCTATGTCATGGAGAACTATTTGTGTAACAGAGCCCACTGTCGGTTTTAATGAAATAGAGGGGCCAGAACCCCCCTAATCATTTCAACAATGTAAACACGAAAATCTTTAACTAAAACATATGTTAAAGCAGCTTACCAATTCGAGTAGATTTATCCCTTATTGCAGCTCGTTAGTTAAATGGAGGTATTAATCGCAAGTATTGTCCGTACTATCCCGGGGTACCGGGATTAATGACGGGCCCGCATTATCCCGCGGGATCCGCGTGTGCTGCTCCGCGTAGGTAGAGGTCATTGGTTGGCGGTCTGCGGTTTTCCGGGATATTTAAAATCGGTGCTAAAACTTTTTGAACTTTCCATATTTTTCACAAAGTGTGAAGGAAACTATCATACTGGACACCACTTATAATGGACAGTGGGTACAACACACGCCTCGAAATTGAAGCATGCAGGTTTCCTCACGATGTTTTCCTTCACCGAAAAGCCAGTGGTGTAACAAATCGTACATAAATTCCGAAAATCTCATTGGTACGAGTCGGCTTGGAGATCGAACCATCGCCTACTGCACGGCAGGCAAGGTTACTCGCCACTGGACCACCACGGCTTCTAATTCTAATTACAAGGATGTAAAAAAGGTAACTAAATATATTTATGAACGTCCAAGCCAAAGGAAACCTAAACATGTCGTTAATTATGACGTCAATTGATTAATATTAGCATCTGCATGTGAATCACATAGTTGCTAAGCTAAAAACATCGTATGTGATGCCCGATGAAAGGCACCTTCAGATTTGAACGAGCACATTTTATGTTTCAGAAGAAGAAGCTGATCGCAAAACCTGAATGCTTTTGTTGATTGAAAGAGATAATAGGTCTTTGACCAGTAGTATGAAACAGGCAGTGAACAATTAGGATGTTTTTTTGCATAGCATAGCATATGCTCACGACTATATTCCCCGAGGGGGTAGTCAGAGATATTCTGAAATCTCAGAATATCCACGTTTCACCAGTAGTACCGAAACTCTGTCAGTGTGAGCCCGTCGCCACTTACGTTTTTATGACATTTATTTATTTCTTGTCATCATCAGTCTAATTAGTCCACTAATGAACTTAAAGCCTCTCTCAAGGCGTTTAATTATGCGCTACCGAGCTGGTAGAAAATAAACGCATTATTATTAGTCTTAGGTCCCGGTCAGACAGATTTAGTACACAATTGGTTAAGTCTGATGATAGTCCCAATTGGTTAAGCAGCTTAACCGCTCGGTTTTCGTTTTGATTCGTCAAATATTTATTTTGTTTCGATTCGTCAAGTATTGAAACATTATTTATTAGTCAAATCATACCAGTGGGCTTGAGAGCGTCTCACACGATGCATACCTCTTTTTGGTTTTAGTTATGTTAACTGAATGCAATGTTAAACTTTAAATAAAAAATATTGTTTCATAAAATTAAAACGTTAACTACAAAAGACTGGACATTTTAAAGGCTAATAAAAGAAAAAAACGCAATTAAAATTGTTTAAAAAGCCTTTGCAACATAGTTAAAGAAAACTACATTTAAATTACAAAGATAAACCTAATTAAAAACTTTTTACTTGCAGTTTTACATAGAAAGAGAAACTAAGAACAAAATAAACAAACTAGTTGAGACAAAAGACGAGATAAAGGCTTTAAGTCTCCTCGAAGAAACGCTTTCTTTTTGATCAGACGAACAAAGGTAGCTAAGGGATAACAGTCTATGTGTATTACTGTCTGTAACACTTTTCATAGTAAAGTTTTTCTTTTTATAAATAAGGACTTATCTTGGTACGAATAAAATTGGAACGAATTGCTACTTGGTTATGGTTCGATTTAGAATATTTGAAACTCAATGTCAACTTAATAACAGGTATACAGTTTTCAAAGTAAACATAAAAATATGTCAGAGTAGGATAAACATCATTAGTAAGTAAAAGTATCATTAACATTTAAACTGAACACTTTTACTATTGGTGAAAACCTTTAAGATACAAAAAAAAATCTCCTGATACGTTTGAGTCGAGTAGGTAAGTTTAGTACGAAACAGCTGTTTTTTTTGCGCTGACAGGTTTGCTCCCATTATAAAAGTTATTCAGTTTGATGGGTAGAGTATGTGGTGTTAAGGTTAATGATACTTTTCCTTACACCCTGCCCTGTATAGATAAGACCATTTTCGAATACGCTTACCACCTACGTGCGCAGGCATATTTAATATTGGTCTCAGCCAAATTATTTCTTAACTAATCAAGTACATAATTAAATTTATAGTGTTAAGTATGGATTATAGCAGAGGAAAAACGCCCTTAGGCTGCTCTCGAGCCTTTTACTCCAACCTGAAATTAAATATTCCATTCCCACTACAGAAATGCTTAGAAACAACATTCAAAGCAAAAGAAAACAAACCGTCTAGTCTTTCCTGTCTAAACGGTGGAAAAATATGGCAAAGGAGATATCCTCCGACGATAAGTCGAGTTTTTTCCGGTCAAATGAATGGAATTTTAATTAGAGTCCATTAATTAAGGCAGCTAGTAGCTCCGCCGCTTCAAGCTCTTTCAATATACCCTTTTTTTATTCCGCTCGCTTAATTCATCGGGAACGGCCTTTAGTAACTTTGATGTGCAATTAGTAATTAAAATTTTTGTCTGTCGCTGGTTTTTTAAGTTATAGGGAAGATTTGTAAGTTACAATGATGTTAAAAGGGTGGTCCGATGTGAAAAATATCGATGGACAGATTTGACATTGACATTTAATCTGGATATTTATCCTTTTTTTAACATCCCTGCGCGTTACTTACAAAATGTTCTTGAATTTACAAAAGTTATTTCGAGTTGATCGGATATGATACGATTATTTAATAAAGGCACCGTGTAAGAAGGAGTACGTATCTACTTCAACATACAGTTCAGACCCTTCCTACCTCCAATTTCACCTAACCCGTCTCGGTGGTACGGGAGGCAGATGGCAGTAAGCAGTGGTATATTTCTCTCTCACCTAGCATCTTCTGTCAGTCACAGTCTCTTCTCGTCAGTTCGATTCCATTTTTATGAAGTCTCCAGGAAAAGGCAAAAGTTTGTTGATCGTTGATTTAGCTGATCTCTATAAGTGTATATATATGTAACAATTTTTTAAACTAACATCACTTTTAACGGCCTCCAGGCTAATAGGTCAAACTTTACATCTATACTATAGGACGCATCGGCAATAATTTTTTATTATCATATTTATTTGAGTCACGTTACGATATTTTCATAGCCTTCTGGCATGCAACAGGTGCGGGAAGTAGGGCACGAAGAGCATGGGCTGATATTTCACAGTGAAAAATACTCAATAACATGGAAACAAAAAGGTAGGACACGAAGAGCATGGACTGATATTTCACAGTGAAAAATACTCAATAACATGGAAACAAAAAGGTTACGATACATTCGCTTTTGCACCTTACGATATAATGATACAGACCATATTTCTTTAAGGGAGGATTAAAGCATGTGAAGAGTGCTGGAAGGAATAATAATGAGGGTCACGTTTTTATAGCGTCAAAGGAAAGTAGACAAGGTAGAAGAACTGCTGGAAAAACTTGAGGAAATGCTCGTAATAACTATACATGGATGATTCCAACCATTGAGGTTGGACGATCAAACGGAACAACTTTTAAGTACTTTCTTTGGAGCTAACATTTCTGTTTTTGTTTTAATATTTAAATTGTAGCTCCATCGTAGTGTCGATGACAGCATACATAGTTTGATTCATAACATACATAATCAACTGTATCATAAAATGTATGACATGCTAGTTTACACTCACCTAAACATCTAAAATTTTATAATAAGCACATCTTTCAAAATAAATATCATTATTGAAGCTGAAGCTATGCTTCTGATCTCTGGAATTACAAGGCCTTAGTAACAACAAGCATATGCTCACGACTATATTCCCCGAGAGATATTCTGAAACCTCAGAACATCCACGTTTCACCAGTAGTACCGAAACTCTGTCCAGTGTGACGGGGGTGAGCCCGTCGCCACTTATAATAGACAGTAGGTACAATACATGCCGCGAAATTGAAGCATGCAGGTTTCCTCACGATGTTTTCCTTCACCGAAAAGCCAGTGGTGTTACAAATCGTACACAAATTCCGACAAAACTCATTGGTACGAGTCGGCCTGGACGGGGATCGAACCTTCGCCTCCTGCACGGCAGGCAAGGTTACTAGCCACTGGACCCCACGGCTGTTTGTAGTAACAACAAGATACTATAAAACAAGAACCGGAATTCAAATCCCGGTAACTAATAGTTATAATTTGTAGTTTAGATCACGCCAACCAATACGAATTATTCTGCTAATATACCGACTAGAACACCACGTGAGGTAGTAACCTAAGTTAGATTTTGACAATCTTCGTCCTAATTAGTAGCACAATTACAAAAACCTAACCAACCCTTCAAACCTATCAAAAGAAAACAGCGAATTAAATATTAAACTTTTTCCTTTATCCGTTTGCATCACAATCCCGTGATAGTGGGCCTCGTTAGTATAATGGCCGTATTAATTGCCGTCCGTATTGTTTGCTGTCCCGGGGTCCGCGGGACTACGGGACTCCGGGATTAACGACTCTTGTAAACCCTAGGGTAAAGTTACTGCAGAGTGGCTAAAAGTGTTGTGCAAGTTTCAATTATGTTACGAATCGGAATGAGATAATTGCGTTTCTACTTATCTTAGTTGAACTGCTATTGAATCTTGGAGAGGGACTTGTTAAGCTGACGCGAGTTATTAAGGAGCTCTATAAAGAAGAAGGAATTTTTGTTATTAGGTACTATGATTGGGTAATTGAAGTCCAAATAATGATAAAATCAAGAACTTAATATCATCAGCCCAGTAAATCTCACTGCTGGGTATAGGCCTCTTCATTTCAATGTCAACTAGAATCCATCTGGCCACTGGTAGGCCTACTGAAAGTTCCCCTTCCCACGGCCACCACCCTGTCACTGCCTTTGTCCAACTGCCTAAAATTGTATATTTCTGCAGACTATAAAATACGAGTATGTTCTAAAAATAGTCAGTTACGCAATATATTAATAAGTGCATGTACGCTAAAAACAGGTCTTCTCTTGTCTTGGAAAACCGACCAGAGGTGCCATGATGACATGATGTCAGATGCAGTGGCTGTAACCAGCACCACTGTTTTAAACGTTGTGAAAATGGTGAGGGTTGCTAAGGGATTAATCACCTTTTACAACACCCATCTAGAGTGCGATTTTTGAAAGTCATACGATCATCAGCAGTAGAAAGATGCATAATCTCCGTATTCATTTTGAAAATTTTTACTGCTTATTTCAAAGTGTGACTTTCAAAAATTTAAATAATAAAACTACAGGTTTGGTGCTGTTCCAAGTTGGACAGTCAAATGGACACGGTCTAACAATCTTTAGGATTTTTAATACGATACCTACATTAATTTAGCCCTTTGAACAACATCGAGTCTAAATAGAACTGTAACTTTAATCCTTATCTAATTTGTCATTGGGTCCACTATCGTTTGTGTCAGCGGCACAGACCCAAGCTGTAATAGGTTTAACTGTCCCAGAATCTCTCTATGCGATTAGAATCACAGGTAGACCCTAATTAGCTATCTTAACGTGTGTGTGTGAATGTCTATTTGGCAAAATCTAAAAGCCGTAGACTACTGAGATTTAGACTTCAAATAACATAGGTACTTTAAACGAAAGATAATCATTATTTTCGGGGTAATCAAAAACTTTAATACAACTGCCAATGATTTTCTTCTGCAGTTTTAGCAAGGCTTATTTTCTACATTTTCAAGACACCTCTTATATGCCCACCAATCACACACACAAATACACACGCCTGTTCCGCATTGCAGTAGGCAGAGACAATTGATTGCCGCCGCTACGATCCCGACTCACCTCTCTTGCCACTTTCATAGTCATAAGAATTACATGATTTAAAAGGTGCATGTTATTAGAATTAAAATTTACATGTTGACCATCCTTCAACATGTAAATTCCAATTTAAATATTAAATAATATTGGAATATGCATAGAGATATCTACACAATTTTTATGCTATTTAAATTATTTTTGTAAATATAAATATCTTGAAAAAATTGGGCTATACAATAATATTCACAATTCTCATACCCCAGAACTGAGCACGTTCCGGAATTCGTAATATTATACAACAAGATTACATTCGAAGTCTATCAGGTAGGATGGTCTCTACCAAAAGGCCATCTTAATAGAATACGGGGATTTAATAAACGTTGGTCGGCTTTAAGCCTGCTCGTAATCATAGTGAATCGTATTGAATCGAGTTGTTTGTTGAATATGAGCACATACTCGTAGGTAGGGATTTATTTGCGAAACAGATTTGTATATAAACCAACTTACTGCCTTTAATGATAACTAAATTATAAGGGTTTCCTTTCGTATATTCGATCTGATATTTTTTTTTCTACTCATCCTATTATCTTTAATTAAATTCGTTGCGGTTTCCAAGACAGATTAGAGTTATCCCCCGAGCTCTCTAGTATTCATTATACAGGGTGTAAAATAATATGCTTTACAAACTTAAGGGGTGCTTAAGACCATCAAACTGAACAACTTTTTCTATAGGACCAATATTTAAATCAAGAAAAAAAAAAAAAATTTGTTTCATAGAAAATGTCAATAGCTAGCTACTCGAAACAGCAGATTTTCTTCTCTGAAGTATATCTGAAGCATTCCCTTATATAACGCATTTAAGTTTACACCCTGTATAGTGTTACGTATCAAACAAAGGATAGAAGGAGATTACAGTCATGAATTTATGTACGTATGTAATTTATTATTATTATTCCGTCCTAAAAGTAAACTCAAAGATCGTAAACGTTTGTTGGCAGCTATATCAAAGTTTCTGTTCTAGACCAATCTATAGGTACTGGCCCACTGGGTAAATCACATGAATAAAATATCCCGACAGAACGAAAGCTTCACACAAGCGGCCGCTGTCGGCGCACTCACACATAGCGACGGACGTACGGACAGGTGCACACATACCTCAGTTGAGTCTGTGCACCTGTGCTGTATACTACGTCCTCGAACGCACTCTATGTGTGAGTGCACTGAAAGCGCCCGCTTGTATGAAGCTTTCGTTCTGTAGGGATATTTATAATTGTGAGGTGAAACCCACTCCCTCCCCCCTGTCTCATTCGACCTAGGTGTGAGTATGTATTTATACAGGGTGTTAGGGTAAACAGTTGAATTACTTTAAGAAGTGATTGTACCCATGATACTGAACAACTTTCCATAAGAAACACATAGGAAATTCGAGAATTTTTTTTTCGTCTTTTCATACAAACGTTCGATCAGCTGCTTGCATTTAGTATGGAAAGTCCGAATTTTTTGCGTATTTCCAATAGGTTTCTTAGGGAAAGTTGTTCAGTATCATGTGGGTACAATCACCCCTTAAAGTAATACTACTGTTTACCCTAACACCCTGTATAGGTATATTTATATATATTATGTGTCAACTGATCTATTTTTCCTAATAAAAAACACTATCCGCAGTACTAAAAATTTCATCAAAACACACTACCCATCTTAAAACCCATAAAAATATATATTCTCCCGCACTTTATTCCCCCGCCGACTGTTTACATTACGGAGTCAAGGCAACAAGCCTAAAAACAGAAAAAAAAAAGAAAACAAGTTGCTTTTTCTACTCCTCACATTATGTAGATTCGTCCTACCGAATTACTTTTTTAGAGCAATAAACGGACTGGGACGTCGTATAAAAATCTTCGCCGGGAGCGATGGAGGAGAGCGAATCGGTTGGTCTGAGTTATGAGGCGGTGGCGGGTAAGGGTTGAACTACATCAGGAAGCACGGCATCGCATTTTTCCGTCGCTCCATCCTTTTCTGTCGCTCAGGAACGTCACTTGATCGCGATGGAATGCGATCGCACGCGGCAGCACCGGCAGTGCTGCGCCCTTTCTCGCTCTAGCCAATGGCGTTCATGACCGACAGAAAAGGATAAGAGCGTGAAAAAATACGATTCTGTGCTGTCAGATAAGGTTCAACCCTTTCATGTCTCTGTGGTACATCGCAACACGAAAAGAGAGTAAAAATGACCTTAACTTGTATGTAGCCTCAGATTTTTTGAGGAGCAATACCGTTTTCATCCATGAGTCTTATATCAAACGCCACGATTCTTCTTCTCTTTCTGTCACCCCTACGTAGGATATAGGATTCAGGTGATAGCTCTCTGTCCGTCGCTACCTTTTGCAGCACTGTGTGAACTCTTGCAGCCTGAACTATATGACAAAACCGACCTTGGGCATGGAGTGGCCGGGCTTGGTAAACGAACGCCCACACATCCTCACCGTGAGGGAAGGCCTACCTCCCAGTAGTGGGAACGATATGAAGCTGATGATGACTGATGATGATTATTATTTATATCAACTAGATCTACAAATGAAAAAGGATCAAAACAACTCGAATGAACATTTGATTTGAACATTTTGCTATGCATAATTCAGTCACGATACTTTTCGATAATGAACCAAATACAAATGTTGATATCTCACAACTTAACCCAAACAACATCCAAAGGGCGGGACAGTGATAATGGTTATGGCAAAAGTTTGCCCGTTTTAACAGGCGTATTCTGTACACTCCCGCGAAACGGCGTCGACCGGCGACTGGCTATGTCGAATGGCGAGCGACAATTTGTTTCCAACGACTGTTCGCTGAGTTCCCCTAGATTGGATGTTATTGCCGCGCGTCGATTGAGAGTTTTCACTTCTTACAAAGTTTTGTTTTTACTTGGCTGGTCGATGAAGTGCGAGATCGTTGTTCTGACAGTAATTTTCGGGATAAAGACACAGAATAGTGATCGAAAATACGTATTTCTTTTGAAGCATTTTTGATTTGGACTTTTGAATGAACTTAATACTTCTTTGTTCAGATGAAAAATATTCAAGGTTTAGTCAGCGAACGGCCAATTCGCCAAATGACCAACAGCTAAAAGGTAATTATTCTAATCAAATATGGCGGTGGGAAAATTGATTAAAAAGGTACCTACGTTTTCTTGTTTTCTAAAAAAAATTGTATGAGTATTTATTGCACTAAAAGTTTGTTGTTTAAAATGTAAAGTATACTTTAGTAATATAATACTAAGTTTAGCATAAAACAAATTATATCGCGATCAAAACAATCAATATCAAAAATAAGACACCCCCAACCCATCCAATCACCTATTGTAACAGAAAACAGAAATTGAAACAATCGTAACATTTCCCAGACTCAAATGAGACCCTCCGCGTTGATACTAAAAAACCTGACGTTTCAAGAACCTCGCAGCGTCTCGTCGAATCTGCATTGTTTGCAAACTTTTTTTTCCTCAATTTCCCTGCTTTGAAATACTCCAACGCTCACTGGAGCGAGTGTTAACGAGTGATCGGAGTGTTTCAGCCGGCAATTGTTGCGAAAAGTCGTCAATTTTAAAAGAGAAAGAGCCAAGAGCTCGCGTGAAAACTTGCTCCTTTAAGAAGTAAAAAAGTGTCGTTTTCAAACTGAGAGTTCGCTTGGAGAAGTTAATTTACTTTTCTTGGAAGTAATAATTTTTGAACAGAATATGCATGTGCTTTGCATGCGATAATAGTGACAGAGACACGAATGTAAAATATCATATCGTAGTGGAGTGAAACGGTTACAATTCTCTAACTTTTAGCTTGAATATCGTTATGGAATTTCAGACTGCTACTATAAGAAAAAGACGCATTTTGTCGTGATCAGCTTATAGTTGATATTTGTATTAAAATATTAAATGTATTTTGAGACTTCGTAGTCTTATGGACAGAGTTCAGTTTGAGGAAAGTTTCGAGCATAGAAATAAGATAACGCGTGAATCCAGTTTTTGAGTGCTACGCGGTAATTATTAATAGCTAAGATAAAAAAAAATACGCAGTAGTCTTTGGTTCCGGCTTAGAACGGGCTTCCCAATTTTATTCCGAAGGTGTCGTACGAGGCGACTAAGGGATAAGGTCTATTATGCAGTGTTTTTGTGGACGAAGGGCTAGTTCATTTCACATGTTATTCCGGCCTTAAAGCTGAAAGCTGAAAGTAAGCATCGCGTCAATTGCATGCTTCAAAATATAGTTGTTTAGTTGTAGCAAAGCTTTTGACTACCCTGATGTTGATTATAATCGTGAGTTTACGTATGTATGCAGAATAATCAAATGTATGCAGAGTAATCCATAACTGATATTATTTGAATTATTGTCAAAACTGAGAGGAAGGTAAACTAAATGTAATCAAAATTCATTATTGTATGGATTGTTGCAAATCACGACAGATACCTACATTCTCAAACGTGAATAATAAATCGTACGATATTCTCTGTAAGAAGAGACAAAACTATAATTAATAGCCCTCACCACAGAACTCAGTTTTGAATGAACTATAATTCTGTTTTTGAATGGATAGTCATCGATAAATCGTGCGATGTTCGGCTAGGGCGAGACAAAACAGCGATTAATACGCGCGTTAAACTAACGACAGGTCATTTGTTACGTCGATATTACGGTGTATAGTGTTTAGAAACATTAATAATAATGTCAACTGCAGTACGGAGTTTCATAGATAATGAAACGTAATATTTCAAATGGTTTTTATATACCATCTCGACCAGAAGTGCTATTTTTGAATCATCATCATCTTAGCCTATGGACGTCCACTAGTGGACATAGGTCTCCTCCAAGAATCGCCACAATGACAGGTCCTGCACTGCCTTCAACCAACGGGTTCCCGCCGCCTTCACCAGGTCGTCGGTTGACCTTGTAGGTACCCACGCTGCGGTCTCCGGTTCGCGGTCACCACTAGAGAACTCTTTGGCCCAATCGGCCTTCGGTTCTGCGAGTAATGTGCCCATTGCCCATTGCCACTTTAGTTTAGCAATTCTTTGGGCTATGTCAGCTACTCTGGTTCTTCAGCTGATCTCTTCATTTCTGATTCGATCTCGCAGGGGAACTCCGAGCATAGCCATCTCCATTGCCCCTTGAGTATCTTTCAGCCTTTTTATGAGGCCTTGAGAGAGCGACCACGTTTTTTAATGTCAAACAAAATTATTATGGGCAAAGGTATGTAGATCATAAAGCCATGTCAGATCCCTAAAAAATGCTGGAAGAACGCTTTTTTAATTAACACAGCGTACTCATTAAACCAAATGCTTGTTAGGAAGTACAAAGAACATGCTGTCAAAGAATTCAAAATCTCGACAGTAATAGTTCTACTATCATTTTTAAATTATGGCGTCCATCTTTGTGTTGATGATTTTGCCAATGTCTAGTCTATAAGTGTGCATTAGGTGCGTTATAAATATTTTGTGACTTCACGGGTTTTTTTTCCGAAAAAAAAAAACAACTATACAATTGGAGCTTAGTTGTAGGCCAGAGAGTAGGCAACCGATACGCGACAGCATACCTACAAAGTGACTACGACAGTAATCATAAGCAATCATTTACTGAACTTAAAAAACGACGTAGAAAGAAATGTTATTTCCAACGGGAATCAAACTCAAATGTAACTATCGGAAACATAAAAAGAAATGCAAAGTATTTAGGATTTACATTTTTGCGTCGACTCAAGTTTGTTTACTTCGTTTGTATTGCGTAAGTCGCCTCCAGCTACTTAACCTAGTCTAGGGAATTGAAAATGGCACGCAATTCTGTGCTTAGACCTCACGTGAGGATAAACAAAGTATGCGTGTATGTATTATGTTCACGACCATATTCCTTGGATAGTTAGAGTTAAATGTAGCATATTGACTGTTAAGTACTAAATACTGACAGGTTTTAATCTAAATCGACATAAAAAAAAATTTAATCCTTAATTTAAGTTTATATCAAAATCATTATAAGTAGTTTACCATTTCGTTAAAAAAGTGCCTAAAAATTGTTTTGATATCTTACAAACTAATAATTTTCTAGTTTTTCTGTAAATATAGATATCACTGTTTGTAACTTATTGGTAGGTACTCAACATGCGTAACGAATTTCCATGTGGCTTACAATTAACTTATGTTATCCCGTGGTTGTAGTACGAGGCAATCAAGGGATAATGTATTGATTTCGTGGTTTAGTAAGCAAACGTGGATTGTGATTTTATGCATTTATTTATATTATGTGTACAAATTTTGAAGAAAATAAATATTTTTAAATCGTTTCCTAGTTATCTAAAGTTGATCTTTTACCAATCGTGTGTATCGGGTTTTCTGATATTGATGAAATTTTGAGAAAATATTTTATGAGCTTGGTATTTTTTATTTGTATCTCTATTTCACGTTTTTGTTTTGCATTGGTATGCGCATTGCCTTAGGCTAGAGATATGTTTATGACCGGCTACAAAACACGCGTTAACGCGCATGTCTGTGACAGGTTTACAACTATTTGTTAGCTTTAGCTCGTTTGAATTTATTTTACCTATTTAAATTAACTTGAAAACTATTTTGAAAACAACGATATATTAAAAGGTTCTTATTTAAACCGTTAAAGTAAATAATTCTTCGTTTACTATTTCTCCCCGACTCCTCCAGAAGGAAGGTTATTTTAAAAAGGTTGAAAGGCTGGCCAACAAGAAATAATTTTAATTGAGGATATTATTATCGTGGTTAATTTAAGTTAATCTTATATTACATTCACCTTACTCTCTCTTCCTGGCTTTTAATCCCATATGGTGGTGGGGTCAGCCTTCCGTGTCTGTTCTCTCCACCTTGCCCTATTTCTGACGTCGTCTTCGGAGACATTGCACTCGGTCATATCACTGCGAACTGTGTTCATCCATCTAGTTTTCGGACGTCCCCTTGGTCTCTGTCCTGGAATCGACAGTTGCAGTGCCATATTTCCTACGTAATCTACATTCACCTTACTAAAAGGGTTAAATACCTTTTTCACCATTTATTGCAAAATATTTGCAAATATTTTTGTGTGAGAATAGTAAAAGTAATATTGAATAAAAATTGTAACCTTTCCTTTCAAAAATATCCTACTACTAAATAATACTGAACAGGACTCTCCCAAAGCGCGTCTCAAAAATATATCCCCGGCATTCCGCAACCAGTCGCCCTTTACTATCTTTCACGACACTGAGAATTTCAAAAATATTAAATGTTTAATAAAATAATTCCATCAATTAAATTTCTAGAATTTTATTGAATTTTTAAAAAACTATTTTAAATTTTTCATGTTTGTGTTTATGACGTATCGTGCGGCTCGCTCCTAGGGCACGCTTGCCACTAATGAGTGAATGCGATAAAGTCACTCATTACGGAAAATTTGCATAATTCATCACGGCACTTGTAAATTATACTTAACTGCTCTAAGCAATTTCTTGATAGAACAAACACGAATTTTAATAAGGTTTGTGTCACTTAATTAACTTTTCATTAACATTTTGTCGACAACCAACTTTATAGATTACGGGGATATAATACGGAGCGCGCTCCATACAAACGAAGTCTGGTTATACATACTTTGAATAATAACTAATTAAAGTCAATTAAATTAGGTTGTCAGATTTTCATTAAAAATATAGTTTCAATGCTATGATTAATTTAAGATTGGTATGGAAATCTATGTAACTTTAAAATTATACATTTCAACGAAAATTTGACAACATAAAAGTATAGAGATTAGTTTATAGATTGTTTCTGAAAATTTCATTGACTTTAATTTGTTAGCATTAAAAATACAACCAGACTACGTTTGTATGGAGCGGGCTTCGAATTATATCCTCTTAAAGCCAGGTTATCCCAGTGCAAGCGTCTCTTTCTCGCAAGCATAAGTTTTCAATTAGCCATCCCGCTCCAATTGAAAGCAGAATCGCAAAAAAACGTGTTTTTCATCAATATCTTTGCTCATGGGTGTTTCTAAGCTCAAAATTCTACGGAGTTCACTAGAAATATTTAATGTATTTAGTTAAGTACAACAATAAAAAGTTAAATATCAGCAGTTTAATCATAGTATTGAAAAAACATAACAAAAAGGGGTAACTTTGGGATTTTTTTCTATCTATTAAACTTAATCTAATCGTATAATTGATCACGGTCGCCTATCAGCCAGATCCTTAAATAAGACATAATTGGTTTTTAGGCTTCAAAACACAGTTTAAAACACTTTCGTTCGTGTTCAAAAAACGGCCTCGACCGAATAACAGCGTCTTAGGTTTAATTCACACCGAACTCCTACACATCATGAAGATTGTTTTTCGTATCACCTCTAGTACGTAGTACATAAATAGCTCAATGATTAAAACTTATTTACAAAGCCGCATGTTCATTACACCGTCATAATAACGTTCGATTGCATACTAACGTTTGAGGTGGCCAGCGGCCTTTCATGAAATCGAACGAATACGCACCGTCCATTGAAACGTGAGCCAGCTCAAATTAGCTACAGTCCCCCCCTCCCCCTGCTCCTCCCCCACACGCCCTTCACCCCCTCTCTGTCTGCGGGACTAAATGTGGAAATCAACTTTGGGCTTTGATTCAGAATTAGCTAATAGGTCTAGTGTAGTTATGATGTGAATAGACATTGGTTTGATTTTTAGTCCAGTAAAAATACGGGTCGAAAGGAAATAATTTATAATAAGCAATTTTTTTTGCTAGATCGTTTATACAAATGATATTCAGATACTTTATTAACGAATCCCACTAAATTACGTATTTTTAGTTTTTAGTATTAAAATGTAATTTTTTTATTTATAGCGTCAGATTTCTTTCTTTTTTCATTTTTATTGTTTGTTTTAGGTTATGAGCTTACATACACTGTGTAAATTTTGTACTAAAATTGATTTTTTCGTAATTTCAACATATTTAAAAACGAAGGTTCCGGGGTGATTTTTCGTTGGATTTACTTGTAATATAAAAGAAAACGAATAAATTTAACAAATGGCATAAAAAAATTGCATATACTATTTTTTTCCAATTTTACATGATATTTTTTACTTTGCTTAATTATTTAATAAACATTTTATCTTTCAATCTAAATGATAACTAGAATTATAATCTAAAATATGAAAGAAAAAAACCGGCTATTATAAATTATTTACATTCGCCATACAAGCGACCCGTAACTTTACTGGAGTATTTAGATTTGAGATAATGTTCGATGGATATAATGTTTGAACCGAAGTCACAGATAATCTCTCTTATCTCTGTACAAAACATCTTAATCATAATTAAAACACAATAAAAGCTGTGGTAGTCCAGTGGCGAGTAACCTTGCCTGCTGTGGAGGAGGCGATGATTCGATCCCCGTCCAGGCAGATCCGTACCAATGAATTTATGTACGATTATATTATGAGGAAAACTCACTGTCTGTTACAAGTGGCGACGGGCTCACTCCCCGTCACTCTGAACAGAGTTTCGGTACTACTAGTGAAACGTGAATATTCTGAATTTTTTGAATATCTCTGACTACCTTGGGGAATATAGTCGTGAGCATTATGCTTATAATTTAACATCCTAATAACAATTAAAAGGGTGGTTTATGGCATCAAACTGAACACGACTTTTATTACGTAGAGTTGAGTACGTGCTGCAGTAATGTATGAAACAACAGACTTTTATATTTTTTCTCGATATTGGCTCCATAGCCAAAGTTGTTCAGTTTGATGGTTGAAACCTTTAAATATTACTAGTTAGTTTTGTTACACCTTGTACAAGTTAAATTTTTAATCAGTGTGAAACCTTTAACCATAATATTCAACCCGTCAAACTGAACAACTTTTACTATCTATTAAAATAATTTTATTAATTTCTGTGTTGGTCCTATAGTGAATGGCAGGCACTTCTGATCTCTTGTGTAAACACAAAAGATGCGGTTAAAGATATTTATTTGACTACCTATAAAAATATTTTTAAGACACTAATCTAAGTAAACATTACAATGTATCTAGCTTAAGATTCCGGTAAAATAACAAAAAACCGGTCGTCCGTCTACTAGAGAACCCGGTACCGGTACAACCGTAAAACGTTTAGCTGCCGTTAATTATTCATTTATCGTAGCCGGACCGTTATTTACGGCGGTACGGTTACGGTTGGCCGCCTCTACGAGCTACGCTACGGTGCTACGCCGTAGCCATTCGCGTAGTAATAAACTGAATTGAGATTAATATTTTTTTTACGCCCTTTTCGAAGTGCGATTGGCTTTCGCGAATCATATTTCTGGGAGATTATTGCTTTTTGTAGTATTAATATAGATGGAGAATGGGATTTAAATTAAATATTTTCAGCTTTTCATTAAGGCTTTGTGATCTAGCAAATGATAGTAAATATTACATCCTAATTAAATATTGTTGAACAAAAATGAACAAACGATCAAAATTGTTAGCACTGAAAATTTAATTTACTAATTACATAAGATTGGTTTTTAAAATGTTAATGCCCATTAGTCTAATCTATTGCGTTCTCTGCCGCTCAGAGAGTCAATTTAATATCTTTCTATCGAAAAAGTAAAGGCGCATTCGTTTTAATTTAAGTGACATGGTCATAAAACCATTCTTAAGCTTCATTGTATAAACTCTATTATTAAGTAATTTTTAATCTAGAATTATACATTTTAACGGGTTCTTACCGCGTTTTGGTATTGGTGGTTTTGGTGTTTAATTCCAGATTAAATAATATCCGCGTAACTCTCAAAAACTGTATTAAGTAATTTTTGGTTTTTGTATCATCACGAATAAACTTTTATTGGTAAGTAAGACATAGAAACAATTACAGTGTTATAAAAAAATCAAATTTGGCGTCAAATTTGGCAGATAAAACGTCACTTTGGGAACGAATTAAGTATACTTCGTTCGTCAGTTACCCCTACACCATCCTTGTGAGTAGGTTTGTGCCCTGTAGTGGGGCATATAAGTTCATGATAATGTCTAAATAGTATATTAAACACTGTCGTTCTTTCTGTTTCTCCTCTTATTTCTTCTAAACCACCCAATGGATTTTGATACGGTTATCACTCTAAGGCCCGATTCGACCAAACGCGAATAAATTTTATTCTTAGATTAAGTCACCTGTTACTATAGAGTAAACTGATTTTGCGTTTTACGAACCCTAATCTAAATGAAATGTCAACGTCACATAATTAAAAAAATATAATAAAAAGAAACCTACCAAATTAAAACTGTATAACCTCATTGCAATAAGTACGGATGCAACGACCTCTTTCTTTAGGTGAATTATACATTCTTTCTTTTAGTATGGGGTGTGTAAACACCAAAATTAAAATTGTTCCTTGCATAGTTACTCTTCTATAAATCTAAGTTTGGTCGAATTCGGCCTAATTTAGATAATGTCTTCCGGAAGGTTTAATATATTTACTTTTAATATAGATCCCGCCCAGGGTTAATAATATAAGTACTTAAAGACATGCTACGTCATATACTACGTATAAATTATGTTTACCAGTTACAATAAAACTGAGTCACACTCAGTTGCAGAAACGCTTATTAGAGTTAATCCTCCATTAAAACTCTTGCTAGCTTTTACTTCGTCAACAAAAAGTGACGGCAAGAGATTTAATGGAGGATTAACTCTAATGAGCGTTTCTGCAGCTGAGTGTCAGCTCAGCAAAGGTCAAGGGAAAATCTTATATTCATTGCTTATATCCCAAAGACAGACTCATTAATTAAGTACGTGTCAACATGAACAAATCCGCACCCAAAAACGAAAAAGCAATTCAAATAAAAACGACTCCTATAACAATGTACGTAGCGCTTAATTTGAACAATTTCCCCGTTACAGTGTTATCAAGCGACCACAGCTGACTGCCTTCGTAGGAAGTTGACATAAATTGTTACCTCAAAATGGACCGCTTTAACAACCACCACATATTGTTAGGAACATCTCTATAGATAGAAACGGGTACATCTTTATGTTCATAGCAGTAGATTACAATATCCATTCAAATAAACCGACGCAAGTTTGTATACGTAGCTATCTATATATATCCTTAGATTTAAGTAAGGATAGGTTTATAAAAGATGGGGACTTCGAATTCTAAAATGGAGACAACGAACTGGCAGATGTAGGGTGGACCATCTGAGACAGCGACGAGCGACTGGATGAGGACGGTCGGGGATAGTTTTATGGCGGGACTTGGGAGAAGTCTATGTTCATCTGTAGATGATGATTCGTAGGTAGATTGGTGGACGTTTCGGGCGACACCAAAAACAAAATAGACTGTTGTACGTTTACATTTATAAAAGCTACATACACTAACGGCCATAATAACCCCTTTTAGGGTAATCAAAAACATTGCTTCAACTACCAGCTACCAATAAGCATAAGCATATGCTCACGACTATATTCCCCGAGGGGGTAGTCAGAGATATTCTGAAACCTTAGAACATCCACGTTTCAACAGTAGTACTGAAACTCGTTCCAGTGTGACAGGGGGTGAGTCCGTCGCCACTTATTACTACCAATTGGACGCAGTTCTGCAAAAAAGATCCAACCCACTATGGGCTCTATAGTGGGTTGGATCCTTTTTGCAGAACTGCGTCCAATTATTATATTAAATAACAACGTTCAGGGCAAATAATAAACTAAGCCACACCGCCGGACAATAAAAGTGTTAAAAAATATACAGAATCGATAACTGAATCATGTTTTTGAAATTCAAATGTTTACGCCCGGAAATCAGAGAGCTTGTATCCACTCTCAAAGTGTATATTTCTCAACTTATACGATCCGGCACATGCTCAGACTCAGCGAGGTATTGGGATACCTCGAAACCCAAGTCTGGAGCATAGTTGCATGAGACGTTGGTAGACAATACCTCTCTCAGTATAGCCTCCGTGTTAAGACTGGGCTCTGCTCTCTGGACACATGCGTTCCTCATTCCTGCGTTTGTGGTTTCGTCCAATGGCTACCATGTACTTAATTGCCAAGGATCTGCAGGCCATTTCACACGCCACCATGCGCTAAACAACTTCATCTATCGTGCACTCATCTCAGCAAACTTCCTGAGCCCTCAGAACCATGCCGCACAGATACCAAGAGATCCGACATCCTGACAAAATACGTAAGAGACAAAAACAAGAAATCAACCCAAAGCAAATGATCACGAACTCCCTAATCAATATAAATAATAGCTTGTTTACAAATCGCGATCTAAACTAACTTAGATTAATCGTTCCAGCGCTAAGCATCATAGATTGTGCCGTACAGTCGGACAAATAATTGATGGCAATAGCACGATAGCGCCCCCCACGAAAACTAGGCAAATTAATTACTACAGTATAGTCAGACACGCCATTATGCAGGGGTTAAATTGAAATTGTTACAAATGCATTTGAATTCTAAAGCGATAGACGTACATTTAAATTAACGACCTGAAGTAAATAAAAACTTCTACTAAGGCCCGAATCGACCAAACGCGAGTAAATTTTATTCTTAGATTAAGTCGCTGGTTACTATAAAGTAAACTGATTTTGCGTTTTACCAACCCTAATCTAAATGAAATGTCAATGTCACATAATTAAATAAATTATAATAAAAAGAAACCTAACAAATTAAAACTGTATAACCTCACATTGCAATAAGTACGGATACAACGACCTCTTTCTTTAGGAGAATTATACATTCTTTCTTTTAGTACGGGGGTGTGTACACCAAAAGTAAAATAGTTCCGTGTATAGTTATTCTGCTATAAATCAAAGTTTGGTCGAATTCGGCCGAAGTAGTATTGTTCCGATTCGATTTGCACTTACGTATTTCTGAAGATATTTTATACAGTTAGTCGCGGAAGGTACTTTAAGTAGTAAGTGCTGGTAACAAATTCGTTAAGCCATATCAGAAGCCTTACAATAAGTTGGCGACTTCATTCAGAACCCACATTAGTAACAATGTCCACCAAACTCTGTCTGGCATTACAGGTATGACAAGTTAATATTTTGTACATTGTCATACGATAATCTAGTCACATTTAAAATACGAAAATCATAGTCCCGACTTTTATTATGATCACTAGACAACGATATACAGAGTCCTTTGTCAGACCTTTGAACTGAATATAAAGAGGTCCCATAGAGGAAGTTGTTCATCAGTTTTTCAGATTCAGACCTGCGTCCCTCGGATCAACAGGCGTATTCACTACCAACTGAGCTATCGGGCTGTCAACTAATTCAGAATGAAATTAAATATAAGTAAGTAAATATTATTAATATTAATTGAAAATAACGACAATCTGTAAGAACATTTTTGAATAACATCTTTTTCCTTTAGTTTTTGTATTCGCAGAGTGATCCTGTTAAAAGGGCAGGTTTTTTCTTAATGAGTTTTTCAAATCAAAGTCAGATTTTATGATTCTTATTTCTTCGGCACTTACATTTAAGGTTTTACGTTAAGTGTACTTACATTAGTCTTCGTATTTACGACCATGCTTCTCATAAAAAATTTATTTCATAACCTAAGAATTTAAAGATCATTCTAAAAGTTGACATTGACTTTTTACACTTTATAAAGGACATGCGGCGATAAATGCCAAATATTGTATTCTTCAAAAAGAAAAACGATAAAGGCTATAAAAAAAAAGATTTGACAATTTCACTTGAAATTACCGGTGACCGGTGTTTACACAATTCAGATATTTTAATGTGTTTTTTTACCAAAATAAGCATCATATAAATTATTTAAGGGTCCATACATGATAAATGTAATATTACCTACATTATAAAATAATATACAGCTGTATACAACCGTTGGCATTTTTTCTATGGCCGGGGCCGCATCTCCTTTTGATTCTTGAAGGTGATACATTAATTTTAACCTCTCGACCTTTAGAGGCGATAGTTGTGGCGAAGTATTTACCTATTAAAAATTTCAGGGTGGAATTTATATTTTGAAATGTGTACCTACTCATGGGAATATTAATAAATACAACAAATACAAGTAGAAGAGTACTGAAAGCGATCATATCTAAAAGTACATTGAGCGATATTTAGATTTAATCCGATAATATGTAATTAGAATATATCGATAAGAGTTCAATATTCTATTATTAATCTCTAATCAAACAACACAAATAAGGCAAAAGGTATCCATATCAATATTTAAACACTAATTATGGCTAATAATCGACTACAACTAAATATTAGTGCCAATCCCCGACCGCCAATTATGCCAGTAATCCGAATAATTTAGTACCACTTTTGTACAAATTTGCACAAATTGGATCCACCGCCGGACATTAGTTAATGTTGTCCGTTGTCGCTAGGGGTGTCAAATTACGTGATATTAGGAATACGGATATTAAGAGGATAGGCAGTCTGAAATGCAAATTTGGAGAATAGGTCACTTTTCTGACTGTATACATATTTGTCTGATCCGCCCCACCCATACACCCCGCCGACTAGAGTGCGAAAAAGGCAACTGCAGCTCGGACCGATTTTATGTACGAAAATATCTACGAAATCTGCATTTCGTATTCCCCTGTTCTTCTCCAAAACTAAACCGATTTTAATGATTCTTTCATGAATAATTCGAAAAAGTCTTTGGCTATGTCTGTATGATTTGTTTTTTTTGTTTAAATTCGTCAAATTTGTTTGGTGGATGTCTGAAAACGGGCGGTAAAATTGGTCATATCAACCAAGCTGCCAAATAAAAAGCTACTTATATGAACGTTGAAGGGGCAAGAGAAAGTATGAATATAGACGTGAATACAGAATGTGTAAATACTAACACAGCTTCGGTACAGAGGCGGTCACTCACACGGTCTTCCTACCACACCAACATCATCACGAAATGATTCACAAAAGTGCTAAGCTAATTTAATTTGTGTAACATAGCTTGTCAATATTTTCTAGTATTTACTAGTATTGGGAGTGGGTGCAAAAATGTTCTTGATACCGTCACGGCCAGTAGGTAAAATCTTTTTCGGATTCTGTTTTATGACTGGAATTGTACGGATATTGTCAGATAATAAAGGGCCATAACGTTCCTACACTTTTAGTCTAACTTTATTTATATGTATAGCGAAGTTATATTCCGAGTTAGGTTTTGAAAACAATCAGTCTCATTTTCAGCCATAACATAATTTCGGAGATATTATGGTCTAGAGTATTTATGTTTGTTTACGTACACATAATTTTGACAACGGTTATAGAATTCCATATAGCAACCCTATGTTTGATTTCGGTTTCAGTCTAATCTCTAATAGTTTCGGATACAATCCCTTAACATCTCTAGTATTTACAGCTGTGATTTGTCAGGGGTTTAAGGGAAAAAACCGACCCCTGGACTAATGCGAAGTAGATTGTTCGTCATTTCACGAAGGGTTTTTGGAAGCGGAATAATGTAACCTTTTTGTTTAACCCTTTATACCTTTTTTGGTGACATTAATAACGTAATTTATTTTATCCGAGCTGTTTGAAAATTAACTTAAAACTTAATATATCGTTTTGTAGTATACGCATCATGTGAAATCATTGATCGAATTCGGACGGAGATTTCAGATAAATATAGGGCTTAAACTTAATTTAAGTAGGTACCAGTTTTAATTGGTATTATATTTTTATAGTCTGTAACTCTACACGTTCAAAGTTGTGGGTAAAGCTAGCTAATACTGAGACTGTCGTCTTCTAATCGTCTTCGATAAGCTTGGTGCTAGGGGGTGAGGTAAAAATGCGTGGGGGGCAAGGAGCGTCCGTACTGTATTGTAGTACCATACGCTTTCTTATACTGTGGTCTTACACCCATATTCTTAGTTGTTTTCTTGACATTTCCTTACTCGAGTGGAGGACGTTTTTGACATAATTTGTATGACAAAAATGTCAAAAACGTCCTGGACTCGAGTGAGGAAGCCTCGAGAAAACAACTAAGAATACAGGTGTAAGACCATTAAACTATGGCCATGCTACGCAAGTAATTCTACTAACAAACTTTTCTCCCTTTTTTTGCCGGGGACAAGGTAGCATAAAATCCGCAACTTTGGATTTTATTTCACTACTTTACATTCTAATTTTGATTTGTTCAAAATAGTCTCGCGAGAAACCTAAATGCGATTATTTTCAAATTATTGTTTTGCAATTATAGGCTGTCTTGTTTAGTGATAAGGTATAAATTTGGTCATGGTCAATTGGCCATGTACTTGGCAGAGAGGAATGCAAACGCAAGCCCCGCTAGTCCCTAGTTATATGGTCCAAGACTATGGTAGCGTCGTACGTCGGCATCGTGTGGTTTGGTACTTAGTTCTGTAATACGAAAAACTTTATCTGACAATTTATTTTAAAAGTTGAAGTCTCAATTTCGATCTAATTATAATAACAAACGTTAAATTTCTGCTTAAAGTAAAATCCTTTTAAGTGATTCACTGAAGTGTTTGAGACTTATTAATAATACCTTCAGTGAAGTAGGTATCTGCACAGATCATTTTCAAGAACGATTGTAATCTTGGACAAATTTCCATTTAACTATAAGTTTTCTAAAAGGCTCTATAAATGTTTTCTAAAAGATTGGAGAATAGTAAAAATCGTTTTAGAAAATCTCTTTCTTGGAAAATAATGATGGAACAGTTTTAGAAAATTGCTTTTTAACTCGATGTTTAATTAAAACTTTGCTAAATCTATTTTTCTACTTCGCAAATATTTGCAAAATTAAGAGAACAGATTAAAATGAGATAAAAGCAAAAGCTAATAGTTTGATTTAATAATACACGGTGTAAGGAACAGCCCTCCGCAGATTAAAACGGTGAACGATACCATCAAACTGAACAAATATCAATATGGAGCCTACTTCAGAAAACGCGAAAAAAAATCAGCTGTCTCATACAAAACTGTTGTACCTACCCGACTCAAATACATTTGTTCGAAAGGTGTTCAGGTTGATGGTCTAGTTTCAGTCTGTGGTAGGCTGTCCCTTACAGCCTGTATAGTACATCAAATTATACACCGAAGACACTATAGATGAAATTTATATTACGTTACTACACGGGGTATAAGGGACAGCCCACCACAGACTGAAACGTTGAACTCAGACCAGACCAAACGCGAAAAAACATTCTCCATAGAGAAACTCCATAGTGAAAGATCACAGCAAAAGACTCGCAAGGCGTTGTACTGTTTCTTCGTACAGTTCAGCCACAGGCTGAAGTTAACAGAAGTTTATCCCGAGAGCGCAAATGCGCGCTGCATACAAACGTTGTCTGGTGATATCTCAATACGGTCCCATTCAAGTCAATTACATTTTTAGAAACCATCTAGAAACTAATCTCTATGTTCGTATGAAGTCAGATTTTCGTTAAAATATACAGTTTTAATGCTAGGTTTAATTTAAGATTTGTATGGAAATCTTTGAGGCACTGTAACTTTAAAACTATACATTTTAACGAAAATCTGACTTCATACGAACATAGAGATTTGTTTCTAGATTGTTTCTGAAAAATTTCATTGACTTTAATTGGATAGTATTGAAAATATCACCAGACTACGTTTGTATTGAGCGCGCCAACGGTAATTATACCCTTAATTGTCCGAATCTTGTATTTGTAAATTAATACCTCTGGCACAGTCAGATCAATAAGATTGAGTGAATAATAGAAACAGAGGATGCGTGTAAAATGAAACCGGCGCTCTCTCATTAAGGCCGGCTATTCAGCGGCGCGGGAGTGCCTTTTCACTCGATCTGTCAATTAGACGCCAGTCGTACGGCCCGACTGTTACATGCGATGCTTTTACACTATTGGGGTGTTACTATGGTTACGATTTATTCACTCGCTTTTCGTTTGAATGTCTGGTTGATATTTCATATTTTATTTGAACCGTTTATGGAATATACGGATGAAATGTGAATGGTTATGAATGTGAGAAATTACCTGCGTGGTCTAATGGTTAAGAGCATTGGACTCGGCTCATGACACGGAGATCGTGGGTTCGATTCCCTAATTGTAGTATAAATACTAACCGTGGGATAATTTTATACAAACTAAAATGTTTTCCTTACTCATGTCTTACAGTTATTTAGCGACTTTCAAGTGAGTTCAAGCTCGTTCGTGAGAGTCGATGGTAGCCATGTCTAGCTATTATTCTATGTGTTGTATCCATTTGCTATCCTCCACTTCATCCGTCATATATTAGCCCGATTTAGTAGCTGCCAATAGGATATTCACTACTCTATTATTGATATTTAATTAGGTGTCCATGTAAAAAATATGTTTTTCGGTTATTTCACGTAACATAATTTATTTATTTTATCTGAGTCGGCGATAAAAGATCATGGACGTGAAGGAAAACATCTTAATCAGACATAAATAGTAATGAATTATTCTAAGTTGTAATCCATTTATTGATTGTTAAATAACATTAAATTTATTTATTGATAAAATTATACTTTTTACTATATCATCATTATCTCAGTCGATAGACGTCCGGTCCTGCACTGCCTTATCCAACAGGTATACCTAAGTAAATTATGCCCAAGACTACTACTCAGAATCAACCAACTTGTTTAAACAAGTTTAAACAGAATATCCACATTTCTCTATCAGTGTCCAAACGCATGACATATAGCGAGAACTTCGTCATACTAATTCTTCTTCTTGGTCGTAACCTCATGGCTGAGGGACGTGACCATGGTGGGCCGCTTGTGCCACCACAGCTCTCCAGGCCGCTCGATCTAATTATGAATTCACATACTCCTAATCCTAAATTCAGTAGAATCAGAGTAAGAATTGCTGTAATATCAACGTTTAAAATGATAATTAATTTTTAACGTGCCTAAAGCTATAAATATAATTACAAACACAATTTAATTTGTAAATGAATAAATAAGCTTCTGTCTGCTCAGAAAAGGTTTATGGTCGTGAATTTATGTTTGTGTTTTAGATCAAATATGGCATTCATATTGCATTACGCTTAGAAAACTGAAGGCTACCTCAGACATATTAAAATTTGACATAAAGTCAATAAAAGCAAACAACGAAACGTTCTGTGGATCTGAGTGGTTTATTTTCTTTGACGAAGCCTGTTGTGGATGTGTTTGATGTATTAGTTTTGACGAAGCCTGTTGTGGATGCAAGTAATGTATTGCCTTTGACGAAGCCTGTCGTGGATACGCACTTTGTCTTTTTTAATTGTCATTATTTTTACATATAAATATATAATAAAAGCAATTTGCAAAGAATGGGAAGTCTGATATTTTTCTTTTTTGATGATTTTCTTACTCCTCCTGTCTTCTTTGATTAAATTCATTGCGGGTTCCAAGACAGATTCGAGTCATCCACCGGGCTCGCTGGACTTCATTGTCTAGTATTGTGAATGGTCGCCGCTGTTGATCCTGGTTTACAAGAAAAACAGCGGTGGGTGGGAATGTGTGGTGGAACTATGCCCAAAAAAACCGAAATAAAACAATGAACCGAAAAGAAATAAAATAACGTCGAAACATTTACTCCTAACAGAAGATAGGCAGGTTCATAAAATTTTCAGCGTCTTCAATAGCCTGTTACCGACAGTGATTTAGAGATTTTTCCGAGAAATCTGCCGATTTACTCGGAGACAATGAAAAAATAAAACGGTCCCATTAATCTAAATCCATTCCAAGTAATAAAAACCTTTTTATTGAACAAAAAAAAACGTTTTGTTTCACCTAGATTAGAATTTAATACAGTCTGACTCTAAATTATTACTAAAATAGTATTTTATATTCAAATCTACAATCAAATTCGCCAAAAAGTAACTAGCTGGAATATTTAATTTCACAATTGACAAAATTAATGCAACGTAAAAATAAAAACTGGTACTTTTATTCGACTTCAAAAAAGTTAAAAAGAATTCCAAAACATAATAATAAATAGGAGTGTCGCATATTCACACTATTTTTGATTCTCAACGGCTTCTTGTAATATTTTTTTTAAGTCAGTTGGCTCATTTTCAGCATATTGAAGGATGGATTGACGTGTCAAGTGGTGGAAGTTGATTTGAAATTTTTATACGTAGGTAACTAGTTTTTAAGGAACATAGAAGCGTATAATATATGGATCATCCGCACTTTTGCATAGGTCAAAAAAATTTCTCGGTTTTTGACTCATGTTCCTTAGGGAAAGTTGTTTAGTTTCATTGTCTGAATAAACCAAAAAAAATTGTAAGTAATTAAAAACTATGGGTATTTATGAACCTATGCTTGAGAAACATACTATTATGCCTATGCGGGCAAAGTTGCGCAGTGCTAAATAAAATTCCAGTGCTTCTATTACAGGCAAGCAATAGATCCAAGAGAGGGCGCGAGTTTATTTTCAATTCAGACAACAATACGCTGTTTTTCTCGCAAACTACCCACTTAAATATAATGCGGGTGATACCACGCTAGCGATACCGTGTTTTTGTCGTTTGGTTTAGGTGTTAAGATGCGAGCGGGAGCGGGAGATAAAGGCTATGAAAAACGTTTTTGCTTTTGCGATATTATAATAGTTCATGCTGTCACGAAACAAGAAGTAATAATTTAACATGTATGCTATTAGCAGTGATAATAAATTATTTTGTGTTTCGTTCACTGCCAATGAACGTGTTGAAAATATTCGAATTTGTTAGTGTGCATTTAATCACAATAAACAGTGCTTCGGACTAAGATTTAATTATAATAAAATCCAAGAAATATACAAATACCTACTTATATTCCTTAGCATTAAAAGAAAGAAGTCATCACAATCATCAGCTCACTCTGGTGACTGGTCTAGAGTACACTGCTGGAGGATAGATTACTCCATTAGGTACGATTTACGCCACTACTGTGCAAAGTCCTGTAAAATAGGTAAGTTAGATAGGACTAGATGGGAGAAACATCCTCTATGAATTTCTCTCCAGCGATTTTACGCAGACCGAAATGAACATAACGTCAGAAGCCAATTACCACAATAAATATAATAAAAATATTTGTCCTACTTTCATGCTACTCCTACTCAGTCCCGCTACCCGCTCCGCTCATACCTTGTACCAAAAAGCTACAAGTCCCTCAAGGAAGTATTTTATTTAGAAATATTGTTTCGGAACACATGTGAGACACCGATAGACATTTACCTCGTACATGGATAGCACAGGTATTGAGTTAAGGGGGAAAAAGAGCAATTTAAATTCCCCATTCTACTTAAAGGAACGTTTCGGGCGACGGAAAACTCTTATCATTGTTTGATGGTGAAAAATGAAGGCGTGAAAGTAGATTGTGTTATTGTCATGTAAAATTTTTGGGGTCGTTGTTGAAGAGCGCTGGTAACACCGTACTCTAGGGGACGATGCGAGAAATACTTTTAACACCTAAAAAGTATAGAGCTTACTCGTTTTGGAGTAACACTGAGATAAAAAACACCGAAATGGTAGTTAAGAGAAAATATTAGTCTAGGCGCCCGAGCGCGTTGCATACAAACGAAATGTCGTCCTTTTTTCAATATTAACCAATTAAGAAAAAAACATATTGGTAACACAATCTAGAAATCTAAAAGGTCTAACAAAATTAGCTGAACCTATTTTAAGGGGGAAACTGAACTACTTTCACTATAGGACGAATATCGAAATCGCGAGAAGAAAATCTGCTGTCCCATACATTTGGGTCGAGTAGGTTTGTATGGCAGATTTTTTTGGGTGATTTCTATGTTGGTCCCATGGAGAAAGTTGTTCGGTTTGATGATCTGATCATCCCCTTAAAATAGTTTCACCTAATTTTGTTAGACCTTGTATATCTGTGTCGGTATACCTTGTCACATTTCTCATTTTATCAGTTTCAATGCTAGGATTAATTTAAGATTTGTATGGAAATCTTTGCCACGGTAACTTTGGAACCAAATATTTAATCGGATATCTGACAAATATTGGTTTCTAGATTGTTTTGGTATTTTTTTATCTTTAATTACTAAATGACCCAACTAGGACGTAACTTCGATTTGTATGGAAAGCTTTATCAGGAATTAATTCAAAATGCGTTAAATTTTACGCGTCATTCCAAAGGAGAATTTGGAAGAAAACTGTCTACAATCTAAAAGCTACGATTTTTACGTGCTGAATACTCAAGATACCTATAGAACAATAAGTTAAAACACTTTATAAGCAGTGTGGTTATAAGCAGTGTCGAAATGAGAAAATACGTACTTAACTGTGTATTTTCTGTAACTATTGAGTGAGCTTTGTATTTGCGAGTGTGGGCGCGTAAAGTCTTAATGCCATCATTGAAATGTGGTGAGTGGAGGCAGGGCGGCACGTGTCAAAACATGTTACTAACACAGACCTAAAGCTCTTGATAATTTAACTGTAATGAGTGTATTTACTGTACCTCAAAAATATCAAACACACGAACAAATGAAGGAAAACATCTCGAGGAAAACTGCATACTTCAATTTAGAGGCATGTATTGGACCCACTGTCCATTACAAGTAGCGACGGGCTCACTCCCCGTCACACTGGACAGAGTGTCGTTACTACTAGTGAAACGTGGATTTTATCAGTTTACAGAATACCCTCGGGGAATATAGTCGTAAACATAAGCTTAAGCTCAAAAATATCAAGTCAAAACCACACAATCCCAATCCTTTACATACAACATAAAAAAGACGCCCGTCTTAAACGGCGAACATCATTAAAAACGACATTCAATATCTGCCTCATTTTCGTCTCATTACTGCCAGAACTTGCATGTTGACAACAATTTATACCGAAGGCGGAGTCTACACAGGATCTTATGTTCCGTTCTAGAGTCTCAAATACTAAGGGTGTGTGCGATTTAATGATGTAAGAAATATGAGAACGCCGGGGATGCCGACAATGCACTGTAAGGGTGCATGTGCACCGGTGACTCTGGAATAGATCAGCATTTTTCAGTCAGGTGTAATAGTAAGTTATAGCTTGTAGGATTCTAATGTAGGGCAAAGGCCTCATCCGAATGAGATGGATGGCCATGGGTATACATGGTCATATGCTGACACTTTTTAAGGGGATGATCAGACCATCAAACTGAAAAAATAATTATTTATCACTATAATTACTCTTTCCCAAAATTTTAATTCTTTGCCTGATAAATCGTAAAGAATTCATGCGCTTCTGGCTTGCCGCATGCGGGTCCATTGTATCATGTGTACCTACTGGCTTGCCCTTTGAAAAACGTTCTCTATGGGACCAACATCGAAATCGCGAAAAAACAAAATCAGCGAACCTTTTGCTCAAGTAGGTTTGCAGTTTTTTATAGAAGAGCAGATTTTCGCGATTTCAATGTTGATGCCTTAGACAAAGTTTCTCAGTTTGACGGTCTGATCATCCCCTTAAAAAAGTGTCAGCATATTAAAAAGGACCCTATATAATCCACCAAACAGGCACAGTGTGATTTTAGGAATCTATCTCTTTAATGCTATAATAAAAGAACTATGTTACTCTAATAAAATAATACAGAAAAACCTTGGGACGTGAAAAGGAATGTAATAGAACACAAACAAATATTTTAAAGTAATATTCTGCTTGTTCGAGCATCAAGGGAAAATTACAAAACAGATTTCAATGCAATTTTCACTATTCAATAACTTATGATCCAATATAAAATCTGGAACAATTTTTCCAATTTACACAACGTACGCGTAATCATTCCACGCGGACTCAGTCACGGGCAAAGGTATTATTATTTTTATGCTAGTTATAAAAATTTTGTATATTTAATTCGTTCATTGATGATCGTGTGCACCTTTCCTATAAAGTCTGTTTTACATAGAGCTCTCAACTATGCCTCTACGTGCTCCAGTTCCCTCTAAAATGATACTTACCTTACTTTAGATGAAATACTGCGGAATTTATAGTGATTCTAATCTAATGTGATAGCCTTACATAAAACAGAGGAATATCCTTAGATAAAAGCAAAATTACTTAATCACGCGTGGTGCACTAACGCCCAAACACCCTCCTAGAGGGTAGGCCTGTGCCATGCAGTGGGACGTATATAGGCTGATAATGAAAAGTAAAATTAATGTAATTCAGGTTGTAATCGAATTTACGCAAAAACCTGATCAAATAGTTTCTCCAGAACAGATATAATAAATCCAGAAAAAAGTTTGGAAATGCCATACTAAATGCATCAGCTGATGAAACATTTGTATGAAAAGTTGAAATTTATTTTTGCGAATTTCCATTACGTTCCTATTATGGAAACGTTGTTCAGTATCATGAATACCTACAATCTGCCATTAAAGTAATGCAACTGTCACGGTAGACAGTATTAAGGCCAGGTTATCCAAGTGTAAGCGTCTCTTTCTTGCAAGCATAAGTTTGCAATTAGCCATCCCGCTCGAAATGAAAGCAGGATCGCAAAACAATTTGTTTTTCATCAATATCTTTTCCCATGGGTTTCTTCTAAGCTCAAAATTCTACGGAGTTCACTAGAAATATTTAATGTATTTAGATAAGTACAAGAATAAAAAGTTAAATATCAGCAGTTTAATCATAGTATTGAAGAAACATAACAAAAAAGGGTAACTTTGGGATTTTTTTGTATCTATTAAACTTAATCTAATCGTGCAATTGAGAACGGTCGCCTATCAGCCAGATCCTTAAATAAGACATAATTGGTTTTCAGACTTTAAAACACAGTTTTCGTACGTGTTCAAAAAACGGCCTCGACCGGATAACAGCGTCTTAACACCCTGTATTGACCCCATGATGAAAATCTCCGTTCATATTATGCATCTTCACGATTATTTCCATGAGATCACGATCGATTTTTCGTTACGATTATAATATAAATAGTCCCGAAAATTTCCGATCGTCACGGACTCCGATCGAGTCTGTATCAGAAATCAGATTGTCACGTCTCCCCTCCTCATCGGTGTTACGTTTCACAAGGGTCCGAGATCCACAAATTATTCCCTACGGGCACTGGAACATAATTACTGTAATTCGTTCTCACAGTTTACTGCCTTGGGGTGAGATTTTGTGTTTGGCTTAGGTTCCTTCTATATGTAATTACATACATTATTTATAATGTGTAATATAGTTAGGTTTGTTCTTTGACTGGTTTATGGAGGTTATGATTGGTTCTGATTTGATGAGTCGTTAGGTATGTGACATTAACAAAGTGTTGGTCTGGAGGTAAAACTCGTAGAACGCCCTTGGCAGTTAATGATGTTTTATTTAAAAAAAATGGTAATAATATCCATCGTAAATACCAACTTTTCTTTTCGTAAACAAATTTAGAATTATTGATGTAGATAGTGAAAGAAAATAATTTTGGACAAAATGTGTGTAAATCCAACCATACTATACACTTTTTAATATTTGAAAATAATATTTGTAATGTACCTACTACATGGATTTAAATTCGAAAAGTGAATTTTGCATTATCATCGTTTTTTCTAATAATAGCCGCAGTATTAATTAAAGTCACAAGCATAGCAGTAGCAATAATAGTCGCATTTAGTAATAAAACATTTAAAAAAAAAACTCCTGTCTCTCAGACCGACCGCAACGCCTGTTTTCAAGTACCTAGCATAATTTCAGTACTGGTGCCGTTACTATGTTCACGTCTTTAAGAACATAATAATAGAGTCCATAACTGTTAAACTACCATTACAAACACTAAAATCCTTCATGTCAGTGGAGATGTAAAAACATAAGAGAGCTTGTAAAATTTTGACGAGCCAAGCACTCTGCAGTCGGCGCGGCGCGGAGCGAAAGGTCGTAATTTCAAGTAAACCCGTAAATCAGGGTAAATATACGACACGCCTGTATTTTAACGGCCACTTGTCGGAGTGTCAGTTCACGTATGTACCTACATGTTGTTTTTCTCGATCCTGTAAACGACGCTATTATTAAATTTGTATGTAAAAAAATATTTTTTTAATGTTTTTAGGTGTCCCTATTACCATTCTTCGTGACAGGAGGCCTTTGCCCTGCTGTTGGATCCTACAGGCTATAACTTACTTATGTTTGATTAAGCACGTCCTACACCTTGCGATTCCATTTTTATCCGATAACATTAAGTACTTTGTCATCTTTCGTGAAATTTTGAGTAATTGAATTTCCCAAAACATTATTTTGTTGATAAGGCTTACGAGTAGTAAATACTGTAAAGGTAATATCACCAAATGATAAGTAAGAAATTCCGAAGTTCAAGTATAATAATATCACTCATTTATAATTTATTAGTCATTTTTAAAAGACATTTTTCAATTAAAACGAAAAGATCATGACCTAAATTATATGACAAATTAGGCTAAACTTGCGTCTGGCCAAATTGACATGACACCTAAAGTTAACCTGGTATTGGGCATTGCCTTTTGTTTCAGTAATTTATTGCTCTGAATGCGCATAACATCCTTTCGTAAATTTACCATAGAATAAATACTGTTACTAGTTTAACCTTTCGGCTCCCAGCGACCGGGTACGGTCAGATGAACAGATTCCTATTGTTCTTCTTAATTGCGGGATCTGAGAATAGTAGTGAGACAAAAAGGTTTTGAAATGATTTTCACTCTAAGTACCCAAACAAGTAACTATTGTGATAGTGTTAAAAAGGCAACAAAACCTCACTTAAACTTCACCCTGCACCTTTTATCTCAGACCGTATCTTGATTACGTTTACCACCAGCCGTAAAACTAATTAGGTACTAACTTGTACATTTATTACGAAGGCAGTTCAAGGATTTGTTATGTTAATGCCTACTGGTGTTATGAGCTTCGTAAACAATTTGTTGTTCAAATAAAATTGTAACGTTCGTACTTTGTAATTAGGTGTAAATTTGTTAAATCAAATGTGCGTACTTATCGTCGTTTATCGATATTGTATGCGACATCCACCTGGAACAAAAGAAAAATATGATATTAATTTATGTTCAATCATGCACTTTTTTTTTCCTCATAACTTACAGGGACTTATGGAGCCATATCACACTAGCGATTTTTGAATGTAGGCGTTGATGTAACGATATCATAACGATATCGTTACAATATCATTGCGATTCCGCAGCAACATCGCCAGGGTATCGACATTGCCACGATATTTCTGAGTTCAGTAAAAATCGCAGCGATTCTGTTGTGGCATATCGTTGCAGTGTAGATTCAAATTCAAAACAATTGGAAAAATATGTATGTTTTTATAACGTGCAAGCGAATTTTATCCTTGGTGTGATAGACCACTTTGTTTGCTGACGGGACTGTGTCATGACGTGTAGAATTTCGAACCTGGCCCCTCACGATTGAAAGAACACGCCTCTCCGCAACGCGCTACCATAACAGTTTCAAATTTCAAAAGCTTCAAACCCGACTCGGGTACAAAGTAAGTACCAAACTTGACTACCATTCAAATCGAGTTTAATTTGCATCCCGACTGAAATATTACATGGCTTATTGCTAACTGGAACTAGTAATAACAACTATCATCAACTGCTGAAACTATCGTTTGGCAATAATTTGTAATGACTAGGTACAGTTGAACAAAATAGTTACATTCCATCCAGGTACGGTCCACGACAGAGCTGATGAAGCTCAGTTGAACGTAGACTCATCTATCCTGCCCGTCCTAACCTACGGTGCACTACGCGGCATACAATTTGACCAATGAGGAGGGGGTGAGGGGTGTGCGGTGTAGGGCTTTGGCCTACAAATTTTGTTCTGCGCAGTCAAGGTTTTTGTCAAGTTCTTTGCCTACTATTATACCTACATTCCCGACACACAAACTGAAAAGATGATGTAGGTAGGACATTTGCGTTGATGTTTGAGAGAAATAAGTCCATAAACTTATTAGAATCACAATCGTGTTTAGATTTCGAATGCTTCCTAAGGACAAACCAGATTTTTTTTTCTCTTTCATTGTAATCTCTATAAATGTTCACTAGTTCTCTGTTATGTTCTGATACCGAACTTTAAGTTTTATCGTGAAGAAAAGCGTTCTATTGTCCTTTGATAACATTATGACAGTAAAGCCTGACCAGAAATATAAAAAACCTGGTTTGGGGGCGCTGCAATCGACTATAACCTTTAATGACAGTGTTCCAAGTACAAAAATTAGTTCCAATGATTTTCCGCAACATGGCGAGGTTTTTTATATTTCTGGTCGGGCTTTAATACCGCCATCTTTCTTTTCTATTATCACGAATAGGGCTGCGATTGAAAGAAAATATTTCGATTAAGTCTCAAACCAGTGCTCTATGGTTAATATAGCCACGGAAGACAAACTGAGAACGACAGACTTTCGCAAAATGCAAAATAGCGGTAAATAACTAAAGCAACCAATAGTATCGCTAATATTCGGGTCTTTATATTCCCGGGGGGAGGTGAGTGTCGTTTCTTTAATAAAGCAATTAGTTAGTATTCTTTGCCTACAGAGTTCAGACGTTCTTACAGAGGTATCGGACCAATAGAGCGACTCAAAGTTAAAGCTCGGTGTTTGCCAGAGAGCGTTCTTGGTTTTGAAAGGACCGATCCGGTCAGAAACACTATTATACTGGACGATTTTATAATCACTTTACACATTTTCAGGAATGTTGCAGACCATCGAATTGAACAACTTTTACCATGGGAGCAAATCTGATATTGTAAATTTAAAAAAAAACATACGGGTCGAATTGAGAACCTCCTCCTTTTGTTGAAGTCGGTTAAAAAGTCGAAGTACACTGTAATGTGTACTGTGCGTACTTGACTCAAATGTGTGAAAAAGCTGTATTTTTTGCGATTTTAGTATTGCTCTCATAATAAAAGTTGTTTAGTCTGATAGTTTGAACAACCCCTGAAAATTTAGAAAGTGATTAAAAATCGCCTGGTATACGTCATTGCATTTTCAGTTCCTGCGTTAATTTGTCAACACATGCACTGGCAGTTTGTTTCCAGTGTCACAGAATCCTAGTTTGCGGTTAGACTAATGTTAACTAAGTACCCATGAGTGTAATGAAAACGACTTCCATAAATTTTGTAGGAAACACGGAAAATGAACTCTAAGCCCATACATTAGGTAAAGCAGAGGACATCCCAAGCAATAATTCACAATAATCAGTGGAAACCATAAACAACAAGTACTACCTACGAGACATCCTCTTGTTTTACCGCCATTAAGTCAGCACGGTGCGGATTAATGAATAATTGATGATAAGTCTTGTTGCTACCAAATACGGTATAATTTTCATTTGATCGTTCACCAGCCGTTTGATGGAAATGCGATGACTGTTCTGTTGTAAACATAATGCGTTGTTATAGCGGCTGGAGATCCAATGCGTAAATTAGTTCTTAGGAGTACTGGCATAAGAATAACTGATACGCAATTTAGAAGAGAAACTCGCGCGCCAGACGAGTTCAAGGTGAACATATACATACACACATCATAAACTCACGACCATAATCCCTTTCGGGGTGGTCGGAAACATTGCTACGACTACCAACGCAGGTGTAGACAGTCATGTCTACCGATAAGCTTATGATAATGATGATGATGATGTCTTCCTCTCCGACACAGCTACGGTGACTGCGGCTGGTATGATGGGCTACGCTGATGTGCCCGGATGTGGCTAATGTAGCCAATCTTTCCGGTGAAAGTACGTTCGCATGTGGTGCATTTGAGCGTGCCATTCTCATAATGAACACTCACAATGACTCAAGTTCTTTATCAAGAAGCAGTCCGATGCGCAAATCATAGTAAAGTGCAGAAGTGGGCACGGGACCATAGTGCATTCTTTCGTCTTCCCTCTTCTCAATCTGATGGAATGGGTACCGCTACGACCAGAGATGTTCCGATACACTGTCTGGACGACAGCCGCTACAGACCTCTGCTGTCGCCTTTGGCCTTCCACCTTGCCTTGGCTATCCACCGACTCCATCAAAGACCGTCGCTTATCAGACGTGGTTTGCCTTTGTCGCCGGAAACTCTTTATGCTCTCCGCGGGAGATGTCCGCGTCTAGACCTGTCCGCCGAAGCGTCCTGGTCCCCCCTAGGTTTGGCCCACGATATGACGTGGTTTACCGTGGTGTGGCCGCTGCGTGACAACATCTGCTTGGAGCCACTAGTGAAAGGTCGTCTGTGGACCAGTGTCGTCCTCACACCCTCTCTTAAGATATGCCTATAGGCTGGTGTTGGTATAACTAACGGCGCGTGAAGATTTACTTCCATAGTGTGTTAGTTATACTTATGATTATGTCCCACTGCGCTTTAGCGCCTGCGGAACTTCGTTTACGAAGTTGCCGCTTTCCACCTCCGTCGAGAAGAAAAATAGTATACTAACCTCGGGCAGTAAGTAAGAAAGCCTCAGATCACATGTTTGTTATCACATGAGATCTGAGACCTATCTTACTTTCCTGCCCTAGATGTGTAATCTACTATAGCTCAATCTACAGTTGTCGTTAATAGTTTGGAATACAATGAGTTACGCCCGCAATAAGGCCCTTTTTGGTTTGAACAGCCACTTATTTCAATTTATAACAAACGCGATGAGGTTTGACCTCGAGCTACTCCCATAATGTACCATTTTATTCCAGACTAGATACGCGTTTATTCTAAGCCAAGGATAATAATTATGTTGTTTTATAAAGCCAGTGTACAAAATAACGAAGATCGCTAACACCAACAAAGCAATAGCTTGAGCAGGTACCTAATTTATCTCGAGATAAAATTTACTTTAAGAGCGTGAAGAAAGTAACTTTGTCTAAAGCCCTACTATAATAATAAATACAAATTAATAAGTAAACATTTGCTAACGAAAGCTACGTTGATTCATTAGACGGCATAATACATAATCTAACGTCATTATGGACGCCTTTCGGGGGAGGTCAAAAGCTTTGTTATAACTTCGAACATAGACTTAAACTCTTGCGATAGACTTGCCCTTTAATAGGAGCAACATGTTCCACTTAAATGAGGTGTCCGCACCTTATTGATGTTCCCGAGTTCACTTCGTCACTATGGCAATGACAGACCGCAATGTGCCATTTTGTGTTGTTTTGTGTGACATGTTGTTTGTTTGAACGAGCTTGTCTATCGCTAGATTAATATGTCTATGACTTCGAACTATATTTTTTAGGCGCGCAGTTGTATTTGTCTCTCTTTAATCACAGGAGAAGACAGTCTATGGGAGAGATTGGGAGAGCGCGTCACGCTAAGGTCAAGGACCTAGTTATTCTAAAGCATAGATTTCGTATGAATTTTACTTGTGTAGTTATTATCTATTGTCTTGCGATAAACCTTTAATAGTAAAAGGAGATGGAACTATATATATTTCTTTATTGCGGCTGTCCACTTTTTTTGACGTGCTAGTGTGTGTAAAGTTGTGTATTGTGGTCACTTTTGGTCCCTTTTGTCTTACCACTTTACACACACTAATACGTCAAAAAATGTAAATAAAAGTGGACAGCCTTGCAATAGTGTGACCTCTATGCTTTAGTTTTGAATAGAGAGATCCTTCCTCTTAGGCGACACGTGATCATTTAATGCGCTTCTAAATGCTTTGTCTCTATGGGGCCAGGAGCGCACAAAATGATCACGTGACGCACTCACCCAATGTCGCCAATAGATTGAACACTAGCGCGATTGTTCGACGCTTTCTTTGTGGGGTATTTACTCATATGCTTTAGACGTTTCTGCCTATAAAATACCACATAAAAAGTTAACTTAAGTCACCTCGTATGATTTAAAACAATATTCTAGTTTCAAAATAGCGCTACAAACTTCCATTAAAAACTAAAATGTAATACAATAGCTAACCACTCAACCTATCAGCGTAGCATTGCATCAAGACCTCAGGGACGTATCGATTCCCGATCGTACTGAAATAACAATATAATTCAAGTGGCTATCCCGGCTGCCCACCTGTTCTTACCATCCTTCGGGAATAGGTAAAATAGTGGACGGGAATAGCAAAGAAAAAGGAATAGTGGCCAACCTACGCTAGCATAAATCACTATCAGAAAGATTTGTGGATAGCTATAACCGTCAAGTCGATAAATTTAAATTCATTACTTAAATGGGGTACGATGTTTTATAGGTTACAACGTGGTAGTTTTCGTGGTACGCCCTTAAATTTCAACTTTTACGAGTTTGGTGAAAAATTTACGAATGTGGTTCCGTTCGATTCTTTTGTTGGCTGTGCTATTTGGAGTGGATTTAATTCGGAGATTAACTGCTTTTGGTAAAGTGGAAAACGGGATTTCGATTAATGGTGCAGTAAATATAATGTTAACAATAAAACAGATACAATCATATTTTGAACTTTTATCTTTAATAAAACGTAGGTACCTATATAGGCTGTTGATATTGAAGACGTTTTGAACAAAGCTATAATGTTAAACATTGTGACGAGTTTTTCTTACTTAATTAAAGTTACCACTAATTACGGTAAGGCCAATTTGTTTGAGAAGAAACACGCAAGTCACTTAAAAGTGAGTTAGTTATAGCGTGTATATACGATCCCACTGCAGGGCAAAAGCCATACTCTTTAAATAATTAAATGGACTCTTAACTGTGCGTTAGCATTGAATTTTCACTAGTCTCAAGGATTGTTTTGAGTAAAAACACAGCTGAGAAAGATGGCGGAGGCGCACCACGAGAAAGAAAAGAGCTCGCGGCAAAACCTGCAACGTGACCGGTGGGGTTGCCAGACCGGGCCATACCACAGATTATCACAGTGCGGGATTCGGCTTGAAATTCTATGACAGTAAGCAGTTGACCACTAATTCATTTAAAGCGTACAAACAAAGAAAAACCGCTTTATAACATAAACAGTGACAAGAAATAATTTACATTTGAAACACCCTCCTATTATCCACGTCTTCGAAGAAATCCTATTTTTAACCGACTACGGCAGCGTAGCAAAAACGAGGGTTATGATTTTGACCGGAACGTATTTTTCTCCTCTCCGGACGGAAAGCGTCAATTTTCGTCCCACTGCGCTAAACGAAGTTGCCGCTTTCAACTTCCGTCGAGTATACTAACCTCAGGCGGGAAATAAGAAAGCCTCAGATCACATATTTTCTGAGACCTTTCTTACTTTCCTGCCCTCGGTTTGTAATCTACTATAAAATGTGATAAAATTCTAAAGTTTTCTTATTACTAGAACACTACGTTTTCAGAGTTGGTAAAATGTTATAACTACCAGATACTCAAACCAACGACTCAATGTATGCAAAATTAGACATTCATAGCCGTATGAAGATATGATAATGGTTATGATTCTTTTGGCAAACTTTCAAATCGTTTAAACCGGTTAGTTTGTTTATGTAGACATGCAATTAACTAAATTGGTTTGATTTTATCTTTTTGTCATTTCCAGCTAGCAAGTTATTTGTTTTATAGTATTTTCTATGTAATTTTTTTACACTCTCGACCCCAAATAATGGTCGTGATCATCCAGGTCGTCCTAGAAAGAGGTAGGTATGATGCTTTCGATGAGAATTGACGAGAGCTTGCCCAGAACATGGATGGTTGGAGGATTAAAAGGGAGGCCTTTGCCCAGCAGTGGAATGATATATAGGTTAAAAACAAATTGTTTACACGTGTGAAAAGTAGTAAACCCACTAAAATTAAAATGAGACACTCCCAAAATCCCTTCTGTTTGGTCAATCCTATTGAAACATGAAAATGTTGAATATGGTATCTGACCGCACCGCTTCGAGAATACAGCATTTACTCACCACTGTATTCCCCGCTAGGTATGCTAAGAATTTTTTTTAGGGTTCCGTACCTCAAGAGAAAAAAACGGAACCCTTATAGGAGGACTTTTTGATTAACAACATGAATAATTTCCAACAAAGAAACGTGGAGGAAAAATGTCTGTACTCAACTCAGTAACACATCATGTTCCTGCTTATGTTTTATTTTATAACAAAAATGTAAAACGTATGTGAGTTATGTTAAGGTAATAAAAGACGGTATTTTGGACCGTGAATTATTTACCTAAGTGTAGAGTTTGTCTTTAAGAAACATTGACTTTTTGACTTGTAACTAAATACAAGGACTAACTCAAATATTATATACTTCAAATAACAAAAGTGCGTAAAGTTATACGATTATAAATATTTGTTGACTGTCTGGTTTGAGTCATTGTAGTTTTTGAAAAAAAAAAAAATACAGCCTTGCGCCACCATACAATTAAAGCTTCATTGTAGGCCGGGGAGCAGGCAACCGACACGCGACCATCCAATAACAAACCTACAATGCGACTCCTTAACAAATGACTTTAATGTTTTCCTATGCACGATAAAAATAGAATAAGAATTTAGTAGAATACAGAATAATGCTGGAACTGTAATTAGCAACCAGGATTTCGTTCTTGTTATTAAATATCTAAAACTAAATAACTTTAATCAGCATCTTACCTACTTCTTGAAAATGTTTTCCGTTCTGTATTATATTTCTGATGGTTTTCCAATAAAATAAAAATAAATAAATTAATTAAACCAACTTTTTACCGGACTGCACCAGAGAGAGGGTAATATTTTTGTTAACAACTATAGTTACTGGCAATACCTTAAAAAAGTTAATAACAATTTCAACCGGAATCTTCGAAACCTATTCCAAAGGGCATCGAAAATTCTTTCATCATTTCATCCTACTCACAGATTTTATTAAGGCCCTTACTAAAAAGATAAAACTAAATTCAGCAGTGCGAAAGGTCGCTATAATCAGCTCATTTTTTCCGAAGTCAGAGTCATTGGAGGAGACCTCTGCACCGATTTCACTGAACTCAAAAACCAAGCTTCACTTTTGAGTCGTAACTTTTTTTACGATTCCCCGTCTTTACGCCTTACTTAAACTCTTAGTAGAGTAGTAAAATAACTTTTATACGAGAGAACGAACTTGTGACATAATTTCGGGAAACTTGGCAAAGTTTCGAAAGCCGGGGGGAAGTCGGGGTAAAACCGGGCCTTTTATGAACACGGAGAAGAGTGGGGAGAATCAATAGATCATAATAAATTTTGTGAAGGGCGGCCTTATTTGCTACGGGTCTATTTATCCACCTGAGAAAGTATTATAAATAATGGAGAAAGTTTTTTTTACGTGAAAACAAGTTTTAATAAGTCCTAACGATGTTTTATTACGGATGTTTACGTGGAGTGGTACGGTATTTGAGATGTTTGTGAGAGCTCTTTTATTTTATAAAGTGTTTGGGTGTTTTATGAAGTGAATTGGGTTGATTTTCAGTTTTAGTCCGGAAATTTCACGACAAGAAATGTTTATGACGTTTTTCTCTACAAGGTGTTACAAAAATACAAATAAACATGTAAGGGGGTGGTGTAGACCATCAAAGTGAACAACTTTCACTATGGGACCAATATCGAAATCGCGAAAAAAAAGATGTTCCATACTCTACTAATCGACTAGAGCTAAAATATGTATGGGGGATATCAGATATTTTTTTTCGCGATTTCTATGTTGGTCCCATAGAGAAAGTTGTTCAGTTTGACGGTCTAAACAACTCCCTTAAGAGTTTTAAATATTTATTTGTACTTATGTAACACCCTGATAGGTTTTTCTTAATATTGGTGACGGTTTTTTAAGATAATGATCAGACCATCAAACTGAACAACTTCCTCGATGGAAACAATATCTAAAGAGCGGAAAAAGTCTGCTATACTGCAAACCTACCTTCTAGTCTCAACCGAAATTTATGCGGCAGCAGTTAGTTATTTCTGGATATGAAAAGTTGTTCAGTTTGATAGTCTGAACCACCCCTAAAAATATCCACTCATTTCAATTACGCCCTGTAGTAGTATTTTATGTGACAGCGGTTTGTATTAGTACACTTAACTAGCAAATTTTTTAATATCGGTATATTTTAGTTAAATCTAGCAGAATTCGATGTATAGAAAATCAGCTTTATATACATTTGAGTCATTGCAGTGTAGTATGGAACAGCAGATTTTTTATGAGATTGCATGTTTGCTTTCATAGTAAAAGTTTGATGGTCTGAACAGGGGGGTTCAGTTCGTCGACTCACTATATTCCTGTGTGTGTCCTCTGCTCTGAAATCCCAACATTGCGGTTTATCGGGCTGATTTTCTTCTTTCGTGCCGATGGCATGTCATTGAGTTTGACTTGACATCGTCGTAAATATATTCGCCAACCAGCATTAGCGGCTTTGTTTGGCCCAGGTTGATGTTTATTTAATAATTACAACAGACAAATGATAATATCACTTTGTTCGTTTTTCCCCAGTTGGCTAGGACATTGCTGGATCACCTGATTGTCTGAAAAGGAAAATGATTCCGTGCTTCGGAGGGCACGTTAAGCCGTTGGTCCCGGCTACTATCTCTGGTAGCAGTAGTCGTTACATAAAAAAAAACCACGTCAGAGGCCGAAAGGTGGTTTGAATAAACTCTGACACCAGGGCATGCCCACATGATAAGAGAGACAGACAAATTCCTACGTAATCTTTAAATCATATCATAAGATCATTATTCTCAGACAGGTGTTACTCAAAAAGAATTAAAAGAAACCTTAATTACGAAAGCAAAAGGTCTTTATTAAATTTACCTAATGCATATTGCATGAATAACATAGCAGTTGGCTCTCCCCTAGGGGCGTACGCATTAGCGTTGTAAAATAAATTACAAAATATTGTTATGGCTCCATAAATTGCCGGAAGAAAGCCTCTAAAATTCCAGTCAATAATAGAGGCTTCGAAATTTCTCAATTGCCAATAAGTAAGGCTTTAGCGAACGGGAAAATTTATTTGCGGTGGTTCCAGACGCCTTTTTGTTTATGAAATATTACGGATTTCAGTGCGTTTTGAAATAATTCCTTAATTTAATAAGGATCATGCATGAGATTATCATAGAACCAAATTATTTTAGTGCAACAGCGAAATAAATCCACTACTAATTGTAACTGATCTAAATCTACACTATACATACTAATAATGGAGGTGTACCTAGTAAACTATTAAACTAAACTAATATTATAGGTATAAATGGGAATGTCTCTAAATGTCTGTCTTTCTGTAACGTTTAGACGGCGAAATAGCTAAGCTGATTTTGATTAATTTTGGTGAAAATATAGTTTGAACTGAGAAAGGGCAGTCAAATTCTTCGCAGTCTATATATGAGCAACAGCTATGTACAAATAATGGGAAATGGACCGTAACTTGAAATACCCCTCATGGCACAGCGATTAATTAATTTAAAAACGAAAGACATTAAAAACAAGAAGAAAGCATTAAAGGACCAGAACTCTAGATTCAACTTACATGTACTTGCAATAAATGTTGCGGGCAAAAGCTTAGAATAATTATTTATTTATTTGGTCCAAACTTAGAATAGACAAAGGTTGCGCATCACAAAGCCTACAAAACGGCATGTATCTTCCAAAACCAACGCTATTAGCCAACCATTGTTCAGCAAATCACAGTGTTTACAGCTCATCTCTCACAAAAAGTTCCGGGTAGAACTTTAACGTCTTTGAAATAACTGTTAAATTGGCTTGATCTGTGAGACTTTGTGTTTGGTGCAATTTGTAAGGGTGACTTCGGCAAATTTATTTCACTCAATCCTTGAGCTTTGCTGGTAACTCGTTGAAAATAATTAAATTCCGTTGCTAGAATTCCTTTTATTATTATTTATCGGTACAACCTCGGGGCAAAGTGGGAGATGTGTATTGTTTCATGAAAATCTTTTGAGCATTCCATCTGAAGGTTTTTTTTATTTCTTTTTGAATTTGAATGTTTTACGAATTAAGAACATCCATTTTAGGTTTTGTAGTTGCTTTTAGCGTTACGCGGTTACTATAGCAAAACTAAAATTGAATATTTCAACGGGTTACTGCATTCACAATGTAATTATTTTGAGTTCCTAATCTCTCGGGAGTGGGATGGAAACAGGATCACTGAAAAATTTCAGATTGGATGAAAACAATCGTCAAGTTAGTTGCTAGCTATTTGCTCATAAAATACTTGGAAAGAAACCTATTCCCTTTGTCGTATGACACCATCTAAAAGGTATGGGTGGATTTATACGTAAGCCAGAAACCACACTGCCTCAATCAGAAAAGATATACAGGACAGTTCGAAGAAACACTAAAGCGCTTGTGATTGTAAAACACAAAAGCATCATTACATTAACAACAACAAAAAACTGTCACTAAAACGTTAACCGAACGCGCGGACAATATTTCAAACTCGTGCAAAATTAAAAACGACACCTCGGAAACGTTGGTACACAAAGCCTGAAAACACTCGACACCTGGTCCTTCTCTCAACAGAAAAAAAACGAAAATGATAGCAAAAAAAAACGACGACATTAGCCAAACAAAAGGAAGCCGAGAGGGTCATAACTCGGAGCGCATTTTCCTTTGTCACAGTGACGTTGCTAAATCCAACGTTGACGTGTATTATTTACGGACTTGGATACCAAAATCGGCATGCATTACTTTGAGTGGCAGCCCTACTAGTTTGACTCTAGTTTAGTCAATATGAGAGAGAGAGAGAGAGAGAGAGAAAAGAGAGCTTCAAATGAAAGTTGGTAGTATCAATGTAATCACTCCGAAAGGGATTATGATCGCGAGAGTGTTAAAGTGTCAACTCAGTCTTGACGAAAAGGTGTAGGAACTCCTGATGCGAAATAACAAAGTAAGAGTAAATAACATGAAAAGAATGAAATAAGAATAATGACGTGGATATAGTTTCAATTACATGTCACAATGATCACAACGAGTAGTCCATTTACTTGTTTCTAGACCACAAACTTGTTTCTAGGAAGTCGTCGTTTTGAAAAGTTCTACGGGTCAAAGGCTTGCTACCTATCAGCACTTCATAAAACGTAAATTCTAGCTTTACACCATCGCATAACACATTTTGCAGAAAATACATTCTGCGAAAGAGCCAATCTGAGATAGACGCACATTGCGAAAGGGACATTTTTGTAAAAAAAAGATATGTTTTATTACCAGGGGATATTGTGCGATACAGATATTCCGTGTTGAAAGTCCATCAAATTAAGGTATAACATGCTATGTTAGGATGACCTAAACAATTTCAGAAATGAGAGATAATTATGAGATAAAGATACATTGTTTTTTCAATAAACAACATTAAGACGTAACAAAGACCTAAAGATATTAACAAAATAACTCAACATTCACAGTAGATTATATTTATATACGAAGATTTAGTAATATTAGTTTCCCAAGCACTATGTTTACAATCACATATTGTGACATTACTTCCAATAAGTTCACCAGGGGCTATGTGAACCGTATTTATACCTACCACTGGAAATCCGTATAAGCTTTCCTTTGAAATATAAACCTGTCCATTGCTTTTCCATTGGAGCGTCCAAAGAAACGCCGCAGGCAGTAGCGTGCAATGTAATAAACCCGAACCGAATGCTTCTTTCAACGCCTGTATTAAAGACAGACGCTATGTATGAAGTCGCACAAATCAACCAATTCGCACGCTTCTTCCATAACACATAAGGGTCCTTTTAGGTGAATTCTTATACGGAATATACTGTAGATATTCTATTTGCGCAACAACGTCCGGTCTCCGAGGATAGAAATGTGTGTTCAGATTTGTATTTGTCGTATCATTTTTCGTATTTTTATTGCTTTCAGGGTTATATAGAATACGAATTCTGATGTATGTGACCTTGGATCATAGTATCAATATTAAGTAAAGGTTAGATATCGGTCATGGCTGAAATATAAGAAACCTTTCGACAGGTATATTCTGCCGTGCTAAGCCAAAAGGGCTTATGTCCGAAAATGACCAAATCTGTTTTTTTTATTTGGATTCCATGAACTGTAAGGAACCAGAATTTGTAAACAAAAAAATTATGTTTACTAGAAGACAGGCACTTCTGTGCCTGAAAAACGACTAACCAATTAGACGTAAAGAGGTTTTTCTCACCAATTCCTAGAGATAATATAATTATTATGAATATATTGTGTCAATACTTCTTTTTCTTTTATTATGAAACAATTTAAAACGAACGCTATAAATATACAATATCACACCACGAAATAATTAAAAGAAAGTTTGAAAGCAAACAATTTCACCGAAAATCGGAGACTAAATACTTTGCGAACTTACACCTACTTTGGCGGAACCAAAGTTCCCGATTTCACTAGCGTAGATTTTTTAAATGTTAAAAAACATTATTGTTTAGGTATTCTACAGGGTGTTACAAAAATACAAATAAACATTTAAGGGGGTGGTTAAGACCATCAAACTGAACAACTTTCACTATGGGACCAATATCGAAATCGCGAAAAAAAAAATGTTCTATACTCTACAAATCGACTCAAGCTAAAATATGTATGAGATATCAGATTTTTTTCCCCATTTCGATGTTGGTCCCATAGAGAAAGTTGTTCAGTTAAAAGTTTTAAAAATTTATTCTTACTTATGTAACAACTTAGTATGGAACACCGACGGAACGCAGCAAGCTGCTTGGCGCCAGACTCCGGCAGGAAGGGTGGTTGCGAGCGAGGCGGCTCCATGCGGAGCCTACCACACCGCTGTGGGGGATCGTTCAGCCGCCACCACAAACTTGGTAGCTTGTGATACCGTTGCCCGGGTTGGACCGCTAGGAGGTAGATCCCCAACCATCCGCTTGCTACAACACACGCTTAAAAAGGTAAGTGGTACTTTAGCAAACTTTTTGACCACCCTGTAAGGGATTTCCATGGCAAAGCATTTCTTTTGAAATTATTTTGGCGCCAGTTTTCTCGGCTCTTGGTAGGTATACCTGAAGAACCAACTTTTCTAAATTGTAATACGGCTGGCAAAAGTTTCATAATTAAGTTTATATTCACCATCTGTATCGTCTTTGTTTCATTAGACGTTTTGTGGAAAATTTTGAAGCAAGACCAAAGTAACTTCGATACCGGGGGTGTAAAGAGACGTAAAGTTTGTTAAAGATGTGCTCTATATAATTTTATGGTTGTTTGTACTTTATATCAATAGTAATAAGAAAGTGTTTGAGTATTCAGGATGAAATAAAAAAAAGTTTGCCCATTCAATAAAAACTACGTGAAGACCTGTTTTTTTCTCTTTTATGTAGGTATTGCTATCTAATCTAATCAAAATCAAATCTAAACTATTATAAAACTGTAACTGAAGTGTGTCTGTACATTGAAGATATTTACAAAAAAAAGGTTACGATATGGTTTTTAGGTATCCCTGACTCGAAATCAACCTTTTTTAGAAATTTTGTCCGTCTGTTTGTTTGTTTGTTCGCGCATCACGCAAAAACTACTGAACCGATTTTGATGATACATTTTTTTTGAATGCTTATGATCTGACTTAAAATCTGGTACCTATATTATTTGTGCGGACAAAGTCGCGGGTAAACACTAGTAATAACATAATAATAAAATACGATCGCAAATTTGCTTATCGTGGCAAAATACCTCTCTATAAAGGCCCAAGGAAATTTATTGCCGGATCTGTAATTTGTGTCTTAGATACAATGAGTTAAGTATTTGTATTGCCTAATACAATGAGTATTTGAGTTGAGTGAAGAAAGCCTTTGAATGTATTTAATCATTGAATGCAAAAGCTGTTTCGTAAATTAGTTGCTATAAGTTATTATTATTTGTTATCAAAGTAAATTTTGGTAGATATGGCTGAAATCCAATTTCTTAAACTAAAATTATTATAACAACAATATGACTATGTTACATTACAGTTCAATATTTTTCTCCGTGTTTAACATTGACTTCTACTGGACGAAGGGTCCGCGCTCAAAAGTGTCCGAACCAAAAGAGACTTAAAACGTATAAAGATACCTAATTACGCGACAGTCTTTGTTTGAACGGTTGACGACGCACGCCTTGCGATAGGGTGAAAACTACGCAAGCAAAATGAAAAAGAATTTCAGCATTTTCAATGATCATAATATATTACTATACACGTAGGTACTTAGGTTTGTGTAGATTAGTCTTCGACACTTTTTTCGAGAATTTTGTACTAGACCCAGCGTCCATAGTATTCTACGTCAAGGTGTTTAAGAAGCCAAATTATTCCTGCTAATAACTTGAAGTTCTAGTGTTTGTAGTTAAATAGAAGTGCTTGACTATTTAATTTGAAGAAAATAATACCAAAAACTAAAAACTAATGAGTTCAGCAATTTTGACGCATAAATTAATTCAAATGATGGAAAATTTCAAGCACGACAAAATTGAATGAAAGCCCACACAGTTTATTAAATAAACATGAAATAATTTAGAAAATTAATTTGGTACCAAGTTGTGTAACCTCCGAAGTTATTTAAGATGCAGGATCGTAACAGATGCTTCAAAGTGGAAGTTTTATAATTTAGTATAATATTCAATCTTGTCCAACAGTCGGTTTGTTAGTCAACTAAGTATCTTTCGCTTAATTGAAAATTAATAACTTTTTAGGCTTTATAATTATTTTAATTGAAAATTGATCACTAAATTCACGATCGACAAGTCGGATAGAATATAATAGAAATTAAAAGTTAAAGTTGTTAGGATGAAGTATAGGTTTATTGCAGGCACGTATCCAGGGGGGGGGATAGGTGGGATTCCCCCCCCCCCCCCCCCCCTAAATCCGAATATTTGTATTGAAAAGTGATTACAGAACTTACTTTTTCATTGTTTTTCTATGAATATCCCCCCCCCCCCCGAAACATTTATTGCTTTGGTTTATTATTCTTCAACCTAACAACTTACTACTACTACTTCAAAAGGAAGACTGTTTCATGCAGAGGTGTAATTGGAGGAGGAAAATTCATATTTTCAGTTTCCAAACTCTGCCCAGTCCATGGACCATGTATATTCATGTGAAATAAGCAGAGCAGTAATGTTGACATTGTTATAATTGATAATCCTGCTCGACCCAAATGCATGGGACATCTTTTTTTTTACGATTTGGACGTTGGTCCCTTAGATAGTTTGATTGTTTGATCATCCTTTCAAGAGGATTTTCAGTATTTTAAGGCTAGGTTATCCCAGTGCAAGCGTCTCTTTCTTGCAAGCATAAGTTTACAATTAGCCATCCCACTCCAATTGAAAGCAGGATCGCAAAAAAACGTGTTTTTCGTCAATATCTTTGCTCATGGGAGTTTCTAAGCGCAAAATTCTTCTGAGTTCACTAGAAATATTTAATGTATTTAGTTAAGTACAAGAATAAAAAGTTAAATATCAGCAGTTTAATCATAGTATTGAAAAAACATAACAAAAAAGGGTAACTTTGGGATGTTTTTCTATCTAGTAAACTTAATCTAATCGTGTAATTGAGAACAGTCGCCCATCCGCCCGATCCTTCATAAGACATAATTTAATTTCAGACTTTAAAACACAGTTTAAAACATTTTCGTTCGTGTTCAAAAAACGGCCTCGACGGGATAACAGCGTCTTAAGTTGGTCCCTGTATATCTAAACTTTGTCTGCACCCTTTAATATGTATTTAGGAATGATTCAGACAACCTGAAGAGCCTTTGTAGGCTTCAACCGAAGGTACCTACTGGAAAAAACCAGAACGATCTGGTGACCTAATAAAATCAGAAAACATTGTACGGAATTCAAACTAAAAAGTATAAATAGAACCTTTAATAAAAAAATCTAAATAAAGTTCTACATCAAAGACCTTATAATTAAGTTGACTTTTACTTCTCAGCAAAAAAAAAGCAAAGCATAAAATTTCCCCCGGAATTAAGTCGACATGTTGTTGATTTAATTTATTATATACTTCACGATAAGCTAAGCCCAGAATAAAATTGTTGTCTTTATTATTTCCTGCTGATAGGGCTTGTCAAAGTCTTATTTTATTAACATAATTATATTACGGCGCTTTTGATCAAAAGAATGTCGGCCTAACCATGCCAAATATTGATGTTTTTACAGTTAGCTTTGATGTAGGTAAGAGTAATTATGAAAATATTATGTTTTACAAATCCTAAACGTCTAGTTTCGGCCTTGATCTAGGTCTCTATTTAATGAATTTATAGGTACTAATATTACAAAGAGGAAAGATTTGATTTTTTGTATGTTTGTTTGTATTGAATAGGCTCCGAAACTAGCTACGCGACCGATCTAAATAATTATTTTACCATTAGAATGCTAATGGTAAAAAAACTACTGTGTGTGTCAGGAAGATTCTAAGGCGGTACAAAGTTCACCGCGGTCCTCTATATAACTATAAAAGTAGCGGGGTATGCTGTTTCATAGAAAACATAACTAATGAGTTAACAGCATTTTTTCGGGAATATAATGTTGGCCTCGTTGTGAAAGTTGTTCAGTTTGATGGTCTGAAGCACCAACTGAAGTATGTAACGTATTTAAGTTTCATCATCAACATGACCATTATCGGCCACAGCAATGTTAACTCACAGCTGTGATTGTGGCTCTTAATTTTACACCTTGTATAAAAGTAGCTGGGTTTGTAAATGGTAACCTAATTTCGATGTACTATTATTAAACCTTGTATAATTTTGGTCTTCAAGTGTGTTATAAATAAATACAAATACCATGCAGCAGCAACAGAATCACACAAAATGTATCTAGATCGCGAGTCGTGAACCTATTCTGATATTCAGTTACAAGCTCACCCTCGCATATAAATCGTCAAGCGTCTGTCGTTACGGTGACGATAAATCTCGCCATTCACTAATACACCGCATTCAAATGTAGCGAACGGGGGGAAATCCGAACGCGACTCGAGATCTCAACCTACGCTTTTCACCTTAAAAGCGGTGCGTAACGTATGACCACATTTATCTTGCGCGATATTTGGCAGGATTCGTTCCCAATCTGTGAGCGTAAAAATGTGAACCGAGAGATATTTATTCTTGAACGTTTTGTCACGAATAAGTATTGAAGCGTAGACTGATCGATATTGCCTGTTATTTGCAACAAAGTGTATAGAATACGGGTTTTTTTAACCTCTTTGCCATCAAAGTTTTCGCAATTTACATTAAATCCATGCTGGCATTGCAATATTGCATTTGAAGAATATATTAAGGGGATGTATTTCGGAGCGCGCTCCATACAAACGTACTATGGTGATATTTTCAATACTAACCAATTAAAGTAAATGAAATTTTGCAGAAACAATCTAGAAACAAATCTCCATGCTTGTATGGAGTCCGATTTTCGTGAAAATATACAGTTTCAATGCTAGGATTAATTTATGATTTGTATGGAAATCTTTGAGGCACTGTAACTTTAAAACTATAAATTTTAACGAAAATCTGACTCTATACAAGTATAGAAATTTGTTTTTAGATTGATTCTGAAAAAAATTATTGTGTTTAATTGGTTAGTATTGAAAATATCACCATAGTACGTTTGTATGGAGCGCGCTCCGAATTATATCTGGTACTAAAGTTTTCCTTTTTTGATCAGGCATAGGACCGCGGGCCTAATAGAACGTGGATACATTCCCACCTCTGAAATCCCTATTAACTAGAATCAATAGATGCTACCGAACACTCACAATACTAGATAATGAACTCCAGCGAGGCGAGGCGGGTTTAATCTGTCTTGAAATCCTCAACGAATTAAATTAAAGATAGGAGTGGGAAACATGGGGAGACAGAGACAACAGTTTATTCAACTACTAAATATTTTACGCGACTAAAAATTACCTTCTAAACAACTTGCACTACATTTAATTATTATATTCTGATATTTTAAACTCTGATGCCAGAATTTCTATAAATTACACAGCCTGTACAAATAAATGAGATGGAACCCATAAATATTTGAGAACCTCTGGCAACTGCAAGGGGCGGTTCAGTATTTTGTATGCGTCAAGTATACGACGATATTTCTTGTGACACAACGATCTAAGTATCAACAATAAATTATTCGAAATAAAAATAGAACCCTTCCTATTCAATAGGACGTCACAAATATACTAAGCTTGAATAAATTCGTATATTTTGCAAATAATGTGTTTATGTCCTTTATACTTACTGGTGTCAAGAACAGATAAAACTTTATCTATCTTCTTTCTGGTAAAAATACAATGCAAAGAAATAGAAGACAGTTTTCATATTGGAGATAAATGGGATGGAACTGGTGTGTATTAATGTATTTGTTATTTACTTAGTTACACTTTTTTCTTTAGGGTTTTCAGAAATAAATGTAGTTCGACCCTGAGATAAACTAGAATTTGGTAGGTAGTCTTTTTATCACAATAACTGTCTGTTTGGTGTTCCAGCCGTGGTGGTCCAGTGGCGAGTAACCTTGCCTGCCGTGCAGGAGGCGATGGTTCGATCACCGTCCAGGCCGACTCGTACCAATGAGTTTTTCGGAATTAATGTACGATTTGTAACACCACTGCCTTTTCAGTGAAGGAAAACATCGTGAGGAAACCTGCATGCTTCAATTTCGAGGCATGTATTGTACCCACTGTCCATTATAAGTGGCGACGGGCTCACCTCCCGTCACACTGGACAGAGTTTCGGTACTACTGGTGAAAAGTGGATGTTCTGAGATTTCAAAATATCTCTGACTACCCCCTTGAGGAATGTAGTCGTGAGCATATGCTAAATGTCTGTTTGAAGATTACGCCTAAAGAAATCAATCTCAATTTACATAATCTATAGAAACAGCTAAAGAAAAATGATGAGAAACGAATAAACGTACACAAAACCAATCTAATAAATGCCTATCCCAAATCCAATAAGCCGTAATTTTTGCAATACAATTTAAAAATACACGTCAAGTCGAAAAACAATCAATCTTCCCTTCCTTCCAGAAATATAACGCCGCAAAATCCAGAGCTAAATTTGACACCAGAAACTTGGCATTGCTTTTCAAACTCGACGAAGTTGCTAAACTTGTAACTTCCCTGTAATATTTAAGAGCCAAGTTGCGCCTAACGAATATGAAAAAACCTGTCAGGTATATGTCGGATGTATCATAAAGGAGGGTTCCGTTGCTATTAAATTTGATGTCACAATTTCATGTAAAATACATTGAAAAAGGTCATTCCTGGAAAAAGGCATCATGCACTGAAAAAGGGTAGAGGGAGTGTCGTTTACTTCACTTCACTACTTACTACCCCAGTGTGAAGTTGTAGGAGCAGATTCAATTGAGACATCACGATGAAAAATTGAGTTGACTAACGTTATCTAACCTTCGATCAAAATGAAAATACTCTAATAGCGTCATCGTCATCAGCCTGTACAGGGTACCCTAATGGTAAACAGTTTCATTACTTTAAGGGTGATTGGAATCATGATACTGATCAACTGTTTTTATTTTAAATTTCCAACAAGTTTCTGAAAAGTTGATCAGTATCATGGTTACAATCACCCCTTATAATGCAACTGTTTACCCAAACACCCTGTTAATGTTTCACTGCATAGCACAAGCCTACCCTCAAGAAGGGTAAATGGGCGTTAGTCCACCATGCGGACTGTAATGTGACAATGCCAGTGGCCCACCACACCAGTAAAGTCACCGGTCAAAATAATGTAAAAGACGGACAAACAAACTAGACGTTCGCGACATAACTAAAAGGTTTCTATATTCACATGCGGTACTCCAAAAAAGCTCTCACTTGTCGCTTTTTTTCGCGAAACTTTGTTTAGGGGATAAACAAGTGTGCTGTCAGACTAAGCCTTAAACTTACCTACGGAAGTTTTTAAGCTGATATAACAAAAGGCGGGTTGTGTTGAGTTTAAAAAGATAATACGGATTTACCCTGCGTCGTACGCGTTCTGAATTTGCTTTGTGACGCGCTTACGAGACTGAAGTACTTTCGCCGATCAGAGAGGCGAATGCAGGTAATTTGGATCATGACATGAGAAAGTTTTTCTTAAAAACGTTTATTTTAGGATGCCTATGACCAGCAGTGCACGTCTATCGGCTGAGATGATGGCTTTCATTGCCTATCTGTCATTTTTCTGCCATCTGTCAAAATACCAAATAATATTGAAGATATATTATATCTGGTATTTTGCGTATCTGTCATTACGAGACTTCTGGTATTTTGCACTCAAATTATGCGAGCAAACCAACAAAATTTATGATTTTAATGTTACATCTTGTTCCTTCTTCGGACTACTGATTGCTCAATAGCTAAATTGGCGGTAAACTTTCCTGCAAAGCCATGGGTCGTGGATTGAATTCCATGAGCAAACATTTGCGTGATGAATACTAATATTTTGTTCCCATGTCATGGATGTTTGTATCTTATCTATATCTTTATCTAGCCATCATAGTGCAAGTCTAGACAAATTATAATTATAATATTATTTTGGGTATTACAATCTACTGCATAATCTGTGTGACAAAGTGAAAAATATTGTTTGTATATAAGTTAGTCATGGAGAAGTGTGGAACCCTAAGATTGAAAATGGAAAGGCCAGATTTGATTGGATTCGTGTGTCATCTTATTATCACTGAGCAGTGTGAAAGATAGAGCGATCATTTAATGTGTATAATTTTCTATACAAGCCAACCTTAATGCATGTGAAAACTTCGATAGTACGATTTGTTGTTGTGATTTGATTAGTTGAATATGAGACGTTATTGTCACTAAAAGTAAAGTGTATTCAAAAATAGCTTTGAACAAAACTAATATAAACGTAACACCTGTTAAATTCGTTAACAAAATCTTAAGGTATTATTTTGAACTAAATATTGGATAGCCTTAATTCACCTCGGGGGCTTGAAACCAAATATCTTTAATAACAGATCCTAGAAAGGTATTTATAATAAAATGAGTAACAATATACTAGAACTACGGTTTATGATTTTAAGCTTGAGTTACCAATTATGTGAAAATATCGGATTTTTCTTGACAAATCACTTTAAAATATTAATTTAGAGCTTTGATTAGGTACTTAAAACTGTACATCCTACACCGACTTCCCACTTGGGTAGATAAATACTAAAAACCAATATCTAAAGTCAGGCCAATTTAATAGATCACATAATTTGAAATTTATTAATACTTCATCAAACATAACCTTGTACGGTGGGCAAAGAATAATATTTATTTTTTTGAAGTTAGAACTGCACAATTGCTTTACTTTTTTAAATAACATTTACATATTTATTGTAATAATGGCCAAAGAAGGTAATTTTACGATTTACTTTCACTTATAAAACAATTTCTGTTCTTAAGAACTGAACGTCGTTACAATGTTGCGTCAGACAACGCATTTTTTTTTAACACAAGTGATGTTATAAAAAAAATCGAAGAAAAACTTAGTTCCAACATCCCACGATATTCACATATAATTCAGTTCACATATTTGTTTGAAATCCGTATCGATTCATTCACTTAAATCGATGTTTTTAAGCGGTCAACTCACTACGAAGCTAAAACTGACAGATGTCAAAATGTGACCTATTAACTTGGCCCGACTTTAATTATACGTTTTCTCGGCATTGATTTAGATACATTTTATGGAGAATAATTATAATAATACGAATGCAAGAACTATGTACATACACTAATGAACAAAATTTCCATGTCCCTTAAAGACGTGGTTCTTTTAGAGTGTCGAAATTTTTTAAATTCTGGCGTAATGGCTCCGCTGTGGTAGCTTAATTGGACGAAAGCACAGGCCCGGTAAGGCAGGTTGCGGGTTCAAATCCAGTCTGAGACAACCATTTTTCAATCTTTAATTTAATATTTCCATGCATTCCAATCCCAATCATAATAATGATGACACAATATTCAAATACATTTTGTAAGACTCCTAAACGATTGTACTTTTAAGTATTGATTTATTATAAGTACAAAAAGAAATTTGTACGATTTGTAAATGAAAGAAATAGGAAAATAGACGATCATTATTGTTGATTCTACACTTGACTCCTATTTCGACATTGAATTAGAACACTAAATTTCCATATCAAAACCGATATCTCCTCAAGAAGAATTATTTAGCACAATGTCCGATCTGTAACACCGAGTGAGCTCGACCGAAGCGCGGCCATTTTGGACCATTTTCGTCCATTTCCAACTATACTTCACTTCATTTACAAAGTCCCACGAAATAAGCCATTATCATACGTATAATACAGGTGATACGGTTCTGTTTAAGGACTACACGTTAGGATTGTAGTCTATTTTGCCGCTGCGTTGCCATTCGACCCGATCGGGTTGCCGCAGAACACATCAAATTAGGATCAGAGCTGTCGTAAATGTCCAGTAATCGTACTCTATAGTGCTAGGAGAGAACCTGCTTTGTATTTTCATTTTTACCTTTGTTCAAATGGACTCACTTCTATCTTTTTTGTATTTATTTTTAAACAACTTAGGTTCGATAAAGGTTACGTTGAGGTGATTTGGTCAAGTGGAAGTAGCGAAAGTTACAAGACAAGTTTGAATTGAATAGTTGAAACGGGCCGCCCTAGACACATGTAAACTAATCAAATCACATGTGTACTAAAGGGCCATGTAAAATGTACTCGAAACCAACGAGCATGTGTGAAGAGACTTATGGATGTTGTCGAGGCAAGAGATGTGTGTCAGAATTGTAGCATGTGGTGATCTAATTGTCTCTGCCTACGCCAATGGGATACAGGTTTGAGCATATACAGGGTGTTACATAAGTAAGAATACATTTTTAAAACTCTTAAGGGGGTTGTTTAGACCGTCAAACTGAACAACTTTCTCTATGGAACCAACATCGAAATCGCGAAAAAATAATTCGGATATCCCATACATATTTTAGCTCGAGTCGATTTGCAGAGTATAGAACATAATTTTTTTTCGCGATTTCGATATTGGTCCCATAGTGAAAGTTGTTGAGTTTGATGGTCTAAACCACCCCCTTAAATTTTTATTTTTATTTTTGTAACACCTTGTATATAGGGTCAAACTTAATATGCTGACAGTTTTTCAACAGGATGATCAGACCATCCAACTAAACAACTTTCTCTATGGGACCAACATCGAAAGCGTAGCTATTAAATAAGTTGATGCTATTATTACCTATAATATTTTACTTAAACAAAACTTTCCCGAAAACACAGTTTTTGCTATAGTTTCTATCAGAAATAGCAAGAAAGGTACTCTCGAAAACTGTACCAATCTGTTCAAGTTAGACACAATAGAACTTCATACAAGACTTAACGTCACACCCACAATGGACCTAAATCAGGCCAAATTACTCTTTCGCTAGGCCTCCATCAAAATAACAAAAAATAGCATCTAACCATCGACCTAATGTCTTCGCTAACAATGAAAAAATATATCTGGTAATTTTTTCTTTCATGAAAAGCCTACTTACTTTTGTCCGTTACGGCTGAAGCATGACATTTAGGCATCTTTATAAAGCTCTGGAAAAATTGTTGGAAAAAATGACACGCCTAAAGTGAGTTGAGAAGCATTTATAGGATTCCGTAGAGTCATGTTTAGAGTCAATTTAAATAATTGCCGTATTTTACTTAATTTTGCGTTACTAAGGGCCTGTTTCACCACTTCTGAATAAGTTCTTGTTAGCTTATCCGACAGATAGTTTGACATATTTTGTATGAAATTATGTATGTATTACCCAGAAGTGGTGAAACAGGCCCTAAGAAAAAAGATTTTTACCAAAGAGTTTAAATATACGATTGGTCTTACAATTGATTTGCTAGTGAAAAATTGTAAAAATAACCACGTGCACTGTATTATTCGCAAAATTTTATTATGCTGTATCAAAGTAGCCTTCTCTAAATGAAATGTGCGAAGAATTATATTTCGTTTTAAGGATGTGTGTTGAGCGAGACATGGTGTCTTTTATAATGACCACTCGAAATGGTAATGCCTTGCAAGTGATAGGGATGGTTGGAGGAAGGTTTTAGCGGACGATCGTACAACCCACTATGACGTCTGGTTCAAATCTACAGGGTGAAATTGATGTCATTAGCATCCTTTTAAACTAAGAGTATACCCATCAAACTGAACAACTTTTACTATGGGAGCAAACCGATCGGAGCAAAAAACAAATCTGCTGTCCCATACATATTTTGAGTCGTGTAGGCAGCGGCTGCTGGTGCAGTTTAGTATGGGACAGCAGATTTTTTTTTGCTCCGGTTGTCTTTCAGTTTAATAGGTAGGGTAGACTCTTAGTTTAAAAGGATGCTAATGATATCAATTTCACCCCGTATAGACGGAAGTCAAAAGACATAGAGACGAACAAGCTCCTGCACCAACCGACACACTGTCGCAACTGCGGTAGGCCTTGTATTGACGCTCCCGAATTGGCTTACACGGCCACGAACGTCGATATCTTGAGACGCTTTTTAAAACCTCTTATTAGGTAGAATAAGGCTCTTCATTTGTGTAGAACCTGTCATACTAGACTGAGCTTGGGCACTGCTAGTGAAATGTGGGTAATTCTGAAAGTATACTGTTTTCAGGTTACTTATAACTACATCCTTGGGGACCAAGGTATACTTGTTACGACTAAATTTCGCTCACACCATTGAAATTCACGATTAGCTGGTGTTATTTTCGTTATTTTGATGAAGGCCTCATAGTATGTTGAATTGAAAGTAAAATTAATCGGACTACAAATTTGGCAGCGGAGCCCCAAAAAACTAATGAAAGCGCGTATAAAGTGAGTGTTCTATGCAATAAATGGTGAACAAACACATTTACATTAGTTCCCATAATGGTGGACATTAGGGGCCATTCCCACGAACGAGATAATATAGGAGATGGGCCGAGAGCGGCCGGCATAGTTTATTTTTATGTGCTTCGTGGTTGTAACTTGTTTGCCTCAGTTGTTTTTTGTGAATCCACTTGATAATTTTGTTTATAGACTGGCTGAGGGGACTTTGAGGTTAAATGCGTAAGAAACTGGATGAAACAATGTCTTATTATTGCGGCGTTGGGTTGTTTTCTCCTGATAGTTTTATTGGGCATAACAGTTTTAGTACGTGAACAGTAAAACTGTTTTTCAAATAAATCTTAGATGCTGCTATTAATATTGACTCATCTTGTAAACCTATGTTTACCACTTAAGCAATTTATGCTTACGAATTTATACTTCAAGGGAGTAGTCAAATACAGGTTCCTTTTTAATATTATGACAGTTTTTTAAAGGGAAGACCAGATCATCAAACTAAACAATATTCTCTATGGTACCAAGCTCGAAACAGCGAAAAAAAAAACAGCTGTCTCATACATTTGGCTTGAGTTGGTTTGCAGTTTTGTATGGAACAGTATTTTTTATTCCGCAATTTCGATGCTGGTGCCATATAGAAAGTTTTTCAGTTTGACGGTCTGATTATCCCTTTAAAAAAGTGTCAGCATATTAAGAAGGACCTTATACGTTCTAAAAGTAAGTAGTCATTTTAATAAGCGCTCAGTGTATAGTGATATAAAAAATATTTTTAAAACTTGATTTGAAGTGACGTAAAAAAAGCCAGACACTGCATAATTCGTTACATATTTTCCTGTCATAGACCATCAAACTGAACAACTTTCAATATGGAGCCAACATAGAAACAGCGAAGATTACTATGTTCGATCCTCAGTACAAGTTGTTCAGTCGGATGGTCTGAAGCACCCCCTGAAATGAGTAATTTTAATTTACACACAGCTCACGTTAACGATAAGGACAAGAAGTATCCAGCAAATATTTACCCCACCAACTACAAACACCAAACAAACAAACCACTTTCATCGAAACATAAAACCAACTTAACGCGCGTCACGTCAAAATTAACAGCAGATTTTTATACCTGAAACAAACAAACAGAGTCGTTAAACATTTGTAACAGACATCATAAAGCTTAGCGTACAGGGAAGCAGTTACATACACACGGATGCCTTCGGGTTCCATGAGCGAAATGATAAATAGCTGGCATCAGGGGAACTGGTAATGTTAAGGTGATTACAGACAGGTTATGGTAGTAGGTAAGCTAGTTTGGAGAGCTCGGGTTTTGGTTGTTTCAGTCTTCGATCAAAATAAAATTAATGGATAGGCCTTACGCGAACATTTCAAACCAGAAAAATGAGGCAAAATAAATGAAAGGTTTACTTGTCACTTGTATGCAAGTGCCCTAGATTTGACAGATAATGGCGCTAGTTTGTATGGACCAAGTGCACCAGTAGTGTGCTTCAACTTACCGCACTTCTGGCCTATCCATTAATTTTATTTTGATCTAAGGTATCAGTACTGTTCACTGAAGTTAAAGTTTGGTAACCATTCGGGTTTTGTTTTTATGCTTTCTCTGGGCATGAAATGCAGTGAATAGTACCTACAGTAAAAGATATTTAGTGTAAAAATCTTTAAAAAAACATACATATTCATGACCACAATACCATTCAAGGTGATCAAAAACCTTGCTAAACAACTATTAAGGTTTCAGGAATTCAGGACAGAATGTAGAAGATACAGTCCAGTGCATCACCGCAAGACATGCTGCCCAACAGGCTGGCTGAATTCCTCCTCTGGATAGCAAGACACATTTTTTGGACCAGGAAGCTTCCAGCTCTGCGTTCACGAGAGGTCTCGTTGAGACGAACCGAGAGTTCTCGAATAAATGTTTGGCCTCTGTGCCCCAAGGACCCAGCGTCTTTTGAGATATAAATATGTTATTTTTATTTAAGCCTTAAATTTTTACGAACAGCAATATTTATAAGTGGTGAAGGGCTCACTACCCGTCAGACTGGACATAGTTTCGGTACTACATGTGAAACGTACTTGTTCAGCATTCTGAATTCCCCCTCGGGGTATGTAGGCGTGAGCATATGCTTATGGACATACACTCTAAATCTACGAATACCGTCAGTATAGAAACCCTTCATAATGTTCAAGCCAACGAAATGAACAGTTTATCTTTATATCTTAATGCTTAGGCAGTTCAACCCAACCTTATCCCAGTTAGGTGCCTGTCGAAATAAAAAACGACTCAGATTATTTTTGCGGATGATGTGCGGTTACTTTCATAAGAGTTTCGGCTTAGTAACCATAATTTTTGTAAGAGTGAAGAATTTTCAAGACAGGTTTCTTTAATAAAAATTAAAATTAAGAAATGGCCTGTGTATTTAAGAACTATAAACCATATTTCTGATTAAAGCCCGGAATCCACCAAGGCAGAGCGGTTCAAAATAGATAAATTTTGTCGAGCGATTGGTTTGATTTTATATTATTTTATTATATTCCGGATGGATAAACAGGATTTCGAAGGTCAACTGAGAAGAAGTCGCAGGAAAATAATATAGGTAAGTGCTCTTGGTCCTTTATAATAGAGCTAAGAAATATTTTAAGATTTTTCATAAATAAATGAAAATAGAATAATTATTTTGATTTCGACCCACAGAACTGGTAGCGCTAAAACGTATTTAATAGTTATTTGCTTAATCTATTATTATTCACAAGAGTTAAGACAAAGCAAATTTACATAAATATTGTCATCTGCACACTTTAACACCCACTTTCATTAAGGGAAGATAAGATATTGCAATACAATAATTAAACCACCGAATTCGCGAGTTTCGACAGTCACGATTAGGGTTACCAAACGATATGTATTTTCTCGACTTTTCCAAAATTTTACACCTTTTCGGAATTTTGACTCCCCCGTCATGAACTTTTTTTTTCAGTTCTAATTTGGGCGGAAATTTTATATTGAAAAAAAAACTGGAGTCAGAGAAGAAATTTTAAACACTTACCTATACTAATACAAAATAATTTAAACTACGATAGCATTCATAAATTAAGAAAACTCCGAGATTTTATCCTAAACCTGTTAACCCTACTCGCTAATATAATAAAGCCAGCATAAACCGGTATAAACCGCTCTAAACCGGTTTAAATATCAAGGGGGCGGGGCGGGGTGGTGATAGCTCAACTTTTCGACGCGGTTGGCCGTATTATAACTTACAACCGTAGAGGATTAGCTGTGTGTACTTACCTTAATGTCGGCTTCTTTGTTTGCACTGTCTTCGGTGATTTAGAGTTCAAATTGGCGGAATTAATTGGTGGAAACGTAAGTAGAATTTGTTGACGTTTTTGGTACTATTGTATGTATGTATATGCTCAAGACTATATCCCCCCAGGGAGAAGTTAAAGATACTAGGGGAGGAACTGTAAGCCCAGGAATAGATATCCATATTAGGGTTGAACTACATCACACAGCACCGCATCGCATTTTCCCGTCGCTCCATCCTTTTCTGTCACTCACGAACGACATTTCCTAGAGCATATAAGATAGACGGAACGCGATCGCGCGATAGCACGGACGCATGCGATCGCGTTCCGTCTATCTTATGACAAATGACTTTCCTGAGTGACAGAAAAGGATGGAGCGACGGAAAAATGCGATGCGGTGCTACTCACGGGGGTAGTCAGAGATATTCTGAAAACTCATAACATCCACGTTTCCCTAGTAATACCGAAACTCTGTCTAATCTAATGTGATGTGTAGTGAGCCCGCTGCTACTAATTTATAGGTATAATGGATAGTAAAGCAAGCAGGTTCTCTTACGATGAGTTACAAATCGTACATTTCAGTATACGATTTAAGTATGTTTGTATGTGTTTGGCTATTAAACTAAGGTTTAAACGGGGTTATAAATAGGTAAATGACGACGTTATAAATAAGTGGCGACGGGCTCACCCCCCGTCACACTGGACAGAGTTTCGGTACTACTGGTGAAAAGTGGATGTTCTGAGGTTTCAGAATATCTCTGACTACCCCCTCGGGGAATATAGTCGTGAGCATATGCTATGCTATGCTATGCTCTGCTATGCTATGCTATAAATAAATGAAACAGTGTAGTATGAAAGTGTTCTCAGTCATAAAACCTAATATACATTAATAGTATGAAAACGTTTCATAGTAACATTATTCTTCAAAGTAATAAAAAAGCACTAGAGATAATTGGGTGATCACAAAATTTTTAGAAACTAATAAATTTTAAGTAGGTACATCAAATTGCCTTAGGTCTAATGTTGGAATGAATTAGTAATGAGATCGTGTCTAGTGATAAAATGAAAACTTTTGAAATGATCAGCTGCAATGGAAACATTTCACTGATATTATCTGGTTAATGTTTTAATGTTTACACAATCAAATAATCACGACTATATTCCCCGAAGGAGTGGTCAGAGATAGCAATGATAAGCATATTTATAAAATTCACATGTCACTAGCAGTATCCAAAATCTGTCCAGTGTGACATTTGTAGTGAGCCTGCTTATTTTATTAATGTGTGACATAATGTATGTACCTCTAAATTAAGGAACCCATTCCTTTCATTCAGCATTTGTCTCTGTAAACAGTTCTTCCATTCAATGGTTGTCTCGAAGAAATCGGTTTTAGTAATAAGACCGCCGTTTGTAACCTTCTCATTCATTTTTTCAAATTGTATTTTTTCTATTCTTGGTTTGTAAATAAAGAATATTTATCTTATCTTATCTTTCTTTAGAGCCCTTTACCCTTTCATTTTTTACGTACACGTTTTATCTAAAACTAAGCATTCAAATATATCATAATTCCTCGCATTCCTTCCTTGTCATGCACGAAACATCCGTTTTTTTTTCTCGATTTTGGCTCGATAGTGAAAGATGTTCAGTTTGATAGTCTAAACTACAATTTTATATATTACTAGTGTTTACCCGCGACTTCGTCCGCACAAATTATATGCCAGATTTTAAGTCAGATCACAAGCTTTCAAACAAAAAAAGTTTCATCAAAATTGGTTCAGTAGGTTTTGCGTGATGCGCGAACAAACAAACAAACACACAAACAAACAGACAAACAGACCGACAAAATTTCTCAAAAAGGTTGATTTCGAGTCAGGGATACCTAAAAACCATATCGTAATCTTTTTTTGTAAATATCTTCAATGTACAGACACACTTCAGTTACAGTTTTATAATAGTTTAGATTAGATTAGACTAGGGTATTCTGTTACACCTTGTATCAGAAATATCATTGGTCAAACAAAATCACTCAACAAAACTCGTACAATTGAACCGCAACCCGAAAAAAGTCCTGCAAAACTAATTTAATTATATCAATCGGGGCCATAGATCGCGGACCATCCGAGACCCACATAAAGCGGTCGGGTCCGAATTGAAAGGGAGTCGAACCCGCGACCCGTCCCGTACTCAATAAAGGGGATCCCAGAAATGTGTTTATCGCGATTTCGGCTGAGATGGGCCCGGCCCAACAATGTGTATCTATTGGTAGGGTCCGGACCGAAAATATCTTCGTATTTTTGTATCATGTGGATTCAATATAACGTACCAACTCAAAATCTAGTTATCTTGCAAATCAGTAATATGATAAAGTATTATAATATATTATGTTTTGGTCCTGATCGCTTTATGTAAATTGGAAATTTCGACTCTATGAAATACATCTTTTTGGGATACATTTAATTATTGGAAAAATTCTCAACGGGAAAAACGTTTAAATTAAGCAAAAATCTGCTGATTAAGTGAGTTGACTGCGATGTTACAAAAATTTTATGTTCCGTCCACATTCTATGACTTTTTTACAAATTTTATCCGATCCAGGTTTATAATTTTTTTGTTCCAAAGAAACATACAAACGGACAAACAGACAACAATGCTCTTATTTTTGCTATTTTTTCTACATTCTATCCTTCATCCTAATAAATTCCTTTGTAACTATAATGCATTCCAAATAAGGACGATGAGATTTTCGATTCCTATTTAGCTTTCTGGCATATTCTGATAAGCAAATATAATTTATTTATCAGAAAGATGTACTATCCGACATATCTTTTTTACGTTACTAACTGACGGACTAACGGACTATTGTAAGAATAAGTGGGAGTAACACCCGTATTCTTAGTTGTTTTCTTGACGCTTCCTCATTCAAGTCGTGAACGTTTTTGACATTTTTGTCATACAAATTATGTCAAAAATGTCCTCCACTCGAGTGAGGAAATGTCAAGAAAACAACTAAGAATACGGGTGTAAGTGTTTCATATCTCTGTTTCTGTAATTAAATATGGACTTACATTTTTGTTGCTATTTTGAATAGAGTATAGTTGTCTTCAATGTACAAGCAAGCAAAGTTTAAAATTTGTATGTATTGTAATGTCATAGACTAATAAACAATCTAATAAAGTAGTCATCTTTTAGCAGAAATTCTTTCAACATAATTGAAAATAACATTTTTTAACACATTTCAAAATACCATCCACGCGTCCGCCCTCAAGGAAAAATTTCATCCCAAGGGGATGATTACGTAGGGAGGGTACCGCCCAATATTAATTGCGTTTGGGTGCAAAGGTATGATAGGGGGTGCTGAGTCTAGCGATCAGTACGTCTCACTTTTATCATATTATCCTCCTTTTTATAAATAATAAATAAACAAACGTACGACCGTATTTCTTTTTTGTGGTGGTCAAGAACTTTCATACAGATACAAAATTATCTTTAGCGTGCAGTTGTATAGTTTAAATCACGTAAAAAAAAGGGCGATCGGTCAAATTGCGCAGAATTCTATATAACACTGCCGTGTGAATATAAATAGAATGGCACTATTTTTGCCCATGAGTTATGTACGAGTCAACCAATAAGGTTTCTTATGCGGTATTTTTGTGGGTGAAATGCTCCCCTTTTCATGCAAAAGGCTTCTCTTTTTACCATCCTGAGACCTTCTATATGCTAAAAGTGAACATTTCTAAGAATTACATTCTTAAAAAGATTGGTTGTCGCAAAGGTTCTGATCACTCTGGTAGGGATTATAGTCGTGACATTATGTAATACTAGTTTTTGCTGGTGACTTCGAAAGCAGCGGTTCCCGTCATCGTAGCAAGATAAAATATATACCAATTTTTAAGTCTAATATTAAGCTTTTAAACACAACAAGTTTCATTATAAATTACAAATTTAAAAAACCCCCAACGCCAAAAACGTACATTTAAAAAGTAAAAAATAATGCGGTCACCTATTATTTTTGATGTAAGCAAATGTATGTTTTACTTTTTTACTCTCTTTAAGATATTTTAGGTTAATTAATGCGTAGGGGACCGCTATAAAATGACCATTGATTTTTTACAATCACTTGCAGTCCCCGACACATTAATTAACCTAAAATATCTTAAAGAGAGTAAAGAAGTAAAACATACATTTGCTTACATCAAAAGTAATAGGTGACCGCATTATTTTTTACTTTTTAAATGTACGTTTTTGGCGTTGGGGTTTTTTTAAATTTGTAATTTAATGTTATTTCATAATTTTTAAAGTTACATGAAAACTACTGAACCGATTTTCATGAAACAAAGCTAAGAACAGTCTCGCAAGATTTAGCTTTCCAATAAAAAAAACCGAATTGAAATCGGTTTACCCGTTTGGGAGCTACGATGCCACGAACGGACAAACAACTTATAACACCCCTCTTTTTTGTCGCAATTTTGAAAGTTACTTCAAAACTGCTGAACCGATTTTCATAAAACAAAACTAAAAACACTCTCGCATAAATTAGCTTTCTATTAAAAAAAAACGCATCGAAATCGGTCTACCCGTTTGGGAGCTACGATGCCACAGACAGACAGAAACTTTTAACACCCCTCTTTTCTTTTGTCGCAATTTTTAAAGTTACTTGAAAACGGCTGAACCGATTTTCATGAAACAAAGCTAAGAACACTCCCGCAAAAATTAGCTTTCTATTAAAAAAAAACGCATTGAAATCGGTTTACCCGTTTGGGAGCTACGATGCCACGAACGGACAAACAACTTATAACACCCCTCTTATTTTGTCGCAATTTTGAAAGTTACTTCAAAACTGCTGAACCGATTTTCATAAAACAAAGCTAAAAACACTCTCGCATAAATTAGCTTTCTATTAAAAAAAACGCATCGAAATCGGTCTACCCGTTTGGGAGCTACGATGCCACAGACAGACAGAAACTTTTAACACCCCTCTTTTCTTTTGTCGCAATTTTTAAAGTTACTTGAAAACGGCTGAACCGATTTTCATGAAACAAAGCTAAGAACACTCCCGCAAAAATTAGCTTTCTATTAAAAAAAACCGCATTGAAATCGGTCCACCCGTTCGGGAGCTACGATGCCACAGACAGACAGACCGACAGACAGACAGACCGACATAGGCGTCAAACTTATAACACCCCTCTTTTTGCGTCGGGGGTTAAAAATCGGTTTTCGCATGATGCTCGAACAAACATACAAACAGACGGACAAACAATCAAGTAATCGTATTTTTTTTTAAATTAATATCTTCAATGTACAAACACACTTCTGTTACAGTTTTTTCTCCCCTTTCGTCCCGCTAACGAAACGAAATTGCCGCTTTCCACCTCCTACGAGGAGAAAAATATGTAGTATACTAACCTCGGGCAGTCTCTTTGGTTTTGACCTCGGTTTCGCCTTGGTCAACAATTACATGAGATCTGAGACCTTTCTTACTTTCCTGTCCTCGGTATGTAATCTACTATATTATAATGTGTAGATCATATCTACTATCGAATCTTTAACCTCACGAACTTAATTTCCTGCAGCTCATATGTAATTTTAAAATCCTTCCCCAACTTACGTCACAAGCACTAAAGCTATACACCGGGTTCACGAAGGCTAGATTACAGAGCTTTGCCAAAGCTCGCCTGAAACGAGCTTTAATAACTTCCCTCTATAAGTTCACATTAGTATGAAAATAAGCGTGCTTAAAATATGAGTGTCGGTTAGGTTGCTACGCCGTAGTAGGTAGGTACTACGCAACGTAGTAAGTCTGCTGTTATGTAGCGCGTAGTAGCGGGGATTAGTTCAAGTTAGAATCTTGAAAGCTATTGAACGCTTCTGTGTTAGCTTATGTATGGGAGTTGATTGATTTTATTGAATTTAAACGTGTTGTTTGGTTTATTGAAAGTGGAGAGAATATAGCTTGACTTGGGAACATTGGGCTGTGATTCAAAATTATATATTTCGGGTATGGATTTATTATGGATTATAGATGATATTAATGTATTTTTTTCATACGAGTAATTTGATAGCGGCAAGAAGCATACAACAGAAAAATTTAAGGTATAACAAAACACCCTAATAATATTTAAATAGTTAGTTTAGAGTCATTTCAATTCAATTTCAATATTTTCAATCAAAATTGAGCAACGTTCATTGTGCAGACAATCATGAAAGAACATTTAAAAACACAGCTGTCCCATACATTTAAGTCTAGTAGGTACCGGAGTTTTTTATGAAATAACCGATTTTTTATTTTTATCGATATTGGCTCCATAGTGAAAGTTGTTCAGTTTGATGGTCTCTACTCAACCACCCCCTTTAAATATCACTAGGGTATTTTGATACACCCTGTATAATGTTACTATATTCATCGTGGTATCCCCAAGATATCGTAGGTCATATGCTATATTTAGAACCTATGTGTGATACCATAAAATTTTCTTTTAATTCGATTTTTTTTTGGATAATAATTCGTTACGGAGCCCCGTTCAGGAAACAGAAGTATTACAACTACAATATGCGCATTAGAACGAATACACGTAACCCCCCACGCATTAGCAGCGTCAACATATGCGTAAAATTAGTTTTATTCGAGCGGCTGTATCACCTGTTAAGTTCCGCTCGACTCAATTAGCGAGCGAGCTCAATACGTTCAAATAGACCCCCGGGGTACACCGCGCCGGCTAAAGAAAGGGGGATGCTGTACGATGTGGCCAGTAAAACAGCGACGCAAAGTAAACAAATAAATAAACAAACTAACTACAGCAGCAGGTTGCTTAGCAAACCAAAATTGCAAAATTAATGCTATATTATTAGAATTACTTAATTTCAATTCTTAGACAATTTATATAGGGACCCGCCTCGCGTTAGCATTTCCCCTCTGCAAACGTACAGGATATTACGCATTAACATACAATTTTATACCTTATCTCTAAATGCGACAGCCTATGATTGCGGAATAATAATTTCAAACTTATTACGTTTGGGGTTCACATGACACTTGTTTTTCATGATTTTTAACATTCAAAATTAGAATCTAAAGTAATGGAAGAAAGTCCTAAGTTGCGGATTTCATGATACCTCGCCTCCCGCAAAAAGTGACAGAACAGTTTGTTAGTAGAATTACACGTGTATCTTATATCTTATATTAACTATTATAAAGCGTGAAACCCACTCAAGAGGTAAGCGGAAGGGATATGGAAACGGTGAGGAAAGGATGCGGCACGCAAGAGGCATCGACGCGTCATCGAAGAGTAGGCGATGCGGTGCGGTGCTAGTCTAGGAATAATTACGGTTTGAGATTGCATCAAAGACACTTTAGTAAATTGTGTTTGAACTAATATTACTGTTAGGAGGTCTGGCTCTCTCCGCACTTTAGGTATAATAACTTTACTACTGTAGTAACGTCACCAATTTTGTATTGAATTTCGTACAGCGCTCCTTGTGGCGTTGAGAACTAATTTCTGTCATACGAATTGGTGACGTAACTACAGTAGTAAAGTAGGTACAGTGAAAACTCATGGTAGACCCTCTGTACTCGGAGTTTCGATTTTCAATTTATCATCTTCGACCAAAATATTATTTCAGCTGAAGTTTAACGCGACAGTTTCGGACCTAACTCCATTGTAATAGAGTTGAAATTGGACCGAAAACGTTCACGCAAAATACGTGGTGGTTACACTCCGGTGGTGGACCGGCTATTAGTGAAGCAGGAATGAGCTAAGATAAGTGTCGTCCCATACAACAAAAATAAAATATTTTCACCTAAACTACTCGATTTTTGATTTAGGCTTTAGGACAATGTTTCACTAGGATCGTAAGATCTACCGATTGACACAGTTAAAAATAGGTACAGTGAAAAAATATCCTAAGTCCCTCCAATTGCAGTTTCGACCCACTGTGCGTCGGTCGTAGCTACCACGATTTCTTCTTCAGTCGAGTTCGTCGTATGAAGTCAGATTTTCGATAAAATGTATCATAGTTTTAAAGTAACAGTGCCTAAAAGATTTCCATACAAATCTATAATTAATCCCAGCATTAAAACTGTATATTTAAACGAAAATCTGACTTCATACGAACATAGAGATTAGTTTCTAGATTGTTTCTGAAAAATTTCATTGACTTTAATTGGATAGTATTGAAAATATCACTAAACTACGTTTGTATGCAGCGCGGATTTGCGCTCTCGGAATAAACTTCTCTTAAACGAAGCCATCGTGCAGAAAATCACCAAGTTTTCCATGTTTTTTTCATACCTAAATGTAATGTTTTGTTAATGTCTTAATTATTCAAGACATTTTATTTTATTCTTTTACCTGTGGATGTTCTAACTGAGTTTTCAGATTATCTCTGACTACCCCTTCGAGGAATATAGTCGTGATCATATGCTATGCTATGCTAGGCTCCGTAAATTTCCCCGACTATAACGCATGCCGCAGGAGGCAAGCGTAGCGTAAGCGGTGAGGAAGGGATAAGCATCGGGCAAGCATCGGGCATCGACGCGGCGCCGCTTCCACGCCGCTTCGATGCCCGATGCATATCCCTTCCTCACCGCTTACGCTACGCTTGCTTACCCCATACCTCATGAAATAGTCGGGGAAATCTACGGATTTTTGTATGGAGTAGGTTGAATTAATTGCACTTTAGGTGGTAATTTGGGATATAGTAGATACATAAATTGAAAAACATTGGTAAATTGAAAAAACATAAACTGAAAAACATAAATTCTCAACAATCCCCGATTTTTTATTGTGTATTATTGAATATCACTTTTATCTATTTTCATATAACAGCTATTTTTGAGTTTAAGAGGATATTCCTGCCAGCGTGCCCGAGCGCGCTGCATACAAACGAAGTTTAATCCTATTTTCTATTAATTAAATTGATCGAACAACTTATAAACAGCTATTTTTGAATTTAAGAGGATATTCCTGCCAGCGCGCCCGAGCGCGCTGCATACAAACAAAGTTTGATCCTATTTTAAAAGTATTAAATAATCGAAGATCTTATCAACAGCAATTTTCAGGTTTAAGAGGATATTCCTGTCGTAACGACGCGGCGTTACGGTACCGGACCCGGCCGCGTAGGTACATTTTTATACCTAAAGGCGGAGTGAGCCAGACCTCCTAACAGTAATATTAGTTCAAACACAATTTACTAAAGTGTCTTTGATGCAATCTCAAACCGTAATTATTCCTAGACTAGAACTTCACCGCATCGCCTACTCTTTGATGACGCGTCGATGCCTCTTGCGTGACGTATCCATTCCACACCGCTTCCTTATCCCTTCCGCGTACCTCTTGAGTGGGTTTCACGCCTAAAACCGTAAAATCATAACGAACAAAAAAGTAGCGGTTTACTTCATATAAAATCAAATAACACTCGATAGCGCGATTTAAATGACGTGCAGCGCCATCTATTGACAAAATTGTTAGTTTGTTTGTTTGTTCGCACATCACGCAAAAACTACTGAACCGATATTGATGAAACTTTTTTTGTTTCATAGCTTATGATCTGACTTAAAATCTGGTAGATAATTTGTGCGGACAAAGACGCGGTTAAACACTAGTATTTATATAAATAAATAGCCTTAGTTTCAATTACAAAGATAAATGACTACTTGTAGTGGTTGATGTTAGAACCAAAAGCATATCAATATATGTGAAGAACGAAAGCTTCATACTCAAGCAGCCGCCAGTCGGTGCACTCACACATAGCCCGCGTTAGAGAACGTCGAACAGAAGGCGTAGCATGTTGCACGTGATAGGACTATGTCACGCCTTTTATCTCGTTTGTTCGCGCGCAAAAATAAAGAGAGCGAAGGCGTAATAGCGCTATATGACGCTGCCATGTTAGCCATGCAGCACATATCCCGGCTGAGTTGTATTTATCTCTTCGTACGTCCTTTAATGCGTGCTGTGTGTGAGTGCTGAAGCTTTTGTTCTGTAAAGGTATTTATTCTTGTGCCAAAAGTGACAAGGCTAAGCAAATGTGGAAAACATCTTCCACCGCATATCAGCAACTATTTGATGCTTTAGCCGAAAGGGTAGAAGATTTTTATTGAGTTGGTGTGGTGTGTACGTGCCTAGATGTGTGGTAATGGCTGTATTCAGAATCGACCAGAATATCTTCAAATATTTGTAAATTCCTAAATTTTCATAATGTCGAGTGCACGTTCTCTTTCGGAGTGATTTGAAATTGATCTAATACTGTCACCAAAAAATGATCGCTCTTCTAAAGGCCTAGCTAAGCCTTTCAGGGGTGTCTCATACCCCAGGGGAATTTCAGAGTGACGTTATATTATGAGTTTAAGTACTCGCAAGTTTTTGTGGCTTCATGAAAATTGAACTACTGGTACTGTCAACAAAAATTAGTCAATAGTATTAAAATATGGAAAGTGAATAATTTTAATTTTACGTCAGTAAAACTATGGACAGGCATGTTAATGTCAGTAAAATCAAACAGGTTTAAACTGGAAATGTCAGTGAAATTTTACTAACTAAATTATTTAAATGTTTCACACTGTAGACTTTTTATGATTAATGTCTTTTTATATGCAACACTGATGAATGAAAACATAATTATACATTTTAAAACAATGTTATAAGACTGTAAAATTATACTAAAGGACAAAAGACCCTTCTTTTTAAAATGAGCGGATAATAATATACTGAGGCTTCAATGAGAGAGCTAAGATAATAATGCATTTAAAAAATATCTTATTAAGAGGATTTTTTAAATGCATTATGATTAGGGATTGCAATCCGGTTTTCCGGATCCGGTAATCCGGCGGATCCGGCACCATTTACTGTCTACCGGATCCGGCACCAGCAAGCCGGATCCGGTCCGGATCCGGCAATTGTCTTAAAAATCGCATAAAACTGCTTTTATAATGAAAATTCTCGCGGTGGTCGTCGCTTACGACGTTACTTAGTCACCTGCTACGACAATCCGCAGCTACACGCATAATTACAATAGAAATTTGTAAATTTTTGGGAAATTGTAAACTTTAGAATAGAATAGAATAGAATATCTTCATTTGCTCTGAATAGGTACAGTACAGATCTTAATGTCATACAATTATACAATAATATAAAAGAACCATTATATAGGTATCACCATTCAGCTAAATTAGATTAGCATGCAAAGTTACAGTTAAAAATTAAAAACGTGTGTTAAGAAATTCTTTAACATCATAAAAACAATAGTCAATTAATAGATTCCTTAGCTTTTTAGACATTATGTCAGGAGAACAATATTTAAACTCGTCAGGTATCTTATTGTAGATTTGAACACACATACTGTAAAAGTTTTTTTGGTATACAGTTGTAGACGGACAGTGACCTAATACTAGTGCCTTAGGGCGCCTGGTAGCTCTAGGATTAATAGCAGTAGCCAACGTAAACAAATGGGGATTTTTTCTTACAAACTTAAATACTTCTAATATGTACATACTCGGCAGACTCAGGATACGTAATTTAATAAATAACGGCTTACATGGTTCACTTGGACCTTTACCACATATTGCCCGAATGCACTTTTTTTGCGCTACAAATGCTTTATACCAAAATAAATGTGCTATGTTTATTATAATTTTTCACCACCAAATTCTTCAAATATCTTGTTGTGATCATTACTTTGAGATCATAGATTAATTTATTAACCAAGAATAGAAGGCCTTTTACTCTATTAAAATTAAATTCATATATTCAAAACATTATTCTCTAAATAATTAAAAGAAAATGTTTTTTGCTTTTTTAATACGATAGAAACTATTATTTCGTAACAATATTTTTTTTTCACAGTTGCTAGACACCTCTATTACAAAAACAGTTGATTTTAAAATGAAAACGCAACTTTTTATGGATATTACCAATCCGGTCGGATCCGGCCGGATTGAAAGTTGCACCGGATTGCAATCCCTAATTATGATCTTTGATCACACTAAATTAACTTGATATAGTATACAGGGTCCTTCTTAATATGCTGACAGTTTTTTAAGGGTATGAGCAGACCATCAAACTGAACAACTTTTTCTTTGGACCAACATCGAGATAATTCGCAATTAAGAAGGCAATATTCGATTCCTAACTCTAAAAACAACATCTATTTATGTATCTATCTAATATTTTAAATGAGTAATTAAGTGAGTACTGTTTAAATTCATAATTTGATAAACAAACAAAAAAACATAAATTGATTTCTGAGTTTCCAGATACGACCCATCTCTGAGAAAATCTGTTTTCACACAAAATGTTATTTCTAAAACATTCTGAAAGACGCCTTTCAAAGCTCCATCGCCTAGATACTATTAGCTAGCCCAGCTACTATTTTGTAAAACAAGAAGTACGTACGGCACTCTAGCTAGGTTTTGGTTGTGACTGCTTTGCTCTGATGTAATCATTACCAACTGTTTAATCTGTCCTCCAAACTACGAGGTCCTCATAACGACGTAAGATAAATTACAACTGCAGCCACCAATCAAAAAACTTGTTTTGTACAAAAGTCGATAAAAAATCCAAACAGATCGCAAAGTCAACTCAACCGATTACACATCCACTTTTTACACTCAACCATCAGTGGATATAACAGCAAATGGAAAAACAAATGAACGCAGGCAAAAGTCGGATACTATACCGCCTACACTGGAACTAGCATCGGGATCCAATCAACACGGTTGATCCGTTCAATCCTATCGGATATCGGATATCGATCCGTATTTACCGACACGGAACGTATTGTTGACATGCTGTGTTGCATAGGAAGGTCACACCTGAAAGTACATGCCGATTCAAAGGTGCAATGTAGGTGGAATTGTAGAGTAATTTAAAGCCTTATTAGTATGGTCTGACGGTTACTTTTTCTCTAAATCAGTATAATTAACTGATCCTGGAAATGCTGAATCTTTTAACAAACTATACGCCTAATTACAAAATGTTGAAACGTATTTTAAATTCAAATTAAAGATTGAAAAATTTAGTCACGGGCGGGACTTGAACCCGCACTCTTCCAAACCGGGGAATCACGTTATCAAAATTCGCCACCGAGCCCACTACCCAGAGGACGAAATATTTAATTAATTAATACTGTTTTTTTAATTGCATATAAAAACAAAATGACAACCTATTTTATTTTGAAGTATGAGAAAATTTTAAATATTTCATACGGTTTTCACTGTGTGAGATAATATATTTTTTAATAAAGTTTAAAAAGTCAACACCCCTATTTATTAAGTAGCTTTATACTAGCACAAAATTAAAAATACCAGTGCATCAGCTCTGCCTACGACGTTAAATTTCATAAATACTAACAAGAAATTTTTCTCTTATTAAAATACTTGCAATGCATAATTGAAATTGTGAGCTTGCGTGAACCCATTTGAACTTTAATGTTAGTATATTAAAACAAAATTTTGCTTAACTATAAACGGAATTAAATGAACACAAAGTTAAAGTTTTAAGCCACCTTAAAGTTTTGTTACAAAAAACTAGAATTGTAAGTGAATTTAAACTTGAAAACTAACTTTGATTCTCCTCGTGCAGCAGGTAATTGTTTCACAGCTGTTTGTAGGTTTCCATTTTTCTATAACCCGTGAGCCCAGTGGGTTTTCGTGGTGAATAAGGATTAATCTTTATTAAAACAGGTGTTGAGGTAAGGCGCCATCTCCACGAATCATATTCTCACTGATCCATCAAATCTCATACTAAATATAATTTAAGAGCTATCTCCACTCGAAACAACGAGTCGCTTGTGACAAGCAAAATGTCGTCGGGGTGTTGTTTTTAATTTAATAAGAATGTCTAATAATAAAGTTACTTACATACACATATATACATGGACATAAATAGATTTAACTGTGGAATCCTCAATTTCTTTAGGGTAACCCTTTTCCACCAAAAAACACCTGCTACTCAATGACATAGGGTTACCGAATAATCCCTCTTCCACTGTTTTCAGATTTAGAAAAATGCTAATCGCGTCAAAACAATGTCGAGAAGTTAATTTATTAAAATAATAAAACGCCTGTTATTCTACTAGGACTAGTTTTAATTTCACTCCCTAGTAATTTGAAATGCTTTAATGAAATTCTTGGTAAAACTAAAGCTGAGTATAATTTCATTTTAAAAGTGAATTTCGTATCACTGGAATTACAGAACAATCTAAATATATTATTTAAATATACAAGCTTATCATTTTTAAGCCAATATATCATGCACAGAACGAAGTATTGTACAAGTTTAAACAAACACTGAACCTCATTTCTAGAGAATCGATAAATACCTTTATTGTTTAATATAACTTTATGTCTATAAAGTTATATTGTTTGTGCTGTATGTATCTAAATATTATGTTTGCCTTAAAACTTTAAAATTGTCTCTGTTGCTCTAAAATTGTCTCTAAAATTGTCTGTTATAAGTTTATGTGTAGTGTTAAATAAAAAAATATTTCTCCCCTCCGGACGGAAAGCGTCAATTCTCGTCCTGCTGCGCTAAACCAAGTTGCTGCGTTCCACCTCCGTCGAGGAGAAAAATAGTATACTAACCTCGGGCGGTAAATAAGAAAACCTCAGATAACATGTTTGTTAATATATTTTGCGGTCACACTCAAGTACGTACCTACTTAAAAATATCATGAGTAGGTACCTGACTGCTTTCGTGAATAAGCTGTCACTGAAGTACCTTATCAAAATCACTGATCAAAAAACATTTTTTTTAGTAAATTCATACGAAATGTTGACCAATAATCATTGATTTATACTATTATAAAACTGTAAATGTTTTTTTGTTTGTTCGAGCGTCACGCAAAAACGAATGAACCGATTTTGATGAAACATTTTTCTGTTTGTTGTTTGTTCTGCTTTTCTGTTTCTGCTGATGATCGGACTTAAAATCTGGTATAAAATTTGTGCGGATGAAGTCGCGGGTAAACTCTTATACAGGGTGTAAGTGACAGCCTGGTAAATACTGAAACGATGACTTCACACCATCGAAAATTGAACAACTTTCACTATGGAGCCTTCTTCTGAAAATGCAAAAAAAACCTCCAAAGAGCTCTTTTTGTACTAACCGACAGTAAACGTACCAAAAAACGACTAAGATTATTAATCAAATAAGATGTATTAGTGCCACCCAACAGCATGCATACCTACTTGAGTTGTGTGGGTTTTTTTTTTTTTAATTTATAATTAATGGCTTTTTGCTTGTGCGTAGCACCGCTTTTCCGCCAGTGTCAAGTGTAATTTATGGGAGTATCTATCCCAATCTCAGGGATTGTTTTTGTTCAAGAACAAGAAGAGATTGAGGATTGCGGAGCCTCGTGGCAGGCAAAAACGCGACGCGCGAAAACCACGCGAGACGTGTGCTCGGGTCAATTCCTACAACGTGACTCCGTTGTGTGGGTTACTGTTTCAATTCGGACACGGATTTTATTTAAGATATTGAGCCTTTATGTCAATGCCAATTTTATACACACTATTCTCAGGATTCGCGTAAAATCATCAATACGTTCTCAAAGCACTTAAAATATTTAGATTTATATTAAGTGCACTGTAGATTGTTAGACAATTATGAGGGAATCCACTAAGTCAGCCACGTCTCGCTCGAAGCGACACTTGCTAGTTATTAACTTGGCCGCGTACGTGACGAATTCACCAACGATTATGAAACTTCCCTCGCTTGCTCCTTTGTTAGTTGGGTTTTGTCTTTAGTTAGATATATAGGCTCTGACTGTATCTGTTATTAATAATTATGATTATTGTTTGAGTTGCGTTTGATTCCGAGTAAAAATTTACGGTTTAGTCTACAAAGGACAGATTCTAGAAATGGCTACGACGTGACTAGAAATGTGTCAGAACGTGTGGCGGTCCGTGGTCTCTGCCTACACCCATGGGAGAATGGCGTGAGCTTATGTTTGTAAGAAAAGTACCTACATAATGCCAAGTAACAATTTATTATAGTTTAGTCCTCAAAGAATCGATTCTAAAAATGACTACGTGCTTTATAAATTACCGATTCGTGAAATAAGCAATAAAAATGTATGATTCTACAAATGACCAATGCTAAATAGATGTTGCCCATAGAATCTGAATGGAAAAGATAAAAAGGGTAAAAGAAACCATGTTAAATAGAACATTGTATGAAATGTTATTATTTTGTTAGTAGATTATTTATTATCTATCGAAAGCAAAAAGTAGTATTAAGTACTAGGAAAATATACTGTCTGTTACGATCACAGAATACAAACTTATTGTTATTACAGAGGGAATAGTAAACGTCGGATGAAATGTATTACGTTTTCCTTAGACTTGATCGACTGCTTAAAAAAAGATTATTGTAGGTAAGTTAATCGGATCAACAATCTTTTGCAGACTGTAATTAATAATCTGTTACCTAACAATTGTAATTGTTTCAACGACTCACTTTAAAAAAAGTACGTTTAGATGTATAGTTAGATCTGCATCAACCTTTTGCTATTCGCATTTAGCTGCATGATGCGGCTGCCGTGGCGGTGTAGCGCTTCTGCCATGTTTGCCTTGATCAGGGTCGATGACGTTTATGCGATTATGCAAAAAAGACACGCATCGTTCATGTCTAGAATAAAGATCGTCTGACAATGGGATAATAGAGGAACTATTGTCTATAAGGTCATATTCACTATAAGGTCAAATTTAATTAGTTGGCGAAACTTAACAAACGCATTTGGTATCTTTTACTAATTACATGGTAAAGACACCCCGCTCGATCATATGATTCTGAGGTCAATGTTCGCCCGCCGGCCGCGGACTGCGTACGATACGTACTATAATAATAATTTTGTTAATCATCATTACCAATTATAAACATTGATAATGCAATCTGTTATCATTAACTGGTGCCCTAGTTCAGTTTCGCCAACTAATTTAAAATGACCCTATATTATATGTGTAGCGGAGCTACGAGAGCTGACTAAGCAACAATGCCGAACATATCGATCGAGTCGATGTAAACAGAGATCTATCTAGGTCAGCGCATGCGACCTAGCACGTCACACAGAAGACGGCCAATCACAATATGGATCTGTTCAACGCATCACAGCTAATTACGAATAACAACCAATCATATGGCGAGTCCTGAATCGCACTATCGAAGTTATCAAGATACTTTGCATATATACAACATCCAACTAAGAACTGTTGGACCGCGGTCCCGGGCATTCCAACTAGCCCGTGGAAGATCTTCCCTTTTCCTCCAAATATGCATTTACAGTCAGCTTCAGAGAAACCTGATTATGCGGCCTCAAAATCGTCAGCCAAAACGTATTGTACGTAATACCACTTCAATCTTGTTTTGTAATATAATGTTCATAATCGAATGCTGAGATGACTGTGGTTCGATGTACCTATGTTTGTGCTTTTAAACAGGTGACTTGAAATACAATTTCATTTCATTTAATGTAGACTCTATCTCGAACCATTAAAGTCTAACCAAAACCATCCCATACTACCTAGATACCTCTATATTAATATCCACCCAAAGCTTAATAACAGAGCATTCCCTTACATTATAAAGATGACAGGCCGTATCTCGCAATTACTTTTTTCTCTTTCTCTTTCCACCATCGGCCGTGCGAGGGAACAAGGCAGAGGTACAAATTAATCTTTCCGTACAATAGGGTCGTAAGTGGCAGTCCTTTCTGATCGCCATCTTTGTTGGGACAGTTTTCCTACTTTGGTGTTGTGGAAAAACTGAGTATATACCTTTACAAATGTATAACTTTAATAGAACAAATGAGTGAAAAATTTATTGATGATGACTTCCTAACCGACATCGATTACAGTATTTGAAATTTTATTATACATGAATGTGGGAGATAAGAGATATATCGCTCTTTCGTCTACCCTTCTGATTCAGATGATATGGAAAACCGCCACGATCAGAGGTGGGGTGACGAGAGATGACGATGCTTGAAGAGATTAGTCACCTCTTATAAAAACCGGTACCGGTACTAAATACAATCAGCCAACCAAACGTTTGCATTAAATTTTTTTGCAAATTTCCCTTTATAGCTTCCGTGGTGAAAGTTGTTCAGTATCATCAGAAAAATCACCCTTTAAACTTATGCAACTGTCTAACTCTATACTTTACATCCTCTGTAGAATGATTTTGTTTTCTCATATTACAGGCTGACATTCAAATTAAATTTTATTGTTTTTAAAAGAAGCAAATTCATTTTCCCAGCAAGTAAAAAATGATGAAATAACAATCAGGCAAAAAAAGCACCTGCAAATCTGTTAATATTAATAATTGCATAAACCAGTTTCCAGGTAAGTAATACAACGCATAAACATAATACCTACTTATAATGTTAATATATCATCTTGAAGCGCAAAAATCTCTCGACGAACGCTATCTACCCTTCATGCATCATAAAACTCCTCAGATTTCCTGCCACCGCCATAAAAAGAAAAAATTCGTCAACTTCATCTAACATCATAAAACTAAGTATATTACGCTAGGGTTGCCAGGTTCGAAATAAATTCCTAATATATTGCATGCGAGATTTCTACTTAAAAATGTCTTGGAAGACGTTTCGTAATCAATGTTTTTATGCTTACCAGCTTAATTTTTATGAAGTTTTAGATATAATACTTAAATCGAATTACAGTATAAATTGTTTGTTTAAAAGTGTCTGCTCATCTGGAAAAGAAATATAGCCGTGATTTTATGTACAATAACATTTTGTGTGTATGTCTTTATGTAAGTAAGTGATGATTGGGGAATGCCTAGCCTCCAGGCATTAATCGGGAAATATTTAAAAAGGGTGAAATATAACAAAATTTTTAAGCTCTGTTTCCAAAGACGAACTTGCTGGCTGCAATAGAAATAGTATCAAAGTCCAAGACAAAAAAAGCGCGTTCTGCCCTGGACGTCTGACGACCCTAATTTCTCATAAACATATCAACGAACTCACATAAATATCCAAGTTAGATTAACATCAGAATTGCTGACACAAAACTTGTTAAAGTTCTCTATTAGGCACGTAAGCGTGAAGAAAATTGTACCTCATCTAATTAGTATCAACACCACGTTACGGGTTCCGGTGGAAACGCCGTAAATCCGGCAATCCGGCGTCGGTCGCAAATACTACGTGACGTATAAGTTGCGAGGCTTTGGCGTAAAAGATCTTCCTACTGCCGACGTTAAAAGTATACGGAAAATGTTCCAGCAAACTACATACATAAACTCACGACCATAATCCCTATGAAGATGATCAGAAGATTTGCTACAGCTATCAATTATCTTTTGAATCGTGTAGTAAAGCTACTTATTGATACATCAGCCGTTGTTATCCAACTTTAGGGCAAACCCTCCTATGTTCTCTCCATACTATTTTATTCTTCAGTAAACTCGGGATCATTTTTATGCACTGCATTAAAACTAGATAATTGCTGTGCCTTTAGAGAAAACAATTTTTTACAGTATAATTGAAAGCAACAGCCGGAAGAAAACTAGTAAATACAACACACTCAAGAACTCGCACACATATACGAAGTATTTATATACTTCCACATTAAAAATACCAGTGCGACGAATTCATTGCCTTGGGAAGGCCTAGTACCCAACCCTATCGACTAAAAATTTAAATAACTTATTTTACATTTCAATCAAGAAAGTAAGGGATATTTCAATACCCAGATTAGCTATTAAAATTACTTAGTAAACTTCCAAGAGTCGGTGGCTGTATTTTAATAAAGAAACAACCCTCCCACTTCCTTGCTTCCGGGTGAGAAAACATTGACGATAGATGTAAGACGAGATGTCTTATCCGGTCATGCATCTTTCAGAGTGGAGTCATAAAAGGCAAAAAAAGAAAGACGATATACAATTTAAGACAATAATTTGCAAGTATTACATCAACAACAAAATGTTGGATTCAGACACCATACATCTGAATCCTGTAACATTTTTTGGTTAGCCAAACAACGACCCATACCTTTCTTTACACGTCATGAAAAAAAAGTTTCAATTAACTCTTGTGTAATTATGATATATGAATTAGATTTCTAAACTATCTAGAAAATTCCAGGAGATTCCGTAACTAGCAAAAAATGTATGCTATGGACAGATCTGGAAAAACACAGTACCTACCTAAATTCAAGGCAACATTATCACAAAAACTATCAAACCTGATATGAAATAACAAGATTAAATTAACCGTGATCTGACAAAATACTCGTATTACCTTAAGAAATGGGTTAAAAATTGAATTCTGGTTACAAATCCTACAAGTATACAAATCGGCATAAAATCGAAAGTCCGCTATAACATTTATATAAGAAGTAACATAGAAGGAAAAAGTAAAGTTAACTGCAAAAGAACCTTTCAAATAAATATTTGTAAAATTGTTTGTAGAAGGAAAAAATTTCAATGTCGTTAAAACTTGATCAAGAAACTTTTTACTAATATCTTTTATGAACGTACAATATATTATTGAATGAAGCAAGACAGTATAATTTATCCAAAATAAAATAGGAATAATGATATCTAAAACAAGATCACAGCCATCGTTTACGGCGACCTTTCCAAATGTATAGCCAAGTAACTTTCTGAAAAGAAAGTAATCAGATTCAATGAGCCCAAGTACAGCTCAAAAGCAAGATGCAAACAAGATTCCTTTTAACTGAAACCATAACTCTGTTTCAAGAATCCGTTTTATAGAAAAGCCAGACGCATTTCGGCTGTCGTTTCCCACCTCAATTTACATCTTTTACATAAATTCGATAAAGTCTGGCAAGCCTCCAATGCTCGAATCCGACCTGATGTGATATTCTGCAACTCTTTACTTCAACTTTTGTTACGAAATAATAGCTACGTCCTTTACTTTGTTAGTACGTGTAAAAGAGAGAAACAATGACAGTCAGCGATTTTATGTCAATTGATTCAAGATATATAAAACTGTTCACCGAAATTGTATTGCTGTTGATACAGTATTCGCTATGCAGTTTTTCTTTTCTATAGCACAAAAGTTTCTGGTTCGAAACATGCTTTACTGCATACAGTTGTGATGCCAAGTGCTAAAATAAAATGAAGAATGTCTCCGACTTCTGACACAATGCGGCAAACTATTTTTGAACCTAAATTCAGAACAGTAAAAGCCAGATTTCTTTTAGATTATACGGAGAGATCTGGCATCAACATATATTTGAGTGCTACATAAATAAAAGTTCTGGAAAAGAAGATATGGGTTACATAATAAGGAAAATTATTAATTCATTAAAATATGCGGCATACCGGTATAACAGTTCACCGTACATTGCCCTCAGTTTTAATGGCCATCGAGAACTTTTTTACAAAGCCGAGAACACTTTAGAAATCCATATTCATGAAGAACTCATCTCAGCCTCGGACGAGATCCTGGGTTTTATTCAATTAATTCCCGATATCCCCGCTATCTATTCGATCATAACCGAACCATTCAACTTACTGGCTTTTAAAAGGTTCGTTGAATATTCTTTTGAAGCACTCGATTAATAAGAAAGTAGGAAAGGAAATTAGTCGAGATGTGTATTGAAATTAGTATAAATGATGGAAGAGTGAAATTTGATGAAGATACGAGTAATGATAGTACGAAGTACGAGTAAATTGAGAAAACTAAATAATAAAGCAAAGAACAAATAACAATGTTAGACGATAACTTTTTAGTGATCAGGTCTTCTTATTTTGTGCCTAATTTTTCTCTGTATTTTTGCTACTTATATTTTTTGGTGTGAAATTAAATATAATATGTATGTAAACCGGTGACCGTTTAGTGGTATTTCATCTCGAGCGTTTCCGTGCTTCGGAAGGCACGTTAAACAGTTGGTCTCGGATAGTTCCGTCAGATGGCGTTGTAACTATTCGTTAAGCCAAGTCAGAGGCCTATTGGCGGCTTGAAAATTCTCTGACAGCAAGGTGACCACTAACTTGCCTCCACCAACACGCACTGGGCCCGCGTGGTGGAGTATGGCCCACTCCCTCTCACCCTTATTCGTGAGAGGAGGCCTTTGCCCTGCAGTGGGATTCTACAGGCTATAACTTACTTACTTTTATATATGTAAATGATTGATTGAAGTCACGAAAGTCACGAAAGTCGAAAATCACGAGGGACGTTAAAAACGTTAAAAACGTTAAAAAAACGTTAAAAACGTTAAACGTTAAAAACGTTAAAAATAAACTGAAGCGGAACATTTTTAACGATCTTTAGTTTTAGAGGTATTGTCTCTCTAAAACTAAAAGATCGATCAAAATCGGTCAAGTGCGAGTCGGGCTACTCGCGCATCGAGGGTTCCGTACCACACCACCACAGAACACAACATATTAAGTTGGAAAAAACTTTTTTTCTCCGGGACCTTAAGCGTCAGACCGACTCACACTTGGCCGGTTTTTATTATTTGTTGTTATACTGTAGAGTTTTCTCTATAATCACACCAAATTTGACGCTTGTATGTATTACCGTATTTACTATAGAGCGAGAAGAAAAAACTAGTTTCTTGTTGAGAACCCCCCTTAATTTTTTACTTTTTGACATTTTATTATTTGTCAACAAATCCGCCGTAATAACGCATATTCTGTGAAAATGTCAACTATCTAGCAATTACAGTGCAAAAGTTACAGCTTTAAATAGGTAGGACGGACGGACGGACGGACAACGTAGGCTTAGTAATAGGGTCCCGTTTTCACCCTTTGGGTACGGAACTCTAAAAATGTAATGCATAGGAATATCATGAATGCATGTCGATGTCGGCACGATGCCTCGATAAGCTTTTTATCGCGCTCGCGTTCGTTCGCGCGCAAAAAGAAAGGGAGCTAGGGCGCGATTCACTTTATCGCGCCGTTATGTCGCGGGCGCAGGTTACAAAAGTGATCTAAATGTCTACAAACGTTTTGAAAAAATTTACTTACTTAGGTAGGTACTAACGTTGAGATATAACCTTCGTAAATCCAATTTGTTAACGTTTTAAAATATATCTTTTGTGACATTTGAGATTAATACAAAAGAGTTTCTTTTTATCCACATTTAGGTACAAAAGCCTACCTTTTCTTTGTATAAAACAGTACAATGAGCGACATTTTAAAGATAAATAAATATTTTTAAATAAGTCTGCAGATGGCACTGACTTATGAATAGATATAATGATACGGTAGGTAATGTCAATATTGTTGGAACCACTTAATAACATTAAAGAGGATTTTGTTGTTTTTGTTTTTTTGTTTTTTTTGTTGTTTTTTTGAAAATGTGAGTCCAGCAATAAACTTTTATCAGCTCAAATTTTATTGTTAGTGTGTTAAACTTAGATAAATGATTCGCTGGGTTTTAACTATGTTGCGAAAATTTGTACGTTCCAAAAATAAAAAAGAAAAAACTTTACTGGATCAAATATCTTTCCAAAAATAGACTAAATTTTTTGTATATTTGGGATTTACAGTACCTAATAGGTACATCATTTCTTTACATATCAAATAAAGACAGTATTCACGTTTATAGAGATAAGACAATCAAAATAATAAAACAAAGTCAATCACAGATGTCGCACTATGAGGGGAAGGGGAAATAGAATTTATTACGGAAGGCCTCAACGCCTGCTGTAAGAGACAGCTCAACTATAGTTTCTCCCACATTCCTAGTCTTATAAATCAAGCTATTATCATACTTATGACATAGGAATAGGAGTTCTATTAGGGAAGTTTCTCGTGTGGAATTAACTGAACGTGAAGTCTTTGCCGAGAGTCAAACTTTCTCAACGTAAGTGTCAGGTCTGCCTAGTTAGAGTAGGTACAGTTTACAATAGAACGACCTGATTTCAAAGTTAAAGTCGAATTAGAATCATTAAGTTTATCACGGAACATGAATAAACAATTAGCAAAGCTGTAAGGTAACATCGTAAACAAAACAATTACAGAGGTTAAACATCAAGGGAAACGGTTACTTGGCCTTTTGGTACCTATGTGAATATTGGTGTTTTAGTTTCAAATAAGTAGCACAAATCTGGACAAGTGTCGTAGTCTGGACAAATGTTATCAGGCATCGTCAACGTTGCAACAATGCTTACTCCATTTGGCTACCTGCGAGTCACTGCATCCGATCCTACCTCTGGGCCCCTAGACAAAGTGACATTCTAGTAGAAAATGACAGAATGTATGAATTTGACATTAGCGATCGAAACATTTTGACGTTTGCTTTCGTCACTATACGTCAAGTCCATACATTTTAATGCTTTCTACTGTCGTTAACGCTAATCGAAAGGTAGATTTGTCCATAGGCCCTGATCGCAGCACTTTTATTCGATGAGATACAAAAGAGAAAGGATTTTAGAGGTTCTTTATGTGACTAGATAATTTGTGTGACAATGTCCAAGATATTTATAATTTAATGATTATTATTTATTATACTCACTTTTCAAACTGAAAATGTTTCACCATGGAGCAAACTCACGTGGTGATTCGAAAATCACGAGAAAGAAAACATCAGTTGTTCCCATGTAGTTGAGTCGAATAGGCAGGTACGGCAGTATTGTATGAAAAAGATGATGTAAACCGAATCAATTTCAAATCAGTAGTTTTTGCGTGATGGTTGAACAAATAGACAGAGATTGAGAAATAAATAGAAGTGCCTTCAAAGACGTTTTGATGCTGAAATGAAGTATAAATTATATTAGTATTGAATAGAGTAGTGGCATAGTGTGAAAATCTGTACATTCATTTCTTCTATTTAGTTCAGGTAGATGCCTGGATGAGAAAGATCTCACTATGTCACAATTATGGTAGCAACCAGGATCGGTTTCACAGATTTAGTGGTAAAGACCTTTATGTAGTTGGTAAAGTCTCGGCTTTGTTATAATGAATTTATTGTATGAAAGGTTGCGAGTTTGAGGCTATTTTGGACGTCGGAGTCTACAAGAATTCACGAAGGTCCAACTATTATATTGTAGTAATTCAAAGTTTCTTGACGAAATATTATCATGCCTCGGTTGTAATTTTAGTATTAGCTACGAAGTTTTATTACGAAACTCGTCTTGGATTTGTTTTTTTTGGTGTCACAGTAGCTTGTTTTCATACAAAAGATCTCTAGAAGAGATTATACAAGATATGAGTTAGTTGTACATTGCAAACAAGGTAAACATGTTCTTTTATTAGTATAAGAGTTCCGAATGTATGTTTATTTCTTTTGCACGTTATGCCAAAGTCTTAGGCCATGTTTAATAAACTTGACAAGTGACAATTGACCATGACAATTCAGAGTACATTGCTGAGAATGCTAGGACACATGAAGCACTGCAAGTTTACCGTCATTAGTAACCATAAATGTACTCTGAATTGTCATTGATAATTGTCACTTGTCGCGTTTATTAAACAGGGCCCTACTCTCACTAAAGAGATAGTTGGCCTTGCATGTTGTTGGTTCACCATGAAGACCCAATGCGGGTTGGTGGAGGAGAAAGAGCCAAATTAGTTTTGTTCCATTGGACAAGACCTATTATCCAACGACAGCTCACCCGATGAAAAAAAAAATCCCAACCCCTGTTTGCGTGTAGTATTGGAAAAAAAATGTTTTGCTACTATTCTGTTTTTGGGTTACTCTCTATATTCGTGCCAAATTTGATTCAATAGGTGCAAAAATGAGCGAGTTATTGAGGCGGGGCATATAGATAGACAGAATGGTTGAAAGTATAAGGGTTCCTTGTTTGACTACGGAACCCTAAAAATGACTGAAAAGGAAACCTAAAAAAAATCTAAAAATCTTTACAAAAATGTTCCATCTAAGCTTACATCTAAAGAGAGACAATAGGTTCATTGTGGCCCATCCTATAATCAGCTTTCCACCTTTCTTTTCGAAAAGAATCTTCTTGCAATAAAAAATATATTATTGCACAAAAGAGGTCGCTGAGGATCAAAAAGGTTCGTAAGGTTTCAATGAATTCCCATAAACGTCTATTCAGCTGACGTCCTCAATAGTTTATAGAATAGAACGGGTAAACTAAACAATTTTCATCTTAATAAACCAATCACCTGTTTAGTTTAGATAACAAGATTATGTAGAACCCAAATAAATAGCTACTAAAAGAGAGAGGAGGCCTTTACCTGTAGTGAAATTCTACAGGTTGTAACTTTCTAACTACTTCTTTACTTTTGCTTAAAATTATAAGCTGGAAGCAACAAGTTGGACACAAACAAAGGCACAAACAAGAAACCTCGAAACAACTAAATGATAATGTCCATTAAAAACTATGGCGCAATATTGCATGGCTTGCTAAATTATCAATCGCCACACAATAGCTAGAAGCCTCAGCTCCACACTCTGGTAAACTTTTAATTGGAACGAAATCCCTGCTCCGAAGGCGTTTTAATTAGGAAAATTTCCTATGAACAAGCGGACGCGATATAATTTCCATGCAAATTGCGCGTTTAACTTCGAATAGCTCGGCGGTAAGAGTTACTCGAGAAGATGGATCGGGGAGTTCATTTTGGATTAATAGAGATGTAATGGATCAAGTTTGAAACGAACCAGGTTTAGGAATAGTTTAGTGTCTCTGGACTTTGCTATCCTAATATTAGACACTGGCTTTTCCCTGTGGCTTTGTTCGCGTAGATTTCGTTTAGTGTTTGCTATTAAAATGGGTTTTTTGAAATTGGCTGTTTACCGAATTTCATTAACAACGTGTGCATTCTGTTTTTTGTGCGTTTGTTTGTGTCCCAATTACTAATCCAACTTATACTGGATAGATCCAGATTTGGGTGAAATTTTCAGAAAAAACATAGGGCTTTACATGAAGATATGACGCGTTGAGATAGTTTTTGTAATTTTCGTCTGTTTGTTTGTCAGTATGTTAATCTGCGCGTGCATAGCATCGCATAAAACTACTCATCATCAGCCTATACGTCCCACTGCAGAGCACATGCTTAAGAGAATATTATTCCGAGAGCGAAAATGCGCGCTGCATACAAACGTACTATGGTGATATTTTCAATACTAACAAATTAAAGTCAATGAAATTTTGCAAAAACAATCTAGAAACAAATCTCTATGCTTCTATAGAGTCAGATTTTCGTTAAAATATACAGTTTCAATGCTAGGATTAATTTAAGATTTGTATGGAAATCTTTGAGGCACTGTAACTTGAAAACTATACATTTTAACGAAAATCTGTTTCCATACAAGCATAGAAATTTGTTTCTAGATTGTTTCTGCAAAATTTCATTGACTTTAATTGGTTAGTATTGAAAATATCACCATAGTACGTTTGTATGGAGCGCGCTCCGAATAATATACCCTTAAACTCGGGAAGGGTGAAATGTTTGTTGGAGTAGAAAAATTACTTGGAACGTTTTTATTTCATCGCAATCAGCTCAACTCATTCAAACAAATATGTGTGCGAATTTAATATTATCAAAAATATTACTTTGGTACGTATTTCAATGGTATGCGCATGAAAAACCACGGGCACAGTTGGTTTACGCTACACAAATTAGGCTGGCATCGATGACATTGCATTCGTGAATTCGCAAGTCCTGCGAATCAAACAATTTTTAATATTTATCACGTAGCCTATAAGTTTTGTTAGGGGTTCATCTCAAATCGGACACACTGTGGTAGGCGTGATCACTGCGCTGTGACGGCTGGTGATTAATCAAATTTCGAGCTAAACGAGACTCTCTGTTCCAAATGTGATGCGTATGTGTGTACTGCTAAAGTGAAAAGTGTAAAGATTGACCAAAAAATTCTACAAAATCTACTCCACCTACCCATAATAATAAAATAAGTCCTATAAGTAGTAATACGTCTGTTTGTAACGACTTCACATATTATATGGTATAAGATTTAGGAAGATACATTTATGGCTGAAAACGCAGCAAAATGCTAATAAAAAAATTGTATTGATTGAATTCATGTTCAATAAAAATATAATTTTTCAGCAAAATCATGAACCTTTAAAAAAATTTTAACGCACTATAGAACAGAAGTAGTTAGCTCTGCAATGTTTCAACCTGAGAGTGATAAAAGTGACATAAACTTCGTAGAGATGTTTGCATTTTCTAAGCAAGGAGATGCGAATTTACGTAGACCAGTCTGGTGATTTAAAAAAAAAAAAAAAACCCACATTATGTATACATGTATTCTATATCGTTGTCTAGTTATCATAATACAAGTCCAGGCTAGATTCTGGAACTTTAAATGTGACTAGATAATTTGTGTGACACTGTCCAAAATATTTATTTATTATTATTTATTAACTCACAAAAACGCCTAATGTCCATAATATCGAAAAGTGCAATTTAAATTAAATTAAATAAAAAAAAATGTATTTCCATTATATTTTACATCACAGTTCTTTACAGTTACATTTAAATAGGATATACTAATAAACTAATAATTATTTCAACAACTATTTGTTTGCAATAGATAACAAATAGATAGTATAGTGTATAATTTAGACATAGCGTAAATATAATAAAGTGGGTGCGCTTAGTGGTCGCGGCGAGTCTATGCTCGCGCGGAGTGCGGGGGGACTCGCGCGGTGTGCGGAGGGGTGAGGCACCGGCCGTTGGGGTACAGCGCGCAGGTGATGGGGTACTGGGACCGCTCCCCCCGCCACCCCACGATAGGCCTGTCGCGACCCGAGAGCGCCCTCACTATTATTATTATATTCACTTTGCTTTAGATTATACAAAAGGTAGAGGTTAGTGAGCATACAACAACACTCATGGACCCAAACAATCGGCTGCAGCTATAGTGATGCACTTGTGTTGATGACTGTACTAACTACTTGAATTACGTATTGTTTCGTGCTGAAAGGATTCGTTTGATTTATGATAATAGAACTTGAAACCATAAAGTTTAGATTTAGAAAAGACCATCTCTTTTCTTGCCATGGGTGTCGCATGAGGCGATTATAAGGCGTATCGACCCATGTTCCTCGGGGAAAGTTGTTCAGATTCACGGTCTGAATACACCCTTAAAGGTTCGTTACTAATTAAAAATTAGTGGTATATAGGTAGTACTGATAGTTGTTACAAGCTCAATAAGATAGTTGGTTGTTGTAACAAAGCTTCTGACCACAAATGAGTTTTAATAGTGACTTTATAAACTTATTTAAAATGGGGCCCATTTAAGCAAGGGACTACAGACTAAAGATAAAAAGTTCTACCGATACTCTAAAACTTTCTTTTTGATGCCCCATTTAATCCTTGGGTAGAATCCGATTCGATATCCAGTTGGAAATTGATTGTAATTGACCTGCGACTAAATTGATTATTATCCGGGAAAAGTCTACTAATGAATATGCAATGAGAGAGTGAATATTGAAGGTTTGAACTGTTTGGTAGAATTCGTAATTTTTTTGTAAAAGGAAAGGTTTTTTTTTTTCAAATTAAGCTACAGGGTTTTTAGACTCCAGCAACATTCTGAAAAAGCATATTGATTAGGGATTGGCTGTTCTATGTATATAAGACTTAGGTAAAATAAATTTTGATGTAGATGTCAAGGTTAAATTTGAGAAAAACCTGTTAAGGGGCTACCTGCCGGTTTTGGGTAATTTTGTAACCATTTTATTCATTAACTATGGCACTTTTTGAGCTGAAATTTAAACTGAACGATCTACAGGATATGAGAAGTGATGTGGTTTTTCTAGAAATCGATTTTAATGAATAAAACCGAAGAAAAGGGACTCTAAAGTCACCCCTTTTTTCCAGTTGTAACCATTTTACTCTTACATTTTTAATCGGAACAAAATGAAAATTTACTATATTGTTCATAATACAATTTAGAATGATGTGGTTTTTTTACTTTTTCGAAATTAATAAAAAATCATCGAATTTTTCAAAGAAAACAGCTAAATTCTGACCGGAGCCACGCGCTCTTTCTCATCGATTAGTATGGAGATAGAGTGAGAGGAGAGTGGTCCACGACGGATACACCTTAATGCTGAAGATCCTGTTAAAGATTTCGTAGATGAAATATTCGTCCCACTGCAGGACACAGGCCTTTTCTCTAGAAAATTAATAGTAAAGTAAGGAACGAGTTTCATTCCACCACATGGGCAGTGCACCGTACTCATGTTTGACAGCTGCGATAAGTGCAATGTCGCTGTCGCGTATTGACATAAGGCCCATTTTAGTTCGTCGTTTCTGAAGCGCAAAGTTTGAAATTCTAAAAAGTGCTAGAAATCGGGAGAACGCGGTATCCTTTACAGTAGTAAGGTGGATTATCTAGGCAAGTTTTGGCCAGGTTTATTCGAGTGCAAGCTTCTCTTTCTTGCAAGCATAAGTTTGCAATTAACCATCCAAATTCAATTGAAAGCAGGATCGCAAAAAACATACTTTTCATCAATATCTTTCTCTTGGATATTTCTAAGCTCTAAATTGGGCGAATTTGTCTAGAAAATATTAAATGTATTTAGTTAAGTAAAAAAATTAATAGTTAAATATCAGCAGTTTAATCATTAAATTGAAAAAAAAAACATAAAAAAGGGGAAATTTTTTAATGCTTTTCTATCTAGTTAACATAATCTAATCGTGTTATTGAGAGTGATCGCCTATCCACCAGATCCTTTAATAAGACATAATTTGTTTTTAAACTTTATTTTATGTTTCGTTTGTGTTCAAAAAACTAGTGAGCGCGGCCACGACTGGATCATACCGCCTTAAAAATATCTTCTGTCGCAAACTCTGTAATGCGAGATTTTGCGCTAAGAGCTTGCGCGCGATTGCATGTCTTTAACTAGGTTAATGATTCGGTATTACGAAAAGACATTCTTAAAGGCGCTGGCCTAGACCGGGGAACACAAAACGAGCCAAATTAGATAATTAACTAATTAGACCAGTACAAAGTACTGTTGGTACTTGTGCAACATCATAGACTGCCTATAATTATAGACTTCTTAAACTTCTTAAGAAATCGACGATTCCTTTAAGATTGTGTAATTTTGAAAAATACTGTAAAATCACAGTTATTTAGCACAGGTAAAGGTAAAGATCTGAGTCGTGAGGTTATCATGAAGACAACTGGGTTGGCAGATACTTTGACCGCCTAGATCTTACAAGATCTAGTTTTCACCATAATTAAAAAGTTATGATCATGGGGTACAAAGCTTTGCTAAGAATTTACCACCATCATGTTCAAGAACTTCTGGAAAATACCACCATCATGAATTTCATCAGTTCATCATCATGAATTTACCATCATTATTACAGTAGTTCTTGAATATGATGATGGTAAATTTTTAATAATGGTGATGAATTCAGGGAGAGAAAATTCTGATACAAACATAATTTGGGCAATAACTGTAATGTTTAACGAAAGGACTTAATGAGACATTAAGGGCCTGTTTCACCACTTTCTAATAAGTTCTTGTTAGCTTATCCGACAGCTCATTTGACATATTTTGTAAGAAGAATGTGTCAAATGAGCTGTCGGATAAGCTAACAAGAACTTATTCTAAAGTGGTAAATACAGGCCCTTATGATTTACATTTTATATACGTTCTTTCTCGTTAGAACAATCGGTTAAAGATGTCTTAATACCGCCGAGGAAACATTTTTATTAATAAAAAGGAAATATAAATAATCAGCATGAATATAATATAGATCATCAGAAATTATAAACCTGACTACGTAATGAATGAACATAAAATTAATAATGTTCACGTTAGAAGTCTATAATTCAATGTTGTCTGTAGCTACAATATTTTGTTGGCGGTCGTTCAAATATTTAATTAGTTTGATATTGGCATATTGCTTTCATAATACTTTCTGCGTTCAGTGAAATACACATCAACTTCACATTAGTATTTCGAAATGATTTACTCTATTGATACATTCATAGTTTATAACTAATCATTGCTTTTGGTGATTGATAATTATATTTGATTGATGTGATGTTTGTTTTGAATAAAATAATTACACTTTAAAATTAGTTTGATTCGAATTTTGAAATGTCTGCTACAACCACTGACATATACTCTAGCGATGGACAAGCTCGTTCAAACAAACAACATGTCACACAAAACAACACAAAATGACACATTGCGATCTGTCATTGCCATAGTGACGAAAAGAACTCGGGAACATCAATGCGGTGCGCCCGCCGCAATTAAGTGGAACATGTTGCTTCTATGAAAGGGCCTGTCTATCGCTAGAGTATATGTCAGTGGCTACAACAGAATATGAAAAGTATGCATGACAAAAATCATAATTTTAGGTACTTAATACGTTATTTCCATTCCATCAAACAAACAATAAAGTCTTACTACTTTTTAGCTAGCAAAGCGAAAAAATGTGAAGAACACTGTCACGACCACCAATTGTAAATTTATTTGTTATAGATCAAATCAATTATTTAAACCAACAACACAATACTCATAAATTTATCAACACCTTACTCAAAATTAAGAGAAACCACATAAATAAATAATGGTTTGCATAAACTTCTGTATTTTGTTACAAAATCTATTTCCAATCAACCTTACGTACATATATTTAAGAGTGCAATCCGGAAAACATCGTCACCGTCTGGAAAGTTGCAGGGGCTATAAATTCGGTATTCATACAAGCTCGCTCTCCACAGGGGTGGGCAGGGAAGGCGTACTAATAAATCAGGCATGTGCATTGATTTTATTGAAATTTTTGTTTTGTTTCGTACATATTTCATACGAAAATATAGTTCGAATTCCTTCTTTTGTCATGTTTTGAGGCGACAAATCATGGAACATTCCAACCTTTCAGAATTATATACACAATACATATAAACATTAATTAATGTAGTATACAAATATTTTCCTAGTACTTACCTATATATACATAATATTATATTTGTGCAAATGTATGAGGCGCTCGTTGGCGTAGTGAAGCTTCGGCATCGGAAACGATCACCGAAGTTAAGCAACGTCAGGTCAGGTCAGTCTTTGGATGGGTGACCGTTTAGTGGTATTTCATCTCGAGCGTCTCCGTGCTTCGGAAGGCATGTTAAGCTGTTGGTCCCGGATATTTCCGTCTGATGGCGTTGTAAGTAATTCGTTAAGCTAGGTCGGAGGCCTATTGGCGGCTTGAAAATTCTCTGACAGCAAGTTGACCAATAACTTGCCCCACTTGGCTTGCGTGGTGGAGTGGGAGCCAATCCCTCTCACCCTTATTCGTGAGAGGAGGCCTTTGCCCTGCAGTGGGATCCTAAAAGCTATAACTAACTGACTACTATGGGACAGTATATATTTCGCTATTTCAACGATAGGTACAGAAAATTTTGCAGTTTTTCATTTTTCACTGATTATCCCTTTAAAACGATGGATGGATGGATGGATGTTCTGAGATTTCAGAATATCTCTGACTACCCCCTCGGGGAATATAGTCGTGAGCATATGCTGATGCTGCTGATCCCTTTAAAAAACCATAGACCTACATACCAATAAAAAAAGAGATAAAACGAAAAATTGTTATAATTTTCAATAAATTTTCAAAGTTTCGAGCAAAAATCTAACATTTTTGAGAGATGCATCTCCCAAAAAAGCATTCCACTCAATTCTTGTTTTTTTATCATTCCCCGTTCCCATAGTTTGAGTTTTATGAAGCTATCTGCTCGAATTAAAAAACTGGTTTGTTAGTCAGAAAATTTAAATGTTCAGTTCCCAACTATTTTCAGTTCCTAATGAGAACACAGCGAATAAGTTAACAAATTGAAATAATTAGGTCGGTTTGTTTCTCGCTAGTTCTTGTTTGTTTTAGTTAGACTATTCCTTTCTACTAAAACAAATTGTACCAATTATTAATTTTATAACAGGAATAACGTTGTCTAGTATAAAAGAAAATATTTAAAAAAATACCGAACTAAGCAGAAACACAAAAGTTGGATAAAGACCAAAGTATAAATTTAAAGAGGCGTTTTCCAAGACTTGTAAAACGAAAAATATGTAGATAGCAATAATAAAAGTAGAAAAAAACCTTTCTCCTTGAAAGTAAAATGAGATATGTCAATGGTTTGCAACATCTGATTTTGATATTGGTGATGTTGCCAATGGATAAATTGTTCACTACCATACCAATAAATACGCAGTAACAACGAAAATGTTCGTTTGTTAGCATAAGCATATGCTCACGACTATATTCCCCGAGGGGGTAGTCAGAGATATTCTGAAACCTCAGAACATCCACGTTTCACCAGTTGTACCGAAACTCTATCCAGTGTGACGGGGGTGAGCCCGTCGCCACTTATAATGGACAGTGGGTACAATACATGCCTCGAAATTGAAGCATGCAGGTTTCCTCACGATGTTTTCCTTCACCGAAAAGCCAGTGGTGTTACAAATCGTACATAAATTCCGAAAAACTCATTGGTACGAGTCGGCCTTACGGGGATCGAATCATCGCCTCCTGCACGGCAGGCAAGGTTTCTCGCCACTGGACCACCACGGCTTGTTCATTCGTTTTTTTTTTCATTATAAAGCTTTCTATTTGCAAGCCAGTTCGAAATTTAAATAAAACCTTTGATAAGGTTACCTCCTTGGTTGCCATGTTTCGCAGTAAAACATCGTTCCATTTTTAAATTACACGACATATATGAGTTTACAATGTAATTTATTCGGCCGCTAAACCACGACAGATATGGATTTTCATAAAACTTTTGCCAGCCACTGCTTGCATGTATTTGACCAGTACAGCAATTTCGATTTATCTCGAAGAAGGTTGTCAAAATAATGCTCAAATTTCCAAGCATGTTTGAGAAAAAATACTAATTAAAAACCATTCCAATTTCAAACAAAATTAAAACCAAGTTATAACCAAAGACAAACGCCGTGGTTAAACCTCAAATTTCATGTTAAAAATGCATGTACACGTTTAGAAAATAAAAAAAACAACACCAAGAAAATATGTTCACAATCCGGAACTCTTTCAAAAATCTCTACCGAGCTTTCTACTCGCTTAAAGTAACCATAATGCTTTTAGATGGAGAGGATAAAAAAGAATTTAGCAAATAAAATATGCAAGCTCTTTTTAGAGCTATAATATGCTCCACTTTAGTTGGATAATTTTTCTACTGCATGTATTCTTGGATAGTAAAATTGCAGTTGAAATTTTTAATAGGCGAGTATTTTAACTCTTGTTTTAAAATAAAACATATTTATTTCGGAAAGGAGTACGACAATTATTTTGAATTTAGCATAAGCATAAGCATATGCTCACGACTATATTCCCCGAGGGGGTAGTCATAGGTATTCTGAAATCTCATAACATCCACGTTTTACCAGTAGTACCGAAACTCTGTCCAGTGTGACGGGGGGTGAGCCCGTCGCTACTTATAATGGACAGTGGGTACAATACATGCCTCGAAATTGAAGCATGCAGGTTTCCTCACGATACTTTCCTTCACCGACATTATTTACAAATAATACATAATTATCTATTTTATTAAGAAATTTTATGATACAGTACTTTTCTATTTTATTTATGTATGTACGTATCTATTAAAGCTACACAGCCAACAGCGATCTTATTCTTACTCTCAAACCTAAACGCTTAAAGCGTCCAACGGTTATTTTCTCGAGCAACTATTGAGAGTAATCAACTCGCCTTGTATACTAGTTGAAAGCAACACGATTCTGTACACCACTTCAGTACTATTCGACTCTGAAAAACACCACTAACGAGGCACTCTATGCTTAGCTTTCTAAAGGAAAATAAAGGTGAAAGACTTGACAAACTCATGGGAATAAAATTTAGCGGAAGGGATTTGTATGAAGAAAGATTGTGGAGCAGTTTTCGGCTTTGGGTAAAACTTGGAAATTTTAGGACTACCATTACGTTATCTTTAGTTAGTGTACATTGTTACAATTCAGTATCGATGATTAATTGAAAGAGACCATTCTTTAAAAATATCGAGGTATCTGCAATCGCTTCTCTAGCTCACAAATGTATAAATGTACATCACGACTTATTATTATACCTTCTTCTTCTATTGTGTAAGCATGAGCTAAGTATATCGCATGACGATTACTCATGCTGTAGAGTAAAGATTAGCCAGTCAGCAATTTTCGTATCGAGGCTGACTGCTCAGGGTGTGCATTACTCGACTACAGCAAAGCAAAAAGGAGGGTTATATTACTCGGCTCTTTTCGTGCACCCCCATTATTGTTCTCGTAATTTTATGTTATCTTATTGTGTACAATAATGAATCTCTTTTGCGTAAAATTTGATGACTGTGAAATTATTAACCATTTTAGTAATATTGATTAACAAAAGATAATGCCAAAATTCTATGAAAGTCAGACTGAACTTGCTACTGGCCAAATTGTCACCTAAAGACAGGAAATGTTCTAGCATTATTTATTATAAAAAGAAAAACGGGAAATATTTAAAAAATCCTAATTTAAAAATAGATAGGTTATAAAAACAAAAGCATTCATTCCTTATAAAATATTTCTATCAAATTGTATTATTTATTATTATTTTTAAACCCCCATTCCGATAGGGGAAAAATACGTATAAGGGATTCATAATACAGACCGAATATTTATGTTAAATGAAAGATGATGACGCATTGATGATGCATTTTAGCCTGGTTTTGGGCATTGTCTTTGACTGTAAATGCTGAACTGAACTGCATGTTCAGAATATTCATGCAACTCATTGAAAAGAACGAAATTGAATTGAATTCAATTGAAGGTTTGAATAACGTAAAACAAGTTTATTAAGAAATTGCCTAGACCAGACCAGGCTACATTCCCACAGACCGCTTATAACAGTTCTATAACGGCACCAGATCATCGATTTCGCGTTACATCTACAACCCCACCAGATAAAACTAGGTCACAAACGCCACTTATTTCGTATGTATGAGACGGCAAGCCTGCGGACGACGGCGACGTATTTAAAAGCAGACGTTTGACTGACCGTACACACTGGGAATAATAAGTCGCTATTTTACGACCTCTCTTACGGATACGGTGTTTTGATGACGCTATTAAAAGACAATGTAGACCTTTAGAGTTTGGGTAAATGTTTCTCTGTAGGTTTAGCTTAGTTTAAGAATGTAAACTTGATTAAATTGATGTGAGGTTGCTACCGATGGATGCAAGTTGGACGATATCGATTTTATTTAGTTCCTTTAGAAGGGGTAAAGAAAAACTTTTGCTTGCTGATGGAAAAGCTAAAAGCAAATAACTAAGGTAAGGTAATTTTAGAATAGCTACGTTATAATTGATACAAAAGTGAAATATACGATGTCTAACATTGGATTGGACATTGTCAAAACATCGTCAACCAGGTGTCCCCCTAAAATTTATCATTATTCATTAACAGGTGTTCCTTAAAATGAGCGAAGCACTCGTGCATGGTTGCTTAAGAATCTAGCTGGTTTTGAGATTTCCAATTGTTTTTTTAATTTATTTACATATCTTGGATATTGTCACACAAATTATCTAGTCACATTTAAGTACCAGAATCTAGCCTGGACTTTTATAATGACGACTGGACAACGATATAGAATACATTCATAGATAAAACATCCATGACTCGGTTTTTCATTAAGCGCTAGGTACTTGCACTACACACTATAGGTCAGGGGTGGCCAACTTGATTAGACATAAGATCTACTGTTTACTAACGAAACCCAGTGCGATCGACCACTTACATACTTCTTGAAATCTTAAATGAAACAGCATTGTTTAGTAAGTCATGTAGTATTTTTTATTGACCAGTCTTTACTGCGTAGAATAGAGGATAAATACCGTGACGGAACAGCGATTGAAAAATGATACAAGATGATGCTGCAGTAGTGTTGGTAAAATTAGGTTGCGCAGTCTGGTCTACTTATTTATATTTTTTGCCTTGCCACGATCGACTGGACTAATAGTCGCGATCGACCGGTTGGCCACCCCTGCTATAGGTAATCAGGATCGATTTTGTTGGAACCTGTTTATACTTACGTGGTTTCATACTTGTGGTTTCAGTATCTTGCTTTGTATCTAACACAAACCACACAAGAGAACATCTTTTAAAATCTTCCATTAGTACACATTGTTAACAACCGTTGTGTCTTCAAAGTTTTCACAGTTAAACAAGACATTCGTTTAATAGGATTGTTCAGTTAAAATTATAAAGCCAAGCTTAGCATTACACAAGAAAGCAAAATCCACTAAAGAAAATTATAACCGTAATACCATTAACGTAACAGACGAAAATACTATGCAAATTGAATACAAAAGTGTACTAAAAATAATTTACACCTTACGCCGAGATTTTTAATTTCCCTCGCATTTTATCTAAATATTTCCCGAGAGCAATTTACCAAATTAGCTTAACAAACAGACCAAATTTAATGGTGCGGGCATGGCTCAAAGGACAGTCCTCTAAATTATTTACTTTTCTCTGGAGAGAACCGTCTTGCCTCGCTTTAACCGCCTGCTATCAAAAGAACTCCCTTGTTACGCTTCGTCTTTTGAAACCGTTGGGTTATTATTATTTTTTTTAAAGAAAAGAAACTTTTGATTTCGAATCTGAATGTAAGTTAAAAACAAGAGGTTTTGCAGACTTGGCTCGCATCTATTCAGAGTTCGCAATGTGAGAGAAATCACAAGAAAGTCTTGTATTGTGACTATGCTTCATGTTACTGATAATGGAATGCCATCCATTTTGCACAATTTACCAAAGCCCAAAGTCGCGCTATCGGACGACCGTGAGGTCATCTTCTGGGAACAAGATGGACTTGACGATCTTGTTTGAACTGGTTGCGGAGAACAATGGGAGCATAGCATTTATAGTCAAAACTATATGTTCTTTCTTAAAATGCCGAACGTTTTTTTAAGGGTATAATCACCCCCAAATTGATGACCATCAAACTGAACAAATTCCTCTAGGGACCAACATCGAGATCGCAATAAGTCTGCAAAAAGTTCCTTAAAAACTGCAAACGTAATCAATAAAAAAAAACAGATAAAACATTATCGTTCTCGATACAGAAATTGAGACAAAATACAAAACATCATTTAAATACATAGTACTCCAATTCCCGCCTTATCCACGCCTGTCCATGTCGTGCGGTCACCGTGAAGGCGTTGACAGACGTCGCATTCAGAAAGCTTTCTGCTTCCCCTCATTCATTACGATGATTGTAGCGTACCGTTACGCACTGTTATTAAGAAAAAAATATACAAAACATTTCTAATGTTGGTGACTATGTTTGCTGTTTTGCGATAGACACTGTTTAATATTATAGTTTATTTATATTTTTACTGTTTCATTACACTAGCAGATTTATTTTGAAGACTCGTAATCGTATGGAATTTTATCGGTACGACACCAACACAATTCCTTATATTCAGTTACTCAAAAGAAAATTTCAATTGCGTTTTGTGGTTTGAAAAACGTAATAACAGAAAAGTCGAACATAAGGTACCTAGTATTAAAATTGCGAAAGTCTGTCTGTGTCCGTCTGTTTGTAATATTTTCACGGCTAAACTGATTTTAATAAAAGATACAGCTGCATCATGAAAACTTAACGCAGGCAAAGTCACAGGTTACAGCTATACGTATTTCATTATAATAATGACAAAAGCTCTATGACGTACTAAGGTCATTAATTCCCAATACAAAAAGATCTCAATTCAAAAATTCCTATTATGTCCACAATCCCTAAAAGACGTGTGGTAACAACAAAGCCACCGAGGCCGAAGGACGCGGCATTCAGAGCCAGCATCTCTCCCATTCATTGTGATGATTGCTCTGCTCTCATTATGCTGGTAGACTTTCTGCGGCTAGCCGTATAAAAGGGACGAAAGAAAAAAATGTTGACTAGACCGCGAATCTAAAACTCGAAAAGATTTTTGAGGGATTTTAAAGAGGTGTCGGTAGATAATAAAAGCGCATCAATATTGGACGAGACGTTTTCGAAACACATTTAGATTAATCGTTTTAACTTTTAAAGTAAAATACACGTTAGGGTAAATATTACAAAATATGATTTTATAATCTACCTACTAGAGTTTTCCCTTAACTTCATCCGCACGGGTTTCCATTATCATAGCGAGATAAATGATATACCAAATTTTAAGTCTAATCATAATAAACAATCAAATAGACAAACAGACGGACAAAAAATTCTAAAATCGGTGGTTTGGAGTCAGGAACACCTCAATCCATATCTTTACTTTTTTTCTAAATGTCTTCAATGTATAGACACACTTCTGATACAGTTTTAAAATAGTATAGATTAAATGGAACTATAAATCGGATAAAAACATCAAAAAATTCGTATTTCTACCTATTTGGTAAAAATCTAGTTTTAACGAGAGTATCTTTTTTTCACTCTGACTTTTTTAAACGCTCAACTAATGGCCATAAGTCGAAAGAAGTTGCGATGATGATGGTGGTTTACCTATAATACTTAATTACCTAGATCCAATATCCTAAATACAGAAACCTCTATTCCCACTACTCAAAACTCTATCGCAACACACTATAAAACAATTAAAACAACAATTTTTGTTTTTACTAACTCCTTCAGTCCAACAAGTAATACCCACCTTCTCGTACTAGTGATGTAAGTACTGGATGATTTCGGTTTCGGATACGGATATTTAACATAGGAGTCGCGTGGCTAAGTGGGTAACGAGTGGACGTGTCGGCTTGCAATTTAATTGGCCACGTGGCTCCACCGTTTTATGGCGGTTACGAGTGTGTGTTTTTGTTTAAAAACGGGGCTTTGAGATCGCCATATCCTATTACCGTACAATATCTAAAAAATATGTCTTCAACACTTGAAACTGGCGAAATCTAACAAGGAAACGCCATTAAATAAAAACAGAATATAATATTTAACATATTTTTCGATTTTGGGTATGGATGTAAAATAATTTAATTGTAGTGGTTTCAAATAGTTTCAATATTTAATTATGACAGGTGAACTAAAGATGGATAGAACTATAAAACTAGGTCATATGGCATGACTGATATTAGCACGGCTATCATGTCACCCATGAAAAATCGAAAAAACGACAAAAACGTGCGAGCTCTTTTTGGAATACCTACATAACATGACAAAGGCACATCTCGATTTTTATCGTTTTTTCGTGAGTTGGCATGTGAGGGCTTACAAAATTTAAATAATAAATGTGTATGAAGAATCCTGCTGTAACGTTGATTTTCGTCAATCTTAATGCAGTTAGTCCTAACTATATTAAGAATCATCAATATCAATACCTGTTACGTAATGTTTCACTGTATTTTATTGCATTACTGGTGTGTGTAAAAAATAATTTGTATGCGTATTTTTATTTTCAAATCCGTATCCGTAAGATTTAAAACGCGGCCTGAACAACCACTATCTAGAATAATATCAGAACCGTAGTTTGGATTCCATTTCGGTTATAACGGATTAACATAACATCCCTAGCCATGAGAGATTGTTCCGCCAATAAGCAACCCGATTGTTTTATCCGGAAAGATGTGAAGTGCTCGCAAAATTTGAAGCATTTTGAAGTACTTCCCTTCTGTTAAAGCTGGATACAAAATAATTGGTAGGATACACCGTCTGGATACAATAGTACTCCAATTATAAGTCTTACTCGGGGCTCATGCAAGTACTAGGCACTTATATTTGATAACTATAACAATAGATTTACTTGTGTGTGGAGCTCAAGCTCAGATAGTACGTACGGAAAAGTTGTAGGAGATCCTGGAGCTTATTTAGACTCCTCAAAAATATAATACAGGAAAATAATGTTAAAAAAGCGTACAAAAACCTACGTAATTTATATGCAAAAACAAAAATACGTGTAGGAGGTTTTTGGATAAGTACTAGAATGCTTCCAGATTATTTTTGGAATTTTAATACGTTTGTATGTTTTTGCACGCAGCGCTTAAAAACTACTGAACCAATCAGAACGCGGTTTTCATATAAACAGAGGTTCATTAGGAATAATATGCTTAATTTCATTGCAATCGGTTAACTAAAAAGTATTGAGTAGGTATTTGAAGTTTAAGTTTTCGGTATATTATTAAAGCCGAATTCGACTAAACTTAGATTTATAGAAGGAACAATTTTACTTTTGGTGTTAACACACCCCGTACAGTAACGTCAAGAGGTCGTTGTATCCGTACTTATTGCAATGTGAGGTTATACAGTTTTAATTTGGTAGGTTTATGTGACATTGACATTTCATTTAGATTAGGGTTGGTAAAACGCAAAATCAGTTTACTCTATAGTAACCGGCGACTTAATCCAAGAATAAAATTTACTCGCGTTTGGTCGAATCGGGCCTAAGTGTTTTAAAGGTCTACGCTTAGGTATGTGCGTACAAAGTCGCGGATTCCACTAGTTTACAATAAAACTGTCAAGCAAGCCATATTAAACCAATGTCGACGCAATTTTATACAATTCTATTGAGAGTCACTCGATGCTTTTCTGTGTACAGTCAGTAAGTAATAAAACTGTCTTACTTATGTCGTCTGTCTATTATTTTATATAAAAAATTATTTATCACTTGAACCTGAATTTTTAAGTGATGCTCAGCTCAATAATAGCTTATGTCAAACCACTACTGGGCAAATACGTTCCCCTTACTCTTCCACTCGTTTATGTTTTGGGAAACCTCTCCATAGTGGAATTATTAAATAAAATACTATCTTTTTTGCATCTCCTTCGATCCTACTTAGAAATTTCTCGTAAAGGCCTTAAATACGGCTCCAAGTTTCGAGCCAGCATTAAGTGGAGCCGTGGCCATGGTTAAACTTTAATTGTTACCTAAATGTTAAGCTTTTAGGTAAAGTGTAAGCAAAAAAAATTTCCTTCGAGAAAGTACAATAATTTTATCGCTTCTCAATATCCCCTGTCCCTTCACAGCCCGTTAGTTTGACTCAACCAGTATTACAAAACTAATTTATATTTATAAACTATTAAAGCAACTAAAAAGACATCTACATCTACGACTGTACATCCTTCTACATGCCCTCATTTTTCTCCAAGCGCACGTTTAAACCCGATTCCGTTTCACGTGAGATCAAAGGGCCTAAAGGACTTTCTTGAACGGGCGAAAATGTGAAGAACTTACGCAAATAACGTCAAAAGGATATGTAGGGAGCAAGAGCTCCTACGTACTTCCTGACATGCTCTTTTTGTGAAAAAACCCCCTTTTCTTTTCGTGTCAATTGAATGAAGATGTCAGGTGTGAGTGAAGTGCAATACGGACGTGTGGATCGTACGATTTGAAAGGAAATGTCGAGAAATTTTAAAAATATTATTATTGTTGGCTGGGCTATTGCAAGCCACACTGCGACCATTGCTTGTCTATAGGTATTGTGTTCGCCCCAATCTCACCCATATTTTACACATACTCGTACATCCGAACTATTTTTTCACCCTGGAAAATTACAAAATTATTAATTATTTGTGAGGAAATAAAATTTATTTCTCGCCATCAATTAGGTTGATAAGCATCTACCGTTTAAGTAAGAATATTTTCTCTGTGTCAAAAAACTAGCAATCAAGACATAAGTATAACGACAACAACACCTATAATCTCAACCCATAATAACTTTTACCACAACCAGCAAATATATTAGTTAACAAGAAATAATTCGAGCTTAATATCAGCCTATTCCAAGTTTTGGACCTATTTCAGACTTTCTAGATCGACTGGGAACGTGAAGGTTGTCCAAAAGTCAGACAGATTTATTACTATTTGATTTGCTATCGTAACAATTTTGCGGTTTAATAAATTATCTCAAAATGTATCTTATATTTCTAGCGAAAATTGTCTAGTCGAGTATACACTTTAGTGCTTTGCTAGTTAAAGTTGTCCAAATGATTTACTGCGCTATTTGTAAACAACTAGACACTAATTAAATTCTATCTATTTCAGTCATTCGTTACTACAGAACTGAACTTTGGAAGCTTAAAAGCTGGATTACCAAGAAAACTTGTGGAATTATGCTTGTGTAGCTCTTTTTTTTAGCGTAGATTAACATTGATTTTTCCACGAATTTCAGAGCCATATATTATTATCACACATGCGATTTTTGAGCGTAGGCGATTTCGCAACTGTTTCGTATTTAGTTCGGCGTTCAAGATGCGAATTTAAATTATATACATATTTTAGAAGGAGCTTCAGACTATTAAACTTAACATCTTTTACTATTATGAAGCCAACATACAAATCGCGAGAAAAAACCAATTGCTTTCCCATAGAAAGCGATCCAAATTTCAGTAGTCCTGAAAGTTCCTCAGTACTGTACTCAAGCCCTCTTACGAAACCTGATTATAAATTTTCTATACCTGCACCCTTTCCCGCAAGAAGACAATAAAAAGAACATTAATATCTCCCACAAACATTATTTACCCATGTCACATTGAATGCAGAATCGGATATGAGTTAGCACGTTACATTTGTTTTATTACAAAGGGCGTTTTATTACGTTGTGCAAATCCGAGTTACCTCACATTAACGAAATTCAAAAACAAAACAGAGAATACATTATTAATTTCACTGCGGTACCCTAAAATCCTCTTAGCTAGTGCGTTGGGGCGAACGTTTTGTATGTTAATGCTAGTTTTCGTGAGTCAGGGTTCGCGTTAAGCCTATTGTAGTGTTTGGAAGAAATAACACAGACTACAAATAAATAAATACAATGAACAATAATGGTCAGGGCTCAAAATATTTGATACAGGTAGCTTATTTTATCCACGCATCGTTTACGAAATGATAAAAAGTTCGCAAATTTATTTCGACCGATTCTAGAAATGACTGGTTGTTCTAATGACTCATTCTACAAATGACAATACAACATTAAAAAATATAAAAAAACGTATACCATATCTAGGCTTAGATCAAAGTAAAATTAATGGATAGGCCTAAAGCACGGTAAGTTGAAGAAAACTACTAGGGCATTTGGTCCATACAAACTAGCGCCATTATCTGTCAAATCTAGGGCAGTTGCCTATAAATTTGAAGTACTTATATACCTTTCATTTGTTTTGCCTCATTTTTCTGGTTTGAAATGTTCGCGTAAGGCCTATCCATTAATTTTACTTTGATCTAAGTCTACAGGTACCGACTCCAGAAATAACCGATTGCTGAAATGTGTAAATCTCAAAATGACTGATTCTGATTTCAAAAATGACTGATTCTACAAATGAACGATTCTATATACAAATTTAAGGACAGTACTCGTAAAAGCGCATTGGTGGACTCACGCGTGGTGAACTAACGCTCATACACCCATAGGGGAAGGCCAGGAGTCCGATTACGAAGTTAAAACATCGAAGTTCTATTCTTATCCAATTTCAGTTCTAATCACATCGCAATCCAATTACTATTCAACTGTGCTGAATTCCACATCGCGCTAAACTCTATGTACCTGACAGCCCTTAACGTCTGAGCGATCTGTCAAAACGGCTCTAACGGCTGTCAGGACCAGTACCGCGATTAGAGCAATACCAAATATGTCAAAAGGGATAGTTCGTACGTAGTCCAATCACGGTTCAATCACCGAACATTTACCGCGATTGCAGCCCTGCAGTGGGACGTGTATAGGGTGATGATGATGACTCGTAAAAGACTACTTTGTTATGATTCAAAACTAAAGCTACTTAGTCTTTCAGTCTAATCTTATTCGAAGCAGGAGAATTTATATCTAAAAGAACAAATTTAAGTGTAAACACACTATAGTTTCTACCCGCACCCTTATTCAGCAATCTTCTTACCGCAAAAACCGTACAAGATATAATTATCCCGGTGCTTGCCTCGCCATTAATTATTCATAATATTTAGTGGTCGGGTGTTGCGGATAACGAGCAACAAATGGATGGATGCGGTTTGAACCCCGGACCAAGCGTTTCCCTGAGGACTTCTTGTTGTAAACTCATCTTTGTAGCAGTATGTTTAATGTGTTTTTTAGGGTAGTAATATTTTGCATTAGAATCGTTCATATAAATATAAATATAAGCTGCATAGTAGCTTGAATTTGATAAACTTGTGCTATTTAAATTTCTCGCACTTCTTTTCATTTTAATTCTAGTCTCATGCTTTTTCTGCCCCAGGTGAACTTAGTTTAATGGATAGTGGACACTATACAAGGGCTGCAAGGTCAATGATGTTGAAAGAGCAACAAACACTTGCCTTGTTTGAGAGAAAAGTGCATAGGAGGAAAGTTCGCATTCCTCTCAGAGACGATAGCGGATTTCGGATACGCATGAATCATGAAATGGATAACCTGGTGCAACAAAAGAGAGGAGACCTTAGTAAGATTGGCAACATCTCAGATGAGCCGGTTATGTTTAAATAATTTAGGGCAAAAAGGGCGCCCAAAATAGTGACCCATTGGAAACCGCAGCAGAAAAGACTGCGTGTTAGGCCGAAAAAGTGATTAATGTCGATTCCTTTATAATCATTTATTATAAAATATAGGGTCCTTCATAATATGCTGACACTTTTTTAAGGGGATGATCAGACCATCAAACTGAATAACTTTCACTATGGGACCAACACAGATGGGACCAACAACGAAATCGCGAAAAAAAAATCAATTGTTCCATACAAAACTGCAAACCTACTCGAGCCAAATGTATGGGACAGCTGATTTTTGCTTCGCGATTTCGATGTTGGTCTCATACAGAAAGTTGTTCAGTTTGATGGTCTGATCATCCCCTTAAAAAAGTGTCAGCATATTAAGTTGGACCCTGTATGTATAGTCGTATAAAGCGAAGCTACTCGCCACTAGATTACAATGCGAAATAAATAAACATACATTTTGTTAATTGTAAGACATAAATAAATTGCTACTTAAACGAATGCCCCACGAACAGAAGAGTAGCTCTTAATAAGATGATGCTGATAAAATTAATGCTGAGCTCTGTAACGATACCCATAACTACATTATGGGGATAAAGTTGTTAATCCTTCTAAATTTCAAGTATTTTAACTGATCAAAAACAATGATTTATCGGCTTATTTCCGAAGTCTTCAACTTTTGAAGGTATTGTTGACTAAACTTTTACTTCTCGATTACAAAGAAAATTTAATACTGATAGCGATCTACAAAACTTTCGAGATGCTTATCAATCAATTCCACCAAACGCCTTTATAATTTTATTGAAAATCTTGTAATAGGAGAGTGAATCAGTAAAAATTTTTCAAACAGTAAATAAATCGCCCTTTTTACATCTTTTCTCAACTTTGTATATTTTTATGTCTCGGTGTGCAATAAAGTGTTATAATATATAATATAAATGGAAGTCAAATTTTTTTTACAACATAGGTAGTCATTTTAAGATTTGGTTTTAAGCATCATCATAATCTCATAGATTATACATAAATATCAGAAGCATACAATAATACGTTTTGACCCCAAACTGTGACTGCATAATATATTTTAGTATGTTGAACCAGAACCACGGCAATGGCGCAATATCATAACATCCAAAACCAAAAGGATTACAACTCAGAATTTTTTGGCAGTCTGGCGTAGTGACCTTCGCCTTCGAACCATTCGTTTCGCCATTACACCAGTACCTACCTATCATTATAATTTATAATTAATGACTACAAATTAAGTTATTTATTCACTACGCATTAAGGTCTTCAAAAATATGTATACCCTGTCAATTCTCAGAGAAAACAATTACGTTAGAACAAACGGACTCGCTTCATTTACATAGAGGGCGCTCCGAACGCGACACTTTGCCCTGGGGCGAGCGCGATTAAAATCCCTAAAATACACGTCAACGTGTTGACGTTTTGATGAGGCGAAATAAATTGTGTGGGGCGAAAAGACGCCTGGGGCGAGAGCGTGCTTCAAGAAAATGAAGGTAATCAGCGCACTGACTCGCCTTTTCGGTGGAAACTGTGTCGTGATCAATGCCAAATTTTTTGTGCTATTTTATTCGGGGTAGGATGAATTTAATGGGGATAAGCTTAATGGGTGTAGTTTCACTCTAACTATGATATATTTAAGTGAAAATGCTCCCTTCATAGTAAAAAAAACACTGATAAGAATTAAACATTTGTGGAAACAAGGGACATTATTTTCAGGGATGTTCCTTTCTGGTACACATAAAAGTTCACGTGTTAGAAAGGGATCTTAACATGAAAAGAAAAAAAAGTCAGTTTATACAGGCTTAAAATTAATATATTATGCTGACGGTTTTTAAGTGGATGATCGGACCATGAAACTGAACAACTTTCTCCGTGGGACCAACGTCGAAATCGTGAAAAAAATCTCCTGTTCCATTAAAAAAATGAATCCTACTCGACCCAAATGTATAAGACACCAGATTTTTTTCTCACGATTTTGACTTTGGTCCCTTAAAGAAAGTCGTTCAGTTTGATGGTCTGATCATCCCCTTAATAAACTGTCAGCATATTAAGTTGAACCCTGTACGTGCACAACAAATTGATTTTGGAGATCTTCAAAATTTACTTTCATTTTAAAATAAATAAATAAATAACGCTCACAGGCACATACATTGTAATGATCCCAAACTAGCACTAAAGGCTTTTATTATGGAAACCATACAACAACGGCACGAACATATAACATCCATGACCGAACCGGGATTCGAACCCAGGACTCTGGTTTGGCAGTCTGGCGTGGTAACCATTACACCAACCGAGTCGTCAAATTTTCTCTATGTTTCAAATTTCGAGGAGAATATTTTATAGAACGAACGAAATAACATAAATTTTCTGGGTGTAAATCAGTAAAGAAATTATTCTAGGTCTATTGTATTGTTAACAATGCTTTACAAGGTATAATCCTACCCTACAATCGGAACCTAGCGTTGAGACGCCATTGAAAGCGAAGTTCTGAAACTAGGACAAACTAATCTGACAAAGATCTAGCGTCGCCTTAAATATAGGGTGACTTGTAAAATATATTTTATTCATTCATTTGGAGGTGATTTGGAAAATTTTCTGTATTGAAGATTAAAAATTTTCTATTGTAGTTTTTATTGCGTTTATAACTTTTTGTTATACGAATAAGTAACCTACATAGAGCAAAAAATCTAGTAGTCCAGTAGTTTTCCATTTTTCTGGAAACACCGCCTACCTTTCTTCGTTCACCGTTTCCTCTACCCTAAGGTTGTGTGGAAGAAATCGCTTCTTAGCGATAAGACCGCCTTATTTTGTGCCAACTGTTTTTCTCTCTGTATTTTACTGTTTATATTTTGGTGTAAAGTAAAGTATAAGATAAGATAAGATAAGATCAGATAAATATTCTTTATTTGCACACCAAGAATAAAAAAAAACAATTTAAAACAAGAATGATATATTTGATTTGATAAAATAATTATAAATGTTGTCCAACGAAATTGATTCAAATTGTGTGCTATCCATTTAAACACTCAATAAAATCTCCCAAAGATCTCTAAGGCAACTATTCGAGACAAACTGAATGTAAAACTAAAACCATAACACCTCACCTCACCGAAAGCCTAAATCAAGCCAGCAGTATAATAGACCCGTCACCTCTCGCGTCACCCGTCACCCGCACAAGGGTGACCATTTAAAACTTTCCGGGACGGCCCGTGAGCAAAACACATTTACCAAAACTGATGTGGAGCGCTGAGCTATGACGGGACGAAGCAATTTAAGTTTAAACAATAGGCGTGGTACTGTATAAACTCGATCAATTGTCACTAGTTTGAAGCGAGTTACTACAGTTTGGCTATAGAATTAATTGTTGGTAATTATTTTAGTTTAGGCAGTGATCATCTGTTTCAAGAAGTCCACTATCAAATATGGGCTTCTCTTAAAGTGATGGGATTAGCCATAATTGCTACATTTTGTAGGGTTGACGATTTTAGTTACACAAGTAAATTCTACTGCTTATTTCATGGTAAACTCTTTGTCGTTTCGTGCAACGCCCGGGTCCGTAACCTATCTTTGGTCATATGAACGGCTGGATATTTAGATACCGTGTTTACCAACATTGATTGAGATCAATCAATTTGATTCAGGACTTCTTTATACTATTCTCATGGGATCTTTGATTTTAAAATCAAACCACCACAATTTTTATGCGCGTTTAATTAAATGCAAGGTTCAGGGAAGAATCAAAAAAGGGTCAAAGAAAGTAGATGAAATTTTTATAGTGCGCACACTTTGGCACTTAAAAATATATCCTGTTTACCTTACTGAACGAAATTAAGAGGATAGACGAGTACAGTTTTCTCCATACAAACGTATTCCCCTGTTTTCTCCCTGGATAATAACACTAGAGCAAATATTTTTTTACCATACAATCTATGTCACCTCTGCCATGTTCCAACGTTTTGCTTTTTTGCATTAATTAATTACTGTAAGAACTAGGGACCTTCGAAAATGGCCCATTTTACCGCCCGTTTTCAGACATCCAGTAAACAAATTTGACGATTATAAACAAAAAAAGCAAAACGTACGGACATAGCCAAAGTCTTTCTCATATTATTTTTGAAAGAATTATTAAAATGGGTTTAGTTTTGGAGGAGAAAACAGGGGAATACGAAATGCTGTTTTCGTCGATTTTTTGTATATAAAATCGTTCCGAGCTGCAGTTGTCTCTTTCGCACTCTAGTCGGCGGGGTGTATGGGTAGGGCGGATCTGATAAATACCTACGTATACAGTCGGAAAAGTGACCTATTCTCCAAATTAGCATTTCAGCCCGCCTTTCCTCTTAAATCGTTCTATTGATTGCTTTTGAAGATTCCAGATTATCTAAGCTAAGTCAGATTAAGCTTTTCGTTATGACTACGGAACCGTATTATGGGCGAGGCCGGCTCACACTTGGCCGGTTCTTCATAAAACAATCGCTGTAGTGAAAATCTGCTATGACATTTCATTCATTATGATTCTGTTACTCATTCTTGTCAGATTTTGCATGGAATGTCCTTTTTTCACACATAATTATTGGTCATCTCAACTACGAAAACAATGAAAATGTCGCGGTCTACGCGTATAGTACCTACGCACGTTCTTTACGATAATTTTCCACTTCGTTAATGACAATTTCCACTAAGACATTATCTTCCTTCCTCTCCGTAATCAATTCAAAGTCGATTAGTCGGACCTAATGTCTGTCTGTCAAATGACAAATGTATGCAAATGGTGTCGGGATTACGTAAATGTCAAAAATATGATCCCGAGGGGCCGCAGTGGCGCGTGGTGCCGCATAAAAAAGAGCAATTTCCCCTCCCCTACGAGCGTGCAAATCCCAAATAATGTACCAGACACTATAATATAGCATATACGTGTGTCACTGTTATGTTTCGTTTCATTATTGCACATACAGGGTGTAACAAAACACCCTAGTAATACTTAAGGGTGCTTCAGACCATCAAACTGAACAACTTTCACTATGGAGCCGAAGTCCGAAAGTCGAAATCGAAAAAAAATCTGCTTTTTCATACACAACAGCGTCTGGACTCAAACTGGACTGGACTCAAATGTTCCATACACAGCTGATTTTTCTTATTTTTTCTCGATGTTGACTCTATAATAGTGAAAGAACAACTTTCACTATAGAGTCTGATGGTCTGAAGCACCCTCTTAAATATTACGAGGGGGATTTGTTACAACCTGTATATGTAGTCTACTTTAGGTAATCTAATAAACTGGACACCACATAGTGATCCCAGATAACTTTTTTCAAGATTGTAAGAAAGCGAAGCAAAAGCAAAGCGTTGATGTACACTAATTGAGAAAGATTATAATCTACTACGTACGGACACTCCCAGCCCCCTATCATATCTCGGTGGAACGAGAGTTGGTCAATAGCATGCAGTGGTGTATTCCTCACTCACTCGCACTCAAACAGCATACAATATGCCTCTTCTTCTTCTTTTCAAGTTTTTTTAACAAAATTAAGTTGTTCAGTAATTTATTTTTGTTTTTATTCTGCGGATCTCTTCATTTCTGATTCGATTCTGATTCGATCTCGCAGGGAAACTCCGAGCATAGCCCTCTCCATTGCCCTTTGGGTGACTTTCAGCCTTTTTATGAGGCCTTGAGTTAGCGACCACGTCTCTGTGTGCCCCAAAAGGTGGACTGACGACCTGGTGAAGGCAGTGGGAACCCATTTCGGTCGTTGTGGCGATCCTTGGCTTATGTCCAACAGTGGACATCCATCAGCTGGGATGATGATGATGAAATAGTTTTTAGGTTTTGCATAAAGTTATTTAAGATTAAGAGTCTAGCATCATTTCTATGAACACAACATTCTTCAAACGACAGATTCTGAATAAGTATATAGCAGAAAGTAAAACTAAGCGGTGCGGAGAAAGATAAATATAACGTAATCTTTTTGTCTTTGGTAGACGCTGGGTTTAACGCAGCCTAATCCGTTTAGGTAACGCAAATTACGCTTGAATGGATCTGTAACTCTTGCCTGTAAGTAAATACCAAAGAATGTTAGCACGGTTTAATAAGGAGAGTCAGTGGACTGATTTCTGTACGATTATTGCTACACAGTAATAATTGTGTTCGAATTACGATGCTTCTTTCCGTGCATGTCATATGAGGTGACTAAGGGAAAGGGTTTCTTTTACAGTCTCTTAGTGAGAGAAAGGTTAGGATGAGTGGCCAATTTTGTAGTTTTTTTACTTACACAAGGCGTAAACTTAAATGCGTTAGATACTTTAGACTTAGAGGGTGCTTCGGACTCTCAAACTATAAACAACATTCACTATCAAACCAATATCATAATCACGAAAAAAAAAAAAAAGTTGTTTTATAGAAGATGGACCCAAATGCACGGAAGGCATTTTGAACACGTTTTCAAATTCTAGTCCAACGTTGAAAGTTATGCAACCCAACATAATATAACAGTACACAAGGTCTTAGTTTTATCCATAGACATATTACTCTAGCGATAGACAAGCTCGTTCAAACAAACAACATGTCACAAAAAACAACACGAAATGACACGTTGCGGTCTGTCATTGCCATAGTGACGAAGTGAACTCGGGAACATCAATCAGGAGCGTACACCTCATTCAAGTGGAACATGTTGCTTCTATGGAAGGGCAAGTCTATCGCTAGAGTTTAAGTCTATGGTTTTATCAAAGAAATAATTACAGACGTAAAATATTGCGTATTGACATCGTCACATCTAATCAAAATTACACAATAAGGGGACGGAGGGGTGAAATCGGTACCCACTTCACTTGAATTTCTAATACATTACCGTCCTTGCTTACTAAGGATTCAGATTTCAATCGAACACAATTGTTAGCACAACTGCTCACATTTGCACACCCACACCCTTAATATCGACAATTTAACCAAAAGGTCCCCTATATCAGCGGCTACGGAAACAATTATTTTCTGTCCACACATTGTATTGAAGAGGGTTGGGAACGCCACAATCCATTAGAGTGCCAGTATTTTTTATAATAAAAGACTTTTGAAAAATGCTTCGTGCCATAAATTTCATGTAAAGAGACTACAGGTGCTGTGTCTGTGTGATTCTGAGGCGACCGCATCTCCGCCAAGCTAATGTGTTTACCCCATTACGTCTACAGGTTTAACGGCCAAAGTTGAGGAGCTCCTCGTCCCCCGCAACTTCAAACAAATTAGACAGATGAGGAAGAATGATTGCAAAATGCGGAGCTCTGCAAACCTGGTCGTGTTTTACAGCCTTGCTAGGATTTCGACAAACATCGTCGACTCGACGCGTTTGCATTAAGTTTTATTACTTCCCGCTCTTGTAAATTATAGGTGTAATATACGAGGAAAAGGCAAGTAAAGCGGGGGTGAAACTGAGATATTTTCCTTGCAAAACGGATAAAAATGTAACGGTGGAAATTCTCGAAGGATTCGGGATGTTTACGCGTTGATTCTTGCCTCAAGTTTTATTTATTTTCTTACTCAGCTGTTCCTTCAGTTTCGTATCATGTGTGTTCCTACACGTACATGAATACTGTATGCCCCGCTTTTAGTACACGAGATATCATTGCAATGCAAGAATATTCGCCAGAAATTTCCTTGTCTACGTAATGTAATGTTAAAAATAACTTTTGCGACAGCTGACTTTAGTCTTACTGTTTGTGCATTTATGTTAAGTACTTTCTGCATTATTTAAAAAACGGATACTGCTAAAGCCTTCACCTAGCGGTAGGATATTTTAAAACAAGCTATGAGTATTACAAATGTTAATGGCACATCAATTTTGATGAAACTTGGCATGCCTACACATAATTTTGGCAGGATCAAAGTCATTTACAGAATCTGATAACATACCTTTCATAGTAGGTATCGTTACTTATTATCATTTCAGCCAAAATACGTCTAACGCTTGACAAAAACCTCCCCCAAGGATCGCCACAACAAGCAGCCCTACGTTTCCCTCATCCAACTGGTTCCCGCAACTTTCACCAGCCGGAAAATTCATCGATCATAATTATTTTAATAGTGTACCAATAATGAGCTGCATAGTTTTGACGGTTTCTTTTCCAATTCACTAGTCAATACTTATAACCACAGTATTTTGCTTCCATCCATCAATCCATTCAAACTATGCAACATCTTATATGCAACTGACCAATTCTTCTGAGAACTATCTTCAAGCAATATTACAAAGTGTTTCCTAGCAAACTGACTGTCCAACTGCATATTATTATTATGGACCGAAGTTGTGGCTCGAACTAAGTTTCAAATTCTATTCATCAGCAGTATTGGAACTACGGACGTGTATGTTGCATACGTAATGCCTAAACTTATCCATGAAGATAGTTGACCATAGAAGCTGAGTCAATTTGCATCCCAGTACATACAATTGTATTATTGCATCTGTATGTATGGCTTGTTTAATTGGGAATTCAAAAATGATCAAGGTGCTTTTAAATTGCTTTTAAAGCGGCTGGAGAAAGGTCAATTATAGTAAAATGTGGGTTTCTGAGAATATGATACCTATATATTTCTTACTATGTGCTCTGACTATCGAGGAATATTAGTCGTGCACGTGTCAATTATGCTTATTAGTTCTAATTATTAGTTTATATGTTATAAGTCTGTAGGTACTTTTCGACACGTACCTAATTCTATCTTGAAACCTCACTTGAAACTATCATTCATTATGCTAAAGCAAAGTCTTGCGCTTGGTGAAGTATCGCCCACTCCCCCTCTCACTATTATTCGTTAGAAGAGGCTTTGCCCTGCAGTGGGATCCTACAGGCGATAACTTATTTACTTTTAGGGCCTGTTTCACCACTTCTGAATAAGTTCTTGTTAGCTTATCCGACAGATATTTTGACATAATTTCATACAAAATATGTCAAACTATCTGTCGGATAAGCTAATAAGAGGTGAAACAGGCCCTTAATCTTGCTGCAACTGCATGCTTAAACGAGATAAGTAGTTGATAGTTGAGTGATGGTAAAGCTTATAATCACTCCAAATGGGAATGGGGTCGTAAGTTTATGTCCGTAAGTCAAAGTCCACTGCTGAACATAGGCCTCTCCTAAGACGCGCCACAAAGCTCTGTCCTCGGCCTTCCTCATCCAGTCGCTCCCCGCTACTTTTTTTAGGTCGTCTGTCCAGCGGGAAGCAGGGCATCCCACACTACGCCTACCAGTTCGCGGTCTCCACTCTGACACCCCATCGGTTGTCAGTTCTTTGGCAGATATGACCAGCCCATTGCCATTTCACTAGCTTGCTAATTTTCTGAGCTATAATGTCTGCCACTTAAGTTCTGTGACGTATCACTTCATTTCTGATGCGATGTAGATATGTCAGTGCTATATTGTGAAAACGAAAACCAATTCAAAGATTTTTATTCAAAATAGAAATACCGGCAACATTCAATTCGATGGAGGCTGGAAGGGCATACCGTGGAACGAATTGACTGGCGCGCGTTAGTTGTTAGCTGATCCAAAAATGTGCGAAATAAAAATTTTAAATCGTAAAGGCCAGACACCGAAAATATGCAACACGTCGGGAAATGTCAGGCGTGACTGCAGAACTGCATTTTTTCAACTATCCGTTGCTCTCTTATCTTTTGTATATATTTTTTCTGAAAAAATGACATCGAGCCTTTGGAATTTCGGGGACGGAAAAGTCGCGTTGGATTCTTTCTTACCTTTATGAAATTTAGAGATATGCCCTTCCTTTGTACTGACGTACTCTCACACAAGCGATGCAAGCAATGAGGGCTGTCTCACACAAGCGATTTTTGAGCGTATAAACGATATTATCGCGATATCGCTCCTTTTATTTCTAAGATAATTCATTGGCGCGGCGGAATGGAATGGCTTGACTCGCCTTTCATCCACAAAAACACTGCAAAAGAAAAGAAATGGTATCCTCTCTCGATCGCGTCTAACTACACCCACAGGACAAGTAGTCCATTTGTAAGCCGGAACCGCATGGGAAACGTTAATTTGTTAACATCTTCTAACATTACACGTTAATTAACCTACGACAAACCTATTTTGTAATAATCTGGGTCAGATTATAGTTGCTTCGCGCAAACTTGCCCGTAGCATTTCTTACCTAGTATATTTATGTAAAAGGATTCAACATGAACAGAATTTCAAGAATTTCCCTTAAAAACTGTTTTATTAAATTCGCTTATACCTTATACCGACAATTTTTTTTATCACTGATCAAATTAAGGGTTAGTTCAAACTATTAAAATTTTATTAGCTTTCAATTGACCAATTGGATTATCCTAGGCTATGCTATAACTCAACACAATATTATATTAATATATATTAATTTAAGTATATATTTAATACGATATTTTGAATGTAATTTATATTGAATGTGTAATATATATTTAGTTGGTAAGCCTTAAATAAATAAATAAATAAATAAATATTAATTGCATTTTCTCCCTATTATCGATATTGAATTCCAGTCTCCAAATCTAACCATTAGACCACCATTTTATCAGTCTAACGAAACTTTCAGGAAATTCAATAAAACATAAAATCACACCGAATGTAATACCGCAAGCATGTTCGACATTCGACAATAGTTCATTCGGGTCGTCACTCGTTCCAAGCTCGCTCCCTCACAAAGCGCGTAACGAGTCCTCGCCGGAAACCGTCCGCCGGCGCTCGCGCAGCTTCCGCCACGCGAGGGCGCCACCGGCGATATTTCCGCTCAAGTCCGCGCGATGGACATGTTAATTTAATTCTATTTTCAAATGTCTCGCTTTGATATGAGCGGCGTTTTGAGTTGAATTGACGGTCGTTTCTGGGACAGTTAACTTGGAGTGTCAAGGAATATTTCACTTAGGTTTAGACGTGAATTTTTGCGACGTTTCCTATAAACGCCAAGTAGTTCCTATTCATAATAAACACTCCTTTACATTCAGTGGGGGGTCATATTTCCCGAGCGATTAGTCATAGTTATTCTTAATATTTTCAAAACATTAATCAAAATTTAAAAAAAAAATTCACACCAAAAACATAAGCAACATAGAATGCAAAGAGAAAAATACAAGTGACACAAAACAAGGCAGTATTAACCACATTCTAATAAAAGTTTGTGGTTCGTTTTGCTCGTACTATGTTACGAACTTACTTCATCAATTATCTCTAGGTCAATGTCAATAACTAAGTAAATAATAAATTCATAAACAAAACGTTATCGTTTTATTTCTTGAAGAATCGTTTTTATTTTAAGATGACATTGTGCAAAGTTGTTTGAATATAAAAAGAGCTCTATTTTAACGTCCGCCCCCGCTTAATCCCAGAGTGATTCAACATATTAACATAATATTTACATCAGAAGAAATGAATTCAAGATCAAGAAATACGTTTCTAAGCCAACAAAAAACAAGAATTTTTACTCTTTCCGGCTAAAATACCTACTAATTAATTTATAGTACGGATTTGCTTATGCTGATTTTGACATTTTGTTTTTCTTTGGCAATGTTTTTTTGTGGACACAAAAGTAGTCACTTTTGACCATTTAAGACTTAATTGCATCCTGAAAACCCAAAAAACAAACAAAAAATGAGCCTCGCTGATTGTACCTCTTTCTTTTATATTGTGTAGGTAATTACCTCTTGAATACGCTAAAATGTGTATTGGTGTACTACATTATAAACTGACGTTATATTCTAATCTAAACTATTATAAAACTGTAACTGAAGTGTGTCTGTACATTGCAGATATTTAAAAAAAAAATATTACGATATGGTTTTAACTTTTAAGGTATCCCTGACTCGAAATCAACATTTTTTAGAAATTTTGTCTGTCTGTTTGTTTGTGTGTTGGTTTGTCTGTTTGTTTGTTCGCGCATCACGCAAAAACTACTGAACCGATTTTGATGAAACTTTTTTTGTTTGATAGCTTTATGATCTGACTTAAAATCTGGTAGGCTAGTTGTTGATAAGACTGATCAATTTTGTTCACATTAGAAGACCTTTTTCTGTAGTCGTCTTGTACGGAAAAATATTGATTCTAGGGAACTACATCGCAAATCGACTCTATACCTACTAGATAGTGAAACAATATTATTGCCCCGCGACACTGCCAAAAACAAATGAAACACGATCCCAACTATAAACAATAAATCCCCAAACCGATCCGTTTCACACAATTGTTAAATCCGAACACTCGCATCTCAAAATTATTACTTTTTCCGTCCTCTAAAATTTCATCTGTCATAAAAAAGTTATTTATAGATTTACACATATTTCCAGTTGGCCGTTCCATATTCTATTTCCGTTTTAGCAGACATTGACATCAATTCATTTACGAATGTTCCACGGGCAATTTTCAACTGAATGTAGGTAATTAAAACATGTCAATGACATTTTGAAAGAGGACGCTGCACCAGTCATTTATGTTTTACATGTTATTCGGATAATTAACGATTCCTTGTGCCTAATTTTGAATTCAACTCGTCTGACGAAAATAGGATGTATATCCGATCAACATTTTTTATTATTAGCTACATACATTATTCTTTTTTTTAAAACTATCCAAACTTGAAATGTTTAACAGCTGTTATTCTTCAAAATAAAATAAATAAACAATAAATAAAAAAATCTTAGTTTTTTATCATCAGCTCGGCCAAAAGACGTCCACTGCTGGACATAAGGCTCCTCCAAGAATTGCCACAATGACTGGCAAAGCTGCCCGTATCCAACAATATTCCCATCTTATATGCACAATTTTTAATTTCCTGATTTGAAATTCGACTCAATCTTCTTTATCTGTGTTCAAATGTATGTTCTGTTTTGGTGTGCAATAAAGTATAATTGAATTGAATTGAATTGACTCAGCCGATTTATGAAATGTAAAATAATTAATTTTTACGTAATTTTGTTGACTCTACCACTGCGTCGCGTCGGACGGTGTTCTGTTTTAAAGAAGAAAATCAAAGAGAAAAGGTACAGCAGGTAACTTTAATGTACCTATCCCAATTGAATAAGCATGGATAGTAATCGCGGGTACACAATGATTGAGGTCAAAGTCTAAAAAGAAAAGTAGGTCCGTTTCAGAAATCAGAAACGGGTCTAACTTGTCTTTTACACCCGTATTCTTAGTCGTTTTCTTGAAATTTCCTCACTCGAGTGGAGGACGTTTTTGACATAATTTGTATGACAAAAATGTCAAAAACGTCCTCGACTCGAGTGAGGAATCTTCAAGAAACAACTAAAAATACGGGTGTTAGACTTTGATCTCAATCGTTCGTGCACAAATATCTTTTTCTGTCCCCTCAATTTATTTGTTATGAAATCGAATATTTTCTACTGACTACCTTCTAATTCCATATGTAGGATGCAAAATTAAATGCGTTACATATTGAATAGGCTGCTTTAGACCATCAAACTGACCAACTACGAAATCACAAAAAAATACTGTTTCATACATTTGGGTCGACTCACCATTGACGTTTTCTATGGAACAGCAGGAAACTAAATTTATCATTATATAAATAAAGATTGGTTTAAGATAACTGGCAGTATTGATTTTTGATCCCTCTACCAAAAGAAATGTACCACCCAGAAATTTTACAAATGACAAGGCCAATGTCAAAAAAGTAGAATCTGCCCCAAGTACAATCTGTCCAAAGTAGAATCTGTCCAAAGTAGAATCTGTCCATAGTAGAATATGTCCAATGTAGAATCTGTCCAAAGTAGAATCTGTCCAAAGTAGAATCTGTCCAAAGTAGAATATGTCCAATAGTAGAATATGTCCAAAATAAGATCTGTCCAAAGTAGAACATGATTTCCAAAGTAGCAACTGTCCATAGTAGACCAAACGAGGTTCTTTTTCGCGATTTCAATGTTAGTCCCATTTCGAAAGTTGTTCAGTTTGATGGTCTGAAGCACCTCCGTAAGTACGTAACGCATTGACGTTTACACCCTGAATAAATCGATTTCGCACTTGCGATAATAAGAATAAGAAGATAAGATAATAAGAATAAGATAGCCTTTGGTAATGAGAATAATCAACAGCAACGTCATTTGGATAATATAAAACTACAGGTGAACTAAACTAGGTACTTAACAGTAATTTATTTGAAGTAAAAGCTGGAGTAATTTACCTGAAACAAAAAGCAAAACATTAATTAGTGACGTTTCAAAACGAAAGTTCATAAATTTTACATTATCAAAGTTATTAAATGTGACTTATATTAGAGACATTAAAGTCTAAAATAAAAAAATAATAATGGTTGATCACGCTCTTGAATTGTGAATACTTTACGTGTTTGAAATAACGTAGTCTTTGTGTATTTTATAAGTAAAAGACCTGCATTGAAGTGGCTTGTGTTTCTAATAAAAATCACCATAGGGGAGCAGCTCTGCTTACAATTGTGAGAATAATTATTTCCTTATTACTATGAAGATGTCAAAGGTTATATGAATGTAAGAGCGATGATAGTCCATACGGAAGAGAGCTAGCGACTCAATCAAGAGGCGGCGGTTCGATTCCTGGCCTGTACCACTAAGTTATATGGAATTTATGTACGGTTGTATTTAACATTATCACTAGCTCGACGGTGAAGGAAAACATCAAGGAAACCTGCATACCCGGGAATAATAAAAAATTAGTTCGGATGTATGTGTAAAATATGGGTGAGCTTGGGGCGAACACAAAAGATCAGCGATGGTCGCAGTGTAACATAACGAACCTTGCTTGCAATAGCCGAGCCAACAATAATAATAATATATGAATGTAATTTATGTTCTATAACATGACCTATTTGTCACATGCACGCGCCGAAGGCTATTCCTGAATAAGAAATCTTCTCCAAGATCTTGGGTTATTCATTGTTGAAAGCTAGTTAGCATTTTTTTTTAATATTATTTAAATCGGTTTAATACAAGAGAAGAGAATCGTGTTGATCAGGAAATCAAGACATTTAAGACATGAAACTGACAGAATGGGCGATTGCATATTGAATTGACATGATGAATAATAATTGAGTTGTTTGGTATCAAAGAAGGATATAAGAAACTGCAAACGATGGATTATCCATTGTGTCTGGATTGTATATCCGTTTTTGATACCAAACAACTCAATTTTATAAAAGTCATCATGTGATCGCATCCAAAGCCATTGTTCACAAAAGTCAAAAGAGAGTAAAGAACAGCAATTAACTTTTAAAGATTATTTTTTTGACTTGTTTTTCCGTATCCATTAAAAAAAACAAATATCTAAAGTCAAATTGTATGAAAATAATGAATACATAACACTGCCTAAACCAACAAACTACCACAGAACCACAGAAAACCATTCTAATTCAAAAAAAGATACCCCCGCCAGCGCAAACGACCGACTGTGCCGAGCAAATGTTGTATTTATTTCATCTCCGGAAGGATTAGGCCTTCCCGCATCGAAACTCGAGGCAACAGGTGCCTCCCCTCCCCCGCAGAGACCCTCCCCTTACCCCCTCACTCGCGGCTTCGGCTACAAAACAAGCAAAACAGGATAGAATATGGTGTATATCTAGTCGCTAAAACATTGTTTGTGCAAGTCATGCCATGGAAAAGTGTACAGATCAATTGGTTATACAATCTCACGCTTGATTCCTTTGAAGTACTTTAAACACATTGCAGTATGTCACCCTTGAAATATGTTATTAAGGTTAGGTTTGAAATCGATGTTTTATATCGTGAACTACCTATCTTTTGTCGAATAGAAAATTTAAATATAATTATACTTTTGCGTATAGTCAATGAACGCTGATAAAATTTGAAGTGCGTATTAACAAATGCCTTCGATTAAACCACCGTACTTTCGTTAATACTCACTCCCCTTGTAACTTATTTCTTTATAAACATGCCTCAAGTCAAGGAAAGAGTCTCCCCGACTGACGAAACCTGAGTTCGTCTGACACACCCTGGGCAGTCAACCACGATACTGACATTGCTGACTTGTTAATCTTTCCAATACATCATGCATCATTGGTTCATGCTAACGAAAGATGAAGAATCCACATTCAATATATTTTCGTGAAAATATCTAGTAGCATCATAGCATACCATACGCTCACGACTATATTCCCCTAGGGGGTAGTCAGAGATATTCTAAAACCTCAGAACATCCACGTTTACAGGTCAGGTTGTCAGCAGGGCTCGCATGCCACCCCCGAGAAAACGATAAAAATCGAGATGTGCCTCCATCCTTATTATTTTACGTATGCCAGAAAGAGCGCGCACGACGTTTTTCTCGTTTAAACGCTTTGTCGTGGCTGGCATGCTAGCTGTGCAGGTCTGTAGTACCTAAACTAACACTACGCGCACACAAAAGGGCGTGCATGCACACCTAAATCTCCTGTGCCGCCTTGTAGTGTGCGTCTAATGGCACATGCGTGATTAAAATGTATTATTGCTACTGAATGAGTTACAAAACTATTAAAGCATTCTGTTTTTGAAAACAAAAACCTCTATCTAACTTATTCACAACAGAGTAACATAACAAGTCCTTACCAGAGTATTTTTCTTCTAAATTGCGTTTCAAATTAGATGTATTTATAACAGTGGTCAGACTTGTACTGTAGAGAAAATGTGATGATTTTAAATGAGCTGTCTTCACCTCACACAGGGCTTAGTTTGGTTTAGTTTACCGAATCGTTTACACTGTACACAAGTTTGTGATGTTTAAACATACATTTTTACAGTGAACGCGTTTGTATGAATAATAACATAGTTTAAATGTTTTGTTTGTTTATTGTGCGCGAAACTTTAGTTTATGTTTTTATACATAAAATAACCTTTAATGTTTCATTCTACAGTGTAGAGAAAACTCTCAACTTTTCCAGTTCGTTGGAAAGTTGAGGAAACATTGTCAAAACAAATAGTGAGAGTTAGCACAAACTCACAATGTTTTCTTTCGGCATAATGTAAATCTGTTATTCTACAAGTTGTAAGAGGGTGTCGAATGCGTGGATGTACTACTCCCAATCGATCGTACCAAGTACCTCTGGAGTGACAAGGTGCAAAGAGATCTAGACACACCCCGGGCGACTACTACATAAACAAGATTGTGTAGGTATACACACCACCACTCGTACTCACGTAACTCTTTGTGTGCCGTTTGTTTTCGCCACTAAAATATCTCTTTTGTCATCAGAAAATAGACAGCTAACAGAGGAAATAACAAAATATCTCTAAAATGCGATGGAAGCACCAAAATTTATTCTTTGTTACGCATTCTGGTGTCGCCTTTAAGAGGATATTAACCATTTGCGCATACAAACGGATTATAATTATATTTTTGGATACTAATTGGAATATAATAGTTAGTGACGTTTTTTATCACGATCTGGAAACTACGAGTAATCTCTTTGCCAGTGGTTTATCAGATTTTCGTATAAATGTATCGTTTCAAAGTTGCAGTGGCTCAAAGATTTCCATACATGTCATATCTTAAATTAATCCTAGCATTGAAACTGCATATTTTAACGGAAATCTAACAAACCATAGAGATTATTATGCAGATCGTGTATATAAATTTCAGGTAGTTTAAGGGGCTACCTCCTGGTTTTTGGGTAACTTTGAAACCATTTTATTCATTATCTATGACACTTTTTGAGCTGAAAAATAAACTGAACTATCTACACGATATGAAAAGTGATGTGGTTTTTCTAGAAATCAATCTTAATAAATAAAACCGAAGAAAAGGGAATCTAAAGTCACCCCTTTTTTTCAGTTGTAATCATTTTACTCTAACTTTTTTAATCGGAAGAAAATGAAAATGTACAATATTGTTCACAACACAATTTAGAATGATGAGGTTTTCTTACTTTTTCGAATTTAATAAAAAATCATCTCGTTTTTCAAAGAAAGCGGCTAAATTCTGACCGGAGCCACGCGCTCGTTCGCATCGATTTGTATGGAGAGTCGTGGTCCGGGGTTGATACGCCTTAATTAATTAGTATTGAAAATAGGATCTAATTCAATTTTTTTAAGTAGAAAACTATATGTGGAAGCTTGTAATTGGCCTACAGCTGACAAAATTTTGCGAACTATTTGTTTTATAGCTGTAAGCTCCACGAATATAATAAAATAACAAAATAAATAAATTTCTAATAATAGGTAAATTTCTGTAATTTGTAAATTGTGTGTACAATAAAGTGTTAAGTAAATAAATAAATAAAATGAAATAAAAAAAATAAAATTTCGTTTGTATGCAACGCGGTCGAGAGCTCTGCAAGGATTTATACTCGTATATCTCTTTAATGATGCATGCTTTGCAATCATAAGGTTAATCCTACTAAACCTTTTCTATATTGAAAGCAAAACTATTACCATTTGAAAACGTTAATCGCTTCTTATTTCAAGATCGTTAATACATTTAAAGCCAAATCACAAAAGCTATTTCAACGGTCATTTCATTCATCGTTTAGAAAGCGTAGTTCCAAAACTCAATTATATCTCCCCATCAATTTTGTGAATACTTCAGTCGGATAATCCAAATTTAATAAATTTCTCAAAGCGAAATAGGATTCGGATAGAAAATTGTATCTTATTCTTGGACGAAAGCTTTCTGCCACTGACTGGTTACAATATTTTAAAGTCTATTGAAATTGAATATCGTAGCAAATTCAAACAATATTATGTAGATAAAGAAAATTAGAAGAAAATGCCTAAATATCTAGACTCGTCCTTTTGGGGGACAAAACGTCGTGGCAATATTTTGGTTTATTTGTCTACAAATACAATGAAATATGATCAAGCCTTTTGTATGTATTTGATGACAATACGTTTTGTTAAAAAAAATCATCTTTTTGTTAAAAAAATATGGCAATATAAAGAAATATCTTTAAAAAACCCGTGGTCTTACTTAAAATTTGTTGAAAATTTATAATGTTTCAGTAAGAAAAACATACCAAAGAATATGTTGAGCGATATTAAATTGTAAGAGATGGGTGCTAATTCAATAAAGCTGAAACACAAAGCTTCAAAATCCATAATGACGTTTAGGAATTATAATATCTGCTAAGTCTATTGAGAATTGATTTCATATAGGTACTTAAGTACTAAGAAAAGCGAGCTCCATTACCAATTCATCAATTCGAATGAAGACCAGAGAAAAACCACACAAAAGACCTATTGGAATTCCATATTAACTACTGGATACAGTACTGACTAAACATAGATATTCCCAAATTCACAAAGGCTTTCATTACACAACGAGAGCAGACAAATTTTTCAAAAATACATTGTCCACGTCTGCCATTGTTAAAAATATATTTGTACTTTACAAATTAGGAATTGATTTGAAAGGGACGAGACATATTGTGTTCTATATGAGAAGGGTTTTTCACCATGATTCCAATTTAACGAGACCCCTCATACACAACTGTGAACGTCATTGTTAACCTTTTTCGTGAATACAAAGAGGGGGGCAGGGGAGACAGATTTATGCTGGACGTCCCTTATGCTGCGGGCTTGCCATTTCGGTATAATTGATTTCCCTTTTTTTACGGTTCGGCGACTGTGCCACGTCACGCGTGCCTCGTTTTGGTGTAAAATTGGGGGAGGGAAAGGGCACTACCTAGTATTGGTATAATATCAAGTTTTGTAGTATTTTAGGGTAACTTTGGCTTGGTAAGTAGGTACCGTTTCGCTTGCAGTTGCTCGCAATAAGTAGCATTAGTAACGAAGGAGCTTTTGACTCACCCAAGGTGCTCAATTTAGTTGGGCGTTTCTAAGTATAGACTTGTGTTACGTTCAATTTGTAAGAGTTTCGTCTTGCATGTTGTTACATAACTTAGATGAATTTGGTAATCATTTGTGTACCTTAGAGTCATTGATTGTACGTTTCTTGGAAATTATTAATTCCAAGTCATCGTAAGTTATATTACAAACAAACAACAATAAAACAATTATAATTATTACAAAACAACATGACAATAACATTTCGTAGATAATTATAAATTTCAAATATGTTTTTCTCTATTACTAAATGTTTAAATATTACATGCCACCTGGATTGTTAAGAATAACAACAATTTTAAGAAAAAAAAAAACGTTTTCATTATTTCCCTTGTACCCAAACAGGTAATGTGTTATTTTTAGCAGAAGACAATACTGTTTCTTAGGTCTAACATAAACTAAAACATGGCCCCCATCACACTGCCCATAGATACATCGACTTCAAAGGACCAGTGCATCGCCCCGAAACTAACCCATCCATTCGCAACCACCTATTTTGATTACTGCTTACGATACTGATGCAACCTGCAAGCCTGCAACAGACATACGCTGTCTCAGGCTTCAATACCCCTAATTGTTTAGTCATTAGACACCTATATAGCTAAATCCTAGCGTTATAGTACCAGCGATTATCCAAATCACCTTTGAATCAACCTAGTGCATGCAATTATACGCTCGCATGTAATACGCCTTCGGATTATGCTTGCTCAAGCGTTCAAGATCTATTATAATAAATCATAGCATAAATGGGATGCAATGAGACCGTAAAGACAGTGTTGAGAATATTTATAATGTAGAGTATTAGTTTATTCAGTCACCTGGCAATTAGAGCAGGCTTTGAGTTGTTTAGTTAGATGTGTTTTGAAGCTTACATGCGGATTTTATTTATATGATGAGATTTATTATTGATACTATTTTGTGTTTTGCCACTGACGCAGTTTGCAACGGATGTAAAATATATTGTGATTTTGGTTCGACCAAACCTTAGTTGCTGATTAAAATTTTCTGTAAATTTAATTTTTTTATATAAATGTTCTTTAGATATATCGGTTAAACTACATTAAATTCTATTGATATAGGATCTTATGATGTAGCATATGCATCTTCAACATGAGTAAACTAAGTGAATGTACCTATTAATTACTGTATCTAAATTGGAATTTCAGAGTTTAGATTTAGTGAAAATTTCGTAAAAAATTTAATTTCAGAGCAACACAGGTGCTTTTACTTTGTTTACTGGATATTTTAGAAAGTGACGATGGAGGTAAGAATAACATGCTCTGGGGCAAGTGGGTTTGTTTGTACCCAAACGGGCCAAGAGCAGAAGTAGTTAACTTGCTGTGAAGGCGTTTTCAAACAAGTCTGGGCTTGGACACCTAGAGAAGCGCAGCGCCGAGCATTTTTCACTGCCAAATTATAGACTTTGCTTGCGTTTAAATAACATCGAAAATCAATTAACACATCTACTAGTCCCCGAGAGTAATTGTAGCAGCGTGAGCGGGAAGACAAGTGGCGACGCCGTCTCAGAAAGCAGAAGCGCATTTCTAAACCCCTCTTATAATGTTCCGTGGTCACCACCGAAAGGCTGTGACAGGAAAGATAGAAATTATAATAACTTTTTTAATTAATTCCACCAGTAACAGTGACACGGACAAACGACCAATTCACAGCGCGGTCGAGATTAAAAATTGCCATTTTATTTCTAATTTATAAACGCAATAGAGGGCGGAATCGCGCGTGTTGGGTGCGTTTTATAGCCGCCAGAGGGCGCTAATGACGTCAAATAATTGGTACTTTAAATGTAAATGACGACACACGCCAACCCCGAGGCTTTATTAAATTTCGACGTGGATCTACGAACGTCTGCGAATGTGTGCTGATTGCAAACATGTTGCTATCGTGCGGGGGATTCCGCTCCGTAGTACCGTTTGATTTTGTTACGTTTTACACCAGCTCGTCCCGTAGTACGTTAACTTGTTATGCATGCTCAGTTGCTAGGATAATTCTTATATGCGATGAAACTAATGTACTGTAACAATGGCAAATTCAAAAGTTCCCTCAGAGGAATATCTGACTTTACCGCTGGCCACTTTAGTCTTAGTACTAGTTACACTTTCTTCCATAACTAATTTAAAACAGACAGAAATATTTCATTTAAACTTACTTATTTATCTATGCAAGTGCATTGATTGCTGCGTCTAACAACTACCAAAAGATTTCATCTGAAAATCAACACCAAATTACATGTTTGTTGATGTTTCGTTGTATTGTTGTTTTGTAAACTTATGAACTGTATTATTATGTGTGTGTTACGTATGAAAATAAAAGATTTATCTATCTATCTATCTTGTATTGCTCTATCCCGCTGACAATCAATCCAGACAATTCACTATATGTGAAACTTTGAGTCAAGTTCAAATGATCAATCTTCATTAAACCAAATTTGAAACATTTTTTCGCCATCCTAAACGCTACTGGTATTGATTGTTTTACCATATAAAGATAAAAGATATGTTAGGTATAGATAAAAAAATACTGACAATGAATTCTACCTGATGGAATCAGGCAGAAAAACAGCGTCAGCGCTAGGTGAGAGCACAAAAGGTAGTCAAATACACGGCCTTCTACTGACAAGTCTGTGTTAAATTGCTGACAAGTTTCAGCCACCACTAAATACTTTCAACATTGCCTGCACAAACTACGCGATATGTATTTTGCAATTAAAATAGAGTTATTCGTAGCACCGGCTCTATTCTCTAAAAGCGAACGCTCAGACATTGATGAATATCCCTCTCATTAGTGTAGTCCGACCAGGAATAGTAGCGCATTCATTTAGAAGCACGAGTTTAAATTAAACTTGCTCTGTAACGAGATGGCATAAAACTGACATTAAATTACCGCCATTAACTATCAAATGTAAATTTTCTTGCGCGAGCAGCCATTTAGTTCCATTAAAACAATAGCGAATTCAAATCAGAATTCAAATTTCGCACTTCGATTTAAAGCTTGAAGAGCAACGCGTGCCTAAGTGCAAAGCAAACACTGCTACCAGCTAACTTAAACCTTCATCGTATAGACTGGGATAGTTAGACCCCTCGCTGTTGCAACTATCCAACCAAATTCCTTGTAGTAACCGAAGCGACAAGTGTCAGGTTATAGCGGTCACATTCTGATCCCAATTACTAAGTGTGGAGTGGCAAGCCGCTTATGCAAATGACGATTTGCCGCGGACGCATCTAATGGACCATAAAGGGTTGGGGCCGATGCACTTTTAGAACTGTCCCTCTATGACAGTTTGCTCTGTGCTAAATCAGTGGCTGTAGTTTAAGCTAATGGCGAACATTTTAGAGCGAAAATGTAAATGTTTTAGAATGGTTTTGAATTGAAAACATTAGAAGCGCGTTCAGGGTGCTGGCATCCCATCCATGCCGCGATTTTGTAGTGCATCGGGGTATTAGCCGATGCGGGAGTAGTTTATTTTTACACTAATATGCGCAAAAGGTGTAGGTACATCTTATGTATCCATTGGTGGATAAGCGCCCGTGCCAACAGCATCTTGACCATGTTTGCGGGTAGGTTTGACTGTCAGTACGTGAATCATTGCTGTATGGTGTGCTGACAAACTAAGAATTATAGTTAAGTCGTATGTTTTTGTGTATAAACGAACCAAGAGACTCAGTGAGTTACTAATAAAATTGTGATCCCAGTTGGTAGAAATTAAAGTTTTTTATTCTATTCTGTTCTTTTGGGTACAGATTTCAAGGAGGATAAAACTCCATTTAATAGCTATATTTATGAAGATCTGCTTTTCAGTAAAAAGACGATAAGATGTTTGATAATGAAACTGAAATATAACCAGCAATAAATAACTTTGACTTAAAGATAACACTTCACCTCTAGCTTGCAATAAATATCGTTCGATTTCAAGTCAACATTTATTATTGCTGAGGTAAAATGTTATTATGATTCAATTTATGGGTATGGTTTGAACACATTATTGTTCAACTCATTTGATTTGAACAATAATGTGTGTGTCTTTAAATAAAGACATTTCAAACGGATGATGTGGATGTGTTCAAAGATTTTATCAGACGTCCAATTATGGCATAAACCCTTTTTCCTTTCACCAACTGCCCGCTGTCGATGTCGTATCAAAAAGCCAAGGTGCCTAATACATTTTGTATGAATAATTTCAAAGACTTAGACTTATATCTTCGTAATTATATTACATTATTTAGGGGTGGTTGGGGATCTACCTCCTAGCGGTCCACCCCGGGCAACGGCACCAGAAGCTACCAGTTTAAGCTACCCTCCTGCCGGAGTCTGGCGCCAAGCAGCTTGCTGCGTTCCGTCGGTGTGCAGGAGTGCCAGTGCCATTCTGGGTAAGCTCGCTACATCTTCGACCCCATCTTTGTCCTGAGGACTAGATTGAGGTCAAGAGCAAGCCCAAAAAAAATCTAGAGTTTCTAACCTATTTTTCTATGTATAAAATATTACTTTTATTAATACCGTCTACGAGTATTCCTCGTCAAAGTTTTGTAAGGACTGAAACCACCTTAATACGATTAATTACCAAGGAGTTATTTTTAGCTATATTTTGACATTCACTACAACCAGAAAGAAAGATACACTAAACCAAACATTTACCAAATAAGCTTTAACCATTCTACACCTAAATAGAGACTGTAACATGCTTTTGGCAAACTAACAGAGACATGTTAACAGGAGTATCATGTTACAGATTCACATTCAGCCTCACTAGGGCACACACAGTAGATTACAAGCTATACAACCGATGCACTATCCATGCCATTTCACATCAGCCTGCAAGCCTCCTCTTACAAATTAGGAAGAGAAGGGATCATATTGCAGCAGGCGGGACCAGTGCGGATTAATGGAAGCAAAATTGTGGTCTACTTGCTGTCAGACAAATTGTTAACACGCTCGCAGACACTAATCACCCATATTGGACACAAATATTTTCTGTGAAAAATTTTGAGCTACTACAGCAGCCTTTGTTATATTACATTATCAGTGCATGTGCAGTGACATGACTATGACAGCCGATTCGACTGCTGTAGCATTCCAGCGACTGCTATGGCATTGCTATAGCATACGTAGAACCGTCACAAAAAGGTACATGATTTCGGATGTTAAAATTAAAATAACTGTCACCGTAGCTGAACGTCACTAATCGTTTTAACCATCTTCATTACTATTATTATTATTACTCTTTATTGCACACAAAGACATAAAAATATACAAAGTTGAGAAAACATGTACATGTACATTGATACTTCATCTTGTTTTCAATTTGTTTTACAATGGTGTACAGATATTGTAGCTTTATTGAGGTCTTCTCTCGTGCAGGTGTTCGGGCACTATACTTCATTCCAAATAGCAACGTACATTTAAGGCCATTTTTTAATTACAGAAACAGATATTTGAAACACTTACTCTCACTTATTTTTAGAACAGCTTTAGTAACGTCCAAGATATGTCGGATAGTTTATCTTTCTGATAAATAAATTATATTTGCTTATCGGAGTTGGCCAGAAAGCTGAATAGGAATCGGAAAATCTCGTCGTCATTATTTGGAATGCAGTATAGGTACATTCTATCAGGGGTACCATCCACTAGATGAGTTCGCCACAATCACACTGCGTTAGGCCAGCATGCCTGTGCCACAAATTGCATAAATTTTGTCTCAACCTCCAACTAAGTTTCAACAAAATGACCCTTTCCTTCAATTCAACGTTTTTCTTGAGCCTACTACAATTATTTTCAAAATTGGTTTATCTTTAACCATTTCACGCACGTATGCTTTAGACAACGTTTTCAGGATTGCGGATCGTATAGCGTGGGGAATGCCAAATTATTAGCTTTGAAGTAAAAAAAAGCTCTGTCTTTTAAATGGGAAAATTGACAAGATGAAACAAAAAAAAACCTTTTTAAAGCGAACTGAATGCTCAAATATAGGGTGTAAACTTAAATATATCAAACTGAACAACTATCACTATAGAAAATTAAAGAATCGCGATTTTTTTTTCGCGATTTCAAAATAGGTTCTATAGTAAAAGTTATTCGGTTTGGTTGCTGAAGCATCTCCTTAAGTAACGCGTATAAGTTTGCACCATTTATATTTTTCTGCCACCTGCAAGTCCGCTCCGATTTTTGCAAAAGTACGACCTTACAGCACGTTCTGATTATAATAATAATAATAATAATTCTTTATTTCAGACAGTCAGTCCATAAAAGTGTTAGTAACAGAGGAACTTAGCGAGCCTACTGATTAGTAAAACAAAACAAAAACAAAACTCATTTTAAATATGGACCTTCACCCAACATTGGGAAGGTCTACAGGCTGGTGTGCAGCTGCACCCATCGTTTCATTATGGGGCTATCCCAACTTTCAGCAACAGTCTGCAGAATGCTGTTCTGACTGGTTCGTACTCTGTGGAGTAGGGAGGCACAACTTTTTCGCATAATAGCGTAAAAGTCGTCAGTTCAGATTATAATTTTACATATATGATATTACAATACTGGACCGATTCACCGAAAAAAAGCTTTGTACTAAAATGCATATGTTGCATGCATGTCCGAAACCAACGGAAAAGTGCGGCCTTAAAGCACGATTTCGATTCCTGGTCGCGGCCGCGCGCTCATGTCCGATACATTGGCTCGGATCCCACAAATTGATCAATTTATAACTCTAGCCCAGACTTTTATTGGCGCTTATCCCGTTTAATTGCTATCGGACGAATTAAATCGGAAATGCGGTGTCTATTACACGTAATAATGTCACTGGAACATATGTACAGTTGTTGTGTAACGTATGGCCAATTAATTCGTGTTGAATTGCATTGTTGTTGAGAGACACCTGGGGAGGATACTTTCAATTAACTGGTACGGTCGACAGCATTGTTAATTAGTTGTGTTATTAATGTTGCATATAATTATTATGTTATATATTATGTCAAATCTCGTTCCATCTGACTGAATGTGGAAAAGGTATTTATCCATTACAGATCTGTCCGATGGGTATTAGCATTTTCCCGCATCTAATTTTATATGTTTTCTTTTTAAGGATACTTACCTAGTATGTTTGTTATGTCTCCAAGTAAATGTCAATGCCCTATAATTATCGTGTATAATATTTCAAACGAACTTGGCCAACAAAAGTCAGTGACTTAAAATGGCGCCTTTTTTCTTTTCAGAGGCGAAAAGAAATATAAAGGCGGTTTTTTTCGCAGCCATCAATCAAATTTAGATATCAGTAGGTGAGAATAAAGTAACAAATAAAACTTTATGCCAAATATATCTCTAAACTCAGTCCGAACGGAGTTATAAAGGCTTGAAGTAAAAGTAATGAATCAATTATAAACGTCAAGCATTTATATCTTCGCCTTCGTTCAGAACTTCATACTACGTTTAAGGATGTACCTACCTAATATTTTGTAATAATAAGTTTTGTTGGTTACTTTATTCTGAACTAAAATATTCAAGTTTGACTGATTGCCGCGCTAAAAACAACGTCGAAAAATAAGGCGCCCAACTTTCAAACAAAACCCGCATTGTTTTTTCGAATAAGTACATCCAGCCTGTCAATAAAATACTTACAAAAAATTTTGCAGTAGTATCAGACCACACTAGTGAAATAACTCATTCTTTCATTATACTATTTACATAGCTAGAAAGTAAAAACATCTAACAAAATACTAATTTACTACACACGGTCCACTGCATAAAATACACAGTCTGGCTTAATTAATAAAATTAAAAACAAAAAGAAAACCACACACTCAACTTTACACAATAAACTTAAAACCCCTTCAATTTTTCGAAATATATCGTACAATCATAGTCCCCATAAAGTTCGTCTACACACATAATAGTTTTTTTTATTTGCACTCCGCACGGGGCGTTTCAACTTTTTTAATTTGGCTTTCCCATCTGGCTACCCGTCTGGGCTTAGCTAGGGGAAAGAGTAGTATTTTAAACATTGTCTGGCTAACTTACTAGTTGATCGAAACTATTGGTAAAACAACTTATTTTGTTCGTGGCTTTCAAATTTATGTTGGACATGCAAGGAGAAAAATATCTAGTATTACATGTTTATGTGACAACTATTTATTTTAGCAGACTTAACTAGATTATCTGTTGTTATAACACTTAACTTAGTTAATGCTCCATTAAATCTCTAGCTGTCACTGTTTGTCTCGTTGACTTAGTAAAAGCTAGCAAGAGATTTAATGGAGGATCAACTCTAATGAGTTTTTCTGCAACTGAGCGTCAGTCCAGTAAATATAGGGAATTAGATTACCTAATAACAACAAAAATCGAGTAAAATCTGCGACTTTCTAATAAAATATGCTAAAAATCTGCATTTGTCACATATACTGTTGGCCAAATAGATTACAAATGATTTGCATCTGTGAAAAGCTAATTACTTACGAGTATGTCTCCATTAGGCATTTATTTTAGCAATGACATTCCAGGCAAGATACTGGTTGAAATCCCGTCCGATGCAAAATTATTTAATTTTCTAGTCTGAGAATAAAATAGGTAACGTAATACAGGAAAAAACAAATACATCCAATAGTGGACGAGCTAATGTTCAAAATTGTTATGAAATTATAGCAGATTACACACCTAGGACAGGAAAGTAAGAAAGGTCTCAGATCGCATGTAATTGTTGACCGAGGCGAAGCCGAGGAAAACAAACATGTGATCTGAGGCTTTCTTATTTACTGTCCGAGGTTGGTATACTATTTTTCTCCTCGACGGAAGTGGAAAGCGACAACTTCGTTTAGCGCAGCGGGACGACAATTGACGCTTTCCGTCCGGATGGGAGAAACAGAAACAGTTTAAAAGCAAGAAGGAATTTAGCACTTGTGACCAATCTATTCAAGATATTTAGAGGGAAGCTAAATAATCCCAAAGTATTAGAAGCCATGAGTCTACCGGTACCGAACACACGGTTGCGGAGTGGACCCAGAGACCAGCTGTTCGCACTGCCCTCGTGCAGGACCAATGTTCTTACTCATGCTCCGACCACGACGGCATTATGCATATTGAATGAAGTAGCTAAAGATATAGACTTGTTCCACTGTTCGCAGGCCCAGTTCACGGAAGCAGCTCTTAGATTTACTTGTAGATAATTAAATGTATTATCTAGATTTAGGAACTGTAAATTTTTTAAATGAAAGTCTTTAAAATATTTATATTTGAACTGTGTACATTATTAATGTAAGATGTTAAGATGTTTTTTATGTAAGATGTGCAAACAAAATGTCGTCGCATTGGGTGTATACCTGTCAAGACAACATTAATTGTGCCTGTAATGTGTAAATAAATAAAAAAAAAAAAAAAAAAAAAAATTTAATTAAATAAATGTTTGAATAAATTTGTATTTCCTTTGTTATTGTTGTGTGTATGTTCTACTTGGGTGTGAAATAAAGTATAATTGAATTGAATTATTTGGTTAATCCGCTTAAACGAGTATAGCTCGCACACATCAGCTCCCAAGACTTTTAGAAAGGAGGCTTTTACCCAACATTTGCCATAATTCTACTAAAATTAAGATGATTCTTATAAAAAAAACCAATCTAAATAACATAAAGATGATATTATGATGTTTCTATTATATTTTACTACGGTAATTTAAAAATCCAAAATGGCGGCGGGAGGCTTCCTTAATCTCCCTTCCATTCCAATGGTGCCTTTCCCTATACCCATAGGTCAAATAGCTACATTATGGTTAAAAAAAGAATTAATCCCATATTCGAATCGCAGTGGTTCCAATAGGATCAATAAATTCCTACTCCGTCCACCCAGGGGAAATTTACCTTATAACATGTTTTGTTTTTTATGTAACGAAAAAGCGTAAATTTACTTTAGTTTTTCACGATACCATTGCCTTAAATATTTATGAACAAATTGAGCTATGATGTATTGCAAATAGAAAGCCTAAGGTTTTAGCAAATATTTGTAAAACATTGTACAATTTAATAAATAAAATCAATTTATTTCAGACAAATGTCCATAGTTTTGTTAGTAGATACATTAATGACTTAAACACTATGTTAGTTAGTACACATCATTTAACAAAAAAATTTTTAATTTTTAATACACAATTTTATTACATAATTTAAATCAATTCAATTCAATCCAATTCAATTTAATTTAATTTAAATATCTGTGACTCTCTGGAACACCGGGCAGACACACGTGTGCTCGTACCCAGTGTCGCAGTATAGGGCAGTCAGGCTTTTCACTGATGACCTTCAGGATGGTGTTGGCGCTGCCCCGCACCCTGCGCATGAGTGAAGCGACGCGGCGCCGCATCACCGTGGCAAACCCGTCTGTGTGCGCGTGCGCGAACATCGCTGACGCACTGCAGTAGCGTGGTGGTGAATTTAGGTATCACTTTGAGGCTAATAATAGGGTACCTGTAGATTTAAAAAGTCTATTGTTTTGGAAACGGTCAAAACTTTTCCGATTTTCATGTTTTTTAAATACAACCTTTATAGACAGACTTAAAAGAAGAACCAGACGTAATGTCATCTTATCATGAGTGAAGCAACCATTTCTTTTAAGTGCGTGCTGTCACGCGGTACATAAGGCGACGGGTTGTAGCACCTGCGCCTAGAGCTAGTGCATCTGTGTGATTGTAGGTCCCATGTAGAACAAACTAGATTGTATTACCTTGCATGCTTCACATCTTTTTAGTGCAATATTCGGTTCGTATTTCTTTCAAGTCCGTGCTTTATAGTTTAAACTTTTTTTTATCAAAATCGGAGTAGTTTTAACGGGTTCCGAAACATATACCTTCAGTTACTGGACTATAATAACATAAGAAAACGGATGCCAAAAGAGTAAAATAAAATAGTCCCCATATGGAGAATGCCTTTGCTACTGTGTTGCACGTTCTTTCTATTATTTCAAAAGAGATCACCACGGTACTCTGAACTGAAGGTCGAAACACCTGGGTGATCATCGTCAGGTGATTATAGTACACAAAAGAGTCGCCCATGATCACCCGGGTGAATCTCCCAGGTGATTAAAGTGGAATTAACTGTTTCGGGTACCTATCTTAACTATTATTAAACTGTAACAGAAGTGTCTGTACATAGAAGATATTAACAAAAAAAAAGTTACGGTACCTATGGTTTTTAGGTGTTAAAAACCACCAACTTTTGGATTTTGTGTCTTTGTGTTTGTCAGTTTGTTTGTTAGTTCGATCATCACATAAAATATTATGAAACTTTTTTGTTAAAAAAAACTACTACTTTACTTACTTTACTTTTTTGTTTGATAGCTTATGATTAGACTTAAAATAAGCATAACCATATGCTAATGACTATATAGGGGGTAGTCAGAGATATTTTGGAACATCAGAACCGAACACCAAACTAATTCTATAGGTACTTACTAGCTAATTAATAAAATTTTGTTTCATGCTATTTAGCGGCAGTGGCGTGGAAATGGCAAGTTGCTGATTTAGACCAAAATCCATTAATAATTTAACGAACCGCAATGATCCGCTGAAACAGCCACTGATTTCAGCTTCAATGTTTATCAATAGTTATAAACTCTATAAACAATGTTTCTAAATAACTTGTTTGACAACAATCTGTTTTCGAATTGATGCTATTGTTTTTCGGCGATAAACGAAGCCTCTTTGTTCTGACCGAGGCATACAAAGTTAATCTTTTAGATTGTAAACAATCTTTATTGACAATTTATGAAATAACTCCTTCAAAATTCGAGAGAGATTCGATTCAGAGTTTCGGTACTGCTGGTGAAACGTGGATGTTCTGAGGTTTCTGAATATCTTTTTTTTTTTTTTTTTTTTTTTAATTCATCAAACTACAGGGCTAAAAGATATAATACGCATTTAAATTTACACCATGTATAAATGATTTGGCTGTGCCCTGTGTCGGACAGGAAAAAGTCAGGAGTGCGATTTTTGAAAGTCACACGTCCAAATCAGCAGTAGAAAATATCAAAATTACTATGGAGATTACGTCACGTTCTACTGGCGATTAGAAAGTTGTCTTTCAAAAATCGCACACCTGAGCATTATTGCGTATACCAATTTGACTGACATTTCTAACACACACTACACATAATAAGATGTCACTGACTTAGACATTTTATGACGACTAATATGTGAAACAGGGAGACCTATTAAAATAATTGCCTACGTGAATAATGCTACCCCAAAAATAACTTACATTATTATGCGTGAAAGCTAAAACCATTAAGTGAAAAAGTAGGTGGAGGTTGTGGGCGTTTGTAACGCGAAATTGCCTTTTATGAACGCATCTAAATATTCTAATAGAACTCAGATTTCATAAAATTCCCTAAGGTTTGTTGTTTATTATGGTTTAAAAAATATCTGCGTGGTAATTCTAGTATAATATGTAAAGATAAACAAACAAAAAATGTGTAGTACAAATCGATAATAATTAACTGAAATTGTTCGCATTTAAACCTTACGTTATGTTTAAAAGTCGGGTAAAAAGAGAGATAAAGAGAGACAATGTTGGTATGCAGAGGAAATAAGATACTTCTAAACATTGACGTAAAATACTATGGACTCTGGGTCTAGTACAAAACTACACGAACCTAAGTACGTGTATAGTAATAAATCATTGAAAATGCTGAAATTCTTTTCATTTTGCTTGTGTAGTTTTTACCCCATCGCGGCAAGGCGTGCACCGACCGTTCAAACAAAGACTGTCGCGTAATTAGCTCTCTTTATACGTTTTAGTTCTCTGTTCGTTCGGACATTTTTCACTGCATTAGTTGGTAAGTCAATGCTTCTAAACAACAATTTTCATCTACACAACACCACATGGTTAAAAGAACTAAACACAAAGTAAAAGAAAAACCTAATAATCTGCTGCATTACTAAGGTAACAACCGACCTCACAAAAGTCACACAAGTCACACGCGAAGCAACACATGTTCCGACTCTCATACAAACATGAATAAATGAGTTGAAACAATTACTTTAATAGAAGTCGACGTACAAAATGGCGGTTAGAAGTATCGGACACGATGTGGACACGTGGTCGCTCTCACATTTGTTAGTTATAAAGCTGATTAGAGACTTGTACAGTGCTGATTGGCCGGTGTTATTTCGAACTATAATTCAATTGGAATACAGTTTTGATTGGTGCATACAGAACTACCTATAACGGATGGAGTTTTTTATTTTATGCGAAAGACAAACAAGATCTGCGGCCTTAGTGTGGCAGATTGATATAGCGCTATTGCGCCATCGCTCTCTTTCTTTTTGCGCGAGTATATATAAGCATATGCTCACTACTATATTCCCCGAGGGAATAGTCAGAGATATTCCGAAACCTCAAAACATCCACGTTTCATCAGTACTGAAACTCTGTCCAGTGTGACAGGGGGTGAGCCCGTCACCACTTGTAATGGACAGTGGGTACAATACATGCCTCGAAATTGAAGCATGCAGGTTTCCTCTCGATGTTTTCCTTCCGAAAACTGAAAAGCCACTGGTGTTACAAATCGTACATAAATTACGAAAAACTCGTTGGTACGAGTCGGCCAGGACGGGGATCAAACCATCGCCTCCTGCATGGCAGGCAAGGTTACTCGCCACTGGACCATCACGGATTTGCGCAAGTATGAACGAATAAAAGGCGTGATATAGCCTTATCACGCGCATCATGCTACGGTCTCGGGCAATATTATTGCAGAAAACTTTATACATTTATATAAAAACTGGAAAAGTCTTCCTCAAACTCTACTGTATTATACTATAATACAGAGTATAAGGAAAAGTATAATCAACCTTTAAACCACATACTCTACCCATCAAAATGATCAACTTTTACTATGGTAGCAAACCTGACGGAACAAAAAGAACTGCTGTTTCATACGTTTGAATCGAATAGGCATTTACAGTTTAGTATGGGACAGCTGATTTTTATTTGCGCTGGCAGGTTTCCTCCTAAAGTGAAAGTTGTTCAGTTTGATGAGTAGAGTACCTATAAAAGTGAGAACCTTTAATGTCATCGTCATTAAAGAACAATTGATTGATCGATTAAATTAACTACTTACTCATGTCAGGTTAGAAAGTAAAAGCTGAATTTTTCATGCCAATGTCGCCTTTGTAGCCAGAAAGTAACCATAAAAACCTCCATAACAACTCTGAAAGCACAAATTGCTACACCAAAATGTACCCTTAACCACCAGTGGTCGCACAAAATGGAGTAATGTGTTATTATTTTGCAATATCACAGTGTCGCCGTGGCGGCTAGCCGCACGACCGCCTTTGTGCTAGGGCTGTCGCTTGTGGCTTCATAATTATGCTTTGTTACAAACTTGTAACGCTATTTCAGGAATTAATTTAGAAACTTCCTATGAAATTAGTGAATTTACGAACTTGACATTTTCACGGATGAAATTTAGAGACTCGCTATTTTGGTAGGTTCGTAAAATTATGTGCTCTTTCTTCCAAGTTAATCTGGATTGAAATATTTGCTTAGAATAAAACAAATAAATTTTTAGCCTTAGGATTAAATTGCAGGGCAAATGCCTGATGTAACATACAAATCTTATTTGCTCGTCATTTATTTGGTTTTAATTACTTATTTATTAACTTAAGGGCCTACCTCCTGGTTTTGGATAACTTTGTAACCATTTTAGTCATTAACTATGGCACTTTTTGAGCTTAAAAATAAACTGAACCATCTACACGATATGAGAAGTGATGTGGTTTTTCTAGAAATCGATTTTAATGAATAAAACCGAAGAAAGGGACTCTAAAGTCACCCCTTTTTTTTCCAGTTGTAACCATTTTACTCTAACATTTTGAATCGAAAGAAAATGAAAATTTACAATATTGTTCACAACATAATTTAAAATGATTTGGTTTTCTTACTTTTTCAAAATGAATACAAAATCTTCAATTTTTTCAAAGAAATCAGCTAAATTCTGACCGGAGCCACGCGCTCGTTCGCATCGATTAGTATGGAGAGTCGTGGTCCTGGGCATGATACGCCTTAAATAGTGTAACACTACCAAAAATCGGGAGAAATCATAATTATATTCGTTACGAGCTTTTACCCGCGAGCGACTTCGTCCGCACAAATTATGTACCAGATTTTAAGTCAAATTACAAGCTTTCAAACAAAAAATGTCTCATCAAAATAGGTTTAGTATTTTTTGCGTCATCGAGCATCACAAACTAACAAAAAGACAATAAATCAAAAAATTTGTGATTTTGAGTCAGGGACACGTAAAACCATGTTATCTTTTTCTTATCTTCTTCAATGTACAGACTCCTTCTTCAGTTCTTTTACAGTTTAATAATAGTTTAGATTATACTTAATTCAATGTCGACAGCCCTGAACAGACGAGTCCATTATTAAAATTGATGGCGTTTGGTTGAGGAATTACGCCATTGTAAATAAATACCAGCAATGTTGCTTAAGCGATGTTATTAATTTATTGTCGTAGCTATTAGGATCCTAGGTTTTTGCTTTGTCTGGCTTTCTGCCATTTCCAGACTGAAAAAGGTTACAGCACTCTTCAACAGGACCTTTTGCCTTTCATATTATGTTGTTTTAAGGTCTGTTCTCTGCAGTGAGATGGATTTTATAGGCTCATGAAGCTTTTGCATCAGACTAAGTGCTAAAACGTAAGTGCATCACAATGTTTCAGAAATATACCTACCAAACTATATTAATTTACCAATTCATAGGAATAAAAGTGAGAAGAATTGTTTTCTTCATATTTTTGTTTGTTTTTAGAAGAAATGATGAAATGGAGAATGGTGTCGTGCTAATTTGATGAAGAGAATATTAAAAGAAAATTTAAAATTGTTGACTTCCAAATCTTAATCAGAGATCGTATATCAAATTTATTCTAAGAAACTCGCGAGCAGTAAAAAAAATCATGTTTTATAGCTTGAATTCAAATCTCATAATAATGAAAAGTCTCATCTCGAAATGTGAAAAAAGTAGCATGATTGGTAACACAGCCAAAATCCGAATAGATTAGATTAGAATGATAAACATTTTGACTTAGATTTACATTTGGTTTTTGCAAAATTAGATTTTCAGTTAGACTTTGATTAGTAATTCGATTGCCTACTGTCTGACCTACGTCTTTATTCGTCCTTTACAGAAGGTTAAGTATCATTCATTAGATTGAACACCTACGCTCCTATTTTCATTAGGGGGCACCAAGCCTCCAGGGCAGCCCTCAATCGCACGTGTACGACTACGCGCAGACTTTAAATACTCATAACTTTTGATTGAATGAAGAGATTGCGATGAAAAAAAAAAGTGGTTCAGTTTTAACATTCTAAAAATGGCCTCAATGTATTCCATTACGTATCCTAAACGCCCCCAATGAATATTTTTGCAAATGTATTCAATGTATATCCAAGCCAAGTTCACAATTCTATTATATGTATAGATTAAACGAAAATCAACGAACAAAATTAAGCAATCCAGGTTTCAATTAAACCAGAAGAGAGTTTCTTTTCCGTTTAATAGCGTTTAGATCGATCTCTTTGATGTTCAGAGTTGTTTGTGAAGCGGATTATTGAGTCTAAATAGATAAAGTACTTTGAAAATTCTCTTTGAAATCAATTCCATACATAGTTTATATGTATCGTCTAGTTTTATTAACAAAGAGTTCATCGAAAGACACATTTTCGTCACCATTATAGCTGAGAGAAGTCCACTGCTTGAAGTAAACTTTCCCCAATCATTTCCACAACGATGAACGACGATTCCGACGATTTTTAACCGTCATCAAAAAAAGGAGGAGGTTCTTCGTCAGTTTTTTTATCTGTTACACGATTACTTCTGCATTTCTTTGATCGAATTGAAGAAATAAAAAAGCAGCCAAGCAGTGAGTGGGCGTTGGCTGATTTGATAAGATCCCAATTCCATATTACTTACCCTAGTCAGGGACCCAAACAATTCGCCAGAATTACATAATTCCTCTGGAACTCTGAAACCTTTTTCTTTCATTAGACTTTTATTTTATTAATCAGCCAACGTTTTAAATTGACGAGGGTTTAATTAATTACAAATTCTTTTTTTTCTTCCTAATTAGAGGTAGAATAATTTTTAAATTCCTAATAAAAAGCTGTCCCAATTAACTTTTACAATTATGTCGGTAATCGGAGAGCAGGTAAGAAATTACCGAACATTTTATAGATTTTCTCTGAAGTAGATTGAATATTTCGGTAGATTTTGTTCGCTATACAAAAAAAAAATGAATTAGTCCGCATTATAGCCCCCACATTGGTACCTTACTGTTTGTTCCGAATGGTGTGATGTTTTTTTCTGTAGATATAATTTAATTTATTTTCAGACATGGTGTCCTGAACATATAAGGTTATAATGTTTATAGTCGGGTGGCTCAAGAAAAATTGGTTTTGATATTATTAAAGTCTGCAAATTGTTAATATATTATTAGGTATAATATGATGTAGAGTTATATTCCAAAAATTTCTTAACCTGGTTTGCCGATATCTAACATTTATAACAACTTTAAAATATGAAGCTAACAACACATAATGACAAGTAAAGAATATTAAATTTTAGATCAATATTAAAATGAGATAATGAGAATACCTAAAGTATATTTAACTACAATATTATTATATCTAACTGTTTATTTTACGGCTTCTGCACCCGGACTATTTAAATTTCAATGTTCGAAAAAAAAAAAAAAAAAATTTTAAACTGTAAAGGTGGAAGTATTTTAAATTGCCTATACAAAAAAAATCGGAGTGGTGTTAACGGGTTTCGAAACATGTACCTTCAGTTACTGGACTAGGATGAGATATTACAATAGAGATCAAAGTTTCATTACAGAGTTCGTCACAAGAATTCCGGAATCATATACCTCAAAATTGCCAAAAAATACTGCAGCCTTTATTAGTATGCACCTGGCGTACAATTGCAGTAGTAGTAAAGAAAAGAAAGATAAGAAACCCTATAACCAATGGCATAAAGTAGCAACTAATGATGGGACCCACTAGGTCAACTTGTCCCTAGACGCAACCACTCGACTGAATTATATCACGGCACAATATTACAAAGTGTGTCGTGGTACAGTCTAAAACATAATTGAAACACCGATATACTTTTTATTAGTCGCTTGATACCATTCTTACGTTTTTATAACACAAATATTTTCCACTATACGAATTTTACTGACAAAAGCCAGAAAAACATACAAAGACCACAATGTTCTTCCTATTAGTGGTGTCGTGTGTGTGGTGTGCCAAAATAAGTCAAACAAAAATCAACATCGTTTCCGGAATATCTTCTGCAGTTTTATCAATAACTAGTGTTTTCCCGCGACTTCGTCCGCACAAATTATATAGGTACCAGATTTTAAGTCAGATCATAAAATATCGAACAAAAAAAGTTTCATCGAAAACGGTTCAGTAGTTTTTGTGTGATGCGCGAACAAACAAACAAACAAACAAACACACAAACAAACAGACAAACAGACAGACTAAATTTCTAAAAAAGGTTGATTTCGAGTCAGGTCGTAATTTTTTTTTGTAAATAACTTCAATGTACAGACACACTTCAGTTACAGTTTTATAATAGTTTAGATAATTGTCTTATACGGAAATCCTAATGAGTTTTGTGATTTAATGCTGATTTATTTCTGAAACTATATGGGTTTACTACTATAGTAGTAAACTGGCTAACATAGCCAATCAAGACTGGCTATGTTAGCCACATGAGAGCTCATCAATGCCAACAACGGAGTTCAAGCAGTTGTCGTGGCCGAAATCGGTCTGGAGCATACATGATAACATTATTATTATCAGGCATTGATGTCCGCTGTTAGGCAATAAGCCTCCTTCCGTTCTCTCCAACAGTATCTGTTCTGCGCTTCGATAGGCCAGTTCTTAAGGAAGAAAAGTTGTTGTTTAGTAGTTCCCTTAAAGAATATAACAGGAATAATGGGGTATACGTAGCGCACAGAGCTTTGACACCCTCGCGATATAAGGCAACTCGTTACTACTATTTTTAAATGAAAAGATACTCTAAACTCATAGCCACAGTGTCGTAACTAATGACAGAGTAACACTAGGTCAACCCGTCCTCAGATACCTACTCATCTAAAAATTATACCACTACACAATATTACAAAGTGTTTTGTGGCACAGTGTGAATCATAAAGACGTCTACACCTGTCCGCTGCAGATACGTTTACAGATAAATGTGTCAAATGTGTCCCAGAGTCGAGAACAACATTCAGAAAACAAACACATAACTTGGTATCTAACTTTGTGATCATGCAAATACAATATAATATTATTGTTGGAGTGTGTCAGTCACAATACTGATTTAATCAGATTTAATTCAATAAGTTTGAATTAATTATGCAATGCTTCTTTCGTGATTTGTAATAATTTGTCAATAAAAGAAAGCAAAAGTTCTTCAGCGGTGTGCCATTTTTGCCCTGTGATAAAGCTCATTAAAATAAAGATATTGAAGAAAAACTTTTATTTTTCTGAAATCGGTACAACTTCAAAAAATACAAACACCATAAGAATTTGTTAATGCATACATTTTCCAACGAAAATTGCATCAATGTCGGCATATTTTATTAAACCAACTGTACCACTGTACCCTTACAATCCCTACCTCCCATGGGCTTCTCATTAAAGAACAATTAATAGGGCTGCTACAAAAAACCGCACACCGACACCACGTCCTAATGAATACAGTCACGGGTCTAATAGAAATTACGGGGTGTTCTTTGTTTTATAATAAAGAGTTGTATACATTTACATTATGTAGAATAAAGTCGCGACCATAATCTCTTTGGGGTAGTCAGAAAGTTTGCTAATACTAAAAACATTATTTTTTAGCTTGAAGTTGTAGCAGGTTCACCTTTAGCATAATATGAAAGTTTTCGGGGTGGGATGACGTACAAGTAGTGATTTTTTTTTGCCTCTAATAATTTTCTTCTACGTATCAATTGTTAACAAAAACGTTGCATAAGTTTCATTCTTTTTCATTTATAAATAATAATATACGGCAAATGATGGCACGGGATAGAGAAGGCTGGAAAAGCTTGGGGGCGGCTTGGGAACGAAATATGGGAACAATTGTTTGCGCCGTTTTTTGTACACTTACACTATATTTCTGCCAATGTAGTTTTGGGAGAATCAAAGATAATTTTAAAAACAACAACTTCAGCACAAAATGGCGGTGTCTCGTAGCGAGCCAGAATGTACACGACGAATACAACCATTACGCGAACTCACTCGCCACGCGAATCCCATCAATATGTTGTTCGCTATACGACTCTTATTGCAACTTTTAACAGTAGACACAATAACAACAAAATAACGTTACAAATCAAACAATAAATAATTCATAAAATAACGACCTACTTTTAAAAGGTAAACCGGACTGCTTTAAGTATCTTTCAGGTTCGCTAAAGATGCACTAGAGTGAATTTCACCGTACGAAGGTACGTACAATATTGCAAGAATTTATAACAAGACATTGTTACAACTACAACGGTGCCTGGCGTTGTGGAAAACGAGAACAATACAATTTAACGGCGAAACTACCCGTACCATTTTGATGTGTAGTTATTTATACGGAAATAGTGACGGTAATATCATTTTGCTCTTGCATTTTTCGTTTCTCTTTTCTTGTTGGGGTTCGTAGGTTATTTAATGTCTGGTAGGCACTTTTGGAACACTTGAGTGGAGAGCCAGAGAAACTACGCGGGGTAGAGAGGCCGCCCACCATTGATGGGTCAATGATACTATGAGACACGCGGGTTCCAACTGGATACAAAGGACGCGGGACAGAACGTCATGGAGAAATACGAAGGAGGAACCAGATGTCTTAAGACTGACTGATCAAGGACTGTGATAGATGGATGGATGAGGCGAGGCACTAATCATATTGGTACGAACAAACATCTTAGAACTCATTTCGTTTCCAAAGTAGCCGATGGTAATATCGACTATAGTGACTGCTTATTTACAAAATTCACAGAAATTTTATAGTAAATGTGCTGACTCAAGCACAATCTCGTCTTGTCTTTACCCTCCTGAATCTGAAACTGGAAACCGCTACGAACAGAGAAAGGGGCGGTTGCTACATAGTTTGGACATGGGAGATTTGTCGCCTTATGACACCCGTCTGAGTTGTAGCTTTGAAGTTGAACCGAATACGGCACGGTATGGCAAGATGTTTATTTGATTATTATACGGTAATGATAGTTATAAAGGTCTCCAAACCCGTGGTCCGAAGGCTTGCAAAGTGATACTGTGCGCGTCGCGTCTCTTTTCCTCATCTTACTAACACATATAACTAACGATGTAGATTCTTTAGAATACTATGAATATGAAGCGCTTAAATAAATCTGTAAACAATGGTAAGCTATATCCAATTCAATTCAAGATAGCTAGACAGATCGTGGTCATAGTTTAGCCAAAAATATTAGTCCACTCAATTATTTAGCGACGGGGCATATTATGAAGTTAGGAGGCACTTTGGAGACAAAACGTACCAATCAACTACCTTCATCAACTAGATTTTAATTACATCATTAGACAAATATTCAAAGTTAGTGCAATAATATTGCGTTAAAAGGGTAATTCTGACTAGAGAAATGAAACGGTATTCTTTAGGTTCGACAATTGGACTATAAAGACCGACGCTTGCCAATATCTGACAAATCGAATGATGGGCAGAAGGCGATTCATTGCACACTAGACAAGCTCTCCACATTAGCTGCAAATAAATGAACAACTTTAGTTACAGACTCGTATACGTAGAACAGCTTAAAGGCATACGTACCGTACGTGATGTAAGTAGATTGGGTATCTGGACTTGGTATAATACCTAATAAGATAACTAAACCTTGTCACTGTCTGACAAATTATGGATTGCATTATAGATGGGCTAAAGTGGGATTGAAACGACCGAAACAAAAGAAATATACTTACTCAAAAATACAAAGAATATATTGTATAGTAGTATGTGTACTGATATGGTACACATCAGACAAATCGCAAAACCGGTTTACTAATCTTACCAAAAATGTTATCCGATGTGATATCCGACAAGTCGAGCGCGTTGTTAAACTGAATTAAATTCTTTACCTACAACAGACAGGTACTACTAAATAAAATGGAAATGTCGACTTCAGGAAACTCAGGTAAGAAGAAACAGGTTTAAACAACAAAGTATGAAATACAATTACCCAGAGCCTGCATGCAATGTGGTTGACAAAATATCGGTGGCAGCCGAACAGGGTACAGGGTTAGGATAGAATATAATGCGCTATGAAATATGATATGCTGTTTATATTGCGTCGAGTGTTCCGTATGAAATGGCGACTAGGTATTTCCCATATTCTAGTGTCTGAAACGCGAAACACGAAAACGAAAAAGCGCTCGTTGGCGTAGTTGAGCTTCGGTATTGGAAACGATCACCGAAGTTAAGCAACGTCAGGTCCGGTCAGTCTTTGGATGGGTGACCGTTTAGTGGTATTTCATCTCGAGCGTTTCCGTGCTTCAGAAGGCACGTTAAGCAGTTGGTCTCGGATAGTCCCGTCAGATGTCGTTGTAACTATTCGTTAAGCCAGGTCAGAGGCCTATTGGCGGCTTGAAAATTCTCTGACAGCAAGTTGACCACTAACTTGCCTCCACCAACACGCACTGGGCCGGCGTGGTGGAGTATGGCCCGCTCCCTCTCACCCTTGTTCGTGAGAGGAGGCCTTTGCCCTGCAGTGGGATGCTACAGGCTATAACTTACTTAACTTACTAACTTAGTGTCTGAAACTAATATAATAAATAATATATTATGAGAATGTTAGAACATGCATTTAATTTGAGTTTTATTTCTTGATTCATTTCGGTAGTTTTGCCAAATTGTTCTGCTTGTTTTAATATGGTAAAAGCCCATTAAATACATAATTATTTAACCAAATCATGTAATATTCTAAGCCAATATAACAACCATAATTCAGAATTCAGGAAGATTTTTGTCGTATCAATTTAATTGTTTTTGAAGAATACTTCTTATCTTTTACACATTTGAGATATAATACGAATCATATTATGTTAGCATAATCGTAGATAAAATATTCGTGCTGGGTAAGGTGGACAGGGCTTAAATAAATTTAGAATATAATGTACCGTGAAATACGAGGCGTTTAAATTCTAGTGTAAAGACGGCTATAATTCTCATATTTAAGTGTTCACAAAATTATGAAATATGATTAGAGGTTTAGAGATTGCATCTTCATTTCAATATTTCTGTTGTGAAGCCGTAAAATTGTACAAAGTACTTCCATGGATTTCTATAATTTTATGTGTTTTTAAACAATATCGAAATGAATGTTATAAATGTTTCACTTCCACGTTTAGAGCGTTGAAAAAATCACATTGGAATTTGGTATGCAGAAGACGTGGAGACGGAAGCCGCAGGTAATACGAAACAAGCATGTTGTAAAGCATATGCTTACGACTATAAGGTGTAACAAAACACCATAGTAATACTTAAGGGGGTGCTTCAGATCATCAAACTGAAAAACTTTCTCTACGGGACCACCATTTTAATAGCAAAAACAAAATCTGCTGTTCCATACATTTGGGTAGAGTCACCATTGACGTTTTCTATGGAACAGCTGATTTTGTTTTCGCCATTTCATTGTTAGTCCCATAGTAAGAGTTGTTCAGATAGATGATGGTCTGAAAAATATACATTTAAATTCTGTATAACAGTCATGACTGAACCGGAATTCGAATCCAGGACCTCTGATTTGGCGTAGCAACCATCAACTGGGTCGTCTCGATATTTTTACCCGAATACACCAGGATTTTAAAAACATTGAACATATTTTCGATATTTGATAAAAATATTCGGTCGCAAACTGATATTTTGTTACAAAAATGTTGTGATATTGACATACCTATAATATGTCAATATCATAACATTTTTGTATATTTTCGCCATTGGAGCTAAAGTATAAATCGTGAAAAAAAAACACAGTTTCATACAAAATTGCAGTACCGACTCCACTCTAATTTATGGACAGCTGGTTTTTTTAATTTTTTCTCTATGTTGGCTCCATAGTGAAAGTTGTTCAGTTTGATGGTCTGAAGCACACCCTTAAGTATTATTAGGGTGTTTTGTTACCCTGTATAATTGTATATTCCCTGAGGGGACACTCAGAGATATTCTAATTATGTCATATTTAAAATAATCCACATTATCACTAACATTTTCCATCGCCATTTATGTATGAACAGTGAACAAAATACTGCCTCTTAAAGCATGCCTAGGTTTCCTTATGATATTTGGGGCCTACTTAATAAACATGACAATAGTAATTTACAATTATTCAGTGTTGGTACATTGCTGGCTACTTATGCCGTTTAACAACTTGCGTCCTATCGTTCTCAGTAATGTATCTCGCATTACCATTGTAAATTACTATTGTCATGTTTATGAAATAGGCCCCTGGGGCCTACAAGGATATTTGTTGTTAAACGCTATAAGTAACCAGCAATGTACTCGGAATTGTCATCTTAAATAACAATTGTCATGTTCATAAATAAAATAGACCCTGGTGATGTGTGATGTGTTGCTAAACAAAATCAAACAAAATATCTTCACACTACATTTCAGTAAGTATTTTGCTGGCGAGGAAACTATTTAGTCCATTACTTCTGTTGTGAACTCATTGGCCAAGGTTAAGGTGATTTACCTGCTCGGTTTTACCCCAATTTAATACTACCACGCAATATTTTGTAGCGTGTTTTTATTTTATTTAAAAATAATAGTGAAACTGCAAAAAACAAGAAAAGACATTTTGCATGGTAAATAATGTTCTTTGAGTGAGGAAAATTCATAGTTTATCTTTCATGTAAATAAGATTAATTTAAGGGCAACTAAGTTCATTCACCCGAAAAGATGATAAGGAAATATTTCAAAAAAAATATGTTTCGAATGTTACACTAAGCATAGCCTTTGGTTCGTTGACCTGTTCGTTCTAAATTAGGTAACATTGACTTAACATTCAATTTAGTAATACATTTGAATGAAACGACCAAAGATATCCCCATGACAAACATGCAATAATTTAATAACAGTTTACGTCACAGAATACAAAAGAAAATGTCACAAATACATAATTTTCTCATAAATTCCACAAAATAAACAGTATAGATTTTATTCACCTAATTTCCCCAATAAAGTCCAAGGCACTTACCATTCAGAATCTCAGTGGAGCCGGCCATGATTAAACATCCTTTTACAACGAAAACCTTATCTAACGAAGAGCATTAAAATATCGCTATTGGCCTTTCATTTACACTATTTACTTACGATGAATTCTACAAGATTGTTTTGTAAAAAAACCTTTTTTTTCACAGACACAAGCGAACGCGCGAACGGGTAAACGCTCTGGGCGGGTGGCGTAAATAGGACTGCCGACGCCGAGCGCTTCGGCGGTACTGCCGCCCGCCCAACGGTTTACCCCGCCCGCCCTACAGGCCTTTCTTTGTTTCGCATCCCCCTTGTGCTAAACAAATCTCGCGTGATCTTACGCTTATCAATTGACTCTGATTGCGAATGTGATAATTTCTTTGGTAACAGCTTTTGATCGAGAGGGGTTGGTATTGAAGATTGAAGTAATATTGTGCTTCATTATTTTGAATGATGAAAAGATTCGACGTTGATAAGCTTTTTTCTGACACATCAACTCAATTCAATTCATTTCTTTGTGGGAATACTGGTACATTTTTCTAAAAAGTGGTAACATTAGATGCATCCGTCATTATTCGGCCGTTTGGCATTTGAAAATTAAATAGATTAAAAGAAACATAGAAGTACAAATATAAATAAATAAAATAAACAAATAGAACACGCACAACTTCCTTTCGGGGTTCTCAGATAATTTAGCTACAGCTACCAACTTCTATAGTCTAAGCCAACTTCTAAGCTTGTCATTGTTGGTAGCAGGAATCACCTGCGTCCGCGGCATGGTGCCTCGATAAACATTTTATCGCGCCTGCTAATCGTTCGTTCGCGAGCAAAAATAAAGAGAGCTAAGGCGCGATAGCACTTTACGCGCCGCTATGTCGCGGGTGCTGGACTAAGATAGATAAAGGGACAAATGGGAAAACCAGAGAATATACAGTGTGGAATAAAATACCTGAAAACAGGATACAAACAATACCAGCTAAAGTTAATCATTATAACGGGTTCTTACCGCGTTTTTATTTTGGAGTTCCCGATATTTCGGCAGTGTTACAACTGCCATGATCACGGGATGACTGTGGAAGAAGGCGGTAAGAACCCGTTATAATGATTAACTTTAGCCGCGCCGCGCCGCTTTATGATTAATAACCGCGTAACTCTCAAAAATAGTGAAAAACAATACCGCATCTCTATTTCAATCTTTGACTATTTATTATAAGGACTCGCCTTGCGGTAGCATTTCCCCTCTGCCACGGTATACGATCAATTGATCATGTGCATTTACATAAAATTGTATACCTTATCACTAAACGAGACAGCCTATAATTGCGAAATAATGATTTCGAACTTAGAACGTTTGGGGTTCACACGAGACTACTTTCCATGACTTTTAACATTCAAAATTAGAATCTAAAGTTAAAGATGCGGATTGCATGTTACATCCTTCGATCAAAAAATTATTTTGATCTAAGGTTACATCGCCCCCCGCAAAAAGTGGCAGAAATGTTTGTTACCAGTCCTCATATAAGTAGTCAATGATTCCAATTGTTTTGCCATTAAATTCAACTCCCTGGTTATGTTATGACCATGTATATTTATATTTGCAGGAATGTAACAAAAAGCTTATATACTATTGATTGAACTACCGGCATGGCAGCGGTTTAATTAATTAACAGTAAATAACGCGATACTCTTTAACTGAAACCTCAACAATGCTTTTAACAATAACTGATGGGAAATTTCATTAATGTTACAGAGTTCAATAAAGTTACTCAGCATAATTATACTAAGAACCATTTCACACTAGAAATTCCTAGGCCATTTTCTAGCGATGGCTACCAGCACATCTTAATCAGGGAAAGGTCCTTAAAAGTTGACAAATAAAACAACGAAACTAAAAAAAGGTGTAGGTACTCAATAAGAACCTTCTAGAGTCAGTAAAATAAGCAACAGAGTGTAGTTTTGATTTTTATGCGCACGTGGAATGTGGAAAATACACGTATTTGAAAATATTTAACAAATTACAAAATTAAACGGTTCTCTGCACAGAACCTTTTTTTTAGGGGTCGATCAGACCGTCAAACTGAACAATTTTCTAAAACTGCTGTTACATATAAAACTGCAAACCTACCTACCCTACAAAAAGTGTCAGCATATTAAGGAGAAAACACCTTTAAACCACATACTCTACCCATCAAACTGACCAACTTTTACCATGGGAGCAAAGAAAAAATAAGCTGTTCCATACTAAACTGCAGCACCTACTCGACTCAAATGTTTAACAGTTTTTGAGAGTTACGCGGTTATTATTTAATCTTTATGTTCTGTATCGGGAACTCAAATATATCAAAACGCGGTAAGAACCCGTTAAAATGTTTAATTCTAGATCAAATGTATGAGACTGCTGATTTTATTTTTGTGCTGACAGGTTTGCTCACATAGTAAAAGTTGTTCAGTTTGATGGGTAGAGTATGTGGTTTAATGGTTAATGATACTTTTCCTTACACTCTGTATAAATGATAAAGTTAACGAATAATTTATTGCAACTACTCTCTTAGGTTGTAAAGATTATTACAAAATACAATGTACGTATCTACAGGTTGTAACATAAACCACCCTAGTAATATCTCAAGGGGTGGTTTAGTTAGACCATCAACCTGAACAACTTTCAATATACAGGGTGTCAGGGTAAACAGTTGCATTACTTTAAGGGTTGATTGTACCCATGATACTGAACTACTTTCCCAAAGAAACCTATTGGAAATTCGCAAAATAAAAAATTCGACTTTTCATACAAAAGTTCGATCAGCTGATTGCATTTAGTATGGAAACTCCTTTCTTTTCTTAGCGAAAGTTGTTTAGTATCATGGGTAAAAAGAAATTAAACGAAAGGAATGCAACTGTTTACCCTTACACCCTGTAGAGCCAACATCAATAAAAATAAAAAAATACAATACAATACAATACAATACTCTTTATTTGCACACCAAAAACATAAAAAAATAAAAAAAAAATAAAAACATAAAAATCTGTTGTTTCATACAATACTGCAGTACCTAGTCGATCCAAATGTGTGGAACAGAAGATTTTTTTTGTGATTTAGGATATTGCCACCATAGTGAAAGTTAAAACTGCAGTAAGTACCTACCGACTACTCAAATGTATGGGACATAATATTTTTTTGCGATTTCGAAGTTGGCTCGAAAATTCAGTTTAATTGATATAATTTCAATGAGCAGCGTTAGCACTCCTCATTAGCACGTAGAATCTGACCGTATACCACTTTTCCTATCTATTTATCCGTAGTTCTCTACTCTACACCAACGACTTTAAGTTTATGTATTTATTCGTGAACATCCTGTATAACCTTTGTTACACCACTCTACTCCCATATCGATTCAACTATCGAGTCTTAGATAATGGTGTATAAAATTTTAAAGCGTTCCACTACTTGGTCACTACAACATCTTTTCTACGCAATAAGAGACTCTAACACATCGGAATAGGGTGTAGAAATGGCTTTTATTGAATATGATAAACAGTTTTTCGCCAATAGTGCTACTTGGTAGTAAATTTTCGTTAATAATAATGTTTCAGAAGCAGGTATGTTCAACTTTAGTGTACTTGCGGCCCGGTATGAAAATAGTTTTAAAGGATATTTGATATAGAAGAGAATATTGCTTGAGGTCGTTACTATAAATACAGGGTGTAACAAGACACCCAAGTAATATTCAAAAGGGTGGTTTGGACTATAAGGCTGTGTAGCGAGGAAAAAATCGGCCAATCAGAGTGTTTCAATTTCTCAATGTCGTGATCGGGGGAGCGCGCTATTGGCGGATTGTTTCCTCGCTCACCGCCTCGCTACCTCGCACATCTCTGGTGGAAACGCAGCCTAAAACTGAATAACTTTCACTACAGAAACACACCTTTAATATTACTACGGTGTTTTGTTACACCCATGTATACCTACTTCTATAGTATAAAAGGATCGACAGTTTGTTAAATATAAGGTCTAACAAAATTAGGTGAAACCATTTTAAGGGGATGATCAGACCATCAAACTGAAAAACTTTCTCTATGGGACCAATATCGAAATCGCGAAAAAAAATCGGCTGTTCCATACAAACCTACTCGACCTAAATGTATGGGACATTTAGAGCAGCTGATTTTTTGTGCTATTTCGATATTGGTCACATAGAGAAAGTTGTTCAGTTTGATGGTCTGATCATGCCCTTAAATTAGTTTCAGCTTATTTTGTTAGACCTTATATAGGCAACAGAGCAATGGGTCTTTCTCTATCAGGTAAGCGTATTTATGTTTGTGTAAACGTGACTCAAAAATCTAATTTTAATTGTTTTTTTGTTATAACGCTCATGGATAGTTGGGAGCTTGAGTGCAAAGTAGACGAAGAAGACAAGGAATGCAGATCCTGCTACTACTATACAGGGTGTAAGGAAAAGTATTATATTTTCACCGTAAAAATAATTGTTGCCCTTTTAAGACTCAAACCAGTGATCCAAGACTTTCAGCAGCACGAGTAGGCTTACCGTCATGACGTAGTTCAGGTACAATATTGTAGTACCTACTACCTATCACGGTTTGGTAAATCATACCACAATACAACCACAAAATAAAATTTTGAAGGAGAAGAAAATTATACATATTTTCGATTATTTAGTTGGACCCTGTATATATACATTATATAACAGGTCCCACAGGAATCAGTGGTGGATCTTACGAAACTCTCAGAATTCAATTCGATCCACTGGTGGAGCCTATTAAGACATTCAAGTATCATAGGATCCACTGAGCCTAATGGTGGATCACAGTGAACTTCAGCGTGCTATTCAATTCACTGGTGGATCGAGATAGTGGATCCTACAGGACAGAGGGGAACACACACACCTCCAGACAGAAGAATCGATTATAAGAAGATAAGTTTTCCCGAAGATTTAACATTAAGCGCCCCTGGTTCGCCATAACAACAACAAAATTTAATATTCGCGCCGAAAATGCGAAACAACGTTAGCACACCGTCGTTAATCAATTAACTGACGGATATTTAATAAATACCCTCGATACGTTACATTATAATGTACATTCAGTACCATTAATATGTGTTCAGTGTGTGTTTCACTTCCATGTCTATGCAGCGGCGCATCTGCCCGGGGCGGCCTGTTTAGGAAGGCGATTAAGCTTTATCAGAATAAAAAAATCGGTCAAGTGTGAGTCGGGCTACTCGCGCATCGAGGGTTCCGCACCACACCAACACAGAATACAATATATTAACTTGAGAAAAAACTTTTTTACTCCGGGACCTTAAGCATGAGATCAACTCACACTTTGCCGGTTTTTATTATTTGTTGTTAGACTATAGAGTTTGCTCTATAATTACACCAAGTTTGACGCTTCTATGAATTACCTTTTTTACATTAGAGCGAGAATAAAAAACGTCGATAAAAACTAGTTTCTTGTTGAGAACCCCCCTTAATTTTTATTTTTTGTCATTTTTATTATTTGTTAACAAATCCGCCGTAATATTATTATCTAGCTATAACGGTTCAGAAATTACAGCCCTAAATAGGTATGACGGACGGACGGACGGAGAACGTAGGCTTAGTAATAGGGTCCCGTTTTCACCCTTTGGGTACGGAACTCTAAAAAATGGGGCTGGCCAAACATTGTTCATTTAGAAATACAACACTGTGTCTATGACGCTAAAATTAGTGCTTAAAATTGTATTGTTTATTTTTATTTTATTAACACTCTGCTATACAGGGTGTAAAAAAACACCCTAGTAATATTTAAGGGTACTTAAAGACCATCAAACTGAACAACTTTCCCTATGGAGGCAACTTTGAAATAGCGGTAAAAAAATCTGCTGTTTTATATAAAACGGCAGTACTAACTTGACTCAAATGTATGGGACAGCTGACTTTTTTCACGCAATTCCGAAGTTGGCTCCATAGTGAAAGATGTTCAGTTTGTTGGTCTGAACGAGTGTTTTGTTTGTTACACAATTCAATTCTCTTAACTTTATACTGAAACTTTAGTACACAATTTTTTTTCATTTCTGTATATAATTATTAACAAGATTATATTGAATGTAGCCTAAAAAAATCTAGCGTGTAGTGAATTTCTGAACAGCACTAAACAAAATGTCACGTTTTGCGGTACATACATTTATGCGCTACATTTCATTAAATGTATACTATTGTACGTGGCTGACTGTACGCTACATGAACGTTAATTTAATTAGCTTATTATTACACTGTTCAACGCTTATTACATATTAAATAAATTGTTTAATCTAATGTGTTGTTTTTGGTAATAGACAAAAAGTATAACTTATAATTATCTGGAAGAGCTTAATTTTCTCGTAATTAGATTAATATCACGGCGTTTCCTAAATCAAGTCAATAACCTTTATTTATGTATAATTTTATAATAAATGAAGTTAATAGGTAAGTAATCTGTAGAAATCATGAACAAAACAAAATTACACAATAAGAGCATCAAAAGAAATTCAGTAGAAGACAAATTAACATCTAAATTCCAACTCTCTATCGTAAATTCCGATTACATTTGCCAATAGTGCACACAGGCGTGTCTTGTCTCCGACTGTCCCAATATCTGTCGTATCTCACATTTGCAATTGGTCCAGTTGATTGGTATACCTGCACCTTCGTTTCACTGTTGAATAATTTGTAGAACCATTGAACTGGTGACGGTATTGATTGGTTGATATAGTTTGAGTCGCCATTGAAGGAATTTCGATCAGGAGGATGCCAAAAGGTGATGAAAATTTTACGAAGATTAAAACCAATGATTATTATTATTATATCAGACGTCGCTGTCCTATTGTTGGTCAACAGCCTCCCTCCGTTCTCTCCATGCGTCCAGGTTTTGCACTTCTTTAGGCCAGAAGTGCGATTTTTGAACATCATACGAGCGGTTCGGCAGTAGAAAGATGCATAATCTCCATAGTAATTTTGACACTTTCTACTGCCGATGCGCTCGTATGATGTTCAAAAATCGCACTTCAGTTCTTCAAGAAGCCATCGATTTCGTCCCGCCACCTTCTTCTAGGTCTGCCTCGATGCCGATTTTGTTTTACTGGGGACCAGTTGGTTCTCGTTACACCAATGATGACCTGAATGATGACTAGTAAAATAAAGGTGTCGTTGCCCTAGGGTTCGAATTGGTAAAAGTAAGTTTCTTATGCGAGGTCTAAAATGTAGGTCACATTATTTCATATTTCTTCTTTTCAAGGCAGGTAAACGTAGTAGGTTGTGGAATGTAGAATTGCAGACTATTCTCAATTAGTTTTAGTTTCAGAATGCATTTCAAAGAATAAACATATTACTGGTGTTCCCGGTGACGTCAACAAACGCATGTCTCCTGTTTTTGCTCTACAATAATCACAAACAGTGTATCCTCGACACATAAAATGCATTATTCATTGACGCATCGCTCTTGGTGCTTTCCCACTGAGATTCGCAACACATGCCGCTCGGTGCCGGTGTTACCAGAACTACTGATAAAGCAGAACTATACGATTTTGTAGAGACGTTGCTGACATAGGAAATATCACCCCATTTCTTCTTATGGGTGTAGTGCAAGCGACCAAGGGATAAGGATTCCATTGCAGTGTTTATGACCGCTCTACACGTCCTTCCATTCTGCAACTTAGAAATATTTTAGGCTCTTTATTACATTGTTTCGGGTTGGTAGGACAAGCATGGCAGTGCGACAGCAAAGTCCGCCGTACCTCTGTCGCTTATAGCGCATAACTGAGAAAAGAAGCGCGGGAGAACGATGTTGAACGTATCACGGTAAGTCCTCAGATGTAGGTACAGGTTGTAAAATTAAATGCGTTACATATAAACAAGGTGATTTAGAGTCTAAAGTTAAGACCATCAAACTGAACAACTTTTACTATGGAGCCAACATTAAAATCGCGATAAAAAAACAGCTGTCCCATACATTTGAGTCGAATAGCTGCTGCAGTTTTGTATCGGACAGCAAGTCAACCAATCCGCATTGGGCACGCGTGGTGGACTAAAGCCCAAACACCCTCCTAAGGGGGTAGGTCTCTGTGCCCTGCAGTGGGACGTATATAAGCTGATGATGATGATACATTTTAGTCATGTTGAACAGCTGATTTTTTATTGCGATTTCGCAATTGGCTCAATAGTGAAAGTTGATCAGTTTGATGACCTGAAGTACCCCCTTAAGTATTACAAGGGTATTTCGTTACATCCTGTAGAACCTGTGTGTTTTTGCCTCTTTTTTTAATAAGTATTGCAATAACATTTCAACGCACGTTTGTGCTAAATACTTAATTTAAAAGTCATGTAACAAAATGCCTGCGATATTATGTAATATTAACGTTACGTAAGAGGCCCACTGGGGCTTATTCCCCGAATGAATGGCAATTTAAATCTTTTCAACGGCCCGATGAATGCGATCTCAAAATCTGTAAACACATTGAATTAATTATACAGAAAGGGAGGGAAAATCTGCGGAAAAAATCCGCTGTATGTAAAGTAAATTAGAGAGCAAAATGACAGAGTAGAAATTTGAAAACATACCTAGATTATACGTAGGTACAACATTGTATGCAGATCAAGAGCGTCGAAACATAGAAGTAGAACTATTTCATTATAATGATTGTATGTTTACTTTTGTAGATTTTGTCTTGGACATACATTATACCTACAGTAGTCCAGTCATTTTAGAGTTTCCTTGAATGGACACCCTAACAATAATGCATCTATCGCTGAAACTTTGCAGTGTAGGTCGCTATGGTAACATATAAATAGATACATTTTTTTGAATAATATCTAGAATTTAGAACACCCAGTCTAGTAGCTTAAAAGCTTACCGAAATGAAGTGAGAAAAAAAATGCAAATTGAAATAATTATATCAACTCTCATCTTTTGTCCTACTGCGGCAAAGCAAAAAAAGGAAAGGTAATGCTTCTAAAAACACTTGTCTATTTACTAATAATTAACACTAACAAACTAATCAATAATACACAATTCTACCAATAAAAGAGCATCACATTCAGAGAACTAACAAGCAGATTACAATCTGATCCCCCGCTTTGAAAGCCGTATGGTATCCATTATAATACGACCTACGAATCCACACCATCCTAACGCTACCAGAGTGATTGTATTAACCTCTGCGTGTTAACTGAGAGACTTAATTAAACTGGCCATGTTACCATGAAATATGCAGAAGGACCACTTCACTATGATCGTACGTGTAAAATGGCGCTCGAAAACAACGCACATTGCGTCTTCATATTACAAGGTATTATGCTAAAAGGGCATATTAAAAAATAGATACGACTATGGCAACGGGGCACTTAATAATTAGAATATACTCGTACTCTGTTAGCAAGCGAGCTCCTTAACGTCTTTGAAGATTATTCGTGTAAAGGGTTATTGAGTTGACATAGGACAGCCATAGTTATGACTTTTGTAGGCTGATAATGAAGTATAAAATATTTATCGACAAAACAATTATCAGCGACGGTCACTGGTATAAATTGCATTTAGAAAAGGCAAAAGACATTGCCCAATCCCGTTTCGCATATAAAACTGGTAAATTTAAATTTGAATTGTATAGAAATCCCACTGCAGAAAAGGATATTCCCAATTCATTGGGTAGTATGATATTCCTCCTATTTTGTATATAATTTTAGCTATCATACTCATTCGTTAGTTGCGCAACGATTTGAAACGAATACAGTTCGTCACGTGGGCAATGTCTTTTATCAATAATCAGAGCTTTATAACGAGTAACCTTTCTGTATTTCCCAATCTCTGCAATGTTACGGTTGACACGCAATGGCGGACGCTCGCAACCGTTGCCTAGCAACGAGACTCTTTGAAGTTTGAACGTACACGGTATTGAAAGTACTTCCCTATCGAATATCGTGATTGGAGGTGTTCCGTAGCCAGTAGTAATTCTGAAATAGTGAGCAATGCTAATCGCTTCGTCCGATAGATTCGAAATTCTATCGTTGTGTTAGGGGAAGTAGAATTGGGACGATATTCTAGTATAACTTGTGCTATAGCAGACAGAGTAATTGAGATATCGAAAGACAATAATCGTTATCAATATTTCAAAGTTTAAATATTAAAATAAATGTACACACTGACACATCAAGCTATACAAAACCAACATACACACGGCGACACATTAAGCTACGAAAAACCAAAATAAGCTGGCCGCGCGTAGGTAGAGTATTGTACAAAACGTCGCGCGGCTAGCTTGCGATTGTTTTGCGTAGCTTGATGTGTCGCCATGTGTACAGCTTCAGACCACTAAACTGTATGTGAAGCATCTAAGTTTACACCCTGTAGTATAAAGTAAGAATGGTGAGAGAAAATATTGTTTACCTATGCCTTTTGCGTAGGGATCTAGACTTAGGTCTCATTCAAGGAGACGCGGGGCGGCACGCGGGGCGTCGCGCGGCGCGTTGAGCGGGCAATAAATCTTTGACAATTTGACGTATGTCTCCGTGAACGCTCTCATACATCGCCGTATGTTTGTGTTTTTGGCAGCCCGCACCGCAGGTTTGTAAGTCCGCGTCGTGCCATGTGGTTATAGGTGGCTAGACTTTCGCACACAAAAAACACCTTCTCGTACGAAACCCATCAGGAAAAACAAGGTGGTCTATTCCGAGTAAGAACCACATAGCGACCACCACACCGTATGTCAATGACGGAATATGCTAGCAAATTATGAGACGAAGTATTTTTACCTGATTCGGGATAATACGCCTCGCCTATATGCCTATGAAAATGAACATGTCACGTATCTTCAAATTACACAGATCCCACTAGCAACCTATCAACGCACTCTCAAACGGGATGAGTAATGCGTCCATCACCGGGGACAGTCGCGAACAAAACGCACAAAAGCATTTCGGGCAACAGTATGCGCCGACAAGAGTGATTGATGGTGTGCGATCGATTACGGACGAGGCACTCGTGGACGTGACTGTCACCAGTCCGTTCGTACCTATAGGTAGGTAGGTAGGTAGTTATTGGGCAAGAGAGACAATAATTCTGAACTTTATTGTAGTGTGTTAAAGTCTAAAAGTGCGTAATCAAAACCCTCATGAGATCTTTTCTAGCAAAATTTGTTTAAAAATTGGTTGCGTATATTTGTAGAAAAATAAAATTCAATGAATACATTAAAGTTTTCAAGTTACTGCTCCTTAAAATTGGCCTAAATAATATTTTAGATGTAACGCTGATTAAGGGTGGTATTAAGGGTAGTTATTCGAGCTATGACGAAGCATGTCGTAGGTATATCATGAATATATTCCCCGAGGGATATTAGAAGTTACCATTATTCAGAATATCCTCAAAACCAATCAAGAACACTCAAAAAACGTGGCTGTAGAAGGTCCTTAGCTCAGCGACCCAAAGTTGATCGTGGCGTTCCGTAGGAACTCTTACCGCCTGATGTATTTCTTCAAGATCATCAGCAGATATTTAGCTCCTCGTCACAAAAGCTGGAAGGGCTGGCTAGACCTCTATTCATACATGCCTCACGATTTTTAACTGCGCGATTCTCTACGCATTTTCTCATTATTTACGAAGGTAACCTATCTTACTTTCGAAATTTCACTGACCGAATTTCAGTTGTTCGAAAACGGTTTATAGAATTTTCTAGTGACAGATATTTTGTTACACATACTTTTGTTACTCCTTATAAAGACTTGACAGAAGTATCATTTTCCATAAAATTTAAAATCAGAATTTCATAATCATTTTTTTTCTTTTGACAACGGTCTTCTGGGTTCGAAGTTTTAAAATGTAGAAGCAACTTCTTCCATAGTATGACTAGGACACTGACACAACACAGTAAAGTTTTCTGTAATAATTACCTAGTAGATACAGTCATGATACCAGGATTATAGCACCAACATGCTTGCTAGCATGCTGCTTGCTTGCTTGCTTGTTGCTTGCTTGTATGCATGTTAGGGGGGCCGGTGCGGGGGGAAGCCCCCTGCCTGAGAAAAACAAACCGGTGGTTTTAACAATGTAGGTTAGGTTAGGTTAGAACATGTAAAACACTTAGCGGAGCGAGCGAAGCGAGCAGAGCATCAAAATGCTTGCTGCATGCTTGCTTGCTTGCTGCATGCATGCTGCATGCTTGCTGCATGTTTGCTTGCATGTTGCTTGCTTGCTTGTATGCATGTTGGGGGGTGCAGGGGGGCTGCGCCCCCCGCTAGGGGGGTGCGGGGGGCGTAAGCCCCCTGCCTGAGAAAAACAACCTGGTGGTTTTAAAATTGTAGGTTAGGTTAGGTTAGAACATGTAAAACACTTAGCGGAGCGAGCGAAGCGAGCGGAGCATCAAAATGCTTGCTGCATGCTTGCTTGCTTGCTGCATGTTTGCTTGCTTGCTGCATGCTTGCTTGCTTGCTGTATGCTAGCTTGCTTGCTGCATGCTAGCTTGCTTGCTGCATGCTTGCTTGTTTGCTTATAATGTATGTTGAAGGTGCGAGAGGTGGACGCCCCCTGCCTGAAAAAAACCATCTGGTGTTTTTAAAATTCTAGGATAGGTTAGGTTAAATATTTCTGCGGAAATGTGACTGTACGGAAAAACAAATATTCGAAAAAGTAAATTATCTGACTTAAATTACTTCGGAAAACTGTGTTACAGAATTTTGATCCATTGGTTAAAAGAAAAAAAGGACAATAAAAAATCGGGCTTTTTAAAATATGGCGAATAATATTTCGGGGAAACAAAAAAAAAGGGAAACAATAAAAAGTATAACGATTTCGGAGAACTAAAATTCGGAAAACTATTTTTCGAAAGTACGATAGGTAACCATTTACGAACCAGCAAAGAGATTATTATTTAATTACACGCGCTAAATAATTATCTTCATTTAATTTCGTACTTTCAAAGTTTTGGTATGAAGCCAAACTCAAGCCTCATGCTAATAAAAAACTCTATTATAACGATAATTTAATTTCCAACCGGCATTAATAACAATTTTCTAATTACATATTGATTTTCTGTCTTCGTAATTTATTAAAATACCCAAATTATCTTAATAACACAGTGTAGACTTTCAAGATAATTAAATATCGAAACACATTTACGTAATTACGCTACACGTAAAATTATTAACTTTGTTATTCGTTAATAAACTCAAAAATTTCGAAGAATACTGTTTCAATTTCATGAGTAAGTATAAAGACATTTACAAAAGTATATTTGTGAACATACATAAACATAACATAACGTTAAGTGTTAACTTTGGTGAAACTGTACATCGGAACGTAAACTTTAAATCTTATGAAGTTTAACGAAAGCAAAGCTTTTAGGAAATTGCTAACTTCTGCTAATGCCTTTTCATATTAAAAGTCGATAGAAATCACAAAAATATAAAATTTCCCAGAAAAAGTACCTAAAGTTTTTTATTTCGGAAATTGATTCTACTCGGCATCATAACAATACAGGATGTTAGGGTAAACAGTTGCATTACTTTAATTAAGGGATGATAGTAGCCTTGATACTGAACAACTTTCCCTAAGAAACTTATAGGAGCCTGCATGCAGATTAATGCAATTTCCACCGCCAATTTCCTCCAATTATTTCCCACATCACCCATAAAATTCAAACAGCCATCAAATATCTCCAGTCGCCTGTTAAAACGTAATTAATCAAACAGTCCCGGATTAAAAATGCTACCATCTCCGCCGCTATAGTTCGTTCCACACACACAGTCTCCTAAATCAAGCCATTTTCACACTTATAACTTCACCAAAAGAGTCCTTTCAGAGGAGTGTTGCGTGGTGCGCGTAAATTTTTTTCGGCCAGTCCACTCGAGGCTTGGGAGCGAGTAATTTGCCGTCACCCGTTATAATTTGTTCAAATTACACTCGGGTAGGCTGTGAATAATTCAGGACCTTGACGGACGCTGCTGGGTTTGCTTTCGCACCATTTGTAGCATACGTGTGCGAGATGATGCCGTTTTTAGCGTTTTTCCATAGAATTACCTTTTCGTTTGTGGGAACTTTGTTGTTTTTCAAAAGTGTTTGAGCATGAACTGTGTAGTAGGTAGTTTGTATGGTATCTAATTATCTGTACGGGGCTACTGAGTTTGTGTAATGGTGCTACACGTGTGATTTTTAGTAAAGTTCCTTTGCAGTTTAAAAAAAATCAAAATAATGCAAGAAGTGTTATGGGGCGTTGTTTAAAACTAGCGAAACTAAAAATCTGTAATGGCAGTACTAAAAGTGTTAAAAAACCAGTTTGTCTATGGTTTGCATCATGTCTAACAGATGATGTTGTCAATGAATAAATTGTTCACTACCATAAATACGCAATAACATCGAAAATGTTTGTTTAACATTCACTGTACAAAAAGTCAATAAATTCAAAGTATCTAAAGTCTTTCATATTAAATGACTATAAAGTCTTTCATATAAAACCATAAAATTCTAAGTAATGAACCAACAAACTGCTTCATAAAATTAGGGAACCGAGAAAGAACACTTTCGATCTGAGAGCAACATTTTTAAGATTGTCACTGCCAGTGTCCTTCAACAACTTTTTTTTTTAGTGAAAATGCCTTATTGTTCTTAGATAATATTATAAACATTTCTCTGAACGAAGCTATTTTGTGTAAAAAAGCGAGATTTTCTGCAGAATGTATTAGCAGTAACAATCAGTTCTTATTACCCACCTTGCTTAGCTATCGAGTAATTTACGTACCTAACACCAAAAATTTAATCTAACATTTCCCCCTCACCGAAAAACTTTTTTCCAACAGAAATATTTCAGAAAACAGAAATACAAACGGTTCGTTACGCGGCCACCTTTTCCTATTATCCCCTCCCGATTCGGAGGTGTTCGAATTTGAATAATTTCGGCGAACACTTTCTGGTACTAACTACAAAGGCCAGGAAATGAACTAGGGACCCTTAATTGAGTTCCTGTGGTGTTGTGTTGAGTGTTAATGAAGATTGCGTTGCTTTTTAGGGTTCCGTACCCAACAGGACTTTATTTCTAAGCCTATCCGTCCATCCATCCGTCTAAGCTCTAACTCTTCATTTGAACCCTAAATTGTTGAAATGTTCGCAGAATATGTACACGTATTATTATTTTGGATTTGATAAACTACAACTAAAAATACAAAAAGTTTATAATTAAGGGAAACCCTTGTATACCTTGCGTGCCATACAAGAAACGTGTTATTTTCAAGGTATTGTTTTGCTCTTGCGTAAAAACAAAATCAAACTTTATGTGATTATAGTGCATACTCTAAGGTAAAACAACTAATAATAAAAACCGGTCAAGTGATAAACACTTGCGCTTGCGGTTGCCATCTAATGTACCAACTCATTTTACCATTGTAAATTCACTAAATTGTATAATTGTAATATTTGTTTTTATTTTTAATGTGTATTGATTGTTTAAATTTTTTCTTATTTTAGTGCTTGTTTAAATTTTGTTATTTAGTTGTATAATGTTGAACGCCCACGTGGCAGGACATAGCCGAACTTTTTTATTTTCTATGTACAACATCTACTAGTATAATTTACCTATGATCCACAATAAATACATTTCTATTTCTATTTCTTGCACTTGCGCTAAGGATCCGGGAGAAAACAAAATGTTTTGGTAATATTTTATGGTGGTACGGAACCCTCCGTGTACGAGGCCGACTCGCACATGGCCGGTTTTTTTGATTGAATCTTGTCAGGTATGTCATCATCAGGCAACATCTTTCATCTTGTAATTATGACGAAATTGTGGTATGTAGATATTAAAATGAATCTTATAACGCCACCCGCGACTTTGTCTGCGTGGATTACAGAAAACTTTGAAAATCCGTTGCACTCTTTTAGGGTTTGATTTTCCGTAAAATCCTTTCAAAACAGATATCATTACTTTCTTTGCAGATGTCGTTCTTTATTGCAATAAATCTATTTTAATATATCGGAAGATTTTTTTTACCGTTCCGAATCATTCAGGGGTGGTTTGACCATCAAACTGAACAACTTTTATTATGGGACCAAACCTGCAATCGAAAAAAAAAATTTGCTGTTCCATACTACACCTACTGCAATGCCTACTAGACTCAAATGTAATATTATGAGACAATCGTTTTTTTTGCGATTTCAGGTTTGGTCCCATAAAGGTAAGTTGTTCAGTTTTATGGTCTGAACCACCCCTGAAAGTTTCGGAACGGTAAAAAAAATCAACCGGTCTACAAGGTGTTACAAAAATACAAATAAACATTTAAGGGGGTGGTTTAGACCATCAAACTCAACAACTTTCACTATGGGACCAATATCGAAATCGCGAAAAAAAAAAAGTATGTTCTATACTCTACAAATCGACTCGAGCTAAAATTATATGTATGGGATATCTTTTTTTTTTTCGCGATTTCGATGTTGGTCCCATAGAGAAAGTTGTTCAGTTTGACGGTCTAAAGTTTTAAATATTTATTTTTACTTATGAAACACTTTGTATAGTCACCTACAATTAAACGTACAAAATATCTCCAAACATAACCTATTTCATACTTCCAGCAAAGTTTTGTATTACTATACCCTAATTCACAACACTCATCTCTTTAACCACAATTACTAAAGCGCCTGTTGCGTACCGAAAATTTTCCCTAAACTCCGTCGTATAAGCGAAACCACTGATGGAAAATTAGACCAACTAATTAGCCTTAACACTTTAGATTTATTTGCTTATATTTACGACAAAGACATTTTATTTGTACCGTTTACAAATTATTAGTAGGTAGGTAGGTACATCTCATTTCCTTCCGTGACGTTTCATAACTGTTATAATTTTGTTGCATATGCTCACGACTATATTCTCCGAGGGGGTAGTTAGAGATATTCTGAAACCTCAGAACATCCACGTTTCACCAGTAGTACCGAAATTCTGTCCAGTGTGACGGGGGGTGAGCCCGTCGCCACTTATAATGGACAGTGGGTACAATACATGCCTCGAAATTGAAGCATGCAGGTTTCCTCACTTTGTTTTCCTTCACCGAAAAACCAGTGGTGTTACAAATCGTACATAAATTCCGAAAAACTCATTGGTACGAGTCGGCCTGCACGGCAGGCAAGGTTACTCGCCACTGGACCAATTTTTTTTATTTTGTTACCATCACTACAGGACCGACAAAAACGCAAAAAAAAATATGTTTCAAACATGTTGGTCATTGATGTTTTCTATGGAACAACAGAATATTTTTTTGCGGTTGGTTCCATTGTAAAAGTTGATCATTTTGATGGTCTGAAGCACCGTAACGCAACGTTAAGTTTAGATCCTGTAGATACAAAACACTGTATTAGAAGCTAGTATTTTATTCTGTGCTATAATGGGTCATTCATTTATGACATTTTGCTAGCCCATGATAATTGTGACAAAAGCAAATTGGTGGTTTCCGTAAATATAAAACTTTGTCGTAGAACACTCGTAGACGGTATTAATAAAAGTAATGTTTTATACGTGGAAAAATAGCATAGAAAATCTAGATTGCGCGTATCAAATAATATTTACTGTTTTATTATATTGTTATTTGATACGCGCAATCTAGATTTTCTATGCAATTTTTCCATGTATAAAACATACATACATACATACATAAGCTCACGCCATTGTCCCATGGGGGTAGGCAGAGACCACGGACCGCCACACGCTACGACTCTGACACACCTCTTTAGCCTCATTCACATTCATACATCTCTTCATGCACTTCCGTCGATTGAGGGTGCTACGCACTTGTCCTTTTCGGAAAAGATCATTGATTTGATCATGGTATGTTTTCCTCGGACGGCCTCTCCCAACACTTCCGCTCACCTTTGCTTGATAAATTTCATTCGTTAGTCTTCTTTCATTCATTCTCTCTACGTGACCGAACCATCTAAGCATACCCCTTTCAATCCTTGTTACTATATCATCCTTCAACTTACACCAATCCCTTATCACACAGTTCTTGATTCGATCAACCAAAGTAATACCACACATACTTCGTAAGGAGCGCATTTCAACTGCATTCACTCGACTTTCATTCCTTTTATTCCATACCCAACATTCACTCCCATACATCAGGGTAGGCACCAACACACCGTTGTGAATAGCCAGACGTGCCCTTTTTGATACAGACTGGCTACTCACCACGGCGTGCAGGGCACCATTCACCTTATTTCCCGCAGTCACTCTTCGCTCTACATCCCCATCACACTTTCCATCTCTCGTAAACAAACTTCCCAAATATACAAATTCATTTACCTGTTCCACTCTGTCTCCTTCCATAACAATTTTACATTCTGTAACATCATCGTTTTCGCGTTCAAAAACCATTACCTTCGTCTTGCATACATTGACTTTCATTTCTTTCTTCTTCAACGACTCATTCATCACATTCAACATTCCTTGTAACTCCGTCACCGACGGCGCAAGTATGACTTGGTCGTCAGCGTACAAGAGGCACTTGACACTAAGCTCATTCATTCTCAGACCGCAATCCATCTCTTTCAAATCAGTCAGACAACTGTCCATATAAAGATTGAAGAGCCATGGCGACGCAACACATCCCTGTCTAACACCTCTCGAGATGTTAAACCAGTCTGTGTACGCCCCATTAACTCTGATACAGGCTTTAGAGCCCTCATAGAGAGACTTCAAAGCCTGCACTAAGCGATCGTCAACCCCATATGCTGACAGTGTCGACCACATTTTACTCCTGTTCACTCGATCATATGCCTTTTCAAGATCTACAAAGGCGCAGAATACTTTTTGGTGTTTTTCTAAGTACTTCTCTGAGATGCACCTTAAAGAAAAGACTTGATCCATGCAACCCATACCTCTTCTGAATCCCGCTTGTACGTCCCACATTTTTTCCTCAGTAACATTCATCACTCTCTCAATCAAAACTTTCGCATACAGTTTGCCAACTACACTAAGAAGGCTGATGCCGCGGTAGTTCTTGCATTCTTGCTGTGAACCTTTGCCTTTGTATAATGGGACGATGACGGCTTTGCACCAGTCATCTGGTACTCGACCGTCTCTCCAGCATATATTAAAAAGTTTCCACAGCAAGCTTGTCACTACACTTTTGCCACTTCTTAGCATTTCGACATTCACCCTGTCATAACCTGCAGCTTTACCTAGTTTCATACTTTTTAACGCTTTCACTATTTCATCTCCCGTAATTTCTTCATCCATCCCTATTTCTAAGCATGCTGACTCTGATGTTTCTCCGCTATCGGGAGTCTCATCTTCACCACTATCAAAAAGCTGCTCAAAGTAATTCTTCCAACGCTCTAAAACCAGTCTTTCGTCATTCAGCACTTTTCCATCCTCGTCCCTTATAACACTTAATTTGGTCGCTCCCGACGCTCCACGAGCCACCTTAACCTGCTTCCAAAACAGTTTAAGGTTGGTCCTAAAATCGTCAGAGAGCTTAACCTCATACTTCTCTTTTATGCATTTCTTCTTTTGCTCTACAACTTTCTTTACTTTCTTTTTTACTTCTCTATAAGCATCCATCCTCGCTGCCGCATTTACGTCTCCACTAGTTTTCACCGCTAGAAAGTCTAGCCAGGCTTTCTTCTTCTCTTGCACGACCTTTTTTACCTCATCATCCCACCAGTTCTCATCCATCCTTCTTCCTTGCCTCCTTTTCACCACTCCACATATTTCGGTAGCTGATTCAACTAAAGAAGTCTTCACAGTTTCCCATAGTTCTTTCATTCCCCCATCATACAAGTCTTCCCATACGTGGGAAGTCCTTTTACGCACTTCTTTCAAATATTCTTCTTGCACATCCTTCTCTTGTAACTTTTCGACCCTGATGCGATCGAGGCTGGTTGTTGCTTTACGTGGTCTATGTCGCCAGGATTTAAACAGACCACTAATTCGACACAAAACCAAATAGTGGTCCGTTCCCACGCTGCTGACTCCACGAAAGCTTCTGGTGTCGACAACCTTACTTTTGAGCCTTCGATCGACAATAACAAAATCAATCATTGTTCGACTTTCTCCCCTTTCCCATGTATACTTATGGATCTTCTTATGTGCGAATAAAGTGTTCGTCACAAAGAGATCCTTCTCCAGACATATGTCTAACAAGCTTACACCATTTTCATTCACTTTATCATCGCCATACTTACCTAAAACTGTTTCATACAAATCCCGTTTTACACCAATCCAACTATTGAAATCACCCAACATAATAATCCTTTCATTCATCTCACATGTATTAAGGATGTCTCTAACGGTATCCCAGAACTTCTCTCTTTCCGACATGGATAGCTTTGTATCTGGAGCGTATACAGCCAGCAAGAATATGCGGCTTAGCCCTAATTTGAGTCTAGCCCAGATAAGTCTGGGTGACACGCATTCATATCCCTTCAAACATTGAGCCATCCGATCAGAGAGGATGATCCCTACACCTTGGCATGCCCTTTCCATCTGGCCGACACCAGACCATATCGCAGTCAGTGGACCATGGTGGGTAACATCCTTCCCTTTTCGTTTGGTCTCACTTACACATAAAATGTCAAGACATCTTTCATTCACTACCTGGCACACTTCATCCATCTTATCTCTCATTCCTCCCTGAACATTCAGCGTAGCAATGCGACACTCCGCAACCCGCTTTTCGCCCCGTGGTACACCTTGGCGTGGTGAGTGGCGAGCTGCACCGCCGCCACCGAGTTCTATAAAATTATTTGGCCTCATTTTGTTCCCACGATCAGCAAGGGAAATATAATGTCCGCTTCCACAGAGCCCCGCATGCGGAAGTAAGGCTACTTAGTGTTCGGGGGCACCCAGCCCCGAACATCAGGCTCGCTTATGACTAGGCTCGCCCCTAGCCATGCATCCCTCGGCACGGCGACCTTGGATTGGCGGAAAGGAATAGGATTTGGTGAAGGACGGGAATTGTTATGAAAGGAAGGATAAAAGGGGATTAAGGATATCATTACTGTTGTGGCAAGGAATAGGAAATCAGTAATGACAGCTCGAGGAGGCCGGGAGCGCGTACCCGTGTCTTCTGTATAGCAGTGGATAAACTACTATCAGAAAGACCCTCTGACCAAAACATTACTTTTATTAATACCGTCTACGAGTGTTCTACGACAAAGTTTTGTATGAAATTGACAGCTCTTCAACCACCTTAAACATAATAAGCACGAGTAAATGTATTTATATTATAGATTTAGGTGAAGTATACATTTAGTTGAAGTAAACTAATCGTTTGAACCTTCGAAAATTTCTCCCAAATTCCCCCGTCGAATAATCGAAACCACTGATGGAAAGTTGTACTAAACTAATGAACGTAACCACTTGGCTTTATTTAACTTGTTTTCATTTTAGCAAACTCGCTCAATATAGCCCGTGGTTAGACCATATTCACATAGCCAGCTAGTTTAGAAGTTTCTATTAGAGATTCACTGCGATGAAGTTGTGCCTGAATTTGTTTTCAGTAAATCCTGTTTGCTCTTAAATTTCGCTTCAATTGGTGCAGGAAATTTGATGTATATTTGTGTTGAGTAAATTACCTGCTACATGTTTGAAAATGACATGATAAGTTCACGTGGCCAGAATGCGCGAGTATTTTCTCAAAGTAGTGGATGATTGAGAGCTAATCACAGTGTGATATGTCAGTCACAATAACACTCAAATTGGGCTGACATGACCTCAGTGTTAAAAGCCCCAATATAATCTCCTAAGGCCCCGCGTACAATTTTTTGTACAAAAAAAAAATTGACCTGTCAGACCCAGTCTCTTAAGTAAAATACGCCCACTGTGCAATATTTTGCACATATTGTTTAAAGTTACCGCGTCCTTTTTTTTTAAACTTCACTTTGATAGTCTGGGACATTGTGTTTAGGCTCTATTTCAAAGTAGTGAGTAAAAGTTGCTCTGGGCCTGACAGCATATATTTATTTTGTGCACAAAATTGTACACTGGGTCACTATAAACTTTTTTTTAACTTGGGCCTTAAAATAAATTAAAAAAAACTAAAGAAAAAACACTCAAATTAGTTAAAATAGTATAATTATAATATTTTTTACTGAATCTACCACCTGCAGAAAGAAGCTGTCAGAAAATAGGTCATCCAGCACGTCTAGTATGATTTCTCTACACGTGCGCCTTCTCTCCATAGAAAATGATATCTTCCTGCGCTTATCGGAGAGTGAAAGCCGTGCTTGCCGCGAAATGAAGTATAGGAAAAGCCCGAGTCACGCGCAAGTAGAGAAATTATGCTAGACGTGCTGGCTGGTAAAAGAAAATCTTTGAGTTTTTTTCGAATGTTCCGATTGGCAAGTCTGTTTTAATCTCATTCGTTCGACCTATCTTCAGTTTATGTTGAGCAAAGCCATACGGTGCCGTCAGATATTTGGCATGTAGAACGACGCAGCTGCAAGCTGCGACACATCATTGCGTCGTTCTACATACAAAAATACGACGTTGCGGTAACGCAACGCATCGTGTGGCTTGGCCTTAACATGAAGAACCTCCTTTTTAGTCGGTCCTGGTCGTCCGTCCAGCGGACAGCAGGGCGTCCCACACTACGCCTGCCAAATCGTTGTATTCACTCTATAACTCTGACACCCCATCGATTGTCAGTTATTCGGGAGATATGATCAGCCCATTGCCACTTCAGCTTGCAAATTTTCTGACGACCTAAAAAAGGTAGCGGGAAGCGACTGGATGAGGAAGGCCTAGGACAGAGTCTTGTGGCGCGCCTTGGGAGAAGCCTATGTTCAGCAGTGGACGATATGATAGGCTGATGATGATGAACCAAATGGAAGATGTTGTTGAAGATATCAGGATTTTAAAGATATCCATGACATACAGAATTAGCAACGCGGTCCTGCAGAGGATAAATCGCACTCTTAATCGAATACTGACCTAATCCATATTTTCATTTTTTTGGGAATCGACAAAAATGTATTTTCGTCAGTCAACATTTTTTTTTAAACGGCTGTAAATTCTTAAGTGAGTGTCGTAGCCAAAAAGTAAAACCTACTGCAGAATCCTGGGAATACGTGCTTTAAAGAATTACGATTAAAAATTTGATATCTATTTATTTTTCCCTAAATAATACACATAAATTACACCCTTCAGAGATAAGCCTATGTTTGACAAAAAAGTTAAAAAAAACGTTGACCTAACTAAAAATAGGTCTTTATTTTTCAAAAAAAAAGTTTACATTCATTGACCTATTAGGAGTTACGTCGTTTTACGATCAAATTCTCGTTGGAAATGAGTGACTTAAAACACACGGTTTGGATACATAATTTTTAAAAAAATGAAAAAATTCTATAAAAGTAATGGAAAAGTACCTACTTCTATTTATAAAAAATACAATCTTTTACACAATAGGTGTCAAAATCTTAAAATTAAGATTATTCGCTTACATACTAGACAATAATTTATTGTACAGTATTTTGATAAGAGTTAAAATCTAGTTATATAATATTATAGGAATTATCATATTCTAAATGTTTGTGTTTTTTTTACGAATGGTACAAAAGGTGCTGTAAATATACGTAGTATATTTAAGTTTCCTGCAACTCTTAACTTTATTCTGGTACTCGTTATTCGGTCTCAGTAGTAAGAGCCTACTACGAGAGATAAGAGTGTAAGCGTACATTTTTAATTATGAGTATAAGCAAAACCTACTTTGTCAACTACATGATTTAATTCACTATAAAACACGGAAAAACTTGGTTTTTGTCATCATCATCACTTTAGCCGATAGAAATCCTCTGCTGAATATAGGCCTTCTCAGAGCATCACCTCATCGACCGGCCCTGCGCTGCCCTAATCTTATAGGTTCGCGCTATCTTCACCAGGTCGTCGGTCCACCTTGTGAAGAGCCTACCCGTGCTACGCTTTCCAGTTCTTGATCGTCACTCGAGCCTCATCAGCCATCCGTTCTGCAAGAAATGTGCCCAGCACATTGCCACTTTCGAATATAAATTCTACGGGCTACCTTCACTTTTGGTTCGATACCGCAGGGAAACTCCCAGCCTTCTCCGTTGCCCTTTGGGTGACTCTTAAAATTTTTATAAGGCTTTACTTTCAATGATGATTTCCACCTCTCAGTTTAATATTATAGATCACTGGCAGTACACACTGGTCACATTGCGGTATTTAGAACGAGAATAAATTACTTAACTCCTCAAACTTAGGACTAATTCTTCCACAGCTTTGTTCATTAAAAGTATTTACAGTTAAGAAATTACTAATAAGAAATAACCCGGGGAATAGGTATGACAACACAATAAAATTATGTCCATTATGTACAGCAAAATTTTACTACATGTTTAGCCCCATGCTTTTTTGAAACATTATTTAAAATATCGAGTTAGTAGATTTTACATAATGCAATGAAAATGCATGCGTGCGTACGCGTTCAAACATGTTGACCGGAAGACTATATCGTCACCTCCAAGGTAAAAAGTCTAACGCGCCATTTCACCATTTTACAGTAGAGCGGTTTAAAGTTTTTTTTTTACGAAAAAAAATCATATCTTTCTTCCTGGTAAAGACATTCTTGAATTTCTTAGACTGTATGAAAGCCAATTATGCGAGCTATGTTATGACATCTATCGATGTCAGCTAAATAAGCTGGTTTAGAAGAAAAGTGTCGCTTGAGACATTTGTCTTCGATTCGACTAGAAAATGCGGTAAGGTAAAAAGACTAACCGTTAACATTCAGTACAAAAGCAAAGTTTTCAAACGACTTATTGAGGTTTTGATGTAAACTGAACTTGTTAGCATTCTACTAAGCGCACATATTTAGTTTCTTATCAGACTGCATACAAAACTTAATAACCAAATCTTAGATGATTAAACTGTTGCAAAAAACTTAAAAGGCAGCAATTAAATGTTTAGATTATGTGAAAAACACTAATCAGACTTTTAGCTTCAGTGACAAAGACTAGACGTTTTTGTGAAGTTTAATTATACTAACAGTAAATTCTCCTTCAAGAATATTATTGGTATTCTAACTAACTAGCCAGCTTATATTAAGGGAAAAACGTTGTTAGCGTTAATGTTGTCGTACAGTATAATTATGTAAGTGTTGGAAAAAAAAATATTAGTTACCGAAATATAATTAATATAATTTTAGACTTCAGTTACAAAATGTAATTGTAGATTTCAATTACTAATTACGTGTAATTGTTGTAAAGTAATTTAATTAACAATTACAAATTGTATAATTGTAATGCATGTACCTATGTATTCTTTAGTCTATACCTATCCTGTTTCTGCCTATGGCGTTTATCGTATACGACCCCAGACAGCTGAAATAAGGACATAATATCTTGGCATAAACAATCTCTTTTAATAATTAATAGAGCCCTAATTTTATCTAAACATAGCCATAAATGTAAACGCCTGGATTTTTATCGTGGCCTTTACTATCTTAGCAATTTTTTATGATTTCATATCCCATTTAGTAACGATCTAAATAGTATCAAAATCGTATTTGGAGGTAAAACAATCATGACATAAAATAAAATACCAAAAAAAAAATCCTTTATTGAATTTAACAACTTGTAAACTAACAATTGCGGCATGGAGCGGATAATCATTTTTTTACGAAATGGACATGCAACATACATACTTTACATACACTCGAAAAACATAACCCTCCTGGGGCAGTCGGGTAAACAAATCACAGCATTTTGTGACATGCTTTTATTTATGGAATAAGAAGAAACCAAATTTATACCTATCCCTATGAATTTGTTATTAGGAATTACCTTAGTTTTTAACTTACCTAATTTATTAGAAAAATATTACAAAAAAGAACAAACTAAACATAAAAATTACAAATTATAACACACACACTCCATAGCGTCGCCATAAGACACAGTTTCCAACAGGCTAGAATCCTTCTCCCTCTGGATGGTGAGGCTGATTATTGCAAGGAGCTGCCAGCTCTGCGGCCACCAGAGATCTCATTGAGACGCCCCAATAGGTCTGCAATAATCGCTTTAGCCTGTGGGCCCCAAGGACCTAGCGTCTCAAAACCCATTGGCGTGAATAATATTGTAGCTGCCGGTCAGATCGCGTTACTGTCGACACTTCAGGATTTCAGCGCCCGCAGCAGCATCAGCGCTCTCGGAAGTGGCCTAGAGGTGAGACGAGGTTAGGGAGTCCACGAAAGTGGCCTGGAGGTGAGACGAGGTTAGCGTGTCCACAAATGTCACATCTCATACCTGGTTTCTCCCCTGTCACCAAGGATTAAGCGTTAACCCGCCGGGCCTCCTGCCATCAGTGCGGATATTTGCGTGCGTGCCATTTGGTTCAGCCTTTGCCCGAATGTTCACTGAGGCAAGAGCCCGACGAATAACGTCATTCAGAGCAGTATGGCGCGGGACGCGACCGGCACTTCTCCGGCAAGAAAGTCCTTTCTGGCCTAGCCTGTCTGCAGCGGCACCACACCTGCACTGTTCGTTTGGAGGCCCAACCGGAGACCGCTAAACACAGGATGCAGTCGTCTAGTAAGGTTAAAACTATACTTTCTTACTTAAAGTTAAACTTTCTTTAACTTTAACTTTATATTAGGTAACTACAGGGTTTTAACTTAAATGCGATACATACCTACCTACTTTAAGGGTTACCTCGAACCATCAAACTGAACTACTTTTACTATGGGACCAACGTTGAAATCGCTAAAAAAACGTATCTCTTAGTCACATCATACAATAAATAAATATAAAAACCTTATCTACAGGGTGAAATCGATATCATTAGCATCCTTTTTAAACGAAGAGTCTACCCATCAAACTGAACAACTTTTAAAAGCTGATTTTCTTTTGCTCCGATCGGTTTGCATATAAAAAGTTGTTCAGTTTGATGGTTAGACTCTTAGTTTAAAAGATACTAACGATATCAATTTCACCCTGTACCTATACTATAAGCAATATTTAGAAACTTGCCATACTATGCATATGGGTCATGTAGTTTGTGATATAAGTACATCGTTCTACCGACAGTAACACGAATTATCATTAAGAGATCCGAGTAGGTGTAAAATGTATAAGTCACCCACGGGAAGACATGCATTGTGGTTGTGTCAACCCTAGGTATATCCTAAGCTGGAACTAAATCAGGCAGGGCTGTAGCTAGTAGTAGTAAAGGGTAGGGTATTGAAAGATTAAGGTAGGGTGGAAGGAAAAGGCTACAGTAATTGGGACATCGAATTGAAAATATTTTTTGGGACCTTCAACTGAACCATGATTGGACTGCGTGCGAACCACAACTTTTAACATATTCGGTATTGCACCATTCATTTGACAGACGTACACCTGTCCGTCTCGTGAAGCAAACCGAGGCTGCGTAGCGGAGAAACGGAGAAATATTAACCAACAGGATTGCATAATATCTCTGCTCCTGGTTTATTGGTTAATATTTCTCCGTTTCTATGCTCCGCAGCCTCGTTCCGCTTCAGTGGACAGGCACCCTTAGAGCCGTTTGCAACAGATTGCTCAAATGTTAAAGGCTGTAAATGCAAAGTGAATAAGTGAAGGTTAGCGAGATACGGAATTAAATTGCAATGTGATTAGAACTGAAATTGGATTAGGATTGAACTTCGATGTTTTAAAGCGCAATCGCCTTCCAGATCGGGCCGTAAAAAGACAAAATGTATTTTCTGTTTTGGTGTGCAATAAAATATAATTTAATTGAAATATACGCAATGAGGCCTGCATGCGTCCCGCAGGCCACAAGTTTGTCATGCCTATGATAGAGGTTATTAATAAAGCCCCATGCAGGAACCTTGGTACGTACCTACGCGTTGTGTAACTGTTAAGTCGTTTCTATTACTTAGACCTACCACATACATACATACGGAATTGCGAATCAGAATTGTGATTTTGTATAGGATTTGACACCGCCGCAATTCCGAACGGAATTATGAAGCGGGAAAATTCATGCGAATCGTAACCGTAATTCGAAATTCCGTATATGTGTGGTGGACCATAAAATTTAATTTTAGAGAAGGTAAATCACATTTATTGGTATATCTTTATATTATACTAGAGGACCTCGGCGAACCCTTAAAATCTTCCCGACACACTTGGCCGTTTTTTATAGCCTATGTTAATCACTGATAATGTAGCATTCTAATGGTGAAAGAATTATTCAGATCGGTCCAGTAGTTTCGGAGCCTATTCATTACAAACAAACAAACAAAAAATCAAATCTTTCCTCTGTATCCTAATATTAGTATAGGATACATATATAGATAATTCTAATGTCCGTGTGCATGTCACTGAACTACTCCTAAACGGGTAGACTGATTTTAATGATTTCTTTTTGTGTGTTTGAGTGGGTCTCTCTCTCGATTGTAAATTTAAAAATAAATCAGTTCTATTCTATTCTATTTAGATTGAACTCGTAGGTGACGCTGCAATCGGGCTCTATGGGGAAGCTCGTTGTATTTAGGCTAAGAATAAGAATGTATAGAAATGTAAATCAAGCTTAAAATGTGGCACCAAAAAAACTGTACCGTGTTCTAAATTTGTTCTTTAAAATCTGTACCTTGCCACCAAAACTTATGCGACATGGTCATTTATCATTAGGTGCCAAAATTATGTCGATTTTGTTTGGAGTTACTCTTCTATAGTTATTCTTATTCTTTAGTATGTAGGTACACACGTATTTATATACTTAACCGTTACTTGTCAGTATTTCCTCCCCGGCTTTCGGAACAACAAAAAACTGCTGTTGCATACATTTGAGTCGATTTGGTATTGCAGTTGCTCTGAACGGTTTGCTCTTATAGTAAAAAATGACAGTTTGATGGGTAGAGTACCTATGTTGTTTAATGGTTAATGATACTTTTCCTTAGATCCTGTATAATATACCTGGGTACAGAATATGTTTACTTTTGTATTTCCTGAAGAAAGTCAGAGCTATTCTAATAAAACCGACCAAGTGCGAGTCGCACTTCCTGCTCACGTAGCCCTTTATGCCTAAAGATTTTGTTTTTGCATTGAAGGCATTTCAAGAACTTTGCCGGCCATTAAACCTAACCTTCCTACTTATAGGTTTTCATGCAACTGAACAGGCCCCCTTACCTCCCCACAGTCACTTGAGTAGATCCCTAGAGGACAAGCTCTCTAACAACGTCGAAAATGCATACTTATTCCATTGACGTACTAAAGAGGAGAGACACCGAGACTGAATTTTTTATATCACGCATATAAGCTAATTGGTGCAATAACCTTACTTTACACACCGCGACACTGCTCCCAGTATGCGCCCCGCACTGCGGATTTGGTGTACAGATTTTGTTCGCCTTGTCTGCTCTATACAGGTATTATTACTTTATACCTGCCTCCGTAGTTTAATGGTTAAGAGCATTGAGCTCTTTACACGGAGGTCGTGGGTTCAATTCCCACAGGGGCACCTAGTGATAGGTCACTTTGTGCGTTTTTCCCCTGTTGGTTTGGCCATTGCAGGCTGAATCACCTGATTGTCTGAAAGGAAAGATAATTCCGTGCTTCGGATGGCACGTTAAGTCTTTGGTCCCGGCTACTATCTCTGGAGGTAGGTAGTCGTCGTTACATAAAAACCACGTCAAGGGCCATAAGGCGGTCTGAAAAAACTCTGACACCAGGGCTTGCCCACACCATAAGAAGAACACTCTATACATTCTTAATTAGTTGATAAGACTATTGAAACTTCTTAATAGTTTCTACTCTAAAGACCATTTATTGAAACGTAAATTGATAGTTATAAGTATATATAAAATGTATATGTGGATGCTTGTAAATGGCAAATGGTTTGTTATTCTAAATACACTACATTGTAAAAGAGGCTGTTAGCATCCCGACTAATATAAAATAAATTAAAATAAAATAAATATGCTGACACTTTTGTAAGGGGATGATCAGACCATCAGACTGAACAGCTTTCTCTATGGGACCACCATCGTAATCGCTTAAAAAAAGTTTGCCATACATTTGGCTCGAGTAGGATTGTAGTTTTGTATGGAAGAGCAAATTTTTTTTTCGTGATTTCGATGTTGGTGCTATAGAGAAAGTTGTTCAATTTGATGGTCTGATCATCCCATTAAAAAATTGTCAGCATAGGGTGAGTTCAGAACATGAAACTAAACAACTTTCCCTAAGGAACATGGGTCGAAAAACGTCCCAAACCATCAAACTGAACAACTTTCACTATGGAGCCAACTCCAGGAGGCACAATCAATTCGCCACCCGTTGTTTTGCAAATCCATTTATTTTTGCCGACAAAGTACGTAGTAAACGGATTTCAACCTTATAAGTTTACAATAAAATATAGATTACCATAACAAAAACGTGATTATTCTTAGGACATGGATTACGTGTAGAATAGTAAAAAGTAGTAGTCTAGTAAAATTTCATTTACATTTCGTACGTAAGTAGATACTAGTAGATTAACTTGCTAGACCAAGGTAATATTTTTCTTCTTATTCTTATGTCTTTTATTAACCATATTCAATCATTACTTTTTGAGTGGTTTAAAATGGATAATATGCCAGAAGAATGCTAAATGTACTGTGGACTATTCACTAAACGTATTTGAATGTAATCTTATCAGTTTAAGAATAATACTAATCGTATCTAAAAATTCAACACAGGGTGGGCACGATTTACTAAGCTACATAACACTCAAGATTATTGGTATGCACAAAGTTCTAAAGCGCCAACATAAGATAAATTTAAAAAATCGCAAATGACTAACCAACCACCAACTAAAAAATATCGATAAGGTAAACTTACTAACGTAGAAAAGGTGGAAAAAAGCGTCGGTTCAGTCATTTGTCATCCAAATTTAGGGGGTTTTCACAATTCTGAAGCGCCAAAAAAGTGCTTAGATCTCTACGAAACCTAGACAGATCGACGGAGAAAAATCAGCTGATTCCAATGATATATATAACTCAATTTGGGCCAAATGGCGCGTTAGACTTTTTACCTTGGAGGTGACGATATCAAATTATCGGATTGAAATAACATGAGTGGCTATACACTGCCAGCGAGTACGATAACGAACCGAGCACATGTAGATCATGGATATTGTTCACCATTAACCGTGTCACAGGTAAAACTAGTAAAAATCACAAAAAGGTTCATACTTTTACCATTAAAACTTAGGTTTTATTGGAAAATACATTAAACATACCTTATACAGGAAATAAAAATAGGAGTGGAATAATGAAATATCTCGGATATCGATAAGCTTTTGCATCCTCTTTCCATGACGTTTTCATTCCTGAGCCAAAGTTAACGTCTTATGAGTTAGTCATAACTTGTAAATGTCAACCATAATATTTATCTTTTTTCTCGTGTGAAGGTGATTACACTTTGCCTTTCCAATACTTGGCCACCTCTATTCCTCGAGGGGAAGCCTCTATTAGGTCCTGAAGGGAGCAATACATAGGGCACAGGCTACAATGCGATAGATATCGAGTGGTTTGCACCTGACCACATCTAGACGCAACGGCCGGCAATATGTCCCATCTCAGCAGATTATCTTTGGATCGGCCAACTCCCTTTCGCAATCAATCTCAATTTTTTGACTTGTGGCCCTTTCGTTTATAAGCAGTGATATACAAGCTGAGTGCAAAGTCTGAGAAATGTTGTGTGAGTTAACTCAAGAACTGATGAGATTAATTTGTATGAGAAGCTAATAAAGTGAACCGTCAAACACGGATCAGTCACACAACATCTGATAACTTTCTATTCTCAATCACATATAAATTATTTTATATTTTTTTTAATATTGCTGATACAAAAATGCAATTACTTACTTCCTTACCCTTACTTTTGACAAACATTAAATGCAATGCTCTTTGTAAAAATATATAAAGACAAACATCCTCATTTTTTGAAGTCTGTTAAAAATCATCTGTAGATTAAGATTCTTATACCTACTTGAGAAACCTGTGTTGATTTATTGATGCACTTAAATCACAGTGACCTCCACAACTTTGTTGCTGGCGTTTATGTGCTCTTATGTGGATATCGTAGACATTTTATGCTACAGTTACTTAATGCAAGCACACCATTGCCATTTTGACATTTTAAAGCCGCTTCCAAGGTGGTCGAGCTTTTAATGTCTACATAGTAAAGGAGTAGCTGCTAGTTCTTCCCATAACGTACCTATGCTATGCGTTTTCATCTAGCGCTTCTGCATATTCTTATACCTGAAGCTGCTTCCGCTGTCTGCTTTGCTTACGCTTGACCTCAATTATGTACGATTTGCCACTATTAGTACTTAGCTAAGAATGTATTTTAAGTAGAATTTATTATGCTAAGATCTTAAGAATAAGTTTGTACTATTGTATCTTTCGTTAAGTGAAATTATTTAAAACAATGATTCTCAATCGTTCACAGGAGGTTACATGGTAATTTACAACAAGATGAGTAAATTTTTCCATTTTGTTTCGGTTTTAAGCCAACCGAACTTCAGATGTTTTAAGTAGTAGAGAGACCTATTCTTAGATGTAACGCGTTATTTCAATTTATTTTTATAAAACAAAGGCTTAATTCAAAATCAGCCACAAAAAATCAAGAACATTTTATAAAATAATGACCGATTTGGAAATGAGACAACTTAATTTTGAATCCTTTTAAAGAATAAAGACTCATTTCGAAAACGGTCACGTGAACCGATAATTTTTTTTGTAGTATACTGACCTATTTCGTAATAAGTCAATCAAACAGTTCGAACTTTTAGTCAAATAATGACCTATTTCAAATTCGGTCGTTATTGCTTAAATTATTTTCTAAAGTTTTTTTAAATATTTGGTCGAATATGGACTTATCTTTAAATCTGTCGTTATTCGACACAGACCCAATCGGTTCTAGTTGACGCAATACTAAATCGGTCATTGTTCGGCTAAAAAAGGGCGCACGTAGCGCTGGAAGAATAAAGACCCAACTAATTTTTGACCCCATTTATTATAGGAAATAGGTGTTTTTTTGGGGTCTAGGTTATAAAGCATGCTCTTTTAGGTCGTTCCGCTATCATAACTCAAAACACCGAAATTTTGAGTTAGGTCAGTATTCGATTAAGAGTGCGAAATAAGAGATTACAAATCATGAAAATCATAAAAACTCGGAAACTAAAGTACCTCGGTTACATTACGTGTGAGTGAAAAATACCAACTTTTCCAGATAATTTTGCAAGAACACGTTTTGGGGACCTAAATGCGTGGTATTAGAAAGAAAGAAAAAAACATCCTTAATTTGGATCTCCTACACGTATACGAGAAGAATTACCTGGCTGAAGAATCTGTGTGAATAGTTCGATATGAACACCACCTAGTGAGGCCCTGAATCTGTAGTTTCCAGGGTCAAGTAGAAGATGGCACCACTAGAAGAAGAATCCTCAAATGATTTTCATGCAAACTAAAATTGCTCAATTTATAACATTCTCAAATATTATTCTGAATCGTGTAGACTGGACTATGCGACTCATGTCAGCTATGCCATAACCTGCCACCTAACAACAAAACCGAACAAAGCCATAATGAACCTTAAAACAATACAGTTAAGAACAAAAGTAATAACTAGTTTCTCCTACTGTACTAACTTCTAGTGTCGACAAAGGAAACGGGGCGATATCTAGACTGTGTTGAACACGATCGTAAATAACATACGATGACAGTAATATACGCCCAGCTGCGTCTCGGTGCCAATTCTAAACGAAGGTACCTATAGTGTTTATACCTGAGTAGGCTTGTTAAGTTTAATTGTGTCATTATTTTAAGCCGTGGTGGTCCAGTGGCGAGTAACCTTGCCTGCCGTGCAGGAGGCGATGGTTCGATCCCCGTCCAAGCCGACTCGTACCAATGAGTTTTTCGGAATTTATCTACGATTTGTTACACCACTGGCTTTTCGGTGAAGGAAAACATCGTGAGGAAACCTGCATGCTTCAATTTCGAGGCGTGTATTTGTACCCACTGTCCATTATAAGTGGCGACGGGCTCACCCCCCGTCACACTGGACAGAGTTTCGGTACTACTGGTGAAACGTGGATGTTCTGAGGTTTCAGAATATCTCTGACTACCCCCTCGGGGAATATAGTCGTGAGCATATGCTTATGCTTATGCTTATTATTTTTAGTTTGGTGTTTCAGTCGATTTTTTTGTTTCTGACCACCCCAAAAGGGATTACAGTCGTGAGTTTATACAGGTAAGTGTATTTTATGTTATGTTGTAATACCGTCTTTTAACTTTCGCATCTTCTCTACAGCGACAACATATTCAGACTCGGTGGTAGCTTCAAAAAAAGATAAGAGGGCTTCAAGCTGCAGAAGAGCAAAGATTGAATACATTATTTTGAGTTTGAGTTATGTATGTATTTTAGCTACTTTTAAGCAGACCTAGCATATTATTATGTGGGGGACACAAGAGACATACAGACATACAGACCAAAGAGTCCAACTTAAATTGCTGACGGTTTTTTAAGGGGATGATCTGAACAATTTTATCTATGGGACCAATGTGGAAATAGCGAAAACAAAATGATGTAAAAGCTGTGCTAAAACTCCAATACTATTAGACCCGAATGTATGGGATGGCAGATTTAGTGCGATCGTCGTTTAAAAAACCCGTTAGCTTATAAGTTGGACCCCCTGGACTATTTTCCCTGAGGTGCAGTCATGGGATGTTTTGCGGGACAGAAGTGGATAAATATGGACATATAATTTAGAAAAGAAGGATGTTTCTAGAAGTGTTACTTATAAAATTATGCTAAATGAATTCACTCAACAGATGTTAAAACAAACAAAATAGATACTCGATAATGCGCGTTATCCACAAAAGTGGAGCGGAGCTGTGTCAAATCAACCAATAAAAATGCATACTTGCATTTTCAGTACGCGATCGAGCGAGCGAATTATTGGTGGATTTTACACATCTCCGCTACGCTCCTCTTTGAATTTTCGAATTAACACTTTGTTCAATTCGGTCAATCAAAACAATTGCTGGCCTTAATTCACTCTTTAGCGAAGTGAGAGGGAGTGGGCCATACTCCATCACGCTGGCCCAGTGCGGGCTAATGGAAGTGGAGAGCTACGGAATATTTCCTTTATAAAAGGCAAATCCTTTCAAAAGCAAAACGCAACAAAATTGCCATACAAACAAAACCCAAACCCAACATTGCAAACAAAACTGAGTGTTTCAAAAACCATATTTTTCTTTTAATCCGACTCTACAAAATCTCTCCCTGGTTGGCCGGCAAGCCAATAATTAGTTTGGCCATCGTCCGTGGCAACTCCGTCACTTTCAGCATGGGAGAATATTTTTTTTACCCTTATTTTTCAGTGCACCAGTGAATTTGTTGACAGAGTGCAAGAGGGCTTTTTGAAACAGGCTGTGTACATAAATTAGTCTCAAATAAACCGAATGTTTGGTTTTTTAACTTTTCCGTTTTTATAAAGTCAACATTGCGCTGCTCTGGAGCTTAGCAGTCTTGCAACTTCGTTGACAATGTTTTCAAAAGGTTCGCAGTTGCAGCGTACACTTCTCTAAGTCGTCTAGCAGACTTTTTATACAACTGCTTCAGAACAACATGCATTTTAAAGCATTTCTATTAAAACCAAAATACCCCAATGGAATCACATTAGAAAAAAAGTTTACGAAGTATCTAATATTAATTTTGTTGAAAATTTCTCTGGATATTTAATTAATTTTTGATATGGCTACGGCGGCTATTAGATATCTTAAGGGGAGCGCGCTCCATACAAACTAAGTCTGGTCATATTTTAAAAACTAACCAATTAAAGTCAATTACATTTTTCAGAAACAATCTGTATGCTAGTATATTTTTAGATTAATGATATAGCAGCCGTGTGTGATCACTACCTGATCACTTACCCCAAGTATTATTTAAATAAGAGCATGCATGGTTCTGATTTACTGGTTAAGAGAATATTATTCTGAGAGCGAAAATGCGCGCTGCATACAAACGTACTATGGTGATATTTTCAATACTAACCAATTAAAGTCAATGAAATTTTGCAGAAACAATCTAGAAACAAATTTCTATGCTTCTATAGACTCAGATTTTCGTTAAAATATACAGTTTCAATGCCAGGATTAATTTAAGATTTGTATGGAAATCTTTCAGGCACTATAACTTGAAAACTATACATTTTACCGAAAATCGGACTCCATACAAGCATAGAAATTTGTTTCTAGATTGTTTCAGCAAAATTTCATTGACTTTAATTGGTTAGTATTGAAAATATCACCATAGTACGTTTGTATGGAGCGCGCTCCGAATAATATACCCTTAATACAATAACATAACATTACAATTATACTTTATTTCACTCAAAACACATTTAAAAAAACATGACCCACTATATTAATTGTTTTTTTTTTTATCCTTGTAAGTAATAAACGAAACACGCACTGTTATAGGCAGATTTTATATGCTATAAAAAGATTATGCACAATGATTTTGAATTTAAAAAGTTCTGTAGACAGCGATACTTTTAGATATTGTTCATGTCATATAACTAAATAGTTTATAATACTGCAGAACAAAATGAAAAGTAAATTAAAAAGTTTAAGCTTAATAAAGAGCACTGTTTAAGCACTATTTAACAACCGTTTTCAGTTTTAATAGTTCAAACTATTCTCATTTGGCCAACTCGGATATTAAATTGTAATACAGACTGCAGTAAATGGGTTAGTTGACCGCATAAGTACTATTTTGGAGTTTAAATAAACCCTTTGTTGATCTTTTTATATTTAATGTTAGACTGTTAATTTTGATTAAATCGTACCATAGCAAAATTTGATTTTTATTTTAGATTTTCAATTCCCGATAAAACTTTAATTTGTCGTGATTTAAACGCAAAAGCTGAAACTCTTTGTACAAAATCTGCGCATAATAAATGAATCGTTCTTTTTGAAAATGGCAAACATTCTTCAACTTTTCATAAAAAGAACTGACATGGCTAGTAGGCCACAGGATTAGTATAAAGAGTTGGAGTATTTGTCTAAAAGTTACAGAAAATACTGGTGTACGAAATACGAGTATACTATTTTCCCGAAAAAATTTTTTTTTTTTACTAGCCGCTTTTAATTACTCTTTTTGATTTTTTCTAAAATAATTCGCCACTTCAAAACTAAAGATGCTAGACGTTCTTACCGAATAAGCCTAGAAATAACTTTCAAAAATTTTAACTACTCTAAAATTTTACTTTAATTCATCAAGGTAGAAAAGGAGAGGAAAAAATGTCATCCAACGATAAAATCCCAAACTAATACCATTTTAAAGGTTTACCTTCGAAACCTGTTGCCGAACTAATCAATCAATGGTAATCTTGTGCTAGGGCCCCGTAAATATTTGCATTACACCCTCCGGTAGATTTAATCGACGTCTAGAAATCTATACGTTACTGCAAACTGACAGGTTCATTTATTTTTTACATGCACTTTTTGGCTTCGAAAATATTTGAGCAAACTTTGCTAAAAGTTAATAGAAAACTACAATTGCCTACTCGACCAAAATATATCGAACAGCAGAATATTTTTTGCCATGCAATCCATTTGAACATAAAAAAATATATCTGCCAACTAAATTTGATCATGTTTGAAATCAAGCCCAGGAGTTAGTATAGAGGAATAAGTTGTTGTTAATGATGTTGATCATTTTGTTTGACGATAATATAAAGACGTACCTACAGTTGGCATAACCATATTACACACTTATTTGCACGAACAACGAAAAAACTCCACTACTTACTCAAATATTTTAGAAGTTAGAGGGGGGGTTACGTTGTTTTGTTCTTTTGGTTACTACTATCTGTCTTCATGCCAAATTATGATTCAAAAGGTTGAAAAATTAGAGTAATTCAGTCGAGACAGACAGACACTCCGTCCAGCCCCTCTAGCATGCCACCGCCGAGAAAACGACAAAAATCGAGACGTGCCTCCATCTTTATTATTTTACGTACGCCAAAAAGAGCGCGCATGACGTTTTTCTCGTTTAAACGCTTTGTCGTGGGTGGCATGATAGCCGTGCAGGTCTTAAAATTACCGAGATACCTACCTACTACCTACTTCATTAAACGAGCTTTTTACGCAGTGTTGTTATCATAACATAACCTATAAGTAATTAACCCAAACAGAAGCATAGAAAATTCAATTCCGAACCAAAAACTTCGACGAAAACTCAAATGTTTTTTTATCGCAATTCATCACGCAAATCCTAACGGAAACCATACAAACACCCACTTATTTTCATTCAGCCAAACCGCATATCTAAATATTTATAGAGGTTGTCCTAAAAGGTCGGAGCATGAATCCACAAAGCATATGCTTGATCCTGGCCGGACTTTCGCCGAATACTCCCGAAGGAGTTTAGGATTTTACGTGTGTATATGTAAATCGCTGCGAGATCTAACCTACACCCTGGAAATCTCTTGTTTTGTACAGTCACACTCTTTTATTGGATACAATTTTATTTTTGTGTATGAAACCAGAAAAAAATGATACCTTTTTTTTAAAAGTATGTTGAATGTAACACATTGCTTGTAAATGCTTGTAGCTTATTTCAAAATAGTTTTGTGGCATTTTATTACACTTTTTGTGCTGTGATAATAAAGCTTTGTACTAAAAAGTATTGAAGCTTAAAACATGTTTAAATAATACTAGTGTTTTCCCGCGACTTCGTCCGCACAAATTATATACGAGATTTTAAGTCACATCATAAGCTATCAAACAAAAAAAGTTTCATCAAAATCGGTTCAGGTTTATTTAAATCGCGCTATCGAGTGTTATTTTGAATTTATATGAAGTGAACCGCTACTTTTTTATTCCTCACGATTTTACGGTTTTATAATAGTTAAGATTAAGATTAGGAAGCGTCCACATCTGTCGAATGCGCCGTGAATGCGAAGTAGCGACGCACGAGCATAAAATGCACCCGCGAAGATCTCGAGCGGCTCGCGTGCGTGCTGCGCACGAGTTACGTAGGTATGTAGACGTACTCTTATGCTCTCACTGTCATTAGCGTGAGCAGTGTGAGAGATAGAGCGATCACTAAATACGTTTAAGCCTAAACACTTTTTGACGCAAGCTATCCTAAGTATATTTCATTTCAAATATTGTTTGTTTGTTACACTTTTCCGCTCCTCTTCCTTTGATTTCTGTATAACATCCTTCTTAATATGCTGACACTTTTTAAGAGGATGATCAGACCGTCAAACTGAACATCTTTCTATAGGAGACAAAAATCGAAATCGTGAAAAAAAAATCTTCTGTCCCATACATTTGGCTCGAGTAGGTTTGCAGTTTTGTATGGAGCAGCAGATTTTTTTTCGCAATTTCGATGTTGGTGCTATTATAGAAAGTTGTTCAGTTTGATGGTCTGATCATCCCCATAAAAAAGCATCCGCATATTAAGAGACCTGTGTATTGTTTCAAGATCAGCAGCGTGTAGAAAAACGTGTGCGTGTGTGCAAAACACTACATTTTAATTGTCGCACTGCTTGATGGATTAAGATAATTAAAAGCGTAACTATTTGCGGTGATTGAGCTGTAGTTCGAGCTGGTGCCATCTAGCACATTTTTATCCGAATAGAAACGCAGCTGGTTGGCCGCCTATCACAATATTATATAAGCCAGTGGTACTGTACATTCAACATTTATACGGAAAATTCCGAGGCGTGTATGCGAAGACGATTCTAGAGTCAACCCCCAGACTAACGGGCTTCGGCGTCTACGATCCATACGGCCGACTTAGTGCTTTAGCCACGGCGCACCGCAGTCTCGTCTTGCGGTCTTACTAATTGGACTGTGACCCTTAACATGTTGTAATTTACCAGAATTACTAACTCTGTAAGGGTATCAAAACAAATTTGATCTTATTTCACCATAAATAATGCATAATTATCACGACTTTCAAGGTAGTCAGTGATTTTCTGAAAACCGAACCTATCCTTAATAAAATTAGGTAAATTAGATCAAGCATTCATTCTTTAAAATTATGTACTTGTACTTTCTTTGATATATTAGTTTGACCGCTCAGGAATTACAAATTGGACATCGGAGTATGAAAAAAATGTGAAGGTGAAATGTGATCAGGATGAGGTTGCAGTGAACAAGCTTGCTTGAATTATATCAATCAAAGAGCAAAAGAAAACTGACATTTTTGAAAAAAAAACTTCTTGAACTACATCAGCAACAGCTACCAAAGGTGTATGAATACGACTGTACCATCCAGGTAAATTCAGGAGCACACAATCCCGCATGTTTTGCTCGACCCTCAGGGAGGGCTAAATTACGAGGCCCTCAGTCTCAAAACGCGATATAAATATAAAACAATGGCCCTTTTGTCCGTTGAAGTTCATGCGGAACCCGAATTTATCTCACGAACTTTCAAATTGGGCTCGTTTTCCTGTTTACAGAGGCAGGTGATTTAGTTGAAGAATGGAATTAGTCTTTTTGTCGGAGACTAAACAGAGAAAAGTTCGAAGGACTTTTAGGAAACCTGTTTGGCTACCTATAAGATGTCTTCAAACTGAAATTGACTTTTTTAACTTAACATTAAATATTCTTGTTTATAATTTTAGTAAAGGAGTCGCGCTGCAAACCTGGATGTGGACGGTCGCGTATTGGCTTCTCTTAAACCTGCACTTAGCTCCGCCATTTTGTTAAGCTCTTTTGTGTTTCAACTATAAAACAATAACTTGAGATTACTACGCAAGCAACCGGCCATTAATTATGAATTAAAAAAAATTGTGTAATACTGCTAGATCACCAGTGAACATTAATTGTAGTGTCAAAAAGAATTTAAAAGGACGAAGGAGGAGGTCTTCATGTTGACGAAGCGTGTTGCAGATTTAGAATGTATAGGATTAAGATTTTGACGAATTATGTTGCTGATCCCAATACTGTTTATTATATATTTATCTTTGACGAAGCATGTTGCAGATGCGGACATTTTGCCATTTTGACGAAGCGTGTTGCAGATCTTAAGTTTGTTCTTTCCTATGCTTTTAATAAACGCTAAATCTAGTATCATTTAAAAGGATATCTAATATATTTAACCACGAAAAAAGCGTGAATATAGAAAGCTCTCATTAAAAACGAACTTCACTTCAACTTCTGAAAATAAAAACTAACTTCATGGTGTTTTACATTGGCGGGCGCAATTCACATGCTTGAAATACTCTCTTATCCGTTTCTCCAAACGCGTTAAATGAAGTATATCTTTAAAAATCTGCTTTTACACTAGCTCTTCTGACACACTTGCCTCGGTTGACCTTAGCAACATTGATTATGCGATCTTCCCGTCTAATAATAAAACAATGATTAACACTAACATTTGGTATGCGATGGACGGTGGTAGGTACATCAGGCCAGGCGCAACCGACTCAATTTGATCACTATAACTGCGTTCCAACTGTCGCCCTGTAACCGCGGCCCGCTCGCCAACCAAGTCACGGAGTGCAGTGGGGCTCGCGTTTCAGCGTTGCGATGCTAAGTATGTAAATACATATTATAATTGGTGTATAGTAGCAGAAAAATGTATGCTCCGTTTCAACAATAATATAATCCTTAGTTATTGAATCTGGTATCTGAGCAGGGGTTTTATTGTATAACTACCCGATTTCATGGGTATCAAATCTGCATGGTGTTTTTGGCAGTTCTTAGCGTACTTACGTACTTAGTTACCTACTTAATTTCACACAATAATGATGATGACAGAAACAAAACGTTACTTAAAAATTACAAATTGCGTATATAGGTACTTATGTTACTGATCTTGTAAATGATATAATCGGAAACTTACACGATAGCAATAATTCTTTTTTAAATATTGGTTTACATTTTTCAAACACAATTTTTTCTTGTTTTGGTAGGTAATCACATAAAATGAGATCGTTACCTTGTTTGCAAAATAAAGACAGCATCCTTTAAATTATCTCTTACTAGATAAAACAGAATGGAGACCCTGCATAACCTCTACTTGAAATATTGCCCAGGGATACTTTCAACTCTTATGATCCAAAGACCAAAGGCAGATATACAATTGATCGCTACGCCGACTATTCGACAGTCGCAAGACATTTCATTCACGCTTGTCGGTTTTGGCATTTGATCTTGCCCTTCTTAAGTACTCAGACAATTGATCGCCATCGGCTACGATCCTAACACACCTCTTTTGCCTCTTCCATAGTCACAAGACATTTTATACACGCTTGTTGATTTCGAGTACATTTGACCTAAGATTAAAATTATCAATCAAAAGCATTTTATCAATCGCTCAATAACGCTTCTCTTGCACCACAACTTTATTTCTGACTGCGGACCGAGTTCGCTAAGAGGTGTTTGTATTGAAATTGATTTATGGAAATTTTGCGGCGAAGACGCGTCGCCTGCCAAGACTTGGTGTTCGGATCGTTAAAATGAATACACTGTTAATATGGAGAGATTTCTTCGTTATGAATATCTAATTCCTGGAATTTGCTGTTATTTTTCGTTTCTTTGAAGGCTTTATTTTCAGCAAAAACTAAGTACAAGAGACTTAAAACGACGATAACATTTTTGTTCAAAAAGGCTTCCATTACAAACTACAATGTATGAAGAGACTTATGGGATGTTGCAGAAGCGAGAAACGTGTATCAGAATCCAAGCATGTGGCGATCTATTATCTTTGCCTAGCCCAGAGGGACATAGGTGTAAGCATTATATGAATTTACGTAAGTATAATACTTCGGAAAGAAATCAAAATTTAGGATGTACCCAACATAATAATTATGGAATGAGGTGAAAAACTTGACATCTTTTACTACAGAATCAAAAATTTAGTCGCATACAAAACTATGTTTTGCGTATTAATATTTAAAAAAATTACAGACTTTGTATCGCTATTTTTACCGCACTAATAAACCGCGAATGTTGAACTGAATCAAACAACTAATACAATACCTATAAATGTTTTATATCCTTTCCACATTTGAACTATTTACCAAAAAACCCTATAAGTACTCCTACAGAATCCGGTAAACCTTGTCACCTCACTCACACATACACAATCCATTGGGACTACAATCCCTACGGGATAACGTCTACGTCAGTCGACGGTCGATTAAACGGTCGAATTAGTACAGGGAGGCACACAGCTGGGGCCCTATCATATTTCAATATAGGGTCATTGAGTGCGGGGAAATATTTGGTGTATTTTGGTGTGTCGATGTACACTGCTTCATTGAGAACGTACTGGACACTATGCACTCAATTTATATCCAGAAGTGGTTATTTACTTTCAGTTGGAAGTTCAATTAGTTTATATACCAATTCCTTGGAAACCCAACAAAATTCCAGCGCGACAACGCAAACGTAGATCGAATTTATGCTTCTTAAATTCACATCTGTAAGTATTCCTTTTAGACTTTTTCATGTTCAGGAATTCTTCTGTAACTACACTCACTTCATTTTATGTCAATTTAAGATAGAAACGTTGAACTTTCTGTGGTTGTCTGTTCTCTCTGCCTACCCCTGTGGGATAGTGGCGTGAGCATAATAAAGTATGTATGTACGTTGATTGAATGAGGTGATTTGGAACTTAACCAAAACTCTTCACGAAGGGTACACGTCGAGCAAATTTTAATTCATATTCATATTCATATTCATTTAATTTCAACACAATAACCATAATTATCATTTCTAAAGTACAGCTTTCTAAAATGGTGCTTTAGAACTACATTTGATACCAAAACTGATTACTTATGTACTCCAGCCGAGCTATCACTATAAAGTTTACCAATAGGTAACCCAGTAGATGGATGAATTTTTATATGAAACCGGCAATGTAAATTAAACCAAACAATATTTCCCTCAAGCATATCCATTAAGCGTCTCAGGTGTGCCAATACAGTCGGATACGCACTTAATACACCTATTTGTGTTATTGAAAACTGTACAATGTCTGCGACAGTTACAAATGGGTGCAAGCTTACAATGCCACCGAACAAGACAAGGCACTTTTCTTTAATTGGTACGATTAATACAATACGGGTCTCTTCGATAAATACATAATTTAAATATATTTTTTCATGTATTCTATCATCAAGGAAAATTATAATACTTTCCTCAAACATGCTTGGAAATTTGAGCATTATTTTGACAACCTTCTTCGAGATAAATCGAAATTGCTGTACACATGGCAACCAAGGAGGTAACTTATCAAAGGTTTTATTTAAATTTCGAACTGGCTTGCAAATAGAAAGCTTTATAATGAAAAAACACGTTAGTTCATCAATGCCTCTTTTGCTGGCCACTGCAGTAATGTACTATAATTCTTAATCACTCACATCCTTATAAAGCCGTGGTGATCCAGTAGCGAGTAACCTGCCTGCCGTGCAGGAGGCGATGGTTCGATCCCCATCCAGGCCGACTAGTGAGCCAATGAGTTTATCGGAATTTATGTACGACTTGTAACACCACTGGCTTTTTGTTGAAGGAAGACATAGTGAGGAAACCTGCATGCTTCAATTTCTAAGCATGTATTGTACCCACTGTCCATTACAAGTGGTGACGGGCTCACCCCCCGTCACACTGGACAGAGTTCCGGTACTAGGTTACTACTAATGAAACGTGGATGTTCTGAGATTTCAGAATATCTCTGACTAGCTATTTAATATACGAAACAAAATTAGATAGATAGATAGATAAATCATTTATTTGCAAAAGTAACACACACATAAATAATACAGTTCACAAGTTTACAAAATAACAAAACAAGGAAACATCAACATAACAAACATGTAATTTATTGTATGCTACAGCAGCAAATAGGTCCCATCTCAACATAGACCTTGCCCGAAAGCAGGGTGTTGATTTTCAGATGAAACCTCTGGTAGTAGTCAGAAGCAGCAGCCAATGAGAGAATAAATAAAATAAGTAAAGTTTAGATGAAATATAGTAATGGAAGAGTAAAAAAAAGAAAAAGTAAAAACGAAATAATATTATATTATACCTACATACATATACTATTTATTATATTATACTAAGCGTAAAATTGGGTAAATAAAGAACTATGACACAAAAGGTGCGTAATTAAAATTGTAGAAGTACATTTTGCAATGTTGTCTGCATTATTATAAAGTTTCAAAGACCCATACAGCACGAAAAGCAATTTACGATACAAAAAATCAAGACAAGTATTTCTCATATTAAAAATTCCTGATCGGCAAAATATCTCATAAGCACGATTAACTATGAACTTTATTCCTGATTAAAAAATTTCTCCTCATACCAATGCTCAGTAACTGGACAGTTTCCAACCTTCTGATTAAAAACCAACCGAGTGAACAAACGAACGAATGAATGAACTTTTTACAACAAATGCCTGGCTTAATTTCTCAGATCCCTCATTAACCCGTCCCATGTCTGAGGGTCCGACGTCGGACCCAAAAATTTTTCATACGTAGAGTGTTTGTGGGTCCTACGTCGGACCCGTAAGCATAGTGCCGCTATTGGTTGGGCGATTGTGCAGGCGCGTTTCGTTCTACCTCACGTTTTATATTTTTTATAGACTTGGGATACTAGTGGGGTGTCACTTTATTTTTTGGAGTGTGGGTTGGCAAAAACGAAACGCAATAAAAAATAAAGCGCAGTTTCGGTCCGCGCCGGCATGGCCGCGAGTTCATGTTTTGTTATTGTGTTATTGTGTCGTAGTTCTATTTTAGAAACAAAGTATTGTTACTGTAAAGTGATAAAATAAAAGCTTATTATATTATCGTGTAGTTAGTGTGATCTGTGAAGTGCAAACAGTGAAAAAAATTAATGTGATTGTGAATTTCGTTCGAGGTTATGACAAAAAACTCGAAATCAAAATTGATAATTATATTTGAATATCAGGTACGTAATTTAGCTCTCATATAACATCACATCACTGTGGCAAATATTGTGAGCTTTCCATTGAAATTTTTTTATACCATAGGGTCACACATAACCTCCACAAATAATTATTTTCTAAACGTAGTCGAAAATAAAACAAATGACGTAATATTCCCAGACATTTGGGGCACTTTTTTTGCGCGGGAGGTCGACACGGGATGGGTTAATAGACGAGAGGATTAAGGGACTCGATTGGAATGAAATTAAAAAATTGTTCAGGTTTCTCCATCTTGTCAAACAACTTTATTGTAGGCAATTGTTTTGTAAGAAGTCGTAGAAATGATAATATTTTCATGGAAAACGTTACAAAAAAAAATCAAATATTGATAATTTTATTTTCATAATATGGTCTTGTTACTTGAATACTTTTCGCTGAATCGTTGAATTGGTCTTCTAAAGATTTGCAAAAATAACTATTTTATATTGATTGTAACTAATTACATAATTATCTTTCGTCATCATAGCCCAAAATTTATCGATTACTAGTCTTTTAGAACAGCTTATACTTATGATGTTTCTAAACTACATACTTTATAGATCACACAGAAACTGTAAGTGAAAATTATTTTCATCTTGATTGAAATAGTTATGTGACACATTTTCCTTTATGCATGGACTATAAGAGCTAAATCTAAAAAAAAAATGTTAATTCATATTTAAAAAAGACGACTCCACTTCTCCTCAAATTGCCTCACCTGACCTTTCGTCCCAGTCTATCCGACGGCATTATCCCGTCCTTCACACAGTTCTAATGCTCTTTATGTTTTTATTCCATTACTAGAAAGTATAAAGTAGAGACGCAAGGAACTGCTTGTATCCGTAACCGATACTATCGTATTAGGGATAAAAATACGCAAAGAAATTTTCTAGTTTAGCTACGTTTTAAGCACAATATATCTGGTCGCGTCTGTCGACTGATTTATGACTGAGCTGAAAAGAGCATTTACATCATATTTCGTCATCACTCACCACCCTCTCGCGCCGCTCCAGTATCGCAGGCCCCTACTCAGTTAAACACTTTTTCGTCCCATGGTTGGGCAAAGGTCTCCCCAAAGCTTTTCGAGCCTTCTCTATCCCGTGCCATCATCAGTTGCCATTCTGCTTCGTGGGCATCCAGGTCGTCGCGTCATCTTTTTCTTGGTCCCGGCCCCAGCTTCCATCGTCGGGCTTCCATTGGCTGGCGATCGTTGCCCACTTTTACGAAATCTCAGATATCTAAACTCCAGGTTTGCCAAATAGCGCTGGAGCGCAGCATATTAGGCAACAGAAGGATCGAACGTATCATAAACATCACTGTGCTCCAAGACTTTGATGATACAGGCGTTACGGACGCAAAACTGAACTGGTATTGGGACGGACATGTTTGTCACATGCATTTACAGCCAGTTAAACATGCAACCTATATCAAAATGAAATAGTGAATAGTATTCCTATCTCTAGCACGTAAGCACGAAGCAAATGATAAAAATATTCGTGGGGCGAAAAAAGTAAAAAATCGAGAGTAAAGATAATTTTCTGGCACACGGCAATACATAGATCTACACAAAACCAAAATGAGCTGCTGGTCGCGCGTAGTTTGAGTAACGTATAACGTCGCGCGGCCAACTTATGGTGGTTTAGTTTAGCTTGATGTGTAGTCGCTATGTGTGTACTTACCCCAATTGAATATAAGAGTAAGAATGATGAGGGTTGGTTGCTTTTTCAATTTTAAAATGGGTTTTAAATGTGTGATGCCCAGGGCACTGTGTGTATCCGTGATTTCTAACTTCACTATTCTTAACATCTCTAAAAGCCCCAATGCGAGTGTAAGTCCCGCTTTACGCTTTAGTGCCTTGTCGTTACGCCAACTTATTGCCATAGGTAATGTGCGCCTACTTAGTGTTTCAGTCTTTTTCATTTTTATAAGGCTTCTTAGGTCTTTAAGGTTGAATTTTGTGTGGCTGTTTGTTGTCAAATTTCGGTAAATAATGGATTAATTCAAGGTGAATATTTTGTTGAACTTTAGACGTTTTTGGTTGACTTTTTCTAAAGAAAGCTCAGAATGTAATCTGATTGTCTGTCATAAATTTATAGACTACAGTTGAATTTAATCGTTACAGTTTGCTTGTTCTTTTACGAATAGTTCTGATATAAAATAAGTTTTTCGGGATTTGTACGAAGCGACTCTAATCGTATGTGATTAGGAGTTTTAATTTGTAGTGTTTTTGTCTCTGTCGAAAGGTCCATTCATTCCAATGCTTGACTTAATAGCTCATTCTAAAGCCCTGAATAATATAAAGATGGAATTCGATACAACTTTAGGTACTATTGATAAAAAGCAATTGGTGGATTGGTTGGAAATGTATTTTATGCGCTGGCATGTGGGTATATATATTATTCTTGGAAATAAAAATGATTTTAGCGACAGGTACAAGAATAAAGATAAAAGTTTCGATATACTTCACATAAATCCAAAGGCAATCAACAAAGAAAATAAAATTGATTACTACTTTTTGCCTAGGATAAAACATAATTTGATTCAGGACCGCAGTAAAAACACAATACTTTGTTTACACTTTCATACGACTGATTTACAATTATGGGTAGAGTGGTGCAGCGAGGCAAATAATAGGAACGAATGACAACATATTGCATTTTGTCAACAATAAAATAGACCTAATAGCAACATGCCGACATCCAGAAGCCATGTGATTTACATAAAAGCACATTATGTATAATAATGTCCATCATATACAAGGTGTTACAAAAATACAAATAAACATTTAAGGGGGTGGTTTAGACCATCAAACTCAACAACTTTCACTATGGGACCAATATCGAAATGGCAAAACAAAAATGTATGTTCTATACTCTACAATTATAACGTTTTATCTGTTTTCAGGTTTTGCGTGCATTTGTGAGGTAGTTCTTTATGATAAACCATTTTGAGAAAGGGACGCAGACGGTACCTTCTGCGAAAGCTATAATTTGCTAAGGGTGCATACTATCAAAATGACGATTTGCGCACGATATAAATTTTAATAAATACGAATAGTACATTTTGCACCTGAGCCCAACAGAAAGTCAAATCCGTATCATACAGTTCATTAGCACAACTTAAGAGGAATATCACTGAACCACAAATTACATTACCCGCTCCAAAATTTCCACTCCACTCAACGAAAAAGCAAACTTTAAGCAAACCCATTTAAAAGGCAGAAATAATTAAATTATGACGGTACATAAACAACAAACTAATCTCGCAGTAGGCGGCGAATGCTAATTAAACAAATTAGTTTAGATTCGGATGTAAAATCTCACGACAAAGTCTAAGTTTGAAGAGTACGGAACGTGAGTAATTTACTAATGCACCGTCGTTCGTTTCGTTGCGAAATGAAATAGGGGTGCTTGTTATGATAGTCGTCGAAAAGCGTTTTAAGAAACAATTAGAATGATAAAATTAATAAAGTTTTAAGTTTAACGACCGAATTGGAACTACATGTTTTTCAAATCACTTTAATATTTCGAGCACTAATAGAAACTAGATCCAGCTTGGGCAGAAAGCTAGAACTACAAATTTTTGTAATTGTGACAGTGTTTGGTTTTGTGAATTTCAGATCTTATAATTATTGTTATTTAAAAATAATCTAAAAATTATTTAAAAATATCTAAAGCAACACAAATACGTTGTTCTGCTATGTTTAGAGTTATATGGAACTACATTTTCCTCCGGTTTCGTCGGCGTTGACTTTACAAATATTCTATTTGTGTGCCATATTTCATCCAAATTTGTACAGCCTTTTATGCGTGATTTAGTCACAAACATCCAAACAGCGTCACAAACTTTCACATTTATGTAAGTTAGGCCCGATTCGCCCAAACGCGAGTAAATTTTATTCTTAGATTAAGTCGCAGGTTACTCTAGATTAAACTGATTTTGCGTTTTACTAACCCTAATCTATGAATACTAATCTATGAGAGTAAGGAAATGTCAATGTCACGTAATTAGAGGATATTCTAAACTTGCCAGACAAAAAGTTTAAGTCTCATGTTAAACAAGTCCTCTGTAAAAAAGGTAACTATACACTCGATGATTATTTGAATGACCAAAATGTCTGGTCTTGACAATGTTACACTATGTAATTCAATATTAGTACTTTGTATATTTTATTTTGTTTAAAAGAAGTGTGTTGTAGAGTTTCTGGCCGCATTTTCTCTACAACGGAACACCTTCCGAAGCGGTGGTAGAATGAAAAATGACGTCAATAAGTTATGTATGTGATATTATTTCGAATAAAAGTTTTTGATTTGATTTGATTCGACCGTAATCGCTACCGCTTGTCACTATGATACCGTCGTAAGAGTTGGCGCCTCCCAGCGTATGCACCCCCGCATCATATTTGCAGCTTTCATTACAGATATTAAAAACTATGCAGCTGGGATCTGACTCATTAATCAAGAAAGAAATATTATGCATTCTAATGAAATATTTTCATACGAAAAACATTCCTTGTTTACCTGCAGTACGTACTGTTTGTAAAACGTTCTCACATTGTTGTGCTATAGATCATAATTATGAAATAAATATCATCATCGCAATCGATGGACGTCTACTGCTGGACACAGGCCTCCCCCAAGGATCGCCACAACGACCGACCGCCAAGGAAAATGTTATGTTGAATATTTATTTATTTTTCTATAACGTCGCGCCTCTTTCCCAGTGGGAAAGGCAGAGACAAGGGCACGCCATATAATACGATCCTTATATACGTATTTTGCCTCATTCACATCCATACATCTCTTCTTACATGCCCGTCTCAGTTTCGAGTACTCCACACCTCCCCTTTTTGTAGGACGCAGCCGATTTGTTTTGTCGAACATAATTATTTATTTATTTTAGTACAAAAGACTAGATTTTTACTCGCTATGTATGAGTATGCTTACCGTACTGGACTAGTGTGTTAAATAATACTGACGAACTTCACCTTAATCTATTTAAGATACGAGATTTTTCTTCTTACCAATGAAATCCTGCAGGCGAATATTACAGTTCTTGGCCAACACTCCGAGTGAAACCTGGTCGAGACGCTAGTCTAAAATAAATCACCTACAAAAGCTGTCATTATCAGAAACGAACTATGTTTTAATTAAAGCTCGTGAAGGTAATGAAGCCAATTTCCTTTTCATGATGAAAAAGGTATTTTAAATTAGTTTGGACTTTTACATTTAAAACGCTATACGAATGACGTGTTAAGGGTCGGCACTACCTACGGCTCGTTTGACATATCTGTCAAAAGAAATAGACCGGTGGCCGACAACACTCAACCCTATGTTATAAGATTAATGAACAAATCAATTTGATAGCTTTTGGTAATAAATTTCTTGCAAAAAACTTGGTCGGTTGCAGCGCGCGGCGCAGCTTGGCTGGCACGTTTACTGGTGTGAAGGAAAAAGTGAACCCTACCTGGTGACACAACATTTTACTAGTTGAATTAAATTTTATTAGTTGAATTAAAGGACGTAACTAGTCTGTTGGTCTAGAGGCCAATTAGTAAGGCCTAAAAAGTCTGGTCGGCCGACCCTATCCTGGCAGGTTCGTAGGTCTGACCAAATTTAGGGTACCTACTACCCGGAAGGCAGATTTTACTACATTAAATTAATGTTGAATGTTTGGTTGTGCGTGGCAATGCTCCTGCAGCATCTGGATTTGAGAGCCGTAGGTCGAAATTGATATTTACAGCAACAGTAACAGTACCGTGATGGACCTCTAATGTGACTGATCAAAGATCACCCCTAGTGGTAGGATAGGATGGGTCCCAACTAATTAGATCACAGTATTACTAATACTAAGGCTTAAAAAACTTAAAATTATAATAATTTTAAGTTTAAAAGCAGAACAAATTAAAACTTATAACAGAATAATTACATTATTATAAGTTTAATATTATTGGTATTAGCAAACTAAGGGTTTGTAATCTTTTATCATCATAATCATCGTCAGATATAATATTTTAAGCATGGAATAAAAGTTAATTTTGCAGTAACTGGAACGATTGCCTTTAAAAACATTTGCGCAAAAGGACATCAGTGTTACCACTTTTAGTAGATTTCTTCTTTATTGTTAGATTTAGGGCAAAATTGTTTAGTAGATTTTAGTAGAAATTGGGTAGGTATTCGAAAATTTTAATGTATTTAAAAATGCAAGGATTCAGGCATATAAAATCTAAGCTGGCAATACAAATGGCTGAGAAAACGATTGCAGGGTTTGCAAGTTTTCCAGAACTTCTAGTACACCATGATCATAATCAACAGCCTATAATTACGTCCCACTGCAGGGCACAGGCCTACCTTCTAGGAGGGTGTTTGGGCGTTAGTCCACCACGCGTGCCCAATGCGGATTGATAGACTTCACATATACATCAGAATTTCTTCGTCTGCATATGCAGGTTTCCTCACGATATTTTCGTTCACCATTAGAGAACAGTCGGTAATACGTACATAAGTTAGAAAAACTCATTGGTAGGTGGCATGTTGTCCGTGCGGATTCGAACTCGGACCTCTTGATTGAGAGTCCAGACCTCTCCGCAACGCGCCACCGAACTCACTTCTAGTATAGCAAATATTAATCATATCGCCTAATGTTGTTTTTTTTACAAAAGTGGGCTTCTGAGCAGAGTTGGAATTTTGGTACCTAGCACTTTTAATATGTCAAAGGGATTGCATGTTTATCGACTTCCAATAATGTCGATATACGGGTATATTTTATATCACTGCGGATAACTTCAGCATGTATCGAACTTCAAAATAGCGAAAATAAATCAGCTGTTCCATACATTTGAGTCGAATATGTACCTACTGCAGTTTTGTATAGGACAGCTGATTTTTTTATCGCTCTTTTGAAGTTGGCCCCATAGTGAAAGTTGTTCAGTTTGAAGAGTAGAATACGTCATGCTGGAGTTATCCGCAGTGATAAATAATTACCCGTAGGTATATCGACACAATCGGAAGTCGATAAACGTGCAATCCCTTTGACATATTAAAAGTACTACCAAAATTTCGGACTCTGCGTATGAGACACAGAAAACTGTACTAAATTTAAACTTGCCTATGCAAGCGACGACCTAATTTAATATTAATTATTTGAAAATTGAAGCATCCACGTTACAAAATGATGAAAACCAATAAAAATTATACAAAAATGCGAAAATAACATGTGTTATGATGAGCGTTTAGATAAAATTGATAATATTTTGTACAAAAACGTGTTTTATATTAAATTTTAATCATCTGTAACGACATAAATATTATTTGGTAGAATTTAAGTAGAATTTGAAACAGGCCTGGTAGATTTTGGTAGATTTCAGCAGTAATTTTGGTCACGCTGAAGGAAATTGTGCGACACAAGAACATATCGTCCGTTAAAAAGAAAAGTGACATATATTAATGTGTGGTGGTTTTATAAAAGTTGATATATATTAATGTGGAAAAGTGTCGCTGTGCAGTTTCACGTTAAACTCACGAGAAATCGGAAGTGTCACATTTCCATTCTATGGTTATCTGCCGTCTCGTATAAAGAAAACGGACATTTTGTCAGTTCTGCCCCAGTCTCAGAGGTGAACTTGCAAGCGTTTATGTGGAAAGGTGACATTATTCGAATAAATACCCCAATTAAGTGAATAATGATATTTTATTATATATAGAAAAGTGACAAATTTTGAACAATGCCACCTTTCTTTCAAATTTTAACCTTGCTTCGACTAAATTTTCTATTGAAACGTGACTCATTTTGGAATATGACACTCTTCTTTATAATTCTTAAACTACAATATGATAATATTATATTGATAGGTGACCAATTCGGGAACTTTTAATTTTCCCCCCAAATTTATTTACTCATAAAATGATTAATTTTTGGAGAAAAGTTCGAGAAAACGGTTTTACAGGAATAAATTAACTCACAAGCAAGGCAGGTAATGGTAAATTTGTGAGTTTACTCTTGTAATATGATTGAAGAGTTTGATCCAGAATTCTACGCGTCAGAGACACGAAAACCAGACGCATGAGACGTTACTGATTCCAGGGTGGAAAGTGTGGATTGCCTTCTCGAGGAGGCAAAACGACAGCTCGTTAGTTCAGTCTTTAGTGAACCTGCCTGCTGGGCCGAGGGTCGGTGGGATATACGTTGAGATGCTACAATCAGGGCTCCTGGTACTGCCAGTTCTCGTTGGTTTAGTGTTTAACATGGTGCTGCAACTAATTGCAACCCGAAAGTGAAGGAAGAACGGCACTTCTCACGATCCTATACAAGAAAGGAAACAAAAAAGCTCTCTGACTCAGCCCAAATAGTCTACTCTTTCAGGTTTACAAACTGTTTGCCAAGATTCTGTGCTATAGAAAGACCCTTTCTGGCGGGAGGTCGTCTTTGATCTCAAGATAATGCTTGGGGAATTGCAGGAATGATCCTGAAGATTAGTCTGCGGATGAACATGTCCAAAACTAAGATCGTGCATGACGAATCGTTCCAATAATTCACCGTGATGATTTAATGTAGTAGCGAGCACGTGGATGTAGTCAACGATTACGTCTATCACGTTTAACCTGCATTGTTAATATCCTTGGACTAAAGATCCCAGGTTTAGGAGATCGAGAGACGTGTTCAGTTGACGTCTGTCTGGGCGGCTTTTGCATTACTGGATAACATTTAAGAACCAGGGCCGAAGTCATCGAAGTCAGGGTCATCTGATCACAAAGTTGAAGTGAAGATGGGCAGGATACTAGTTTAGACGGGCGGGGAGACGGCCAGTGGTCCCACGCAGTGTCAGAGTGGTGGCCGGAGAGACATGTTTTAGTTTAAATTTATTGGTTCTATCTTTTTAATTACTTAATGAAAGTTCGTAAATATGTTTTCGGTCTGTTCCCAGATTAAAAAAAACATTTATGTTGGCGTTTTCAATTGACTACTTTTATATTTCTTTAAAAAGTTTGTGCTTAGTACACAGTTAGTTCTTTACCTACGACAAATAAAGCAATTTGAAACCATTAAAAGTGTTTTATGACCTTAAACACGATTTTTTATTAAAAAAATACGTGTGATTCAATGGAATATTTATATAGAAAAGTGACAAATGGTGCAAATAGGGTGTTTTTTTTTAAACTATTGCTACTAATTTATTAACCATCTGATTCCTTACGTAAATACGAAAAAAATTATATATTACACTTATAGATTTCTTTTATACGTTTTTGTAAATCATCAATAAACTTCACTCAAAACTTTAAACGCTCGTACTGTAAAGTTTATGAATTTTGAGTAATGACAGTTTTCTTTTTAACGGACGATATAGGTGTTACTTAGTAGCTAAAGTGGGTACATGAACCCTGAAAGGGCACAGCAATATTAACAAGAAGTAATTTTAAAGAAAAAAATAATTAGTACAATTTCAATAGTTCTTTAGGTTCTTTTGGTAGTTTTTGGTTCATTTGGTAGGTTTTGGTAGTTTTTGGTAGAGTTTAGTTTTTTTTTAGTTTTTGGTTATTCTGGTAGTTTTTTTTTTAGTTTTTCGTTATTTTGGTAGTTTTTGGTAGAGTTTAGTAATTCGGTATGTCAAGTTTTTTTTTGGAGGGCTGAATCGAAAACCATTTCGAGATAATTGTCTCAATAATCATATTTTCTATGTCAGAGATGTTAAAATGAAAGGATTACAGATATTTTTAATAAAATAACGTTGTTTTTCGGTCCGTCCAGTGACGTCACTGGAATACCTGTGAACTCCTTGGTAAACATAAAATCAACTTAAAATAACCGGCACTTAAGAAAAAAAAATACATTCACAATGTCAGAATTTGACATTTGATGTTGCCGTAGATGTTTCCAGCATAGAGTTAGAAAGAGGAGGCAGGTTTAATTTTTTTAAATATAGCAGCATGTAGTTTTTCTCCAAAGAGTTCGAATTATTTTCTCTCCACCATATTTTGCACTTAGAGATTACAGATCAAAATAATTTAATAATTAAATTTATATTGATAAACTCAATGAATCGCAATAAGAATGAAATAGGAGTCTTAAAATTATGTCTTCTATCCGTAAAAAATATAAAAATAGAGACCAAAAAAAACTTGACATACCGAATTATTTTTTGTAGTTTCTGGTTTTTTGGTAGTTTTTGGTTAGTTTGGTAGTTTTTCGTTGTTTTTAGTTATTTTGGTAGATTTTCGTAGTTTTTGGTTATTTTGGTAGATTTTATATTTTTTGGTAATATTTGATAGACGAACGAAAATTACCAAAAACTACCATAAAAAACAAAAGAGTTCTTGACGGCTTGGCTACGGGGTGGGTCTGTTGACATAAATAAAATATATGTTTTGCAAAAGAGGTGCATTCGAATCGTAAGCGGAATTCAGTCAGTAAGGGTGTCATGCCGATCCTTGTTTACCGACTTTAAATTACTCACTGTGACAGCTTTGTATATCCTCGATCTGTGCAAAATATTGAGACGACACCCCGTAGTATTCAGTAGCAAGAGATTACATTTAACTCGCAAAAATGAGCTACTGGTACCAAATTACCGACTAGCATCGATGCAAAGGACTACAAAATAAATTCGAATACCTACTGTTCTTGTGTATAATAAAATACCAGATGACATTAAAGCCGACAAGAAATTTCTGAAGAAGGTTAAAAAAATATTAATCGAACAGTGTCCCTATGACTTTAATTAGTTTCTTCAGTATAAGTAAACAAACAGGCATCAATCTGAGTAGAAAAAAATGTGTTGCAGACCGATTATTTGTACCTCAATAGGTTATTATAATTTTTAACTAATCACATTGAACTGATTTTATAACATTTAACTAATTTAATTGTAGTAGTGAAAGGTGGCAGTTAAGTTATTGTCTGGCACCTATTGTTTAAATCTGTTTTTTTCTTAATTATATTCTTAATTATATATTTATAAATTATATTGTAGTGTGACTAATAGGTACTCTGTACTTACCATCTGTAACTTATGTACCTACCTACAATTTAAGGTAAATAAATGAAATGAATTAATGAGATGAACCACAAAGTAACAAATTAACCATAAACTACCAAAAAGTATGAAAAATTACCAAAATAACAATAATCTACAAATCTACCAAAAAAAACTAGAAACTACCAAAATAACCAAAAACTACCTACCGAAAAGTACGAAAATCTTCAAAAATAACTTTTTGGTTACTTTTGTACGAAAATTTAACAAAAACTACCGAAAGACTCAAAAACTACCATAAATTACCAAACAGTGCCCGGAAAGTAACTTTTGTGAAATTCCTTTGTGTTGTCTTGTGTCGCGCAATGTCTTTTCGCGCAAAATTCTGTCGTGCAAATGACTTTCGAAGTCAATCATTTGAGTTACCTACTACGGTACAGAATTCACTCTTATTCCATTCTTATTTAAAACATATCTGACGATGATGATGATGATTTCAGACAGAGATTTCATAGCATAGCATACCTATGCTCACGACTATATTCCCCGAGGGGGTAATCAGAGATATTCTGAAACCTTAGAACATCCGCGTTTCAACAGTAGTACCGAAACTCATAACAACCACACCAACATAACTCCGTTATAATAATGGGGACAAAAATTAACGAGTAATAGTCGATCAATTTATAAAATGTACTTCTAAGTCCACATATCGTGACGGGCAACTACGGAACCCTACACTGCATGTGGCCCGACACCCACTTGGCCGGTTTTTTATAAGTTACTTTGCCTACTTTAGCTAAAAATGGATTGGTTCATTAATCTTCTAAGACAGTGTTGGGTGTTGCCGGTCACCGGTCTATTTGCAATGATTTCGAACGATTGATGGCCCATAGTAATTTGTATGAAGAAAACGTCAAAAAAAATATGTGATTTTTGGTAACAAATTGCAAAAAACTAGAAGTCGTATCGAAAAACTGATTTGTTTAAAGTGTTCTTTGATGTTTTGCCATTGATTAGAAATATATTTTGTTGCTTTATTTTGTTTCACTAAATCACAGGACTCGGAACGCGGCAGTGCTATTCTAGAGTTTTTCATGAAATTCTCGATTACTTTCTGATGTAACTACACAATTTTACTCAAATTTTTTTTGTTCATCTTGTACTTCATCTTTTAAAGAAGCGATGGTAATAATTTTGTTTCTAAATATAGCTATTTACTATCCTCAAAAGTCGGAACGCCGAACCCTGTTTTGCCCGATTAGGGTAGTGCCGACCCTTAACTTACATTATTAGAACAATGTTTGTAGGCTTCGAATATTGCCTAAAATCGGTCAAATGCGAGTCGGACTACTCGCGTACCGAGGGTTCGGTTAAATTTATTAATTTCTTGTTAGACTGTAGAGTTTGCTCTATAATCACACCAAGTTTGACGCTTCAATCAATCAATCAATCAATTATACGCTTCTATGTATTACCATTTTTACGATAGAGGGAGAAGAAAAAACTTTGATAAAAACTAGTTTCTTGTATGAGGACCCTTAATCTTCAACTTTTTGTAATGTTTATTATTTGTAAGCAAATCTGCCATAATAACGTACATTCTGTGAAAATTTCTTTCTAGCTATTACGGTTCAAAAGTTACTGCCATATATTATAGGTAAGACATACAGACATACAGACGGACGACGGATGGATAGCGTAGGCTTATAACTTTTCAACTTTTGGGCACGGAACCCTAAAAACGAGATACACAATCGAAACTACAAATATGGCTGATGCCAAATGAATATCGGAGGGCACTAATTTTGTCTTACACTCGGTTGCAGAAACGCTCATAAAAGTTAATCCTCCATTAAATCTCTTGCTATCACTTTTTATCCTGTTGACGTCGTAAATGCTAGCAAGAGATTTAATGAAGGATTAACTCTAATGAGCGTTTCTGAAACTGAGTATGAGTGTGCCATTTTTCAGACCGTAAACATGTCAATTACGTAGGACAACAATTTTCTAAGATTTTATATGAGACTGTTAATCTGACTAAACGAGAAGAATGTGTCGCGGATAAATGCCAGTCTTTATTATTTATGTTATTAGACTGAACACAAATATATGCGGCTTTAAAAAAAACTCGCACTCTCTTGATAATGTTCGTAAAGATTATTAAGTATAGATTATGTCCCATGTCGGGAAACTCGGGAACTAGTTAAGGTTAAGATTCAATATGAGATAAGAGAAAATGGGTCCCTTTTGTTGATGAACTATCTGAAATTTTAGCATATTCATTATTTTCAGTTAATTGATCTTTTTGTGTTAAGGTTAAGCGTAATTACTATGTCTCCACCTCCCCGGAGGAACAAAGGCATAAGATATTTACGTAGGTATTTATATAGGGTCCTTCTTAATATACTGACACTTTTTTAAGAGGATGATCAGACCGTCAAACTGAACAACATTCTCTATGGCACCAGCATCGAAATCGCGAAAAAAAAAACAGCTCGTCCATACAAAACTGCAAACCTACTCGAGTCAAATGTATGGGACAGCAGATTTTTTTTTGCGATTTCGATATTGATGACATAGAGAAAGTTGTTCAGTTTGATGGTCTGACCATCCCCTTAAAAAAGTGTCGGTATATTAAGAAGGACCCTGTATATTCAAGAATCTAACAGTTGTGTTAGACATTAATTCTAATAATTACGCACAAACCAAGTTACAAAAGGAGTAAAAGGAGTACCCAAAAAGAAAATGATGGTAAATTCTAATCCACATGAAAGTTTAAGGATCACTTAGATTCAAAATGTCGCTTTCCCAGCAAAACTAACAACAATAAATGTATGTACAAATCAAAAATCCTAAACTACAAAACACGAGAGCGAGATTCCTCTATTTTCTCCGCTATCCGGTCCTCCCCAAGTACCAAGTTCCCTCATAAATAAAGTTGTCAAGGGTCCTCCTATGTACTCAGACACGACAAGACGGCAAGCTTTGACAAGTTCAGCCAGCAAACGACTGCTCCCGATTGTTGCTTTGGATGAATTTATGGAGCTCACCGTTTGAGAAGTTCTAAAATTTGGATCGTAGTAAAAATACACTAGTTTTTTGACTATTTATAATTTACTGGCTTTTGACGTCTCATTCGAATTTTTAAAGTAGTTTATTGGGTGATTGAATCACGAACCACCTAACATCATTACAAACTTTTACATTTGTTATAATTAAAAAGGGTTATTACCGTTGGCGCACTCTGTTCAAACGAAGTCTGGTTGTGTTTTCAATAGTAACAAATAAAAGTCAATGAAATTTTGCAAAAACAATCTAGAAACAAATCCTTATGCTTGTATGTTGTGCAATTTTCGTTAAAATATACAGTTTCAATGCTAGGATATTTTTTTAGATTTGTATGGAAATGAGGCACTGTATCTTTAAAATTCCCTGCGAGAAATGAAATGAAGAGATCCGCAGAAGAACCAGAGTAGCTGATATAGCCCAAAAAATTGCTAAACTAAAGTGGCAGTGGGCGGGGCACATTGCTCGTAGAACCGATGGCCAATTGGACCGAAAGGTTCTCGAGTGGTGACCGCGTACCGGAAAGCGCAGCGTGGGTAGGCCCCCCACACGGTGGACCGACGACCTGGTGAAGGCGGCGGGAAATCGTTAGATGAGGGCAGCGCAGGACCGGTCGTTATGGCGATCCTTGGGGGAGGCCTATGTCCAGCAGTGGACGTCCATCGGCTGAGATGATGATGATGATGGTGGTCTTTAAAATTATACATTTTAACGAAAATCTCACATCATTCAAGCATAGAATTTAGTTTCTAGATTGTTTCTGAAAAATTGCATTAGTTAGTATTGAGAATTTACCTAGACTTCGTTTCTATGGAGCGCGCCAAAACTGTAATATATTTATATTATATATTATGTTATATTGATTATAGTGAAGGTTCAATAGTTTAGGCTGAACTTTATTATTATATCAGCTGTCGCTGTCCCATTGTTGGGCAAAGGCCTCCCTTCGTTCTCTAAATGCGTCCCGGTTTTGCGTTCCGACAGGCCAACAGGGTTTTTTAAAGGCCTATTAAAGTCAGCTTGAAAATACCCTGAAAGCGATTCGTCAACAAAAATGCCTTCGCCAACGCGAACTGGGCCTATACTACCTGTTGGCCTATGGCCCATTCTCTCGACCTTATTGGTGAGAGGGGGGAGATCCTTTGCCCTGCAGTGGGACCGTAAAATTACATAAATTATTCTGCTGCCTTTATCCAGTTATTTGGAGTTGGCACAACATGTAATTTAATTTTCAGAGCGCACTCCGTTCTTATTATGAACTTACCTACATATCTATTCAGAACACCGCTACAGAGCATGGAACTTAATATGTATGAATGTGGTTGCAGTTTACCTCTACTAGATGCCACTGGGCTAGCATAGAGCACGAATTAATTTAACTTTAATCCTTCTTGGCCGAATTCGAGTCAAGCGACTGACTTATTAGAAAAAAGTTAAGTACGCCGGTCATTTCTAAGTGCATAGATGTATGCGCTCACCTCATTTCAACTCTTCTGAATCTGATGGAACGTGAAAGTAAAATTAAACTTTTCTTTCATGTCAACATGGGCTATAGTCTCATGCCAATCACTGATGCTGTAGTGGAAAGATCAGCGAGTCAGCAATAGTCCTATAAAGCAAGGCTGACGAACAAAATTTCTCATGTTCATCATTGGATGAAAGAGTTTGCTCCGCATTAATATCTCTAGTTTATCTTGAAGTCTTATAAACTTTTCAAAAAATATATCACACTACTTCTTTTCGTGTCAATGGTTCTTCAGGAGTTTTTTTATACTTTACTGGCCTTGTATTCGGCAAGCTTAATAGCATCAGGTGTAGCTGTATTTAAATACTCTCTTGTGCAGATGTTCGGGCAAAACGGACATTCAAGCAGTTGACCCATCGAATGGATAGGTTCGCCGCAATCACACAATGTTAGGCCAAAATCCCTATACCCAGAGATTATACCTAAATGCATAGAGGGAGCCATACCTATTGCAAGGCTGACCACTTTTTTTATGTTTGTATTTGTATGTGTTGTGTCAATTGGTAATGCAAAAGGCACAAAATGTGACTACTTTACATAACTTTACACACACTAGCACATTAAAAAGTGGACAGCCGCATAAACAAACATCTATAGTACCATCTCCTTCTACTATTAAATAGTACGTCATGAGACAAAAGAGACTAGGTAACTACAATCGTAAATTGATGCGGACTCTATGCTTAAGAATAAAGAGATCCTTCCTCTGAGGAATAATCCTCCAATTGCACAAATTGAGTCTGCATCTATATCACACTCAACCCGGGAGAATGGCACCAGTAATAGATATTGAACAAAATATTAAAGAGCCGTGAAGTTTATTGACCGTTAGTTTGTAGCAACAGTGCTTAGGCGGCACCTAATCACGGCCAGGTAATTCTGCCCGCGACCGGCGCTGATTGGATATCGATCCAGTGCACTCTTGCCTTAAGCACGGTAAACTTCATACAAACAGTAGGTTTCTTGGAAGGCGGCGGGATCGACTTACAGGTTGGTTAACTAAAACTGGCGCGTGCCACACATTTACGCAACGCTTTTGTCTCACTGCACGCATTATGAAAAGTTTTTCTATCTCTATCAAATACGGACGCACTGACAGGAAAACTCATAAGATAAATTACGAAGACGTTGCAATGGATTCATTACAGCCATAATGAAATAATAAGATATATCACCTACTACTGCACATCTGCAGGTAATTGTAGATAGTTTTAACACTCTATGCAATAAAAGTATGTTAAAATATTTATAGAAAATCAGATAACTTTCAAAATTGCACAAACTACCACGGTGATTTGATAATTCCTTCATACCAAATACAAACATCAAAGAACGGGTAAGAATTGAATTTTCTGGCTAGGCGCGTTTCAATTTAGGCTGTCTTCTTTCCTCAGGCAAGAAGAGCCTTGGTCTTATTAAATAGCCACGCTCCTGGTGGTACCGCATTTCTTAATCCTAACTTGCAAAGAATTTAAAACGTTCTTTAAGATACCTACACCTTAATCACTAGATGCTTGTTAAAGTTAGCAAAGACACAATTTCTTCTAGTTTTACTACATTAACTCAGGGCAAAGGAAATGCAAGAAGATGCACGGCTCAGACGTCGAGTAGGTATCTCATTACTCCAAGGATATAGTGAAACGTTGTACTGCTTGAATTGAATGTACTGTTCCGTGCTTTAAGGATAGTTCTGCTATTGATAGGTACTAAAAATAAATAGCGTCTGGGCTCAATGTTGCAGGTCTCTCTTTATTATTGTTGCACGAAGAGATTGTGGTAATGAGGCACTGGGATTACTGTTTGATTACTAAACAGTTTTACTGTAAGCTAATGAAAAATTGTGTGGTATTTGTTATTTAACACGATTTAAAACTTTACCGATGGGGTGATTTTGTAAACATTTTCCAAATGTTTAGGGGTGGTTCGACTCAAATGTATGAAACAGCGGATTTCTTTAAGCGATTTATGATTTGCTCCAATAGTAAAAGTTGTTCAGTTCAATGGTTTGAACCACTTCTGAAAATTTGAAGTGTTCAAAAAATCACCTTTTATACACAAATCCTATTTATACCTAAGTACTTACAAAATATGTCTGCGCACATTGTTATACTACCTACCTACTTGAAATTCTTAATTTTTATTCAAATGTATGTTTTGTTTTGTTGTGCAATTAAGTACATAATGATAGATGAGAAATGGATTGATATAACGTACACAAGGAATATTAATTTAAAAAAAAACAGCAAATAGTGACCATTTCAACTTTACACACATGTAAACGAGGCGAGCAATACCACCGAGCAGTACCAGACCTGGCGTCCATTATTTTGTATGTCAGTGAGATATATTTATATGGTTCAAGATTTAATGACATAGGTATTATCAAAGGTTTAAGTAGCCTATAGCCTTTCACTCTCGAGCACAATACTAAACCAACCATGCTATCACAATCATCTTCCTATAACACGTCTCACCGGCTCAGTTACAATGTCCATCATTTTCCCATACACTGGACATAAGCTTTACACGCAAGCGCTAAACAATAAACTTCATAGGCTAGATGTATTCAATAGGACACCTGAATTAGTCCTTTACTATGTCTAATGAATATCTTTTAAATTATAAGAGGTAGCGGTTTCTTAAAGAGCTAAAAACATTATATTGTTAAACATACCTCCTTAATCGTGCTATACTGTAAGGTGCAAAAAATATTGGCCAAGTGCGAGTCAGACTCCGTACCATCAAATAAAAAAAAACACCGGGATCATAAGCGCAAACCCGACACACACTTGGCACATTTGTATTGTTTGTCGTTGGTATTTTAGAGTATACTTACTCTATATTCACACCAAGTTTGAAGCTTGTTAAGCTTTTACGTAATCGAAATGAACGGTTCTGTGCAAAAAACACGTTTCTAATAAGTTTTTAGAACTTATGTAAGTTATGCCGACTGCTCTCAAACGGTAAAGGATAAACATCGTGAGAAAACCTACATACGCTGAAGAACAAATTCCAATGCGTATGTCAAGTCTACCAATCCGCATTATAGTCCAATCATTTTAGGGTTTGACCCTAACAATAATTCATCTAACGCTGAAACTTTGCAGTGTGATAAAGTAAAGTATACAGATGACCGTTGACAAATAATCTAGGTTTAATTCTTTCCGGTCCTAGATTATTTCTCAACCGCAATGTGTATACTTACTTTATCACACTGCAAAGTTTCAGCGATAGATGAATAATTATTGTTGGGGTGTCCATACAAGGAAACTCTAAAATGACTGGACTATTATGCCACTCATAAGAGAAAACTTGCCAGCGCAAAAAAAACTGCTTTCCATACTTAACTGCAATGCCTAAACGACTCAAATGTATGAAAGAGCGGATAACTTTTTGTTCTGACAGTTTTATCTCCAATACTTGTTCAGTAAGATGGGTTAGATTAGAGTATGTGGTTTAAAGGTTAATGATTATTTTCCTTACATCCTGTAAAGGCTGATGACCTCCTTCTTATCGTATGGGCAGCAAGCCCTGATGTTAGAGTTTTTTCAGACCGCGCGCCTTACGGCCTCTGACGTGGTTTTTATGTAACGACTACTACCACCAGAGATAGTAGCCGAAACCAACGGCTTAACGTTCCATTCGAAGGAATCATCAGGTTGTTGATGAAGGAGTGCCCGCCGACCATATAAATACAATCTTTTAAACTCCTCAAGTCAATCCACCAATCGTCTATCACTCAACCCACCACATAAAGCAGTATATAGAATGGGCTAGAATTAGCACGCACCACCTAGATCCACCGCTTGAATGCTACATCGGTCAGGCGTGAGTACTACGCCTTACCTGCAACAGAGTCCTTTCACATCGATGCTTATGTGCTGCCCGCGCGTGCGTAAACGTGAACCTGTCGCCATTATCTCGTGATTAATTAACAAGGGGATTATTTGTGTCAAACCGTGTAAAAAGGTAAGTACCTCTTGGCGGCTGTTGTTTACCTGGTAGTTATTTTAATCATTCTAGAGCCGAAACTTCGTAAGCGATGAACTTTACTAACAAACAAAAAAATTGCCGCTGTTGATTTTGGTTTACATGAGTTACAGCGGTGGGAATGTGTTCTGGGCCTATGCCCATATTTTTTTTTGTTGATAAAACTCAAAAATAAATATAACAGCGTACAAAAGATGTTCACTTAGCATTATGCTTTTCATCATCATCAGCATGTATCCACTCACTGAAAAGCATATGAGCCTCCTGCCCATTCAGCCGTCCATTGCGGTCTTGCTCCAATTGCATTCAGGTCTCACCTATACACATTACTTTTGATACATTCCACCTAGCGAGTGCCACGCTGACGATCAGCGCGGTCGATAAGCATTATGGAATTTGTGCGAACCGCGCGCTGACCGACCGAGTTTCACTGTGAAACGTTACAATAGGCAACACCTAGCTCGTGGCGGGAGCGCTGACCGAACGCGCTGATCGTCAGCGTGATTCTTAAACCAGCTTACGTGTCGTGCCCTCAACTTTAAGCGAGCAAGACTATCCCCAACATCTTGAACCTTATTGTGACGTCAAATCTAAGCGTTTATGACGTGGTCGAGAAAAGTGATGCCTACTATAGCACACTCTATGTCTATGGAGTCCCTTTGCTACTCTACTCGCATTTTGCTCTTTGTACTTTCAAATAGTTTTAAACGAGTAAATATCTTTTTGAGGTCGATCTACAAGTAAATAGGCATGTGCCATGACTGTAGTCGTGTTTCTGAATTAACGTTTTCCTTATTAATAACTACATGGGGATTGAAAATAACGTCGACCCCTAAATCCCTCGTAACTTAGTAACCAAAACGAAATGACAAAGACTTTAACAAATCCAAATTGAAACGAGATAAGCCTGATAACAATGTAACATCTTCAAACCAGACAAAAAGTCTTCAAAACTCCACCCCCAATAGGGTATCAAACAAAATGTTTCCCTCACAAGCGATGTACCTTGTACTGCAGTACATAATACATTCGTTACGCTCTCAAATCACATTTCCGACAATATCATTTCTTGAGTCGACGTTCCATGAAATACGCCTTGAGTGACTCGGCACAAGACGCCGCCACTAACCTCATAAGGGTTGAATAGAGAGAAAGCTATGCTATACATTAGTTGATTAGAGTACGGGGGTGTTTCTCCATATTGTCACCAAATATGGCCGTAAGGCGGTTTGAATATGACTTGAATGATTTTAATATGTATGACAGCCCAATAGCACACAGTGTGTAGTGAACCTGCTTGTTGTGCCGAGGGTCGCGGGTTCGAATCCCGTAAAGGACAATTCTTTGTATGATTAATATAAATATTGTGTACCCAAATCATGGATGTTTGTATCATACAACGTGCTTTAATGTATTAACGCAAAACTAGAAAGTTGTTAGTTTAGAATCGAGAGCAGAATCGAATTATCATGGTTTCAACATATTTTTTTTTTTCAAAATATTAATTAGGTAATTAGTTTGTAAAATTTAAAATTTACTGCACTCGATCTCAACCCACCGCACGGGCATACTCACCCTACTTTTTGTACTTTAAATGTGACTAGATAATTTTGTGTGACAATTTAAAAGATTTGTTAAAAAAAAAATTAACACCCCTGGTGTTAACTTGCTGCCCACATGATAAGAAGACTTTTATAGCGCTGTTACAAGGGTCCAGCGAGCTTTATAACTGCGTTATATAATTTTATAACTTTTCATAATAAAGAAGGCGGCCAAATATAGTGTTAAGAAACCAAAAATAGCTTCAAAAATCTTGTCTACACAAACAGCGTTATCATAAAAACAACTCGTCTTTTCCGAAACGAACCTCTCTCGTAATATTTCATTCCCCATCCACCCAAATCATGAAACTTCTTTTACAGTGATTTGATGATATTGCACTTTGACGAACGACGGAGGTTGGGAGAGGGAAAAAACAGAAAAACAAGATGGATGACGTCCGACGCATGAATAGATAAGTCTGAGGGCTCTTGAGGTAGGGTTCGCAACAAAAATGTATAGTCATCGTCAAAGTGTTTGTAAATTATATTGCTGACTGTATAGACTTCAAACTTTTTAATAATGAAGGCGAATTTCAAATATTTTTGTTTTCAGGGGTGACAAGTGAATTCGCGCAGCCCCAAAGCCTGGCTGGTAGTAGTTCCTGGAAACCAGATCCGACAGGTTCTAGGGAGGGACGGTTAGCAGCTTCGCTTCAAGACGGAGCTCGGCTTTCAAGGCAGTTTTAGAAATAGAAAAGAATACAGGGTAATTGTTTCCATGTTCTTAAAATAATAATTCTTCCCTTTTCTCGCTATTAAATTGGTGACGGTACAATATCTCATCTTCTTCCATTCGGTACACCTGTACGCAGAAGGAGCTCATCACAGGTGCAGTATCGGTTGCCCACTTAGGTACTATTTAGCGACTTTGTTCAAAGTTTGAAGTCGACACGATAAGAAGATTCGGTTCTGTTAGTCTTTATTTTAGTGTATACTTCTACATTATCTTAATCTTACACATAAACCATTCATCGTTTCTTCGTTCTCTCGATACACAAACGAATTATTATCAAAGTAAATGTATTTTATTAAAGTAGGTATACATCATTTATTTGGTCAGGCAAAAATTTGTTTATTTGTTAAAGTCAATCAATCGTCAAAAAAATATTTTGTTCTTCTATACAGGGTGTAAGTAAAAGATCAGTCAGCGCAAACAAAAAAACCGCTGTTCCATACTAAACTGCAATGTCGACTCGACTCAAACGTATGGAACAGCAGTTTTTCTTTTGTTTTGACGAGTTTGCTCCAATAGCAAAAGTTGTTCAATTTGATGGATAGAATATGTGATTAAAAGGTTTATGACACTTTTATTTACACACATTTTATTGCTATTGTTTAGAATCATACGCCAGTCGTATAAAACATTGTAGGTCGCAATTGATTGCACGGAGCTGCATTTTTGGGATGTTGTTAGGATAGATACCAGCAGTATAAAACCAATTTTGCAGCTTCGAAAGACCTGTGCTAACCGAGGGGTGCTCGAAAAACCACGCATTTTTCGGTCATTTTTCATGTTTTGACATATAACTTCTAAACGGTGCATCTTGCATAAAAATTGCGTACTACGTTTTTAAAAAAGACAAAATTATCTATAATTTGAATTTAACTGCAGCTCTGAAAGTTAAGTAGGTCTTGAGATACAACACTTCAAACATTGGCCATTTTTCCCAAAAAGTTAAAAATTGTAGTTTTAGCCGTCTTCCGAACAGGATATCAGCTAAAATACTCATTGTACGAGGAAAATTGTAAGAAATGAATTTGTAAAACAGTTATGTAACTTTAATATAAACACAAGTTGAACCCTGTACTGTGATTGATTCCTTTGTTATCAGGAAAAAACTAAATATAAGTAAAATCGGTTTTTCAAAAAATGGAGCTTGACTCATTGCAAGAATTTTGTAAAGGATAAAAAGACATAACTCAGTGAAAAATGATTTATTTTATGCAAAACGAACTTGAGTATGATTAATAATGTATCTATACCATAACAAAACTGTAAATGTTTGTTTGGTTGTTAGTTCGCGCATCACGCGAAAACTACTGAACCGATATTAATGTAACTTTTTGTATTTGAAAGCTTATGATTAGACGTATGAACTGATATATATTTGATCTCACTACCATGACGAGTGCCGGTGCGGACGAAGATGTGGGCAAATCTAGTACTATTATTAAACCGTAAATATTGGTTTGTTGGTTGGCGCTTCACGCGAAAAGTACTAAACCGATTTTGATGAAACTTTCAAGGTCTGCAAGCTTATGGTCAGACTTAAAATTTGGTATATCATTTATTTTGATACGATGAAGGGAACCCGCGTGGACGAAGTCGCGGGAGAACTAGTAATTACAAAATTATCACCATTATATAAAAACGAGAGTTTTCCTACGGCTTCGTCCGCACGGGTACCCGTCATTGTAGCAAGATAAATTATATACTAGATTTGACGTCTAATCATAACCTTTTAAATGCAATAAATTTCATCAAAATCGGTTTAGTGGTTTTTGCGTGATGCGCGAACAATCAAACAAACATTTACGGTTTAATAACAGTACTAGATTTTCCTACGACTTCGTCCGCACCGGCACTCGTCATGATACTGAGATCAAATATATATCAGTTCATACGTCTAATCATAAGGTTTCAAATACAAAAAGTTACATTAATATCGGTTCAGTAGTTTTCGCGTGATGCGCGAACTAACAACCAAACAAACATTTACAGTTTTGTTATTGTATAGATACATTATTAATCATACTCAAGTTCATTATGCATAAAATAAATCATTCTCCACTGAGTTATGTCTTTTTTATCCTTTACAAAATTCTTGCAATGAGTCAAGCTCCATTTTTTGAAAAACCGATTTCCCTTATATTTAGTTTTTTTCCTGATAACAAAGGAATCAATCACAGTACAGAGTTCAATTTGTGTTTATATTAAAGTTACATAACTGCTTTATAAATTCATTTCTTATAATTTTCCTCGTAGAATGAGTCTTTTAGCCGATATCCTGTTCGGAAGACGGCTAAAACTAAAATTTTGAACTTTTTGAGAAAAATGGCCAATGTTTGAATTGTTGTGTCTCAAGACCTACTTAATTTACAGAGCTGCAATTAAATTTATTTTATAGATAATTTTGTCTTCTTTAAAAACGTAGTGCACAATTTTTATGCAAGATACACCGTTTAGAAGTTATAAAAAATGAAAAAAATGTCCGAAAAATGCGTGGTTTTTCGAGCACCCCTCGGTTAGCACAGGTCTTTCGAAACTGCAAAATTGGTTTTATACTGCTGGTATCTATCCTAACAACACCCCAAAAATGCAGCTCCGTGCAATCAATTGCGACCTAAGGCGATTTCTATGTCTACCGTGACTGGCGTATCATAATAATAATGGAATTTAAATAGAGGTACAGTTTGTACATATAGCACTTAAAACAGTACTTGAGTTGTCAACTGTACGTGTTGTGGATAAATATTCCAACCTGCGTTATGGTTTTCTTTATGTGAAACATTATTGTGCTTTTATTTTGATTAAAAGAGCAATTGTAGCCTTTTATGGAGCGGTAGGTACTGAATTTTATGTTGCTCTAAAAATAATGCATTGTTAGATTGTATGCAGGATGCGAAATTAAATACACATAGGTACTTAGAAGTTTTTCGGATCATCAAAATGGACAACTTCTATTAATATTAAGGGGCCAAAATTGAAGTGGCGAAAAAAAATCAGCTGTTCCATACATTTGAGTCGAGTAGTCTTTGACAATTTCTTTGGAAAAAAATCTCGGTTTCAATATTGGTCCAATAATAAAAGTTGTTCAGTTTGATGGTCTAAAGTACGCCTTTGAGTATGTAGTACTATGAGGTTGTGTTGATTATATGCCCTACAAACTAAGGTATATATTATATGGTCTAAATGCATAAACATTTAACAGCAACAGAACAACTCCCGTTAATGACATGATTACTCGTATTGAATATTATTAGATATTGTAATGACAACAGAATACAGATGAAGGATTTATTTTGTTTCAGTGGAAATTCGTACAGATTATTATTATTTTTCACGAATACATCAATTTCATTACAATATAGTAGCCAGAATGTTTAAGTTATTGCTGGGAATATTCAGTTTTTAGGGTTCCGTAGTCAACAAGGAACCCTTATAGTTTCGCCAAGTCCGTCCGTCAGTCCGCGGCTTAGCTTAGAGACGCTTAGTACTTACTAGAAAGCTGTAATTTGGTATAGGTGTAGATATTAATCACGCCGACAAAGCGGTGAAATAATATTTTTAGGCCTACCTTACGTGAAGTGGTGGGGATGACATTTTTTTTCTCTTTTATCCCATGGTGTGGGGTATTGTTGGATAGGTCTTTTAAAAATATTTTAGGTGTGGGAAAACCATTTTCCCACACCTATGTGAAAACATTCATAGCATTAGTGTTTAATGATGAAATATTTTTTTTTTTTTTTTTAAATTAACGATTAAGCTCTACAAGTTAACGAGTAATAGTCGACCAACAAAAATGTACTTTTTAGACTTTATTAGCCGTTAAACCGTAGTATAAAACAAAAAGCCCCCTTCTAAGTTCGTATATTGTGACGGGCAACTACGGAACCCTTCCCTGCGCGTTGGTTTGACACTCACTTTGCCGGTCTTTTCAAATAGCTTTGGAGTAAATTATGGAACCCTTAAAATACCTAGAAACCCTTAAAATGCCAATATAACATTTTTAAAAGGATAAATGTCCTTAATCGTTGCTCATAACATACTAAAGATATTGCATTTTATGATTTTTCGAAATATTCCAGGACGGCTTTGATTTTTGTGGCTTTAATAAGAAAAAATTGCTACCATTAAAGTCGCACTGAAAATTATAATAATATTTTCTCTTTGGACACCATAATGCCACATTTTGTTTATAAAATTTATGAAATTCTTAAAATAAACAAAACCAAAACATCCTTACGTGATTGCGAGATCAAAAGTCACCAGCAAAGAAGAAGGCGAACCTCTAGTCAAGAATAAATGAACTTTTCCTCATTTAATATTCAACGTATCTTATTACATACTGCTCTAATTATTTTCAGTGAAAATTTCTTAATTAAGTCTTTAAAACTAAAAGCTTCAAACAATCTTTTAATTTAAAACTTCTTTCAACGTTTTAATATAAAATTTTAGTCACTTTGGGTCAATCTTCATCAAAAAAAAAACTATCTGAAATTAGGATAATAATTATTACTATTAAGAGGATATAATTAGGAGCGCGCTCCATACAAACGTACTATGGTGATTTTTCAATACTAACCAATTAAAGTCAATGAAATTTTTCAGAATCAATCTAGAAATAAAGGCCAATGAACCTCTTTGTATGGGAGGCTGGCATAGTGATGACCATAAATTTTCAGGAATTTCAAAAACGTGGCGCACCCTGAAACCTATGTATATCAATAGAGGATCTATAGACGAACATAAAATGTCAAATAACATATAGTCCTAAAGTGCAACGTTTTCGAGATAATCCATGTTAAGGATCTTGTATAGATAAAAATCCTAACACATTTTCCTCCAATACCAATCTCCGTGGTCCAATGGTTATAAGACTTGGGATCTTGACACGGAGGTCGTAGGTTCGATTCCCATGGGGGACACCTAGTGATATGTCACTTTATGCGTTTTTCCCCAGTTGGTTAGGGTAATGCAGGCTGAATCACCTGATTGTCTGAAAAGAAAGATGATTCCGTGCTTCAGATGGCACGATAAGCCGTTGGTCCCAGTTACTATCTCTGGTGGTTATTATTCGTTATATAAAAACTACGTCAGAGGCCGTAAGGCGGTCTGATAAAACTCTGACACCAGGGCTTGCCCACACGATAAGAAGAAGAAGATGTATGGAATAGAAAATGTTTTTGGCATAAACAAGTTCTATGACACCTTTCTGTAATACCCAGTATGAGAAATATACCGAGGTAGGTAGGTACTTATTGATGATAATTTATTTCGAAAAAAGTTCCTGTATTAATGGCAAACATTTATTTCGACGGTCCCTACGTACATATTCCTAAGTGGTAGATACGTGATTTGCCTTTTATTGTTCCATGTCCTTCAGGTCACTCTATACTATCGATTAGTCAAAAAAAATTTAAACATTTCATGCAAATTGAACCTTAAATCCACACACACATTTCCCGTAACTACAAAATTAAGAAAAATTTCCGAAGTAAACTAACATCAGTGGTAGTTCAGTGATTCTACATTGGAACGCAATCCACGCCTGCCGCGTAACTGCAACGCACTATGTTAGTTACATTGTTTTACGTGAACAATTTTACATGCCTCAGCCAGGCCATGCCATGCAAGTGGTAGATAAGTTTTCTTACGTCGGAAAATAAAAGTACTTTTTATCAATAACTACCATTTAAGGCTTTTTATGTCGGAAATATTTTGTAAATATGATAAGATAGTTGTATTTATGTTATTAAACTTCTGTAACTTCGTTTGGTTTTGGAAAAAAATATTGATTAGCCAGCTAAATTAACATCTTACAACCATCATGTCAATTCCAAATTGACATATTAGGTGAAAGTTGTTTATGACCAGGAAGCTGGCATACGTTTATGACTGTGCGCGTTTGTCATTATTTATAATAATTATAATGCTTTATGCAGAAAATAGTTTCAAAAAATTATGCGATGTAAAGAGGTCTATCAAAACCTCTTTATTTATTTATTTATTTCATTAATTGTAGAAATTAAAACCATTTACCATGAGTTAACTAACGTGGCAATGTTTTTTTAAGGCAATATGAACTAGAAAATTGGTTACGCCGATCACATGAGCGCTGATGTTTGTCGTGAAAGAGAGTAACAGTAGCTTTAAGTAATATATGAGATGTTCAGATGGGAAGATGAATACTCCTCCATAATAGCCCTCTCCATTGCACTTTGTGTGACTTTCAGGCTTTTTGAGGCCAGGAGTGAGCTACTACGTCTCAATTTCGTATGTCAAGTACTTAATATTCTATCTTATTCTGTGTCGTCACTGGCAACACACACTGGTCAATGACTTTCGTTTTGAGACACTGCAGTGTTTGGCCGAGAAGATACCACGCAGTCCATACGTCCTGAACGATGTCCAGCCCAGTTAGATTCGTCTATTGACCTCTATCTCGAAGTGGGACCATCCTAACTGGATGGTTTGTCCCTGGTTAACATAATCGTAGTAACTTCGAACTCAGAGTCTACGATCTTTACAGAAGTGGGTAGAACATGGACATTTGACATGATCTTCGTCTTGTCCATGGTAATTTTCAAAACAACTCGTTCGAAGGCTCTGCTAAGGTCATCAAGCATTCTACTGAGGTCCTCCATGCTCACCGTCATAATGACTTTAATTCTTATGACTATCTTCGGCAAACTAAAAGAGACTTAGCCCTTTCCAATCCAAAACCTTGAAAACATCTTCCAGTGCCACGGTGAACAGTTTCAGAGAAATTACGTCTCCATGTCTCACACCTCGCTGCGGTAGGATAGGTTTCTATCGGACTGACATAGTGGCAGTAGCATTTGAGCACTTCCAAGTACCAGTAGTCAACTTTTCATCGCTGGAGAGACTGCAGTACAGCCCATGTCCCATTCAAATCAAAAGCTTTTTCGTAGTCCACGAACGCCAAGCAAAGAGGCAGAGCGTATGTATGTGGTACGCGGTGCTAAAGTTTTTTCGGAACCCAGGTTACTCGGGATGTTGGAATTCGTCAAAATGAGCGCGACACGGTTCGTTTCAACTCTCAAAAACAGCTTATAGACATGACTAAGAAGTGAGATGGGCTTATAGTTCTTCAGTAGGGCATTATCGTCCTATTTAAATAAGAGAACCATCAAATTTCTGTTCCATGTCTGCGGCGTTTACCCCTCAAGTATGACGAAGTCAAACAGCTTCTGAAGGGCTTAAGGACCGGTTTCAATAGTGACACACACTACACCAATTACTCGTTTTGAATTAGGTTGGTACTCATATCGTATGGTTTAACAAGTCGCCATATAATATTGTCAGTTTATCATAATAGTAAAGTCTACTACTAGAGCACCGCCATAACATTTATCACTCTATTCCATCAAATTAATTTCTGGAAAATAGCTTAACGAGATAAGGCCGCCTTTGATACCCTTCTCGTCTATGTTGTAAATTGTATTTGTCTGTTTCTGACGTGTAAATAAAGTACATTTATGATTTTATGTTATCAATATTGTTAAGTCTCAAATTACTTAATAATTAACAACTGATAATAAAGTATGTAATTTCTTAAACCTTTCTAGGTCAACGTTTCACTAGCAGTACCGAAACTCTGTCCAGTGTGACAGGTACACACGAGGTATGAAGGACGGGGTTAAAATTTATTAATAATACTTAAAAAAGTTTACTTTTTGTTGTAAAAATACACTTCGCCCTTACCTACAAACCCCGTATCTCCATAATGTTTCCCATGTACAATGATCTATGTGACAGTTAAGATTTTGATCTTTCGTGAGACTACCGCGTAATAATCAATATGTACCACATACGTTATTTGTAATTGGAGCGGTTCCGATGTAGAACTAAGTAAGTGACTAATAACACACTTCCAATGAACTTTTTGAGTTTTTTCTTTATGTTTCATATAGTTTACCGTATATTAAACCTATATTCCAAATTTCGTAACTGTGCTACAAATAGGACGTGAAATGCACATGTTTGAAACTTAAAAGTGCTCTCCTGTAAAATTTGACTTTTGCACTTACGGGAATGTACGTAGGGACCGTCGATTTCATCTGTGCAGGTATACACGTACACACGGTGACACATCAACCTATACAAAACCAAAATAATAAGCTGGCCGCGCGACGACTCATACGTCATGCAACCTAAACCTACTCGCGGCCAGCTTATTTTGGTTATGAACAGCTTGATGTGTCGCCGTGTGTAAGTACAAATACGCCTCACGACGCGCTGCATACTTCGCGGTCAACTTATACTGGCAGTGTAAGAAGCAAAAAAAATAAAAAAAAAATACTGGCAGTGTGTAGTGCGTCGTCGTGCAGGTTGTATTTGCTATTGTACCTCAACAGATAAAATGAATATTTGTCTGGGCTATGTCCACATGGAATATATTTTAATCATGTGCTATGTCTATGTTTTTCTTAATTGCAATTACAATTTAATTGAAATAACAAAAAATCGAATGAGAACTTTTTTCGAAATAAAGTACCTACCGCTGTATTTTTTCACCAAAAAGAGAAAGGTGTAATAGAAAACGTTTATACCTAAGCACGGACTTGAAAAAAAAGCGGACGTAATGTGACACTAAAAAGATGTGAAGCATGAGCATGCAAGGTCCTACATATTCGTTTGTTCTACAAGGGACCTACACTCACACAGATGCACCAGTTCTAGGCTTAGGACCTACAACCCGCCACCATTTTGTACCGCGTCAGCACACACACAAAAATAAATGGGTGCTTCACTCGTGATTAGACAAGATTACGTCAGGTTTTTTTTTCAGGTCCGTGTACCTAGGTAGGTATCATAAACATCAACCAAGAAGGGGTGGTATCCCGCGGTGCGTCTGGAAGTCCGATGATAGTAGAAAGAGGAAGGCGGGATGAGCTCATGCAGCTCTGGTGCACACTCACCGAAGTACAATCTGTAGAAGACCGACAAGCAGGCTACTCTGCGGCGGTGGGCTAGGCTATGAAGCTTGGTTTCCACCAACCAGATTACTGTCGCCAATGAGCCTCTAGTTGATAATTAGCTGAGCCATCTCACATGTGGCAGCAATACTTCATACACGATCGGACCTGAGCTTTATGCAACATTAAGAGCTGTCCAGGAGTGAAGTACCTTGTTTAAGATGCCCAGCTTTTTGGCTGCACTTTGAGCCTTAGACTCGATGTCAGCGCCGAAGTTGAGTTTCGTAGTCAACCCATGCTCAGAAGCTCAAGACTGTCGGAAACAGGGACAGATTTATCTTCCCCGGAAAGTAGGAACCAGAATAAACGAACTCCTTTTGGCGTTGAACAGACGAGCCTGTGTTTTGGTGGCGTTGAAGTTGACTAGATTATTGTCACCCCATTGGGAGACAAGACTTAAAGTCAAGTTTGTCCGCTCCACCATGGCTTCCCTCTGCGAACGTATTTCATCCCCGCCCCAAGCGCCGGATAGATATCTCTCTGTGACAGTACTGTCATCTGCATACCCAATAATACCTGACACAAAGAGGTCAGTGATGTGTAGCAGGAAAAGTCTCGCAGAGAGAACAGACCCCTGAAGAACCCCAGCATCAATTGCCATGAGGTCTTCCGACCTCTGAGCAGCTGTCAATGACAACTCTAATCGACCGTTCACTCAAGAAATCAGATATCCAGCTGCAGAGATCAGCAGGGATGCCATAAGCAGGAAGCTTGCTCAGCAATCTAGCGTGCCATACCCTGACAAAGGCCTTCGAGATGTCAAATTACACAACTAGTGCTTCGCTGTGTTTCTCGATGGCCTCGCCCCACCAGTGCGTAACATACATCAATTATTAATTTAATTAAATAGACTATGTATTACTGTTTAAATAACCTTAGCGTAAGAATTTATATTGCAATAGTATTAAGTCGTGTTATGCTGTAGAGTTTCTGGCCGCATCTTCTCTACAGCGACAACACGTTCCGAAGCGGTGGTAACTTAAAAAAGAATTAACGTTTAATAAGTGTGCTTCAGGCTCCTATATTGAATAAATTATTTTGAGTTTGAGTTTGACATAAGAAGATCCCCAGTCGATCGCCCCCGGCGAAAGCCATATTGACGATCACTGTGTAGATCATTATCTTCTAGGTATGTCCGCAACTTACTGTTAAGTACTCTTTCCATGACTTTACAGAGAATGGAAGTGATGGCTATAGGTCGGTAGTTGCAGGGGTCGGAACGAATGCCCTTCTTGGGAATCGTTCTTGTTCTGAGAGAGAGGCGACACAGGCGTGTTAAAACAGGAGACAACTCAGGCGCATTATATCTCAGCACTCTTGCAGGTATTCCATCAGGACCTGGCCTCACATGCAGACTACGCAATGCTCTGCGGACCTCTTTCGTGTGTATTGTCATCTCCGGCATGTGTGGCTGTTTGGCACGAGCGTCCAGACGTGAATTGCTCCTAAACAGAGAAGCATATAAATTCGCTTTCTCAGTCAGTGACCCACCAGGTTTCTGCATGGGAGGCAAAGGGGGACGGTAGAAATTGGATTCGACCGATTTTGAAAGGGACTAGAACTGTTTACTACCAGAAGGGTAGGATGCCAGTCTGTGCAAAGACCGATACTGAGAGCTTGTCTGGATCTGATGTCAGCAGAAAGTCTAAACGATTGGGCGTATGGCCATCGACATCCGTTACCCGAGTTGCTTGATTCACTAGCTGGGTGATATCTAGCGATAACGCAAACTTACGCGTCTCTCTGCCAGCATGGTCAGTTTTCTGGAACAGGAACAGCCACTCGCTGTGGTGGGCATTTAAGTCCCCCAGAAAAACAAGCTCCGCTCCGTCGAGATACGCTCCTCAGTTACCCTGATGGACCTCTTGGGCTCGACTGACTGATGGGAAACTCACTTGTAGACTGCGGGGACGCCCGATCCCCCCTGCAATGGCCACCGGGACCTCCCTTCCAGTCGCCAAGGCTGCAGTGGGGCAGCCTTTCACACGTGGCGAGCGCACTACTTGGGCCCCCTACTAACTGCGGTACCGACCCACGACTGTCACCGTGCTTCGGATCCCGCTACCCTCCAGAATGAGTTTCCCGGTACAGTGTTGCTCAGAGGCCAAGACCGGTTCCGAACAGCACAGCTGATTTTCTCCCATTCCCCAATAGCACTGGCACTCCTGCACACCGACGGAATGCAGCAAGCTGCTTGGCGCAAGACTCCAGCAGGAGGGTGGGCGCAAGCCAGGCGGCTCCTTGCGGAGCCTAGTACCGCTGTGGGGGATCGTTCGGCCGTCACCACAAACTTGGTAGTCTGTGGTGGCGGCGTTGTCCGGGGTGGAGGAGGTAGATCCTTAACCACCCCAAACGTCCACCACCTACGTCCCACTGCAGGGCACAGGCCTACCCTCATGGAGGGTGTATGTACGTTAGTCCACCACGCGTGCACAATGCGGTGCGGTAGACCTCATATACGCATCGGAATTTCTTTTTCATCGTATGCAGGTTTCCTCAAAATGTTTTCCTATGCCGTTTGAGAGCTGTTGGTGCTACGTAGGTACATAAGTCAGAAAAAACTCATTGGTACATGGCATATGTCATCCGTGCGGATTCAGACCTGGACCTCAAGATTGAATTCCATAGCTCTCTGCAACTCGCTACCGACGGAGCGTTGCGATTCTATTGATATATGATCAACCTAGCAAATACTGAAACGGTAAACTCAGACCATCAAACTGAACAACTTTCACTATGGAGCCTACCTCAGGAAACGCAAGAAAAAAATCTGGTGTCCCATACATTTTAGTCAGGTAGGTATAACAGTTTTGTATGGGACCGCAGATTTTTTTTCGCGTTTCCTGAGGTAGCCTCCATAGTGAAAATTGTTCTATTTGATGGTTTGAGTTCACCGTTTCAGTATTTGCTAGGCTGTCACTTACACCCTTACAAGTAGGTAGGTACAAGGTGTTACAAAAATACAAATAAACATTCAAGGGGGTGGTTTAGACCATCATACTGAACAACTTATACTATGGGACCAATATCGAAATCGGGAAAAAAAATTAATATATTGTATGAGATATCAGATTTTTTTTTTCGCGATTTCGATGTTGGTCCCATAGTGAAAGTTGTTCAGTTTCATGGTCTAAACAACCCCCTTAAGAGTTTTAAGTATTTATTTTTACCCTGTATACACAACATCTTTAACACGCATTATCTCGAAAACGTTGCACTTTAGGACTATAGTTTATAGGACATTTTTTGTTCGTCTATACATACTCTATCGATATACATAGGTTTCAGGATGCGCCGCATTTTTGAAAAATTTCCGAAATTCCTGCAAAATTATGGTTACCACTATGCCAAAAAGTTCAAAGCCCTTTCTATGCTTGTATAGTCAGATTTTTGTTAAAATGTTTAGTTTTAAAGTTCCAGTGCCTCAAACTTTTCCATCATTGAAACTGTATATTTTAACGAAAGTCTGACTCCATACAAGCATAGAGATTTGTTTCTAGATTATTTATGTAAAATTTCATTGACTTTAATTGGTTAGTATTGAAAATATCACCATAGTACGTTTGTATGGAGTGCGCTCCGAATTATATCCCCTTAAGATGTTTGATAATATAAAACTTTTAAGTAGTATTTATTAATAATGCTGTTTCATTTGGAATTGCAAGCATGTACCTACTTTTTTATATGAAAAATGCATTAGTCGTAGTCCCAGAATACAATTATTGTACACAAAGAAGCAATTGAAAATAATTATGATCATTTTATGTTAATTTTTATATCTCATGATGAAGAAATACTATATTCATTCAGAGAATTATGTTTTATCTCCAAAGAGGGGGGGAATATTATAATAGCACGGGCCTAAGCCAAGTGCATAAAAGAATCAGTTAAATAAACCTGAAAATTCTGGAGGTGTGTAGTAATAACAGCTTTCTGTGGTGTGTTGAAGCTAGTGTGTAGTGTTTTTGGGATGAACATGGATTTTTTATTTTTTTATTTTATTGAGCAATACATTTATAAACAATATAACACAAGAAATCAAACCATTCCCACGAAAACCTGTTTGGGTTTATCTGGGGAAGGGGCGTTCACGTTCGCGTACCGAATATTAAAGTTATACATATATTATTACATTTACATTTGATATAAGTTTCTTAAACTTACAGGTTGGTATGATACATAATTATGAAATGCTAAAAACAAGTTATGAGCATTGCCACAATCACCAACCTATAAGTGAGTTGGTAGTTGTGGCAATACCTCTGTCCTCCCCAGGAGGGATTACGGTCCCATTACGGATACATGTACGTTTCGATAGGCCGATCATTTTTTCTGTGTCTGAGTATGTATTATTATTATTATAACGGACAATTTGCAAGTCTATTCAAATACCGTTTAGAACTAAACTCACCTGTCAGTTCCACCGGTTATCGTCTTGTAGTCCTGGACCTCCATGTCTCCTATATACTGCGAAAAATCTGTAATAAACAAAAAATACGTTTAAAATACGAAAATCTGTCTTTTAGTCCATACATTTGGGTCGAGTCGCCACTCATGTTTTCTATGAGGCAGTAGATTTTTTTCGCTATTTCAATGTTGGTCCCATAGTGAAAATTGTTCAGTTTTATGGTTTGAAGCACCCCGTTTAAAATGCATTTAATTTAACATTCTGTGTACTTAAATATTTTTTACTGTGCATGTTGCAGAAAGGTTTTTTTCGTTAATTCAGTTAATAAAGTTATCACAGTATAAATTACTAGTCAACATTTCTTGAGACCTGAACAAATAAAATAAACCCTCTACAAGTTTTCATTAGAATTGTCTTTCGCTTGCCTCCAAGACAATTAAGGCAACCCTGCAACTTCAAAGACAACATCGTCATACAAATCAGAGAGTTTCTATCGTCGGACGAATAGCGAATTATTAATAACAAAACGATTTTCGACTCCGCTTGCACCCCTTGGCGGAATTCGACGCGATTTAGTATTCGAAACACGACATCTCCCCTTCAACTGGGGTTATAAAAAGAGCGGAACATGCTAGACCTCGCTTTTGTTGTGGCTGGAATAATTACATAGGGACGGTGGAATATTTACTTTTCAAATTATGGGTGCATTTCGTTTTGCTTCCAGTGTGGCTGAGCTTATTATTTTAAATTTATTGAGTCGTTTTACAGATCTTCATGATTTATATTTATCTTATACTAATACCGTCAGTTGCATTGATTTGATTGTAATACAACTACACGGTGTACGATTGTTTGCAAAAAAATTCAAAAAATCCGAAATGTATTTACACTTCCGAAAACCTTTATGAAAAATCCATTGATCGGTTGCTATTCATCATTAAATTATCATTATTTATAAAAAAAAAATCTTTCATTTATAAAGATATATTTTGATCTGCAAACAGCAAAGCACAAGGCAAAGTAAAAAAATCATTCTTGGTATTATCATATAAAAATGGAGTAACGTTTGTTAAAATAAAATTCGTAATTAGTTCATGGTTGTCAAAGTTAGCATCTCATAAATTAAACAGTCATTCGTTCAACTAGCTCACAAAAACTCCGCTTTTTTTATGGCCTCCTCCCGAGTACAGGGAACGGGCAAGCGACAAATCACGCGCACCACCGTAGCCACGGTCTAAATGAATATTGACATCCAACTAGCGGCGAACGGGTTGAATTGATAATCGACTCGCTGTAATGATCGAGTGCCAAACTTTAACTGATTTACTTTATTTAATAAGTTCATACCGTACCGTGCGGTTCCAGCTTAGAATTAACCACCCCGTGAGTACCGTACGAGATGACTAAGGGGTTAAAGGTTTCATAAGCAGTGTTTATGGACGAAACGCTAGTCACCTTTCACCACTAGACACGCATTCCATCTTGAAACTTACATTGCTAAATGTGAGCATTGCTACGAATTCATTCTTAAACAGAAAGTTGGTAATGTTTTTGTCCACCCCGAAGTGGGGGATATGGTATGGTCACGTGGTGAGAAGACCAGAAAATCACGTCGTTCCAATCTAGCTTGTTTTTATTCCGGTCGTAGATTATTTGTCAACCATAATCTGTAAACTTTACTTTATCACACTGCAAAGTTTCAGCGATAGATGAATTATTGTTAGGGTGTACAACTTTCCATACAAGGAAACTCTAAAATGATTGGACTAGTACCTGAGAAGTCGAGTTGCAAGAAATGAGTTTGTTTAATCAATGACGATAAATAAGCTCTAAGCTAATAAGCTAAAGGACGATTACATTAACCAAAAAGAATGTTAGCTCATGCATTTTGAATGTATAGAAACAATCCTGACGGGCTGACATAGCCTGAAGGCTAAAAGCCCCATTAAAAAAAATTCCAACTCTATCTTAGAAACCGTAGGAACCAAAAGAAAAACAACATTTTATAATAATGGGAAAAGGAAAGTACCTAATATTGTTCATTATTATAATGACAAAATCTTAAAATATTGTCCTAAATATCTCTGGACACCTGTCCAATTAGAAACCAAGGAAACAAAGAAGAGACAAAGCGTCTTCCCGAATGGAATTGAAACAGATAGCGTCATCACTCTTGTATATTTTTCATAATTTCCAAGTAAATAATTTTGGTTCGCTGCTGTCGAGATAATGGTGGGGTACCATGGAGTTAGAAGCGTTAGAAGATAGTATTTTTTAACATTTTCACAAGACTCTTTATCGAAACAAAATCCTCTTAAAACCTAGGTTCATATTTAAAATGCAGAACCGACCTACTTATGTAAATTTTTTACTACAAACTGAAATAATTCCTAATGTTGAAAATTAAAAAAAAAACACAGATTTTCGTGATTTTATTGTAGTTTAAAAGTTTGGTTTCTGAAGAACTCTAAAACATGAGATATATGTACTGTTTTAGACTGATAATACTTTCTATAACAAAATAAAATTTGCACACAAATGTCTTTGTTGTTGGCAAAAACTTTAATTTATTTGGATATTTCGTTTTATACTGAAACTATAAATCTTCATACGTTAAGTGCAAAAAATAGTTGGTTATTATATAAATGTTTCTGCCACTCTAAAAGGGATACGAGTAGGTAGGTCTTGAGCAAATTTAACATACTAAATACTCAAAGAATCTGGTTCAATCTCAGAAAATGCTCGAAATGTCAAAAGCTAAAATCAGCCCTAATATAATTTAACACAGCAGGTGTTCAAAATTATGCAAAAAATTTCTTTGCTGAATCTCCAACATTTCCTTATTTTTATTCTCTATGGCCGGGAGACTGGAGGGGGAAAGAATGAAGGCTAATGAATGGGACAGATTTTGCATAATTAAAAAGGGGTTCTTAGACGATTGCATATTTCGATGAGTAATGGTTCTACATGGACAGTTTACTGTTACTTATTTATCAATTCGAAGGCACACTACGTTAACGTCTTGAATTCTTGAGTGCCTTCTCCCTCTTAACCTTTTTTGAGAGAGAAAGCCTGTCTTGCAGTGGAATCGTTCTGGCTACATCTTGTAATTATGTTTTAATTTATTATTTAATTAATTTATTTATTGTTTTGACCCCAAATAACGAGAAAAGACAGAAGAGTAATGATCGTCGTTATCATTAAACATCGAAAATAATAACAATTTTTACGTCGTACAATTTAGAAAGCGTGAATAAACTCACAAAAGAGAAAAGTCATTATTTCACATCAAAAAGTAAAACGTTTAAAACACTCTTTACAACATTTTGCTTTAAGAATCCTGGGACCGTAAAAAAGTCCTTTGCTCAGGTTTGTCATTTAAAAAGGGACGTGACAAGGGGAAACAGAGATGGCGGGACTCATTGCACTTGAATAGACCTGAACTGAAAGATTCTGGAGTTGAAAAAGGTATGTAGGTGTGACTGAGAAAAACTTTTGATATTTTTCTGTATAATCTTTAAGGAATTTTATTGAAATAAAGAAAAGGTGACGACAACAAGCAAATATATAAGTAAAGCAAGCTGGACATACGTCCTTTGAATAAACCTCAAAACCAGAGAGGTGATAGGTAATTATAGCGTCAAATGGCAGCCAGTATCGAAAAAAATGAAGAATAGCATAGTTGGACCGATAAAGAAATAAGTTGGAGCAGGCCAAGGCCCATATTAGTGAGAATGAAGATGATAAATGAAAGTCTACGTTTGATCATCGATTGTTTACATCGAAAGTATTAAAACATACACACCGAATTCAAGGCCAGCCGAGTTTCCGATTTAGCTATTTATAATTTCTACAATACAATTCACACCCCCCGTCACACTGGACAGAGTTTCGGTACTACTGGTGAAACGTGGATGTTCTGAGTTTTCAGAATATCTCTGACTATCCCCTCGGGGAATATTGTCGTGAGCATATGCTATGCTACAATACAATTATATGTGAAACAAAGACGACTGTAGAACATAGTCAGTGCATGCGTAGGCTGCATAAATAAACTAAAAGTACTGCAGCACATCTCATACAATTGCCTAGTCTTAAGCAATCGCTGTGGAAACAGCCAAGAACCATCACAATTAATTAAAATAATTATTGATTGGTCAAATCAACTCCCGTATTTCGGTGTGTACAAAACATTGGAATAGGACTAGAAGATTCTATGTATTTCTATTCAACACACCCCTCGAAATAAAACCGATGACACTAGAACCCCAATAGATCCTTTATGATTATAGTACCAACATAATTATGTTACCGACCCAAACCTCTTACACAATAGTGGTTAAGTATATTTTTCTGATCTCAAACACACTCCAAGCATTATTTGTAAGAGAGGATACGGCCCTCTGGACTCACCCTAAAGTATATTTTGATGGCACCCATCTATTTCGAAACATAATATCCTCTGCCGATGAATAATGATATTTCGTATTTATATTCCTAAACCTGGGACAGGAAGACATTTTTAAAGGTTCACGGCAACGTTGAAAAAATTTGATTGACTTTTACGATATTGGCATCTCGCGAAAACGTTTTCGGAATATTTCTTGGCAATCATTCACGATACAAACTTCGTTAGTCAAAAATTGTGATTTGACATTTTACTTTGGATAGCAACTTTTTCAATATTGTGAAACATTTTATTCAAAACTGGAGTAATTTTCCTTTTGGGAAACTTAGTGTAAAAATTTATATTTTCTCGACCTTTTACGGCGGGACTTCGCAATGATGGGGTTCTAACTTTATCGTCCCACGGCAATTTTTACTTAAAAATTTTCCCTGGAACGTGCTAAGAAACAATTTCGGAAGAAAGATTGGGCAAAAAGTTTCACAGGTTTCCATCGCACGTGAGAAACAAAACTTTTGGTCTTAGAAACGAACAGTATAATATAAAAGTGGAAAAGACTTTCATGAGTTTCCTTTTTTTTCTTTTAGAAAAAAGGAACGAAGGAAAAAATTACCTGAGCTACAAATCACGTTTTTCTCGAACTCGAATCAAAATAGTCACCGTTTTTGTGTTCCAATGATTTATATACGAACCTTTGCTTCTTTGCATTTCCTTTTATTCGGACTATCTACACACCCGCCCTTTTAGGAAAAGCTCTTAGGGCGTGTTTACATACCAACTACTTTACATTTTTAAGTAGACAGTACCTAAGAGAGGTCTCGCACAGGTAACAAAACATTCAAAGGAGAAGCTATTCCTATTTACACAAAATCCTTTATTCCTTTATTTTTATTTATTTTTTTCCTTAATTTTTTATGGTTGTTTTAATTGTTTATATTGTTCCGTGTGGTGCCGGCTAAGAATAACATCATCCCATTTCCTCCTGTGGGTGTCTTAAAAGACGACTAAGGGATCTACCAGAGGATGGGCAGCAGCATCCTCTGAGTATACAAATATCCAACCAACTGCGATCGCCAACCCGCCTGCCAAGCGTGGCGATTACGGAAAAACCTCCCAACATGGACCGGCCGTTGTAGCTGTCCTTGGGGGAGGCCTATGTCCAGCAGTGGACATCCATCGGCTGAGATGATGATGATGAATTGTTTATAAAAAAACATACAAACATTTATAAAAAAAACTAATTAGATAGAGAGTGCACATTTTGTTGTTATTCTGTTTCATTTTGGAAATAAACAAAGTAACGTGTTATTCATAAATAACCTACGAATAAGAGAATAAATATGGAAGAATAATTCTAAACAAAATCGAAATAATTTTTGGCACCCCATGAAAAATGACATTTTGTATGAGTTTTGGCGGCGAGTTACAATTTTTAAAGAACAAATTTAGAACGCGTTACAATTTTTTTGGTGCCACTTTTTGAGCTTCATTTATACTTCTATACATTCTCTTATTCGTAGTAAATAACTTTAAAGTTCAACATTTTATGAGGATTTATTCTTCACAAAGGAAGGAATTAATAACTTGTATGTGGTATAATGTGCCTGTACTGCATTACGCCATCCTTCCTAGTTCGCTTCTCCTGGTTATGGAGCCCTGATTGGCTGGTGGTCACGCAATCATGCGATGCAAGCGGTATTCGCGCCATGCAAAACAAACAATTTTGTCGCGAGAACTTATCGAACGAGCTTCAATTAGGACACTCAACAAAGATTAGTATGTTTGATTGTGCATTCGTTTGATCAATTCGATGATTGTGGCATCGCATGATTTACTTAGGACCACTCCATACGTCATGGACAACATCATCACCATCACCATCATCATCTCACAATATCATCAACTGGCCGCTAATGATTTATACTCAAAGAAATGTCTGTATCTATCAGAGGGTAGGCATCAGATACCAGAGCGCGTCACTTACCACGATACTGACATACTTCTTTCACCTCATTCATATCCATACACCTTTTCATACATTCCCGCTGGTTTCGAGTACACCGCCCCCCACCCTTCTGCAGGATGTAGGTAACCAATTTTATTAGAGTACGTCTTACGCTGGCGCCCTCTACCTACACTTCCAGCCAGATCAAAAAATCTCTTTTGTACATTTGCTGTCGGTCATCCTCTCTAAATGGCAAAACAAACGAAGCATACCTTTCTGAATTCTTGTTTATACCATATATTTTCAATTTACACCTTTGGGGTTTTTTCCTTTGGTCGGGGATCTACCTCCTAGCGGTCTACCCCGGGCAACGGCGCGGCATCACAAGTTACCAAGTTTGTGGTGGCGGCTGAACGATCCCCCACAGCGGTATGGTAGGCTCCGCAAGGCTCTGCCGAAGTCTGGCGCCAAGCAGCTTGTTGCGTTCCGTCAGTGTGCAGGAGTGCCAGTGAACTTCTGGGTAAGCTCACTAAATCTTCGACCCCATCTTTGTCCTGAGGACTAGGTAGAGGTCAAGTGCAAACCCATCAATAATAATAAAAAAAACACCTTTCTCTAATCAAAGAAATGTATATTTTTTTCATTCCTCCCAATATAGACACTCTCTTACGTAGGTACCTACGTCGTCTTACTCCCTTACCCCGGCTATATTTCTCGATCCCTGTCCGTAACACAAAAGTGGGCGAGCGTTAATCTTTTTACGTCGACTGCATTATTTTCAGGGTCCCTTTACTATCTGTTGTTTAAGGTGCTTTAGGTAAGAGATTTTATTCAGTAACGAGTACGAAGGTGATGTTCTTTTAGATTGCATTTGTTATAGAGTGTAGCTTTACTTGTAGGTACGATATTATTGTTCCTTATATACCTATTAAAAAGTTCCACGACTGACTGACAGACAGACAGTGCACTGTCTAAAAATTTTAACATAGAAACTATTATTCCATATTTAATTTGTTTGTTATTTCGATGATGTCTCAAGAGTGAAAGTTGTTGTCACGTGATTACACCTCTAGAAAGATATGACAGAATAGATCCACTATGGATCCCGGAGGATGCTTTTCAGATCCAGAATTACCCAAGAAATGGCATCGATAGCGTATGACAGAACTCAAAGCCTTTCATAGAGAGTGCTGGTGTGTATATTTGTATTACGAATTTGTTCAATACAAATCGTCTTGTCCAAAATTACAGCCTTCATTCAATATTAAATTGGCGCAACAATGTCCTGGTGTTCGTTCATTTCGAGGAAATACTGAAATATCTCAATCTAGACAGTGAGACATTTTGAGACCTCAATTTACTCCACCCGATATTAAACTTTAGATTAAATTCCATAGAAATTAGACTCAAAGATACATAACATTTCAGTTATTATTTGGAAACCAATTACACAGAAAATTATGAAGGTGATACCAATAACAAAAACAAGATTGTTCAACAGACATGAATTTGCAATTAGTTTGAACTATTCTGTCTCGAATTAGTTTTGTCATGAGAAATGTTAAACTCTGAAATTAGGTTTATAATTTTATTATAGAATAGTAAAGTTTAGGCGGTCCGTGTCTATTTCTTAAAATGTCTAGTCTCTCTAGTCTAGTTATAGATTTGACCACTTCTTGGTAAGACTAGTAGTTCCAAGGAGGACTATTCCTGCATTTGACGAATTAAGCAGTGTAACTTTTTTTTTCACAAGTTGCGACGAACTCACTACCCGTCGCACAAGACAGAGTTTCGTTACTAGAGAAACGTGGATGTTCTAAGGTTTTAGAATATATTTGACTGCCCTTAATAATATTCTTGAGGATATGCAGCTTTTTATACAATTATGAATTTACTAGATTTTGCCCGCGACTTCGTCCGAACCGGCTCCCGTCCTCGTAGCGAGAATCATAGTGTAACACCAAGTTTTTAAGTCTAATCATAGCAAAATGTGTCATCAAAATCTAACCAGAAGTTTTTGCGTGACGCTCGAACAAATAAACAAAAAACTAGATAACACAATGGCTTCAAAGAAAATGTTAGCAATCATATTCATCTCAAGCAAATGTCAGGTTTACACTATCTTAAAAAATTGCCGATCGAACACAACGTGTAAGCATATCATTTATTCAAACACAATACGAAAAAAGTTAAACTTTTCTTTTTTTTTAACGAAAAATCCCAAAAAGAAGCACTCCTCCCTCCCGCTTCCAATAAAGGCGAGTGACGGTAATAATAAAAAAAGTTGGGAGTTCAGGATCGTGTCACGTGCGGGTGACAAAGACTTTGAAGGAGAGAGGAAGACAGGTAGAGTGTAGAGAGTAGCCGAGCGGGCGTAGTAAATAGAGGATTTTTAAATAAGTGACGTGTCTGGAAATGTCACTTTATGCGTTATCCCCCAGTTCATTAGGACATTGCAGGCTGAATCACTTGATAGTCTGAAAAAGAAAGATGATTCCGTTCCATTCCATTCTATTGGTCTCGGCTACTATCTCTGGTGGTAGTAGTCGTGGCATAAAAACCACTTCAGAGGCCGTAAGGCGGTTAGGAAAACTGTCTCAAAAAGAAAGATGATTCCGTGCTTTGGATCGCACGCTAACCCGTTGGTCTCGGCTACTACTCTGGTGGTAGTAGTCGTTGCATAAAAACCACGTCAGAGGCCGTAAGGTGGTTAGGAAAACTCTGACACCAGGGCTGGCTGCCCACACGATAAGAAGAATAAGAGACAACAGAGGTAAACCTTTTAACTGAGTAGATGCCTCCTGTAGTGGAGCGGTGCGGGGTATGTAAAATACTTAGATCAAAATAAAATTAATGGATAGGCCTAAAGCGCGGTAAGTTAAAGCACACTACTGGTGCACTTGGTCCATACAAACTAGCGCCATTATCTGTCAAATCTAGGGCACTTGCATACAAATTTGAAGTAAACCTTTCGTTTGCTTTGCCTCATTTTTCTGGTTTGAAATGTTCGCATAAGGCATCTATTAATTTTATTTTCGTACCACTTGCTCAAAAAAGTGACATTCTATGCCATAAAAAGCGAACATAACAATAGTCATTATTAACCTGTTAAAAACAGGGAAAGAAAGTTGTACTGAATTTCATTCATCCCCTAGGGAGAGAATGTGATTTAAATTTGGAACTGAACTACATCTGTGTTTACACCATTGAGTTTGTATACAAAGCATTATACTTCTTTTGTAAAAGGAATACGCATTTATTTTATGAAATATCTCGATAACGGTGAATCCTAGCGAAAAAATAACCATTTTTTCGAACCCCAAGGTTACACATAAACCGACCCTTCCGCATGCAAAAATAAAAAAAAAATCATTTATGTCAAAAAAAAATCATAAAATTACGAAAACCGACGAGGCCGTATGAGCTTGATGCCTTTGAAAACAAAAATGTAACTCTCTCTATCAATAATTGGACCAATGTTTCGAATGTTAACTTTTACTTTTAATTGTTATTATTTTTAATAAATGCTTATCTCATATTATTATTGTGTTAATTTTTTCGCAAATGGTACGAAAAGTAGAGTATTTTCCTCGGTGATAAAGCTGTCTTAGTCTTGGGTGAGTTTAAATCCCTCGCTAAACTCAGGACTCGTCTTAAATCCCTCGCTTCGCTCGTGATTTAAGTTTTTAACACCCTCGCTACGCTCGGGAGTAAACCTCGAGTCCTTCATCACGCTCGCGATTTAAAACCCCACCCGCGACAGAAGACACTGCTTTATCCCCTTGGTTAATAATCTACTATTTGATCTAAGGTAAAATATAACGTCTGTCGATCATCGCTCTATGAGCCAGAGTGTCTACCCGGACATTCGAACTTCGCAATTGCGTGAACGTTTTCGTTCCAATATCAACTCTGTTACAATGAAGTTCGGACCGAAATGGTCGCGATATATCCAAAATCGAAAGTCCGGGTACTGGGCCAGGTGTGCGCTGACCTGACGAAGCGCAGCGCAGATCATTTTTCACTGCAAAACCATTATCGACTTTACTGCCGTTGAAATAAGATCGAAAATCAATTAACGCAACTTTCGGTTACGGTTTTTGGTTACGGAAAATGCTCTGCGCTGCGGGCTCAATGCGGATTGGTGGAGGTAAATAGGTGGTCAACTTGCTGTCATAGAACTTTCAAAAAGGCTTCCGAAACAAGGTTAGGCTTGAGATGAAATACCACTAAACGGTCACCCATCCAAAGACTGACCGGGCCTAACGTTGCTTAACTTAGATGACAGTTTCCAATATCGAGACTCTAATACACCAACGAGCGCCTAAAACCCTGTAACAATATTTTTTGGCTATCTTAGTGAGAGCAACCAAAAACGCTCGAATCACACACGACGCACCTTTAAACTGTGAAGTGCTAAGAAAAATCAACGCAAGTGAATTTCCAACTGTTACATTACCATAAAGACGGTGGCGAACTGTAATCATCGCCCCGTCGCAATGTGAGCTGAATACAGAATGCGTCCCTGGCACGTTCATACTAGGTACCTACCTGGATTAAAAACTGTTTTAAACCTGTTTGTAGCTATTTTTCAGCCTTTGAGAGTTATAGGGGAACGATAAAATTAATTGAATTCTAGATACCAACATTTAGATGATTAAAATGTTTTTTCGAAACAGTTTGGACATTCTTCATAAAACAATCCATGTACAAAAAATTGCGATACCTAACAAAACAAAAAGCAGTTCAATATCTGTATCTGAGAGAGTCAAAAATCCTCAGTGCATGCCAACCTCAAAAGCAAGTAACTCCGCCAAATGATAACATTCTAACAAACTTATGCAAGTTACATAAAAGCATGTAAAAACGATCAAATCAATTTCTCCAGCTTACACACGGCGACACATCAAGCTACGCAAAACAAACATAAGTTGGCTGCGCGACGTTATATATTGCTCTACCTACGCGCAGCCAGCTTATTTTTTGCGTAGCTTGACGTGTCGTCGCGGTACTACAAGCAAAATTCTTCATCTGCCGACAAACCATTCTCACAGTTTGGCAGAGAGTATAAGAAATACTACGTGAAAATGAATCCCCAGTCAATGAAACTTCTATCTTTAATAAACGTCAAAAAATAATACTTCGGTGCAAACATTCCATTAAACAATTCTCAAACAAAGAAGCACCCACGTTATTTAAGAAAGTTTCCCAGCACCTGACTCTCGAACTCCATATTTTTTGTTCGCCCCACTTTTATCTTTCCGTTGCGGTATTTGACATGCTCTTATTTCAAAAGTGTAAAAAGTTCGTAAGTGCATTTTCTTGCCGTTTCTTAAAACATTTTGTTTATGAGTTGGAATAAAATGTTTAATTTTTTTGTGTCTTTGAACTTAATAGCTTGGATTAATTGGTGAAAAAAACATATGTTAAAACACTTGAAATAGTTGTAATTAAAGAATTCAACCAACAATAATTTACAAGTTAATATTAATTTTAATTATTGCCACATTCAAATTATATTCTAGTTTTTCATTTTTAATAAAATTGCCATAAAACTGTTTCTAAAACACTAGCGATCCCACCCGGGCGAAGCTGGGGTGGCCAGCTTCGCCCGGGTGGGATCTGTATAAATTTATCATACACAAATAAACCTTCCGGAAGAAATTCTTTAAATTACAGTCAGTTACAAAATCCGTTGCGTAGTTTAGAAGTCGCTTACGTCGCTTAGAAGCAGACAGATAGACGCGGATAGTGACTTTGGGAGAAGAAGATTAGAGATAAATTATCTCATGATTAATATTGCTTCTTTTGCATAAACCTGCACTGGACCCGCGTTGTGGAGTATGGCCCGCTCACTCTTACCATGAATCATGAGAGGAGGCCTTTGTCCTGCAGTGATATTCTTCAGGCTATAACTTACCTTTTTTTTGTAAAAGTATAGGTCTACCAGAATCTGATGTCAAATGAGGGAATACAATTTTAGGGTAAACAACACTGGGGTAATTGAATTACGGTCTTTTACACACTGCGACTTTTTGCCGCGCTTCTGCATTCAGTCGCGATGCAGCATCGATGCAAACGCGATACAGCATCTATGTAAACGCGATACAGCCACAACGCAAATGGTTCGTAATATTTGGTCAGTCATTCGTTGACAGCCGTTGGCAGGTTGATACAAACGTCTATGTGCATCGCTATAATCACGCGTTTGAATCGATATAAACGCCTGTTAATTGCTAGTGTAGAGATGGGAGTCATTGCGATTGACAACCTCGCGTTTTTAAGTCCAAGTTTGTAAAGGGCCTACTTTTACTAGACAGATGACAGTTTAACACTACCACTTGATAATCTATACTTTTAATTTTTTATGCCATGGGATTCTGGTAGACATATAACCAACATCACCATTTCAAAGTTTGCGCCGAAAACTGAGTAAAGACAATACCAAATAATATAAGGAAAAACCATTAAGTGCATCAATTAATTATACAAAAAGCTTATGTGAATAATCCTTGAATAAATAATTTGTATTGAATAAGACCCCAGACATTACCTGGTATTAAGCAAGCTCAGTGTTAAACCTCTAATAAATATTGCTTAATTGGAAACGTCGCTCACAAGTAAAGCCTTTCGATTCTACTATTGATATTGCTGACACATGGATAGGTAATTTTGTATTATGTTATTTTAGAATTACAATTCAGGAACATAGGATAAATGGGTACAGTTGGATGTGTGGGAGAGATCGGAATTTAAATCATGTGTAGGAAGAACTAAAAAGTAGAAAATAAATATACAACCAATAACTTATGTCTTTTATTTACATTCGTATCTATAAAAACAATAATATGTTTTATATCGGAGTCTATTTCAAGCCAGTACGATTCGCGAATGGACTTGGAGTAATTTTTGGGCTTGGCTTGACACCGACTCCAACAAAACAAATCAGTGCTGTTATAGATGCCCATTTAGAAGACTGGTTGTATTTGTATTTAATTTTTTTGTTTTTTAAAGTTGGTTTTAATTTTTTGTTATGGAAAAATGTCATCATTCTCTTGCCCATTTCCCATTATTTGGTGTCGGCGCAATATGTCATCTTCTTCCATTCATCTCGCTTGGCCATCGTTTCAGCACTCACTCCTTTCTTACACATATCATCCTTCACACAATCCATCCATCTTTTCTTTGTCCTTCCTCTCCTACCACAGCCATCCACATTCATACTTAACACTCTTCTCGTAACATGAAATTCGTCTCTTTGCATCACATGCCCATACCACGATAGTCTATTTCGAGATAATATGTGCCATTTAAACACAATATACCATTTGTACACTAACTCATCACTATTCAGGTATATCATCACATTAAGTTAATGAAAACCATTTCCAACATCAAATCAATCGGTAAAAAGCCTAACTATGCGGTCTATGCGTCTATTAAACATAAATTTTTATACAGATAAATAGGTATGGAGCCTTATAGATTAGATTACACTTGAAAAGGTTGACCAACCCTTTGTCATTGGATGCCAATACTCTGCGAATGTATAGAATGGATTTCTATAGGAACCTTTTTGTGCTTATATTAGTACAGTCCATTAAATTAATTTTGAAACTGTTTTTACAAAACAATAATTTGTTATTATGGGGGGTGGAGTGTGTGTATATATATATAACTAGTTATATAATGCTGTCTTGTTCACATGGGTAGTGGGGTAGTCAGACCGTGAGAGCCACGAGCGAGAACGGACGTCTACCTGCGTACTGGTGTGGTAACGAGCCAGATTCTCTAACAGGCAGCTCTACAGGGGGAAATAAGGAAGAAAATAAAAATCGTTTGAGAAAGCTGTACTACTTTGCAAGTCGATATATGGCCAACCACTTGCTATTAATTCCGTCTGGAAACTATAAATAGGTAGGTTAGCCAAAAGATGACCTAGCTAAGCTGACCAACGTGAATCTATGTATTTTTATGTAGAATTCAAAGGGAAAATTGTCTTCATGAATCTCTTACACGTTAAAGATATGAGATCTTCTGTTTTCCACCACACATACCACCGATAGGTCTAAATTTGTGAGGGGCAGAGAGCGTTGAACTCTTTCTTATACATTGGTTACTTTAGAATTAACTACCTACTCCATTTCTCAGTAATTCCATCACATCACATGGAACTGTAATCGCTAAATGTGTGCATTGGTACAACTACATCCTTAAACAGTATGTTGGTAGTTGTAGCAATGTTTCTGACCACCCCGAAAGAAATTACGGTCTTGAGTTTATGTGTGTATGTATACATAGGTATTTCATTTCTTCTTCAGCATATGCATAGCATATGCTCACGACGATATTCCCCGAGGGGATAGTCAGAGATATTCTGAAACCTCAGAACATCCACGGTTCACCAGTAGTACCGAAACTCTGTCCAGTGTGACGGGGAGTGAGCCCGTCGCCACTTATAATGGACAGTGGGTACATTCATGCCTCGAAATTGAAGCATGCAGGAAATGCAATTGATTTCTTCTTCAAACTATGGAAAATTGCTATACCCAATAAAACCTTAACTTTGAAATAATAAAGATGCTATCCATCCATTTTCGCAGTTGACTGTATATCCAAAAGAATCTGATCCCTTAGAAGCCTTATAGGACGATTAATAATTTGTCCCCTCAAAATAGATTACTCCAATTCCGTTATATATTTCCACCGTTCTATTAGAGATTGGATTCTGGACCCCTATTGGAATATTACGAGTCTGGAGAAATGATGACGTTTGACTGATATAGCATATTATGTCATCCACGTCATAAAAGAAGACCTACTGGCGTTGATGTGGATATAACGTATCGCGAAAATAATTGCGACATCATTGGAATTAAATCGGTAATGAATGAAATTAAAATCTGGGGTTTTATAACTATCCGATTACATCAGTATCAAATAGACATGTTTTTTTTTAGAGTTTTTGACGACGAACCCAAGTTCAGTTTCTTAAAATATTGTTTATTAATTTCAGACATTGGAAATGATACCTACCTGATCACCGAAATATAAAATATTTCTTATAAATTGCATAACATCCCTACAGACAGATTTAGATTTTTCCCCTTTTTTCAAACTCGACAATTTGAATTATGTACACTCGGCGACACATCAAGCTACGCAAAACCAAAAGGTGGCCGCGCGTAGGTACAGTAATTGTTATGTATAACGTTGCATGGTCAGCAAATGTTTTGCGTAGCTTGATGACGCTGTGTGTACATTATGTTGCTCAGTAGTGGGTTCTACGGAAATGATATTAAGATGTTTCTTTAACTAAAGGTTTTTTATCCGTTTTGTTCTGTATCCATGTGATTCGCTTTATACAGGATAAATTAACGTGGTTTCCAAAATATAAACTAGGTATATAGAGATGACCAAATGATCCAAAGACTACCAGGCCCGTCGTTGCTACTATGGTGATAAAGTCGAGTACTGAGGATTCACTATGCGACGCACGCCTCCCTACAATTGGTATTGAAATAAACACATCAAAAAGATCCCCAAACTAACGTACCTAAGTAAAAAAATTACATGCACAATTTGAAACAAGCCCTAACATTAATAACTAATCACCCGTCAACTTTATATCATTAAAATCTACCCCTCAAAAATGCCCAGAAACGCGTACAAAATTTCCGAAGGTGTATTGATTTCTGGTCCCCTTTACTTACAAAAGGGACGAGGGTTGCCTATCAATATGCTTTTCGTAGACTGTCCATTATATTATACAAGTACTTATGCTCATATTGGGTAGTGCACCTTGCAATTTTGCTTCAGGACATTTATATATTTGCTGTGAAGTGTACATTATGTTTTATTTGTAACACTTAAGTTTTAATTATGAATAATATCGGGTGTTACCAAAAGGTGTGGTCAAATTTCAAAAGGTGCTTTAGCATCAAAGCAAACAACTTTAACTGAAAAAACTGCGGTCCCATTTAAAGCGGCAACTACTCGAATTAAATTGTATGGAACAGCTTATTTTTTCTCGCGATTTCGATTGTTAGATAGCTAAAGTTATTCAGTTTGATGATCTGAAGCACCCTTCGAAATATGACCACACTTTTCTGTACCACCCAGTTCAAATATGTACGTTACGTTACTACTGGTTTCACTGGACAGATTTTAGGCACTGCTACTGAAAATTCTGAAAATGCTACATTTCGAATATCCCTGACTCTACCCCATATACAAGGTGTTACAAAAATACAAATAAACATTTAAGGGGGTAGTTTAGACCATCAAACTGATCAAGTTTCACTATGGGACTAATATCGAAATCGCGAAAAAAAATGATGTTCCATACTCTACAAATCAACTAGAGCTAAAATATGTATGAGGTATCAGATTTTCTTTCGCGATTTCGATGTTGGTCCCATTGGTCCCATAGAGAAAGTGGTTCAGTTTGACGGTCTAAACAACCCCCTTAAGAGTTTTTAATATTTATTTTTACTTATGAAACACCTTGTATATAATATAGTAAAGTAAGCAAACGCATATGCAGTATGAGCATAAACGTTAGGTATATCTGAACCTTGACTATCACATTCCTGAGAATACAAAGAGTTATCTATGGATAGATCTGAAAGGAACACAAAGAGCCATGTTGCCTCTATACACGATTCACATGTAGAACAAAACCCTATTAAAGCACCCTTTCCGACATCCCATTAAGGGTTAATCTACGACAGTTTTCGTAACAAACTAATACGCAAATAGCGTAAGTCCATTTTAAAACAAAGACAGTATATCACCTCTTTACTAAAAACTACGCCTTTGTACATCCTTTTTTATGGGTTTCCTAGCTTTTACCATTTCTCTAGTCGTTTGTAAATTGTGAACATCTTTGTATCATACAACGTGTTAATGAATAAGCGCTAAACCTCATACACCCCAACTGATTTATAACAAAATAATTCGATTGAAACAATAATTTCTTTAATAATTATTTTGATAATTAAAATTTAAAGCTATTCACATTTTAAGTTATGAGGCGAAAATGATTTGTTATCATTTCAGCAATGAATGAAAGCGCTAACGTGCTCATGGATACATTTTAAGAATCTTGTATTGGTAGTAAGTTGGGTGAGTGTGCCCATGCGGTGGTTTGAGATCGAGTTAAGTAAATTTTAAATTTTACGAACAAAATATTTAATATTTTGAAAAAAATAACTATGATAATTCGATTCTGCTCTCGATTCTGAACAAACTACTTTCTAGTTTGCGTTAATTCATTAACACATTGTATATTGTCTCTCTCACAAGGTGGAACGACGACCTGGTGAAGGAGGCGGGAACCCGTTGGATGAGGGCAGCGCAGGACACCTCTTGACGTTCTTTGGGGGAGGCCTATGGACCTCTATCAGCTGATATGTTGATGATAATGACTCATTATAGTATGGTAATGGTTTGGTATAAAACAATTACTGTCCTACCCCTAATATTGCTTAAGTGACGCAATGCCTTTGAAGTGACTTACAGACAGCCCTTTCATGACCTATCCTACCATTAAAGTTGTACGAAGCCTTGTCGGTTAGCCGTCTTTTAATTATGATTATAATCGTGAAAGCAATGAGAAAGGTATTATATTTTATCTTAAGTCATTATTTTTCAAAGAACTGTTTTTTTCATAAAATCTAACAATACTTAATTTTTACATGTTTTTACTGCAGGGCAACTGAAACTACAAATATAATTTGGAATTTTCGCATTATTAGGTAGGATTGAAGTTCACATTTTAGTAATTGAAAAATATAAGTGTAATCTATGTATGATAACTCGAGGTGAGATAAAAACTTTATTGTTTATACGTAGGCATATTACGTATCAGCATAGCATAGCATATGCTTACGACTATTTTCCCCGAGGGGGTATTCAGAGATATTCTGAAACCAAAGAACATCCACGTTTCACCAGTAAAACCAAAACTCTGTCCAGTGTTACGGGTCGCCACTTATAGTGGGTGCAATGCATGCCTCGAAATTGAAGCATGTAGGTTTCCTCACGATGTTTGTTTTTTGTTGTATTATGTATCAAGACTACAATATCCAAATGTATGGAACGGTATTTCTCTATCGCGATTTCAATCTTGGTCCCATTGTGAAAGGTCTTCAGTTTGATGGTCTAAAGCACCCCATGGAATATGTGACGTATTTTAATAATGGGTTCAATATGATTATATAGGGTCCTTCTTGATATGCTGACACTTTTTTAAGGGGATGATCAGACCATCAAACTGAACAACTTTCTCTATGGTACCAACACCGAAATCGCTAAAAAAAAACAGCTATCTCATACATTTGGCTCGAATAGGTTTGCAGTTTTGTATGGGACAGCTGTTTGTTTTTCTCGATTTCGAAGTTGGTCCCATAGTAAATGTTGTTCATTTTGATGGTCTGATCATCCCCTTAAAAAAGTGTCAGCATATTACTGGGACCCTGTATAGAGTACTTTATAATTATCACAATATTATCACTGTAAATGATACAAGAACCAAGAAGAAAAGAAAAGACTCGACCTAGACAAAGCGCCCCTTTTGCTTGATAAGGAATAACAGGTTGATGACGATATAAAATAAAAAGCGACATCCCCTTTCATAATCTCAGTTGTCTACCATCTCGATTACAAAAAGCGTGCGTGTGTGGTACGAACTTAAAGGGGGAATGACTCGCTTACTACTATTCAATTTGACGAGGTATTTTTGAATCAATTTTTCGCTTGACTCGCTCGCATTTGGTTCATAGAGTTTGCGTTCGTGCGTACACTTTTATGATACCGCGAATTCGCGATGGAAGCAAAAAAAGGAAATTTCGCGGGGCATAACTACGGCTTAGGGTGGGTTTGGTTGCGTGATTCTTTTGTTTTGAAGAACAAATAGGTACATACCTTATTCAGCGTGTGCAAAGATAAACAAATCTTCATGAAGCCTGAATGTCAAATGTGATAATATTAACAGATTTATTTTTAGGGTTATGTACCCAAAGGAAAAAAACGGGACCCTATTAAAAATTTTCTCTAATGAGGATCTGAATGAAGCAACTATTCACAGTCCATACTTTCATACTTTCATCCTTTGATTTGTGTCTTTTGGCACTTATTTATTTGCATGACTTGTGGGAAATTCGTTTGGACTGTAGTGTCTCTTCTACTCTCTGTTCCATATAATCATGTGCATGCCAGTTTTGTGAGCATAGAGATTATTGAGCCATCCTATTTATAGTATAAGAGATAAGTGTACTTTTTGCAACCATCAGCAGCAAGGCTGATTCAGTGTTTATGGGGTGTAAAGCATCTCTGTGATGGGGATGGACTAAGTCTGCCTGCATAACGTCAGTCGGTTTAGGAGTGACAGATGTTTAAAGGTCAGTAAAAAATTAACGATCAGCTGCAAGGCTGATCGTATGATATTATTGTAGCATGCACTGTAGCTATGTGAACAGTACAAAAACTGGCATAAACTGCCAGTCGGTTTGCGAGTTACAGCCGTTCAAAGGTCGGACCTTTATGCAGGCAGACCTGGTCCATCCCCATCACAGAGATGCTATAAACACTGAATCAGCCTTGCTGCTGATGGTTGCAAAAAGTACACTTATCTCTTATAATATTATAGTTTGTCCTAATCTCGACTTCTACCCTCTTCTACCATTAATAATTTAAAACAACATGACGAACGAGGAAAAGAACCAGCATCAATTTGTCCTGTCCTCTATAAAACATCTACTACCTACCATCACCGAAACGATTATGTAAACAGCCGAAAAAAGCTTTATTATTATTACAAGAAAATAGCTACTTGTGAGGCTTATCTGCGATATTTATCATCGGACAGTGCGGGATCGGTGCCAGCGCAAATATTTAGGCCTTTTGTCCATTTATTGTTTGTTCGACAATGCCGTATTTCATATAGTTGTGTGCTGGAATGTTTCACTTTCAGCTAGGAATTAGGATGATAGAGTGGACATTGTCGTAGTCTAAACTATTATAAAAAAAAGATTACGATATGGTTTTTAGGTCCCTGACTCGAAATCAAACTTTTTTAGAAATTTTGTCCGTCTGTTTGTTTGTGTGTTTGTTTATTTGTTCGCGCATCACGCAAAAACTACTGAACCGATTTTGATGAAACCTTTTTTGGTTGGACTTAAAATCTGGTATATAATTTGTGCGGACAAAGTCGCGGGTAAACACTAGTATTTCATAAAACTGTAGACGTTATCAAAGAAATTAGGTTATTCGCGGCAATAGATACAAAATGAAATTGTAATTCCGATTTCATCCCAGTTCATCAGCTAAAGTTGTCTGGTGATGGGACACTAGGGATTTTTCTTCCCATTAGTCCTGTTAATTGAACATCTGGGCGAAAATGTCCCAAAGGCCAGTATTTGAACGAAAAATCCCAAGTCCCGTCACTGACTCAAGGACTGCTGGAATGTGATTATATGATTGGAGTCTTCTGACTTCTATTCATCTTTATCACTTCCCACTGCAGGGCAAAAGTCCACTGCAGGTTACAGGTCTACCATCAAGGATAGGAATAGGATACAATTTTATTATAGGCGTTATACTACCATGCATGCCCAATGCTGATTGGTAGACTACACATAAACATCAGAATATATTCTTCCGCGTATGCGCGGCCTTTTTGCCTACTGCGGAGAAAATGACGCAAATGATTTACAATGCCCTTTTATTGTTTTTGTTTTTCCCAAAATTTTCTTACTTCTAGTCAACGTAATACTGAGAGTTTTATTAAAAACTTAATATAACTTCAAGCATTTCGTACCTCATCGTGTCGCTGTACATTTATCGGTGTAATATCTATCGGCCATATTGTATTGATTGGACTGTCGAGTGGCGAGCTCGCAAGCTATTCGCAATGGCATCCCATGGACACCGAGCCCGTGCTGTTTTAATATTAAATTATGAATATTTATATAAATAGTGAGCCTAGGTGGATTGAGTTAAAATGAAATATAGAGCGAGATATTATGACTCTCAATTTAGACTATGCATATGCATAATACAGAAGGCCGAGAACAGAGTTTTGTGGCGCGCCATGGGAGAATAAACATATTAATCTATGCATGGGAGAAGCCTATGTTCAGCAGTACGATGATAGGCTGATGATGATGATGATACGCATATGCAGATGTCTTTACACCTAGAGCGGATAATCAGGTTAATATTCTAAACATTTCACTAGCGGATCCCATACTCTGTCCAAAGTAACAGGGTAATGTGGCCATCTTTGGCTTTTTATTTAATTGTGGATATGTAAAACACAAAAGAAGCGTCGGTAGGCCACGAACGTCATGACTCGAGAACCTGAAATAGTGTTTAAAGGGCCTACTTTGACTAGACATTACCTTGTGAAAATCTATGTTATTTAAATTTTTTATGCCATGAGATTATGGTAGCCCTAACAATGAGGTTTATTAATAACTTATCGTAGCCTAGATACCAAAATTTCATCCCACTTGACACCATTTACTCTTTGCACTGACACGAGCAAAATCCACCCTGAAATTAAGCTTAAAACAACAGACCCTCCATCAAACCGATAACTATACCTATACCACACAATATTGCGTTCCCCCAATGCGACGAGATGACGCCTCGGATGATTGATTATACCAATTTTTTTTTGTCTCCCATCTTCATTTTATTGAAATTGATGGCTTGTTCAGTTCCCAGACGGACAGCTATTCAATAATCGACCAATTTTTAAGAGTTATTAATTCTTATAGGTGGTTTTTTCACGTTGGGTGATGTTGCACTTTTTTGGAGACCTTTGAACTAAATAAAGGAAAATTTAACATAATCAGATAGTAAAAAGGACATGTTACCTCCATTTTCACACACTTTATATTACGAGTTAGTGGTGAACGTATTATTATTGGTTTCAATAATTACACGTAAAATATAATAGTTATACTTCGTCATTATTCGATTTTATTAGACTTCGACATTTGACAATTGTATACCTTGTCATTATCACAGACTTAGGTATGTCATTATTCATTTTAGACATTAGTCGCCTAAACCTTTATGTTGAGCTCCATGGCATTAATAATTGATCGGTAAAGTGTCTGTTCTTATACAATTTTGTGAATACCTTAAAGGTTTTTATTTCCAATCATCCTTTTTAGGGAACAATAGGAAGCCAATTTTAATATAAGTCACCAATTTCGTTTGACTTTGTTGTTCGAATAAGTACTTATAGACAGTCAACGGGAGAGTGGCATTGAAATCGCGAAAATATACGCGACCTAAACGGATATTGCTTCCATTTGATTCCCTTAGTGAGAGATACATATTCTGATCCACCACTGAAAAACGGACTAGTGGTGATACAATATATGCTTTAATAAACTAGGTTACTGTAGGCATAGTACTTATATGTATAAGTCCGTGAGCTCCGTCCGTGAGCTTTTAGGACAGGATTCGGCTGTTGGGTAAAATCGTTTAAAATCGTACAATTTACTTCTCGAGGATTTAATTGTTACTGATTTCAAAAAGATAGTCATTGGCCGCGATGAAGAAGGTTACATACTAGCCGCGATCTTATTTATCTATTATACGAATATAACCGATTTTACCCGAAACCAAATCCTGTTCTTAGTGCTCACGGACTGTACTATGTCCCAGTGATTATTTCTAAATGAGCCAACTCTCGGTTCCAGTTCTATAGCAACCCAGTTGTCCGGCTTCACCCCGTTCCAACGCTTCGGACTATGTACGGCTTCAGTGGGTTAATAATGAACCAACTTGTTTACAGAAAAGTAGAGGAAAAAGTCATCAGATTGCATTTCAATGGTATCTGCTAGTTTTTCTGCGTATAAGTTTAAGTAATTTTATACCCGGTAAAGTTGGATGTTTCGTAATGAAAATTGGTTCGCGTAGTACTTGAAGTTTATTAGTTTAATCGTACTGCCTTTATATTCCAGCTAAGTACCTATGACAGTTAGGGAATTATTGTAATTGCGGCAAATTATAAGATAAAACTCTACCAACCACCATTAACTTCCATCCTTGAGGGTAGGACTGTGTCCCAGAGTGGGATGCCGACGTAAACAGGATGAAATTGATATCATTAGCATCCTTTTAAACTAAGAGTCTACACATCAAACTGAGCAACTTTTACTATGGGAGCAAATCAATCGGAGCAAAAAAGAAATCAGCTTTTTAAGTCGTATATTAAATTAAATTAAATTAAAAATCATTTATTTCAGATTATTCATCCATATTATGTTAATAACAATTGTCTTACAACTATGTTAATACATGTATATGTATTAAATTAAATTAAATTAAAAATAATTTATTTCAGATTATTCATCCATATTATGTTAATAACAATTGTCTTACAACTATGTTAGTTCACAAATAAAGTATAGGCAGCGGCGGCGGGTGCAGTTTAGTATGGGACAGCAGATTTTTATAGCTCCGATTTATTTGCTCCCATAGTAAAAGTTGATCAGTTTGATGGGTAGACTCTTAGTTTAAAAGGATGCCAATGATATCAATTTCACCCGGTATGATGTTGATACGATGAATACACGATATTTTGAACGACATATATCAGACAACTCACAAATTTTAACATTTTTGCCAGATATAAGAGTATACGCATGATTATAGGTTAAAAAATAACGTAAAACGTGACGATTTGTGCCCGTTTCAAATCGTTGCGCAACTAACGAATTAGTATAATCAATAAACAAAGCTAAAATTATACACAAAACAGGAAAAATGTCATACTTCCCAATGAAATGGAAATTTTCATTTTCTGCAGTGGGATTTCTTATAAACTTCAAATTTACCGGTTTTCTATGCGAGACGGGATCGGGCAATGTCTTTTACCGTCATAATTTGGAAAATTTACATTAGCCTCACTGTCACACTAGCCTCGAATATCCTTTTGCTCAATTCGATCAATCCTAGAGCTTTGGGTTCCAAAATGTAGTTTTATAGGTAATAGACTACCTATCTAGAAATTGAGTGATAAGATAGGTATCATGATTCCAAACTTTGACTTGGCGACTGATTGAATTTCAAGAACGCCCTGTAAGACTGAATGTTCGTTCATATTTATCTAATTCACCATTCATGTACTCGAAGACGATGAAATCTCGGAAACGACAGCAGCTAAAAGAAACAAAAACAATCCTTATTTATTCACAGATCAAGCGCTATAAATAAAACTCAAAACAATCAACGCAAAGTGCTCTTAACTGCTCTCATTTCATTTAACGTGCTTCAGCGAAAAACAAAACTTGCCAAGAATGTGGCGGATACTCATTTATTTGGTTCCGTGGCCTTCTTTTTTAGGAGTACCTGATCATCAGCCTTTAGACACAGGCCTACTAGCGCGATGAAAGCATTATTCAGCCTGCGGCGGCTGCCACTTACAATAAACAACGGATACAATACATGCAAAGAAATTGAAGCATGCCAGATTCCTATCGATGGTTTCCATCGCGGAAAAGCCTGTGGTGTTACAAATCTTAGGTACATAAATTCCTAAAAACTAATTGGTTCGAGTCGGTTTAAATGGGGAGCGCACCGTCGCCTCCTGCACGGCAGGAATGGTTACTCGGCAATAGACCGCGCCACGGCTTCATAAAAATATTTGCACCTTGCGGGATTCGAACCCGTGACCTTCTGATCAGCATACACTACCAATACCAACTGAGCTGTCGGGATGCCAAATTGTCCTGTTTTATTTCGGCCTGTTATTACGAGATCAAGGCCACGCACATACCTATGCGGTAATAAATTTATTGACAGACAGACAGATTTTTGATTTCGTTACAGTACCCTAAAATACATAAAACCTTTGGAAGTTCAACTCGTTCCATAAATACTTGATGAATTCTACACCTTTATTTATTTGTGGCAATATTTGCCCGCAGAGTTTACGAAATGTGCTTTTTTGAAGCTAGTCATATGTTTTTAGACTTTTCAAACGTTGGAAAAGAGTATATTTTTGATTGAAATGGCATTTGCCGCTTTATGCAAGTGGTTTTTTGCGGGAGTGACTATTTCGTTGCTAATGACAGTTTTTTGTTTTTTGTCTGCCTTCGGGTATAGAAATATAACAGACAGTGCTTTAATTTATTACGAAATCAATGTCTGAATAGTACCTTTCCCTGCATAGTCTTGAGCAATATTTTATAAATCCTATTTTTGAACATTTTTGTTTTTAGTACCTATAATGTTTATGTTCAATTAATAAAGTAAAATAAATAAATAAATGCAATATTCTATGCTCCTCGTTTGATCCAAGGGAAAAAACACAGCTCTTTCAATTTCCAGGTGGCATGAAATTTTGTTTTAAGGAAGGCCATGGCAAGGAAACGAACAAAATCTTATTTTCTATATTTTACATAAATATTGAAAATGTTGTAAGTCTTTTGATACAATAATTTCAAAAACTTTTCAATAAATTATCTCGAAAAAGAATCTAATTTTAGACACCTAAACTTCCTGGCAAAAGTATCGAATATTATGTTTCATTATAATCTATTTTTAACATCAACATTTATTTTCTCAAGCTAAACTAGTAAACTAAACTTCAATATTCATTTTCTAAAATCGATTCAATGATTCCAGAATCCTTGGTACGCCCGCTGGGTTGCAATAAAATTGCAGCTTGCAATCGCAATCTCTCGGGGTTGCTGGCTACAATCAATCCTGAGCTGGGGCGTAATTTACTTTTACCGCCTTGTATATAAGGATCAAACATGGACGCCAAAGCTTTCCAACTAGCCCTAGGGGTTTGGGCAAAATGAGCAACTGGAAAAACATTACTAGTCAAGCAACTTGTTTCTTGGTTATTTACGCGCTCGTATTGATCTTAGCCTTTTGAATGTTGGTTTTCAAGAAGATGAAGAAGCGAACAAAATGTTTAAGATTTCATAAGAAACTAGTATTATTTGAGTATTCTTTAGATTCTCTCAAACTGCTCTTAAACGATGATTGAAAACATCTTCGGAAAATTAATATTAATTTGCAATGCCCTAATCAACAGGGTTCATGTACTCATAGGTACCTAATCATATTATAAGACCTTTTATACTGTACATGAAAGCAATAAATGAATTGAATTGAATGGAAAATCTGTACACTCTCTTTGAGAATACTCTGTATATGCTGATGATGATGAAGGCTGTGTACACATCATAGCTAAGATTCACATATACATTTTATCCTAAATGAAATTTAAAGATGGTGTGCCTATCTGGCGAGAAAAAAAATTAATTGGCTACTTTTTAGCTAGAAAACAGAAAATATTCTACGCTCTGCAAAACTGCGAGCAAACTACAAGAGAACCCTACCCGCATGATAAATGAAAGACGCCCTTTAAAATAACCTGGTTAGTTCAATTTTGCGCGTATCCCATCTACTAAACATGGAATTTTTCACAATGTACCCAAGGGATGTCCATAGTTATAACTTACGTGCTTTTGGGACCTCGCTTGACAAAAATAACCTTAATGATATCAGCGTAAAACAGATTTTACAAAGTAAAATTACTCCAAAGGACCCGTTATCGAGCAAGTTTATTTGGATTTGAGCCAAAATTCTTTTTCGAAATAATCTAAACTTATGCTCGCAAAGTTTGAGAATCTAAGTGAAAAGTTGCAACAAAATTACATTTGGGAAGAAAAAAATGTCGAGCCTTTCGTTCGTGTTAAGAATATAAGAAGCTTAAAATAACGAAATCAGGTGCCTGCCTTTTTTGAGAGTGTGGCGACAATTTTCGGGACCGGTGTTACAAAACTTTTTTCATTCGCGAAATGGGAAAAAACTTAAAATGCTCTGGTTGATTTTTGGTGCGAAAGGTATCGAAAATGTTAGCTTGTGTCAAATAACGTTGGCAGAAGTAAAGGGATAAAATGGGTTTTGTTTTCCCCCAACTTTATGCTATTAGCATTTGACATTTAACATCAGCCTATAGGTATACGTCCCACTGCAGGGCACGAGCTAACACACTAGGGTGTATTATTATTCGACATAAATGCTTAGAATCTTTTGAAAAAAAAATTTTACAAGTTTCAGTTTCACTTACGGATTTTATGGGTTCGTGAAAAAAGTGTAAAAAGAAATATGTTAATTGATAATATTTGGGAAGAAACAAATTCATGTGGCCGTACTTTCCTACCCTGACTTCTTTATTAGTCAAAAAATAGTACCTAGAACCTTCATTTGATTACAAATATAGATCACTTTAAAGTCAAACGCATTTCAATACAGTTTGTATTGAATCGTATTATGTATGCATCAATAAAACCGAAAAGACCCCTCCTCGCAACCGCTTACAAAAACTCAAGCACCGGAAAAGCATTCAAGATATAAACAACACAGTGTTACCAGTTGTCACAGGAAGTCTTTCAGTCGCTTCGTCTTGCAAACTTGTATAAATCAGCTGTTCATCCACGGCGGATTGCAATTGTCTTGTTGCTGGCAACACTGTTGCGACTTACCTAACTTTTCCGAACCAATATTTAGAGACGAACTTCGGAAAAAGCAGACAAAGTTCGGTTTTGATTGCTATGGTTTTGTTGAATGGAAAACGTCGGGTTCGTGGTAGGATTTTATTATTTTAGCTTTGTAATTATATAACTTTAAAAACGAATGTTAGAAGTTAGGACCGTAAGTTTATGATTATACAGGGCCCAACTTAATATGCTGACACTTTTAAGGGGATGATCAGACCATCAAACTGAACTACTTTCTCTATGGGACCAACATTAAAATCGCGATAAAAAAATCTACTGTCCCATATACATTCGAGTAGGTTTGCAGTTTTGTATGGAACAGAAGATAATATGTTTTTCGCGATTTCAATGTTGGTCCCATAGCTATAGTGAAAGTTGTTCAGTTTGACGGTCTGATCATCCCCTTAAAAAAGTGTCAGCATATTAAGAAGGACTCTATACAGGGTGTTTCATAAGTAACAATAAATTTTTAAAACACATCGAAATCGCGAAAAAAAATATTTTATATCCCATACATATTTTAGCTCTAGTCGATTTGTAGAGTATAGAACAAAAAATTTTTTTTTCGCGATTTCGATATTGGTCCCATAGTGAAAGTTGTTCAGTTTGATGGTCTACACCCCTTAAAGGTTTAATTTTATTTTTGTAACACCTTGTATACCTGACAGAGAATGCAACACTCGATTCTTCTAAATAATTTCTTTTTCAGTTTATTTATCTTTAAATATTTTAATGGACTTTTGCTTGTGCGTTAGCACTGCATTGCACAAGTAGATTATGGTGGCATTGATCTCAATCTCAATTGTTTGTACGAGCAAAAACGCGAACCGCGCGAACACCACGCGTAAGAGAACCGTTCACGTCAAAATTTGCTTTATTATTCGCTAATTTACGAATAGATACGTACGTTTTTCTCTGATACGTCAGAGAACTAAAGTGGCTGACATAGCTCAAAAAATTAGCAAGCTGAAGTGGCAATGGGCTGGTCATATCTGCCGAAGAACTGACAACCGATGGGGTGTCAGAGTTCTAGAGTGGAGACCGCGAACTGGTGGGCGTAGTGTGGGACGCCCTTCTGCCCGCTGGACCGACGACCAAAAAAAAGTAGCGGGGAGCGACTAGATGAGAAAGGCCAAGGACCGTTTTGTGGCGCGCCTTGGGAGAGGCCTATGTTCAGATGATGATGATTCGCTAATCTACACAAAATTCATAAGTTTTTGTTACGGTATTATTTTTTAACGTCGGTATTTCACGAAGCAATTTTTCTAAAGAACTTACGAAAAATAATGTTGTATTTTTGACACAAGGGTAATACTAAATTCAAACGTTTCCGAAACTTAACTTAATGAACAGTACTGTGAAATGTGGTAAGAACAGCTATACCTATTACATACATTTATAGAAGATGTACTTACTTATGTGCGCCAGCTTGCCAAATTTAATATACCTGTAAGAAAATAAACAGTTCGTCATTCATGTTCTAAATTATTTAAAATAAGTAAACATCCTAATTTAAGATATCCGTTAATCAAAAATGTGTCGTAATTGAAAATGTAGTCGAAGGATCTTAAATAGATCTTAGCTGAAAATATCAGAGTTAGAACAAATAAAATTATATTAGTGAAGATTACGTTTACAAGGGTGTAAACTTAAATACAACGTTACATACTGGGTGCTTCAGACTATCAAACTGAAAAAAATGTGTTGTTCCATAGAAAATGTCAATAGCTAGTGTAGCTATGAACATTTCTTCAGTTTTTTTTTTCGCGATTTCGATTTTCGTCCCAGAGTTAAAAATAAAATCAGCTGTTCTATGGACTCGAGTGTTCCATACGATTCAAGTTCAATCCTAATCCCATTTCAGTTCTAATCATATAACAATCCAATCACTATTCAACTGTGCTGAATTCCGCATCGCAGTAAACTCTATGTAACAAGAGATTTCAGGCATCCTCACAGTAAAATAATACTCCTTTATAATTCCTTGGTTCGGAGTTCACTCGAATACTGCTCTCAGGTATGGACTCCATTCTATGATGTTCACAAAAATCGTATTGAAGCAATACAAAAACGGTTCACGGTACACTTGAGCTATTTCTTTAGAAGGCATTACCTCCTGAAATCGTATACAGACCGTCTGAAATCCTTCAACATGGTATCCTTGGATAATAGAAGAAAACTCTTGGACCTAATGTATCTCCACAAGACTGTTAATAATGTAGTAGACTGTTCAGAAATATTAGCTCGACTAAACATCTGCGCCCCAAACCGTAGTGTACGTGTAGGTGTCTATAAGCTTTTCAGGGATCACGGCCACAAAACGAATCTTGGATTAAACTCCCCTGTTGCCAGAATGATTCGATTATATCATTATATACCAAACTCTGTGAATGTGGACATATTTTTTGATAGCAGAACAATTAGTAAGTTTTTTAAAACATTTTTAGCTATGAGTTGCACAACTCGTGAGGTAATTAAATTTTTTTTTTCTAAACATATACTGTTTAGAAAAAAAAAATTTTATTACCTCACGAGTTGTGCAACTCATAGCTAAAAATGTTTTAAAAAACTTACTAATTGTTTTATTTTTATGCATGTTTTTTCTGTTTTGCTTCTGGTTCTTGTTGAAATTGTTGTGTTTTTGTTTTTGTTTTTGGTCATTTTAATGTTATGCTAAATAATGTTTTACTGTAATTTGTGTGTTCCCTATAATTGTATTGTATCTTGCCCTTGTGTTTTATGTTAGCTGTGGTAGCCTTTAAGTAGATGAACACAATGTTTGCCTAATTTTATGTAGTCTCTTGAGTTTGTAATGTGATTCATCTGTTGGTAACCCAAATAAATGAATAAATAAATAAGTAACTGATAACTGACAGCCTTTAACGTCTGAGCGATCTTTCAAAACGGCTCTAACGGTTGTCAAGAGCAGTACCGCGATTAGCGCAATACAAAATGTGTCAAAAGTTATGGTTCGTACGTAGTCCAATTACGGTTCAATCACCGAAAATTAACCGCGATTGCAGCCCAGAAACTCTACAACATATCACCACTTAATAACTTTAAAATGTTAAAGCTCATATTAATGAATATGAGCTTTAAATACTAAAATTAATTGTATAAAATAATACTTACTTTGTGTTTTTACAGATTGAAAAGAAAATAGCAATTTATTGTAAAGCCTCACACACAATTCGCTTCATCTACCATTTCAGTTGTCATTCTGTCACAAGTCAAATTGTCAAGCTCGTGTCCCGGAATCATCCCTTTATTAATTTCGCCGGAAAACTGATGACAGATGCTCCCGTAAATCAAATAATGAATAAAACCTCAAGACTAAGGTGTTTTCACCCCTGGCAATGAGAAAAGTTGAGTTAAGCTGATGCGGAGGCAGCCACATTTCATTGTTTCTTAGGGTGCGGGTTGAGACAGGAGGAGCGGGCTTGTTAACGTATTGTGCCTAATTGTAAATCCGTTAAACTATTCTTTATTGCACACTGACAACTACTACTTACATTGAAATCGTAATTAATATTTTACAATTGTTATTCTTCGTAAACAAATCCGAAATAATATACAGAGTGTAATAAAACCCTGTTGGAGGTGGGTTGGTTTAGGGGGTGCTTCAAGACCATCAAACGGAACCACTTTCAGTATTGACCCAACATCGAAATCTCGAAAAAAAAACACCAGTACCATGAGTTTTCACTGTACGTTACTACTGTAGTTGCGTCGCCCATTTTGTATTGAATTTCATACAGCGCTCTTAGTGGTTATGTTGAGAACTAATTTCTGTCATATGAATTGGTGACGTAACTACAGTAGAAACGTACAGTGAAAACTCATGGTAGACCTATAGTTTCATACAAACCAACTCGAATCAAATGTATGAGACAGCTGATTTTTTTGTCTCGATATCGAAGTTGGCTCCGTAGTGAAAGTTGTTCAGTTACCATCAAACTGACACTGAAGCACCCACAGCATAAAGGCTCCAACAGGGTTTTTTTTACACCCTGTACCTAAATGCAAATCAACTTCAAAGCTGCAATCCGACTCTACTCAAATGTATGCCAGCTATTTTTTTATCGCGAGCTATTTCGATTTTGTTCCCATAGAGTAAGTTGTTCAGTTTGAGGTTGATCCTCTTAAAAATCGTCAGCATATTAAGTTGGATGCTGTACAATATTTTGCATTCAGTTGTATTTTTTAAATCTACCTAATATGTGCAATCCGTAAAATGTCGCACGACATGAGAACACATTTCCTATCCGCTACAATCTCCGCTCGTGACCAACAACACTGTGGCCGCTACAGAATCATTACCGTACGCTACTGTCAGCATTTCTGGTTCATCTCTCGTTAGAGCATTGCAGACGCCGTATTAAAACCATCGCTTATCCACGTCATGGCGAACAGAGGGGGTTTGAGCTATTTCGGACGTTAAGTTTACGCTTGACAAATTGGAAATGTCAGTCGGTTCATTTAGCATAGTAATGACGCTAGATTTAGCATTTAGATTAATTTTCTTGGAAGACAGTTGCTTAAAGTTGTATTTACGAATCTAATGGTAAAGTAAATAGAATGAGAACCAATTTTATAAGTCACGAATAGAGAGTTTCCAGATTTCACCACAAAATTTCGACATTGAAAATAACAATATATTATAATTATACTCGCGCTTTCGCTGACTGTTTAGCCGGCCAGGTATGAAAAGGACTGTAAGACCTGGGTTAAGCTCAATCAATTCAAACTTAGAACCAACCATTACCTCCATAAGTGGGGTCTGAGGCAGTCACCGATGTGAGACTGCGGGGCACCCGACCAAACCCTCTACCATGTGGTAAAAGAGTGCACTGTATGCCATTTCCTCGGTGGTATTTAAGAACTCAATAGGTTTTAACCCCGGCAGCCGCGGAAGTCTGGTTGAAATACCTGGACTTTGAAATTTAACCCTCCCTGGATCCAAGCAAGAAGGAAATAAATTCTATACGCTATGATGAGTACGCTCGTTGGGAGAGCACAGGCTTATTAGGTCCACCAAAACGCCAACGCGTACATCGAAGTCACCTTCAATAAAATTTCCATTGTCTAGAAAGCTTTCAAAATGTTTAGTCTCTTTTATTTTCAAAATGCATACGTAGAAAGATGTTATCAATATCCCTTAAATTGAGCAAGGATCAGCACGACTTTTCTACACATCAATTCCCATGTCTCATCCTATTTGGTAGACAGTAGGCCCCTTTTGTCTTGAATAGTAGTCTGTCGCCTTAATTAGGAACATTATTGCCCAAAAATAGCCCTGTATAAAACGGTACTCAGCTAACTAAAACCTCCACGATTTCAGCGTTACAGCACTATTATAAACGAGGCCTACACTCAGCACTTCAGTTGTAATTACCACGATTGTTCACATTCAGGCCTCGGACTACTCATTTCGCAAATGAGTCCCACTGACCAACCTGTTTTCGTCCTTAATTCCCGGGCATAAGAGTTACGTTAAGGGTGTTCTTATATTGAATGTGCGTCATATATGTAGTTTGAATTACCAAGCCTCGCAATGCATACAACATTCCCACTTACGACGTAGGTATTAAAGGTTTTCACAGGGGATTCCGAAATTGTAGTGAGGTAGTCAAACGCCAAAGTATGAAGGGAAACGTGAGCAAAAGGACCTTTTAGACAGCCGTGTGAACTGGTAAGTACCTTTTGGCATTGTGCTGTAAATGCGAAAGTACTTTTGAAAAAAAAGTTGGTGGTTAGACTGAGAATGGGGTAGAGACGGGTTAAGAAAAGTGCTAAAGATTTGTTTCAAGTTTTTCTTGAAAAGGTTTGATAAAAACTGGATAGAAACGACTAGAATGACTTGTAGACTTATAGCACACGGGCCACCGATGTCAACCACAAGTGGCTAGCAACTTAATTTTTCATGCCGGACCGTACAGACACCGAACCAATTCTCACAAAATTATTTAATAATTGTCGATCCTATGCTCTAAAGAAAACAACAAAAAAAGGAAGAGTATCATTAGATAACCTTTAAACCAAATACTCTACCCAACAAACTGAACAACTTTTACTATGGGAATACCTGTCAGAACAAATAAAGAATCTGCTGTCCCATACTAAACTATGCAATACAGCCGATTTTTTTGTGTTTTGACAGGTTCGCTCCTATAGTAAAGTTGTTCAGTTTGATGGGTAGAGTATGTGGTTTAAAGGTTAATGATACTTTTCCTTACACCCTGTATATCACACCAAGTTCAACGCTTGTATGTTTTGCCATTTTTACGATAGAGCAAAAAGAAAAAACCTTAACAAGGACGTTTCTTTTTTATAATTTACAAATACAAAACAATAACAAGTTCAAAAGATACAGCCCTATAGAGTTAGCACGGACGGACAGCGTTGACTTTGTGAACGGTTCCCTTGGATACGGAACCAAAAAAACATCCATAACTTAAAATAAATAGTAAACACATAGGTACATTTCGATGTTCATTGTAAATCCTTTTGTTTCTAAAATAAAATAGTTACTCTCAACGACATTTTATTTGTGATCTTTCTATCTTAAATCATTTATTTTAAAGGTTTAAACTTAAAAATATGATTCGTCCAAATAATGGGTGAGCGAGAGCTTTTTCGAGTGGATGCTACTGCGAAGCGGTAAGCCGATTAAAAACCCCTCGATGAGACTTATGTGTGAAAACATACCGAATGGTATACCGGCAAACGAATTTAAGGGTATATTACCGTTGACGCTCTCTATACAAACGGAGTCTGGTGATATTTTCAATACTATCCAATCAAAGTCAATGAAATTTTCCAGAAACAATCTAGAATATAATCTCTATGTTTGCATGGAGTCAGACTTTCGTTAAAATGTAGAGTTTTAAAGTTACAGTGCCTCAAAGATTTCCATACAAATCTTAAATTAATCCTTGCATTAAAACTGTACCTATATTTTATCGAAAATAAACTGCATACAAACATAGAGATTAGTTTCTAGATTGTTTCTAAAAAATTTCATTTAATTTAATTGGATAGTATTGAAAATATGACCTAGTAGCACTTGGTCCAATACCCAGAATTCGTTTGTATGCAGCGCGCATTTGCGCTCTCGGAATAAACTTCTCTTAACGAAGTCATTACGAAATGCTGGGCTGGGCATGACCGGTAGTTGTGGAGATCCTTGGACAGGCCTTTGTCCAGCAGTGGATGTCTGTCACCTAAGATGATGAAAAGGATTACACGATGCGCATCACAAACGCAGTTCGTCTCGTACGAAATTTAACACAAACGCATTGTCACAAACGCAGCTTGTCATAAAAGCGGCTCGTCACTCGTCATAAACGCTGTTAGTCACATTTGAAAATTGTTAATCATTTTTCTCGAACCCACGACCCCACGACCTTCGTGTCAAGAGCCCAATGCTCTTTACCATTAGATCACGGTAGCAGTTATATATAGGTAGCGTTGTTAAAAAGTCATTAAGATGCGAAGGGAAACATAATGTTTATTGCGTACCTAGCCTAGTTAACATTTTTTCGGCCGACACACAGTAGATTATAGAAGCCAAAAAAGTGACATGGTTGAGTTAAGTCCAAAATCTGCTGGGTCTAGTCATTTAAAACCCACGACGAGAACTCCCGCTTGCCAAAAATGCGTGGATTTTTTTTTTGACGAATTTCTTAAAGTGAATTTCCAGCTTTGACAAATCGGAAAAATCGTTATAATTTGTAATCGGCGCCAGTAATTGTAAATCTGATAGCATAGTATAGTAGGCCTAGTTAACAGCTATATTTGAAACGTTGATTGGTAATCCTACTCGCAGTATTTTAAGAGTAATTCAATTATTTGTGTTTTTGTTGTGAGCATTTTTAATTTAGGTATCAAGCGGTTTCGGTCTAAGTTATATACACGAATATGTAAACATAACTATGCTCTACATGTAAAAATTACTCGCATTTCCCGAAAAGGCGTAACACCAGAGATAATTGACTTTTAAAAAATTAGTCAGGGTTGTCACTGTTCAAGGAAATTGAAAAGCCTAAATTAATTTATGAGCAAATGATACACAAACATTTTACTATGATACCTTTGAGCGGAGATGTTCAGTAATATTCAATTGTAAGGTCAATTATTTTTATATTTGTTGTTTTGAATAAAAAAGTTCAAGATGGCATATGCCTTGTGATTTCTAATTAAACTTAAGAAGATATTTTTACGTTTGTTATCATGTGTACAGGGAGTAACTTTAAATTAAAAGACAATGCGGGTTAATCTCTAATTATTTAACTTAAGAATTTAGTTATCTATTTTAATCCCATAGCAAAATCCCAAATCCAATAGCCCCATACATTTAACTCGAGTAGGTACCTAGATATTTTGTAGTTTAGTGTGGAAGATCAGTTTTTTTTTCGCGATTTCGTCATTGGTCCCATTGTGAAAGTTGTTCAGTTTGATGGTCTAAACCACCCCTTAAATGTTTATTTGTATTTTTGTAAAACCTTGTATAGAGTAACTTTTAATTAAAATTTTAATTGTTATGAAACTACCATTTTGAATGTTATAACTAAGTTCAACTGAAAGATTGTTAACACCCATGACTGAACCGAAATTCGAACCCAGGATCTCTGGTTTGGTGGTCTGGCAATGGCATGCTGGCAACCATAACACCAACTGGGTCGCCAAAAGTGAATTTGTTGTATCAAGATAATTTATTAGCAGGTTACTGAAAATGGCGACAAGTTGATGAGGTTTCAGAAATAAAAGATTAAAATCTTTAAAATCCAGTAATTCATGTTTGAATTATTTAATACTTAGATTTGTGGGGACTTGCCATAGATGTCAACACCCACAAGTTATAGCAAAGAAGCTAACAGATGGCGATACCGTCGCGCTCAGAAATATGCTCCATACTAAGGCAACGTTCACCGTAAATACGTAACTCGTAACCTACTACAAATAAGGTTCACAATCGAATGCGAGACATAAATCGCGCAAGAGAAATAATCACAGAGATTCGATATATATACAAGGTCCAACTAAGAACTGTTGGACCACGGCCGGTCCCCAGGCTTCACACTAAGCCTGGTGGAAGATCTTCCCTTTTCAATGGAGGAACATTCCCAAGTAGCACCTCCATATTGGTGACCCTCGACAAAGAACATCGCAACCTGAACACCGCAGAGCAGCATCAACACAGAGCAGCAACCAGCTTCAACCAACCCCTTCACAACCCTCGACCAGGTCAAACAAGCAGCAGTCACGCCATCAAACCGAAGCCGCACCAGGTCCATCGCAGCTGTCTTCACACCGCTTCCTGGGCCTGCAGCTTCCTCAACGACAGTCAGCGTCTGCATAGAAGGATCTCCCGCAGCCCACGTGTCTGAGCTCACCTCCACGTGGCAGTTCTGCTCGCCTTCTCCACGCCTGTCACTCACCCGCATCACATCAGGACTTGTCTCCCTGACAGATGCACACACTCGCAGCACACCGCTCGTCAGACTCACTTGACTGGAGCCCTGCACCTACATGGATACAGACTGCACACTTCGAACAACTCAACGACCTCCGGTCTGAGGGGGGAGTACTGTGGGGACTTGCCATAGATGTCAACACCCACAAGTTATAGCAAAGAAGCTAACAGATGGCGATACCGTCGCGCTCAGAAATATGCTCCATACTAAGGCAACGTTCACCGTAAATACGTAACTCGTAACCTACTACAAATAAGGTTCACAATCGAATGCGAGACATAAATCGCGCAAGAGAAATAATCACAGAGATTCGATATATATACAAGGTCCAACTAAGAACTGTTTGACCACGGCCGGTCCCCAGGCTTCACACTAAGCTTGGTGGAAGATCTTCCCTTTTCAATGGAGGAACATTCCCAAGTAGCACCTCCATAGATTTGTTAATCAAGTAAGTACTACTATTGATAAGTAGTATTTTCACTATGTAAAATAGTCCGTTCAATTATCAAAAGAAATTTCTTTTTTCTAGTGACAACCCTAGGCGCGGAAATTGTACGAAAAAAAGGAAATCGTTTTATCTCTGGTGTTACGCCTATTTGGGAAACGCAAAAAATTGAACATATAGATCATAGTTATGTTTACATATTCGTGTATATAACTAAGACCGAAACCTCCTGATACCTAAGTAAAAAATTTTCACAACGAAAACACAAATAATTGAATTACTCTTAAAATATTGCGAGTAGGATTACCAATCAACGTTTGAAATATAGCTGTTAACTAGGCCTACAATACTATGCTAGATAGACAGATTTACAATTACTAGTATCGGTTATAAAGTATAAAGATTTTTTCGATTTTTAAACCATGAAATTGGCGTTTTGGAAATTTCCCTAAAAAAAAATCTACGCATTTTTGACACACGGGTGTTCTCGTCGTGGGTTTTAAATGGATAAATCTATCAGATTTTGGACTCTTCTCAAGGATGTCACTTTTTCCTCTTCTATATTCTACTGTGAGACATTACCTCTGAACTTTAGTACCGATTTGTAATACAAAATGGCTTGCATTATGGTCCTATGCAGATTTAAGTATACACAAAAGTAACGATGTCTTTTAGGATATAAATCTACCTATCTATAACGTCACGCCTCTTTCTTAGTGGGGTAGGCAAGAACCAGGGCGCGCTATTTACTACGATCCTTACATACCTCTTTTGCCTCATCCACATCCATACATCTCTCCATACACGTCGGTATCGACTACCTACTCCACAACGCACCTCCCCTTTTTGTAGGACTCAACCGATTTGATCAGAATACGTCCTACGAGGGCGCCTTCGGCCGAAACTTCCGCTCAAATTAGCAACATATAAATCTCTCCCATACATCTGCTGTCACTCATCCTCTCCAGTAATTAAATATTTGGTGGTACTTGGAGCAACATATTCGACGCAGTACAATCCCGTATGTAACCAAAAAACAATGAATGCTTACGTTCGATGCGATACTAAAACTCGGTAAAGTATAGCTTGTGCGCATATTATGAAGGGGTGTGGGGAGCCTAAGAATTATTACTTCCTAAGCCACTTAGTTCCACCAATTTGTGTATTAATGAACCGTATTCGATTGCTTTCAGGCTTCACATTTGAATAAGGAAATAAAGGAATAGGGGAAATGCGCTAATTGCGTCTAGGTGTTTCACACAACCAGTAATTGTATTAATTTACCGTTGACATATGAATACAAAGTTTTGGTGGTCTAGTGGCGAGTACCCACGCCGGCCGTGGAAAGCGATAGTTCTATTCCCGTCCAGGCCGACTCGTACCAATGAGTTTTTCTGAATTTATGTACGATTTGTAACAACTGGTTTTTTGGTGAAGGAAAATAGCGTGAAAAAACATGCATGCTTCAATTTCTAAGCATGTATATAGGTATTGTAGCCACTGTTTATTGAAAGTGGCGACGGGCTTACTCCCAGTCACACTGGACACAGTTTTGGTACTTTGGAAACGTGGGTTCCGAGTTTTCAGAATATCTTTACTCGGGGAACAAAGTTGTAAGCATATGTTTTAATTAGACCAATAAAAGGCGGCCTAATCACTAAAAGCGAATTAACCTAGAATACCCTACGGCAGCGGTGTCATCGATTCCATTATACGAAAGATGAAACGAATAGTTCCGCATTGTATTGTCCATTTTGACGTAAATTCGGTGGTCGTAGCAAGGTTTCTGGCCACCTCGAAAGGGATTATGGTCGTGAGTACATAGTATGTTTAAATAGTCGGCTGCGGTTTGTGTATCGTCTTCAAAAGACTTCAATAATAATTAGGTAATAACAAATCTTACATACCTTCACACCAGAAAATCGCTCACAAAAATTCCAAAATTCGACAGAAAAGAGTCACGGACTAAATAATTGAAATGCAATCGTTTTCGTGATACAAAAATTTCGCACAAAATCAAAGAAAAATCTAAATCGAAAAAAGACTACATAAAATATAAAAAAAACACACAACACAAAATATTAACTAAAATTTTAGTCACATTGCTCGGCCATTGCTCTCACATCTATCGAAAGATAATAGACAGATTTCATGCCTTTTGACGCGGAAATGTCAGTTTAATTTGTGGTCAGTATTTTTGTTTGTCGTGTGCATTACTTCAAAGAGATTATAACAGTTTTTTTAGAATGCATTTTTGATATCGCCGAGACGAGCCAATATGATTATTACAAAAATATTGATATTTATAATAATGCTGGCTGTTGGAGTGAAGAGGTGGAGACCGTGGGGAGAAAAACGCCCAAGAGGAAGACCGCAAATGCGTTGGTATGTTAATTGGTATGACGCATAATTATGGCGATATCAAAAGGAGGCCTTTATCATTATATTTCGAAACGGCTAAGAAGAAGAAGAAGTCTTTATAAATACCCTTTTCGTTGCCTTATTGACTGTTATTTTGTATTGAAGATCGAAACTTGATGAGGGAAGGTCGATATTATGACGGGATCTTTTACTATTATGAGTCGATATCAATGACTGTGAGTCATTGGTCGATATTATGGATAAGCCCTCGAAATAAAAGCTTCTTCGAATATATTTTTAGGATGTTAAAATAATATAGCTTAGGTGGTAAAAGGCAATTTATTTAAAAATGTATGTCAAGGTATAGAGTCCTCTGAGGTCAAGACATAAAGTGTAAAACTGATTAGGATTTTTACTATCTCTGTTCAGAAGATGATTGAGAAGGTTAGGCCCATATTAATTTAGTAAAGACCTGATGAGTCTCTCTTCGAAAATGAACGAGGATGACAGACATTCTTACACCCTTTCGTATATGACCATTGCCACCTGATATTTGTATCAAGCCACAGATTATTCAATAAGTTACTACCAGTCAAGTTACTAAATATAATAATACTAGTGTTTTCCCGCGACTTCGTCCGCCCAAATTATATACCAGATTATAAGTCAGATCCACAGACTTAAAAGAAGAACCAGACGTAATGTCATCTAATCATGAGTGAAGCACCCATTTCTTTTGTGTGCGTGCTGTCACGCGGTACATAAGGTGACGGGTTGTCGGACCTGCGCCTAGAGCTAGTGCATCTGTGTGAGTGTAGGTCATAGGCCAAGTATTTCGCTTACGCTGATAGACGGAACATCAGTGTAACCGCGTATGAGACAGCGATAATTTCATCCAGTGATACCATAGGAAATCAAACTCCCATAAAAATGGGTAAATGAACTATGATATATTATGTACACACGGCGTGTGTGTACACAAGTGCGATTTTTGAATCTCATTCGGTGAGCTCAGCAGTTGAAATTGTCAAAATTACTTTGGAGATATGCATCTTTCTACTGCTGATTTGACTTTCAAAAATCATTAATCATACATAGCGATTTTCAAATCAAATCCACAGTATAAAGATGCACATCTCCATAGTTATTTTGACATTTACAATTGCTGAATTCACCGAATGAGATTCCCGCGCCGCTCGTAGGGTGAATACTTACAGTCCTTTGAGTCTAGTACGATTTCACTACATGTGCGCACCGCGCCTTCGGCTGCTTAGAAAATAACCAGGGCCTCTAGAAAAAAGTACTTTCGATTAGCATTAACGACAGTAGAAAAAAAAAATAAACGTATGGGTTTGACGTATGGTGGAGAAAGAAAACGTCAAAATGTTTCGATCGCCAATGTCAAATCCATACATTCTGTCATTTCTTCTAGCGTCTACGCCAATAGAAATGTTACCGTGTCTATAGCCCCTGTAGTGCGATTTTTGAAAGACACCCGTAACTCGCTGCAGTAGAAAATGTTAAAATTACTATGGAGATTATGCGTCTTTCTACTGCTGATTTGAACGTGTGACTTTCAAAATTCGCACTGCTGTTCTCGCGCTTTTCAGAGCGTCGCGCTAGCTGCGACAAGTACTTAGTATGGAAAAAAATAGAGTCGGCACGCTAGTAGAGAAATCATACTAGACGGGCTGGTACCCATTGAACATAATCCGCCTCCGTGGAACTGCCTCCGTGGTCTAATGGTTAAGAGCTTGGGCTCTTGACACGGAGGTCGTGGGTTCGATTCCCACGGGGGCATATGCTCACGACTATATTCCCCGAGGGGGTAGTCAGAGATATTCTAAAATCTCAGAACATCCACGTTTCACCAGTAGTACCGAAACTCTTTCCAGTGTGACGGGGGGTGAGCACGTCGCCACATATAATGGACAGTGGGTACTATGCCTCGAAATTGAAGCATGCAGGTTTCCTGACGATGTTTTCCTTCACCGAAAAGCCAGTGGTGTTACAAATCGTACATAAATTCCGAAAAACTCATTGGTACGAGTCGGCTTGGACGGGGATCGAACCATCGCTTCCTGCATGGCAGGCAAGGTTACTCGCCACTGGACCACCACGGCCATTCCCACGTGAAATGTCACTGTGCGTTTTTCCCCAGTTGGTTAGGACATTGCAGGCTGAGTCACCTGATTGTCTGAAAAGAAAGATGATTCCGTGCTTTGGATGGCACGTTAAACTGTTGGTCCCGGCTACTATCTCTGGTGGTAGTAGTCGTTACATAAAAACCACGTCAGAGGCCGTAAGGCGGTTTGAATAAACTCTGACACCAGGGCTTGCAGCCCACTCGATAAGAAGTAGAAGAACATAATAATAGCACATTATGCAATATGCAATTATCAATTTATATCACCTGTTGTGTCATTATAATAACGAGAATACATTTTAATAAAGTTATTTATTTGTATCAAATCATAAATTATGTTGTTAACTTATAGAACATTATCATATTTTAATGTAAGATATGATACACACCTTTTCTGGTAAGCTATAGAGGCTCGTATTCTGTACTATAATTGTAAGACCTTGCTAAAACCTACAGTTAAATGTCAAAATCCATACATTTCGACCCTACTTAGCTCGAACTTGATTACATCATCAATTACATTGAACAATTTGCAGGGAGCCAACATTTAGTGTATGGTAGGTTACCTAGTTTAAAGTGTACAGAATCAAATGAGATCGAAACCCGAACCAGATTTTTAGTAGGCTTAAGTAGGTAAACTGGTTTTCGCTTCTTGTATGAAAACAATCATCTCGAAAACATTACTAGAACTAAAAAAAGAAAGCAATGCTACCTAACATTATTTATTAAAGAATCTAACCAGCTTTACCGACATTTCCCAATTAGGACAATGCCTTAGGGCCTGTTTCACCACTTCTGGGTAAGTTCTCGTTAGCTTATACGACAGATAGTTTGACATATTTTGTATGAAATAATGTCAAAATATCTGTCGGATAACCTAACAAGAACTTATTCAGAAGTGGCGAAACAGGCCCTTAGTCTTCCAGTTTACAAATAATAAATGACCTATACTCTTTCCTACCTAAACTAGATATACCTACTTTGACTATTATAATTATCTACTTGTATACTATCTACCGACCTATTGAATTTACCTTTATATACCGTGTTGGAGTGTCACTGTATTCCATTTCTCTTATACGTATATTTTCAATAAACAGATGTTCTTCAAATACGCGAATTTATAGTAGGTGACCAATTGAGTCTGCCAGTTGCGAAGACCCATATATTTTTAAAATATTCGTCGCTTGGAAAACTGAAGAAAAAATACATCACTTAAAAACGCAAAAAAGCTACAACTCCCTACCCTACCTATACGAAAAAATTGGTAAAGTAGTTTTTACGTGATGCTCGAACAAACAAACAAACACACAAAAAATCAAACGAATAGACAAACAGACATAAAAAAACCTCACTAACTATTCTTTATGATCCAACCTTAGACGATTTATATAGGGACCGCCTCGCCTTAGCATTTCCCTTCTGCCAACGTGCCAGATCAAACAATCTTACGCATTTACATACAATTTTATACCTTATCTATCACTAAACAGCCTTTAATTGCGGAACAATAATTTCGAAACTATAACTGCGTTCGGGGTTCACACGACACAGTTTTTCATGAATTTTAACATTCAAATTAAAATCTAAAGTAATGGAATAAAGTCCAAAGTTGCGGATTTCATGCTGCCTCAAACATACATACCTCCACAAAGTGGCAGATAAGTTTGTTAGTAGAATAAATAAATACTCTAAGGGCCTGTTTCACCACTTCTGAATAAGTTCTTGTTAGCTTATCCGACAGATATTTTGACATAATTTCATACAAAATAGTATGTCAAACTATCTGTCGGATAAGCTAACAAGAACTTACCCAGAAGTGGTGAAACAGGCCCAAGGATTCAACTCACGTCAACTACATCTATCATGGTATGTTTTACAGGTTTACCTAACTAAAGATGCTGGCACGTTCACAGACACATATGTAAATGAGTTCGATGAGACATTCTGCGTGCAGTGAGACAAAGGCATTGCGTAAATGTGTGGCACGCGCCAGCTTTAGTTAACCGACCTCTATTTTTAATAACCTACTGTTTTTTGTTGGAGCTTTTAACCCTGAGGCAATGACAGCTATCCATGGTATGATATGCTTAACTACGTTTAACTAGCGGTTATAAAACACCTCATGAAACCTCTTCCGGCTTACCCTTGGCACAGCCCTTGGTGTACCTTATTTTCAAGGTGGAAACAGGGTAATTTTAATTTGACATCTGACCACCCTTATTGAGATTACAAATCACAAAATTTAGCTTTAACTTTTAAATTATTGTCTTTAACACTTGCCCGATGAATGAAACTATTAAAATGCGTTTTATTATTAATGTTTCCTGCAATAAAACGTGAATTAATGTTAACATACCCGTGGAATGAAATATTTTCTTTGCAACGTTCAGTGCGGCTCTTGCATCCTAAAACGCTGCACGCTACCATGTTGTTAACTTAAAATCACCCACTCGCAACAAATTACAATGAATTAAATTATTACGAAATAACTATTCATCGAAATATGGAGCAACAAACATTTTTATGAAATTTTTGTTGACTGACTCCGGCGTCAGACCATAGAGGCTAGAGCAAAAATATGGCTACGTCAATAAGGACAGCAATAAGGTAGCGATCTCCTTTTTTAACTAGAGTGAATTTGTATTATGCATCCCTCATTGAGTAAATGAGACAAAACACGTTCTTCGTTCTATTACTTGCTCTTTCTACGGTGTAGGTCCTTTGTAGAACAAACGATATTGTATTAACCTTGCATGCTTCACATCTTTTTAGTGCAATACTCGGTCCGTATTTCTTTCAGGTCCGTGGTCAGATCATAAGCTATCAAACAAAAAAGTTTCATCAAAATCGCTTCAGTAGTTTTTGCGTGATGCGCGAACAAACGAACAAACTTGTCAATAGATGGCGCCACAAGTCATTTAAATCGCGCTATCGAGTGTTATGTGAGTTTATATGAAGTGAACCGCGATTTTTTTACTGCTCACGATTTTTAAGGTTTTATAATAGTTCAGATTATGCTGAAATTGCGCTGGTGTTCTGACCGTGTGGCATCCAATTCGACGATTTTTTTTGCGTTTTGCGGGTAGTTGCCGAGCCGCAGTAAACTGTGTAGCATAGCCCTTAGTACACCCTCTTTGGCGTAGGGCATAGGGAGTTAAGAAGAATAAATTATTTCCAAGAGCCCTTCACATCAACGATTAAAATATTCCATCGTCTTTATAAAAATGCAAAAACGTTGCCGAGAAGTTTCTAATCAAATTTTATCAAAGTCAAATCATGTTGCGACATTGTGAAAGCATTCTTTCTGACCTGATTGGGTCTCAAATTGTTCATGAATAAATAATACTGTAAGAGCACTTAAGGGGAAGATTAAAGGTTATATAATAAGGCAAGCCTATAGTAAATTATATTATCGAGTCTTTTAAAACGAAACGTTTATAAGTAGCGGAATGTGATTATGGAAATAGAACTCTTTTTTTAAGAATAAAATAAAGCTGACATTTTATTAAAGTACAATCGTAATATTTTTATTAATGTAATTGGAAGACTTCACATACGAATCGGCATTTCTTCTCCAGCGTATCCAGGTTTCCTCACGATGTTTTCCTTCACCGTTTGAGAGCAGTCGGTATAACGTAAATGAGTTAGAAAAACTCTTTGGTACAGGCATGTAGTCCGTGCGGATTTGAACCCAGACCTCAAGATTGAGTTTCCATAGCTCTCTGCAATGCGCCACCTACGCTCTACAACGCAGAAGCTTATTAATGCGGACAATTGGAGGTACCATGAAAGGTCTACGTCTACCGAGCCATCGCGTTACGCTGCATTTGCGAATGCCCCGCTGCGCTGCGTGGGAAAAACTCTCAATAAGTTGGTTACTCGTACGTGTGCTACCTACTGTATAAATATCAGTGTCATCCTACTGTGTCATCATTGTTTGTAATCATCAATATTATCCAGAATTTTTAAATAACCACAGGTATTCTAAAAAAACTGTTTGAACTCCTTCAATCTTCCCGGTTTCAATTCCAATTGACTGTAGGACAATGTTAGCTGAAGCTGGTCCTTAAAAAGAAAACTCAGTTAAGTCACTCCATGATTTTAATACGCTTTCAAAATAAATTGATACGAAAAATTATTATCTTTGCAAGAGGGTGAAGACGTGATCTAAATCGCAGATCACGATAACGAAAATCAAAGAGTAAAATGTATTATTTTACATTTTTTTAACAGAAATTCAAATTTTCTTTCTTTAATACACCAAATTCCAAAATCCGGACAACATCCTGCTAGATATAATGAGAAAACATGTTTCTGTCACTAGAAAAAAAAGTAACAAATTACAGCGCATCACTTATTTCTCAGCTTTTTCAGTTATTCTAATACATCACGACTGTATTCACATTGCGGGATAGTCAGAAACAGATAACTTCTTTATATTTAACCTTGAAGTTGAAAATAAGGTTAATAGCATATACATATGCTCACTACAAGAGTCGTAGCGTGTGGCGGTCCGTGGTCTCTGCCTACCCCCATGGGACTATAGCGTGAGCTTATGTATGTATGTATGTATGCTCACTACTATATTCCCCGAGATATTCTGAACCTCAGAACATCCACGTAGTACCGAAACTTTTGTCCATTGTGACGGGGGGTGAGCCCGTCACAACTTATCACTTATAATGGACAGTGGGTACATACATGCCTCGAAATTGAAGCATGCAGGTTTCCTCACGATGTTTTCCTTCACCGAAAAGCCAGTGGGGTTACAAATCGTACATTAATTCTGAAAAACTCATTGGCACGAGTCGGCCTGGACGCGGATCGAACCATCGCCTCCTGCGCGGCAGGCAAGGTTACTCGCCACTAGACCACCACGGCTTATCAGGTATCATCTTAATAAGGTTAATATTTATAACATTTAGGATTTGTGGATGGAATAATACCAGCATCAAGCGGGAAATGCATTACATACATGCGTCAATCTGTCACCGTGTGTGCTTCTACGTACGGTTTTTTACAACTCTTTGCTTCACAAATGACGGACTGACGTCAGCCACTCCGTCAATGCGTCGTCGAGTGTGACTGATTTGGACCTATGGTGAACTCAATAGGCCAGTAGGCCTAAAACATAGGTTTATGGGTATTTTTTTTTAAGTGGTAGCTTCTCGTGGTTATCGGTACACTACCGGATGTAATGCTGGAATAGGTATTGTCTATACCTGAGTGTAACACAAATAAATTACGTTACCGACCGCCATGACAAATTTTCGTGTTTCAATGCTTGGAAATCCTCCTAATTTGCATCCATGTTATCTACCGTGTTATAGGGTCTTGAGATTTTTGTCGTGTCTCCTTGTGTTACCTCTAGTTTTTCACACCGCATAAGCATAAGCATTACATAAATTACATTACTTACATTATTAATTTATGTATGGTAGTCTACGAATAAGAGAATAAATATGGAAGAGTAACTCCAAACAAAATCGAAATCATTTTTGGCACCCCATGAAAAATGACATTTTGTATGAGTTTTGGCGGCGAGTTACAATTTTTAAAGAACAAATTTAGAACGCGTTACAATTTTTTTGGTGCCACTTTTTGAGCTTCATTTATACTTCTATACATTCTCTTATTCGTAGATGGTAGTTCTCATTATGTGGCCTGTCCACCTTGACTTTTACTGAATCTATTCTGGCCAAGACATCTGGAGTCCAATTGCGCTAAGTAAAATCATCGAAGTTCTATTTCTTATCCAATTTCAGTTCTAATCCCTTTGAAATCCAATTACTATTTAACTGCTGAATTCCGCATCGTGCTCAACTCTATGTAACTGACATCCCTTAACGTCTGAGCTATCGATCTGTCAAAACGGCTTTAGCGGCTATCAAGAGTAGTACCGCGACTAACGCAATATCAAATGTGTCAAAAGTTATGGTTCGCACGTCCAATCACGGTTCAATCACCGAATATTTACCGCGATTGCAGCCCTGACCCGCTTGTTCAACTATAAAAGAACTTTCTTACATCACAAATGTAAAAAATTCATTTAAAATTCAAACCGATCAGTCAATATGCGTTGTGTCCACCCCGTTTCCAAGTAACTAGCGGCCTCATCAAGTATTGACCGTTAGATATCGATCCATATACTGTCTATTGTTACTTTTGTCTTGCTAGGGTAATTTATTGTTCCAACGCTTTTCAAATTACCTTGCTTTTAGGGTGAATAGATTTTTAGTTTAGATTGGGTGATTGGCGGTTGATGCAGCTAAAATGATTTTTTAATAGTTTCACCATTTCGCATAGTGAACATAGCGTAATTTCACTAACATAATTATTTCATGACTCATGTATGCATAACTAATTCCTTGAGTCAATGAATATTCGAAATATACTTAACGCATATTGATATGGTTCAGAATATTCTAAATTTTACTGATATTACCCAGCAAAAGGGTGAAACAGGCTAATAAAAAAAACAGAATAATCTTAATTTTATTTGCAGAACCCAAAATATGTCGAGTTATGTTTTAGTAGGACGCACATCACAACGTTTAATAGACAGTGGGCACATTTTATACCTCTAAAATTGGTCCTGCGCTGCCCTCATCCAACGGGTTCCCGCCGCCTCCACCAGGTCGTCGGTCCACCTTGTTCTGCGCTAGGTTTATTCACGATAATTTCCATTACCGACAACCCAGTTCTGGAACGAATCGTGCATATGAGCAAATTCCTTATGAGAATGAACCTGAGGGCCTACCATGAGTTTTCCCTGTACTTTAATACTGTAGTTACGTCGCCAATTCGTATGACAGAAATTAGTTCTCAACTTAACCACTAGGAGCGCTGTACGAAATTCAATACAAAATTGGTGACGTAACTACAGTAGTAAAGTACGGTGAAAACTCATGGTAGACCTACTGGTCTAGACTGAAAACAGAACACCACTCCTTGCACTAAGGAATAGGGTGGGTGACAGATATAGATCTTTGCTCTGATTCTAGCACCCTATTCCTAATGAGCGATGGCGACCTGCCTCCTAGCCGTTGACAGCTGTATGCTCGCTCACTAGGCACACAATGTCCTAAAGTTCACCTTCACTGTTGAGTAATTTCTGTTTTTTTTTTCGATATGCCGCCTTACATAGGGTCCTTCTTAATCTTTCTTAGGTGATGATCAGACTGTTAAACTGAACAACTTTCTTTATGGCATCAAATTCGAAAACGCGAAAAAAAACAGCTGTTGCTTACAAAACTGCAAACCTACTCGAGCCAAATTATGAAGAATTCAGGTCTGTGAGTTGATTAACAACACTATGGGATTGTCCGATCTCCATTTTTTAGATATCTGTGGCGTTTCGGTATCTGATATGTGTGGGCCATTCTTATTTACCTATAATAATTAATACTGTTGCATAATTAAACAAAAATACTTTCAGTAGTCCAATCACAATTTCTGTGAAATGTTGAAACGCTTCCGTAATAATCTTCCGAGAATTCCTAATTTTGGCCGGAGATATTATCTGGCCATAAATATGTCGTCACTAGCTTGTTTGGTTATACTTAGTATGAAATAATTTCGTCAGCTTAGAGTTATATTTCAAAAACATCAAGAGAAGTCAACCAACACCTACAAAGAGAACATTTTATGCTTTAGGTATAGACTGTTTTTGTGTTTTTTGTATATCCTTCAAAACGGTGATGACACAGACCACTTTAAAAAAAACACATTCTTTAAAAAACACATATTTATATGTACGAATGTTTGTAGACATGCAGTTACATGAAATAAAACAACCAAATGGTACTAATTCTTATACCTCGCCAAAAGACATTTCGTCTAAGCGCTTTCACACACGATGACGTATTGACGGAGCGGCAGACGTCAGTCCGTCATTTGTGTAGCAAGGAGTTGTATGAAACCGCACGTAGAAGCACACACGGTGCGTCAATCCGTCACCGTGTGTGCTTCTTCGTGCAGTTTCTTACAACTCAATGACGGACTGAATGACGTCTGCCGATCTGTCAATGCGTCATCGTGTGTGAAAGCGCTTAGACGAAATGTCTTCAACGTTTCACAAGACATCCAATAAGAAACATTTTCAAATTGCAGAAAACATTTATGACCTAGCCAGTAGCCAGCCTCAAGAACAATTAAACTCGAAATTCGCTCATCATGTCTGTGGTATTATAAATTTCATACGAGATCGTCATGACCCAACTTCTAATGAAATAATCACGTCTTAAACGTTGAACTAGGCGGAACTAACTGCATTTCGAGTGTTTCTCTTAATTTCCCGCCGCTGGCATACAGTACGGGCGTTTGCACTAATTGTTTTGGAGTCGTTCCAAATCACATACTTACCAGAATTTCAGTACCCCGATGCATTTAGGAAATTATATTAATCGTGTTAAAATAGTTGATCAAGCATTGTCTTCGGTGTGAATAAATTTAGATTTTTATTAGTTTAGTGTGGAGAGACTCGAGTCAAATTGGCTTATTGTATTTAGTACAAAATGCTTTTTGGCTGGCATCGTACACGAAAACAGAGATTTTACAGTTGCACCAGGGTGTTGGGTTAAACAGTTACCATAGACGAAAAATTGTTCGCTTACGCTGGTAGACGGAAGATCAGTGTAACCGCGTATTATGAGATAGCGATATCGATAGTCATAAAATCCTATACAATTTGTATGAAGAAAGATGTCTGACTCCGGAGTCAGACAGCCGTCGCAGAACAAAAAAGTGGTTACGTCGATAAGGATAGCAATAAGTAGCGATCTCCTTTTTTATTCAGAGCGAAATTGCTATGTGCATCTCATACTGAGTGAATATGAAAAGACACGTCCTTCTAGTACCTTCTCTTTCTACGACAGTTACATACCCATGATACTGAATAACTTTACCAAATTCGTAAAAAAAAAATGTTGGACTTTCCATACTAAATGCAATCAGCTGGTCGAACTTTCGTATGAAAAGTATAGTTTTTTTTTGCGTTTTTACGTTATTGCGATCACAAAGAATGACGCGACTGATTGACGCACCGTGTGTGCTTCTACGTGCTGTTTCATACAACTCCTTGCTTCACAAATGACGGACTAACGTCTGCTCCGTCAATGCGTCATCGTGTGTGAACGCACTTATGTTCCTTTGAGAAAGTTATTCAGTATTACGGGTACAATCATGCATTCGTAATTATGTCTACCCTAACACCCTGCATATGCATGCTTAAGAGGATAATCTCCAAGTCTAAGTATATACTTATGGATATACATAATCTCGACCATAATCCGTTTGATCAGAAACTTTGCTGCACCTACCAAATATATTTTTAGGCATACGGATAGTAGCAAGATTCGCCCTTTAATTGAAGAATTTAAAGACTGGCTGAATCTGAAGACTCGGAATAACTGATTGTGTTATAACACATATTATCGTGTTATTTGGTCCTAAAAACAAATTGAGTCACATCATTTGTACAAAATTGATACTAGAACATAATATCTACATAATAAGAAACATTTTGAAAGATCAACTTTGCTTCTTTTCTGGAGGAACATCTTTAGGGTTCCGTGCCATTGAGACCCTATTACTAAGTGTGTTCACACACGATGACGCACTGACGGAGCAGCAAACTTCAGTCCGTCATTTGTGAAGCAAGCAGTTGTATGAAACCGCACGTAGAAGCACACACGGTGACGGATTGACGCACCGCGTATGCTTCTACAGGCTGACGTCTGCCACTCCGTCAATGCGTCATCGTATGTGATCGGACTAAGCCGTCGCCGTCCGTCCGTCTGTCCTACCATTAAAGTAAAATATTACGTAATAATTTAAGATATTTGTATGAAATTTCATCTTGAACAGAACCGAAGCCATCAATTAGTCAATTGCATGGTTGTTGTTTAAGGCATAAGCATAAGCATATGCTCACTACTATTTTACCCAAGGGGGTAGTCAGAGATATTCTGAAACCTCAGAACATCCACGATTCACCAGTAGTACCGAAACTCTGTCCAGTGTGACGGGGGGTGAGCCCGTCGCCACTAATAATGGACAGTGGGTACAATACATGCTTCGAAATTGAAGCATGCAGGTTTCCTCACGATGTTTTCCTTCACCGAAAAGAGTGGTGTTACAAATCGTACATAAATTCCGAAAAACTCATTGGTACGAGTCGGCGTCGTGGACGGGGATCGAACGGGAACGGGGTTGTTTAAGGAAAAGAGGAAATTATGAAGTGATAGTGATGATATAATTAAGTATAGCGATTATCAGTATCGAGCCTACATGGCGACTGTTATGTTTATTTTCATTAAAACCGCGACAAAGCCACGGATAAATTCCACGCCATATTAATATTTCGAGAAGGCTGACATGGTTTTATCATATTATTATTGTGCCTCGCCACCTCTGCTGTTTTTTTTTGGTAATATCTTTTATACAATTTGTCAACTAATCCAAAAAGGGCCTCATTGTATTTTCAATTTAAATGAATGCATGCGTACCTACTATAAGCACAAGACTATATTTCGTAGTCATAGATATTCTGTAAACTCAGAACATACACGTTTCACTAGTAGTACTGAAACTCTGTCCTGTGTCACGGGTAGTGAGCACGTTGCCACTTATAATGGACAGAGGGACTGTGTTAATAAATACATTTACATACACCTACGCTATTATCCCACAGGGGTAGGCAGATACGGCTCGCCACACACAACGAAAGTGACAACGTTCTAAAATAACGTACATAGAAGAAGACCTAGTCTTAACGATTCTGGCATACTTCTCTCGTTTCATGCACTTTGTTTACCATCTCTTCATGCACTTCCGTCGGCTAAGGGTGCTACGCACTTATCCTTTTCAGAGACGAAAATTAATTTGGCCGTGGTAAGTTCTCCTCGTACGCCCTCTCTGTGTTTATAACCTAAAATATTTGAAAATTTCACATAATTAGCAGCAATTTCCGTATTTAAACTATAGGTATAGTAATAAAACTAAGATCTAAACCACTACTAATGAGTCTAACGACACCACAAACCAAGATTAATAGTGCTACCACGTGTTTCAAAGAAAGTTTACAAAAGACTTTATCTCCTTCGTTAGTGACAGACTATCTCTGTGCATCGCATCGGCTCGACCGTTTCGCATTGCAAGACCAAAATAATTATTTTTTCGAGGTCATACCACACCCACGAGAGAACATTTTACATTCTCATGCAACTGGCCGATCTGCAATATATTTTGTAGAATCACTTTGTTTTTCTGTTACGCCTGTTATGTTGTGACATGTATTGCCCAGGTCAGGAATGTTTAGGTTTTGGAGCAGTGTTTTCAATTGGTTTATAAATTGGAGAGTTTTAAAACGTGGGGTGACAATGGAACTATATTTGAAACTTTTTACCTATAGCATGTTATAATATGTAAAATTAAAAGCTGAATTATTTTACTGCATGTTTTAATGGTTTGCTGGAAACAGAAATAATAATGAAAGGAAATTCAACGCAAGCAACGCAACCACAAGTCCATCTTCTTCTCCTTATTGTAAGGTCTCCTGTTGGCGGTTGGCTATCAAGGGCTATTCGGACCCTGAAGTCTTCAGCCCTGAATAATGAGGTGGTGTTCATATTGAACCAATTTGCATGCACCATTCCATTCCACCAAACAATTACATTTCAAAACTATTATATTTCACATAAGTAGCCAGGAAGTCCGATCGTTTCATCATCTGAGCCTATAATATAGGCTCCGAAGTTTATTATAAAATTTCCTCATTAGGACAATGTCACAACAAATAAGATGCAGATAAATTCAAAAAAATTTATGATTCTGCATTTATCGAAACGACGACACAACATAATTATCGTCTCAAATGTATAGGACAGGTGATTATTTTAACCTTTATTTCAATATTGGTCTTATAGACAAAGTTCAGTTTGATGGTCTAACATGATCGAACAGGATGATCAGACCATCAAACTGAACAATTTTCTTTAAGAGACCAACATCGAATTCGCAAAAAATTATCTGCTGTCCTATACAATTGGCTCCATAGTAAAAGTTGTTCAGTTTGATGAGTAGAATACAAATGCTGAAGTTATCCGCAGTGATACAAAATTTACCCTGTATATTATAATTATTATGTAGGTAGGTACGCAACATTTCTCAATGCATTCAACATTGAATATTGCATAAAATATGACGTACGCAGTTGCACACGATCAAGGAGTGAAGATAAAGATAGCATGGGTATGCGCAGAAATGCGATGACCTGTGAGCTCCTCTGCTGATAACTATACGGGTCAGCTGGTACCAGTTTATATGTGGCTAGTGCTAAGTGAACTGTTATAGTAGCTTCATTCTTTGAAGATACTTCATTACATCAGGTTTTTTATTTTTAGGGCTAAAGAAAAAACGGCACCCTTTGATGCGGTTATATGGCGTTTATTGAAACTTTTTATGGGAGGTCTTTGAAATTCTGACTTTTCCGTGTAACGGAAGTCCGAAATTTAAATTTTACAACTGCGGTAGTTTCACTTCTATCATTATCGGTATTTATCGGTCACTATCGGTTGATCACTTCTGGCAAGGTACTATTTAGCGACTTTGTTCAAAGTTTGAAGTCGACACGATAAGAAGAAGACTTCTATCATGTGTCTTTACGACATTGATTGTGTAGGTATCTAGTTGGTTATTAAGCATAAGCATATGGTCACGACTATATTCCCCGAGGGGGTAGTCAGAGATATTCTGAAACCTCAGAACATCCACGATTAATCATTAGTACTCGAAACTCTGTCCAGTGTGAAGGGGGTAAGCCCGTCGCCAGTTATAATGGACAGTGGCAACACATGCCTCGAAATTGAAGCATGCAGGTTTCCTCAAGATGTTTTCCTTCACCAAAAAGCCAGTGGTGTTACAAATCGTACATAAATTCCGAAAAACTCATTGGTACGAGTCGGCCTGGACGGGGATCGAACCATCGCCTCCTGCACGGCAGGCAAGATTACTCGCCACTGGACCACCACGGCTGTTCAAAGCACGGCTAACAATGAGGCGTTTACATTAAAATAAAATCGGTCAAGTGCGAGTCGGGCTACTCGCGCATCGAGGGTTCCGGTACCACACCACTACAGAACACAACATATTAAATTGGGAAAAAAAAAACTCTGGGACCTTAAACGTGAGACCGACTTACACTTGGCCGGTTTTTATTATTTGTTATTATACTCTAGAGTTTGCTCTATAATCACACCAAATTTGACGCTTCTGTGTATTACCGTTTTTACAATAGAGCGAGAAGAAAAAACTTTGATAAAAACTAGTTTCTGTGTATTAATTGGTAATGAGCAGTTTATCTATTGGCAACACTTGAAATTTTCTGTCATTCAATAAACAAACCATAGACAACCAACCTTTATTATTTTAGCACTTTATTGTCACTCTGACCACCCCCTCGTGGAATATAGTCTTAAGCACATTAGTATTTTGTACGTATGCTTATGCTTTATTGTACACACGGATGAACAGGTGAAAACACCATATTATACAAGTACACACGGCGACACATCATGTTACGCACCCTATATACCCATAACTACACTACATACAAAACACAAAATAGTGCGGTAGAGAGCCTGCATAGACGGGCTGCGGGCGCGGGCGCGCACGCTGTGAGACGAAACAACAACAACATACCGCACCCTCTCGCACGATTCGCAGCGTTCAACTTCTAATAGTTAAATTCAAAAACCAAACAGGGTAACCTGACCTGCCGCCGTAAGTACAAAGGGCGAGTTAATCTCAGAAGAGATTTCTTCCAGTAGACCCGAGACAGAGAGAGATATTTATTATTTAGGTGCTCTTCGATTTTTTTCGATAACGATCATTATAGTAGTTTCTCTGTTTATTATCAAACTTGTAGATGCCTTGGTTTTTTATAATCTCTTAGAAAACTATCAACTACAAATTCGAAACCGTTAATTAATATATCTTCATTATTTTATCAGCTACAAATAATAAACAAACGCAAAAGAAAAATATTTCGCATAAGCTAGATTCCTTACGCTTTAAATCTAGGCTAATTTATACCACGCAATCTTGCCAACTTTATCTTCATTCTAATTATTTTATTTTTAACCTTTTCAATTAGCACAATATAATAAGAACAGAACATAACATTCTAAAGTAAAGCAATATTAAGTTTAACTCATTTTAGATTTAGATATTATCTAGTAAAAAATATTCAAAACAGATTTGTAACTTTCTTCCTAAAATCAAACTAAAATTAACTAATCCAATAATCGTACTCACCAGCTAATCAGACAAGTAAAATAGAACCAAAAAAACAAAAACACATCCCACAAACACAGCACAAACCGAAAACTCAGTAAAGTTTCGTAATTAAAAAGGTAAACAACCTAAGTTCACTAATCAACCGAATTGGCCGCAAAACTTTTACGGGACCACGTGTTGAGCGAAAACCCGGGGAAAGGCGGGAAAAGCAATTTTACTCGCCGCAGTGTACACTACACCACTAGTCATCGTCAACTGGCCGACTCACATAATGCCGTGTACACACAATTTATTTTCAAACAGACTTGATACGCTCACGTCGATATAGAAAAGTTATCGGATAGAAAATTCTTAATTTTGAAGATCTTTGGAATATTTATATAATATTTGTTTTATGTTGGCGACGATAGGTTTTTATTGATTGTTTGTTTTTGACTTCCAAAGTCGATTGATCTAATTGCTTCGTTTTCTTAAAATACAATCTCGTTCTCAATTTAGCCAGCGAATTTGTGCAACTTTTGATAGTCTTTGGTTGTAACGTAGCAAACTGTTAATTTCATACTCCATTTTAAAAAGACACTGCCAAAATCTTTGAAAAGTTTTTTTTTATGTCTTAAGTAATATAACGCTGTATTAAATCAAATTAATATTATGTCATTTGGTGTCTTACTCTGGTACAAATAAACGTGGTATAAAATGTTATACCAAGAATAAACTAATAATAAGAAAAATGTAAAGAAATTAGTCTATGAAAAGAACAGTTACACAGACGTTATGCTAGGTTTAAATTATACCAGGTTTATTAGTACAGTGGTTAGTTTACGAACAGGATATTTTTTTTATTTAAAACGAAATTTAACTTTCAAAAAATAAATAATTAAAATGTAAACTAGAGAAAGTTAAATATTATTATCATGCATAGGCATTGTTATGATCTTTCTTATAAAAGTTACTTCGTCAATCCATAAAATATTAATGTTATGTTATGTTTATACTAACCTAACAATAGATAGATTTAACAAAATAATTGTAATGACCGTTGTAGGGGAAGTTTGTTGTTTTTCGTTTCTCCTGGCAACCCAGAATGAATATTAAACCTATTCGATTTGGACACACCGAGCATCGTTATATTGATTCCCTACAAATGGTATGGTTTGATATCAAGGTGTCAGACTAAGTGCGTTCACACACGATGACGCATTGACGCAACGACAGACGTCAGTCCGTCATTTGTGAAGCAAGGAGTTGTATGAAACCGCACGTAGAAGCACGCACTGACGGAGCGGCAGATGCCAGTTCATAGAACCACACCCGGTGCGTCAATGCGTCATCGTGTGTGAACGCACTAATAGGTAATCTTTGTGATGCCATAGCATTGAGGTACTATGTTAATACTACATAATTACTCAATGTGCCATAGTAATGAAATGACTGATTTTTAGTCAGTTTCGGGTGCACACAGACAGTCTACATCGGGCTAACCGAAACGTTTTCGTCAGAGCTATAATTATTTTTATGTATTCCTATTTACTGTTTGCAAATTATTATTATATCTTTATAATTACTACAGACGTCAGGGACTGCCTTCGAGGAAGAGTGGATGGAACTGGCTCAAGACAGGGATGGAACACAAGGGGGAGGCCTTTGCCCAGCGGCGGGATGAAATAGGCTAAGAAAAAAAAGTATAATTACATAGGTACCTACTTTATTTGAGTGAATAATTATATACTTTAAAAGTAATAAACACAGTATAAGCATGGGCTTACGACTGTATTTCCCAAAGTACAGTAAGAGATATTACGAATTTCACTAGCAGTGACCGAGTAATCAAGTAAACAAATTTTGTAAGGTGTAGTATCGTTCTAGGGTATACAGTAGGTACCTATACACCTCATACACCCCAACTGATTTACAATAAAATAATTAGATTGATAATTTCATTTAAAGTTTTGAGGAAAAAAAAAATTGTTAAAATTTCAGCAATAAATGAAAGTGCTAACGTGCTCATGGATACATTAAGTAGGGTGAGTTTGCCCGTGAGGTAGGTTGAGATCGAAATCAGTAAATTTTTTATTTTACGATTTAATTATTTAACATTTTGAAAAAAACCTATGTTGAAACCATGATTCGATTCTGCTCTCGATTCAAAACAAACTACTTTCTAGTTTTGCGTTTATTTGTCAATATATATCACGTGTCATTCCTTAGTAACTAATACGAGTAGTGGTCTCTTTCGATACCCATGCGAAATGGTGTGGTTAATTTTGGACCGAAATTATAAGGAAAACCTAATGTCTCAACTAAGTGTACCACCAGTTTTACTAAGGGTAAGGGGCAGTTGAAAGCAAATGACCAAAATCGATACGGAGCTTTAATAATTGATTCGTTCCGTCGATGTCCTGCCGATGCCACTGCCGTTGCCGGTATCGGTTCGATCTAGTAAACATTTGTGCTTTACAATTCTCATCGATTTGTCCATGTAATACGTTACATGGTTGTCATATTTGAAACCTTGTGTGGTTTTGTATTTTTATGAGTAAAACATGAAGGTAACATACGAGCTGCATTGTAGCGGGCATATATATTTTTTTTTTTTATTGAAGTTGAATTTTTCGTCGAATAAGTCTGTAGTGGCACTTTCGTCAGACGCCGTTTCTTCAATTACCTTATTAATAACAATTATAATCATACCCTATCATTTCTCCACCTCGAAGTTGATTGTTTTTTACCTAGTCAGACCAGATATACAGGGTCCAACTTAACATGCTGACAGTTTTTAAGAGGATGATCAGACCATCAAACTGAACAACTTTCTCTATCGGACCAACATCAAAATCGCGAAATAAAATTTAACTGTCCCATACATTTGGCTCGAGTAGGTTTGCTTTTTTTATATGGAACATCCGATTTTTTTTGGAGATTTCTATGTTGGTGCTATAGAGAAAATTGTTCAGTTAGTGGTATCACACACGATGATGCTTTGACGGAGTGGCAGACGTCATTTGTGAAGCAAGGAGTAACGGCAGCACGTAGAAGCACACACGGAACATCAATCCGTCACCGTGTGTGCTTCTACGTGCGGTTTCTTAAAGTTTCTTGCTTCACAAATGACGGACTAACGTCTGCCGCTACGGCAATTCGTCATCGTATGTGAAAGCACTTACATGGTCTGATTATCCCCTTTAAAAAGTGTCAGTATATTAAGAAGGACCCTATGTTTTAATGGAAATTTGACAAACGTAATGCACAGACTTGGTTTCTAAATCGTGTCTAAAAAAATATTTGACTATACTAATTATTATTTGGTTTGCATTGAAAATATAATCAGGAAGTATAATCATTGAATATATACAAGGTGTTACAAAAATATAAATAAACCTTTAAGGGGGTGGTGTAGACCATCAAACTGAACAACTTTCACTATGGGACCAAAATCGAAATCGCGAAAAAAAAAATTATGTTCTACACTCTACAAATCGACTAGAGCTAAAATATGTATTTTTTTCGCGATTTCGATGTTGGTCCCATAGAGAAAGTTGTTCAGTTTGACGGTCTAAACAACCCCCTTAAGAGTTTTAAAAATTTATTCTTACTTATGAAACACCCTGATATACTTCGTTTGTATGAGGAGGCGCAAACTCTCTTCCCACTCAAAGTACCTAAGTAGGTTTACATGATATTCCTAACGGTGTCAAAGCATGCCCTGCAAACATAAGGCTGCTCTAGTTTGTTATTGTGACTTCGCTCATTGTTGGAAGCCGGTAGAATGCAACCCCTTCTATAAATAGGACGTATCGACCACACTCGACTGTTTCATTGTCCGCTATCTCTGGAACGAACCATTCATAAGAATTTATTGCAATATCTTTTGGACTTTGGAATAATTGGTTTTTGATACAATAGAATTTGTTTTGAAAAGGTATAAATTGGGACCATTTGTTTTGGGATTAAAATCAGTTTCTGATAATGCATTTATAATTTATATGGATTGTTTTCATGGTTATAATGGATTATCAACCATATCGTTTGATGGGTAACCTATCTTACTTTCGAAATTTCACTGACCGAATTTCAGTTGTTCGAAAACGGTTTATAGAAGTTTCTAGTGACAGATATTTTGTTACACATACATTTGTTACTCCTTATAAAGACTTGACAGAAGTATCATTTTCCAGAAAATTTAAAATCAGAATTTCATAATCTTTTTTTTTCTTTTGACAACGGTCTTCTGGGTTCGAAGTTTTAAAATGTAGAAGCAACTTCTTCCATAGTATGACTAGGACACAACACAGTAAAGTTTTCTGTATTAATTACCTAGTAGATACATGATACCAGGATTATAGCACTAACATGCTTGCTAGCATGCTGCTTGCTTGCTTGCTTGCTGCATACTTGCTTGCTTGTTGCTTGCTAGCTTGTATGCATTTTGGAGGGTGCGGGGGGCGGAAACCCCCTGCCTGAGAAATAGAAACTGGTGGTTTTAAAATTGTAGTTTAGGTTAGAACATGTAAAACACTTAGCGGGCGAAGCGAACAGAGCATCAAAATGCTTGCTGCATGCTTACTTGCTTGCTGCATGCTTGCTTGCTTGCTGCATGTTTGCTTGCATGTTGCTTGCTTGCTTGTATGCATGTTGGGGGGTGCAGGGGGGCTGCGCCCCCCGCGAGGGGGGTTCGGGGGGCGGAAGCCCCCTGACTGAGAAAAACAAACAGGTGGTTTTAAAATTGTAGGTTAGGTTAGGTTAGAACATGTAAGACACTTAGCGGAGCGAGCGAAGCGAGCGGAGCATCAAAATGCTTGCTGCATGCTTGCTTGCTTGCTGCATGCTAGCTTGCTTGCTGCATGCTTGCTTGTTTGCTTATATGTATGTTGGAGGTGCAGTGGTGGTGGTGGTCGGAGGGGTGGACGCCCCCTGCCTGAGAAAAACAATCTGGTTTTTTTTAAATTCTAGGAAAGGTTAGGTTAAATATTTCTGCGGAAAAGTGACTGTACGGAAAAACAAATATTCGAAAAAGTAAATTATCTGACTTACAATACTTTGGAAAACTGTGTTACAGAATTTTGATTCATTGGTTAAAAGAAAAAAAGGACAATAAAAAATCTGGCTCCTCAAAATATGGCGAATAATATTTCGGGGAAACAAAAAAAAAGGGAAACAATAAAAAGTGTAACGATTTCGGTAAACTAAAATTCGGAAAACTCTTTTTCGAAAGTACGATAGGTAACCCGTTTGATGGTCAGTATGAAACTCAATTATTTATTAAAAATAAAGCTTTCTGTCGTCAATTTTGTGACTCCACCACCGCGACGGAAGGTAGAGAAGATGCGGTCAGAAAATCAACAACACACTTATTTTAAACAAAGCAAAATATACAAAGAACAATTACAAATAAAAATTAAATCACACAACATTGTCAAGATCAGACATTTTGGTCATTCATACAATGATCGAGTATAGTAAACCATTTTTACAGATGACTTGCTTAACATGGAACTTAAACTTTTTTCTGGCAAGGTCTGGTTCTATACGGATGATTTTATTTACCTTTCCGAAACACACAATTTTGAAGGGTAGTTCAGACCATCAAACTGAACGTCTGCTACTATGGGAGCAAACGAGAAATAGCAAAAAAAATCTGCTGTTTCACACTAAACTGCAATGCCTACTTGATTCAAATGTATGAGACAGCTAATAACATACTTTTCAAGGTGTTGACCTAAAAAAAAACTTCGGACCGTCACAGGTTATTTCTCCAATTACATTTATTTAAATTATTTCATTCATCCGCATTTAGTTTTAAACTGTATTATTCGGCAGTAAAATTGGCAACGCGCCAGGACGGCCGGTCACTTTATTACGGGCATCTATCTTTCGACGACCGTTGAGCGATCGTTGTGACGTTGTCGACGTAGACGTTTGAATAAAAATAAAGCCTGTGCATGGTGGTTTCATGGAAATAGCGTATAGTTTATTTTATAGTAATCTCATACGTACCTAAGTCCCCTATAGTCCAATCATTTTAGGGTTTGACCCTAACAATAATTCATCTATCGCTGAAACTTTGCAGTGTGATAAAGACAAGCATACAGATTACGGTTGACAAATAATCTAGGTTTAAATTTTTCCGGTCCGAGATTATTTTGTCAACCATAATCGGTTTACTTTACTTTATCATACTGCAAAGTTTCAGCGATAGATGAATTATCGTTAGGGTGTCCATACAAGGAAACTCTAAAATGATTGGACTACTACCAAATATCCCGGTCGTTATCGGCTTAGAAACCACAAATTTGCTTCATCACAGATAAACAGGGTGTTAGGTTAAACAGTTGCATTACTTTAAGGGGTGATTGTACCCATGATAGTGAATAACTTTCCCTAAGAAACCTATAGTAAATTCACTTTTTTTTTTAACTTTTCAAACAAACGTTCGATCATCTGATTGCATTTAGTACGGAAAGTCTATTTCTTGCGAATTTCCGATAGGTTTCTTAGGGAAAGTTGTTCAGTATCATGGGTACAATCACCCCTTAAAGTAATGCAACTGCTGTAGAGTGATAAATTGTGTGATTAAAGAATCGGTGTAAAATGAAAAAAAATGTTGTGACAAGACTAGAGAAGGAGAAGGAAAAAAGGGGAGGTGCGAAGTACTCGAAATCGACGGGCATGTATGAAGACATGTATGGATGTGAATGAGGCAAAAGAGGTACGAGTATGCAAGGATCGTAGTAGTTGGCGCGCCCTGGTCGCTGCCTACCACAATTGGAAAGAGGGGTGACGTTATAGATAGATAGATAGATAGACCATATGATTCACAAAAGATGACTATGGAACATGGTACTACCTTTTGGAATGTTTTTGTTGACAAAAGGTTATATTCGGTTCATGAGTTGACAAGCGTCATTCCATCCTGAAACTTTCAAGATTTTAAGTTCTTTCACATAGGATGACGCATTGACGGAGCAGCAGACGTCAGTCCGTCATTTGTGAAGCAAGGAGTTAGGCCCCTTGTTAACGAGCCGATTTTCTGCCGGGGCTACCTACACACGGTTTTAAACCGGACCTAACGTCACGTTATGTATGGGCCACTATGAAGGTTTGTCAACGACGCCGGCTCGTGAACAAGCCGGACCGGGTAGAAACCGACTCGTTAATAAGGGGCCAAAAACATTCCAAAAGGTACCATATTCCATAGTCACCTTTTGTGACTCATATGGTCTATCTATCTATCTATAACGTCACCCCTCTTTCCAATTCAGAGACCAGGGCGCGCCAACTACTACGATCCTTGAATACCTCTTTTGACTCATTCACGTCATGTCTTCATACATGCCCGTCGGTCGGTTTCGAGTACTCCGCACCTCCCCTTAAGGGTATGATACCGCACGTAGAAACACACACGGTGCGTCAATCCGCCACCTTGTGTGCTTCTACGTGCGGTTTCTTACAACTCCTTGCTTCAGAAATGACGGACTGACGATGACGTCTGTCGCTCCGTCAATATGTCATCGTGTGCGATCCCACTAAAAGAGAGTGATAGTTGCATCAGTTTCTAATTTTACCCCGACATAAATGTATTGCACATTGCATGTCGTTGCCATTTACATCATCTAATCTGTCATAGAATTAAAATGTTGAAATAAAATATTTTAAAGCAAAGCATTTCGTTTATTTTAACTCACTCAAATTATTAAAAGCATGCAAAAATTTTGTGATATTGACATATTATAGGCATGTCAATAACACAACATTTTTGTTACAAAATATCTTTTCGCAACCGAATATTTCTATCAAATATCGAAAATATTTTCAAAGCGTTTAAAATCAAGCTATGCTAAGCTACATAAGTGGGATCACATACGATGACGCATTGACGGAGTGGCAGACGTCAGTCCATAGAAGCATACGAGGTTTGTCAATCCGTCACCGTGTGTGATTCTACGTGCGGTTTCATACAACTCCTTACTTCACAAATGACGGGCTGACGTTTGCTGCTCCGTCAGTGCGTCATCGTGTGTGAACGCACTAAGAGTTAACTAAACCAAAAAATACCCTCTTTCTGACGCAGTAGGGTAAAAACATCCTCTCATCCATCGTTTGAATTTGTATGTTTATCTCAATGACATTCTATACACAAGGACTTCACATCAGAGCGCTATTAGGGTTGAACTACACCACATAGCACAGCATCGCATTTTTCCGTCGCTCCATCCTTTGCTGTCACTCCGGAACGTCATTTGCTAGAGCATATAAGATAGAACGCGATCGCACGCGGCGTGCTGTCGCTTCACAAATGACGGACTGACGTCTGCCGCTCCGTCAATGCAACATCGTGTGTGAAAGCGCTACGGGTAATTTTTTAATTAACGATACTTACACGGAATTTGTCACGTACTTCACAACACATCCTCTAAATATTGTCAGTCACACTTACCGGAAAGGAAACAGGCGAGTGGTTGAAAAACGATCAGGGCCGGGACAGAATGATCAGGAGGCAACAACATCCTGTTGGCAGATCGCCAGGCTCGGCCTCGATGGATAAATACTACAGTTTGAATTGCGAAAGAGTTTGGCAGTGAAACTGCGTGATTTTTATTCTGAAAGCAGTTTTTGGAGGTTTTCGTCAAATACTCGTTGAAATTTCACGGGCTCACCCCCCGTCACACTGGACAGAGTTTCGGTACTACTGGTGAAACGTGGATGTTCTGAGGTTTCAAAATATCTCTGACTACCCCCTCGGGGAATATAGCATAAGCATAAGCATTTGAAATTTGCAATTTATTCTCTAAATAGTATAAAACAAAGTCGTTTTCTGCGTCTGTCTCCACGCCACGCATCGGATTTTGTAGTTTGGGCAATTCATCATTTGTGTATGGAAAAGTCGAAAGCAGGAAGTTTGACTACGGTACTTTGTTTGGACTATTTAGGAGACAAATATATTAAAAGTCCCCACCCCTCTAAGGCCTACTATACTGCAGGCATTTGGTAGTTGTAGCGTTGTAGTTCATCTTGTGAATTTTCACTGGCATATCTATAATAAACACCGAGCATAATTCTTATCTCGCCGAGCGACTTTGAATTGATGGACTAGTCCTATCGTGAGGGTTCACGTTCCCGTACCATAGGTCAATACTAGCAGCAGATGAATAAATATTTCTAATAAACGAAAGCTTCATACACGCGGCTGCCATGCCGTCGCGTCTATACACTCAAACATAGCGCGCATTAGAGGACGTACAAAGCATAGATAAATATGGTGCGAAAGGCACACACATATACACAGGCAGAGTGTGTGCACCTGTTCGAAAGTCCTCTAACGCGACATTTTTTTTAAATAAGAATATTTAGTTGTGTAGGGATAATAAATATCCCGACTCCGACCAGTGGGCGTGAGAAGAGATTATGGGTCGAGAGTAACATTTTTAATTTGGGCCTTCGCTCGGAGAGGTTGGCATAGCCTAAATTTATACATCATCAATTATTTACATATCTCAAAGTGTTACATCCTTATATCAGTACCTCCTACAAGCACATAAATAAAATTTATTCATGATGATATTTTGAAGTCTACCAATCCGCATTGGGCACGCGTGGTGAACTAACGCCAATACACCCTCCCTGAGGGTAGATACGAGTATGTACCCTGCAGTGGAACGTATATAGGCTGTGATTAGGATGTGATAATATGATCTCACTTATAATTATTATTGCATCGAATACCTCAAAACAATTGATGATTTGCATGAAAATCGTTACTTTCATTGTATTTTGTAGTACTTACGCGCGATATCGTTACAGTAGGCCTATGTTGGCATGAAGCCAAAATTCTCTTACACAATTTATTGCCTATGGACGACATTCAGAAGTCGATCTCGCTTTCCTAGATGGATTATGATCATGGCAAATTACGCTCATTTGTTCTACGTATAAGTAGTTTCTTTTGGATGAAATGTAGGAGGATAAATGAGGAACAAATGGGCTTTGAATAATGGTCATCTGGCATGTTATACATCTTGAGTGACAGAGCAAAAAATATAAATACGTTCTTTCTTTGGTCCTTAGTATTTTTTTGTCAAATACAACTATCATAGTCTCTGAATATAAAATAAGTAAAAGCAGCTATGCACATAGAAATTAATTAAACTTTAAACATATTTTGATTATTGTTAAGTTAGGTTTAGGTGTGAGACAATAAATGCAAAACCTGAAAAACTAGGTTTTTTCTTCAGATTTGTTTTTTATTTTATTTTTTTAAATTATCAGAAAACACATTTTTTTTACTTTTGATTTTTTATACAAATTGGTCACAACGATTTTTGAGTATAAATAAAAGTTGGGGAAAAGCACTATAATGATAACATTTTGTTGCACCTTGCACATAAGCTAAAGTATCATTACTAAAGTAAGTACTTAATTAAATAAATAAATAAATAACGTTTGTGTTAAGATTACTTAATAACAAAATATTATAACTATGTTAACATAAGGAACGCTGTTGTTAGTTTCAATAACATAAAATAAAATACGTAAAGCTGCGAATTTGTTGTCGTCTGCTGCCCAGGCTTAATTGTTGTTAATTCAGCTTAAATTAGCCACTACAAAATACAGTAAGTAATTACAAAATAATTATTATAATGAATCCAGTACTTAGCAACTTCTATTTGTAGATTATACATTTCCTTGAAGATGAAAATTGCCGTAACCGCCCATTGAGTAGCGAGAGAAGTGTTGTAAGTTAGGAGGTTGAAACGGGCTTAAAAGAGCAAGCAGGAATAAAATGTTTGCTTTTTTCGTTGAAAATTAAAATATCTTAGAATAATCCCAGATATTTTTTTGCTATACATTAAACGAGTTGAGATTTTACGTAACATAAACTAACGTCGCCATAGCCGTGGTGGTCCAGTGGCGAGTAACCTTGCCTGCCGTGCAGGAGGCGATGGTTTAATCCCCGTCCAGGTCGACTCGTTGGTATGAGTTTTTCGGAATTGATGTACCCACTCATCTGACCGGTTTTTTGACCTTGACTTCCTTTTGTGCACCCGGGCATGTTTTCATACCGGAAAAAAAAACCGTTGTTTGCCCGGGGTATATTTGTTTCCCAACAGCCCTGCTCTTTAATATTTATCTGTCCTTGTTTTTCCTACAGAATAATCCATAAGCTCTATATTTCTGTCTCTAACTTACAAAATTACCCCGACGTCTTTTATAGAAGTTCAGACCCCCAGTTCGATAGTTTTGTCGGAATATCAGTTTGAATCCGCGCGTCTCACGTATCGGTCGGTTTCATGTTTCAAGTGGGTGTTTTGTGAAGTGATTTATTGTGTTTACTTGTTTAAAGTGGCAGTGCTAATCATGTCTATGGATAAATAAACCATTCTGGATGCCGAAAACCAAAACATACGTGAGTCTTTTGTTCTCATTTATAAATAATCATGTTTATTTGATGCCGAAGCCGTTTGTGACTCATGTTTTCCGTCCTAATTGTTTAGACTTATCGTAATACGACACCACTTGATATTTTGGAATGAACTAAGTGGATTACGAAAATAGATAATATTATCTGCAAATTTTATCAACATTTGAAGTGCTTCAACCATTTTAATGGTTGTTTTCGTCGTTTTTTCGACTCTAAGTGTGTGTGCCGCTGGAACAGCTGGAGCTGGTCAAGATTGACTAGATTTTTCAAGATGGCGGTCACAAATAACATATTTTTTTAGGGAGTTTTTAATGACCGAGGGCATATAAGTGGGTACGATTTGCACTGGCTTTTCGGTGACGGAAACATCGTGAGAAAACTTGCATGCTTCAATTTCGTGGCATGTATTGTAACCCACTGTCCATTATAAGTGGCGACGGGCTCACCCCCCGTCACATTGGACAGAGTTTCGGTACTACTGGTAAAACGTGGATGTTCTGAGGTTTCAGAATATCTCTGACTACTCCCTCAAGGAATATAGTCGTGAGCATATGCTTATGCTAATGTTAGCATTCACACATAAATAAGTACATTCATTCAATGTACTTCTCTTCAAATGGCCAGAAACGATTGTTATTTTTCAAGGCATTTTTATGGAAACCAAACAACAAAATAAAGCATATTATAGCAATAGCCAAAAACCGTGTATGGATCAGAAATATAGGTACAAACAATTTCGTAGATGTTCCCTTTGATCTAAGGATGTTCCAAGCTGTTAGTTTCTTTCCTCTACGATGACCGCCATTTTGTGAAATTCGCACTGTTGACAAGAGGATAATCGTTTCTGCTTTCAATGCAGCCATGCCATGCTGTATATTCTTTGCAGTGAGGCACAAGCACGAATTTACTATATCGTCATCAAGTTGCAAATATTTTTCAATTAATCAATTCTCATCCGAAAATGTTACCTATTATATTTATTTATGTTTGTTGTTCGTAACTGGTTTCGTTCAATTAAAAAAAAATCCTTGATCGTAACTAGTTACGAAACTGCGGTTTCGATGGCGGCCGAAGCGAGGCTATTCACAGGCTTGATAAGCACGGCGTGGGTTAGCCCTCACAAGATGGCCTGACGACCTGGTGAAGGCGGCGGGAACCCGTTGGATGAAGGCAGCGCAGTACCGGTTGTTGCGGCGATCCTTGGGGGAGGCCTATGTCCAGCAGTGGACGTCTATCAGTCGACATGATAATAATTGATAGGCTGATTGTTTTGACGCATTGAACCAAGGCAACAACTCTTCAAGTAGCCCTCTGTCGCTGAATACTATAAATATCATGTTTGCAAAACCCCACATATGCAAAACATAATGTTCAGCCTCCTCTGAAGCATACTAAAAAGTGAGCTGAAGAACCCGCGCGTGCTAGGATTAGTTAATTTTATTAACACGAACCTTAAATACGTTAGTAAGGGCTTAAGATCGTTAACACGGGCCTAAGACAACGTGATCTCTATAATCATGCGCTTGATGATAGTTTTCTTATCTATCGCACGGATGCAGATGTCCAAATCTTCGAGGAGAGTGGCGAAAGAATGACGTTTTTTTGTCTAAGATCTCTATCCTCTTTAATTCATCGTGGGTACCAAAGCAGTCCTTTAGGTTCTCTATATTTTAATGTCTAGTGTTGTGAATGGTTAGCGCACACGGTGCGTCAATGCGTCACCGTGTGTGCTTCTACGTGCGGTTTCATACAACTCATTGCTTCACAAATGACGGACTGACGTCTGCCGCTCCGTCAATGCCTCATCGTGTGTGACAGCTCTTATTTGGGTTTAAGAGTGGTAGTGTCAGCTGATCAGAGTCTTAACCACGGGTATATTTCTTTAAAAGTTTAATTACTTTGGGGACAGTGGTTTGAGGGTTGTTTGGTGGCTAGGGCAGGAGTAGTGAAACCAGTTGAGTCTCAGTTCGTACTGTTTTATTATGGACAAATACCCTATCTATATACAACCCGGCGGTTCCCTATTCGCCGGTGGACCGCCGAGGTAAATGACAATGTGGGTACCCCACAATTACGATAATCAAATTATGTATACGCACAAAGGGGTACTATAATATACCCATATGCCTATTTTGCTGCTCTCCCTGTAGAAACTCGTAGTCACCTTTACCGCTACCCAGACGTAGTGTTTGACCCTACTTCAACTTACATGCAAGATCTGTAGGTCTACCATGAGTTTTCACCGTACTTTACTACTGTAGTTACGTCACCAATTTTGTATTTAATTTCGTACAGCGCTCCTAGTGGTTACGTTGAGAACTAATTTCTGTCATACGAATTAGCGACGTAACTACAGTAGTAAAAAGTACGGGGAAAACTCATGGTAGGCCCTCTGATGCTCATGATACTAATGATACATTATCTCGAATTAAATTAGGAACTCACGTAGCTATCACGGCTATCATCTATAAATTGTCAACATCAAAAACCCACGAATCAGTCTGACCCTGTAAACGTTCTATTACGATCCACCTAAAACATTTATTCATTGTAACGCAGATCGCATTCCGCCCGTTTGCCTTTCGAAAATGGCCTTTACGTCTACTGAGCTTTGTGTAAATAATGTTCTTTAAATTTATCGCCATAATAAATGTTAGGTCCCCCTTTTTCTATGAAAATAAGTTTAAATTTACTGGTTTCGGGGGTTAAGTTACGCTATTTTTCTTTGTGCAGATGATTTTTATGGTTGCTAGTTGTGGGGGTAATGAGAATTCGAGCTTATGTTTCGATTTAAATTCTTTTGTAGTGGTCGCAATTTCGTTTTGGTTTCGCTGTTGCATTTTCACTGTATTTAATTAAATTTCTTGCAAGTCGATTGTATTTATTGAAAATGTGTTGTACTTACATATAACTGAACATTTATTAATGAATTCCCCCTTTGGATAGCCAAGCTACAAAACCGGGTTTTTAAAAACCACTTCACGAATTAAAACTGCCTTCAGACTTTTTTGACCAATTGTATACTAAATCAATTCGTCGGCCAAGGAAGCTGCCAGCTCTATAGTTATTGATGAGATTTTCGTTAAGTATTTTATTCGATTTCGAAAGACATTCCATCCCATATTTCAAAGAAAATACCTTGAAAGTGACGGTGTTAATGTTAAGCCTAAGGTTGCAATTAATAGTAGATTACACACCGAGGGCAGGAATGTAAGAAAGATTTCAGATCACATGTAATTGGCCGAGGTGAAGCCGATGTCAACAAAAATGTGATCTGAGGCTTTCTTATTTACTGCCCGAGGTAAGTATAAAATTTTACTCCTCGACGGAGTTGGAAAGTGGCAACTTCGTTTTACGCAGCGGGACCAAAGTGAAGCAAGGAGTTGTATGAAACCGCACGTGTTGCATGAAACGTATGTGACAGCTCTAATTTCGAAATATGCCCGCCTGCTTCTAGCGCCGTCAGTGCGTTTTATAGTGTGTGATCCCACTTAAGAGGATAGACGAGTACAGTTTTCTCCATACAAACGAATTCCCCTGTTTTCTCCCTGGATAATAACACTAGAGTAAAAATTGTTTTACCATACAATCGATGTCACCTCTGCCATGTCCCTATGTTTTGATTTTTTGCATTAATTAATTACTGCAAGAACTAGAGACCTTCGAAAATGACCAATTTTACCGCCCGTTTTCAGACATCCAGCAAAAAAATTTGACGAATATAACAAAAAAGCAAAACGTACAGACATAGCCAAAGTCTTTCTTATATAATTATTCTAGAAAGAATTATTAAAATCGGTTTAGTTTAACAGGGGAATACGAAATGCTGTTTTCGTCGATTTTATGTAGATAAAATCGGTCCTAGCTGCAGTTGTCTCCTTCGCACTCTAATCGTTGGGATGTATGGGTGGGGCGGATCGGACAAATATGTAAACGGTTAGAAAAGTGACCTATTCTCCAAATTAGCATTTCAGCCCGCCTATCCTCTTAAGCATCGCACCGCAGCACCGCATTTCATTATAATCGTCAACTATTTCTACCAATCAATAAACGTTTTAAGTTTAATTTGGATTGCCGTCAAAGTCAACAATCTATTTTCGAATATTCATTTCATATTGGATCCAATCTCGATCTGACATAAACCCGCGGATGTCTAAAATATTTACATGCCAAAGACGAAACTTTTAATTACTCCGACGCTCAAAAACTTTGCACAACCCTTTCGATTAAAATCACATGAGAGAGGATGTTTGCTTCAATCTGCCAAACATGCCTCTAGGTACATCAAATTACTTGAATTTACATCGGAATTAATAAAGTTTATTTGTAACTGGTAAGGGCGTTGTTATTATTATGTTTTATGTTGTATTTCAATCTGTTTTTATATTGAAACGGTGTTTTTTGCTTTTGCCGAAGATGGCGGGTTTATCGTTTTTAGAATACAGCTCTTGGAATATTGCAAGCGTTGGGGGCACTGCAAGGGCCCTGCTGACTGTGAATATTATATAAGTAATAGCTAAATTTATATTAGCAGCATTAGCTAGATACTTTTTTTTTTTTTTTTTTTTTTTATACTTAAGTATTATCTTTGACCAGCCCCTTAGTTAGAGCATAAAGTCGTGGGTCTAAGCTTTGCTAGATATTCTAATTTATGTCTACGTTTGATTGCAACAAAAGAAATTCTTATTCCAGTTTCATATCCTTCTTTCTGCCCCAGCCAACGTAAAGCCCTTGTTAACGAGACGGTTTCTATCCGGTCCGGCGCGGCGCCGGGCCAGTGCCGGATAAGCTTGTTCACGAGCACGTTATGTCAAAAAATTAATTACCTCATTTCAAAAAGTTTTATAATTTTCTCGTCGTATGGTCAAGGATGTGCAAGAAACTATAAAATATCTCGAAAAACACCATAAATACGAGGGACTAAAAGACTAAGTTACCTACTATTGTTGACATTGTAGGTTTTCGGATTACATTTTCATTTATAATAAATACAAAGTGCTGCCGAAACGAAAAGCCTGTGAAGAGAAGGGTAAAAAAGCAGTTTCATAGTATAATCACAGAAATGATCACGGCCCTTTTGTATTTGCACAGCCATACCAAGATAAATTTCATTTCAAAAATAATTTCAAAAATCCTCTTCCAACCGTATTTATCTGTAGAGATGAGCCCATCGAGTCGTCGCAAAGTCGGTCCTCTGCAAAATTTAATCCGGGATAAACAGTATCGTTGCTGGGTATTCCCGGCTGTGCCCGGGTATATTTTGGATATATTCCCCGGTTAAATTTCGCCGAGTGGCCACGTGGGGGATTTGGCAGTCGGGTTCGCACCAAAAAATTCTTATTACAATTGCTAAGTTCATTTTTGTAGGGGTGAGCTTAATCAGCATCTTTTTAAAACTCTAGTAGGTACGGCGTTTGGTCTATACTGTTTTTGTGTACCTAGCTTAATAATGTTAAATGTGCCGTATTTCAATAAGTTATTAAATTCTGAAAAAGATTGATAAAATAGGTACTGAAATTCAAACCATATCTCTTAGTCAGTTACACTTGATATGGTTTTATATTCAACTAGTGTTTTCCCGCGACTTCGTCCGCACAAATTATATACCAGATTTTAAGTCAGATCATAAGCTATCAAACAAAAAAAGTTTCATCAAAATCGGTTCAGTAGTTTTTGCGTGATGCGCGAACAAACAAACAAACTAACAATTTTGTTAATAGATGGCGCTGCACGTTTTTAAATCGCGCTATCGAATGTTATTTGAATTTATATGAAGAGAACCGCTACTTTTTTATTCCTTATGAATTTACGGTTTTATAATAGTTAAGATTTGTAAATAATTTATTAAAATCTTTTGTATAATTTGCCTACTCCGCTGTATTCATTTTCTGTTATCCATGCGTACAATAAGTATAGTGTATAATATTATGTATATGTAAAACTTGAAAAGTATTTGATTAAATCTATAAATTATTACTTACAAAATAGGTACAACATTTGAGGTGAATCTTACAGAATGCGCAAGATAATAATATTAATATTATACCGAGAGGTAATTACAGAAAGCGCATGGTATACCCAATGATGGTAAAAAACGTAAATTTAAAAATATGTTTTTTTTAAATATGTTTTTTTGTGCCCATTTTGTGCATAAACCGATATTCAAGTATTGTATTCATATCAAAACAGAAAATGTGTGATAATAATAAAGATTAGCCAGCGTAACAACACCCCTTATTTCTCATTTCGCCTTTATTTCACATAATGTTGTTTTTGTTAAATTCACTTTGAACAGCACATAATATTGACATCACACCAGAGGGTTCGCGATGATTACACGATGTTAAAACTCAGTAACAACAGCACCCTACCCTTTTGTTGGTAGGTTCATTATCTAAATTATCTGACAAGTGTAGTACTGTGGTTAATTGAAGGGTAGAAAGGTATTGTTATTTTCGTAGTTGTATCAAATTTCGTGAAATAGATATGACTTCATACGCTACCTGTGTAAAAGGATTTTCATTTTATTATTGAAGGCTTTAATACAGACAGTTGCCAGTATTTTTCCAAAATTGATGTCGTTATTTTCGTCTGTTTTGTTTTGTAAATTTTCATTACGTTTCATTTTGTGTTTTCATAGTATATTGACGGCCCAACAGCACAGTCTGTAGTAAACCTGCCTGCTGTGTCGAGGGTCGCGGGTTCGAATCCCGTAAGGGACAAATATTTGTATGACGAATATGAATATTTGTACCCGAGTCATGGATGTTTATATCTATATATGTATTCTATATCGTTGTCTAGTTATCATAATACAAGTCCAGGAAGATTCTGGAACTTTAAATGAGACTAGATAATTTGTGTGACAATGTCCAAGATATTTATTTATTTATAGTCTAGTGGCCAGTAGCTTCACTTTCCATGTGGCGTCCGTCGGTTTGGTTCCACCGAAAATCTGAATCATACTAACAAGATTTAGTAATTTTGGTCACACACTTGGCTGTAACTGCATACAAAAGGGGAAAAACTGAGAAGAGGTAAGCATGTGTGATACTGAGTGAGTGTGAGTGACAGACTACATTTTCTGCCACGCTTACTACCAAGAGCGGGTGGGGGGACAGGGAATGTCCGTATGTAATAGCATACAATCTCTATCTTATATTGTGCTTATGTATAAGATTTGTATCATTATTCCTATATTACCTGCTACCTTAGTCAGTGTTTGTCTTGTATTGTTCTGATAAAATAAACGAGTTATCATTCACCTACCTACTAAGAGGAAACCTACAAGCAGTGACCTTCTATAATCACCTTCATTATTCAATTTCTAGGCGTATAAAGCCTGACTAGAAAAATAAAAATACTGCTTTACAATAAAAATACTACGCTACAATCGAGTAATATAATAAAGTACATAATTATAATGAAAATGTTGCAGAAATTAGTTCCAATGATTTTCCGCAACATGTCCAAGTTTTTTATTTTCCTGGTCAGGCTTTAGTGGGATCACACACGATGACGAATTGACGGAGCAGCAGACGTCAGTCCGTCATTTGTGAAGCAAGCAGTTGTATGAAACCGCACTTAAGAGAAAATGCGCGCTGCATACAAACGTACTATGGTGATATTTTCAATACTAACCAATTAAAGTCAATGAAATTTTGCAGAAACAATCTAGAAACAAATCTCTATGCTTCTATAGAGTCAGATTTTCGTTAAAATATACAGTTTCAATGCTAGGATTAATTTAAGATTTGTATGGAAATCTTTGAGGCACTGTAACTTGAAAACTATATATTTTAACGAAAATCTGACTCCATACAAGCATAGAAATTTGTTTCTAGATTGTTTCTGCAAAATTTCATTGATTTTAATTGGTTAGTATTGAAAATATCACCATAGTACGTTTGTATAGAGCGCGCTCCGAATAATATACCCTTAAAAGCACACACGGTGCCGCATTGACGCACCGTGTGTGGTTCTATGGGCTGACGTCTGCCGCTCCGTCAATGCGTCATCGTGTGTGAACGCACTTAGGTCAAAGAATGTATATAAAGCCTGACCAGAAATATAAAAAACCTCGCCATGTTGCGGAAAATCGTTGGAACTAATTTATGTTCTTGGAAAGTTGGAACACTAACATTAAAGGAGACGGTCGATTGCAGCGCCCCCAATTTTTTATTTTCCTGGTCAGGCTTTACTAACGTAAACTTAGGTGCATATCTTCTGTGCCATCTGTCTTCTTACTGACGATGTGCTCACTATCTGTCACAATAATGGATAGAATTTGGATATTATAAACAAATACGGTTTGGCCAAGTATGCTATACTTATATCTCTGACTACTACCTCAGATTACATAGTCCTAAGTCGTTTGCCAAAGTTGAATTTTATCATTGGTATGAAGCTTTAAAAAAAAAACATTGTCAAACAATTTTGACTCTTTTTAGGCCTAGTTTCACAGTAAATCATAATGTACGGAACTTCCACTAGAAACGTACAAGATTTAGCACCCAACGTTGTTTCGTGGTCTCCATTTATTCACAACCGTGTTACCCTAATAAATTAAAGACCGACTAGCAAACATTCTCTAGATAAAGATATAACCAAGGAGAATGGGGCAATCAGGTCCTTTGAATTCTAGCCAGATGGCGTGCACAACACACAGGTAAATAAGTCTGCCACTAAGTGAGCCCACACAATAGCACCGGCCCAATTTATTAGACAGCGCTTAAGGACAGTGGGGCTGGGAAACGAGCGAGATTTGTCTTCACTGACGTTGACCAAAAGACAGCGTGATCAAAGTCAAACGAGAGTGCAGTAACTTCATACAAGCCGTCAGAAAAGTATAGGACTTACTACTCTAGCTACTGCTTATTAGGTACTGCGGAATATTGAAGGGACAGTAAACTGAACTTAAGAAATCGACCTAGGTGCCCCTGGAAGCATCCCAGAAGGGATACTTACCTCGGCATAGGATGATGCTGGGACTACGCAGCAAGGCAGCTTCTCACTGGATGCTAGAAGAAAGAGAAGTGGATAGAGGTTGCGGCTAACACCACCGCACGGCGGCGGGTGGTTAAACGATTTCCAAATTTTCAGGGATGACAGCAAATTTTTTCTAAGATTTCATTTTTTGTTCCCATGCCATACTAAAAGTTGTTCTGTTTTATGTTCTGAACCATCCCTGAAAATATCGAAAGTGTTCACAAAATACGAATTATTAATAATTTATTTAGTAATCTTGTGTTTATACTACCGGAGGTCATACAACAACGCTCAAAATAATCCTTATATTTAGTTTAGTAGACCTTTAGAAGGGATTTCCTCAAACAACCCTTCGGTGCCATAAAAGTCTGGAGCACCAAAGATTTCATACTAGTAATTATGTTTGTTTCCTCGGTTTAATGGCCCCTCAGGTAGAGGGTAGTTGGCAAAATTTACACCCCAGCCCAGTCTTGTGCTCTCTTAACAAGCTTTCTAACAAACACTGAGCAGAAATTATGGGAATTCGCGGTGTCAGGTTATTAAGTTTTGTCAACGGAGAGTGGTTTGGTTTATGAAAAGTGATCAAAGGTGACTGAGATGCGTATGAAATAGGCTACCCAAATGAAAAGGATGACAACAAAATTTGTCATCAAATGACATCAAAACATGTTAGTGGGATCACAAACGTTGACGCATTGACGGAGCGGCAGCTGTTAGTCCGTAGAAGTACACACGGTGCGTCAATCCGTCACCGTGTGTGCTTCTACTTGCGGTTTTATACAACTCCTTGCTTCACAAATGACGGAACTTTACGCAAGCTTGTTATGGGGAGTAACGATTTTTAGGGTTTTTTTTTAATTTCTTTGGCTATTTTATTGCTCAGACATTTTTATATTAAAATGAATGCATTGGTATTAAAACTGCTATATTAAAATCCTTCTGGGGGGTACAATTTGGATTTTAAATATTATGTTTAGTAGCGAAATTTTTAAATATATTTCAGATAGTCTTTTTGTCACTACATGGTACCGCGGTTACCGTTTAAAAGTACCATTCATAAATGGTTCCCATAATAAAAGCCTATTAGGCTTACTTAGGAGCATATAAACCCACAGTGTCATATAAAATCTTAGCAAATTTTTGTGCACATTGACGCAAAAACCCGCACAAATTAAATATGCATGCTGCTGTTTGTCACTAATATTATTATTTAGTATTTTTGATTCATAAACATAGTCGTATTCAGTCACGGTATCAGCTAGTACAAAAAAGAGCTCTTCTGAGCTCTTTTGGCTGTGCCATTTTTCGAACAATGATTGTGAGTTTAGTTTGTATATAAAATGTCTATGCTTGGGAGCATTAATATGTATGTGCCTGTGAGCGTTATTCATTGATTTAGTCTATAAGTGTCTTGCTTCCCCACATCTTCTTGCTAACCATACCTACGTATTCCCCTATTTCCGACTATTTATTTAGACGTCACCTTACAAAACTCTCCAACTTTTCCTTTCACTTTTGCATTTTAACTCAAAGATAATTCCCCTCCGATCCGCATAGGGGAGACAAAAATCAATATAGGGGATACTAGTACTATTAAAGAGGGCAATTATAAAGTTGGATCCCAATTATAGCTGACATAGCGGAACATGGAGAAGGAGACGTTTGGAAAGGTTGGATTAATTAGATGAATTTTACTCTGTTATTAATGGTTCGGTTATAAAGTTCCTGAAAGTGACTTCTATATCTACTAGCATAATAATAACTGAACTATTATACAACAATTTTTGTATTTTTACCAACTAGCTATGATGATGGTCTGTCAGCCCCATCGTGCCTTAACTTAATCCCACACAAAACAAAAGAAAACTAACCAAATCCATAATTATCGCACTAAAAGGAAACTAAACAATACCTGGGACCCTAGACAAAGTATCTTTCGATTAGCGTTAACAACAGTAGAAACTACGAGTACATACTCGTAGAGTAGAAAGCATAAAAATGTATGGACTTGACGTATGGCACAGATCACCTCCAATAGATACCGCATACAGGGCCGCCGACGCGCACCACACATCTATGATTTTGCACTCATATAAGCAACGGGATAGAGCGAGACAGGAATATTATGACCTTGAATCGGCAAATCATGTTGCATTATTTCGTGCCCCGCTACCCGCACCTACCTCCAAAAATAGTGACTTCGGGCCTATACGAAATTTTCATCATGCGGTATCTATTGGGGGTAATCTGTGAAGTATGGTGACGAAAGCAAACGTCAAAATGTTTCTATCGCCATTGTCAAATTCATACATTCTGTCATTTTCTACTAGCTTCAACGCCAATAGAATGTCACTTTGTCTAGGGGCCCAGTAGTGCCTGTATACAGGGTGTAGAATTAACGCGTTGTATATCAAAGGGGGTGCTTCAGTCCATTCAACTGAACAACTTTAACTATGGAGCCAAATCCTCTGTTCCATATTTATGGAACACCTGATTATTTCCGCGATTTCAAAGTGGGTCTTGTAGTGAATGTTGTTCAGTTTTAACGCACTTAAATGTAATCTCTGCATACAGTAGGTCTACCATGAGTTTTCACCGTAGTTTACTACTGTAGTTACGTCACCAATTTTGTATTGAATTTCGTACAGCGCTCCTAGTGGTTACGTTGAGAATTAATTTCTGTCTTACAAATTGGCGACGTAACTACAGTAGTAAAGTACAGGGAAAACTCATGGTAGGCCCTCAGATAACTAATTTGAAACGTAGTACTTTGAACTTTGTCACAACACGACGTGTCTTCACCTTTACACCAATTTGAAAAATCTGCACTTTATGTTTGAATAAATTTGTTTTTATTACACGAAGAAAATTATACGAAGATCCCTATACTTATGACATCATCATGGGCCTTAACATAATCTGTTGCAGATGATTTTAAGCAGTGTGATAGGAGAAAGGCCCTAACATTACTAGGTAAACTTAAACCTTAGATCCGGGTATTCCCATAAGCACTTACGTTATATTTTTAGTACATTTTCCAGAATATTGTATATTTTTTATGAAAGTGTAAAAGCAGTGTGTTACATGTTACGTAACTATAGAAACATACGGATTTCCTCTCACCACAAGAATACTTCCTACTATCACAACCATAGTGAAACCGCAGAAACTATCACCAACACAATCAAACACAATTTCGATTCGTTTGTACTACAAAGGTTACCAAAATTGTCTCTTCCATTACAATAAGGGTGTCAAGGGTGACATCCAGGGAGTGTGAATGTTCGCGTCAGATAAGCCCCTCACACACGACTGCTTTTTGTCTTCGCCTACGAGTATCTTACGTGTTAACCTTTGTGTTAAATCGTCGGCTTATGTGTGGGGCTTAACGCGACTTGTTAAGCGACGTATTTGAACAAAGTTTATGTTAAGTTTTGATATTAATTTATTTGAGTTGAATAATTTGTTTTGTTTTAAATTGCATTCGGAGTTAGTATATTACTTATTTGTTGTTCTTGAACTCAATTTAAATCATGCCTCGAAATTGAAGCTTGTGTACAGGGTGTTAGGTGTTAAGTGCGTTCACACACGATGACGCACTGACGGAGCAGCAAACGTCAGTCCGTCATTTGTGAACCAAGGAGTTGTATGAAAACGCACGTAGAAGCACACACGGTGACGCATTGACGCACCGGGTGTGGTTCTATGGACTGACATCTGCCGCTCCGTCAGTGCGTCATCGTGTGTGAACGCACTAAGTGCGTTGCAGTTGCATTACTTTAATGGGTGATTGTACCGATGGTACTAAACAACTTTCCCAAAGGAACTAGAGTGAAATTCGCAAAAAAAATTAGTCTTTTCCTACAAACGTTCGATTAGATGACTGTATTTAGTATGGAAAGTACACATTTTTTTTGAGATGTAGGTAACTGTTTACCCTAAGACCCTGTATAGGTTTCCTGACGATGTTTATTGCTTTTTTAGCATTGCAGTTTTAGCTCCGATCGGTTTGCTGCCATAGTAAAAGTTGTTCAGTTTGATAGGTAGACTCATATAGTTTAAAAGGGTGCTAATGATATCAATTTCACCCGTTTGGCGATATCAAAATTTGTAAACTGTTGTGTGATTGTATGATTCTGAAATAAAGAAATATAAAAAGAATTACCACGTCATCACACCTAGCCTGGCAAAAGATCTTCCCTTTTCAATGGAGGAACAATCTACTTCATTGTATAAGTAAGTTTTGTCTCTAAGCACTGCAGGGGGCATAAGAATTTGATCCCGGGTCCGATTTCTGTCTCCATTTGATGTAGGTCGAGCTATTAGTCGATTGGACGTAGACTACATCAATCAATGTTGCGGATTGACCGACATTTTGATTTATTAATGGTTTTTGGGCAAAATTGCAAGTGCATTGTTTTTATAACGTTCTGAATGATGATAAATGTTTTCGACGTATAATTATCGAGTGCTGTTCAATTTGTGATGGTACTTACATCATTTTAATGAGTAGGGATAATAGCAATGTAAAACTCACCTGTATTTTCATTGAAAATGATTAATTAACATTTAACGTACGAGTATCTCTTGGTTTTGTGATGCCCTCTGTCAAATGTGAATAACCTCTAGTTTTCAAAAGCTACATGTTATTTTTGAGTAACAATTTGCTATTTACTTTCACAGACCACTTAAAATGAAAGTTTGAAGTAGTATAATGCAGAACCAGAGTCGCCGAATTCTCACAAACATTTTCATAAATTGGTAAATAGGTAAATCCTTCAATACTGACATTAATTGACTACTGTTTTTCCATTTCTATATGGTTGACTTTAGCAATTGGATAGAGTTTACGATGGTTCGGCTCATAAGTGACTTCTATCTACTTAATATTCTTTATGATTTTACTGTGTAGGCAGATCTTAGAAAAAATACCTCCTTTTTAGACTAAATGTTACAACAAGAATGTATTAAATGATTTTATATTTCATGAATGATCTTGGAAAAACTTTCTCGGTACCATAATAAAGTCAACAAACCGTGTTTACCTAATCACCTAATACGTATTTCCAAACGCCGATCGCGCACGTGAACTAATCCAAACTCCGCGAACTCCTAAAGAACGCTCGCCGGAGCAATTTCTATTTGATTTATCATTGTTCTTCACCGATAAATCAGACCACAATAGGGCTCCAGGCGCCAGCCTCTACGTACGGTAACTTCTATTAATTCTCCTTAGAACAATCCCCCAAGTTCCCCACAAAGGGATTAGAGACAATACGTCTCAAATGTGTGATGCTATCGCGTGATGCGGTTAAAGAATATCGATTGGTTTTTGGTGTTTGTGCTAATTCGTCGTGGTGGGTTTTGGAAATATGCTGTTTGAGGGCTAGCAAGGGCCGTTACAGCATACTAGTAAATCCCACAGAGATACGATGATTCTAAAGACCGCACAAAATGAACTCGTGTCGTGCTTGCTTATACAGGGTGTAACAAAACACCATAGTAATAATTAAAGGGGTGAGAACATCCAACTGAACCAAATTCACTATGGGGCCAACATCGAATTAAAATAAACAAAATCTGCAGTTTTATAAAAAACTGTAGTTACCTAGGTTTACCTACTACTCGACTTTTTTTTCGATATTGCCTCTATAGTGAAAGTTGTTCAGTTTGATGGTCTACACCACTCATTTGAATATTACTAGGGTGTTTGTTACCTTGTAGATTGTCCACTAGCCAAGCCGGGTTTGAAGGTAGGAGGAGGGTAGATGAAGTCGCCGGTAAAAGGCATATGCACACCGCCGCGTCTTGTGGTAGTGAATTTTTATGAAGCTTTCCCTCTGATGGTGTATTTACTCATGTAGTAACAGTGTGAGGTCTATATATTATGAGGTCAAAAGTTAAACAAAAGTATACAAATGGCGGTCTTATAATAAAAAACGATTTTTTGTGTTTTGAGAAACCTACAATTACAGGCTGTACCCTTATTCGTAGGCTGTACCTTCTCAGACTTCCCACTGCGACATTGGCGTATACGTACGAATTTTTAATAATAATTTATTTAAATTTTCCAATATATTACATCAATATTATCATTTTGCTTTGTGGGCGAAAGTCTAGCCACCTATATAAACTTTAAGCATCATTTCATTTTGAGCTCTCGACGGAGACCTTCAATATGTTAAACGCAAATCTTATATCAATTGCCTGCGATAAAATTGGCGGTTGTAGCAATGTTTCTGGTACCCCAAAAGGGATTATGGTTGTAAGTTTATGTATGTATGCATGAATTATTTTAATTAAAATAGGATTGCAGGGTGTTTGACCTATCTAGGAGTATTTTCAAAAAACCAGTCAGAAAATTTCTTCGACTGCTTCCAGAAGTTTACAAAAGTATAATTAAACTTTCCCATTCAAAGATTTCATTTTTCATGAAAAGGTAAATAAACTGTCGATAAATTTCTCCCCTCCACTTTGGGACCCTCACACGCGCGGCTGCCACTCCCGAACACCGATCACGTCCCATAGTTCTTTCTGAACGGAATTGCTTCCAATAATCTCGTGAACCAATTGAATTCAAACCTTTTTAGCACGTAACACGCTACATTTTGGCACGGATCGGGTCCCCGCAGTGATTCTGGCGGAAAATCTGAAATCTTTCTGAGGTTGTACACTTTGTATGGACCGCAGGACGTACCTTGGTACCTCTTACATCAATTTTCGTATTACCAATGGATTAAATCCAAGGGTTATCCCCCAAGGGATGTTTTCGATTGGATTGGGAGTTGGTGGTTGTCGTGAATCAATGTTCTATTTGTATTCAAGTGGTTGCGCCACTTTGCTTCCCTGGACAGCGTTTGGATCGATTTTTAAAAGTATTTTTTACAATTTTGTTTTGCTGTGTTTTGTTTTAAATCGAATCAGTGTTTACGGAATGTAATGGATTGTTAGTTTAACGCATGTTGGTGGTGCGTTGTATGCCGACAGGATCGGGAGCCTCGGAGAGGTGAATAATACGCCAGCAATGTTGTTGTAGAAATGGAACCTCTTTATTAGGGCCAGTGTAGTTTATATAGTAATAAGTACGTGCTATAAATACATGCGTCATTACTTATTAAGCTACGTGAGAGACGTGCGAGACGTGACTATATAAAACTACACTGCTTGCACAAATATCCCTAACAGTACTCCCCCCCTTTGAAAAAGAAAGGATAACATAATATTTAACAATCGTAAAACTAAAAAAATCACAAAAATGTATAAGCTAGGAGTGTAAAGATAAAAAGTGTATAACAGAGGGGAATAAAAACAAAGAAGATATAACAATCATTTTGAACTTAAGTATAAGCTAAACCGTAAAAGTTTGGGTTTACGGCGCGGCATGTCCGGAGCGTGTGAGTGTCGATCCGTTTGTTGCACTCGAAGATGGGGTCCGGGAAAGGGTCGTCTCGTCTGCTGCTTCGACGGCTGGCGACGAGAACGCTGGCTTCAAACCGGTCCATGGAGACAACTGTAGTGCGGCCTGTAGCTGGATGATTATGCATTTACCATCTCATTTCAGGGCTTTGAACGGGCAATCGTAAGGAGCTGTCACGGACTTTTTAAACATGTCTCTTCTGAGGAATACATGAATGCAGATCTGCAGGTCCTTGTGAACGAAATGTAATCCCGTAGCTACTCGATCCCTCGAACACTTCGTGAAGATGCTTTTTGTGCTGTTCTTCTTTCGTGTTTGCGATGGGGACATCGTTGACGTAGCAAAGGTGTGCTCCAACCCGTATAACACCGTATTCTTGAAACGCTAAAACGTTTGCACGGCGTTGTGTAGACCCAAACGTCATTTTGACGAATTCAAATAAATCGAAGGTCATTGTTTACATAAATCGCACGAATTGATGACTCATTAAGTCATTAGAATGTGTCACGCTTGCAATGACGGACGGTTCCGTAACCTTGTCGGTCAGCTCTCTTGTATGTAGGTCAACAAGTAGGTATGTTTTGCTTCATGAAAAATTTTGCGCCGAGAATCGATTGTTGAACATCTCTGCTGCGATGATGGTCCATTTGAAGACACGGCGCGATCCCAGATTCAAATGCATGGTTTTCTCCCCATCAGTGTGAATGGGAGTGCCGTTAGCGGCGAAGAGGTTGAATGCATCGGTCGAGGCTTCTGCTTAAAACAGCTAATACAGATACGTCTGCCCCTGTATCGATTAAAAATCGTGTTCCACTTTTGAGGTAGGTAACAACAGACGGCAGCTGCTTGTATTATTGACGCCTTGCGAACCACAGGCGTGGATGCGCGAGCCAAAAATCGGGAAACCGCGACAGGACGGTTAGCGCCTCGCTGGTCTTCTCTGGTGCTGGCGGCTGTGGTAATGCGGTTCCGGGCTGTAGCGAGACTCCGTACATCGTGGCAAGAATAAAGAGCTCACTTCAGTGACTATATTGCCTCTTGAAATTTCAATCGGTGAGACCCGCTTGTGGGAGGCCGAAAGAAATTGTGCAAATCACCAAAGCGAGAAATCTTTCACACGATGCAGCTGTTTCCTTGTCGGCTGCGACGGATCACGTCGGGGTCACCAGTTTAACGCATGTTGGTGGTGCGTTGTATGCCGACAGGATCGGGAGCCTCGGAGAGGTGAATAATACGCCAGCAATGTTGTTGTAGAAATGGAACCTCTTTATTAGGGCCAGTGTAGTTTATATAGTAATAAGTACGTGCTATAAATACATGCGTCATTACTTATTAAGCTACGTGAGAGACGTGCGAGACGTGACTATATAAAACTACACTGCTTGCACAAATATCCCTAACAGTTAGTAAACAAACAATTGAAGTTTAAAACTAATGTTATTGTATTAGTTAATATTATATACAATATGAGACTGAAAACAAATAATAAAGCGCTTATTATTATTTAAAAAGAGTTGCAAACTATACTCTCATAAGCACTCATAAACTATATTATCTCTATATACTCATCACATACTAAACCCTCGTAGTTTAAGCGGTGTTTATTTTTTTACTGTTTAAAAACATAACATAACATAAATTATAAATGACGGCGTAAAAGCTCAGTTGGTAGTGGCGAGATCGAATCCCGTAAGGGGCAAATATTTGTATGGTGCGAATACAACAATGTTTGTATACAAGTCATAGATGTTTATATCTACAGTGTAAGGAAAAGTATCATTAACCTTTAAACCACATACTTTACAACTTTTACTATGGGAGAAAACCTGTCAGTGAAAAATAAAATCAGCTGTTCCATACTAAACTGCAACGCCTACTCTAAAAAGTCTTGACAAAAAATAAGGGCCCTGCCTCCATGCAAAAACGTCAAAATAACGCATAACCTGTTAACACTACCATACTAAAACGCTGTAGTTCCTCAAACATTCATGTTAAGACTTTATAGATATACTGTCCGTGCGGTTTCATAGAACTCCTTGCTTGACAAATGACGGTCGGACGTCTGCCGCTCCGTCAATGCGTCAATAGACATAATTTCTTGTAATTCATAACTTTATTACCCTTGCCACTTATCGTGCCCTTCCTGCCCAGACACCTGCACGCGAACGGAGCTTATGAACGCTGCCGAAAATGCTATCCGTGTGGCGATATTCTGGGCTGGAAAGATTTGAAATGACATGCCATCGACTCGATAGAAAAAGATAAGTAACTTATTCGTTGATTTTTTCATAGTTAACTAAGAAATTCCAAAATTCCATTTCAAAATTTGATTTGAAACACTTGGACGTTACTTATTCTTAGAACAGCTTTAGTAACGTCCAAGATATGTCGGATAGTACATCTTTCTGATAAATAAATTATATTTGCTTATCAGAAATGGCCAGAACGCTTAAAAGGAATCTGAAAATCTCGTCGTCCTTATTTGGAATGCAGTATATCAACTTTAAAAGCCGACAGTTCTAGTCCAGAAATATTTAATTAAAATACTCAGATGTTTAGTTTAAAAAGTAGTATTTTCTGCATGTCTTAAACCGTAAAAACCACATAATAGAGTCTCTTTTCCATTTTACGATTGAAAATCACGAATGTTAGCCACTTGCGTGTCATTTAGCATGCTAGTTGTAATTCTAAGACTGCTTACACAGTCAACAGTACCTCAACGCCTTTGTCCTTGCAATACCGGTGTTGCCAGGGTCTTTGTATCCATTTACATGAATAGCTTTTGTTGCAATACATGCAAAATCTAACATTTAGGCTCTATTATTACCCCCCATATAAGTTTCATTCATCATCATCAGCCTGTATGAGTCCCATTGTAGGGCACATGCTTTCTCTCATTTACAAGCGAGAGACGTCGCCGTCGGTCAGTGCATATATTGGTATTTTCTTTGTATTTTCAAGCCGCCACAAGAAACCTCTGTCTTGCTTGGCTTAACAAAAACACCGCGACTTAGACATAAAGAGCGGTAAATTAAATGCGTTACGTTTTTTAAAGGGTGTTTCAGACATTCAATATGAAGCCAACATTAAAATTATAAAAAAAAAAACTTTTCCATCCATCCATTCATTAGTATTGAGATTTCCTATGGAACAACAAACTTTTCCCGATTTCGATGTTGGGTCCGTAGTGAAACTTGTTCATAACAATCTGTATCATAAAAGGCTGTCATGTAGGTACCTAGTGTATGTAGTAGTAATACGGGTTAGAAAGGTGAGGAATTTTTGTAAACTGACTACCCGGTTGGTGTAGTAGTAACGCTTGACTGCCAAACCAGATTTCTCCCATGTTCTGATCCCGATTTAGCCACAGATGTCATGATTATGTTTTATGTCGCTATTGTCTAATTTCCATACTAAAAATCCTGTCCAGCGATATCTTTTTCTGTTTCATAAGCAGAATCTCCCAAGTGAATTTGATCCATATCAATCATACGCTACTGTATAATTTGTAAATGATCAATGGTCACCTCGTTATTATGAATAATAGTGACGGAATGTTTAACAAAATATTTTAAGTCCTAGTAGAGTTCTCGTCACAGTGTTTATACAGATGATTAACGTAACAGCTAGTATAATGTTTTATTAGTGATTCACGATGTAGTGATACTGTTCCAACTACAACCAACTTCGGATAGAATAGGGTACAATCAGTGTTAAAAATTTGTTCGTTTCGAAACTGCATCTGTCTTTAAAAATCAACTTAGTGCGTTCACACACGACGACGCATTGACGCAGCGGCAGATGTCAGTCCGTCATTTGTGCAGCAGGGAGTTGTATGAAACCGCACGTAGAAGCACACACGGTGACTCTAGGTCTATACATCTTGTCATACATTCCCGTCCATTTTGGCTACTTTTAACCTGACGTCCCTGATCTGAAGGTACGTCCTCCTAGGTGTGCCTCTACCAATATTCCCTTCCACACGCGCCTTACTGTTTAAGACGACTTTCATTCACCCTTTCGATATGTCCAAACCATCGAAGCAAAGTAGCTGACTAGACTAATAATATAGGTACTATAGTATTAAGTCTTCTGTGCTAATAGGTACGATAAAGAACTAATAAATAGCGTCTTTATGAATAAAGGTCATTTTACCATGTACAAAGTTAAACATGCATTTAACAAGGACAATGGGTACTAAATAACTACCTAGAAGCTTTAATAGCTGTATTTTACGATAATCCGGTAAACAATGACGAAGATACCAAGTTTGTGGACAAGATAAAAAATTGCGGCTTGTTTAAATAGCTAATCAATTGTTAAACACTGCTGAAACATAATATGGCTGCAAATATATACGCGTTTCAATTTAAAGTAAAGTAAAATAAAGGGGGATGGGGCTTTGTGTTAATAACTGTAAAAATTTTCTGTTTTTAGATTTTTGAATAGATGGTTAGGTTATTACATTATGAAGTGCATATTAGGGGAAGAACACACTAACATAGTACTAAACACTTCTGTACAAACTCCCAATTTTATTGCCGGATTAGATTCTTGACGTCACTTTATACGTCCAGACCTCTGAGATGCCATTTTGATAAACTTTCACAATGGATCTCCATAGTCAAAGTTCTTTAGTTTGATGGTCTACACCACTCCCTTAAGTAGTAATACACGAGGGTTTTTTCTTACACCATATATAAAGAGCTTAGCCCTACATTTTTGGACGTTTTACTAAAAACTGCATCCTAACTGGGTCTATAGCGCTACCGTGATACGTCCACAAACAACAAATAAAAAAAAAATTCCTTGAAGGTTTCCTGAAATTATGCTCCTGGATAGAAAATTATGTGAAATCATCATCACCATCAGCCTACTAATTGCAATGTAAGGTAAATCTCAGCTTCCACTCTTGCAGTTATTTCCAGTTTTGTAGCTTATTACAATCTAGTCCATCCAATTTTTAGACACGAAAAATGATAATATCCTAAGTTCCCCCACCTATATACACTTAGACTAAAGTATATACACGACAAAAACATGTGTTTATTATCTATTACCATATTTTTTTTTAAATCTAATAGACCAATTAACAGTTACATAAATCTCGAAACGGGGTTACAAGATTTCATCAAAAAGCCCATAAACCTACTTTGCGGAACAAATAAAAATTTCTTTTCTTTTTGTAAATCTCTTAGCGACCCTTCCAATGGCTTAAGTAATGGTCACTGACCACAGAAATTGTAATTATCTTGTGTTTTTATTTTTACCCGACTGTTTTTAATTTCCATAACTGACCAGTGCGGGACGCGGTCTACCGTAAAGTGCTCCGGCGCATCTAGTGATGTGCCTAGTCGATAAACTGCTAACGACTTCCGGCTTATTTCATCGTGTCTTCATAATAGTATTTCCTTGACACAGAGATAAGAAAAAAAAACGTATTGATGTCAATTAGTTTAACCTTCAATGAAATAGAGACGCTCTGTTTATTGTAGTGAAGTACGCAGATTTCTCGTAATTGTTATCGGCAAAGAATTACAACAACAAGCAATATAATTGTAAGTAATTTCTTTCGTCCTATTTTTTCTCAAATTCATATTTTTGAGGGCTATAGAGTCTGAAAATCCCTATAGTAAACATTATAATTTAAAAACTGTTCACTATTAAAGTTTTCTTTAGAGGAGGACTCTCTTGCCTAAGTAATGAGCATGGTTAATTAAGTAAATTAAAGATAAAAGAAAGATTTGAAACTTTGTTTGCATTAATGGGAAAAAAATATTAAACGAATAACGACCTTTTTTCTACAAGGCTAAGGTCAAAATCGTCACAAATAAACCTTAAAGTAGACAAAACTGTTTGTTTTGCCATTGTAACAAAAGCACTTGAGTCAACAAGAAAACACTCACTTATCGATAACATCAACAATCGCCCCATCTCTATCTTACACCTTCCTTGTCACTAATTCAGTGTTACGTCCAAGGCGCATGCGCGCTACCGTCTCTTGTTTTAACGGATTTTAAAGTAGTTACGAAAATATTTATATGGCAGTGGTGACACGACCGTGTGGCGTATTCCCTTGTGTGAGAAACGGTGGATATCAAGATAGAACTCCTCAAAATGTCTGGGTAATACAGTATAAAGTTAACTATTACTGCTAAAGTGATAATTGTAAGCATTGACCTTGTTCTGCGTGAAGACTTTGTGGTTAAAAACATTGTTTTTACTTATGAATAAAAGAGTTAGTCATTGAAGAAGAGTTTGTTACTGGTAAAGTTTTTTTTTTGTTGCAAAACATTTTTATTATTTCCATATTTTCATAATGCAATCTAAAAGGTCTAAACTGAAATGCGTTACATACTTAAGGGAATCTTCAGTTCATCAAACTGAATAACTTTTAAAATTTAAATCGCAAATAAATCAGCTGTTCCGTATAAATAGCTACCACTCGACCAAATTGTATGAAACAGCAGATTTTTTTACGATTTCAAAGTTGGTCCCATATGAAAGTTGTCGGGTTTGATGGTATGAAACACCTCGTAAAGTATATCATATACCAATCAATAATTTTATCAGACCAGATTAATAGGTTAGGTTTTAGTAGGGTTAAATCATTTTCGCTTTTTGTATAAGGACAGCAGCAACACACACAGTCCTCTTAAGAATAGTATTTTGAATGGTACTCTTTATCATTCGTCTATTGATTCCTTTTCGACTTTAAAATTTCATATTCGTAATAATATTAATGTCATAAGTACGAGTAAGTACGCCATTATTTATTTATGACAAATTTATAGAACAAAACCGCTTGTCTGTAAATCTAAACATGTTCATGTTAACATATAAATTGTTTCGATTCATTTAATTTAACCTGAAGAAATAAATAGTAGGAAATGTACAAGAATTCCTGTGTTTGTTAGTTTACTTGTGAATTCTTCGAAGTTGAACAAACTGAACGTTGTCTTTACAATTGCGTGTGTTTCGATTTTATTATCATGTTTGCTAGGTACCTTTTACATTATTATTGAAAGCTCTTTAAGGTAGATACCTCCATAGCTCATGGGCAAATATGCCTTACCTACCTAAGAACAAATAAGTATCGGACTTGCCTAGAGATTTGAAGAAAATTATAAAACAAAATGGATCACTGAACAATTTTAATAATAGAGTGTATGATATACTCTATTATTAAAATTGTTCAGTGATCCATTTTCTTTTACGATTTTCTTCAAATCTCTAGGCAAGTCCGATACGTATTTGTTCTTAGGTAGGTAAGGCATATTTGCCCATGAGCTATATATCTTATATGTTCTACGCATAAAACAAGACAAAGAAATACATTCTTGACTTATGGGTCTAGCACAATCAGGTACTGGATCCTAGATAATTGTGTTTTCAGCAGACACTTCAAAATGTTTGAAACGATAATTGCAGATTTCTTGCTTTATAAATTCACGGGGGTGTCAAACCAAATCACTACAACTAGTGAATTCGTACAGTTACGTTAACACATTTGAGGAAAAAATGAGGTATCTAGTGGTCATCATGATTACCCTTTGTCCATCCACTGCAGAATATAAGTCTCCCTCATTATTCCACTCTTCTGAACCCGTGTCAGTCGTACTTACTCAAGTTTTGTAGCTTTCGTAATGTCATCAGTCTACCTGGCCACTGGACGATTGGAAGGCCAGACTAGGCCGGATCTCAACCACCGCTAGTTCCAGGGTTTGCTCTGTTCGTCTAGTCAAGTGTCTCGCCCACAGTTTCTGTAATCCAGCGACGTTTAGTCACTTTAAACAGCTAGTTATGAACCTTAGTTGGACTTCGGATCTCAACGTTTGTGACACGATCAAATGTCAAGTCGTAATTTGGTCTTAATTAATTTCGTCCTGATGAGTGCTGAGCTCGTTGAGCCCATCATATTGCTGAGTCGTAACTCATGTTTGCTAGTGCGCGTACACACTAGTTTAAACTATAGTTTCTTAAGATTTTGTATCTACTTCCTTTAGTTTTATTTGATCGACTATCTGTCTATACAGGGTCCAACTTAAATGCTGTCGGTTTTTTAAGAGGATGATCAGACCATCCAATTGAACAACTTTCTCTAAGGGACCAACATCAAAAACGCATAAAAAAACAACTGTTCTCTGTTTCATATTATGCAGTCTCCTTGAAAACCCGTCGGAATCATATTAAGAAGGTCCCTCTGTTAGTATGCTAATAAAATAGTTAGTTTTTTCATTCTGCCTCTTTTCTTGGTACTTATTGATTAAAAAATGTAATCGATAATTATCTATGCGTCTAAACACTTGAAGTACACAATCGCCCCACGTCCTGTCTTTATAAACGCCCCTGGTAGTTTCTGCAGGAAGACCCAAAGTTTCTGAATTATGATCCGAAGCGTTGTACCGTTGCGGTAAACTTAGCTCAAGTTACCCCGAGGTGCCCGAGATAAGGTACATAGTTAGTTGCATAATGTAGTAACATCTCTTTGGTGTAGTTAGATTTGGTGGTTTAGAAAATTGCTGGAAAAATTGTTGGTTTTCAGCGTGATACCACTTATACAAGGTGTTACAAAAATACAAATAAACCTTTAAGGGAGTGGTGTAGACCATCAAACTGAACAACTTTCACTATGGGACCAATATCGAAGTCGCGAAAAAAAATATTTATGTTCTATACTCTACAAATCGACTAGAGCTAAAATATGTATGGGATATAAGTTTTTTTTTTCGCGATTTCGATGTTGGTCCCATAGAGAAAGTTGTTCAGTTTGACGGTCTAAACAACCCAATTAAGAGTTTTAAAAATTTATTGTTACTTATGAAACACCTTGTATATGCAGAGGAAATTTTTTTTCAAAATTAAGTCAAAATGTTCTATTGTACTAATTAAATAATATAGCTTTCTGACGTGATTTTTTTTGACTCTTCCACCGCGTCGGGAGGTGATCCGTAATAGAAAAGATGCGGCTAGAAACTCTACAACACACATCGTTAAAACAGTACAAATACAAATACAATATTGAATACTATATCGTACCTAACCTTGTCAAGACCAGGCGCTTTGGTCATTGAATTATATTTTGGACGTCATATATAAATTTAACTGTTTTATAAAAAATCTTAAGAAAGTAGAAAAAGTACTTATCGAAATTGACAGTATTCCCAGAAACCCTACAATATCAACTTATAGCATTAAGTCTGAGGAGGGAAATGATTCAATTTAACTGTCAAAGAATTTCAGAGTTACGGATTATTTGAATGCGAACTTACGGACGCGAATCGATAGAAGTGGGAAGTGAAAGAAATTAATTATGTATTTTGATCGAGAGTGAAATGTAAACCGCACGCGATACGTTTTATTTTTAACTGCACTTACAGAAAGTATCGATCAATCATTTGAATTTGTTTGGAAATACTAATTAGGTACCCAGGTAATTTAAATTATGGATCGATAAAATCAATAAGAATTGTGAGGTAGTGGGATGGAAATTGATCCATACTACGATTCTAATATATTATGTATGCTCGTTATAAGTGCGTTTGGATCGTTTGGAATCCTTTGGATTGATTGAGCATTAGGTCAGTTAGAAATCGATTCATTTGCGACATTATAAAGCTATAATTTTTCAAAAATCAAAGTAAAATTAACCAAAAAGGCAAAACATTCGGTTAAAAACAGTTAAAAAAAAATGTATTTAAAAAATAACCGCATAAATCTCAAACCTATAAAGTAATATTAATTTCTGTTAAATAATACAAACTAATTGAATACTGGCCCAGCGCTAGCAAGGTGTACTCTTTGGCAACAAAAAGCGTCCCTCCCAACTCCATTTGTGCCGCCGTCTGAGAGCCTCCCTCCCGCCTGTACATGACTTGCCTTGGGCGACCTGGAAGTCGTTAAACCGACTTCGAACCCAGGTCGGTCGCAGTAAGGACAACATGTTCACATGGGGATTCTCAGATGCGCAAAATGTGAGTTGCTTGTGTGGAGCTCCACAAACGATGGCCCATCTCACATCGTGCCCTGCGGTCCCTTACACATGTACGCAGGAGGAGCTCATGACCGCTAGCGACGGTGCAGTATCGGTTGCCCACTTCTGGCAAGGTACTATTTAGCGACTTTGTTCAAAGTTTGAAGTCGACACGATAAGAAGAAGAAGAATACAAACTAAAAAACATAATATATCACCTGTAGTTACTCAGACTTAGAAATTGTTATATCACAATCAATGTTTACCTGGATGTTTTGATTCGATGCCATTCAAAGAATTAAAAAAAAAACACTAAACAAATTCAAGCACAAAAGCGAAAATGTCACCATCTTGTTTATTTTGACTACAATGGAATGCGTACCCACTACTGAACGTGATGGCATCATGTACCGTAGATAAGTTTTGAAAACATAGAATGGCCAATTGTATTGGATAAGCAGCATAAATGTTATTAGAAAAGTTCGGTTCGGTACCAGAACTTCGGTTTTGATAAAGCATTATAAAAAATAGAGACATAGACGGGAAGCATTATTTAGGCCAAAATTAGGCGCACTAAGTCCAAGATAAAAAAAAAAAAAAGAAAAAAAAAAAAAAACATTGACAGTGTATTATTCTATAGTAATTTTACTCCTATTTTTGTACTGAACTTTGTTTAGCGCTCCTATTGAGAACTGTTACCACATGTACTGTTACTCCAAAATTAGGCACCAATAATAATAATGTGTAGCTCTTAAAATACAATAAGTTTGACAAAAAGTAAAACACCACCACGGTTTCTGTGATATTTGTTTTTACATAATATTATGCATTACTTACTTGTATTTATTTATGTTTGGTATATGAGTAGCTTTGTTTCATTGAAGAAGAAAAAAACGTTTTTGAGTAAGAATGGAGTAAGTACCAGAAACTTTTTTTTGTATTCATAATGGGTTTGCGCTTGGCTTCAGCTCACCTGATGGAATGCAATCTGTGCAAGTATTCTAGTATAAGTAGTATATCAATAGAATTTGTTGTATAAACATATTTCGTACTAGTCATAGACTCGAATCTTTATACACTTTATAACTTAGGCTATGTACAAGGAAGGTGTACAAAAACACTGTGATGAATGTGATGTTATTATTAAAGGGTGGTTTTAGACCATAAAACTGAACAATGTTAACTATGGAGACAAAGTCGAAGAAAAATATAAAGAAATTACTGTCCCATGAATTTGAGTCGAGTAGTTGCTGCAATTTTGTAATGAAAATAATTTTTTTTTATTTCTTCTATTTGTGAAAGATGTTCAGTTTGATGGTGTTAGACCATTTTGAACAAACCATACCTTTTTAACTAGGGTGTTTAGTATAGGGTGTTTAGAATCTATTGTATATCTACAAGACGATGCTTTTAGTGAACTCGTGATTGCTTACAAGCTGTGTCGATTTTTGCCTCAAATTTCCCAAGATAACATTGCTCGTATAGTGAGCAATTATCGCACACTAAATACATCTTACCAAATCCTTGCTTCCTGCAGTGGCACGGTATATAAAATGAATATAAATTGATGATAATGAAAACGTGGGAACTATGAATTTTTGTTATTTTATTTCTATATGCTGTTTATTCTAATATCTCGCTTATAAAAAAAGGCATAAAAGCCAATTGTCTATACTGCATTTCAAATAGCAACGATATTTTAAGGCTATTTTGGATTACAGAAATAGAGATTTTAATAAATATGCCTGATAGTCAATTACATCGGATAGTAAATTTTTTGCTATGTTTGCTAATCAGAATTGGCCAGAAAGCTCAATAGGAATCGGAATATATTTTCATCTTTACATAGAATGAAGTGTCTAGCTAAAAATAGGAAATTTAGAAAAGAAGACTCGTAACTTGATAGACTAGATACTCTAATCTAAGGCTCTTTAATTTGGCAACGCGTTTTAATGATGAAGTTTTATTGTATAGATACGATAACCATCTTTACTCTATAAATTCATAGCAAACTATCTAATCTTAATAATATAGCAGAGTAAAGATAGATGACGCAAGCAAAAACCTACAAAGTAATCTTGTGATTCGAATGGACTTTAATTCATTTTAAAATTAGACGTCTTTTATTATAACTCTTATGGTATCTACGAGATAGGATGAAAATGCTTTGATTTACGCGACTTCGTTGGAACAGTTTTGCATCATTGAGCGGTTTTTGCTTGCTGTTACGATAGGAATAGGAACGTAGTGTGATTATAGTGTAATGATAGCCATGCAATTATGGGAAATTCTTTGACTAGCAAGACCGGTTTCTAGATTGCAACCGTGTGGTCTGATTGAGATATTTTTGCAAATATAATATTGACACTTAGCATGGATAATTCAATTCAATTATACTTTATTGCACACCGAAACAGAACAAAACATAATAGAAATAGGACAATCAAAATGTACTTACGGACATACATATTTCATACATACGAGTAGGACTATAATAAATTTATGGATTTTCAAGAGTCTTTGCTAGTTTCAGCAAAGATTCTTTTGAAAACATGAGTCACGTCACAAGTTTCAGCGAGCGCTTGCCTCGCGTGGTGTTCAGGCAGCGCGGTTCTCGTTTGAGATTACCACGAGGTTCCTCCATCTCTTCTCAATTTGGGTTTTGCTGGAATTTTGACTGGTAGTTTGTGGGAACAAACTATTTGACATTGGCAGAAATGCAGTGCTAACGCACAAGCAAGTAAGAAAAAAACATCTTTTGGAAACATGCAGTTAGAGCCTTAACATTATTATAGGTACTAATATTTTGGGATGCTAACTTAAGTAAAATAATGTAACAAATAAGACATAAATCTTATGATTGATTTGATTTGAAATATTCAACAACCAATCACGTAATATAGATTTTCCAATAAAGTCACGTATGCGCGTGATTCGATATTATTATAGTTTTATCTCATCCGTACTCATTTCTAGTCTATAAGTAATCTGTTTACGATTTCTAATGATTTATAGACTACATTATCTCACGAAGTCAATCATTATTACTTATACTATTTCGAACGTTAATTTTTAGTTAGAATTATAGTATTGCGTCTTCTAGTCTCAAATCTTTTTTAGGCTACCACTATAAAGATAACTAGATTTCGTAGATACTAGGTACCTACAGGCAATAGTGCTGTGCTTCTTTTATTACTGGAACAAGAATTGAAACAAATAGTCAAACTATAAAATTGCTTTGTTAAATTCTAATAACTAAGCTGTAATGCTGAGAGCTAATAAACTAATTAAACTAAGAAATTCTTATTATGGGATATAAGTACATTGGAATCGGTAAAATAGATCAGTACTCAATATCGTAACTGATCTGCCTTATTATTGTATCATATTTCTTTCTCTGAAAATAAATGAGGAAAGATAACTATGGTATCAAGTTTCATTCAAGATTTCGTATACAGGGTGAAATTGATATCATTAGGATCCTTTTAAACTAAGAGTCTAATACCCATCAAACTGAACAACTTTTACTATGGGAGCAATCCGATAGGAGCACAATAAAAACAGCTGTTCCATACTAAACTGCAGCGCCCACTCGACTAAAATGTATGCAACAGCAGATTTTTTTTGCTCCGATCGGTTTGCTTCTATAGTAAAAGTTGTTCAGTTTGATGGGTAGACTCTTAGTTTAAAAGGATGCTAATGCAAATTCACCCTGTATAAAAACTCAAAACACTCGAAACATTTTAGGTTTTAGTCAATAGCGTTTTGTGGCTAGTGCATTCCGTTACTTTCTTACGTAATAATCATGAAGTTATTTGTATAAAGTTGATAAGCATACACATTGTCACGGTTGGAGAGCACCCTAGTTGCTTCCATGTTGCCTGCACATGCTCTATTTTCTGATTGCATTCACCGGCATTTGTTGTGTGGATTCCTCGTTGACTATGTTTATTAATTTTATTAACTAATAAAAACAGGTTCTTTTAGAGGGGGTCAGTAACTTGGTTACAACTGTAGCATGGAACATCCATAAGTCCTTGATAGTCATTGATTTACACTCTATCGATAGACAGGCCCTTTCATAGAGGCAACATGTTCCATTTTAATGCGGTGGCCACACCTCATTAATGTTCCCGAGTTCACTTCATCACTATGGCAATGACAGACCGCAATGTGTAATTTTGTGTTGTTTTGTGTGACATGTTGTTTGTTTGAACGAGCTTGTCTATCGCTATGTCAGTGTTGATAGTCTTGATACGAACACTCTGTATTTTATTTGATCCTTTGAACAGCATGTCTTATTTTAGGTAGATTTAGTATATAATTGGTCAAGTTGATTTTTAATAATGGCGTCAACCTAGGTTAGCAACAAACTCCAGTTTACGTTGGCATATTGATTTGTGGTGTAGAAAAACAACTGAGAGAGCTATTTTACCCGGATTTAGTAACCTAGGTTGACACAAATGGGGATTAATGTGCTAGCTTTATTAACCATAAACTCTTTCTCAAAATTCCAGACGGTAAAATCGACATGTGACTTCATAAAAACCCAGCTATGTACGGTAGCGATATCCCTGACTCTGTTCAACTCAGTTCGTCTGCCGAGGGAAGCCTTCAGACATGGCCCAGTCCCTTACCTGGTGGTCTACACGTTCTGGCTCCTCGTGGTTGGTCTTCCGTCGACGTTGTTACAATTGGCCATGGGACAACTAAGTCAGCAGGACCCGGTTGGAGTATGGAGAGCTGTACCTATTTTGAGAGGTTTGTTTTTATGGAGGATTTATTATTTTTTTCTTTCTTATCCATAATTTTGAGAGGCCTTTGTCTTGCAGAGATGGTCGTACAGGTCATACCTGAACTTTTGGTTTTATGATTAAATATTTTGTAGTTTGTTTTAAAGCCCGACCAGAAATATAAAAAAACCTCTCCATCGTGCAGAAAATCATCAGAACCAATTTTTTGTCTTGGAACACTGACATTAAAGGTTATAGTCGATCGCAGCGCCCCCAAACCAGGTTTTTTATATTTCTGATCAGGCTTTAACGTAATTAGCATTTTTTGGTTTTATTTTGATGACATTAGTCACAAGATATGATTAAAGTAAACAATTGTTATGTTTTTGCAGAAATTCCCACGGTGTATTAGAGATAAATATCAAACTTAAGAACAACAAACTTATGAACAATACACATAAATATTTATGTACCTACCTACTAATTTATAGTAGGTATCTAACGATTTTTTGTCATTTTGTAAATGACAAATAGTAGATTGTATCACAAGGGCGTAAAATAATATTTTTAAGGCGAGGGCGCTATTTTGAATCCAGAGCATAGCGAAGGATTCTTGAGTAGAATCCCGAGCGCAGCGAGGGATTCTAAAGTAGAATCCTGAGCGCAGCGAGGGATTCAAAGTATGCCGCCCGAGGAAAAAATAATTTTGCGGCCGAGTGATACACTCTACTTTTCATCCCCCTCTATGAGGAAAATAAATAAAAGGCGCTTCTAGTTTAATATTTGCGTTCGGTCTCTTTGGTCGCGGACCTATGTAGCAAAAATACATGTTCCAAATTCAAAACTCATCATTGCCCGCTGTAAAAGTCTCTTAACAAAAAGTGCAACTTTAGGCGCACTTAAAGAGGACTAAAGTGACACTTTTTGAATAGATGGGATGAAATAGTAGATTGTATCACAAGGGCGTAAAATAATATTTTTAAGGCGAGGGCGCTATTTTGAATCCAGAGCATAGCGAAGGATTCTTGAGTAGAATCCCGAGCGCAGCGAGGGATTCTAAAGTAGAATCCTGAGCGCAGCGAGGGATTCAAAGTATGCCGCCCGAGGAAAAAATAATTTTGCGGCCGAGTGATACACTCTACTTTTCATCCCCCTCTATGAGGAAAATAAATAAAAGGCGCTTCTAGTTTAATATTTGCGTTCGGTCTCTTTGGTCGCGGACCTATGTAGCAAAAATACATGTTCCAAATTCAAAACTCATCATTGCCCGCTGTAAAAGTCTCTTAACAAAAAGTGCAACTTTAGGCGCACTTAAAGAGGACTAAAGTGACACTTTTTGAATAGATGGGATGAAAAATACTTTATCATTCTTTGTACTTACCTATTGCTTTGATTTATTCATGTTTGCTTGATTCTAATTCCTTTAGATCTTTGTAGATTGGGAATGTATTTTTAGCAAATTGCCAATAATGTATTATGTTCTCAGTTCCATCATAGGACAGGCACTGCTCGAATCTTTTCGGCCCATTCCAACTCACTCTTTGTTTTATCTCTACCATTATAGTCTAATTAGCTGTCCCAAGAACAATTATCTATTAATGGTTCTACAAATTAGTCATCCAATGAAATGGACCTTAGGCATCTGTGGATCTGTAGTAGCCATGAATAATGATTCTAATGCCATTACCTGTCTTGTTTATTATGATTATGACGTATTATTATTATTCGTATGGCTTTTTTCTTTTCATTCCTGCGGAGGTTACAAATCGATGTCTATTGTTTTAAGCCATAGTTTGGCTCTCGGGGTTAGCTCGTTTAGCTCCCGGATTCCACCGTCGAATCTTCTGCCAGGGCAATCGTTGACAATGTGCTCGACTAGTAATATAATGTTCATGATTCTCGGATTGACAAAAAATTTAACTTTTTAGAACAATTTATTTGAACATTTAACTAATTTGTGAAAATCTGTTTTTTCAGGGGTCGGACATTTAAAGGTATTAACTTCATACCTGTGCTGTGTTTACAACATGATGTTTGTGGCACTGTCGTCAGCATACTTGATATGGATCGGGAAAGGATCATTCCCTTTGAAGGACTGCACTAAACTACACATAACACCGGTAAGTTTAATTTTTACCTTAATAATTCAAAAACTACCCCCTCGGGGAAATAGTCGTGAGCATAATGCTATGCTAATTTGAAAATAAAATTAATCGTCCCATGTATAAATTTGGGTCTCAGTTTTTTATGAAACAGCTGATTTTGTTCGCGATTTCAAAAGTTGTTCAGTTTGATGGTCTGAAGTACCCCATTACGTATGTTACGCATTTAAGTTTACGCCCTATGTATAAATATTTAGCGCAGGATATTTTTAAGTACAAGAGTGTGTACTCAACTACTCATGTACTTAAAAGTATTACCTACCTGCTGTAAATAACTGTGCTGCTTTTGTAAATAAGAAGTTGATGTTGTCGAAATCAGCAATTCAGCATTTTTTTTTATGCTCTTTTCCTTTATCATAGAGAGTTTGTTGCAGAATGTTAAGTTGTTGAGAAAAAGTCTCGTAGTAATTAAAAAATGTTTTATTCAACACCTTTTTTAAACTTTCAGCGCGGGTATGAAAATAAGATGAATGCATCTGAATGTTTCAAGTAAGTAGTTTAATTACAATAGTTCATAGTTAACTTTTAATATTAATATAAAGTAGATTCCTACTATATTTAACTTACATTTAACTAAATGCTTTGTGCTAGTATGCCACAAAACACATACAACGCGACAAAACGAGAAAAACGTCATGCGCGCTCATTTTGGCATGCGTAAAGTAACAAAGACAGTGGCGCATCTAGATTTTTCTCGTTTTCTCTGGGATGGCATGCTAGGCCTACTGTGACACATAAAATAATCTCGCCATAAAAACTTGATCCGGTAATACATTAGTGCTATTTTGAGGCATTTTTGCAAGCCCTAAAAAAATGTATTAATGTACGGAATACATTATTTAGCTTTATTTCATGTTGTATACACTGTTGTTTTTCATGTAAACTGTTTTTCATGGTAGTAAAGTAGCTAATAACCTCGCCTTTTGAGCCTGGAGTAGTGGTTCAATTCAATTAATTCTTGGAAAACATTACGGAGCCTCGTGGCAAGCTCAAACGCGAACCATGCGAACACCAGGCAAAAGACAACTGCTCTCGGCAAAACTTGCAAAGTGGCTCCTTAGGGTTGAACTACACCACACAGCACAGCATCGCATTTTTCCGTCGCTCCATCCTTTTCTGTCAATCAGAAACGACAGCACGCCGCGTGCGATCGCGTTCCGTCTATCTTATATGCTCTAGCAAATGACGTTCCTGAGTGACAGAAAAGGATGGAGCGACGGAAAAATGCGATACGGTGCTAAGTGAGGTAGTTCAACACTTAGATGGATCCATAAATGTGATCTGAAATTTTATATACTTAAAGTTTTATATACTATACGTAAAGTCCATGAGCACCAATAACATTGTACATTATAATATTTTTGTTGAGCACTTAGGATTCGGGTGTCGGGTAAAATCGGTTATATTCGTATAATAGATAAGATCGCGGCTAGCATATAACCTTCTTGATTGCGGCCAACGACGATCTTTTTGAAATCAGTAACAATTAAACAAGCGAGAAAATGTAAACTATTCTATCCGACAGCCGAATCCTGTACATCTACCATGAGTTGCTATCGAAAAATGACATTACAATACCGGAGTCGATAGCGTATAAACGAGCATCGAATGGTATTCGACTAAACTCGCACCATGAGTTACATAAACATTTTCTATACTCACTAGAGTTAGCTCGATTGTTTATGTTTAGTCTAGTAAGTTATCGAGTCGTCATGTGATACGTGACTAACTTCACAACTAATGAAGCTGCTTCTTTCTAACTATACTCAAAAGACAGAGTAAGATAGATATTCCCAACTTTTTTTTGTATCCCAGCCTAGTATCGCAGAAACAATTAAAACTTTGAAATAACCCTGCCAATTAAAGGCGTCATAGGGCAGCTTCATAGAGTTCGTCGCATAGTGATTTTTAATTTATATTGGTTATATTTTGTCAATGTGACTTTATATTGTTCTGTGAATAGCTGTGTGATGTGATTTTATTTGTTACCTACGAAGTTTTATCCACAAAACGTTTAACTCTTTAAAACCGTTTAAAGAGTTTAAGCGCAAATAAAATAAAATTTGAACCAGTACATAACAATTCCAGTTACTGTAGGTATATGGAAATCGAAAGGCATGTACAAAAATAAATCTATTTAAACAAAAAGGAAGTTATTCTACAATAAACGGGGAGTAAACTTAAATGCGTTTTCAACTTTACTTTACATTTTACATTATTTACATCAAACGAACAACTTTTACTACGGGAACAACTTTGAAATAGCAAAATAAAATTAAGCTGTTTCATACATTTCCGTCATTAAAGGTGCTACTCCAACTCCAACTTACCAAAGGCTTGAAGAAAAATTTTACAGGCTTTTTCTAAATCTGAACAACACATTAGAAAAAAGAAAAAAAAAAGCCACTTAACATTTACTTCAAACTTTCGGACCTATAAAAGTGTTGACTTTGAATAATTTGAGCCAGTTTTTATGGAGAAATATTTCGTTTGAAGTGGTTGGGCGGAATAGTAGATGAATGCAGTTTAGAGTGGTTATTCGTTAAGACATTATTTATCAAATAATACTCTAAATTAATCAATTTATTGTCAATCGACAACCTTTCACTATGCATTCACGCTTGATTTTGCTAGTGAGTGACTTTACCACTATCGTAACGGTATTTCTCGAGAACGTATGTCAAATTTATGACTCATGGTACCGAATTTCTATAGTAGCTGCCGCAAAACGTCAATCGCTAGCGATATGATTTCGATACGTTTTTTACCAGACTGACTCATACTACCGATTTTAGTTCTTTCAGTGACCGCTAGGAGGCGCTGTTCAATTTCCCATAGAAATCTGTTTTGCCCTCGCTAGCGAGTTCACTCACTGTAAACTCATGGTAAAGCTACTGTTCTATGAGCTCACGGACGGTATTTACGTCATCTAACGAAGCTGAGAGGATTCTATAGGATTCTATCATGATTCTATAGGAGGATTCTAGAGGGTTGTTTTTCATTTGTTTATTTTTGTTGACATTCTATTTATTCTAGAAGTAGTCATTAGACTATATTTAACTTTAACGTTTTATTATTTTATAATTATTCTTATTTGACATTACTAATTTTATTTTATTGTCTATAGCAAAAATAAAATGTCTGAAGGCGCGGGAAAACGCTAGTTGTATAACAAAACGAATAAAATATAATTTCACCTGTTTCAGTGCAACATTTTTGGCTCCATTCACGGAATATCCACAGTATCTCGGCATAATGGCAATTTTAATATTCATTTTATGGTTCTTCGTGCCCATTCTGTAAGTAATAATATTCTTATTACCTTTTTAATTTTATTACACGGAGATTTTGAATGAAATATTAGTGTAGTGAAATATTAGCCGAAAGTACGAATTTGACACGTTTCATATTAGCGAGAGGGTAGATGTATTGAAAGTTCATCATCATCATCATCATCAGTCTATGTACGTCCCACAGCTGGGCACATGCCTAACCTCAGGTAGAGTGTTTTTGGCATCAGTCCCACCGTGCATGCCCAATGCGGCTTGGTAGACTTCACAATTAGTACGCATACATTTTGAAAGTTGTGCGAGAAAATTTAGAGTATTGGAAATACCTTCCTCATCATCATCAGATCATATCACAGTCGTCTACTGCTAAAGAAAGTATTTTCCTTGACATCAAAATATACACTAATAATTTAGGTAGGCACCTACAGCTACACCTGCCCAAAATTAGTATGTAAGTAGGTACTATAAAAAGCTAATGCAGTTTGAATAGTCTTAATACAGGGTCCAACTAAATATGCTGACACTTTTTTAAGGGGATGATCAGACCATCAATCTGAACAACTTTCTCTATGGTACCAACATCGAAATCGAGAATAAAAAATCTGCTGTCCCATACAAAACTGCAAACCGACTAGAGCCAAATGTATGGGACAGCTGTTTTTTTTTTCACGATTTCGATGTTGGTCCCATAGAGAAAGTTGTTCAATTTGATGGTCTGATCATCCTCTTAAAAAAGTGTCAGCATATTCAGAAGGACCCTATACATATAAAGTATAATTATGTTCCTTCTTTTAAAAGAACTATGAACAACGTGAAGTAAACTAATAGTAACTTAGTCAAATATTTGAAACTATTCAATACACAATGAAAAAGTACCAACAAAAAAATTAAATAAAACTCTAGCTGCATTTTATGTTATAGTCATTAGTAGATAGATATTGCCGGTTCTAACTCACTTAATAGCTGTTCTAAGAAGTCCCATGGAGGGGCATGGCTTAGTTTGTCAAGGGTGTTAGAGGGGTGTGGAGGGGTGGTGTAGGGAGGGGTTTTTATGGGGTTAAAGAAGTTCAAGGTCAAAAAAGTAGGTATTTATAGTAAAAAAGTAGGTATTTATAGTAAAAAAGATGTTTTTTGTAAGGTTGCGGGGGTGGGGAAGTGTCTGGAGGGGTGGTGCGGGGAGGGGTTGAGTGAGGTCAGGGTCGTTGTGTGGGTTCAGGGTCGGTGTGGAGGGAATGGGCATGGGACTTCGTATAATGGAAAAACTCTGATTTGGCCGTTTTCGGATCGTGCGCCGGTTCTAACTCAGTTGATGGGTGTTTTGTGAAGTCTCGTGTGTGTGGGGAGGATATGTAGGAACAGATGGGACTTCTTAGTTTGGAAAAGTGTGATTTTCGTATTTCGAACTCACTTCTTACATTGTATTACACGTGGCGGTTGATAAAGCTTTGAATGGGTTATTGTTTGTGGGGTGGGGGTGACGGTCGCTAGGTTGTGGGATGATAAGTTGATTTATACTAATGACTATTATATATAATTTGGGGGTGAGCAGAAGCTTTGTATGGGTTTTTGAAGTTTCTTGTTACATTGTATTACACGTGGAGCAATGAAGTCAGACTCTGACCGTCTCGTTAAATACCATGTCGAACCGTCCGCCCGATGTCGCATGTCGATCACATGTGCGTCTGACGGTCAGATGAGCGGATGCAATAACACATAATTAGTAATAACCAATAAAGTCGGGCGGGGAACAGATCGCAATAGGTACGCTATAACGTGCGGAACGTGCTCCGCTTAAAGTCCGGCGGAGAACAGATCGCAATGAGGTACGCTATAAGGTGATCCGCTTAAAGTCCGGCAGGGAAGAGATCACCAGGTCTAATTTCTTCGCCGGTTCTAACTCAGTTGATGGGTGTTTTGTGAAGTCTCGTGTGTGTGGGGAGGATATGTAGGAACAGATGGGACTTCTTAGTTTGGAAAAGTGTGATTTTTGGTATTTCGAACTCGCTTGTTACACGTGGCGGTTGATAAAGCTTTGAATGGGTTGTTTGTGGGGTCAGGGTGGGGGTCACGGTCGCTAGATTGTGGGATGACAAGTTGATTTATACTTAATTATATATAATTTGGGGGTGAGCAGAAGCTTTGTATAGGTTTTTGAAGTTTCTTGTTACATTGTATTACACGTGGAGCAATGAAGTCAGACTCTGACCGTCTCGTTAAATACCATGTCGAACCGTCCGCCCGATGTCGCATGTCGATCACATGTGCGTCTGACGGTCAGATGAGCGGATGCAATAACACATAATTAGTAATAACCAATAAAGTCGGGCGGGGAACAGATCGCAATAGGTACGCTATAACGTGCGGAACGTGCTCCGCTTAAAGTCCGGCGGAGAACAGATCGCAATGAGGTACGCTATAAGGTGATCCGCTTAAAGTCCGGCAGGGAAGAGATCACCAGGTCTAATTTCTTCGCCGGTTCTAACTCAGTTGATGGGTGTTTTGTGAAGTCTCGTGTGTGTGGGGAGGATATGTAGGAACAGATGGGACTTCTTAGTTTGGAAAAGTGTGATTTTTGGTATTTCGAACTCGCTTGTTACACGTGGCGGTTGATAAAGCTTTGAATGGGTTGTTTGTGGGGTCAGGGTGGGGGTCACGGTCGCTAGATTGTGGGATGACAAGTTGATTTATACTTAATTATATATAATTTGGGGGCGAGCAGAAGCTTTGTATAGGTTTTTGAAGTTTCGAACTCACTCGTTACACGTGGAGCAATGTAGATAAAGCATAGGTAACATGTCACCGTGATATAACGCTATCACTCCTTCGCTCTCTTTCTATTTGCGCGTGAACGAACGAGACAAAAGAAGTGATACAACCATATCGCATGTAGCATGCTACGAGTGCAGGAAGCTCTCATGCCTTATCAAAGATAGTTTTTTTATACTGATTTTTATTATAACGAGGGTGTTTGTAGGTTAAACTTATGAAATAGTAATTAAACAATGTAATAGATTTTAAATTTTTTTTTTATTTTAATTTATAATGACCCCAAGCTAAAGTGGCTATACCATTATCCTTAGAAATAAACCTTTTATCATCATTACCACAGATTACTTTCTTCCTCTTAATTTGTGTATAAACATTATGTCTATCGCTAGTGAATGTATACATATCATCATAGTTAACATAACTTAAATCTAGAGCATTTTTATAGTTTTCGAAATGTAACTTTCTTACATTAGCGGCAGAGACACCTTTGTTTTTCTTAACAGTTAAATCACCTTGTAGAATATAACTGTACATTTTAGATCGTAAGCCAATAAACTCTTGAATAATTCTACCATTGCTTTCATCTTTCATCAAACCCACAACCTTTTTATTCAATAATGGTAGATTGTAAACGTTATCTGTTGGAAAATCAGAGGTGTCAAATTTGTTTTGTAAATCTGGTCTAATGTCTTCATAAAAGTTATCAGTTTTAATCTCATAAATAAATGAATCTGTGTCTGTGTACAGTAATTGTAATTTATTGCCATATTTAGGCTGCATGTATGAATAATGAAAGCCATACATGACATATTTCGAGAGTTCAAGTACGGTGAAGCCGACATAAATTGGTTTATTATACAAAATTGTTGTTTTATTTAATTGTATGGCTACAAAGTCTTCGGAAAACACCTTAGAACTGTGAAAGTTGGGACGAGCTATGTATCTCCCCGCACCATATTTACACTTGGTCTTTGATTTTACATCATCCCATGTAGTACAAAGTTTCACATCAACCCTCTTTGCTACGTTTTCTATTGTCTTACCGAAAATTGAATTGTTCATTAGTTTGTAAAAATCTTTTTCAAATGAGTTTTTAGCCAAGGTTCTTTTATCAGTATTCAAATCAATGTAGGATTTAAGCCAGGGGGATTGGTGGAAAGATAATATTCGATGAATTTTTTTGCAAATCAATCCGCGGGTGATACATTGTTTTAAATTCATGTAGTGAATGACGTAATTTTGTTTGTCAGTGAGAGTGAGTAAAAGTTTTTTTGTTTTACCATTGGGTGGTGTTTTCGTTTCGGCGCAAAAGGGGTAATCACTGTGTAAGTCGTGTAAAGAAGGTGGGTACTCAAGGTCAACTTCTAAGAAGTAACCGATTTGTGAATCGGGTTGTTGAGAGAGGATGTTGAAAGTTTCAATTTCACTCTCCGTCAACCAGGTGAAATTACCATCAGGCAGATATTTGCTCATAGCATCACCATACAGGTTATTAACATCTAGGTAAACGATGAAATTGCTTTCTTGCGCGGGATCGTGTGTATCCATAAACTTATTGTTGGCCTTGGCATGTCTTTTGGAAACTTGACTGATACCCCCTCGGATACCACTATTTAAAAATTGTATCATCTCATAATCGGTTAGAAGTTCGAGATTTACATCTGTCGCTTTCAACATTGCATCCCATGATAGGGAAGGTGCTGTTAGGTATCTGCAGGGGTCTAATTTGTATGCAGCTAAGCAAACGGTGCGAAAGTTTTCAAAAATCTCTGCTAATAATAGGACATCCGTTTTTAGGTACAAATCACAGTATTCGCCTAGAGAAGTTATATTGAATTTTTCCCACACCGTTTGTGCATGAGTATAGTCTTGATCGGAAATGTGTGATTGAGTCAGTTTACTGTAGAAAGAGTCTTTGTCTGGTAGTGATTCATGGTTAAGTTTATCCCAACAATCGATGTATTCATAAGGAAACACACCTTTACGTGTTAAAAGAGTCATTTGATTATGGTCGGGATAATATCGAGATAATATTGAAATTTGGTCGATTGATAGATTTTTAGCTAGTTTATCTAAACTTGAAGACATGAATTTAAATGAATCCACAAATCTTATCGTAATCGCTTTACCATCTTTAAAATTAAGTTTTTTACTAAATGAGATATATTTTTCTTTATTCTGAGGAATGCATTGAATATTATCACCCTCCCTGGCGGCTAATTCTTTGATAAATAAGTGACTGTCATAGCCACTTAAATTATGGAAAAAGATGGGAACATAGTTAGGTAATGAATATTTTAAATTACACTCGTTATGCACTAAACCTCTGATTTTCCCTGTTAGATGACAGTGATCAACTACCTTAAGATCTGTTGATAACAAGGGCTGTTCGCAGATGTGACAAGATTCATTTTTAGTCATATTTTCACATTCTTTGATATCATATGGCTGTTTATTAGAAAGAATGTCTGCGATAGTAGCAACATCCGAGTAAATGTTATCAATGAATTTTGTTACACAATCCTCTCCACGATACGTGACAAGTTTCGATAGTGAGTCATCATAATTACAATGGATATAATAAGCAAAGCTACATGGTACATGTTTATGAGAATAATAAGTATTACTTTGTAAATTATTTTCTAACGGGCTTAAAATAGATTCAAAATCTGCATAAATAACAAATGGAACTGACAATTTATGTTGAAAGTTTTTGAATTTTAAGTACTTACCTGTGAGAGTGGGAAGTTGTATTAAAGTCTCTTCGCATCCTATTCTTAAATGAAGTTTAAGTTTATATTCACACGTAAAATATTGTAAACACTTTTTACAGAAAAATTTTTTGTGTTCATGCTTAGATACTTGAGAGCCCACCAACCGGGACACGTTCTTTATCCAAGAGTAATGAGATTTCTTGCTATCTTCATGAAAGAGCAGGTCGACGTGACGATCGTAGGTTTTAGAAGATATATTCATGGGGGTGATAGTGCATTTTGATCCTATCCCGTACACATTGACGCTGATCTTGTTCAGTTGCTCGAAACGTTTGATACCTCTAGCATCCACAGGACAGTTGATATTATCTGTATTGAAGAGTGTCTTGTAATCTGGGTATGAGGAGACTCTCTCCGTATTTTTCTCCACTGGATAAAGAGCGCTGGTAACAGCCCAAAAAAAACAAGCATGATCATTGTTCTTCACGTTTACACAAGCACGTTTGAGTTGGATCCATTTTGGAAGTGGAATGTAAGAACTACCCTTCAGTGGATTGAACTTGTTGACATTAACTTCTAGATATTCAATTTTCTCCAAAGCCCATCCGCTGTCACGTTCCTGGAACTGCTCGCATTTTCCATTTATTTTGGAAGAGATTTGCTCATAGAATGTACTTAAATCTGATTGGCGATTTAGAACGACATTTTTGGTATTGAATGATTTCAAATCTCTAATCACCTGATCCTCTTTGAATATCACATAAGTGCAGAAAAGTTGCAAGTTCACTTTAACGTTTTCATTGGTATCGAGTTCCAACTTGATTACGTCACACACTTTTGATTCGGCTCTGCTTAGATATATCTTCGGATCTAAGATGGTTGACGATCCGTTTACATGATAAGTGGTTATTCTACACTTGAAAGCCGAGTCCACAACATAGGTAAAAAAATCCCCATCGTCTTGTCTACAAAGTAACTTGTGACGTTTTGTTCTCGAGTGAGCGATCAGTTCGTTACCAGGGCCACTGATATTACAAAAAGGGCACTGATACATGGTTATGAGGAGGCCTTACGCGGTTGAAATATTCCAAAGTACTGAAATAAACATCTATAGTAATTGTTTTTTATACACTAATCCAGGGGTGATAAACCTTTTATATTTACGTTCCGTGGTCTCAATGAATACCACCGCGCGCCCACAAGTTTCTTACCCCTGAGTTATCGTTTTTAAGCAGCATTATGATTCATAGACGCTACAATGTTGTAAATAAAAAGCTCTTTGTTTAATTTATTTTTTTATTCAGTATAGTAGATAACAGAAAAACAAATAAGGCATAGCAAAACACTTGATTTCACAATCTACAATACAGTTTTGATTATAAATATTTTCGATAATGTTGCATGCATCTTCCAGAGTCTCGGGATGGCTACATTTAAGCTTTTTGTGGAAGAAATTCATACGATTCACATAAGTCTCTTTATGCTTATCTACATGATGCACAAGTAGGTCAACACATTCTAAAATAGGTTTTATTTCCCGCCACTCTGCAGCACATATATTCATTGAGCTTGTTTCCATGAGAATCGTGATGAAACTGAATTCCTCCTTTTCGGTGGTGGTGGTGGTGGTGGTGGTGCTGATGATGGATTGAGGAAGCGCAGCAGCTGAACCAGTTCTGAAGAATTCCGAGATTCCCTCCATATTCTTCATAATTATTGAAGTCCATTCTTGATGAGTCATTAGCATTTTTCCATCGAAATCAATGCATACTTCCAATGCATTACTATTAATTAGATTGAAGGGATGTCTTAAGAACACTGCTATGTAAGAGTCTCTAAAGTGATACACATTTTTACACATTTCAAAATATAATTGTGGGATTGATGGATGCACGTTAGAGAAATTCATCTTGTCACTTCAAGGGCTGATGGCACACTGAAGGTCGCTTTTATTGACCCACCTTTCGAACTATATTTGTGAGAATGTGATGCTCAAAGAGTGAGTCACTGATGATAAGACAATATGCTGACGTTTTATCTGGTAGATTTTTTTTGAATTCCAATTCGAGCTTGATATCTATAGCACCACCGTTCCCCGAGCGGAAGGAGTCATTCTGTCTCGAACAATCGATAACAATCAAAGGAGTCTTTGTTTTAAAATTAGGCGGGCTAATTTGAATGTTGGAACTGTTCAAACCGTAGTATGATCTTTGGAAATTAGTGAAAGCGTTGTAGAGCAGTGAATATGTCCCTTTCTCAAAATCGTTTGCGAATGAATCATACGGATAGTACTGAGAGTTGAGGTACAGGCGAGCATTGTAAAAATTGCTATGGTCAAATAGACTCATATCCTTATCAGCATCATTATTTCGTGCATGCTGAAATCCTAGTATGACGAATCGAGGCTTTTCCAGCTGGGTGGTGGTCTTCACGGTCCAAACGTGTCGTTGAGTCATAGGCAGCAGTGGGTATTCATAAAGATCCCATGAGCGAAATGCAATAGGAATAGGTGTATTATTCTCTATATACTTCAACAAGTTGAGCTTCTCTCTGTCGGACACCTTTATCACGGGCATTCGCCATACAACACGTGTTAAATTAATTTCAATCTTCTTTGTAGCATCCTTTCTGGTTGCAGAGTTAAAATTCGAAGAGCTTCGGTTAAGTATCAGTTCATGCTTTGCATTCACAATCACCTTTTTATAATCTTCGGCGAATCCCAACAGATGGCGTAGTGGGACGGTGAAACAGAAATCTCCATCGACCTCTTTGATTGTACCCAGATTCCAGCCGCTATTCTCTAGGACATTGCTCTCTTCCTTACCGTAGGATACGATGGCTTTCATGGTGGAGGTGACGCCGCAGTTTTTCGTTCTGTCAATCTCCACACCATTCAACTCATAGCGAATGTCATGAAAGAGAAATGCCGGTGCATTGTTGGTGAAGGTGCAATCTTTCGTAACATTACCCTCAATTATTATCTGACTCTCACAAGGTAGCACCATCAAGTCTTGACTGTTGATACATATACGAATCTCATCGTTGTTCTTGTAAGATTCATTGTAGGGTGTGTAGGTGTGATACTCAACACTCTCTATACTATCATCAAAAACAACTTTCTCCCCTATGTTTAGAATTGATGATGTCATTATGCTGTTTCTAGTCCCAAGGATTGTAGAAATAGTAAGTTGTCTTTACTTAATTCGAATTTTTGATTGAGAGCTCCTTCGGCAGGTGTTGTCCCCAGAGAGAGGGTGGGACTACTATAACCTGCATTTGCATTATCACTGATTTTATAGATAATCATGATGCAACTTTTCTTATATGCAATCGAAGTGAGATGTTTTCTTTTCTGAAGTTGACGAGCTGCCCCTGCTCATTCACTATACGTACTTGGAGATTTTGAATAGTGTTTACTCTTAGGGGTAAGTAAACCGGATGTGGAGGACACTCTATTATCTGATAGCCCGGCGGCACCGATGGTGAGAACTCATACAGCACGTGAGACGCTTTACTATTGATGAATGATCCCTGAATGATGTTGCACTCCACTCTTATAGTATTGGTGATTAGTATGTTTATCGGTTGATCTGATACATGTATCTCTTTTTTTCGAAGCACTTTGTTTGAGAACCCGAAAATATTGCCAATACTGTTTTCTTTTTCAAAGTGTATGTCATATAGCGGTGAGAAAAACGTGCACTTTAATGTGTTCGTATTGGCATCCATATCTATCCATTTGTCTTTATCCTCACCCCCGACACGTAGCAGTTCTCGCTCCAGATAACGAAAGATGTTATGCAATTCGTAAGAGCCCTCAGGAATTGCGATAACGTTCTTATCGCCATAGTGAAAGAGGTTATTGCTGCTGTCCACATTAGGAATAGAATTAAATGTTTTAAAATAAATCACTGCACATTCGTAGTTAGAATCAGCACTCAACTCTATAGGCGGTAAAAATGAGCTGTTTAACTCTGATTCAGTTCCGTTCAGAGTTAATGTGAGAGACATTGTCCTCACACGAGATAAGGATGATAAATGAAAACAGTATAATGTATTTTATGTATTTATTGAATAATTGATTACATAATAGACTAAAACTAAGGATAACACCCGTTTATAATCGAACTGCAGCCGTTCACCTGTCTGTTTATAAGCTGTTAGCACCTGTTTCTAGCTGTTCATATCTGTTCATACCTGTTCAACAGGTCTGTTCATAAGCTGTTAGCACCTGTTTCTAGCTGTTCATATCTGTTCATACCTGTTCAACAGGTCTGTTCATAAGCTGTTAGCACCTGTTTCTAGCTGTTCATACCTGTTCAACAGGTCTGTTCATAAGCTGTTAGCACCTGTTTCTAGCTGTTCATATCTGTTCATACCTGTTCAACAGGTCTGTTCATAAGCTGTTAGCACCTGTTTCTAGCTGTTCATATCTGTTCATACCTGTTCAACAGGTCTGTTCATAAGCTGTTAGCACCTGTTTCTAGCTGTTCATATCTGTTCATATCTGTTCATACCTGTTCAACAGGTCTGTTCATAAGCTGTTAGCACCTGTTTCTAGCTGTTCATACCTGTTCAACAGGTCTGTTCATAAGCTGTTAGCACCTGTTTTATCTGTTCATACCTGTTCAACAGGTCTGTTCATAAGCTGTTAGCACCTGTTTCTAGCTGTTCATACCTGTTCAACAGGTCTGTTCATAAGCTGTTAGCACCTGTTTTTAGCTGTTCATACCTGTTCAACAGGTCTGTTCATAAGCTGTTAGCACCTGTTTCTAGCTGTTCATACCTGTTGAAGGGGTCTCTTCATATCTGATCCGATCTCTTTATCAGGTCCGATCGTACATGTGCTTGGAAGCAGTTAATAGAAAGCTCAAACATAAATGTCCACAGTTATATTTCTTATCTCTCTGCACATTACTATAGTTGTAGGTTATTATAACGTTGTCTATACTCTTCTGCATATAGTTGAGGAATTCTTGAGGAGGTCTCAAGTTCCCATAGCTGTCAAAGTATTCGCAGTGTTGATCCTTCTTCACATACGCCACCCAATGCGTTCCAGCCCCATCAGAATCGTCTAAGTTTATCACTCCCGTCTCTCGCTTTCGCGGTCCAGACAATCGTTTTAATAATAGATTATCCCGCATAACAACACCGCGAAAGTGTGGAATATCCAGCTGCTTAACATATTTTACAATTTCAAAGTCAGCGAGAGCACGATTCGGTAGGGCGAGATTCAGTTTTTTTGATACGGAGTCAGGTAGAGTCCCATTCCCTTTCTATAGGGCGCTATGTACATGCCTTGTCCCACGGCGTGCGGTATGTGGGATCGAACTGGATCTTTCTTTTTAACCATTTCATAGATATTCCTAGCAGCTGTAGTCACACCACCCGCGAACGATCCGGCCGCTGCCAAAGCTCCCAGTATCGGAATCAAAGGTAGAAATCCACCTCTCTTCGGTAGAGGAACAACTCTCGGCCTCCTGATATACTTCCCCTTGGCACTTTTCTTAGCGGCTCTTACCGCAGCATTTATCAAAGTATCATCATCAGATTTCTTTGCACCTTTCGTCCTTTTCTTAATGGCTTGACGTGTCGTGGAAATCACTTTAGAGAGCGGTATGCCCATACCACGCTTAACCTTGAACTTCATGATTTTTTTAACAGCGAGTCCCGCTAGTCTTTCAGACAAGTGTGGTGATTCACGCCAACGTTTATCAGCTGCAATACCTAATTGTATATCAGCCTTATGCCGTTCCTCTAGAGTCTGATTTTGAGCGTATGCAATGTCATGTGCTTTACACGCTTCGTCCAACGGGTTTATACCCTTATCACCGCGCGCTAACCTCTTTTGTAACTTTGTGCCAGGTCCACAGTAATTGTAACCCGGCAAGTGGATCTCAAACGGTAATCTATTAATAACTGCGTTAACGAAAGAACCGCCCTTTACAGATTCTTTAGGGTGACTGTGACGTGTGCCGTGTTGCATCACCATTTTAAACTAATTGTTACAGTGAGGACAGTGCTTCCTTTTATAAAACGCTAAATCCACATATGTGTCGTTAGGACCTGTTGCGTTTTGATTGGGCAAGTGTTCCGTACACCATAAATGTCCGCGTATTTCCGGATCGTTGAGAAGGTGGTCCGGCAGGAGATATTGCACGTTACACAACTGATGACTAAAGTGTTTTAATAATATTGGTTTTGATAACTGATTGATATCTTCAGCTGTCAGTTCGGGCATTTTGAATAATAAAAACAGTGTGTACTCACACCCGAGTCCTATTACACAATGAAATTTAGAAAGCAAAACACGTATTTATCAGTTAAAGATTGGAAAATACAATCAAAGACATCCGCTGATGTGTGTAAACATAGCGTACTGCTACCCAACAGCATAAGATGTTTGATATGTGGACCGTCCGCTTGCGGTAAAACTAATCTTTTACTCACCCTACTTCTCGATCCAAAGGGTCTCAAGTTCCAAAATGTCTACCTATATTCAAAATCACTTAATCAACCAAAGTACATATTTCTGAATGAGGTACTCGATAGAATACCTGAAGTAACTTTTTACAAGTATTCGGATAAAAATGACGTCACACTACCGGAAGAGGCGCACAGTAACAGTATTGTAATATTTGATGACGTCTCAATGGAGGATCAAGAGGCCGTACGCATGTACTTTGCTATGGGTAGGCATAAAGGGTTGGATTGTTTTTATCTATGTCAAACCTACAGCAAAATACCTAAACAGTTGGTGCGAGACAATGCCAACTTTATTATTCTCTTCAAGCAGGACGAAATGAATCTTAAACACGCTTACGATGATCATGTGAATACAGACATACCGTGGGATAAATTTTTGGAAATATGTCGAACCTGTTGGAATAATAAATACGGGTTTCTTGTGATTAATAAGGATGCTGAGATTCATAAGGGTAGATACCGGCGGGGATTTGATGACTTTATTATTTTGGAACAATAAATACTACAGCATCAACTGAGGTGCATGCATTTCACTATGGATACTACAGGGGAACAGATCTTTGGTGATAAGGAGCTGAAGAGAAAGCTGATTCAATCAGTGAACTCGGTTAAAAAGAAAATTAAATCTCTAAACGACGATAAGGTGGAATTGACCTCTACACTGCAAGAAACATTTGACCCCATCGTACGACCTTTGAATACTTTAGTGAAGCAAACATTGACAAATGATGAGTATGAGGACTATGAAAAAAGCGGCAAACCGTCTAAAGGATTCAAACAAAGAAAGTTCAGTGTTGTCAGTAAGAAAATTAAAAAAAAGAATCTTAACACAACAATAAAATATAACGAAAGTTTTGATAGTGATAAGTCGTCAACATCGCTCACGAACAGCAGCAGCCTCTCTCTGACGGATGACAGTTTTCAAGATGCTGAGCAAATACCACCTATTGCACGAATGTACTTGGATAACCTGGTATTGAATAACATAAAAAAAGTCCCCTTCGGTGTTTACCATACCCCAGACGGATATTACATAGGAGATAGTCCAATTTCCTTTGAAACCAACAACATTAAAATAAAAAATGAGAGCTTCAAGTACATGCCGGGCCTACTAGAACTTTTATTTAAAAAAGATCCTCAAACACAGCTCATTGATAAGAGTGACATTGAAAACTATAATAAAATAATTATTATGACGAATGCCAACAGACGCAACTTCTCACCTCAAGGTCAAATACAGGGCGATAGGAGTAACAAGTACATCACATACATCAGACAAAAAATTAGTGGTGGATGTTTGTCAGACAACAGCAATACCCTTCTTATGAAAAAATACAATCCTAGTACTGATTTTGTGTATTGGAACGAGCCCAATGAACTTGTGGAGAGATTGAGATTACTTATCGCTTCCCAAAACGCCGGTAATGGAGGTCATGGGAATGAAATTATAGCGATAATTGAGGAACTGACAGAAGCCAACATCATTAAACCACCGTCTGCCGATACATTAAAACACCTGCTTCAATAAAATCATCCGTCATTTCGATAATGACAATCAATAAGTTTGGACGTTACCTTAACAGCAGCAGCAGCAGCAGCAGTGAAGGTGTTACACAGTTGCACGCCCTCAAAGTGTCAAAAAACCTTGTAGATTTTGAAAGTCGCCTCTTGAGACGTGTTCGAAGTGGTATCGCTAAAGATGACGTAATTATCAAAGCACAGTTGGATGAGGTTCTCAATCTGTGCCTCATTAAAATAAAAAGCAATACAAAAAGTATCCGGACTATTCAGGAGGAATTAGCCATTCTACAAAACCGCATCAAACTCAGCCGTCGTCCTGCAAAGTCTGCACCACCACCACCAGCATCGATTCCAAGAACAACATGAGTAAAGCTCAAGTTGTCAAAGAGATACATAAGAATGTAAGGAAAAATTTCCCACGAAGACGTTTCATACAAAGAGGTTTCGACGACACCTGGCAAATTGATTTGATTGATATGCAAAAGTATTCCAAATATAATAATGGATATAAGTACATTCTAGTATGTATAGATACTTTTTCTAAATTTGCCTGGGCTCAACCTGCGAAGAGTAAATCAGCTGATGATATATCTCGAAACATGTCTACGATACTCAGTCTAAATCGATGTCCTAAGAACGTCCAGTCTGATGACGGTCGTGAGTTTTTCAATGAAAAGTTTACATCCTTAATGCGGAAGTTTAATATAAACCATTATTCTACATACAGTGTAATGAAAGCATCCATCGTAGAGAGATTTATCAGAACTATAAAAAACTGGCTTTGGCAAACTTTCTCCTATAATGGATCTTATAAGTGGAGAGGTAGAGTTCTCAATGATTTAATGAAACGATACAATGCTAAAGTTCATCGCACCATAGGAATGTCTCCAGGAGATGTGAGTCATTCGAACGCTGATAAGCTACTCGCTACTGTGTACAATCACATAAAGTCAAGGCCGCGACCTAAATTCTCAGTGGGTGACTATGTACGCATCAGTAAATATAAATCTGCATTCTCTAAGGGATACACCGGTAATTGGAGCATGGAAATATTTCAAATATCAAAGGTGAATATTACCAACCCTGTCACCTATCTGCTGCAAGATGAAGAGAAACAGCCCATCTTAGGAGCGTTTTATGAACAGGAACTGCAAAAAGCTAAATATCCTGACATCTATCTAGTGGAAAAAGTGATAAGAAGAAAAGGAGATAAAGTTTTAGTTAAGTGGTTGGGTATAAACTCTACAAGTTGGATAAATAAAAACAATAAAATATACTAAAATGTTTTTTATTTTTGAAATGGTTACATACTACCTTTTCCTTACACCTTTAAAAAATAAGTTTTACATCTTAATTTTACACACACAAGTAGGTACTATAATGATATTGACAGTTTCCCAGCCACCCATTTTGAAAAAATAATTTAACACGCTGTTTTTTGCACACACACACACTGTTCTCACAAACACTTTCTGCAATATTTAATAATAATAGCTAGCAGCCTGACGAAAGAACTGCAGCAGCACTCTCCAAAAAGTACGCATCCTGTTTCACGACGTCTTAAAAAAATTGCATGGAGCACTACCCAACTTGTCTCTATTTTTCTGTGGGGGTGTTTTTTTCAAAATTCACTATCCAAGATTTGCCGCTGGGCCCCTTATTAATCAGAGACACCCCACTTTGTAGGTAATCAAACATTTGTTCATCCAAGTCATTAAATCTGGATGGCAGCGTTAACATACTTCCATTTTCCAACTGAAGAACAGTCTGCATCACACCAGCTCCAAACTTTGATGCTATTCCCGAAGCTTCGATTATTTTATATGGTTTGTTTAATTCCATCTCACTAAATTTTATCCATGTTCTATTTCCACGGTTGTTCAATGTTTCCAATAAATTATTTCTTCCAGCCATTATTATGAATCAAAAAAACGTTGTTGATTTTTAATTAAGCACAAGCAGTGTTTCACCCCGCTTGGTTACTATTTACCGAATGATTATTTTTTCATTACTCCCAATAATATATATACAACATTGTATTTGATGACACTGACACCATTCTACAGAACAATGAAATCATTCATACAAAACTATATTGATAATGCGGCGTGAGAACTTCCTGGTATACTTATTTTACACTTGCCATCATCCACGTCACCAATCTTCAATTTTTCCAATTGATCATAAGCCCAATAAATGACACCTTCTATTGCCATTTTATAACGCATGCACGAATTCGCTCGTTATAAGAAGCATCTGCTTACCCTTGAACGATATCATAGTCATTAGTATAAATCAACTTGTCATCCCACAATCTAGCGACCGTGACCCCCACCCCACAAACAATAACCCATTCAAAGCTTTATCAACCGCCACGTGTAATACAATGTAAGAAGTGAGTTCGAAATACGAAAATCACACTTTTCCAAACTAAGAAGTCCCATCTGTTCCTACATATCCTCCCCACACACACGAGACTTCACAAAACACCCATCAACTGAGTTAGAACCGGCGCACGATCCGAAAACGGTCAAGTCAGAGTTTTTCCAATTTACGAAGTCCCATGCCCATTCCCTCCACACCGACCCTGAACCCACACAACGACCCTGACCTCACTCAACCCCTCCCCGCACCACCCCTCCAGACACTTCCCCACCCCCGCAACCTTACAATAAACATCTTTTTTACTATAAATACCTACTTTTTTACTATAAATACCTACTTTTTTGACCTTGAACTTCTTTAACCCCATAAAAACCCCTCCCTACACCACCCCTCCACACCCCTCTAACACCCTTGACAAACTAAGCCATGCCCCTCCATGGGACTTCTTAGAACAGCTATTAAGTGAGTTAGAACCGGCAATATCTATCTACTGTCATTTGGAAAACAAAATAATTGTACTTTACCAAATTTAATTTTACTTCCTGCAATTTCGTTTAAAAATAGCTGTCACTCGTATTATAATTAATTGATGCCATTATGGCGTAATTTGACAATTAATTGGACCTAATTAGATGAACGTAAGCAACGAGATATTTATAATTGTACTTAGACCTAATTTTTTTAAAGTAGGTTATGTTTTAGTGTCAGTTTACCTCATCCTCCAAGGTACAAGACTGTATTATTTAAAATGACTATACTAAATAGTCGTTGTCATCGAAGAAGACCCAGAAAAAGATGGAGAGATAACCCGGATGCCTTGGTTTAGGTTTTGGTTTCTAGGTTTGCACATAGTCGAGAGGATTTGAGTGAGAGGGAAAGACCTTTGCCCAGCAGTGGGAAACTGAATAGGCAACATAAAAACTGTACGAAAATAACTGGTTGCTCCAGAATGTATACCAACATTTTAATATTAGAATAGGTAAGCATTTTTTTTCCAGTATCATACAAACACTAAAAACGGTTTTGTATGCCGATATCAAAATGTAGTTATTTATTATTTAAAAAGTTATTTAGTTAGGATAGGTAAAGTTGACGTATTTATTACCTCGATATGCACATTTCCTTTTATAGGTGATCAGAACATAGTATTGCTCGCAGAACCAATGGCCGATGGGACTGAAGTGTTCTCAAGTGGCGACCGCGTACCGGAAAGCGCTACGTGGGTAGGCCCCCACAAGTTGGATCGAAGACCTGATGAAGGCGGCGTGAACCCGTTGAATGAGGGCAGCGCAGGACCGGTCGTTGTGGCGATCCTTGGGAGAGGCCTATGATCAGCAGTGGACGTATATCGACTGATATGATGAAAACATATTATCACTTTTGTTACTTACATTAGTTATTTCTTTCTTCCAGACTATTTCGTCTACGTAAATCCTTAAAAGTAACACTCGATCTTCTAGCACCACTCGTCATTATCATCGCAATAGTCCTCTGTACATTTCTGTCCAGCAGTACAGTACTGACATCCCTGTTCCAATCCTGTGAACATTGGTCGCAGTTGTCCCAGCCCTATATTTGGCACAGCGCTATGGTGCAAGCGCTGTTGTCAACGCATATCGTAGGAGGATATCTAATCAGTGCTGGCGGCACTGTTTACAAGCATTCTGATGTTCGATGGTAAGGATTTTATTACAATTATGTTGCATAGTAAGTTATAACCTGCAGGGCAAAGGTCTCTCACGGATGAGAGAGAGTGGGCCGTACTCCAACACGTGGATCCAGTGCGGTTTGGCGGAGGCTGACAGATAATTTGCCCTCATAGGCCTCTGACCAATGCTTAACGAATACCACACTAAAAGGTCAACAATCTGAAGATTGACCGGACCTGACATTGCTTAACTTCGTTGATCGTTTCCAATACCAAAGCTGCACTAGTTAAGTCTAGTATAAGACTTGAATATCTGATAGAGGATGGTTTTTCTTGTTGTGGACGGCATTCCACGGCAAGGATAACCATCCTCCATCAGTAGACACTTGGCCAAGGAAGTGAAGGACTATCCCATTTTTAAGATTGTGTATTTGTGAAGGAATGAATTTGCTCTGCAGACGGATTCTGCAAACTATCTATGTCTAACATAATTAATTCGTTCACAACTTCTTGAAAAAGTAGCTTTTGTCCTTTCTTAAATTGCACGTTACCATACTGTCATATTTAAATCAGTTTAGTAGTAGGAGGTGAAAACTACAAATAAATAAATGACTGATCAGGGAGATATAAAACTGTAGCATGGAATATATAGGGTCCTTCTTAATATGCTGACACTTTTTTAAGGGAATGATCATACCATCAAACTGAACAACTTTTTCTGTGGAACCAATGTCAAAATCGGGAAAAAAAATCTGCTGTTCCAAACAAAACTGTAACCTACTTGAGCCAAATGTATGGGACAGCTGTTTTTTTTTTCGCGATTTCGATGATGGTTCCATAGAGAAAGTTGTTGAGTTTGATGGTCTGATCATCCCCTTAAAACATGTCAGCATTATGTGGAACCCTGTATATGGTACAGTCAGAGGCATCCTGAACTTCTTAGGTTTTTGATGTAGGTCCATCCACAATAATTCAGAATAATTATAGTCTACCCAGTCCAAACTATGTTCTTTATAATAAATGCAGTATAATTATTATTTCCAGGACCTCAACATCGATAATATCCACAAATCTGTTGGCTGGATGGCTTTGGATCCTTTTTTGGGAATCAATAGGAGGTGACAACAAAAAAGACACAAGCTTCATATCTATTCTAGTCCTAATATATCAGTCTTCCATATCAGAGAAAAGGTCGAAGGAGTGGCCTCTATTAGCTTTTGGAATAGTTTTTGTGTCTGGCATTATTACTTTGGTAAGTACATAGATACATAACAATCTCAATTAATAGTTAACAGTGTAGTTTGAGGTACCTAAAAGTGAAATAACAAAAATTTGACTTCCGTGGGCCACGCGCGTCTGTCGCACCCGCAAACCAAAAGTCTTTGTTTGTTGTACTTTCAAATAATTTCAGAGCGGTTAGAATTTGCACGCACTTTAGGTAATTCAAACGCCTGTTAAAAGAAAAAGAGCAATTTGTCAATTATTAAGAATCTAAAATAAATGCTCACCTAATATTCATACTATTTACCTTTCTACATTTACCTTTACCGTATTTCCATATTTACCGTTAATGAATAACCAGCACACCCCGGTTCTCCATTGACCGGTCTCATAACTCTGACTCATTGCTAAACAAAAACAAGATGGCGTCAGCACACGCGTCATCCCGCTCCCAAGCGCTTCCTAACCAATATACATATTAATCTATGGCGCTTCCTCTGTGTGCTTCTGGCTAGGCCCCCCTAAAGTGTCCCTAGAAAGTACGGGTTGAGATGCAGTATATGAAATCAGAGAGGCTCAGAGAAGTGGCCATTCTATATGTAGTACTGTAATGAGATATTAACTATTATGTGTCATGTTCTCTCTTTTTGAAGCACCAACAGCAGATTGACTAAAACAGCCTGACTGCAGACTTTACATGACAACTACTAATCTTGCATATTAGTATGTTTTAAATATGCGTTAAGTGACAGTCTTACCAATAACAAATTACATACAGGTAGTATGTAATTTGTTATTGGTAAGACTGCCATATATCGCATCTCTCATTGCTGTGTAATTAACATTTTTAGGACATACATAGTGTCAATTGGAAGCTCACTGGTGCTTGAGTTCAGGGATGATTCCTTTGTATCCATTTTTAAGTACAGGCGGCGTTAATATGTTTACCATTAAAGTAAAATTAATGTATAGGCCTTAAGCGAACATTTCAAACCAGAAAAATGAAGCAAAACAAATGAATGGTGCTTATCTAACTATTATAAAACCGTAAAATCATGAAGAACAAATAAGTAGCGGTTTACTTCATATAAAATCAAATAACATTCGATAGCGCGATTTAAAAACGTGCAGCGCCATCTATTGACAAAATTGTTTGTTTGTTTGTTTGTTCGCACATCACGCAAAAACTACTGAACCGATTTTGATGAAACTTTTTTTGTTTGATAGCTTATGATCTGACTTAAAATCTGGTATATAATTTGTGCGGACGAAGTCGCGGGAAAACACTAGTACTTTATATACTTATACCTAGATGGATGACAGACAATTGCCCTAGTTTGTATGGACCAATTGCCCTAGTTTTGTGCTTCAACTTAACGCGCTTTAGGCCTATCCATTAATTTTACTTTGATCTAAGACTGTAGTGTGTCTCATTGTGTTAATGTGTAATCTAACTGTATGTTATTGTGAAAAAATACTTTACTTAACTCACCTTTCAGCTAACACTGCTGTTCCCAATCTACGATAAACTCCACCGGGCTACGGGAGACCACTGGCGACTCTACGCTACTGCTGCATCAGCTGTTGGCACAGCTCTGACGGTGGCTGTCCTTGCTAGAGGATTAGAAGTGGCCTCGGTGCTAGATGAGCTGGTGGTTCCAGTGCTCGCTGTGTTTACTACCGCCGTAGAAGTTGTGGGATTTGTGTTTATTTATGGTGAGTTTTATAAATATACAGGGTGTTTCATAAGTAGCAATACATTTTTAAAACTTATAAGGGGGTTGTTCAGACCGTCAAACTGAACAACTTTCTCTATGGGACCAACATCGAAATCGCGAAAAAAATAATTTTATATCCCATACATATTTTAGCTCTAGTCGATTTGTAGAACATAATTTTTTTTTTCGCGATTTCGATATTGGTCCCATAGTGAAAGTTGTTCAGTTTGATGGTCTACACCACCTCCTTAAATGTTTATTTGTAGTTTTGTAACACCTTGTATATAAAAGAGATTCATATTATGAAACAGAATGCTTTCCACCATCAAACTGAACTATATTTACTAAGAAGATAACATCCAAATCATCTGTCCCATACATTTTGGTCAAGTAGCCAGCCATTGGCGTTTTCTATGGAACAGCTGTTTTTTTTTGCGATTTCGATGTTGGCTCTATATTGAAAGATGTTCAGTTGGATGGTTTGAATCGAACAAATGAACGAATGTGTGTACACAAAGGGTGTGTTCGATATGTAACGCATTTAATTTTACACCTTGTATAAGTTCACGAACGGTTTGCTGCAATTACTAAATTTTTAAGTATGCAGCTTTAGTGTAGTTTCTTGTCTTTATTTTACGGTCTCGTTTTTGTGCCTCGGAAGTGAAATGATGATGAAAACCAAATGAAAACTAAGTAAAATAGTTCTCGTATTTATCAAAATGTTTAAATGAAATCGTTTTTTGCGATCTTAACACAGTTGGTAGCATGTTGTTTTTTGAACCATAAACGAAATTATTATTATATATCTTACTAGTGTTTACCCGCGACTTCGTCCGCACAAATTATATACCAGATTTTAAGTCAGATCATAAGCTATCAAACAAAAAAAGTTTCATAAAAATCGGTTCAGTAGTTTTTGCGTGATGCGCGAACAAACAAACAAACAAACAGACAAACAGACAGACAAAATTCATAAAGATTCATATTCTAATAAAGATTGATTTCGAGTCAGGGATACCTAAAAACCATATCGTAATCTTTTTTTTTGTAAATATCTTCAATGTACAGACCCACTTCAGTTACAGTTTTATAATAGTCTCGATAATTATATTTGCATTTTTTTCGAACACTGTAATTTTTTTTTCTTAAATCTGTCCACGAGATGTCTCACGTTGTAGAACAGGGAATCCTAGTTTGGGAGCTAGGCACTGTTATTCAAACGGTACTTAAGGACTTTAAGATGCTAATAACGTTTTTTTGTTAGTGGAAATGAAAGCAAAGGTTATGGTTAGGTATCCTGAGAGAGAGCCCCATTTTAGTTTCATAAATTAAAACTTAGCATGACAATGCATGACAATTTAGCGTAATAGTGGTGGCCTCAATTAACATCACCAGTAATTTCCAGAACCTTCGCTTTGTGGCCAATGCGATAGGAAATTCTACCATGATTAGGAGCATGTCATCACTAACCATAAATTCGCTTTTAGTGGAGAATGGGAATGTAATAATTGCTCTCTAGAGAGTTAATAGCGTGCATTATGTTATGGTCGACATGGTCCAATCGATAAAAATTTAATACCGTTTAGGCGTAACATATTACAGTAATTTATATTCAATATTAATGGATTAATCTACAGACGGCACGTACCAATAAGCTTTACTAACTTATGTACGTATTACCGACTGCTCTCAAACGGTGAAGGACATCGTGAGGTGTCCTGCATCGCTGAAGATATTATTCTGATGCGTATGTGAAGCCTACTGTAATGCAGATTGCATTGGACACGCCTGATATACTAACGCTCAAAACCCTCCCTGAGGATGGCCTGTGCCCAGCAGTGGGACGTATAATAGGCTGATGATGATGATGAATCGATTGATCTATAAAATAATTACACAAATTTTCGTCATTCAGGATGATTTGTTTTTTGCGGCACATCAAGCTGCGCAAAACCAAAATAAGCTGGCTGCGCATAGATAGAGTAATGTATAACGTCGCGCAGCTTATTTTGGTTTTGCGCAGCTTGATGTGTCGCCGTGTGTACAAAGGGCGAAAATATCTCTAAATAGATTTCTACCAGCTTTTAATGTAAACAAATGAATGTTCATTGCAAATCTTTTAGTTCATTTGATATTCAATTTATCTTTTGTCTTCAAGGTTGGTGCCACCTAACAATTGACGTGGAATTCCTCACGGGCTCCAAGTTGTCCTGCTGCTGGATCGGCACCTGGTGGACCACACCCGTCTTCCTCTTCGGCGTCACAGGCTGGTGGCTTCGAGCCTTGCTGAGGTCCTCGTTGGGTCAAACACAAACACTGTGGCCTTTGGTTGGAGTTTTCTTGGGAATCCTAATACTTATAGTAATGATGGCAGCTGTTGCAGTGGCAAAAGAAGAACAGTTTAATTTGTGTTCGGTACGTTGATTCGATAAAAAATATACATTATAATTATTATGACACCAAGTAATTAACAACTTACTTTCCTCCACCAATCAGCACTGCACCCTCGTGGTGAAGTCTAGTCTAGTACACTACATTTAACCCTTTGTGAGAAGAGGCCTGTAGGACTAGCATGACACGCACGACAAAGCGATAAAACGACAAAAATGTCATTCGCGCTCGCTTTCGCATAGGTACCTACGCAAAGTAACAAATATAGTAACACGTCTCTATTGTTGTCGCTTTCTCGGAGGTGGCATGCTAAGCCCACTGTGCCCTGAATCATGTCGTATATAGGTCGATGATGATTATGACTAATAGTTATGTAATACTTGATCTTGTTGCGTTTTTATCAGTGGTAATAGAAAGTCACAATTAGGTAGGTAGTTACTTTGCGGATGAAAGTTTTGAAGAAACCAACTTGCTGACTGTTTCATACATTGTACTTTATTCGATTTTTAATATTTTATTCTTAAAACTGTGATGCAACTAAATAATAAATGTTTATAAACTGACTTTAACAATTTCAGAAAATTATATCAGCATTTCGGCCTTCACGTCTTTGGGGACCAGAAGAACCTATGGCCAGATACGTGTGGATGTCCCAAAGATACGCAAATGAAACTCTTAGCACTAAGAACGAAGCACACACTGAAACAAACAACTACGCACAAATAGTCTATACTAAAGACAACGAAAAAAAATACAATAACGATTGGCTAAAAAATAATGATAATTACCAAAGAACGTACTATGTTTATACAAAGAAAGGCTCAGAAGATATCGAACCAGTATTCAACGATGTAGAAACAATATTAACAAATCATAGCATACCTAGAAGTAAGAAGAAAAAGAAAGGCGATGAAAAATTTCGTTCACCAAACATTTGTATAGCTAAAGGTGAATTGGGTGGACCAATAGATTGCAATTGTAATAGACATTTCACATTAAACGTGCCCGATTTGAGAAAAAATGAGGTAACGACAACACTATAGTTGATGTGAAATTAAGAAATATTTGAGTTCAAACGTACAACGAATTCAATTCCTAGTCCAGTTATTATTTATAAAACGCCCTGTTCAATATGTAATGGCGTTTATTTAAATATTTTGTACTTGTCTTTCTCACTATGTAATAGAATCTCAGCTTATTTCGTATCTATTGTTAGGAATAAATATATAGATTTAAGCACTACCATTCTATTGACATGTACAAAAGATTTGAAGGCAATAAAATGTAAAGGAAAATTTAATTGTTGTTTAATGTCGATAATATACCAAAGCCTCGTAACACTGGACAGATTTTCGGTACTACTGGTGAAACGTGGATATCCTGAGGTTTCAGAATATCTCTGACTACCCCCTCGGGTAATATAGCCTATTTGCAAAAATTTGCAAGGCTTGAATGAAATTCAAAAGTTTCGCTACAAGACGAGGAACTATTTGTGTCATACACATTTGTTAAGGCGACTTTCCTCCTGGAAGCTAAAATTAAACAAAGAAAGATAACAAATATCTGCATCAGGTATGGTAAAAACGCCAAAGTACAAAATAACATCCCAAGAAAAATCTACTTGTACTTTACTTTTAGTAAAAGAAACATTGGGAATGTTTCATACGTGCTAGCACAGAGAACTTTATACTAGTAAGAGCATCTGACAAAAACCAAAGTTTCAACCTCAAAGAAGAAATACGAAAATGATAATCGTTCACACTGAGAGAGAGCGGGAAAGAAAAAAATGAAAAATGGCCCAAGTTTTTAACATAAATCTCGGAAAAACTCCAAAAGTATTACTCGCGAGAACCTTTCCTTTACTTTCTTGAGGGTATTAAGTTATTTTGATAGGTCGTCCATTCGGTCGGATTTTGCGTTTTAGGCTCAAAAGGTTGTATTTTGGATTGAAAATTTATTTATTACCAAGAGTTCCAGTTTCCAGTGTTTCTAAAATATAAGGGCTTATTGTGAGAATATAATCATGACGGAGATTGGTACGTTAAGATAAAGTATTGCTGATGTCGATGTTCCCAAACCAAAGATTTTCGATAAAAACCTTACAATTTTGAACCATCTGCACCAAATTGAAAGTTACCGTTAATCTATGTAGATTTACTTCATAGGGTAAAATAGTAAGTTACACATCAGCACTTCGAAATTTCTTTGAACTATAATGTTGTTCATATTAAACTTACCAGACTAGCAGCCAGATGGTGGGTTGACATATATTATTATGTCTAGTAAGTAGCTGGCAAGACCGTGTTGGCGGTAAAATTAAGAGGCCTTTACCAAGCAAAGTGTACCGGGCTGATGATGATGAATGATATACGTCTTTGTTCTAAATAATATGTGTTTATATAGTACTAAACATAAATGTAGGAATAAAGCACAGATGAACAGACGAATAATCCATCTTGTTGTTCTCTCTTGTCACATCTATTGTTGTGTCACATATATGATATTGGACTCCAGCTCCGTGTAAACAGAACCTTAAAAAGTCACAACACTGTACACACGGCGACACATCGTAGTGGGGCGTTTCGCACCGCGCTCGATTTGGACCGCGGTGCGAATCGCCCAAGGGCTCTTTTCTAAGGGTTCTTTCGCATCGCGGAAGGATTTTTAATTCAAGATATGCAAAACCAAAATATACTGACCGCGCGACGTTATACGTTGTGTAGCTTGATGTTTCGCCGTGTGTACAAGAAAATATAATTTACATGTTAAGACTTTGACAACACATAAAATTTTCAACGTTAAGAAAATAATGCATAAAACATCCTCCCCTAAAGCTACTAAACATTAAACTGGTCTCTAAAACCCATTTTATTCTGCTAAGACAGTGATAAGACACGCATTGGACATTTCGCTTGAATAATACTGCAATATAAACAACTTGCTCTAAATGAATATAATAATAAGAGTGTTTTTGTTTGAATAATCGGGCAATAGTAACTGGTCTAGTAATTAGAAGCCTTAAATGTAGGGGGTGAAGACTCGAGTTGTAATACCACTGGCTTTTCGGTAAAAGAACACATAGTTAGAGCTGTCACACACGATGACGCACTGACGGAGCAGCAGACGTCAGTCCATCATTTGTGAAGCAAGGTGTTGTATGAAACCGCACGTAGAAGCACACACGGTGCGTCAATCCGCACCTCCACGTGCTTGCTTCACAAATGACGTACAACTCCTTGCTTCACAAATGACGGACTGACGTCTGCTGCTCCGTCATTGCGTCATCGTGAGTGATCCCACTTACACAATCAGGCAATATTTTTAGATTTCGAGGCGCACACAATATTTTACGTTTTTATTAATACACCGAAAACACAAACAATAACAAAAATTGTAATGCCCTGATGTTCAGATTGATAAAAATTTGTCAAAGCAGTTTCTTAATTTTTCAACACACCCGATACGATTGAAGGAAAACATCGCAAGGAGACCTGCATACGCTGAAGAAGAAATTCCGATGGGTATGTGAAGCATTGGGCACGCATGGTGGACTAACACCCTTATGACTATTGAACTAGAGTATCAATCCCCTATCCCCACCCTTACATCCTCACTGAGGGTAGGCATATTGTGCCCTGCTGTGCAGTGGTATGTATAATTATGATGTGATGAGATGATAACCTGATACGATTGCGATCTTTCTCATGCTAACAAAACTGAGTGACAGCGACTGTAACATTTTCCCTAAAAACCACTGACATATACTCTAGCGATAGACAGGCCCTTTCATAGAAGCAACATTCCACTTGAATGCGGTGGGCGCACCGCATTAATGTTCCTGAGTTCACTTCGTCACTATGGCTATGACAGACCGCAATGTGTCATTTTGTGTTGTTTTGTGTGGCATGTTGTTTGTTTGAACGAGCTTGTCTATCGCTAGAGTATATGTCAGTGGTAAAAACCCATTCATAATAACGATAAGTTCTTACTTATTCTACCACGTACAAGGTTCATTATTCAAACACCAGAGTCTGAATCAACTAACAATCTACACAATGTTTTCAATAAATCGGAACCTAATTTATATGTTAAACGGATCGCAAAAGCAGATAAAAGTTCCCCGTAGGAACAAATTGAATGATAATTTGTTCGGTGTCGGAAGCATAAGGAAAAATCGCTTTCGAAGACTTGAAAACAAGATAGATAACTGACGATAAGGCCCGGCCGATTCTTTTTCAGCCTTGAATTGGATGGTTCATCGATTTCGTTAAGCGATATACTTTTAGATTACGTTAACCTTTATAGGATTTTTCGTTTTTACGAACTTACGTACCGGCTTTTCGGTAAAGAACAACTCATGCTACAATTTCGCGAGGCGTGCGTTGTTGCCACTCGCCAATTTTAAAAGTTGTCATTATAACCCATTTTAAAATTATCTTCTATTTAACCCCCTTTACAAGTTGAAAACGCAAGTATTTCTTATTTCTTACCAAAATCCAAAATATTATGAATTTTCTTTACATGTTTTAAAACCTGAGAAATACCTTCTTTCATCCCCTGTACCCCATGATTTATTTTTTTATATAAAAGGTAGCCTTCTTTACAATATAATTTTATATCTTTGCAAAATTTTATCGAAATCTGTTCAACGGTTTAGGCGTGAAATGGTAACAGACAAACAAACAGAGTTACTTTATCATTTATAATAATTATAAGTATGACCTTCCTCTGTCATGTCAGACAAGACAGAGTTTGGGCGCTGCTAGTGAAATATGGATGATCTGAATATCCTTCTTTTAGAATATCCCCTCACGATATTCTAAATAAAGCATATTCTGTATGAAATACAGGTACTGCATTTAATGCCAAGTCAAAGTTAACAAAAGTGTAGTTTTTCACAACAAATCTAGAAAAAATTCTGGTTATTTACGACTTAAAGTTCTAGATTTTAACCCCCATCAGACTTATCATAAAAACAGTTCGCTCATAAAGAAAAGTGCCCTGACCGTCACCTGTACATAAACAATATATACATACAAGATAAAACTGTAATAACCGGAGTCACATTGGTATAAAGACTTCCTTATTGGACAAAACAGTTATGAAGTTAAGTGCATTCACACACGATGACGCATTGACGCAGTGGCAGACGTCGGTCCGTCATTTGTGAAGCAAGGAGTTGTATAAAGCCGCACGTAGAAGCACACACGGTGACGCATTGACGCACCGGGTGTGGTTCTATGGACTGACATCTGCCGCTCCGTCAGTGCATCATCGTGTGTGAACGCACTTATGACTCAGTTGCCAAGATAAAACATAAGTGCGGTCACACACGATGACGCACTGACGGAGCGGCAGATGTCAGTCCATAGAACCACCACCGGTCCGTTAATGCGTCACCGAGTGCGCCTCTACGTGCGGTTTCATACAACTCCTTGCATCATTGACGGACTGACGTTTGCTGCTCCGTCAGTGCGTCATCGTGTGTGAACGCACTAATCATGACTAATTCGTTATGCATATTGACAAGTGAAGTAAAAGAAAGTAAAATATTGTACTGCCCTGCAGTACCGTGCAAATGGCGGTAGCAAATTTAACAAAAAACCTGCCAATTGGAAGGTTAACGGTTGGTGGTCTATAGTTGAAATCGGTCAGGAGCAATACACATACATACATTGACTGATTCAACATTACCAATAAATAAGCAATTACATCTAAAATGTTAGTCTGTTGTTCATAAACGAACATCAACTGCATAAAAAGAAGTTCAAAGTATCTGTCGCCGACACTGGCCGCCGTAGGTTTTTATATTTAAAAAGCAGTGTTCTTTTTGTACGTCATGTGTGTCATTTTGTGATTGTTGAAGAAAATATTGTTTTTAAGTCTATTATAGGATTCACAGAAGAAAGGTCGTTTTCTTGATAGGCTTCCACTGTCGGAGGCTAAAGCGCAGCGACAGTATCAATACTGTGTTTTTTTACATTATACCTAGGTAATCTTAAAAATCCAATCAATGTCTATCGATCTGACAACAAAATTTTTAAGATTAGAACGCTATCAATGCCACAGATTTTTTTTTTTTTATTTGGCTACATAACTCGCATTCGAACAACTTTTTCTTGCTGAAATATCACTAACATACTGTAAATTAAAGCGTGTGGCAAAATTCTGGGCTAGAAAGATTTAAAATGACATGCCATCGACTCGATAGCAGAATAAGGTTGAGAAGGAGTGGGCCATTCTTCAGATAGCGGACCCAGTTCGGATTTGCGTACATATACAGGGTGAAATTGATATTATTAGCATCCTTTCAAACTAAGAGTCTACCCATCAAACTGAACAACTTTTACTATGGGAGCAAACCAATCGGAGCAAAAATCTGCTGTCTCATACATTTGAGTCGTGTAGGAAGCGGCGGCGGGTGCTGTTTAGTATGGGACAGCAGATTTTTTTTTGCTCCGATTGGTTTGCTCCGATAGTAAAAGTTGTTCAGTTTGATGGGTAGACTCTTACTTTAAAAGGATGCTTATGATATCAATTTCACCCTGTATATTGTTCAACAAAAAAAAATACTGTGAGTATAAAAAGAAACGCTCAGTCCAAAGATTTCTTTTCTCCATACGATGTGTAAGAAATCTCGAGGGGGAGTCCGCGTCGTGAGTTACGATCACATTTGTCCCTGCCATGTGACCTGGCCTATCTGATTGTGTGGACCACGGGGCGCCTAAAAACTAGCTTTGACAAATTAGTGTTGCCATTTCATCGTTAATTTCCCTTTTTGGGGTCGGCTTGGGTTGTGGAAGATAGGTTTATTGCCGTAGGATTTTGGAATTGTGCCTTTTCACCGCTTTGAATCAGAATTAAATACGAGTATATTCGTCACTTCTTTAATTTTTACTATAATTATTAATCCAAGTGGCACCACTTTTGTATGACGCGGAGAAGGCATTGGGAACCCGTTGGATGAGGGCAGCGCAGGACCGGTAATTATGACTATCCTTGAGGGAGGCCTATGTCCGGCAGTGAACGTCCATCAACTGCGATGATGATTATGATGAACCATTGCAAGGTAATACCTTCCGACGCGTTGTGGTAGAGTCAATTAAATAACGTCAAAAAACTTATTATTAATTAACATATAGAAATGACATGGATATTATCTATCTAATCTATACAAAAAAAATGAAATTGTGTTCGTTGGTAAGCGCATCACTTGACAAAGGCTGGAAAGATTTATGGGAAAGTTTTATTTAAATGTTCGTAATTATTCGCCGAATAAGGTTTATAGGGAAAACAAATGGCCAAGTGTGTCGAAAAAATGGGGCATTGCCACGTATTCACAGCTTGTTTTGACTTAAAAGATCAGTAGGCACTGATCATAGATAAAGAGATTTGGATTTCTATCACCCAGGTTAAAAGCGCCGTCTTAGTCCACGCTTTCACAAGACGTCATTATTAGCTATTAGTTCGCCCGACAACAATTTCATACAGGTCTACGAATGACAGTTTACTTTTTGCTACTTTCCCGTCTTGCAGAAAACTAAATGGATCCAGAAGGTGACTTATGAGTAACATATGATATAGTGTGGAAGCTTTTAGAAGAAGATTTTGTCCATATGAAAACAAGATATTTACTAACTAATTATAGACTGTATTATTGGTAACTTGTGGGACAATTGGAAATCTTTTATTACAAGTCTGATCCAGCCGGGAGTCAATGTTAAGATTAATATTTTGGATAGAATCTTTCCGAAACCAAGTTTAAAACTGAGATTAAAAAAAACTCTGTAAAAAAGCCTTTTATAAACTGGATGATTATTCAATGACCAAAATGCATGGGTCTGCGTATCACTAACTTATCTATTGCACCTATAGAATCATTACTTAGCCAAAGAATTTATGTTGTAATAAGTACCTAGGTAGTTATTAATGTGCGTTCACACACGATGACGCATTGACGCAGCGGAAGACGTCAGTCCGTCATTTGTGAAGCTAGGAGTTGTATGAAACCGCACGTAGAAGATCACACGGTGACGCATTGACGAACCGGTTGTGGTTCTGTGGATTGACATCTGCCGCTCCGTCAATGCGTCATCGTGTGTGGACGCACTAACTTATCTATGAATTTATCTCACTAATATTATAAATGCGAAAGTTTGTGACGATGTTTGGATGTTTGGATGTTTGTATGTTTGTGAGTTTGTGAGTTTGTGAGTTTGTGGCTCAATCACGCATAAACGGCTGAACGGATTTGGATGAAATTTGGTTTTCAGACAAAATATGTTCTGGATTAACACATAGGATACTTTTTACCCCAGCTGTGGGACTCTGTGGGATAATTTACAATGTTTTATCACGCTCACTAGCGCCGACTTGACTCTGACAGATGCATTTGGGCAGATTCCAGTGTTAAATAGCAGTTCCTTTTTTCAACACTTTTCATAAAATCAGTTTAGCGTGGTTGGTAAGCGGTTAGATTTTCGCGCATGGGGTCGAGGTTCGATTCTTGGTCGAGATGACTTTTTTTATTTTAAAATTTTACATGGCTTGGCTTGATTTGTTAAGGACCTGACTTCCAATCGTAATATCCTGAGATCTGGAGTGCGATTTTTGAATCTCATTTGCTGAATTCAGGTAGTTGAAAATGTCAAAATTACTATGGAGATACGCATCTTTCTACTGCTGATTTAACTTTCAAAAATCGCACTCCCACAGTATAATTTTTGAAAGTCAAATCAGCAGTAGAAAGATGCGTATCTCCATAGCAATTTTGACATTTTCAACTGCTTAGCCCACCGAATGACATTCAAAAATCGCACTCCAGATCAAGGAATATAATTACTCCCTGGCGGGAGCTCCAGATCGATCAGTTGAAGTAAATGGTAAAAGGTAAAAGGTGAATGGTCAGAAACTTACTAGGTAAATTGGAAAAATACGAAAAAATCCCGCTTTTCTAAAGTTTGTAGGTTTTACAGAAAGACCAATTCTGTTATGTAACATTTGACCGAAACCCCCGGTCGGTGAGGTGGAGGGGCGGTGCACCCCCGGGGGTACGGGGGCGGAGCCCCCCGAGGGGCACAACCATGACTTCAAATGCTTCGCTAATATATATCACAATCAAAACCAAGGCGTGAATTTTACAGAAAGACGAATTCAGTTGCAGAAAGTTTTGCCGAATGTTTGCCCGAAACCCCCGGTCGGCGGGGTGGAGGGGCGGAGCCCCCCGGGGGTACGAGGGGCGGAGCCCCCCTGAAGGACACAACCATGACTTCAAAAGCTTCGCTAATATATATCACAATCAAAACCAAGGCGTGAATTTTATAGAAAGACGAATTCTAAACGAAATTCGTAACGAAAATCTGACTTCATACGAACATAGAGATTAGTTTCTAGATTGTTTCTGAAAAGTTTCATTGACATTAATTGGATAGTATTGAAAATATCACCAGACTACGTTTGTATGCAGCGCGCTTTTGCGCTCTCGGAATAAACTTCTCTTAAGTATTTTATCGCACTATTTATTAAATCCTCTCTGAATTAAATTCTAAAGTCAACGCAGACGAAGTCGCGGGCAAAAGCTAGTATTGTAATAAGTACCTAGTTATTAAGTGGTGTTATGTTGTAGCGTTTCCGGCCGCATCTTCTCTACAGGAACAAAGAGTTCCGCAACGCGGTGGTAGCTTCAAAAAAGATTTGACGTTTAATAAGTGGGCTTCAAGCACAAACTTCTGTATTATACAGAAGTCTGTGGCTTTAAGTTCCTATTGCATTGAATACTTTATTTTGAGTTTAAGTCTGTGAGTTACTTGCCACTAGACCCCCACGTAGTAAGTCTTTGATTACACTTTTCCCACGGCTAAGCAGATAAAATGAAAATCTGCGGTTGACAGCTCCGTACGGAGGGCTGGAATTTAAATTGTTATGTTGAGGCAAAGCAGTTCATGGACGCTCATGATTGTGGTTCTGTTCACCACATGAGAAGTTATTTTGTATAAAATCTTTACGTCTTGTAATTGGGATTGTATTTGGTATAAAAATTACGATTCGAGACGATGCATGTAGGTACACAGCAGGTTTTAAAGTTAAATCGCGCTAGGTAAGATAAACATTGTAATTACTTTTCTTCTTATTCTACTTACACATTGCTACGGAACCCTATCATGGGTGAGTCCGACAAGCTCTTGGCCGGTTTATTACCATTAGAGAGCAGCAAATACGTTTATGATAACTTGAGGAAAGCAAAATTGTTTTTACACACGATCTAATTTACATATGAAAAGTCAAGTCTATGTTTTCTTTTAAATTTTCATATTTTATGAATTAAAATAGTGTCAAATAAAATATTGAGAATACGAAAAGAATATAATTTAAATAAAAATAATAAAATAAAATAAAAATGGAAATATTTTACATATATTGAGAATTAAAAAATAAGAAAGGCAATGCTCTAAAAATTTACATTGCCAATTACCATATAACATTACCTTCATGCTTATAAAGACTTTTAAAAGATTTCCGTTTCCTTCGTTTTGTTTCCTTTCGAAAAGAATAGCATTCAAGACTATATTCCCCGAGGGGGTAGTCAGAAATATTCTGAAAACACAGAACATCCACGTTTCACTAGCAGTACCGATACTCTGTCCAGTGCGATGGGGAGTGAGGTCGCCACTTGTAATGGACAGTGGGTAGGTACTATACAATACATATATCTCGATATTGAAGCATGTAGGTTTCGAAAACCATTCTCTTAAACTTAGATGAATTTCTAACTTATACACCCACATTTATATCAATAAAACTTCCAACAGCGACCCGTAATGGCGGCTTAAACTTTGGATTAAAATTAGTTCTGTCTGACTATCGTAGCTAAAATGTTGAACAGCAATTAAGAGTAAATCCGCAGTAGGCGACAGGTGGCGTCTTATTAAAGTTACCCGGACACTTTGAGCTCTAATTTATGTAACTAGCTAGGTGAGCCTGGGGTTATGAACGAAATGGAGTCAACTTTTGGGTAATATTGTGCTGATTAAACATTTTTGTACGTCGTTTTTTGTACCAGCTTGACGCTTAGAGACTAATTTAGTGAAATGCAACATTTAGGCTGGCTAGCACCAAAAATTGTTCAGTGATCGCTTTGTCTCTCACACTGCTCATACTAATGAAAGTAACACTTTGATTAAATTAAAAAATTAGCGGAAGATATACGACTTTCCTATAGTGCATGGACCGCATAAATTGAGCCCCCGTCTCACGTAACTTACTAAGTCGCAATAGGAGCGGCATTGCGTGATTGAGACCCTTTCTTTTAGTTGGAATAAAGTTACCACAATGCCTTTCGTGTGATTTTACTCGTTGTAAAAATCATTCATAAAGAAAAAAAACAAATCACACGGCATTACTTTTCACTCGTCATCATCATCATATCGTATGGCATTTTTTGTTTTTTTTTTTTGGTTTTGTCTTCCTGATTGGATCCAGAGAGCTTTAAATTTTCACTCATAAGAAAATTGTTCGATTACGTAATGCAAGAACGTCACATATCTTCTGTTATTTTATTTTAATCAAAGTTCCATTTAAATATGTTTAAGCCTAAACACTTTACCATAAGCATCGGAAAATATTTTCGTGAGAATATTAATGAATACCTAGATGAATAGTTAATTACTATTCTGCCAATATGGTAAGTATATAATTATGTCCGGACTAAAGAGACATCTATGATAAATAAAAACATGTGTAAATTTTATAAAGGGTTCAGTAAAATAAATGAAAATCGACCTTTAATTTTTTGTTATTTTTAATGTTAGAATTCTGCTAAGCACTTTCACTATTTATTATAAGGACTCGCCTTGCATTTCCCCTCTGCCACCGTATAAGATCAATTGATCATGTGCATTTACATAAAATGTTATACCTTATCACTAAACGAGACAGCCTATAATCGCGAAACAATAATTTTGAACTTAGAACGTTTGGGGTTCACACGAGACTACTTTTCATGATTTTTAACATTCGAAATTAGAATTTTCAAATTCATAATTAGAAATTTACGGATTGCAAAAACCTCGCCCCCCGCAAAAAGTGGCACAAATGTTTGTTAGTGGAATTACACGCGTTACCAGTCCTCATATAAGTAGTCAAAGTCTAAGCACAAGTAACTTTATGCTTTGTGCGAACGAACAGCGAGCCAAATAGTAGTCAACCAAAATACGATTTGGCACAACTAATTAGTTCTCATACTTTACGTATGACAGCATCGTAAAGTAAGAACTTTCCTGCCATGATATCTAACTGTCATCATCATCATCAGCCTATCATCGTCCACTGCTGGACATAGGCCTCTCCCAAGGCGCGCCACAAAACTCTGTCCTCGGCCTTTCTCATCCAGTCGCTCCCCACTACTTTTTTTAGGTCGTCTGTCCAGCGGGCAGCAGGGCGTCCCACACTACGCCTACCAGTTCGCGGTCTCCACTCTAGAACTCTGACACCCCATCGGTTGTCAGTTCTTCGACAGATATGACCAGCCCATTGCCACTTCAGCTTGCTAATTTTCTGAGCTATGTCAGCCACTTCTGACTGATCTAACTGTACTTCATATTTATTCATGTTAGGTTCTTATTATTTATTACCATCACATAATGATTTCTGATTTGTGACGTACATTCATTGATGCTTGCTCATCATCAGCCCGGTAAACCCCACTGCTGGGTATAGGCCTCTTCATTTTCACGCCAACTAGAACGGTCCCCCGCTAGTCTCATCCACTGTTTGCCGGCTACTTTACAAATGTCATCCGACCACCTGGCTGCTGGTCTGCCCACTGACCGTTCCCCCTCCCACGGCCGCCACTCTGTCACTGCCCTCGTCCATCTGCCATCATTCCGCCTGGCCAAGTGTCCCGCCCACCTCCATTTCAGAGTCGAAATCCGCTTGCCGATATCAACCACCTTTGTTCGTCGTCTGATCTCGACATTCGGAATCCGGTCCAGAAGTGTGATTCCTAGCATAGCTCTTTCCATTGCTCTTTGTGCGACTTTGACTTTGTGCACTGCGTCCTTAGTCAGAGTCCATGTTTCGGAACCATACGTGAGAGTGGGCAAAACACATTGGTTAAACACCTTGGTCTTAAGGCTCTGAGGGATTTTGGATTTCAGCGCATCCTCTAGCTTACCGAATGCGGCCCACCCGGCTTGACCGACGACCTATTATATAAACTCAAACTCAAAACTCAAAATTTTTTATTCAAAATAATATCACATAGATAACTTTCTGACGTCATTTTTTATTCTACCACCGCTTCGGAAGGTGTTCCGTTGTAGAGAAGATGCGGCCAGAAACTCTACAACAAAGCAAATGGAACTAAAAGGTAGCAAATGGATGAGGAAGTCCAAGGATAGTTTTGTAGCGCGCCTTGTGAGAGGCCTATATGGACGATGATAGGCTGATGATGATGATGATAATTCATTAATTGTATAAATGTTTAACTCTAATAATACTACTGTTAAATATTTTAGCTACTGTCTGTATTAAACATTGATCAATATCTCCAAGAATTAAACTTTTAGTTTCAAAACAAAGTTAATACAATTTTCCAACTGTCTTTTAAATCTTCTTTTGTCGGTCCCCTGGGTAGTACAAGTTATGAAGTAATTACGTCGTAAGCTCCTCAGTTAGTTTGTATGGCAAACTTGCATCTTGCACGGAGCACGCAAGTTGTATATCCTCAAGAGACGGTACGCTTGCCTGGTTGAACTGTTGACTCTATTTAAAGAAGTCAACCGAATTGTTATTTTATTTCCTCTTTCTGTTTTGTGTCTTGTTGAGTTTATTATCAGCTTTATTGTTAACACTATCATGATTGTGGTTGTAAGGAACATTTTTAAACCACATACCTACTCTACCCATCAAACTGAACAACTGTTACTATGGGGAGCGAAGCTCAAATACAACAAATACAATAAGAACAAATAAAAAAAATCTGCTGTCTCATATATTTAAATCGAGTAGGCATTGCAGTTTAGTATGGAACACTAGATTTTCATGCGCTGACAGGTTTGCTGCCATTGTAAAAGTTGTTCAGTTTGATGGGTAGAGTATGTGGTTCAAAGGTTAATGATACTTTTCCTTACACACTGTCAAAATGATGAAGGATAACATCGTGAGAAAACCTGCATACCGCTAAAAACTAAACTCTGGGGCGTATGTGGAATTCACTAATCCGGGCACGCGTGTTGGACTAACATACATAAACCATCACATTACCATGAAGTTTGGTCTGTGCCTAATAATACGAGCGAAAGAGGTTGATTATGATGATGACGATGATCACGCAACGTCTAACTCGTTATTTATATTACTTTAAAAAAAAACATAAACTTGAGTTTCATCTCAAACAAAGGCACTAATTTGCTCTGATATTAGTTAGATTTGCTCAATACGACTTTGATTTTCAGCTAAGAGTAAATACTAAGAATGATGATGATAAAAATAGTCACGCATTCAATCAAATTATTATTAATGAATAATAATTCAATAAAAAGCTATGGCCGGCATTGCCGGCACAACCATAATTGGTCTAGGATAACAAAAAAAAACAAACAATTTCGTTCTAAGCTTGAAAATCGTTAGAAATTCAGACAGCGAAAGTTAGTGTAATCGAGATAACGGTAAAGTAATTAACAGGTTTAGAAGAAGACTGGAGAACTTTCAACTAATTAGATATTGATATCCGATAGAAGATTCCGTGTAATCGAACACGGGGTAGAACTTAATTACCTACCAAACTCTAGCCAATGGGATAAAAAGGATTTCGAACGTAAAATCCTTTCCTCGAACTAGTTCAGCCAAGCTGTAGTATACTTTTTGTAGCGGAAAATACGTCGATTGTTTAAGCAATGTGCGTCTTTAATATAATCTCCTTAAAAGTTTCTATGCTAGTGGTGTGAAAATATTTATTGTTGTTTAAAAACGTCAAACGTTTTGAATGTATCAAGCCTGAACAACAGCTGAACTTAATTTTGAACTATTATAAATGTAATTATCGCTATTTAAATTTGAATCTCAGATTCTACATACCATTTGAACATTGGCATATAACCACTACCGAAATTCATTACTCAAACAATTATGTAGAAAACACAAAAAGAATTACGAAAACCCAGAGTGGAGGAATTATTAACAAAGCCAGTTGAGAAGGTATGCCAGAATCAATAATATACCAAGAAGTGTAGAAGAAAAGTTTGTTTTCTTATTTCATAATGTAATCCAAGCAAGTGAATCAGCCCAACTGGATGTACAACCAGAGTTATGTCATGGCCATTTTATCCGGTATGGCAATGAATAATTCGTTCAAAGTTTCGCGGTGTAACTTTATACAAATGGCGTGGTTGGCTTCGGCATTACTCTGGTGTAAGTTATGAATTTAATGCTTTTTGCAACTATAGATAATGTAAAATTTTGTGTACCCTAATAACCTTTATTGCGGTTGCATATTATGGCTGTTAACTAATTATGGTGATATAGGCTTTGAAACAAACGAGCTAATGGAGAAAAACCCTTTACAAAAAAACTGATACTAATATTACCAACTACATGGAGATGGACAAAAGTGGTACCACCAGAGTGTTTTCTGAATGTTACCGCTTATAGCGGACATTAAGAAGCACGGGGTAGCTTTTGAGTAAATACAACTAAAATGGTCAGATTAACCAACCTTCTATGGTCGTTTTGAACGGGTGCGTCCCGATTCGTATAATAACATTTGGTATAATAAAATTTTTATAACGTTCAAATGATATAATGCTCGTAAGAAATACTAACTACGAGCATAATATTGAAAAAACATAACATACATTTAATCGAATACTTATATCCTATAATTTTAATATATCTAATGTTGATTATTACTAACGATTACTTAATATAAAATTTGTTTGATATATCAATCATTTGATGTTATTTTATGAGACATAACGATCCCTTGAAGTATTGCTCCAAAGACATACAATTAAATATTTTTTTATAACTAGTAAATTGCCTTCTAAACTATAGGTAAGGTTAATTTAGGTAGTGTGACCACGTATGTCAACCGAAACGTGTGTCACATGCATGCTGCATTTGTGCGTGCATGCGTGCTTGTTTGCTGGCATGCTTGCTTGCATGTGTGCTTGCTTGCATGTGTGCTTGCTTGCGTGTTTGCTTGAATGCATGTTGGGGGGTGCAGGGGGGCTTCGCCCCCCGCGAGGGGGGTGCGGGGGGCGGATGCCCCCTGCCTGAGAAAAACAAACAGGTGTTTTAAAAATTCTAGGTTAGGTTAGGTTAGAACATGTTGCACACTTAGCGGAGCGAGCGAAGCGAGCGGAGCATCAACATGCTTGCCTGCATGCTGCATGCTTGCTTGCTTGCTGCATGTTCGTTTGCTCCTTGCATGATTGTTTGCTCGCTGCATGCTTACTTGCTTGTTGCTTGGGGGGCAGAAAGGTAGGTAGCTTCAAAACTATAGGTTAGGTTAGGTTCGGTATGTAGTGTAACCACTTAGAGAGCGGTCATATTTTAGACATCGACATGCGGTTTTTAAATATTATATTATGAGCATTGATTATTAGACATTCTAAAACTAGATGACATCAATGCTATATTTATTAAATGTTATGCTTTATAGATTTTATAACATGTGATGGTTATACTTAAGGTTCATTATATACGATGCGTTTTATACTTTATCAAATTATATGTCTTAAATTTATATCTAACGTTTATTATAGCAAGTGTCCTGTATTTCAAACAAAATTATATCAAAATAAGTTATATTTCCTAAACTATATATTCTTTGTATTTATATCGAATATTACTTACCCGTTTTGAACTCCAATACTCTCCTACTTTACCTTTTTCAAAGTCTCATTTTACGGTGTTTTTAAGTTTTACTACTTTTGCTACTGTCTGGTTTCTTTCATTTGACCTCTTCTGACTTGTACCGTAAAAGTAAATTTACTGCGTTTTGCGCGATTGTTGCAATCCACCATTTTGGGTTATTCCCGTGCACCCATTCGTGGTTCGTTAACTTTGTTATACGAGTGTTCTGTACTTAGTTCATGATTCCGTTGCGAGTAAACCTGTGCTCAAATGAAAGTTGTTTTCGGGTTATTTTAAATTAACTAAAAGCTTAAAGATAAAGAACACAACATTTTTTTAAATTTAAGTCAGACTCTTTATAAAAAATAATAAATCTCGTGTGGATACAATATTATACAGGCTGTAAGGAAAAGTATCATTAACCTTTAAACTACATACTCTACCCATCAAACTGAACAACTTTTACTATCCAATACGTTTTCATCGAGTAGAAATTGCAGTTTAGTATGGGACAGCAGATTTTTCTTCGCGATTTCGTTGTTAGTCCTATAGAAAAAGCTGTTCAGTTTGATGGTCTGATCATCACCTTAAAAAAGTGTGAGCATATTATAAAGGACCCTGTATTATTGCTATCTCTACCCCGTGTTTGGAGTTCGGTATTCGTTCGTTGCAACAAAGGAGTGATTCCCAAAATAAATTCACCTGTCTAAGCGACTCGCCCAGGCGTCGAAGTGTAAAATTTTCTCCTATTAAAACTTTGTCCTAAAACTGGCAGTAGAACCGTTCTTAAGTTATGATTTTTCATACATATTCGGCTATGGATATTTATATCTTAGAAGATACACGATGTATCTAGCAGTCTTATACAAAAAGATAACAATATTAATAAAATAGGGTATTCTGCACAAACGCTTTTCCGCCTATTCGAGATTCAACACAATATGGATTCCGCACAACTGCCATTGAACACATTCTATATTCCACGCAGTTTTCAATTTGATACAAAAGCAATCAATATAAATAACAAATATAACTCGACTCAATGTATGTCACAGCAGATTTTTTGATTTTGATATAATTTGTCCCATAGAGAAAGTTGTTCAGATTAATGATCTGGTCACTACAAATTCTGATTATCATCTTATAATAGTTCTGCTAATTTTGTTAGCCCTTATTTTTACACTGAAATTCTCCCTTATGCATGTAAGCTCAACTTAATCTGCAAATTAGTTTTTCACAAATTTCACTATCATCATAAATAAACTTAGAACCTTTTCTCTAACAAGACAGAAAAGTACAACAAAAGCCTTTAAGCAGCCTGAGAGAGTTAATTATCCGCTTCTAGTACAGGATTACAGTGCCAAAGAGAGACTTATGTAGAGAGGTGAAGGAAAGTGCTAGCTGAAGGGAAAATACTAGTGATTTGTGAGCTTCACTTTAAATTCGAACATTAAAATGCTCTGTTAATAAAGAACTTAGTCTCAGCCAGACTAAGTAAGAAATGTGAATAAACATTCCATTGGTGAGAATTTAGTGGGTGAGTAATTATAAAAAACCGTATCAAACATCCCATTGCTAATAGATTTTCAATATGCACCAACTTGGAACAGGTCATATCTGCCGAAGAACTGACAACCGATGGGGTGTCAGAGTTCTAGAGTGGAGACCGCGAACTGGTAGGCGTAGTGTGGAATGCCCTGCTGCCCGCTGGACAGACGACCTAAAAAAAGTAGCGGGGAGCGACTGGATGAGGAAGGCCGAGGACAGAGTTTTGTGGCGCGCCTTGGGAGAGGCCTATGTCCAGCAGTGGACGATGATAGGCTGATGATGATGATGACCAACTTGGAAACTGGCATTTTTCTTTTTCATGCTTACCGTCGGTAACGGACGTGCTACGCATATCTTTTTTCGTTTTGGGAAAACTGGTGCAACATTCTTCTTGAAAAAAGAGTGGGAAAAATGATTAGGACAGGCCAATCATTTTGCTATATTTGCTTCATGATCATCAGCGTATATACCTACGTCCCACTGCAGAGCACAGGCCTACCCTTATGGAAGGGTATATGGCGTCATTCCAACACGCATGCCCAATGCGGATTGCTAGAATTCACATACGCATCAGAATTTCTTCTTCAGCGTATGCAGGTTTCCTTACTTCGTTTTCCTAAACCATTAGAGAGCAGTCAGTACATAAGTTAGAAAAAGTCACATGGTCACATTTGCTTGGTATCTTTCATTTTGTAAGTCTTATTTCATGTTTATGACGATAACGTGGCTGGCATAAGCTCTTAAGTACTTCCTAGAGTGTAAGTGACAGTCTAGCAAATACTGAAACTGTGAACTCAGACCATCAAACTGAACAACTTTCACTATAGAGCCTACCTCAGGAAACGCGAAAAAAAATCAGCTGTCATGGTCAAGTCATGTAGGTACATCAGTTTTGTATGAGACAGCAGATTTTTTTTCGCGTTTCCTGAGGTAGGCTCTATAGTGAAAGTTGTTCAGTTTGATGGTCTGAGTTCACAGTTTCAGTATTTGCTAGACTGTCCCACTCACCCTTATACCCTGTATAGTCATCGATATAGGTATAGTTGATAGGAATCTTGTAACAGCAATTATTAAATCTGCACCATATGTTATAGCAAAACTATATTTCTCTTTCCCTATTTCCGAGCTGTGCACGTGACAGTTACCTATGATAAATGTGACGCAACTAAATCATAGAACGGATACAAATATTTCACGCGTCACTGTTTATTTATAGGGAAACTTTAATTCGGTTAGATATATTATTGGTTTTGGATTTTGTTAATATTGAAGTGTCTGGAGTCTGGTCTCTGGCTGAACGCCCTGCGTTCTGCAAATATTGGAACTTTACTAGACGACTGCACCCTGTCTTTGGCGTTAGGTCTCCGGCTGGGCCTTCAAACGATCCAGGCTCACCAGTGTAGGTGTGGGGCCGCTGTAAACAGGCAAGGCCACCACGGGCTTTCTTGCCGGAGTAGCGCTGGTCGCGTTCCGCACCATTCTGCTCTGAATGACGTCATTCGACGGGCTCTTGCCTCAGCGAACATTCCGGCAAAGTCAGAACCAAAAGGAATTGTTAGCACTAACGGCAAAAGACCCGACGGATTAACGCTCATTCCTTGGCGTCAGGGGAAGAGCCTGGTATGGGATGTAACTTGCGTGGACACCCTAGCCCCGTCTCACCTCCAGGCCACTTCCGAGCGTGCTGGTGCTGCTGCTGCGGGCGCTGAGGTCCTGAAGTGCCGAAAGTACCGCGATTTGGCCGGCAGCTACATGTTCACGCCCATAGGCTTTGAGACTCTAGGACTCTAGGTCCTTGGGGCCCAGGGGCTAAAGCGTTCATAGCAGACCTATTGGGGCACCTCAACGAGACCTCTGGTGAACGCACAGCTGGCAGCTTCCTGGCACAAAGAATCAGCCTCACCATCCAGAGGGGGAATACTGCCAGCCTGTTGGGCACCATGTCTTGCGGCGACACTCTTGAATGCGTGTATTATTTGTAATTTTTGTGTTATGTATTATTTTGTTTTAATTATATTCAAGTTTTAGGTTATTTTAATTTTAGGATATTTTAGTTTTAGTATATTTTAAAAAAGTGCGAGTTAAAATAATAAATTGATTATCTGTTAAATATACGGAGAATGTTGTTGAACGCAAAACTGTTCCAAACATCAAAATGTTGTTATGGGTTTGTTGTTCTGAATAGTGAAACTCCTGTTGGAGTAGATAATGCATGAAATAATTACATATAATTTAGAGATTCAGCCAATCAAAGGTCGTCTTTGTGCATCACGACTTATTGTAAATTTCCATAATTATGCTGTTTTTGTGTAAAATAAAGTATCTAAGAGTAAAAACACTTTCATACAAATGGGCAACATTGGTTTCTTTTGGCTAAAAATAAACTTTGTGGTTATGTTTCAGAAATTGCTTTTATTTGTTATTATTCATTATAAACATTGGACTCACCACGTCATACATTATCAGACCAAAAAATGCCACATGTCTCTAATGTAACCTTTGTATGCATCAGTTATGCTCGGCTGTCATACATTGCTGCTGACATTCCAGCCCTTTCAAATGTATTCGGTCACGAAACAGCAATGTAAAACAATTAAGCATAACATATTAGTCTCGTTAATAGCGTACTGATGCGAAGTCCTTGAGTATAGAATGTCATGTCGTTATAAACAATCAATCTGATCAAAAAATACGAATTCCGTGGATGCTAGTAACAAATTGAACACATACCCTAAAATAGATTCCTGTCGTGATTCCGCTCGCTTCCAGGTTATCACGGAAGTCAGGAACACGCCACCGGAGGTAGCTGGTGTACACCGGATATGATGTACAAATTCCTTATTTCCTGCCAGTAACGTTTACATTTGTTTGTACGAGGAATTTTATTTAGTTTCAGCCGCGAAGGCTGTCATTTCCGGATCAATTTGAGTTCCAGAACAAAAATCGGTTGTAACCGTCCAATCTATTTTATATTTTGTAGTCTTGAGCAAGAATCAACCGTCACCCTTACACACCCTGGCTCTATACAGGGTGTTAACTTAAATGCGATACATACTTTACCCCTAAAGTGTTTTATACCATCGAACTGAACAAATTTTATTGTGGGACCAATATTGAAATCGTGATGAAATATTTAGGGTTTTCGAAGAAATTTTCTACTACTCGACTCAAACGTGCCCACGTACACATACTATATAATTACATATGCATACATTATGTACTAGGTCAAGCCATTGATAATAAATTTTTACAGCTGATTTTTGTCTCTGTTTCGATGTTGGTTCCATTGTACTTTATGGAACCAATTCAGTTTGATGATCTGAAGCACCTCCTAAAATATGTACAGCATTTAGGAATTCACCGTATCGTGCTGTAGCAAACGACAACGTTTTTGCCGAGGAAAGGACTGTAGCAGTGCAGCATTAACTTGCGTAGTTACCAAGTTAATATGCAGTCCATTCCTCTACCGAATCCAACTGCGAAGTGTCTACCTGACGAAGCATAGCAGAACTATCCTGTACCTATGTGGACAAATTCTAATTCCCGTACTTTTGTTGCAAGACAGTTCCGATAGATGGCGGTGTTCTTCGAGTCAATTTAGAATGTCTGGTCTTACCTATAAATACTCCGTCAGCAAATCAAACCAACCTATCAACAACAATTCATACTGGGCATCCGTGGTAGAGTATGGCACGATCCATAGCCTATTATTATGAAAAGGAATATCCCTGTAACGGTTTCATAATCGACTATTGGGAATAAATGCGTGGGATAGGTCGTTTGGCTAACCTCACATAAAATTCGGGTAAAAAGAACCCTAAAGCCTATCAGATAATTCTATCCCCAAAACCTACGATTCTTAATTCGGCTCCACCGTGAATTGGTAGAAATCGTGTTAACGTAGTGAGATCACAAGATGTTCCGGATTTCATTTAGATAATTGAATGAGGATCTGTTCTGGCTGAGAAAAGGTTCGGTGCGATTCCATTGATTTGGGGCCGTGAAGCAGGCGCTTTTGTTTTGTTGAATACTTTCCAAAGAAGTAACGTAAAATCTGAATATTCCGAATTTGAATCAGTTACGCTCATTAGAGTTAAATTTCCTCCATTAAATCTCTTGCTTGCTTTTAATACGTCAACATGACAAAAAGTGACAGCAAGAGATTTAATGGAGGATTAACTTTAATGATCGTTTCTGCAACTGAGCGTGAGACAGTCCTGGGGATAGTACGATATGTTTACATCTTGTATGTACACAAATTATTAGAATTATTTAATCGCACATCTCCTGGCCATACATAGTCAAATGCTGACTACAGTTCGATCCCTTCCCGTGAAAGTGTGATTAATACTGCACGTTTACCTGATCTGGTTTAGTAGCTAACCCTCATTTTGCGCTTAAGAGTAGGTACTATGGTAGATACATTTTGCAGATGATCAATTTTATGGCTAGTACTTGTTTTTAGCTTATCGTGGCTTTATTCCTGTTGAAAAAGAGTGACAGGACATTTTTTTTCTACATTGCTTTTAAAATAAACGAAACGTGTTGTAGTAATCAGTCTAGCGGCGCTATTACGGTTCAAAAGTTACAGCCCTAATCAAGTAGGACAGACAGACGGACGGACAACGTTGGCTTAGTAATAGGGTTCCGTTTTCACCCTTTGGTTACGGAACCCTAAAAATTAATCCATCATACAATATTTACTCTAAAATTAGTGGCGGTGAAAGAAATTAATCCATCATTTCTTTAATAATCAGGTGCAGCTCAAGACCGCTTTAGGCCCTGTTATTCCAGGCTGGTTCACCGTTCACGCCACATTGTTCACCAGTTCGGTTCTAATTAACTACCAGTCAATAGCAGGTCGCCTTCAGATGTAAACCAACCGTGCGCGGCCAATTACTCGCCAATTAATTTTGCAATAACAACCGGGTCGGTTACCATAATAAAATAGAACAAAATTGACTTAATGTGATTTATTTTTTTATTCTAACTGCTTTTGTTAGGTTTAGATTGTTATTGAGGACCAGATATTTATAAAGGACAGTGCAACTTCTCTTTTGGTACAATTTTTAAGGTGCTGCCCAAAGTTTTAAATCATTGCTAATTGTTTATAAAGTTGTAAAGGTTCGCATCCTCTTTAATAATGATAACCGGTAAGATATGGGACTCTATATCTGCGTTTGTTTTTCTAACCAAATACAATCAAGATGGTATTTATCGTGAGTGCGTTATATCCTCGACGTCACCTACACTTCAAAGAAGGCAAAAAAAGAGTTACAGCACAGCATAACTATTTTAAACTATACACAGTTATGCTGTGGTTATAGTAAGTCATGAGTCATGACTTATGAAAGGATGATTGATGTTTTAGTCGGATGACAAAGTGCAAACACTATGTTGATTTTGACATATTATCTTAGTTACATAATATCAAACTTGTGTCCTAAAGACAAGAAGGTAGGCAGAGACTATACCTATGTATCTCCACTCTGGGTGGTCCTGACATGGCTTTCTCGTTTCCCTTAAATCTACAAATATTCGTAAAATTCTCATCTATTTCGGCTACTTTTTCCTTTCTCTAATATATTAATATAATTGACATTATAAAATACGCTTACGCTACGCGTCAGCATAGATCAGGATTAATAGATTAAATTAAAAATATAAACTCACGACCATAATCCTTTTAGGGTGGTCAGAAGCTTGGCTACAACTACGGACAAAATACGGTTTTTCATCCAAGAGCAGGCCGTGATGATGTCATATAATAGTCATCAGCTAAGTATAGCATCGACAATTTATTTCTACTTCTTGCAAATACAAACATATAAACATTTGGCTGCTTTGGATAAGATTTTACAGATAAATAAACCCTTTCACTGTTTCACTACGCTACGTCTGGATAGGTTTCTAATAGCTTATCTGACAGATCGTTTGACAAGAAAAGCTATTAAGAACTTATCCAGTGAAACAAGTCCTGAGAATCTAAAAAAGATAAAAATAATTCATTATTCCAAGCAATTTGGCGCAGCCGGTCGGATCTTGACATCCAAGCTAATGCACTTGTTTCGTTAATTTGAAATCTCATGAATTCTTGATGATACTTTGACATTTAACTCTCCCTCAGAGTGGAGATACGTGATACATTTTATATAAGACTCCACAGTGCACTTAAGGCTTTCTATACGAACTGTGAGAAGTGCCGAAAGCTTCACTTTAAAGTTTTAAGTGAGTTCTGAATTTAATGCTCTAGATCAACATGTAAGGTGGAGAGATTAGAGATAAAGTAAGGTGCGATTGTTTACTTATTTCTGAGTTGTTGTACTATGAAACATTGTAATGGAAAACATCGTGAGAAGACTTTCACTAAGTGAAGAAGACAATCTAATGCTTATGTTAAGTCTACCAATCTTATGATGGGCACGCGTGGTGGACGCCCATTACTCCTTTGAGGATATGCCTGTGCCCTACAGTAGGACGTATACAGGGTGTAACATTTTATGCGTTCTACCTATATACATAAGGGAGTGCTTCACACTATCAATCTGAACAATTGACTATGGGATCAACATTGAAAAATCTGTTGTTCTATAGAAAACGTCAATGGTGACATGCCACGGTCAGTATGACCCAAATGTATAAAATATCAGATTTTTTGTTTTCGCGATTTCTTAGTTGGTTTTATAGTAAAGATTGTTCAGTTTGATGGTCCGCGTCTCCTAAATGTTCTAACGCATTTTAGTTTACCCCCTGTAAACGTAGTTTTTTTTAAATCTAAATGATTTATCAAATTCATAAACAAAAATCTATTGTGAACTAAAAACATTGATAAACCCGATATCCGGTTTGTGCCAATGCAGAAACATCAGTCATAACAACAACATAATAATAACCAAAAACGTATTTCAAAACAATAATAATGTATATCTATAAAATCAATCTCGATTCATTGACACGTTATAGTAACGTAGTCACAAAACTATCAATTTCAAGCATTGGTTTACAAAGGGTAACAAAAATTCACGGACGCAAACGAGTAGAATTCACACCATTAATAAAATATTCCCAGCCTAAATTCCTAACTCTTTGTAATATGTATGAAAGTGGATTGATTCTTGGGACTTTAGACGTTGGATGAGGTGGGCAGGTAATCGCCTTTTGACGAGGGTCCATGTCTAGCACCTGTGCCATTTGAAATATTATACTTGGTTCCTAGTTCCATGGAGACGAACGACTTGAAGATGAGATCTTGACAATTTTTAAAGTAGTATGTGTCGAGTAAGTCCTGCAGTTTCGTATAAAATTGCATATTTTTTCTCGATGTTAGCTCCATACTGAAAGTGGTTTAGTTTGATGGTCTACCACCCCTTTAAAAGTATTTCTAGGGTGTTTTCTTATCTCATTACTTGGGTTCGGCGCAATATGTAGTCTTCCTCCATTCATCTCTTTTAGCCGTCATATCAGCGTTCACTCCTTTTCTACACAAGTCATCTTTCACACAATCCATACATATTTTCTCTCGACTTGCTCTTGACCTTAATCTAGTCCTCAGGACAAAGATGGGGTCGAAGATGTAGCGAGCTTACCCAGAATGGCACTGGCACCGAACCGATGTTTTTTTTGGCTGGTCACCAAGACAGTAATCTAAAAATGTATAAATATTCATTTGTACCACCACCACCCTGTATTTAAAGAATTAATAGACCCTTAGGTCAAACTTCCACGTCATCAAAAATCTTTTTCTAACCAAAGTAAACTCCACTTGAAGATTGACGATACGTCAGCCGGATGAAAACGAAGGGTGCTTTGTTATAATTTTACGTCAAAGCCAGTGGTGCTTCGTGAAACCAAATGGGCTATTTCGACTCCGCTGCGGATCTACTAGCGATTATTTTGACAGATGATACCCGAATAAAAATACCATAAATTGTTTTAGCTGCGAACTTGCGATAGGTGTTGGGTTCAAATATTGGACCAAGGTTTGCTTTTAAAAAAACACCCTAAGAATATTAAAAAGGGTGGTAAAACTCAACAACTTTCTCTTTGTCAACAAAGTCGAAAAAAAATCTGCTGTCCCATACATTTCAGTACAGTTGGTACTGCAGCAGTTTTGTATGAAACAGCAGATTTTATTCTCGTTTACTGAAAGTTGTTCAGTTTGATGGTCTAGGTTCACCGTTTCAATCAGCGGAAGTAGAGTTGGTACTGTAGTTTTGTATGAAAAAGCAGATGTTTTTTATTCTCATTGTTGGCTTCATAGTGAAAGTTGACATTCATTTCCTATGAGTATGGAGCTCGATTTTCAGACCACTGTGCTCCGGTGCGCGCGGCGCCCCGCCCTGCTGATCGTGGTGCACTGATTTTGTTCGCGTTGTCTGTTCTATACATAAAGGTATTATACCTTACAGGAATAGAGCAACAAACATGAGTTGTCAAATGAAACCTTTTTTGACTATACGCAGGCAAAAATTCGTGAAATTGTGGATAAATTAATGAAGTAGTGTCAGTATATTTCATAAAATTAACTACGATTTCAATTTAGATTCGCAATGATTCACGGAATCCGAATTGTAAAAATTAATTAGTGACTAAAAAACGGTCCTATTGCCTCGCGTCGCGTATCTGTTTCTATTATACAGTGGTGCAGCTAGGTACATCTCGCTCACTCAGCTGTATGTTCCTCTATTCCTGGTATACTACCTTTATGGTTCTATACATAAATATTCAATGCACACTACCTTTTTTACGTGTCGTCCACCGGGCTTCAAAGTAAAATTCTTCATGGCGATATCTAAAATATTACACTGAAACTCTATACGACTATTTCAGACCATCCTGTTGCTTTGTTTTTCATTTACCCAAGGTAACCTAATAAAGTGGTCTCCTCTCTCTCAAAGCGTTTGTCGTTTCATTAAAAAATCATATTTTCTACGGAAACCTTTGTCTGTATTTTTTATGCGGCCCATTAAAGAGAACACTTGGAACAACCAGTTTTTGTCGAACATTATTTTTGTATTGTTTTTGCGCTTTTACGAAGTAAAATAAATTGAAATAATAAAAGAAAATTTTATTTAACACGCTCTTTTTAAATATTTTGATAGGCAATGTTTTTTTTACATCTACAACGTGTACAAACATTATAAAAAAATAAAACAAAATTTTTTATAAAATGCCTTTATTGAACAAAATTATAAAGTTCTTTTTATTTTTAAATTAAATGACAACAGGAAATAAGTATAAGTTTATACATAATTTTCTTAATCAATGTTTCAAACAATGCTTCCACTCTCCAGTCTCTATTTAAAAACTCCCCTTCTACCTACAAACCCTAGAGGTTTCTGACAAATAGCCTGTTATACTAAGTACTCTGTATTATTTCTTACATGTTTTGCTCAATACGTAAAAGCAAATGGTCTGAAGCGTATCTTCGCAAAACGTCCCTTTCTCAAAATGTCCCTCGTTCGCAAAACGTCCCTTTCTCAAAACGCCCCTTTCTCAAAACGTCCCTTTCTCAAGTTGTCCCTTTCTCAAAACGTCCCTTTCTCAAAATGTCCCTTTCGCAAAACGTCCCTTTCTCAAAATGCCCCTTTTTTAAAATACAAAATACGGTACTAATAACCACCATTCAAGGGGAGGTGAAAAATCGTATATCTTCGGGTGGACTAGGTAAACAGTAGCAATTCGGTTCTGGCACTCGCCGGCCGCTGCCGCGGCACCGCTCGCTGCGCTCGCTCGGCTCGTGCGCTGTGGTCGCAAGAATCCTAACATGCTCGTCGCTTCGCTCCTCGCTAACCTAACCGACTGAGTTAGCAGTTAGTTAGGTGTGGCAACCCTAGATATACCGGAAGCTGCTCGGAAGACAATACCAGTCATAATGGGTAGTTAATGTCATCAAATATTTATGTATAAGGGCATCTTGAAAAAGGGACATTTTGAGAAAGGGACGTTTTGAGAAAGGGACATTTTGAGAAAGGGACGTTTTGAGAAAGGGACATTTTGAGAAAGGGACGTTTTGAGAAAGGGACGTATTGAGAAAGGGACGTTTTGCGAACGAGGGACATTTTGAGAAAGGGACGTTTTGCGACGATACCGTCTGAAGCACCCCTTCAAGTATTAGTAGGGTATTATGATCAAGCTTCAAATTTATAAGTCGTATCAGTACCCTTTTGGCTTGTTATATCAATTTATGTTATAACCTCTCACTGTATACACAACCAAGACCTTTAAATCAGCATAATACATCTTGATCGACTCTAATGAACAGAACAAGATTCTTTTAACTTCTTTAAAAACTCCCCCTATAAAGAATGCGTGCCTTAATTCAGTTCAGTCATTCGTAAAGTTAAAAAGTTTCTCTTTTTATCAGTCCCGAACGACTCCAAAACTATGCTTTAGGGGACGACACCTTCTAAATAAAAGTTTTATGGTGTGTAAGAAAGGGGTCCCGCCTATCAAGAAAATACAGTCAAAGTTTCGAAATGGGTTTTTATTTTACGTACGACTATTCCGCGTGTTTTCCTTTTATTTTTGGGATGCTCAACCACGTTTCAATGAAATGTTTTTAGGTTTACGAGTATAATGAAAAGACTTTTGAATAGGTTTAATTATAATAATTACCTTATTTTGCAAATAGAAGCTGTGCAAGAAGCTGAAGCAGTGTTTTATAATCTAACAGTGATTGAAATATTGCAAAAGTGAGAACAGGGTACAGCTGAAAATCAAGGCTTCGATCGCTGTAATCTATGATCAGGCCGGCACAACACTCAATTGGTCCCTGTTGGTCGCAAAAAGATCTTTCATAAATACTATAAGTATAATTATTATAACGATAAGATTTCCTAACAAGAGGAACTAACAAAGCGATACCTAACTATTATGTTATTGTACCGACTTTCTGTTCGCACAATAAAACTTTTTTTAAATTTCTATTCAATTTCAAAAGATCTTATAGATTTCTACAGTTATAAAAATTTTGTCTTCGAGCGAAAAGAAAATAATATGTACCTACTTACCTAGCTTTACAGGTTTGTTCCTGGATCACCACGCAATTTTTGAAGATATCCAAACCCTTTCGATATGTATGTTCACACTTACTACGTTTTATTATGACGATTTATTTGTTAAATCATTTTATCGACGACACTTCAATAAGAAAGATAAGAGTTAGTAGTATACAGAGTTATTTTATTCAGTAGCAAAATTTTTAGTGATAGCCCAGCTTACTAAACTGGACAACTTTTACTGTGAGAGCAAAATTCACAAAATAAAATCTTCAATTTAGGATGCATAAAAAAAGACACATTTTGCATAGGAAAATGATGCCTGTGATCGAATAATTACTTTGTCATTTAAAGACTCCAGAAACATTAGAAGTAGGTACACTTCATAAAATAAAAAGACACATTTCGCACAGGAATGTTTTGCTTTTGATGTAATAAATACTTTGTCACAAAAACCAATATAAATACCATTTATCATAAAAATTCTTTAGCAGATAAAATAGGTTGTACCAGTTGTACCTAATAAGTTTGAAATAAACGACCATACTTGAAAGTCACGTTTCTGTTATTGATCATAGAAATTTTTCCTCAAACGAACAAAGCCCGAAGTTAGAGTCAGTTTTTGAATTTATTTCTAAACTCGGCATAGTGTTGGACAAAATGTTATCTTCTCTCGTTTAGTGCCCCATAGATCACTGTCGTAGATATAACTTTACCAATCTATTAAATACATAATAAATATTTAAATAACGCTCACGCAAGTGAGCAATCAGGCTTTTTACTACGGAAATTAAAGAACAACCTGCAGAAACATTATAACATTCATAACCGAACAGAGATTCGAAGTTTCGAACCCAGGACCCGAGTTTGGCAGACCGCGGTGGCGGCGTTGTAACCATCACACCTACCGGGATGACAATTTTAAGTCATATGTTTATCATAAAGATAATTAGGACAGATAGGAAATAGAACTAAAAATGATATCCATACTTTTTTTTAGTGTTCCGTACCAAAATTGGCAAAACGGAACATTTATGGAATCAGCTCTGTGTCTGTCCGTCCGTCTGTCACAGGCATTTTTCTCAGAGACTGTAAGACATAGGAAGTTGAAACTCGGTACAGTTATAGGAATTGCTGGTCAAATATAGTAAATGAAGTAAAAAAAGCTAAATTTTTATATTGGGGGCAATTTGGGCAGGTAGAAAGGGTAAATAAAAATAATTTTCTTTTCTACCCTATAATTGTAATCAAATGAAAGCTTATAAAATGCGATTCTAAAAATATTTTTTTTCAGTTCCTCTTTGAAACTGTGTTGAACAACATTTTTCAATAAACACAGAAAAACCGCTGTCCCCTGCGACATTTCAAAAACCAGAGTCATGTAAAATGTGGAAAAAATCATGAGCGTTAGAAATAAGGTGAAGGGAAAATTATTAGGCTGGCAACTTGGTTAGTTTTGTTTCTATACCCAAAAAACTATCACCAGTGTAAAATGATCTTCAATTACATGTGACGACATACTAAGTAGGTGTCAATTTATAGTGGTATCATCAACGACCTATTTTAAATAACTGGTGGTACGGAACACTAATTTCCGAGTCCCGACTCGCACTTGGCCGGTTTTTTTAAGAGTAAATTGACAGACGGTTTTTTTAGGAGGAGATTTTTAAGACTGATAGACATGCATTTTATGAAAGTTTTACTACAGGGTCAATGAAATTCTATTGTTTTATCATTTTTATTTTATTTAAAATCTAAAATCACTTCCGTCAAATAAATAAACATTTGGTAGTTATTCCAAAAACACCCAAATATCGAAAATACCGAAACGATGATGATTAAAAAATTATCAGTCCAGTTCTTAATAAAACTGTCGTAAATGAATATCGGTAACGCTTCACCGACTCTGATGCCGGTCAGCAACCGACGCGAACTTGTCCTTGAAGTATTTCTCTTGCGCATGCGCCTTGCGGAACACTTTCCCCATCATCAGCTGGACACCTATAAATACTGATAACAATTCTCAATCCAAGTACAGTTCAACATGAGGTTGTTAATAACTTTTGGTTTACTATGTCTCGCGGCAGTCTTTGCCAAGGATCTGGGGGAGGAAGAAAAGGACCTCATCGCAGCTGCCAGCAAAGGTCATCACCACAAATCTGGTGGTGGCCATGAGCACCACGCCCATCATCACCATGACCACGGCCACAAAGGTCACAAAGGACATAAAGGTCACCATCATCACCACAAAGGAGACCATGGTGATCATGGTAAACATCATCACGAAGGTCACCACCACGAACATGGAGGCGGTCACAAGAAGCACTGGGACGAGCATGATGATCATGGTCACCATCATGAACACGGCCATCACCATAAAGGAGGAAAGCACGGTCATCACGAACACCACGGAAAAGGGGAAAAAGTTGATGGTTACCACAAGAAATATCACAAGGATCACTTCCATAAGGACCATCACTTCCATGACGGACATCATAAAGATGGTAAACATCATAAGCACGGTCACCATCACCATCATCACGGTGAAGAAGGCGGTCATCACAAGAAGGGTGGTCATCATGAACACGGTCATCATGAACATCATCATGGTAAACACGGTCATCATGACAAGCATCATTATGATAAGGATCATCATGGCCATAAAGGTCATCATGGTCATGAGGAGCATCATCACCATCATGATCACCATGGCAAGAAGGGTGGTCACCACGATCATAAAGACTGGGGTTTCCACCATGGAAAGCACTAACTTACCAAAGCAATGCTGTGATATTAATTATATTTGTCTATTATAGGAAAGGGCTTTCTAATTAGTTTTAAAATTTTAACTCTTGTAAGTGTTATTTTTTTGTAAATTTTTAATAAATACCTTTGTTTAAATATTTTTTTTATTATATATCTCTGCCGTGCTTACAAGACTGCAATACATATAACATATTTTTCGGAATCCTATTCTTACTCTTGCATACTTTTTCTATGTCTTCCGAATGAGATATTACAATGATTGTATTTATCTTTATTTGTTATCAAACAGCAAATTATAATAATTTCGAATACAACAACATTTAAATACAGTGCCAATCACATTGTAACACGTTTTAAAAACTGTTTAAGGTACAAAGAATAAAATGTACAAAATTTTGACAAATAAAAAGATTACCTAATGTTTAAACTAAATGCTTCTACAGGATACATAAGAATCTCGTTATAGAGCTCGTTAAAATGATCCCAGAAACATCTAACTCAACCCAGCCAAAAAATACTTCCTGCAATCTTTAAAGCACAGCAGACCTGCTTTTCTACAATAATTTAAAATTTTAACTATTATACCTGTTATCGAATTAAATTCCCTTTTATCCACTACATAAACAAAAATTATCCTCTAAAGCGTCTAATTGTGCCTGGAACATTAATCAAAAGCATTCTATAATACAGTATACCTACATAATTATTATTATTATAACTGTAGATACAAATACAACAGAAACAACTGAAAAAAGAAAAGATTTAAGGTGACATAGTAGAAGGAAATACGTTGGAGGCATCTTTTATTTTTCATGTTTCGACTAGATTTATACAAATTACCGAATTATAAGTCATACCTCAGTATTCTTGGATAGTTTATCTAGTGAAATCATCAATTAAATACACGATTGGAATTACTTCACTCGATAAAAAATCGTCACAAAGATGTCGTATTTTTTAACATTTTAAACGATTTTTTTCGCTTTAGAAGATCTTAAAGTAGGTTTCATTCTTTTTAATTTATACTCACATATTCACCATTGATTCTTCTAGTGAATTCATCAACAAAAGTTATAAAAAGTAATTCCATTATTTATTTATCCTCAAAAATACGAATGGCGTACCAAATATTCTCGGAGCGGGTCTTAGCGGGGCGCGCTCAGACGGCTTTTAGCCACGGTCGGAGCTGGACGCTCGCCAATTTTTTATTTTTTGACTTTGGAGTACATCGACTCGTCTAGTAAGTGGTTGTTACTAGTTCTGCCCACAAAAACGTCGATGTACAGCGGCCCCCGTCTAGGGTTGCACGAGCTAGACATATTGTGTCACGTTCGCTAAATGCTGACGTTTAGAGTTGCCACCTTAGCTTATTTTGAGCTAGATTTTGGATTTTTTAAACTCAACAGGGGAATACGTTTGTATGGCCAAAACGGTATCTGCCAATCCTCTTACCCAAAATGAAAAATCACGTGTCAAAAATCAATCTAAACAATTACTTACGTGATTAAATTGATATTCTTAATCTCACATTAATATTTACATTTAAAAAAGATGAACACTTTTCACACTAAATATTGATTTTTGACGATGGTTTGAAATACAATAAAGTGGTAAACAATTTTTAATTTTTTTTGTTAAGAATTTATCCTTTCGGAAAGGCAATGGGAACTAGCCCTTAAAGCCTGGTCTTTAGTTATATTTTTCTTTGTTCTTAACCTAACCTAGCTAACTCTTGAAATGCAAGGGTGGTTCAAACATTCCAATTAGATGAGTTTTACACGAGGATTAATCCAAATCAAACGGAAGTGCCTATCTTTATTTCTCACTTTAACTGTAATATTGTTCTCCATTAATGGCACATTATTAAACTATAAAACTATATGTCAAATAAAGACGAAAATAAGAAGATGACAGCAGCAGGGCTACAAAACCTTTTCAGACCGTGATCGTTTTATAAAAAATCAAAATACCGATTGGCAGTGTTCGATAAAAGAATGTTATATAAATACAAAATAATTATAGGAACATTATCTTAAATTAAAAAGAATGTCGTCTAAATTAAACACAAGTGCATGTTAATTTTAACATTTCACTCGTTCGGTGTTGATGGAAACGAAAGAAAAAATCAGTTTTGTGCTCACTAGGTCCGTAATTCCGTATGATTAAACCGGACTGAAAATCGATTTTGAGAGCGAATTAAACAAGTTTTCTTAAGCCTTGAACGACATCTGTAATCAATCAATCAATCAAATACACTTTATTCAAAGATGAATAACATCAATCCAAGTATTAATACGTCCTTCACATTATTTTTAACTACCTAAATCTTACTAATGCATTAAAAAAAATCTCCCTAAATTTACGGAATCGATAAAAACACGAAACACTATAATTAATCTAACAAAAGATTGCAACACCACCTTAAATTCAAATTCAACAATGTTTTTCCTTGCCACATTGTATGTACATAATAGTAATGTAGACGTACGTAAGATCTTTATTAAGTATTTTTATCCTTCCAATGACAAGGATTTTTTTAAAGGGGATCGAGCTTATTGTGCTGCCCCCAATCGTATTTTTCTATTTCTAAACAGTTAAACAACATTTTCAAAAAACAAGATAGCATTCATGCATGGCTAGCATAGATTTTTATCATTACAAAGCGTTTTAACGAGAAAAACGTCATGCGCGCTCTTTCTGGCATACGTAAATATAATAAGGATGTAGGCACATCTCGATTTTTATCATTTTCTCGGGGGTGGCATGCGAGGCCTACTGAATGGCCTTCAATTTATCGAAATTCACCAAAGACCGTCGCTTACCAACCGTGGTCCGCCTTCATCGCCGGAATAGTCTTCAAGTAGGTACTACCGGACCGGAAGGTGTTTGCGTCTAAACCTGCCCTTCGAAACGAGTAGCCCCCTTGAATGTTAATGGAATAACTATACTGAAGTCATGGTTGCAGGGTATTTATCCAAGACAAGATACCATAGGTTCGTAACTCCATAAAAAAATACTAAAAAAGTTGGAAGACTTCAATCCTGCATTCCTCAATACTTATACTTACCACCGTGAAAAACAAAATCAACTTTTTATTGTAACGCTAATTCAGAGTAGGTAATTCTCGTGTATCTCATCATAATATAACAATTTCTAATCAAAATAAGTGCTGACAATAATGCGTTCTCCAAGAGCAGTAAAAATAAATTATTTTATTTATTTATTTGTAATACAGTAAAAACACAAGACACAATATACAACTTAAAATAGACTCAAGTAAGCGTCTCCAATATTGTGCAGGTGTCAGTAGATGGAATACCATCAAGGATAGGCTTTTTGTCCCCAACAAGTGACAGGGATGAAGAGCAAGCGATGAAGCAAACATCGTGAGGAAACCTACTTACGCTGAAGAAAAAATTCGGATGCGTTATATGAAGTCTACCAATCCGCATTCATCAATAAATATTTTTGAATTTGCATTATTGACGTTAGATATGACGAATGACGATATTACGACACATTTGGCGTATGCTTTCCAAAAATTTACTCAGCTGTTTCCTACCTGGAAGAGCCCACGCTTGGTATGTTTTGAAAATATTTTTTGGATTTTTTAAAACATTATGGCTGAAAGGTAATGGTATAGTATATTTTTAAGACCGACTCATGAAGCCCTTTTATTTAATACCCCACACGATAGGTTTCAGAACAAAAGTTTATGACGTCATAATTCGTCATAATTTCATCTCGAGCGTTTCCGTGCTTCGGAAGGCACGTTTAGCAGTTGGTCTCGGATAGTTCCGTCAGATGTCGTTGTAACTATTCGTTGAGCCAGGTCGAGGCCTATTTAGGTGGCTTGAAAATTCTCTGACAGCCAGCTGATCACTAACTTGCCTCCACTAACACGCACTTTTTTTTTTATTTCAGATTCTTACATCTAAATTAACAAATTTTAATATCGCCAAACTGCTGAGCAGTTTGTAGTATCCCGTGTGGTAGAGTATGGCCCACTCCCTCTCACACCTATTCGTGAGAGACGGCCGTAGAAAGAGAATCAACTAGAAAAGGCATTAAAATAATAATAGTCACGAAAACGAGACAGCCTTATACGCTAATTACACGGAGTGAACGCGACAAAATCCATGTCGTTTGTCCCTTTCTGCGTATGCGATTTTTTTGTTTGCCACAGTTGAAATTACATACAAAATCTTGCAACTGTGGCAAACAAAGGCGCGATTTCTCGTACATTTTTGTCATATCTCTGTCCCTTTCGAGTATACGCTGTCAGGAAATCTATAGAATACTCAACCTACGGAGACGGCCTTTGAGCTGCAGTGGGATTCTACAGGCTATCTCTTGCTTTTTTTTTATTTCAAAAATAATGATACCATAGACTCCAAATACGGATTTTTTTTTCTTTTTCAGTAGGTACCTATTAACACCAATAATGTCACATCTGCGTAGAAAATGTCAAGTTACTCTGTGAATTTTACCTATTCTATTCTATTTTTATTTAATGGCGTTTCCTTGTTAGATTTCGCCAGTGTCAAGTATTGAAGATATATTTATTAGATATTGTACGGTAATAGGATATGGCGATCTCAAAGCCCCGTTTTTAGACAAAAACACACACTCGAAACCGCCATGAAACGGCGGAGCCACGTGGCCAATCAAATCGCAAGCCGACGAAACGTCTACTTGTTACCCCCTTAGCCACGCGACTGCGAATTTTACCTATCTTGGCCGCCAGCAGCGTGATGACGTCTAAGTCACGAGCTCACGAGTGACAGTTGATAAATTACATACAGAATCATAAACATACATAAACTCACGACCGTAATCCCTTTATGGGTGGTCAGAAATATTGCTACTCCTACGTACTTTCTGTTCAAGAGTGTAGTTATACTCGTAGTAATGCTCACATTTTAGCAATTTAAGTTTCAGGATGGAATGACGTGTCAAGTGGTGAGAGGTGGCTAACCCTTCACCTGTAAACACTGTATGAGAAACCTTTAATCCCTTAGTCGCCTCGTACTACACCCACGGGAAGAATTCGGGTGGTCCATTATAGGCTGGAACCACACAAAAATGTAACTCCTTGTTCGTTTTTAGGGTTTCGTAGTCCAACAAGGAACCCTTATACTTTCGTCCATTCTGTCTGTCTCTGTGTCTGTTGCTCTACCTCAATAACACGCTCATTTTGCACCTATTGAATCGAAATTTGGTATGAATACAGATAACAGTACCTAACCCAAACAGAAATGAGGTAGTCATAATCATGAAGAAAGTAATTTTTTTTGAAAAATATTTTTTTCCTACCACCTTTTCGTTGTATGGGATACAACGAAAAGGTCGTTAAAAAAAATATTTTTTTAATAATTTGAGTGTGGTGTCGTTGGATAGGTTTTGTCCAATGGAAGAAAACTCCTATAGAAACTAAATCATTACAATGCTTGAGTCTCGAGATATTTGCGCTCAAAGTCAAAAATAGGGCGTACCCCCCTCTAACTTCTAAAATACAGGAGTAAAAAATCTGAAAATGTGACAATGTAGCTAGCTCTCTGTAAGTACTTTCAAAGAAAATTATAACGGAAGCTTATGCCCAACTAGTTTCGGAGAAATCAAATAAAATATCGACGGTCGACCGCCGTGTCGGCGTCTATCAATAGATGGCGTTGAACGAAATTAAATCGCACTATTGTTTGCTTCTTGAGGATTTTTTAAGTTATTTAAGCTATGTTAAGAAAAGATTTTCATATTTACTACGGAACCCTACCTAGGGCGATTCTGACATGCTCTTGGCCGGTTTTTTATTTTTGTTTAGTAGTTACCACAGTACCTCAGGCAGGACACAAGAAGGCATATTTTTCGAGGCTACGAACTTAGCACTAGGAAACTTGTCATCAGAGGTGTAGCTACCGCCGTATCTGCCGTATCAATTATACGGGGCCCCCGACGTGCGTAAGCAAAAATTAATAAATACTTCCCAAATTTCTTCATCAGCTATAAATGATTTAATAAATCAGTTTGCCGAAAAAAGGCAAGGAGAGTGTAATTTTCCATTTGAATTGTTTGTTTTTTTTTTGGAGAAAGTGATAGTTACTTAGATATGATGAATAAATATTTCTTTAAATTTTAATGATATTTTTCATAACTATCTTTAAAAAAGCTTAATTGAAAGGAAGACGAACCACATGTGTGCACCACTGCTTCTTTAGGTCTTTCAACATCGCCAATCGCTTTGCAACATTGTTGTTTGATACAATTTTTCATATTTCTTTAAAGTGTGTACTATAAAGAACCTTTTTTTCCTTCTTTTCGCCCCTATTTGTAATGGAGTATAGTATGATATTAAATTTCACATAGTTAGTAAAAAAAATGATTTATTTAAATTTCCGGAAAAATCCCGGAATCGGTGGTCAATACGGTTGGCAACAGAATATGAACCCAGAGCCGTAAAACTCTTTCCAAAAAAAAAGTTGACGCGGGGTGCCACCCGCCGATGGGCGGGACTACTCTCCCGTCACTTCCTCTGCTTCACCCCCTCAAATACCTAAAGAGCGGCGCCGCACGTCGTCTTAATATTAAATCTTAGGCACGCAGACGACGTTATTACGCAAATAATTATTATGTCACTAATAAATATGAAAACAAGAGCTAATTAAAATTGCCAAATATCTGCTGTTGTAGTAACTTTTTGATTAATTCAAGAAGACCTAAGGGTATTTCAGAATAGAACGATCCCTTTGACAACTAATATCAAAGTACAAGATTATAACTAATAGATAATTATAACAATACTAAAGCTTACTCTAACTAAAGTCTTGTCCTTAATAGACAATAGATCTGTAGCAATTGAAAGCTTTTGAAAATTCGAGTCCAAAAATATTTATTTAACTTTTTTGTAAAACTTTATATATAATATCTTATATACTTTATATATAGGTATATAATAACCACAAATTTATTTAAAGTCTTTTAAGAGTTGCTATCTCTCCACCTGTATTTCAAAAACTATAAAGCCATTAGAAATAAAAAAAAAACATAGTACATTATAAATAAGATGGTGACTGATGGTTACAAAATTATCAGGTTGGCCCTAACTTGTATAGTTTTATTTCTATAACAAAAAACTACCTATATTCTTCACTTACTATGTGAGTCAATATGTTAGTAAAAGTTTATACTGGTTTTCATTTACGACCCATGAAAAACAACTGATAGTTTTTCACTAATTACCCGAGACCTCGCACTTGGCCTGTTTTTTTTCTCTTCATCAAAATTCGTCATCAAACGTGTTCACTCAAAATAGCTTCCTCCTATTATAAATCTACTATTCTATTCTTAATGACCAGGAGTGAACCCAAAAGTTTCTTTGTAACTTGAACTATCGTACCAACCGGTCAAATTAATGTTTGACCCAAAATGTACCCTTAGGTAAATCTACCTATTCACGACAGTTAAAATAGGTTTATATAGGGCGCTTCTTAATATTCTGACTGTTTTAGGGGATAATCAGATACTTCAAACTGAACATCATTCATCAAAACTGCTCTACAAAACTGCAATTCTACTCGACCTAAATATATGGGACAGCAGATTTTTTATCACGATTTCGTTGTTCCTATGGAGAAAGTTGTTCAGTTTGATGATCTGATCATCCTCTTAAAAATCTTTAGGATCCTGTGCACTAGTTGATTTTGTAAACACTTTCTAAATTTTCAGGCGTGGTCAGACCATCAAACTGAACCACTTTTACATGGTTTGATCGCAAAAAAAACAGTTTTGAAATATTTCGTTTATCGGGTTTTTAAGTGGGTACTTATAGGAATTGCGATCAAAATTAGATTAGATTTCTTGAGATTTTACGTTTTCTTTATTTTCATAATACCAAAGTTCCTACATTTTATTTCACATAATAATTATACTCACATCGTGCATAAATAAAACTACCCAATAACAGTAAAATACAATAATTTTCATCATGAACCATTGTGGTTTTCCACTTGATACCGCCAAAACCGCTATACACGCTGGTTTATTTGTTGCTACCTTGGATATTTAAATATGAAATTTCTGCATCACAGTCATAAATTAAAGATAGATCTTCTAGGTTACGGTTGTACGTATTTTCAACTGGGTAGGTATTCTGATAGTTATAGCAATCAGCAATATCCGGGACATAATTCGCTCTATTCTCAAAAGTTCGATACAAAACTACTGAGACAAAAGTCTTAAAACTTCGGTAGCAGTACAGGAGAATTATTTTTTAAAGTCACGTATTCTAATTCGTATACGAAAAATTCATTAATTCCGTAGAGTATGGCATTACTTTCGTGTACGAATAAGAATGTTTGACTTACAAAAATTGCACTTCAAAAAATGTAACAAGTTTGGTACCGAACTAATTATCCTACAGATCTACATCTTCTTATCATTTGGGCAGCAAGCTCTGGTATCAGAGTTTTTTCAGACCGCCTTAAGGCTTTTGACGTGGATTTTTGTAACGACTACTACCACCAGAGATAGTAGCCGGGACCAACGGCTTAACGTGCCATCCGATCTACTAAGACTATACAACTCTAACCTGTCTTAGAACCCGCAATAAATGCTTTGCGGCTGCCTGCAATACGCCTTCATCCTGTCTTTGGTCATGTAAACAAGCAGTTTGCTAGATTACCCTACATAGCTAGGTTATATCACCAACCACTACATTAAGCCAATAGGCGAAACAGAGGTCAGTTAAAGACATCATTGGAAACAGCAATGTGCACACATGAAGTTAAAACGTAAACAGAGTCCAGTTTTATAACTAAACCAATTTGTATTCGACTCCCTAAGCTACGGTAGTGAGGGTATATAAATGCACCTATTGCAATGTTAGATTGCAGTTGATGTTGCTTAGTTAGATACTTTTGTAAATTGTTCTCGTGGTGTTGATTTCACAGGTCCGGTCAAGTTCAACAACCAAAACCATTTAATGAGGGCTAGGGATTAGGGTGACCTGCTGCTAATTTTTTAAAGAAGCGAAGATAAAAAATGACTATTTATTAACCTATTCAAATCAGGAGAAATTTCAAGCTGTCCTGAACGGCTTAGAATTTCTCTGTCAGAAAGTTGACCACTAATTTGTCTCTGCCAATGCCAAGCCAATGCCAATGTCCTGTGTGGTGGAAAATAACATTTTTTTTCTTTTCTTTACTTGTGGATGTGAGCCCTAAAGTTTACGTAAATACCTTGCCATGATAATATCTTATAGTATTAAATCTGTATAAAAGCTGAATTTGATGATCTCCATGTAATTTTATCTCCATGGATTTTTTAATTACATTTTACAGCTAGTTATTTAATAAAATTAAAAATCATAAAGCAAATACATTGGCCATATTTCGTTCCAATTACGTACACGAAATTCAAATAAAAAGAAATAAACTTAGCACTAACTAATGCCCTGAGAAACGAGTCCGGAAAAAAACCGATTACTGAAAGCAGCTAATGCGCAGCCATTACCGGTAAAGTATCGAAGTCGTTCCGGCTAATATTGTACGAGAAGCAGCAATACGAACAAATATCGGCAAAGTAGTTAGGTAACGATAACGCAGTTCCGACCACTTACCTTTATTGCTCGAACTTTGCAATGAGTAAACATACACGGTAAGTTTTTCGATTCTAAGAGTTAGAAGATCCAGAAGCTTAAGTTACATGGAACGTGTTAAGTAGTAGTTGATTTTTTATTTTTTTTATTTTTAATTAATGGCTTTTTGCTTGTGCGTTAGCACTGCATTTCCGCCACTGTCAAGTAGTTTATCTATCCCGATCTCAGGGATTGTTTTTGTTCAAGAACAAGAAGAGATTGAGGATTGCGGAGCCTCGCGGCAGGCAAAAACGCGACGCGTGAAAACCACGCGAGACGTGTGCTCGGGTCAATTCCTGCAACGTGACAACATTTTTTTTCTTAAATCGTCTCACAACTAGAAAAAAGCCTTGCTAATTTTCCATCTGTTGTTAGCAATATCTGGATCTTCTTCTTGTAGTGTAACGTCCTATCGGAGGTTGGCTATCATTAGGGCTATTCGGGCCCTGGAGCTCTAAATGCCTACTAATGCTCTGAATAGTGAGGTAGAGTTTACATCAAACTATTCATAAGGTCTGGCTACTGTTATTAAAAATACCCAGCAGTTTTTTAGTAGATAATTAACTATAGAGGCAACACATTATTTTATGGCCTTATTTGTTAAGAAAAGATAACTCTATTTGTTCCTGTGCGTGATGTAATGTGATGTTTGACTAGGTATGGTATTTATGACTGTAATGTGATGTTTTTTGAAACGTCATTTCAACCTGAAACCTCAAATCTGCTAAACGTAAACTTTGTTATAACTGGTAAAGTTTTCCGAAAACTCCGAATTTTACTGGAATAAAACTTGCCAAATCAAATTTAACAGCTCTCCGATCATTTGTAAGTGCGTTCACACACGATGACGCACTGACGGAGCAGCAAACACCAGTCCGTCATTTGCAAAGCAAGGAGTTGTATGAAACCGCACGTAGATGCACACACGGTGATACATTGACGCACCGGGTGTGGTTCTACGAACTGTCATCTGCCGCTCCGTCAGTGCGTCATCGTGTGTGAATGCACTAAATGGAGTAAACACTATTCATATAAACAATCAATTGTTTTGACCCAAAACAAAATAAAATCTTCCAGAGTGTTTAAAGAATGCACGAAAAAAAGAAATAGGTAGATAAAATTCCAATCAACGCATATCAGCAGCCGCAGCATGATGCGCGCGATAATGTTGTATCACGCTCGCAAATAGAAAGAGAGCTAAGGTCCGATATTACGCTGCCATATTACGGCTGCAGGACGGCTACTCTTTGTCGTGGAATATGATATAAACATAATTTCCCTTACTGATTCCTTTAACCTTTACTATATAACTAACAGAAAGCACACAAAACAACTAACAATATAAGTGAAGATCAACACAATGAAGGTTTCCATTAAAGAGCGCGTTCAAATGAATCAAAGTAAGTGTACTCGTCAAACAGATACGCTCGGATGAGCACTCGACGTTACTCCCGACTCCGAATGAAACCTCGGATTATTGTGGAGCAAGTTATATATCTTTGGCGTTATTGATTGGAACGGAATGACACGTAGCTTGAGACGGTAAATGAACTAAGGCATTATTAATGGTGAACTAAAGTGTCAATCCATGGGCACATTGCTCGCAGAACCGATGGCTGATTGAGAAAAAAATGCACCGGAAAGCGCCGCGTAGGTAGGACCGTCCCAAAAGGTGGACCGACGACCAGGTGGAGGCGGAGGGAACCCGTTGGATGACGGCAGGACCGGTCGCTGTTGCGATCCTTGGGGGAGACCTATGTCCAGTAGTAGGCGTCTATCGGCGGATATGATGATGATGGTAATCGAGTGAGTGGTGGCCGAAAACAGACAACAGAGGAGTCGTCCAGCGGTCAGGTGGGTTAAATGTGACTGGCACAGGACACAAATGAGTGGCTAATAGTGCTTATATGGATAATGGGGAACATGCTTATAAACTGCAGTGGGTGGATAAATGCCGATGATGGGTGAGTAATCAATAAGTTCCTGAAGCTACGTTATACTACAAAGATGCCAATTGATGCTGCAGATTGATAGATACCAAAGAAGAAAAATTGACCCATGTTACAATTTGATAGAACAGGGCGAATAGGGGCTGGTAAAAGGAGAAAACGTTACGTGGGACAGTTGTACCATCAATAATGTAGCCATATTGACCTCCTAGCAAGTACAAACAGCTTATAAGACAGCACTCTATTACTATTGCTCCACCTTGTACCGAAGTACAGTTTTATCTAATAGCCAGCGAACTTTTTTATCATGGTTTTGTATTTTGAAGGAAGAAGATAAAAGGGAAAAGATGGGAAACAGCTTTACACTTAGAACCGTTAACATTTCATCTCTTGAACCGTGAGTATCGTGACGTGACTCCAGCTTTACAAATTCATTACGTCACTGATTCAAATTTCGTGGGAAAACAAAACACCCTAGTTATACTTAAGGGGGTGCTTCAGACAATCACACTGAAAAAACCAACATCAAAATCGCGAGAAAAAAATCAGCCGTCACATACATTTTTAGTCGAGGCGGTGCAGCAGTTTTTTATGGGACAGCTGATTTTGTTTTAGCGATTTCGAAGTTGCCTCCATAGTGAAAGTTGTTCAGTTACATGGGCTGACACCCCCTTAAGTATTACTAGGGTGTTTTGTTACTCCGTGTATACACCATACATATAAACGACGAGCTTCATTTCTACCGAGAGAAGCATATGCTCACGACTATATTCCCCGAGGGGGTAGCGTAATTTTTGCGAATTTACTATTGGGTTCTTAGGGAAAGTTGTTCAGTATCATAGGTACATCTACCCCTTAAAGTACTTTAAAGTAGGTACTTAGTGCAACTGTTTACCCTAACATCCTGTATAGTGACAGTTTATCAGTTTGAAGGTCTAACCCACTCCTTTAGTAAATTACTTACTACTACTACCTTGTACATAATTACTGCTTCACTTTTGAGTCTCAAAAATATTATTATTTTAGTCCAAAGTTTGTGCCAGCTCCTACTTTACGAAGTCACATGTGTGATGCGCAAGTGCGCCACACAAGACTATTAAAGCTTGCACCTCGGACCCATAAATCTTACTTGAAGTCTGGTTTCATCGAAGTTTGTTGCCAACTTGGCCCACGGGGCATTGACTAAGCAAAACACTGTTTATAATGCAAAGTTTTAAGAATATTATGCAAATTTTCTTAAAGATAATACACTACTAATTTTTAATTAGTAACGAAACTATAAGGGTGTATTCAGACCGTGAATATGAACAACTTTCCCTGAGGAACATGGGCCAAAAACCGACAAAATTTTTTGGACCTCCCATAGAAAATCGATCGGTCGATCCGCACTTTTGTATGGGAGGAGTGGAGCTTATGGAGTGAGCCTATAGCCACTTTGGATGATGAACAAAATACACCATGCCTTGAAATTGAATCATGTATTCCTCATAATGTTTTCTTTCACCAAAAAGCCTTTCTGACTTTCTGAGTGAGGTAGTGAACCCGGGATTAATCCAGAGCCATCCCTGGACAATCAATAAGCCTCTAATGCTGGTCGGAAAATCGCTTCACCACGATGCATGGCAAGTCAAACTCAATAACAAGCCATTTCATTCCACAAAATAAGACCAAAATGCGCGAGTGGGTAAGTGGTGGTAATAGTAAGTAAGCTAAAGCCTGACCAGAAATATAAAAAACCTGGTTTGGGGGCGCTGCAATCAAATATAACCTTTAAAGACAGTGTTCCTGGTACAAAAATGAGATCCAATGATTTTCCGCAACATGGCGAGGTTTTTTATTTTTCTGGTCGGGCTTTACTAAAATAAACTTACTTGGTACGAGTTGATCGGGGCGGGGATTGAACCGTTCGCCTCCTGCACGGAAAGCGAGGCTTGTAGGCTTCGATGTCAAGTGAATCCAAATATTGTTCTTACTTTCAACAGCTCATACCGAGCGTACAATAAACACTCGAATTAAACTGTTTGAAACGGCAGTGAACTTAACTGGAATACCAGCCAGCGGCTACGTAGATTTGTCTGTGTGTTTGTGTGTGTGAATAAAAAAAACCGTCTTATTGAAAATCTATGATTATTAAATACTACTGATTAAGAGCTACACTGCTCTGATTTAATTCGCTGCCTGTTCTAGACAGGAAAGACTGAAATCTTCCCCCGGTCTCGCTTGACTTCACTTTCTGGTGTTGTGAGTAGTCGCCGCTGTTGACCCTGGTTTATGGAAGTTACAGCGGTGGGAATACACATTCGTGGGCCTGCGCCAGTCATAAATAATAACAAAAATAAAGCTTTCTATTAAAAAAAACGCATCGAAATCGGTCCACCCGTTTGGGAGCTACGATGCCACAGACAGACAGACCGACAGACAGACAGACCGACATAGGCGTCAAACTTATAACACCCCTCTTTTTGCGTCGGAGGTTAAAAATAATAGCAGTGTCGCTAATTTGCGGTGATGCTGAATCTTCGGGTTGAAGAGTGTTCATACTTTACACTTCTTATTTCTACAGAGTGTAACAAAACACGTTAGGGGTGGTTTAAAACTGAACAACTTTCCTAGTAGAGTCAACATTTAGAAAATAAAAATCATTAGCTGTTTCATACAAAACAGCAGCGACTCCAACTTATGGGACCGTAGATTTTTTGTACACCTTCCATCCATAGTGAAAATTGTTCAGTTTGGTAGCCTAAGGGTTGAACTACATCATACAGCACAGCATCGCATTTTTCCGTCGCTCCATCCTTTTCTGTCTCTCAGGAACGTCATTTGCTAGAGCATAGAAGATAGACGGAACGCGATCGCACGCGGCGTGCTGTCGCGCGCAGCAAATCTCTGTATGCAAATGACGTTCCTGAGTGACAGAAAAGGATGGAACGACGGAAAAATGCGATGCTGTGCTATGTGGTATAGTAGGGTGTAGTTCAACCCTAAACCACCGCTTTGAATTTTACTAACGTGTTATTTACACCTTGTATATTGATTATATCGCAGATAGGGGTGCAGTTCTTTTGAGTATTAGTTTATTGAAAAAAAAAATGCTCGATGCATTTAAAAAAAAAACTGTCAGAATACTGCATTGCTGGCATCGCCAAGTAGGTACCAACATTCTCGAATTCCACGTCTTTCAGAACATTGAACTGACGTCTGTCATTTTGCTCTAACATCCATTTAAAAAGTTTGCCAACAGATATTTCATGGATATTTCTCACAAAAATGTCTGGCCTAGACTTCTTATTCAATAATGAAGGTCAATGGCACAAATGCAAGGTCATCTTAAACAGTAATAACTCTCTCATGCTTCACTTTTGTTCACCCTGAGGGTCGTAAATTGTGTCCTTGCTCTGTGGTAATGGTCAGTATTCACTTGTAATGTTATAAGTTTTTCTGGTCGAGCCAAATGTATGGGCTGATATTTTTTCGTGATTTCGATGTTGGTCACATAGAAAAAGTTGTTAAGTTTGAAGGTCTGATCGTCCCCTTAAAAAGTGTCAGCATATTAAAAAGGACCCTGTATACGTCGGATTGGTAGAATTCACACACGCATCGGAACTTATTATTTAAAGTATGCAGGTTTCCTCACAATGATTTTCGTCACCGATTGAGAGCAGTCGGTATTACGAGCATAGGTTAAAAAAACTCATTGGTATGGCATGTCGTCCGTGTGGATTCGAACCTGAACCCCAAGATTGTGTTTCCATAGCTCTCCGCAACGCGCCACCGACGTTCCATTTATTGCCACGAATTGTAAATGTTCAACAGGTTGATACTTTTTATCCTGTCAAATGCCATTTCCTCTTGCGTTCTCTACTCCGTGGTCAGTCTACCCGTCTCTGAATTACATACTTTGTCAACCGCTAAACAGTGTTTAGAGTAGATTTACGACTTCCCTGTTGTTTAGTTCAGAATCAGACGGACCATTAGATGGTACATTTATACAGGCTCTTTCTTAACTAGCCGAGACGGTAAGGGGATGATCAGGTTATAAAACTTAACAACTTTCTCCATGGGACATCGAAATCGCAAAAAAATCTGCTACTTGTCATTCCATTCATTCGTTTCATTGGAGTCTGTGCCAAGCCATGGTGTCCTATCCCATACAAATGAAATTTTTGTTAAAGAAATGGCAATATATGGCGTTATGGTATCGATTTGTAATTAATGTTTACGTAAAAGTGTAAATTGTTACTAAAAATACATGATCTGACTACAAAAAATAATTAATAATAATTAATTAATTAATAATTATATAATCTGTGGCCAAGCCAAGCCAGTTTAAATTGTGTGATCGTATCAAACATTTTAATGAACAGTCAGAAAAACTGGATTAGTTGGATATTAAGTATTATGAAAAACCGATTTTATTATGTCTGAATTTCGTGTTTGAGCAACTTTAATTATTTATTCATTTTTTTTTTTTAAATCTGAAAGATGTTTGAACAACCTGAATGAATTAAGTGTTGTCTGAAAACTGTAGCAACTTTGATTTTTTGGTGTCTCAAAGATGTTTCTTGACAATCGAAGGCGACAAAAGAATACCTACTTACTTACTTTTCTATGAAAATAGTTTGTGCTACATTGGAGTTAAAGGATCATCATTATCTCAGCCGATCGACACGTCCACTGCTGGACATAGGCCTCCCCCAAGGATCGCATGTCGGCGCTTTTGCCATAATCATGAATAGGATATGTTATGGATACCTAATAACAATAACCATAATATATAGATAATACTTTTGCAGGCTTCGTTTAAAAGATTAAAATTATAAATGACATAATTTATTTCCCAAGATCATGCGCTACATTATTTATGCACGCACGAACACCACTCGAAAGGGTGTCCGATCTCCATTCAATTTTCAGCTTGCTTACACACGATTACGGAGATTTTATCTCATTATAAACAGTCGCTGTATGTTACGCTTTACAGTTAAGAGTAAAAATTCAGCGAAAAACGGGTGTATTTTTATTTATAAGAACTTAAGAGGATAGGCGGGCTGAAATGCTAATTTGGAGAATAGGTCACTTTTCAAACCGTATACATATTTGTCCGATCCGCCCCACCCATACACCCCACCGACTAGAGTGCGAAAGAGACAACTGCAGCTAGGACCGATTTTATCTACATAAAATCGACGAAAATAGCATTTCGTATTCCCCTGTTTTCTCCTCCAAAACTAAACCGATTTTAATAATTCTTTCAAGAATAATATGAGAAAGATTTTGGCTATGTCTGTACGTTTTGCTTATTTTGTTTATATACGTCAAAATTATTTACTGGATGTCTGAAAACGGGCGGTAAAATTTGTCATTTGTCATTAGTTTCTACAGTAATTAATTAATGTAAAAAAGCAAAACATGGGGACATGGCAGAGGTGACATAGATTGTATGGTAAAAAAATATTTGCTCTAGTGTTATTATCCAAGGAGAAAACAGGGGAATACGTATGGAGAAAACTGTACTGGTCTCTATCCTCTGCTTCCATTCGGCGGCCGATGCGGCAATACTAGTTCTGAAGTTTGGTTTATTGATGCGGGTCTTAGTTCATAAAGGTCCTACAATTTCAAACACCACAAAATCCGTATCAAAATCAAAAACGTTGTGTCCACTGATCCCCGTATTCAAACGGGCACGCGATACGTGATGCGAGCTAAAACCGAAGGATATCGTCCGGTACATGTGCTTTCACCAGGAATACCTTTGTTTATTCTTCACGCTTTATTCGCACAGTTCGTTTTTCTCTTTGTTTGCTCTGAATGGAGATTGAAATGTGATAGAATTGATAGGAAATTCTATGTGGTTTTTTTTGTGGGTTCTGTGCTTTATGGGGTACGTGTTTTGTGTTAATTAATTAACTAACTCTGCTGGCTTAATAACTTAAAGTGGGTCTTGACCTCCGCAACGAGAGAGTGCCACTTTTTTTATTTCTGCCGACGCTAAAATCAGGTAAAATGGTGTTATAAACTACTAGCTGTTGCCCGCGACATTGTCCGCGTGTTGATTTAAGAGAGTATCCTGTGTTAATCCAGAACATTTTCTTTGTGCCAAATTTCCTGATTAAATGACAAACCTCTAAACTTTCACATTTAAAATATTAAGTAGGATATCCTTCTGTCTTCGCAAAAAATAATAGTTGATTCACAACTTTCACTAGTGTTATTTTTAAGGCAGGCGCCAGATATATAAAGGTGTGTTCAAAGTAGAGCTGTCTCTTTCCTTCTCTGTAAAAATTGAATGGATTAAGTCACTGTTGAACATAACAGAAAAACATAGAGTTAATTGTATGCCATTTTCGTATACGAATCAGAATGAGTGAAAGTCGTATTAACACCCCAGATATTATATCCTTCGTGCCAGCATGAGCTATAATATTGCTTTAAAAATTCTATACTGGAAACATTAGCAGGTCAGCAATGATAAGGTTGTCTGGAAGAAATCGCTTTTTAGTGATAAGACCGCCTTATTTGTACCATAATCTGTTTAGTTTCCTGTGCAATGTATTTTATGTTTGGTGTAAATAAAGTATATTTTATTCATTTCATTCATTCATTCAATGATAGTATCGAGGTAACTGATTAGTTACCTCGATACTATCATTGCTGACCTGCTAATGTTTCCAGTGCAACCTGATTAGGTTGCACCGAAAGAAATAGCAGGTTTCATTATTTTGGTAAGCTCTTTCCATGCATCCCATTCTTTTTTTACCAATCTAAATGTAAAAAAAGACAAGATGGAAGAATAACCAAATATTAACTGAGTTTTAATTCATAAACTTTGCCAGTTGATAGCTCATAAACTGAGTTGATTAACAAGGCTGAAATATTAAAAGACCGGAACTGGGACCTTTAGGGAATCACCCTTACCTTTTTTTTGTTGCATATTAAAAGGAACATTAACTCTCTCGGGTAAACATTTTTAAATTTTTTAATAAAGCTTCAGAAAAAGTTTTCTTTTTAATTGAAAGGGATCTATCAAAGTTTACTGAAAAAAAAAAGTATTAACTATGGATTGGATATGGGTATTTAAAATAGCTATTTAGCCTTGAAACATAATTCCTTAGGCAATATGTGACTAGCCTTGCGGTAGCATTTTCCCTCTGTCACGTTACAAGATCAATTTGATCATGTGCATTTGCATACAATTTTTCCATCCACTCTTCGTGGAATGTATCCAGGTCGTCGCTCCATCTCTTCTGGGGTCGACCCTGACTGCTACGTCCATTCTCCGGGACGCAAGGTATGGCTTATCTTTCCGGGTATTATCGACAGACATGGCCAGCACAATCCCATTTAAATTTTGCAATCAGAATTATTATAGAAATAATTTCTGCTAGTTACATGTAAAATATATACCTACTTAAGGTAATGTTTAAACACCACCTAAAAAAGCTTCACACTGATGAAAAATTGAATCAAAATTATCGATGTATGTATAAAATTTAGAAGATCATTGCATATTATAATTATTATAATTAAAAAGGTAATTAGACATAAAAAAGTTTAAAGATATAGCTAGATATATCTTTTAATTTTGTTTAAATGAGTAAGTATAATATTTTCTTCTCGTAAAAATTCATATTAAATAAGTACATAATTTAATATGTGCTTATTTTATTTCGCCACGTATATCAAATAATCCAAATTATGTACAGAAATGAGCAGTCACCGTGAGTTACGTCTATGCATACACATTTGGTCCAAGTCAAAGGCGCGTAAATTCTGTGATACTTTGGGACTGGTAGTGTACTGAAAGCAAGACCGCTGAAGGAAATATTGACGGTGTACGGTCTACGTAAAGCTCTAACTACGCATTGGTATTGCCATCCAGAGTGGAGATGAGAGCACATCATCTTGGACACTCTCTCCCACAGTTACCGATAAGTACGAGATAAGTACTCGTAATTCCTACTTCAATTTTATTTTTTGTATCTTCTGCAGGATCGAGTTATTCCATAACTTATTTGAATTATACAAGGTTTCACTATGGAGCCACTTTCACTGCAGTAACTACCGACTCGACTCAAATTTATGGGATAGCAGATTTTTTCTTTCGCAGTTGTTTCCATAGTGAAAGTTGTTCAGTTTTATGGTCCCAATCACACCTTTTAATATTACTAGTGTATTTTGTTCGATTACTAGTTTGTTTTGTTGTAACGAATCTACCACAATGAAGCTACGATATTCCAAACTATCAATGAAGAGGTATTTTAATATTATGTGACCTAAACTAATGTGTTTGATATCGAATTTATACATCAAAGACTGCATACAATAATATCAACATCTAAAATATAATGTTTTAGCGTTTTTGGATCGGTACTCAAATTTGTAGGTATCATTTTACATCGCTGTGCTGCTCCTGTTAGAAACAGGTTGAGCAAACATTCATGTTTTCCTTCTGGTATGGATTTTTCAGACATGTAGATTATATTCCAAGGTATGTATTCCTTTGAGAAAATGCGCGTAAAGGGAAATGTCCGTTCAGTTAAGTGGTTGTACAAGGAATTCGGGCGATGGACGTTCAGGGAAAAGTTCGTAACTGACCTGGAGTGCGATTTTTGAATCTCATTCAATTCAAAATTACTATAGAGATACACATCTATCTACTGTTGATTTGATTCTCAAAAATCGCTCTCCTGTGGTATGATTTTTGAAAGTCAAATCAGCAGTAGAAAGATGCATATCTCCATAGTAATTTTGACATTTTCAGCTGCTGAGCTCACCGAATGAGATTCAAAAATCGCACCCTGATCCTTCCAAATCACAGTCCAAAATCTTCACCGCCAAATTCTTAACAATTGCACCAAACGAATTCACCTAGTAAACAGGCCGCTCGTAAAAAGGCGTCGATCATAAAAATATTTGATTAGGCCCGTCGCTCTCGACACCGCGCCAATTCGCCATCTTGAAACTTTTATTAGGTACACGCGCTCGTCCCTGAATTATTAAGTGTAATGCAAACGTAATTCGCAACACTGTTGTGTACAGTATGCTCTACATAAATGACAAGTTCTAAAGTGTCATACTCATAGGCAATTTTGCTTACAACTAGGTAATTCTCTAGAGACGATAGCATCTCATTGAGTTTCACTTGCCATATCGTGGTGAAAAGATTAATCATGTTAACAACATATCGACGCGGTGGTAGCTTAAAAAAGTATTGACGTTTAATAAGTGTGCTTCAGGCTCCTATATTGAATAAATGATTTTGAATTGAATTGAATTGAAAATTGAATATCCATGGTCACAGATAATATAATCATGTCATGCGAACTATAACAAAAGAAGTCAGATAGACAGGATTAACATTATACAGGGTGTAAGGGAGAGCCCTCCGCCTATCCTATAACCTATCTCAGGAAGTACACCGCAAACGCGAGAAAAAAATCTGCTGTCCCATACATTTGAGTCGGATGGGTAAGCATAGAAAAAGACCTAGATCGCCATAATGAGCAGTTTTGTATGAAACTGCTGATTTTTTGGTAGAGGTAGGGTCGTATATGAAAGTTTTTCAGTTTGATGGTCTGAGTTCGCCGTTTCAGTCTGCTTAGGGCTGTCCGTTACACCCTGTATTTGCATAAGTGTATGCTAAACGCAACTTTATCTTTAGACAATTTGCTAAGCTAACCAAAATTTTTACTCTTTTAAATAAATAAATAATCATTTCTCAACTACTGTGCTGGGAAAAAACATTGACTCGATAGATTTCTCAAATAATAATTTGACTAACAGTGGGACGAAATAGGTTAAGAAACATTTTAGAACGTTTTAATAATCAAACTTATTAATAGTTTTATTGTGCGTGTAAAAATTTTAGTTATTTTTACTTGGTGTATTTAATTTATATAATCTTTTGAATAAGATCAGTAAAAAATTTTGTTCACATATCTGCCGTTTTTTTATCTTTTATCCAAATATATTATTTAATATAACGCGAATAAAGTCTTTGTTTTCACAAACAATCATCCGTTTTGTTTGTATAAAGTGCCATCATTCATGGATCTAAAACATTATGTCGGAAGAAGAGGCCGTGGTGCAATAAATCAGGATATGTTTGTTTTAGGGCCACCATGAGTTTTCAGATTAATTGGGATAAAATTGTTACTTACTTTAATGATTAATGGTAGCGTCTGTCGCGTCGTTTAGAAATGTTGGAGAAAATTTCTTAATTTTGGGTCATCAGTTAGCACCATAGACATATTACTCTAACGATAGACCAGCTCGTTCAAACAAACAACACATGTCACACAAAACAACACAAAATGACACATTGCGGTCTGTCATTGCCATAGTGACGAAGTGAACTCGGGAACATCAATCAGGTGCGTACACCTCATTCAAGTGGAACATGTTGCTTCTATGGAAGGGCAAAGTATATCGCTAGAGTTTAAGTCTATGGTTAGCACCTACCTTTGATTAATTGTAATATATCACGGCATACAACTTATCTCTGTGTGCATGCATAGTGATAAGATTTTTGGCCCTAGACTTTGTACCTCCAATATACATTTAAATACATACATACCTACATATACATACATACACACGCATATAAACACCGCTATAATTTTTTTTTTTTTTTTACTTTTAAATGAAACTCAGCGACAAATTTCAGCTATGTTCATTTGAATAAGAAATAATTCAAATTTAGGTAGTAATAGATAGTGGATGGATGGTTGGCGTGGTTAAGTGTGCCAAAGTATTTTTAACTCTAAGGCTATATTCTAACGAACAAAGTTGACTCAAAAATTAGAAGGCTTTTTCCTGAAAAATTGCTAATAGTATTAAAAATATGTACTACATAAGTAATGTACACCATTTTTTGAGTAGTTAAGACAAGGGTAAATATATTTTTCTACATATTTTGTGTGAAACTTAAACTAATAGTTGTTGCAAATACTCTACAAAATAAATGACAATTTCATAATCGTACATACTTCCCACCGATATTCATTTCATGATCGCCATATTATCATTTATGTAAGGGTTTCCAGGAATCCCATAATTATGTTAAAATGTATGGCAACCCTGTACTATTGCTGGTACGTTCATGTCAAGTCCATTATCAGGAAGCTCGGATGGGTTTGCTATGGAAAATATTTCCTTTTCCGAACCCCTCTTGAACCCCCTCGAACCAGCCCTCATTGTCACTCATATTGATTTTTTTAATACCCTTTATTACCTTTTGAACAAAGTGCCACGGCTATAAATGAAAAACAAGTTTTGCGAAAATCTTTTATGATATTTACATAAATCATAATTAAATTTGTTAGTGATAGTTTAACAGTATAACAATAAATAATTGAGCAAATATAATTAACGATTTAAAATTATTAAATGCATTGTCATGAAGGAATGGCAAGACATAATTTTTGTCATGAATCTCATGTATACAATCTCAATCAAAATAAATTATTTTCGAGTGTAAATAGCTGTCACTCGTTATAGTATCATATTTTATACTATCATGCCACTACATAAGCATAAACATAATATGCTCACGACTATATTGCCCGAGGGGGTAGTCAGAGATATTCTGAAACCTCAGAAAATCCACGTTTCACCAGATGTACTGAAACTCTGTCCAGTGTGACGGGGGGTGAGGCCGTCGCCACTTATAATGGACAGTGGGTACAATACACGCCTCGAAATTGAAGCATGCAGGTTTCCTCACGATGTTTTCCTTCACCGAAAAGCCAGTGGTGAAACAAATCGTACATAAATTCCGATAAACTCATTGGTACGAGTCGGCTTGGACGGGGATCGAACCATCGCCTCCTAGCACGGCAGGCAAGGTTACTCGCCACTGGACCACCACGGCTCTGCCACTACATAACGGTCACATAATTATGTAGGTATGTACAACTAGATTATTTTGTGATTGTAACTTTCTTTTCAAGATGCTTACAAACTTAAACTTAATTGAATTACAGTTCTTCACTTTACTTCATTTAAAATTATGTTTTAAAATGTATTGCTTGGTTCGGAATTGCATTTGAGAGATTCTAGTCAACCCTTAATCGTATAGTTCGAATAAAATACGTACCTCTACATAAATTACCTAGAGTACCTAGTTACCTACCTACCGTTACCTATACTGAATTCACCGCCACAATAGTACGATAGTAATTTAATGCAAAACCGAAACGTCTCCTAATCATAATCCCCTAAATTCTTATCACGCCACTATGTATTTTTCGATGATATTAGCTAACATTAAAATGTTACAATAGAATAGATTAAAACAACCTAGTTAACACAACCATTAAGAAAAATATCAAAATAATCTTTATGTTAAGCTTAATGGCTTTATAGTATAAAAATAGCACCCTTGGAATAACACTTAGATATTTATTATACAGGGTCCTTCTTAATATGCTGACACTTTTTTAAGGGGATGATCAGACCGTCAAACTGAACAACTTTCTCTATGGGACCAAAATCGAAATCGCGAAAAAAAAATCAGCTGTCCCATAGAAAACTGCAAACCTACTCGAGCCAAATGTATGGGACAGCAGGTTTTTTTTTCGCGATTTCGATATTGGTCCCATAGAAAAAGTTGTTTAGTTTGATGGTCTGATCATCCCCTTAAAAAATGTCAGCATATTAAGAAAGATCCTATATTAAATGTAAAGGACAGATACTGGTTTATAAATCGTGTCTAACATTGACTTTAATTTTAGGTTAGTATTGAAAATATAACCAGACTTCGTTTGTATAGAGCGCGCAGCAATCACTATCGTCTAAAAATCTCAGGATGGAATTACGGGTCAAGTAATTATAAGTGGCCTTCCGACAGAAAAATACTATGTAAGTAACCATTATCCTTTATAAAAAACACCAAGTTACTTTTAATTTAACCCTCGATAGGTTTAAATCTAAGCCAAATATCTTGATCAACTATTCTTCCGAAGTTATGGTCCACAACTGGCAGCGAAGATGTCTTTGCCGATGGTTCGATCTCATATTTCTTGAGTAGTGTTCTGGTTACGTTTCTTACTATGTCCAGTGATAGTTTTTCACCTGAAACATAAAATGCTTGACGTTATTCTAGTTCTACTTAGACACATCAAAACTAGATAACAATGACAAAAATGTAATGATTGAGGGCGTTAACTTAAATGCGTTACATAATTAAGGGTGTGTTTCAGACCATAAAACTTAACAACTTTGAGTAACGAGCCAACATTCAAATAGCGAAAAAATTAGCTGTTCCATAGAAAACGTCACTAACGTAACTAAATGTAAAGAACTGCAGATTTTTTATCGCTATTTCGATGTTGGTCCCATAGTGATTTAATGGTTTGGAGAACCCCTAAGTATGTAACATATTTAATTTTACACTCTGTGTATACAACGCTGTATCATTCTTTGTGGCGATATCGCCACACTTTCTTACTAAATCGCTATAGCTATCTCTTTCAACCGTCTGCCCTCGTCGTACTCTAATGTGGCCTAGGGCTGCCATCCGTCCGGGTTTCCCCGGATTTGTCCTAGTTTGAAGAGAGTCCGGGGGAGTTCGGGCAGTGTCGTCACAAAAGTGTCCGGGGAAAACCCGGACTCATCCGGTGTCTAGGTAAGATCAAATTATTTTATACATAACGGTAAAAAACTCGCTCCAGCTTTTATTTCATACATAGAAGGCCTCGATTTCGGTATGACCTGAATATGCGCTATAATATTTGGTAAAATGTCGAGCTCGCTTCACTCGCTCCTGCTTTTGTATTGTATTGAATCGATTTAGTCGTATTGAAAAATCTCGAGCAAAAAGAAGATTTTAGATTGTGGAGTAACGACCTAAGCTGAATTGTACTGTCAAAATTAAATTTTTCGTGGTTGTCCGTTTCGATTTTACTGAAATCTCCGGGGTTTGTGAAGTCTTTGTCCAGCGACGGCGATTTTGGCGATGGCAGCTCTACATGTGGCGTACGACGTTTCCTACCTTACGTAGTGCATAATACTTAAATGGATTAGTTTTCGTACAAAATTGAGTGGTTCTATTCGTATGACAATTTTCATTCAGTGGTTTCGTTGTGGCTGCAATATCACCAACGTATGTATAAAACCGACGAAATCACAGCCACAACGACACTCGTACTCGTAATTCATTTTCATATAGTCATAATCAGTGAGCTTACAAATTAGATTGGCATAATAACAACCACTAAGATCGAAATAGATTAGAAAAATTAATGGATAGGCCTAAAGCGCGTTTAATTGAAGCACACTACTAGGGCAATTGGTCCATACAAACTAGCATAATTGTCTGTCTGAACTAAGGCAATTGCCTTAGATTATCAAGATAGACAGTCAAAGCTACGAAAGCGTCGAAAAAAATAGGAACCAGTACTGGTTCCAAAACCCTATACATATACACGCACACATACATAATTAGTATGGCGCCTCACGCACACCAACCTAAGAAAGTTAGCCCCTTTTGTTTTATACGGAACAAGTGTGAGGCTCATTCTAGACATATACTTTTTCTAAGGCAGCATACTTTGAAATATACCATTGATTTGTTGTGCCTCATTTTTCTGGTTTGAAATGTTCGCGTAAGGGCCTATCCATTAATTTTACTTTGATCTAAGGGCAACAATCGACGGGCAACATGGGCGCGAGAAGACGATGATCTTTTTTCAGTCGTTGACAAAATGTTGCCTGAGTATATTCTTTGGCCTGAGGGTTCAACTACATATTGATGCGCAAAGATCTACCCCAATGTAGAATAGAGCCAAACTACAAGAAACCCATCATATCGCTCGTCGTTGTGCAACGTTGCCACATGTTATGAGCGGTTATGCCACAATTGGTTTCTAGTTCCCTGTTTCATATAGGACTACAAGAAGTTTTTGTCGCTAACACAACGCAATTTCAAGCGGGGTGTAGCGACAACATTCAGGATAAGATTAACCATTTAATTCCCAGTAAAATTGTTGTTCCCGTAATTCATCTTGAATTGAGTCTAATGGTGACCTCTTAAGTTATAATATGTCAAGATTGACAGTCAAAGATACGAAAGCGTCGAAAAAAATTGGAATCAGTACTGGTTCCTAAACCCTATCCATATACACGCACACATCCATAATTTGTATGGCGCCTCACGCACATCAACCTATGAAACTTGGCCCCTTTTGTTTCATATGGTATTACCGTCAGGCTCATTCTAGAGTCGAGAATCTAGACATATACTTTTTCTAAGGGTGACCTATTCAAAGACATCATTATGGTCAATAAAGCACAAGTCACGAATGCCTTCTTAATAATAAAGAAACTTACTGTCAAGGTCAATATGTCAATACATTTCTTTAAGAAGACTTTCACAATTTCTTTTGCTGTTAACATCACAGTTCCGATTTCAGTATCGTCATTTAAACGCAAGCAATAATATTTCTTAAGTCTACTAGAGTATTGTTCATTTTGACGATGCAATATCAAAAGTATGCCAGATCAAGCTACTGTTATGTGAGATAAAAAGTTAAGTAGATAGGTACACTTCACACACCGTGGTTTTTTACCTGGCCATAGTAGAAGGCCAGTGATTCTCATTGTCGATTATAGTAATGTCTATAAGCAATGACGCGATGCATGTGTAATTATGAGATTGAAAAGACAAATTATAAAGAAATAATAAAACACTTTTATGCTTTCCAAATTTACTTAACTATTTTATTTTATTTTAACCGTTTATTATACACAAGGAGATACATAGTGAAATTGATATAATTGGCATCCTTTTAATTTAAGAGTCTACCCATATAACTGAACAAGTTTTGCTACGGGAGCAAACCGATCGTACCAAAAAAATACGACTTTTGGGTTACTTTTTGTCTGTGTTCATGCTACATTTCGATTCAATAGGTGTAACAATAAGCGAGTTATTGGGGCAGGGCATACAAATAGACAGACAGACAGATAGACAATGGACGAAAGTATAAGGGGGTTCCTTGTTTGACCACGGTGTCCTAAAATTTGCTGTTCTATACTAAACTGAAATTTTTACTCTACTTAACTCTCTGGAAACGTTAGAAACTGAAAAATATGCGTTGTTATATTTTGTTTTTATCGATACTATTACCGTTTTGTAAGAAAGTAATATAAAGGATGTTATCAATAGTATTACTAATTTAGTGCTGTCAAATCACATCAATAATCGATACAATGCCGAGGCTGTCGATAGTACAGTAACATTGATAATGTTACCATTATTTCGAGACCGACTCGTACTTGGCAGGTTTTTATAAAAATGAAACACTTTAATGCACTCGCCTACCGACATTGCTATACTAGTTATGTATGATTATAACTTAGAAATGTTAAGTACGCTCCGTACTGACGTGTTGGTTAACAATTAAAAGATATTTAATATGACTAATTAATATTTGATTATTCCTAACCTTCGAGGATACACGATTTCGAAGCAAACGTCTAAGTACGTGATAAACTGAAAAATTAATTATCAATTTATCACGTACTTAAAATAAAATAACATTATTATGAAATCAAATTAAATAACTCGGTAGTTTGTTAATAAACATTACACACTTGTTTCGATCATGTCGTCTTTGGTATTTAAGATTTTGAAATAATTATTTCAGATGCATAAAAATACACAACGGTGTACATTATGAATCTGGGATTATTTTGATAGTAAGATGTTAAAATGTTTAATGTTGTAACTAGAGATGAATTAGGAAATACTTAGCTGTACTTAGGTACGAAGTCTCGATTGAACCAAAGATGGTTGTGAGCCGGACTCTCTTCCATCTGTGCTATCGCGAATCTACGGCATAGGTACCTATTGAAACTCCTCTTTCATGGTATCGAAGAGAAAATCATACTAATAACTTACCTATACATTTTCTAGGACCTGCTCCAAATGGTAAATACGCAAATCCGTGAATCGACGAATCGCTATCCATAAAACGTTCAGGTTTAAAAACTTCAGCCTCTTTGTAATAAGTATTATCTTTATGTATAGCTTCAACAGGCACATTAACTGTCACTCGTTTATCAATAAGTATATCGTTCTCAGGAAACTTGTATGTTTTTACACACTTTCTTGTTATCACAGAGAAAGGTGGATGCAGCCTTAATGTTTCTTTTATAACAGCATCTAAATAATCATCAGAATTTCTTGCTGTTTGTTGAACCAGCTGATTCTTTGACAATTCAAATAGTAGTGCAGTTAGTAAATTCAAACAGGGGACGTAACCTTCTGTTATGAATGTGGATAAGATACCAAAAGCAAAAGATTCTGGATTTTCTTTGATCTTTCTGTTCTTGCCATTAATCTCCAGTTGTAATATTAAGCTTGTTTTGGCCATAAATTTACTATCATTAAGTGTTTTGATAGTTTTGTTTGATGGTTGCCCCGACAATGTTGAAAGTCCAAGTAAAATGTATATAGATGGAAATATATTCTTCAAATAGCTCTTGAATTTATCAAATATAGAGCGTTTTTGCAAAGCATTACTCATCTCTGAAATTATCGTTCCATCTACATCATCAAGAAGAAGTTTCTTGAAAACAACGTCCAGCACTTTTGTCAATAACTCTTGAATGTTAGTGTCTCCATTAGTTCCTGACAAACAGTCGTTTAAACCATTGTCAACATGACTCATGTCATTCAACAATGACTCCAGTCCTTCTCGCAATAGTTTCCAATTTTCACCTTCAGCGTAAAACAAATTGTTTCGTAAACAAACATCCTGTGACTTGTCCAAATCGAGGCCTCTGCTTTGGAAAGTCTCGAAATCCGTTGACAGCACTTTCTTTATGAAATCCGGATCTCTGATAATCAAATCTGGTATTCTACTCTTGACACAACCAACAAAATGGTCTTTAGGGTACTGAGAATACAGGTCATTAACTTCTTCTGTCGTGCTTCTTAATCCAAAAACTCGATGGTAATCGCTTCCGATGAACGGTATGGAAGTTTTGTAAGGGATGTGTCGTACATACCAATAACTGAAGAACTTTGTTACGTAGTCGAAAATTAAACTTATAAGTAGGCCTAATAATATTGTGACGTTAAGCCATAAACTTTCGAAAAACATTTTTAACGTCAACACCGTGTGGTGGTAGTGCGAAGACTGGCGGGTGCGCGTGAGTGGGTCAATGTAACGGTATGTGGAGCATCGTTTAGATGGCGATAGTAGTCGGAAATCGTAAAAGCATGACCAATGTTTATTTATCAGTATTATCACGAATAGTCTTTGGATGGGAGGATTAAAACTTGAATCTCAAAATGAAATCAATTGCGTGGCTGCTCCACATATAGGGTCCTTCTAAATTTTATGGTACGTAGCCTTTGTCCGACTGCTGGGCAAAGGCCTCCCCTTTTACTAGAACATGCAAAAAAAAATTTGCTGTTCCATACTAAATTGCAATCCTACTCGACCTAAAACGTAAGGGACAAAATGCTATTTCTTTCATGATTTCTATGTTGTTCCATGGAGAAAGTTTTTCATTATGATGATCCGATCATCATCTTATAAACCGTCAGCATCTTAAGTTAGAACCTGTACCTATTCGTGTCGAGTAGGTTCTCTATATTTCATAAGCTGTTTCCGCGAATTCGGTGCTGGTCCCTTACTAACTAGTAGTTCAGTTCTACAGGACTTCTTTAAGGGGATGATCAAAACGTCAAACTGAAGAACTTTCTTTATGGGACCAACATCGAAATCACGAAATAATTATCAGCTGTCCCATACATTTGTCTCGAGTAGGTTTGCAGTTTTGATGGAACAGCTATTTATTTTTTCGCGATTTAGATATTGATTCCATAGAGAAAGTTGTTCGGTTTGACGGTCTGATCATTCCTTTTAAAAAGTGTCAGCAAAGAAGGACTCTATTTGGCCGAATTCTCACTCTTAGGAGTGAGGGGAAATACTACGGTTCAGATCACAGATGTTATCCAAAGACGACTGCTATTAAGGCTAGAGAACAATGGGTCATCATGAGGGTCTATGACATTGCAAAATGTGTTAATAACATTTGATATTATTTTCACAGGATGAGAAGGATCACTAATTGGAGATGGCAACATAATAACCTGATAATGATTATCGTTCAAAAGCTTTGGTGTGTTTTTTTACTATAGGATGGGCTTGCTCTTGGCCTCAACCTAGTCCTCAGGACAAAGATGGGGTCGAAGATGTAGCGAGCTTACCCAGAATGGCACTGGCACTCCTGCACACCGACGGAACGCAGCAAACTGCTAGGCGCCAGACTCCGGCAGGAGGGTGGTCGCGAGCCATGCGGCTCCTTGCGGAGCCTACCACACCGCTGTGGGGATCGGGTTTTTGTGAAGAACTGTCAATAATAGCCTTTCACACATTTTCTATTTAGCTACTTGCACAGAGACTGTCACGTGTTAACGAGGCATGAGTGAAGAAACTTTGTAACAGCGAAGTGCTTTTGAAAAACGGGGTTCATTATTGCCATTGAACTTGAGTTTGCTTCAAACTTGTCGTATGCATTCTTCTTCGAATTATAATATTATTCTTACCGCCGATTTGACCTTAATAATTCCGTTAGTAACCAAAGGTAAAAAATTATAACAGTTTTGACTAGAAACATAATTTTTGCAGTCTTTGGTTCTTTTGAACTATTTACATAATGAGTGTGGTAAAATCTCGGTCAAGTGCGTAACGGACTCACGGATTGAGGGTTCCGTATCATGGAGCACAGTATTTAATTAAAGTTCTATCTAGTCTCTCTCTTTTATAAGAGAGTTGAGTAGTTTTTTTATTTGAGAGTTGTTAAAAAGTAGTGAAAATTTTAAATAAATAACCGTACTCACGACGGTAATCCCTTGCGGGGTGGTCAGAAAAAATGCTGTGACTACTAACTTCGTTTTGTTATTGGACACATTTCCTCCTCAAATGAAGGTAGAGTCCCTATCTCTGGTACAGTGCATAATTAAATTTACTGAAACTAAATAACAAAACTATTGGGTAGATACTTTATACATAAACGCTAATACAAGTTTTAAGAGATACCTATACTTAATGGTAATTTATTCTAATTACTTATTATTAACTTTTTCGTCCATTGTGAATGAAGTTACAGCTATCTCTACAGGGTGTAAGGAAAAGTATCAGTAACCTTTAAACCACATATTCTACCCATCAAACTGAACAACTTTTACTACAGGAGCAAACCGATCGGAGCAAAAAAAAACATCTGTTGCATACATTTGAGTCGAGTAGTTATTGTAGTTTAGTATGGGACAGCAGATTTTTTTTGTGCTCCTATCGGTTTGCTCCCATAGTAAAAGTTGTTCAGTTTGACGGCTAGAGTATGTGCTGGTTTAAAGGTTAATGATCCTTTGCCTTACACCCTGTATAAGTACTTATACAAAATGTTGTCAAAATTAATTTACCGGTTTGGCCATGAAAATTTGACAGACACACAGACAGTTTGACTAGTACATTGGATTTTAGGTGGGAATCCTAATAGAAAGTATGTATTTTAATATCTAGATAATCTAGGTGACCATCCGGTTTTAAATTAAGTAAGTATGTCAGTTTCGCTTTTCGCAAGTAAGGATCGCTCGTTGGCGTAGTGGAGCTTCGGTATTGGAAACGATCACCGAAGTTAAGCAACGTCAGGTCCGGTCAGTCTTTGGATGGGTGACCGTTTAGTGTTATTTCATCTCCAGCGTTTCCGTGCTTCGGAAGGCACGTTAAGCAGTTGGTCTCGGATAGTTCCGTCAGATGGCGTTGTAACTATTCGTTAAGCCAAGTCAGAGGCCTATTGGCGGCTTGAAAATTCTCTGACAGCAAGTTGACCACTAACTTGCCTCCACCAACACGCACTGGGCCCGCGTGGTGGAGTATGGCCCACTCCCTCTCACCCTTATTCGTGAGAGGAGGCCTTTGCCCTGCAGTGGGATTCTACAGGCTATAACTTAACTTTAAGTATGTCAGTTTCAAACTTTTAAGTGCGTTCACACACGATGACGCACTGACAGAGCGGCAGATGTCAATCGATAGAACCACACCCGGTGCATCAATGCGTCACCGTGTGTGCTTCTACGTGCGGTTTCATACATCTCCTTGCTTCACAAATGACGGACTGACGTCTGCCGCTGCGTCAATGCGTCATCGTGTGTGAACGCACTTAATAGTGGGTTTTACTCGTACACCTAAAGATTGAGAATTTCTAGTGCTTTCTAATTAAATTATGTAGTCAATGACAACTTTATGTGGTTAGAGTTACATGTGATATTACTAGATATAAAACATAGTCGCTTGTTGTAACCTACCTAGTAGGTACTTCAAAAGGTACCTGTTAGGTATACCTACTTAAAAATTGTCGCAAATCTTAAAAACCTTTTTAGGGTTCCGTACCCAAAGGGTGAAAACGGGACCCTATTACTAAGCCTACGTTGTCCGTCCGTCCGTCCTACCTATTTAGGGCTGTAACTTTTGAACCGTAATAGCTAGATAGTTGAAATTTTCACAGAATATGCGTTATTACAGCGGATTTGTTAACAAATAATAAAAATGACATAAAGTTAAAAGTTCTCAACACGAAACTAGTTTTTATCGACGTTTTTTCTTCTCGCTCTAATGTAAAAATAGTAATTCATGCAAGCGTCAAACTTGGTGTGATTATAGATCAATCTCTACAGTAAAACAAAAAAATAATAAAAAACGGCCAAGTGTGAGTCAGTCTCACTGTCTGACTCACTGACTGAAAAATGTTTTTTCAAAGTTAATATGTTGTGTTCTGTGGTGGTTGGTGTGGTACGGAACCCTCGATGCACGAGTAGCCCGCCTCGATCTTGACCGATTTTATTTACTTATCTAATGATAGTTACTGAATTAGGCAAAGGATTTGTCATAGGAAGGAGGAAATTGTGATACCTAGGAATTAGTCAGTTCATGTTGTAAGTAGGTACCTACCTAGACTAGACAGTAAGATCCCACTGTAGGGCAAAGGCCTTCTCTTATGAATACGGGTGAGAGGGAATGGTTCATACACCACCAAACTCGCCCTCCATCTAAAATAGTACTTAAAAATTGCTAAAAAAAAATTTACGGCGCGGCGGTGTTGACGATTGATAATAAAATTAGCACAGGACTACTCTAGCTTGCAGACAACCCAACAAAAAATATTTTCAGTTAATTTATTTCAACGCCATCTGATAAAATAGTCAAGTACTTTTGCACTGACAGCAAAAACGTAAGAATACAAACGAAAGTAGAAGCTTTCTTACTATAACATCACGAAATCAATAGATGGCGCTGTAAAGAAGGAAAAGAAGCTTGGTTGGGTGTAGAAGGTGTAGAGTGTCGAAGATTGAATATTGTTGTTGTACAATGAAAATACGTTAGATGTCGTTACTGTATATAACTTTACGATCATTATGAAAACGTTGTTAAAATTAACGAATGTTACATATTGTGGATACTGTATTGTTGTTACATAATATATTAAAATTGTTTTGTTTTGACCAAATTTATAAACAAGATTACAAACTCTTTGGCAGGAAAACAATGGTTCCGGCTATTTGCGACTTTAGGTACCTACTTACTCAACTCTAAAATATAATTAAAACAATAAAAAAATAAAAATAATATGCAAATACATAGATAAGGTATATTACTATTAGTTTACTTTATATTATCTAAATATTGTAATTATCTTTTATGCGATAAGTTAGGTATTTATAATTACCTATCAATTTTATTTTATTTTACGCAATACAGACTGTGAAACAGAGAAAAGAAAGAACTTATAAGTACTTAACTAATATAATAGACAGAAGAACTGGTAACTAATATAACGTAATAAATAATAATAGGCAACAGAAGACAAAAGAAAGAAACGATTATAATTATGAACCATGCCATTCTAGGAGCCCGCTACGCTTTGTTCTTTTAAACATAAAAATATTTTGTATTATATTTTGTTTACCACATACAAGGTGTTACAAAAATACAAACAAACCTTTAAGGGGGTGGTATAGACCATCAAACTGAACAACTTTCACTATGGGACCAATATCGAAATAGCGAAAAAAAGTTGATGCTCCATACTCTACAAATCGACTAGAGAGAATATGTATGGAATTTGACATTTTTTGCGATTTTAATGTTGGTCCCATAGAGAAAGTTATTCAGTTTGACGGTCTAAACAACCCCCTTAAGAGTTTTAAATATTTATTGTTACTTATGAAACCCCTTGTATACAGGGTGAAATTTATATCATTAGCTTTTAAAATGTCTACCCATCAAACTGAACAACTTTTACAATGCGAGCAAAAAAAAATGTGCTGTTCCATACTAAACTGCAGTGCCTACTCGACTCAAATGTATGCAACATCAGATTTTTTTTGCTCCGATTTGTTTGCTCCCATATTAAAAGGTACCTAGACTCTTAGTTTAAAAGGATGCTAATAATCAATGTCACCCTGTAGATCCCCGATAAATCATCTATAACCAAGACGTAGCCAATATGGGTCGTTCCTTTCTGTTTCTAATTCTTTGTCTATGAGTAGTTATTTAAATTAAATAATTTTTACAGAGGCCGTCAGATAGTTCATAGTTATTTTCAATAACAGAAATATTTGAAAACCTATGATTTATCTGATGGCGACTGTACCTACCTACATGATCGATGACTTAAGAAGTTTAATCGAAATGGGGAAAACGCAACCGAACCGATTAACTGGAAAAAAAGCCGAAAGCAGATTGGAAAATTAGCTTTAAATTTTGATGTGTTTTAGTTCACCACTTCAAACAGTCAACAACAAGAAGCTTCAGAAGCAAAGTGCGAACATCCGCTGCCTATTCGAACCAGCACGTAGCTCCCAACATATTAATCAGCAACAAATGCATGCCTGCAGGCTTCAAGATGCAGATACTACTGCAATCACACTGCAGTAGCACGCATTGCAATGCGGCCCTTGTCGCCCCAAGGCCTGTTTGTGATAAACGCAATATGGGATACTGTACTGTGTTGTGGAGCTTATAAAATGACAGATCTCATTTATTATATTATTTACAGTTGTGTGATTGACTACTGTTTTTTTCAGACAGTGTTGGGAGAGGCCGTCTGAGAATACCATGATCAAATCAATGATTATTTGAAAAGGATAATTGCAGGCGGCATTTTTTTGGCGGTTTGAATAAACTCTGACACCAGGGCTTTGCAGCCCACTCGATAAGAAGAAGATTGCAACCTTCAATCGACGAAAGTGCATGAAAAGATGTGAATGAGGCTATGTGTCGGTCCGTGGTATCTGCCTACCTCCATGAGATAATGGTGTGAGTTTATGTATGTATGCATGTATGTCAGACTATAGAATATTGGATTTTCGAAATTCCGAAATCCTGGAATATAATTATGCTCTAATTCCCACATTGAGTGAAATTTAAATGACCTGTTATCATCACCTTCAGTCAATTTGGTCATTCTGAGACTAAGACATTTTAAGACTTCTGTCTTTTTGGACTAGATCATTTGAATTTCTGTAAATATGGGAAATAGGCGGTTTGGGTTTTGGTTGTACTGCACCGGAGGCATTTTGAATGTGTTCACGGGCTATTAATGATAATAAATGTCTTGCTCATTCATTATCAGCCTTACATCGTCTCCTGCTGAACATAGGCCTCACAAAAGTCAACAAAACTCTATCCATCGTCTTCCTCATCCGGTAGCTCACATTTGTCTCAGGTCGTCGGTTCAGCGGGCTGAATCCCCGCAATACGCCTGCCAGTCAGTGGTCTCCATTCTAGAACTTGAACTTACCATCGGTTGTCAGTTCTTTGGCAGATATGACAAGATCTTGATTCTTGATCACACAGATTTTGTATTCTCTGTACTGTATTTATGTGTTTGGTGTAAATAAAGAATAATTCATTCTCAATCTTAGTCTTAGAAACTAAGTCGAACATCGATATAGAATACAAAAATTAATTTAGGTAAAGGTAAGAAAAGTTTCCCTTTGTGAAATTTGAATCCGTGACCCTCTTGCAACACAGCTGCAGTGCGATTTTTGAAAATCATACGAGCAGCGGTTCGGTAGTAGAAAATGTCAGAATTACTGAAGATTATGCATCTTTCTACTGCCGAACCGCTCGTATGATTTTCAAAAATCGCACTGCTGTGCTCAGATCAGACCGTGACGATGCCGTGCTTTGATTAATTCTTCTGATAAATATTGAGACCAGAAGTGCTATTTTTGAATTTCACACTTACAAAATCATGATTGAATGATGCATAATCTCCTTAACAAGTTTGTCATTTTCTGCTGCTGATTTCAAAATCGACTTTCAGAAATACCACTCCAGACAGAACATCACGACTGACAAAATATGGTTGTACCGACTTACTTACTAATTGTGCAGGTAAGTATAGCTATAAACAAATACTTTCAAAGTGCAGGTGCGTGCGTTCGAAGCCAATATTTCACATGGAACGTGATCTCATAATTCTAGATCATACAATAAAGATAAGTGCAAGTTTCATATAACTTTGTTAATAATTTGTATTTACTTATGTAACAATGTTTTATAGGTTAATAGTGACCCGCCCCAGTTTTGCCCGTGTGGAATCTATTTTATAATTAAATACAATAATTATTTATACACAAAATCCGGACCAAAATCCATTGTGTGGTTTAGAAGATGTAAGCGGAGACACAGAAATAATGAAGGCAGTCGCGGATAGTGACTTTGTTTGATACTACATATTTAGAGACTAAGATCAATAAAAAAGTGCCTTAATTCTTCTGAACAACTGCAATAGAAAATATCAGACATTATAATTTTAGAGGGTTAAGTTTTTTTGATTGCATTTTAAATTCTTCACCCCTAGCGGTCCAAATTTCATCTCCGACAATTCAAAAGTCAAAACCATAAAAAACCAATCACAGTGACCCACAGAGTGACAAAAAAACATTCAGCAACTGTGATTCCCATTTGCGACGTAATCAAAATCGAGATCGATTCCAACAAAAGATCTATAGATCACTGATCGATCTCTCACTGTGGTTGCAAGTGATCTTTTTGAACGCATTATTGATTTTAAATATACAATGGAGTTTCTATTACAAAGGGTTTGAATGGTTAATTATTGAAGCACGTTTTAAGAAAAAGTAGCTTTGTATTCTGAAGCTATTGAGGTATTTATAAATGGTTCACGTATTTTGGCTTGATGTTAGGTACCTTGAATAACACAACAGCCTTTGGCCATTTTTTTTAAAATAAGTTCATTAGTGTAGGATAGTTTAACTAATACCTGTAGGTCCAGAACAGAAAAAGGACAATTCGGGAACTAAAATCCTTGATGCGAATTGCCAAATGGATTCATAACATATACAAGGTGTTTCATAAGTAACAATAATTTTTTTAAACTCTTAAGGGGGTTGTTTAGACCGTCAAACTGAACAACTTTCTCTATGGGACCAACATCGAAATCGCGAAAAAAATAATTTCAAATCCCATACATATTTTAGCTCTAGTCGATTTGTAGAGTATAGAACATAATTTTTTTTTTCGCGATTTTGATATTGGTCCCATAGTGAAAGTTGTTCAGTTTGATGGTCTACACTCCCTTAAAGGTTGATTTGTATTTTTGTAACACCTTGTATATACATTCCACTGCAGAGCACAGGCCTACCCTCAGGGAGAATGATGGGCGTTAGTCCACTACGCCCAATGCGAGTTAGTAGACTTCACATATGAATGCAGGTTTCCTCAAGATGTTTTCCTTCATCGTTTGAAAGCAGTCAGTATTACGCTCACTCATTGGTAGTATATCATCCGACCGCATTTAAACCTGGACCTGTGCCTGGACCTCAAGATTGAGTTTCCGTAGCTCTCCGCAACGCGCCACCGACGACGCCAAATGGCTTAATAGTTCCAAAATGTGTGCTGTGCACATTATCAAAGAGTTATATCGTCATCATCATCCCTCAGTCTATATGTGTACAACACACTGCAGGGAACGAAACGCATCTCTAATTCTTAATTGTAAAGGGAGGCCTACAATTCGACTCCGAGCTAAGAAGAAGTAGATCCGAAACCAAAGCATGTTAAAGCTCGATAATTTCTTTTTCCAGTCCCAACAGGCGGTGTCTGCCGACAGCCGTTCTGTAGGTAATAAACAGGCGGTGATTTTTCCAATAACGACAATCTTTTGTAAGTGTATATAAGTCTAACTCTTACTTACCCTTATCTATGAAAGACAGGGCCCTAGATAATGTTAACACAATCTAGAAAACAAAATATATCTATACCACGAGGAGATCTGACAAGTTTCGGTATACGGTCAGATTTCCAGTTAGTTAGTTCCACAATTACCGTAGCTCAAAGATTTCCATTCAAATCTTAAATTAGTTCTAGCATTGAAACTAAATATTTAATCGGAAATCTGTCAATGTGCCGACACTTATATTGGTTTCTAGAATTTCTAGATTGTATTAACAACATTCTTTTTACTTTATTTGGTTAATATTGAAAGACTTCGTTTTATGCAGGGCGCTCGGGCGCCCTGACGAATGTATCTATTAACCTGATTTAAAGAAAAGAGTACATAGGTTTTTATTTTATTTTCCGAAGATAAAAATTTCGCATGCGAGCATTTAATGCTCCAACAATAACGAATGCTTGTGTTGAAAACCAGCCTTTTCTATGTCAACTAATCACCTCTATTAGTCTCATAAAATATGTGATGTGCCTTATACTGGCGACATGAAGTCGATACCTCGGGCTATCCTGAGCATTACTCTAATGACCACACCATTATGGTCTCTGCCCATACTCTCGTTTATTAAGGATAATGATGTTAACGAGTTTTTTATTCGCCGCATCACAATTTTTGGGGCATGAAAAACTGCGATCATTGCCTTCGGTGAAGACAAATTAAGGTCTAGGAGATTGTATTGTAATTTTTAGGAGTTTTTAAATTGATTGATCTGTATTAGAGGTTATTATGGTGACGTATCCGTTTCTTTGACGGTAATTTGATGGTAACGAACGTATAATTCATCCTTTGTTGTTTTCTTATATACTTTTGATTTGAACAGAATGCGTTTTAGTGCTTAACTATGACCATAGGGATATTGTGTGAGTTTTTGATTACATCGTTTACAAGATCTTTAAGATCTACCTCCGTGGTCTAATGGTTAAGAGCATTGGGCTCTTGACACGGAGGTCATGGGTTCGCTGTTGGTAGTAGTCGTTACATAAAACCACGCCAGAGGCCGTAAGGCGGCCTGAAAAAACTCTGACACCAGGGCTTGCCCACACGATAAGAAGAAGAAGACAAGATCGGTTACGTATTATGACTGTACTAGGTCATTTTAAAGTAGCATTGTATGTCGGAAATCGGTCAACACAATATTATACTGTTCTATTCTAATTTTAAAATAATGGCGCCCATCTTGGTTTTAGATGATTTAGCCCATGTGTAGCAAAAATGCTTGACGTTGTACGGTTATACATTAATTTGGGTGACTTCAAGGGTTGTTTTGAGAAACGAACTAATGTTCGCCACCAGCCACCAGTTCTTCTGAGCTACCACTGGAGCTTCGTTATAGGCCGGGGGGCAACCGATGACCGACACGCGACGTGACCACCAAATAGCAGACCTACTACGTGAATCAAAGTACCCCATGTCGATTTGATACCGGGAAAACGTTCTATTCTATTCTTAGTTTAAAAATTGTGGCTCCATCGTAAAGTTGATGATGTTGCAAATATCTAGTTTAGCTAGCAAAACCACCATGAAATGGTGAAACCACGTGACCACTCAAACCGCGCATGCTGAACGAAACGGGCCGCTCGTGAGCCATCTAGCCACGCGACTCAAAACGGGAGTCAGTTTTGGGATAACTTTTACTGCGAGCGAACTAATTAAAGTAACATGCGTTTCGCTCCTATTTGTGAGAAGAAAGAATTGCAATTCTTATAATCCCTCGCCGAGCCACTAAACACAACAATACCGTTTGTTTGGTTTCAGAATTAGATCCCGAACTAACCACACGAAGCGCGAGCATACTCAACCGCCACTCTTGCGCATCGCTTCACCAATTACTAAATTACAACTAATGTCAATCAAACACTATCGGTTAAGATGTATCTATTTGACACGACACTCGTATCCCATGTTAATTTTTATTTTTAATGGGAACTGGTTATTGATACGTATGGTTTAATTAATCCCCAATACCGTTGGTATCAAAATTGTAGGATTGACAAATTCAAGATATAGGTACTTATCTCTTTTTAACTGTATACATAACATAATATAGCGTCAGTGGCGTGTTGCTGAGTGCTATGGAATCTCAATCTTGAGGCCCTGGTTCGAATCCGCATGGACCACATGCCATGTACCAATGAGTTTTTCTTACTTATGTACGTAATACCGATTGCTGAATCATCATCATCATCATCATCAGCTTACATCGATTCTAATACTTAACTGGGACTGGGACACAGGACTATAGCCATATGGTCACTACGCATGCCCAATGCGAATTGGTGGCCATATAGTACGCATCGCAATGTCTTATCAATATAGCTCATGGAGTCACGTTGCAGGTTTTGCCGCGAACACTTGTCTTTCGCATGGTGATCGCGCGGTTTACGTTTGAGCCTGACACGAGGCTCCGCAATCCTTCTCAGCTATGTTTTTAATGAAAAACATTTCTTGAGATTGGATTGACACTCTCACAACCACTTGACACTGGCGGAAATGCAATTCTAACGCACAAGCAAGAATCCATTTAGTTATTAATAAAAAATAATATATATAATGTAGTCAGCTCATACAGACACGACAGAAAAAGAGTATTATTATAAAGGGTGTGCTTAAACTTCAATGCGGTACATATTTATGGGGGTGCTTCAGACCATAGACATTTAAGTTTACTTAACCCATCAAGCTCTTATATAGGGTCCAACTTAATATGCTGACACTTTTTTAAGAGGATGATCATACCATCAAACTGAACAACTTTCTCTATGCGACCAAATATCGAAAGCGTGGAAAAAAAATCTGCTCTTCCATACAAAACTGCAAACCTGCTCGAGCCAAATGTATGGAACAGCAAAATTTTTTTTTCGCGATTTCGATGTTGGTCCCATAGAGAAAGTTGTTCGGTTTGATGGTCTGATCAGCCCCTTAAAAATGTGTCAGCATATTAAGTAGGACCCTGTATACTAGACTCAAAACATAAGCAATTGTTCTCTGGCAGTTGGCACATAGGTTCTGCTGGGGTCTGACTATTAGAAAACTAGACATCATCGTCCCGAGTAGCAACGCGATACTGATATTAACAACACTGTAACCTAATAAGTTAAGCAGTTAAGCCTGTGTAGGTACCTACTTTTCATTTACAGTACCCAAATGGAAGCTTTAAAATTCGAAAAACGCTAAAAGGAGTTCGCTAGTTATAAATAAGAAAGAAAGGCAGATAAAGGACCTCAATAGAAACCCAGCTAATTCCAAATTGATTTCTAATCGTGACTCAACGTAAAAAACAGAACCAAAAAACTGTCTCTAACTCAAAAGATCACCGAAAACAAAACCTGGACGAAACAAAAACAAGTCATTATGTCTCACTGACCTTGCGCACAGGCACCGTTATAGCAAACCTTTTTTTTTACTAAGGGCGCTGCTATTCCTCTGATCTTGTGAACCGCAAAAGGACTGGAGTGATATACTTATGTGGTGTGTTTACACTGCTTTGTTTTGGAGTTCCACTTACGGTTGATAAATAATTTATCATGAAATTGTTTTTTGACAGTAAAAACTGTTCCAAATTATGTATCTTAAAAATTGTTTTTGAGTCAATGAAAACGGTTTAATGAAGCCTAAGATTACCTGGTTATCGCATTATAGGATGAGAATAAGATCAATCAAAAAGCTGAAGATTCATGGCCTTAAAAATAAGAAGATACAGGTGCCCGGTAACAAAATAATCCAGCTAACCTAACCTAACCACTTGGCGTCCATAGAACTAGAGTTGCTGTAAATTGATCCATTATTATAATTGTGAGTTTTTGATACTATTAGCGATACATATTTAAAAGTTGGCGGTGATGATTTCTTAATCATATATAATAGCATAATCGGCTCATCATTAGACTACACGTCGTAGACTACACGTACCAGCAGTGCGATTTTTGAAAATCATACGAGCGGTTCGGCAGTAGAAAGATGCATAATCTCCATAGTAATTCTGACATTTTCTACTGCCGAACCGCTCGTATGATTTTCAAAAATCGCACTGCTGTAGGTACTGCTGAAACACAGTAACGTAATACCTATCGATGATTTGCACGCTGACTAAACCAGAACTTTGAAAATGACCATACCAGAAAGGACGTACTCTGATCAAATCGGATACGCCCCACGAAGTGGTGGGGTACTCGAAACCGAAGGGCTTTAATGAAGATAAGGATTTAAATGACGCGAAAGAGGTATGTAAGGATCGTGGTAGATGGTCCCTGGTCTCTACCTACCACTGGGAAAGAAGCGTGACGGTATAGATAGATAGATAGACCATACCAGAACATAACCAAATAAACCAGCAAACCAACCACGATAAAAAAAATAAAAAGACTTAGTTCTTTACTTCAATCAACCAATCAAATCACCCCATCAACCCAATAAGCATAAGCATAAACTAGGCATATGCTTAGGTGAAGGTTTCAAAGGTACAAGACGCAGAATAATTTTGCAGCCGAGCGAAACACACCACTTTTCACCTCACAACCGCGAGGAAAATGTTAGGTGCAAGCACTGACTTTAGATCATCATCAGATACATCGCGCTTCATGACGTTGTCCCATTCTATTGCGGCGATATAGTACTCTTGCATTTAATCACTGTCTCACTGCGGTCACTTGTAGCAATTTGATTGAAAAAAAAATTTATCAGCATAAAAAATGTCCTGGTGTGTACTGAGTGTACACTGCGCAAATAATTCAAGAAATTATGTAAAAGGAATAACTTCTCATAGGTAAACAAGATGAATTAATTATTAAAAAGCATTATATTACTTTAAACGATATTTTTATCCCACACTGGGAAAATAATTATATGCAAATAAAGACAAACCTATACTTACGTGAAAAAGAGAAGACAAGAGATATTGCTACTCAAAGAGATTATAAATTTAGGAATAATCTCTTTTTTTCCACTCAAATAAATTATAGTGAAGGACAAACCTATACGCGAAAAAGAGAAGACAATAATATGCACGAATATAAGTATGCAAAGTTCGTCAAGTTAGCAAAATAATCTTTCTGTCTTTCTCGCACGTATAGTTTTTACCTTAGATCAAAATAAAATGAATGGATAGGCCTTACGGGAACATTTCAAACCAGAAAAATGAGGCAAAACAAATGAAAGGTTTATTTCAAATTTGTATGCAAGTGCCCTAGATTTGACAGATAATGGCGCTAGTTTGTATGGACCAAGTGCACCAGTAGTTTGCTTCAACTTACCGCGCTTTAGGCCTATCCATTTATTTTGTTTTGATCTAAGGTTTTTACTATCTTTTTATCTGGACTGGCAGTATAGAGAAATATTGAATAGAAAGATTCGAATTTTAATAACTCTTTCCACGCTAGCGGATAAGATGCACTTTTGCACTCAGATTTCGAATGATAAACAGAATCTTTCCGAGCTTGTGAGGTGAAAACATAATTTAATTTATGAGCTAAGTTTGTGTAGTGCTGCAACGTCATCTTGTATTTTAGGTAGATCCAGACTCTGTATTATTAAAGTGAAACCAGTAATCTGAAAACAATGTAAACGGGCCACTACCTCTACCGGACAGGACGCTATGGCGACGACAGTTTTGACTATAAATAAGTGTTGTATTGTATTCAGTATATGCCGCTACTGTTTGCTTCGGCGGCAAAACACAAAAGAATTTGAAATCTTTTATACCAGACTAGATTTTGCCCTCGGTTTTGTTTGTTTGCTGGTTTTTGGTTTGGTTTTAATAATATGTTTTGTGATTAAATTTTTAATGTCGAAGTTCACTAAACACACATAATATACTAACGACTATAATCCCTATCAGGGTGGTCAGAAGCTTTGCTGGATTTATAAACTATCCTTTCAGGGTAAGTTTCAGGTAATGATGTCGTGTACCTGTGATGAAATGAAATGAAATGAAATGAAAAATGATTTATTGCCAATTACTCAATCAAGAACATTAAACAAGAAACAACAACAAAAATTTTATAAACTTGTGTTCCTTATAATATTTTATCTAGACAAACAGTCAACTTCACATACCTATTTAAGTTCGATATGCACTTTATGCATAGAGATCCATAAGAACCTTGTGAGATTCAAAACGTAGCTTTTGTTTTAGATTTTTTGTCGATTTAGATGCCTACAGTTAATCGTCCAGAATTTTTATCAGTATTCGTTATTTAGGCGATTTAATTATGTCAATAGGGTCAAGGCTTTGATCTGTTTAGGACGGACCTTCTTAAAAAGAATATTGCTGCCTACTCAAAGAAATGAGAACATTTTTTGCCTGTCTTCATATTTGGGAAACACAGACTTAAAAGAAGAACCAGACGTAATCTCGTCTAATCATGAGTGAAGCACCCATTTCTTTTGTGTGCGTGCTGTCACGCAGTGCATAAAGGTGACGGGTTGTAGGATCTGCGCCTAGAGCTAGTGCATCTGTGTGAGTGTAGGTCGCTTGTATAGATCAAACGAGATTGTATTACCTTGCATGCTTCATTTCTTTTTAGTGCAATATTCGGTCCGTATTTCTTTCAAGTCCGTGTTGGGAAAATGATAATTTTTATTTTCATCTTTTTTAAACTGTGTCCACTGGGTACTTTAAAACTCGCACTAAAGCTACCTAGCCTGGCAAGTATTTGTTATCTGTTTATTAAGAACGTCGGTTAGATGAAAAGCAATCAGCATTATGTAAATATAGAGTATTTATGACAAAATGATGTGAAAAGCTGTCAAAACTATTTTGGACTTAAATTTTATACTTTAACTTTAAACCTAATGAATACTGGGTGTTAGGGTAGACAAGTCAGTTGCATTACTTTAATGGTTGATTGTACTCATAATACTGTACTTTCCCAAAGGAACAAAGAGAAATTCGCAAAAAAAATTGCATCTTTTCAATAAACAAGATCGATCAGCTGATTGCATTTAGTATGGCAAATCCAAAATTATTTTTGCTAATTTCCTAAAATATATTTTTTTAAGGAAAGTTGTTCACAATCACTCCTTATAGTAATGCAAATGATCACCCTAACACTCTCCATAACACAAGCTTAAACAGTAACCAACAGAATTAAATCATCCATTCATTAATACGCAGCCAATAACGATAGGTAATAAATCGGAGATCCTTTCTGGACACATGAATAGACTTACCAGTCCTAGTTAATAAATTAATAGATCGTGGTACAATTATTATTGTAATGATCGGCTCCCGGGTACCAACGGGAACATGGTACCGCCTTTGGTATCGTAATTGAATCTGGCGCCTCTCTAGTTAGGTACGGGTTGCGTTGTTGTTACGGGTCGGTGTTTTTTGGTATTATTTTATGGTGGTTTTTTGGTATATTTTTGGTATGTTTTATTCACGTATATTTTTGTTTTAAAGAATGGTATTATTTACATTTCTGTTTTAAAAAATGGTAAAAAAATGTTTAGTGGTATAGGTAGTATAGGTAGATTATCAAGCTAAATAACATTAACTACTAGAGAAAATTGCTTCAGTTGTTGTTACGGATCCGTGTTTTTTGGTATTATTTTATGGTGGTTATTTGGTATATTTTTGGTATGTTTTATTCACGTATATTTTTGTTTTAAAGAATAGTATTATTAACATTTCTGTTTAAAAAAAATGGTAACAAAATGTTTGGTGGTTATCTATATATAGTTTAGGTAGGTTATCAAGCTAAATAACATTTACTACTGGAGAAAATAGAAAATAGAAAATAGAAAAAATGCTTGACAATTTGCTTTTCAACAGAAGACAACAGTCAGTGTTTACTCAACAAAGGTCTAATTTTGTTTTTATTGATTTTCAGGACTTCAAAGATTTTTCTATGATGTTTGACACGGTTTAGGAGTACAGGAACTACCAAAAAAAAGCAATTGCTTTCAAAAAAGGAAGTTCAAACTTTACAACGTGGTTAAGTATTAATATCTTCTACAACTCGCTTCGTCAAAACACAAAAAATTAATCAAAATAAAATAATAAAAATAATTAATCTTGCATTCAATACCTAACTGACAATATCATCTAATATCACGAATTCTATGGTATTTCATGTACCTAACACTATCCCATCACTAGCGTTGGTATAGTGCATGACAGTGTAGGCTATCATATCGTCTCCGGCACGTTTTATGGTTTTTCGATCCAAATCTAAAATTGCTTTTTACTGACCCTACGAGATTGCTTCATGAGTTATTTTTGAAAAAATGATTATTACACTATATAGAGAATAAGCTAACAAATCAATGTAAAAATATGAGATATTCTGAAGAAAAAAAAAGAACGATGACCCATAGTTATTAAAACAAGTTTTCATAAAATCTACAAAATTGATAAATCTAAATAAAAGAATCTTTACAATAAAGACAAATGGCACAAGGCGAAACGCAAGCGAAACGATAGTTGAAAGTGACAATCCGATACGCGATTAAAACTGTTTGCCAAAATATTTAACAAGTCAAATACAGATTTCTCAACATCCTAAACCATTAAATATGAAATAAATCTAAGGATAGAACTTAAATATATTCGGGATTTATGCAGACAAAACAGTGCAGATTTCTAGGAACAACATAAGTAGACGATTTTGAAAAACATATTATTTTTATATTATAAACTCAGAGTAAAAATTAAACCCGCACCTAAAAATACAAAAATTGTCTGACATCAATAAAACGCACAATCAATCAGTCTGTAATGTTCATTAAAGTTGAACCTACTTTTTACTCCGCTACCTTACCACCTACACGTATAACCATGGTAATTACCTTTCTAGTTTGTGCACTGTAATAAAAAAAGCCTATTTATAAAAAAAACTCATCCGGTATGCGTTCCATCAGCTAGATTTATTATTAAATCGGTGGCGATCTAATGAAATCGATATTGACGTAATGCGGAGCAAATAACTATGTAGGAGCGTGGATCAGAAATTACTATAATCGAAATGGACTTCGATCGGCTACTGGCTGCTAACGAAATTCTACAGCAGCTTATATTATGGTGTTTTTCATATTTGGTTTCATTATATTTTAATTTATTGGATTTTTTTATTATGAATTCGAAAAATACAGGCTGAAAGTCACTCAAAATGAAGTGGAGAATGCTATATTCGGAGTTTCGCAGCGAGATTAAATCAGAAAAGAATCGATTCGTAAAAAAACCAGAGTAATCGACATAAGAATTGCTAAACTAAACTGGCTATGGGCAGGCACACGGCGGGTAGGTCCAACAAGGTGGACCGACGCCGACGACCTGGTGAAGGCAGCGGGAACCCGTTAAGTGAGGGTAGCGCAGGAACGGTCGTTGTGGCGATCCTTGGAGGAGGCATCCAGCTGTGGACGTCTATCGGCTAAAATGACGATGACAAAGGTCAACAATAGCAGGCAATAAGCTAGTTTCAAATGGATGCAGAGAGGGACAGAACGTCTGGGAGGAATATGGATAAGGAGGACTGATCAAGGGCTGTGATGGATTGATGGATGAAAATTAGAAAATCGAGCTCAGTAGTTCGACTGTGTGAACAATGTGAACATGCCTGAGTATACAGGGGTAAGTGACAGCCTAGCAAATACTGAAACGGTGAACTCAGAAACTCTGTAAATTGAACAACTTTCGCTATGGGCTTTTCTCAGGAAACGAGAAAAAAAATCAGCTGTCCCATACATTTGAGTCGGGTAGGTACAGCAGTTTTGTATGGGACAGCTGATATTTTTTCGCGTTTCCTGAGGCAGGCTCCTAGTTGAAGTTGTTCAGTTTGGTGGTCTGAATTCACCGTTTCAGTATTTGCTAGGCTGTTACTTACACTCTGTATAGCTTTTTGAAGAGTAAAGTCGTGCCAATTTAAATATGTTTCAGAATATAGGCACAGATTAATAATAAGTTACAAGTAATATCGATAGATTATATAAACTGCTAAAGATAATTATTTTAACGGTTTGTTGCCGCGTTGTAGAACGATTGTATCAAATACTAGATTACCTACTAACATTGTGGTATATTCATATTTAATTTTATTATTCGTTCAATTGAAATAACAGCACCTGCATAATTGTACGTTGACGTTGTTCTATAATGAAAGTTATTGATTTAATTACTCTAAACCAACCCTTTTAAATATTACTAGGGTGTTTGTTACACCCTGTACCTAAAATTATGCTAGGCCTGCTTCTTCGTGCGACTCCTCTTCTCGTGCAATGGAACCTACTTGTCTAGGTACCTATACAGGGTCCTTCTTAATATGCTGACACTTTTTTAAGGGAATGTTCAGACCATGAAACTGAAAAACTTTCTGTGGGACCAACATCGAAATCGCGAAAAAAAAATCTGCCGTCCCATACATTTGGATCGAGTAGGTTTGCAGTTTTGTATGGAAGAGCTGATATCTTTTTCGCGATTTTGATGTTGGTCCCATAGAGAAAGTCAACCACCTGAACCAAAACTGAACCACAAACTGAACCACAGTTTGACGGTCTGATAATCATCTTAAAAAAGTGTCAGCATATTAAGTTGGACCCTATATGTAGTGGTGACGACTCACCGTATATGGCTTTCTACAGTACTGCCTTACACCACAATCTTCAAGTGAGAGTTTCTACAAGCCATTACAGTTTTATAATTGCCGACGAAATCTTCATTAAGCAACAGCATTCTTCATCTTTCAATACAAACCCTACAATTACTAAAGCCATTAGTTGTTCAAAACAGAAATCAATACGCGATCGCATCAAAACAGGACCACTCAAACAACTGACACATTGCATACTACATAGAGCTGTAAATTAGACAGTCGGGCAGGAAATGGCTTCTTAGCCCGTCAGTGGCGGCGTGATTAGCGATCACAGTGATCACTGGTCGCTATCACCCGTGATCGGCTGATCACTGATGGTTGGAGTGCCGGTAAAAAGTTTTGTCAAAGATTAACTTTGAGAACCTCCACTGGCTTTCGGGCAAATGAAAGAAACATAGGGAAATATGCATTTCGAGGCGCGCATTTTATCCAATGGTGACGTCACGAATTTTCACATATGTGGACGGAGTTTGAGCACTGCGGTGATGAAATGTAGATGTTTAGAATAATTCTTAATATGCTGAAACGACGACTGATGAAATGCTTATTGGGTCAAGGGCTACCTACTATGGTTTTACGTGCACTATGAAAAGAAACAAAAATACTTCCATTATACGTTTACGTGACGACAGTAGTTTTGCAGCTCTGCGTAGAATCAAAATAGCCAAGGAAGAGACGAAGGTCAAAAGGCAGACTGCCAGCGCCTTGTTCAAGCGAAACGGGAGGTACACTCTCCCAGTTTCACTTGAACAAGGGTTCGCATTGAATCTGATTAGCACAAAGCCGCTAGGAATGGTGCAATAAAAAGGAGACATAATTTATGTCCAGCAATGGGCCAATTTGGTCTGAACTGATTGATTTATATCAAAATAAGGCATAACCAGTTGTCACCAGTAGATTAGTATAGTAGCTACTCGTATTTTGATCCACAATATGTAATGTAAGTAATTGATACAATCATGATCCTCTTCGAGGTGTCCGGAAACTGTACAACTTAAATTGTATCAATCAATATAATTTATTGCATATGTTTTTATTATTGTAAGTATAATAATAATACATTGTGTATTTTTCAGGAGTCAACGCTGCCCTGTCCTGGCAGGAGCCAGAGCTGCGTAGGTGCTTCAAATGTCTTAATTACTCTCTGACCATCACTAATCTATGGTAAACCAGTAAGCGCAGTTACCGTGTGTTTAAGTAAGGCACGATAATTGAAGATATACCCGTATCATACATACCTGCTTCCACTGAGTGACGTGTGATTACTTTGTGTTCTACTAGATGGGCTTAAGTAGGCTCTTAGTTTAGCGGGCAGCGGAGTTACATTAATAATTAAGATAGAAAATTACCAAATTGTATCATAATTATTGTCTTGCACAAAAAGATGCGTAAAAAATAAATTGTTTGGATGAAAGTTGTTAGTTCCATTTACTGACAAGAAACATAATAATTTATATTGATTTTGACCCCTCTTAGTAGAATAGTTTTGGCACTCCTTTTCAGTCAATGTAACTCTAACAACTTTCAAAACAGTTATTATATAGACGCATCCCATGACCACCTAACCCGGGATAGGTTCTGATATCTATGTATAATTTTATGAAGCGAAGTTTCTAAAAGGAAAGGCTATGTTTCTGGCTTCTTCTAATAGCTAAGGGAAGAAAATAGGTACCTGATTCCCTACGTAGGTACAATCCTTTTCAAACATCACTTATTTCACTAAAATTCGATCTTGGTCCTTGTATAGATATGCCGTAGACCTATGTATATTCTACCAAAAAACAGAACACAATTCTACAAATTATATTTGATTGTTTGAAAATGGAATGTGTGTTTATGACAAAAATATTTTACAAAGTGTCTAGTCGTCCGATAAACGGACGACAAACTTTATTTCTTTCGTAGGGCATAAAAAGCTCACCCGAGTGCGACTGTGGGGCTCCGGAGAAGACTATCGAGCACATAGTTAACGAGTGCCCTGGCAGAAGATTTGACGGAGGAACCCGGGAACTAAACGAACTGACCCCGAGAGCCAAACTATGGCTTAAAACCATGGACTTAAATTTGTAATCTCTGCAGGAATAGAAAGCCATACGAATAATAATAATTTCTTTCGTCCGTTTATCGGACTAGCAACAGCCAACATTTTATTCGTTACCTTGCCTTCAAAGTTACTTATTAGTTTCGTCGCTTTCCTTTAAATTTTCTTTTGCGTCAGCGCACTTAGTAGCCTCAATCTCAATGAATTACATTGTAACTTTTCATTACAGGTATCAATTCATTTTCGTCTAACTGTCAACTCTACATCAATCTAAAAGCTTTATAAAGCTTGATGAAATGTTTTAAAATACTTGTGAAAACGTTGTTCACAATGTGTTGATCTATCTAGATGGACTAAGCAATCATAAATATAAATTTCAAAAGTTAGAAAATTCTTAGGATGAGTAGAGGAATTGGGAAATCCAGCTGACATTCTTCTTCTTTAGAGTCGACGGCATGTCATTCAAAATTTTTCCACATTCTAAAAACATTTTCCGTATTTTTCCACAAAGATAGCATTACCGACAACGTCCATAAGCTCCGTTTGCGTGAAGGTGTCCGGCAATGCAGGATACAAGATGGGCCATAGTCTGAGGAGCAACACCGCATTCACACCTGAGGATGTAACCACACTTGAATGAATTTCGTTACTCCGACCAACTTGAGTTTGGAGTCTATTTAAATTCCACACATTGATCTGGGCAGCAGACATTGGAGGAGGTCGATAAGAAGGATGAATGAAGAACGTATGGGAAAGGTTTTCGATGCAGCCGTGTAGACCGATCTAGAGGCAGTGTCCCAGGAGGTACACCACCTTTTGATAAATCGTGAATACTTTTGTTCAAATGTCAACTCTATTCCGATGAAGTTCCGATATAAACGATCGCGATGTATCGAAAGTTGGTCCAAGTTTAAGGCCAGACTTAAATTCACACTAATGTTTACTACTCGAAACAAGAAAGAAGAAAACATTTTGATTTATGCATAGACTACGTAATGGTTCAATCAATTTTACGACTAAGTATATTTGGTTCAGTGCAAAACCGCTTCAAAATCAAATAAGCCTTTCTTCGAGTTTTGTTGAGTGACTGAGTTTGCAATTCAACAGGACTGGGTAAAAAAAAATTATGACGCTTATTATGTACGGATGTAGCCTACAAATTACACTTATAATTAATTCCTGTACCTGAAAGCAGTAATCAATAAAACATTCGAAAGTAAGAGAAAGGGTGGAACAAAAAGCACAAATCACAATATGTCCAATGAAATTAACAATATGAGTTGTGTGATAATCAAGCGAACAACAAAAGGTTTTTGTTCATCATTCCTGGTACATAATGCACCTGTACGCTTACCACAATTCTAGTTGATTGTGAGACAAATATATAGTTTATTTATTACTGTTGTGTTTGATGAGCTTTTTCCCAAGGTTTAATAGAACCAAGTATCGTCTTTACAGATTGCAAGAAGAATAAAGATCAGATCCCAAAAATATTATTAGTAACATATTATTCCCTTTCGATCGTTTCTTTTCACCTGAGATAGCCACAACATAATAATATGCTATGCTGCATTTGCTGTCAGAGTTACAACCACTGGAAATTATTTTTGCCAAATATATGACACGATATAATTTTGGCTTCTAGCAGTCAAACCAAATTAATGTATTGATTCATGAAACAATTTTTAAAATCTTAAGAAAAAATTAGAATCAATTGTACAAAAACTGACTCTGCAATCTACCTACGGCATGAAACATCTCAAAAAGAAAGAGAGGTGATGTTAAGCATGACTGTAGCATTATGTATTTCTTTATTCTCTGTCTACACTAGCAGCAGACGTGAGAATGTATTATGGTAATTCTCCTTCATTTTTAAGGCGCTAGTACCCAACGTTGACCACGCCCCTCTGAAATTATGGAGGTCTCCTGTTTTCTTAGTCCAGGTCATCTGATCATCGATCTGGAGTTCTGCAAGCAAATCATTTTTGATGAATTTAATATACTTGTCCAAAGGGCCTTATGAAGACGTGGCTACAGTAACTGGGAGCCGTACTGATCTCGCGTTAATGATGTGCCCGGGGCACGCTCCTCCGTATCGGTAGCTTCATCGGCAGGCGATGCTTCCATTACAGCTAAAAAGTCTCCATGGTAACACTCTTTTGCATTATAATGATAAGAATGGAAATTGGTTGATTTTTGGGACTTCGTTTTTACAGCTTACAAAGCTTCGTACACGCCACAGCAACACAATTTTAATGCATAAGGAGTGGTAATACGGGAAATTTGTGATTTTTGGAGGGAATGAATTGGAGATAATTATGATTGGTTTTTATGGAATATTATTTATTCGTATTTTTTAGTTCAAATTTTAAAAGACGGGATTTGATAAAAGACATTAATCTAGATTACTCACAACAAACGAAAGATCCAACTTGTACCTATTACTATAAACTAGATAGTAACTAGATAGTATTACAATACCATATCACCAACTTCATTTGTCATGGTCCCTTACTGAACAAAGCCCTCTTCCAAGGCGCGGCACAATTCAGTTGAGTTTATTCAGGCGCTCCCTTTCTTAGGTCCTCAGTCCAGAAAGCCTGCGAGTTCTATATTTATGTGAACAAGGTCTTTTTCTATACACGTCATTTTTCGTGATATCAATTCTAGAACTCGGCCGCCCAATTAGTTGTCACCATCATCTTATTGTGTGTCAAAAACAATTGAAGTACCTATACATTTTAGGTACAGAGTAAATAGGTACTAGTTATTTTAAGTTTTGAACCGAAGAATCCAATATTACACATTCGATATGATATGACGTGTGCTTGAACATTTGCTAATTTCTAAATGTATTTTGAGACCCGACGACCTAACCTGAGTGGCGACGGGCTCACCCCCCGTCACACTGGGCAGGGTTTCGGTACTACTGGTGAAACGTGGATGTTCTGAGGTTTTCAGAATATCTCTAACTACCCCCTCAGGGAATATAGTCGTAAGCATATGCGTGTGCTTATGCTTATTTTGAGACCTGCGTTATTTACTACAGTAAATAACGCAGGTGAAGCATTACAATGCTTCATGAAACCATTTATTAAATTTACATGCCTTTCATGTTGCATGCATTTAAGTTTACCTTACGACTCTTAATTCAAACCAAAAGTACCAAAAAACTGCTAAACAAAATTACTAAGTGTAGTAACAACAAAAGTAAACCAAAAATTTTAAAAATGCCGCCGGCGCTGCGCTTATGTTATGTTATGTTATGACCAACGAAATATGACAGCCGATTTCAAGCTGATGTTATGAACAAAAAAGCTATTATTCTATACAGTAGCCCTCTGCTCGCAACAGGCTCGCATTACTACTGCAGTGTATAGTTGGAGACAAAAGTTTTTGGGACTGACATTTTAGAAGAGAAACTATAAGTTTTATGTTTCAAATTCGTTTGATTGAGTATACATGACAGTATCATCTTCATCAGCCTATTATACGTACTAATGCAGGGCACAGGCCTATCCTTAGGCAGGGTGTATGGACGCTAGTCAACCAAGCGTGCCCAATACTTCTTCTAGAGCGTATATCACCGTTTGAGAGCCATCAGTATTAAGACGCTGTTATCCCGTCGAGGCAGTTTTTGGAACACGAACGAAATTGTTTTAAACTGTGTTTTAAAGTCTGAAATTAAATTATGTCTTATTTAAGGATCGGGCGGATGGGCGACTGTTCTCAATTACACGATTAGATTAAGTTTACTAGATAGAAAAACATCCCAAAGCTACCCCTTTTTGTTATGTTTTTTCAATACTATGATTAAACTGCTGATATTTAACTTTTTATTCTTGTACTTAACTAAATACATTAAATATTTCTAGTGAACTCAGAAGAATTTTTAGCTTAGAAACTCCCATGAGCAAAGATATTGACGAAAAACACGTTTTTTTGCGATCCTGCTTTCAATTGGAGCGGGATGGCTAATTGTAAGCTTATGCTTGCAAGAAAGAGACGCTTGCACTGGGATAACCTAGCCTTAAGTAAATAACCTGTCAGACACATGACTCTGACCAGCCATAAACCAAAATCGATGTCATATGCCTCCCTGCACACAATATTAGGCTTTTTGTGTTCTTACTTTGTCGCAAACAGGTAACTTTACTACATTGGTTTCATCATTTCCAGGATAGTAAAAGTCGAATTGTTTTAATATCTTCTTTACCATACGACGAAGCTTCGTGGTTTTTCCAGTAGACCATTTTTTCTAAGACCAAAACAGTTTTCCAGCCATCTGTATCTCGATGTACTGTGATTATTACCAGTTTTTGTACGGCAGGGTCCCCGACACGTGGGGCGATGAAATTATGGTAATCACGGTCGGATTCATTGCAAGTCTCGTGTTTTTAGGGTTCCGCTTGTATGGGATGGTTTATGATGTTATTGGTGCACATCGCAGAGCTAAGAAGGTGACATTCAATGCATACCATACCAAATCCAATGATAATTGTGCCGACCATTCCATATGAAATGGTGAGGTATTGGCTTCTTTCTTCTTCTTATTTATGATCAGAAAAGTGTGGTTATTTATACCAGGAGAAACAAACGAAATGGTTAAAATGGTCTTGGTAAGATTATGAGGAAACGCTTTTGAATATATCGAATTAAAATATTCAAGTTGTGATTTGTAACCAAGCAGTCCCTGAGTCGCAATCATCTTTAATCATTTTAATTAATAATAAAAACTAACTTAGCTTAAGTAAAGACAATTTTAGAAGTACATCTGACGGATGAAACTGACTTTAAAATTAATGCTGATGCAAAAGAAGCAAGCTTCGTTAAATCAAAGGCACTGGCAACAACTCATTTCAAATACAATCAACCAGAAAATTGTTTTCTGTTTTCTGCATGTACAATCTTAATTAGAATAGGCCCCGATCAAAAATACTTCAACCCAGCATACTTCCTTACTTTACTACTTTGCGGAACCCTTCATAAATGTGTAAAGAAACGCGTGTAATACTTTTTATAAATAATAATTGCCGTCCACATTCATCAGCATCTGTTCTATTTGTCTCATCAGCATCACGCAGGCGCTTCAGAACATATTTCTGAGGTTCTGCTATAGTGACAAGCTGAGATCTTATAAATACTTATGTGTCATAATAAAGATGAAGAAATCATTTATCCCAAAAAGTACAGACTTTCTAGTTGCAGTAACTATAGTGAAATTTTTGACCTAAAAAATGCATGTTTCGATTGGTTTAATCTCGAAATGTTATAATTGTCTATGTAGATATTTCAATCATAGAACGACTCTGTTGGTGCAATGGTTACCATGCCCCTCAAACCAGAGGTTCTGAAGAATACCAGATCAATCACGGATATTATAATACATGCTTTTGTCATGTTTGTCTGGTTTTCATTATAAAGGGCAATTAGCCAGCTTATGTTTGGGATCAGAACAATATAATATGTAGGTATTTGCTTGCGAGCGTTATTTATTATTTATGTTAATATGTTCAAACGCTTCGCTTGTGTACAAAAACACAGCCTTATATTCATTTAAGCTTTTTGGTCCGCACATTGCACGACATCCCTTTCATTCTTATAATTAAGAAATGGAATGCCGCTACTCGTGTTAAATATTTAAAAAAATCTCATAAATTGTGCACCAAAATTGTTCTGAGCGACACAAAGGTGGGAATTATTCATCAGACTTATGTTTGGAATGAAAATAATGTTGTGTAATTACATGAAATAGGAAAAAAATATGAGTGTGCTTTTTTCATAACGGACTTTAATAATTTGAATATAAATTGCATTCTTCGTCGTGTTAACTTGTAGAGACAGGATTGGTAACTAATGTCATTGGATACAGGATCCAAATTAATATCCTACGAGGACTTACAAAAGTAGCAGTTGATAGTTGATAGCTGTGCCAAAATACTACCGACAAAAATAAATACGGTGCTGATTCTAGGTGTGTTTGTTCTTCTTAATATGCTGACGGTTTTTTTCAGGTGATGATCAGACCACCATACTGAATAAATTTGTCTATGGGACCAACATCGGAATCGTGAAAAATCTGCTGTCCCATACAATACATTTGAGTCGAGTGGCAGTTATGTATGGAACACCTGTTTTTATCGCGATTTTGATGTTGTTCCAATAGACAAACTTGTTCAGTATAATGGTCTGATCATCCCCTTAAGAACCCGTCAGCATATTAAGAAGAACAAATACACCTAGAATCAGCACCGTATTTATTTTTGTCGGTAGTATTTTGGCACAGCTATCAACTATCAACTGCTACTTTTGTAAGTCCTCGTAGGATATTCGACTTTTGCACATAGTTTCTGGAATATACCTGCTCTTTTGTACCTACTAATAAACTGCATGAGAAACTTTACTGCTACCTTTGCTGCTGAAAATATACTCTTTCCCATTCCTCGTACGATGGCAAAGGGAAGTTCTCCTATTCAAGGCATACGTTACAATTTTCCTAAAAATAGTAAAGATCCAAAGAAACCCTTCTGCTAATACATACCCACCACTCACACTTTAATCATCAACAAATTGCACGGCCGTCGATACGCACATCCCTTGTCACGTAACGTCATAATAACATAATAATTACAGTCTGGTAATATCCTTCTGCCAAACCAGTTCAGCTGTGACCACAGAAAGTAGAGAAGATGTAGAAATAATGAATATTTATTTTCGTAATAATCATTTCATATTAAGTTTATCGGAACTTCATTGGACAGATAACATTACTTTTGGTTTAATATTGTCTCATTTTAACTGAATATGTAAAATATTTTATGGGTACAAATTTTCTGAAATCTTATGAGTAAGTGTGATATAGTAAGTAATTTAATTTGAAATCGTTGTTCAATGAGTACAAAAAATACGGTAAATCCACTTCAAAACATTGGATTGGGAAAAAGATGCGGGATATGCTTGCATTGCACAATTTAGTCTACTATTAATAATGTTCACACGAAAAGCATACAAAAATCACAAGTTAAATTCTTTAATTAACAATATCTTAAATACTAGTTTTCTAGCATTGCTTCATAGACAAAGTCATCTTCTTTCCGTTCACATTAGTCACCAATCGTTTCAGTATCATTTTATTGAGAATATCTTATCGCTTACTACTTTTCTGAGGCATTTCTACGTTTTTTTGTATTCTGTGGCAACACACACTCCATTCATATACAGATCCGAGATTGAATAGATCTTATCGACTCATCTATTTTGTGATCGACATTGTACCAGTGATGATAAAGCATATTAAACCTTTTGTATTGTCTCTGAACTGTTATTTCTAAGGTAGCTTTAGATTATTAGCTGTAACTATTTACTTTTAAATTTTAATATCCTATTGATGCCGGTTAATAAAATTGAATAGAATAGAATGTTTATTCGTTATCGTAGATTACGTAGGGATGCAGGTTGTTATAAAAGTAGTATCTCTAGACGTATGTACCTTAGGGTATCGGCAAAAATGTTATTTCCAATATTCCAGAAAATTTGGAAAAATTATCATTTACATACTTAAATCTAATTGTAAAATGTGTGCCACCTTAAATTGCAGCACCTAACAATTTGTTGACCGCTTTCTCATAAAAGGGTGTCATTAAAAAGGTATTTTCAGTTTGGATAGTTTTTCCATACCTACAACATTTTCTTATCAATCGTTTACATTTACAAGATACCCACCCTCTTACGAAGTCCCCATCATTCAAGTTATGTTTTTTCCGTGGGGGCAAAACGTAACTAACTAGAGTGGAAAGCATGGACGTATAGATGACAAATTAATTGTAAAGGAGCACGCTGTGTAGTGCGCTCCGTGTCTCGTATCTCCTTTCCCGAAATTAATCATACACTCATCATCTTGATAACGAAAAGATCGCTATCAAAAGAGTTTCTGTAGCAACACAATTTGAGGACGTTACCGATATTGTATTTAATTTATTTTTTACCAACTAATTTCAAGAAGTACAAGGTTACAAGGCATCGTCAGCGCATTATTACGCCATTACCATAATGCACCCGAATTTCGTGAGAGGACGCTATGAATAAACCATCGGTTTTATTTACAAGCAGTTTGTTGAAGGCGAAATTGGTTGCGTTCGTTGCTTTTAGCGAAATTTTCAATTTTGTTAAAATTTATGTTTTAGCTCCAAGGTAGGGTTTCTTCGTATCTTGATCGATTGTAAAGAATATTCATGGAAACAATTTTTAAAAATTGTTATCGTTCAATACCGTACGTTTAAAACGTATCTAATCACTATAAAATTATAGTACACAAGATAACGGGCTGAAAGCAAATGTAATCTGTTTTTGGTACACTCTCGACTTTACCACCTCTCGACTAAGGAAATCACTGACAAAGCTCATAAAACACACTTACCCAAAAGATTAACTTTATCTTAAAGACAAATAGTGTTAATTTAACCAAAATTAGTAATTAACGGTTCTTATTGCGTATTATGAAAAATTTACGTTTCCGGTAATGGGAAACCACTAAAATGTTAAATTTTAGTTTAAACTAACGTAGTAACTCTGTACACGCAGACCACTGACGTTAAATACTCATATGACGTTAAATATTATAAAACTTTTTATTGAGTTAACCGATTGCGATGTAACAAATCTCAGATGTTAATCCAAACTAAGCCCTATATTTTTTTGTGAAAACCCCATCCAAATTAGTTCCGTAGTTTTAAAGTGATACGTGCGTAATAATGCATTGTTCGTTCAATTCCTCCCTCCAATTATGTTTTTGCTAATATCTCGCCTAACCGCCGAATTTACAACTTTGTTATAATCATTTATAGATATAGAAGAAGATAACAACTGCTTAACACTCAAGAACTGACTCTAAATCAACCTTTTTTGTAATTTTGGTGTGTTGTCTGTTTGTTTGTATGTTTGTAACAGCATCACGCAAAAACTACCGATTAACCGATTTTGATAACTTTTTTTGTTGGATAGCTTATGATCTGACTTAAAATCAGCGCCCGCGGCATGGTGCCTCGATAAACGTTTTATCGCGCCTGCTAACTCGTTCGTTCGCGCGCAAAAAGAAAGGGAGCTAGGGCGCGATAGCGCTTTATCGCGCGATCATGCCGCGGGCGCTGGTATATAATTTCTGCAGACGAATTCGCGGGTAAACTCTAGTTTGAAATAATCTTTTCCCGATATTTGATCAGAGAGACTGAAACTTTTGGTCTTAGGAATTCAGATAAATCTTTTAGAACGTTTTTCGAGTGATTTACGCCCAGAATTACACAGATAATCGCACAGATAAACATTTATTCAATAGATATGCTAAACTGATATCGGCTGTCACTTTTCGTCTCATATTTGACAACGCAGGTGTAAGAAAGACAGTATGGTGACAATTTTATCTCAATCAACAGAAATGGTGCAGGTGTTTCGCTCGTCATTAGAAATACCACCTGCCTTTATATCACCTTTATTGGTATCTAAACTAATTACGTGGCGTCCAACTATTTCTATTTCTTTGTATCTATACTGCTAAGAAAGAGGGTAGGTAATGTTTTTGTAAAGTGTTTTCTTAAGGATAGTCTCCATAACAATACATTCTTAAACTCTTGGGCTATAATTATAACGATCAGTATTGACGCCGGCGCCCCCGTGTCGGTTGTCCGTAGCTAATCGTGATATTGTACGATGTCAGGATGAAAAGGGGTTTTATTTGAACAAATATGCTGGATAATATATTATCAAACTAGAGTTTACCCGCGACTTCGTCTGCAGAAATTATATACCAGATTTTAAGTCAGATCATAAGCTATCCAACAAAAAAAGTTATCAAAATCGGTTAATCGGTAGTTTTTGCGTGATGCTGTTACAAACATACAAACAAACAGACAACAGACCAAAATTACAAAAAAGGTTGATTTAGAGTCTGGTCCATATCGTAATCTTTTTCATGTAAATATATTCAACAGATACACTTTTTTACAGTTTTATTTTAGTTAAGATCCAGCATAGAAAAATTTTGTGCCGGAAGGACTATTCTATCCGGGATTAAATCTGCACAGCGTATGTACCTCAATCTTTGAATCGTTTGTCTTTAAAATGTTTTGAACGTTTTTTGGGATGGTTGGGGGTCTACCTCCTAGCGGTCCACCTCGGGCATCGGCATCACAAGTTACCAAGCTTGTGGTGGCGGCTGAACGATGCCCCACAGCGGTGTGGTAGGCTCCGCAAGGAGCCGCCTTGCTCGCGACCACCCTCCCGCCGGAGTCTGGCGCCAAGCAGCTTGCTGCGTTCCGTCGGTGTGCAGGAGTGCCAGTGCCCTTCTGGGTAAGCTAAAATCTTCGACTCCATCATTGTCCTGAGGACAAGATTGAGGTCTAGAGCAAACCCATCTATAATAATTAAAAAAAAACAGTAGATTCGTTCCTTACCTAGCTATCATCTGGTATAATTTTTAATAAAAATAACAAAAAATTTGAAACCCGTGTTTGAAAATATAAGAATCGTTAAACGTGGGAAGATGTCATGAAAATGTTAATAAACATAGCTTGCAGTCACCATATCACTGACCACACCACCCATTGCTTTTAGGGGTAATCGTAAATCACTATCAGAATAAGAAAAAAATTTAAAAAAATAGATAATTGGAATCCAAACTTGCAGATCGACTTCAAATAAGACACTTAGCGCATCAATTATTAACAATACCCGAGACAAATGTAAATCAGGACACATAAAAACACGGATAAAGCCAATCTCATTCAACTAATTGGCGTTTAAATTAATAATGATTAAGACAAAAAAGTTCCAAGACCATTTGAGACTCCCAATTAGACCATAAAGGGGTCTTATCATGGAGCCATTAACCGACAACGAACACGTAGGGAGGTTTATGAGTTTTACTACACAAAATCGTTGCCGGCCATTTTGAACAATCTACCTCCGATTTACAACCAATTAGATCAATAAATACAGGGGCTCGCTTATAAAATGTGGCCATGAAGAAAGCGACTTCAAGAGGAGCGCCTGTAATACTTGAATGCAATTGGCTTAGGATAAAGGGTGAGTCTTTTCCCTGTAAGTGGGTAGATGAACGAATTCGGCAGCTTATAAGCTGTGGTCAACAAATCTTCTCAAACAGCTCAGTAAGACTTTGTTTGTATTAAGACGTTCTTCGGTATGTTGCTCTTTGCTCATGAGTATGTAGTAGCATATTATTTACACCTTATACTGTATGTACATGAATGCAAATAAATTACTATGAAACTATGAAACTATTTCTTATACTGACTGTGGTATGGGGGTCAGTTGTTGGGTAACGTTCAATAAGTTTGGATAGCACAAACTATTGTCTGTTATGATATTATTTTGATACTGGTCCCATAGTGAATGTTGTTCAGTTTGATGGGCTAAACCACCCCCCTAAATGTTTATTTGTATTTTTGTAACACCCTTGTATAATGACTAATCTTTCTCATTCTTACTGGCATAAGCATACTATAATTATGCACAATTATATTCAGAGATGTACTAAATATACCATTTCTGATTACATTTGCCATATGAGGAAAACTCGATTGGGGTGGCTTGTTGTAGTCTTCAAAGGTTTTATACACAATTCACCAAAAACTATGCAACCCTGCAGTCTGCCTGCATTTAATACAATGTCACCACAAAAGATTGCGTCCTAATAAGAATTAGTCTAGATCTAGTAGGTAAGTTTTTTTAACGTGTAGGATCTAATAATAGTAGATATACTATAATCAAATGTTTCTTGTTATTCTGTCTAGAGTCTAGACATGAACAAAACATGACATTAGATTCAACAAAGGTTGGAGGCGGAGATTCATAGATAATTTTGGAGTCCAACGATTGGTTCAAGTCTTATACATGGTCCAACTTAATAATAATGCTGACACTTTTTTAAGGGAATTCTCAGACCATGGATCTATGTTGACTGAAAATAATTTTTTTTAATTTTTTTTTATTTTAATAAAAAAAACAGTTCCAGTTTCAGTTTACTGAACAACTTTCTCTATGGGACCAACATCTAAATCGCGAAAGAAAAATCTGTTGTCCCATACATTTTGCTCGAGTAGGTTTGAAGTTTTGTATGGAGCAGCAGATTTTTTTCTCGCGTTTGTGAGGTTGGTGCCATAGAGAAAGTTGTTCAGTTTGATGGTCTGATCATCCTCTTAAAAAAGTGTCAGCATATTAAGAAGGACCCTATATATTTTAAAGATATTAAAAACAATGATAACGTTTCGACATAGTCATCATTTATTGACATCAGAAGGTGTTATAGAACGGATTAATTTACATGATTTAGGTACTTTCATATTTAACACAAATTGAGAAGATTTGGCTCGCTATAGGCTTGGAAGTAAAAGCTGCGATGAAGGTGCGATCCGAGTAAATCTCTCACTTTATGGACAAACTTTATGGTTAGAAGACACTAAAACTAATCAAATGTGAACCGAATTGACGAATATGGTCAGTTTATGGGAAAACTCGATTTGAGACAAAACATTGTGAGTAATTGAACATCATAAAATGTAATTATTAACGAAAGAACGGTAGCTTACGGCTTTATTAGAGTGAAACTATAAAAACTAAAAGGTTTTCATGATTTTATGGATTTCTTTAAAAATATAAAATTTTATGTGAAAACTTTGTGATGCCGGGTATTAAATCAAACGTTGACAATACGACTCAAAAGTGACATGCCGTTCTTAGGAGCAAACAAATCAATTTAAAGCTAAAAGCCTGTTTATGGTTTTAAGCCTCCCATAAATCTTTCGTCCCGATTGATCGAATTTCATCAAAGACTTAATGGATTTTAAAATTAGTCTGTAAGGACCGTTGGATGAGGGCAGCGCAGGACCGGTCGTTGTGGCGATCCTAGGAGAGATGATGATGATGATCACTGTAAGGAAAAATAAGGTAACACAACGATCCCTGCAGTTTTCAGGAATTGATCCTATTCATAACATATATTTTTCTATAGATTCTATCTTAGGGCTGAATATGCAACTTCTTGTGAAACTAATTTCTGGATTACATCATCATGGGCCTTATTCCATCGAAGTAGATGTTTCAAACAGCATCTGTTTGGACACCGACGTTGGCTGTATAAGCCTATTCGGGAGCAACAAGATCTACCGCTTTTGCGGCATTTATGACGTGTCGGTTGTTGCATGGAATTTGTTAGTCCCTGGATTAGGTAATAGTGGTTTGACGGTATTATTTGAAAAATAAACATTTAAGATCTAAAAAATTACTAGCCAGGGTACCTACATGTTTTTTGCAGTTAGTAGCGTTGGAGGACATGCATAAGTTTAGTGCGTCAAGAAAATTGAGTTCTTTGTGGCAAAAAATATATTTGAATTCGAAGACATTAGCATAGCATATGCTCGATATTCACAGAGGAGTTAGTCAGAGATATTCTGAAACCTCAGGACATCCATGTTTACAAATAATAGTACTGAAACTCTGTCCAGTGTGAATTTGACATTAAGTTAACATGCAGACAACAGTAGATTATCTACTGTTTTGATATTCTAATGTTAATGTGTAATAGACGTTAATTGCATATCTACTATAGATACTGTACTATACATTCTGCCTGAAAATTTTTCATTCATTGCTGTTGCAGAAATATTATTATACAAGGTGTTACAAAAATACAAATAAACCTTTAAAGGGGTGGTGTAGACCATCAAACTGAACAACTTTCACTATGGGACCAATATCGAAATCGCAAAAAAAAAATTGATGTTCTATACGCTACAAATCGACTAGAGCTAAAATATGTATGGGATATCAACTTTTTTTTTTTGCGATTTCGATGTTGGTCCCATAGAGAAAGTTGTTCAGTTTGACGGTCTAAACAACCCCCTTAAGAGTTTTAAATTTTATTCTTTCTTATGAAAGAACCTTGTACATTAGTGTAAATTAGGTTATCATCATAAAAGCTACCAAAGGATACATTTTATTATACAATTTTTAATAAATCGCTCTCGACTCGTTATGTCAGTCTGTTAGTTAAAAATAACAACAGTAATAAACACTCGCCGAATTCAGCTCCCAGCTATTACGGTAAACCGGCAATTCGAGACGGAGATACGAAATTTTTTATTATTCACAATGAATAGTTATTACAAGTAGATGAAAGGAGATATGCGCCGGTTCAGCACGCGCCGCCGATGTATGAACATTAGAATTATTTTGGAATGTGCCTCCACGGCCAGATGTTATCTGGAGGTAAAAGTTTTCGATAGTTTCTTGTTATTCAATTTATGTATTGGCAGGTCTGTTTTTGGCGTAGGTGTTCGTTGTAATTATTGGTTGTTGGTTGTCAATTTCCAGGTGTGTCTTGTGTTTTATGTTTCTTTTCTCTTCTGTTTTGTTTTTTATCCCCATTTTAATTCTACAAATTGCCGGTTTACTATTTTTTACCCGTCTGCGCTAGAAGGAGGGTTATTTTATCGACCTTTTCAGAATTTAAAATAACTTTTTTCCCAAAAAAGAAAATTTATAAACTCAACCGAAATTACAATAGAAACAGAAGAGACATCGAAATTGCGAAAAAAATAAGTTTATACAATAAAATCGTCATATCGATCAATCATAAATTTTAGTTTGACAAAGAAAATCATGTTTTGTAATGTTTTGCTTCGAACCCATCTCATAAAGTTTCATAAATCATAATAATTTATTGCATTATATGGTTACATGAGATCTTATGAATACAGTAAAAGCACACACATAAACCCTGTAAGGGCACAGCAACATCTTAAAAACTAATAAAAACAAAATATAAAAATCTATATAGTTAGGTACTTACTTAATAAATAAACTAAAACATTATTCAAATTGTCTTATTCTTTAAATTCAAAGTATTCCTCTAAATTATAAAAACATTCAGCTAATAAGAAGGCTTTTAATGCTTTATGGAATAGTGTTTCTTTTTTAATATTTTTTATATACAAGGTGTTTCATAAGTAACAATAAATTTTTGAAACTCTTAAGGGGGTTGTTAAGACCGTCAAACTGAACAACTTTCTCTATGGGACCAACATCGAAATCGCGAAAAAAATAATTTCATATCCCATACATATTTTAGCTCTAGTCGATTTGTAGAGTATAGAACATAAAATTTGTTTTTCCCGATTTCGATATTGGTCCCATAGTGAAAGTTGTTCAGTTTGATGGTCTACACCACCCCCTTAAAGGTTTATTTGTAGTTTTGTAACACCTTGTATACTTACAGGTAATTTATTATAAATTTTAATGGACATGTGGTATGCACCTGAGGTGACTAAATACAACTTTTTAGCAGGTAAAATCAATACAATACAATTTCTTCAACATCATCAGCGTCTAAACAGGTTGTAACGAAAAGTATCATTAACCTTTAAACCACATACTCTACCCATCAAACTAAACAACTTTTACTATGGGGCAAACAAATAAGAGCAAAAAAAAATCTGCTGTCCCATATTAAACTCCAATACCTGCTCGACTCAAATGTATGCAACAGCTGATTTTAGTTTGCTCCCATAGTAAACGTTGTTCAGTTGGGTATAGTATGTGGTTTAAAGGTTGATGGTACTTTTCCTTACAACCTGTATACTTCCCACTGCAGATCACAGCTCTAGGCCTACCCTCAGGGAGTATATGCGTGAGCGTTAGTCCACCACGGGTGCACAATGCGGATTGGTAGACTTCACGTATTAGGAAAGTATCAGAATTTCTTCTTCACCGTTTGGGAGCAGTCGGAATTACGTACATAAGTTAGAAAAACTCATTGGTAAGTACATAGCAAGTTATTCGTGCAGATTCAAACACGGATCCCCATGATTGGGTGTCCATAACTCGAAGCAATGCGCCACCGAAGCACCTAAAATGGCTTAGATTAAAATATTATTGAAGTTCATAGCCTATCAAACAAATTTTCAATAATTAAGATTAATAGTAACCTAAAAACATAGAACACATCTCAATTGTATCATAACTCAACAATTTTGATGAAGTCTTTACTTCGGAGAAATCCCGACCAACCTTTGTCTAATTTGAGCTATCAAAACTATACGGGAACATTAATAAATTACCGCCTCTAGCCATCGTCAGTGACCGGATACTGTTCAAGAATACCATAAAAATACAATATTCATCCGTGCCATCAAATCATAAGGTTCATTTTTGAATGCAGTGAAAAGCGATTTGCATTCACAAATTCATTGACCAAAATTAAGGCAGTTTCCGATTACCAACAGCTATAGAAGTATGGCCCGGAGCTAAGTAATGTATCGATCATTACGTACTTCCTTTCGATTCTTTAATGTTCTAAGACGAAATTTAGATGATATGTTTGGATATAATTACACCTGTCATTAGAACTCTAACAGCGCCAAAATGCAGATTAGCTTCAATTAAAGATAGAAAGGTTGCTCTTGATTGCTTTAGAAATTGGTTCAGTTCGAAGCGACATACCGTTGCTCGTTTACGATTTTGTAGTACCAATCACTATAATCTATATGATTGACATCGCCCCAAAATTCATTTCCAACTTTATAAATGGTTACCTATCGACGGGGCCTTGTGGACGCTTACTGATGCAGTTAAGATGATGTTTGTGGTTTCGTTCGTCTTTGATGTGATCTTAATCACTCATTGTTATTATTAAAAACTAGTGTTTACCCGTGACTTCGTCCGCACAAATTATATACCAGATTTTAAGTCAGATTATAAACTATCAAACAAAGAAAGTTTCATCAAAATCGGTTCAGTAGTTTTTGCGTGATGCGCGAACAAACAGACAGACAAAATTTCTAAAAAAGGTTGATTTGGAGTCAGGAATCCCTAAAAACCATATCGTAATCTTTTTCTTGTAGGTAAATATCTTCAATGTACAGACACACTTCAGTTACAGTTTTATAATAGTTTAGATTAGATTAGATATCATCTACAGTCAGGGATCTAGATCGCATCTATTCACACTTACGTTTTGGAATACTTGGAATAAGTAAAAACGAAAATGGGAAATAAATAATTCATAAATGATGATGATGATAATATCGATATAATGAAGAAGTATATTATATCTTATATCTTATATAAGTATATTATATAGAAATTGATTCAATGTCTATTATTGACAAAGGTAGATCATCATTCTCCTGCCCTTATCCCATTACTTGGGTTTGGCGCAATATTTCGTCTTCCTCCATTCATCTGTTTTAGTCCTTATTTCAGCATTCACTCCTTTTATACACGTGCCATCTTTCTCACAATTCATCCACCATTTCTTTGGTCATCCTTTCGTCATGTAGCCATCCACATGAATATTTTGACACTCGTCTCTTCTTCTTATCACATGCCCATATCACGATAGGTGATTACCGTTCTGTTTTTCAGTCACAGGTGCTACTTCCAAACTTCCTCTAATAAATACTCATTCCTAATCATGTTCATTCTAGTAACACCACACAATCATCTCTGCTGTATGCAGACGTTTTTCATCCTCGACAAAGGTCGATGTAAAAACGATTTTTAAACTACAACGATTTGAGGTAAAATAAATAACCTAACTAAACTAGATTATAATACTGTAGACAAAAGTTCCTTCTGATTGATAGAACAAACCCTTTAGAGATATTCTCTAAGACTTAGAGCGTGTTGCTTGATGAAAATGGATAACTAGCAAGGAAGCTGTTCTTCGTTATTCAGGCAAGTTTAGACGAGAAACGTGCAACAATCATCTTATTCATAGCAAAACTTTACATTAAACATGGAATCACAAAATAACCCATCTGCTCTATTTACATGAATTATTTAAAATACACTCGTAACTATTGCAAGTAACAATTTGGCCCGCAGTACCGTTGTGGCTATAGATCAACTCAGGTGTTGTATGCCTGCGGGCTTACGCTGGGGATTAAGTTATGAACTGAACATAATTTTTGAGAGGATAAAATGGATCAGTCAAAAGTAATAATGTATTGTTAAACATAGACATTCGGTACACGATTGTCAGGAACAGCTAATATTATACTGTATACCCATACAGAGATATTCTCAAAAACCCAACAGCTATACTCGTATTATAGTAACTATAGTCTATATATTGACAGAAATATTGTAATAATACTACCTACTCTGTGATTTTACTTTGCCCGCGAGGCTCTGCAGTAGAACTTATATAGCCTGGTGATAGGGAATGACTTTGCTTATTCAAAGGCATTGAAAATGTTAACTCTGCACCATTTTATTCCTTCAGGTTCTACTCCAATACCGTAGGTATGTTGAGGAAAATATTTGTTGGCAGTTATACTTTCTCTAATATCTGAAGTTTCTGGAAATACTTTTAGCAGTCCCTCTATTTTTAACTCTGATTTATCTTCAACATATTTGAGGTCTAGTCTGTTATATTGGTAGCGTTGGCATGTAACAAAGTTTTCTCTCATCGCTTATGACATTGCACACTTCAACCAACATGGCAGGTGAGATGCTACGTTATTGTAACCACCACGCCCGACCATATGGAAGTATTCGAAGTTGTTGGTAATATACTATTGCCGTGGTTTACGACGTTCAACTGTCAACGGATTTGTATGGACGTATTTATTGAGTCGAGTTACAATTAGGCGGTGATGGATCAGTGTTTCATGCTTCCAGCATATAGATGGCTACTTAATGCGGCGTATAGTTGGCTAGTTTAAATTTGGATGCGTTTCGTATTCGATTACTGAAGGACTAAATTATCAGTTGTTTCATAGAAAATATCAATAACTACACGATCCAAATGTATCAAACAGCTGTATTTTTTTTTTGCGATTTTTATGTTAGTCTCATCGTGAATGTTGTCCAGTTTGATGGTCCGGACCACACCCACAAAAGTACGTAACGGATTAAGGTTATTACACCCTGTATATTTAAAATTTGTCTTCACTCTAAGGGTTGAACTACACCACACAGCACAGCATCGCATTTTTCCGTCGCTCCATCCTTTTCTGTCACTCAGGAACGTCATTTGCTGGAGCGACAGCACGACGCGTGCGATCGCGTTCCGTCTATCTTATATGCTCCAGCAAATGACGTTCCTGAGTGACAGAAAAGGATGGAGCGACCGAAAAATGCGATGCTGTGCTGTGTGGTGTAGTTCAACCCTAAACAAGATAATATTTTCTTCTAAGCCAGTGACATAATTTTTTTTGTCAATTGTTTTAAAATTAAATTATGGTTTTGTTGCACATCGTCGAGTATACTACTCGTATCACTCTACTTTTAAGAATATTTATAGAAAGCTAATAATAATGATATTGACCTTTACTAGTAGGTACTTATCGAACTGATGCAATAGCCAGTAGGCCAATAGCCAAAAAAAATTCTACACAAATCAAAAAATCAAAATAACTGCTCGCCAAATTAACACACGATCGGTATCTTTGTCGGTATCAGTTAAACTCTTTGATGAATCAAACAAACCCATTAGGCGTCTATTAAACAAATCAAAACATTCTCGTGAAACCATCACGCTTCATTTGAACACGAGTAGCATTAAATTGAAGAATTTTAAATCTTTACAAATTACATACATAAGCTTACGATTCTTTTCCCTTTCGGGGTGGCCAGAACACATGCAGCAAGTACCAACTACCCCTTATTAACAACCAACATACAGTCGAGGAAGCTTATTTGGGGTTTCAGGATTTGAGACAGCCGCTTGTATAGTGTACCTACATAGATTACGAGTACCTATTATTTTAAATGTAATCTTTTTTATCCCCCACACATTCTAATTAACCGGATCAATACCAGAGACTCTAAATAAATCTAAGTAAATCTGAATGTCTTCATCATCATCAGCCTATATACTTACATCCCACTGCGAGGCACAGGCCTACCCTCAGGAAGAGTGTATGGGAATCATTCCATCACGTATGCCCAATGCGGATTGGTAGACTTCACATACGCATCAGAATTTCTTCTTCAGTGTATGCAGGTTTCCTCACGATGTATTCATACGCCGTTTGAGAGTATTCGATAATGATCTATGATTCCCCATCTTTATCCTGAGGACTAGATTGGGGTCAAGAGCAAACCCATCTACAGTAAAAAAAAAAAAAAAGATTACGAGTTCCTAAGTTAAAAAAAAGTCAGAGGTATCACATTATGTCGTCCGTGCGGATTCGTACCCGGACCCCTATGATTCAGTGTCTATAGCCATCGGCAACGTGCCCCTGACGCTTACGTGTCTTGAAAACCGCAAATAGAAGGAGAAGGAAATATAACTACTACAGCAAGCAATAAGAGAAGAATGGCTAAATAGCAAGCCAACGACAGGGATCATTTTATGGCAGGATTAAAGACTCTACCCAAGCATAACCAAAATTTTTTGATATTTATTGTCAATAATATTTTATTGATCGCAAAGGTATGTACAGTTGCCATATAGAAAATAATGAAGTGACTCTGCTACCATTAAAGGCGGCATAGTTCATCAATTACCAAGAATGTAATCACGACTTAGACTATGTTGTCTTAATCAATTAATTGAAATTGGTGATCATTCGGTGCCGTTATTATGGGCGTGCGCAATAGATTGATTTGTAATATAATCGAATTACATTTATGGTCGTGAATTATAAGCGTTTTAATTGAATTTCCTGAAGTCATTAGACGGTTTCGTAATGTCCGTTTTAGTGTTTTAAAATTTCTAATTGTAAATCAATTAAGCTAAAATAATGAAGTTCAATTCAGTGGAACAAGCAATAAAAGAGACATTGTATCGGTACGTGCTCACATAAATTCACGATCAAATTCCATTTCTGGGAGCGACTAGAATGAAGAAATCCGAGGATATACTTAATTTTAGGCTGGCTTGCACCAAAAAGTATTTAGGCTTAAACATGTTTAAATATGATGCTGTCACTGTCATTTGTATGAGCAGTGTGAGTGACAGAACTATCACTAAATACGTTTAAGCCTAAAAACTTGTTGGTGCAAGCCGGGCTTAGCCACACGCATACCGAATTCCGATCCGAAATTCCGTATGTATGTGACAGACCTCATGGCGCATCTTGGGAGTAGAGTGGGAGAGGACGAATCATCATCCACTGCTGATGATTCCTTTTTGGGATTACTAGAATATTAGTGGATATTTACGACAGCCAACTTTTTAAAATCAGCTTTTGTGAGGATCTGTTCAATCATTAGGCCCTTCGATTTTAGAATATGGTCACAACCTTAATAACTACAAGCTGGAATTCTCCCGGGATTTAACAGGCAGATTAGCTCACTTCCACACGCGAATGAAATTAAGACTTGTCTTTAGGTGAGCTTCGTATTCGTCTGCAATAATATGTCACCCCATAGCTAGGTAGTTATAAGTTTATAACTAATCTAACAGTAGAAGTATAATGTCAAGTAATAAATCATTATCTCCAGCCAGCTCAGTTTTAAACTCGGTTAGGCGTAGGCGATAGTGTTCCATAATTAAACTTAGTCAATTCTTTAACTCCCTTGTCATAGCTCTTATTGACTGTTGCTTTAGTATCAAAATTGTTTAATTTGCTTGTCTACGTAAGTGAAATGAAAATAGCGTTAGCCGATATCGATCACAGTAATGACGTTAGCTCGTCGATATCGACGCTGGAAAGCGGAAACGCTGTAACCCACAAAAGGCAAACTTTACACCAGGCCCGAAAAACTTTTGCGATTTCAGAAAAAAATTCATAACTTCGTTAATGTTAGTCCCACATATGCCATTTTTGGATAGATAATATAATTTAAGATAAGCTATGGTACGTATTTCTCCGATTCCGTTAAATGTTCCTGCTTTTAATTTTATTGTGGGTTACAGCACATGGACTTTTTTTTTCAACCCCAAAGAATGCTGTAACTGAAGTCGATTATTGTATGGATTTCATAAAACAATACTTTATTTTGGAAATCGAAATCGTTGTAACCCACTATTCCGTAATGTATCCAGTACCATAATATTGATGTAACAATATAACCCTTTTAATTTGTATAGTCGTGTAATGGTTTAACCACAAGAACAGCGAAAAAAATTGCTAAATTGAAATGACGTAAATATTAAGTCAAAAATGTTTACTGTGTTATTAAAAAGTAAAGACATCAGAAAGTAATTCAATAGTTATTTGTTAGGCTAGGCTGCAAAGTTGCTTTTTGGCGCGAGTACTTTTATTGAAACCTGAGCAAGCGAAGTATTCTAGGATTGAACCACGAGCGAAGCGAGTGGTTCAAATAATAGAATCCTGAGCGTTTAGCGAAGGTTTCAAAGGTACGAGACGCAGAATAACTTTGCAGCCGAGCGAAACACACAATTTTTCACCTCACAACAGCGAGGAAAAAAAGTGAATTGCTAAAAAGAACATTTCAACAAGTTTTTATTTTCGTGCTGGCCAGTGTCATGAAACAGTTATTAAGCATTTTCAGTGCATTGGCGGTATACAAAAATATTGAATAGACGGATTCGAATTTCAAAAACTCTTTCCACGCTAGCGGATAAAATACACTTTTGCACTCAGATTTCGAACGATAAACAGAATCTTTCCGAGCTTGTGAGGTGAAAAATATAATATTAGGTTACAAAAAAGCACAAAAAGCTTAATTCTTAATATTCGAATAGTCGAAACTGGAATTAACTGGAGCGCGGAAGCGATCTCGATTAATTTTTTCTCAAGGAATTCATCTCAAGGTAGGATGCAAAATCTGATTGATTATTTATCATAATTGACAAATTACTATCACATATTTGGAGATGTATCAGTAATCAATAGATTCAACAATATTCTAAGTAACACTTTTTAAGGGAATGATTGAACCGTCGAACTGAACAACTTTATCTATGGAATCAACAACGGTTGTTTTATTCAAAAGTGCATTCCTACTAGAGCTAAATGTATGGAACAGCTGTTTTTTTCGCGATTTTTATTTTGGAACCATATAGAAAGTTATTCAGTTTGATGGTCTGGTCATCCTCTTAAAAAACTGTCAGCTGTCTGTAAGTTAGGTATACGAGGAACTCCGTAAATCAACTTCAAACATGAAAGAAAATCATTATTACAATGATAAAATTCTGCTTGAATAAAACATTTTTGAGTCAGATTAGGAAGACTCCCGCTGCTCAATATAAGAAGGCGTTGGATGAAGGCTCCTGTCACTCAGGTTTCCTTTGCGAGGGACCCAGGGCTGTGCTGTAACCCGAGGTAGTCCTATCCCGAAGGTGTGAAAAGAGCTCTTAATTTTTTTCATTTGTATTGCAATTACTAATTACACTGCAAAGAAAAAAAATCGCATTTCAAGAACTAAAGACCGATGTGAATCCTAAACCAAGTTCACAAGTTGTTTTTCGAGGTTTCAAATAAAAAAATGTATGATGCTGATATGGCGGAATCTCTGCTCCGATGGAGGGATGCTAATCAGCTTAAACGAAGCTTCCTGACGTTTAGATATGAAAGGGCGAGGATAAAGTTTTGTAGCGCATCTTGGGAGAGCATTATTGAACAGTGGGTGACGATGATGCGCTTTTTCGGAACCCTGTATTTCATAAAGGGAATGATGCAATCCAGTTCACTTTTTTTAAATAAGCGTAAAAAATAAGGGAACACATTTACTAATAAAAATGTCAAATAACAGTATCTAACAAGTAGACTTACCATTCAAACGAAACCAATTACGCGCTGTAGCGGAGCTACGAGAGCTGACTAAGCAACAATGCCGAACACATCGATCGAGTCGATGTAAACAGAGATCTATCTAGGTCAGCGCATGCGACCTAGCACGTCACACAGAAGACGGCCAATCACAATATGGATCTGTCCAACGCATCACAGCTCATTACGAATAACAACCAATCATATGGCGAGTCCTGAATCGCACTATCGAAGTTATCAAGAGACTTTGCATATATACAACATCCAACTAAGAACGGTTGGACCGCGGTCCCGGGCATTCCAACTAGCCCGTGGAAGATCTCCCCTTTTCCTCCAAACTGGTGACCACCGACAATTGAGCAATCAACCTTCTGGTACGTAGCAGTCACTGAAGATGGCAGCAACACGGAGCAGCAACGAGGTCCTGAATAAGCCTACAAAGCATAAAGGTCCCGCATCTCCGCAGCAAAGGTTATCGGCTAACGCAACGGTACAGCAACCACGGGGTCACACCGTCACACGCCGAACACATGCCTTCATGAAAAATGGCCATACCTGGTCTGAATGCGTACCAAGCAAGCTGAAGACAAGTTTCGACACTCCGTCTGGAGGGGGAGTACTGTAGCGGAGCTACGAGAGCTGACTAAGCAACAATGCCGAACACATCGATCGAGTCGATGTAAACAGAGATCTATCTAGGTCAGCGCATGCGACCTAGCACGTCACACAGAAGACGGCCAATCACAATATGGATCTGTCCAACGCATCACAGCTCATTACGAATAACAACCAATCATATGGCGAGTCCTGAATCGCACTATCGAAGTTATCAAGAGACTTTGCATATATACAACATCCAACTAAGAACTGTTGGACCGCGGTCCCGGGCATTCCAACTAGCCCGTGGAAGATCTTCCCTTTTCCTCCAAACGCGCCAAAAAATACGAACAACAAAAGTAAGACACCTTTTTGACGGCCATGGACTGATTTGGGACGCAGTAAATGGTAGGCCATAGCGGTTCGAGCGCCAAATCGATGGTGGTAAAAGCAATAACTTTGTCGCGAATACTACATTTAAAAAAGCGTAAATTGATGTGATCTAGAAATAGAGATTTGAAATGATTGTTGTAACACGTCATGTAGCCATAATGTTGGTTACGTTAAAACGTAATAAGCCACATTCGTTGCTAACAATTGGACAACAAAATGTCATAAATGTGGTGCACTAAAATTTTTTGTCCCGCAAAAACGCTGTAACCCACATTGAATAGTATATCACGAACGATGTAACTAGCTTGTTGGTTTTTTCTACGGAACTCGATTTTGACGTAAATGCAAATCGGTAATAATTTAGAGTTTTTGTGCTATTTACAGCCTACCAAAATCAATGTCGACCAAAAATAACAGGCAATTTCAACGCTGTACAAAATTTTCTAAGGGCCGTAGAGCTATGGGACTCAGACCATTCGACGCAGAATTTTTTTCTGGTTACGAATCTGCAATAAAAAAAATTTGACACTGGTGTCAGTTACAGCGTTTTCGCTTTCCAGCGTCGATATATTTTACGTTCCAATTTTAAATTTTACGCCCACTTGTGACTACTAGATTATAGATTTTTTAAATTGTAATTAAGATTGTGAATTCGTAATTGATAAGCCTTTTTAGGGAACTAAAGTTAACTGTGATTTTCAGAAGAAAACTGCTTTTTAAATGCTTTTGAAATACTTTTTTTGAGTATCACGTACAGGGTGTAAGACACAGCTCTCCCCAGACTCAACGTTGAACTCAGACCATCAAACTGAACAACTCTCACCTACGAGCCTACCTTGGCTTAGGAAATATGATACAAAACTGCTGTTACCTACCCGACTCAAATGTATGAAACAGCAGATTTTTTTCCGGGTTTTCTGAAGTAGGCTACCTAGTGAAAGTTGTTCAGTTTGATGGTCCGAGTTAACCGTTTCAGTCTGCGGAGTGCTGCCCCTTACACCCTGTATACTTACTTTTGCATTTTAATAAAGTTTGTAAGTATGCATTTTTTCGCAAACATGTTCAATTTTGGCGAATTCCTTGTGTTTGAAACTCGGTGAATTGTTCTGATTTTAGTTCAAAGATTTTTTGTGTTATTTATATAACTTAATTAAATGCTACTATTTGGTGATATTTACGATGTTACTTGGTAATTTTAATATAAGAAAAAAATCACACAAACCAGTCGCGAAACTGAAGTAGCAAAAAAGTGTTATAATTAAAAATTGTGATCAAGAAACCGTTTACATGAAATAAATTATTATTAATAAACACTAAATCACAAGAATAAGAAAATAGGCGAAAAGGTGCTATCCATAGATTAATCCAAGAAAAGGAAGATGCAATAATCAGTCAGTGCGCGTAATCCCGAGTCAAGAGGATTTATACAAATTGACCCAGTTCTTAGGGTACCTATCTATCAGAATTGAACGACAAAGTGAAGAAGCGAGCTAAAAAAAAATCCCAAATAAGATAACTTTATAAGAAAAATGGGTCTGATTTGTTTAGGCTATGCGGTCCGCGATAACACAAAATCCGAATTCTTAGATATTATGTAATTTAAAGACATTGAATATGATTCTATGTTGTAATATAACAGTTTCCTTTATGCAGGAGCGAGACATTGTGTACCTCAAATTAGTATAATTACAACACCCTTATATGAATTGTATTACCTTGCGTTTTGCTCGGCATATAATTTTTCGTTTACGCAGTGATTAAATTATCCGCGTCTTCTTATTTTTGGTTTAATTAAAGTGTTTTATTAATAAAATAATTATTATCTACTGATTGCCAGAGGTATATCATTGGGTAGGCGTGGTCATTTCACACGAAGACGCGATTTACGGCAGGAGCAACCTTCTTTGAAACTACTGAGATACTTCTTTATCCTTCAATTCTACTACTTTTTATTTCATTGCTTGCTTTCATTTACACACTGACTGAAGCTTGAAAAGTTACGCAGTATTGGATGTTGAAGAATTGTTTAATCTTATTATGAGATGATATCGTGGTACGGGGTTCGAATTGGTAGCAGTCGAAAGTTATATCGTTTTTTATTTGTCTGTGAACCAATTTCCTGTTGGATTTGTAAGGTACAATATTGGTTCAAAGCTTCGTGGTTTTTGTCTTAATTTCGAATATATTATATGAAATATTGTAAAGTAAAAATATTAACCCATAGAAGATGACCTTCAAAAATGTGTACAAGATTTACCTAATGATAATGAACATTTTTGAATTCGAATTACAGGACAATTTTATTTTATTTTACTGATGACGTCACTAATTGATACGTCACTCCATCCTGAAGAAGGTTTTCAGATTTTTGCCTGAATGTTGTAGCAAAGTTCATGACCACTTAGTCCGCCCGGGAATAAGACTCTCCATACCAATCGATGTGTGCAAACACCGCGCTCGTTTAGGACCGCGGTGTCAATCGCCCAAAGGCTCTTTTTGAATAGGGTCTTTCGGACCGCTATCCAAAGTTTAATAATATAATTTTATTTTCGACTGACGGGCAGAAAAACATTTAGTGTAGAAAATGAAACAATTTCAATTAAAATGCAAATATATATTAATTAAATATATATTATAATTTTAATGAAATTGTTTCATTTTCTACACTAAATGTTTTTCTGCCCGTCAGTCGAAAATAAAATTATATTCCACGTCCACGCGCAATGAGCGTGACTCCGGTCAGAATTTAGTCAGTTTTCTTTGAAAAATGAGATGCACTTTTATGAATTTTCAAAAAATAAGGAAACCAAATCAGTCTAAATCTTGTATTGTGAAGTAAATTGTGAATTTAAATGTTCTTCCGATCAAAGAGTAAAATGGTTACTACTGGAAAAAAAGAAGTGACTTTAGATTCCTTTTCCTTCAGTTTTATTAATTAAAATAGATTTCGAGAAAAACCAAAACTTTTCATGTCCTGTAGATTGGTCAGATTATTTTTCAGCTCAAAATTTTAAAGTTTCCTGCTTAAAAACCGCCATAGTTAATGTATAAAATGGTTACAAAGCTACCCAATTTTACGGTAAAATCATCATCAGCCTATCATCGTCCTGTGCCGAACATAGGCCTCTTCCAAAGCGCGCTACAAACATCGCGTGTTTAAATATGGACGTTCATTGCTTGTTCTACTTATGAAAGGCTTCTGGAACATTACTGAACTATGAATCACATTCAACGCTACAACTGAACAAAGAACTAAACGATCAATCTTCTTCATATCCACAATGATCCTAATTGACTCTGTTCGCTACCATTCTGCCATCGACACATCAAAGGGTTAAAAAAAACATCAACAAAAGGTGTTATACGTTAAAATTACCTGATTGTTATGAATATGTATGGGTAGTTGTTTGGAATTTGGTATTTTGTAAAATGTCTAAGTTATTTATAATGTGATTTTGACTATATTGGGCATCAGAAAATTACAAATTTGAATGAATGGTACTCTTGTCATAAATTTTTATAATAAATTGGGATGTGTATTATAGTAAACGTTTGACTTTGCATGAATTATTTGTACTTCATTAAATATCGCCTTAATTAGTTTCTGATTAAAATCAAACTAACTCTATTTTTGGTTTTGAAATCAATAATAATAAATATATAATAATAAACATCTTGGACAGTTTCACACAAATTATCTAGTCACATTTAAAGTTCCAGAAACAAGCCTGGACTTGTATTCTTCTTCTTATCGTGTCGACTTCAAATTTTGAACAAAGTCGCTAAATAGTACCTTGCCAGAAGTGGGCAACCGATACTGCACTGCGATACTGACTTGTATTATGATAACTAGACAACGATATAGAATACATATATAGATACAAACATCCATGACTCGGGTACAAATATTCATATTCAACATACAAATATTTGTCCCTTACGGGATTCGAACCCGCAACCCTCGGCACAGCAGGCAGGTTCACTATAGACCGTCAATCAATATAAATATATATAAACGCTTTATTTTCAGTTTCCGTGATAATATAGAAATAAATGATACTCAGAAAGTAAATTATTATTGAATTATTTGATAGGAAATAATGTTACTTTTAACTCTTACTTTAGACGTCTTGTAATTTAATAACGAGAGGTAAACACATTTTTATAGAACTATCTATTTAGTGTTTCCAATAAGAACTTTATAATCAAAAGTAATATCGTAAACGATTTCAACCCATAACGGATTTATTTTTGTACTTCCTGGTATTCCACGAAATGTCCAGATTATCAATGAATTCAAAATGTATCTATGTGCCTGTAACATTATGCATTATTACAGTAAGAACATATGACGCGACACATGGTGGATGAAGCATAAGGTGCCTATTGATATTATTGGTTTCTTTCTTTGAACGATAAAAATCGTAGGAAATGGTTTTTTGCTTCAATTAATTATGAATGTTGAATATTGCTATTCGATTGAATTTGAATGAATCGTGTTTCACGTACTTTTAGTAATAGCTCGATGAATCGATACAGTGATTAGTAAATATATTATGAAAAATGTGAGATCATTATGTATTTATCTATTCTTATAAAATAGTTTCGTAACTGACTGGCTGACAGACAACGCACAGCCACAGAATAGGTAATAGTACTTATATAGTTCAACATACAGAACGGCCACTCCCCGCCCTCCTCTGACTTCAGATACCCCACTTCTCCTCACACTCTCAGGGAAACTTGAGGGAAGCCGATCAAGGGAATGCAGTCAGGCGCGAGTCTTTTCAGTGCATAAAAAACGTTGAAAAATAATGCTAAATTCACATTTTCAGTAATGAAAATGTATATGATGTTTATACGATGCGTGGTAAGTCAACCTTAAACATATTATGTCAAGGACAATTTGCACCAAGTGCGCATGTGCGAACGTCATCATGTCAAATCCAAAACGTTGTTAGAAGTGCCGGACCTGTGAAACAGCCTTAACCGCTGAAAATAGAAACATGAAAATTAATTCTATGGAGAATGTAGAGATAAAGGATTTTTAGATTTTCTAGTTACACGCGGACATAATCGCGGACACAAGCTACTTATTTACATGATTCTAGGTGACTGTCCCAACAAACAAGCTAACCTTATAAAATTAAATCTATAAGGCCTAAACTCTTATAGTTGGTATAAAAGAGCATTCATTTTGTCAATGTACCTTATAATGGCACATTGTAAGTAGATTTGGTTAATATTACCTTTATTCTTATAATTTGGCTGGGTAAACGTTAATAAATCAGATTAATATGGCTACAATAAGGGTTCAAAATGTTGTATTCTTATAGAGGCTATTTACATTGCTTTTTTGCCTTATAATATTCAAAGCCATATAAAGGCTTTTTTAATGGCCAATTATTCTTTTAAAAGTAATGCATAAGGTCACTATGATGCTTTTTAACTTATAGAAGCATTTTATAAGATGTCTATCCAACAAACGAATCACAGCATTTTATATGGTCTTTACAAGAATAAAAGCAATCCATATTCACTTATACAGTAATTATAAAGGCACTATTCTCTATATGGTTACATTAAAATGTTTTACATAACTAGTACTAATGCTACGAAATGACCAAACTGATACCAACGAATCAGCCAGTGGTTCCGTAGAGGATCGTTTTATGGAACATGACAATGAAGAATATAATTATAGCGATAGTGATAATGATAGACATATTTTTAAATGGAGAGTTGAAGAAAATATCCGAGATTGGGCAGTGAAATTCAATAATTTATTTATTTATATTTATTTATTTCCAAAATCTACTACAATTAAAAAAAAAATTCTTAAAATGAAATGTGTCCAATTCCACGGCCATCTCATGTTATGTGATGGCATATGATAGATGTGTCTCAACCCTAATTTGAGATCTTTTCTTTTTAGAAATTTGTCAACATTTCCGTGAATATATTACCACTGTAAAATCTGCGAACAAAAAAATATTATATAGATACGGGATTTTACTTGTGAAAAAAAGAACCCTAACGATGATAAAAATGGCGATAGCATAAGCAACAAATGTTGTCATTAATAGTATTCACTCTCATAGACTCCTTGTAGACGATGTATGAATTGCTTTTGCTCTTATAATAGCATTGTTTAAAACAAGACTAAATAGTTAACCACTTTTGTAGCACAAAACAGCTGAAATGCAAGGGCGCGTTGATAATACAACACACTGCATACCACATTTTATCATGCATTTGAATTCCCACACAGTTTTCACTATAAAAAAGCACATATTTAGGTAAACTACATACAATATATACCTTACCGTCTTCGTTTCATTAAAAATGGTTGACGCCATCTCGTTTTTCGCCAAACAGTTGCGTAAATGTAAATAAATAAGCAAACAAATTTTATTTAAGAGTCATAAGAGACTTTGTTTTGCCGTTATGAGTTTTACTCCCTTGTTTCTGATCATAATAAAAGACTTATAAGGGTGATCGCCCTTATTAACGCTCTCAATATGTTTCCTATAAATATATCTCCCTTGTTGCTCGCCATAATAAAGTACGTATAAGAAAAAAAAGCTAACAATAAAGCAACTATAAGGGAGGTATAAGCTTATTGTTCTTATAATTTGTGCCCAAACGCACCCTTGTTAGCGATAATACGGCTCTTATAAGAATATTATTTTTGGCAATATAAGCCACTATAAGAGGAATTTTTGTTTGTTGGGGTAGGTCTGTGAAGTCATATTTTATTTTCCTGTTCATCGTCTACAACGCACAATATTGTCAAAAAAATACTCCGTACTAGAATATCCAACATACATACCTACATAAATAAACTTATGAGTCATTCGACCTTTAGGCTGGCCGGATGCTTTGCTACAATCGCAAAGAATTGTCAAAAACGCGAAGATATGAAGTCTTTGTGATTTTGATTGTTCTTGGTTTATTCTAGGCATGTTACTGATAAAATGGTCTAATACGCATACTTTTGACTGAAAAAATACCTAGGCAGATCGAATTCAAGAACATTGAGGATTAATGCTAATTAAGATCTTGATTGCTGTCAATCAAATTAGAACTGTCACACATAGGTTACACACGATGACGCACTGACGGAGCAGCAGACGTCAGTTCCTAATTGTAAAGCAAGGGGGTGTATGATCCCACTTATAGTCATAGAGATAAGAAGTAAAGCCTGACCAGAAATATAAAAAACCTCGCCATATTGCGGAAAATCATTGGAACTAATTTTTGTACTCGGAACACTAACATTAAAGGTGACAGTCGATTGCAGCGCCCCCAATCCAGGTTTTTTATTTTCCTGGTCAGGCTTTACTAATTATAATTCCACTTATTGACTGTATAAGATGTCCTACCTTAATTTTTATCAAAATAATAGTCAATTGTTTTTTTGTTCGTGTATAGTCCGCTACTAGCCAGATGGTTGGTTGACATTTATATAGAGAAGCCGGCAAACAATAAAGGAGGTAAATGAATTAAAGATGATGATAAAATTAATTTATTGAGAGAAAAAGAGGATAATAATAATAGGATTATACTAAGACAAAAAAATGAACCTGCTTTTACACTAGTACTGTCCTACCTCTTAATTTTTTTCACCAATTCCCTATCGCGGCGCACGCGCACCCTGCACCGTCACGGTGTCGCGTGCTCAGATTCACCGCGGTCCAACGCACCTTGCTGCGCTTTACAAAAAATAAATATTCTTAAGGGTTCTGGATTACTTTGGGATTTAAACAATTCCAGTTTGACGAAATCGACTTAATTGCAGATTCGAAAACACAATAATTTTACTATAGTCGTCGGGTGCATCCCCACGAGACATAGTCCCTAGCTTGCTGGCAGCCTTTGAAAAGTCAATTTAATTCGTTCGTCAAAGAAGCTGCTGGCTCCACGGTCACCAGTGGTCTCGTGGACGCATTGATTTTGGCTTCTGGGCCCCAGGAACCCATCAGTAATTGCTAATTGCTCTAATCATCATCATCATATTTACAGCCTATACAGCTAGACAGGGTCCTTCATAATATCTGACACTTTTTAAGTGGATGTTCAGACATTCGACCCTTCTTTTCTCCACTTACTTTTTAAATCTTTTATATTTATATCGAGCCAAGAGAAAACGCAAAATACTAGCTCTCAAAGCTTTTTATTTGCAAACTAGGCAAAATACTAAATGTACGGCGTCTAGGCGCGTACTCCATCAAACTGAACAACTTTCTCTATGGGACCAACATCGAAATCGCGAAAAAAAAAATCTGCTGTCCCATACATTTGGCTCGAGTCGGTTTGCAGATTTGTATGGGATAGCAGATTTTTTTTTCGCGAATTTGATGTTGGTTCCATAGAAAAAGTTGTTCAGTTTGGTGGTCTGATTATCCCCTTATAAAAGTGTCAGCATATTAAGTTGGACCCTGTATAATAAATAAATAAATAAATATAAATCCACTACAGGGCACAGGCCAACCCTCATGGAGAGTATGAATTATCATAGCCGATTTGGACTACATTAAGCCTTTTATTAGAAACTAGTGTTTACCCGCGACTTCGTCTGCACAAATTATATACACATTTTAAGTCAGTCAGCTATCAAACAAAAAAAGATTCATCAAAATCGGTTCAGTAGTTTTTGCGTGATGCGCGAACAAACAAACAAACAAATAAATAAATAAATAAACAAACAAACAAACACACAAACAAACAGACAGACAAAATTTCTAAAAAGGTTGATTTCGAGTCAGGGATACCTAAAAACCATATCGTAATCTTTTTTTTGTAAATATCTTCAATGTACAGACACACTTCAGTTACAGTTTTATAATTCTAGCGTGCGTGATAAGTGTGTACTCTAAACACATCTAATATTTGTATTCTCTAGACCTTACCCTCCTAAATCTGATGGAACAGAAAAACAACACGATTATTGGCTACAACGTGACTACAACTGGCAACTACACGATGAGAACTACATAGATGTTGAGGAGCTACAAGTTCAGCATCATCATTAACGTCAACATCAGTCTCTTCCCACAAGAGTTTTAATACCTAGTAAACTGGTGGTGGTTGTGTGTAGACAACACTACAATCCTCACGGCAATCAGAGGTCAAATGGACCACTGCCTTAGAATACCTAGACTTGTCCCCAAACCCTTTATACATTTTTCTACAATTTTGTCTATCAGTTTTAGCGCGACACCTATCCGCCGCACTGCCTTTAATATTTGATAGGTAAATGAAAAGAAAAAATTCACAGATCTCGTGTCTATCACGACCTTCTTGGACATTGAAAATGAATTACTTAAACAAAACAAAATTTACTTATCGTCGATTGCGTAATGCAACAAATATTGATTTTTAACTTATTTTATTTGTAACTGTGACACGTGCGACAGACTCTGTACCACCCTTTTCACAGTCATTGTTCGTGAGCGACCCTATGAACAATAAAGTCCCATCTTTTTCATGGTCTTAAATAACTTTAACAACATACTTACTATTGATTTATGACTTCTATCCTTTCGGGACCTTAACAATTATCATGCAATATATGAGTCTCTACCGCTTCCTGATCTATTCACAGAGAAACAATTGTCTTTACGCCACTTTCATTGCTTTTAACATTAGTTTCGCTTGTATTTGTACAAATAACATAATTTACAGTCACATTTAGCTACATTTTTTTTATTGCAGATACATTTACTCGAAGGTAATTTCTTCTCCATGTTTAGGATCTATTCAAGTTTCTATTCTTTACACTAAATTATCTTGTAATATCATATCAAATGAAAAAAAAACTGCCAAAAATTTCTCGTATATCTATATTCTCCTTTAATTATGGCACCTTAACTTGATCACATGTTTGTTGACCTCGGCTTCGCCTCGGTCAACAATTACATGAGATCTGAGACCTTTCTTTACTTTCCTGCCCTCGGTGTGTAATCTACTATTTATGATGGCTCTTTATTATACAATGGACTTATTTAGCTCTCAGCTATGCGCAGTATAATAAATGTTCTCATTTAGTTATGTCAATTTAACTTGACTTTTTAAGAAGTCTCGTGATTACTTATTATTTTTTTAGTATCGTATAACTTACTCAACCTAACTTTATTGCAATAACTCAAGTATAAAGATCGATCTCCATAATTCTACAAAGAGTAGGTCAAGTTGTTTTCACCCTTCCGGATGGAAAGTGTCAACTTCCGTCCCGCTGCGCTAAACAAAGTTGCCGCTTTCCGCCTCCGTCGAGGAGAAAAATAGTATACCTACTAACCTTGGGCAGTAAATAAGAAAACCTCAGATCACATGTTTGTTGCAACAATTACATGAGATCTGGACCCTCGTGTATAATCTACTATTTATGATGATTCTTTTTTATATAATGGACTTATTTTGCTCTCAGCTATGCGCAATATAAATAAACATCTTTTTCTAAACTTATTTAAGTAGGAAGGTACCGAAGTTTACGATCCACTTGTGATACAAAGACGGACTGCAGACTAGATTTTTGCCTTTGTGTGTTTTGTTGTAAGTTGAATCAGCTCAATTTAAAATAAATACCTTACACTTACTTACTTTTTAAACCCGAAGCCGATAATGGCTGGTACAAAATTGGTTTGTGTTTCGTGAAATCTATTATATTATTCCGTGGTGAAAGATCGATCATTGTTTACGATTTGCAATTTACAATTTGCTGTCTTAAGAACTTGTGTAAGTAATTAAATTAAATAAAAAAGAAATTAATTTTTTATTCCTGTTAATAATAATCTTTCAACCGCGAATATCCCTCGCACAGTGCAGAATCAGTTTTTTTTTTAAATTAAGTATTTTAATTTTTAAACTTATTTTTTTTTTAATTCTTAAATTTTATTATTCCTTCCAAAAAATAAACAATTTAGTAATACATGGATACCATTAATTGTAACAGAAATAAACATTTTAAAGATCGAAATAAAATCACAATATATATTTTCAACTCTCATACTCTGAAAGTAGGTCATTGTTTATCTATGAAGCGGGTTGAAAGTGAAACATTTCATCCCTAGGGATGAAAAGTATTTAAAAAAAAACTACGTCTATACCTACTGGGCAAAGGCAGAAAATTATACAGCCACACTTTGATAAAATTATTTTAATTTTTATTTCTTTATAGTGATAATGATCAATAAATTTGAATTTTATTAGATGTTAATTTAAATAACATTATTTTTTGTTATTTGGAGACTTTTGTAAAAATTATAAGCAGACAGAAAAAAGTTATCCCGATTAAAACCTCAAAACCGAGTCAAAAAAAATGGCGGGCTGGCTTAAAAAAATATAAGAGCCAGCCAGATGCGCGAAAAAAAGGGAGGGAAAGGGAAATGTTGCTAATTTTTCGGATCCGTTTCAAAACGTGTAAAAATCACCCGGGAAGTCTATCTGTCTCACTCTAATACACATTCTTCGTATATTTTTTCTCCTTCGTGTTGGCAACCACTTTGATTTCCAAACGTTTTAAAACGTACCTAGCCTAAAATGAATTCATCGAACGATTCAAAAATTGATTTTGCATTATCTAATTTTTGTTTACTTTCCTCGTATTCGAAATGAAAAGCAGAGTGTTTAACTCGGGAGAAAGTCACCCCTTAGATTATCAAGATAGACAGTCAAAGCTACGAAAGCGTCGAAAAAAATAGGAACCAGTACTGGTTCCAAAACCCTATACATATACACGCACACATACATAATTAGTATGGCGCCTCACGCACACCAACCTAAGAAAGTAAGCCCCTTTTGTTTTATACGGAACAAGTGTGAGGCTCATTCTAGACATATACTTTTTCTAAGAGTCACACATTTCACACTCGAATTATGGCGCCCCTCACGTTCCGTTCGGGGCGCCAAACATCTCTTGTGAAATGGGTGACTTTCATCCCTTGGTTACAATCTACTATTTTATCTTGTTTACTGTAAATAAATAAATATCCCTGTATATCAGAACTACGATAAATAAAGTATTGTAAATATTTCCCTTACACATAATTTTGAAACATTTTTTGAGACCTAAAATTATGTGATGAAAATTATTAACATTCCACTATTTTATAACAGAAAAAAAAATCACAATTATAAATATATTACATGAAATTTTTAATCAAAAGTATTATAGTTACTTAAATCAAAATACGAACATGCCTTTACTCTAATTAACTATCTAAGTCCGTAACACGTACGCCTTAACGCCACGCGCCTTCAGCGCTCCGCGCTATCAATAATTTCGCTAAATAAAGGAAAAGCCACAGCCTAGACCGTAAGAGATAGAGAGGTCCGGTTTTTTTCAAAATGTAGCCCAACTCAATACCCCGAGGGGTTTTTTTCATTTTTTCGATATCGCTTTTTGTTCTCGAGAAATAGGCGATATAGTGAGACAAGACCCCGAAAAAATGCGTCATTTTTCGACACTTTTACAATTTTCGAAAAAAGTTTTTGACTTTTTCAATTTTTTTTTAAATCATATTATAGTCCTCGTTGAGACACATCTTTTGAGACCTCAACCATTCACGTAGCCGTAAAACTCACGACACCAGGGCGATTTTTCACTTTTTGTGAATCTGGATGCTATACAGAAGCGATCGAAAAAACATTTTCAATGTTAAAAGACTGAAATTATACATTTTCAGTTTCAGTTAAAATATTCCGTGCATTACAGCGTTTATATCCAATATAATTTAATTCCAAATCGGCTATGAGAAATAAATCAATCACATGGAACCCTAGAACATTCAACTAGTGAACGGTGACGAACGGAAATTTTGTGGTCCTGGCACGAGCTGCGTAATGGCTCCACAAAAAATAGTTACGGTAAGTTTCCAGCACCAAAAATCGTGACTTAATTAGATTTTTGTTGAATTCTGTAAAAGTACAGCATGCTACTTATGCCTGACTACCGATGATTACGAAAAACCAGGTTGCAAACATAGTTTTCCTTCTATCTTGTCGTCTTCGGCATGTTATTATAATATTTTTAAAGCACAGTATTATTCTAAAAAGGGACGAATGTAAATTATTAATTTGTGAAGAAGGTAACTTAGGCCCAATGGTCTCGTGACGATTTACACATCGTATGTAGTACAGCGTATAGTCCAGTAGGGTTATTGTGTAAGTTTGCGATTATATTGTTTATAATACCGGAAACCTTATGACTATTTTAAGTCATATATTTTGATTCTATAATCATCACATTCAATGTCTGACTACTAAATATTAAGAAGCAGAATCGCTAAAAGCAGCCCAAAAACACCATGTGGATTTTGATACCAATTGCTGTCTTAGGTAGTTTCATAATAAGACCTCAAATTTCGATCGCATCAAAGGCTTTCATCTACTCCACGAACGCAAAGCTAAAAGGCAGGTTATACACTTCGGTCATACACGGTTTCTTTTAGTCGAGTATAACGGAATCAAACAATATCTGAAGAGCCTGAAGAAACGGTACCACAATTATAGTATTATCATAAAAACTCATTACCCTTTCTTCCTTCCAACTTTTTTACGTAGGTACTACCCCTCGATAAAACCCTCAAGGTCAAGAATATGGGAAGCAATATTAAAATGTCCGTTGGTCCAACCGTTACACACTTCCTTCCTTTCCGATATTTTAATGGCGTAACACGTGCGTATGCGCACTCTACAGTCAGGCTGTTGGGTTAAAACAGCAGGTTACTATGCTGTCAGTGGCCACATTAGGAAGTTTTTTGGTAATACATTTCTTTTTATTTATAGTATTGTCAGGTTATTTTATGATTTACTATTTTTGGTTCAGATAAAATTAATTTTGTTCAGATAGCATTACATTTTAAGGCTATAAGAAACATTTAAAAAATTACTCTCATTGTGTCCTTGTTTTAAATTGTTTCACAAAACGAGTTATTATGTATGTCGAAGGTTATCTTCTTCTCTTTCTGAAATAATAGTATAATATTGCTTATGAAAATTGGTTGAAATGGTAAGTAAATAGGTGTTTGAATTTATTTTACTCTATGAAACACAGCGGCTTATAATATTAGAAGAAAGAAGACATTCCACTATTGGTTTTACCTAAACTACATACGTCATTCCCTGTATCTATTAACAACTCGATATTTGTATTTTATTTTAAATGTTTTAGCTTTTTTATTTACTTAAGTTCTTTTCTGTGCATCACGCTATTTTCAGGTTGTTTCAAAACCAAAAATTAATTTCTATTTCGAAACAGCAAAATAAAAACAATACCCTGTTTTTTTACCATTATAGCTAGTAGGTTAATACGCTGACAAATACGAATAATAATGGATGGCAAATAATAATGAATGTAATGGGATTGATTGTACATAATAATACATTATCATTCACCAAACTGAAGTATAGTAACCATGTAATAACTCAAATTGCCATTTAATATCATAGTTTATTGATGGCGCGTTCTCTGGTTGTAGATTATTTAAATACATAGACGAGACGTTTTGCGATGTATCTGTTAAAATAAATATTACTATAGGTAGGGACATATTAAAATACATTGTTTAAAATGTCTGAAACCAACCTTTTTGTTTGTATTTATTACATTTATTTTTTAAATGTCATATTTACCCTCCTGTGTCTGACACCCATCTGGGTTGGTACTATCCAAAGCAATCACAAGGCACGGCACAGAACTACATACATACAATCAAGACCATAATACCTTTCGGGGTCAGAGACTTTGCTATATCTACCAACTATATTTTAAGACCGCCATTGTAGCCTCACTTTTAGCATATTTAAGGTTTTAAGATTGAATCAAGAGACAAGTAGTGATAAGTGGCATACCTTTCACTCGCATTAACACTTTATGAGAAACCTTGTTCTATAGCCACCTTGTACGACACCCACATGAAGAAATGAGGTGGTCCATGACTCCAGGCACAGGACAACATCATATAATTGTCAAAAATACTCCAGGGCATAAGAAAAGAATGATAGCCTATCCATCTCCCACTCTACACTTGTCTAGTCTCTCATGAACATCATTATCATTTTCTTAAAACATTAACAACTGCTCTACATTCATATACAGAGTGAAGACAAAAAACGCGCAGCGTGCAGTTAAGTAGATAAAACAACAGCAGCCGTCAAATTTACTTCAGGCATTAATCACACTAGTATGTTCGGTAAGTCTGTGGGGCGACCAAGATTTTGGTATTAGATAGGACTTTTCATTTGCTAATCTAAATCTAAAGATTTTTAGCGCGCTGACGAATTGTGTTGTGATGATGTGATGATGATGTGTTGATTCTTGTCTTCTTGTCTTGTTGGCCGGTCGAAATGTTGGTAGGCAGAGTCAATTGATCTGTACTGTACTTTGGATGGTCTTGCGTTCTGACATACGTAGTATTCATGCACTTAAATTTAATACTCGTTTTAAAGTGTCTGCCTTCGACTAAGAATTTCTGCGCATAAAACTCGAATGCAGTTCTCCTATTAAATAGTACTTAACCAATGCCAACTTATTTACTTATACCATACTTAATTCAATGATTTGCTTTTATAATTAATAATAAAATAATAATAATATCGTTAACAAACTTAATGTTAATTCAGCATTTCAATATTGGAGAAAGTACAAACAAACAACTCTTATCTAAATTTATTACCATAAGCTCCTATCTATGACCTCGAATCATTGGCACTCTACTCGCGTGCCGGTGCGGTCGCACTTTCTACTGCTAACGGTTGGCGCGTGCGCAAACCACCTGTCGACCCTTGCGCTTAGCATTGTATCGCATTTGCTTCTTTAAGTATAGGTAAGTTAGTTACTAGTTACCTTTATGTTTCTCTATAGGGCACAGTTTAAGAATGAAGGAGTTATTATTCTGATGGTATGGTTTACTATACGACGCCACAATGACGTCCTCATCTAATCAATTTCAAAGAAAATTGTAATCTCCATTTATGAATTGCTTATTCTACTTCTTTTAACTGCTGTCTTGTCATGTCGAATAAGGTACTTACGATATTGCACGAAGATGGCTGGTTGTTTTAAGGAAAATAAAATCTGAATTTTTCACCAGGTCTTTTTTTTGTGGACTGCTATTTAAAAAAATTGTTTGCTTCTTTCTATGTGTTGAAAACACGCCAAGCAATTTCTTTGTCCCAAGATGGCATTAAGCCTCGTCAAATGTTTATGCTTTTTTTTCAAAACTTACCATGAACTAAACCTAAACCCTAAACCTGAACCCAAACAGTATCTATTGTAAAGGGAGCAGCTACCAGGGGCCATACCATTGATGACAATGCGCCCTAGTAAGTCAACCGAACCAGAGAGAAAGAACATAACTGACCTGAAGTGCAATTTTTGAACATCACATCACACGTTGTAATCAGCAGTAGAAAATTACAAAATTATTATGGATATTATGCATCATTCTTCTGCTGATTTGAACATTGTGATGTTAAAAAATCTCACTCCTGCCCACTTGCACCCCTAAGGGGTATGGACCTCGGCATTGGGTCTTCCTTGGATTACGCGGCGGATTGGGTAGCGGAGATCGTTTAGAACTATGTCAAAGGTCGACTTTACAATATTCTGATTAAACTGTTATTAATCTGTGGAAACACGTAGTGAAGAATGGTTCATTCCCTCTCACCTCTTTCGTGAAAATGTAATACACAAAGATATAAATTAGAATAAAATATATTAAAAAAAAATGAAAAACCTTAAAAACTGGCTTCAAATAGACTAAACATACTAGATAATAGACTAGAATGCAGACAGACTAGAATAGCTAAACATCAATGACGATTTGTGCTTCGGGAGGATGGACCAATTATTGATAATAGAGTGCAAAAGATATCTTTATCGTTTGTCACCTCATAATGCATCACTCACGAAATGGAATAGGATATTATTGTTGTGGTCCGAGAACCATACAGTATACGTGTATTTTCGTAATTGATTATTGATAGCAGGAACTGAAGCTGATCAACCATTTGATATAAGAAAAGGTATGTATTTCTAAACAATTTTTTTTTGAAGTGGGCTGTCATGCTGCCACAGTTAAATTCTGAGCTCTCCATTTTGAAATGTTTCACTATTTTCTTCTTTTAACTTATACATATTCCTGCGAATTCACATGCTCTCAATGAAGACCTATAAAAGAATCAAAGAAATAAAAGTATTTCTTCAAAACTACGGTTAAAAGGAAAACAGCAAATCAAATCGGATAATTTGATATCTCATTGAAGACAGATTGAATGATTTCAAACGGGATATAACAAATTGCCAATTCAGTCTCAATTCGCCAATGATTCAATCGTAAAATCAAACTTTTTATCATTTAATCGATTAAGAGCTAAAACGGATTACTTACATAAAAAGTAAAAATACTCTTAACTTAAAAATAAATTGGAATCTATATTATTATAAAGAGAGCTGCTGAAATCTTCAGTGAGAAGAAAATATGATTCAAATATCCCGCCTTTGCAAACGATATGAAAATAAAATTGTTTTAATCAGTACGAGTGAAATTTTAGGGTAGGAGCAGTATAACTAAAGGGAATCAAGTGCAACCGATGTTATGAAACTTTCACACGTGGATTAGCGAATAATGCCATAGATAACCAATGCAGCGAAGACAAAAAAAATAATGTATAGCCAATATTCAGAGTCAAAAGCATTCGAGATGAAATAAAACGGGCCAATGACATTGTGACTCATAATTTCTGGTAAAGTTTTCAACTCAATAAAAATACTCGACATATTCCTAGGACCGGTGTAATTAAGCATTAGGCAGCCAGTAATGCACCTGTCTTCCTTTTAATTCACGTGTCGAGAATATTTCATCCAGGTAGGTAATTACGTACAATATTGTTCAAGGAAGACTGAAACTCGTTTTTGCTTTGTTTTTTAAAAGAAACGTTTTGGTAGTTTTCGTTTGGTGGACCGCATCATTGTTCATTTGTGCAGTCGCGATCGTGACCGTGGCATCATTCTACCACGCGTCCAATACACGCGTCGTAGACTTCACATACCATCACAATTTCTTCTTTAGTGTTTGTTTTCTCCCGATATTTTCCTTCACCGTTTGAGAGAAGTTGGTAATACTTCGGTACATTAAAGTAAGGGAGCGTCGGTGCCGTGTTGCGGAGAGCTATGGAAACTCAATCTTGAGGTTCAGGTTCGAATCCGAACGGACGACATGCCATGTACTAATGAGTTTTTCTAACTTATGTAACCGACTGCTCTCAAACTGTGAAGGAAAACATCGTAAAACCTACATTCGTTGAAGAAGAAATTCCAATGCGTATGTGAAGATTGTGAAGTCTACCAATCCGCATTGGGCACGCGTGGTGGACTAACGTCCATACACCCTCTGTGGGACGTATATAGGCTGATGATGATACGAGTAAGTTGAAAAAAATCACAAGTACGTGGTATGTCGTCCGGAGGGTTTCGAACCCAGACCCGCATGATTGAGTGTTCATACCAAATCTAGAACTTTCGGATCGTCAATTTATCGATGTCATAATTCATAATGCTGATAATGGCGATTTTACGATAGACTTTTTTGAAAAGGACGCTGTAAATTTTTGCTCATTATCTAAGTTTTTACCCGATTTCGCCACGTCCACTCGACTATCCTAGAATCAAAGCAGGTGATATATTTTTTCACTAAAACGCCTGCCGATTTAATCACACATTACGTAACGTGTCCCGAATTAACGGTCGCGGGGTGGGGGAAGGTGCGCCGGCGCAACAGGTGAACCTACACCTGCCAACGGTCGCTTCCTTTGTGCTTGACATTACGTTAGATAGGCTGGACTCGGTATTTTGTAGTGGTGTTTTTAAGTTCAGTAGTGAAGGTTTGATGGGTATACTAATTTTACCCATTGATTGTAAAATAAATAAGAGAACGCAGAGTGATGCCAAAATATTTTCTACCGTGACATGTAAGCATTAAATGGATAGCTTGAAGTCGACAAAACACACACATCGAGATAAAAGCATAGTCACAGAATAAAGACTAAGTGCGTTCACACACGATGACGCACTGACGGAGCAGCAAACGTCAGTCCGTCATTTGTGAAGCAAGGAGTTGTACGAAACCGCACGTAGAAGAACACGCGGTGACGCATTGACGGACCGGGTGGTTCTATGCACTGACATGTGCCGCTCCGTCAGTGCTTTATCGTGTGTGAACGCACTTATACGCATAAAATACAAAGTGTAAATGCGAACTTATAGTTTACATACTTTAGTTTAGGGGGTGATTTAGACCATCATCCACTGAATAAATGTTCCATTCAAAACATCAATGCGACTCGATACATAAATTTGTATGGAAATGCAGATTTTTGTTTTATCGCGATGTTTGTCCCATAGTGAAAGTTATGTAGTTTGAAGGAAGTAACACATTTGAGTTAATAACCCTATATCATGTAATAAGCATTTAAATAGATTTTAAATTTGTCTTTTTCTTAGGTAATTATCAAAGAAGTAGTGATTACTTTCGAAGAATAATGAAAACGATAATTATGATTGTTAGATATCATACCACCTTTTCACGCAGTTGGGTAACAAACAGTACCTGTTTTACACCAATACACTTTAACAATCATGATCAGTATAAACAACAATAGCACAAGCGTGAGCTTACTATCTTCAATTGTAGTACTTTTACCAACTTTTAATATAACCATTACAAAGTAAAATAGATTGTATGTCTCAGAGATAGGAGTCAATGTAAATGTACAGGTTAATTTTGTATGAAGTTATGGTAAAATTGTTTTTGCCGTTTGTGGCACGCGCCTTGTTTAGTTTTAGTTCATAGTGATTTCTGATAGGGATGTACCCAGGCTCGAAAAATATTGAAATATCGATTATGTAAATATAATTTTTGACCCACTTTTTCAATTAAGTTCCTCCTCCTCCTCTTTCCTCCTCTTAAGAATGTGCTATTAAAAATAACAAAATATTGTATCCTTTTCTTGTAGATCATGACAGAGCCGTCAAAAATGTATATTTCTATTAGATACAGATAGGTACAGAAACTTGAATAATAAATTCATGCAAAATATCAATATTCCATTCCGTTTTTGAAACCGCTTTCAATGTTATTTATGGCTGTAACTGCAGAAAAAATGCTGAAAAAGGTAAAATTTTACCACGAATAAATCTTGACATTTTTGCTAATAATTTCGTGTCACCTTTGGAAAGAGCGGTACAAGTAATCTAATTTATCACCATAAGAATAATTATTTACTAGTATCGCATTTTTTGTTAGTATCGATACTTATTTAATCGACTTTCCCCATCTCTACAAAGAAATAGGAACCAATGTCAGAGGGGTGTTATGATGGTCAATCTTCATAGTTTTTGCACTACCATTAGATAAAATTGCACCTCTCAGTATTTGTTTGTGGTTCTAATAATATCACGCTTCTTCGGTATCAATATTTGTTTTGCTAGATTTGTGTTAGAACATTCATTTCTGCTAAACACCTTAGGAAATGGACCAATTTCTATGGATAGCTGGCAGTATTTGTACTTTGATGATGGAAAAGGAGCGCTTTAAAAGATGGTAACATAATACAGGATGTTAGGGTAAACTTGCACTACTTTAAAGGGTGATTGTATACATTATACTGAACATCTTTATCTATTAAACCTATAGGAAATTAGCAAAGGGAAACCTATCATTGGCCTTGCCAGTTTTTGATTAATTTTATTACACACCGAGGACAGGAAAGTAAGAAAGGTCTCAGATCTCATGTAATTGTTGACCGAGGCGAAGCCGAGCCGAGCCGAGCCAACAAACATTTGTGATCTGAGGCTTTCTTATTTAGTGTCGACGGAGGTGGAAAGCGACAACTTCGTTTAGCGCAGCGGGACGACAATTGACGCTTTCCGTCCTGAGGGGCGAAAACAAATAAATTAGCACATGAGGGTGCTTAATGAAATGTAGTATTTTTTTATGTAAATATTCTGAACATGCTTTACTTCAAATAGATATTTTTAGTGAAGTTACTTTATCTGGACTGTAATACAGTCTAAGCTGACATAATCTTAATCGTTCAATCGATTGTCCTTCCTACTTTATATTACAAACAATATAAGGTGCAATTTTGTGCTGATGTTTGTGACTCAATGACGCATAAACGGCTGAACGGATTTGGATGAAATTTGGCAAATAGATAATATATTTTCTGGATTAACACAAAGGATACTTTTTACGTGGTGGTCCAGTGGCGAGTAACCTTGCCTGCCGCGCAAGAGGCGATGGTTCGATCCCCGTCCAGGCCGACTCGAACCGATGAGTTTTTCGAAATTTATGTACGATTTGTAACACCACTGGCTTTTCGGTGGAGGAAAACATCGTGCGGAAACCTACATGCTTTAATTTCGAGGCATGTATTGTACCCACTGTCCATTATAAGTGGCGACGGGCTCACCTCCCGTCACACTGGACAGAGTTTCGGTACTACTGGTGAAACGTGGATGTTCTGAGGTTTCAGAACATCTCTGACTACCCCATAAGTCAACACAGATGAAGTCGTGGGCAACAGCTCGTACCTACAAGTATCAGAGAAAATCGCATGTGAAATTGGTCATAATTTTATTGTAAAGCTAAACTTTCTCCCGTAAAGATTTGAATTATGATCTTACGCGACATTTTATAGAAGCTGAACACTATTATACATATTCAAATAAGTCACACAATTTTTGTAAAGTCCGCCAATTTTTTGTGTATTGAGTACGTACTTCGATGTGCAAAGTCATTCAAAACTCGCATCAACAATGGGAAGCTTTTTCAAAAGTTGAGTGAACATTTTCTAGAAGATGCCACAGAAAACAATCTCTTCGTCAATAAATATATATATTTTTTTCATATATTAACGTGTGCTCCCTGGTTTTTTTGCCTTTTGTCTTCAAATCTGATTTCGAAAAGAAAGTCTGTGCAATATTTAGGTATTTTCTATTTAAATTCGAAACTCCATTTCTGCTGTTCCCTTTCAATGTAGGATACATTTAGAGCGAGCGCGTTGTTAATTTACAATCTTGTATAGATATTTAGACAATGGTGTTGTATCTTGAACTCTAGACTTGTTTGCGAGAAACAAATGAGTTCCCATTCAGTAGTACCCAATGCCCAGTGCCAGACCATCATAAACAGGGATTGGAGCTCATTTCAGAGTTATGCACGCTAAGCACGCCATCGCAGAGCATTATTCTCTGACTATAAATTAACTCTTCGCACCCCGATAGTGCTTTGTGCAAATCGAACATCGATGATTTATCGTCAATTATCGATTAATTCAAGCAGCGATCGTAAGTTTAATCGAGATTATTAAGGAGTCGAGTCGAGTGCTCGAATCGACAGAATTTAAATCAAAAGGGCAGTGGAGGTGTTGGTTAATTAACGCTTTGTTAATTTTCGTCGTTTGATTTTCAGATTGTTTTTGGTTACATTACTATTTTTGTTAACTTTTTTTTAAACCTGTCATAACTGCGTTAATCTATATTATCCAATAGGAATCCTTTTATCAATTACCTCTCAGCTGACTCCAGTAGCATAGCATATGCTCAATATTATATTCCCCGAGGGGGTAGTCAGAGATATTCTGAAACCTCAGAATATCCACGTTTTACTAGTAGTACCGAAACTATGTCCAGTGTGACGGGGAGTGAGTCCGTCGCCACTTGTAATGGACAGAGTACATGCCTCGAAATTGAAGCATGCAGGTTTCCTCACGATGTTTTCCTTTACCGAAAAGACAGTGTGTTACAGTGGTGACTCCAGTACCTTCAAGTAATTTTATTACATTGTGTATCCTATAAATGCAATTCTTTTGTGGTGTTTTAAAAGGCTAGCCACCCTTTCAAAACTACTCGTTCTATTGTAAAAACCAAATATGCTAGAAGTAGCTTTTGCTAAAACTGTGTATCTAAAAATGTAGTAGTTACTTACTTTATCATCATCATCGGCCTTGCCATCTGGTATTGATGATTTGAGAGTGTTCTAGAAGTACTTCTTTCATGGCTGTACTGTCCTATGAGCGGCACACACGTCCGCAGCCTCTATATTGTACCCCGGTAGATGATGGCAGGATTGTGAAAGCATTATGCTTTCTGGCATGTTTCTCTGCCAGTCTGTTCTGTTCTTACTTAGTCTTAAAGTTTCTGATCCAAACAGTACGGGAATAATATCGTGAATACTATCTATAGGTACATTACATAGTACAACTTAAAACATTCAAAAAACAATAGCAACTAACAAAACAAACCCAATCTCATTAAATAAGTAAAACAGCGTTGCAACCAAACCGACCAATATAAACAATTTTGATAGCACCATCTAGTTATTGTACCGAAGCACGGACGTGCGACCGATCAATTTTTTTGTTGGCAGAATGGGAGCAATACTCATCAGATAGCGTAACAAAAAGCCGATGACGGACCAGCCACAAAGCCACCGTCTCACCTCGATTACGTACTATGACAAAGCAGTTTGTTCCAAACAACACACCATATTGATCCAAACAACTCTTCCATTTTGCTTGGGGCTTTATTAGATTTTTTTTGTTGAGGCAGTGTTGGATTTAGTTGGTAGTAAAATATTGTTAGGTAGCCCTTTATCTATAATGTCTTTCTGCACAAAAATCGCACTCCATGTCTTTAATCTGCCTCGAACAGTAATTTTAGGGGCTTGCTACTTCAGAAACCACAATTGCACTGCGCTTCAGTTACGGTATCTTTTTGTGTTTCCAATAACATTTTTTTTTTCTTATTTAGAGAAAAATGTGAACCAATTCCGAAGGGATTTAAAGATATATTTTCCTTATTTCTATGGAACGATAGATACCCCAGGGCTACCTCAAAAGATTTTACAAGTGTAATCAATATTATTCATTCGATTTTCATCTTTCAGTGAGGAAGACTAGGACAAAGTTATATTATATTTAGCACAAGTGAAAGAAAAGATTCGTTTCGCTTCAGGAACTTACAGAGACAAGGCACGATTGGTAAATATTCATCCAAAAACAGCGTCTTTAAAAGACGGTAAAATGAATGAGGTACCTAGCATAATCCTCTGTGACCTAGCTATACCTGCATTTTTACTGTAAAGTTTTTAGAGTTACTTGGTTACCGATGTTTATGTTAAACAAGGACTAACCTACTAAGAACTTTAAGGAACTGCCTTAGAAAGTTCATGTTAGGTTTGTCTGCACCTACATTTTAAAAAATCCGGCACTGGTTGTGCTTTAGATAGCTCTTTTGAACCAATCTTTACTGACCTCAAATTCCCAAGAAGATATAAGACAATAGCTGTCCCTGTATAATGGTGATCTCAGTTGATACACTGGCTCCCGTAGCGCGATCTATGGCATTGTGCGCTTGCGCCGATCTAAATTGTTGGTTTAATCGAGCTTTTTATAAGCACCGTTTGAATTGTGAATAAGAAAATGTTTCTTAAGATATCGCTTGGTGCTGTGATGTTATGGAACAAAAAGTGGATTGGGTTGTAATATACTTACTATTATTTGTCAGTGTGTAATTCACGTTTGTGTTATTATGTGGTTCAATACAAATTTAAATAGACACAGATATAGCTGAAGAAAATAAGATAGTATCGTGTAATGATACAAAGATGCTAAATTTCGACAGGAGCAAAGTGGTGATGAATTTATACCTGACACTTTTTAAGGGGATGTTCAGACCATCAAACTGAACAATTATCTCTATGGGACCAACATCGAAAACGCGAAAAAAAAATCTGCTGTCCCATACATTTGACTCGAGTAGGTTTGCAGTTTTGTATCATATGGAAGAGGTGTTTTTTTTTCGCGATTTCAATGTTGGTCTCATGGAGAAAGTTGTTCAGTTTGACGGTCTGATCATCCTCTTTAAAAAGTGTCAGCATATTAAGTTGGACCCTGTATAAGGAACATGGAGATTTTAAAATCCGTAAGTAGACAAATTTTTATAAAGCTAAAATTTACTCGTGTTAACCGTCTTAAGCCAATAAGTACCGTACCAAATGTAACAATTAACTTTTTTTGCCCAAAATTTTGCTTTGACCGTCGTAAAGTATTTGGACACTTTCCTTAATAAAGATTCAAAAACATGACGTCAGAAAGTTATCTGTGTGATATTATTTTAAATCACCAATTTTTACTTTGACTTTGACACTTTTGAAACGATGGCTCTAAAAGCTATGAAGGTAGGTTATACTTTTGCCTAGCGGAAATACAAGAGCATAAATAAGCTCCATAGAGTGATTGAATTTCTATTTGGACGAACGACTACTGTTTTATTTTTCGGCGTTTCCGATTAACCTTCGGTCCCTAAGTAAAATTCGTTCATTTCGATGGTTTCATCAGCCCTCGAAAGGTATAAAAGTATCCCCACTCATTAAATCATCAGGTACTTATAAGAATTAGCTACAATATTATAATTAATTGAATCAGGTGTTACTTTTCGGAAATCCATGACTAAATGTGTATGTGTATTGATTTGCTCCTGACCGATTTCGGCCACGGCGACTGCTTCAACTCCGTTGTTGGCGTTGATGGGCCCTTATGTGGCTAATATAGCCAATCTTCTTGGAGACTAAATACCTAGTAGACAAAGTTGTATTATGTTATGCAATACATATCGCAAAAACTTAATAAAATTTTGTCTATTAGGTATTTAGAAGCGGGGTCTCGATACAATCGTGTTATCTTTAACTACAATATTGTTAAAAACTTATAGCATTTCTGAGAAGAAAATATATTTCCGCTTAAAAGCACACCTACACATAAAGACCATTATAAAGATTTCGGCTAATAATTTGAGAACAGATTAATAACATCGTGATCGTTAAAGTATATCATCAGGTAATAGAACAAACGATATGGTGGTCCATTTTAGACCACCCAATTGTAAGCGTTATAATTGTTTTCGTGTAAAGATTTATAATGTTCAAGATTGACGCTGGCTCGTTGTCGACGGCTTTCTTTATAACTTGTATAGAGGATGTTTACTCACAATATGTTTTATTTTACAAACGAATGCATACATAAGTCCGAAGTTTAGCTTTTCATTTGTCGGTGAATGTAAATCTGTCTAGTACTTTCTTAACAAAAAATGGGTAACCTATCTTACTTTCGAAATTTCACTGACCGAATTTTAGTTGTTCGAAAACGGTTTATAGAAGTTTCTAGTGACAGATATTTTGTTACACATATATTTGTTACTCCTTATAAAGACTTGACAGAAGTATCATTTTCCAGAAAATTTAAAATCAGAATTTCATAATCATTTTTTTTCTTTTGACAACGGTCTTCTGGGTTCGAAGTTTTAAAATGTAGAAGCAACTTCTTCCATAGTATGACTAGGACACAACACAGTAAAGTTTTCTGTAATAATTACCTAGTAGATACATGATACCAGGATTATAGCACCAACATGCTTGCTAGCATGCTGCTTGCTTGCTTGCTTACTGCATGCTTGCTTGCTTGTTGCTTGCTAGCTTGTATGCATGTTGGGGGGTGCGGGGGGCGGAAACCCCCTGCCTGAGAAATACAAACTCGTGATTTTAAAATTGTAGTTTAGGTTAGGTTAGAACATGTAAAACACTTAGCGGGCGAAGCGAGCAGAGCATCAAAATGCATTCTGCATGCTTACTTGCTTGCTGCATGCTTGCTTGCTTGCTGCATGTTTGCTTGCATGTTGCTTGCTTGCTTGTATGCATGTTGGGGGGTGCAGGGGGGCTGCGCCCCCCGCGAGGGGGGTTCGGGGGGCGGAAGCCCCCTGACTGAGAAAAACAAACTGGTGGTTTTAAAATTGTAGGTTAGGTTAGGTTGGAACATGTAAGACACTTAGCGGAGCGAGCGAAGCGAGCGGAGCATCAAAATGCTTGCTGCATGCTTGCTTGCTTGCTGAATGTTTGCTTGCTCGCTGCATGCTTGCTTGCTTGCTGCATGCTAGCTTGCTTGCTGCATGCTTGCTTGTTTGCTTATATGTATGTTGAAGGTGCAGTGGGGTGGACGCCCCCTGCCTGAGAAAAACAATCTGGTTTTTTTAAAATTCTAGGAAAGGTTAGGTTAAATATTTCTGCGGAAAAGTGACTGTACGGAAAAACAAATATTCGAAAAAGTAAACTATCTGACTTACATTACTTTGGAAAACTGTGCTACAGAATTTTGATTCATTGGTTAAAAGAAAAAAAGGACAAAAAAAAATCTGGCTCCTCAAAATATGGCGAATAATATTTCGGGGAAACAAAAAAAAAGGGAAACAATAAAAAGTGTAACGATTTCGGAGAACTAAAATTCGGAAAACTCTTTATCGTAAGTACGATAGGTAACCCAAAAAATGTGATATAAGAATGGAATTTTGTGCCATTTGTTCGAGTTGATTTTTTTTGCGTTATTTTTCTTTATGTTCTTACAATTTACATTCTTCAAGCTAGATCTCAATTAGATTATTTGATTCCTAACAAATTAATTACCAATCTTAAAATACGTGTCTAAATTAATCTTAAATTTTGGTAATACAATATCAAACATTTTTATTTAAAACTTACTCTTTGAACACCTTGTATTCAGAGGAAAACGTAGGGAACTTTCGATAAATTAATCATCATTACGTGGTCGATATATTAATGTGCCTAATTTATTAACTTGTTAGTGAAAGTAATGATACATTCACAATTGTGTTTATCAAAATTATTCGTGCTTCTATTTCGGATGAAACAGTATCACTCTACAAGAATATAGAACGATGCCATAATTATGAAACCGCGTTAGATATCCATTATTTGATTTTGCACAATCAGGCTATGGAACGCTAAAAGATGCTGTTTATCCATGTATGGTAAAAAAAATGTGTTTCGCTATAAAAATGACGTTGCTGAAAAAAGCTTAACTAGAGAACTTCAATTAGGAAGAACATGGATTGAACCCACTCGCTCGTGATTTTTTAAATCTTTATTTGTAATCAAAGACTATAGACCTCAGATGATCTTTGGTCGTAATTTATTTTGCTTTCCTTTACATCATTATTTGGAACATACTTATCAAGATTCCAGATTAAACTAGTTCTAAATTGTACAATTCACGCTGCTTTAGAACTTTTTTCCTCAGCTTTAATTCCGCAAGCAGGATGAATAACTTTTCTCACTTATAAAGCAACCAGTACCAGCAAATGAAATGTTAGAATTGCCTTTATCGAGCCCTCGGGAGCATGTTACATCCCACGGAACCGCGTCCATGGTCCACGGCAGCGACAATTAAGACTTAATACTTCCAACTAAAGTTGTTTTATGCAAATGAGAACGAGGGTTGCGTGTCCGACGCCTACTCTGTCTTTCTCCAGCTATATTTAAAATGTTAGTGATAAATTTGTTGAGATGGATTGGTATGTTTTACGTTTTCAATCATAAAAAGGTTGTTTGTGAATTTTGTTCCGATGTGCTAAAGGTTTTGCGTCAAAATGTTTTGAGTCGGTTGTTTGTTTTATTGATTGATTTTGAAGTGGAATTTTAAATACCAGTGGGTTTTTTAGTTGTTAAACAAAACAGTCAGATGATATCATAAAAAGATTCTCATATAATTATTATTCTCGTAATCTTTACAGCTTCCTGCTCGTAATAATCTTTGCAATGTGTAATATTGAAGAAATCATCGCGAAACCTTTTTGTATAATGTGATGACTGCTGATAAGGATACAGATAAGATGCCAAACATTTATGTTATTAGGATCTGAAATAGTATTTAATATGGCGTGCAGCCGTTAGCACAAGATTTACCAGTAAGTTAAAATTATGGACCAGTATTGTAACTTGCTTTGTAATTAGCGAGCAACAAAAAACCAATATAAGCTGGCCGCGCGTAGGGTGAATAACGTATAACTTCGCGCGACCAGCTTCTTTTGGTTTTGCGTAGCTTGATGTGTCGCCGTGTGTACAACAAGACATCATGTGGGTAATAATGAAAAGACAGATTTTCTATTAAATATTTTATTACTCGAATAGGCTACTTATGTATTAAAATATAAATAATTATTCATAAATTAATAATTCGTTGGAGAAGCGATATTTACAATTATTTTGGACGGCATCATTAAATCACAAAATACATACACAGTGTAAGTATATTATAACTTGTAAAGAATATAATCTACATATATCTATGTAGGTAACAGAAATTATATACAAAAAATTTATAATAAAACTTTTTCGCAGCCTTCCGCTTGCCCTATTGGCAAATGCGTTGTTGGTTTGGCTATATTGTTTCCTCATTAAACGTACTTATAGTACTATAATTTTTAGTATACTTATCATATTATTTGTCAGGGCAACGGTGATTATAATTTATAGGCCTTTTTTAATGCTGTGATTTTTTACAATTGTAACAATGTCTTCTAGACAAATTGTCAGAGTGAATCATGAAATACATATTGTCGATATTTTTTTTTGTCATATTTACAAATATTTGTTTTTGCTTTTTAGTGAGCTTCATTTCAGCTTAAATAAGTGAACCCAAAAACGTGATCCAAATAAAACTATATTAAACATTAATAACCGTATAGAAATAAATTAACACTTAAAAATAATTAAGTTTCTAATATCACACTTTTAACAATTCTTACTTTAATATTTACATGATATTATGTATTTTTGGGTATTATATCATCAAAGTTTGTAGCTTTCTGTCAAAACGTACATGTTTTTTATCTATCAACTGTCTACATTATAGTGTTTAATGCATAATTTTGACAAATCGTCAAACGTTACTCACAATCAACGTATGTACTTATATTTCAAATTGATAACTCAAGTAGCATCTCTAGCAGCGTTTCTTTGATGTTTAGCTGAAACAAGAAAAAAAAAGTTTAAAATGTTGAGAAGCTCAAAATTTGTATTGGGCAGATCGTATATAAAACCAAACGCTTTCAAGTAAATAAGTGTAATGGTAACCCATAACAAATATAGTGGAATAACAATGAAAGCTACATTAAATAACTAATTGATTCTTCTTCTTTTTGTCAACATGAGTTAGATCGCGTAACAATAATCACTCATGCTAAAGTGGAATAGTTGATTAAAATAACAATTGAATGACATGCAGTAAAAATTTTAAGAGTTTTACTATAACATGAGATAGTAATAATAATAAATTCGTTTATTACCAAGAAAGTGTAAAAAAAAACAAGATTCTGAAAGAACTAAATCCCTATTGAATGGCTGGATCCACATGCTGTTACAAATTGTTTGATAATAAACAGAATAATTTAATAAAGCAAGAAAACAATTGTATAGGTAATTAATAAAATTTTAGAACTGATCTTTTTTCTTAATTCGTACAGAAGAGAAAAAATTAAGTAGGTACTCACCGGTATGCAAGAAGAGATGGTTCTTCAGATTGGTGTGCTTAGAGAATCCTCTAGAGCAGATGTGGCACTTGTAGGGCCAGGAACCGCTGTGGACGTACATGTGGGACTTCAGGTCACCAGGAGTCGGGAACGACTTGGAGCAGAGGCTGCATTTGTGAGGCTTCTCCTGTGAAAGAAGAATTGGCTGTTTTAGAATAAACATAGAGATATCTCTGCCTGGTGATCCGTCAGAAGGGTCCTCCTAGTTCGAGCACCAGTCTATCATAAAGGTTTAAAAAACCATATCCTATCCTAATCGTGTAATTACTAGCTGTTTAACATTTGTGAAAAGATATATTTTTTTCATTTTTCATTTCATTTGTGTTGTTGTTATTGTAAGTGGTACTGTATCGTTTTCTTGGTAAAACAAGCTAGACAGATTGAATTGCTATTTCTGGATTAATTTGCAAACCTTATCCTTAACCTTATATTACAACTAGTGTTTTCCCGCGACTTCGTCCGCACAAATTATATACCAGATTTTAAGTCAGATCATAAGCTATCAAACAAAAAAAGTTTCATCAAAATCGGTTCAGCAGTTTTTGCGTGATGCGTGAACAAACAAACAAACAAACAAACACACAAACAAACACACAAACAAACAGACAAACAGACAGACAAAATTTCTAAAAAAGGTTGATTTCGAGTCAGGGATACCTAAAAACCATATCGTAATCTTTTTTTTGTAAATATCTTCAATGTACAGACACACTTCAGTTACAGTTTTATAATAGTTTAGATAATCAGTGACGAATCGTAGATACTTATTTCTTTAGATGTGACAACAAAATATAGAAAACCAGAGACAGTGAAAACAAATCGGGATACAAGTACATTAGGATAAATATAACTTCATAGGGTGTTGAAATACCCTGGAAAGTCACATAGATGAAAAAAAACGAAGATAATAATCAATCCAGCATTCCATAAGCCTTGGTAAAAAACGGATATCAATCTTAAGAGACAATAAAACCAATAACCATCATCATCCAGATAATAAAAGTCATGACATCGCATCATGCATAGACCGTGCAAATGAAATGAATTTATAATGAAAGACGGGTGCAGTGCCTCGTTGAGTGTCAATGAGAATTCATTCCAGTAGACTTGCTAAAAAATCTGATATTTATGAAGAAATAATCAGCATTACTGTTACTTCATTTCATTTCATAATTATAATTCCGGTTATCGCTATCGTTATCTCAAAATCGATTGAGTAGTTATGGTTTGAGAGCTTTGCAGAATTCACTTAATTGGACATTTAAATGGTGGATAATTTTCTTAATAATTTCATTTCAATTTAAATGGACATTGAGAGAGCTTATTAACTGACTAAGTAGCCAGCTTTTAAGTAAGATTGCAATAAATGACTAAAAAGTCTTTTCTGTCGGAGAATTTAGGATGGGAGTGGTTCAAAGTTAACATTTTGTTAAGAGAGTCGTTATCACTAAATATGAAAGTAGAACCGTGAAAAAGAAAAAATACTCTGCGGAATAAAGTGGATAGAAAAATACATCATCAGTAACTTAACTATTCTGTTAAACTACCACAAGAACTCCCAACTAAACAATGGCACGAAAGTAAATTTTTTCATGCTTGTGACGTACTGGTTCAGTAAATCTTTGGGAAAGGCAAAGACATACATATGTACATAATCTCACGACTGTAATCCCTTTCGAGGTGGTCAGAAACTTTGCTACAACCACCATCTTTGTGTTTAAGAATGTAGATGTAGCAATGCTCACATTTTGCATTTGAAGTTTCAGGATGGAATGACGTGTCTAGTCCATCTAAACGATACACAAATATAGTGCATTACCATCAAACATGCGACACATTACGACTTTTTTGTCGCAACTTTAGTTGAAATACCAACGAGCTTGCATTAACTAGTATAACATTATGCGCTATACGCAGATCCATTAAAAGCTAACGACAAAAAGCAGGTGGCTGCCAATCTCAGCGATACGGGTAACTTTCTAGATAGTATAAAAGGCTCCTCATTGAACTTTAAAGCAAACACCTAAGATTGGAAATGACTTGATTTGTGAGACTTCACATATGCAAAGAACTTAACATTATTGCAGGACGATGATCGTAATGACTTTACAAATCCGGGAAGTAATATGGATTTTATTTTGTACCAATTAGAGATTTGTGTTTGGACTTTATGGCGAGTGTACTCAGAAGTCTCACAGTTTTATCTTATAAATTAAATCTTTTATTTTAATATTAAGGACCGAACCGTTTCGCATTATAATTACAACGAACATTGTGGAAAAAACAACGTTCATGAGTGCGATTTTTAAAAGTCACCGGCCGAGTAAAATGACCGATATGCACAGATTTCCCAAAGTTTGCATTTTTTAATGTTACCGTTGACTAAATTCTCATACCAATGAGTTCAATAAGACTGCCCCTACCCACTCGTATTGAACTCATGGAGGTTTTTGTATGAGGTTTAAAAACCGGTCAAACTCACCGGTGACATTCAAAAATCGCATCCCTGATCTTTAAACCAACAGCAAATTAAGATATTTTAGAAATATGAATTATGAAAATACAGCACAAACGCATAGTATTCGAGAAGCCTAATACGCGTTACGATTCCATTATTAGATGACATTAGGCGTAGCCACAAATGAGCGCACGAGCGACAAGCAGTCGGTAAACGACATAAAAGTAAACTTTACAAATAAAACAATATTCTTGATCGTGACATTGTGGAGCTACAACTAGTGCTGCGGTAAAATCTATCGATGTTTAAATCAACGGCTGAACAGCAGACATTGACGGCTCTATCAGATTTTCTTTGAAAATTTCAAGTAAGTGTATGAAATTGTGCAAGATATTCTTTTACCAAAGGCTTCTGTCTCTCTGATTAACTTTATGGGTTTCCATAGATGGAATGAAGAATAGTATTGCCGGGCTGTATAAAATAAAATGTCAGATCTGACATGAGATGTTACCGCATAAATATTTTATTGATGAGTGTTAGATATGTGAGAGAATCAATGGTAAGAAAACTGTACGTAGGTAATATCATAATTATAAATATGTGAGCCAAAAAAAGATAGCCGAGAATTTGAAAGACTGTTACATTAGCATAAGAGCGAAACTTCCGTTTTGTCGTAACTCAAAAGCAGCAATACTAACGTGAAAAAGCGTGATCATTTTTTCCCAAAAATTGTGTGACATCGTATGTAAAAGTCCGCATCCGACCCGACAACGCTCAGCACTCCTATGAAGTTTTATTTGTTTTTCTGTATTTTAGATATTTAGTTCGTCTAGCTAGTTTTCGAACAACTATCCTGAATCACTATTGGATTGGCAAAATACTGGGCTACAAAACTACAAAATGACATGCCATCGACTCGACAGAAGATTGGAATATTACTAAATATTTGCTATAAGTATAAACGGTAAATTACTAAATTTACATGGAAAAAAAAACTGTTTGAAATTATATCGATAACTTTAAAAGCAACGACTACAACACTTAAATTGTCACCCGTTCAGTAGTAAAATGTAAATTTAATACAAAACACACTGATGACCCGCTAACGAAGTGTGAAAGAAACAAATTGAATAAACCATATCGTCATTTTGTGGCTTCCCGTGGTGAAGATGGACTAAATTATTATTGCTTACTCCACTTTTATCTAAATGACGGCAATGAAAATTGTTACCGTTTTTAGTGGTCTTGGTCTTAAAACAATTGATTTTTAAGCTCAGAATGCACTATGTTTAAAAGATGCTACTATTGAGAATAATACATTTTTGTCGTCACGGAATTTAATGGAGATTGTCAGCAATTTGTTCAATAAAATGGTGTGAGAAATGGGATTAATATTGAAATAACTACTAACCAAATTTTTAAGGGGGTTTATAGGGTCTTTAACGCTGATGGTTTTTAAGAAGATGATCAGACCATCAACAACTTTCTCCATGTGACCAACATCGAAATCACGAAAAAGAATCTGCTGTACTTATATGTTTTTATGGAACAGCTTTTTTTTGCTATTTAAATGTTCATCTCATAGACAACTGCCTCCGTGGTCTAATGGTTAAGAGCATTGGGCTCTTGACACGGAGGTCGTGGGTTCGATTCCCACGGGGGGCACCTAGTGAAATGTCACTTTGTGCGTTTTTCCCCAGTTGGTTAGGACATTGCAGGCTGACTCACCTGATTGTCTGAAAAGAAAGATGATTCCGTGCTTCGGATGGCACGTTAAGCTGTTGGTCCCGGCTACTATCACTGGTGGTAGTAGTCGTTACATAAAAACCACGTCAGAGGCCGTAAGGCGGTTTGAATAAACTCTGACACCAGGGCTTTGCAGCCCACTCGATAAGAAGAATAGACAAAGTTGTTCAAATTGTTCAGTTGGTCTGATCATTCTCTTAAAAAACTGTCAGCATAAGTTGAACCCTTTTTTTTATACCGCGGTTCGCTCTTAAAATATTCTTACTTAATGGTTTCATTATAACTTAACAATGATTAGGGAAGCCTAGTATAGCCATATAGTATGATTTATCTAGTCGTGCGCGATGCGCCTTTGCTGCATAGAAAATGGTCTCATCCTGCGATTTTAAGAGACCGCACGTCGCGCCGCAACAATTAGTATAGAAAAAACCGAGTAGCGTGCAAGTAGAGAAATCATACGAATTGCTGGATGATACCTTATCGCCCCCAAAATACTGTAAAATACGACAGATGGCATATACTGTTTTATTCCTAACCGAGAACTAAGTGTAAATTAGTAAATATTGTAAGCACATAAAAGACATTAGGAAAGACTGGCTGTAAGTGTTATTAGTTATTAAACATGTTACAACTAATTGCAGCTGAGCACTCTTATTAAAAACACTTCTAATTTCCTGTCGAATCTCTTAAAAAATTCTTAATCAAGCCATATTCTAATCCAATTTCAGTTCTCTATGACCCGTCCCACCCATTCAATTTTCGCTTGCCCGCCCATGGCTGACACCCACCGAAAAAACTTTAATTATTATAACACCACTAAATCAAAAAGTCAATTTACAACTGCTACTGAATTCGATTAAAATAGTCTTCGTAATTCATCCGGTTTTGCAACCACGGTAGCTCAATCAAGGTGCATAAAAAAAGACGTCCCGATATTATTCCGACCTTTCTCGCTACCGAATATTGCAATATATAAATCAATAAACAAAGAGCCATTAGTTGTCTGACAATTTCCGTTGGATAAATCACGGTGGGCAAAAAAACCTGGTCCCATACGTGCCTTGATAATGAAGGGCAAAGGTTTTTCGCGACGGTACGATATTGAAACGGTATCGATATTAAAATGGTTTTTGTTGATTTTTTTTACAAAGGAAATATAAAGAATCAAATACCTAAATCCGAATGCTTTAAGCATTAATATTGCATGATAATTATAACTTCCATGTAAATTGTACTACTTAATAAAAAAAAAAAATAGAAATAGGGACATACAGATAAATCGAGAACCTCCTCTTTTTTTTGAGGACTGTTAAAATTCACATTTAGTTTTTTCACAAAGCTATCCTAATTGTAACATTTCACCCAAAAGATGTCGTTTTCTGTACAAGAGCTTCCCCATTATATTATGCTTTCCACAACAGTAAATTTTTGTGCAACCAACCTAATTTCTATTAATTATAACATATATTTTTAAACTGTAACAGTTTCCTATCTGCCTAAACAGGATAGCGTTCATTATATTAAATGGACGTTTAATAAAAGAAACCTTACCATCCATTTCCCTGCACCCAAAAATCGATACAAAATCGTTCTCTAGATACCATAACAGTTCACTCGATCACCGATCTGCACCGTATCTCTCCGGAACAGTGACGTATGACCAACAGATACTCCCGCGCAGCTTTATGGAAATCGAATGCAAATGTGCTTCGGTTAATTTAACTAAATAAATTGATGGAACGTGCAGCGACTATGTTTCGGTATTGAGTTCGTTAGGGTTTATTCTCGGTATTCTAGAGAGACTTTCCTTCTAAATTACTTTCGTAGATTTAAGGTATGGTCCCGGATAATGCTGCTTGATGTCAGTATTGGTTAAGCGAAATCAGAGGCCTACAAAGCTAGCTATAAAATATTCTGCCACCAACTGGACTATTTCCTGACTCTGCCTCTTCACACAGGGCGTGCTATGCTATGCCTCGCCTTTATTCATAAGAGGTTTGTGTACAAGCTTATAGCAGGTGGAGTAAAGCATGTAATAGAGTGATGGCAAATTAGGCGTAAGAGGAATTCGCCCGCAGCCAGGTGGGTAGATTAGTAGCATGAAAAGAAGAGTCAGTAAGACCTGAATGCGATTAGCACAGTACGGTATCACAATACAGTATCATAATATCCTGGTAGATATAGGCTGATAGAGTGATATAAAATAACGGTGATGATAATTGAAATCAACATTATTTTTGTTTTGTTATAATTTTGGATGTAACTGTATACTGCCGAAATCTTGTCATTTCACTCTGATTTTGTACAAATATTATTTCAATGTTTACTTCTATTTCTAGCTCTGGCCCGCGAATTCATCTGAGTTAAGTAGAATCGCACACGATAACGGAGCGGCAGACGTCAGTCCGTCATTTGTAAAGCAAGGAGTGGTAAGAAACCGCACGTAGAAGTGCACAAGATGACGGATTGAAAATCTAAAAAATTAAATCCAAGAGCCCAATCAGTATTTCAATTCCGTAAACCTAAGTTTCGAAAAACTGTCGATGCACACATAATCTCACGACCATTTTCCCTTTCGGGGTGGTCAGAAACATTCCTGAAACTACCAACTATATTTTTAAACGGCAGTTGTAGCAAGGATCACTTTGAGCATTATAGGCTGGGATCAAGTGGTGATAAGTGGCTAGTTACTAGCTCATTCAAAAACACAGTATTTAGATTATCCCTTAGTAGCCTCGTACAAAACCCACGGGAAACGAATGTTCATTCTAAGCTGGAACTCCTTAATAATGCTGAAGGTTTTGTAGGGGATGATCAGATAATTAAAGTGAACAACGTGTATGGTACCAAGATCGAAATAGAGTAAACGTCAGCATAATTCTAAGAAAGACCTTGTATAGACCAAATAAGTTTCAATTTCAGTTTTTAAAGACCTTCAGTCTCCCAACCTCTAAAACCATACCAGCAAACCATTTACCGGCCGTGAATTATCACACGCAACAATAAAAATAAGTCGCGTACGACAAAAAAGTCGCAAGCGATACGTACAGGCGGCCGATTGGATCGTGTACCGTCCGCGCAACACTATCAATCATGCTTTATCGTCCTTTTGCTGCCGACCGTACTGATTAAATTATTCCCCAGAGGTGACTTAATGAAATAGCCAACTGGTTAAGGTGTGTTCACACTTTCCGTTAAGTGGACGGTATATGTCTTTAAAATTGCGAATTTAATTCATTTAATAGTATTTTTTTAAGTAGCAGAAGCATTATAGATCGTTAATAATAAATTATAAGTTCAATCATTTTGAAATTATTTAAGAGCGTATCGATTTTAAACGGCTTTGTATAAAATGTCAAATGCGCACTCTGTGTAAACATAATTTCATTCCAAGAGAATCGCTTTATAAATAAAAATGCGATTCTCTTAAAAAACTACCTATATGGGAGTCACGTTGCAGGGTTTGCCTCGAACACTTGTCTCTCGCGTGGTGTTCGCGCGGTTCGCGTCTCAGCCTGCCACGAGGCTCCTAAATCCTTCTCAGTTGTTCTTACTCAAAAACAATCCTCGAGATTGGATAGACACTCCCTCAAATAGCTTGACACAAGCGAAATCTAACAAGGAAACGCCATTAAATAAAAATAGAATAGAATAGAAAAAACTATGAGGATGATGTGGAAGTTAGGTTAGCTAACTCAAAATAAAATGATAAAATTTATGGAATTTTAAAAAGTCTCATCTGGCCACCCCTTAACTAAGACAAAACTCGGCCGCAATAAAGCCAAACTAGCTTCCATATCTTCAATAAGGCGATCATAACATAAGGTTTTGATATACGATGCACCAATTAATATACTCCTGTCTTACCTTCAGATTTTACAGTCAACTATATTGATTAGTTCAGTTAGAGATAATTGGGCTGGGGTTATTAATTGCTGAGGGATAGGTTAATGTTGATGCATAGAGCGGGGCTGGCTACTTGATAGGGAAGGCAGACTCTCAAGTAAGGCCGAGATTCAGATACGACTTTTAAGCTTGAGCTTAGCCTATGTATATAAGGTGAACAATGTTTGGATTCTGGAATTCGAACTAAGACTTCAATAGGTTGCGAAAATAAAGCTCGCAATACTTGCTCGCTTTATTTTAAGTAAAGAATAATTATTGTACAAGAAATGCATGTTATGCATGTTTACAATACAGCTTTTGTATAAGTTCTGCTTTTTTCCACTGCACTTATTCATACCTATTATGAATCACACCGTATTGCAAAATGAAACTAGATTTGAATAAAGGCACTACGTACAACCGTAGTAGGTGAATAAATATTAGGTTGATGAAACATAACATAATATATTCTATATGAAAACAAAAGCTTATAACTACACCCAGTTAAAACTAAAACCAAATCAATAAATCCATAATTACGACATCAAAAAGAATTTATAAAAAGTCGGACAGTTATCGTTTGTTTCTACAAAGACTTAAATTCCATCACCTGTTTTGAATTCTAATCCTTCATTATGTAGAGTTCAAATTACGATTGCATTTATCGAATTATAAATCATTTTAGGCATGAATGACACATCTGAAAGGCCGGTACTTAAGAGGTGTCTACGTCTGAGCGACTATAGACCACGGAACAAAATAGAAATGTCACTTTCGAGCTAACAGAAAATAATTAATTATCATATTCGAGCTTACTGAATATAATAAAGTTAAATATCTTATTGTTACACCATTAACCTAGTTTAATGTACCACCAGAATCTAGCATAAAATACAAAATAGACTAGATATAAAATACATAAATAACCATATAAAATACATCCTGACAGCCGGACAGCACAGTCTGTAGTGAACCTGCCTGCTGTGTCGAGGGCCGCGGGTTCGAATCCCGTAAGGGACAAATATTTGTATGGTGAATATGAATATTTGTACCCGAGTCATGGATGTTTGTATCTATATTTATGTATTCTATATCGTTGTTTAGTTATCATAATACAAATCCGAGCTTGATTCATGAACTTTAAATGTGACTAGATAATTTGTGTGACAATGTCGAAGATATTTATTTATTTTTATTTATTTATCCTTGACTTACTTACAAATATTCATTATTCATCATTCAAATATATATGTGCCCTTTGAGAGATTCGAACCCGCATCTCTCAGATCAGCAGTCTGATTCACTATATCTGGCCGTCAAGCTAATTTAGAATGAAATAATAATAAATGAAGGTTGTACCATTCTATGTTCATTATCATATTGAGTAGGTACTTTTTAAGTTATCAAGGAATCTACAATCTTTTAAACCCTGAAATAATTTCGTGCACACGGGTATCACATTACGTTTAATTATGACAACATTTTTAAAGATTTGAGTAAAAATCAAACTCTTTAATATTTCCACCAACCAAATTTAAACCACAGAATATTCATTAGGAAATTGAAAGGAAGATGTATGGGGTAGATAAAGAAACATTTCTGTTGATTTCATTTTATTTAAAAATCCATATAATATGAACCTCTTTGCTGGTTGGCAAATTTCTTCATCAAATTAAATGACATGCTTATAGCAGTCGATAATCATAACGATAGCAGAAGAAAGAATATAACGAATTAGAAAGTGGTATAAACTAGCTTTTTTTTTCTTACTATAAATGGGTTTGCTCTTGACCTCAATCTAGTCCTCAGGACAAAGATGGGGTGGAAGATGTAGGGAGCTTACCCAGAGTGTCACTGGCACTCCTGCACACCGACGGAACGCAGCAAGCTGCTTGGTGCCAGACTCCGGCAGGAGGGTTACCTTGAGCCAGGCGGCTCCTTACGGAGCCTACCACATCACTGTGGGGGATCGTTCAGCCGCCACCACAAACTTGGTAGCTTGTGATGCCGATGCCAGGGATGGACCGCTAGGAGGTAGATCCCCCCCCACCCTAAACAAACTCAAAGAGCGGCCTGGAGAGCTGTGGAGCCTGGACACAAGCGTCAGGAAGGTCAAGTCCCTCAGCTATGAGGTTACGACTAAAAAGAAGAGAAGACAATTTTGCCATCATAACACTCTAAAAGCTTATTAATTTGTCCTGCTTTAAAAGACAAGATTGAACTTCGATGTCAGGTCGATTTGATAAATAAGGGCAAGCGGATATAAACAGTTTCTTTTAACAAGGCACTTCTACTGTTTCTATGCTGCGCCTACGCAACTGATATTTTAATATTCATTTCATCGTGCCTCATGTGAGATAACGTCACGTCGCTCTACTTGCCATATCAGACACATTTGTCTTTTTTTAATTACGAACTTATTTATTGGACCAACTTTTTTCGTAATTAACTATAGTTTTTACAGTTATTAGCAAGAATGTGGGATGACGAAAATACATACCTATCTACCATCACATAAACTTATGCTCACAAAAACCTCACAATTTTCTTCATACATAACATTCCAAAACAATTCTAGACATATTAATATCATAACTGTGAAAGTTTGTCTGTCTGTTAAGTGTTCGCGTATTACATACTTGTTAAAAATATGATTATGATAAAAAGTTAATAATATAGAGATAGCTTGAATCCTGAGGAATGGCATAAGCATACAAATTCAGTCAAACACAACCGCAGTTCAGATCAAGTTTAATATAAAGAAAAGCTTTAACTGAGTGAATAAACATTGTTTATTTCTTGCATTATATGTTGGCGACAATGTAATAAAAGGACTTACAGTATTTATATTGTGATTGTTCAACAGTTTTTACATCGATTTGTCCATACCTACCTGTCAATCATAGCTACATTTTTTATCCGTTAACCCATACCGTGACAAAACCATAACAATGGCGACTATTATCGCAGAAACTATCATTATAAGGAAGTTTCATACAAACAGTATCATAATTGACACACCTGTCGGTATAGAGTTTTTATGCTGTCCTCTCATCATGCCACATTCAACTGAGGCGGAAAATAGTATTATCTGCACGCATTTCTTTGTGCTGGGTGCACGGTAGTGTAGGACAAGTTCTTAAGTCACAAAAACTATTTGTCTATTTTATTACATTGTTTGATGGCTCTACCAAGAGATCCATGATCGTATATAGTTAAAAATTGTTTTTATTCATTTATGATAATATCATTCATTAAAACTAAATTGCTTTGGTTACACAATTACTGCATTACTTGAGTAATTATAATCTTGACGTATTTATTAACAGTTTCCATCCATCCCTTTTTCATCTAAGTACAACAAATAATTCTAGAAATACAAACATATTTAATTGGCTGTATAAGGCATATCAGTTTATAATAGCACTAGACTTTTTAATAACGATAATATTTTTAAATTATGTTTAGTAACTAACCAATTTTTGACTACAAAACAAGTAAAGTAGAATGAATGAATGAATGAACTATATTTTATTCACACCAAAAGCAAAATACAATACACAATAGGAAACAAACTGATTATGGTACAAATAAGGCGTAGTAAGGAGTAGGTACTCTACTTAACGTATTTTTTTCAAACTATTTAAACTAAACTAAAGAACTTGTATCGAATGTTTTCCTACCTCTTCTCTCTGTTCGTAATAAACAGACTTGGCATGTGTTTACAAGCAAGCCAACAATAAAAAATCTATTCAAAACGGAGTCGCACGCGCACCGTCTGATTAAAATGAATTATGATTGTTCGTAATACGCCATTGGTCATTATTTGTAAATCAAGTGTTGCGATTGGCACGCGATATTCATTACACTATGATATGCAGTCTCTATGAATTAGAGGAAAAAAATCTATTTCAATTCTAACGTCTAGCATTTACGAGACAAAAACTATTCAATGGAATGCGATTTGGTTTTTTGGTTGAGAAACTCTCTGAGGAGGGGCTGGAGTAGATTGTTTTTACGAATTTTGATTATGTTACTTTCAAATTAATTACAAAGATGAATTAGGATTTTTATTATAGATATTAGAATAAAGAAGTGTAGTTATGTTACTATAAAGTAGTGTATTTTTAACCCCCGACGCAAACAGAGGGGTGTTATAAGTTTGACGCCTATATCGGTATGTCTGTCTGTCTGTCTGTCTGTCTGTGGCATCCTAGCTCCCAAACGGGTGGACCGATTACGATGCGTTTTTTTATAATAGAAAGCAAATTTTTGCGAGAGTGTTCTTAGTTTTGTTTCATGAAAATCGGTTCAGCAGTTTTCAAGTAATTAAAAAAATTGCGAAAAAAAAAGAGGAGTGTTATAAGTTTCTGTTTGTCTGTGGCATCGTAGCTCCCAAACGGGTGAATCGATTTCGATGCGTTTTTTTTTAATACAAAGAAAATTTTTGGGAAAGTGTTCTTAGTTTTGTTTCATGAAAATCGGTTCAGCAGTTTTCAAGTAATTAAAAAAATTGCGACAAAAAAATAGAGGGGTGTTATAAGTTTCTGTTTGTCTGTGGCATCGTAGCTCCCAAACGGGTGAATCGATTTCGATGCGTTTTTTTTTAATACAAAGAAAATTTTTGGGAGAGTGTTCTTAGCTTTGTTTCATGAAAATAGGTTTAGCAGTTTACAAGTTATTTTAAAATTGCGACAATAAAAAGAGAGGTGTTATAAGTTTCTGTTTGTCTGTGGCATCGTAGCTGCCAAATGGGTGAACCGATTTCGATGCTTTTTTTTTTATAGAAAGCTATTTTTTTAGTGTAGATGTTAGTAAGTCTCTAATACATTTGATTAGATTCATAATTGACGTGTCAAGTGTTGACAGGTGGAGTTTCCCCCACAAAAATACTTGTATCGAGACGTGTATTATATCCACTGTCCATTAAAAGTTTCGATGTGCAAAGGCTCACTACACTAAAACAAAGACAAACGTGCATATTCTAAATGTGGTTTTATTTCTTATATTTGTTCTTTTTATAACACTCTGGAGAAACATAGTTTCATAAAACTAAGAGGTAATTCGATAAATGTTTTAATTTATTTTACCTAATTCCAAAACAAACACTTTAAAAACCTCAACTGAAACTAAACCAGATACCAAATTTTATAAAGTCTTCCGCCGATAAGAGCTGTTATCTTAAATGATTTAAAATTCGAATCCATTATTTGAATTTTCACTCAAAAACATCAAGAATCCTTGTCAATGAAATAAGATTCACATTTGCATACTATTTCCATATTAAAACTTAAATCTACATAACTTTGACTACTGTATTGACTTAACCGACTTGATACCTTTCATCATACCAAATACAATACGATATAATTCTTCCATACATAAGTTTAATACAATAATGTAGTTCAAATGAAAGGGCCACAAAGTAGCAGGAATTGTTTACGGTCCAATGGAAAATGTATGAGAAAGCTCCGATTTATGATACTAAAGCAAGAGGTTTGGTTTCGCATGATTTGTTATTTAGTTTAGAAACCGTTGGAGATATTTGTGTTTCGAATGTATGCATTTTGCTTTGATTATGGCTGCAATATGCGATTGCAATTATAATGCAAGAAACATTCTAGTATCGTCATACCTACATAATCTTTAATAATTATGATTTTCTAAATAAATGTATATTATTATGTTTTAGGGGAGACCTTTGCCCAGCAGTGGGACAAAACAGGTTAAAAAAAAAAAAAATTTATGTATACTACATAAAAATATGAATGGTTTCATATTTAACAGAAAAACTGAAGTGGACATGATGTTCGTATTTTACACTGGAGAAAAACTTTCAATTAAACCTTTAACATACATTTATTATATCTTTACTTTGTTCTTAGACTTTTGAGTCTTAAAATTTAATAAATCGTCACATAATAATTATGACGTCAAGGCTTAAATTTATGTTAATAAAAAGGAGAATAGCACAAAATAATTACGAATATTTTTCCAATAGGTTTTACTAAGAGATTATTTTCCTAAACTTAGTAGGCATATAAAAAACCAACGAAGTCAATAGCGGAAAAACAACTCCCTATAAAGCAAGAAAGTGTGACATTAATTGATTGAGATTATTTTCACATTAACGTTGTTACTTTGCCATCTTGTTTTACCACATGTTTATGGAGAAAGTGTCAAATTCAACGTTTTGGACATACGAATAACTAGTATTTTTTTGATCCAGTTTCTTTATAACAGCAATCACGCAAGTTTGTCGGATACATAATAAACTACCTTGTACAATCGACTTCTAGTAGTTTTCTGAATATTTTTAATTCGAATTCAACTCTATCTAGATGAAATAAAGAACCAAGCGCTGAGCAAAGAAATTTGTTAAATTCAGTACCGATAATATAGTAGACGGGCTTATGGTATAAGTAACATCAATATAACTATTTGAAAGTTGTTACTAGATCAATAAAATTTGTTAATTGACTTCCTGTGTTATTGGCTGTTTTCTTAATTTCGACTTTTTTAATGTTCTGTTTGTAATGTAATTAATGTACACTACAGAGAGATTTAAGAGCAATACATTTTTTAGTTCAGTTAGAAACGATTCTGATGGACTGATTTGAAGTGAAGTTTTCTTAGAAAATACTTAACATTTTTGACGACTATAAATTGAAAACCATTACAAGACATTCACTTCTCTGTAGTAGTGGTAAGGATCAGCCTAACAGCTAAAAAGTATAGTTTTTTATTTAAAAATTCAGTGTCAATAAGCAACTCTCGCTAACACAGACTTGAAAGGTATTATTGTCACCAGGATATCGCTTTTTTATTTAATTGAATATAAAAAACATTTGTAAAAAACTATGTTTTTTCAAGAGCATTGAGAGAGTTCGCTCAGATTTTACGCTTTTCTTCTTTGTCAGTTATGTTATCTTAGATTTTCCAATTAATTAAGTATGACCGGATTTTAGTAGTCCAGAAGAAAAATAAGTTTACTTAGAAAAAAGTTTCAGCTCATTGTTTAATAATCTTATTTCTATCGTCATAGTTAATGTCTTGATCGTTAATGGCTATAAATTAACTTAAAGTTTGTGTGAAAATCGATAATTGGATTTGAAATTTCTCGTTTAGTATCGTAAACTACCTTAAAAGTGGTATCTAATCAAAGATTTCGATATTCGGCAGCAGTTTCAAAAGTCTTGAGAATCCGTCCAATTTATTGCAAACTACGCCTTTCTATCAAAATTCGTGGCACTTGTAAAATTAACAACAAAATCGGTTTATTGGTTCGCCATTCTGCTTTCTCGAAAATTGCCAATTTGTTATAAATATCATTCGAAAAACTTAAGAAGAATGTTTAGTGCTGTTACGTAAGATAATTTAACAAGTTAGATAAGAATACCACGAATATGGTTTTTAAATAACTTCGTTGAATATGTTTAAGTAATATCGAAAGAAATAATTTCGCCTAAATGAGTATTTTCACCTCAAAAAGACAGGTGCGGGTACTTGGACGAAAAATCTGTGCATATCGTCTAAAACCTTTTAAATATTGTTAGTGTTTCACAGTTATAATTATTACATTCAGAAGGTGGTAATTTAAAAAATCTTGGTCCCGATTTCTTAAGGGCCTTTTACAAAGGCAGGTGCGCACGCAAGCGCACCGGTCCCATACAGTTTTAATGAGATTATAAAAGCAATATGGCATCGGCCGTAAAGCCGTATTGCTTTTAATACCGGATAAAGGAATTATTGTGTGTACTTAGAAAAAGGTGGCAGACTAATTAACTTTTTTGCTTGAATTTTTGTAATGTCTTAGTAGATTCACATGACTTACTTGAACATAGGCTTTTCTTGTAAAAATGTGTCTTACTATAATCTCAAAAACGTTGAAGACAAATTAGATGGATGTATAGGCTGTTCTCCATTTTTGGTAAGCTCTCATAGTCGCTTCGTCATGTGAATTTACGGTTTTTAATGTACCAGTTTGAACCTGCACAAATTCCATCCCAGTTTAACTTTACAAACAAAAATAAACCATATGGTACTAACCAATAAAGTACAGTTTTGCTTCTAGACTAATGGTAACAAGGAAATAAACGCAAATACAAAACAGGAGCAGATACCTTCCCAAGCGAAGTGTCACTCTTGCACAAAGCTCACTGACAAACGCAAATCGCATTCTGATTTGAGACAACTACCAATCTTATTGGCTCCTTGTTACTCAAATTGTATGGCTCGATTTATAAACCAAAAGCGGAAAATGCTACTAATGCTGAAACTAGCTAAACTAATTTTGAATCAGGATTTTAGTTAGCTATAATAAAAATGCAGTTAAACCAAATTTGACATAACAATGTAATGTTGTGTAAGCCATTATTCGTTCTTCAAAATCTTCTCATTAGAGCAGCTCACTATTTCCTGTAAAAGATTGTCGTACGAAATAACCGTCAAAATCTGTCTCGGTCGATCAAAATTTCAGTAGAAGGCTTTTCGTCGCTCATCAAGGTAATGCAAATAATACAAAAAATATATTTGCTGTTAAAAATATTTAACCATAAGATAAAAGCATGGCGAAGCTCAAGCATATGCTCATGACTATACTCCCTGAGGGGGTAGTCAGAGATATTCTGAAAACTAAATATAAAAAATATCTCTTAATAAAATTCAAACAGTATCCCAAGACTATATAATAAATATCATACCAAAATAAAGACCAAAGAACGAGGCAACCTATTATCCGCTAATCACCTACATATTGCACCAACAACAACTGCTTTGTGTGGTCACCAATTGTGAAGACGAAACGGTGTCCAGACCAGACCGTCAGACTAACAGACAGACTGACAACAAACAAATAACGAACCTCTAACGAGTGGAAAAGTGTCAGGACTTAGTGACGACAGAGATTGCGATAAATTCTTACGCTTTGCACTATTGTTACTAATTGTATGCACTTAGCCTAAAAGTAACGCCTATGATGAAAATTGAAAACTAATTTGGATTGTTTTAAATTCGATCTCAATGACGCGCTGAAAACAAAAGGCGAGATGTAAAAGAAAACGTTTATTCGAATTTATTTGTTTTGTGGTAATACACCGTAAATAGTTGCAATGTGGTTTCAGTTTATATTGGAATACACCGTCTTTTCCCGTCGATGTTGTACTGGGCAATTCAGGGATATTGAAAGACCTATTTCGCCAAAATGGTTTCTTAAGCAGGTACAATGCTAGGCACTTCTTTTCCCCTTCATAAATCAATAAAAACTGATAGTTTCAATATCACTACCCGAAAGGAATTACGGTCGTGTTTAAAGGAATTTGAACCATTTCATTCAAAGTGTCTAGATATATATCAATTTATAGTAATTGTATATTAATAGCATACATCTTTATATTATCAATAATTTTGACTTAATTATTCAATAGTACAATTTAATTTAATACAATACAAAATTCAGTCTTCTTCACATCACGTAGGTAGCTATTTAAGAATACTGCAATGCACATGCATAGGTAGTTAAGCTCTTTATCGTAACTGATGTACCCATTTTTAATCCTGAAAGGACAATGAGCTTTGATGGAGAAACAATTGCCCTTTCACATCAAGTTGAAGCCTAACCTTACGACCATTTGAGTTTTATCTAGGGTTGCTACTTAAAATCTTATTATGGTCTTTAAAATTTGTGTTGATTTGAAAATTAAAAACTGATTAACTGGGTTCATTAATTTTAGAAAGTTATCTTTTTTGTCTATCCAGTCGTTAATTTTTTTCTCTATTACGTCTTTTGACGCATTGGTTGAATGGATCACCAAGCTCCATTTTATGGTGGATCTCGTTTCAAACATTTATTGTTTAATACTTTTTGATATTCTAAGCTCAGCGTTATCTTAGCTTGTTCCAGAATTGTCTATCCTAAACACTTCAGTCACAACGTCCATGCAGACGCTGACCATTCGTGATTTGTTATAAAGTTCAGAATAGAATCCATTATATAAACCTATAGCACTGATACTATTGTGCCAGCGTTATTATTTTGCTCCTCCTTAACTGACAATCCAGTCCAGTCTAGTTTAATTCACAGCACGTGACAGCTGAAAAGATTCTTTGGATAAATAGAAAGCTAGATCAATCAGACTTTGAAATTGCCTATTCTTATTTGAAAGGAAAAATAAGATGAAGTAAGTTTATAATAAAAGAAGGAAGGATATTACACCGCACATGAGTTATATGCTTTTGATGCGAATGGTAGGGTATGTAGTCGATATTTTCAGCTTAGTATGAAGAACTGGCTGGATACGGATGTATGCCATATAATGGCATGATGCCCTCTCGACACGTTCGACAGCTGTGATTAATTCGTCGTTGGTGAAGCGCAAAGTACGTAATTATAGTAAAAAACACGTGAAATCGGGAGAGTGCGGTATTTCGATGTTTCACATCTGCCGGGCATCCCGCGATGGCCACTTTTCCATTTAGAGGAAATTGCCAACTAATTTTATTTTTCAATATTATGTATTATCTGTGTACCTTACAGAGCAACATATCCACCAGGCCAAGCTCTCTAATAATGATTAAAAAAAAAAAGTTAGGTACTTAACAATTCTTAACTTAACATTACTGTCCTAACGAATTCACAGCAGTGAAACTTTGGTAAATATATCCCATCCAATGTTGTTCGCCCAAAAAACACATTCCCACGGCAGCCCAAGGAACCGTATCGTACAAGACGTTACTGAAGACGTCGAACCACCAGACCGTGGCTTCACACGCCCGTGTGTGAACCCATGCTATATGAGATGACCAAGCTCTCATGTCATATTCCAATGACTTTGTTAATGTTACCATTGTTTTAGGTTATTTATTTTGAAGTCTAATGGATTTAATTGAATTTTTTGAAGATTTTGAATTTCTGAGCTTCTGGCCCTAGATTGCTACCATCTCAAAGACCTACTCCCGATTGGGATTCACTGCCACATTATTACTTGTCTGTGATCATTTAAATATCCTCTAGAAAACATATTAGGTTTTTAAGGTTTCAAGAGGACACCAAACGTAATTTAATTGCCTTCTCAACCTTTGTGGCCTGACTGCAAAATCAATTTTAAAAGAAAAAGACACAAAGTTCTTTTTTATTTCAAATAACTTGAAAAAAAAAATGTTTCTCCTAGACATCCGACAGGGCTGCAAACTCTTCGACACGAATCTTGAATGATTAATTTACAAGTTTAATACCAAAAGAAATGAGTAACATATGGCTTTCTCAAAATCCTGTAAAGATTTAAAATCAATATAAGGAAACACCAATGACTCCGCAGTCACTCAAGCAAATCGACTTCTGACTCCAAGAAGAAATAAAAACTGCTCCACATAGCATTATATCATTAAATGGACAATAACCATTCCTCGAGGTCCTGGTCACAGGGTGTTCCCACGGTGACCTGACCCGGTAATTTATTGGTTCATGGGTGCCTTAAGTATTACTACCTGACCGCAGGTGCGCCTTAAGAAATCAGGGGTGGCACGCAAGGGAAATTTTAACTTCCCAATATGTTTCAGTGTCGGTCAGGAGTCAGTCCAATTTGAAAACATTTTTGTAAGAAAGTGAGCATAGTCTTCGTAGTCGTTTTAAAAACAGGGAAATAAAAAGAATCGAATAGCATTATTATAAAAATTATACAGCTATTTGAGTACGGCGATAGACAATTAAAATTCTTCTGCAACTGTTTTATTGCTTTACAGAATTTGTATTTAAGTATTTTATGTTAAGAAGGATTTAAGCCATAGATAAAACTAAATCAACTGAGTCTACTTTGACCAGTTGTTCAGTTTGATAAGTGAAATCTCACAACATTGTTGATGAGCCATTATTTTGCTGTGACAAAGTTATAAATTATTATTTTTGTCTTGCAGGGCACAACCCTAGCCCGTGTGCACTGTTGTGTGATTTTCTTAAGTCGCGGACACATGAGGTCATAGTTAAATAAGTAAAAACTTAGTGGGGCGTTATGGGAAACGAGCACGGTAACATCACAGTATAATGTGTACCAAGCTTTACCTTTAATATAGCACTTTGAATAAATTATCATCTATTATGGTGTAGTAATTACGTTTTTCAGATATTCTGAGATTGTACTTGTTGTTGTTGATGTGCTTTTGTATTTTTATAATTTTATTTTAACTTGCTAGGTATGTAAGACCTATTTTTCAACAATTAATTGTTTAAATTACAAATTTAAAACAAATTTACACTTAGTTCTATTTTTTCATTATCAATTAAATCACTCGTCAAAACGAGGTTTAGGTATTCACTCGATAAGTTTTACATTCTTGAAAATGAATTCGTACGAATAATGGTAACTTTGAGCGTTTCTGGTTATAAATGTTTTTATAATAATAATCTTATTTTACATAAAAAGAAATGGGCTTAAACAGTTCTCTACGGCTATTTATAAGATAAAATAAATGTTTATTTTTAAAAATTTCCTTAAAACTATTACATTAAACGGTAGACCAAAAACGAGGCAAGCCTGGGCCTTTACCCGGACGTTCGAACTTCGCAATTGCGTGAACATTTTCCTTTCAATGTCAACTCTATAACAATTAAGTTTGGACCTAAACGGTCGCGATATAACGAAAATAGAATCTTCGGTTACAGTGCCTGATACGCGAGGTCTACGATACCTACGTTTTAACATAACATAACATAAATATTCTTTATTTGCACACCAAAAACATACAGCAACAAAAAACAGAATAAAAAGAACGTAAGGGTACAAATGGCGGTCTTACTAAAAGCGATTTCTTTCAGACAACCATGGGATGTAAGAACTCTTAATTATAAAAACTTGCTGTGGCGGTGTAATAATAATACGATATCAAATATAAGTAGCTTAAAATATATTACAAGTATATTGTAATAAACATACGCATATTATATACATAGGTACATAATATCTAACAATAAATATTCTATATAGGCATATATAGGATCAAAATTACAAATTAATAATGAATAACAATGAATCAGAGGGAGAGGTAGTGATCTCTTACCCGTTTTTTTTTAAATTGGCAGGGACAGGGTTTTGTTTTAACGTATTCGATATGAAGACGTAAACCTTGTAAACTTTGACTTATGCTACTCGCACGTAGTAGTTGTAATAGATAACTATGTAATAAAGAACTATGACTTCTATTATTAATTGGTCAATTATTAGTACTTGTATTGTGTTGTAGTGACGAAGGTATAAAAATTGTATGAAAATATCATCATACTTATCTGTTTCAACTAGTTAACATTCTTTTAATACAATAATAGCATAAACGTGACCATAATAGTAAGCCATTCAATCTGTAATCAATTTCATCACGGATCTTACTCTCATTTTCATAACTATTTCTATCATGAAAAACTGTAATTACTTCATACTCAAAGGATATACTCTTGATTTCATGTGAATTATCTTCATAAAAAATTGTTATAGAACCATTGTTTGTATCATCAAGGATAACGCGTTTTTATAGTTTTGCAAACCAATTAATAGTGTGTTGGTTTCCGTGATTGAGTAAACTAGGTACAATAGGATATGAAGTTGTTTTGCTCTAGAAAATACTTATATTATAATATTTTGTATCTTTTCCTTATTTGTGGAATACGTGATACATTTTTCACTATCATCTCTTGATGTAATTAAATTTATCTAGAATCTAGTGAAATTGAACGCATGGACAACAATTTTATCAGAACTAGCCATTGGATATTTTGAAGACAGCAATAAAGATGATGACATTGCTAAAAGTGCCAAAAAGACTATAATAGAAAGCGTAAAAGAATGGATAGGAAGAAAATCTCAAGAATTTATCAGCGTCAGCCTATAATATGTCCCACTAACAGGGCACAACAAGCCTACCCTCAAGTAGGGTGTACTGTCACGCGTGCCTAATGCGGGTTAGCAGACTTCACATATAATTTCTTCTTCGCCGCATGTAGGTTTCCTCACATACACGTTACTTTATACGATCATGCTCAGAATATACAATGTGTTAATGAACTAACGCAAAACTAGAAGGAAAGTAGTTTGTTTAGAATCGAGAGCAGAATCGAATTATCATGGTTTCAACATAGGTTTTTTTTTTTCAAAATATTTAATAATGTGTTTGTAAAATTTACTGCATTCGATCTCAACCCACTGCACTGGCACACTTACCCTACCTACCAAAACAAGAATATTAAAATGTATCCATGAGCACGTTAGCGCTTTCATTCATTGCTGTAATGATAACAAACCATTTTTGCCTTAAAACTTTAAATGCAAATAACATTAAATTTTAAGTATCAAAATAAAGAAATTATTTATTAAACCGTATTATTTTGTTATAAATCAGTTGGGGTGTATGAGGTTTTGCGCTTATTTATGAACACGTTGTATACTAAGTAGGAAATCATTATTTAACTTTGATTATTACTTAATTGTCCATTCGATAACAATAGAAACAATAACAATAAAAGAAATAACTCATAAAATATCTTGTTCTATTAAATCTTTGTACCACTTGTGTCCCACTGCTGGGCAAAGGCCTCCCCTTATTTTCTCTAATCTAACTGCAACGTGAAATTGGGCCGATTTCGATTTTGTATTAAATCTAATAAGAAAAATATATCTTAAAAGCGATTTTAAAATTACTCCCCCACTTAGCGACCTCCGACCCTTGTTCCCACGATCACGGTCCAAGAGTCAAGACTCAAGAGTTTTCCGCGCCGCTGCGCACCACGCATTGGACCTGTGGACTATATTATGTGCTTACCAAAACAAAGGCTTATTATACTGATGGGATTTGACGAGAAAATTGACAGGATTTACTTTTGTGGTTGGTTTGGAAGACAAATTATAGACTTATGTTTTATCTTTAGCAAATCTTAAGAGTATAAGTAATTGGCTCGTCTTGGTACTTGGCTTCGTTGGGGGCACGCACAGATTTTGAAAGAAAATTGACGTCCATTCCTACCTGGTTTAAGATGACAAGTGGTTAGACAAGATGGAAGGAAAAGTGATAGAAAGGATAGGTGAAATAAAGAAAGGAATGTGTTCCGAACTGAAAAAATGAAAAAGACCAGAATGTCATAGTTGATATTACCTGCGTGAAATGAGTAAAACCTTAGATTTATCAAGGTTTTAATTAGCAAAAATTTCAGTATAATCGATATTGACTTGACGTTGACTTTTCCTTGACATAGAGGAAGAAAATCAACAAAGGAGATTCATATCATTCTCCCGCACTATTTTTCTGAAACGTAATCTTTAAAAAATGTTGGCGGCTTTCGCACGCGGCTCGATCTTCGAAGAGGTGCTTCTGGAACATTTCCAATTCCAGGTCTTGACTCGAGAGAGTGCGTCGGCTGAATGGTTTTCTTGCCCAGGTCTATATATAATTTCATATTTATAAGCAGCAAGTTCTAATCGCCATCTTTGAATCTTTTCATTTTTAATTTTACTGGAGTGTTTCTTATTGAACATGAAGGATACAGAACGTTGGTCAGTAAGTAATCTAAATTGTTTACCAATTAGAAAATGTCTCCATTTCTTTAAGGATTCTACTATTGCATAAGCCTCCTTCTCGATGGCGGAATGGTTTTGTTCGCTTGAGTTTAAAGTTCTGGAAAAGAAGGCCACTGGTCTAGAATCTTGAGTTAATACAGCTGCTATAGAATGATCAGAAGCATCTGTTTCAACAGTAAAAGGAATGCTGTCATCGATTGCATGAATTGAAGATTTTGCTATGTCGTTCTTAAGACCTTCAAAACATTTGATTTGCTCGTCAGTTAATGGGAAGTTTGTTGTCCTCGCTAGTAGATGGATCCGTTCTGAGAAGTTAGGTATCCACTTAGAATAGTGAGCGAACATGCCAAGTGTCCGTTTTAAGGCTGGCATATCGCGTGGCGGTGGTAAGTTGATAAGCGGCTTGATGCGCTCGCCGTCTGGCTTGATTACATGATTTTCAATATTGTAGCCTAGGATATTGATGGATTCTTGAGAGAATTTACATTTTGGTGTACTAAGCGTAAGACCATACTTTTTGGCGGCATTCATGAAACGTTCTAAATTCAGGTCATGTTCTTCTTTAGTGTGGCCACAAATTGTAATATCGTCAAGGTACGCGTAGGTGTTTTGTAGCTTTTCTTTTCTGATAATCCAATCTATTGTTCGTTGAAAGCTCGACACACCGTTTGTTACTCCAAAGGGAATACGTCTGAACTGGAACAAGTTTCCTAGTGCTTCGAAAGCAGTGAATTTTCTCTCTTCGGGCAGTATAGGCACCTGATGGTAAGCACTTTTTAGGTCTATTAGGCTGAAAAGTTTATTCTTGGCTATCTTTGATACTACATCTTCTATATTAGGCAATGGATATGCGTCGAGTTCAGTGTAACGGTTGATTGTCTGTGAGTAGTCGATAACAAGACGTTTTCTGTGGGTCTCATTTTTAGTTATGAGTACCTGGGCCCTCCACGGCGATTTACTTTCTTCTATAACTCCTTCAACGAGAAGCTTTTCGATCTCTTCTTTAATAAATTTGCAGTCCTCGACACTGTGCCTTCTAGATTTTATAGCTATAGGCCTACAATCTCGAGATACATTCGCAAAAAGTGGTACAGCTGGTACTGAGGCTTCAGTTACGTTGCATACGTGGAGTGGTTTCTTTGGCCCGCCAAAAGAGAACTCTAGCTTTGAATGTTCTTCGAGGATATCATGACCGATAATCATGTCTGCACAAAGGTTCGTAACAATGAGAAGATTGACATTATCATATTTATGGTTTCCTATAGTGATAGTTTGAATCGTCTGGCCTTCGACTTGTGATGTATGATTAAGTGAGGCCATAGAAATTGTTTGGTTGCAAGGCTTTCTTTTTAGTCCGCAGAGCTTGGAAAAACAACCGTTGATAAAACTAACCGAACTACCGGTGTCTAAAAGTGCTTCTGCCCTGATCCCTTTGATATAGGCGGGCACTGTTGCTTTGCGTAAGGAAGATGGTGAAGCTGCTAAAATGCATGCCGTGAGGTCTTCTTTGCCTTCTCCATCTGTTGTTAAAGAGTTGATAGGCTTGGACTTGAAAGTGCTTCTGCAGACGGTGGCTAAGTGGCCCTTCTTATTGCAAAGTTGGCAGGTTTCCTCTAGAGCGGGACAGTTCTTACGGGGGTGTACTTGACCTCCACAAAAGAAGCATTTCCGGCGACGAAAGTGAGCAGCAGCAGTATAGTTGTCATCATGCTGAGCTTGTTGATTTTTGCTGACAGATTCGGGTTCGTTTTGTGTAGCGTTGACAGACAGCGTGTTGAAGCTTTGTGAGTTAACTTCAGCCGTTTCTAAAGATAATGCTTGGTTATAGGCTTGCTCAAGGGTTAATGACAGATTTTCTAGGAGCCTCTGTCTTATTTTGTTCGATGCAATTCCGGATATGAAAGAATCTCTGACACTATCATTTCTGTTTGTTTCAGCGTCGACAGCAGTAAAATCACAATCTTTAGAAAGTTGTTTTAAAGCTCGCAAATACGTATCAATGTTTTCATCTGAACGTTGCTTCCTCGTTGCAAGTGCATGTCTCGCGAATATTATATTCTTTGGTTTCACATATAGCTTTTCTAATAAAGTGATCGCTTCGTCGTACGTATTGACTTCGCTAATATAGGCGTAGACTTTTGGAGAAACATGGTTGATTAAAAGTTGGAGTTTAACCTGTGCCCATTCAGTTTGTGTGGGTGCCGGCGGTGCGTCCGTTGCTGTGGAAGGAGCGGCCGGTTGTTGAAAAGATATAAAACTCTCAAATGTTTTACGCCAATGTCCCCATGAGCTGGTCGCGGCGCTATCAGATGGGTCGACATCAAATCGTTCTGGTTGTAAATATTTATGCATATTTCCAGCATATTTCATAGTATGATTATCTTTGCTAATTAAATTGAAATGAGTAAAACCTTAGATTTATCAAGGTTTTAATTAGCAAAAATTTCAGTATAATCGATATTGACTTGACGTTGACTTTTCCTTGACATAGAGGAAGAAAATCAACAAAGGAGATTCATATCACTGCGCAATTCAAAATAAAGTGAAGAATATCAAAATAAACGAAAGCAAATCCACCTGAAAAGTCATCACTAACATCAGTTAAAGTTTAAACACAAATAAAATGAATAACAAGACAATGTCCTTTATTCCCAGAAACTCCATTGACTTTCTAGAACCAGCGGAATACGAAATATGTCCTAAAAACCAGTCTCGCACCCTTAAATAACTTTATAGTCTTCATACGTATAACGAAATTTAAGGATGACTCAAACCCCATAAAAACATTAAAAGAAACATACCTTTATATGCGTCATTCGATGATAATACAGGTTAGAGCTGGCAGTGAACCGTTTCCCGCAATGCTGACATTGATGAGGTTTCTCCCCTGAATGTATTCTTCTATGGGTATTAAGGCTTGATGATGTACTGAATCCTTTATTGCAGACCATGCAGACATGCGGTTTTTCACCTGTTATGAAAAAAATTAGAGATCAGTTGAGAAATCGTTGAAGAGTTTCAGTAGCTTACCAAAAAACAAATTTTCTAGTATCATGGTATCGATTTCGTCGAAATAATTGACTAATAGTAATCTATTAGTATAATGATTTTTGTTATCATTTACATTCGTGTCGTACTGTCGAATTTGTTGCAATAACGATTGGACGGATTATGGAAAAATCTTATCGTCAATGATGTACATAATATATCCTTTCTAGGTATTTGAATCCTTTGGACGTAGAAGTCAATTTAAAAATATTGATTTTCGTTAGATATAGCCACTTCATCGTCGTTATGAAAAACGAATGCTTTAACTAATTGAATGGTTTAGGCGTGGACCTGAAGAATAAAGTTCGTTTATTGCTAATAGCTCAGTCACGACCTTGTTAAAAACTGACAGATATTTTAATCAACGAAGTCGAACTTAATAAATCAAATAGAGAAAATCTTAATTAAGTGTCGCAAGAATACATTTTTGAAATATGCGATATTCATTATAAAATATTGTCTTAAAAGTTACCTGTATGTGTTCTCATATGCCTCTTCAGCAGTGATGGTCGGTCGAAGGCTTTACCACAAACTTCACACGGCAGCAACGCTCTTTCTGACTTAGCAGGTCTTCTCTGTATCTTTGGAGTTAATTCCAGTATTTCACTGGAAGATCCTGCTGATGACGTCAAAGAATCTCCTGATACTGATTTGTGTTCATCTTCTGTTCCCGATGGTGGTGATATGGGTAGAAGGACTCGGGATAGTAGAGATGTGGATAGGTCTAAGGGAGAATCTGTTGATAGAATTATTTGTATTAGGTCTTTTGATTATGATTGAAATATGATTATACTAGAAATTAATGAATCATTATTTTAGTTTTACAAAAAAACATGAGAGTATAATTAGTTGAACATAAACATTTTCTTAATTATTTAATATCGAAATCTTGAAGTTTTAAAAGCACATAGTAAAATCATTAAATTTGTTGTATCCAGTCAGGCCAACATTTTTAATGAATCAATTTATTGACAACTGTAAATCAACACCCTTATAGAAGTCTAGACTTAAATTTATGTTTTTATTAACCTGTTTTGGCGTATACTTCATTTATTTCATTTTTCTGTACGTGTAGCCTAGTCTGTTTTTTTAAATTCCAAAACTAAAAAATAAAATTTTTGGATAAATTAGTCATAGCTCATGATAATTATCTACTTTCTCCCTTTCCTATCTTTGCCAATTTGTTGTAGTTAAACGGTGTTCTTCCTTCCTTGAGGAAACAATAAAGAATGATATTTTGAATATTTAACAGAAAATCCCATTTTCTATTATCGTCCTTGGGTCGCCAACTACTTTTGATTCTTGTTTCTTCTAGAATTTATCCGTAATAGCAATTTTAACAACCTTACGCTAAACAACCCTGCTACGTGTTTTCTATTAAGATAACCAATAAATCAAGAGCTGATGGCAACGTCGCTAGATTGAGAAGTTTAATTAGTACCGTGTTCTATTCTAGATCAATAGATATGTATATTTCTATCCTCAGTTAGGTATATTTCAAGATCAAAGGATAGGGAATACTCGATATGGCGCGGCAAACCGACAGATGGCGCCGATATTATCTTCTGCTAGTTGGATGTCTTCGATTTTGCTTATTTCACTAACTTGTTTATCGACATCTTTACTTAATATTTCACCATCTTTAAAAATAATTAAATGGATGAGCTATCAATCATATTTCTTTTAATAAAAATCTTAAAATGGTTTGATTCTAGTTTTGTTTATCTTGTATTTTCAAACATCTAAATTTATTTTGTCTATAAATGATCTGTCGTGCTTATTATACAATTGTTTTCCCAATTTTGTCATTCTTTGTTATCTTTATCAACCTCATTTTTATCCGATTCCAGCAATACAATTGCATCTTTCTCACTACCATTCATGGCGAACGAAAAAGCGGCATCATTATTGATGTTATGCTATTATAAAGTATCTACATATATTTTTATATACCACAACCGACGACAGCTGTGTTCGAATAATCGATACGGTCTCAGTACCGATCCGATCGCTCTGTTGGACCAAACGAAGCCGCTTTCGTTATCGATTCATATGTAACTTAACTGGTTAAGGCTTGTTTATAATAAAGGAGCTGGTAGTTTAATTTTAATTCATTGGTCATCGTTTCGCGTTTGCAATTTGAAAATGTTTAATTTAGATAAATTCATTGTGTTGTTAAAATTAATGTGCTTTGTTCAAGGAACATTGGATTTTAGAAGCTTTGGAGTTTCATTGTTTTTTTTTTTATTTGAACACTTATTTCTTTGGAACCTTTCCCGTAATGATGTAGGTACACGTAATTGAAATAGTACACGACTCATTTTCATACTATTTAAAAATGAAAAGGATCTAAAACAGTGATTTATACGTCCTAATCTTATAGCAAAATAAATATTTTGAGACGAAAATGAGCCTTAAATCTTTTAGAACAAACAATATTTCACAAACCAATATCATCATCATTTCACACACTGGCCACTGCCTAACGCGATAAAAAAGCAATCATGACGGTCGACTACCGAACCAAAACGCCCGCGCAGTGCGGAATGTCCTTTGACGTGCCGACTGCCGCCTGGCAAAGCTAGCATGAGAAATTGCGATATTTACCTATAGTGATAGTGTGAATAATAATAATAATATAATAATAATCTTTTATTCATTTATGAATGGTATGATTATCGTGAAATTTTTGTTCTCATTTATTAGATCGAATTATCTTTATTGATAAACGGTGAGACGTTTGAGTGTTAATAAAAATAGAGTATCAAACGTATACACCCTGTATTAAATGTTGACTTAAAAAATCGGATGTTCCATACTAAACTACAAATCTACTCGAGCTAAATGTTGTTGTACCTATGGGATAGAAGATTTTTTTTTTGCGATTTCGATGTTGATCCCATTGTGAAAGTTGTTCAGTTTGATGGTCTAAACAACCCCCTTAAAAGTTTTATATGTTTATTTTCACTTTTGTAACGTTCTTTATATTTGGCTCGAGTAGGTTTTTGTAAGGAATAGCTGATTATTTTTCGCGATTTCGATGTTGGTGCCATGGATAAACTTGTTCAGTTTGACGGACTGATCATCCCCTTAAAAAAGTATAAGCGTATTAAGAAGGATGAAAATTCGCAATTCGCAAACGTTAGCGATATTCTAGAAATCTCGTGCTTTAGCTGAAGATGTACTATCTTAGGACGCACGTAAGTCTATTTTAAATGCCAAACCCAAAGATCTAGAAAACCTATTTCCGTTCTGTCAAAGATTTAAATCTGTAGAACATAAACTCGGCATATTTTGCATCGTGTGAAAATTTCCACTTAAAACAGGTTTTTCTTTGATAAACGCCGCTTGTAAATACTAATTTTACTTAGTGTTAATGGTATTCCTATTAGTGACAAGTTCGCGCCTTTAAAGTGGTGTGTAGGTTTTCTGATAATTGTTTTATGCAAAGGATTAAATTTTCCTGCATTGAGTTGATACAATGGCTTAAATTTAATGTGTATCTAGGTACTAATTAATTGAAATTTAAGGACCTTCTCTTCAAATAATTGTCGTTGCTAATGAACATTATTTTGCAATTCGCGTCTGAATCATGTTCAATATTTTCTGATCAGAAATTAACTAAGTAGGCACCTATTATTTATGGCATCATCATCGCCATTAAACTGATTTGACAGAGACTTCGACATATTATTTAACAATTCCAGACTACAAAATCACGTTTAAAAATAGGAGTGCCACAAGGCTCGCTCATTGGACCGTTATTTTATATTCAAGTCAATCGTTTTTATAAGCATAATAAGACACCTATCAAATCACCTGTAATTTGCTCTAAATAGGTATGCGTATAAAGACATAAAAGGCAATTTTATGGATCAATGAAAGCCAACTATCTATGGCTTAGTTTCAACGTATTGCCATCGTTTTAGAAATTACTCGTGGTTCAGCTTGGGTTTGTGGATTATACGGTTATACTTTGATTTTAGAATATTCTAGCTAATTAATGTCTTAAAATAAATTTTCTTAGACACTTTATTATAATATTTATTAAGGTTTCGCGATCCATTACATTCGTGGCTTACCAACGTTTCTTTTGCCTTCAACTTTGCCCATTATTATAGTCTGGAGCGGTTAATATAAATGTAATATAAAGACTGCTAGGATTAAAATGCTAATTTATACTTTCATGAAAATATCATTATCACCATCAATGAAGATATAGTCAGATCATAAAAAGACAGGGTACTAGAAAATGCAATCACAATTTATACAGTAGTAAACGTTTTACAGTAATAATAGGTTTTTATTTGGTTTTTATTCAACACTTATTGTTAATCGGAACAAGATAATAAAGTTACAATGTAAGCAAATGAGATTACATAACTGAATCTAGAAGAAGTGTGATATGAGTTTTCCTTCTATTGATGGTATTTATACTTTGTGGTTGATTCAATCTTGCTAGTTATATGCTTTTGCTAGATAAATTCCTAGAAACCTATGCTGGTAAACTAACAATGTGACGGTGCCAATCGGAGCTCTCCAAAACGAATGAAAATTTGATGATTTTGATCATTAACTTTAATGAGTGATTGTTATCATGATACTGATACAAGTTTACCAAAGGAAAAAAGAGAAATTCGCAAAACGTGCGAACACTTAATTGTATTTAGTATGTTTGGAAAGTCCAACATTATTTTTGGAGGTTGTTCAAATTAATGCATCTGTCTACCCTAATATATTTTATTTTATATCGCCTAAATGTTTTGGGAAGGGAACTTTTCTACCATTTTTAATAGTCATTTTTCATTTATTTCATTTCCATGCATGCATTTCATTTTTTTTCTTATTCTTTTTTATCCAATTGTTCGTGCAAAAACTTACCCTCTAATATAGAATCCATAGTCTGTCTATACAAATTATTTCTCATTCTGACGAAGAACATCTCCTCGGGTCTTTCAGGAAGGTAGTAGACCACCAGTTCAGTGTGGGCTGATACCGGCTTCACGGCTTCGTAGACTGGCTCTCCCTTCACTTTCGTGCAGACTAGGTTTACCTGTGTTGAAGAATTGGCTTAGATTATTTACATAATCTAAGGGTATTTGGTTTGTTAATATGTAAGCTAGAGTTAGGTTTGTAGTATACAATTTGGGTTATGAATGGAAACGTTGACGGTAAAATAGTAACCGACTAACGATGCTATTTTGTACTTCTTCTTATCGTGTGGGCAAGCCCTGGTGTCAGAGCTAATTCAAACTACGGCCTCTGACGTGGTTTTTATGTAACGATTTCTACCACCAGAAATAGTAGCCGGAACCAACGGCTTAACGTGCCATCCGAAGCACGGAATCATCTTTCTTTTCAAACAATCAGGTGATTCAGCCTGAAATGTCCTAACCAACTGGGTAAAATCGCACAAAGTGACATATCCTAGGTGTCCTCCGTGGGAATCGAACCCACAACGACGATTTTATACTGTGATGTGTATTAGAAACACTTTGTTACATACATAGCTGGAATTTTTTTTATAATTTTATTACTTTAAATCATTCTAAGTATTTTACTTCCTCTTACGTTAAACAGATTATTTTCTAAGACATTGGTCATAGTATCAGAAAGAGTATGGTGCTACATACAGAACGTATTCTCCCTGTTCCCCACCAATTCCCACCTCACCCCATCTCGATAGGAAGCGTGGCAGAAAATAGTAGTAATGGCTTATTCCTGTCTCACTCGCACTCTCACAGTATAGCACATTACTTTACCTCTTCTTGTCAGTTTTCCCCAATTGAATGAAGTGACTAGTCTAGGAGTAGCCTAGAATCCAAGGTGTGCATGCAGTGTGGTAAGGTGCTTATGAATGATTGTAGATTTATTTTATTACAAAGAAATACTTACTTGGGGTCCATAGTTTTCTGAAACCCTCAAAAACCGAACCCAATTGCAGTGGCGAACTTGTATCCCACCAGAAGTGCAGACTTCGTCAAACAGACCGAAACGATGACGTACCTGTAAAATAAAATAATAACTAATCAAGTAAAAGCCCCCATACAAATAAAAATGAATAAAAAAAAATTAAAACAATAGGTACGTAGAAATGGTTATTGGAAGAAACTACGAGATATTGTGTTTCATATGTTATGCAGAATCCAACCAATCAAGCCAATGGTTTTTTGACCAAATCATCAAACTAAACAACTTTCACTGTAGAGTAGGATTGCAGATTTGTATGGAATAACTGATTTTATACGCGATTTAGATGTTGGTCCCATAGAATAAGTTGTTCAATTTGATGGTCTGATAATCAGCATAATATTAAGAAGAAGCCTATATTGTGCAAATAAAATATCAGTTAAAGAATAGAATTCTTTGTTTGCCTGATAAGGATATTTTGAAATGCAATGAGTGTGGCAATAGTTTACTCCATAGTTCGTTTATAGGTAACTACTTACTCTAAGCTTAAGTCTAAGCAATACTTATGATAGAATTATGTCACTGAAATCTCTACCGTTCAATATCTTTAAGACATTAAATTACAATTTACACAAATCTAATTTCAATTACACATAAGTATATAACAGTCGTTCACTATCATAAAAGATTAGAAGTAAAATAGCATGAGTGCAATATGCATAACAACATTAACAGAACGCTATGTAAATTGCGTGCATTTCTCTAATCGCCTCACTTAAAGACTATCTAAGTAATGCAGATGCGATAAGACGAAATAAAACGTCGAACTTTACTGCCTATTTGTAAATAGTCACGCTCTGTGCACCCGATAATATTTCGCAAATGAAATTAGAAATGATTCTGTTTTAATATCGGTCATTAATTAAAGATTAGAAACGGTTTGTCATTGACTGATGTAAGCAGAATTTTGTCGCTTTGAATTTAATTATACTTAGGTACTTCAAGTTTTGTTATAAGCTAATCAATTTAGAACTTATAATCTATCCATCAAACTATGCACGAATTATTTATTGAATCAAAGGATAGGAGAATTCATGGGCTTTCATATGATAGTTAATTTGTAATTTTTTACGGGTTAGCAAACTTTATTAATTATTGGATCTATATTTTTAGGGTTCCGAAGTCAACAAGGAACCCTTATAGTTTCGCCATGTCCGTCCGTCCGTCCGTCCGTCCGTCCGTCTGTCCGCGGCTTAGCTCAGAGACGCTTAGTACTAGAAAGCTGTAATTTGGCATGGGTACACATATTAATCACGCCGAGAAAGTGGTAAAATAAAATTTTGAAAAAATTTTTTTTCTCGTCTATCCCATGGTGTGGGGTATCGTTGGATAGGTCTTTTAAAAATACGGTGGGTGTGGGAAAACCATTTTTCGATTTAGGGATCCGTTAGCGAAATATTAAGCTTTAAGGTGCTAATTTTTGTTAGAGTCGAGTGTCCCCCCCCCTCTGCCAGCTAAACGGTTGTTTCTAGATATGTGAAAAAATTCATGGCAGTAGTGTATATAATGAAATTAAAAGGAAAACTATCACCGCTAAGTTAGCTTTACAAGTTAACGAGTAATAGTCGACCAACTTAAAAAAAGTACTTTTTAGACTTTATTAGCCGTCAAACCGTAGTATAAAACAAAAAGCCCCCTTCTAAGTTCGTATATTGTGACGGGCCACTACGGAACCCTACCCTGCGCGTGGCCCGACACGCACTTGGCCAGTTTTTTTAAAATGCGATTGACTGTAAGTATAAATCGAAGACCATCATAAATTGTGACACATTATAAATTATAATCTCTACATTATTAACATCTGTATACAGGGTCCAACTTAATATGCTGACAGTTTTTAAGACGGTGATCAGGCTTTAAACTATTATCTATCTCTATGAGACCAACATGGAAATCGCAAAAAAAAAATCTGCTGCCAAACAAACCTACCTACTCGACCAAAATGTATGGGACATTTTTTTTTCTATTACAAAATTGTTCAGTTTCATGATCTGATCATCTTCTTAGAAGAATCAGAATATTAAGAAGGACCCATACAGAAGGATACATTATACTTATACGCCAAAGCATACACTTGCTTTGGCATATCTGTCACATTTACAACCTAGTCTATGTTCGCGAGTTAGCTTTCAACTAACCGCTCAGTAGAGTGAGGTTATGCGTAATGACGTGAAAATTACAACGAATATGAGCGAGTCAGCGTATGCGTAGAGCCGCAAGATTCAATCCGCATGCAATTAATGGATAAGATACAGTGAGGTATGACTTAGGATATTATGCGGCGGCTTTTGTACCCTTCCTCTAAAAGTATCCGTACTATTTTATAGTAGTGTATAACGTGTAACTTCTGATAATTTTAAAGACTAATGTACTTTTAATTTGAGAACCAGCCTGCAGTGCCGAGGGTCGCGGCTTCAAATCCCATTAGGGTATCATAATTCTGATACTTTCAATTGGACAACAGGTGTCCAAGATATTTTAAAAAATTTAGTGCAATATTTAGTTGTTATGTTAACTTTCACAGATTTGTAGGAAATGTATAAAGCAATTAAGTAATTTGTTTTCAATAAAACTAAATAATTTGCAACGACTATAAATCTTCCAATAATGTAAACTTTATCTAAACTTCGTGTTAAACAGTGCCATAATTTTAATATTCAAATTTTAACATAATCATTGACAGACGCCAAATATGTTAAATAGTTAATAAAAATGTTAATTCTTTCTCATACAATATGCGTATCAGTTTCATAATCATTATCAGTCAAATTATAGTATCAGTTTTGTGCGGAATTTATGATTTTTTTTTTCTAATCAGTGATTTCAATCTTTACGGTGACTTTTGATGCAGATTAAGATGTAAACTATATTTGATAATCAATTTTGGATCTTAATGCCTTGATGAAAGAACTTTATCTTTATTCGATGTCTAATATATTTATTTTGTCCGTAGATGTATTCTTTCTGTAAAAAGTTATTCAATCTCATGGATGGTCTTTACCTCCTTGGGAGCTTGAGTTTTTGATCCATTGATGTGCTAATTTAATTAATACCTTAAACCGACTGCATCTAAGTGTTTTAAGTTAATTCTCGCTTGGAAAACAGTGAATCTTCTCGAAATGTCTTTCCGAAAAATTCTAAAAAGGAAGTTGTCCTTATAAGCTAAGAAAGTCGACCGGTATAGCATCACAACAAAAACTCACCTCCCTTCGTCTAACTCAACTCCACTTTTATTTTGCGAACCTTCTGATGCCATAAATCTACTGCACCGTTATACCAGTCTGAATACATTGAGCGTTTGGGAGTTCAGAGTTTTTGTTCCATTGATCCAGACATTTTTGAAAAAAAAGTGTTGTTTTACTTTGATATATCTTTATGTTTTGATTCAAAGATTTTAACGCTTTAGAAATATGTAGATATTATGATATATATCTTGATGATTACTATGATTTTCTTCCTGTGCTTGGTCTATTTTATAGACCTCGCGTACGGCTTGTATCGTTGTTGGTCTATTGTAGCAGCAGCGTTGTCAGAAACTTTGTTATAACTACCTACAAACCAAATAAAATACAAAAGCAACTCAACTTCTTTTCAATCTATACAGAAACTGCATCATCCGAATAAGATTACTATTTTACCATTAATACTGCAACTTAAAATTCTTGACGAAATGCGATCGACAAAACCTCAATTCGAATTCATTAGTGAAGTCTGCTGTATCGATTTTTAATCAATCTCTATCAAATTTAATTGACATCAATCGAATCTTGATGCTTTTGAGTATTGGACAAAACAATTATATAATTGCACGTGGTAAGAATAAAATTGGTTTTCTTTACCAATAAATCGTTATTGGATATAGTTTGAAGTTTAATTGAGTTATTAAAAAGTTGGATCGGTTTCATATCTCAGTCAATTTAGGGTCAAAGTGTAATCAATTACGAATCTAATGCATTTTTATTTACCATTTTTTATTAGCATTGCACCAAACGCTCTGTATTAAAGCAATGCAAAAGATTCGATAAAGTATAGTAAAGTAATCTTTATTTGCTATCGATCAGGGTACACAAAAATTAACGAAAACAAGAAGGAGAAACTGAAATCAACTAACCAATGAGACATGCTTTTAATTTATCTGATATTATTATCAAGAATGATCATACCACTATAGAATATTAGCATTTTCTGAAATTAGACACAGCTATATGAAAACAGTATTTTAACGAATTAGTTGGGTATAATTTTTTTCCATAATTAAATTGCACCACTAGTATTTAGTTATCAACAAAGTTTTAAGGGTGTATTCAGACATTGAAACTAAACAACTTTCCCTATGGAACATAGGTGGAAAAATAATTTTCGACCTCCCATAGAAAATCGACCGGCTGATTCATACTTTTGTATGGGAGGTCCAAAAAATGATCTCGTTTTTCGGTTGTTTATTTTTATTGTCTGAATACACCCTTTAAATTTTGTTAGAAATTAAAAGTTAGTTGTGTATAATTAGATATTGTCAATGGTACCTACATGACTATAAATTATATTAATATCAAAACCTAAAACTGCAATAACACTAAAACTCTGACAATAAAATAAATCCAGAACCAAAACAGCTAAACCGCGCAACGGCAGCGAGTGCGCGGGCGCACAGCTAGCCATCACGATTCTGTGCATTCGGGCACAGAAGCCCATGCACCCGGGGCGTCAATCCACTCACCGTGCGTGCACGCTCGCGTTCAAGTTACGTTTAGACTGACCAACAGAAATTGGAATAAGTTGCAGTGAAATTATTTATATTGAAATGTGGTATTGGGACTAAGATTGTAGACTCAAACCCTAGACTGCCTGGATAATTTCATAAGCCGTATGCTATACGCCGTATACAGCGGTTATGCATTTAAACAATAGACAAGTGATACAGTACTAGATCAACAGATTAGATTAACCAACACTATCATCTATTTCTTTCATACAAACAGATGGATACCTAAATTCTAATCACGACTAAGAATTTCTAGAAAATTATCTAAGGTACCTCTACCTACACTATCGGAAGAAATATTCTTTTTTTTTTTTAATTATTTACGACCTTGTGCTTGGCTTCAGCTCAACTGATGAAAAGTGTAGATGAAGCCGAGGATGTAACGCAAAATAAACAATTGCAAGGAGAGAGTTCCAAACCTTACCGGTTTTCACTATAAGAAAAGAGGATGCGAAACTTTTTGTTGGTGTTAATACCTACTTAGGGATCGTCCGCACAGCGATTTTTATTCGCGCGAATAATGAGAATGTGATAACCTAGGATGACTTCTGACAGGACACTTATGTCAAGACAATAAGAACGAAAATTGCTTGTTGCACGCGTCTTCCTATGTGAAATATGCGAATCCTATGCGAATAAAAATCGCTGTGCGGATGAGCCCTAACTCCTAACTCCTAATGAACAAGGCATCTAAAAAGTATAAACAGATGTGAAATACTGACAGTAACGGACTTCGCTTCTCGACCTGGCTCCGCTCAAGCAAATTCTTATCCAGATAACGAGTTTCATTCACAACTACATACTTTAAATTAAACGGTTCTATTTCGTTTTATATCTATTTCATTTTACTGCTATCGTAAAGTTGTATCTACCAATTTAACTCTCATCATGTTCTCTAGTGATTTTAAAGATCTCAATAGTGACTTCTTTCCATCAATTTGTTTTTCTTGTAGACATCGTTCCGTAAGAGATAATTTAAGGTAGACATACATCTTTTACCATTTCGATTTGTAATAAGCTATGTAGTCTTATTTTCGTTGTGTTACTTTTCTTTTCTACTTGGGGGTGGTAAAGATATACTTACTTATTATGTCAATTACCATTCCTTTAATATCCGTTATGTTTAAAAAGCTTAAAAAGTTATTATGGGCATCCAATTACGAAAGAATAAAAATAAATATTTTGTATAGTAAACCACAAGAATTATTATTTTTATAATCGCGTTCTTTCTTAAACAGAAGCCAAAATGAGCAACCGGCCCCCCGGCGTACATTTCTGACATCTTCGCGTGATAGGTGGCTCAAAATTTCAAGGAGAACGTTTTCACTGTCCGATCATACGGCAAAGAAATATTCGTTGAATCATAAAGTTTTTAGCAATTTGATTAAATATAGCCTTAAGTCGAGCCAAGCAGTGCGATTTTTGAACATCATACGATCAACTCAGCAGTAGAAAATGTCAAAATTACTATGGAGATTATGCATATTTCTACCGCCGAGTTCATCGTATGACGTTCAAAAATCGCACCGTAGGGCAATGTCGCACTTTCGCTAAAAATCGGGCCTATACCGAAGCGACAAAAAAAAATGTACAATGTTAAAATTACAGAAAGGAAAACAAAAAGCTGACTCAAACAGAAATCAGAACACAGTACTCTACAGCCAATTCAGATTCGCTGCACTCCATCCATGTCAATGAAACCCCACCTTACACTGATTGCGCTGGCTGGCGGTCCCCGGAGGCGATTATTTGCCGCACTTCCACAAAATTGCGCACGCGTACCGCACCCGTTCGTTCGTGCTCATACATTATTATATTTATAAGAAATGTGGATAAAAAGGCAAGTTAGACAGCTGATGTTGGGTTGGTTTTTTGTGGTGAGCTGACATTTTGAGGTGCATTTGTTAAATGGAATGGAATATAAGTGTAGGTAAAGACAGACGATAAAGAATGTTGATTAGATAATTTCATTTAGAACTAACTCAATACTAATAGCATTGTAATTCACCTACAGTTTGTTTTAATTTGGGTAAAAGTTCTAGTAGGTAATATTAATAAACTTTGAGTTAGAAACCGATTATGAAGCAAATATTATCGTATGACAAACTATCACTAACATCTACTCTTCTTAAAATGTGTCTTCAAGGCTCGAATATATAAATAAATCTGTGGGTCCGGTGAATAACGGTCTAACTCAACTTAGATCCAAAATGAGTTTTTAATGCCATAATACTCAATTTTTTTTTCTTTAATTCCAGAGATAGACTTATTACAAAACGATTTAAGTCCATTTTTTTATCGTGCACAATGGTTGAAATAGAGTTAGATCATAAAACCAATATAAAATTAGGTGAACATGGATTTATTTCGACTTAAATCCTTCGACACAATTTATTTTGTTTTGTGAAATATGATTTATCTGAGTTAAACCAAATTTCAAAAACCTTAATAGTTAATACCTACATAAAAAATCAAGTGTAGCTCATGAATATGATGCGCGTTTGATAGCGGGCTAAGTACGGAAACTGACATCATCTGAGACTGGGGAGAACGCTATACATCTCACCAAAAATGTATGTCGAATAAGTGAGTTAAACCGTATATCACCAAATATTTTCTTTTATGTAGTGAGAATAAGAATCACTTAGTATGAATACAATCTGGCGATTTTTTTAAGGATGGAACTGTTAGATTGAACTAAGTGATAATGTCAGGTCTTGTTTTAGCTAGGGATTGCCGAACCGCACTTCAAGCATAGGCTTGTACATAGTAAAGTAGTCATAGTAAAGAAAGAATCTGTTTTTTATTCTTTGAAATTAAACTATTTTTTTCCTAAAATATCTTGTATTTTATATAATAACAACACTGCAAAGCGAACCGGATATCAAACGTGTATTAAGTATGACAATACATCAGACTTGTCATAAAATTTTGGGGCACAGAATCGTGAGTTCTAACTTGATAAGTTTTTAAGCATGCGTCGCTTTAGAATTTGTTTTTATAATGGTTTTTTGTTTAATATTTAACTTTCCAGTATTTATGATACCACGCGGCGTTACCCACGTCGCAAAATTTTCATCTAAGCTAGAGTTACCCATCAAAAAAATATACCTATGTATGATAAAATTACTTACCTACTTAATAACGAAATGAATATTTTTTTCTGGAAAATGTCTAATTTTTGTGTCACTTATGTTTAATGCTGAATATGGTGGATATTAAAAGCTTAAACAGTGAGCTTAGAAAGTACATTTTGCAAGTGTTTGTTATATTTTTCCACAAAAATAATATTAAATATTAGATTTAAATCCATACGCACAAAATGTTACCTTTGTGAAAAAGAATTTAACTCAAAAAACACTTTGTAATTTTGTGATGAGCTTGTTTTACCTAAATAAAACTACTTTTATCAATTCGTTTTGATTCAGTTTACAAAGTAAGTTTTCCGGTGGTGTGTATTTAAGAAAGGGATGGAATTAAAATGAAATTAAAAAATAGCATAAACCATTTTACACCAAGGTTATGGTTAAGTGTAAAAGGCCCTAACTCAATTTAAATCATAATGTAACGTATTTTTATTAGTGTCAAAAGGTTTAATTCAACTTCTGAACGAAATATCTCCAGCACTGTAAGTATTTCATAGACTAAACCATATAATAATAAAAGACCATAAAAATATTTAGAAGACACAGTGATTTGCTTGAAAAAATATGAAACGGTTTTCGAGAAAATAATTTTTTTTACCAAAAAATTATGTTTTTAGGCTCTCCTGTAAAGTTGCATTTTTTGAGTTGGACCGTTATTCACCGGACACACAGAAATCTAACTTATATGAGCATAACAAAAACAAGCCCAAGCAAATAATGACATTAACAATCAAGCCAAAACGGTTCACGGAAACAACTAGGAGCAAATAGCATGAGTCCCAATACAGCACGTGTCCAGACAAGTGTTCGAAACAATTTCTAAAATGGTACCGAGTCGTGAAGGCCGGGGGTAGAAGGTAATAATACGACATTACTGCAACTGGACACATTGACCGTGTATTGCTGTGGTTTGAGACATAAGAATCGACGGAAAATAAAATAATAAGCTATATTCAAGTCAAGAACTAGCCTAAGCTTGATACTGCGACGTGGTAACAATTAAGTCTAATGGGTCGTCAATAATAGATGAATATGCATTCTATTCTATTCTATTCTATATTTTAAAAAATGGCTGCCATCTTGGGTATGTGATGATTTTGCCAATGTCGAGTTTTTATAGCAAAAGTGCTTGACGTTGTACGGTTATATTGATATTTTGGTGACTTCAAGGGTTGTTCTTATAAAAGAACAATATCCTGAGCCACCACTGGAGTTCCACTGTGGACCGGGGATGGGGCAACCGACGCGCACGTGACCACCTAATAGCAGACCCACAGAGCAACTCAGAATATGCATTACTCAAAATTATGGGATGAAAAGAACTACACAACTGTAAACTGTCAATTGTCAAAAATTTTATTCGAAAAAGCTTTAAAGATCTTTTTGAATATAATATTGCTATACCGTGATCATTATCAAAATATAATTGTGGTAAATAAAATATAGACAATGGCTCATATAGTTGTTTATGTCGACAGTTCCAGTTGTATAGTTATTTTCCACTCTCTCATCCGCTATCTCTCTAAACTCAAAATAATATCCTGTATTATGTCTGGAGGGCAACAGCGGCAGTCCCAAATGGTATGGTGGTACAGTCATGATCTCAAATTGCACCTCATTTTGTTACTGTACCTACCGGTTGCCGTGATTGTGTACCAATTTGACAGCCAGTGTACTTTCGACTGCATAAAATGATCGCTTGAATATAAATCAAAACAATGAATTCAAGTTTTACAGAAACAAAAGACGATGTTATGAAGCGTTAAGGAGAGAAAGGTTGTCGTAAACGGTAGTCTGGTGTTCTGTTTTTGCAGCACGATGATACTCATAATCAGGTTATTGGGATTGCATGGTATGGATAAGAAAATTTACATAGATAAAACATAGATAAACTCACGATTGCAATCAAGTTTATTCTTACTTTTGGCATATTATACCGAATACATTTCTAAGCTTGCACAAGTAGCAAGATTCATAAAACTGAAAGAATTTAAGGCTTCATGTTGGAATGACGATCTTAGTCGTTCCCCCATAAAACACTTCATAAGGAAACTCAAGGTGATAAATGATGAGCATAATGTTAACAATATGAACTTACTTGTCATGCTCAACTAAACGGAACACTGCAATGACACGTATCTAATTGAATTACAATTCATAATCTTTCGATTGTTATCATACTAAACAACCGTGTAAAGGTGTTTACCCGTTTACATGGTTATTGCGTGCAATACCGACCATGACGATGGGGCTGCCCATACGACACGGTTCGGTATACCACGTGCGTTATGGAGGGTGGTTAACAGACCATAGCAGAAAAAGTAGCATACAGGTCTCTTACACCTGTAAAAGAGTGATATGGTAATTAGCAACCTGTGTTTATTTGAAAGACTATAGAAGGATATGAAGAAATCTATGTATTTGGCAAAATATTTCGAGGATTAGTCGAAGAAACGTGAGTTTAAGGGTCGGCACTACCCTAATCGGGCAAAACAGGGTTCGGCGTTCCGACTTTTGAGGATAGTAAAAATAGCTATATTTAGAAACAAAATTAATACCATCGCTTCTTTAAAAGATGAAGTACAAGATGAACAAAAAAAATTTCAGTAAAATTGTGTAATTACATCAGAAAGTAATCGAGAATTTCATGCAAAACTCCAGAATAGCACTGCCGCGTTCCGAGTCCTGTGATTTAGTGAAACAAAATAAAACAACAAAATATATTTCTAATCAATGGTAAAACATCAAAGAACACTTTAAACAAATCAGTTTTTCGATACGACTTCTAGTTTTTTTGCAATTTGTTACCAAAAATCACATATTTTTTTGGACGTTTTCTTCATACAAATTACTATGGGCCGTCAATCGTTCGAAATCATTGCAAATAGACCGGTGACCGGCAACACCCAACCCTGTCTTAGAAGATTTATGAACAAATCCATTTTTAGCTAAAGTAGGCAAAGTAACTTATAAAAAACCGGGCAAGTGGGTGTCGGGCCACATGCAGTGTAGGGTTCCGTAGTTGCCCGTCACGTATGTGGACTTAGAAGTACATTTTATAAATTGGTCGACTATTACTTGTTATTATAACAGAATAACTGTAAGTTTATTACTATTGTTACTAGCAAACTAAGGATTGATAATCTGAAATCATCATCATCATCGTCAGATATGTTTTAAATAAGAGTGAATTCTGTACCGCAGTAGGTAACTCAAACGATTGACTTTGTAAGTCATTTGCACGACAGAATTTTGCGCGAAAAGACATTGCGCGACACAAGACAACACAAAGGAATTTCACAAAAGTTACTTTCCGGGCACTGTTTGGTAGTTTTTGGTTATTTTGGTAATTTATGGTAGTTTTGAGTCTTTCGGTAGTTTTTGGTAAATTTTCGTACAAAAGTAACCAAAAAGTTATTTTGGTAGATTTTCGTACTTTTCGGTAGTAGTTTTTGGTTATTTTGGTAGTTTCTGTTTTTTTTGGTAGATTTTCGTACTTTTTGGTAGATTATTGTTATTTTGGTAATTTTTCGTACTTTTTGGTAGTTTATGGTTAATTTGTTACTTTTGGTTCATCTCATTTCATTTTATTTATTTACCTTAAATTGTAGGTAGGTACATAAGTTACAGATGGTAAGTACAGAGTACCTATTAGTCACACTACAATATAATTTATAAACATTAAGAAAAAAACAGATTTAAACAATAGGTGCCAGACAATAACTTAACTACCACCTTTCACTTACTACAATTAAATTAGTTAAATGTTATAAAATCAGTTAAATGTGATTAGTTAAAAATTATAATAACCTATTGAGGTACAAATAATCGGTCTGCAACACATTTTTTTCTACTCAGATTGATGCCTGTTTGTTTACTTATACTGAAGAAACTAATTAAAGTCATAGGGACACTGTTCGATTAATAATTCTTTAACCTTCTTCAGAAATTTCTTGTCGGCTTTAATGTCATCTGGTATTTTACTATACACAAGAACAGTATTCGACTTTATTTTGTAGTCCTTAGCATCGATGCTAGTCGGTAATTTGGTACCAGTAGCTCATTTTTGCGAGTTAAATTTAATCTCTTGCTACGGAATACTACGGGGTATCGTCTCACGATTTCGCACAGATCGAGGATATACGAAGCTGTCACAGTGAGTAATTTAAAGTCGGTAAACAAGGATCGGCATGACACCCTTATTGACTGAATTCCGCTTACGATTCGAATGTAGGTACCTCTTTTGCAAAACATATATTTTATTTATGTCAACAAACCCACCCCGTAGCCAAGCCGTCAAGAACTCTTTTGTTTTTATGGTAGTTTTTGGTAATTTTCATTCTTCTATCAAATATTTCCAAAAAGTATAAAAATCTACCAAAATAACCAAAAACTACGAAAATCTACCAAAATAACCAGAAACAACGAAAAACTACCAAACTAACCAAAAACTACCAAAAAACCAGAAACAAAAAAAAAAAATTACTAAACTACCAAAAATTACCAAAACCAACCAAAAGAACCAAAAACTACCAAAAGAACTTCTTCTTCTTATCGAGTGGGCTGCAAAGCCCTGGTGTCAGAGTTTACCAAAAGAACTATTGACATTATACTAATTTTTTTCTTTAAAATTACTTCTTGTTAATATTGCTGTGCCCTTTCAGGACTCAGGATTCATGTACCCACTTTAGCTACTAAGTAACACCTACTTATATGTTCTTGTGTCGCACAATGTCCTTCAGCGTGACGAAAATTACTGCTGAAATTTACCATAATCTACCAGCCCTGTTTCAAATTCTACTTAAATTCTACCAAATAATATTTATGTCGTTACAGATGGTTAAAATTTAATATAAAACACGTTTTTGAACAAAATATTATCAATTTTATCTAAACGCTCATCATTACACATGTTATTTTCGCATTTTTGTATAATTTTTATTGGTTTTCATCACTTTGTAACATGGATGCTTCAATTTTCAAATAAATATTAAATTTGGTCGTCCCTACGCAAGTTTAAATTTAGTACAGTTTTCTGTGTCTCATAAGCAGAGTCAGAAATTTTGGTAGCACTTTTAATTATGTCAAAGGGATTGCACGTTTATCGACTTCCGATTGTGTCCATATACGGGTAATTTTTTATCACTGCGGATAACACCAGCATGTATTCTACTCATCAAACTGAACAACTTTCACTATGGAGCCAAGTCCAACTACAAAAGAGCGAAAAAAAAATCAGCTGTCCTATACAAAACTGCAGTACCTACATATTTGACTCAAATGTATGGAACAGCTGATTTATTTTCGCTATTTTGAAGTTCGATACATGCTGAAGTTATCCGCAGTGATATAAAATATACCCTTATATCGACATTATTGGAAGTCGATAAACATGTAATCTCTTTGACATATTAAAAGTGCTAGGTACCAAAATTCCAACTCTGTTTAGAAGCCCTCTTTTGTAAAAAAAAATAACATTAGGCGATATGATTAATATTTGCTGTACTAGAAGTGAGTTCGGTGGCGCATTGCGGATAGGTATGGACTCTCAATCAAGAGGTCCCCGTTCGAATCCGCACGGACAACATGCCACGTACCAATGAGTTTACCTAACTTATGTACGTATTACCGACTGCTCTCAAAGGGTGAACGAAAACATCGCGAGGAAACCTGCATAATGCAGACGAAGAAATTCTGATGTATATGTGAAGTCTACCAATCCGCTTTGGGCATGCGTGGTGGACTTACGCCCAAACACCCTCCTAGAAGGTGCCCTGTGCCCTGCAGTGGGACGTATACAGGGTGTTACAAAAGTAAGAATAAATTTTTAAAACTCTTAAGGGGGTTGTTTAGACCGTCAAATTGAACAACTTTCTCTATGGGACCAACATCGAAATCGCGAAAAAAAAATCTGATATCCCATAGATTTTTAGCTCGAGTCGATTTGTAGAGTATAGAACATACATTATATTTTTCGCGATTTCGATATTAGTCCCATAGTGAAAGTTGTTGAGTTTGATGGTCTTAACCACCCCCTTAAATGTTTATTTGTATTTTTGTAACACCTTGTATAGGCTGATGATTATGATGATGATGTACTAGAAGTTCCGGAAAACTTGCAAACCCTGCAATCGTTTTCTCAGCCAGTTAGAGTATTGCCAGCTTAGATTTTATTAGCCTGAATCCTTGCATTTTTAAATACATTAACATTTTCGAATACCCAATTTCTACTAAAATCTACTAAACAATTTTGCCCTAAATATACCAATAAAGAAGAAATCTACTAAAAGTCGTCACACTGATGATGTCCTCTTGCGCAAATGTTTTTGAAGGCAATCGTTCCAGTTACTGCAAAATTAACTTTTATTCCGTGCTTAAAATATTATATCTGACGATGATTATGATGATAAAAGATTACAAACCCTTAGTTTGCTAATACCAATAATATTAAACTTATAATAATTTTATTTTATTTAATTTTATTTTAATTATTCTGTTAAAAGTTTTAATTTGTTCTGTTAAAATAATTTTAAGTTTTTTTAAGCCTTAGTAATACTGTGATCTAATTAGCTAGAACCCATCCTATCCTACCACCAGGGGTGATCTTTGATCAGTCACATTATAGGTCCATCACGGTACTGTACTGTTGCTGTAAATGTCAATTTCGACCTACGGCTCTCAAATCCAGATGCTGCAGGATGATTGCCACGCACAACCAAACATTCAACATTAATTTAATGTGGTAAAATCTGCCTTCCGAGTAGTAGGTACCCTAAATTCGGTCGGACCTACGACCCTGCCAGGATAGGGTCGGCCGGCCAGACTTTTTAGTCCTTACTAATTGGACTCTAGATCAACAGACTAGTTACGTCCTTTAATTCAACGAGGTAAAATGTTGTGTCACCAGGTAGGGTTCACTTTTTCCTTCACACCAGTAAACATGCCAGCCAAGCTGCCGCGCGCTGCAGCCGACCAAGTTTTTTGCAAGAAAAGTATTACCAAAAGCTATCAAATTGATTTGTTCATTAATCTTATAAGATAGGGTTGAGTGTTGTCGGCCACCGGTCTTTTTCTTTTGACAGATATGTCAAACGGACCGTAGGTAGTGCCGACCCTTAACAAAAGTAATAGATTATGTGCTTTGATGATTGATTAACTATACGAATAGTTTTGGTTACATTATTTTCGAAGAATTGGTTTGGCATTCAAGTAAAATAAAATTGACGTCTTCCTAGGCTAGGTTGAAGTTTGTATCTCGATTTGTTTATCAGACAAAATAGAGTCAGCTATTTTGCAGAACTTTTTGCGTCACCAAATTTCAAAAGCTAGTCTCCGATATTTCTGCATTCTCGCCTGTCATCACACCAATTATAATTACCGCAGATGGTCATAAAATTTACGCTTGACAATACCACGTGCCATACCATGGGGTGGTTGACAGACCATGACAATGGCCATCACCGTTTAGTGCCTATCGTGATCATAATCAATTACCGTGGTAATGAAACAGTAATGTCACGGTTGGACACCTACCCTTCGTGCTTTACTGATACAGGCTAATTAGGTGTAAGGTGGAAAGGGTGTATCAGATACACCTTCCGGCAAGTGTATTATTGGAAGACTGATCAGCAATGAGAATGGATTTTTGTTTCAAGTTGTCCAGTTCTTATCGGTTTATTCACCGCTAGTTTTTAATAACTGAAAAAAAATTAAGGGTGTATTCATATAATGAAACTAAACAACTTTACCTAAGGAACATGATTGTGTCGAAAAACGACCAAATTATTTGCGAAAAATATACAAAATTGTGGATCAACAGATCGATTTTCTATAAGAGAGAGATCCAAAAGGTTTTTTTCGTTTTTCGACCCATGTTTATGGAGAAAGTGTTTCTCTTAGTTTATTGGTCTGAATTACACTCTTTAAAATATTACTGAATTTGTAGCAATTATTCTTCTGTCTGCGTTGGGACTATTTTGTAAATACCGTTTTTCATACGTGTAATCTCAAATAAAAGCCTATTTTAGGAAATGCAAGATCTGGCTTTTATTTTTTTGATGTTATCAAAAATGTTTGTCCACAGGAGTGTCTTTAACTATAAGGCTAAGAATTTCACACTTACCTCAACCAGTAACAGAGCATTAAATCGGATTATCTTCTTTATTGTTTGTCGCACAAGTCATCACGACACGTCACGGTCGTTACTGAATCGTGATCGACAGTTGGGAGATGTTTTAAAAAAATAAATAATCGAAGTTTCTTGGTGTGCTTTCATTGAATCTTTCTCAATTTTTAAAGTACTATTTTTGTTTCTAGTCTAGTCTTAGTCACTATTACTATACTATAGTATTATTATGAAGAAATAAACCAGTTATCTATCTATCTAAAAGGTTTATCGCCTCAATTAATAATGTTAAGAAAGACAAAATTAGGATAGAGATATAATAAGCATATGCTCACGACTATATCCCCCTAGGGGGTAGTCAGAGATATTCTGAAACCTCAGAACATCTGCGTTTCACCAGTTGTACCGAAATTCTGACCAGTGTGACGGGTGGTGAGCCCATTGCCACTTCTAATGGACAGAGATATAATAATTTATGTTAAAAGGATTTTTCATTATGTCATATTTGACATCAACTAAATTATCATTTAAAGCTATAGTCTTAAATTTCAAATGACTAATTATACTTTCAATTGCAGATAACTCGGTAGGCATATAGTTCTACTAATACTAATTTTAATTTGACCTAAAGAAACCAAAAATGCACATACCGCAGAATCTATTTTTAACAGCATCAGCTACTGGAAACATTTCATCCGAAAAAAGGAGCGAATCCTGATCGTTGTTCCTCACAATCAACCCGTCACAATTTTAATTAAGGTCTCGGTAAATTCTATCGCTTTTTTTATTTTCGGATTCTTTCGCGACGTTATAATTGCGCCAAATAACAGGGCGGGATGAGATTCGACCAGTTGCATTTCGGTGAGTTTTATGGTAGCTGGATTTAAATAACTGGATGTGATCTAAAATGGTTCAACCCTGAAAATAAGTATTTTAGATAAATAATAATGTTGTAAATTGAAGGAAAATTACTATAAAGGTAAACTTGAATGCGTTATATTATTTATGGGGTACTTCAGACCATCAACCTGAACAACTTTAACTACATATTGAAACAACTTTAATATCACGAAAAAAAAATCAGCGGTTTCATACATTTCGGTCGCGTAGCTATTGACATTCTCCATAAAACAGCCGATTTTTATTGCGATTTTGATGTTGACTCCATGTGACAGTTATTCAGCGTGATAGTCTGACGCACTCTGTTCATTTATGTAACGCATTTACTTTTAAAATTTTTATTTCGTTGCATGTATTGTACCTACCCACTAAGGGTTGAACTACACATGGCCGCACGCGATCGCATTTTTCCGTCACTCCATCCTTTTCTGTCACTCGGGAACGTCATTTGCTAGAGCATATAAGATAGACGGAACGCGATCGCACCGAAAAGGATGGAGCGACGGAAAAGTGCGATCGCGTGCGGCCATGTGTAGTTCAACCCTTACTGTCCATTACAAGTGGTTTTCAGAATATCTCTGACTACCCGGGGAATATAGTCGTGAGCGTATGCTTTTTATACCTCCGGGACACATTCCGGGACTGCCAAACAATTTTCCGCTATTGAAATAATAGGGGGTGGTATATGAAGGGTATATTAATAATATGTAATGAATTTTCGTACATAATTATTAAAATATTATTGTAATAATATGTATGAAATGCTTTCTAAACGACTTCTTTTTATGTTCATACTTTAAATCAATTAAATGGTTTTAGTAGAAAATCGTAATCGTAAAACACCTTTTTATTTAGTCCATCTAAACAATTTCTATAATACGAAGAAAGAAAATAAACCAAAAAATTGCTCCGATCGAGATAAGCACATCCAGCAAGCATTTTAATTCCCTCAAACTCATAAGCTTTGTAATTATTTAGTAATTGGTGGGCCGGGAACAGCCTCGGTAGCAGATATATCACGGCTTCGGATTAAACTTGGGGTTTAGAATGGTGCATCGTAACTCTATTGGGAAGACGCTCTGGGCTAAAAATTTGCTTAATCGTGTTCATCTCATCTCCTCTAAACTATTATAAAACTGTAACAGAAGTGTGTCCGTACATTGAAGATGTTTACAAGAGATAGATTACGATACTTATAGTTTTTAGGTGTCCCTGACTCCAAATTAGCCTTTTTTTAGAATTGTTGTCAGTCTGTTTGTTTGATTGCTTGTTTGTGCACGCATCGCTTAAAACCACTTAACCGACTTGTATGAGGTTTTTATTAAACCATAGGGCTTAGTTTTGATTAACAGATAGGCATTATTTCATCGCAATCAATGTACTCAATCGAAGGTTATGAGTATTTAAAGTCAGTCGTCCGCGCGATGGAAGTCGCGGGCGCCGCTCTAGAATAAAATGAGACTGCTTAAAATAAGGGAAACAGTTAAATGTTTGACACGGGGATAAGTATGATATTTATAATTTATTCTGAATACCATAACACTTAACATTAAATGTATGTCGCTGAGCTTCATTGTGTACTTTAAATGGTTGTCGCTGAAAATTCTGGTTGTACAGGAAACGTTGTGAGTGGTGAACCAAAGGCCGTTAAAGAAATAATTGAGATAAACGTTGATGTCAATTTTGTGTTATATACGAATGACAAAATCACATAATATGAAGTTAGTAGTGATAGTATATAGTAGTGGATATTATAGTTATTTAAAACGCTGAATATTTAAAACAATTTTCTAGAAATTACTCTGTAGCAATCTTTCTACTATTAAAGTAAAATCTAGTACAGAGAAATAGATCTTCTAGGAAAATTTCCTACCAAAAACCAGTTATCAAACAACTTAAGCTGAAATGAATTTAACAGTCATCAACTTGTTAAAAATGGATTAACAGGCAGCTCATTCATGCCTGACCACAAAAAAGTGTATGCGATTAAAATAGCTTTTTATAGCGCATGTCCGTTATTCTTTGATAAGTGAGCATTACATAAAGTAATAATGGTAATAATTATACGGAGGTAGAATAAGCCGACACGGATGGTCTTATTAAGTCAAAGTTGTAGACATGATAGATAAGAAAGAAGGTAAGTAGCAGGAAATTAGTATATACTGGAGTGACGTAGGTAATTAATGGACAACTATTGAGCTTTTATGAATTGACAAAATTAATTTTTGAGATTCTTGTTTTGAAAAGTTGCTAAAAGATGTAATTTCTTTCAATTATTCTTACATGATTAGAATCTTTTCTTTAGTATATAATTATCTAAATATTTTTTTTAATGCTTTTTCTGTTGATGAAGCACAAGACGTATACTATCAGAATGTTTACCTCAATATTATCTTAGTATTAGTAGACACTCAAAATGTTTTGACACTCGTACATTCGATACTTTGATGATTAGATAGAAAACTGTAATCGTATATGTACCTTTCATTTAAATAAACAAGAGGTACAAAATATAAAATTTTGAAAAGGTTTATTAGTACAAAACAACTACGACACAAAATGCCGTGGAACAAAATACATTTCCATCGTTTATAAATTGCGCAGTAACAATATAACGCAGTTTAGTTAAATTTTACACAAACTTAGTATTTCTCTGAAAACATGACAAGCTACACAATTATGTGGTGCATAAAATAAAAGATTTTATGGTTCTGAGATAGCGGTGAAGAAATTATCAGGCAGGTGCAAGTACAAAACTTTTATAATGTTTCTTGTATTATGTAGGTATCAATAAAATTGACGTTACTTGAGAATTATTAAATAACATAAGTAACGAATTAATATTGAAACAGTAGAACAATTTCAAATAATTAATTTGATAATGTAAAAAGTTAATTCAACTATCTATACTGATTGTTAATTATCTATATTTAGAAAACATGGTGTAAGATATAGATGCAAAGTTGAAAATGAAAATAATAAACTTTTTGATTGCTTTGAAACTCATGAACCAAATATCAAATACACTGATTGTCTTTGTTTATTTTCAGATAGTAATTCAAAAAGTAAATCACAAAAAGAACTCCCTCGCTCTGGAATTCAATCAGGCATTTTATTGCAGTGCAAGTAAATACAAAAACATGTTTCTCGCACATTGCGAGGCGAAATAAAAACACTCAATTTATCCTCCACGTCTCGATCAATTAATTCAGACGCTGAAGAGAATATTTCAATGCTTCACATACATTGCTGGATATCTACTGAAGTTTGCTCATTAAGTTCTTTGTAACTTATCATTGATTCCAATTTAGTTGGTTTGAAAATAATATCCGGGAATGCAATTGAATAGATTGAATTGAATAGTGAATGAGGAGTTGGATGTTCTGAGGTTTCAGAATATCTCTGACTACCCCCTCGGGGAATATAGTCGTGAGCATATGCTTATGCTTATGAGGAGTTAATTCATTAAGTGAAGCAACTGGTGTACGGTCATTGGATAATGTGTTACGTTTTTACTTTTTACAACTGCTATAGAAAACTTGCAGTGAGATCTTAGTCTATACATCCTTATGTAGTATAGTTTTGTATCTGCTGTATTAACATGTTAGTTTTCGGTCCTTCATGAATCAACATTTTATAAAACATGACATTAATATTTCCGATGACAGTTTTACAAATGTCTACAATTTTAATTACCATTTCTAAATAGCTGTCTTCCGATAAAACTGCATCTACAAGTATAACAAGTTCACCAAACTTTAAACTGGAACCAATCTAATTTATATCTGAAGCAATTATTAAAGAGGTCTCATAAAGTTTATTATCTACACCGAATTGTAGCATGCACCAGTTGCTCCACGCGTCTGGTCTCGTTGAGATAAATGAATATTACTCGTTACCTATCGAATTAGCATTCCTGTTTTACCGTTATCCGATACAGATTCTTTGTCGGCTGTGCTTATAGGCAAATCTGTGGAACTTGTTATTTTATTTGTAATCATGTGATTGTCAAACGATATTTTTTTCCATAGAGATTCGTAGTAGTAATATTTACTAATAGCCAAAAATGTAGATGGATGCACATGCTTACGACGATAATTTCCGAGTAGTCAAAGACATTCTGATAACTCAGGACATCCACGTTTCACAAAAAGTACTGAAATTCTGTCTCAAATATAGACAGTTAAAGATAATTGTCATATGATACAATAAGTAGCAATTAATTAAAAATGTGTGCTTGGATAGGGCCAAACTATCTTTGGCTTCTTAGATACCGTACTATAAAGCTGAAGAGAAGGGCTAGCATATTTTTTTGTACTTTTGCCATTCTTCTTCTTATCGAGTGGGCTGCAAAGCCCTGGTGCCATTAAAAATAAAAAGCCTAAATAAAAAAAACATTTAAAACTGCAGAATAAAAATAAATACCTTAAAAGTTAAAAACATAATAGACTTCATTATTATTCATATCGCATTAATAACAAATTTTGATTTTACCATTATGTAGTCCTTTGTGATTAATTATATTATTTGTATTTTATAAATTATTCTGATAAACAAGTTAAAAAAATAATTAGGCATACACGATAAGACTAGACTAAAGCATGTTTCATCAAAGAAACACAATTATTTCAAGCAACAAACTTAATGAACCATACTGCCCGGTAAGATCTTTATCAAGAAGAAAGATTTGTAAATACGACAAGGAGTTTTTTTCCAGAGGCATCTGTAAAATGCATATCGGTAGTCAATTAGATGGTAGAAAGCGTATATGACTAATGATTGTGAGACGTAAGCTAGATCTAATGAATGTAGACATAAAAAATTGGTGTACAAATAATTAATTTTGCTGGAAACATTTCTAAACATTATTGCTTGACAGATCTGATTTTAAATTCTGAGTATAGAGAGGTATAAACTTATAACTTTATATAAAGGAATATGAAGGAATGCAAATTATGACTTGCTCAAAATAAGAATATAATTACCTACTGAATGTATTCGATTTGAAATAGAACAATAATAGTACCTACGTGCTAAGTAGACATTAAAACACCTACAATGTATTATTGTAAGCTTACAATTTTGTTTATTCCGTAAAATTATACGTATTAGAACACGGAGTGTAAGGAATAGATGGCTGTTTAGTAGGGATTATTATCAAACTCGGTAAAAATATAAAACTCTGTTGTGTCAAAGAATATAATACGGTTGTGTATTAAAGGTACAACTGTTGCATTATACATGAAGAGCTTTCGCGACCTTTCTTTCATCGACACAAAACCAATTAATCAAAAACAAAATTTTAATTGCATCATTATCGTATCGGAAAGCGCTAATAAACGTAAGAAATGTAGCCGGCGAAACTCAAACGCATACAAAAATTTAAAAGAAAAAAGTGGATAAAATAAACAAGGCGACTAAGATGAAGCCATAAATTTCTGAAAGCGGCACTTTTGGTCTCACATCTAACAAATTAACAGACGATTAAGCTACTGATTCGGGTCAAAAATGCTCTCGATGGTACATTAATGGGACCTAACAAATAACATTGATAGGGTAGTTACAGTTGTGAGGAAAATACTTTGAGAGCCTTTATAATGGTTGTGGAAGTAATTGCGGATGCTTGAAATTTGTTCTTTAAGTGGGTAGTGGTAGGCTGGTAGCTGACACATGCAAATTTAACGTTCACCGAAACAGCAGCTGTGAAACTGGACATTGAAATGGATTCTTTATTTTTTGTAATGAAACAGTTATGTATAATTTTGGTATATTTTTTATTTAATTCAAATTCTTACATTACAAAATATACTTTAAAATGTTTTTTCTTTATACCGAATGTGTCTACAAAACAGTTCATTTTATATATCATCCAAAACACATTAAAATATGTTACTCAGCACTCAGCAGCATTAATGTCATTTGACAATATCAAAGAAACACTGCTTCTGCGCCCGTCTGTACCTAATAAATTACTCAGCCTAATGTATGAAGCGGCTTCTAAGATGTGCCAGTAGTGACATTAAGAATCCAAAAATCGACTCAACAACGATTAGTCTTGGCAAATATTGTGATAAAATGAGATTTATTAATTTGTCATTAGAATTTATTTTCACCTTTTTCGGTGATTTTATTACTTTGCGGAGGCGTTGAAATGACTCGATTAGAATTTAAATACCTATTTGAATCACTTAAAGAAACCGTTTTTCATTTGGTTTTATTTAGATGGTGCATGATACTGACTACAAATGATTCTTATTTATGAAAGCACGGAGTTGTGAACTTGTAAAAATTATAAATTAAAACTATATCACAATTCAGTCGACTTAATCTTAGGTTCTGATTAAACAATAATAATATATCTACAATGAAAAATAAAACATTTGATAAGTTAAAGAATAAAAAAAAACTAAATGTATGAATGTACTCTTTTTTATTTTTTATTTATTTACTTATGACGGAAAAATGGCAGGGCATTATCGTAGTACGGGCAAGAGATACAGAAAGGCGAGTGTTAAGTATGAATGTTGAACGCTGTGGTAGTAGAGGAAAGCATTTTTATTTTTTAACTTTTGAATTTTTGAGGAGTATAATGGCAATAATAGTAGACTCGTGCAAGACGGTGTTGAGACTGGCCTAAAACTAAATTAAATAAACCGACAAAATTATGTGACTAAATTAAGTTTTGAAACTACCTTAACACTAAAGATAATGTTTAATATCTACAGTAGGTATAAACAGTACAATTCCAATACATCAGTGTAACATATTTTATATTTTATGGCGCTAGTGTCACAGTCCAAATTCTCAAGCTCCAAATTCGATAGGCTGATAATCATTAAGATTTGAGATATAAATTGTTTCCTTTGACGACGAATTAAAATAGGTAATTAATTTCTTAACATCAGGATGTGACGTTTCGGAATCGGATGTATCAGATTAAAAAATCAACGGGAAAACGAGTCTGTAATGTGAAATAAATGATATTTGTCAAAACTCTGAATACCGTAAAAATTGGTTCATTTTAAAGGACTTTCTAAAAAAAATAGTTATTACAGAAAATTTGTTTTTTAAGAACACCGAATTATACAGGAAGTACGTATATTGAAATGTAGCAAAACTTGTTTTAAAATCTAATTAAATAAATGAGAAATACGTATAATTATTTTTGGTGACATTAAAATAAAACTGGAAGTTTGGCACAAATTGACGTAGACTACTTAAAATTTGATTTATTTTTCTTTGAAACGATACTAAATCAAGTTTATAGCTGTTACTTTGTTTATCTTTCTGTGCTTCCGTTTTTTATTTCTCTGAGGCGGGAAGATCTTAAATAATTTGTAGTCCTAGCATGAAAGTCCTTATGCAAGATCCCACTGCAAGTCAAAGGCTGGAAATAATGGCGATAGAGATTTAGCTTGTAGGTATACTATAGGTCATCATTGCATGTAATTCTGTTTGTCTGTCCACTAGAAGTATATTTGATGAGATTCCAATAAATTAACTGCTACTACTGCTAGTGAAATGATGACATTACGAAAAAAAAAAATGTGGGTATGGGCTTATCCAATAAAACCCCCCCTGGCAAAGTTAACATTGGAGGAAAATTGGTAATTGAATCTATAAAATTATCTGACACACTGAAGTTTGGGAATCGCTAGAGAAATATGGGTAAAGGTAGAGAAATATAATTTTTTTAAGTTAGTATAAGTAGTAAAAGTACAAATTTTATACGAAGCTTTTCTTTGTTTTCGTTTTAGTATTTAACCTCGGTAGGGACCGAACTAAATTTTAGTCTTTGATATTCAAATATTTAAATTTAATACCCAGAGTTTTTTTTGCGTAAAAAGAGCCATAAAAAGATGCTTAAATTATTTTATTTATTAATTTTTATAATACTACTACATACTTTTATATTTTATTTTCTGAGTACACACATTCAATCCAACTGCGATCGCCAACCCGCCTGCCAAGCGTGGCGATTATGGCAAATCCCTCCATTCTTGGGGAGGCCTATGTCCAGCAGTGGACATTTATCAGCTGATATGATGATGATGATGATGATTAATTTATAATAGATTTATTTTGTCTAAGTTCTTTTAATCATAACGGCCATCGACAAAACATATTTATAATGACTAGCCATTTAATAACTAACCTTAGCTAAATTATCAATAGGTATATTATCCTTAGCTTAAAATAGGTCGTTGATTTCATGTTTGTAATCTACAAAAACCTATACCGCGCTTAACTTTGTAGCTTAAGACTGGTCTCATTTATTGAACCAGATTCCCTCGGGACAGGTTCCGAGTATTTGCATGTTATCCACGGTTTATGAATAAGTATGACGCCGTGATCGAGTGGCTCGCTACTGGAAACATGTATCTTTAGATTTAGATGGCTAGTAGCACGAAAGGGTTTGTCGGATTCGTATGGCAAATCTGCTTTTGTAAACAGTACCTTGTATCAAATGCGACAATTTTGTATAGGTATTATAATATAGTAACCGATCTGCAGGAGTATGGTAAGCTGGTTAATAAGAAAAGTGATTTGCCTGCCTTTCAGTTTAGAAAATCGGGCTAGCTGCTCACACGGCAAGAAGAAGAATGGGGAAAAGATTTACGAAAGCTAGGATATTTTATAAATTTTATCATGAAGTTTGAATGATTGTCTCGCCACCATTTTTGCAATTATAGATATTATAGTCTCTATAGATAATATAATAATGATAATAATTTAAAAATTACATTTATATTAATAAACTTGAGGAATCGCAAAAAAAAAGTAGTTTCTTAAATTATGTTGTCTTCTTCTGTAAATACTGAATTTTAAAATCATAATCTTGCCCTTGCGTAGGTTTCAGCAAAAACAACCACATCAACAGCATTAGCAACAACGGTTTATTTTCGGTTTGACTTTCATTACAAATACGTTAAGGTAAACTTTTTAAATACTAATCATCTAATACATTAATTTCGGACTCAGACTACACAAGAACTAAATTCAGTAATTTATTGATACAAAAAACACAGCTTCTATTCTCACACTGTTTTGACTAGACTGATTAATCAGCCAATTACCAATCTGTCTACCCACAAGCTGCACTACGGGTTTATAAAACTTTTTGAAGAAAAAATCTCTATGCTACATTATTTTTCAACTGTCTCTAAAAAGCCGATCCCGTTTAAATCTATAAATAAATAGGTTAGGCATGTTATACATCATTTTCGACTTGGTGTCATTCGTTGTAAGTATCACTAATAGTCACTACTAAAGTAGGCTTAGCATACCACCCCCGAAAAAAAGAAAAATATCTAGATGTGCGTCTTGCACATATTTATACTTATTTTGTTGTTGTTGCATGCCAAAATGAATGGTTTTCATCTTTTGTGACTTTGTCATGTGAACTGGGTAACGTGCGACGCAAATAAAAGTCCAAAAACCAATTAATTTAAGGAAAATGGTTTTGCTATCAGAGTTTTTTGGGCAAAAGACTAGCCACCTATCATTACTTGATTTGTTATTATCTTGAAGTTCAGATAAGACACGAGTACTAGAACTGCAGACTTAGAAAGACGTATTATCCTGAAAAGGATTACGATAATTATACACGACAGCACGTATTAGGTATGTTGCACTTCATGATGTTTATTACTGTCTCTTTGTACTGAATAGTGCCAATTCTTATATTGTGTACCACGCCTAAGTCTTTCGGCACATCAACAAAGGCTAATAGAATTGAAAAAGTTAAATTAATCGTTTCTTTTCAGTGTATTATCGAAATAAAGTGTTGAATCGAGCGAAGTTATCGCGTTTGAATATTTTATTTAATTATTTATTTGTAGTTTTCGGTGATTCTTTATGTTACCGTGCTTTTGGCGCCTAGATTTTTTCTCTCAACTTTTTTGAGCAACAAAAACAAAGTAGATAACTGTGTTGCAAATTCTTAATAGTATATAGGTATCGTATCTGCATTAACGTATGTACCTACCTGTACGCATGCGGTATTATTGAACCACTTTGTTCATCTATTGTTTTCTTAAAGCCGAATTGTGAATAGTTAAAGTAATTTAAGTATTAGAAAATACAACTTTTTTTCAAACAAAAATAATAAATCTTAAATTTTGAAGCTCTCCAGCAGAAAGAATCATCCGCTTTATATCCCTCTATCTCTCGCCCTTTTTCTAGAGAGGTAGGCAAAAACTAGAGCGCCCCTAATATACACCTAATAACGAAAAAGTGCGTACATCTGTATCAAATAAGCAACATTTTCAGCATTACATTGCAAACTGACGATTCCAGGACAAAGGCCAAGAGGACGTCCGAAGACTAGATGAATGAACACAGTTCGCAGTGATATGACCGAGTGCAGTGTCTCCGAAGATGACTTCAGTAATAGGGCACGGTCGAGAGAACAGACACGGAAATCTGAGGAAAAACCACCATATAAATATGGGATTGACATACCAGGAAGAGAGAGAAGATTTGAATAACAGCATTTCTTGTTAGAAAATTGGCATAAAACAATTTAGCTATTATGAACATTCTACACGATGAAAACAATTCTAGCTTAAATTTGGTTGCATTTAAGCCAATCCAGATAATGCTCCACATCCACAATTATAAAGCTACTGCCTTGCAAATAAAATAGCTGTTAAAAAGTAGTAATTTCAATCTACGTCTGGTCGTGACGAGTTTAGCCGTAAACATTTGCCGGTAATCGAACTCCTGGCCTCCAGTTACTACCGCATTAGACCAACAAACATTTTAACCGTTATGAACTCTATTGCAATAGTATTAAGGTGGTGTTAGTTACTGTTGGGATAAATAATTCACGCGGTGCCGTGGTAGTTAGAATTCAAGAATTCAATTTGGATTCTTAGGACAATGCGCGGTTTTTGTTGAAGGGATTTAAAGTCCTAAGATGTAATTCAATAGGTCTAATTTTGATATTCTTTAGTAACTATAAAGTTTTGATACGATGATCGTCTGTAAGATGATGGTTAAAAAACTGTAATTAACTATATTCGTAACAGATTTTTTGGACTGAGATGGTACAGAAAATATCGTTTAGCCGTTATTACCCAACTTTGGATCTCTGAGCCAGCATGGTGAGTAAGTAATTGAATAAGTGTTGGTATTGTATGATAGTCTAGGTCATGAAACTACGAGTATATTTTGTGCTAAGTTAAATTGAAACATATCCAGCCTTTAGTCCATCGGAGTACAAAAACGAATTTATCAACACATGGATTAAGGTAATATTTTTTTTATTGGTAGGTAATTATGGTTTAAGCTAAGTCTTTTAAAAGTTTGTTTTACTAGATTTACAATAACTTGCGTAATAAAGATTATCATATTCCTATTGACACTTGCCATGTATCGAATGTCAATGAATAATAAAAATCTGTGGTGAAATATGAGTGAATCATTTGCGGTGAAATATGAATAGGGAAGGTTAGTCGACTGCGGGCAGGGATGAGCAGTGATCACAATTTCGGATCATATTTCTATATGTAAAAAATACTTACTTACTTATAAATGAAAATCATCATCAGCCGGTATAGGTCCCACTAAAGGTCACTGGCCTACCCTCAGGGAAATTGTATACTTTAGTGCTACGCATGTCCAATGTGGATTGCTTGGATCACTTCACATACGCATTGGGATTTCCTCGACATAAACGTAAATAAAGTCATACAAACCCTAAATCATTATAAATTTACTGCAAATAAAGAGTTTATTGTGAATTAGAACCAAATCAAAAATTGTATTTGACATGAACATTTTAGGAATCTAAACAAATGTAATATCAACTTTTATGTTCCATGAAATAACGTCGATGTATTGACTTTCAAAATTAATTAAAAGCAGCTATTTCATTTAAAATCATAGAAAAGAGATATGTTTAGTGAAAAAGTTATGGGAAAAGTTGAAATAAAACTGGTGAGATAATAATATCTTCTGCAGAACTATAAAATGATATTGAACATCCTCATAATTAATAACAATAAAGATAACACCATCATCTGACGTTTCCTAGCCATAAAAGAGAAGTAATAAAATCGACTAATTCGAACCTGCGAACATCGGAAGTCCCTTGGAAGTTATACCGTAATATGAACTGTTCTCACACGATTTAGTTAAATCTATCGATTCCGGCATATAGTCACAACATACGATTAAAGGTAAAGGTATCGCCATAATACATTCCAGATTTAAGAATGTTTACTATCAATGTTCTTAAATAAGATGACACATAAAGTAATAAAAACATACTTTACAATTGTTTACTATAATAGGAAAAAGCTTTTTTTTTCGACAAATAATATTAACATGGTTGTCACGCAATTCGGTAATTTTATAAAGGTAAAAATAATTGAGTTAAAAGCCAAATTTATTTCATAGTGGACTATGGCAGAAACAGGTACTAAAACTACTAAATGCTGCGAAAAAAAGATAGATTTTGATGATGACAACGTATACATTTTTTACTGAAAAAACAAACCTCTTTTGAAAATAACTAACAAAAACCTTTATATGATAAAATAATAATTACCTACTATTCAAAAAGACAAAGCCCAAAAGTTTACATTTAAAGATAGCAATCGTTTTAAAAATCATGGTGAATAAACGCTTATGTGACGCAGACGCCACCGTTATTTACGGCGAGAGAATATTTCAACTTTATGGGAGTTATCCGATCCGATAGTTACGGTAAAACGTTAAAATCTCACATTTGTCAATTATAATTACCATCTACTTCCGATGCTCGCTGTTTTAAAAGGAAGCGACACTGTTAAATGCCTCTTTGAAATACGTAAAAGTAAAAGTTTAACCTATCATTTTTATTATACTTAGCGACATTTGTACATCTGCTTTTATGTTTTTTGCCTCCGTTTCCCTATAAATTTTGTACAAGTTTTGATGTTATCTGCTGGCATTTAGATTTGTAGCGGAAATAGAGCTAGTTCGATTATAGTCAGCATAGGCATATTTGGTAAAGTTGTTTGTTGAGGAAATGTGACATATTTTACGCGATTGCCTGTGAATTAAACTACCTTCTATCTCCTCATTACTTAGGAGGCACTATAAAACTGATTAAAAGATTAAGAGTCTTGACTTGAATCTTTATAATATATTATGAAAGATGTTCAATACCTTATTAACCATCTTGTTTACTTCTTGTCGTTGGCATCCTTAAATCAAGTGTTAGCTATAGAAATTAAATTAGGTAAATGAAAATATTACAATGACATCTGTAAAGATCTTGATGAGACTGGCATAAGACAGGAAAGAGTGGCATAATAGAGAGGAGGCTTGTATCTTGTAGTAGGTAGATAAAAGCTGATGATGATGATGTAGAAATGTGGAAATATCTACCCTATCTTACTTCGAAAGTCAATATACTCTAAAAAAATACACATTTCGGTACATCATGCTAATATCTTGTTCTGTTCTCATGCATAGAAAAGTTCCCCAATAAAAACTGTGTGAAGTTAGTTTGATTAATAAAAGTTCACATAAATAGACCCGCTAGGTGGCTAATGCGTTTGACCTCACATCCATGGGTGTTAGCGATTGAACTATGCTCTTAATATTCCACCACAAATCACCAACCAAACGTTTCCCATCAACCGGCAGTCACGACAAATCGTATTAAAATTAACAACTATCTATGAGGTTGGTACGTTTATTTATAAGATTTCAGTTACCATTACTGTTTTAGTTTTGAGAGATGATAATATAGTTGGATGCAATGCAGTAATGGATAGATGGAAAGATGAAGTAGTAGAAACAGTGATGGATGTATGGATATGCAAGCGAGTGTGATGTATAGACACACGTCAACTATCGAATGGCTATAACTATAAACACTCGTTTCACAATTAACAGAGTATATTTGAATAAATTTATGTCAATTTTCAATAGCATCATCATAAATCTAATTATCAAACGGACTATTTTGTGAATACGCATCTGTTTTATATATTACAGTGCCAATAAAATTAATTATGATACGTTGAAGATGATACATCAGAATAATATGAAAGCTAATGATGGGAATTTTGTTAACATTAATATGCTTTATAATATACAAATTACTTTCATCTTTGCATAATGGAAGAGAGTTATAAATGATTGATAAGATATAACAATATTTTATTCAGGGATCAGAACCCGTCCACTGGACAGAGTTTCGGTCTGAGTTCACGAGTAAAATAGTCGTGAGCATAATATGGTATGTATGCTTATTTAGGCAAAGGGTGAGTGTGTGACTAAATAAGCCAAAGTTAATTACATCAAAGGTAAAGACAAAACTATTATTCAAAACCAAACCAAAACATCGGATTGGAGTAATTAAAGTATGAATCAATGTACAAATAATATTATATAAAATGGTTATAAGCTTCCAGCAACCAAAAAATTAATTTAAATAACCTACCTACCTAATAATAGACAAGACCAATTAGTTAACACTCATCTGTGTTTTAAGAAAATATGTTCCCAACAGTAAAAGAGTTCTCATAAACCAAATTGGCCATCGCATCGTTTGTGACCAACGGACGTCCTGTCTTATTTCTCAAGCGGTATTAGCATAATAAATTATTATGGTGTTATTTATTAATCTACGCGTAGTTCTGCATTATGTTTGAGTGATCTAAATATTAGTTACGGTTGCGATCAATATTTCAAGATGGGTCAGTGACTTTAAAATTGCTTCCTTCGACTAGCGACTGTGAGAATTATAGTTAGTATTCTGAGACTTTGCCTTTAACATTTTTCGAAAATAATTTTCATCTTTTTGAACTCGATTAAGTGGATGAACATTTATAGTTTTATAATCTTACAAGTGTTTTCCCGCGACTTCGTCCGCACAAATTATATACCCGATTTTAAGTCAGATCATAAGCTATGAAACAAAAAAAGTTTCATCAAAATCGGTTCAGTAGTTTTTGCGTGATGCGCGAACAAACAAACAAACAAATAAACAAACACACAAACAAACAGACCAACAGACAGACACAATTTCTAAAAAAGGTTGATTTCGATTCAGGGATACCTTAAAACCATATCGTAATCTTTTTTTTGTAAATATCTTCAATGTACAGACACGTTACAGTTTTATAATAGTTTAGATTTAGAATATAACAGTTTTCTTAGACTTTCTCGTTTTCCTCTCGTGATTCTCTAATCGATTAAAAGAAAATACAAGTCAAAAGTCATTTATTGATGTAAAGTAATATCACATAGATCGCTTTTTTGTAGATTTCATATTTTGACGTCATTGTTTTTGACTCCGCGTTTAGCTACAGTAGATACGGCCTTTCAACCACATTACATTCATACATTTGTACGATTATTAAAAATACCAATTTCGTTACTAAAGTTGTCCGGTAGAATTCGTTTTTAATCTTTTTTAATCGATAGGACCGCATTATTTATCATCATCAGCTTTTGTCGACCCACAGCAAGTTATAAGCCTCCTCTCCATTATGAAACTCTTTCCTGTCTGATGCCAGTCTCATCTGAGTCTTTCCAGCTGACTTGACCTTGTTTTTACCAATTTGTTTTTCTATATTGTTTTAGTGCTTATAATGTTTTGGTGTGCACTACAGCTTATGTATTGTATGAAACCACACGTAGAAGCACACACGGTGACGGATCGACGCACCATGTGTGCTTCTACGTGTGATTTCTTATAACTCCTTGCTTCACCAATGACGGACTGACGTCTGCCACTCCGTCATGCGTCATCGTGTGTGATCCCAGGTAACAGTAAAACAGTAAGTACATACTATCTATATTTGTGATGTGATATGCTCGTGACAGTAACTGAGCCGTCACGGTTCATCTCCCGTGGCTTTCCCATTCCCATCTCTATGATATCGATATCACCACACTACACTTACCTACCTTGTGTGAAATTGTTACTATAGAATATTTTAGAGTAAATTTTGATTGCTATAGAGTTTTATGCTTTAATAATCATCATATAACACAATTGTATCTGTCTGTCTGGTTCCATCTGTTTCGACATTGTTGTCGAGTTGCGTTGCAAATCCGTTATTGGGTGGACGCGTGTCGGTTGCCTGCTCCCCGGGTTGCAACGAAGCTCTACTATTATATGGTGGCTCAAGTGTGTGCAAAAAACAATTTCTGAAGTCACCAAATATTTATCACCGTTCAACGTCAAGTACTTTTGCAATTTAAACTAGATATTGGCAAAATTATCAAACCTACGATGGACTCACAATCAAAGATGGGCGAGCGTGATCGGCACATTTCAACCAGGTTCGACTCGAGGCGGGCTCTTCGACTGAATACAAAATAGTTTTAGTTTTTAATTATTGTATTGTTTAGATTAGGTTAGGTATTGTAATTAATTTTATAGTATTATTGCTGAAGAGCAATAAATTTAAAGATTAGAATAGAAAAGATGTCGTTGCGTTACTGTCATACCTTTGGTAAAGACGGCATTTGGAAAAGAGATAGCTTAAACCCTGAGAAAGGACATGACAAAGGAAACTAAATGCCATGAGGATGAAGTCGCGGGTAGCAGCCGTTGAGGTACCTACTAGAGGCGACACCCAGACAAATTTTTTTGTAGCACTGGTTGAAGCAAATTAGCTCAAACCTACTTAGCATGTGCCAGCCGCTCATCGCACGATGCCTACATGACCCCCCCCCCCCCAGTGCACGCCGCGCACCACAGACTACTAACAAGTTACTACCCGCACTGCTGAACGTGGTGCACATTTTGTTCGCGTTGTCTGTTTTATACATAATTATTATTCAATAGTAGCAGCTAGTATTTTATTATGTCTTAATTTTCAATCACATTTCATACAAAGAGTACCAGCAAATATCGCGCTTACAATTTAATAATCACTAACTGAATGATCATCTGCTTATTTCTTTTTTGCCTTAGCTTTTTATCAATGGCTCATATCAATTGAATAAACCACATTTTGACTTCTTTTTTTGTTCGCCGCCATTCACACTGGCTGGTATTATTTTAAACTTTTTTTCTGACCACATGTCAATTTCTACCATTGACTGATTTTTTATCGCAGGTACCCAACCTTTTTGGTAACAAAAAGGCAGGTTTTCAAATTTGCACCACATTAAGAACGTTTTTATGGTTTTAACGCAATTTCGCTAACGATGTATTCGATTGTGAACTTCCGGACACCTTTTTGTGAAATACCTGTTAATTTTTTTTACTTTAGGTAATAACGGAACCAATATGTCATTATGAAACGATGCGAAATATTTTTTTGGCCAAAGGTGATCTTTATCGAATTATCACCGAATATAAATATTTTAGTACAATTTTCGAAAATTAAGAATTTAATGTACTTTAGTAATGGATGTCACAATGACATTGACATTTGGACTTGAACAGAATTATACTTGGACCAAATGGCACTTGGACATAATGCAAGTTTAATTGTTTTTCACGTTTGGACGAAATAAGATAAGACCGCCTTATTTTGTGGCTATTGTGTTTTTTTCTCCGTATTTTAATGTTTATGTTTTGGTACTAGTTGCTACCTAAAAAAAATATCTCTGACTAACTAGTTGGGAATTATAATCGTGAGTATATGCTATGTTTTGGTATAAAATAAACTATATTAATTTGATTGATTGATTGATAAGACAAGACTTGGCCAGCTCGGAACCTGAAGCTTGTTTTTGTAGACATTTACTTAATGAAGCACATATCTTATTACTTGGCTGCACAAGGCTAATTAAGGATGTATTAAGGCTTATTAAAACACGTTAAAAAAAGATTTTTTTGCGGAAGTAACAAAGTTTTTGACCACTCCGAATGATCGTGTGTTCATATAGGTATATGCATGTATAGATACTAACAACTATTGCTCGCTAAACCGAAGTATTGTTCATGTTATACCGTAAGCTTTTCTAAATATGATCAGCTGGTTTGATATAAGTACCGTCAGCATACAAAATTATATTATAGTTTGACGTATATTTATTCATGAAAAACATATACATTAATGCAGGGGCGGGTAGCTAGTTATAAATAAATAAGGTCAATTGCGAGTCGGGCTACTCGCGCATCGAGGGTTCCGTACCACACCACCACAGAACACAACATAAATTAACTTTGAAAAAAACTTTTTTCTTCGGGACCTTAAGCGTGAGACCGACTCGCACTTGGCCAATTTTTATTATTTGTTGTTATACTGTAGAGTTTTCTCTATAATCACGCCAAGTTTGACGCTTGCATGTATTACCGTTATTACTATAGAGAAGGAAGAAAAAACGTAGATAAAAACTAGTTTCTTGTTGAGAACCCCCCTTAATTTTTTACTTTTAGACATTTTTATTATTTGTCAACAAATCCGCCGTAATAACGCATATTCTGTGAAAATTTCAACTATCTACCTATTACGGTTCAAAAGTAACAGCCCTAAATAGGTAGGACGGACGGACGGACAACGTAGGCTTAGTAATAGGGTCCCGTTTTTACCCTTTGGGTACGGAACCCTAAAAAAGGGAGTTATATCGACAAAATTTGAGGTAACATTTATTTACGGCTTAATGTGGTTCAAAACCATGATTCTTTAAAAGGCTTATAATACGTAATGCATGACGATGGTTGCAACATAATTATCTAATAAGCACACAGTATAATTAGCATGCCTTAATTCCAAAATTGTGTAAAACAAGATCCGATTCTTAATTTATCTCATCCAACTGTTTCTGCTACCCGTACTAAACTATAAACTGACGGGCACAAATCACAATTTCAATAGAGCAAGCAGCAAATTGGTTTTCAACAAATAATTATATTTTATTGCAATGGTTCCCGAGATAAAAGTAGAACCATAATTCTAAGGAACCCTAACTAACTGGTTACACCAGTGAACATTACTGTTAGATGCATCTGTGTTGCAGTTAGTCGGTAATATTTATTTTATTTAAGAAATGACCAAACATCACGAAAAATCTGCTTGACCAATTTTGATGAAAATTTTTGTTTTAAAATGCTTATGATTGACGCTTGATATTTTTTGACTATTGATTGCCGATTGCTATAAGACTAAGAAATTAGTATAAACATACAGGGCGTAAAAAACATGCTGGTAATATTTAAAAGGGTGGTTTAGTTAGACCATCAAACTGAACAACTTTCGCTATCGAGCCAATACTAATAAAAAAAAACATTGCTGTTCCATACATTGCAGTCGAATCGGTACTACAGCTTTGTATGAAACTGCAGATTTATTACGATGATGGGTCCATATGGAATGTCGTTCAGTTTGATGGTCTAATGTAAACCACCCTGTTACACCCTGTATTGTATTTCTTTATGATATAACAGGAGCCAGTGCGTACGAAGTCGTGAGCAACAGCTAGTTTTATACAGGGTCTGCCACTTTTTTCATCCACCATCAAACTGAACAACTTTCTCAATGGGACCAACATCGAAATCGCAAAAATAAACAGCTGTCCCGTACATTTGGCTCGAGTAGGTCTTGCAGTTTTGTATGGAAGACCTGATTTCCTTTTAGCGATTTCGATGTTGGTGCCATATATGGAGGTGCTACTTGGGAATGTTCCTCCATTGAAAAGGGAAGATCTTCCACCAGGCTTAGTGTGAAGCCTGGGGACCGGCCGTGGTCCAACAGTTCTTAGTTGGACCTTGTATATATATCGAATCTCTGTGATTATTTCTCTTGCGCGATTTATGTCTCGCATTCGATTGTGAACCTTATTTATAGTAGGTTACGAGTTACGTATTTACGGTGAACGTTGTCTTTGTATGGAGCATATTTCTGAGCGCGACGGTATCGCCATCTGTTAGCTTCTTTGCTATAACTTGTGGGTGTTGACATCTATGGCAAGTCCCCACAGTACTCCCCCCTCAGACCGGAGGTCGTTGAGTTGTTCGAAGTGTGCAGTCTGTATCCATGTAGGTGCAGGGCTCCAGTCAAGTGAGTCTGACGAGCGATGTGCTGCGAGTGTGTGCATCTGTCAGGGAGTCCAGTCCTGATGTGATGCGGGTGAGTGACAGGCGTGGAGAAGGCGAGCAGAACTGCCACGTGGAGGTGAGCTCAGACACGTGGGCTGCAGAAGATCCTTCTATGCAGACGCTGACTGTCGTTGAGGAAGCTGCAGGCCCAGGAAGCGGTGTGAAGACAGCTGCGATGGACCTGGTGCGGCTTCGGGTTGACGGCGTGTGACTACTGCTTGTTTGACCTGGTCGAGGGGTGTGAAGGGTTGTTTGCTGCTCTGTGTTGGTGCTGCTCTGCGGCGTTCAGGTTGCGATGTTCTTTGTCGAGGGTCACCAATATGGAGGTGCTACTTGGGAATGTTCCTCCATTGAAAAGGGAAGATCTTCCACCAGGCTTAGTGTGAAGCCTGGGGACCGGCCGTGGTCCAACAGTTCTTAGTTGGACCTTGTATATATATCGAATCTCTGTGATTATTTCTCTTGCGCGATTTATGTCTCGCATTCGATTGTGAACCTTATTTATAGTAGGTTACGAGTTACGTATTTACGGTGAACGTTGTCTTTGTATGGAGCATATTTCTGAGCGCGACGGTATCGCCATCTGTTAGCTTCTTTGCTATAACTTGTGGGTGTTGACATCTATGGCAAGTCCCCACAGAAGGTTGTTCAGTTTGACGGTCTGATCATCCTTTAACAAAATTGTTAGCATATTAAGAAGGATCGTACTATGTAAGATTGCATTTCCTTTAGTATTTCTTAGATAATGGAAAGAAGTTAGCTTAGCATATCTAGCATTATCCAGCCGATCTGCATAGCACTATAAAAATGTGTACCAGATTTTATCTGTTCCTGTTACTGATATCGTAATAGCTATTTAGATACGGTCTAGATAGTATTTGTTTAGTATTATCGTTTAGTAAATACTTAAGTTTTATACTTAGGCAGGTAGATAAAAAGTTAATCGAATACCGATTAAGATAAATTGATTTAACTGTACTTTGAATGAATTAGGTACCAACAGTAATAAAAACTTACCGAAACATGTAGTTACCTAATTAGGTCAAAGTAAAATTAATGGAAATTGGCCTTACGCGACCATTTCAAACCAGAAAAACTAACAAATATACATCAAATTTGTATGCAATTGCCCTAGAATTTACAGGTTATTGTGCTAGTTTGTATGAACCAATTGCTCTAGTTGTGTGCTATAAATTTTTATCAAAACACTTTTTTTTTAAAACAATCTTGACTAAACTGGAAATCATAATCTTGATTTCCAGTTTAGGTTTACAGCATCCTTTGAATGCAATGTCATCCTTTACCAATGCAATGTCAACAACATCTTTTTTCTATTCAAAAAAGATGTAGAGTGAGATCTCTATGACATTTATAATAGATATCTAAAAGGTCATAATTTACATGGCAATTAAGTATAACAAGAATTTAATTTATACTTAGAACAAAGAGATCGGATGTCATTTAAACTATAAATAAACGATACGCAATAAAATACAACAACAATCTACCACAAAAGTATCTTAATGTTTCACGTTTTAACAGTATCAATATAGAAACAAACTTTAGTTGATAGGTGTACAAAAACGCTTGGAGCGTATTTATAATGTGTCGGTTTCCCAATTTCCTAAATAAGAAGTCGGTTCGTGTTATAGAAGGTGTTTTTAAACGTTCCCACGACTTCTGGTTTCCGACTTAATTTTGGTATTTAATTGTAATCTGTTCTATCTTTGTTGCTATCCAAGTTTTTGGAATACGATTTTGAATACCTAGGCAGGTTTCAGACTAAGTCCTAGTCGGCGAACTTATGAAATCTTCTGATAACTTATAGAATCTTGAGATTTATAAAATATTTGAAAGCGCAATAAACCGGATGTTACAATAATTCGCTTTTGTATTTTATTTAAAAATACTCTTTAGTGTATTTGAACTAAAAACTGTACTATGCATAAATGCACACATAATCTTAAGACCACAATCTCTATCGTGGTGAGCAGCAATGTTGCTACAAATAACACGTATTTCTAAACAAAGCCCAACTCTATCACTTTATTTAAACTTTTGAACAAGCATAAATATCCGTACGGTTTCAGCCCAGAATGGCCCCACCCCATTTCTTCTTATAGGCGTCGTATAAGGCGACTAAGGGATAATATTTCCTATGCAGTGTTTTTGGAAGTTGAAAGGCTATAGCCACATATAACCACTTGACACGTATAATTCCAGCCTGATAACTTCAGTCAACTTCTTTCATGAAAAATTTAAGTGTGTTGCTACAACTTCAAAGATAGATAAAACTCTAAAGATAGTTTGTAGTTATATCAAAGTTTCTAACTACCTCGATAAATATTAAAGTCATGATTTTATGTATGTAACACACGTAAACAAAAAACCAACAAAGATTTCCACATTTACAAATTGGGCACTAAAAGACTACTGTATGCCCAAATTAGTAAACATTTTATTTTATTTATACAGCCCTAAACTTGCCGACTTAAACAACTTAATACTCAACCAATAAAACATAGTAGTAACACAAGGTAATGAGATTCAAATCTCTTATTAATTACCTTCCAAATTACCCAAAATAATACTTTATAGTACCAAATCAATATATCATTCAGAATAATAATCAAAGGTGTGTTCGTGCACGATTTTGTAATTTTGATCATTACCATAAAGTTGGAAATATTTCGTTCTATACATGTGTTTAAGAACTGGGTGTTACTATTAATTAGGAAAAAAAACCTAATTCGCTTAAACGCTTTTATAACAATGATTTAACTTTGTGATATCGGTCTCAATGTTAGTATATAATTAAGTAAAAGCAATAGTATACCTACCTACTTGTACTAGTAACACACGAATTCAGTGGCTACAATCAATTGTAGCTGCATAAAATTCCAAAGCATTGTTGAATTACAGTTGATAAAATATTACCGTAACATCAAAAGTAAAACTCCAAATTTGTACAGACAATTTGAAAACAACCACACATTAAGCAAAAGATTAGGCAAAAGAGATTAGACAAAATAGGAGTAGGTCGTCCGTCCTAGGTGGGTAGACGACCTCTGGAAAAGTATCGGCAAGACCTGGATATGACTGGCATAGGACCGAGAAGAATGAAAAAAATAGGGAGGAGGCTTATGCCCTGCAGTGGGTATATACAGGCTGAAAATGATGATGATGACCACCACTTGTCACTACTGAAACTTGAAATATGCTAAAATGCATGCAGTGTAAACTAAATTGCTCGTTGTAGAAAAGTAACTGGCCACCCGTAAGGTGCCTATTATCGTCGTGATGTTATGTGTGTTATTATCTTAAAATAAAAACTGCACAGGGTCCTTCTTAATAATTGCTGACACTTTTTTAAGGGAATGGCCCGACCATCAAACTGAACAACTTTCTATGGCACCAATATCGAAATCGCGAAAAAAAAAATCTGCTGTCCCATACAGGACAGCAGAATTTTTTTTTCCCGATTTCGATATTGGTGCCATAGAAAGATGTTCAGTTTGATGGTCTAATCACCCCCTTAAAAAAGTCTCAGCATTATTATGAAGGACCCTATATATTCTATTAGTCAATATCACGGTACATTAGCTACAGACTCTAATTGCAACAACAAAAATCGAAATCACATTAACAGTTGACTTGAACTGATCTCTCGACCATTGAAAGCTTAATTAATTGAAAACAGATGGTCCCTTGTTAGCCGATAGATATTACGAATCGATCTTTAATTGAAATTTCGATAGATAAAAGTTAAAACGGACAAACACAATGATCTCCCTGCCGAGCCGCCAACTTTCTACAAAAGACCATAATCACCTATTGTTCAAAACATCACAAAAATGGTCAATTAAATAGTATGCTGTATGAAATGATGCGTTGAATTGATATAGAAGGTCAATTTAATGTTTTACTTCTAAAGTTCTTTGATATTGATATGGTAATGAAATAGCAAAAGTGATTTATCATTCCCGTAGACAGATAATTTACAATTATGATGTAGACCGCGATGGAGAGTAAACAAGAAAACTTGTGTATTTTTGTCATTCGCGTCCATATTCAAAAGTGAATATCAAATGAAGGACTTTTTAGAAAAAGCCAAATGTTTTATTTATTCTTAACGTTGACTAAATAACACGTAATTCTATAATGCCAACTTTCCGTTTAAGAATGTAGTAGTTGCAATGCTCACATTTAGCTATTTAAGTTTCAGGGTGAGTCACGTTGCAGGGTTTGCCCCGAACACTTGTCTTTCGCGTGGTGTTCGCGCGGTTCGCGTTTCAGCCTGCCACAAGGCTCTGCAATCCTTCTCAGTTGTGTTCTTACTTAAAAACAATCCTCGATATTGCATAGATACTCCCTCAAACCACTTGACACTGGCGGAAATACTGTGCTAACGCACAAGCATGAAGTCTATTAATTTAATAATTAAAAAAAAACTGAATGGAATGACGGGTCGAGTAGTGAGAGGTGGCTACCCTTTCACCCATAGACACTGCATAAGAAACCTTTAATTCATTAGTCGACTCGTACGATACCCACGAGAAAAATTAGGGTGGTCATGTCTAAGCCAGAACCACACGGCTCTTTTATTACCTTTTCTCTTCACGAAATATGAACATTTAGTCCTTTATAAAAAGCTACCTTTAGGACTAATTTCTAAATGACCATTTATTATTCTACAAGAACCTTTCGGTGTATCATTTGTACTGATAATTAATCCAATAGGCTTTCTAAACGTTGATTGGCTAGTTACTAATCTAGAAATGAACATCTAAATTTGCGTAAATAAACATGCTAAGATATGGAATCGTAAACATAAAATGATAATCCGAGGAATAGAGTTTAAATTCAAAGAATAATTTAGACATTCATTTATTTATTTATGTTTCAAGTTTTTCTTCGTGACAATTCATAAATTCTTATTTTTCATTTATCGATATGATAAAGTTAGAACAAAATATGACTTTCAAAAGGAACTGTGGTGATCTTGAAATATCAGAACAGATGTAACTGCATGAGTATCTTTTTGCGAAGATTCATGATTAATGTATTCAAATTTCAATCAATTCGATACTGTTTTAGCAAGTACATAATCTTTTATTGACATTATATAGGGTCCTTCTTAATATGCTGACACTTTTTTAAGGGGATGATCAGACCATCAAACTGAACAACTTTCTCTATTGCACCAAGAAAATCTGCCCCTCCATACAAAACTGCAAACATACTCGAGCCAAATGTATGGGACAGCAGATTTTTTTTTCGCGATTTTGATGTTTGTCCCATAGAGAAAGTTGTTCAGTTTGATGGTCTGATCATCCCCTTAAAAAAGTGTCAGCATATTAAGTTGGACCCTGTATATCTAAGATATTATATATATATCGCAGAGATTTAAGACTATTTCGTTTGACCATAAACTTTTCTACTACTATCAACCTTTTAGTGAAGGAAAAGGTTAATGTCTCAAGACACTAGCGGAAAACAAGCAAGAGTGGCGAATACTCCACCGACAAGAGCGTAGCTCTTAAATAAGATAAGATGATGATGATGATCAATCTTTTCTAAAGATAAAGTTCTATGAGTACCTACAGATTTTACTGTCATCATTATTTAGGGCAAAGGCCTTCCCTCAAGAATGGGATTTATTCGAATTTCATAATTATGTTGGAATGCATGTAAAATACGAGTAAGTATGACACAAAATATAATAAATAACTAGTGTTTTCCCGCGACTTCCTCCGCACAAATTATATACCAGATTTTAAGTCAGATCATAAGCTATCAAACATAAATAGTTTCATCAAAATCGGTTCAGTAGTTTTTGCGTGATGCGCGAACAAACAAACAAACATACAATTTTGTCAATAGATGGCGCTGCACGTCATTTAAATCGCGCTATCGAGTGTTATTTGAGTTTATATGAAGTGAACCGCTACTTTTTTATTCCTTCCTTACGATTTTACGGTTTTATAATATTTAAGAAAAGATAATACTTAATAGAATAGAGCAATATGCCATAGTATCTGCCTACGCCCGTGAGACAATAGAGTGAGCTCATTTGTGTATGAAGAGTATGGTTCACTATCTTTTACGAGTGACATAAGGTATCCGCTCATGATGATGATGATGATAAGATTTTACCATAAATCCAAGTCGGAATTATTTCATCTCTTCATATAATACCTTCTATGGCTTACTTATCCACCCTGTACATAAAATCGCCCGTCAGCATGAATAGTAAACGAAGCAAACTTGAATCGCTTCTGGGGTCCTTTTCGCTTTCCTTTCTGCTCGCCCCATATACTTGCTTCGATGTGTTATTGTATTATGTTAATGTTGACTTGTTTATTGTTTGAAATAATATGCATCTTGTAAAGTACAAATTGGAGGTAAAATATGAAACTTATTGAAAGAAAATTTGTTTGTGTAGTCCACTTATTGATGCCTTTAAATTGGTGCTAAATTAAAGAAAAAATTATTGTGTAATCCACTTATTGATGCTTTTAATTGGTGCTAAATTGTATTTATTTCATTTCTTAATAAAAATAGATTGATGAACATGATAACTACTGCTCATACAGAGCAACTGTAAAGTCAGGTACGCAATATATTTTTAAGCACGTAACATTTTTACACATATTCTTTCCACAATATAGCCTAGCGTTGTAGAAGATCCGAGAGAAGATAGACCAATAATTTGAATACCACCCTAAAGGGTTGGTCCAAGTTTACATTATATAGGAAGGAGGATTGGAGAAGACCAGGTCTTTGCACAAAGGCTTTCCCTTATTTTGAGGTGAAATGAAATAATAAAATTTGAAAAAGTGCATCCACTTTAGAGTCTCTCGTCCTTTTATTTCCGAAACCATGTAGATCATACGAGGTTGTTTGCTGTGAATCTAACTGGTATCCAAACGGTGTTGTTATCGAAGAGGTTGCCACGGCCTGAAAGGATTAACCCCTTCTTACGACAATCTTCTGGGTTGGTGCTGTTCTAAGTTTGCTGCTTGATGAACGCATCTTGGGTGTAAACTAGATGCCAGAGTATTTTCAAAGCCCCATCTCAAAGGGTTTACTATAACTTAAATTACAAATCGTAATTATCTTACTTTCAATTAATGAAAAGGAAACTCATGTCTCCTGCATGTCGGAATACTTCATCTTTCGATTATAGATAATTTAGTTCTTATTCATTTCCCTATTGTCAAGCGATGACTGATTTATGACTAGCAACGCTCCTGTAAAAGCATTTGTTTATTTTAATAGGCATCAAGCGACACCATAATTTTATGCGTCATGAATTTACTGTGATGTGTTACTTTACAGTGTAAAGTTTACACAATATAATTGAATAAAACAAAATAAACAATGATATGTTGTTTTTGATCAAAAACAATTTTACTTAATATGATGACGCTTTTTTAAGAGGATGATCAGACTATCAAACTGAACAACTTTCTCTATGGGACCAACACCAAAATCGCGAAAAAATTGTCCTATACATTTAACTCGAGTAGGTTTGCAGTTTGGTATGGCACAGCAGATTTATTTTTTCGCGATTTAGATTTTGGTGCCATAAAGAAAGTTGTTCAGATTGACGGTCTGACCATCTTCTGAAAAAAGTGTCAGCATATTAAGAAGGACTCTAAATAAAAATATATTATGTCTGGAAATATAGACGTTTTGATCCCAACGACTCATATACAATATCTCTACCAATAAAGATAGATATATCATTTATTTCATCCAAACAATACAGGAAACGCGGAAAATACGAATTTTAGTTGATATTTAAAAATAATAAAATTAAAAATGAAACATGTTTTTATTTCAACATGCATGACAGAAAACAATTAAAATTGATTATTTCCAGATGGATGGTTATGGTGTTTGTTTTCTTGACTAGTTGGTACAAAATGTCTAAGTGACCTCTTCATAGTTACGGCAACTATACCATAATTAGTAATAAACAACATTTCTAAAAATTAGTAACGAGATTTCACTTTCGGCAACATTTTTTGTTTTAGGTTTAGATTTACGCTAGACTTTCTAATTAAAATGTAAGATAGTAAGAAGTACGGGCCAATAATTTTCAACATGAAAACGAGAGAAGCGATAATCATTTAACTAAATTTAATTAGTGTACCGTTTCACCTCCTTTCGTTTTAATTTATATCTACCACCGTCTGAGCAAATAAACTTAAACTAAACTTCATGCCCATTTAAGACTTGTTTTAAAATTATTCTTAAATAATGAAGAGTATGGTTTAAATAAATCACTTTTGAATGTTCCGTGATTCATCAATTAAACGGATGTCAGTAATTACATATGAGCTTTATGGCTTGTTTTAATTATAATTTGAATATGGATTTATAATGAGAATTTGTTACGTCTGGACTATGTTTATATTAGTAACGTTTTCTATCTACATATTCAATTGCAGCTGAATAATTCAAAACATATTTAATGTTGAAGGAAAACATCAAATGCCGAGCTTAGTGCCAAATTAAATACCTAACATATTCAACAAGGTGTTTCATACCATCAAACTGAACAACTTTACGTCGAAATCTAGAAAAAAAAAAGGTCCATAATAGTGACAGTTGTTCAGTTTGATGATCTGAAGCACCCTGTTTAATACCTATGTAACTCATACAGGGTCCTTCTTAATATGCTGGCACTTTTTTAGGGGGACGATCAGACAGTCAAATTGAACAACTTTCTCTATGGGACCAACATCGAAAATTTGTTCGCCCTGGATCCCAGAAAACGTTCGTCGGCATCCAGGTCGTCCTAGGAAGAGGTGGCGGGACGATCTAGCGAAATGTTTTCGATGACGTGTGGCCAGAGCATGCCCAGGACAGAGACGGTTAGCGGATTTAATCCGCCTTTGCCCGGCAGTGGGATGAAATAGGCTAATAAAAAGAATAAACGGGCTGAATAAATATTATTTTACTAAAGTCTATCAGTAAAGGTGTTAAAATATTTGAACTCTTTCTCAAATAGGTATGCGAATCCGAATAGAGACCACAATACAAACAAAACTATGCATGTTGTATAGACTAGCACTAGCCAAGAAAATGTAAGTATTATCAATCTAAGCTCATTCACACCCAAGTCAACCTTTAACCAACAAAGTAAAAACAGTATAAGTTACCACACTAAGAGAGTGCAATTGTTTCCACACAAAAGCGAAAGTTCATTCATTTGTTATGAGATAATTAGGTGTTTCACCCTATTGCGTCAGAGAGAGGTTTTGCCGACATTGTTGAACTTGGTGAAAAAAGTTTTTATTACGATATTGTTTAGTTATTTGTCGGAAGTTATGATTTTATTGTGTGTGAGCTTTGTTTTATTAGATATCATTGTTTGGTGACATTGCTGTTGTATTGTCGGGTTTATGATACTCTTGATGTAAGTGTAATTTCAATTTTGACGAATACACTATTAGTACTGCCCTAATGATCCAGCCTATTATTGCCTTTTTAAATCACAAACAAGAAACTTCAAAAAAAATTGTTTCAGTTTTATGCATTAATTTTTGAAAATTAAGTAATTATTTCCACTACAATGTTGTTATAGTACCTAGATTACACACCGAGGGTTAATAATACTTTCTTTATTATCTTCACACACATACATACATAAACTCACGACCGAAATCCCTTTCAAGTTGGACAGACATTATTATATTGAATGTAGTTTTAGCAATACTCATTGAATGACGTGGCGGTTTATTATCTTAATTTCATTTTAAATCCAAAATCGTATTCAAAATGTATATTTACGATGTCTTCAAGATTTTTTGTGCTTAAGTATTTTGATTCTCTCTTAATTTATTTTTCACCATATGCAAAAAGCCTCGCAATGTTTTCCTCGATACTTATACCTATTTGGACAAATTAGCTCATTTTAGCAATCTGTATCTGAATTCCAACAAATACTCAAAATCCAAGTGTACATTTTAAAAGTTGAATCGGTCCTCGCCGTCCATTCGCCTGGTTCCCATCACTTGCATGCAATAACGAGCAATCGATTCTTCCATACTTACACTTCCATAAACCAAAGTCATAAAGTAAAATACTTATCATTGTGGTTTCAAGGGGCAAGACTCACAATGTCAATGCTCTCTTGTAATTGCTTCATTTTTGTCACTGCTTGCAACTCAACCGCCTCACTCCCTATTGTATCATTGTATGAATTTTCACACGTTTTACGGATCTTTTGTTTTTTTTTATTCTTCACCATCGTAATAATGCTCAAACGTTATTCTTATTCATTTCCTAAATTTATTGCTGATGATTTAATTTATCAAAATTACAGGTTTTTATTTCTGCGTTTCGAATGATGCTGTTTTCTGTTTTTAAAATGTTTTTGTTTTGGGAAACTTGCTTTGTTTGTGTTTAAAATTTAAATGTATATAAGTTTTTGTTAATTGTAGGTGTATTTCAGTAAATTAAGTCATTTGTGTATGAAATTGAAAATAATAAATAGTTTAGACATATTAGGTTTAGCTGTTAAAGTACAATTATTTTGCGGCTAACATTTCCTGTAAAATGGTAAAATTGTTGAATACTCCGAAAGAGATTATGGTGGTCGTGAATTCAAGTGTATGCCTAATAAGCTACATTGATATCCTTCTTAAAATAATATATGCTGACAGTTTTTAAGGGGATGCTCAGACCATCAAACTGGACAACCTTTCTTTATGGCACTAATATCGAAATCGCGAAAAAAAATCTGCTGTTGCATACAAAACTGCAAACCTACTCGATCAAAATTAATAGGACAGCTGTTTATTTCCGCAATATTGACATTGATGCCATAGAAAAAGATGTGTAGTTTATGTTCTGATCATCCCCTTTAAAATCCGACAGCATATTAAAAAGACCCAATATAAAGACCAAGATGCCTAAAATTAGATTTATGTATATGACGGCGCCTGGCGCCATCTCTCAAGTTGCTACAGAACAAGATCGCACACTGATGACGTTGCCTTGCTACAGCGCCTCCTGGTGTCGGTCTAGCGGAGCGTCGTGTCGGTAAGGCGGTTGACAGCCATGTCAATAGGAGTTCAGTTGAAGATTTGAATAGCAATGGCTGAACAACCGCATAACAAGACGAATCGCTAGTTCTGTGTAATCTCGGTAGTTTTCTATTAAGCAGTGATCTGTTTGCGATGAAGGCCCTCCTGTGCCTATATCAGAAGTGGGATCAAACTTGCGCCCAAGAGGAATAAAATCGGAAAATTTTGATGAAAATTTGACACCTAAAACTTAGCTTTTGTTTCCCGACCAGATGAAAATGTTATCTTGAGGTGTCTTGAGGTTCTTAAATGATGCGAAAGAAATAGCGGGTGAATCCGCATCTGCATCAAAATGGAACATGATCGAACTTGCCTACCTAGATAGCCAGTGGCGGATCGACGAGCAGTAATTTTCTACGCTGACGAATGATTTACAGTAAAGTCGACGCATACATCATACAGTTCTTGCATAAATAGTATGGTACTACTACGTACAGAACGGACACTCCCTACATTTATTCGTGGAAGACAGATGGAAGACAACTACAGTAGGCAATGGTTTTGCTTATGCCAGGCCAGCGTTTGGCCCGGCCTGGTTGTATGAAGTGTCCAGGATATGATAATAGCCAGAAAATTCACCTAGATCAACGCGTGCGCGCTCATAAAGAGAAAAAAGGTGTTATCTATTATCTTTGTGTTTGTTGCGAGCCAGGACACGTGGCTAATAGCGGTAGTAGCGCTCCTGTCATGAAGGTAAAGGAGGTCAATCGATGCTGACAATGAATGGCCAGAGGTACCGCAAAAGCATGATCCGGTGAGCCCGTTTCTTTTTATTTGATAATGGGTCGCCTTGATTATGTTATGGATGTGCCATGACGGCGCCTAAAGACTTTATAGTTAAACAGGGGCGATCCTGCCGGTGGTTCTGTAAACGGAATTCTATGCTATGTGATAAGATAATTGTTGGAGTGGGAGCGCGGTGGAATTCTGGTGGCCGCAGTGTCGTTCGAGCCATACCCCCCTTGTGGGTTGGTTGAAGGGTAGTCGTTGGAGGCTACTAGTCTGTGGCGGTGCGGTGGAAGCAATTCTGGCGGATGTAGTGTCGTCCGGGCCATACCCTTTGTGGGTTGGTTGATGGGACACTCGTCTGGTCCAGGTTGTTGTGAGATTGGCTGTTGTGAGATTGGTCGGGGGGGCTGCCGTCCGAGCCATACCTTGTCGGTTGGTTGTAGGGACGCACCCACCCGGTCCAACGGTGAAGCTGGTGCTGGCCACGCTTAGGCTGGTCGAAGAACATGTCGAAATGCAGTCTGACGATGATGCGAAGTTGTCGTCAGGCTGGACGAGCGGGAATTCCGGTTTTTCGAACGGGTGATGTTTGCTTGTTTCTTGCAGCGGCGCAGTAAAATACGCCCGAGGACGGTCGACAGTCAGTCTGGCCGTGACGGCGCCTGGCGCCATCTCTCAAGTTGCTACAGAACAAGATCGCACACTGATGACGTTGCCTTGCTACAGCGCCTCCTGGTGTCGGTCTAGCGGAGCGTCGTGTCGGTAAGGCGGTTGACAGCCATGTCAATAGGAGTTCAGTTGAAGATTTGAATAGCAATGGCTGAACAACCGCATAACAAGACGAATCGCTAGTTCTGTGTAATCTCGGTAGTTTTCTATTAAGCAGTGATCTGTTTGCGATGAAGGCCCTCCTGTGCCTATATATATATATTTCACTGCCTCCTACAACACGAAAAATAGATTTATGAACTCTCAAAAAGGTTCTCGGTCCAATAAAGGCAGCCCATACAATCCATACAACAAATATGATTATAAATGGCAGTTGTCAAAATATTGGGAACAATTGTAATTAGTCTCTTGTATTGAACAAAAGCTGAGGATGTAATGAACGGCGCGTGCGGCGAAAGCCACAAAAAGCTACTAGTTTGTATGGAGTAATTTATAGGCGAAGGGCGTATCGGTAATGTTTCTTTAACTTTTTGTTTTATAATCTGTTGGTATGTAGTATGCCCATTTGGTGGGTCGTCGAGAGCTTTAGTTGCGTTTATTACCTTTGTATGTGCAGTTATGTGTTGGGCACTTTTACTAAAGTAATTAATTAATTTAAAATGCAATTGTGAGGGACGATAGATTATATTATTTCTTTTATGCTTTGTAGTAATAATTATAATCGTGCTCATGAATATTTATTTCCCGAAGGGGTAATTAATTATTTGTAATTACATTTAATTTTATTTGTAAATGACAAATATAAATTGTATTATTTTATTACTTTGAGTTTTGAAGCTGAAAAGAAAAATTATAAATATTATTTTTCACCTCACAAGCTCGGAAAGATTCTGTTTATCATTCGAAATCTGAGTGCAAAAGTGTATTTTATCCGCTAGCGTGGAAAGAGTTTTTAAATTCGAATCTGTCTATTCAATATTTTTATATACCGCCAATCCACAGAAAATGCTTAATAACTATTTCATGACACTGGCCAGTACGAAAATAAAAACTTTTTGAAATGTTCTTTTTAGCAATTCACTTTTTTTCCTCGCTGTTGTGAGGTGAAAAATTGTGTGTTTCGCTCGGCTGCAAAGTTATTCTGCGTCTCGTACCTTTGAAACCTTCGCTAAGCGCTCAGGATTCTATTATTTGAACCACGAGTGAAGCGACGTGGTTCAATCCCAGAATCCTTCGCTTGCTCAGGTTTCAATAAAAGTACTCGCGCCAAAAAGCAACTTTGCAGCCTAGCATAACAAATAACTATTTTAAATCCGCTAAGGCTTTTACCCTGCTTATTTCAATATAAATTTAATCAGTATCAATATACAGCTAACGAAGGTAAATTAATTATAAATACACTAATACCTATGTTATGAACACAATATTCGGGCATTATATTGTGTGAACATTGAACACCTTATGTTCATGTTCACACACTCTCGCGAACATTGCACTGTCTTTGTGTTCGTGTACTATCATGATTAATCTTTCGTTTGTTTAAATAAATTTCTTTAAAATACATACGTTACATACGTTGTAATTTTACTACCTTATTGAATGTACGTACAATTCCATCCAGAAACTTTGAATATGCTGAAATTGAACTTTGTTACAGCTGGACCGTTCAAATTTAGTTTTTTATAGTTTTAGACATTTAATAGTCTCTGAAAGACTCTGAGAGAAAATATGGTAAGAAGTTCTACACTTCTTAGCCCCACTTGCGCCAACCTGGGTTAGCAATAAACTCTAGGTTAAGTTGGTAACCCATGATTTTTTGTATGGCAAAACAACTGAAAGAGATATTTTATCCGGAGTTAATTGCTAACCCGTGGTTGGCGCAAGTGGGGCTCACTAGTTAAATTACTTAAAGAGTATTTTTACCGCGCAGTGGCGCCCTCATCACAATATTTACGATTGCTCAATCATGAAAAGCTAAAAAAGACTAGTGCCACTGAACTCTAAAAGGACTCCTATATATAATTATTAACTATAATTTACCTATTGTACTTTTTACCTGTGATGACGAATAAATGTTTCTGATTCTGACTCTTAAAATGGTGATTGCATTTATGGTACTGAACAACATGGGGGGTGCTTCAGACCATCGAACTGAACAAATTTCACTATGGAGCCTACTTCGGGAAAAATATAGCTGATATTTTTGCCGAAGTAGGCTCCATAGTGAAATTTGTTCAGTTTGATGGTACAATGGTCAATACACCATGGATTGAAACTTTTAAAACAATCTCCTCCTTTTTAGCTCCACAACCGGGTAACAATTTCCACGACGATTAAAAGCAACATAACAAACAATAAGCAAGTAGCATACGCATGCATTGCGATCTCGCTTTTTTACACAACTCCTACCGCCCGGCTGCGCTCGCGTACAAACCAGTCTCAGTGAAAGTTTATATTTGTATGGACACCCTGTATTGTATGAACGCTTCCGGTATGCCTTAGGTGCTTAGGTGATTGAAGTTAGAGGAAGTTAAGTTGCTCTACTTGGTATAATTTTGATATAATTTGCATTTTATTACAGTTTTTTCGAAGTTATTTATTGCTTGTGGAGATACTTTTTTGACAATTATCAATGATTAGTGTCGCCCGTTAGAATATTTGTTTGAAACACGTTTGATCTTGATTTCCAATTAATTTTTCCGCTTATGTTAATCGAGCTTCATTACAAATATTATTCTTAAGTTGTTCTAACATTATCATTAATTTGGAACTAGTTACCCTATCCATCATCACTATTATTACCTTATAATATAGGTATACTGTATACTTTGAAAGAGGGCATGAAATTGAAACAGATTTATTGTCACGGCAAAAAAGTTCTACGACATAATGTATGCATAGGCATGTGGTAATATAGTATACGGTATATGCCAATATATGACTATTTTCACAAATTCCTGTGTTTGTCCTCAATGCAGGAATGGTGGAGGCAAGTCAGTTATCAACCTGCTTTTTCAGTATTTTTCAAGCCGCCTCCAAAGTCTGAGGACTGTTCCATACACCAAATTCATAAGTTTACATACCTCCATCGATACTGGGTAAAAATATTACAATTTATTTATGTGTAAAAGTTATAAACAAACTAACTTTTTTGTTAAATAAACAATAATAAACCAAACATTTAGCAAGATTTCTAACTCCCCCATAAAAGGGGAAATCCAAGTACTTTTGTTTTGTCCATACAAAAGACAGCAACGGGTACTACAATTTATTATGCGCAGGTGTATTTTGTGAAACACATCAGTTGTTGATATTGTTTCTGTATAACTAGCTTTTGCCACATGAATTGTGTATTCGAACAAAAGTGGTATTTTTGAAAAGTCAGTAGAAAATGTCAAAATTGCTATGGAAATTATGCATCATTCGATCATGATTTTGAAAGTGTAAAATTCAAAAACACCACATCAGGTTTGATTAAAATTTTTCATATAAACTTTTTTAAACCCTTTTGAAAACTTTTAATTTTTCGTCTTCATAGGGGTTGTTTTTCTAGTAATCATTTCATCTTGTAGAATATAAATTGTTTCTATATTCAGTGGTTCAGTCAGGCTGGGCTTTTCTGTTAGCCAGTCAGTCAGTCAATGATGGAATGGAACTGGTTTATTTGTGACATACACACACAAGTTCAGGACCTTATTCCATTACGGGGTGGTCAGAAACTTTAGTAGAACAAAGAAATATGAAGTTAAAACTTTAACTTATCGATTTATCAATCAATTCTATTAATATTATGATATCGCTTTGATAGACGTACATTTTTGACAACTAGACCCATATAAAGTATACCTACCTGTTATTTTATTAAGTACAAATTATGTGTAAGTAATTAAATGAATTATTATTAATTTAAATATAATTGTCAAATATTTTTCATTATAATAGGTAAGAAATGTTTGGCTGTCACTGGATCTTTTTTGCTTGATTAATAAATTGTATATACAAGGAATAATATATTTTGGCAAAATTTTAATTATGATAAAATTTTGTAGTACCCGTTGCAGTCTTTTGTATGAGCTTTCATCAAATTGTTGCAGTATAAAATGTAGACATAGGTACTTACTGCATTATCTATCTATAATAATCTATAGTAATTTTCTTATTCGATCCGATTGCATCAGAGTGCAGCTTTGTTTATTGCACTTACGTGTGTGTACAGATTTTGCGAAAACCAATATTGAATAAAATAGTAGATTACACACCGAGGGCAGGAAAGTAAGAAAGGTCTCAGATCTCATGTAATTGTTGACCGAGGCGAAGTCGAGGTCAACAAACATGTTATCTGAGGCTTTTTTATTTATAGCCCTAGGGTAGTATACTATTTTTCTCCTCAACCGAGGTGGAAAGCGGTAAATTCGTTTAGCGCAGCGGGACGCAAATCGACGCTTTCGTCCGGAGGGGAGAAAATAATATAACTGTAGCTTTAAAAATATGCCTTTATAGCTCTATCAAAACAATTTTACCCACTTAGAACTTTAAAGTAGGCAGCAAAAGGAAAGCACACAATCATGCGGTCACAATCATGATACAGTTTTTGTCCGGTTGTTTGTAAAAACCCTTATCTAGTAACCGCTGGACGTGAGAGATCGACTTCTAACTTATAACTCTTAAAAGTATAACAGAACTTGGTTGCGGTTTGAATCTTGTTACGTGTTTGTTATAGTTTTGTAGTGTTTGTGATATATACATTATAAAAATAGTTATAGCATGTAGGGTAAAGGCTTCCTCTCACAAATATTGTAAACATCCAGAGTTCATACTTCAACAAGCAAACCCTGAGCGAATTGGTGTAAAAGGGTCACTCGTCAAACATGATAATTTTGTCTAACATGGCACTCTATACTAAATATTAATTATAGCCTATAGGATCCCACTGTAGGGCAAAAATCTTCCCTTCACGAATTAGGGTGAGAATGAGTGGGTCATCATAATCAACCGCGCAGGCCCTGTGCGGATTGGTGGAGGCAAATATGGGGTCAACTTTCTGTCAGAGAATTTTTAAGCCCCCTTAATAGGCAATTGACCTAGTCCTTTAACGAATAGTCCAGGATCAACTGTCATATCTATTGATGAAATAACACGAAACGGTCGCCCATCCAAAGACTGACCAGGGTTCAGTTTAATATTCGCGACAAGTGACAGTTGACAATGACGATTCACAGTACATTGCTGGTTACTAATGACGCTAAACTTGCAATGTCCTAGCATTCTCAGCAATGTACTCTGAATTGTCATTGTCAGTTGTCACTTGTCGCGTTTATTAAACAGGGCCCAGGCCTGATGTTGCTTAACTTCAGTTATCGTTTTCAATATAGAAGTGAGCACCTCTACTTTGTAATATGAGCATAAGCATAATGCTCACGGCTATATACCCTGAGGGGGTAGTCAGAGATATTCTGAAACCTCAGAACATCCACGTTTCACCAGTAGTACCGAAACTCTGTCCAGTATGACGGGGAGTGAGCCCGTCACCACTCTGTAACATGACCATCCATTTGTTTTAATTTTTTAAATAAGGACACTTAAAATCAAACAAAATATTATTAAATTACAAGTAACATTCGACAAAAACGTCGTTACCTAATTTGCCTATAAATGCAATAAAATGGCAATTATAATTTAAATCTTTTCCGTTACTAATTAATGATAAGATCGACGCAAACGGTAACCTTTGGCATTATTTTGTCGCTTGATTTCAAATTCATAGGGGAAGGGTGTGACGTATAATCTTATCTGTTGAATACGCAGTTCGGTATGAATTTCTTACTATATTGCTCGAGGATCTTTAACAAATACTCGAATGAACTCAAAATCATGTAAAAATAAATAAATCGAAACGAAACTAACTTAAAAAATTGTCATTAGCATAATATTTACTGAATTGTGTTTGTCTTCTAAAAAGCAACTAAGAGATAAAGTTTCTAATAGGCTGTTTTGCAACACTTGACAGGACGTCATTCTAGCCCTAAATCTTCAATATTGGCTAAGAAAGATACTTGCTACGACTAGGTATACATCAGTTGTAGCAATATTTATGACCACTCTGTGTGGAATTATTGTTAATGATAATCGCGTTTTGACTTCTTTTTATTACAGTGAATTTAATTAAATTCACCATACGTAAATGTTTTCACCTCATGTAGGGGTTAAGTCATTTGTTTTATTCCTGGGTGGCCAAATCAAAGCAGTTTTTTATCTATCTATCTAATATGGATTGAAAGTTGGTGATTATAAAAAAAAAATCTTCATACTGTATATTAAATAACATTAACTTACTCGTACTTGTTCTATACATTTTTATGCGTAATAATAAAAATAAATACGTAGACTTCAAATCATGTTTCTTAAAAAAATTAATCTATGAAACTAGGTACAAAGAGACCGTGAAGTTATCGCCATCTGGATAATTTAATGTCACAGATTATAGATAAAATATTAACACAGATTTTATTAGTTGATGAAATATTTTATGATGAAACTAATACGGAGGCGTTTTTTATTTAATTACGTAATATTTAATTTATTCAGATAATTAATTAATAAAACATAGCTTACGGGTTCTTTTTGTGTCGTATGACGTAGTTCTTAATCTTTATATTAATTACGCACGATATCTATCAATCAATCAAAATGTACGTACTTTATTTTACAAAAAAAAACAGCAAGATAATAGAGAGAGAAGATATACGATGTAGTAGGTATATTAATTTAGAGGAATCAATATTGATTCTAACTTCCAGTGATAGGTAGTCCTGCAACCTATGTAAGCGATAAAGAAAATGTTTAACTAAATAATCGTAACATATCTACAATAGATAAAAAAAAAATTATCGTCCTTCTGGGGTAGTTGGATAATAGTAGTTTACCTAGAGTTTAATATACAGCATCCCTTAATGTTAAGTAATAAGACTAATAAGTGATACATACTAAAAACTGTGCGTATATACTCACACTAAATTAAAATTAAACTACTCAATAAAATAGGGAAAATTTTGATACCTATATGTTTTGAAGAGAACACCCATAAATTCAAAGAAGTAGCTATGTATAGCCTGCAATATAAAATCAAATCTAGAGTTAATTGAAAAATAATGAAAAGAATATAAATATAGCCAAGCCAAACTTAACGTTCTTAATGTTTTGCAATAGGTACCCACGTATCTAGTATAAATCAATATCCAGGTGTAAATTACCTATTTAATAAATGTATAAAGTAATGTTAAATACGCTATAAAATACGATTCAGTGTTAATTAAATTCAGTTGTAAATGTCGAAGTTGAATCTTCAAGACAATTATTTATCATTCTTAACTTTATGACATAAAGGAACAACAACAAGTTAAAAACAGTTGACAATCTACTCACATCATGGTCCGGAACGTAAGAATACACGTGGAGTTTATCAATTCTGATGGTGCCTTGAAATGGATACAGCAGAGACCCTCGCTGCAGTTCGATGGAAGTCCACACGCTTACCGAAGCCTCCCGACCTCTGGCCCCACCTGGCCTCAAAGCCAAACTCAACTCCTGAGGAATCAGCACCAAAGTCTCCATTTTAAACCTTAATAACCCCCGACAAAAGTTCAAAATGTGTAAACACAGCACATCATAAATGACTAATCTTCAAGAATGTCCTCGTCCATCACAGTTAATGAGGATAAATAAATTATATTGAGACGAAAAAAAGTTCGAACGTCGCTTCGATTATCGTTCGGTGATGTCGCCAACAAAATATCGGTTGAACTTGATCGATCGCCCGGTTCGATGTCGGGATTAATCACTGCACGTAAGTTTTTTTTTTTCACTAAGACTGTCCACTAAAAAGTCAATATAGAAAAAATGGGGATGTATAGTTCATAAAGTTCGGTACTATATGTGAGGGCGGTACGGCACTCAAGCGCAGGGTAGGATGTGCGCGGGCTCTTCTCTGAACGAGCACTGAAGGAAGCGCTAACATTGACCTTAGTCGCGGCCGTGATCGCGTTTACAGTTCATTTTTTGTTCCGATAAAAAGGAGAGGAGTAAAGCCCTACAACGTTTATTTCATTCTTGATCACTCGAATCTGCACCTTAGCATTAAGACGTAAAGATGATCGAGAAGGTAAAGGTAAGTTTGTAAGGTGTTAGAGTAAGGTGCTCCCCTCCAAAGGCGGCACCTGCGCGCGCGCGCCGCCTCAGAACGGCAGAGGCTCGCAACGTGTGCGCACCTGATTATCTACCTGTATGAGAGCTTTTTGTTTTGGAAATTTTTAGGGTGTTTTTTATGGATAAAATTTTTAATAGTATTACGATTGTTCATCGTTTGTATTGAGAATAGGGTTTTGATACAATATTTACATCCATTTATGATAAAATTGTTCTTTTAGACCCTGAAATTCAGGAACTATGGCATGATGATTTATGGCAATTATTGGGTCAAAATTTTTGTAAAAATGTAATGACCGCTTCAATGACCTTACATTTTAGGTAGGAAGTCATAGTGCACACAATTAATTTGATACTGACAGTATCAGCATAACATAGCAGGTATTGCTACACACATTTTAAGATAATATTTCTGAGTTGGTTATGTTGATTATACCTATGTCTTGATCGAAGGTTGGTTTCTCAATTTGAAGTTAATGGTAAGTATACTTTTTTTTAAACATATGTCCAGCTACAATTTCCTATACAGATTAAAATATATTTCGATCATATATAGCCATAGGTATAGTAGGAACTCTATAAATGCAAAACTGAAATAAGTGAAACTAACTTATGAGACAGAAACTCTCAAAATATTACTAGGTAGGTACTGTCAGAGAAAGTTTTCTTATCAAACAAAAACTTGTACAAAACACAATTCAGTGACAGAATCCACAAGAAATTGACTTGTGTCAATCTGTCATTGTCATTGTACCTGTCACTCGCTTCGGGCCCGTAACTGTCACCGATATCATAATCTACTGCGGTAGGGTCCTAGGTCCTACAAAATATAACTATTGAATTTGCATGCAACATTGAAAGGTAGCTCATATTGAACTGGCTTTCTAAGAGGCTTGCATTTTTCTCGTTTTCTGGATTAAATGTTAGTTGGTGCTAGTGAAACATCAACATAATATATTCATATTAAAAATAATGAATAAATACGACTGTAATACTATTTAGGTTAAGTCAGCTTCAAAAGTTGAAAAAACACTTCTGAACCTTATGCTCATGTCAATTAGGATGAAAAACGTTCAACAACTTTTGATGCTAACCTTATAACTACGAACGATATTAGTTGTCATCATCATCGACTTATTTTAGAGCTATGCTCTTGTCGGTAGAGACCCTACTCACCGATTGAGTCTCTTTCCCGCTATGGTAGGTACCTTAAGTTCCTATGAGACACGATATCAACCTTTTCCTTCACTTGATATTTGTTAAGCTTATAAGTATTATCAATACTGTCATTGTATTCAAGGTAACTTAAATTCATACCAGGTATCTTTTCGCCTAATGAGAAATTCAAAAAATGATTCGTGGCTTTTGTACGAGAAAAAATGGAGTGGAATATCTGTTTTAAACCAAGATAGGTATTATATACTAGGTATATCATGGCCGTCACATTAATTAAACAAATCCAAAGTTCACTGTAGTTAAATTAGTTCTTCTTACGCTTGATATTTAAAATTCAAAAAGCTTTAAGCAACCTTTAGATAACTTTATGTTTTTGTACAACAAAATAAAAAGAAGTGAGGTTGAATATATTTAAATAACTCTTTTTATAAAATATCAAAGATGTTATGTAAAATACTTAGGTATGTTTCATGGTCCATATCTTTTTAATTCGATGAAACGTATGGGAAAGTGTTAATAGTGTCTCAAGTTTTGAGAAAGAAAAGTTTTAATTACATTGATGTTGTGATAAGAGAAGAATATACATCAAGGTTTCCGCTTTATTCCTTTATGACCACCCAGAAAGGGAAAACGTTTGTGAGTATTATGTAGGTATGTAGTATGAAATAAGTAGGTACCTCAAGTTACAACTTCGATGACTAAAACTGCAGTCATTAATTTAAGACCCACAACAATGTTACCGTGGAGTCCATCTATATCAACCAAACGAAAATCACTGTAATTAAAGTCCAAAACTTCAAACATAACCCAACTAACATTTTGGTTATAAGAATCAGTGATACATGAGCTGCTTAAAAGAATTTTAAGAACCAAAGGTTCTGTAAAGGCACTAACAATTGGGTGGTAGAGCGTGCTATACCTCTCTTATAACCCTGGTTTGGGTCTGTTCGTACTATAGCTTGGAGTGACTTAGTGGTTATAATGTAGTGATAAATGAGTGATTAAGAAGAGTTAGATCAGTGCTATTGCAGCAGTGATTACCACTTCAAGTGTTTTATAAGCTATACACAGGTTATAACTGCAAGCTAAAGTAGTAAACAAGTTATAGATATCACTTTAATTACTTTTTTCGTTACACATGGTTACTTCTTGTAACCTATATATAACTTAAGAATATATCGGACTTATTTAGTAGCAATAAATATCACCGAAAGCGCTAAATATGTAAACTGTTTTCATACATATTTACGTTCTTGTTAAAGTCAATAGTTATAATATTTTTCAGTACGCATATTCATTTCATGGTGTTGTATAATAATAAAATTATTAAGGTAAGTCAAAGTGTTTAAGATTACGGAGTGTTCTATGTATTAAATCTCATGCGACGGTAAGTTTTCGGTAACAAAATATACTAGTTTTCATCTCATTTTTGAAACGCCTTAAAAATAAACTACTTTTGATAATAAAATGATTTAAAAATTACGGCACGAATTTTTTTTTTCTTTATTTATTGTATTTATCAATTCCTGGTACCACCTTTAGACATTTTAATTGAAAATTATGAACAATGTAAGTAAATAAGTGGACCAGTAACATTTAAATAAGTTATTTCATTCATAATTTTTATAGGTTATCTTTATTAAATGGCGTCTTAGTTCTAATTACTTAAGGATCCTGATAACTCTGTTTTTCCTCCCGTAGTGATTTAATACTGAAAGTAAGCACTTGTATGGCACTGGAAGTTCTAAAACATGTTTATAAAAGTGAAAAAACAAAGAGTTTATAGGTTTAACTTGTTTAATAGTTCTGCGCGGAGCTGCAAGCTGATATTTTTTTGGGTTCTGTTATCGTTTGAAGAAAACCCTTTATATAGGTATCATATTTCAGTGAATGATTTAAAATCCAAGTATTATGTATAAATTTGTAATAATAATATTAGCTGTCATTGCTGTCAACATATTTTCTAAATACAAAAAAGTTGAAAAACAATTGCACATAAGTACAAAGAACGACATAAGAAAGTAGTTTTTTTTAATGTTGAAAAAATAGTACGTATATTGTTACCTATTCATAAGAAAAAAGTTCTTATACTTTGCACTAATACCTACTTATTTACCTTTTATTTATTAAATTATTAAATTTTACGAACTTAGGGTGAGTATTTTTTTCGTTATTTACAAAACTTCCCCTGTTATTTCAGTAAGAGGAGCGGAAAAGGACAGTGACATCGTCAAAGAAAATAAAATTATAGAAAATAACCCAGAAGAAAAAGATCAAGAAGCGGAGAAAGAAACAGACATTGACAAAGAGAATAAAGTACACTCAAACTATTTTTTTGAGCCTAATAATACCAACAAAGTAGTAGACAATATTGAGAAAATTACAATAGATTAAAAAGAAAATGAAGAAGACGATCAAAGGTGCAGAAACGTTGCAGCAATCCAAGAAATAGAAAGAGAACAAAATGAGGATAAGAAAATGACAATAGATACAATGGAAGTGACTAACTCAGTACAACATAAAGAAAATACATTAAAAGAACCAAAAAATAAAGATAAAAGTAATGAGCCAAGTACATCATCTAACAGTAATCTTCAGATCGAGAAAAACATCCCAAAAACGAAAATCGTAAGAATATCTAAAAAGAAGAGAGAGAAAAACCGTCTCCTGAAAATAAAAAAGAATCGGCCAATTTCACATAAGAATGTTAGTTAGTTAGGCTAAAATCTCTTATTTAAAATAAAAGCAAATCTTTTAAATCGGCTTGGCTTATATTTTTTTGTAGAGCCCATGTTCGTAAATGATTTTTAAATTTGCATTTTTCCTGTATTCACTTTCTTGTTCGTTATCCGAGTTGTTTGAACTACTGCGAGGTAACAGATCGTCACAGATTAGAGGATATTCAAAATCAGAGATAATTTGCTGTTGTACGGAACCCTGCCGTATTTTAGTTGGTTGCTCTTGATAGACAACAAACTATAGTTTTTGAGGTTAGGTTAAGTGACTTAAATCCTATTACTCAACTTAAAGTGATAATGAAGAGTTATAAAATATGCACATAACGTTTGCTGCTGTGTACAAGTTTTTATAAAAACCACAATATTACTTATGGTTGACCGATAAACTCCATTATAGAGCCTGCAATGATTTAAAGGTGGATTCTAACTCTTGCAGAATCTAGCTCTATATGACTTATAATCAACACTTCTTAGATGCTTATAGGTTTCTTACTAACTCTTAAGGCTCGACAAAACTTTTTAGGTGGTACAAAGTATTTATCTAACTCTTTGTAAGAATATCAGTCGGTAGTAAGTGTTAGTACACACCTGAAAATCACTCACAGCGTTTAATACTTCTTGAAGCTATTAGGGTAAGCCTCAAGGTGTTACAAGACATTTTACTAACTCAGTAGTAGAATACCAGTCGGTAGTAAGTGTTAGTACACACCTGAAAATCACTCACAGCGTTTAATACTTCTTGAAGCTATTAGGGTAAGCCTCAAGGTGTTACAAGACATTTTACTAACTCAGTAGTAGAATACCAGTCGGTAGTAAGTGTTAGTACACACCTGAAAATCACTCACAGCGTTTAATACTTCTTGAAGCTATTAGGGTAAGCCTCAAGGTGTTACAAGACATTTTACTACCTCAGTAGTAGAATATCAGCCGTTAGTAAGTGTTAGTAGACACCTTATAATTGCTTTTATTGGTTTGTGCCTCTTAAAGCTATAAGAATAAGTTATACAATGGTTTCGATAAACCCCATGCTACCATCTTAAGTTATATTTTTTTTCTTTATTACTGTTATTCCTCTGAAAGATTTAATTATTTATAACTAACCCCACTGTAGAGTCGAATGTTGCTATCGGAGTTCTTATATACCATATATAATACTAAGAGCTCTAAAATAAGGCTGCCGTAAGCACTAAAATGTTTGTTGGGAATTGCCAACAAATTCGTATACAGTTTAAATGTCAAAGACACTGTCCATCTCAGGAATTAATTACAATATCTTCTTCAAACAGAAAAGCATTGGCTACTGAAACATATTTTACCATGCATCATAAAAATGTATACTCTATCACTTTATATTTAGAGATGAATTTCAAATGTGAGTAAGATACAGTGAATGTCGACGACCGGCTCCGGCGCACACCTGCCGCAAACCGCAATCCCACTTGGTATTAGTGTTGTATAGGTTTTTATATGGAGCATTTTAATATGAGATCGAACAGGCAAATACGAGTTTGATGTTGTGATTAGAGGTATCTTGGTTGCTTTGAGACGACTTTAGTATATTTATTGTTAATGATATTTTCTATGGCTCTACAAGAACAAATTGTGAAGGAAGACTTTTCACATGGTGATTTGCAGATCTGGTGAACCTGTGGCAGGAACCTGTTCGATGAGGGCAGCACAGACTCGGTTGTTGTGGCGACCCTTAAAGAAGGCATATTGTCCAGGTGTCGACGTGGATAATGATGATGGCTCTACATAAATTCATTATCATAGGTAGGTCAGGTAGGTAAGAGACCTTCGGGTCATTTTATCAATAGAAAGATCTCTTTACATGAATAAACGAATAGGTGGCGAAATTCAGCCACTCGGGCAGTGTGGAGGCAAGATAGACTAAATAGATTAAATAGTAGGTATACAAATAGTTTTAAAACAATAAACCACAAATCCAACAAATCACTATCTTGTTATATAGATGCAGGAAAGCGATTAATGCAAACTGCACCTAATCGATCGTTGTAAAATCATTGAATAAGACTCAGTCTGTGCAACAGTCTATGACTCGGCTAAAATTGTGATAATTATAATGAAAGTAGGTACCTACCTATCTAAGAATAAGAATATAAAAAAAAACACTATAGTAAGAGTACCTACAAAATATTTACCAAATTGGTAGGTATAATAATAAAATATATGTAAAATAGCATAGCATATGCTCACGACTATATTCCCTGACGGGGTAGTCAGAGATATCTTGAAACCTCAGAACATTCACGTTTCACCAGTAGTACCAAAATTCCGTCCAATATGACAGGGGGTGAGCCCGTCGCCACTTATGTAAAATAATAAATGAATAAACTTGATCATCCAAAATTTAATATCTCAATTTGGTGATTGTATGGAAAAAGAGGTAATTGTTGGTAAAAGCTAGGGTAAAAGGGAGTAAAGAATTAAATCTAAGATTATTATTTTATTGGTAGTACCTACTCTAAAATTATTTCATCGAATTAAAATTACACATCAAATAAATTACTTTATAGTATTACTTTATTTTTGTGTTGAATTTGTTAGGGCATTGCACAACGGTCGACTGTAGCCACTATTTAATTGTACTAATAACCATCGAAATTACTAGAACACACGAACGAAACTTATTAATATTATTCATTTTAAAAAATCAATATCACAAATCATACAACATTAGAGGTGAAGCGGTCGAGAGGCGGAGTTTCGACATAGGCGTGGCCTCGGTCGTCCGGCCTCTGCGCGGGCGCAGCGTGCTTTACCGGAACCGTACACTATTGTTCTGTACAAACTTAAATTGCTATTGGTCCGTATTGGTGACTTTTGGGAGGTCGGTGTTGAATTACTTACCTATTCGATTTCTTTCGGTGATATTTATTCGGTTTACTTTCATTTGTAGCACAAAATAGTATCACTATTTTGTGATACTTATACGAATATACATTTAGAGATATTTATACGAATATTGGTATTTATTACCATTGCACGCCTAGAAACATTGTTGGTAGTTATAACAAGTTGCTGACTACCCCAAAATGGATTATAGTCATGAATTACATAACGTATGATGTAGTTATGTAGAAAAATACCTACCTATAGGTACTCCATTTCAAATAGCAACGAAAAATTAAGGCCATTTTTAATTACAGAAACTGATATTTGACACACTTACTCTCACTTATTCTTAGAACAGCTTTAGTAACGTTCAAGGTATGTCGGATAGTTTATCTGTCTGATAAATAAATTATACTTGCTTGTCAGAGTTGGCCAGAAAGCTAAATAGGAATCGAAAAATTTCATCGTCCTCATTTGGAATGCAGTCTTCTTCTTATCGAGTGGGCTGCAAAGCCCTGGTGTCAGAGTTTATTCAAACCGCCTTACGGCCTCTGACGTGGTTTGTATGGAATGCAGTGTAGGTAAAGCAATAGTTTTTTATTGAACTATAAATTACAGATCGGTGTCTAATGCCATCATTTACTAATAGGATATTTACGGTACCCACCAAATTTCAAAAACTGGACCATCGTGTGTAGTAAAGTAAACTATTGCATGTAACCTATATTTTATCATATTCATTAACTTCATTGAATTCAAAAGATGTAAAACAGATATATACATACCAACATCGTTTTATACGATATGTTTAGGTAAAATAAAAAGATTTAAACACACGGACATGTCTGTAACGTTTTATAACCGCCCATGTTAGGTTCCTTTATGGCACCCATAACTTTTAGCCTGTTTGTTTTTAAATTCATAAAAATGTTCGACATAAACGTAAAAATACACGGGCTGGATAAAATTTGCACTTAAGCGTTTTTAATTTTTTTTGCTTGGTTTTTAGTAAGTCTTGCATGCATGTCATTTTGATCATAAACTTTTAAAATTATCACACGATAATTTTTTTTTATTATTAAAAACAAAACTGACGACTGAGTGAGCAATGTGCAGTGAAATGAAAACGGAATACCGATCGCAAATAAACAAAATTATTTACGTAAGGTAAGGTACAAGTTACTTCATAATTAATTGAAAGACCTCCGGTCTTCAATCAAAATTAAAAACTGTAGGTATAGAGTGCATGAATCTGACTTAATTTTTATCTTTGAATTTATGAAATATACAATTAATTTCTTGGACATTGTCACACAATTTAAAGTCAAATCTAGCTTAGACTTTGTTAAAGCATTTCGAAAAACTCAAAACTATAGTCATGATTAACAAAACATAGATAGGTAGATACTAGAACAAAGATTGGAACAAAATTATCGTCATCAGCTTAATCCACTGCTAAAATTTTTGGGAGTCACACCATTTGGTTTAGTTTAGTTGGTATGGATAGTTTTTTACCTATCTATTGTAACAAGGGAAGAAACTGTCCCCCAATACACGGTTTTCTGACTTTGGGAGTCAAGGACTCAATCATTTCTATTCCACTGAATTGTAATTAAGTAAAGTTTTTTTATTTATCTGTCCAGGCGGTCGCCTGATTTTTCATAGAATTTTGATCGAAATTACATAGTAGGTATTGAATACCAAAGCACCATGATCTACCTACCTATTTATCACGAAGTGATTGTGAAGTCAGGCTGTACAGGTGACGCAAGATATGAAAAGGAGTCCTCTTCATATTGTGGGTCGCCTCTACCACCGACCTTATGAGCAAATCAGCTAGTGCGCTACTGCGAAAAAACTTAGAATTAAGTACATGCAATCGACACGTTTTTTTTTAATTGTTTATAATTAATGCACTCTTGCTTATGCGTCAGCACTGCATTTCTGCCAGTGTCATGTAGTTTATGGGAGTATCTATCTCAATCTCAGGGATTGATTTTGGTCAAGAACAAGAAGAGATTGAGGGTTGCGGAGCATCGTGATAGGCAAAAACGCAACGCGCGAAAACCACGCGAGACAATTGCTCGGGTCAGAACTTGCAACGTGACTCCAGAATTCTTATTGTATCGAGTCGGTGGCATGGCATTCAAAATTTTTCTTTATTTTTTTCTTAGCTAGGTGACAGAGATGGCAATAGATTGAAAATGAGAATAACCAATCTGAGAATGACATATACTTCTAACTTCCTTATAAAATTATTCTTTTCGCATAAATCACGCAAACACGCTGGTCTCCTTGACCTTGTTTTGACCAGAGAAGCGATGTGGTAGATAAAAAACCGTAGCAGACCCGACCGCAAGTACGAACCGTGTGTTTTCACTCATGATCCTACACAAGACAGACGTTAAGGGTCGGCACTACCTACGGCCCGTTTGACATATCTGTCAAAAGAAAAAGACCGGTGGCCGACAACACTCAACCCTATCTTATAAGATTAATGAACAAATCAATTTGATAGCTTTTGGTAATAAATTTCTTGCAAAAAACTTAGTCGGCTGCAGCGCGCGGCGCAGCTTGGCTGGCATGTTTACTGGTGTGAAGGAAAAAGTGAACCCTACCTGGTGACACAACATTTTACCTCGTTGAATTAAAGGACGTAACTAGTCTGTTGGTCTATTAGTAAGGACTAAAAAGTCTGGTCGGCCGACCCTATCATGGCAGGTTCGTAGGTCCGACCGAATTTAGGGTACCTACTACTTGGAAGGCAGATTTTACCACAATAAATTAATGTTGAATGTTTGGTTGTGCGTGGCAATAATCCTGCAGCATCTGGATTTGAGAGCCGTAGGTCGAAATTGACATTTACAGCAACAGTACAGTACCGTGATGGACCTATAATGTGACTGATCAAAGATCACCCCTGGTGGTAGGATAGGATGGGTTCTAGCTAATTAGATCACAGTATTACTAAGGCTTAAAAAAACTTAAAATTATTATAACAGAACAAATTAAAACTTTTAACAGAATAATGAAATTATTATAAGTTTAATATTATTGGTATTGGTATTGGCAAACTAAGGGTTTGTAATCTTTTATCATCATAATTATCGTCAGATATAATATTTTAAGCACGGAATAAAAGTTAATTTTGCAGTAACTGGAAAGATTGCCTTCAGAAACATTTGCGCAAAAGGACATCAGTGTGACGACTTTTAGTAGATTTCTTCTTTATTGGTAGATTTAGGGCAAAATTGTTTAGTAGATTTTAGTAGAAATTGGGTATTCGAAAATGTTAATGTATTTAAAAATGCAAGGATTCAGGCTAATAAAATCTAAGCTGGCAATACAAATGGCTGAGAAAACAATTGCAGGGTTTGGAAATTTTTTGGAACTTCTAGTACATCATCATCATAATCATCAGCCTATACAAGGTGTTACAAAAATACAAATAAACATTTAAGGGGGTGGTTTAGACCATCAAACTCAACAACTTTCACTATGGGACCAATATCAAAATCACGAAAAAAATAATGTATGTTCTATACTCTACAAATCGACTCGAGCTAAAAATGTATGGGATATCAGATTTTTTTTTTCGCGTTTTCGATGTTGGTCCCATAGAGAAAGTTGTTCAGTTTGACGGTCTAAACAACCCCCTTAAGAGTTTTAAAATTTTATTCTTACTTATGTAACACCCTGTATACGTCCCACTGCAGGGCACAGGCCTACCTTCTAGGAGGGTGTTTGGGCGTAAGTCCACCACGCATGCCCAATGCGGATTGGTAGACTTCACATATACATCAGAATTTCTTCGTCTGCATTATGCAGGTTTCCTCACGATGTTTTCGTTCACCCTTTGAGAGCAGTCGGTAATACGTACATAAGTTAGAAAAACTCATTGGTACGTGGTATGTTGTCCGTGCGGATTCGAACGCGGACCTCTTGATTGAGAGTCCATACCTCTCCGCAACTCGCCACCGAACTCACTTCTAGTACAGCAAATATTAATCATATCGCCTAATGTTGTTTTTTTTACAAAAGAGGGCTTCTGAACAGAGTTGGAATTTTGGTACCTAGCACTTTTAATATGTCAAAGGGATTACATGTTTATCGACTTCCAATAATGTCGATATACGGGTATATTTTATATCACTGCGGATAACTTCAGCATGTATCGAACTTCAAAATAGCGAAAATAAATCAGCTGTCCCATACATTTGAGTCGAATATGTAGGTACTGCAGTTTTGTATAGGACAGCTGATTTTTTTTTCGCTCTTTTGAGGTTGGCTCCATAGTGAAAGTTGTTCAGTTTGATGAGTAGAATACATGCTGGTGTTATCCGCAGTGATAAAAAATTACCCGTATATGGACACAATTGGAAGTCGATAAACGTGCAATCCCTTTGACATATTAAAAGTGCTACCAAAATTTCTGACTCTGCTTATGAGACACAGAAAACTGTAGGTACTAAATTTAAACTTGCATAGGGACGACCAAATTTAATATTTATGAATTGAAGCATCCATGTTACAAAGTGATGAAAACCAATAAATTTTATACAAAAATGCGAAAATAACATGTGTAATGATGAGCGTTTACATAAAATTGATAATATTTTGTTCAAAAACGTGTTTTATCTGTAACGACATAAATATTATTTGGTAGAATTTAAGTTGAATTTGAAACAGGGCTGGTAGATTTTGGTAGATTTCAGCAGTAATTTTCGTCACGCTGAAGGACATTGTGCGACACAAGAACATATAGGTGTTACTTAGTAGCTAAAGTGGGTACATGAATCCTGAAAGGGCACAGCAATATTAACAAGAAGTAATTATAAACAAAAAAATTAGTACAATGTCAATAGTTCTTTAGGTTCTTTTGGTAGTTTTTGGTTCTTTTGGTAGGTTTTGGAATTTTTGGTAGAGTTTAGTAATTATTTTTTGTTGTTTCTGGTTTTTTGGTAGTTTTTGGTTAGTTTCGTAGTTTTTCGTTGTTTCTGGTTATTGTGGTAGATTTTCGTAGTTTTTGGTTATTTTGGTAGATTTTTATACTTTTTGGTAAAATTTGATAGAAGAATGAAAATTACCAAAAACTTCCATAAAAACAAAAGAGTTCTTGACGGCTTGGCTACGGGGTGGGTTTGTTGACATAAACAAAATATTTGTTTTGCAAAAGAGGTACATTCGAATCGTAAGCGGAATTCAGTCAGTAAGGGTGTCATGCCGATCCTTGTTTACCGACTTTAAATTGTGCGAAATCGTGAGACGATACCCCGTAGTATTCCGTAGCAAGAGATTAAATTTAACTCGCAAAAATGAGCTACTGGTACCAAATTACCGACTAGCATCGATGCTAAAGACTACAAAATAAAGTCGAATACTGTTCTTGTGTATAGTAAAATACCAGATGACATTAAAGCCGACAAGAAATTTCTGAAGAAGGTTTAAGAATTATTAATCGAGCAGTGTCCCTATGACTTTAATTAGTTTCTTCAGTATAAGTAAACAAACAGGCATCAATCTGAGTAGAAAGAAATGTGTTGCAGACCGATTATTTGTACCTCAATAGGTTATTATAATTTTTAACTAATCACATTGAACTGATTTTATAACATTTAACTAATTTAATTGTAGTAAGTGAAAGGTGGTACCTAGTTAAGTTATTGTCTAGCACCTATTGTTTAAATCTGTTTTTTTCTTAATGTTTATAAATTATATTGTAGTGTGACTAATAGGTACTCTGTACTTACCATCTGTAACTTATGTACCTACCTACAATTTAAGGTAAATAAATAAAATGAAATGAGATGAACCAAAAAGTAACAAATTAACCATAAACTACCAAAAAGTACGAAAAATTACCAAAATAACAATAATCTACCAAGAAGTACGAAAATCTACCAAAAAAACCCAGAAACTGCCAAAATAACCAAAAACTACCTACCGAAAAGTACGAAAATCTACCAATATAACTTTTTGGTTACTTTTGTACGAAAATTTACCAAAAAGTACCGAAAGACTCAAAAACTACCATAAATTACCAAATAACCAAAAACTACCATAAATTACCAAAATAACCAAAAACTACCATAAATTACCAAAATAACCAATAACAGTGCCCGGAAAGTAACTTTTGTGAAATTCCTTTGCGTTGTCTTGTGTCGCGCAATGTCTTTTCGCGCAAAATTCTGTCGTGCAAATGACTTACAAAGTCAATCGTTTGAGTTACCTACTGCGGTACAGAATTCACTCTTATTCCATTCTTATTTAAAACATATCTGACGATGATGATGATGATTTCAGATTATCAATCCTTAGTTTGCTAGTAACAATAGTAATAAACTTACAGTTATTCTGTTATAATTATGGGGACAAAAATTAACGAGTAATAGTCGACCAATTTATAAAATGTACTTCTAAGTCCACATCGTGACGGGCAACTACGGAACCTTGCACTGCGTGTGGCCCGACACCCACTTGCCCGGTTTTTTATAAGTTAATTTGCCTACTTTAGCTAAAAATGGATTTGTTCATTAATCTTCTAAGACAGGGTTGGGTGTTGCCGGTCACCGGTCTATTCGCAATGATTTCGAACGATTGACGGCCCATACTAATTTGTATGAAGAAAACGTCCAAAAAAATATGTGATTTTTGGTAAAAAATTGCAAAAAAACTAGAAGTCGTATCTAAAAACTGATTTGTTTAAAGTGTTCTTTGATGTTTTGCCATTGATTAGAAATATATTTTGTTGTTTTATTTTGTTTCACTAAATCACAGGACTCGGAACGCGGCAGTGCTATTCTAGAGTTTTTCATGAAATTCTCGATTACTTTCTGATGTAACTACACAATTTTACTGAAATTTTTTTTGTTCATCTTGTACTTCATCTTTTAAAGAAGCGATGGTATTAATTTTGTTTCTAAATATAGCTATTTACTATCCTCAAAAGTCGGAACGCCGAACCCTGTTTGGCCCGATTAGGGTAGTGCCGACCCTTAAGAAGATTAGAGTCACGTGGTCAGATTAATTGTTATTAATTTCAGCTCAATTTGGATCGGGATGGATGTTAGTTACACGTCAATATGGTTCAATGTTATTTTTTTTAGTTTGATCCTAAAATGATTGTCGGTTCATGCTTGACAGTTTTGTTGTTTTATTATTTAAATAAAAATTTTATTACGTACAAACTGTTTTTTTTTTTCGTTAATATTAGAAAATGTATTGTATTTGAATTAAACATCAGAGCATCGCCAGCGTCGAAGAGCTATTTCGTTTGGGGAGAGGTAGGCAGCGATATCAATAGCTAACTTGCCAACCACCAGTAATGGAAAGGAACTCGAAGAAGAAGAAGAAAAACATCAGAGTTCTTACTACACAGTGATACATTTGTAAAAAAGTTGGCCGGCACTGGACGCCGTGCAGATGTGAAACCTCTCCCGATTTAAATTTCAAACTACGCTTCTGATTTAAATTAAAATGCTGTCACACAATAAGGTTGCGGATCAGAATTTCCGTAAGAAGTTTCACTTCAAAAAATTCATGAAAAAGGAACCGTAATTTGAATATTAAAAACACAATAGAAAATAATATAATATTTTTATGTGGTAAATACCACAGATTATTCAATAGTTACTACGTAATAGTCATTCGTAAATTATGCCATATTTTAGTATGATATACGGAAACCATGTTGCTTTAAAAGTATGATAATGCAGTGTGATGTGAACTGAACAACAAAATTAAAATCCCATAAGCTATTCCTCAGGAATAATTCCTGACATAGTGCGTTCATACACGATGACGCACTGACGGAATGGCATATGTCAGTCCATAGAACCACACCCGGTGCGTCAATGCGTCACCGTGTGTGCTTCTACGTGCGGTTTCATACAAGTCCTTGCTTCACAAATCGTCGCTGGTCTTACTAAACGACAAGCTTTGTTCGGTTCAGCGCTACGTATAAATTGTCAGTTTTGTCACCTTTCAAAATGTGTTTTCTAGGCAACGCTCGAAGATACAGATACGTCAATAGGACAGATCGATTTGCCTTGGAAAATGGATTCGCACACAATTCGGTGTGTCAAGTTTTTTTTGGTCGTCATTTTTATATTTTTTACGGATAGAAGACATAATTTTAAGACCCCTATTTCATTCTTATTGCGATTCATCGAGTTTATCAATATAAATTTAATTTTTAAATTATTTTGATCTGTAATCTCCAAGTGCAAAAATGGTGGAGAGAAAATAATTCGAACTCCATGGAGAAAAACTACCTACTGCTATATTTAAAAAAATTAAAACCTGCCTCCTCTTTCTAACTCTATGCTGGAAACAGATACGGCAACATCAAATGTCAAATTCTGACATTGTGAATGTATTTTTTTTTCTTAATGGTCAGTTATTTTAAGTAATTTTATGTTTACCAAGGAGTTCACAGGTATGCCAGTGACGTCACGGGACGGACCGAAAAACGACGTTATTTTATTAAAAATATCTGTAATCCTTTCATTTTAAAATCTCTGACATAGAAAATATGATTATTGAGACAATTATCTCGAAATGGTTTTCGATTCAGTGCTCCAAAAAAAAACTTGACATACCGAATTAATAAGTCACTTACGCCAAAAATTTCAGATAGGTACCTACGTCGTTTAGTAAGAGTAAGACTAGCGACGAAATGACGGACTGACGTCTGCCGCTGCGTCAATGTGTCATTGTGTGTGTATCTCTGCACAGTATTTCACCCAGTAATACCCACATAATTATTTCTCTGAATTAACAAAATAAATATTCCTCAAACAAAAATAGTATTGATAAATATAATTCACAAACAAGAAACACAATATCAAAAGGCCACTAATATCAGTAAATCCCTAAAGGAACCCACAATCTGTTTGACTCTAATCTCTACACCCGAGACAAGGCTCGCCGACAAGCCACCGCTTCTTTTTTTTTCATTATCAAACAAGATAACTGGACGTTTTATGACGTATTCATTGGGCAGACGACTTGTGGTTTACGTTTGACGTGTGCTTAGTTAATATCGGTTTAAGTTCGTTGATGTTACCTACCTACTTAAAATTTTGTAATAGGTAAGATGTTTCCAAAGCAGGCTGAATTCATATTCGAATTAGGAAGATTAAAGGGGAGGCCGAGCATTGGAATTATGTTTGCTTATTTTTCAATTACTGAATAAATATTGAGTAAATAGATCATAGTAATATACTTAATGTTTTTCAAACATCGATGGAAGCACTTGGAAGTTGGAATGTAAAATAATTTATCAACATTTATAGAATAATACAGGGTATTAGGTTAGGGTACACAATTGCATGAGGGGGTGATTGCACCCATGATACTAAACAACTTTCCCGAATAAACCTACAGGAAATTCGTAAAAAAAATTTTAGGCTTCCCACACTAAGTGCAATCAACTGTCGAAATTTTGTTTTGCGAATTTCCGGTTTTTTACCGAAAGTTTTTAAGTACCATGGGTAAAATTAACCCTTAAAGTAATGCAACTGTTTAAGGGTTAAAACCCTGTATACCTACTTTTTCTTGCAGTTAAAATAATAGCAATAAAATGCAATAGCATTTTACTTTGTGAGACTTTTTCCACTAGTGCTTTCAGCATAGCATTGACAACGAGGCATAATGCGGCGCTTTTTCATTCCATATAAGTAAATGCTAAACATACAGGGTCCTTCTTAATATGCTGACACTATCAAGGGGATCATCAGACCGTCAAACTGAACAACTTTCTCTATGGCACTAAAACGGAAATCGCGAACAAAAATATGCTGTCCCTTACATTTGGCTCGAGTAGGTTTGCCGTTTTGTCGATTTCGATGTTGGTTCCATAGAGACAGTTGTTCAGTTTGACAGTCTGATCATCTCCTTAAAAAAGTGTCCGCTACAACATTATTTTGTACAATAATACTTAAACAGGGCACAAAGAACAGAAACAAAATTTTTGCGCATATTAAGAAGAACCCTATACTTATACGTTATCATCAAACTTCGGAAATTGTTATTATTTTATAGGTTTTAGAGGTTACATTCGAGCAAACGCCTGAGAAAGTATACAGCAATAGTTATTTGTTATGCTAGGCTGCAAAGTTGCTTTTTGGCGCGAGTACTTTTATTGAAACCTGAGCACGCGAAGGATTCTAGGATTGAACCACGAGCGAAGCGAGTGGTTCAAATAATAGAATCCTGAGCGTTTAGCGAAGGTTTCAAAGGTACGAGACGCAGAATAACTTTGCAGCCGAGCGAAACACACAATTTTTCACCTCACAACAGCGAGGAAAAAAAGTGAATTGCTAAAAAGAACATTTCAAAAAGTTTTTATTTTCGTGCTGGCCAGTGTCATGCAATAGTTATTAAGCATTTTCAGTGCATTTGCGGTATACAAAAATATTGAATAGACAAATTCGAATATCAAAAACTCTTTGCACGCTAGCGGATAAAATACACTTTTGCACTCAGATTTCGAACGACAAACAGAATCTTTCCGAGCTTGTGAGGTGAAAAATAATTTTAAGTGTTATTGCTCACAATTTTGCTTATCCGCCTCCGTCGCCACAGCCGCTCTATGTTACGACAACAACGACAGGCCGCATCGCACGGACGGAAATCCGCCGCGCAAAAATGCGACCCGCGAAGCTATTAGGGCGGATTTTTGCGCTGCAGCCCGACTCGATGCGGGCCGTCGTAATAGGCATGCACTTAGCTATAAGGGACATAAACAAAATCCGTGAGACGACAAACGGTCTTAGTTTAATAGCCCTTCAAACACTAAGGTGACAATTTAAAAAATTACCCCAATAAAAAAACAAGTCCTAAACGTTGTCAACTCATTTCTATAGCAGAACAAAAAACGTCAAAAACCTAAGGGTAATTACCCGGCTACCTATAAAGCACGCACTTGGCGTGCGCGTGCAGCTCCTGTCATTACGCGTTCATTTCGCATGCGCGAAGCTCCCATTTAATTTGGTCGTCTCTTCCGGCCCTGCGGCGTCGCCGGCGCAGCATTCCGACACGATACATGCATGATTTAAGGGCATCAAGTGATGCGCTGTATACAGGGTCCAACTTTATAATATGCTGACAGTTTTTTAAGAGGATGATCAGACCAAACTGAACAACTTTCCCTATGCCATAGAGAAAGTCTAATGTCTAAGTCTGTGAAAGTCCCAGAGTCTATGGGATCAACATCGAAATCGCAAAAAAAAAAAATCTGCTGTTCGCTGTTTCATACAAAAATTGCAAACCTACTTGAGCCAAATGTATGGGAGTAGATTTTTTTTTTGCTATCTCGATTTTGGTGTTATAGAGAAAGTTGTTCAGTTTGACGGTCTGACCATCTCCTTAAAGAGTCATCATATTAAGAACGACCCTTTATACAGGGTGCTAGGGTAGGGTAGACAGTTCCATTACTTTGTGTTTGAAACCCTTAATGGGTGATTGTAGTCATAATACTGAACAACTTTCCCAAAGGAAAATTAAGAAAATTCGTTATTTTTCGAGAATTTTCTTCTGGTTTCTTTTTTTATTATATATTTTTTTTATTTTTATGGATTTTGTTCTCAATCTAGTCATCAGGACAAAGATGGGGTCGAAGATGTAGCGAGCTTACCCAGAATGGCACTGGCACTCCTGCACACCGACGGAACGCAGCAAGCTGCTTGGCACCAGACTCCGGCAGCAGGGTGGTCGCGAGCCAGGCGGCTCCTTGCGGAGCCTACCACACCGCTGTGGGGGATCGTTCAGCCGTCACTACAAACTTTTTAGCTTGTGATGCCGTTGCCCGGGGTGGACCGCTAGGAGGTATATCCCCAACTAGGGGTAGGAAAAGGAAAGGAAAAGACTCGAGGACTTTCTTAAGGAAAGTTGTTCAATGTCATAGGTAAAAAAATCCCTTAAATTAATGCTACTGTTTACCCTTACACCCTGTACATTGGTCAAAAGTAAAGTATAACTTTATTCAAATTGGTAATAGAGACTGTTTTGCTGTACGTAAGGCATCACTGAAATCGTATTATGATCCAGTTAGGTACTATTTTATAACTATTATGGGTCTAATCATAATTACTGGTTTGTTTTGTCAACTTAATAATCTAGTGATTGAGACATCGAACTAACTTGAATATGGACCATGGAAATAATATTTCACGATCAAAGTAAAATAAAGCTATAGGTACTCATACTACTATCAGTCTCAAATTTATTATTAAAAATCTTTGTTTTGTTTGAATAGTCCTACTATTTTTATATAAGGTCTAACAAAATTAGCTGAAACAATTTTAAGGGGATGATCAGATCATCAAACTGAACAACTTTCTCTATGGGACCAATATCAAAATCGCGAAAAAAAAAATTCGGTACCATACATTTAGGCGGAGTAGGTTTGTATGGAACAGCTGATTTCTTTTTCTTGATTTCGATATTGGTCCCATAGAGAACGTTGTTCAGTTTGATGGTCTGATCATCCCCTTAAAATAGTTTCACCTAATTTTGTTAGACCTTATACGAGTACAGTGCCATACGAGCAAATCATTCGTTTTTGACTTTTTCAAATCATTCGTTTTCGACTACTCAGTACGAAAAAATATGTTTGCGTAATCATCACCTCATCATCATCAGTATCACCTAATGCCGTTCAAATGACCAGATAGTTAACGCTGGTTTTCACACATAATATCGTATTTTCTAGACCTACATCATCACTGTAATAAATGCTGGAACAAAAACGCATAATTTCAAGAGCCCAATTTCACAAAAACCATAACGGCCGTGGTTCGTTCCCGTGAATGACGGCCGATTTAACATTTAAATTTGTTCCCGGGGCGATGCGGGAGCCCAACTCTAATTGTTGGTGGACGGTGCAAATTATAAATTCATTAAATGGAGGCACCGTCGGCTATGGACTGTTTTTCATGGAAGCTTTTATTGTGGTCCGAAGTGTCAGAGAAGGTTGGTATTTAAAATCAAGTGCTGGGCTAATTTTAGATTCGTACGCAATTACTTCCTTAGGTTGACATGAAATTGATGGCCTACCTAGTTGTAGCAATTGAGTTTTGCACGTCTACATAATTCTAAAGATAAATTCTGTATTCTTTTTCGTGTTTGTCGCAGTAACTTTGCTATTTACCAACCATAAAAGGATACCAGACTTAACTATTCATGGCCAAAACGATAATAGAATAATTCATAAAATTCATTAATTCATTAAAAGTTCAGCATATCACAAGGGGCGGCTCCTCGTCGTGTGATATACTGTAACCTCAATATGGCAACTTACTCTGGACAATCAGCAAGCTCCTAAGGCTGGCTGGAAAATCTCTTCACCTCGATGACAACTCTGCTGTCCACTTGAAAGAAGAAGGGGTAGGTTTATATCTTGTACCTAATCTAAACACATTTCTGAAACTGTGACCCCTACTTACAGTTTTTAGCTTGATTCTTTTCTGTAAGTTTCTAATAATTCCTCCATAAATTACTCAGCGTTGTTATCGTAGATTTCTCTTTCATACTCTTAAAAAAATAATGCGTATTATTCGCATTACTCGTGTAGAAAAAAAACAGAATATGTTTTTTCTGTATGTGCCAGTTCTCAGTTGATTATATTTACAGCATTTCAGTATGATTATGAACATCTTACGAAACAGTTCGATTTGATCAACCTTCCTTTATCCCTTTCGGCAAGTTGCGAGGTGCTTATCTAGGTCGTTATAGTGATCCTAACTACGTATGATTTTTGCAATTGGAAATCGCTTGACAAATACGAAAACATCATCTACAGTTTTAAAACAAAGCACAAGACACCCACACACTCTACGTCCATTATTACAGAGTTTACTGCTCCCGCCAGTAGCAAACAAGTGCTTAGTACAATATTAATTGTGTTCTTAATGCCTTGGGCGTACGCAAGCTTAAATAATTGTTAGTTTAGTCGGAACTATTTTTCAAGCCATATTGTACGCCGGCAGGGTTTCATTAAAAGCGCATAGAGATGGGTTAAATAAATGATTCGTTCAAGTGAACTTACTTTCTCGATTAATTTTGATTCTGTACCATTTCAATGCCTAGTATTATTTTATGTGGGACGTAAAGATCTAGTTCAATATACGTTGATAGTCAAACGGCCCTAGTATCAAGTTCTTCGTAGTGTTGGATAACGTGAACACAACATAAATGTTAGACAAAAGCGAACTCCAATTCTTTGCAAACAATCCATTGATGTAAAAAATTAAAGTGTCAGTGGAATTCATTTGTCATGGTAAGAATAACTAAGCAGGTACTATTTTCAAAGTAGTTTACATTTGAATAACTTTTGTTTATTAATTCAATATACAGATACAGGAATAACTACAAACAGAGGTGAAAATAGCAGAGACCCCTAATGATAGAAACAAAGGCATCCAGCCAGATATTGATTGAAAATACCTGCACAATGATGAATACCGCAGAGTATTAAAATAGGCGCAATGATCGTATTCATATGAGATTAGTTCCAGCAAACTCCAACAAACAAATGTAAGTAGAGAAAACAGAAATGGAAAATAATTTTACTGCAAACAAGGTTCTCAAACAAAATGTATGTAAGAACGTATCTGTTTAAAAATTCAAAATTATACAAAAGTCAAAACACGCAGGCATTCCCAAACAAGACCTTATTGGAAAACGAATTGAAACGGAATCATTTTGAGTCGTACAATTAAAATACTTCTGTTTAGATTTAAACGTTTCGTGCCCAAAAGGGCTTGTGCGAAGAGACCATTAGATAAACCCTAAACATCGGTTTGAGTGAATTCACATTAAATTGTGAACGAGTGGAATTAACGAGTCGTGAGTTTGTGTTGAGAATAATAAGTATTTGGAATAATTACGACTTGGTCGGACTGTTCGTTCTATTGTGACTACTCGTATATCAGTAAATAATGAGATGATTTAAGACAGATAAGAAAAAAAAGTTTTTTTCAAACAACGATAGACAATATTTACCAAACATTATCCCCGACGCAAAAAAGGGGTGTTACAATAGCTTCGTTTTATTTTTTTATGAAAAATTAAGAGCACTGTATAGTTTTTTTGAACTTGTGACTTTCAAAAATCGCACTCATGTTCTTATGGCTATCGTTCCTGCGGAGATTAATTATGTCTAAAGTAAATAAATCTCTCGGTAAATCTTCTGGTCCTGTTCTGATCGCATTCTAGCCATGGCTGCAATAACAGTTTTGAATACCTAACAAAAATTATTCCAACCAAATTATTCCCCTAAACGACTGACTGACAAAACTTTCTAAAATTCACAGACAGAGTCTGCATAATTTTGAAACAAAAAACATATTCGAGTGTATTTTAAAATTCCATCCGAATCGCCTACGGAAAACAAAATGGCAACCGGCATTTAGCATCGGTCACGGTGATGACTACTGTTGGCAAAGGAATTCAAAACGAATGGGCATTTCATATGCTAAGTTTAACGTTTTCGAAATTAGGTGTTTTCAAAATTGATACCGGAGCGTTTGGATTCGGTATCAATTTTTGATTTAAATTGTAAGTGTTTGTTAATTCGTGATTACAGACGGCATTAATGTTTGAAATGTTTCTATATGGTTTGGTTTTAAATAAATGAACAATATTCATTTAAAACATCTATCTAATTATATTTATACTATATGAAAACTATAAAACGGATCTGTATCTGTACATGATATAAGTTTTGATATACTCTTCAAATAGAAATTTAACTTTTGATATGCTCTTCAAATTGATTATCTTTGAGATACTGTTTAGTCATACATACGCTGTTTGAAAGCCTATTATGTTATTATCTTTGAATTACACTAAGTAGGACGCACACTGGACAGAGTTTCGGAACTACTGGTGAAACGTGGATGTTCTGAGGTTTCAGAATGTCTCTTCCTACCCCCTCGGGGAATATAGTTGTGCATATGCTTATACTATGCTTACACTAAGTAGGTACTACGGCATCAGTCATGGTTCAAATAGACAATTGTGGTTTTTATGGCATCCAAACAGTATCAGTAGATAGATAGATGTTTGTAGCTCAATTTCTAAATCGTATTTATTCCTGCATAGCCAAAAATTGTTGATCAGGATCCACTACAGCAACATTTTTATTTGTAACTTTTTGGAAGTTTACAAAAGTATGCAAAATAATATTTTTGGTATTTCAGAAAAACGATTGCATAGAAATAGAGTAAAGTAGGTATAAATTTAATTTTTTGCTGCATTTTTATCTAACAAGAGCACCTGCCTAATAGCCAAATTAGTCAAATACAAAAACGGTAATTTTATAACGAATCCCAATACCAGACTCCATAGAATTCTGCCTGCTCTCCAGTACCAGTGATTTTAACTGTCACCTACAAATTATAGAGTCAGCAATGAAGATAACCTCCGACGGCAACAGTTAGGCGCCACCAGCAAATTTTGAGGTATTGGTTTAATATTCTATGTTAGATATATTATTATATTTGTTTATATTGTGTGTTGAACGGAACCTTCGGTGCGCGAGTAGTCCAACTCGCACTTGGCATTTTTTTTTAAACTATGGTATTGGTATCGAAGTAGCAGCAAATCTACTATACAGGCTGTACACTTAAATGCGATACCAACATACCAAAGGGGGTGCCTCAGACCATCTTACAATTTTTTTACTACAGCACTCGTAGCATGTTACACGTGACACGGCTGTATTACACCTTTTATTTCGTTCGTTCGCGCGCAAATAGAAAAAGAAGGGAGGTGTGATAGCGCTTTATCACGGTATCATGTTACCTATGCTGGACAACATTTGAAATCGCCAAAAAATCTGCTGTTCCTTAGAAAATGTTAATAGCTACTCGACCAAAATGCACTTAAAGAGCAAATTTCGTTTTCGCGATTTCGAAGTAGGTCACATAGTTAAAGTTATTTAGTTTGATGGTCTACGCATTTAACTTGATACCCTTGAATAGATTCTGCAACATGCCGCGGTTGGAAAACCTGATATAAGTACCAATGAGTTTTTATGAAGGAATATTTTGGGTTTTTATGAACGTATGTGTTACGTATGAGTAAGTCCTACAAATGACGTATTTTACTCTCAAAGGCCAAGGCCGACTACGAGTCCCTGAGCCAGCGCCATAATTTATGTATAGGTAAGTACGTGTTTTTGCATCATTTGCTTTTAGTCAGAGAAAACATCCTGAGGAAGCCTTGGTTTCGAGGCATGACACGTCCACTAAAAGACGAGCTTACTTACTTGTTCTCATTACAAAACAATCAGGCATTGCTTCCAATCTTCTCTCGGGGACTGTTGTTTACTTACTCTATCCTGATTGCCTTTCGTAACTCGACAACGATTGCCTTTGTATCTCTCATTCAAATAGGGCCTGCTTGATGAATACATCGATATATTTCCGAGGCAATTACCAGAATTATTCAGTGGGCAATTATTGAGATTTACAGTGGGAGTAGCCGATGCCTTATTAGTTAGTTCATGTTGTTTCTTGTTTTGGTATCGCTCCCGATTGGGGTAAATTGGCTTGGGGTCGGTTGGTACTTATGTTATGTAGGAAGAAAAATATTAGTAGGGTCGTTTGATGTTTGAATTAGTTTGGTTCGTAATTTTTGACATATCAGACTAACGTATCTCTTGTATATACATGGTGTAAGGAAAAGTATCATTAACCTTTAAACCACGCGCTCTACCCATAAAACAAACCCTTTGGCTTTACTATACTATGGGAGCAAAAGGATCAGAACAAAAAAAAAACAGCTTTTCCGTACGTTTGCGTCAAGTAGGTATTGCAGTGGGTATTGTGTGGGACAGCAGATTTTTTTTGCACTGATTGGTTTGCTCATATTAACTTTTACACCACATATTATGTGGTGGTGGTATGTGGTGTAAAAGTTAATATTTTTCCTAACACTCTGTAATACCGAGAGACAATTTTTTTATGAATCCTTCAAACATAAACAATATTTTTTTTAAAATACATAATAACAGTTTTTCTTTTAAATCAAAATCTCAATATTTCCTTAGTAAATATCCAAATATTTCAATACGAGTATTTTTCTGTTGCTCGGTTCATTTTATTTGTTTACATCTAAGATTATGTACATACATATTTTCTTTTACTTTTACCAACTGCAAGGCGTCGTACAATATTATAAAGTAAACTTTAAATGCGTTTAACGTATGGACAATGGTTAAAAGCTAATAGATACAACTTTTTACATACTGGTCTTATCGGAGGTTTATAGTAGCGATATTCTTTAGAAATTCACTCTTTATCGAGTGCTAATTGCGAGCAAAATAAAAACATAAGGCTGACCATTCAAGAGAAGATGAAAATGGAAGTAGACATTAATTCAAATGAGTTGAGATGGGTCCCAAACTACGAATAAAGAAATAAATATGGAAATATAATTCACGTCAAAAAATGACCACACGAACTTTGGTGTACACCACGCAAGCGCGCAAGACTCAATCATTATGGCTACTCCAATTACGGCGTTTGCCGCCAAAACTCATGGTGCCAAAAATTAAGGAGATTTTGTTCTGAGTTATCGTTCCATATTTATTTATTTATTCGTAGGTCCCAAATGATGTGGTTCAAATTTGTTTATAGATCTTTGTTGTAGAGTCATAAAATATTGGTAACTGAAATTATTAGTCATAATTATATTTTGGATATCGTAAATAAAATCCACAATCAGCATAATTATTGGTACTACTAAGCAAAAGGCACAGATCTCCTCTCGGGGATATGGATTAGAGTCATATCGATAACAATTAAATCAATTTCTGAAAAATTTACGTAGGTACGTTCACTATACACACACAACAGAAAATCCTTTTTTTTTCCAGAAAGCTGAATTGTTTGTTATTTTAAACATTTTACCAAGTTGTTAAACTTGTAAAACTTTTTGTCCTATAGTTATGTATCAATACTTAGGACAGTCTCCATTGAACTTCAAAACTCAACGAAATCAAGCAATATAAATCAAAGATTTATTTGGGCGCCGCCAAATAAAATATTTTAAATAAATATAGAAATAAGCTAAAACAAAAGTTTGCTATACACCTGATTAAAATCCAATCGCACAATCGTCCATCGAAAAGCGCGCCTACCCCGACCGGGCGCGCAACCTCTCAGAAAGATAACGCGGACGGCACCAAAGAGATCCGCCCGCGATACCCCTAACAATTAACAATGCGACATTATGCTCCCCCGATAATTACCCTGGCCGATTTGCTCGCAAGAGTTATGGCTTGTTCGCCTCTTTAATTGACTAGAGTTTAGACATTTGCGGCCACACAGGCTTTGCTGTGGTTCGTAATAGAATATGTAGCAATATTTTGAGGATTTAGATTCATTTTATACTCGTAGTCTTCCAGTCGATAATGTGACGTGATATTATGCTCCCCTTATAATTACCCCGGCCGATTTGCTCGCAAGAGCTACGGCTAGTTCGTCTCTTTTGCGGCTACACAGGCTTTGCCGTAGTTTGTAATAAGGATAGGTAATAATATTTTGAGGTCTAGTTTAATTTGATCATGTGATATTATGCTCCACTTATAATTACCCTAGTCCACTTGCTCGCAAGAGTTATGGCTTGGTCGCTTCTTTAAAAGACATTTACAAGACATTTGTGGCCACACAGCTGTGGTTCGTAATAACAATACATAAAGTAATTTTTCATTTGTTAGTCATTTGTATAGAATGACAATGGATAGTCATCCACTCAACAATTTTACGTTTTATTTCTCCATTCAGTGCAGAATGCAGAAATGCAGAAATTCTAATGCATACCTATAATGAAGACTGACGCCGACAAATCTGTGGATAGGCCGGTGGCCGGGGCCCTACAATGCATTATGATGAAAGGCTGTTTACGTTTTTAATGTGCAAATAAAGAATATTGTATTGTATGATGTTGATTATGATATTTTTCAAATGGACTCAAAAATGTGACGAATTTATGCTCCCTTGATAACTACCCCGATTTAATCGCATGGGGCTTGTTTGCCTTTCATTCAAATACGCGAAAAGAACCAAGTCTTCTGGAAATTTTGTAAAAATTTCAAAAGACTGAATATCCTTACATTTAAATCCACATTTAATTCCATAAATAATAGGTACTTGCTGAACAATATCTTATTTTTCTTTTAATTTCATTTCATCATCGTTGTATCCTTCGTTTGATAATCCATTTCAAGCAATTGGTCGTCCATCTTTCATGTCTTCTGTTTCCATGACTTCTTCATTTTTGTGTTTCTTAGGCCCTTAACAGAAAACATAACTTATTTAGTACCTACCTATTAAAAAGATAAATTACCTACGTCTTTACCTACAGATTTTAATTGGTCTTCGCTTTGCTGCTACCTAAACTTCTTTTGACGCTGCAATCCAACTGCAGGTGGATAATTAAAGAATAATGCGAGCTCTAGCGGCGTAACTGTGAACTATTCAACAAAGCAACATTCCACCTGGAATGACTCGCCGATCTTGCTTTGTAGCTTTGTTCAGGACTCAGATAAATCAAGTTCACCTGGCTAGCGGTAGATGGCGGTATTCAATATTAACACAGAGTGCTATATATAATATCACTAATATTAATATAACCACAGAGTACTATATATAACAGAGTAAATAAACGTAACTTTAATAAATTAAGTAATACAGTCACAGAAAATTATGTGCGGAAAATGCTTGTCATTTATGTGCCTTATATTTATGTATACCTACTTAAACAGTTTTTTTTTGAAAAAAGATTATGTTATTCCTATTATCTTGGAATTCATTCGCACAGACGTTATTTTACACCGCTCGCGCTTATACCGATTTTCTATTAATAAAGTTTCGATTCATAAAAAAACCAAAGAAAACGCCCGTGCCAACGAGCCCTTATTATCTTAATGTACTAAACCAATTTAAAACATATACCTACAACATGCTACGAATAAAGAAATAAATATGGAAATATAATTCACGTCAAAAAATGACCCCACGAACTTTGGTGTACACCACGCAAGCGCGCAAGACTCAATCATTATGGCGACTCCAATTACGTCGTTTGCCGCCAAAACTCATGGTGCTAAAAATTAAGGAGATTTTGTTCGGAGTTATCGTTCCATATTTATTTCTTTATTCGTAGACAACATGACAGCTTTCCCTAGCCCAAAATGTTAGGTAACTCACACAAAGTACTTCATATATTATATACTGAAATCACACATCTTCATGGCCTCAACAGTAATGATAGAGAGGACAAAAGAGAGTGGGTTGAAGTAACAACTTCAAAAGGGTGAAATCTCGTGTTTTATAAATACAACATGCAACAGTACTTACCTCCTCCTAGTAAAAGTTTGAAAAGTTTCGAACACGGCGAGTCAATAAATACGGTGACTACAAAAGACACTATAAACGTCAAAGCGAACTGGCCTATGAAATTGTAAAACTGAAAAAAAAAATCTACTTAATTCCACGAAATTACAGATACTTTTCCGATCAATCAGAAATTAAATACAAAAATGAAATGTTGAGGAATCAAAACTTCAACTATTCAACCGAATTTAAGAAAAGGAATCAAATCAGCAACATTATCAAATCGACGGCGACGCATAGACTTTATTTTATGTGTAGGTATGTCGCCACACCCATATAATAACTAATACACCAACTTTAGCAGTTCTAAACCGATTTGGATGATTATATTTTTGTTCAGAACAACAACAACAACCTCAACAACAACAACACATCAACAACTCATTGTTACCATTTAAATTGGCTAAATTTTACTCTTTTATAGCTCCACTACAGAGAGATTCTTTTAAAACCTGAATAGTCGTTTACGCGTAATAAGTAATGAAATATAAGTACTCACAACAGTAGGAACAGTGAAGAAAAGTGGTGCAACTCTTGAACCACTGATAATGGACATTAGTGACCAATGCACAATGTACATGGCGTAAGAGATACGGGCTGGTAGCTTCCACATTCGGAGAGAAAGCAACCAGTTTATTGGCCCTGTGGAAAAAATATCAAGAAGTTTAGCTGATAGATACTTATAACAGTGGTCAAACAGAGACCTTAGGCCCGGAAACCGAAGCAAAGCCGACACCAAGACAATACATTGATTCAGTAAAGCAAGGAAAATTAATAAATTCGACTGGTTGACTTTACACAGCTCGGGCCTAAGTAAAGAATAGATCTAATGTATTATCTTACAAAATTAAGGTTTCTGTCAGCAGAAGCAGAACATTTTTGGTGGTAATATTTTACACCGAAAAAACAGACCGGCTGCTCGCGGTGCGGCCTTTCTATCGCTTCAAATCAATTTGAACTTTATGCAGTAGGTAGTAAGATTCAACATGTTACACAAAATACCGTTTGTCGCTGCTCTTTCAGTGTGTATTAACCTTTACTGTTTGAGTTAAGGCTACCTTTATAAGGGTATAATCTGTAATAGTTTAACGCAAAGATTTTATTTGAGTTTAACGGGATTTCGGTAACAACTGTTTAACATTCCTTCGGAAGCACTGGATTGATTCTTTCCATTTTATTTAAAGTTAAACGGTTAGAGTACGCCTGTGAGATCGGTTTATTATAAAGTATACGTATGTACGTACCTCCATAGCCATGCATGCATGCAAAGATCAGCCAACCAAGGGCCAATCCCCACGCAGGACGTTGGAATGAGTTGATCATCGTGTCTCCTAATTGGTTGTCCCATTCGACTTGTAAAGGTGGATATGTCGCATAGATTGCTGTTGATGATAGTCCAAAGAAGCAGATCCAAAGTAGGGCCACGACAAACTGTGGATGAAAAATCGGTAAATAATGGAGATGGATATATAGACAAATGAAAGATATACTGATTAAGTCAAACTGTGAAACTCAAGAGTAATTTTGAAATAGCATTTTATGTGATGGTTTTGCAAACAGACAAACAAAATCGAAAGTGGAGAGTGGTTTGCTGGATAAAAACTTATACTAAGACCATCAGCAAACGTTCTTTTTGAAATTACCGCAAACGGATAAAACTAAACCTATTTATTACCTTTGGTATTTGAACTTTCTTCCCTCGCCAAGTATAAAGCAAGTACCCAAATATCATTCCTACGAAGAACGGTGACGATCTTGGCAAAGTATTCATGTAATAATAGACCATGTAGTACATCATCTCGTGTCTACGACTGAAAAAAAAAAACATTCTGTTGTCAAAATAAACAGTGCTTGTTTGCGCCTCGATACCATAAAATGTACTTTAAATAATACCTACGTACGTCGGCTTTGCCAACTTTGTCTAGGTGTGCTTCGACGCCGATTTTCTTTTGCTGGGGACCAGTTTGTATGGTTCTGATACTGTACACCATTTTAGGTGCTTTGGCGCATTGCGGAGAGGTCCATACACTCAATCACGCGGGTTTGGGTTCGAATCTGCACAGACGACATGTCACGTACCAATGAGTTTTTCTAATTTATGTTAGTACCTAATACCGACTGCTCTTATACACAGAAGAAGAAATTCTGATGCGTGTGTAAAGTCTGCCAATTCCAATGGACACGCGTAGTGTAGTGCCTGTGCTCTGCAGTGGGACGGGAGGCTGATGATGATGATACGTTCTTAACAGCAAACTAAAATGTACGCAGGAGTCATCATTCCAGAAGGAAATTCCATGATAAAGTTATAGATTGTTGCTGCAATAACAGAAGCTAATAATCCTGAAACGAGCGCCACCCAAGCGGTATGCCGTTTACTTCCCACTACCCATACTAGGACTATGGGTGATATAATGTGGAGCTGAACGTCTATGGCTAAGTACCAGGTTTGGCCGATGCACTGGAAAGAATAAAAACGTTTTAAAAATCGGACTGAGCTGTACAAACAGTATACTTAAGTGATACTTAACTAGTTTTTTTACGGTTTTGACAATGGATTCTAAAATGAAGATATAATATCCCTGCACAATAACAATTGTGCAGTTCATTTTAGTATCAGACGGGACAACTGTGCTTTTGTCCAATTAACCTACAGATACTATACTTTGGTATATTTTATCTTACTATGGAGCTGGTAAGCCAGCAACACTTCGAACCAATGCGATCATTTGTGCTGACCCCTACATATTTACATTTCTTCACCCTTCAACGTGGTAAAGGAGGAAGGCTAGGAAGGGATACCGTTCAGGGAAAGAAACTGATTTCCCGGTTTTGGATAACCATCTTCAAGGAGGCACACGCGTTTAGCCGCCAAGACATCGCAGTCACACAGAATATTTTCCAAGGTTTCTTTGTCCTTTCCACACGCTCGGCAGCTGGAATCCAGGAACAGCTTCATCTTGTGCATTATCGTGCCTGTGTTGTATTGCCCGCTGAGATATTTAGGAACTAAAGGTACCTTACCTACTATACAGGGTGTAAGAAAAAGTATAATTAACCTTTAAACCACAGACTCTACCCATCAAACTGAACAACTTTTACTATGGGAGCAAAACGATAAGAACAAAAAAAAAATCTGCTGTTCCATACGATTGCGTCGAGTAGGTATTGCAGTTTGGTATGGGACAGCTAACTTTTTTTTGCTCTGATCGTTTTGCTCCCATAGTAAAAGTTGTTCAGTTTGATGGGTAGAGGTGGTTTAAAGGTTCACGATACTTTTCCTAACACCCAGTAGTTACCTGTAGCTTCAAAAATCTTCAATCTTTTGCATTTATCAGAGATGTGAGTGTCATCTAGAGCCGTTTTTACAAACTACCAGTTTGGAAGTCTTTTGTTTTCAATCTTTAATTTGAATGGAAAGGCTATGATACTTACAACACTTCTAGGGCTAACATAATTCTGAACATGCAAAAGTGTAGTCCACCACATAGTGCGACATCTATCGGCTAGATTAGCAACAGATCTCCAATCAGGTCCGTCTGATATGCGATGTGCTATAGAGGCTTCTAGAAGTATTCCAGCTGCCAGTATTGGGAACATTCGAAGGAGACGATTTAGATAAAATAGGTGGAGGTTTTTGAGGAGTTTTACTGAAACATGAAAGTAAATTTTATTTTAATTATTGGACCAAAACATGACCAAAGGAGAATCAGATTTCAGTGGGTTACATTGGTCGGACGACATTGTAAGGGTCACGGGTCTGAAATGTATCAGATTGGAACCGTGAAGAATGGGGAAATATAAACGAGTCCTAAGCTACATGACTAAATAATAGTGTTGCTTATCAATAGTTAAACTATCTATACTACCGGGACCTTGAAAAATAGTAACAATATCTATAGTATCGATATTTTCTATAATATCGATAGTTTACAACTATTTTAGTTTAAGCTAAAGTTATTCATTGTAACGGGTTCTTACCGCGTTTTTATTTATTTCGAGTTCCCGATATTTCGAGTGTTACAACTGCCATGATCACGGGATGACTATACTAACTGCAGGTAGATTTTTAAGAGCAGACAACCCAGAGTACGAATGTGACAAGGAAGGTCGGACAAATGTAGGAGTGACACAGGGAGTGTAGTTTGTCGTACCGGACCAAGTGTGTCATTAAATATTACAAAACGAGAAAAAAGTGACGATGGCCTTCGAGTGAGTTCCGATAGTGGTCGGAGCAAAGGAAGAAGAATGAGGGTAGACAGATTTGTCTCTTAAAAATCTTAATTAATACCCGCGTAACTTTAAAAAACTGTATTTTAGTTTACTATTGTTTGTTGCATATAATCAAAATTTCAGTTATAAATATTGCTATATAATTTTTTAGATTATAGGTATGCAAACACATCCGTAATCAAAAATAATTGAATTGTTACAAATAATTGTTGTGTAAAGTCGATTTATCGGTAATAAAATGCAATGTCATCAGCAATCGCATTGAATTTTAGTTATCAACTGCATATTATTATGTTTTTAATAATTACAATATAATTATTATCATTTCATCAACGGAAAAGTAAAGATAAAAATACCACTTGGTATGTAAATTACGATATTATCTTCAATTTTTTTTTTAGTTTTTTATGTTATCTAAGTATAATGTTGTTCTTCGATAATTACATTAATTATCAGTAGGTAACACCTCCATTGAGAATAGATTAGTGATCGGAAATATCGAGAAGGAAATCTTTACAATCGTAGCAAGTATTGAGAGATTAGCACGATCTTGGTTTTTAGTACCTATTTACCCATTCTTCTTATATCCAGTAGTGGTGAAACGGTTTGCCAGCCCGTTTTACAGGCTTACTGATTATTTAGAGAGCACACACCTTTTCCATTAGTTGTTAACAAGATTCAACAAAACAAGAAGCGGAAAAGATGTAAACTTAGAGATAACATTAGACATAACAGCGCATATTACAACGGGCCGCATCAGGGCGGAGCGGGTGACATCGCAGCGGAAATTGCGTATTTCACGCACTATAACAGGCCGGATTAAAATGCATTGACGGATTTTTAGTTTGAAACGTTGAAAAAAGTTCCGCTAGGTATAGCACACTACGACGGGTCGGCACGGTCGGAAATCCACCGCACAAAAATACGACCCGCTCCGCACCGACGAAGTATGCCATAGTTTATATTGCCATAACCCGAATCTGCCAATACTCGAATCCTTAACCGAACGAGGGATAAATTGTATACACCCAGTGACAAGGGACAGTGTTAGGGAAAGCCCTTCGCAAACTGAAACGGTGAACTCAGACCATCAAAATGAACAACTTTCACTATGGAGCCTACCTCAGGAAACGTGAAAAAAAATCAGCTGTCCCATACATTTGAGTCGGGCGTACGGCAGTTTTGTATGGCACAGCTAATTTTTTTTCGCGTTTCCTGCTCCATAGTGAAAATTGTTCAGTTTGATGGTCTGAGTTCACCGTTTCACCAACACTTACAAACCAACCAACGTTACAAAACTAGAAACCTACATGAGCCAAATGTATGGGACAGCTGTTTTTTTTTTGCTTTGGTTCCATAGTGAAAGTTGTTCGGTTTGATGGTCTGATCATCCCCTTAAAAAAGTGTCAGCATAATAAGGACCCTGTAGAAGCGATTTGGGCGGATTTTTGAGCTGCGGCCCGAGCTGATGCGGCCCAACGTTAATGCGGTTTGGATAATCAGACCATCAAACTAAACAGCTTTCCCTATGGGACTAAGATTGCAATCGTTAAATCCCGTCAATAAATTAAGAAGCACCTAGTATATAAAGCCACCATGTCTAGGAGAAAAAACGACGAACCAGATGTTGCGTAGCCTTAGCATTTGAGTTTTCTATAAATGTGTTCATAGTTACTTACTTCCAGTCAATTTTCCAGCTGTAGTATAAACGACTAGTAGACCACTTAGGAAAAAGAAGGTGTCGACAGTCAAGTGTGCTCCAGTTATCCATAGTGAACTGAATTCAGCTGAAAACTGGAAATAAAACCATCAATATTATTACACATACATACGAGATACTCACGCTCATTACTCCAAAAGAAGATGGCAGAATCTCAGGTTTACGCTACAAGCGTACAAGTAGATCCCTTTTTAGGGTTTCGTAGTCAAATATAAATACATTCATCCATTCTGTCTGTCTGTCCGTATGCCCCGCCTCAATCAATCGCTCATTTTTGCACCTGTTCAATCGAAACTTGGCATAAATAATAAATTAAACCCAAAAACAGAAAAATGGAAGTTATGAAAAAAACAGCTGATAAGTCAACCGGACCAATTAAATAACTTAAGAAACCTGTCGAAGGGCACCCTGAATGGGTACGAACCCCAGCATTGGGCATTGTAAGTGGCGTTTTGAGTAGCGGGGATCGGTGAAAATACCGAAACCACATTGGCATCGACTGGCGTAATCATGAATGTCGACTATTTTGGAACACTATTGTCATTTATATTCATAGTGTAATCTTATAACAAAATAGAATACGTTAAGATAAAACGCATAATGTCATCCTAAATTCCTTAATACAAAAAGGTCTCGTTTGCTACAAACGAATACATAGACCTAGTTCTTGTAGCGGGCTTTTTATTTTTCTTACAAAGTGAAAGAAATATAATAAGGTTTTTGTATCTCTTGATAATGCTACAGGATTTAAAGTGAATAATAATAAGTGTTATCTTAATCGTTGTCTTAATCTTTGTTATATATTTGGATTTAAAATGCCAACTGGTCCATTATTATCAAAAAACGTCATGTTCCTTACTTTCCTAACCCCAGCTGTATTGATGCTTTTTTTTAGTTGGTAAGTAAACATTTTGTTGGCAATTTTTATGTTGTTAAACATACCAAAGGTTGTACGATGACTGCTTGAAGATAGTTGGGAGCTGATGGTTGCAAGTTGCTCTTAATTGTACAGTTATTAACCAAAGACCAGCCGTCAGACAATTTCTCTTAAAAATAAAAAACATGAATAGCTTTTAACATACCACAAAAGTGTCAAAAGGATTTGACCAATGTGAGTGAGAGGTGAATGTGTGGCCTATAATGACCCAGGCCATAGCAAGAGCTCGTACTCCATCAACACACTCGAGGGTCCCAGGGGATGATGAAAACGTCAGCAGCCGACGTGTGTTAGTGTATAGAGAGAATGATTGACACATGGTATTTGCTGATTTTGGGTCTGAAAATAATATTATTGTTACAGTTAGCTCGTAGATCAATATCGATACAGAACCACATATTATTTAATAGTTACTACGTAGCACTAAAATACATTCAGACGAAACCATAATAGGGTGTAAGTGTAAATAGTTTCATTACTTAAAAGAGTTAATGTACTCATGATACATAATAACTTCCCCAATGGAACGTAGGTATAGGAAATCAGCTGACATCATTTTTAATTAGGCTGTCTTTTTCGCACCTGTGTCATCTCGTTTTATTTTTGCACTGTATGTCATCGAATTTATAGTTAAACGTAATTTAAAATCTATTGCATTCTCTCTTCCTTTCTTCTATCTAAAAACCTTGGATAAAATTTAAAAGAAACATACCTTTTTTCAGTCTAAATGTATGATTAAGATCATATCCGGTGCTTAAAATAGTTAGAAGACCGATGCAAGAGAACAGGGCACTGGAAAAAAAAACATTTTCTAATCAGGTTGTAATTTATAATAAATAACATTACGATCTAGTGGTCATCGCCACCTACATGTATTGTAATTAAGCAAAACTATAAAATTATCAAGACAACATGCCACGTACCAATGAGTTTTTCTAACTTATGTATGTATTACCGACTGGTCTCAAACGGTGAAGGAAAACATCGTGAGGAAAGCTGCATATGCAGAAGAAGAAATTGTGATGCATATGTGAAGTCTACCAATCCGCATTGGGCACGCGTGGTGGATTAACACCCGAACACCGTCCCTGAGGGTAGGCCTGTGCCCGGCAGTGGGAAGTAAATAGGCTGATTATGATGATGATATAATTATGAACCTAATACTTACATAGTAACATAATCTACTGGCGCCCAAGGTTTATCATCTGGAAGTCGGCAAAACTCTTCTTGGAACTGGAAGCCTAAGGCAGATACGTTGGCTAGAAGACCACTGATTCCTTGCTCTGTGGTGCAGGGCTTTGGGATACATACTGCTAATCTGAGTACTGTGGTAGCGAATGGAGTGCCTGCTATTCTGTGAAAGAAATAAAGAGTATAAATACGCTAGAGGCCATCAATAGACGTTTGATTTATTAATGTATGAAAATATAATAAACGACAGAGAACACTCTAGTACCTTGTATGGTAGTGAGATCATCGAGGCGCGTCGCGAGTCTAAAACAAGAATTATGTCCCAACTAAAAGGCACTGTGGTGTTTGAGTTATTGTTAAGGAAACACGTGCAACGGTCACCTCAATAACCGTTTAGTGTTATTATTTTATCTACGAGTACTACACATCCTTGCTTCAAAAAGAACCTTCTCTAGCCCACCACCATCGTTTCCTCTCACTTTGATAAATGAAATGAGGCCTGAGTTATACTGTAGGTACGACTTTCCAAAACCTCCAAGCTACAACTTGTAGTATCGAATCAAAAATATACCTTGCGTCATCAGCTCCACCAGTTAAAACATCAAACACCGATTTCCTATCACTGTATAGTTTCAAATTCATCACCATTTCATCACTTATTTCCACCTCTTCAGGGTTCAAATTAGATAATTGTGCTAAGCCTTTCAAGTTTTGATTCAAAGGACCTCGGATCATGCAGTATTTGCCTTGGATGACCATGTTTTGTACTTCTTGATTGATGCCTAGGCATTGGTGGTAGTTTCCGAGATCAAGAGTATTGCCAATGAAGAAACCTCTTGGGAATCTCACTCCTGCATCCAGAACTGTACAAAAAATATAGTTCAGTATTATGGGAAGATTTTTCTTTGAAATGAAATGTTTATGCGCCTTTCACGTCAGCTTAGGCTATATCGCATGACAATCACTCATGATGTGTATCTGCTATATTTATGTGTATTATGGGAATAATCTGGTAAAAACCAAGGAAATATTAAATATGTTTCTACTTACATTGCAACCTCAGCATAGTATTATTTCTTGTAATATATTCTAATTGATCCGCACATGATTCTGAATCTAGTGAATTTTCGTATAGTTTAGGATCAAAAGCTGGATTTCGTGTCTCCCATTGCAGATCTAAATGTCCTTGGCCATACACACAGTTTACCAAAAATAGATTTACTAGAATAACAAACTTTTTGGACAGCATCTCTAATATAATATTTATTTTATTTACTTATTTTGTAACATTTATTTTATTTTATTGTATGCAAAATAACACTTTTGTTTGATAAACGACTAATTAAAGACAAAATCTATTTTTCTTGCTATGTTTTAATCTTATCAAAAAGGACTTAATTATGCATAAGCATAGCGATAAATCTTTCTTGAAATTTGTATGAGTTACACATAATTGTACTAGCCGACAAGGAATTTAAGAATAAATTCAGCCGTAAAAAAAAAAGTATATCCGTTTTTTATAATTTTTTTGTCCTAATCTTCGTTTTTTTTACCTTATTTATTAAATAATGAAATAACAATAACTAAACAGAGGTAGGTAACTGACATTCATTTAATAAATACTAACTTAATAAGAAACATAAAAATGTAAAAAATTCATTTCACGATATCACGTAATTTTTGTAAAAAGTCATTATTAGTAACATAATTATTTTCATTCACTTTTTATCTTCTTTCTTTGGTTTCTTGTTACCTGTTAAAACAAAATGAACAATTATTTAAAAAAAAATTGTGTACTTACCAAAAAAGAATAGATGTTTCTTCAATATATTAGGGTAAATATTTGCAATTGGAATCAAAACCTAAGATCACAACATTCAAATTGGTACCTACATAAAGGACATCATTCACCTTGGACTGAATATCATAGTGCCGGCCAAACAAAAACAATATCAATTGCCGTGAAAATGTGTAATTATATCCATTTGTTCTTATGGGACCAAAGATACAACAGGGTCTTTCTCTGTTCTGTTATATTATTACGAAAATATTTGTTTGAGTACTTTTATACCAAAATGTAACAGTATTCTAATTTAAAATATCGGCGTCTTGCCATAAAAAGCATAAAAAAATATCGATAGGGTGTAAGTGTTGAAAATTGATATTCAGATACTGAAAAATGTTCCCCAAGGAAACGAAGAGAAATTCGCCTCAAACATATTCCACTTTTGATACAAACATTTGATCAGCTGATTGCATTTTGCGAAAATTTTCCATGTTGTGGATCTGTCCCTATGTTAACATGTTAAATCTTGTTAGTACTCACCTCCGTCCAAAACTAGTTTAACCAATGTTGAGAAAGGAGAGTCGATGACTACGGTTACAACGAAAGATACTACGAATATTACCACAACTTGAGCGGCAAATTCATACAGCTGTAACAAAAACATATATTTAACACCATACTACGAGTAATAATATATTATAGTTGACTTTCCACAAAATTCTTTAAAATGAAAAAAGAAACTTGGTGTAAGTACATTCAAGATATTAAAAAAAAAATGGGGCGTTTATGGTGGAATGTATTGAAACCATTTTTAAAATTTCGGTCTCTTTGTTTTATCTAAGATTTGTTATTTTTCATTTATTTTTATTGTAATCCTAATTTATTTGTTTTGTGTTAATAAAAACATACTCTTTTTGTTTATTTAAGCATAACTTAAAAACTAATGAACTGATTTGAATGTGGCTAAGTTTGAATTAACATTAAGGTTGTGAGTATTAAAAGTCAGTGCTCTGCGCGTACGAAGACGATGGTGCCCTAGTTACAAATAAAAAATTCAAGTGCATTAAGCATAAGCCGTATGCAATTTTCGCACTTCGCACAGCATAAACCTATGCTCACGACTATCTTTATTCTCCGAGGCTAATCAGAGCTTTTATTTTGTTTAATCCGAAGTCAATCAAAACTTACCGCAAAAGCTTCTGAGAAGAAAATCGGCGCAAGCGCAGTCCCACTAATAACATATTGCATCGGATAACTTAACAGAAACATTGCGTATGATATACGAGACGGCAGTTTCCATACGTTGAGAGATAGAAACCAGTTTATAGGACCTGTTGATGAAATAAAAACAAATTGAAAAGGCTTAGAGTGGGACATCCAAGAAAGTAAGGAGATAATAGGGACACCCCTTTTCTTCCCATGGCTGTCTCATAAAACGGCCAAGATATACAGGGTGTAAGGAAAAGTATCATTAACCTATATACCACATACTCTACCCAACTCCAACTGAACAACTTTTACTATGGGAGCAAACCTAAAAGAGAGCAAATAAAAATCTGCTGCTCCATACATTTGAGTCATGTTGTTTTGCAGTTTAGTATGGAACAGCAGTTTTTTTTTTGCGCTGACAGATTTACTTAGAAAGTAAAATGGTTCAGTTTGATGGGTAGAGTAGGCATGTAGTTTAAAGGATAATGATACTGTTCCTTACACCCTCTATAAGTAATAAAGAAGGAAGCAACTATGGGATTTTGTAAAGTTTAGGTGTTTTGTACGGTACGAAAAAATATAAATTAATAAGTATTACGTATTACAATATTATTTATTCGCAGCAGATATACCACATACCAACCAAACTTGCAAATTATTTTGGCCCCTTTTTGTATTTGTCAAGCACCGGTTTAACGATTTTTTAAATTAAAATATGTAAGTAATAAGAGAATCTGGCAATATGAAAATTTGTTTAAAAGGATTGTGTCGATAAAGGACAAAATCTTCGTTTGTTAGGGTCTCATACCCTACTGCGAGAAAAATGCACACCTACCTACCTAGTACCTAGTTATCCTTATTATTGTTTCTTCTCAAGTTCTCACCTGTGGAGAAAGAAAGTTTTAGTAAAAGTTAAACGAACATACCTCCATAACCCTTATGGGAAGCGAATATGATCCATCCGATTGCCATCGCCCAAAGAGACCTCGCGAATGAATTTACCAGGTCATCCACAACGCGAGTGTCCCAGTTTTCTAGGTCCTTCATAAGATGTGTGACGTACATTAAGGCAAGAGTTAATGCTATCGAAAAAATCCATAGAAATACTGCTAAAACCTAAAATAATACAATGTTTTAATTTTCAAACTTTTATAGCTGTAATAAATAGCATACAGCGCCCTCTGTGTTTTTTACTTTGAAGTTATGATTAGGTATGCTATCAAGAGAGCAAGATAAAAGCTTTGTAATTCACAGTAGCGAGTAGTTCAGTTCGGATCCCAGAGATGTCACTAACTTTAATTGTACAACTAATTTTAGTTTTTTTTTGTGTCATCATTAGTCCAGTCCAGTCATTTTAAAGTTTCCTTGTATGGGCAACAATAACAATAATTCATATATCGCTGAAACTTTGCAGTGTGATAAAGTAAAGTAATACAGATTACGGTTGACAAATAATCTAGGACCGGAAAAAATTAAACCTAGAATTTAACAACCGTAATCTGTATACTTTACTTTACTTTATCACACTGCAAAGTTCCAGCGATAGATGAATTATTGTTAGAGTCAAACCCTACAATGATTGGACTACATGAGCAACTAGGCTTGTTCCTAGATGAGCAATGTGCCGTATGACAAAATATTGTGCTGTAGTGGAAAGATTAGCCAGTCAGCAATTTTCGTAACGAGGTTGAATGCTAAGGGTGCGCCAGACGAAATAGCTTTAGTCACTCGTGGAGGCTCTTTCCATGCATTGCACCTCTTGCTCCTTGTTTATTATTGTCCTGGCTTTTGTTTCAAATAATTAAAATTGTTAAATTGTTCTCTCTATCTCTTATTATATTCCGCCATCTTGATCGTTTTCAACTCGATTTATAATTAGAAAGACAGAATCCGGGATGTTTCAAATCTACTTACTGGGTGCATTTTAAAATTCTTTCCACGCCATACATGCAACATGTATCCAAAAACCATGCCAACAAAAAAAGGCGGTGCTCGAGTCAAGGTATTAAAGTAATAGAACTTCATATAATCCGTCAAGGCTTCCAATTGCGTAGCAGTACCGCGCCTGAAAAAGAAAATTAATTGGAGTAAGTTCTTAAATACGATGCTGTCACTGTCATTTGTATGAGCAGTGTGAAAGACAGAACTATCACTAAATACGTCTTGTTGGTGCAAGCCGGGCTTATTTATTAAAATGTCTATGAAGTTGGAGAGAGCGTTCTTTGGGCATAGTCATTTAATGGTTGTAATCTCGGATCTAGGTATAATGGTATCAATGCGTTCAGTATGACCTCCTGAACACTAATATATGGGATGACAACCGCTCAGACTGTGAAGGTAGAAACTGTGACGTCATGAAGACGGCCATACAAAGAAACCATTTTTTTTTCATTCAGACAAATGTGACTGTGGGGTATGAAATGAAAGGACTTTATGAGTAAATTACAAATATATAGCATAGTGTAACATTTTCACTACTTGGCCTAACAAATTATTTGAAATCTTTTAAAATGACCCCTTTATACAGCGTCAAATTCAATGCGCAATGCGCGTTTACTAATATGGTAAATATGACCCAAAATAATGGAATAAAGACGAGAGGATATTAATATGATAATGGAACATAATAATCTTACTTACGGTCGAGCAATGACCCAGCCCTGGAACTGATTGATGAAACAGTAAGTCGCACAAGCTGTTAAAGATACCAAAAGACCAGCTGAAACGGCAATCCAGGATATTTTCTTATCTCCTTTTAGAACCCAAAAGAGTATTAATGGTGATAAGATGTAGAGTTGCATGTCTATGGCTAGGTACCAAGCATGATTAATACACTGAAAATAAAAACGCTAATAAATACCTTGGACATTGTCACACATATTATCTAGTCCCAGTCAAAGTATCAGAATCCAGCCCAAACTTGTATTATTATGACTAGACGCTGATAAATGATAATAATAATATATCATTATTCAGGGTTACTGGTAATTCAATACATTATCATTTAAGGACGTAATAGTGGAGATAGTAAAGTAAGGTATCAAATTAGCCCTAGATTACAGGGTCCTCCTTAAGCTGACACTTTTTTAAGGGGACGATCAGACTGGAAAACTGAACAACTTTCTCTACGAACATCGAAATCACGAAAAAAAAAATCTGCCACAAAACTGCAAACCCACTTATTGTGCCAAATGTATGGGACAGCTATTTTTTTTCGCGATTTCGATGTTGGTCCCATATAGAAAGTTGTTCAGTTTGATGGTCTGATCATCCTCTTAAAAAACTGTCAGAATATCAAGTTGGACCCTATATACATACCTATTATATGTACTCACGCCACTATCCCACAGGGGTAGGCAGTTTTTCTAAGAACTGTTAACCGTATCCATGGTGTCCTATCCCATACAAATGAAATTTTAGTTAAAAAAATTGCTATATATGGCGTTATGGTATCGATTTGTAATTAATGTTTAGGTAAAAGTGTTAATTGTATAATAAAAATATATAATCTGACTACAAAAAAACCTCATGAGCCTCGGAAAATCAAGCAACTACTTTGCCCGAAGACTGCCCAAGTTACGGCAGTCGCGTTCCATTGTTTGACGTTAGGCATCTGTACTGTAGAGTATATAATCTGTGCCGTATTTTGTTTCAAATAATTCCCGAATCGCAAAGTCAATTTAATAAAAGTACGCCGCATATTCTTTCTATTTTCTTCTGGTAATCAACCAACACGCTAAGACTTTATTGAATGAAAAAAAATTACGAATTTCTCAGAAACGGTTAGCATTAGCATAAGGCAACATAGGGCTAACTTGAAAGCTTACTGTCTCCACTATTACGTTCTCAAAGGAATGTATCGAATTACCAGTAACCCTGTATTGTTTCAAACATCCATGATCCGGGTACGTACGTAGGTACATATTCAACATAAAAATACATGCTCCTTGCGAGATCCGAACCCTCAGCTTATCATCAGCTTATGCTGATCTCTGTTTTCAGTTTTCTGTATTACATTCGTATTTTATTCTATTTCGACATTTGTTTGAGTACATTGTAGGCTATATGTCGAGAAATTTGATTAAAATACTTACATCGTTGCCAGGGTTGACAAAATTCTGCACATACAATAAAGTAGACCACCAATATGATCTGCATCGGTTCGTATTACTAGCAACAGTGTCCCATAATGGGCCATCGACAATACGATGGAAGACTGAAGCTTGAAGTAAAACGGTTGTGGCAAGAAGTGGAAACATACGTAAAAGTCGAGTTAAGTAGTAAAAGTGGAGATTCTTGATTAGTTTCACTGGAAAAAAAAGTAATATAAGTGTTGTTTGGTGTAGGTCCTTCTTAATATTCTGACACTTTTTTAAGGGGGTGATCAGACCGACAAACTGAACAACTTTCTCTATAGCACCAACATCGAAATTGCGAAAAAAAATCTGCTGTTCTATGCAAAGAGCCAAATGTATGGGACAGCTGTTTTTTTCGCGGTTTCGATGTTGGTCCCATAGAGAAAGTTGTTCAGTTTGATGGTCTGATCATTCAGGACCCTGTGGTATTCGTGTTTTGTTCATGATGGTAGTCGAGATCGAGTTAAAACCTCCAAAAAGGGGGCGCAAAGAGTTCGATGCCTATTGCAATGAATAGAGGGATATTTCACTAGATAAAGAGATGTTGAAGAGTTTAGAGAGAACTTTGCCCAGCAGTGGGAGTAAACTGGTTGAACAATTGTTAACCTTTGATTCATATGGATTTTGTTGAGTCAATTGAAATGACAAAATATTAAAAGGATTAATTTTATTGTTTGTTAGAGTCATAGGTTGACAATGGAAATAGATCGCCAGCTTAAAATGATTAAGCTTAATATTGTGCTATGATCATATCGTAAAAATTAAATCAATCAAATCATCATAATCATATCATCAAATACGAATCAAATCATAAAAATAATCTCCTACACGTGCTAAATTTACATTTTTTTCTATATGCTAACCTATTCCGATAACAATAGGTATTATCAGATTATTATAACCGTCATTGACAAAACGATTAGACCGATATTTTGCGTTACAAATGTCGTCAAAATCATAATCGATATGCAAATAAGAACTACAAAAGAAACTTATTATATTTCTGATCTTTATAAAATACTAAGAACCAACAAATTATATTCCTCTTCTTCTTTATTCATTTATTTATATGGGACTTTTACCCTGATCTTATGTCAGTCCCATCGTGCTTTAACTTTGAGACTACATAACAATATAAACCTAATGGTGGAGCCACACTTCGTTTTGTCATTTGTTATGCCCGTTTTTCGGCTGCACACGACGAAGTATGGAAGGCTCATTCTTCTATATTTGCTTTATTTGCACGCACGCGGTTTGTTGTTCAAATATTTGGGCAAATACAGCGCAGCCGCATAACAAATAACACATAACGAAGTGTGGTTCCACCATAACACTTCCTAACTAAAATAAAACAAAACACTACTACTTTAAATAAAAAGTACACCATTTCAGCCTCTCACCCAATGCAAGGGTGGCTAAAATGGCGACATAAGAGCCATCTATATTGTTGAAGCTTATTTTTGTGGCCGTTGAAGTTGAACTAAATATTAAGGGCCATAGGTCCAGACGAATATTTTCTATGAGAGGCGCGACTGCTCAGCCCAACATTGCGTGCGTGTGCCGTATTTTCGATAAAAAGAATTAACAAAGTACTTTTTACAGAATTTTGTAATGATTTCACTAGATAAACTATCAAAAAATACGGAGGCATGACTTTGGTTTCGGTAAATTGTATAAATCGAGTCGAATAATGAAATATAAAAGATGCCTCCAAGGTATTTTGTCCTACAATTGGGCCCGCGTCAGTCAGAAGTATGAAAAATGTTTGAATTGGTGCTCTTGTAAATAAAAAATGATAGCAACAGCACACACTGGCATCAGAGGGGTTTTAGCGAGGTCTGAAGGGATAAAATGTTCTTTCCACATTTACATACATACATACATATGCTCACGCCTATGTCCCACTACTGGGGTAGGCAGAGACAATAGATCGCCACATGCTACGATTCTGACACACATCTTTCGCCTCCTCAACATTCATAAGTCTCTTCATACATGCTCGTCGGTTCCGGTTACATTTTATTTGGCCCTTCTACAGTACGCATCCTATTTGGTCAGCGTACGTGCGCCTAGGGCGACCCCTTTCAACCATTCCATTCACACTTTCCTTGTAGATTTCATACGTCAGCCTACTTTGGCTCATTCTTTCCATATGGCCAAACCACCTCAACATTCCTTTTTCAATCCTTGTCACTACATCTTCTTTCATACCACATCTTTCTGTAATCACACTATTCCGTAACCGGTCCTTTAAAGTCACACCACACATATACCACGCAGGGAGCGCATTTCAACACCATTTATTCTAGATTCATGCTTCTTCTGCCATACCCAACTCTCACTTCCATACATTAAAGTTGACATTTGACTTCCACATTTGACTATGGATTATAAACATCCTGGGAAGTTGTCAACTGAACACCACAAACCAAATCCTCAAAGTGATGGCAATACTTACTACTAGTCATTTTTCCGGCTGCCGTGTAAACAGTGAGCAAACCAGTTAGAAAGAAGAAGGTGTCTACTGAATAGGGTGCTGCTGTAATCCAAATTGAATACCATTCTACGAATACCCACTGGAATCAAATAAACTGATCGTTAGTATTGAAGTGTTCAGTAGTTCATTTTGAGCCCTTGTAATTATTCTCTGTATTTATTGTTTAAGGTTTTGGTGCAAAATAATAGTAGATTACACACCGAGGACAGGAAAGTATGAAAGGTCGTAAAGTAAGAAAGGTCGGAAAGTGAAGCTTTCTTATTTACTGTCCGAGGTTAGTATACTATTTTTCTTCTCGACGGAGGTGGAAAGCGACAACTTCGTTTAGCGCAGCGGGACGAGAATTGACACTTTCCGTCCGGAGAGAAGAAAAGTACATTTAATTAGATTTGATCTACATACAACATAATCCCTTTCCACTGACCACCCCGGTCAGAAACATTGCTGCAACTACCAACTTACGGTTTAAGAATTTAGTTGTAGCAATGCTCAAATTTAGCAAATTAAGTTTCAGGATGAATGACGTCTCAAGTCGTGAGAGGCGGCTAGCCTTACGCCCACATAACACTGAATAAGACACCTTTAATCTTCGATCAACAATATCTAACTAGATAACGCGTCAGCGCTCAAAACATGTCCCGGCAAATAACGCCTCACTATTGGAGTGTGGTCTTATTTTGAATTAGTTGCGTTCGAACAAAGCCAACGTAAGCACGTCTCGCAATACCGCAGTGTTCCTTTTTTAAATTACTAGGAATTATAGTTGCTTTGAGGTCGAAATTATAATGTATTCGGACTGTATTCTCGGTTCGTTAACAAAAAATGTTGTATATTCACGAGGACATAATTTCTCTTTGATTTTGTATGCGACCCGTTATCTAGTTGTATATTGTTGATCGAAGCCTTTAATTGAATCCCTTAGCTACCACGTACAATATCGATTACCCACGGGAAGAATTGGGGTGGTCCATTCTGTTAGTGTTATATACCCACCGGATAGTGTTAGTACAACAACATATGATACAAAACTCATATTATACATACTTGCGACTATTAAACCTTTAAGGTGGACAAATTTTTTGCTATATGCGTTAAAATGTTGCAATGCACAAAGCACAAAGCTGCAAGATGGAAGATCTGTGAAGGGACCATAGCTGGGTTCTTTTTAGGGTCCCGTACCCAAAGGGTGGAAACGGAGTCCGTCCGTCCGTTCTAGCTTCAGGGGGCTGTATTTTCTGAATCGTAATAGGTAGACATGATAAAAAGTACAAAAGAAACTATGAAGTTTTATCAACGTTTTTTCTTCTCGCTCTATCGTAAAAAGGGTAATACAATACAAGCTTTAAGGTTATTATAGTGCATACTCTAAGATAAGACAACAAATACTAAAAACCGGTCAAGTATGTGTGTCGGGCTCGCGCTACGGATACGGCTGATATTGTTTTTTTTTTTTTTGCTATAGTGGTATGAAACCTACAGTCTGTCTGGGCGCTGTCTTCAAGCAAGAACGTCAAAATCAAGCATAATCTGGCAACACCACCATACTAAAACGATTAGTTCCTCAAACATTCATGCCACGACTTTATAGACAGACTATACGTGAGCGAGCCCGATCCGCATTTGGCAGGTTTTTTGCATACAAAACGACAAAACCATAAATGTAAATGTAATGTACTCACATTTAAAACCTTCAGATTGTTTATCGTAGGTGGCAACGTTTGATACGTGTGTCCAACGATAACCCAGAGCATTGCCAATGACCTGATTCCATCAACGCATTTCAAAGCATTTGGGTTTTCAGTGAATGTTGTGAGGCGACGAGTGTTGGTGTATACAGAAAATGAACAGCAAATTGTATTTGCTGTTTTTGGATCTGGAATAGCAGTTAAATAATATAACATTATATGCCGCACGTAATACCGACCACTCTCAAACGTAAACCTGCACTCACTGATGAAGAAATTGTGATGCGTATGTGAAGTCTACTAATTTTCAATCAAGATATCGTTGAGCAAACTTATCGACATGATGTATTCTGCCCATCCAAACCTACTACAGTGCCCAAACTTGATCATTAACGAAGGTTCAAAAGTCCAAACTGCAGGTTTCTCATAGAGCTATGGAGCGTAGTATACTAGGGAGTGAAAAGGATGGACCGTATCCGGAACACAACACTGCGCTTCAAAACTCAAATAGCTGACGTAAGCGAGAAGTCTGCGAAACTAAACTGGGACTGGGCATCAATCTCCACGCTATTGGTGCCTAATGATGGTAGTCGAGGTCAAGGCAGACCCCGGAAAAGGTGGCTTGCTGAATCGGGCGCCTATTGCAACGTATGGAGGAATACTGTATGGAATAGAGATATGTGGAAGATTTTAGGGGAGACCTTTGCCCAGCAGTAACAATATTCACGATTGGCTTGCGCTTGACTTCTTTGCTATCAACTTAAAGAAAGAGTGCATTAAAGATGAAGATGTAGCACTCGCTCAGAAAATTATTATTTGCTCTTCTCTCGAAGAGACCAATAATGAAGTTGGTTAAAAAGACAAATTAGTATGTACCTTTTTTAGCGACAAGTGTGTGCCAAACATCATAGCTTGTGCTCAATAACGTCAGCAATCCAATGAGAGAAAATACAGCTCTGAAAAACAAATTAAACAACATCACTGCAGAAAAAACATATTCCATGAAGTTTCGAAAAGTTAGTAGGTGTAAGTAAAAAACTGGCCAAGTGCGTGTCGGGCCACGCGCAGGGTAGGGTTCCGTAGTTGCCCGTCACAATATACGAACTTAGAAGGGGGCTTTTTGTTTTATACTACGGTTTGACGGCTAATAAAGTCTAAAAAGTACATTTTTTAAGTTGGTCGACTATTACTCGTTAACTTGTAAAGCTAACTTAGCGGTGATAGTTTTCCTTTTAATTTCATTATATACACTACTGCCATGAATTTTTTCACATATCCAGAAACAACCGTTTAGCTGGCAGAGGGGGGGGGACACTCGACTCTAACAAAAATTAGCACCTTAAAGCTTAATATTTCGCTAACGGACCCCTAAATCGAAAAATGGTTTTCCCACACCCACCGTATTTTTGAAAGACCTATCCAACGATACCCCACACCATGCGTTAGACGAGAAAAAAAAATTGCATCCCCACTTCACGGGTAGGGGAGGTACCCTAAAAAAAAATATTTTTCAAAATTTTGTTTTACCACTTTCTCGGCCTGATTAATATGTGTATTCATGCCAAATTACAGCTTTCTAGTACTAAGCGTCTCTTAGCTAAGCCGCGGACAGACGGACGGACGGACGGACGGACGGACGGACATGGCGAAACTATAAGGGTTCCTTGTTGACTTCGGAACCCTGAAAACTAATGAACCGATTTTGATGAAACTTTTTTGTTTGATAGCTTATGATCTGACTTAAAATGTGGTACATAATTTGTGTGAACGAAGTTGCGGGAAAACACTAGTTTAATATAAAAAACCGGCCAAGTGCGAGTCAGACTCGCGCACGGAAGGTTCTGTACCATCACAATATAATCCGCGAGTTTCCAACTAGTCAAATTCTTCTTCTTATCGAGTGGGCTGCAAGCCCTGGTGTCAGAGTTTATTCAAACCGCCTTACGGCCTCTGACGTGGTTTTTATGTAACGACTACTACCACCAGAGATAGTAGCCGGGACCAACAGCTTAACGTGCCATCCGAAGCACGGAATCATCTTTCTTTTCAGACAATCAGGTGACTCAGCCTGCAATGTCCTAACCAACTGGGGAAAAACGCACAAAGTGACATTTCACTAGGTGCCCCCCGTGGGAATCGAACCCACGACCTCCGTGTCAAGAGCCCAATGCTCTTAACCGTTAGACCACGGAGGCAGTATTCAAATTAACAACTATTTATAAAGCCCCAAAACGCGTGCTTTGTATGAAATATTGTACTAAAAATTGAATAGTGACGTCACTGTTTTTAGTCATCGTTTTAATACTTTTAATAGTTTATCCAGTTATTAAAAATAGTATTCAAACAATAGAACTACTAAAAATGTGAGCTTAGCGTTATTTTGAAACAGTTTATTTACTGAGCAGTTAAAACGAAAAATATATTTGATGAAGTCAACTCGTATTATGCACCAAAAACATTTTTTTTCCACCGTGTCGCTTAGCGCAAGCTCGACTCGCACATAGCCAGGTTTTCTTATTAAAGTTAGCACATTGTGATGAACGGACGGACAGACAGACCGACAGATGAACGAATGACGTAGTAGGTCCCGTTGGCACCCTTTGGGTATGAAACCCTAAAAAAACTTACATGGCAATATAATCAGCAGGTACCCAAGGTTTATCATCGTTGAGTCTACAAAAATCTTCTTCATATCGAATTCCTAAAGTTGTTATATTGAACAGCAGACCTCGTATTCCTTCTTGAGATGTGCATGTCTTGGGAATGCATACTGCAATTCTGATCGACGTTTCAGCAGCCGGAAGAACCCTGCAACGAGAATAGAGAAAATTAGGAGCTGTTCAGATACAAAATCTGTTGTAGACATAGCATTCCGATCTTACAATTGGGTATTGCCTGGGCAATTTATGATACGCCGCCATTTATGACCATCTAATATACCCGGCATATCGTTCAACTCTAATCGTTTGACAATTTGCCCAGCCATGCTTGGGCAGCAAGTAAAATAAGAATGTAACTCTGCATTGTTAGTTTCCGCGCAGTTTATGTTATTTGTGTGTTTTATATGTTGATTTTATACTACCACATAAGGACAGTGCGAAGACTGCGATTCAGCATTTGAATTAAGAAATACTTATTTTCCTTCCCGGGTCATGTTGCCTGTAGAGAAAGTAAGTACCAACTCCTCTCACTAAAGAGTCTCTTCTTATCGTGTGCTGGGCAATCCCCGGTGTCAGAGTTTTTCAAACAGCCGTTCGACCTCTGACGTGGTTTTTATGAAACGAGACCACCAGAGATAGTAGCCGGGACCAACACGGAATTTAAACGACTAATCTAAACTAAACGATCTAACTAAAGAGTTAAAGCTGTGGGCCATATTCCACCACGGTAGCCCAGTTTGGGTTGGCGTTGATAGCGTGCTATCAAAGTATTATTAACGTTTCACACATCGATCTAAACACACAATAGGTTTCTGTTCTATTTTATTTCGATTTCGCCAGTGTCAAGTGTTGAAGATACATATATTTATTAGATATTGTACGGTAATAGGATATGGCGATCTCAAAGCCCCGTTTTTAAACAAAAACGTGGCTGTAAAAATTGCAAGCCGACGAAACGTCTACTTGTTACCCCTTCAGCCACGCGAACGAATAACAAGACCCAATGGTAAACGTGGCTTTTTGAAGATAAAAAGCACTGAAATGGCTAAAGCTCATCCTAGATGCCATCATGAACCCTCTTGTCCTCTACAAGGTGTTACAAAAATACAAATAAACATTTAAGGGGGTGGTTTAGACCATCAAACTCAACAACTTTCACTATGGGACCAACGTCGAAATCGCGAAAAAAAAAAATGTTTTCTATACTCTACAAATCGACTCGAGCATAAATATTTGTATGGGATATCAGATTTTTTTTCGCGATTTCGATGTTGGTTCCATAGAGAAAGTTGTTCAGTTTGACGGTCTAAACAACCCCCTTAAGAGTTTTAAAATTTTATTCTTACTTATGTAACACCCTGTATACGTAGAAATAATCATAAGGAATACAAAATTTGAACAGTTTTGGGACGAGTCTTACCTGGGAAGTCCAGATCCAGAAAGTGGTATCGTTGACATCTTTTCGTCATATTTTTTCAATCGCTTTAACGTCTCGTTATTCGCGAACACATTAGTATCAAATTCGTGATCTAACCTTGAAGCAAAATTAATAAAATTTGCATTCAATGGAAAGCGAATCATGCAGTATTTTCCTTCGATCACAGAGTCCTCTATTTCTTGATTTATTTCGAGACATTGTCTGTAGTTTCCCATGTCAATGTTATTCGCTTCAAGTATACTTCTTGGAATTTTCAAACCAGAATCTAAGACTGAAACAGTTAGGTAGGTATACATACGTTTCCATCTAATCTAAATAAGTGATTCTAAAATTACCTGGGTATCATCTTTTTGTGGCATGGATTGAAAATAAATCTAAAATTTATGAACATCATAGCAATGAACGTCACTGCGTTAGCAATTTCATCAATAAATTAATCAAATAATATTATATACTTAATTTTTTACCAAACATAAGCAGCCATCATCATCATCATTATCATCATATCCATCTATCAAGAGCCAAAAGATTACGAAACACGCGCTAACCAAAGTCATCTCTGAAACCTTTATGCTGAAAGTTTGCTACAACTAAACTGTGTCCATTTATATTTAAAAAATATTTTCCACAACATTAGATTTCATCAATAATGAATAAAATGAAACTCATTGCATCGATTATAGAACATGACTGTAATTGTATATTTTAATAGTCAAATCAAACAAAAAACTGAGCGAGCGAAGCGAGCTCGACATTTTTCACACCATGATAAAACTTTCACCACCATTTTGACCACAATATGCCTACTTCTACAAGTCAGCTTGCTCGCGGTTCGCGGTAGGAAGCTATTCTTGAAAATGAGGTGCGGGCCGCATGTTTGACATGCTTGGGGTAGAGGAATTGCCGAATGAAGATAAAATTTGAACCTGCCATTAAAATCAGTTAAATAGTGTTTCAATACTCTTAGATATTGATTGATTAAAAGGTACTTACATCTCATTCTGAGCACAGCATTACTTAACCTCCTTATGTGGGATAATTGAGCTCTACATAATTCTGGATCTAATGCATCTTCGTAAAAACTTGAATCAAATGCTGGTCTTTTTGTATCCCAATCTAACTGGGGTGTTACTACCTTAACTATTAACGTTAGAACGAAAACTTTAATTAACATTTTAATTAATTGATCTAGACATTTATCGACGTAGCTGTTTCGACGCAGATCTTACTATGAATTTGGACAACAGTAATTAACAGGCATTATTACCTACTCTTTAATTAATAATCTAATCTCAAAATGAGTCACACAAATAACAAAACTAATTTTCAATACGTCATCTACGTCATTATGATTTGAAATAAAGAAAAAAATTAAGGTGGTTTTCCACGAGGATGAGTTGCGTTATACACCATTTTAATTCTCAACTAGCTTATATTTGGGTGGTATCCAGATGGATGGGCCAGACTAGAATTAAACACAGTTAGTAGGTGTAAAATTTAACTAAATAGTCACATTATTAGAGATCAATTGCTCTGCAGTTTAAATGTATGTACACCAATGTACGTCATACGATATTATCTTCCATACCTAAAGGGTGAAAACGGGTCCCTATTCATAAGCCTACGTTATCCGTCCGTCCGTCCGTACGTCTTACCTATTTAGGGCTGTTATTTTCGAATCGTATTAGCTAGACGGTTGAAATTTGTAAAAAATTGTATTATGGCGGATTTGCAAACATATAATAATAATGTCAAAAACTTAAAAATTAAGGGGGGTCCTCAGACAAGAAACTAGATAAACGGTAATACATACAAGCGTCGAACTTGGTGCAATTATAGAACACACTCTTCAGTATAACAACAAAATAATAAAAACCTGCCAAGAGTGTGTCGGTCTAACGCTTAAGACTATCAAACTGAAAAAGTTTCACTATGGAGCCAACATTGAAATCGATAAAAAAATCTGCTGCTCCATACATTTGGGTCAAGTCGTATTCCAGTTTTGAATGACATCAGACATTTTTTTTTGCGATTCCGACTTTGGTCCTATACACAAAGTTATTCAGATTGATATAGTCTTATTAAAAAACCATTTAAAAACTGCCAGCATATCCCCACCATCCCAGCAGTAGGATACATTGTATACGAGATTACCAGCAGTACCCTACATTGTAAACGAGATCAATCTGCAACGTATCGCATGCCTATGGAAAAGCAACTTAAAACTTTTTACAATTAGTTAATGCTTAAATTAATCACAATCAGTAACACGTGCGGCTTCGTGATAAGCATGAGAATGGCTTGGCTTCCGTTTTAGTAGAACTACATCAATATTAAAACTGCCTAATTTATTAAAATGCGGTAGGCTGACATGAGACCGTCACGTGATACCCAAACCATATTGTAAACTACTTAGATGTAAAGACATGATATTATGAATAGCTGCCGCTCAAGTGTATCTAAATGTTAATACTAATGCTGACCCTCTTTCGACCAGGCCCTGAGCCTAGTGTGGGGGATCACAGCTTAAACCTTTTAATTTATCATCTATTCAATGTGATATGCATAGGTAATCTAAAGTTGTTAATCATAAAGTGTCCTGAAAACCTGTATTACGCGTTGGTTCAATAAGTACTTTGTATTTTTGTTTGTATTTTGTTGATACGATCTTGACAACTTGATCGATCAATTTTGTACAAACTTTTTAGCCTTATCTTTCCTCAATGAGAGATAGGTGAGAATGTAGGTACCTATATCTTACCTAAAATGTATGAAACCTTGAAATGTTATACAATGCCGAGTAAGTTTAGGAAACACTAGAGTTTACCCGCGACTTCGTCCGCACAAATAATACCAGAAGCATGTACGCTCTGTTGTAACTTTGAGCACATATATCTCGAGATACAACCATTGTAACGACTTAGTTAGTAGTGGTGTTTTGTTCCATATATTATTTCAAGAGCTACGACACCTCACCGTGGGCGTAGCAATGATTTTTTCCCAGGGTGGGTCAGGCCTAGGCGAGGTTGATGTAATAAAAATTAAAACCTAGAGCGAGCGAAGCGAGCTCGAGATTTCACTGAATTCTGGAGCGACAAAGCTGAGTGAGCTCGAGATTGTAATGCAATTAATGCATCTAGGTCTTTGTGATACAATCGTAGCCAGGAGCGAGCGAAGCGAGCTCGATATTTCACAGAATTATGGAGCGAGTGAAGTTAGCTCGAGATTTTACTGCAAAATAGTGAGATCAGTGTAATACGATTTAAATTGTGGAGCAAGCGAAGCGAGCTCGAGTTTTTTACGACCTAAAAGCTGGAACTAGCACAGCATACTTAAGATTAAACTACTCTATGAAAAGATACGAGCCAAAACCTAGAGGGAGCAAATTTCACCCAATTCTGTGAGCTCGAGACTTTACAGCAATATAAATAAAATAAGAGCAGTATGTTCTAAAATAAAAACAGGAGCGAGTCAATGTGGTCAGGATTTGCAAGTAATTCTGACCACATTGACTTTTCAAGAAAGTAGATATGAGAAATTAACACAAGGAAATAATATCGTGTTTATTTATCATTACCTACTGATATCTCACTTTTTTTTTAGTAATTGATTTCTGGGGTGGGCCACCTCGCCCTCTTTTTAAACTTACTTACATTGGATACTGTTTACCCTAACAATCTGTAAAGCCTTTATCAGGGGCACCGCGTTGATTTCTTGGCCGTAACTACATTTTCGATTGCTGTTTAGGAAATGTATAGAATTCCTACGCTACGAAATGTGTCACACATATTTTGTTTCATATAGTGAAATACATTTCCGAAAAAATTATATATACATAATTATGGAACCAGTGTAGATATACATAAATAATTATACATAATTATGTTACCAGCCAGTCTGTATCAAAAAGACTACACACTACCCTGATGTATGGGAGTGAATGTTGGGTATGGAATAAAAGGACTGAAAGTCGAGTGAATGCAGTTGAAATGCGCTCCTTACGAAGTATGTGTGGTATTACTTTGGTCGATCAAATCAAGAACAATGTGATAAGTTGAAGGATGACAAGGATTGAATGGGGTATGCTTAGATGGTTCGGTCACGTAGAGAGAATGAATGAAAGAAGACTAACGAATGAAATTTATCAAGCAAAGGTGAGCGGAAGTGTTGGGAGAGGTCGTCCGAGGAAAACATACCATGATCAAATCAATGATCTTTTCCGAAAAGGACAAGTGCGTAGCACCCTCAATCGACGGAAGTGCATGAAGAGATGTATGAATGTGAATGAGGCTAAAGAGATGTGTCAGAGTCGTAGCGTGTGGCAGTCCGTGCTCTGTGCCTACCCCCATGGGACAATGGCGTGAGCTTATGTATGTACTTATGTATGTTACCAGTGTATACTTAGGTACATTTTATCACTCTGACACTAGGACTTGCGGCCCACTCGATAAGAAGAAGAGAGAAACTAATAGTAGATTACACACCGAGGGCAGGAAAGTAAGAAAGCTCTCAGATCTCACGTAACAACAAACATGTGATCTGAGGCTTTCTTATTTACTGCCTGAGGTTAGTTTACTATTTTTCTCCTCGACGGAGGTGGAAAGCGACAATTTGTTAGCGTAGCAGCACGAAAATTGACGCCTTCCGTCCGGAGGGGAGAAAAATAAATTTATTTTATGAAATCAACTCCCGTATCAATCTATCCCGTAGAAAGGTTGATTTCAAAGTTTGGGTGTAAGTAAATGTGTGTGTTATAAACAGTGATCGGAATGTCGGGGCATTTTTTGAGCATACATGTTTGGATACGCCTGAATTTCCCGGAAGTATCCGGATTTAATAAATTTGGATAAAAATTTCACGGGATTTATTGGGATTACCTATTTAGATGTCAAGAGACGTTTTTTTAAATCAAGAGTATTAGCAGCGCATACTAGAGGCCGCGACTTTGAAACACGCCGCCTGGTACTTTTGACATGTACCGCGCTTAGGTAAATATGTTGACCGTTATTAAACAATGATATTAAGTAACTAGATTAGTAGTTAGGGCACCAAAGCGTTGCCACTTCGAAGATGTCTGCAGGCTTCTTTGACTTCAGTTCAGGCGTTTATCTATAGTGAGTGGACATATCCGTGACGTATAAATTAAGCTACCAAAATGGGGAAATGCGCCGTAAAAGTTTGTAAATCACAGTTGGAAAAGAATAATTAAAGGAAGTGGTGTTACTTTTTACGGCGCATTTCCCCATTTTGGTAGCTTAATTTATACGTCACGGATATGTCCGCTCACTATAGATAAACGCCTGAACTGAAGTCAAAGAAGCCTGCAGACATCTTCGAAGTGGCAACGCTTTGGTGCCCTAACTACTAATCTAGTTACTTAATATCATTGTTTAATAACGGTCAACATATTTACCTAAGCGCGGTACATGTCAAAAGTACCAGGCGGCGTGTTTCAAAGGCGCGGCCTTTAGTATGCGCTGCTAATACTCTTGATTTAAAAAAACGTCTCTTGACATCTAAATAGGTAATCCCAGTAAATCCCGTGAAATTTTATCCAAATTTATTAAATCAGGATATTTCCGGGAAATTCAGGCGTATCCATACTTGTATGCTCAAAAAATGCCCCGACATTCCGATCACTGGTTATAAATAATTAAAGTAAATTATATGGCATCGTTTATTTACAAAATTACAATACTTTTAATAAATTAAATTAATACATAAGTTTCTTACTAACAACCTATAAGTAAATTAAAGAATTGTTTGCCAAATATAAGATCGCTGTAAACATTGTTTAATTTTATTTCATTTCCAACTGCGCCAGGGAGAAACAGCCACTTTGTTCACCCCCCTTGTATTCTAAAGGATAATAGTTAACTTCATAGAACTAATGAACACACTTTTAAAACAGTAGTACGTGGAATTTATACTGCTATACTTTTAATTGGTATCATTTTATGGAATTTATATTTTTTTACACAGTAAATGTCTGGTCTAAAAAAGATACATTAGTTTTTGTTTGAAGATATTTTAAAGCCTAGCTTACGTAGGGTTTAAATATTAATTCGTTACACATTTTAGGGGGTGCTAAAGACCATCAAACTAAACAACGTTCACTATGAGACCAACATTGAAATTGCGTAAATCATAAATGTAACTCATTTAAGTTTAATCACCTATATTGTTTATATTAAATTTATTCTTTATCAGCCACTTCCTTTTGTTGTTTCTTGACACCTGCAAAAAAAAAACAATAATTTAGTTAGTATTAACTACTTCTAAGTGTGAGGCATATTCACGACGGCCTTTTTTGGTCAAAAGATATTTCAGTGTACGATTTGGTGCATACAGGTTGTTAGGAAAAGTATCATTAACCTTTAAACCATATTATAATCTACCCATCAAACTGAACAACTTTTACTATAGGAGCAAACATGTCAGCGCAAAAAACAAATCTGCTGTTCCATACTAAACTGCAATACCTACTCGACTCAAACGTATGAAACAGGTGATTTTTATTTGTTCAGACAGGTTTGCTCCCCTAGTAAAAGTTGTTCAGTTTGATGGGTAGACTATGTGGTTTAAAGGTTAATGATACTTTTCCTTACACCCTAACTATAGCTCTGCTCTCCCCATTTCATACGAATGAGTATTTGTGTATGTACATATACTTCATCATCATCATCATTATCTAAGCCGATAGACGTCCTATGTTGGGCATAGGCGTCACCCATAGATCGCCCTAACGGTCGGTCCTCTGCAGCACTGATCTAACGGATTCCCGCAACCTTCACTTGTATCTCGGTCCACCTTGTGAGAGGCCTAATTCTGTGACTTTCGGTACGTGGTCGCCATTCGAGAACCCTGTCATATACCCTATATGACCCTTCTTAATATGCTGACACTTTTTTAAAGGGATGATCAGACCGTGAAACAGAACAAATTTCTATATGGCACCAACATCGAAATCGCGAAAAAAAAATCTGCTGGTCCATACAAAACTGCAAACCTACTTGAGCCAATTGTATGAGACAGCAAATTTAGTTTTCGCGATTTCGATGTTTGTCCCATAGAGAAACTTGTTCAGTTCGATGGTCTGATCATCCCCTTAAAAAGTGTCAGCATATTAAGAAGGACCAGGACAAGGATATTAAATGTAAAAATATTATCATAACAATACAAACCTTCTCCCAAAACAAGTTTAAACAGTGTAGAGAATGGAGAGTCGATGAGAACGGTAAGGACGAATGACACGACGAATATTAACACAAGTTGTGCAAAAAATTCATATATCTGAAAAAAAAATGTTTTCATTAATATTCAGCAAGATTGGACACGAATATTATGGATCTACTGAGATTTTTTCTTGCCAAATTATATTGGCAGTACTATCATCCTATTTAGAAAAAAAGGAAGCCTTTTTTAGAGAGCACGGTGGTGCGTTGCGGAAAGGTATGGACTCTCAATCAAGAGGTCCGGGTTCGAATCCGCACGGCCAACATGCCACGTACCAATGAGTTTTTCTAACTTATGTACGTATTACCGACTGCTCTCAAACGGTGAAAGAAAACATCGTGAGGAAACCTGCTTAAGCAGACGAAGAATTCTGATGCATAATTATGTGAAGTCTACCAATCCGCATTGGGCAAGCGTGGTGGACTAACGCCCAAACACTATCCTAGAGGGAAGGCCTGTGCCCTGCAGTGGGACGTATAATGTATATAGGCTGGTGATGATGGTCAGCCTATTTGTGTCACTATGTCATTAAATACCTACCCCATCACGCTAGCCCAGTGCTCATTGGTGAAGGCAATAGTTTGTAGTACCTCTACCTAACTTGATTTTCTATCCTGATATAATTATCAAGGAGATAAAGGAGAAGGGTCTGACAACAAAGTGACTCTCAGTTTTTTTTGTTATATTAAGTATAACAAACACATATAATTATTTTTTTTCAATTTGTATGGCTAACACCTAAATATTGCCTTGTGAATTTCTCCAGGCGCAGTACTAAAACAATACTTTTCACACACTTCAAGCAATTACATCTATTAAGGACTCTGCAGATGCATGTGATTTTGATGATAATAAATAATATGGTATTATCCAGCTGATCTGATGATGGAGCTGGAAGGTGCCTAGTGGAACTCTTGGGTGGCTACTAGCATTGCAATCGAGTTTGGGCTCATTACAATTGTCTTGATGAGTCCTATTCATGGCAGTTGGTATCGAGGCTCTGATGATGGAGCTGGAAGGTGGGTAGTGGAACTCTTGGGTGGTTACTAGCATACCCATAGAGTTTGGGCTCATAACAATCGTCTTGATGCTGATACCAACTGCAATGAATAGGACTTATCAAGACGATTATAATGAACCCAAACTCGATTGGTATGCTAGTAGCCACCCAAGAGTTCCACTAGGCACCTTCCAGCTCCATCATCAGATCAGCTGGATAATACCATATTATATTATTGTCATCAAAATCACATGCATCTGCAGAGTCCTTAATAGATATAATTGCTAGAAGTGTGTGAAAAGTATGGTTTTAGTACTGCGCCTGGAGAAATTCACAAGGCAATATTTAGGTGTTAGCCATACAAATTGAAAAAAAATATTATATGTTTTTGTTACGCTTAATATAACAAAAAAACTGGGTTAGGTCATTTTGTTGTGGGGCCTTGGTCACTGATGACCATTCTTCTTTAAGCTTATCCATTAGAAACAGATTTTTAGCGGTGCCAAAGTAACGTCAAAAAGTAATTTTGTCCATACTAAACGCACAATGTTAAAGCACTTGCAATGCCTTTGCGTGGAAATAAAATACAACAAACGTCCAGCACAGTCATTTGGCTAATTACTAAAAAAAAATGTATGAACGTTTTGTTTAATTCGTATTTTGTTGTATAAAATGAGAACACAACCTTCGAAACACAAATTTGCATCATTGCCATAGCCTGACATAAATGATTGCGATAACCTAGTTGCATTTTATATCGATTGAAGTCAATTGATATAAAATACAACTAGGTTATCGGAATAATTTTTAATAAGGTAAGAAAATCGCGATCTAAAACTTACCGCAAACGCATCACTGAAGAAAATAGGCGAAAGAGCAGTTCCACTAATCACATATTGAATTGGATAACTGAACATGTACATGGCATATGATATACGAGATGGCAACTTCCAAAAGTTGAGAGACAGGAACCAGTTTATTGGACCTGTTGAGTAGAACAAAGTTGTATTCTATATTAGATTCTTCTTTTTTAGTGACAGCACGAGCTATATTCATTACATATTCATCTTCATCTACAACCTACTCAAGGTGTCTATCATAGTTGGAGTTTAACTGCGAGCTTTGCTAATCCATCTGTTTCCACCACTAATCAATAACCGGCCAAGTGCAAGTCGGGACTCTGCAATTAGTGTTCCGTACCACCAGTTGTTTAACATGGGACGTTGATGATAACCACTATAAATTGACACTTACTTAGTATTTAAGAACATATTGTACACTTAGTATGCAAAATAAACATTTGATTGATCGATTGATTTATATTTCTCGTCACATAGTAACTGAAGGTCATTTTACACTGGTGCTCATTTTTTGGGTATGGAAAATAAGCTATCCAAGATAGTGCCAGCCTGATAATTTTTCTGCCATGTACCCACACCTTATTTCTAATGCTCATAATTTTATTCAGATTTTACGTGACTCTAGTTTTTTAAATATCGGTGGGGTGGGGACAGCAGTTTTTCGGAGTTTATTGAAACAAAGTCTCAAAGAAAAACTAAAAAACATATTTTTAGACTCGCATTTTTATAAGCTTTCATTTGATACCCCACACGATATTGTAGAATTTTTTTTTTGTTTATTGTCTCTCTCTGCCCTCCAAAACTCCTCATCAATATTAACATTAAGTTTTTTTGACTTTATTTTTGTCATTGGTCCGTTAATTGCTATAACTGTACCAAGTTTAAGCTTCCTGTGTCTTACAGTCTCCGAGAAAAATGCCAGTGTCAGACGGACGGACGGACAGACACCGAGGTGATTCCATAAGTGTTCCGTTTTGCCAATTTTGGTCCGGAACACTAAAAAGTTAATCAGTGCAGGCAAATCCTACTAATCCATCTCCTTCCAGATGTTTCTCAGTCATGACTTCTATATTCTTCTAATTCACCAATTTTGCCATTCTTTTTCCTATTCTATTATTGACGGTACAAACATGTCAGATGTCATTCAGATGTTACCAACCCCAAGAGTGAGAAAAAATTCTCGACACTGTAGGTACTACATGATCCAGATTTTGAATCATTTTTTTCTCAAGGATTTGTAAAGTTTGCAACTTGTTGCTGGCTTGTGGCTTCATGCAATTCACACTGTTCAAAAGATTTTCTGTGCGCAAATTCAGACATAGGTACTCTTATCTGAAACCTTTTTCCACATTTGGAAGCATTTCCCAAACTTCTCCTTCGAAAGTAATTGGATCTAGACTGGATTACAAATTTTTCGTACGAAAATGGCATGAACCTGTTACCTCCATAGCCCTTATGGCAAGCTAATATGATCCAGCCGACCGCCATTGTCCAAAGAGATCTCGAGAATGAATTCAGTAGGTCATCTATCGTGTGATAGTTCCAATTCTGGAAGTCTTTCATAAGATGCGTGACGTACATTAAGGATAACGTCATGGCTATTGCACAAACCCAAAGAATCAGCGCCAATATCTGAAATAGAAAAATATATTTAGCAGTATCTTAACATTGAGGATTGGATACAACTTTTTCCTGCTATTTCATCTGAGTGGAATTCATTGATAAAATCTAGTCTCGTTTCCCAAGACCTTTTATGGCGGATAGTATGACGGTTTGGTGCTAAAGTGGAACAAATTAACTCACTTTTTATACATAATGACTGTATGTATCTATTCTGTTATTAATTAAATTTGGATTTATGATGCTTTCGCTGAGAGAAACTCAGACCTTAGCCTTTTCCATAGGTACTAAAATAGATTATCAAACATGTCAAGATAATATCACGTCCAGATTTTTTTATCATTCGCGTCTTTTCACATGTCCCAATCTTTGAGTTTCCGGGTACCGGTGAAATTCTACAAGTCTCTTCTATCGGGTTGATCATTGATAGTGGTGATGATGAATTACTATATTAGGTAACTTACGACAGGCATTTCCAGTTTTCTGCCACGCCACAAATGAAGTATGTACCCAAATATCATGCCTACGAAGAACGGAGGAGCCCGAGTTATTGTGTTCACATAGTAATAAAGCATGTATTCTGTGCGACTGGCGCCACCTTCACGACTGTAAACACAAACACAAATTATAGAAAACCAAAATATTTCGTATAATAAACAAACACCCTCGTTTGCGTCGCGCAGTCGGTTAACAAGAAAACTGATTATTTATACCAACTGAATTCAATCCACCCGGATTATTGCCTATGCCCCTGTACCATGCATGAGAGTTGACAGAAGATAATAATAAGAAACGCTGATGCATAGCCAATTTGTGCCGGATGATGTCTTAATGAAATACATGTATCATAAATAATAGTACATTACTGCAAAAGAGGCATTGATGGACGAACGTGTTAATGCCGAGGCGAAGCCGAGGCACGCCTACGTAAGTCCATCAATGCCTAGTTGTGGCCAAGGCTTGTATAGTGCTTTTCTCAAACAATGCGCGGAAATTAAAATCAAACAACTTTTCAAAACCAATGACGAAAACCACAATAATTTTTACTGCGTTAAAGCTAGTAAATTATTAGTGTTCATTCGTTTTTTTTTCATTAAGTAATAAAGCTTTCTATTTGCAAGCCAGTTCGAAATTTAAATAAAACCTTTGATAAGTTACCTCCTTGGTTGCCATGTTTCGGAGTAAAAGATTGTTTCATTTTTAAATTACACGACAGATATGAGTTTACTATGTAATTTACATGGGCGCTAAACCACGACAGATATGGATTTTCATACAACTTTTGCCGGCCGCTGCTCGCATGTATTTGGCTAGTACAGCAATTTCGATTTATCTCGAAGGAGGTTGTCAAAATAATGCTCAAATTACCAAGCAGGTTTGAGAAAAAAAACTTAACTTAACGATTTAAATGCTAAATCGCCTAGTTTTTGTTTATAATTAGAATGAAGGATGGGTCATTTCCTCCAAATCTATTGATTTAAAATTGCCTGTGGGATTTTATTATGACCTTCAAAAATACTAATTATTACAGAAAAAAGTTTACACTGTAATTTAGAAACTGTTAGTGAGATAGAGACCAATCTTGGCGGTTCCTTTCGTCTAATATTTTGCAACTTTTCTTTCTGTCTGTGACTGGCATTTTGCGAACAAAAATTCAGAACAGAAATTAATGCCATTCATACTCTTAAATTTCATAAGAAGTAAGAAAACCAAAAAAGTGCCTTGTCTACATTCTTGTTCTTATGCCAGATTTAACACACATAGGTGCAAAGTCTTTCCTGTGTTAAGTTTTTCGTATGGCACTTACTTACTCTACGCGGTGCTCGCAAATACAGCGCTATCCCAGTATCCCCGACGACAAGCAATCGCTGAAGTCGAAATCGGCTATGAGAAATCACTAACCTCGGAGCAATAGTCCATCCAGGAAACTGATGAATGAAGCAATACGTCGTACAGACTACGAGAGACACTAATAGTCCAGCTGTAAGTGCCATCCAGGCAGGTTTATTTTTTCCACCGACCACCCAGAAGAGAACGAGAGGCGATATGATGTATAGATGCATATCTATAGCTAGGTACCACGCGTGGTTAATGCACTGAAACGAGATGATGTTAGAGCAATTTATTATGACATTAATTTCGATTATAAATTTAACAATTTTATTTTGATTAAATCTCTCCAAATCATTATAGACTCAACTGGAGAACGGGCTAACGCTTTCCTCGTTCAATTAATCAATCTTGCAGCTAGACTGATCCATTGAGCGAGGAAAGCAGGATTTAGGTCACAAAGACCAAACCTACACTACATTAAGCGTTAAGAAAATATCAAGTTCTTTTTTTATCACAGTAGTCCTGTCCCATCTACAAAGAATGGGTTCGGAAACCAAACAGCTCTTGTTTGAAAGCCAGCAAGACTAGATTCCGTTTCTAAGAAGGAGGCCTGCTGTAGCCACTGCAGACTTTTTGTAACTTTTGATGATCATGCATTTGCTCCGCAAAACCACAAAAATATTAACCGTCCTTAAAGCAGGTTGTACTGGGGTGGGTAGTACTCTTACACACTTGCTTACTTTTGTTGAACTTTTTTGCAAACCGTCAAGGTACTCACATCGTTGCCAGGATTAACATAATTCTGTACATAAAGCAATGTCGACCACCAATAGTTTCTGCATCTATCAGTGTTATTTGCAACATATTGCCAAAGAGGTCCATCGACAATACGGTTTAAGATTGAAGCTTGGAGAAGAACTGCTGTGGCGAGAAGTGGTAACATACGAAGTATACGGGACAGGTAGAACAAGTGAATATTCTTCAGGAGTTTCACTGGAAAAAAAGGTTTTATTAGAAAACATCTGTAAAATTTGCTTGTCGTGAGCGAAAATCTAGCCACTGCACCGTCTTGTGCTTTACACGACCTAGGTATTATAAAATCTTCAATTTGTGCTCAATTTGTACCTTGCCACAACGGCATGTTAGATACGTGATAGTGAGCTTAAAATATGTGTAATTTATAGGTACCTACTGTACTACACTCGTGGGTAATTTAGTGGGGATTATGTGGTATTTACCTATTTATTTTTATTAAATAATTTATATACTACTTTAAAACTTATTTTACTCTTACATAGTTTTCTCTACCTCTCGCGTAGGCCTATTCGTAACAGGTCCTAATAGTGATATTTTTGATTTATATTGTGATTTAGTATCACAAACTACAGACAAAAAGTAAATGAGAATCGTGGTTTCATTTAATCACACTGTTTTTATCATCATCATCAGCCTATATACGTCCCACTGCAGGGCACAGGCGTCTCTAGGAGGGTGTTTGGGCGTTAGTCCACTCGCGTGCCCAATGCGGATTGGTAGACTTCACATACGCATCAGAATTTCTGGTTCTGCATATGCAGGTTTCCTCACGATGTTTCTCTCATACTTTCTCCTTATCATCATGGCACAAATGTAAAACGTCGAAAAAAGCGCGCGTTATAATAAAAAAAAATGTTTTGATTTAGCTTGTCGATCAAAGTCACCAAAATAGTATCATAAAATGCATAAATGAATAGGTCGAACATAATGTTAAAGTAAGTATGAAGAATTTACACCCTATTTAGTGCCATGCCTAATTTTGCAAGCACTATAAAAAGTGTAAAAGAATTATAAAGCAGGACTTACTGCCAGTCATCTTCCCCACCGTTGTGTAGACAGTGAGCATCCCACTAAGGAAAAAGAATGTGTCCACAGTATAGGGGGCTGACGTTATCCACAATGATCGCAAATCATTTATTAACCACTGAAATAGGAAATAATGTATACGTTAGCAACTATAGGATACAGACTTTACTATTTTCTTTGTCTGACTGTCACTGTCAGTCGTATAGGGCTCTGGTCACTGACATATACTCTAGCGATAGACAAGCTCGTTCAAACAAACAACATGTCACACAAAACAACACAAAATGACACATTGCGGTCTGTCATTGCCATAGTGACGAAGTGAACTCAGGAACATTAATGCGGTGCGCCCACCGCATTCATGTGGAACATGTTGCTTCTATGAAAGGGCCTGTCTATCGCTAGAATATATGTCAGTGGCTCTGGTTAAAAAATTACGCTTGTTCGAATTACGAGCATAATTCAAAACTGAAAAATTAAAAAAAAAAAAAATCCGGCACTAGTGCGGTAATGTTACTTTTTTTTCTATAGTTTGTTTTTAAATGTCAGCAAAGAGTTTTTTTACGAAAAAAATTTTTTTAAGAAAATCGCCTGGTCATGACAGTCTTAGCATCGAACATCTACAACACGCGGGGCCTCATCTGCCGAGGATACTGGCCTTGTTGTTCACATTATGCATCTGCCACTCACACTTACCGTCGGATATGATTAAAACGTTAGTGGTGCCTATTGTTAAGAACAGAGCTGGGGACATATCCTCTAAGTCTAACTACAGGCCAATATCACTGGCTACAGTCGTCGCGAAGGTACTTGACAGTCTACTAAACTCGCAGTTAGACAAGTATCTAAAATTGCATGACGCATAGTTTGGGTTTCAACCCGGACTGTCCACAGAGAGCGCGATTTTTAGCTTAAAGCAAGACACCTATTTATGCGTGCTTCCTTGACTTGTCAAAAGCTTTTGACTTAGTGAACTATGACATACTATGGAAGAAGCTGGAGGAAGCCAAGGTACCTAGTGAGTTAGTGCGCATGTTTAGGTGTTGGTACTCAGGCCAGACCAATACTGTCAGATGGGGCGATGCAAGTTCCGATGTTTACGGATTGGAGTGTGGAGTGAGACAGGGGGGATTAAGCTCTCCCAAATTGTTCAATCTGTACATGAACGCACTGATTGTCGAACTCAGCAGCGTGCATGTTGAATGTCATATAGACCGTACTTGTGTAAATAACATAAGTTACGCAGACGACATGGTGCTGCTGAGTCCGTCAATCAGTGGACTTAGAAAGTTAGTGAGTGTTTGCGTGGGTTATGCTGTAAATCATGAACTAAAATACAATGCCACTAAAAGTGAGCTTATGGTTTTTAAAGCAGGCACAAAATATCCCTCTTATGTACCCCCCGTAACGCATGATGGTACGCCTTTGAATAGGGTGTCTTGTTTTAAATATTTGGGTCACTTAGTAACCGAGGACCTCGGTGATGACCTTGATTTGGAGAGAGAGCGCAGGGCACTAGCGGTCAGAGCTAATATTATGATAGCACACAGATTCAGTCGATGTACAGCGCAGGTTAAAATAACATTATTTAAAACATACTGTACATCCCTAATACCTGCAGTCTGTGGACCAATTACACACAAAAATCAATTAGGGCCCTGCGCACTCAGTATAATAATGCATTAAACCCCACTTGCGCCAACCTGGGTTAGCAATAAACTCTAGGTTAGGTTGGTAACCCATGATTTTTTGTACAGAAAAACAACTGAAAGAGCTATTTTATCCAGAGTTAATTGCTAACCCGTGGTTGGCGCAAGTGGGACTTAGAGTGCTGTTGCGGCTCCCGCGCGCCTGTAGCGCGTCGTCGGGCATGTTCGCGGATGCACACGTAGACGGCTTCCATGCGATACTACGGAAGTGATACGCCGCGCCGCGACGCTACGCAGAGTGCGCGGCAGCACCAATAATAGTATTCTGCCTGTGGCGGCGAGCAGGTGGGATAGTCGCTTTATTAAGCACTGGTCAACGCTGCATTTCAGTGTTTGTACTAACGTAGTTATTTAAGTGGTTTTTTTACTAACAAAGTGTATTGCTGTTCCGAATTGTTTTTTTATGGATTTATTAATGTGAAATGTAACATGGGTCATGTTATCCGAAATAAAATTATTTTTTTATTTTTTTTATTTTATTACATCTCGTGCTAGCTTTTACTACTTCAACAAGACAAAACGTGACAGCAAGAGATTTAATGATGGAGGATTAATAACAGTAATGAGCGTTTCTGCAACTGAGTAACAGATACCAAATGCATTTTTTATGTTTCGCCAACTAATTACATTTAACCATGTAGAGCTTCCACTAAACTCACAATTGAGTTTTGGAGACAAATTGTATAATTATGAAATAAATGTTGCGGAAATTAAAATAAATGAAAAAAGTACATTCTTACCATTGCAACATCTAATCCATTAATTTGAGGAGGCATTGTTTGATACGCATGACCAACAATGACCCATAACATAGCCAATGTTCTGATTCCGTCCACACATTGCAACGCATTAGGGTTTACGCTGAAGGTTGTGAGGCGACGTGCGTTTGTGTAAACAGAGAACGATAGAAAAATTGTTTTAGCTGTTTTCGGATCTGAAAGAAAAGTGTAACTTTACCACAAGGGTACAGAAACTCGCGCCCCACACCAATTTTCACTACATTTGGTTATTTAGTAATATTTGTTAAAAAAATATTGTTTGTTTTGTTTTTACGACTGTCAAATTGTGAATTAAAAAAATTGGAATACGATCGGGTTTAAATAAAATCCGCAATCTGATGAAAGTTTTGCAAAACACTGATTTATTCAATAATATGTCTTAGAGGTTTTCACGATCTGCGCTGGATCTTAAACAAATGCTGTAACCGCCTGGCCACGGGACAGGGCGACCGGCGGCGCGTCTTGCGATTTTAGAATACACTGAGCGTTGTGTCCCTATTATTACGCAAGCACGCAGCGGCGCGTAGGCAGTGTATTCTAAAATCGCAAGACGCGCCGCCGGTCGCCCTGTCCCGTGGCCAGGCGGTAAGACAGTTCTTACAGAGGTCTTAGGTGCTCAGGAGCACGGCAAGCCTTGAGGCTGGACTCACGATGAATAGATCAAAAACTGAAGTCGTGAACAATAGCATCAAACGTAGAGTGGAATTAGATGGACAGGTAATACACTATGTTGATTAGCACATTTACTTGGGCCAGATAGTTTCCTTCGAAAACAGGCAAGACAAGGAAGTTGCACGCCATGTCGTTATCGCCTGGAAGATCTACTATGAAGGAGTTAATGAAGGGTAAACTCCCGCTATCCCTCAAACAAAGACTCATCGACATGTGTATCCTGCCCATGCTAACCTAAGGTGCCCAGACTTGGTCTCTCACTGAGTCTCAAAAGTCCAAACTCAAGGTTTGCCAGAGGGCAAAGAAGCATAGAATAATAGGTGTTAAAAGAACGGATTATGTCAGAAAATCTACACTACGCTTCAAAAAACGAATAGCCGATGTTGGGAAAAAACCGCCCGATTAAAGTGGGATTGGGCCGGCCATATGGCCGACAGATATCTGTCGAATGCACCAGGAAAGGTGGGCATGAATTGCTTGATGATCTGGATACTTTTAATGACTCGTGGCCAGAGCATGCCCAGGATAGAGATGGTTGAAGGATTAAAGGGCCTTTGCCCAGCAGTGGTATAAAAAAATGTCTTAGAGGAACGTGGTTCCACTGGTGATATATTTGCTTATAAAAGAGTTCCATGACTGACCGTCAGTCAGGACTATTTATTCAGAAACAAATCATTAAACTGACCTTTCTTAGCTATAAACGTATGCCATAGATCATACCCCGTACTCATGATTGTCAGCAAGCCAATGAGAGAGAATATAACACTGAAATTCGAAGAAAAATTTAGTAATTAATTAACTACAAATTAAACTTTAATTTAAAATAACAAACAAGATAAACACATTTAAATATATGTAGAATCAACAATAAGAACATAAGAACAACAACATTCTAGTTTAAGTACGAATAGTAAAACTTACATAGCAACATAATCCGAAGGCACCCAAGGTTTATCATTATTTAGTCGGCAGAACTCATCTTCATAAGAGAAACCTATAGCTGAAATGTTGAACAGAAGGCCACGTATGCCTTCTTGAGTTGTGCAAGTCTTTGGAATGCATACTGCCAAGCGGAATGCGATACCAGCCAAAGGACTTCCTGGGAATGACCTATGGAGAGAAAAAATTTAAAAGTTAGTATCCAAGGTATATAAAAAAGCAGAGAGTGGGAAAAATCCTAATGAAATTCGGAATATTAGGTACTTATGTCTCATAAATCTCTCAAGGGGTTTAATTCCTGTAGTAGGACCTAAACAGGCTTATGACGATATGCAGGGTCCAACATAATAATTATGCTGCAGGAGGCGATGGTTCGATCCCCGTTCATGCCGACTCGTACCAATGAGTTTTTCGGAATTTATGTACGATTTGTAATACCATTTTCGGTGAAAGAAAACATTGTGAGAAAACCTGCATGCTTCAATTTCGAGGCATGTAAGAGGGTTACCTATCGTACTTTCGAAAAAGAGTTTTCCGAATTTTAGTTCTCCGAAATCGTTACACTTTTTATTGTTTCCCTTTTTTTTGTTTCCCCGAAATATTATTCGCCATATTTTAAAGAGCCAGATTTTTTATTGTCCTTTTTTTCTTCTAACCAATGAATCAAAATTCTGTAACACAGTTTTCCGAAGTAATGTAAGTCAGATAATTTACTTTTTCGACTATTTGTTTTTCCGTACAGTCACTTTTCCGCAGAAATATTTAACCTAACCTATCCTAGAATTTTAAAAACACCAGATTGTTTTTCTCAGGCAGGGGGCGTCCACCCCCCGCACCTCCATCATGCATAGGTACAAGCAAACAAGCAAGCATGCAGCAGGCAAACTAGCATGCAGCAAACAAGCAAGCATGCAGCAGGCAAACTAGCATGCAGCAAGCAAGCAAGCATGCAGCAGGCAAGCTAGCATGCAGCAAGCAAGCAAACATGCAGCAAGCATGTTAATGCTCCGCTCGCTTCGCTCGCTCCGCTAAGTGTTTTACATGTTCTAACCTAACCTAACCTACAATTTTAAAAACACCAGTTTGTTTTTCTCAGGCAGGGGGCATCCGCCCCCCGCACCCCCCTCGCGGGGGGCGCAGCCCCCCTGCACCCCCCAACATGCATACAAGCAAGCAAGCAACAAGCAAGCAAGCATGCAGCAAGCATGCAGCAAGCAAGCAAGCATGCAGCAAGCAAGCAAGCATGCAGCAAGCAAGCAAGCATGTTGGTGCTCTAATCCTAGTATCATGTTGCTGTTTACTAATTATCAAAAAAAAATGTTACTGTGTTATGTTCTAGTCATAGGTACTATGGAAGAAGTTACTTCGAAATTTTAAAACTTCGAACCCAGAAGATGACCGTTGTCAAAAGAAAAAAAATGATAATGAAATTCTGATTTAAAATTTTCTGGAAATTGATACCTCTGTCAAGTCTTTATAAGGGGTAACAAATTTATGTGTAAGAAAATATCTGTCACTAGAAAATTCTATGAACCGTTTTCGAATAACTGAAATTCGGTCAGTAAAATTTCGAAAGTAAGATAGGTTACCATGTAAGAGTATTGTACCCACTGTCCATTATAAGTGGCGACGGACTCACCCCCCGTCACACTGGACAGAGTTTCGGTACTACTGGTGAAACGTGGATGTTCTGAAGTTTCAGAAGATCTCTGACTACCCCCTCGGGGAATATAGTTGTGAGCATATGCTATGCTATGCTAGTTAATAACATGCTGACAGTTTTCTTAAAATACAAAAAACTATAAGAGTCCCAATTACTATAAATTCGTGGGATGGTCGAAAGATTTAGGTAAGCATAATATTGCTCACGACTATTTTCCCCGAGGATCACATCGAATGGGAGTTTGGTCGTGAGTTTGTATGTTTCTGTGCATGTAAGTATGTACACACGGCGACACATCAATCTACGCAAAACCAAAATAAGCTGGCCGCGCGTAGGTAGAGTAATGTATAACGTCGCGCGGCCAGCTTTTTGCGTAGCTTGACGTCCAGTTACCCTGTTTGGACTTTGAACTATTATTAGTTGAACGCTGCGAATCATGCGAGAGGGTGCTGCGGTACGATATGTTTTTGTTGTTTCGTCTCACGGCACGCTGCGCCCGCGCCGGCAGCCGCGTCTATGCAGGCTCTCTACCGCACTATTTTGTATTTTGTACGTTGTGTAGTTATGAGTATATAGGGTGCGTAACATGATGTGTCGCCGTGTCTGCATAAAATAAACATAAATACCAATATATTGAACCAGCACTTTAAATCTATTTGCAGTTATGTGTATAATATTACTACAGTATCAATGATTAATCATTGTGCTCTACATTTGAAATTAAAGAATTATATGACATAAATACTACCTTTGAAGTCCCAATCCAGCAAACGGAATTTTAGATCGAATTTCACCAAAATGCTCTAAATGCCTTAAAGTTTCATTACTTAAATGAACATCTGGATCAAAATTTGTATCTAAAAGTCCAGCAATATTCCTAAAATTCGCGTTCATTGGTCCTCTAATCATGCAGTATTTTCCTTCAATGACAGAACCTTCAATGTCTTGTTTAATTCCGAGACATTGGCGATAGTTGCCCATGTCGAGTGTGTTTCCTGCCAGGATACTTCTTGGTACCCTCAATCCAGCTTCTAGAACTGAAACAGTATTAATTTAGGTGACTGAATAATATAATAATGCATAAGCTGGTATGTTGCCTTCTTGGACAGTTGGGTAATAGTAAAAGGGAAGGCTTTTACCCGGCAGTGGGATACTGAACAAGCAACGTAATAAAAAAAGGGAATTCGTAATTCTAATTATCATTATTATGTAAACCTTGTGTAAAACAAACAAAATTAAAAATTTTAAATTCGTGCCTTTAATCCCTTTTGGGGTGGTCAAAAATTTTGTATCAACTAAGTATACGTAAGTGTGTAGGTGTAGCAAGGTTCACTCTTCAGGATAGAATGCAATGCCATAACAAGTGGTAAAAAGTAGCTAGTCTTTCATCCATAAATACACTGCGAAAGAAACGTTATGATATCCAATTCAAAAATGCAATACCTAGTCTATTGTTAGCTGAGAACTATAAGGCCGCGTTTCCACTAGAGATGTGCGGGGTAGCGAGGCGGTGAGCGAGGAAAAAATCGGCCAATGAGAGTGCTTCGATTTTCCCAATGACGTGATCGAGCGAGTACGCTATTGGCAGATTGTTTCCTCGCTCACCGCCTCGCTACCTCGCACATCTCCTCTGGTGGAAACGCAGCCTAACGCTGAATAATAAAACACTATACTAACATCACAGATTATTTTATAGTTACTACCGTATTATAACGTAACTTTCCTGCCCTCGGTGTGTTATCTACTATTATAAAGGGTCCTTCTTTAAATGCTGACACTTTTTTAAGGGGATGTTCAAACCATCAAACTGAACAACTTTCTCTATGGGACCAACATCGAAATCGCGAAAAAAAAATCAGCTGTCCCATACATTTGGCTCGAGTAGGTTTGCAGTTTTGTATGGAAGAGCTGATTTTTTTTTCGCGATTTCGATGTTGGTCCCATAGAGAAAGTTGTTCAGTTTGACAGTCTGATCATTCTCTTAAAAAAGTGTCAGCATATTAAGTTGGACCCTATATAATATAACAACGTATTTCGGGGTTTTTAACTGTCTTCCCTTTTACTTATCTCATACAAATAGTTACTTACATCTCGTCCTTAGCAAAGCATTACTGAACCTCCTTATGTGGGATAATTGAGCTCTACATAATTCTGGATCTAATGCATCTTCGTAAAAACTAGGATCAAACGCTGGTCTTTTTGTATCCCAGTCCAATTCTAAATGTGCAGTAACCAAGTTTACAAACAAAACTAAAAACAACATTTTCAGCGTCATTTTAAATATTTTCGACACAAATTTTCATAATTGACATGAATTGTAATTAAAAAGCACTGAGTTATTGATTAAGATTTGATCATCTAATTAAGTATTATAATTTTTAATCTTATCTCCCTATAATGTCTGATAATTATATCGGCAAAGAATACTAATCAGTATGTAGGTAGGTATTAAAAAATAGTAGGAAATGCTATTATACCGCTCCGAAATATTAGCTGAAAAGGCCGGCGCACACCTGGCAAATGTATCCATGACTCGGGAACAAATATTAATATTCATACAAATATTTTGCCTCTCACGGGATTCAAACCCGCGAAACTTTGGAACAGCAGACCCTTGACTTATTTGAACGAGTGCAAGTCCATAATGGTTTGGCAGTGAAAAATGTTCCGCGGTGCGCTTCGCTAGAAGGCGTAGCATTGTGATACTGATATATCACGCCTTTATCTCGTCCGTTCGCGTGCAAATAGAATAACAGCGAAGGCGTGATAAAGCTATCACGATGCCAAGTTAGACATGCAGATGTGCCGATTATCGCGCATGCAATGCACATGCCACGCTTCGACGCATTCAAGATTCTAGTAAAATGTATGAAATACTTCACACAGCTGCAAACGCACATGCCACGCCACGCCATGCTACGCTAATCTAACATACTATAGTGATATTTTCAATACTAATAAACAAATCTCTATGCTTGTACCTACGGAGTCCGATTTTCGTTAAAATATACAGTTTTAATTCTAGGATTAATTTAAGATTTGTATGAAAATCTTTGAGGCACTGTAACTTTAAATCTATATATTTTAACGAAAATATGACTCCATACAAGCATAGAGATTTGTTTCTAGATTGTTTTTTAATTGACTTTTATTGGTTAGTATCGAAAATATCACCATAGTACGTTTGTATGGAGCGCGCCAACGGTAATATACCCTTAAAAATAAGCATTGCTAGGACGGCATGCTTCGAAAGATAGTTGTTAGTTGTAGTGACGCTTCTGACTACCTCAATAGGGATTATGGTAGTGAGTTTATGTATGTTAACGTAGTATCCTAACCACTTTACGTGGACTTAATTAAATACTCCCTTCTTCACAACTACCCAATTCGTTATTTTAGACCTAATTCAATGTCCCTATCCACAGAATAAACTTAACTTAATACAATCTATAACAAAACAGTTACCAACAACACTTAACAGCGCTTGTATGGCACGTGGCCCACGTGGATTGCTGTGTGAACCAACGTGCGTGGCGGATGTGCGTTGCATGCTCGATAATCGGAATACCTAAGGCTTATAGTTTTTACGACGTTTTGGTTATATTACTTGGTGGAGGCAAGGTAGTGGTCAACTTGCTGTCAGAGAATTTTCAAGCCGCCTCTATAGGCCTCTGACCTGGCTTAACGAATAGTTACAACGCCATCTGAAGAAACTATCCGAGACCAACTGCTTAACGTGCCTTCTGAAGCACGGAAACGCTCGAGATGAAATACCACTAAACGGTCACCCATCCAAAGACTGACCGGACCTGACGTTGCTTAACTTCGGTGATCGTTTCCAATACCGAAGCTCCACTAAGCCAACGAGCGCTTCATTTAATTATAATTACATATAAAAATTAACGACCAGCTGCAAGGCTGATCGTATGATATTATTGTGGTATGCACTGTAGCTATGTGAACTGTACAAAAACTGACATGAACTGCCAGTCGGATTAGGAGATAAAGTCGTTCAAAGGTTGGACCTTTGAACGGCGGTAACTCCTAAACAGACTGATGAAACATGTCAGTTTTTGTACTGTTCACTACAGTGCAAACTACAATAATATCATACGATCAGCCTTGCAGCTGATCCTTAATTTCTTACTGACCTTTAAACGTCTGTAACTCCTAAACTGACTGAAGTTATGCAGGCAGACCTGGTCCATCCCCATCACAGAGATGCTCTTCACCACATGAACACTGAATCAGCGTTGCTGCTGATGGTTGCAAAATTAACACTTATCTCTTATAACATTTGTTGGGTAAGTACATAATTATTACCGATAATCAGATTATATTAAAATTATAGCAAGGTATTGAAAAAGATAAGCATTGCATAGCATAAGCATATGCTCACGACTGTATTCCCCGGAGGGGTAGTCAAAGATATTCTGAAACCTCAGAACATGCACGTTTCACCAGTAGTACTGAAACTCACTAATTTGTTGACTTCTATTAATTATGAAATATTAAATCTAAATCATCTGGATCACATGTGCAAACAGGCGTGCCACAGGGTTCAATCTTGGGCCCGTTCCTTTTTTTGGTCTACATAAATGATTTGCCACATATGGTACAAAACTTGTCGAACATAGTATTATTTGCTGACGATACTTCTCTGATTTTTTAAGTAAATAGGAAGGACCAAGAACTTGACGACGTAAATGATACCCTTCAACAAGTTTTGAACTGGTTTAACGCAAATAATCTCGCACTTAATGCAAAAAAAACGAAATGTATAAAATTTGTTTTGCCGAACGTACCAATTGTAGATAATCAAGTAATTTTAAACAGGAATAGTCTAGATTTTGTTGATAATACAGTGTTTTTGGGAATAACGATTGACTCTAGGCTGCAATGGGGTTCCCACATTGAAACTCTGGCTGGTAGGCTAAGTTCTGCAGCATATGCAGTCAGAAAAATTAAACAACTAACTGATATTAAAACTGCCAGACTCGTATATTTCAGTTATTTTCATAGTATCATGTCCTATGGTATTTTATTGTGGGGTCGTGCTGCAGACATTGAGACAATCTTTATCCTACAGAAACGGGCAATTCGAGCAATATATGGTTTGCGCTGTCGTGATTCGCTTCGCGACCTTTTTAAGGAAATTAATATTTTAACAGTTTATGGACAGTTTATTTATGAAAACATTTTATATGTAAGAAAAAATTTGTCTTTGTTTCCAAAAAATTGTGATGTCCATAATTACAACACTCGAAACAAAAATAAACTGATATCTCCGCACTTTCGGCTTAGTAGGGTCAACACGTCTTTCATGGGTCACTGTATACGTTGTTATAATAAAATCCCCGAGACCATTTTGAATCTTTCCGAAAACATGTTTAAAACTAAGATCAAAAATGTTATCTGTAAGAAAGCGTATTATAAACTGGATGATTATTTAAATGATCAAAATGCTTGGGTCTGAGGTCACTAACTTATAGTTTATTTACATTACTGTAAAGTATCAACTATTTTATTAGATAGACTATGTATTATTGTATACATAACAGTAGCTTAAGAATTTATATTGTAATAGTTTTAAGTCGTGTTATGTTGTAGAGTTTCTGGCCGCATCTTCTCTACAGCGACAACACGTTCCGACGCGGTGGTAGCTTAAAAAAGATTTGACGTTTAATAAGTGTGCTTCAAGCTCCTATATTGAATAAATTATATTGACTTTGACTTTGACTTTGATTAGGTCGACTTAAATATTCTGGTACAATTCCTTTAATACTCAAGTTCGTTAATTGGTTTGAAGACAGTAGGGTGATTAGCATATCGATTTTCAGTGTCTGTAATTACAATTATTCGGATTCGATTTAATACGAAACATTTATCTTTTTTTGTCAATGACGATTGTACAATGAGGGATTTTCCGAAAACCATTAAAAAAGAAAAATCGATAGATTGGGTTGACGAGACAGGGGTGAGCGACCTTGCATCTAATGAAATACAAATAAAATAGTAAATAACTTGTGTTTTTAAGTTATTATTATTATTATTATATCAGCCGTCAATGTCCCATTGTTGGGCAAAGGCCTCCCTCCGTTCTCTTCATGCGTCCCGGTTTTGCGCTTCGTTAGGCCAGTTTTTCAAGAAACTATCAATTTCGTCCCGCCACCTTCTTCTAGGTCTGCCTCGACGCCGATTTTGTACTGGGAGCCAGTGGGAAGTGATTTTGGCCTATAGGTCATCAGGCATGCGGCAGACATGTCCAGCCCAATCCCACTTTAGATTGGCAGCGGTGGTGGCGACGTCTGTCACTTTGGTTCTGGCGCGAATGACCTCATTTCTGACCCGGTCGATCAGTTTTAAGCCAAGGATGCTGCGCTCCATAGCCCTTTGACAAACCTTGAGGCTTGACTTCTGATCCTTTGTCAAAGACCACGTTTGAGCACCGTAGGTGAGAATGGGAAGAATACACATGTTCATTCATGTGTTTTTAAGTAAGCAACAAAATATGAACATACATTTCGACAACGGATGCGTCTGACTCAATGCAACGCATTTTTGTTTACTGTTTAACCTTAAATTTTCGTCTTCAGACCCCTCTCTGGTCAACGCCATCCATCTTAGGCATGTTGAACTACGTTTGACTAGCTGTCAAAAAACTCCTCATTGGCTTTACAGCAACTGCTGGAAGGTGAAAATCAATGAAAACAATGATGTCTTCTCGTAAAATCGCTTAGAATGTATATACTATTTTACAGTTGAAGAGACTTGAATTTTATTCGGCTGGGAAAGCCAACAATGACTTATCCGGAAGTGGTAAAACAGGCCTTTGGTCTTACTCTATCTATGCTATACACACGGACTTGAAAGGTCCGTGGCTATAACAGTAAAATGACATAATTAAACCGTAAACAAAAGAAATTATTACTGAGTAGCTGATGCCTAGTAGTGGTTTGATACGTGATAAAATTCCTCCTCAAATAATATAAAACCTCCTCCATTATTAGCAAACAAACCATTACCTCTATGTCTATTCGATACGTGTTAATTAAGAGAATATTATTCCGAGAGCGAAAATGCGCGTTGCATACAAACGTACTATGGTGATATTTTCAATACTAACCAATTAAAGACAATGAAATTTTGCAGAAACAATCTAGAAACAAATTTCTATGCTTCTATAGAGTCCGATTTTCGTTAAAATATACAGTTTCAATGCTAGGATTAATTTAAGATTTGTATGGAAATCTTTGAGGCACTGTAACTTGAAAACTATACATTTTAACGAAAATCTGACTCCATACAAGCATAGAAATTTGTTTCAAGATTGTTTCTGCAAAATTTCATTGACTTTAATTGGTTAGTATTGAAAATATCACCATAGTACGTTTGTATGGAGCGCGCTCCGAATAATATACCCTTAAATCTTATGTTCGAGTGAACATAAGATTTCATTTGAAGAAGAATATTTAACTAAATGTGAGATTTGAATGAAACCAAATACCTACCGAAAATCGGAACATTTTAACTAACTAACACTCAGTTGCAGAAACGCTTATAAGAGCTAATCCTCCATTAAATTCCTTGCTGTCACTTTTTGTTTTGTTGGCATAGTAAAAGCTATCATTAACTCTAATGAGCGTTTCTGTAACTGAGCGTATAAGATGCAATAGGACCCATATCTCTTTGACATAATTATCTATTTTTTTTTTTTTTATATAGCCTATTTTGTGTCCCACTGCTGGGCAAAGGCCTCCCCTCTTTTCCTCCAATCTTCCCTATGCAACGCGAAATCAGGCCAACCGTTCAGGAAGGTATTCAAGTCGTCACTCCATCTTCTCTTGGGTCTTCCTCGACGTCGGCAACCGTCTTGTGGAACCCATTCTGTGGCCATCTTGGTCCACCTCACCGGGTGCATTCGGCAGATATGTCCTGCCCAATCCCACTTTAGCAGAGCTGTTTTATTATAGTACTGAAAATTAAATCTAATTAGACATTTGAAATAAATAATTTGATTTGATGAATTTTTCATAAAGATATTCTCAATTTTGTAGGAAAAGTTCGGTACCATTTATAAAGTAAGAAACCCTTTTCTCTCGGAATGTTATGGTTCTTTATTTTGTATTTTCAAAGGTCTACACTTACAGAACAAATCTGTATAGACAGACATCGGTTGGGTCGGGACATAAATCAGATAACTTTTCAGAGCACGTTCCTACGAGGTACCAAGTTGAAAGTCTACGAGTAGCAGAATGTGTAATCATATCAACCTTTCAGTATCACTGCAGAAGTTGCCAAACTGATTTAAAGGCTTTTCTGGATTCCAGATTTAACAAAAACTTTAGAACCTTTTCTGGCATGGCGCTTTCATTGTTGAATCGGTGACGGGGTTACATGCGCCGTATTGAGTTTCTTTTGAAATTGCAAAACCACTCAATACTATTCCTACATCAAGTAAAGGGTGACGTGCGTGGAAATGATTTTTGGGAAAGGCAATACGCGGCATCGTCGACGCGATGCGGACCACGCCACGTGGGAAAAGGAAGGCTCTCATCTCTAAAACTATAAGAGATAAATTTTTGTATGTTTTTAATATTGATGTCCACTGCTGAACATTGGCTTCCAACAAGGATCGCCATAACGACCGGTCCTGCGCTGCCCTCATCCAACGGGTTCCCGCTGCCTTCATCAAGTCGTCGGTCCACCGGTTCCGGTATGCGGTCACCACTCGAGAACTTTTCAGCCCCATCGGACATCGGTTCTGCAAGCAATAATATGTCCTGCCCATTGCCACTTTAGTTGAGAAATTTTTCGGACAGACGAAACTGAGTAGCTGACATATCAGATTGACATTATGTGTTTCTTCTGCGGATTCCTTCATTTCTGATTCAATCTCGCAGGGAAACTCCGAGCATAGCCCTCTCCATTGCCCTTGGGTGACTTTAAGCCTTTTCATGAGGCCTTGAGCACAGATTATATAATAGTACTATACAGTACAGATGCCCAACGTCAAACAATGGAACGCGACTGCCGTTACTCGGGTAGTAGTCAGATCATGTATTTTTAGTAGCAATTTACACTTTTACGTAATCATTAATTACAAATCAATACCATAACGCCATATATTGCAATTTTTTTAACTAAAATTTCATTTGTATGGGATAGGACACCATGCCTTTAGTCAGCGACCACGTCTCTGTTCCATATGTAATTACCGTCAAAACACACTGGTCAAAGACTTTCGTCGTCGTGTAAAATTATTACATTATAAGTACATAAATTCCGAACCAAACAAAACTAAATGGCTTTAATAATTTGGATGACATTTAGTCAGATCTGAGGGAAGTTTTATGTAAGTTATATACGGTTGACCCGGATGTGGACATTTCAATTAAAACTCCCGAGACACACATAGCCCTGATGTTGTTGAATGTTGAGTAATTAATTCATTGGTTAGTACAACTTACTTATTATTTTGAACATGCAAAATTTCATAAAAATTATAATATTTATTTATTTATTCATACTAAAAATACAAATACATTATCTTTACAGGTTTTCACCCAAATTGATAACATAATAACTTATTGATTAACTCATCATTATCATCATCAGCCTATCATCGTCCACTGCTGGACATAGGCCTCTCCCAAGGCGCGCCACAAAACTCTGTCCTCGGCCTTCCTCATCCAGTCGCTCCCCGCTACTTTTTTTAGGTCGTCTGTCCAGCGGGTAGCAGGGCGTCCCACACTACGCCTACCAGTTCGCGGTCTCCACTCTAGAACTCTGACACCCCATCGGTTGTCAGTTCTTCGGCGTACATATTAAATTACTTACTTAAATAATCTAAAGCGGCCTCTGTGAATTTTGTCAATGAACAATGGAATATATCTACCTCTTTTGATATTCCGTTTAGTATTCTGAGTGCGGTGGTTAATGGAGCGTACTTTAATATGTTGGTCCTGCACTTCGGCATCACAAACACCTGATCCCGGGGGCCTCTACGAATTCTCGTATCGGGGACGCGCAGTCCAATACTTTCCAGTATTTGCGGGTTATTAAGTATGCCGCGAAACACTTTAAAACATTTAAAACATAGGGCAATGTTTCTTCTAACCTCCAGCTTGTAGTAACCGACCATACCTAGCACAAAGAGGGTTGGGTAAGTACATCAGAGGATAGAAAGGATAGACCCCATATTGTTTGAAGTACATGTACCTTATGTATTTATTTTGAATTTTTTCTACCATAAGAGAATACTTGGTTTCGTGTGGGTTCCATATAACCGAACTAGTCTCAAGTCGGCTTCTTACCAGCGCACTGTATAAAGTTTTTACCATTGCCAAGCTTTGAAATTCTTTAGTCTGACGTAAAATGAATCCTAGATTTCTGTATGCCTTTTTGCATACTTCCGTAATATGAGTCCGAAGAGTGAAATCATGGCAAATGTGAAAATATGTCTGTGTAGACAAGTGCGATTAAGGTAATAATATAAAAAAGGGTATTGAGCCACAGATAAAACATTTTCGTGTAATTTTCGACTGCATATAGTTTTATGTTTTATATTATGGGATTTGAGGCAGGCTCTTATATACACGAATATTTATATTTGGATACAATTTTAATCGAAAAAAAAAAATTTTTTATACCTTCAAGTAATTTAGTAGTACTAAGCTAACAATGCCTCCTTGATAAGACTTGACATAGTGGTTCATGAAATACTAGATATTGCAAATTATTACACTCCTGCTAAGAAAAAAAAATGCATAGGGAACTAAGTGCACGAAGATGACGGATTCATATTAAATTAAATTAAATTAAAAATAATTTATTTGTCTTTCCATTTGTACACATACAGAAGTAGGGGGTTATCAATTTTACACAAATATTAAAAACCTTTTTATTTGCTTAATCTGTAGTTTTTTATTTACATATAGCCCTAGCTACATTTTTTCGACGTATTGATCAGCATCCCTTTTAATTCCATTCGAAGTGATTTCACCGTTAATTTTGTCTCTCTTTAGATCACCATTTTTGTCCTCAGTTTTTTGTGGTTTCGCTCCTGAAACAAGAATTAATGTGTTATGCCTTTACCAAGTACTGCTAAGTTTTTCAGATCGTGATGACGGCCTTATGGCTAGTACTCTCGCCATCTGTTTGATCTCCATTTAGGTCAACACGCATCTAAGAGATTTCGTTGTAAGTATACGATTTGTATCGTTCTTGGTATTCTTAGGAAGAAAAACTTCACGAGGAAATCTACTCGCCTCAAAAATGAGACGTTTATCGAGTCCACTGTTCATTTAAAGTGGCAGAAGGAGAAGAGAAAAATTGCTTGGTCAAGGAATATTCTAAGGCTGGATTTAGTGCACGACCGACGGTCAGCGCTGACAGCGGCTGATTAACCGCTATATATATAAATAATAATTATATTATATTTAGCGATTATTGACGCCGCTAATTGGTTAATCCGCTGTCAGCGCTGACCGTCGGTCGTGCACTAAATCCATGTGTCTGTATGCAATGTTTGTTACTTTTTCACTGCTAAATAGCACATTTCCGTGAAGATAGCTTGCATCCCATAAAGGTACTATCTATGTTGCATCCTGAAGACGGACATAGGAACAAAAATTCTACGTACACAATGTCACATGTACTTTTTTTTTTTTTTTTTTACTAGCCTATCTCATCCCACTGCTGGGCAAAGGCCTCCCCTTCAATCTTCCAACCATCTCTGTCCTGGGCATGCTCTGGCCACGCGTCATCGAAAGCATCCAGAATGTCACATGTACTAAATAAGGAAATCTAGAAAAGTATATATAGAATATTTGACGTCTTACTAACCTCCACCTAAGGCAAGTTTTATGAGAGTAGAACAGGGGGAATCAATCGTCAGCGTGACGACAAACGATACCATGAATGCTATAGCGAACTGGCCAACGAACACGTACACCTGAAAAAAAAAAGGATTTTCAAAAGCTTTATTTTTATCTAATATGAAATGTAGTAGAACTACTGAGAAGTAATGTTCCCACTAGTTCCACTATACGGTGGTGCATTTAAAAGTAGAACTAGTGGGGAAAAAAAGTCCCATTAGTTCTACGGTAGAACTGTTCAGTGGAACTACTGGGAATGAACGTAAAGTACAGCATCAGATCTTACAATATAGCACACCGAAATGATTTATTTCATTCAAAATTTGTGCTTCGTTTCACATCCTCTTTGTCCTAGATTTTTACATTCCAAGTCTTGAAGTTTCGATAGAACTATTATAATAAACCTATTCTGTGGTTTCGTATTAAATTTCGTGGAAACACTGACGCATGGATACCGAAATGATTTCATCCTTCTTTCCCATTTTGAAATGGAAGAATAATAATGGACCGTAAGTGCGTTCACACACGATGACGCATTGACGCAGCGGCAGACGTCAGTCCGTCATTTGTGAAGCAAGGAGTTGTATGAAACCGCGCGTAGAAGCACATACGGTGACGCATTGACGCACTGGGTGTGGTTCTATGGCCTGACATCTGCCGCTCCGTCAGTGCGTCATCGTGTGTGAACGCTCTAATACTAATAAAATATGGATGAATACTCTAAATAATTATGTCATATTTCCAATATCTCTGAGTACAATCTCGGGGAATAAAGTAATTGTGAGCCTGAGATGTATTATCTCTGTGATGAGATCCAAAACATACCGTATCAATAGGCGTGAAGTAAATAGGAGCGAGCGCTGTTCCATTCATCACAAACTGAATTGGATAGTGGAACAAATACATCCCGTATGAGAGACGAGATGGCAGCTTCCATATTTCCAGTGATAGGAACCAGTTTATAGGACCTGAAAATAATCAATAGGTGGGTGTGAAGATTTGCTAGGATTTTTAGAATCAACGGAAAGAAGTTTTGTTTACTCCGGGACCCTTAGCGCGACTCCGACTCACACTTGGCTGGTTTATATTATTCGTTTTATACTGTAGAGTTTGTTCTATAATCACACCAATTTTAACGCTTGTATGTATTTTCGTTTTTACAATAGAGCGTGACCAATAAACTTTGTAAAAACACAGTTTTTTGTATGAAGAGGAGATTGACTGGATTTTGGTTTTTGACTTTTCGTGCTTTTAGTACTAATTTGTTTTGTCATCAAATTTGCGCTATAATAACGCATATTCTGTGAAACATGCAACCGTCTAGCTGTTACGGTTTAAAAGATACAGCCGTTTATTGGTAATACAGACGAACGAACGGACGGACGATAGACGGACAACGTAAGCTTAGTAATAGGGCACCGTTTTCACCCTTTAGGTACGGAACACTAAAAAATAAAATATACAGCTTTTCTTAATTTTTTGAACTTTTGAATAGTTGCATTAGTTTGTATATATTTCCATTAATTTTAATAGGAATATTATCACATTTTGGTCAACGGCGGATTTTTTACGAGTTCATGAAAATTTGCTAATGAATCTTTTTTCAGCGCCACCTGATGCTAGAGTAGCCCATGGCCTTAATTATTGTTTTTGAAACAATATTATACTGGACGTTCGCGAAATTTTTACATACAGCTCAAAGGAACTATGTAAAAATTTTCAACCGTTTTAAAGTTAAGGCCTCCGCACATTGCAGCGATATTATCGAGCGATATTATCGACAGCGATATCGCGACACCTTACACACTGCAGCGATTCCGTGATTCGCGTCATGCATGCGCCCCACCACTGAATGTAGTCGAAAAAGTTGCGATAATATCGCGGCAGTGTGTGGGATCGAGCGCGTCCCCATACAAAATGTACTGAGAACAATTATCGCAAAATCACAGCGATATTATCGCTCGATAATATCGCGGCAGTGTGTAGGATCGCGCGCGTCCCCATACAAAATGTACTGGAAACAATTATCGCAAAATCGCAGCGATATTATCGCTCGATAAAATCGCTGCAATGAGCGGAGGCCTTTACACGTTATCAAAGTTTCACGTAAATAGTGACAAAGTTCGACCCTTACCATAAAAAGTTAAAACGAAAACAAGCTTACCTGCATATCCATGCACACATGCAAAGATGATCAGACCCAGGCCCGCTGCCCATGCTGGTCTCATAAATGAGTTGATCATACCGTCTAAGATAGTGCTATCCCAGTGAAGTTGCTTGATTGGGTGGTTAGCATAGAATGTAGAAGTTGTGAGAGTTAGCGCACTTATCCATAGTAATGCAACTAAACCCTGAAAGCAAAGATAATTCCAACCTGATTGAAAAAACAGTAGTAGCCTATATAAATGTAAGTATTGGTGAGTCAGATTTTCAGTACCGTAAGCATTTAACTTTAAAGATTTATTTAAAAAAAACACAAAATAAAAAGTTTTTTTTTTTTTTTTAATATTTACCTATCATCAAAGCTTATACGTTCGACTGACGGCCGCAGGTCTACTCTCAAGAGAAGTGTATGGGCATTTTAGTCCACCACGCGTGTCAAAGTGGATTGGTAGAGATTTCATTCGAATTTCTTCTACAGCGTACACAGGTTTCCTCACGATATTTTCCTTCACCGTTATAGATCATATTCGCTATTAGGCCTAATTCAGAATCAGAATTGTGATTTTCTATAGCATTTGACACCTCCACAATTCCAAACGCAATTGTGGAGGGGAAAAATCCTTACGAAATCGAAATCTTGATTCGGAATTCAGGATCCCCATTCTGTATGCGTGTGGCTGTTCTTACGTATACACATTTAGAAACACATTATTATTTCATATCGAATGAAAATTACGATAATTATGCTGACCACGATGGTAAAGTATAGCTGCCATCACTCACTTTAGACAATTCAACTTTACGATTCCTCCATAAATGCAGTAAGTATCCATAAATCATTCCAACAAAAAATGGAGAAGCCCTTGTCAATGTATTCAAATAATAATTACTCATGTAATTAGCAGTTACTTCTGGATCACTGAAAACAATTTGATAATTTTTAGTGTACCGTACCAAAATTGTAAAAACAGAAGACTTATAATCAACGCAGTATTTGCCATCCGTCCGTCTGGTATTCAGTTTTGGGAGACAGAACAAAAAAGTGTTTCTTTATCTATCTCTAATTATAAGTGGGATATCAGTAAAAGGTCTGAAAAGTCAAGTAAAACCTTTATTTTTTTATTTTCTATAGAATAGTCTTAAAAACAAAGACTCAAAACTATTGTCGTCGTCCCTACCATACAAATAATACTATCTTCTTGATTCAAAATCTCTATCTGTATTTAAAAACCGGCCAAGTGCGTGTCGGGCCACGCGCAGATATCCTTTGTGGCCCGTCTCAATATACGGAATTGGAAGGAGGCTTTTTGTTTTTATACTATGGTTTAACTGCTGAATAAAGTCTAAACAGCTAATTATTTTGCTAACGGATTCCTAAATCGAAAAATTGCTTCCACACCACAGACTTAGGTATTCCACACACCCACAATATTTTTAAAAAACCTATCCAACGATACCCCACACTATGAGATAGACAAGAAAAATAAATTGCATCCCCACTTTTCGTGTAGGAAAAGGTCCCTAAAAATATTTTTCATTATTTTATTTTACCACTTTGTCGGCGTGATTAATATGGTTCACCCTGTTGTCGCATAACTTTTTTTCGCATAATTTTGTAAAGCATGATCACTATAGGCATACATGACTTATCGCATAACTTCACTTGGCATACTTTTTTTAGCATACATTCATAACGCATAGTCTTCTATGGCAGATCAGTCGTATTGCATAACGTTTATATTCAGAAGTATCGTATGGCATTATTGCCTTTTCGCAGAGTATTGTTACGGTTCTCACCATTGTCGCATAATTTTGTAATGCATATGATCACTATAGGCATAAATGCCTAATGGCATAAACAACTACCAGTAGTACCAGGATATTAGTGGATTACACACCGAGTGCAGGAAAGTAAGAAAGGGCTCAGATCTTATGTGACACGTAATCTCAGGCTTTCTTATTTACTGTCCGAGGTTAGTATACCTACTATTTTTCACCTCGACGGAGGTGGAAAGCGACAACTTTGTTTAGCGCAGCGGGACGAAAATTGACGCTTTCCGTTCGGAGGGGAGACAAATTATCGAATAATAACTGATTATATACTTACCACGTTGTTTTATTTTGTTACTTTTCCTAATGATACAAACTAAAATCTACCATCTAGCTTAACCTAACCTCCAGTTTTGAAGCTACCTTTCTGCGCCCTAAGCAACAAGCGTGCAGAATGCAAGCAAGCATGTTGATGCATGCATGATACATGTTCTAACCTAACCTAGAATTTTAAAACACATTTAACACAGATGTGTTCCACCAAGTTTTTCTCAGCCCCCTACATACAGACAAGCAAGCAAGCAATCATGCAGACAAGCAAGCAAGCAATCATGCAGCAAGCAAGCAAGCATGCAACAAGCATGGAACAAGCATGCACCAAGCAAGCAAACATGCAGCAAGCATGTTGATGCTCCGCTCGCTTCGCTCGCTCCGCTAAGTGTCTTACATGTTCTAACCTAACCTATAATTTTAAAAACACCAGTTTGTTATTCTCAGGCAGGGGGCTGCACCCCCCAACATGCAGACAAGCAAGCAAGCAATCATGCACACAAGCAAACATGCATGCACGCATCCAGCAAGCAGGCAAGCATGCAGCATGCAAGCAAGCATGTAGATGTTCCGCTAGCTTCGCTCGCTCCGCTAAGCGTTATACATGTTCTAACCTAACCTAACCTAGAATTTTACAAGCACGATTTTGTTTTTCTCAGGCAGGGGGCTTCCGCCCCCCCAGCACCCCCCAACATGCAGACAAGCAAGCAAACATGCATGCACGCAAACTAAACGCCCTAATGCCACTGATCACTATGCTAAGCGAAATTATGCAAAACCACCCTAATGCCACATGATCATTATGCTATGCAAAATTATTCAATATAACATTCGATTATGTTAGTAGTATGCCATATTAAATTCGCATAAATTAATATTCTGCCACTTATATGTTATACCAAATAAAGCTTTCTGCATTGTTAATATTCGCCCAAGAACAATTATGCCAAGTATGTTATGCTATATATGTTTCGGACAATGAAAGTTATGCCAGATAGACGGAACCCGATTAATATATTATACTCATGTCAAATTACAGCTTTCCAGTAGTAAGCGTCTCTGAGCTAATTCGCGGACAGACAAACGGACAGAGGACGGACATGGCGAAACTATAAGGGTACCTTGTTAACTGCGGAACCTTAAAAACTAGAGCCATAATTATAACATTTCTAGATTTTAAGCTTTTGTTTCCTCTACATAATTTTGCATTTAAAGGAAGCAAAAGCTGCTCAAAATTCACAGAATTAAAAACATTTGGTGAGGCCAATTATAGGAGGCCATAGGAGAAGCAATATTATTTAAGTACGGTACCCACCTTCCAGTCACAGTCGATGAAGGAAATCCTTGTATATAGTTGTAGATCGTTGAGGATGTTAAGAAAGCTAGTAATCCAGCTGCCAGTGCAATCCAAGCCGACTTCTTATTACCGCTTAACACCCAAAAGAGCATCAGAGGTGATATTATATGAAGTTGAATATCAATTGCAAGATACCATGTGTGGCCGAGACACTGAGAAAGAGAAGTAAATAAATTACACTTTGAACAATTTCACCACGACCGTTGAAAAAAAAGGTATAGGAATAGAATAAAATGAAATTAAAATATGCAAATAGATGACAGTACATAACAGGATAGTTGTAGGTACTAGCGTATTAATAATTATTACCAATTGTCAAAAAGAAACTTATAAAATCTGTTTGCATTCATGCAAGCTAGAAAACAACGTTTTTATAGGTAGCATACGAAAAAATCCAAGTCGAATGACCAATTTTACTATAAATTGTAACATCATCATCATCATCAGCCCGGTAAACCCCACTGCTGGGTATAGGCCTCTTCATTTTAACATACTTGTAAATAAATTGTAACATACTTAACCCATAAATGCCCACTGGTTCGAAAAATATCATACAACCATAGGTTATGGTTGTATATTGGGTCGTTTTCGATCCGTGGGCATTTATGGGTTAGTATAATTAATTCTATGAAGTAAGAAAAGCGAGTAGCAGAATGCTTACCATGCCGTGTTCGTTCACATAATTTTGTACGTAAAGCATCACGGTCCACCAGTAAGCTCTGCAGGTGTTTGTGTTATAAACAACGGAGTCCCAAAGCGGTCCATCTGCTACCCGATGAAAGATAGACGCTTGGACCAGAACCACTGCAGCCAGTAGTGGGAACATACGCAGAAGTCGATTCAGATAAAACAGGTGGAGGTTCTTGAGTAGTTTCACTAGAAATTTAATGTTGCTTTTATTATCAGCCCGTATCCAAAATATGCAAGGTTAACTCTTCCTCTTTGCATCAGTATTCGAGTTTTAATGAAAACCAACCAAAAATTTGCCACTGTCTAAAAGTTCGATTCGATTCAAACCGTTTGAGATCTTGCGCTTATTTGTTAACATAATTGTTTAAGATACCTATTAAACTAAAAAATTCAAATTATATAGTAAAATGTAAATTTTCATTGACTGATTAAACTACAACAGTTTAATATTTTTTAGTATAATAGGTATCTTAAACAATTATGTTAACGAATAAGCGCAAGATTATCTTTTGCCTGTATTCTATTTGTAAAATTTGAATATGTGAACTTTTTAATAAACCTAAAATGAAGATATTTGCATACCAATTTCCAGAAACTATCCTAGAACTTGAATTTAACTAATTAGAACTTACTGCTAGTTAATTTTCCGCATGTGGTATAAACAAGTAGTAAACCGCTTAGCATGAAGAAAGTGTCCACAGAAATAGGTCCAGCTGTTATCCATAATGAGGCTATAGATGTCAACCACTAAAAGGAAAATTGTAAACATTTGACATTTATTTTAATTTGAAATGGGCTTGAGTTTTACCTAGACTTCATTCCAAATAAGGACGACCAGATTTTTCGATTCCTATTTTGCTTTCTGAATCGGAAAATCTTGTCGTCGTGTGTGTGTATGCTTAGAACCTTGTAAGAATATGTGAGAGTAAGTGTTTCAAATCTCTGTTTCTGTAATTCAAATTTTTCAAGGTAAGCGAGACCGAATTTAAAATATATTTCATCCATCTATCCTCATGCTCTTGATCAGAACAGCTCTTCATGATAAGATGCAGAGGTCAAGAGACAGAACGTCATGTACATGACATTATATTATATAGCATAGCATAATCTCACGACTATGTTCCCCAAAAGGGTAGTCAGAGATATTAAGAAACCTCAGAACATCCACGTGTACGTAGTACCGAATCTCTGCCCAGTGTGACGGGGTATATTTTTAATATTCAAATATTCAGGTTACAAATCGTAGATTTCAAGAAATAACAAAAATCTATGGATTACGTAACCAATAATAAAATTCCTACCACACCTAGATACCTAACTGATAAAAGATACAATCAGAAAGACGATATGATTGAGAAGGTGAATTATGTTATAAGAGATATTATTGTAGTGCTGCTGATGGTTGCAAAAAGTACACTTATCTCTTATACTATTGTATTTTGTGGCTAGTTTTTTCTATTTTCTTCGAAATGTGACCAACAAAACAAAGTGAAAGACAATGACAGATAGTAATACCACAGAGGACAATCCTCTGTGGTAATACTTCGGTAATTATAATAGAGGTCAGTGCTAGATAGTCAAAGAGCATAAAAAAGAATTGATAAAGGACTTAGAGGGTATAGATATAAATCTGCCGTATGCCCACATGAGTTATCTACTTATTTGTAATGTTCATAGTTGCTGTGCCCTACAGGATCCATAATGATCATAACACTCTGTTGTAATTATGGAAAGCAAAAAAAATATTGAGAGATCGTATCGATAGTAGTCAATTTTTAGGATTATCATTTCCAACTCAATACTGACCTGAAAAGCATCCAAGAGATTTACATACGGTGGTAGCGTTAAGAAAGTGTGGCCAATAATGACCCACATCATGGCTAATGCTCTTATACCATCAATACATTCTATGGCACCAGGGCTTTTTGTAAATGTTGTTAGTCGTTTTGTATTAGTATACAACGAAAATGAACGGCATAGGGTGTTGATTGACTTGGGATCTGAAAAATACAAAACATTGTTGATCAATGTAAGAAGCAATATCTAATAGTTTTTATATTATATTAGTCGTCGCTGTCCCATTGTTGGGCAAAGGCCCTCTTCAGTCTCTCCATGTGTCGAAAGGTTCTTTAAGAAGCTAATGATTTCGTCCCTCCACCTTCTTCTAGGTCTGCCTCGATGCCAATTTTTTGTTGTTGAGGACCAGTTGGTAGTGGTTATTTAGCCCATAGGTCATTATCATGGAACTTAAGAAGCTAATTCGGAAAATATTTACAAAACGAAAAACTAATATTTCACATATTAACAGGTGACAAATCTAGTTAATTTTGGTTAAACATAGTTTAGCTATCGAAATAGATCAATCAGTTAATTTGATTGTACCTAATCTCTTTTTGCTATTCCGGTTTAGATGTTGTCAAAACAGGTTAAGTCCAATTGCGTACTTAACGATAAGCCAGCATTATAATCATTCTCTTAAAGCAGTGATAAAAAAAAATGATTTATTACTAACCTATACTCCATTCCAAATAGCAACGAAAATTAAAGGTCAGTTTAAATTACAGAAACAGAGATATGAAACACTTACTCTCACTTATTCTTAGAACAGCTTTAGTAAGGTCCAAGATATGTTAGATAGTACATCTTTCTGGTAAATAAATTATATTTGCTTATCAGAATTGGCTAAAAAGCTAAAAAGGAATCGAAAAATTTCGTCGTCCTTATTTGGAATGCAGTATAGTTTTATTAATTTTTCCACTACAGCATATGAGTCATGCAACATAGCTTATGCTGACATGAAAGAAGAGAAAAAGTTGTTTTTGTTTCATAAGATGAATGTGTTTACAATCGTTGAATAAATAAATATCGATACATCGTATTACTTACTTGTTTTGAGGAAGAATAAATGCCAAAGATCATAAGATGTACTCAGCAGTGTTATAAAACCAATGATTGAAAATATTACACTGAAACACAAAAGCTGTAATTTTTACCAAACGTGAGCTAAATCAATCATCTATTAATTTTTAGAAGACAAGAATATTTAACCTGTTCTATTCTACGCGATATCTAAGACGTGACATAAACAAACATCATATTTCTAGCTGCATTAACAATATTACAGAATTCCGTAACTATACAGAACTTGAACTGTCACTTTTGGGAAATAATTTGTTCTATTATTCGTAGTAAACTAGAAACTTCCAATGACAGATAATTAATAATACCTTTACACAATACCTTTCAGCAAATATAAAAAAATTACGACAAATACTTACATAGCGATGTAATCAGCAGGAACCCATGGTTTATCATTTTTGAGTCTACAGAAAGTCTCTTCATATTGAAATCCTAAAGCTGTGAGATTATAAAGAAGTCCATTCAGGCCTTCCTGCACTGTACATGTTTTAGGAACACAAACAGCTAACTTGAAATTAACGTTAGAAATATTGATACTGTTTGATCTGAAAAGAAAAAGATGCATCTTGAATGCGATTTATTATTGTCTTTGCTGAAGAAATGCGCGTTCACAAAAACAACATTTATCTTAAAAATTTCAGAGCAGAATACATCTGAAGTCAAGGATAGGTTTCCACCCGGAAATTGATACCTACACAACCAACCTTTAAACGACTTGTCGAACTCCTACGTGAAGAAATGGTTTAATCTAATCTGGCCAAGCATGGGTTCTTGGCAAGCAAGCGTGGCTTGTTGAACTGAATGCTTTTGATGACATGCGGCCAGATCTCGCGCAGGAAAGAGATGGTTTGAAGATTTATGCTGTGATTGATTGATTGATGATTATGCTGTCCACCCACCACTAATCTTCTTAACGGTCACCTTTAGTGTCAAGCTTTAGATTAAAACAATATGTTTATCTATTAATATTATAATAAACATACCGATGTGCACCTCCATCTAACATAGCCACACCACGTATGAATGCGTCTGCAGTTTTAAATTCTCTGACATGTTCTCGTGCGTCTTTACCCATACGCAGCTTTCTTGGATCAAAATCCATCCAATTTGGAAGCGAATCGATCCAATCGGGAAGCGAATCGATCCAATCGGGAAGCGAATCAATCCAATCGGGAAGTGAATCGATCCAATCTGGGACTTCTGGTAATTCAAAGCTTTGATCTAAAGGCACATCTATCATGCAGTATTTTCCTTCAACGACAGAATTTCCGATGTCTTCATTTATTCCTATACACTGGTGGTAAAGTCCTAAGTCCAAAGTGTTTCCCGTAAGTATGCTTCTTGGTATTCTCGGTCCTGATTCTAAAACTGCAACCAACGATGTTATTACAAATAGGTTATGTGAACAGAAAATTCGGATTTTGTATCACTCTCGAGAAACATTTCTGAATGAAAAAAACTATGGTGAAAGATTTATTCAACGTCTATGAATGAGTATTATGCTCTGTTTTGAGAGTTAATTTTTGATGTAATATATATGGTGTCCCCTAAACTGACATCAACCCGGCGATCCCGATGCTAATAGGCTAGTTCATGTCTAACTAGAATTAAAAAAAAACAATACTCTATCTCAAAATTTTACTTTAGTCAACGTCACAGAATAGGTTTGGTATATAGTAACAGCCACTCCCCGCCCCCCTCTGACTTCAGCAGATACCTCACCCCCCCTCACACTTGAGGGAAAAGTAAGGGAACTAGAGCAAAGGAATGCAGTCAGGCGCGCGCACCCGTTAGATTTGACTACATAAAATTTAGTCTTTTCAAAAATAACGGTAAATTCACATTTTCATTAATTATTTAGTTCAAATACTGTTTTTAATAACTGAACGAACAATAAAAAGCAATGAAATGTAGATGATGTTTATACAATGCGTGCTAAGACAACCCTACACATAATATGTCAAAGACAATTTGCACCCTGGTTTAAAATCCTGGCCTATCCATTCATTTTATTTTGATCTAAGTTTGCACCTAGTGCGCATGTGCGAACGTCATCATGTCAAATCCAAAATGTTGTTAGTAGTGCCGGACCTGTGTCAACGTGTTAGTTTTCGAGATATTGAGAGTTTTATGGAACCTTATTACATGTTTTGAGTGCGACATCTATTAATTTTCTATACAGTATCTATTGATTAAAACTGTCTATATCTCGAAAACTGAGACACTTTTACTGAAGTAAAATTGTGATTTTCTGGTTAGACATGAACTTACCTACCAGCATCTGCCGGGTGGACGTCGGTTGACGGAACACCATTGTATCGGGCTTTCCACTCTATTTTAGAATTTCTCACACGATGACGCATTGACGGAGCGGCAGACGACAGTCCGTCATTTGTAAAGCAATGAGTTGTATGAAACCGCACAAAGAAGCACACACGGTCCGTAAATGCGACATCGTGTGTAGTACAACTTACCGGAGTTTTTAGTATTACCATAATCAGCTTTTTAAATATGTATTTCTCCATCGAAAGGGTGTTTTAAATAATTATGTAACATTAATCATTATTACTTACATTGAAGTCTTAAAAAGAGGTTATTTCTTTTGATATGATCTAATTGTTCCGCACATAATTCTGGATCTAACTGATCTTTATAAAACTGTGGATCAAACGCAGGATTGTTTGGGATCCCTCCTTCATGTGCTGCTTTAACTATTAACAGCAAACTTAGTAAAAATACCGACCGCGTCAGTAGTTTTAAATTCATGATTAAAAAGTGTTAATGTCACATTTATTTCAATTTGCGACCGCTAATTATAAAATTATTAATTAAAATGAAAAATGGAAAGACTGAAATATACGATTTATTTTACTAATCCTTTACATCCGTATCTTATCAATAATTATCATTACGTATCAGATTTGTACTGATTCATATTTATTTTCAAACTTGATAATAACCTGTATTATACTCTATTCCAATTTGACAATCTCAACAACTAACCTAAAAAGCTATCTTTTTTGTTGACACCTCCACATAATACACGTCGTATCTTGGGGTCAGTTCATTCTGCTTTTTAATATCTATTCATTTCAGATAGTGGATTATAATTATCTCAGAAAGAATACAGCCATTATACGTTACCGATCTCGGCTCGTAGCTACGCCACGAAATGAAATAGGTTATTTCTTTTATTCTAAACCCCAGCATCATTATTAACTGCAATAAAATAAAAAAAGACATAAATCATGCATTATCATCGGTCCTGAGCTGACCTTATCTATCATAAATAAATAAATAAATAATAAATATCTTGGACAGTGTCACACAAATTATCTAGTCACATTTAAAGTTCCAGAATCTAGCCTGGACTTGTATTATGATAACTAGACAATTATATAGAATACATATATAGATACAAACATCCATGACTCGGGTACAAATATTCATATTCGTCATACAAATATTTGTCCCTTACGGGATTCGAACCCGCGACCCCCGGCACAGCAGGCAGGTTCACTACAGACTGTGCTGTCGGGCCGTAATCATGTTTGTCCGTCTTCTCTTCAAATGTCGCCAGTCAAATCTATTATATTGTTAGTTTTTATTCATCTGAACACTAGCGCCTTTTAATAATTCTAAATTTAAAACACCTTTTAATACTTTAAAATATTGATGATCACTTTAAACCGCACCTAAAGTTTTGATAACCTTAAATTTTAATAATCGGTTATTAACCTTTAACTGCGCGCATTTTGCTCTTTATTATTAGAAATTATTATCGAAGCACAGCAACGATAGGTCGGGTTATCTTTGGATTGGTAACCGTTTAGGTAGAGTTGGATCTTAGAGAAATAACCGTAATGGTAGAGTATAGATTTAAGGCCTCCACTCATTGCAGCGATATTATCGCTGCGATTTTGCGATAATTGTTCTCAGTACATTTTGTATAGGGACGCGCGCGATCCCACACACTGCCGCGATATTATCGCAACCTGACGCAATCTCTTTCTACTACATTCAGTGAAGGGCGCATGCGTGACGCGAATTGCGGAATCGCTGCAGTGTGTAAGGTGTCGCGATATCGCTGTCGATAATATCGCTGCAATGTGCGGAAGCCTTTATTTGCGACTTCGTACGCGCAGACCACTAACTTTAAATTCTAAATAACTTTTGAATTGGTGAACCGATTGTGACGAAAAAAATGTGAATCTAAAATACGCACTATTCTTTTATGAAAACTACATTCAAAATTTACTGATCTCGATGTCAACCAACTGTGTGGGCACACTCAGGGTTACTTGCCACCAAAACAATATTCTTAAAATGTATTCATGAGCACATTAGCGCTTTCATTCATTGCTGAAATAATAACAAATCATTTTTATATCGAAACTTAAAATGCGAATTAAAATTATGAAGTAAGTAATAAATTTATTTATTAAATAAAACATTAAAAATATTAAGAACATAAAACTAACTTAATCTAAAAAATGGTGCAGGCTTGTAACGCGCGGGAGGGTAGTTAAACTAGCCAAGATGCTGGCAGCTTTTCCTCGCTGAACGACTAAACTGATCCGTTGAGCGATAAAAAGCGCGCCCTTGGGTCCCGGGCTAGTGTCCCGGGTCAAGTCTACCAGGCGGTTTGCAATAAACGAGTAGTGTCATACACGCCCACAGTGGTCAGCGATTTTTTCTCAAAATGTTAATAAATAACAAAAACAATTCACTTGCTAAATCTGTTATTTTTGATATTTGTAGTATTAGAGTTTATCTACATTTTCTAAATGTATCAGCGTCCCTTTTAATTTTTATTTTGTGTGTTTTCTTCCTTGATTGTATCTCTCTTTACGTCACCATTGTTGTTGTCTTCAGTTTTTTGATGTTTCGTTACTGAAAACAAGAATAAATATTTTACATATATAACATAAAGAGGCCATTATTTTATTAAGGGCCTGTTTCACCACTTATGAGTAAGTTCTTGTTAGCTTATCCGTCCGACAGATATTTTGACATATTTTCATACAAAATACGTCAATCTGTCGGATAAGCTAACAAGAACTTACTCAGAAGTGGTGAAACAGGCCCTAAGGGTACCGTTCTCCGTATATCCGTTCCCCTTATAAATAAACGGAATACAAGCGATTTTGTAAGTAAAACAGGTAAATTCCAAAATAAAACTGTTACCAGTTGCTTGTTGAATAAACATAAATAAATACAAGAAGTAGCAAGATAACCTCATATATTATGTCTTTGATGATTAGTTGATTACTATAAAAATAATTAACAAAAATCGACAAACGTTGAACAAATTACAGAATTTCAGCACATTTTTGAACTAAAAGTGTTTATTCAAATTGGTCCTTTATTAAAATATTGGCCCAAATAACCTTACGACCATAATCAAGATTCAAGGTGATCAGAAATACAGCTACAAAAAAAACTATAATTAAATAAAAATATAAATTCTTAATCAAATGGATGGATCTCCTCATAAGTTCATACGAGTAGTAAATTATCGGCGATTGAAGGAATAGTTTAGTTTCACTGTATTAAGATCTTATCCAGAAGTGGTGAAACAGACCCTTAGAATCTTTGTTCTCATTATTAACTAACCTCTATTTAAGGCAAGTTTTATGAGCGTAGAAAACGGGGCATCAATCATCAGTGTCACAATAAACGACACTATAAACGATATAGCGTACTGGCCGACGAATACGTACACCTGAAAAAGAATAGAGGATGTTGAACACGTTTTGTATAATATACGTCGCACTGCAGGGAATAGGCCTACCATCATGGAGGTTGTAGGGGTATCAGTCGACCACACGTGTCCTATGCGGATTGGTAGACTTCACATACATATCAGAATTTGTTCTTCTGCGTATGCAGGTTCCCTCACGATGTCTTGTTTCACCGTTCTTTCCGTTTGTAAAACATGCTCGTTTTCTTTTATTACAAAATTTAGCTTCGAATTTTAACCTCCTATGATCTTCAAACTTTACTGCGATACGTAGTCGAGCCAAAGGTGGCAAACAGTGGTTTAGTTCAGAGCTTTTCTTTAAAATAAGATTTATAAGACATTGGTGAAATTGGTCCTAAATATGTCATACATAGGCGAAGTATTTTTCGCTTACGCTGATAGACGGAACATCAGTGTAACCGCGTATGAGACAGCGATAGTCATAAAATCCTATACCTACAATTTGTATGAAAATAGATGTCTGACTCCGGAGTCAGACAGCCGTCGTAGAACAAAAAAGTGGCTACGTCGATAAGGTCAGCAATAAGTAGCGATCTCCTTTTTTAACTAGAGCGAATTTGCTATGTGCATCTCTTACTGAGTGATATGACAAGACATGTGCTTCCTTCTAGTTCCTTCTCTTTCTACGATGTCATATTATTTCGAATATCTTTGGATACAATCTTTGAGAATATAGTAATGAGCATATATTTATTGTTTACACATAACACATATTATCATTTTGATTAGATCCAATACATACCCCATAAATCGTCGTAATATAAATAGGAGCGAGCGCTGTTCCAGTTATCACATGTTGAATCGGTAAGTGAAACAAATACATTCCGTAAGAGACGCGAGATGGTAACTTCCATATTTGCAGTGATAGGAACCAGTTTATCGGACCTGAAAAACAATTCAAGAATTGGATGAGTACTTGTGGTGTCTGATCCGATGCTTGAAGGGTAAATACCAATACAAAATTTAAATAGTTAGGTACACATCACACACAGAGAAATTACACGCTCTTCTAGGGGTACACACGACACCTTGGTGGATGCAATGTCCGCTCGGTACAAGGAGTGGATTAGTATAACGGCGGGCCACCTTCAATGCATTCATTTATTTAGATCAACACAACAACCAATATAATTTTACCCTATTTGATCATAATTATTGCTGGATGTAATATAATTATATAATATTTATAATTATAGCATGATGATAATGATAGCTTAACACCACATAATACTTATTGAAAGAGCAGCAGTGCAGCACAAAACAATGTACTCGTACATTAAGTGGATAGTCCTTTCTACATAAAAACGAAGATAGATCCTATTTTGAACACTAACCAATTAAAGTTTATGAAATTTTTAAACACTTTGTGCATCAATACTAATCTCTCTGTATATGGTTTCTCAGATTTTCGTCCTTCTTCTTCTTCCGTTAAATACAAGGATTAATTTAAGATTTGTACAGACATCTTTGAGCAACTGTAATTCAACAATTTCAAGGTAGCTAGCTCTATCTGTGTTGATGTTTGTCTTTGAGAATCATTTCTTTCTATGTGAAACTGTTGATTTAGACCAAAAAGGGTTAAAACCGAAAGCTGAAAAAGCTTTGAAAGCTTTGAACTTGCTTACCTGCATATCCATGCTCACACGCAAAGATGATCAGGCCCAAACCCGCAGCCCATGCTGGTCTCATAAATGAGTTGACCATACCGTCTAAAATCAGGCTATCCCAGTCAAGTTGCTTGATTGGATGGTTAGCATAAAATGTTGAACTTGTAAGAGTCAGCGCACAAATCCACAGCAAAGCAACAAAACCCTGAAAGTAAGGGTAATTTCAATTCCAACATTTAAAAAAAGAGACCATGTTATAGCATCCTATAATAAATATAAGTATTGGTACGGTTGATTTCTTTAGGCATAAGCATAAGACTATTAATTTTATTTATTTACTAATATAGATCTACTACCCCCTATATATACAAGGTGTTACAAAAATACAAATAAACCTTTAAGGGGGTGGTGTAGACCATCAAACTGAACAACTTTCACTATGGGACCAATATCGAAATCGCGAAAAAAAATTGATGTTCCATACTCTACAAACCGACTAGAGCTAAAACATGTATGGGAAATAAAAATTTTTTTTTTACGATTTTGATGTTGGTCCCATAGAGAAAGTTGTTCAGTTTGACGGTCTAAACAACCCCCTTAAGAGTTTTAAAAATTTATTCTTACTTATGAAACACCCTGTATATATAGGGTCTACTACCCTCTCGGGAAATATAGTCGTGAGCATATTATGCATAAATTTATTAGTAAATCAATATACAGGGTCCTTCTTAATATGCTGACACTTTTTTAAGAGGATGATCAGACAGTCAAACTGAACAACTTTCTCTGTGGGACCAACATTGAAATCGCCAAAAAAAACCTGGCTCGAAACCTACTCGAGCTACAGGACATGACTATATTTCCCGAGTGGGTAGTCAGAGATATTCTAAAAACACTGAAGATCAAATTTTCACCCGTAGTGACGAATCCCCTAATGAGTGAGCCCGTCGCCATATTTATTTTATTTATATAATAATAGGTTTTTACTGTAGTCAGTAATTTGGATATTTATTTATGATCGAAAGAAATAGCGATGCTAATGATGATAAAAATAAAAGCTGCCATCACTCACTTTAGACATTTCAACTTTACGATTCCTCCATAAACTCAGTAAGTATCCAAAAATCATTCCAACAAAAAATGGAGAAGCCCTTGTCAATGTATTCGTATAATAATTAGACATGTAATAAGCGTTCACTGCTGGATCACTGAAAATAATTGATATTATATAAGTACATGCTGTTTTTTAAAAAATCTACAGTTATGAAAATTTTTTCAGGAAACCAGTAATGGTAAAGATAATAGTTACAATTTTAATAACCTTTTAGTTATAACCGATGAAGGAAATCCTTGTACATAGTTGTAGACCGTTGAAGATGTTAAGAAAGCAAGTAATCCAGCTGCCAATGAAATCCAAGCTGACTTTTTATTACCGCTTAATACCCAAAAGAGGACCAAAGGTGATATAATATGAAGTTGAACATCGATTGCAAGATACCACGAGTGGCGGATACACTGAAAAACAAAAGTAAATTAATTACACATTGAAGAATTACATCTAGACAGTTTAAATTAAATGGAACGACAATCTACGAATGGATGATAATAACCATGGCCTGGAATCTAAGAAAGAAAAAAAATGGTTTTATTTTGGACACAGGGTTAGATACCCTGAATAGCGAATGATTAATTCCCACCCTCCTGCCACCCTCCCACTTCACTTGTCTTTCCCTTCCCTTAACTTCTTTGTCCAGATAATAATTTATAAAGTAAACAAAATGTCCAATTATATTGTACTGTGCTGGTATTGGTTGTTCGAAGATTCCCGTCTGATACGTTTGTGATAATAACTAAAACATAAAGTCTTGTTTGGGACGGAAAGATGGAAATGCACATGGGAATTGTTTCACTGGGTTTTACTGTAAGAACTTGTAAAATAAATACAAAGAAGATCTGATTGGTTATGACTTATGAGCATTGTAGTAGTTATTAGCGGTTAATTATTACCAAACACTAAAGCTTATTACAAGTTATTTTTCAAATCAATGACCCATTTTGCAATTAAATTGTGGAATACTCTTATTCATTCAACGAAGTAATAAAAGCAAATCGCCAAATGCTTACCAAACCATGTTCATTCACATAATTCTGCACGTAAAGCATCGTGGTCCACCAGTAAGCTCTGCAGTTGTTTGTGTTATCAGCAATTGTTCCCCAACGCGGTCCATCAGCTACCCGATGGAAGATAGAGGCTTGGAATAGAATCACTGCAGCAAGTATTGGGAACATACGCAGAAGTCGATTCAGATAGAACAGGTGGAGGTTTTTGAGTAGTTTCACTGGAAATTAATAATAAATAAATTGCCTTCGTGGTCTGATGGTTAAGAGCATTGGGCTCTTGATACGGAGGTCGTGGGTTCGATTGCCACGGGGCACATGGTCTGATGGTTAAGAGCATTGGTACGGAGATCGTGGGTTCGATTCCCACTGGGCACACATAGTGCTATGTCACTTTGTGCGTTTTCCCCAGTTGGTTAAGACATTGCGGGCTAAATCACCTGATTGTATTAAAAGAAAGATGATTCTGTGCTTCGGATGGCACGTTAAGCCGTTGGTCCTGGCTATTGTCTCTCGTGTTAGTAGTCGTTACATAAAAACCATGTCAGAGGCCGTAAGGCGGTCTGAAAAAACTCTTCCACCAGGGCTTGCTTCCCACACGATAAGAAGACTGGAAATCGGATTAATTATCCTCAGACTGTATCTACAAAATCCAGTGATTAACTCTTCCCTTTTGCGTTTTCCAGTTTGTTTGAAAAGTCGACAAAAACATTTACACATTATATAACATAGCATTTCCACCATAGCATTTACCCATAATATAACATCGATTTCGATGAAATTTCGCAGATAGAATATGTTTTGAATTAACACAGAAAATGTTTTATAAGGTCCACGTTGACGGAGTAGCGGGCATCAGATAGTATACTATAAACAAGTTATTTAGTAAAACAGAAGTATAACTTACTGCTAGTTAATTTTCCACATGTAGTATAGACAAGAAGTAGACCGCTTAGCATGAAGAAGGTGTCAACAGAAATAGGTGCAGCTGTTACCCATACTGAAGCTATAGAAGTTAACCACTGAAATAAAAAATAAAAAATTACGCTTATTTTAAATTAGCATTAATTTTATTTTCATACTTTTTCATAACCAGCACTCACTTCCATACAAATAAGTGTAGGCAACAACACACCACTGTGTATAGCATGTCGCGCCTTTTTTTGTAAAATAATTGGCTATCCACAATACAGAGCAACATTCAGTTTGTTTTCCACTGTTACTCACTTACCCACCCACACATTTCCCGTCTTTAGTAAACATACGTCCTAAATAAACCAACTAATTCATTTGTTGCACTTTTTCATTCTCATTTATAATACAACAATCAGTGACACATTCATCTCTCTCCATTACCATTACTTTAGTTTAATTCACATTCACTTTCATTCCTTTCTTCTTCAATGCTGCAATCATGAAAGTTACCATTTTCCTGTAACTCTCCCGCTGGCGATGCAAGTATCACTCGATCATCAGCGTACAGGAAGCACTTGACTAGTATCTCTACCATTTCCGCATTATTTCAGATCAGTCAGACAGCTATCGCTAGCGATAAAGGTTAAAAATCCAAGGAGACGCAACACATCCCTGTCACATACCATGTTGTTGTTAAACCATTCTGAGTGCGCCTTGTTGACCCTGAAACAGGCACTAGAAGCCTCGTATAGAGATTTTAGTGCCTGCACCAAGTGGTCATCAACACCGTTTATACCCCAATGATTCATCCCTCCACACTCAACAATAATTTTACGCCTTTTCCTATACTTATACCTTCGCGTGCTCGCATTCCTAACATATTAAAATTAGGAAAACCGATAGTCTAAAGAAGAAGTTTATTCTTTTTCGAGACTAGTTCTTACTTGGATTCTTTTCGAAATGTAATAAATAAAAAAGAGAAAGACGGAAGAGTTGAGCTCTGTATAGTCAGAGGTCGAACTGAAAGATTGTTCTTTTTGTATGACCTTGAAATGTATCCCTGGAGAATTATCAATGTTACGTTATTATTTTAAAGGTTATTATTTTTCACCGAAGTACTCACCTGTAAAACATCAACAGGATTTACATGTGGTGGTAGTGAAATGAAAGTGTGGCCAAAAATAACCCACATCATGGCTAATGATCTTACACCATCGATACATTCCAAAGCACCAGGGCTTTTTGTAATCGTAGTAAGCCTCTTTGTATTGGTGTACAACGAAAATGAACGGCAAACGGTACTAATTGATTTTGAATCTGAAAAATAATAAGGTGTTGATCAAAATCATCACGTTAATTTTGTAGTATTTTTGTAGGTAAAGAACCGTAGTGCTATTCTGAAAGGTTTATTTGTAAAACTCGAATCTGAATACGTTGTGAGATAGCAAATTAAGATTCTGTAAAATTACATATTAAATATTCCCCGAGGGGGTAGACAGAGCTGTCCAGTGTGATGGGAAGTGAGCCCGTCGCCACTTGTAATGGACAGTACCAGTGGATACCTCGAACAATGCCTCGAAATTTAAGCATTTCGGTTTCCTCACGATGTTTTCCTTCACCGAAAAGCCAGTGGTGTTACCAATTGTACATAAATTCTGAAAAAGTTATTGGTACGAGATTTGCCTGAACGGGGATGGAAACATCGCCTCCTGCCTGGCAGGCAAGGTTACTTGCAACTGGACCACGACGGCTTATATTACAAATAGGTTTTTGGCTTTTAACTATTCAAGATTTCAGCATAGCAGATTACCAGTTCACAAGAAGTAAAATTTAGTATCGATTAGCTCAAGACAACCTTTTTTCAATCAAAATGTATCCTATGATAATTGCTTACCTGTTTTGAGGAAAAACAAATGCCAAAGGTCATAGCATGTACTCAAGAGAGTTATAAAACCAATCATTGAAAATATTACTCTGAAACAAAAATAACAATTAAAACATTTATTTTTATTATTATTTGAAGACATGCTTTAGTTATTAAGAAACTTTATTAAATACATAAACACATAAAATACGGATCACCAGAGAAACTAAAATAAATCTTACAAACGACGAATAAAAGATATCCTCTAAAGCGCTCACCCGAGGCAGAGTACCTAGGAGGCTGGCCGCATATTGCCTCTTTGGATGCCCAAGCTTATCCTTTGGGCAAAATAGTTGCCAGCCCTCCTGTCTCTTGTGGCCTCAAACAAGCGCCTCGAGAGGCACTTTAGAAATAGTTTCGCTGCAGGACCCCAACACCCTAAGATCTCCTCAGCGAAAGGCAGAAACTCATATCCTTCTCCCAAACCATGATACGTCCTTCTCCTCTCTGCCTCCGCTAGCACCGCCACCGCCCCCGCACGGACGTGAGATGGCGCTAAAGTGTCGACACACGTGGCGTTCCAAACCAAACACCTACCACGACTCCACGGTATGAAGGACAGGTCTTTTCCCATCTGACCGAAACATACCCTGAGGCTCCAGTATATCAGCTCGTTTAGAGCAGACCTGCGCTCTCCTGGCAAAACAAATCGTGGTGGCCAAGCTCGTCAACACCGGCACCGTAGTAGCAAAAGTGTGGTGGTTTATCCTAACAATAGGCAAATAGTCAATGACAGGGTGGAGCTGCTCAATAGAGTACCCATATTACAAGACGGTAAGGCCTGCAACCACGACCCTGATTTCTTCTCCAACACCGCCAACAGGCGAGCACGGTCAGCATCACCTAGCGGCCGAAAAAAATAATGCTTCTAGCACCTTAGAGCAGAGAGGTTTATCCCACTGCCTCTGAGAGCGAAGCGCCCAAGTTATTAGTTGGTGGACCAGAATTTAAAATTTTAGTGTAAGCAACACTGGGGTAATTAGATTAGGGCCATTTACACACTACAGCGCAGTCTAACGTGAAATCGTGGATAAATTAATGAAGTAGTGTCAGTATATTTCACAAAATTATCTATGATTTCACCTTATATTCGCAATTATTCACAGAAATCGAATTGTAAAAATTTGTAAGAGATTAGAAAACGGTTCTATTGCCTCGCGTCACGTATCTATTTCTATTATACAGTGTTGCCGCTAGGTACATCTCACTCTCTCAGCTGTCAATCCCTCTATTCCGTAAGGTATAGAAACTTTATGGCTACAACCATGTTTAAATCGATACAAACGCCTGTTAATTGCTAGTGTAGCGATTCAGTCACGCGACGGACGAACGCGGGCCTTCTTTGACTAGACAGATGACATTTTGACACTACCATGTCCTCTTGATCTAGTCTTGATCTTACTAAGTTATAGTAAACTGAAAATATCGAATGACAGGTGTATTGGATAGAAAAACGGTTTGTAAACTTTTGAGTCCATGGAACACTAAAGAAATCCCTTCTATTTTATGAAACCCACACCAAATGATAATAAATGAATGATTACTAGAATTTGAACTAAATGGTATATAACCTTCGCGAGAATGGTTGAGCCGTTCATTTCAACGTTCATATTGCCTAAATGTTACTGAATCGCGGAACCTTGTTGACTTTTCCCCAGATCCCACTTTAGGAATAGAAAATCAAAACTGGGAATGATGACCTTGTAAGAATAACCAAACCCAATTTTGCAAATATGTCAAGTACCGAATTATACTTACATAGCGACGTAATCAGCAGGAACCCACGGTTTATCATTTTTGAGTCTACAGAAATTTTCTTCATATTTAAATCCCAAAGCTGTGAGGTTGTAAAGAAGTCCATTCAGGCCTTCTTGCACTGTACATGTTTTGGGAACACAAACTGCTAACTTGAAATTAACGTTAGAAATATTGATGCTATTTGATCTGGAAAGGTAAAGTTGGTCATTAATATTAGATAATACCTATCTCGAATATTGTTATTATTACTGTCATTGCTTGGATGGATTGATAGATATGCGGTCATCAAAATACTTAATTTTAGTTTTCAAGTGACAAGCTGACAAAACTATACCTATTCTTTCCTTCAGTATCGCATTTAGCTAAGCCGATACATTGATCCTCGTGGAAATGGTATAGGTAATCTAATCTAAGCATCTCCGCAATCCGAGAGCCATCGTACAGTTGGCGTTAAACACTTTGATGGGTGCGCAGTAATCTTGAGCCAATGGCAGTATCAGTGTTGCCATACACTGCAGCATTTAACTTAATATTTAAAAAAAAATTGTGTTTTGCTTTTCTCCAGGCAAGCTATGACCCGATCATGAGCTTTACTAATTATCTATGGATTTTGTTTTCAATCTTGCTTCAAATATTGCGATCACCTTTTAGTATTAAAATAAACATACCGATGATGAGCACCACCGTCTAACATAGCAACACTTCGTCCGACAGATTCTGCTGTTTCAAATTCTTTTGCATGGTCTCGTACGTTTTTACCTATTTGCAGCTTCCTTGGATCAAAATCAATCCAATTGGGAAGCGAATCGATCCCATCTGGGACTTCTGGTAATTCAAAGCTTTGATATAAAGGCACGTCTATCATGCAGTATTTTCCTTCGACTACAGAATTTCCAATGTCTTCAGTTATGCCTATGCACTGGTGATAAAGTCCTAAGTCCAAAGTATTTCCCGTGAGTATGCTGCTTGGTATTCTCGGACCCGATTCTAAAACTGAAACAAACAATATTTTAAAAATCGTATGTGTTACAGAAAATTTGAAATTTATAACTCTCGATAAACTAATCGAAATAAAGAAGCAATGGGGAAAGATATGTTTTTCAATTTATAATAATAAACCTGCAGGGTGGCTTGTGGCAAGCTGTTGGAGAGTGGCATTACCACGGCCTTGAGTGCTCGCAAGGGAAGTGCCTAATCCTCCTCCTTTTGCTAGCCGGTTAGAGTGGACTCCAAGAGGGTCAGAACCCTCATCTTGTGCTTGCTTTAATTCGGTATGTCAAGTTTTTTTTTGTCTTCATTTTTATATTTTTTACGGACAGAAGACATAATTTTAAGATACCTATTTCATTTTTATTGCGATTCATCGAGTTTATCAATATAAATTTAATTTTTAAATTATTTTGATCTGTAATCTCTAAGTGCAAAAATGGTGGAGAGAAAATAATTCGAACTCCATGGAGAAAAACTACATACAGCTGTATTTAAAAAAATTAAAACCTGCCTCCTCTTTCTAACTCAATGCTGGAAAAAGATACGGCAACATCAAATGTCAAATTCTGACATTGTGAAAGTATTTTTTTTTCTTAATGGCCGGTTATTTTAAGTTGATTTTATGTTTACCGAGGAGTTCAGAGGTATGCCAGTGACGTCACTGCACGGACCGAAAAACGACGTTATTTTATTAAAAATATCTGTAATCCTTTCATTTTAAAATCTCTGACATAGAAAATATGATTATTGAGACAATTATCTCGAAATGGTTTTCAATTCAGCCCTCCAAAAAAAAACATGACATACCGAATTGGCCGGCCTTAGGTTGGCGTTCGAGGCCAAAGGGTGGATGTGTTGCCTTAGTGGTGACTTCATACCTGATGACCCGTTATCTGTCCTTTAAAGTCCAGCAACACCTGTCTACCCTAGTCTCTCAGTAGAAGTTGCCCCATGTCAGTCCTTCCAAGTTTCCTGTTTTGAGGGCCCACTACTTTTTAAAAATTAAGTACCGAGTCTCTCCGCTATAACCCAGATTTCCCGGTTAACTCAGTTCAACCCCAAACCGAGAGATATTTCCTGTCTTTTCTACAATAGTCTTTGCACTGAACGTGGTATGTCTTTTGGTGCATTTACATAATATCATTTAGATAAAAGTAGTCTTGAAAGCCCAACTAAGTGTTTGACATGTTTCCTTGCGCAAGCCTTCCAAAGGTCCGGGCTACGGCCCGTTAGTAAATCCTTTACTAAGATTGGACATAATAACGTGGCAAGCTGTTGGTGAGTGGCGTCACCCACCACGGTCTCGAGTACTCCCGGGGTTAGTGCTTAATCCTCGTCTCCGACTTTCCGCTAGCTTTTTAAATACTGACTCCTCTTATTAGATAAGCATGAGATGAAGCGTTTTCAATTATCATAATAGAATAAAAATTACTTACATTGAAGCCTCAGTAAGAGGTTATTTCTTTTCATGTAATCCAATTGTTCCGCACATAATTCTGGATCTAATTGATCTTTATAAAACTGTTGGTCGAACGCAAGATTGTTTAGGATCCCCCCTTCATGTGCTGCTTTTACTTTTATCACAAAAATTTGTAAGAAAAACGACAATATTATAAAAATCATGATTTATAAAAAATTACCAAATACGACAACTAATGCTACAATTATTACTTAAGTAAAATGAGAAATGGAATATAATATCAGATTTATTGAATATAAATCATTTTTATCTTATTATTGTTATAATCACATCGTATAATAAATTGTTTGGATAGGGTAGTTCTTGTTTTTAGGCCTTTTATTCATAAGTGCGAATAGTTTATCGCGTAAATATTAAAGGGAACTGTGGGTCTACCATGAGTTTTCACCGTTCTTTACTACTGTAGTTACGTCGCCAATTTGTATGACAGAAATTAGTTCTCAACGTAACCACTATGAGCGCTGTACGAAATTCAATACAAAATTGGTGACGTAACTACAGCAGTAAAATACGGTGAAAACTCATGGTAGACCTACTGAACTGTTAACTGACGCGAACGCGCCTGTTGCCACTGAGAATAGACGTTCTTATTATGTGGATGCGTTGCCCGCGCTCCGAAATGGCAATTAAAAAGCAAGGTAATTGCCCGCCATTCACATAGTCACGCGCCGTATTGTGTACGGGATGCTACACAATACAGGGTCCAACTTAGTATGCTGACACTTTTTTAAGGGAATGATCAGACGTTCAAACTGAACAACTTTCTATATGGGACCAACATCGAAATCGCGAAAAAAAATCTGCTGTTCCATACTAAACTGCAAAACCAACTTGAATCAAATGTATGGGTCAGCTGATTTTTTTTCGCGATTTCGCTGTTGTTCCCATAGAGAAAGTTGCTCAGTTTGATGGTCTGATCATACCCTTAAAAAAGTGTCAGCATATCAAGAAGGACCCTATATAGCGCGCGCCGTTTGAGACCTAGCGTCTTTCGAGCGTCGTCGTTGAGCCAGCGCTGGCAGCGCGTTACCGCGTTTCGTCAGTCATAATAGAGAAGCCCGGTGTGAAATGCGTCTATTTTGTATAAGGCTAATTGATTAGTCGGTTGGCCCAAGCCCATGTAGTGTTATGTTAACTTCACTCTTTCTTTTATCGTAAGAACGGAAATACCGCACTCTATTTTATTTTATAAACATTGACTTAAACCCACTCCACATTCTCGACGAGAAGTTTTGTCTCGGGTCTCGCTAAAATAACAAAATCAAGAAAATACAAAGGCGAGACTTGCCGAATAGGGCCTCCACACTCTCGTATTCGCTATGTCTCGTGTAGTTTTGTCGAGAATGTGGAGCCCGCTTTACAAACTAATGGATGCTGGGTCTCATACAAAAATCCCGATAAAAGTAAAGCTCAGACTAACTAACGTAAACTTAAGTAGGTACGTTTTAGTAACTAAACGAACTAAAAAAATGAAACTTTTGACATTCTTTTTTCATTTTGCTTGCGTAGTTTTAACAACAGCCGCACGGCACTATAGATGTGCGTGTAATTGTTCCTCTTTATGAGTTTTGTTACTCTTTTGGTTGGGGCATTTTCGAGCGCGGACCCGACGTCCATGTTGTTGATAGTGCGGCGGCCCCCTGTAATACTTACCTGCTATTTTTAAGATTGTAAATGTTGTATATACTTACCTTTTATTCTTAAGGCGATTTCAGAGTAGTCAATTACATACAAAACTTTGACGTATACGTAGAACACCCGTCTAGACGGTATTAATAAAAGTAATATATTATATACTAGCGACCCGCCCCGGCTACGCACGGGTGCAATGCACAATTATAAACCTTCCTATTGAATCACTCTATCTATTAAAAAAAAACGCATCAAAATCCGTTGCGTAGTTTCAAAGATTTAAGCATACAAAGGGACATAGAGACAGAGAAAGCGACTTTGTTTTATACTATGTAGTGATGGAACAATTTTGTTTGTATAATTTCAAATTTTTTAAGTATTATATCATAAATTGTAATTATATTATAAATTGTAAATGTTATTTGAGACGCGCAATCTAGATTTTCTATGCTATTTTTCTATGTATAAAATATTACTTTTATTAATACCGTCTACGAGTGTTCTACGTCAAAGTTTTGTATGGACTGATTTAATTAATTCATTAAATAATTTGATCCATTACTAATTTGTAGTCAATGTAACTGTAGAGTAACTGTATAATAATCATAATGTATGAGCTACTAACTGACGCACCCAAATTTTCCAAATTAATAGAACTACCCATTTGAATTTATTTCGAAGTATATTTCATAAATAACTATTTATCGGATTAGTACTGAGTTCTTTTATTGAGATTGATTTAGTGACTGTGGATGAGAGGATAAATTATGCAGACACTGATACGAGAACTTATCGTTTAATCCATGCAGGAACTAACCTTTACTTGGTAGGTATAATTTATTGAATAGACGATTAATCCGTAATCGCTTATTCAATAAAAGATGGCACTATCAAGCCGGCGTCTGTATTAGGAAGGATTAAATAATAATAATATATTTATTTCAGACCGCAGTCTATAGAAAAGATTAGTTTAAATTTGTCTAAGAACTATGTTAGTAATTTAAATAAAATTTATAATTACGAAGATAATTAATGTACAAAATGGAAATATATATACAAGTACTAACACATTATAATAACATTATTTAAATTTTAAATTTACGCTAAAACATAAGAAATACGAGATAATTATCACCTAGACAAGCTCACGTACATGAGTTCTGGTCCAGTGTCTCATCATTGGACCATATAAACTCTTTCCCCCAATGCCTTCAGGAGACCATTGGCGCTGCCTTGCACGCGACGCAACAAGGAGGCTAACCTACTACGCAATATGGCATGGTATATTCACTTACGCCTCCGCAAACATTTGTGATGCGCTACTAAAATGCGGGTGCCCCAATAGTATCTTATATGCATTGTTGTATTGTACTCGCAGATCGCTAACAGCCTTCTGCGTATAGTAAACCCAGTACAGAGGGCGCACGAGTAAAAAGGTTCGCAATAAGCCCTAAAAAGAGTGATTTTTCCATCACTCGTACATCGCGCAAACCTGCAAATTAAAGTGGAGATGTTCCAAGATTACGTCATGGCAATAAAAAGTGTAATACTAGACACAAAGAACAGCGAGTCTTAGAGATAATAACAATAGCAATTCATGAATTAGATAATATTTGGGAGGTTTTTAAGTCAGTTTCCAAATATAGTAAACAAAACAATAAGAGAACGATGAATAAAAGCTGTTGGTTATGATTTTATGTCATTGGACCGTTAATTGCCAATAAGTGTACCAAGTTTCAGCTTCCTGCATCTTACGATCTCAGAAAAAAAAAGCCTGTGACAGACGGACGGTAATAATAAATAAATAAACGTGGTATAAAATGTTTACCAAGAATAAATTAAGAATAATCAAAATGTGTACTAATAAACCCGGATAAGAAAATTTATATTCTATATATCTCTATATATTCTAATGAAACCAATTGGATAAGACAGTCTATTGAGTAGCAGTATTAATTTTTATTATCAAAAGTATCAAGCTTATTAATAACTTTATCATTTCGAAAATGAAGCTCCTAAACAACGAAACACTTTTGAGGGGACAATGTAACAAAGAACCTTCAGATGTTCGCTAAGGCTGCGGACAGAGGAGACCACAACAAAGGTAAAATTGTTCTGTACATTGCGAATGTCGCTTTCTTGTAAAATTTTCTCTTGTTTGGAGTTAGTAGACTCGTATAAGGGTCACAACGGGGTTCGATTGGTGAACGATTGTATTTATTTGTCGTCGTTTAATTATAATCAGTATCAAGGCGATCGTTAGGTCTGCCAGTGAATGACCTGGTGGTAAAATAATTCTTAATAATAGATGCTTTGCTATTAATAAAGTCAAGAGTCACGTTGCAGGGTTTGTTCCGAACACTTGTCTATCGCGTGGTGTTCGCGCGGTTCGCGTTTCAGCCTGCCACGAGGCTCCACAATCCATTTCAGTTGTGTTCTTGCTCAAAAACAATCCTCGAGATTGGATAGATACTCCTTCAAAACAATTGACACAGGCAGAAATGCGGTGCTAACGCACAAGCAAGAAGTCCATTAATTATAAATAGAATATAAATACAGTCAAAATAAAAGTCATGTGGTGAAACCTTCCACAATGTTTAAAAACCGAGATAATATGATTTAATTTTAAGGGTTTCGTACCCAAAGTGTGCCAACGGGGCCTTCGCTGTTCGTCCGTCTGTCCTACGTGTAAAGGGCTGTATCTTTTGAACCGTAATTACTAGACGGTTGAAATATTCACGGAATATGCGTTATTATGGTGCATTTGTTTCTTCTTCTTATCGTGTGGGAGCAAGCCCTCTGGTGTCAGAGTTTATTCAGACCGCGTTACGGCCTCTGGCGTGGTTTTTATGGAACGACTAGTACATTTGCTAACAAATAATTTAGTTGTAGTATATTACACACCGAGGCACGGATTACATAAGAGTACAACCGAGGGCACGAAAGTAAGAAAGGTCTCAGATCTCATGTAACATGGTGATCTGAGGCTTTCTTATTTACTGCCCGAGGTTAGTATACTATTTTTCTCCTCGACAGAGGTGGAAAGTGGCAACTTCGTTTAGCGCAGTGGGACGAAAATTGACGCTTTCCGTCCGGAGGGGAGAAAAATATTAATTCCCCATACAAGAAACTTGTCTTTTTCAAGGTTTTTTTTGCTCTATCATATAAAAACGGTAGGTAATACAATATACAAGCTTCAAACTTGGTGTGATCACAGTGCATAATCTTAGATAAAACAACAAATATTAAAAACCGGCCAATCGTGTGCCGGGCTCGCGCTGAGGGTCCCAGAGAAAACACTTTTTTTTTAAATATTGCGTGGTAGTTTGGAGCCCTGCAGTGCGCAAGTCCGACACGCACCTGGCCGGTTTTTATTTGGTAAATTTTCATGCCTTCTATCAATGATATTAATGTCTTATCAATTATTTCAGGTTTGGATGGTGGCCACAAAATCACAAATATTTATAGAGCGGATAGTTACTATGTCAGAATGCCAAGCTCACAAAAATGCCATGCTCACCTTTTGAACTTCAAATGACGTCGATTCTGAACAAACGGTTAAACATCGACCGTACCCAAAAAGTTGTAACTCAATCAGAACCTTATTTGCCCGAGATTAATCTTTAGTTAAATTTTCTATTGACAAAAGGAATACTTAATCACAGAACAGTACCCACTTTATCCTGTTCATTTCATTTATCTGCACCAGCAGTCATGCGCTTTGAATAACATTTTCTTAAAATTAAACTAAGATTATCTCATAATCTTTTTGAGTCCCATTCCAGTGTGGTTCCGAACTGAAGCTATACTATTTAGTTATGTATGACCTTTGTATTTTCCCTCTCATATACTTATTTATGAGAAAAAGCATGTGCTTGAAGAGAAAAGAAGTGTGGGAAGTGTTGTATATTTATACAGGATGTAAATTTTAATGCAATCAGCGCTTCTGAATAATCATACTGAACAGATTTTTGTATAGAACCAACTTTGAAATACCAAAAAAAAAGTATCTGTTCCATCGAGGTCGAATGGCCACTGACGTTTATTGGAACGAACAACAAATATTTTGTATTGCCAGTTCGATGTATGTTAAATGAAAGCTGTTTAGTTTCATGGTTTTGCTTCTTCGAGCGGTACCGTTTGATGGAAAGTATCGCTTCTTTAAAGGATTAAAAAAATTACACACAAACTAAATATTTTAATTTTCGACAAGTGATAGTGACAAGAAATAGAAGAAAAATCGTAGATTAGCCATTTGCTGGTGTTTTGTTGTGTATTTTATACTTCTGGTAATCAAAGAAGTCCATGTTAATCCGAACGAATAATAATCGAAAACTTACACAATACCTGTATTGTGTAAGTTTTCGATTATTATCGTTTACGGGATCGGTAACGTAGTACAGTCTACAGACCATTTTAAGTAATATTTTGATTCTGTTATCATCATATCCATTATCTTAAATGATGTACTTAAATATTAAGAGGATAGGCGGGCTGAAATGCTAATTTCGAGAATAGGTCACTTTTCTGACTGTAGACATATTTTTCCGATCCGCCTCACCACCCCACCGACTACAGTGCGAAAGAGACAACTATAGCTCGGACCAATTTTATCTGCATAAAATCGACGAAAACAGCATTTTGTATTCTCCTGTTTCCGCATCCAAAACTAAACCGATTTTAATAATTCTTTCAAGAATAATTATGAGAAAGACTTGCTATTTTTATTTATTTATTTGCATCAGGCAACAGTACGATGTCTGAAAACGGGCGGTACAATATTTTCGAAGGTCCCTAGTACATACAGTAATAAATTATTGCAACAAAGCAAAACATAGGGACATAGCAAATGTAACATAGATTGTATGAATAAAAAATATCTTGCTCTCGTGTCATTATCCAGGGAGGAAACAGGGGAATACGTTTGTATGGAAAAAACGGAGCTCGCCTATCCTCTTAAGTCGCTAAAGAACTGCCAAAAAATACAAATTCCATTTGATACCGATTGAATCGGGGTCAGTCAAATATATCTTGATAAATTATGATGATCAAATTGACCATGCATGAAACATCTTAATCTCGTACCTTTTCTAAGCACATTGACATTCAAACTCCAAGAATATTGTACCCCTAAATAACAACTTCCTAAACCTAATTACAAGCATAATTAAAATTAAGTTAATTCTGAAATGCTATTAACTATATTTATGTACTTTATTGAAGTTTCGTAGTCGTTATATTGGAGTTTTAAAGCCTGAGAGATAAACTTATTTCGAACTTGGTTTTCTGAAAAGCGGATTCGTCGTCTCTTTTATGTTTGGTACAAATATGGAACTTAAAACCTTATAACAATTTTTTGAGCGAAAAATATTAAGCTGGATAACAATGTTTGAAATCACGACAATTGGTACACACCTGGTACATAAACAAGTACATAATACAATGAGCATTTTGCTCATCGATTTAAGGCTCATTTCATTTGGCTTTTCTTGAGTTCAACGCCCGTCTAAACCCAGTATCTAATTCTCATCTGCACAAAAATATAATTAAATACTTATAATATAAGTACTTTTATAGTTAAATGCAATTAATATCAATAATTAACGAAGCTTGTAGCGGATATAGATGAATGTGATTAGGATTTTACGAATGCGTTGCAGATTCGATTTTTTTGATATAATGTTTTTAATTTGTATAAATAAGTAAAAAATTACTAACAGACTTTTCTGGTTTGGGAACAATCTGATTTCAATTTGATATACCGAAATTATACTTTTGACAAGACCTATACTGCCGTGCTAAGCCAAAAGGGCACATGCCCGTTTTAGCTATTGTTTATGTTTTTTATAGATCACAGTAAGAAATACGTCCAAACTATAGAGGTATTATACCAGGAATAGAGAGCATACAGCTGAGAGAGCAAGACGTACCTAGCAGCACCACTGTATAATAGAAAGAGATACGTGACGCGAGGCAATAGAACCGTTTAATCAATTTTTACAATTCGGTTTCCGTGAATAATTAGGAATCTAAAGTGAAATCGTAGATAATTTTGTGAAATATACTGACACTTCTTCATTAATTTATCCACGATTTCACGTTAGACTCAGAATTATAGACAGTATTAGAATTTTTGCCTGCGAATAGTCTCCTGAAAACATCCAAAAACGGTTTCATTTGACAACTCATGTCACTGCCTCTATTCCTGTAAGGTACCTATAATAACTTTATGGTCCAAATCGCTTAGGATAGTTGTTATAATTTGCGGTTAAAAGTTTAATAACCATCGTCTTTCTTGCTACACTTTACGTCTTTTTGTACTAAGGTACCTAAGTGAATTATACGAATTTTTCCCTTAGTATTTCAGACATAGGTACGTCTAATATCTCTAGGAAATAGTGAGAAAAACAACTTTACGTCTAAATGGTTAGTCGTTTTACAGGCACTTCTAGTAAATATATATTTTTTTTGTTTACAAATTCTGGTTTTAAGGAACCAGGAACTGGAAGCAGTTCAAGGAATCCAGATAAAAAAAAGAACAGATTTTCGTCATTTTCGGATAAAGGCCCGGCAGTATAATGGCGAGACTGTTCTTGCAAACATCTTTCAATTTTGTATGTTTAAAAATTTCCTATAGCTGCCAATCATTTCTGCCGCTGATATTTCTTAGCTTCTACCACAGCATAAAGACTGTGGAGTTCCACTCTACCTTCAGAATTAGTTCCGCGTCTCTATTTAAATCGTAACGGTTTCGTACTCAATTCTGGATCTAGGCGTCGAGATGAACGGTTCTTGGAAGTATAAGACAATAACCAAGCTGACTTGAATATGGTAAGAGTCCCAGTCAGTTCAGATCCAAACGTTGAGGTTATTGCATAATTATGTTTTTCAACATACTTGCTCGTAAAGTGGCTCTTATTGCACCGCTTTTAGGTACATAATGTAGCTCATAGAACACGCGTGCGAAAATGATTATATTATAATAGCACTAGTGCATTAATTTTTCTCGAGGAAAAGTATCATTAAACAGTAAACCACATACTCTACCCATCAAACTGAACAACTTTTACTATGGAAACAAAACGACCAGTGCAAAAAAAAATCTTCTGTTGCATACATTTGAGTCGAGTAGGTATTGGAGTTTAGTATGGGACAGCAGATTTTTTTTTTGCTCTGATCGTTTTACCCCCATAGTAAAAGTTGTGTAGTTTGATGGGTAGAGTATTTGATGTAAAGCTTAATTATACTTTTCCTTATACCCTATATAGAAATTATTCCTTATATGGAAAGAGGTAATCGTATGTACAGTCATTATCCGCCATAGTCGACATCGCTGTTGCATGTTCTTAGAATAATGTCTTATGCACTATGGTGATACCAAAGTGAATATAATAATAGTCACTTAATTATATTTACGCTATGGTGATACTGTCGTGTCGTAGGTGAAGATACAGCTTAACTGGCGTTACCCTAAGGACCATATCACACAAACTATTTTCAATATCGCCGCGATATATCAGTGGGTCTACCATGAGTTTTCACCGTACTTTACTACTGTAGTTACGTCACCAATTTTGTATTGAATTTCGTCCAGTGCTCCTAGTGGTTACGTTGAGAACTAATTTCTGTCATACGAATTGGCGATGTAACTACAGTATTAAAGTACAGGGAAAACTCATGGTAGGCCCCTGAGCTCAATCCGTGTCGCCTCGATTCGCGTTAGTGTTGTCACGATCCGAGGGCCTACCATGAGTTTTCCCTCTACTTGACTACTGTAGTTACGTCGCCAATTCGTATGACAGAAATTAGTTCTCAACGTAAACACTAGGAGCGCTGTACGAAATTCAATACAAAATTGGTGACGTTACTACAGTAGTAAAAACTAGTAAAGTACGGTGAAAACTCATGGTAGACCTACTGATCAGTAAAAATCACGGCGAAACTTTTATGATGTCGCGGCAGTGCAGTAGCGTCATCGGTTTGGTGCAGTTACGACATCGCGTAAATAACTTGTATGATAGGTCTATAACATTGATAAATCTAGATTTGCAGCAGTTTAGATTTGTCATCTCGATATTAAGAGGAAATTGCCAATTTGTTTTAATAGCTCCCCACGGTTGTGAATAGCCGTTTTATGGATATAAGGAAAGAGGTGCGATCGGTACAGCCTAAAACACAATGTCGTCCTTAGGGCATAATAAGAGGCGAAATTATCTCAGGAGGAGTGTACCGTTAGATGTTATGATACGTCAATTTTGATGTTTAAAGTTAGCAAGTAAAATAAACCTGTGTTGTAAGGTGTTAAGGATGACATTCTATTTGGTTTGTTACCTTATTTAACGTTAATTTGAAATAAACCTTTATAATGATAACAAGAAGAGTAAAATTGTTGGTTAAATGTAATCTTGAAAAGTGTCTTATTCAAATGTAGGTACTATGTCCCTGGTAGAGTAGTGGTGTGTTTTAATCAAAGTAAAATACGGTGTTTAGAAGTACATATAATGCTACGTAGATTATAATTATGTCTTGGCATAATTATGTATATTTACAAATGTTGTATCTGTCTATTGGAGATGGTAAATGATTTAATACCAATAGACATACCATGAAGAGAATAGAATAGACAAATGACGGATAACAATTTAATTCCAACTCAACATAGCAAAACTGATTATTGCTTTTATTATAAACAGTCCAAAGATATAAAGGTCTATGACAACAAACTTTAACTACAAAAGAAACTTACAGAGCACTCATACAAAAACATTACAGTCTTACGACCAACTTTCTCAATAGCCTCCTAAACATAGTCCAAAAAACTTCCAGGTATGATTTAGAACACTTTAGAACTCCGAAACTGCCGCCAACGGTGCCCTTCGTCCAAACTTAGTGATATAAATATCAGAAACAACATTTACATGAGCCGTTAGTATTCTTGGAACGTCCACAACTTGGGCCACATTTCACCCAGTAAGACACTTTGCCCTGACTAAATCATGCCTTGCGTGTTCGAACGTAGCTGACCATTGCTTGGTGCAGTCGATATGGGTTCTGATTGAGACAGGATAATTTTTGTTTCACTAATTACACTGTTTGATAGTTTGGCTTTAAAAACCAAATTCTTCCAACTCCAAAGGACATTGCCAATCTTTGTATGGAAGTTGGACCAAGTGCTGCCCAGAATGAACACATGGTGCATTTTGTTCGTCAGGCCAACCCCAATCTGTAAACGGAAGCGCTCCAAAATCTATCCCAGGAATCAAGAGAAAAAAAATGTTTTGTTGTTAATTATTTGTTAGGTGAGGTTAGGGTTAGGTTAGGTTAGGTTAGGTTCATCCGAGTCGGCCGACCCACGAAGTGTGCAGGGATCGCATTTCGGGGTTAGACGACTCAGTGACCTCCGAGGAGGTGTTCGCGGAGATCTCCCGGGTTGGTGGATGCCCAACGGAGAGAGATATACAGAAATAGGATGGCGCAAGCGATACATTTTGCGACTGTCGATGTATATGACTGACAGTGAGGAAAAACACACCACCCAACACCCACCACTCGACACCCACCACCCAACACCTACCACCCAACACCTACCACCCACTACCTCCACCCACCACCCACCACCCAACATCCACCACCCAACACCAACCACCAAACACCCACCACCACCATGGGGCCCTCTGTGGCAATCTCCCACAGTACCATACTCTGTTTTCTACTGTATGGGCATTATACGTCAAAAATATAATAATTAATATAGGTAATTAATTTAATTTGTAAAAGGCTGTAACTTTTTAACGCGTCACAATTATGCTGCCTTATAATAAAATGTTGGCAGTAGGCACAAGCACGTATCCAGAGTTTTGTGTCGGGGGACATTAAATTTTCGGGGGGGGGGGATATTCATAGAAAAACAATGAAAAAGTAGGTGCTGTAATCACTTTTCCATACAAATATTCGGATTTCGGGGGGGGGGGGGGGGGATAAATCCCACCTTTCCCCCCACACCTTTTCCCTTTTCCTGGTATCATCATCATCATCTTATTTAAGAGCTACGCTCTTGTCGGTAGAGTATTCGCCACAGACTTAGGTATGTATTCGCCAAACCTGTCTCTTTTCCACCGGTGTCTTGGGTTTTTTTTCGTTTTTGAGTTCGTTTGTGATAATTATCATAAATAGACGGTATTATACATATGAATTCTTTTCTAGTGCTTTTGCTATAAACAAAAAACATCTCCTATTGCCACGAGCATGATACAATCATGAAAATAAAAAATTCACCTATAAAAAACATAATTACTCATAACAAACTTTTTAATCAATTAGACAGGGAATTCAGTCCTTGCCATGTATTGATGTATGAACGTTAAATGTCTGCCTGTATCTACGCCAAAATATTCATCATCATTAGTTTAAATAGTATTTTTTTATTGACCTTAACTTTATTTGGGAGAACAACAAAGACACTCTGAAATTAATCTAAATAATACCATTCCTTCTGTCATGTGGAGGGCATAATTACTTCCTATATTCGTGGAGACACCACGTAATAGGATAAAATATTACAAAAACTATCCATCGAAAGACTATCTTGAATGGGCTTTGTTTATCTTCGGTGATTGATTCAAACATCGAAACACCACTACGCCAGAACTGCTGTATTTATTCTCGCTAAAAGCTCACCCTGTATACAATATTAAAATCTTTATTTCACCCAGCAATTTTTTCCCATGCTCTTGTTACAGATGGTTACCCTAATCGCTACGCACCCAGAACGCATGAATAAGGGATGACCGTAGAACGTAACGGATGCATGTAAACACTTTTTCTAGCGCAAAGATTTACATTGCCATTGGGATATTGAACTAGTAAAAAAAAATATTATGATAGTAAACTAATGATAGTGTTTTGAGACGACGTTAGCTGAGGCAAATTACATCCTACCATCATCTGCATCCAACAATAATCATCATCGTCTTATTTAAGGGTATATTACCGTTGGCGCGCTCCATACAAACGTAGTCTGGTTATATTTAAAATACTAACCAATTAAAGTCAATGAAATTTTTCATACATAATCTAGAAACTAATTTCTATGTTTGTATGAAGTCAGATTTTCGTTAAAATGTATAGTTTTAAAGTTACAGAGTCTCAAAGATTTCCAAACAAATCTTAAAGTAATCTTAGCATTAAAACTGTATACTGTATAATAATTACATTAAGATTAACTTGTCTTTTGAACGGGCCTCTACATGTTGGCTTCGGCTCCATGCACGCCTTCCAAAGGTCCGGGACTTAATTGCCCGTGATTACGGATCGTAAGACACATAATAATAATAATAAAAACATTTATTTTCTCCACATATACATTTTCTTAGATACTAAAAACAAAGAACATATAATTAATTACACAGACAAAAATTTAGGTTATGTGGAGACTGGTTTCTGGATTGGGTTAGTGTTCCGGTATTCCAGTCACCAGGTCCTATAGTATACTGTTCTCTTAGGAGCTACGCTTTTGTCGGTAGAGTATTCGCCAATATTGTCTCTTTTCCACCAGTGTCTTGAGTACAACAACCAACCATAAAGGAGTCAAGGCGGTGTCGAGTCGTGGGCGCGCCTTGGCGACCTTGACATACGGTCGATATTTGTATACCAAGAATCCGAGCGGCGCGCCGCTCGGTTTGGTATGATATACAATTATTGACCATATTATGTCAATGTAGCAAAAGCGTAGCCCGCGCCTCGACTCTTATGTATGCGATGCGCTCCCATCCCATTGTACATTACTAAATGTCGCAGCGTAGTAGGTACGCCCATCGGGGCCCTCTATCCTAGGGCTTTGAAAACTAGCTAATCATTTAGTTCTATCTCACTAAGTTTGGTTTTTATTTAGTGCTTCAATGATAACGGAGTCCACCATCAAATAAATACCATGTAACGGTACCATGTTTCAGCAAACAAATGTTTCTGATTCTGATTGAGAAATTGTGTGATTAGAGATGGATGTAAATTGAGAGAAGATGTTGTGACAAGAATAGATAAAGGTATGCTTCGTTGGTCATGTGGAGAGGATGAGCGCATGCAGGGACAGCAGATGTACAAAAGAGATATACAAGGTGTTACAAAACTATAAATAAACATTTAAGGAGGTGGTGTAGACCATCAAACTGAACAACTTTCACTATGGGACCAATATCGAAATCGCGAAAAAAAAAATTATGTTCTATAATCTACAAATCGACTAGAGCTAAAATATGTATGGGATATAAAATATTTTTTTCGCGATTTCGATGTTGGTCCCATAGAGAAAGTTGTTCAGTTTGACGGTCTAAACAACCCCCTTATGAGTTTTAAAAATTTATTGTTACTTATGAAACACCCTGTATAGTGCTAATGTTAGTGGAAGTGTCGGCAGAGGGCGCCCTTCTAGGACGTATTTTGAGTAAATCAGTTGTACCCTGCAAAAAGGGGATGTGCTCGAAACTCGAAACCGATGGGCATTTGTATGAAAAGATGTATGCATGAGAATAAGACGAAAGAGGTAGAGGTACTCGTATAGATAAGGATCGTAGTAGATGGCGCGCCCTGGCACCCCAAGCAGCAAAATCTGGTACTATAAAAGACCTGAGAACGTTTTAGAGCGTGCTAATTAGTGTTCATGATTAGCACTATAATGGTGTTGTAAACGTCTAGAGAACCCCAAAAAGGCCCTAGTTTTATCACTAATTTATTCTATAAACATTACATAAAGGCTCTCACGGTGATAAATCTACTACTATTAAAGTAACCGAAAAATGTTTATAGTGCTATTTTGCACCGTAATCGATTCTGTTTCGCTATCCTAAGTACGTAAAGCGCTTAACTAACAAAACAAATTTCGGTATGTGAATAATATGCTTTTTTTATGTCATTCGCCATTGCTTAACGTAACATGTATTACCTAATAAAAAGGACATACTAGAAAACATCCATGGACCGTAACTCTGCCGTAACTTGCACTTGCGAAAATAATTGTATCGATAAAATCACTATGCTGATTTCAAATTTGACAATGCGCACTCATAATTTTCGTGTTTTAATAAAATGTAAATTAATAAAATAAGGAATTGTCCCGACTATTGCTGTTATAGTACACATTGGCTACAGCCGTGCTGCTAATGTGCTATCATTGCAGAAAACAGCAGCCATGACAGTATGCCACCATTTATTAATTACCAGTGATATAATTGGTACTCAAAAGTTAGTTACAGATCTAATTAGTTCAAATCGTTAATTTTAGTACTTTTATGTCACGCTTTAGTCTCGTAGCAGTACCACAAACTCAATTATAAAGCAATTTAAGCCATTTATGTTCATTAGCAACGGCACCAGGAGTAGCTATGGTACTATTTAGTACTATAGAGGAGTTTTCGTGACTTTCACAGAACTGTCCCCATAACGGTGTGGAGGGAGCTTTTAAGAAGCTAAAACATTACGTAATGGTCGTGTAAGGTTAATTTATAGTGCAATTTGATCCTATAATAGGGTTTTCGATATAGCTTCAATACTAGTACTGTAATAACAATTTTGACTCATTATTAGTGCAAAATAGATACATAAAAGTGTCAGTAAGGTTGTCTATAGTACTAAATAGTACCATATCCGCTTTTTTCATATCGATTACAGTGCAACACTTTAAAGGTTCTTTTGTATGGTCCTGTAAGCGTTCTAAGAGCTGAACTATAGAACTTAAATGCTCTTTAATCTTATAGAATCAAAACGCTCTTTTAAGGCGTATCAGCCGTGGACCACTCTCCTCTCACTCACACTCCATACTAATCAATGAGAAAGAGCGCGTGGCTCCGAACAGAATTTTGCTGTTTTCTTTGAAAAATTCGATGATTTTTTATTAATTTCGAAAAAGTAAAAAAAAACACATCATTCTAAATTGTATTGTGAACAATGTAGTAAATTTTCATTTTGTTCCGATTAAAAATGTAAGAGTAAAATGGTTACAACTTGAAAAAAAACTTTAGAGTCCCTTTTCTTCGGTTTTATTCATTAAAATCGATTTCTAGAAAAACCACATCACTTCTCATATCCTGTAGATGGTTCAGTTTAAATTTCAGCTCAAAAAGTGCCATAGTGAATGAATAAAATGGTTACAAAATTACCCAAAACCGGCAGGTAGCCCCTTAAAAACCTTTATAGTACAAGCAGTCACAATGGTTACCATTATAGGCGTACTATATCACTATTTGGTGATAAAACGCCTAGGTTATACAGCCTTCTGCTACTTGGGACAGTATAAGAAAGAGTACCTACGCCTGGTCTCTGGCCTGCCCTACTGGGAAAGAGGCGTGACGTTATATATCGCCGTTATACTGCGAAAATCAATTATCTGATCAAAATGTCGAAATGAAATATCGCGTCTACAAAGTTAAGTTTGTTGAAAATTACCCTTGTAATGGTAATATTATTATTTTCTATAATTTCATCAGCACATTGATAAATCTTCTATATGGGCGTGGATTTAGAGTTTAAAAAACATGAGTGCTTTTAGTAAAATTTAACAATAACTGTCACGAGGCCTCTTATTTAATTGGTTTTCCCTGAAAACTGTAAAATCTCGATTCTTTCTAAATTAATAGGAATACAACAATATCTACGAAATCAGTTTTAACTTTCATTAATACCTAATTATCAATGATATAAAATTACGAAACAGATGTCTTTTTGTGAAGATACACGTAAAAATGTGTCAAGATAATTGGTTTTCTCTGGAGAACGTTTAAAAATCTAGTATTTATTAGGTTTTACTGTAAGGAGTTGGGGGTTTATTACCATTTTCAATTTAGTTGAGTTATTACCTGTCTATGCTTCCGGGAAGCGAGTGGCAACGCTGGTCCGATCAGAGGGGCATGGGATGCGCTCCGCGGCGACGTCCAGCAGTGCGATTTTTGAACATCATACGATCAACTCAGCAGTAGAAAATGTCAAAATTACTATTGAGTAATTATGCATCTTTCTACTCCGAGTTGATCGTATGATGTTCAAAAATCGCACTGCAGTTCGGCCCTTTGGTGCCACTCGCTTCCCGGAAGCATAGACAGGTAAATAACTCAACTAAATTGAAAATGGTAAAAAACCCCCGACTCCTTACAGTAAAACCTAATAAATACAAGATTTTTAAACGTTCTGTGTTCTGTTGACTGTTGATTTTAAATATCAAACAAATAATCAATCCTGATGCTGCAGGGGAACTGCCTACCAAAACCGTGATGCTTTAGAATCTTCTAATAATACATAAGCATGGCGGGTACCAAAAAAAAACCTATAGATAGTAAGTATACGGTTATTATACTATAATTTCCTGTATCCAAAGGTTGTCTGCTTGATATCCATTATGCTAATTTAAACTCATCAGATCTTCAAGATCCCTGGTTTTGCTACGCAGTATCCCTGCAGCATCAGGATCGAGGAGTTGGAATCTTAACTTCAGCGTTAAAGTATCGAGTTGATACCCATTATACTAATTTAAAATAAACAGATCCTCAAATCTTACGGTTTTGGTATGCATTTCCCCTACAGTATCAGGATTGAGGAGTTGGAACCCAAATATTCATTAAAAATTATCTAGTTGATACCCGCCGCTATGCTAATGTATAATAAGAAGATCCTCGAGCCTCAAGGTCTTGGTAAGCAGTTTCCCTGCAGCATCAGGATTTGAGGAGTTGGAACCTGAACCTTAAGAGGCTCCCCATAGGTAAACGCAGGGCCGGGCCATATTTTGAAGAAGAAAAATTGGTATACCCTAAGATGTTTTTATATGTAAAAACTTGTTTGTGTATGTTCGTAAAATGTCATTGGGTATACCTACGAAAATGACGTAGCTTAGTAGAGGTGAGGCGGTTCTGAAAGAGTCAAGGTCGTTCGGTCAGGGAAACCTAAATTATTTGATTGATAGGTACCTATTAGGAATGCCTATTTAAAATCAATAGATTCTCAAGCCTCACGGTTTTGGTAGTTCCCCTGCTGATTGAGGAGTTGGATCCTAAATTCTAACGCAAAAGTAATTGCCAGATACACACACCATGCTATTTAAAATTAACAGTCTGACTCACGCTCATTCTCACGGATAGTGCGATCAAAAAGTTTTTTTGAGAACTTTAAGCGTCTGTAAGGTAATATCGCCGACGGGGTGTGTCTGGGAGTATTGATATTTTTACGATATTGTGTAACATATAAAACGTAAAAATCTGCCAACAGAATTTAAGTGAGATTCGTAGCATTTTTTCGAACCTACCTTGATTACTTGATACCTGGAAAATCTCTGTCTGGCCAAGCTAGCGGGTAGGCACACGAACATAAGTACATACTAACATAGAATCTTACAACTTCTGTTCATCAGAAAGTAGTGACGTCTGGCGGCAGATCTTGCTCTAAATAATTTCTTACCTTTTCCTGGTCTTCATTACCACAATCGAAATCAAGTTTATCAATTTCATTTGAACTCATTTTCGAAACTCTAAATATTATCAAAAACATAACAATCCTTTCCTAGATGTGACAGACTGACACTAGAGCGCCACCATGCAGAACTAAACAAGTTTAATTGTTTTTCGCTGTACTAGTGATTTGAATGATATTATAATACAAAATAGTCAGAGAAAAACAATTATCTGTTCATACAATATTTTCTTAGATGATTTGATTGTATTGAGTGTAGTAAAGAATCCGTCAGGGAAAACAAATTAAACTGTGTTAATAGCTTGTACTAGGCAGTTTTAATTGAATATGAACACTTAAATCTCAAAAAGTGGTTGTTCTTGAGAAAAAAATAAAATACTTCATACGGGTAAAACAAATTAAATCAGTTTAAATGGTAATCACAGGAGATGGATAAGGTGGCAGTCAAGTTAAATCAGCTTAATGCTTTGTATTAGACGGCAAAGCTCGATACTGCATGAAATAATTGATTATCACATTAGCTAGAATCAAAACTATACGTCATAGCGTATAATGGGTTTTCGCAGACGAAAGACCGCAAAATTTTAAGTACTTTAGCATTGTTAAGTCGTTTTCGGCAGAATTTCGAGATAATTGGTTTTCGCAGTATAACGGCGATATATATATATAGAGCGAGATAGATTCTGTTTCTCCGGGTAAGAAAGGAGACAGGTGGAAGAAGGGCGTTTAGTTGAGTACCTACCAAATTAAGCATCTACAGGAATGTATAATAAATAAATAAATAATATATGAGCAAAAAAAGATATCCGATATAGGTAGGCGTTCGATTAAATAGTATACCGCCTACATACCTAATTATGTACCAAAATAGCTGGGTTAGTGCCATCTCTCCCCGTTCCCAGCTCCACCCGTCCCAACTTAACCCGATTTTATTTACACTCGATTAATTTTATTAAAATGTATTTTTACGATATATCCATAATTTTAATTGGTTTCATTTTAGTACAGTCAAAGTCAAAAAGTGTTTCGGTTAAATCATTTTTAAAAAGACTTAATTAAGGACATATTTACGGAAATTTCTTAATGTTGATTTGTGCTTTTATCGATATAGTTAAAGTTAAGTAAGTAATTTAGTTGTTGCAGTTAAAATATCTGTCCTTGTGTATTAAACCTTTCAACACATCTAATTTGTCGTTCAGTTTGTAGGGTTACATTCAGATTGTTTTTTACCTGCTATAACCCTATGGTCTTAAGCGCTGTCGGTGAAGAAAAGAGATAGACATAGTAGCGTTGCAAATTTTTTAATTTAAAATATTTTTTCGTTTTTTCGCGATTAATCTAAAAAAATATAAAAATTCCGAAACAAACCGATCAAGCTATTGCCACATTAACTGCACAATATAAGTAAAAACAATTACCAATCCACAGATTTTTACACACAATTAGCTCAATTCTTTATTACATTGAAAAAATAGTTGATATAGTTAACATTTTTCCTTTTTTATTTCCTTTTTATTTTTGTTGATTTTTAATAATTTTAGAAAGTTACTATTTCTCATTTCCTAATGTTGATTTTTGTGTTTACCGTTTTATAATGTTTATTTTTTAATTAAAAATATTTTTTTTCGTTGTTTCGAGATTAGTCAGAAAAAAATATAAACATTACATGGTACTATTATATGGTTCTCGTATTTTTGCATTGTATTCTTTGAAAATCTAGACTATACGATCGTTTTTATCTTATTGATTTTTAAGTATACGTACTTACTTTCACTTGGGCATATACAGGGTCCTTCCTTAGAAAAAGTATATGTCTAGAATGAGCCTCACACTTGTTCCGTATAAAACAAAAGGGGCTAACTTTCTTAGGTTGGTGTGCGTGAGGCGCCATACAAAATATGTGTGTGTGCGTGTATATGTATAGGGTTTTGGAACCAGTACTGGTTCCTATTTTTTTCGACGCTTTCGTAGCTTTGACGGTCTATCTTGATAATCTAAGGGTCCTTCTTAATATGCTGACACTTTCTTAAGGGGATGATCAGACCGTCAAAGTGAACAACTTTCTCTATGGGTCCAACAACAAAATCGCGAAAAAAAAATCTGCTGTCCCATACATTTGGCTCGAGTAGGTTTGCAGTTTTGTATAGAACAGCAGGATTTTTTGTCTCGATTTCGATGTTGGTGCCATAGAGAAAGTTGTTCAGTTTGACGGTCTGATCATCTCCTTAAAAAAGTGTCAGCATATTAAGAAGGACCCTATATTGGTGTAAATAAAACTTTTTACTTACACCAATAGTTGCCCTAATTATTTGATTTATGTAAATTGTAATTGTGATAACGAAATCTGTGATTTACGAGTAGATAAATAATAAACACGATTAAGAAAACACCTCAGCATTTTTCTTCTTCAGTGTACCAGTTTATTATGAAAACATTTAAAGTCGGGTGCAGTTGGGAATTTGTTTTTGATATGGTATTTAATTACATTTATAGTAGGGCAATAAAATCGGGTTCAGTTGGGACGGGTGGAGCTGGGAACGGGGAGAGATGGCACTAACCCAAATAGCTTACCAATCAGATTATGTACGAACATAATTACGTACCAAATTAGCTATCGAATCCGAACAAATGCCAGGCTATATTTTTTTAATTTCATCATTCATTCACAATAATGGTGAACTATATAGTGTGGTTATTTGACAGGTCAAGGACAGGACCTATAATTATGATACCATGTAGTTATTTCATAAGTAATTTCTCCTGATTAGAATACCACATTGTGCCGTAATCATTACTTGTCGTTCCAAACTCATGAACCTTTAAACAATTTCTACTCTGAGTTTTCTATCCAACACCTGTTTCATAATAATTCTTCAAAACACGCAATTTGCGAGTTATATCCCAAAGGATTTAGTAAACAAAACTTTTCTAGAGAAGTGGGTTAAAAATTCACGTGCCATTAGAGGCTGCGAACAATATTTCAAAAACCCCGGACAAGAGTATGTTGAAATAAGCACAAAAGAGGGTTCTGTAACACACTCATGCAAATATGGGAACTAATACCATTATACCATGCTAGACATGAGTTCTCGTAATGAATACTAAATTCAGAAGTTTCGGTTCGATATAACGTTCACGTTACTAATGTTTGTAGAATCATAGGTACTTAGGTATGCATAAAATTATAGTGCTACTGCTATATTTGTTTTTCATTTATAAATATTTCCAGAAAAGAAAATAAGTTCATTGAAAATAAATAAAATTATTAATCATTTTGTTTTTGCATAAAACCATGTTTTTATGCTTAAAATTAAGCGTACTGTATAAGTCGTTTAGGTGTATACAAGGTGTTTCATAAGTAACAATAAATTTTTAAAACTCTTAAGGGGGTTGTTTAGACCGTCAAACTGAACAACTTTCTCTATGGGACCAACATCGAAATCGCGAAAAAATAATTTTATATCCCATACATATTTTAGCTCTAGTCGATTTGTAGAGTATAAAACAAAAATTTTTTTTTCGCGATTTCGATATTGGTCCCATAGTGAAAGTTGTTCAGTTTGATGGTCTACACCACCCCCTTAAAGGTTTATTTGTAGTTTTGTAACACCTTGTGTTTTATTTTTTTAGCACATTATAGTCGTATCGTAATTGATAAGGTCCAAAATGACAACTGTTATGTTGTCTTTAGAAATCATTCTATTTAAACGATAGAAAAATTCGGTGACACAATGAGGAGTGTCAACTACGTTTGTTGTTTACGGAACCCTAAACATGGGGTTTCTGTGCAAGCTTTGAAGCAAAATTTCAAAGGGGAAACCTTTGAAAGCCTCAAGCCAGCCGTATTGTTTTCACCAGACTCTCATTTAGCAGCGGTAGAAATAGCCTCATTTTTTAGCATTTAAATTCTTAGAGAGATGTGGGTTTCTAAAAAGTTCAGAATTATTCATTATACATAATACTTAAGCAGATAACGGAATCTAACCAAGGCACATTTTTAGTTTTTAACATTATTGCTTAATCAATTTAACAAGTACATTGAATTTTTACTCTTTAAGGGTTTATGGGGAGATGATTGGATATACATAAATAAAACTTTTTTTATCTATAAATAAAACCTGATCGGATACTTTTGATTAGGTACCTACTACAATAGCATTGAAGAAATAATTACGACATAATTTCAATTTGGTAGGTATTTCATGGTTCTATTTTTGTGTTTTTCAAAAGTGGCTAAACCGCAAAAAAAAACAATTAACTTGCAGTGTTATGCCAAAGTAGCAATAAAGTTCAAAACTAAAAAGTATTAATAGCTTGAATACTTGATAAAAAAACTATAACATTTCACTGCTTATTCATGGTGAAATTGATATCACAAGCATAGTCTACCCATCGAACTGAACAACTTTTACTATGTCAGCAAACCGATCGGAGCATAAAAAAAATCAGCTGTTACATTTTAAACTGCAATGTCTACTCGACTCAAATGTGTGCAACAACAGATTTTGTTTTTGCTCCGATCGGTTTGCTCCCATATAAAAGTTGTTCAGATTGATGGGTAGTAGACTCTTAGTTTTAAAGGATGCTAATGATATCAATTTCAACTTGTAGTAGTAGCTATAATCGTACGGCGAACGGCTGGCACATGCTAAGGAAGTTTGAGCTAATTCGCCTCAACGAGTGCTATAAAGACTGACTGGGTGTCGCCTCTAGTAGGAACCTCAATGGTCAAAGGCTTATTTTCCATTTACAAGTAAACACAAACAATTTTATTTTATTTAAATTTATTTTGCAAGCTTTACAACTTTTATTTCACACAAAGTGACTCCGAAAAACTATAAAAATACATCTCAAAAGACCTTGTGATAATGCAGGTATATAAAGAAACCCAAGCCAATGTTCTTTACTAAAAATAATAGAGAAAATAAAAGTCAGGTCGCGATAAAAACAAACAACGGGAAGTTTCCCGCGGACTTTGATAACGGGTTCCCGCGGGATTGACCCCGGGATGTTCTGAACCGCTATGATGTAGCGATAATTTAGTGGATTTTGGCTTAGTGCTATTTTTTTTAAAGGATTTGTGATAATGGGTTGAAGAGCGTAGATAACGAACTTTTTTGTTTAAAAAATGAGAGGGCTTAGTTCCTTTACTGAAAATGATAATGAAAATGATAATGAAAATGAAAATAAAATTAATAATTAGTCCACGTTGAAAATTTAAATTTTAGTCTCTAATGAAATCCTATCCTTTTTTAATGGAAATGAAAAAGGTACCTAGCCCAAATTGTCTGTCTGGAGTAGGTATCTATTCCCTTTTTTTAGCGAAAACTTACTTAAAGTTTAGACGAATTATGTTAGTGTTAGGTTAGGTTAAAAAGCTCCTAAAAAGAAACTTGTATCATTAATTTGTTCACACAAATTATCTAGTCACATTTAAAGTTCCAGAATCTAGCCTGGACTTGTATTATGATAACTAGACAACGATAGAATACATATATAGATACAAACATCCATGACTCGGGTACAAATATTCATATTCGTCATACAAATATTTGTCCTCTACGGGATTCGAACCCGCGACCCTCGGCACAGCAGGCAGGTTCACTACAGACCGTGCTGTCGGGCCGTCTAATTATCTCGTTTATACACTTGCTAGAATGTTCGTTGTGCCGAGGACCTAAATAAAACTACTGCTGGAAGCTGTCAGGCTAGCCAAAAATCTGGCCAGTAAAATATAGAAACACAATAGGTAGAACATTGACACGAAAAGAAGAAATTATCTTGTACGAAACCCAATAACGAAATTGTGTAATCTATTCCTATCCGAGAATGTCCTAGATACTATGATAATATTAGTTAACAGGGCTTCTAATAATTAGATAAATGCCAATTCAAGACCAATATTCTGAACTAGGAACCGAATTAACCAAGCAACTACCGAGACTACTACGACCTTTGATCTCAAGACTATTAATCTTACCCGAAACTAATTTAGTTTGAAAGACACAAAGACAAACACAAACTTTGTAGATACGATATAATATTAGTTTAATAACAACATTACAAGCACTTGAGAAGTTGAGCAAGTCGTTTACTTTTTGACCACCTTGTGGGAATATATCAATTTATCATAAATACACATTACTTCAGAAAACAGGTGCGGTTCCAGTATAGACGGAAACAGCCGCAACCTTGTGGTACACAACGGTAAATAAATAAATAACAATCACAGGCAGAGTAATAAATAAATAAATATCTTGGACATTGTCACACACAGATGGCACGTTAAGCCGTTGGTCCCGGCTACTATCTCTGTCTGGTGGTAGTCAGAGGCCGTAAGGCGGTTTGAAAAACTCTGACACCGAGACTTGCTGCCCATACGATAGGAATAAGGGAGTCGCGTGGCTAAAGGGCTCTCGAGTGGACGTCAATTCGTTCGACTCGCGATATAAGTGGTCACGCGGCTCCGACAATTTATGGCAGTTTCGAGTTTTTGTTTTAAAAACGGGGCTTTGAGACCGCCATATCCTATTACCGTACAATACCTAATAAATATATCTTCAACACTTGACACTGGCGAGATCTAACAAGGTAACGCCATTAAACAAAAATAAAATTGATAAGAATAAGATTGTCACACAAATTATCTAGTCACATTTATAGTACCAGAATCTTGCCTGGACTTGTATTATGAAATTATGACATACATTGTAATGATGCCAAACGTAATCGAACATTATTTGTTCAGTGGCGTACGTACAGACAGATCAAGCGAAAAAAATAGCACACCCTACTACATGACCAAACCATGCCGAAATGTTTTTTCTCCAACCCACTTCATTTCAGACCAAAATTTTTCGAATCTTTACATCGTATCCTGTGGTTAAAAAGGAGGAAAAAAGTTACAAATAAAGCGTACATAATAGGTCAACAGGCCATTTGTCAGTTTTTCCAGGGGATCCTGTCAGATCAACTTTCGTATTTCGCTATACGGCTATAACATAAGTAAAATTACTACTTGAATATTTTGTTACCTCAGTTTAGTCTTCAGTCTGAGGTGCTTCAAATGTAGACCACAAGCTTCCAAACGTAGTTTAGAATGCCTTCTGACGAACGGCGCGGTGTCTGAATGAGGAAGTTCTAGACAGAGTTTTGTAGCGTTCCTATGTACAATGAACTCAATGAACAAAGTCTGATGATTGTAAATAGCAGTTTAAACCCCTTGAACCGTACCTGTTTATTGAGGAACTACAACAGGTGGCACTCTGACGAAGTTGAGATACAAATTGGATAAGAACAAAGTGATATGTTTGACATACTTCTACGACAACAGAAGCCCAATAGCGACATGAAGTGGTAGCAACAACACATATGCGGGGTGTTGGAGTAAACAGTTGCATTACTTTAATGGGTCATTGTACCCATGATACTTACCAAAAAAAATTTTCGACTCTTCATACAAACGTTCGGTTAGCTGATTGCATTTAGTATGAAAGTCCAAAAAAAATCCCATATATTTTTTATGTCCCATATCTACCACGCATATCCTAAATATTTTATTAAATGTCAATTAAGTGTTTGTCAAAACTCGGTGGTGAGTTTATACAGGGTGTATATTTAAATACGTACATGTTTTAGGGTTTAGGGTTTCAGTCCATTATTTTATTAGTGTACAGCGGCTTTTCGGGTCTTCTGCAGACTAGTATCACTTCTACCTTGACCTTCAGACTATCAAACTGAACAACTTTTACTACAGCACCAACATTAAAATCGTTTAAGTCGCACCTGTTACGTTTGCTTATAAAAGAAATAAATAAACAAAATAAAAAAATAAAAAAAATCGTTATTTCAGACATTACCTACATCCATATGTTGTTAGTATCACACTTAAATGACTATGTTTAATACAAACACTTAAGTGTAGACCGATCCAGTGCTTTATAAAGCTACTGTCACAGTATCCACTGGAGACCATGTTCAGGATGCTGTTGGTGCTGGCGCGAACCCTCTGCAGCGCGGCGGCACACCGTTTGCGGAGCGTGGATAAAAAGCATGTCAACCACTTTGTGAATTACATAAACATAAGACCTCGTTTGAAATTGAATGAAAAGAGGTGTAACGTGTTTAAAACGGTCCTTTAGTCTCGTGTCCAGAACAAAGTAACTCAATTTCCATTCTAAAAGGTCCGCCTTCGTGTGTTGATTATGTTACAAACTTGCCCTCAAGCGCAGGCATACGAGGTGTTAACTTAACAAGTATGAGCAATGCCCTGAATAAATTGAAAATTATTACATGAAGCCTGAAATGAAGAGAAATTCTGGACTGTAAATGTTTTATAACTTTTTCGGCCGTTGGCCTTTAGTACATAATGGATGGCTGTTTTTGGAGTTTGAATATTTTGGTGGTCGTTCTGTTGGAATAATTCAGAATGCACTCAGGGGTACTTTGAGTCTGCAACTTTAGACGTAGGTTCTTTTCGAATATCCCTGATTCTTGGGAGTAGCTTGAATAGCTTTGTTTTCTCTATTTTTCTTTTGATTTTAGTTCGTTCGTTCAAAAATAGTTTTAGAGTCGAAACTTGAGCTCACTGAGTTTGTCTGTTATCTGCTAACCATAAGTATAGGTTATAACGAATAGCAAAAAAAATCTGTTACGAACCGACCAAATTACTTTGTCTTTTAATGACATAGAGATAAAAAAATATAACATAGGCATTATGTAATAAGCATAATTATGCTCACGACTATATTCCACGAGGAGGTAGTCAGAGATATTCTGAAACATCAGAACATCCACGTTTCACCAGTTGTACGGAAACTCTGTCCAGTGTGACGGGGGGTGAGCCCGTCGCCACTTATAATGGACAGTGGATACAATACATGCCTCAAATTTGAAGCATGCAGGTTTCCTCACGATGTTTTCCTTGACCGAAAAGCACTGGTTTTTGACATGTATTGTATTACAAATCGCACATAAATTCCTAAAAAAGTCATTGGTACGAGTCGGCCTGGACGGGGATCGAACCATCGCCTCCTGCACGGCAGGCAAGGTTACTCGCCACTGGACCACCACGGCTATATGTAATAAATAAGTAAATAATAAATATCTTGGACATTGTCACACAAATTATCTAGTCACATTAAAAGTACCAGAAACTAGCCTGGACTTGTATTATATTGTATTATGATCACTAGACAACGATATAGAATACACATATAGATACAAACATCCATGTTTCGGGAACAAATATTCGCAAATAAATATTTGAACCCGCGACCCTCGGCACAGCAGGCAGGTTCACTACAGACTGTGCTATCGGGCCGTCGATGCTATGTGAAATTATGTACTAATCTTAAAATTGCATGGATTCCAGAATATCTCCTACTTACCCCTTGGGGTATATGGTCGTGACCATATGTGACCGTGACCGCTTATGCCAAAATTACAAAGTCGTGAAATTTTAATGTCCAAAGTAAATGACCAAAACATAAAATTGACAATCTTCCCTAATTTGATGATAGCATGATCTCCAGATTGTATTATTTCTTAAAATCTCCATTACTTTCTTCCTGGCTACTTAATCACATATGGTGGTAGAGTCAGCCTTCCGGGTCTATTCTATCCACTTCACCCTGGATGGGCGTTCTACTCTTCGGTCATCCTCTTTATCTTCGTCCTGGAAACGACTGTTGTAGTTTTCTTTCTTACAATAAAACAATAAAATCCATGGTACTGTTAGGTCTAGTATGTTCGGTAGATATAACAAAGAGGTACATCCAACCAGTGCATCGGATTGTTTCCTTCCGTTCCAAAACGAAGCCAGAGTTCGTGACGGATCATTGATGCCGTTCCGGTTAGTTACGTTTGTCTTTGTTTGGCTGCGATATCATAATCGTAAGAAGACCTATAATCTAGGGACTGTAATACCTATTGGGGTGTTCAGAAATGTTGAAATTGACATATTGTTCTTTTAACAAGCTATCAGTTTTTAAAGGTTTGATCATACCGCCAAACGGAACAATTTTCTCTGTTTATGTAGCGAATGTTAGCGAAATAGCGAAAAAAATCTGCTGCTCTCCCATACATTAACAAGGACCCTGCGTAACTACATTTTGTTAATTTAAAGTTAAAGAGGCAGGCCAGTAATTTAAGTTGTTGATTGTAATAATGTCATCCTAAGGATAAAGTAGTGTAACGTAGAAGGCAACTAAAAGAAGTAGTATCATTTGGAATGGTGTTGTGTGCAAAAGATCAGCTACCTTTCGCCAATTGACACGTCTTTTCATCTTAGTCGGGTAGTAGTAGCAATGTTTATGTCCACCTGGAAACGGAATACGACTGTGAGTTTACGTAAAGACATTTCGCGATGATAAATTAGGAATAAATTATGCGTCGACACCAATATTAAGTGTTAGTTATCGATGTAGATTGTACAGTGTTCGATTATGGTAAGATCTAAGAATCAATTCAAATTAAAGTGGCAGCGGCAAGCAACTTTAATGCACATGCAAAAACACAGTTTGCGGTTTAAATAAAAAACTTTAGTTTACCCGTGACTAACGGAGTCACAAATTATTTACCAGATTTTAAATTTATTGAGCTGAGGGCACAGACTTAAAAGAAGAACCAGACGTAATGTCATCTAATCATGAGTGAAGCCCCCATTTCTTTTGTGTGCGTGCTGTCACGCGGTACATAAGGTGACGGGTTGTTGGACCTGCGCCTAGAGCTAGTGCATCTGTGTGAGTGTAGGTCCCTTGTAGAACAAACGAGATTGTATTACCTTGCATGCTTCACATCTTTTTAATGCAATACTCGGTCCGTATTTCTTTCAGGTCCGTGGCTGAGGGCTGGCAGATCCGGTAATTTACTATAAGATTGGTTGAAGCTATGATCCATTGAGGTACTAACATAGTACCTCAATGCTATGATCAAACGAACTTCTCAAGTGAAGTTCGATCATTATTATATAAGTCGCTTCTCTTCATTGTAGGATCAAAGGACTACCTGGTAAATAATACATCTGAAGAATGAAGCGTTGAAATATAATAAACGTAGGTATTTAGGAATTACAGTTTTGATAAAAAAATAACACGTCAAAGTAAAAGCTAAACAAACATTTGCAATAATGACATTGCCATGCCATAATGACATTTGCCAAGACGACACCGATAGCACAGTGAACCTGCCTGCTGTGCCGAGGGTCGCGGGTTCAAATCCCGTAAGGGACAAATGTTTGTTATGATGAATATGAATATTTGTCATGGATGTTTGTATCTATATAATTATGTATTCTATATAGTTGTTTAGTCATCATAATATAAGTCCAGGCTAGTTTCTTGTACTTTAAATGTGACTAGATAATTTGTATGACAATGTCCAAGATATTTATTTATTTACTTATTTTACACCACTAATTTTTAATTAGTAACGAAACTTTCAGGGTGTATTCAGACCGTGAATCTGAACAACTTTCCCTGAGGAACTTAGTTCGAAAAACGAGATTTTTTTTTTAACCTCTCATCGAAAATCTTTTTGCTGATCTGCACTTTTGTATGGGAGGTCCAAAAAAAAGGTCGTTTTTCGACCCAGTTCCATAGGGATAATTGTTCTGATTCACGGTCTGAATACACCCTTAAAGTTTCGTTACTAATTAAAAGCTAGTGATGTATATCAAACCCTATTTGAACAAGGAATTATCAAAGCGACTCTAGAACCACTGGTTTTTACTTGAAAGTTTGTTTTAGATAAACATGCTATATACTAAACGGGCTTGCCGAGTCACGTTTCCTCCACGTTTCGCTCCGGACGGAAGCAATCCGCAGCACTGTGTCCACGTTATCTCTCTTGCAGTCTAGCTAGTTATCGTTTTGGACTTTTACGAGCATTATGCTCACTGCTATTTCCCCATGGGAATAGTCAGCAGTATTTACGTATACAAGGAGTAACAAAACACCCTAGTAATGTTTAAAGGGGTAGTTTTGTTATGGGTAGTACTAGTTTTTAGGGCTTTGTAGTCAACAAGGAACCCTTATAGTTTCGTCATTATTTTATTTAAATCAACAGCGTTACAAACATACTTACATCAGGGTTGATAACAAAAAGATAGGTACAGCGTCTACAGATTTCCACGTAATACCTACATAGATTGGCGTGAGGTTTTTTTTTACTCGGCTATCCAAAGGCATGGGATGTTGTTGGATAGGTCGTTTAAAATAAAATAATTCTGTTGTCTCATACATTTTAATAAATAAATAATAATAAAAAAAAAATCTTTATTTCAGACGTTACATCGATATGTTGTTAGTATCACTTAAAGGACTATGTTAATACAAACACTTAAGTGTAGACCGATCCAGTGCTTTATAAAGCTACTGTCACAGTATCTACTGGAGACCATGTTCAGGATGCTGTTGGTGCTGGCGCGAACACTCTGCAGCGCGGCGGCACACCGTTTGCGGAGCGTGGTGGGAAACCCATCGACATGAGCGTCCACAAACATGCCAGACGCTCTGCAGAAGCGAATTTTGATACGAGTAGATACTGTAGTTTTATACGAAACATTTTTTTTTTCTCGATGTTGGCTCCATAGTGGAAGCTATTTAGGTTTTGATGGTCAAACTATAGGGTGTTTTAATATACCTGGGATGTTTTGTTACAGCCTGTGGAACAGCAGATTTTTTCTTACGATTTCAATTTAGGTCCTATATTATATCTAATTCTTATCTATCTTACTCTTCATAGTCCACGGTTCAGGGAACGGAACGGAACGGAATGGAACGATTTCAATTTAGGTCCCATATTATATCTAATTCTTATCTATCTTACTCTTCATAGTCCCCGTCGAAGTATCGGGTCCGTCTTACCATACCCCATTCTTATCATACCCCGTCTTATGACGACCGGTTTACCATACCCCGAAAGCGTGCCATTTGAAGTACATTGACGGCTTAGCCTGCCTTCACTATTCTATGAAGAAATTTTCGGGTCCAGTGGCGAGAAACCTTGCTTGCCGTGCAGGAGGCGATGGTTCGAACCCTGACCAGGACCAACGAGCAAATTAGTCAGATAAAATTGAGATTATTCAGCTTTTACGTCATATAAAAGTCACATAAACGCAGTCATAAATGTATGCTAAGAACGGGTCGTCATAATACGGGAATGTGGTTTGGTAAGACGGATCCGAAGATTCCTTGTATAATTTAAATCCAGAAATTGAAGTCAAAATTGTTTTAACTAAAAAACTATTAACATCTTTATTTAAAAAATGTTGAAACATACAATTTACGGATTTGCTAACGTGTTCAAATCAGGCAGTAGACGCAAATACTCGAAAGTAATAAAATATCTGCAAACCAACTTTTAATATCAAAGAGAATATGATTCGGCAAACATTTCCACAGTGGATCGCGAACTCAATTTATTTACGAGTAAAAAAAGTTTCAGTGAAGCCAAACTTAATATTTATTTCATCAATACTTTCCCAACTACATTTTTGTGATCAAATATTAATTTTCCTCACTGAATATTATGTTTTATCAAGATGATGTTGATGTAGGTATGCAGGTACATGATATTTTAACCGATATTTTTAATTCGTTAACAAACAATAAAAATTCGGGAAAGTGCGTTGAAAAAATGGTTAAAAGTGAACCTGGTAACAATTACAACTTTCGAAGGTGATTAAATATACCCGGGACGGTCGTAAGTTTATAATGTATAGAAGAGTTTACCCGCGACTTCTTCCATACAAATAATATACATACCAGAGTACGAAGTCAGATCATAAGATTTCAAACAAACAAAAATTCATCGAAGTCAGTTTAGAATTTTTCGCGTGATGTTCGAAAAAACAAACAAACATACAAAAAATCCAAAAAAATTGCGATTTGGAATCATGAACACCTAAACAGTGCCTAAAAATCATAATGTATAGTAACTTTTCTTTTGTAAATCTTCAATGTGTATACACACTTCTGTTACAGTTTTAAAATAGTTATGATAAGATGTAAAGAGGGTCCATAATATGGACGTCCGTCCAATAAATAATATTATTATTTATTGGACATTCATTAAATAATATTATTATTTATTGGACATTCCATACAAAAGTGCGGATCGATAGATTTTCTATTAGTCAAAAAAAAACGCGTTTTTCAACTCATGTTGTTTAGTTTCATCATCTTAAAACACCCTTAAAATTGTTCTAATAATAAAAAATAGGGGTGTATACTTCCCACTGTATGGCACAGAACTCGGTACCCTCAAGGAGGGTGAGTGAAAACAATCGAGCATACTTCATCTTATGGGCTCAATGCTGGTTTGTAAAGTCAAGTTAGTATAATAGTTAACTTGCTATCTATGAAGAAAATTTTAAATCACCTGAACCAAACGAGTGCACTCAAAGTGCTATATAGTTTTTTTTGGTATCGCGCCTCATCTCTATGACAGTAAACGGGTCCGATACGTGAACATGAAACATGAGGTATCGAATCACACCTCCCAGAAATAAACAAGTGAAAGCTATCCTTCAATGGCAGTTCAATGACAATTCTGACTCTAAGGGGGGTATTACAGAACGACACTCAAGTGGAGATCTTAGATAGACAAGGATGCATGTATACGTTGTATGTACGAGTTTTTGCATCTTTTTCTATCTATACTTAAGAGAAATGCGCGCTGCATACAAACGTACTATATGGTGATATTTTCAATACTAACCAACTAAAGACAATGAAATTTTGCAGAAACAATCTAGAAACAAATTTCTATGCTTCTATAGAGTCAGATTTTCGTTAAAATATACAGTTTCAATGCTAGGATTAATTTTAGATTTGTATGGAAATCTTTGAGGCACTGTAACTTGAAAACTATACATTTTAAAGAAAATCTGACTCCATACAAGCATAGAAATGTTTCTAGATTGTTTTTGCATTTCATTGACTTTAATTGGTTAGTATTGAAAATATCACCATAGTACGTTTGTATGGAGCGCGCTCCGAATAATATACCCTTAAGAAGAGATTTCCACTTGAGTGTCGTTCTGTAATACCCCCCTTATTTAGGTAGGGAGCGTCGGTGGCGCGTTGCTGAGAGATCTGTAAACTCAATCTTGAGGTCCGGGTTCGAATCCGTACAGACGAAATGCCATGTACCAATGAGTTTTTCTAACTTATGTACTTATAACTACCCACTGTTCTCAAATAGTGAGCGAAAACATGAATTCACTGAAGATGAAATTCCGATGCGTATGTGTAGTCTACCAAACTGCATTGGGCACGCGTGGTGGACCCTCCTTGAGGAGGCCTGTGTCCTACATTGGGACGTTTACATGGTCCAACTTAATATGCTGACACTTTTTTAAGAGAATGATCAGAACGTCAAACTGAACAACTTTCTCTACGGGACCAAAGTAGAATTCGCAAAAAAAACACAGCTCTTCCATATAAAAATGCAAACCTACTCGAGCCAAATGTAAGGGACAGCCGACAGCTGATTTTTTTTTCGCGATTTTGATGTTGGTCCCATAGAGAAAGTTGTTCAGTTTGATGGTCTGAACATCCCCTTAAAAAAATTTCAGCATATTAAGAAGGACCCTGTATACATCCAAAGACATCCTGTGGCACTAATAGGTATAACATCCTTTTTTTTTTACTATAGATGATTTTGGTCTTGACCTCAATCTAGTCCTCAGGACAAAGATGGAGTCGAAGATGTAGCGAGCTTACTCAGAATGACACTGGCACTCCTGAACACCGGTCTCTGTAATTAATTACTCAGTTTAGGTTGTTTCTAGCATTACTGTACAAAAGTGGACATTATTTTAAGCATTTAAGTCTAAGAAATTTCATAATAGCTTTGAAATTGGATAAGTTAAAGCTGTTTAACAATATATTTCTTTTTAGCTTAGCTGAAAAATCTATTACTTTGTCCCCGACAAGATATATTGCGAGTTCTTTATTTGTGATTGCAACTTGCAAATCAATACTCTGTAGTGTTTTCTAGCCTGATTTGGATAAACGAACCTTATTTAGATACAAACAATTGAAAAGATCAATGTCGTTATCAAAATACATCCTTTTTGGGATTACGATTCAAAAGCCCTGTTTACCCCGACTAATGGTATTTACTTTAGGATTATGTTTCGTTCTTTACCAAGAAATCCCATTGTGAAACGTTTGTGAGATTTTCATGGAAAAAAAATATAATCCGACAAGGCTATCTTTTAAGACCTACGTAGGTAACAGTAATTAGATAAATAAAACTGGTCAAGTGTGAGTCAGGCTACTCGCGCACCGAGTTTACATACCACACCACCACACAACATAATTATTACTCGTACTATAGTAACTTACAATAGTAGATTACACACCGAGGGCAGGAAAGTAAGAAAGGTCTCAGATCTAATGTAATTGTAAAAATATGTGATCTGAGGCTTTTTCATTTACTGCCCAAGGTTCGTATACTATATTTCTCCTCGACGGAGGCGAAAAGTGGCAGCGCAGCGGGACGAAAGTTGACGCATTCCGTCGGAGCTGGAGGGGTGAAAACATGTTTTGTTTTCTCCGGGAGCTTTAGCGCAAGACCGACTCACATATGACCAGTTTTTTATTATTTGTTGTTCTAGAGTTGGTTCTATAATCACACTAAGTTTGACGTTTGTATGTATTACCGTTTTTACGATGGAGCAAAAAGAAAAAACGTCGATAAAAACGATTTTCTAGTATGAGGACCTGCCTTAATTTTTAACTTTTTGACGATGAATTCTCTCGTGCAGGTGTTCGGGCAAAGCGACATTCTAGCAGATGACCCATCGACTGGATAGGTTTGCCAAGTAAGACGGACAGTGGCCGGAGATAATGAATAGGACCCTGTTTTCACCCTTTGGGTACGGAACCCTAAGGTTAGGTTCAATTTCAATTTTAAATTTCAATTTATTTATTTGTGAATCACAGGTTATAAAGATGTTCAATTCTCTCTGATTGACCCCATATTATCTATCTTAACTACTATGTTTACTCAAAAACAGAAAAAACCCAAAATGTGTCGGTTTTCGTTAGCGCGATCCGGCCGTCCGAGCGTGAAAGGCAGGGTACCTCACCTGATTTTTCAGTCAAAAGTGATTTTGACCGGTTATGAGTTTTGACTGTAACATGTCATTTTCTATGCAGGTAAAGCGCGTGGCGTGCGTGTAAATAAACTAGCAACAGCAAAATATGCAATGTATTATAGATGAACACACATATTATGTTACAGTTTTATAACAGTGAAGATGAATCATACGAATATGCTTGCATTCTTTGACTACTTATATGAGGACTGGTAACGCGTGTAATTCCACTAACAAACATTTCTGCCACTTTTTGCGGGGGGCGAGGTATTATGCAATCCGCAACTTTGGCTTTTATTCCCCATAACTATAGATTCTAAATTTGAATGTTAAAAATCATGAAAGTAGTCTCGTGTGAACCCCAAACGTTCTAAGTTCGAAATTATTGTTTCGCAATTAAAGTCTTTCTCGTTTAGTGATAAGGTATACAATTTTATGTGAATGCACATGATCAATTGATCTTATACCGTGGCAGAGGGGAAATGCTACCGCAAGGCGAGTCCTTATAATAAATAGTCAAAGGCTTGCATATATTTATGCCTCGTTTGTGCTATCTTACTTAGGCTGGATTCAACCAAACTTAGATTTAGGTATAGAAGAGTTAGGTATACAAGGAACAATTTTACTCTTTGTGTTTACTCCGAAATAACTTCATTTGTCTTCTACCATACTAACCCGTACTAAAAGAACAAATGTATAAGAAGAAAGAGGTCAATATATCCGTACTTATTGCAATGTACAGTTTTAATTGGTTAGCTTTCTTTTTATTAAATTTTTTTTAGTTACTTGACATTGACCTTTCCTTAGTCTCGGTACAAGCACTCAAAAACTTTACACCGTCAAAATTGGCCGTGTAAAATTTACTCTCAACTTATTCATAGATTAGGGTTGGTAAAACGCAAAATCAGTTTACTCTAGAGTAACCGGCGACTTAATCTAAGAATACAATTTACTCGCGTTTGGTCGAATCGGAAGTCCACTAATAAATCATGTGTGGTTGACTAACGCCTAATAGTTAATACACCCTTATCATAAGTGGGATCACACAAGATAACGCATTGACAGAGCGGCAGACGTCAGTCCGTCATTTTTGAAGCAAGGAGTTGTATGAAACCGCACGTAGACGTGCGTGCGTCAATCGTCACCGTGTGTGCCTCTACGTGGTTTCTTACAACTACTTGCTTCACAAATGACGGAATGACGTCTGCCGCTCTGTCCATGCGTCATCGTGTGTTATCCCTCTTAGAGAAGGTATATGCCATAGCAGTGGACCACTAGAAAATAATGATGAAAATATAAAAAAGCTGCTGCTCAGCCGCTACTGCGTTTGCAATTTAAAAATACAACGTGTGCTTATTATAAAAGTTAAAGTTTAACTGCATTGAAGTACGCGTTAAACAATTCGTGAGAAAAAAAAACAGAAAACTAAGTAATTCCATTTTTAATTAACCAACGAAACAAAGCAAAAAAAGATCTAATCACATTACAATAAAAAAAAATACAATTACTAAAACGTTACAACCTTAATTGCGAAACATTTAATTAAAAAAAAAAAGCAAATTAACCCTCCCAATTGGCATTTGAACAAATTAAATTGCTGATAAAAAAATTAAACCTTTATTTGGGCTCTATACAATTATGCTTGTGATAAGATTAGGCCATTTCAGACAACGCTAGACTCATTTGCATGAATTAATTTCAGTCGAGGCAAGGAAAAAGTGGGAAAGGGACGGTCAGACGTGACGAGCAAGCGAATAACGAATCATGGAGGGTGGGGATAGATTAAAAAAATTAAATGTCTTATGATTTCTAGTGAAGATTGTGAGTTCAGCATTTTTTAAATTAATGCTGGGCCTTTCGTGCTTCGTTGAGATTATTTTTTCTAAATATACTACTGGAAAAGCTTTGAAGCCGTGGTGGTTATGTGGCTAGTAGCCTTATCTTTAATACAGGAGGTGGCGACTTGATTCCTAGATCAGAATCGTACTAATTCGTTTATGGGAATTTATTACGATTTGTGTGACAGTGCGAGACAGCATCCATAAGTGGTAGATATTCCAACAATCCGTACAAAAATGTTCGCATCCTCTTTTATACTGAGAACCGGTCAGGTTTGGAACTTTCTTTCTGCATCTGTCTTTCATAGGCTTTTTCTGAGTGATCACGTTACATCCTCGGCTTCATTTACGCTTTCCATAAGGTGAGCACAAAGTGCACAAAGCGCAGGCCTATTTTGAATAAAAAATTTAAAATATTTTGCTGTGAAGTAAAACGTGTCGTGAGGAAACCTACATTATATGAAGTAAAGTCGTGAGCATATATGATATGAATTACTAGAAATTATATTGGCAACTAGGTTTTCCCGCGACTTCGTCCGCACAAATTATATTCCAGATTTTAAATCAGATCATAAGCTATCAAACAAACAAAGTTTCATCAAAATCGGTTCAGTAGATTTTGTGTGATGTGCGAACAAACAAACAAACTAACAATTTTGTCAATAGATGGCGCTGCACGTCATTTAAATTGCGCTATCGAGTGTTATTTGATTTTATATTAAGTAAACCGCTACTTTTTTGTTCCTCATGATTTTACGTTTTTATAATAGTTAAGATAGGATAGCCAAATAGCCACCTACCATCACTTGACACTGCACCTTAAAATATGCCATGAGCAGCCGTGCTAAAACCATTTGGCATTTGTAGCAAAGTTTTTGATCCACTAAAGGATTCTCGAGAACTCGCGATGTCGAAGTTTTAACATTTCATCTATCTACTAGGCATATGAACACGTCCCAACTACAACGAACTATCGTCGAATAAATAAGACTAGAAGTCAAGCTTCTTAAAGCGCGCGCAACGGCGCTAGTCTCGCGAAAAAAGTTGTAATCCATTGTTTTATGGATCAAAATGGCGTGTTTACGAGTCTAGCGGCGGTCTCCGGCGCGGCGTCCTGCTTGTATGAAGCTTCCGATCTGAAAAAATATTTAATCATGTGTACTAGATACCAAATAAAATCATAAAATCAACTCACATATCTTCCTTTCGTCACGCGGCAACAAAACTTCATAAGAGAAAAGGACAGAGCTTATTAATTCGCCAAAGAGATGATCCGCTTCTTACATTACTTTTTTCATTTCTCTTCTCTGTCCGCTTTTGTTCCTAACTAATGTTGCTTCATTAATCACTGGGTTTTTTTCATACGTTATATTTTCTTCTCGAGTAATCGGTTGTTGGCACTCGAGGTTGATCTCTCACCATAATTAATTCGGAAAGATATAAATATGTAGGAATTTATATGCTGAGTCTCGTATGTAGTTCAGAAATTTTGCTATAACAACCAGTAAGTAGGCTTACCGTGAGTTAGCACTGTAGTAGTAAACTACTGTAGTTTTACTCCCATCGTAATGACTTTACAGCGCTCCATAGTTATTACTTTGAAAACTGATTTTGACAAACAAAATTCTCACCCTAACTACTACTACAGTGCAAACTATGGTAGGGATCACTGATCGTGACTGAAAACGTCAAACAAAACCACACAAATGTGATCAGTGATCCCTACCATAGTTTGCACTGTAGTAGAGTGCAAACTATGGTAGGGATCACTGATCACATTTGTGTGGTTTTGTTTGACGTTTTTCGGAGATAAACAGAAACATTTTTTTATTTCTGAATACTAAACCTATTGTACCTACTAGGTAATTAAAACAATTACGTTTATCGATGAAGATAATATATTTTGTAAATTTTTAAACAAAATCTGTGTTCTGGACTTCAAATCACGAACTGGCAGGCGTACTGAAGATGCCCTGCGGCCGATCTGAAAAAGGTAGCGGGGAGCGACCTCAAAATTTTTGAAATGTGTTAGTAATTTTTGAATTAAAAATGGTTTTGGTTTATAGCGATAAGAGTGAGACCTATGCCGCTAAATAACGTTAATTGCGTCAGTAGACATCCACATAAATAATTTATTAGTTAAAAAAATAAATCAGCCATTACATTACCTATATTTAGGACCGATTTCGGCATATATTGCTTGGTTTGATCGCTATTCTTTAATAGAGAGAACAAATTAGGCAATGTGTACCTACCGAAAAATCGGCCCTGCATATTGGGTAATGTAATCGCTGCTTAAGGCGTATCATTCCTGGACCACGACTAATCGATGCGAACGATGGCTCCGGTCAGAATTTTGCTGTTTTCTTAGCTCACAAAGTGCCATAGTTCATGAATAAAATGGTTACAAAGTTACTCAATTTCAGGGTAAAACCAGGAGGTAGCCCCTTAAGTTATAAGGACTGTCTAATTGCAAACAAGCACATACATGCACTTAATTCAAGATCGTTATACCTTTCGGGTAGTAAAAAACGTTGTTACTCGTCTAACACTATCTTTCAAGCATGCGATTGTATTAAGATTCTTTTTGCTTTTCATAGCAGTAGAATAAATGTTTCTTTTAACATTCGGCACTAAGATTCACAAGTTCCGCTAGTGTCGTTGGAATTTTAATTAGAGAGTGAAAGAAAGAAAATTAAAAAATCACGCGACGACACCGTTCTCAGGTAATAAATGTTCACGTTTCTCTTATATTTTCACAAGTATCCGAGCAACGTAAATTTCCTTCATTATTATTTTAAAAATCTTATATAGTTTACTTGATAAAAAGTCAGCAGCCTTTAATGAACGCCTACTGAATTTTGTCTTTTTGGGGTAATTAAAGGGGTTAATAAATGGTTTAGCCAACAAATGAAAATTAAACCTGGAAATCTATTCTCTACCTATAGAATCGATGTCGTGGTGGTCCAGGTAACCTTGTTTGCCGTGCAGCAGGCGATGATTCGATCCCCGTCCAGGAAAATATGGGAAACGGCGACTCGCCAACTCAAAACGAAAGGGCCCCCGAAAACGTGTTTCCGGACTTTAAACGACCATCATTTCAGTCTCCAACGGCTAATCAGGTGCCCACTCGCCACTTACGCATCACATCCGCTCTTCGAGCATATAGCTTTTGCGAGTTAAGCACAGATTTGGGGGCTCTGATCCTCTTGGGGTCCCGACCGGCCAGTAAAGGTAAGTTGGAGACGAGGATCAGGGTCTTCCCCCGGCATTTGGGTCCGTGGTGTCGCCACTCACAAACAGCTGGCGATAAGCGGCCCCTATTTTTTTTATTATTATTATTTTAGCCATCGCTATCCCTCTGATGGGCAAGACCAAGCCGTGAACACTACATTATAATGTAGATGTTTCTTGTGTGGTGTGATGTGTGTGTGTAGATGTGATGTGTGTGGTGTGTAGGTGATTTTGTGATGTTCTAAACCTGCTGGACCTTCTCTCAAAATCAAAACCGGCCAAGAATCAGACTCAAGCAATTAGTGTTCTGTACTACCAGTGGTTTTTTACATGGATATTAACCAGCAGAAACTGACACTGACTAAGTATTTAGTCCCTGAAGATTCGTTTACTGGTTGTTCTTGTTTGATATACGAAATAAATATGGGGCAGCTAGAGTGGCTATGGGCCATTTCAGCAGTTTATTGGAGACTCTTAATTTTTGTTAAAGTGTTCTCTTTTACCCTTTCTGTTAAAGATAACGTAAACCTAAAAACTGAAGTTTACTTTAAACAGGAAGGTTACTGGTTCTGATCCTATCTGCCACAAAATTGTTTTTTTATCTTTTATTTAATCCTTCGAGTAATGTAGGTTGAAAACAACAAATGCTGCTATAGATAGATAAAATGTTGTCAATTATAAATCAAGTCAACGGCTTGCGGCCGTTATAAGTTTTGATTCTATTCTGATAATTTTTAAGTTGTATGTGATTGAATTTCATTGTATTTATTCATTCAATAAAAATAATTCGTTGTGTCTGAACATCACATACCTACATTAAAACAACAACGATAAGAGTGTAGCTCTTTAAAAGATTGTGAAAACTTGTAAATTCTACAAAGTTTACAAAAGTCTTGCTTGCTCTTACAAAACTATGCCTTCTATATTGAACGGAATTTAATTGTGGAATCGAATGAGAATATTGAGAATGCTTTGAGAATGGATTATGCTCGGTGTTACTCACTGTTTGATATTAATCCGTTTTCAAACCTAGAACCTACTCCTGTTGATTGTATTATGTTAATTAATGTAAGTTTAATAAGATTGTCAACCAGCATTATTTCCATTTGAATTATCTTGTAAACCACAACCCAGGTTTAATGGCTTTATACGAGTAAGGCATTGAATTATAAGTCGATGAAGTAAGATCAAAATCAAATCGAGATGGCAGCGGCCGGCAGCGAAGATTCGAGCAGTTTCAGTTGCGTAGAATTTTTGGCCACTGCCAACTGCTGCCAGCTCCTACCTGGCATCTCAGTCTGAATTGAGCCTAATTTGCGACGCTAAAATCTTCATAATATCTTACATATCTTATATTAATTGTTTACATATAAATGCTAAATCTTAAATAGATTCTTCTTAAAACTCTCTCTCTATATACCTACTTAATAGATAACTGGAAAATATGTGACGCTTTTTTTAAACGCGCTAAAGAAATTAAGGATTCTTATAATAATTGGGTAGGTATAGTTACGCCAATTATCTAGATTTTAAGAAAACTGAAATAATAAAATGAGGTCTTAAAGCTTCTGAAGTATAGAGGCATTGGGGAAATACGACTAAAACGGTCACCAAAGACATGCTGTGTTCAACATTGCTTTACATCGAAGACCGTTTCTAACACCGAAGCTCCATTATGTTACGCCACGAGCTCCTCAAAATCTTGGAGCTTACTCAAATTTGTGCCTTATGGAAACAGCTTAGTTCATAATTTTGGAAAATGGCTAAAATAATATCTTGTGCGAAACTATTGTTGGTCCCGAACATTTTGCAAAAGAAAACCTTTTCCACTTTAAATCACCAATATTTTTTGCAATAAGAGCGCCTCATTTAAGTTTTGGGGTAAAATAAAGTAAATTAAATTGACACCGATTCATGACATTCTAAGGATCCATTCGATTTCAATTTGAAATGGAGCTAGTATCTCTTGTTAACAATTTAAACGCATTAGCTTTTATCACTAAGTAATAAATGTCAGAAGGAAGAGTCTCAATCAACCCTAATAAATTATAGTGGTTCATTCCGCAATCCAGTCGGAAATATTCTACGCTAAATTTAATTTTGCTCTTTGGCACGCAATCGTAAATCAAGACCCTCTTAACTTCAGGTTTTTGAAGCAAAACCCGACTCTTAGTTGATTCATGTTTAAATGTTTACTTTTGTTAGAAAATTTCATAAAGTTTGTATGAATCGTAACCTGGTAGTTCAATAAATTACATGCATTATTATTAATTCTCATAGCGTTTGCATATTCATTGACTGCTTATAACTTACAAAAGAAGTAAGGTATGCAGGGTAATTCATAGTTAGGGTTGGATTCAGTGACTAAATAACTTATGGCAAGGCGAGTGACGGGTCCGTGGATATCGAGATAAATACCACACTTTGGCGCATCGTAAGCGATGCGTTTGCGATATCTATTAAGTGCTCCAGAGGGCAACATCGCGCTGTGCGAAGTAATAACAATGCACTCACACACACGCACACACCCCAATACTTACACTTTTAAGCCGGGTCCAGAGCTCCATGTTTTCGTGTTTGCTAACACCATAACATAACATTTCCCCTCCCCCGAATGGATAACATCACCCGCGTTAGCCTGCGGGGGTGGGGAAATGCTATGTTATGGTGTTAGCCAACACGGTAATATGGTGCTGCGGACCCTGCTTTAGATGTAAAAATATTTTGTTTTCTTCTATGTATTAACTTTTTTATCTAGAAAGTCTTTACTTAATTTGGAAACTTTTTGCTTGTTTTGTTCACAGGTATTTTATATAAATATCTAACAAGAGGTCTTTACCTTGTAATTATTTAGTTTTAGGAAGAAAATTAATAAAGATTTTTTTTTCTTTTTTTTTAATGCTGCAGTTAGCTTCAATTGGTACATTTTTGTGCATACCGTCTAGCGATAGGTAATTAAAAGGAAGGAAGGATTTAAGGAAGTTATGTATCTTTTACGAAGTAAATGGTAATATGTGCCTGTAGTTGTGATTACGCACGCACGGTAAGTTGTTGACGCTTTCTATTCTATTCTATTTTTATTAAATGGCGTTTCCTTCTTAGATTTCGCCAGTGTCAAGTGTTGAAGATATATTTATTAGATATTGTATTTAATAGGATATGGCGATCTCAAAGCCCCGTTTTTAAACAAAAACACACTCGAAACCGCCATAAAACGGCGGAGCCACGTGGCCAATAAAATCGCATGCCGACGAAACGTCTACTTGTTACCCCCTTAGCCACGAGACTCCTTGTTGACGCTTTCTGAAGGGATGAATTAACCTATTACAACACCTGTCAAGGTTCGGCTGAGAGGGTACGCCATTTCCTACGATCTTTATACACCTCTTTCACTTCATTCACGTCGCTTCGCATGCTGGTTTTGAATACTCCGCACCTTTCCTTTTTGATTCGGTCAATAAACAAGGGTGCCCTCTACCGATACTTCCATTCAAATCTGCACAATACATTGTACTTAAACCTTTCGTCATTTATCTTCTCCACGTGCTCGAACCAATGAAGTATATACCTTTCTCAATTTTTGGGACAAGGTCCCAACAATAAATTCTTCATTCAATTTGCATCTATTCTGTTACTTTATAATGTCATAATAGCATAATCATGCGTCTACTCCCTTTTTCCACCAAAATAAACGCAGCTCGAATTAACCCACTGCAGGGCATTGACCTCCATTTTATTACGCTATTTTTTCGGTCCTGAGATGATCTAATCCATTGCAAGTCCGTCATCCTTGCACTGCCGTGCAAGCAACGTGCTGGGCCCGTTTAATAACAATTGTAATTTACAATAACAATTTAAAATAGGTACATTATTTGTGACGCTAAACATAAAGTAAAAATGTATCCTAATATTCTCAGCAATAAACTCTGGATTGTCATTTGTCATGTAATGGGGCCCTGGGGCCTAACATGAAAACTGTAATAATGCCAGGTCAATTCAGGGTACATTGGTGGTTACTTATGGTAATTAACAACATGTTGTGTCTTGACATTCTCAGTAATAATAACAATTGTCATGTTTATGAAATATTAAGTCTCTGGTAGGCAGACTTACGCTCAGTTGCAGAAACGCTCATTAGAGTTAATCCTCAATTAAATCTATTGCTGTCACTTTTTGTATTGTTGACGTAGTAAAAGCTAGCAAGAGATTTAATGGAGGGTTAACTTTAATGACCGTTTCTGCAACTGAATTAGGTACTGACTTTTATCGCTACGTATCTAGTTTGCAAGAGTTATATTTCTAGGTTTATATTTTATGCCTTAGGCTGGTAAAATAATTTGTCGAACTTTTGAAATTTTCAAGGAAATTAATAATGTACCATCTTTCTTATTTTAACAAAAACGGAACGTTTAAATAATTAAGTGAACATTCTAAAGTTTCTCATTCCTCTCGCTCTGGAGGAAAACTTAAAAAATATTTCTACGCCTTTTTCGCAAGCCTTCACAAAGTTTTGTAGACGTTGATAATTAAAAATTTATGATAATATTTAGACTATTAAAACTACGCCGCCGAATAAATTTTCGTTAGTAGTTGGTCCCGGATACCTAGTTTAATCTTGAAATCTTTACATATACAAACAAATTGTAAACATGGTGTGACTATACTTTGAATGATAACTAACAAATATTAAAAAAAACGTAAATAAACAGTAAATGTGTCTGCTGCGTGCAAACATCACTTTAAAACGACTGACTTCTAAATTTTAATAAAATAAACCACCATTTTAATTTTTTCACAGGATTTTTATAATTTTTTTAACAAAAACACAAAATAATTACAACATTTTCTTCACCATGTTTTCCTACGGCGTTAGTGGCGAATTCATAGTGGGAATCGAACCAATAACCTTTCGATTGTGATGGGGGATCTCTTTTATCTCAGCTGACAGCTCTCCTCAGCTCTTTTGTGGTCTTGAACACTGAAAACGGTCACCTATCCAAATTAAAACGACACTCACCATTGTTATAGCCTGAATAAACGTTTAACCCACGCATGGTAACGCCTTGACCCTAAAGCAGTACTATATTCCTGTAAATAAGACCTTAATTTATTATTAATTTAAGTCTAAAACAAGGTTGCTCTCAGTGGAATATTGTGGATGTGTACATAATCAGAGGCCGGCCACACGGGGAAGGGTCGGCGCGAACTGATTGCCTTTTAAAGCGTTATCTACACTTGCTTTCTTTGTTTGATGTACAATATTTCATGTTAAAAAGTAAGATTGAGTTTGTAGTAAAAGCGCCTAAGGGATAATATTAGAAAATAACAACAATCAGTTATGGACTCATCACTTTCTATAATGCCTATTTATGATAACAATGTCGTTCACAAGTGAAGTACTCACTAAATCGCCACTAAGACTTAACAACTACTTGGAAAGTCAAACTAATGTCGTTGAGTCTGAAATGATCAATGCACCGATGCACAAACAAATACACAGAGGAACACACACGACTGTGTCACTAGCCCTGAAGCACGGACCTGAAAAAAAGACGGACGTAATTTCGTCTATATAATTTTAGGCGTATGCAGCTTTCAAAAGAACATTAATATCGTGTTACAATTTTTCTGGAATGCCCACCGGGACGACGAGGAAGACGTTCATCAAATTCACGTCAATATATCAAGTGAAGGTTAGGTTAGGTTGGGAGAGGCCGTTAGAGAAAAACAAACTATGAACTAATGATCTTTTTCTGAAACCCATAACTTATTAACTTAACCGGTGGAAGTGCATAATGAATGTGAATGAGGCTAAAGATGTGTGTGAGAATCGTAGCGTGTGGTAAATACTTAATATTATCGTTCTAATAAACGTTCATAACTATTAGCTATGTACATTATACTAATGTACTTAAGCGCCCTAGCATGCATGCATACGTTATTATGTGTACATGCTTTATTGTTACATTACAACAGACTGGTATGCTTGATCAACTGTTTGTTATTCAAGTGTACTAAGTCCCATGGGCGGTAATATAGAGCATTATAATAAATAATTAGTTACCCGACTGTGCCAGAAGGAGGGTAGTGTTTTTAAAGTGTATGTTTGTATGTCTAATTAATTGGCATGCCTTCTACGTATTGCAGGCCGGGTCAAACCAATAACCTGTTTACAAAGTTTTAAAAACAAAATATGAGCGTAAATTTAATATAATGTAAGACTCTCTTTCAAAACCCATAAAAAACACAGATATACTAATTATCAAGATTTCAAACTCTGACTCAAAATGTTCATTCAAAAATAGCTAATGAATTTCATTTATGTAATTCCTTAATTAAAGTTTAAATAAAATACTTAGCAACAGCCTAATTCGTTTTCTCTAAGCACCTATAAACAACAAAATTAAATGAATTTGAACCTTTAATTAAAACTAAGATAATAACAAATATATTTTGAGACTTTGTTTATAGCCCGTTACCTACGCTACACAAAACTCGTTAATTCTTACACAAACGTGTAATGGCCTATAATTTGCGTTTTTCACAATTTATCTGGTGAAACGGAAATTACCTGTGCTGGTTAATGGTTTAGTGTTGGTTTTAGGTTGATGGCTATTTCTTTTAGTGTTGCCATAATACACGCATATACGCACGTCTTGGCCCCCAATACTATGACTTGGATATTATGTTATGAACAACTTGGATGTCTGCATATATGCATGTTTTGGAATATCTTGTAGCCTATACGGAAGAGAACTAGCGACTTAATAACGAGGGGAGGTTCCATTTCTGGCCACTACATTCTATGGAATTTTTGTGCGGATGTAGGTACATATTTTGTTTTTATCACCAGCTCGGCAATGAAGGAAAATTACTCGAGAATGAAAAAAAAACTTATCTACTAAGATTGGACGTGTGTGTAAATAAATATTGGCTAGTTTAATAGACCAGCCAACGAGAATTTTTTTTGGACCTCCCATAGAAAATCGATCGGCAGATCCACTTTATATTACACTAGTGTTTTCCCGCGACTTCGTCCGCACAAATTTTAAGTCAGATCATAAGCTATCAAACAAAAAAAGTTTCATCAAAATCGGTTCAGTAGTTTTTGCGTGATGTGCGAACAAACAAACAAACTAATAATTTTGTCAATGAATGGCGCTGCACGTTTTTAAATCGCGCTATCGATATGTTATTTGACTTTATATGAAGTGAACCGCTACTTTTTTATTCCTCATGGTAATAGTTAAGATGGGATGTCCAAAAAAATGTATCGTTCTTCGACCCATGTTCCTTGGGGAAAGTTGTTCAGATTCACGGTCTGATCTGATGAATACACCCTTAAAGTTTCGTTTCTAATTAAAAACTAGTAGTGTAATATACACCACGTAGAGTAAAATTACCACGTTAGACGTATAATACGTCTAACTGCAGGCCACAGGCCTACCTTCAGGGAGGATGGTTCATACACCCTAAATAAATCCACTAAGCTTGCCAAATGCGGATTGGTAGACTTCACAACGCAGCGGAATTTCTTCTTTAGTATATGCAGGTTTCCTCACAATGTTTTCCTTTACCGTTTGAGAGCGACTGCTGTATTAGGTTTTTTACTTTGATTGTCTAATTAAGTTAAGTAATTAGTAATCATAGGCTGCTTTGAATAATGAAAGGAAACACAATTTTTAACTAACTTCACCATACAGTAATCAATCTTCATGATCAGTAAATCGATCAGTTTGCGTGTATAATTTTACTGAAGCTACAACTTCCTAACAGGATATAAAATCCACTTTCCTAATCTAGTATTTCAAATGCAATGTTCAACGAAGTCAATATGGAGTTACACTCCGTGAACACTTAGAATGGGAGTCGGGTCTTAAGTAGGCTTAGGTTATTGCAGGAGGCACGCGAATATAACATTACTCTACTGCTCTGCATAAACTTACAACTATTGTTATTTGCATTTATCTTATCTATTACAAGAATATAACCGATTATATCCGACATCTGAATTCTAAGTGCTAACGGACTGTAAATTCCATAAAGGTATTATACAGGAATAGAGGAACTGACAGCTGAGAGAGCAAGATGTACCTAGCGGCACCACTGTATAATAGAAAGAGATACGTGACGCGAGGCAATAGAACCGTTTTCTTATCTCTTACAAATTTTTACAATTCGGTTTCCGTGAATAATTGCGAATCTAAAGTGAAATCGTAGATAATTTTGTGAAATATACTGACATTACTTTATTAATTTATCCACGATTTCACGTTAGACTCAGAATTATATACAGTATTCGAATTTTTGCCTGCGAATAGTCTCCTGAAAACATTCAAAAACGGTTTCATTTGACAACTCATGTCAGTTGCTCTATTCCTGTAAGGTATAATACCTTTATGGTAAAATCATTGAGTTAGAACATTAAACAGTGTAGCACACCTCTAGTTTGACGAAGATAAACATTGTAACTATTAGAGACCACGGCAATTACTTTGCCAAATGAGGCGAGCATTTCAAATGAAGATAAACGATTCATCCGTAACCTTAGCCCGTAACACTTAGACAAATAGGTTTAAGATATACATTTTGTAAAGGATTTACCTAAAACTTGTTTACAAGTATCTAGTTAGTAAGTAGGTACTTTATCATTAAATGTGTTTTTTTATGTGAATGTTTTGTATGATTCACCTGTCATTTTTTTCGCGTAATTCGTCTCACTGCCGTATCAAGGCCTGTTATTTTTTAGGGTTCGTACCCAAAGCTTGAAAATGGGACCCTATTACCACAGAGTACTATTTACTACGCCTACGTTGTCCGTCCCAGTTGACAGTTGAACATTTCACAGAATTTGCGTTATTATGGTGAATTCGTTAACATGTAATAAAAATGACAAAAAGTAAATAATTAAGGGGGGTCCTCATACAAGAAACTAGTTTGTATCAACGTTTTTTCTTCTCGCTCTATCGTAAAAATGGTCATGCATGCAAGCTAAACGACTACTACTACCACTACTGCTACTACTAATGCTACTGCTACTTGGTGTGATTTAGGTAAGTACTTTAAATTCGTACAACTTTGTTATACATTTTTATTGTTTTCAGATTGGTAGGTTTTTATATCTGACAACCACATTATGTCTGTCAGTCGATTTTGGCTGACATTTTCCAACGACAACCCCAATTTCGTTGTAGGTAATATATGTTTTTATTTGAACCAAATTTCGGTAACTTCTGATCAGCATGGCTAGCATGGCAGTGCTAGGTATACAGGGTCCAACTTAATATGCTGAACTTTTTAAGGGGATGATCAGACCATCACACTGAACAACTTTCTCTATGGGACCAACATCGAAATCGCGAAAAAAAATCTGCTGTCCCATACATTTTGCTCGAGTACGTTTGCAGTTTTGTATGAAGCAGCTGATTTTTTTTTCGTGATTTCGATGTTGTTGCCATAGAGAAAGTTGTTCAGGTTGATGGTCTGATCATCCCCTTCAAAAAGTGTCAGCATATTAAGAAGGACCCCATATAGCGCTATCACGCCTTTACTCTATTTCTAATTGCGCGCGAACGAACGAGATGGCATGAGATAGCTGTATCAGGTTCAACATGCTACGCCTAATATAATTATGTACTTATCAACATTAAACTAAATTTTACACAAACAATAATACTGTTTAAACTATCTTCCTAAAATAAGCAAATTATATTCAAATTTGAATATTGTTTTCCATTCAATTACAATAGCTATTCGTACATAACGTCAGTTAACGAATTCAAAACAATGTCGTAATAACATACCCTCGCGGAATTATGAGCGATGAATATTAAACATACACAAATGAATTTGGGTCTGATAGACTTGACGGTATATTTTTAGGATAGGCTACTCGCTTTTCCTCGTATTTAACCCGAGTTGAAAGTAATATTTGATCCCGGCTCATTCCTGGGAGAAATTTGGGATAAAAGTATCGATTTATTATCAGGCTTTATGTGGCTACCTCTTGGTTTTACCATGAAATTGGGTAACTTTGTAACCATTTTATTAATTAACTATGTACACGATATGAGAAGACATGTATTCTAGAAATCGATTTTTATGAATAAAAACCGAAGAAAAGGGAATCTAAAGTCACCCCTTTTTTTCCAGTTGTAACCATTTTACTCTTACATTTTTAATCGGAAGAAAATTAAAATTTACAATATTGTTCACAACACAATTTAGAATGATGTGGTTTTCTAACTTTTTCGAAATTAATAAAAAATCATCTCATTTTTCAAAGAAAACGGCTAAATTCTGACCGGAGCCACGCGCTCGTTCGCATCGATTAGTATGGAGAGTCGTGGTCCAGGGATGGTACGCCTTAGTGCCAGGTCCCACGGCTTGTATATACGCAAATCGCGCCAAGCCACACGCCGTGGGAACGGTCTCGCCTGTCTTGGCCTGTAGACGCCTGTGGACGCCTGTGGTGTGTATTGTGTCCGGATCGCTGTCGGTAACTTCAAAGGGGCGCCTGTCACCGCGCCTGTGCAAGCGCGTGGATTGCCGAGCCATTGACATAGTACTGTAGCCGGGGGACTTAATAATTACGAAAAAGATTACCGATTGCCGTCTAGAAATTGTTGTAAGGTACTAAATGACTAATATAAAAACCTAAGTCTTACAGATTACAACCCGCCGTAGAAACAAAAATAAAAAAATAGTCTGAAACGTTTCAAATTTCGAGGCTATTTTCTATACTGCCATGTTCTTCACCTTAGTTTGAAAATGTCAGTATAGAAATAAAAGAAAACCTCAAAATTTAAAAATTTAAGACTAAATGTTTTTATTTTTTTTCTACGCCGGGTTGTGTGATCTATAAGACTGTGATGGCAAAGCCATGCATACATAACATAGGTAAATATTAGTATCTATAAACAAGTATATTTTGGAAAGCGGTGCCGGATTCACACATCTGTATCCCATTTAGACATTCGACAAACGGTTACAAATAAAATTTTATCCTAACAAAACAGTAATACCGATTGTAAAAACAACAGTTTGGGAACACTTAAACAAAAGCAGAAATTCACACAAAAGATTTTTAAAAATCAAAGACGCAACACAAACTTAAAAGAATTTAACAGAAAACAAAAGTGTCTATAAATCTAATATATCACTGCAGGATTATGGTCTTCCTTTGTTAGCATTTCCAGAAATCTTACAAAAAAATCTTTGCGCTAACAGAAATTGTTAAAACGAATGAACATGTGGTTGTTACACGAATTTGTACCTTAAGGCCTTACGGCCTAATTATTACTATATGACTGTGCGAAGTATTCTCTCAAATGTTCCAGGACTGATCTTAATCGCTGATATAAATGTACGATTTGAGGCAACCTGAGTTACGCTGCATTGGTCCAGAATCTAGAATCTAGAACCGAGGACCGTGGAACCTAGACACGCGGGGGCGTATCATCGTGGCATCGAGATGCGGAGACCAACCAATTGAAGACCAAAGGGGAGGAACGGATGCGCTTGCGCAGCAAAGAAATATGTAATAGAAAATAGGACCCTGTTGTATTAGAAATAAGTTTTAGTATTGTATAAAATGTTTAAGGGATGAAGTAAGGAGGGAGATTTTGTTTGCGAAAGCGACACTCGACTCGAATTTTAACCCTGGAAAGAGGAGGTTGTTTTGTAAAACTTTACTGAAAGTTTAAAGTATTGTGATAAAGAATGTTATAGTTCTAAAAGTGCACTTTTTGAATAAACCTAGAGTGGTTGAAGAAGCCCAGATGATTGACAGCTGAGTATATGTATCATTGTCCGAGAACGTGGTTTATTTAATCTGATTAAACGTCGAGATTAATGCAGAGAGATATTATACATAATTATTATTGCAAATTGGAGGCAGTTGCATCAATAAGCACAAAATTACTAAATCCATTTTAATTCAGAATAAACCCGTTGTCTAATATTATATTATTATGTGATGTGTGTAAAGTTAATCTTGAAATCATTGTGAGATTAAGTTCAGGTTGTTTAATATCTTAAAACCCTAAATTGAATTGGAAGTATTTTGGATTGATGAGAGGAATCAATTAAATTTACCTAGTAGTGGATAATATTTCAAGATTAACATATTAATTATTTTTATTAACGTGTTATATTGTCAAGAAATGGCCTGTGAGTGGGTTTTTTTAACTCCAACGGTTTTCCCACCACATAATTTTACTTTTGGCCTAGGAACCGTGAGAGGTTCTAGAAATTCGTTCATCGGATTTCTAGAGCTAAATAATCAACAGTTTCGAATTAAACTCAAAAGATATGAAATAAATGAACATTATTAACTTATTATTGTGTATTTTCTCTTTCGACACCCAGGAAACAGATATCTCGATTATTCATACAAATAACATAAATTCATAGAAGCTGTGTAAACAATCAGATTCAATTATTAATTCAAAGATTTCTCTTTTCTCTAACAACAGAATCATATTACGAGAACTTGAGAGTATATTGATGTATTTGCGAATGATTTTACCTATCAATCACTAGATAACTCAGTCCAAGTCTAGCTATATGGCGTGATATACTTAAAGGTTAGAGAGGCCTATCTAATCTTTTTGTTGTAACTAACAATTAACCTGTTCACACCACACGATATTGAATGAGTCCCTCTGATCATAGTAAAGTACTGTGACAAAGTTCACAATGATTGCTGGTCCAGTTTCTGTCGAGTGTTGGCGCCTCACGAGGGATTGTCCCCTTAATCTACATAATATCAAAGCGCTAAAGCTGATCTCCAGGTGGCCACCTAAACACAACGACATAACACACACAACCAAAAGAATATAAATGCAAATAGAGACAGCTTGATTACCCGGTCTGACCGAGGAAATCAGAATAGAAAGAAGAGTTAAGGTGAGGAAGTCCAGTTACCAAGCACGTTTCGGCCAGTTTTGAGACTGTACGAGTGTAAGGAGCTGTGGCAGACTTACGTGTTTGTGGGACTTAAAATTCCTGAGGACTTCTCTTGCTGAACGAACGTTGCTGCTCGGGTCACGTGCGCTCGGGAAGTGTTTGGAATGCATTTGATGGTCAGCCTTTACAGTAATTGGACTTAGCTAATTTAATTCATACAATCAGTTACCTTTTATGGACATATAAAGTTTGCTTAACCTAGACTGAGACATAAGTTTTACTCTCTATAGAAAAGTCACTTGCTATTATTATATTGGCAAGATATATATCTTTATGTAATTATTATCTCTAATAAATAAGTAATATCAATTCTCAATTCAGTTCATTTCAATTTCAATCAACTAATCAAGATAATTTTATTATTCGCAATTATATCATTCAAACTAGACGATCATAGGCATTTGGCCAAAGGACCGCTACGCATAGTAGTATATGCACAGCCCGGTATCAGCACACATGGTGAGCGTGACCAAGATTCTAGACTCTGTGTTGATAAAAGTAAACACAACTAGAAAGGACTACAATAACAAACAAAAAAAATAAACACAACGTAGGAAAATATAGAATAATGTTATCTTGATTAATTTTGTCATTTTATTTATTACAACTAATAACAAAATCTATCTTTGAAGAACACGAACAGTGTCAGGATTTACCTGTACAAAATGAAAACAATTAAACTACTTAAAGATTTATAAGTATTTACATACATGTTTAATCGAGACATCTGGGAGAGGTGATTTTAAAATAAAACATTATTTTGTGTGACTTTCGAATGTGCGTTGACTCTTTTGTTTATTTGTTTCTAAACGTATTATGTGACTTGAAACCTAGGATATCCGTTTTAGATAATATTCGATCATGTAGATATCAGATGTGGAACGAAAAGACACGTAGATAATAGTAGAAGTTAAAGATAGATACGATTAAGCAGACACTGGATTACACCACTGTTAATAACGTGGGAAATACTGTTTCTTATACATACCAACTAAGTTAAAAACGTTAGGTATCAGTTTTAAAAACTCATAGGGTAAGCCGTTTAGCTAAATAGCTTACTGGTATTTATTATACAACAGGCAAAAAAGCAACGCCGCCAGTAACGAAAAACAATAAGACAATTATGCAGCTGCATCAGGTATAGAGTATAATGAGTGAAAAGGGTCAGTGATGAAACTTTGAATGCTAGTACGCTTTTTATAAGGACTCATAAAATAAATACAGATTCCTAGAGCAACCAATGTCGTGGCGATAAAACCTAAGATTATTATGAATAGATATTTGATATGATAATATGACTGATGCAGCTTGTCAAAATCAGCTTTTCATCATCCTATACTATGGATTGTTGTAATTTTATTGTATGGAAAGGACAACGAGGAACGTTTTTATGTAGCGTATTATACGTAGCGAGCACATCATCATCAGCTCCTAATTATAATTACGAAGTGAAAGAGCGAGCTTATAATTAAGAATACAATATGTGCAGAGGTGAAAGAAACCAAATGATACTATTATTGATTATAAACATGTTGCAGCTATGTTGTGCTATCTCGAATCAAATTACAGACCTCCGGTTTGGAAGAGTGTGGGTTCAAGTCCTGCCCGATGACTTAATTTTTTTAATCTTTAATTTTAACCTAGTGTTAAGAAGTTAATACGAATTGAGAGAACGTATTTATACATAATTATTAAAATGAATGCAGTAGGCAGAGTATTATGTGTGTATGTAGGAGGTGAAGGAACGTAACAATGCGTGAGTTTATTTTCAAATTAAAGGAAAGTGTTAATAGAAGAGTGCCTTTGAGTATATGTATGTGTGTATGAAGGTGACAGAAACATACCGATATGAGTTTTAATTATGAAACGAGAGAAGTTGCTAATATTAAGAGTAGAGTAGAATTTAAGTACATAAAGAGGTGAAGGAAACGTGACAGTGTTGAGTTTATTAGAAAAATGAAATTTTGGAAAGGAGTGAGAATTCATAGTTGAGACAGACTTAAAATTAATATTATAGTAAGACGAATTAAGATGAAGTTTTATTAATGAGCCAACAACAACAAGAAACTATTGAATCGAGATTTTTGACAATAGCTAACAGAGCCATGTTTGGTGAGACAATGAAGTCGGACTATTTTGTGTAGATAAACAAAAGATAAGCCTAAAATAGTTTATTGATGTTGAAATTATAAGCATTTGAACGTAATCGTGGGAAAAGAAATGAGATACACAATAATCCCAGTTGATATAATTTGTCATTTAAAGTCAGTTACCTCGCCTAAAGTAAAGCGAGAGGAATCATCCTTTGAAAATAATTAATATTGTAATCGGAGATCACAGGTCGATGTGCGTTGATAACTTATGGGAGTGATATTAATATTTTCACAATTTAAGTAATTAAAAAAATAAACTACTTCCAAATTACTGAAAGTATTTGTAGACCTAGATTGATCCGAGTTTGCGGTATAGTATAATAATATTATTGACGATAGTTGTTGCAAGATTAATTAAATTTGAGAAAGAGCGAGCGAGCGAGACTTATGATGAGAAAATTGTTGATAGAGTCGCAGGTTTTAATAATAAAAGTATGTAAACAATACCAAATGCTGTAAAGTCTAAGTTAAGTAAGTTGTGGTATATTAAGAAGACATAAGGCTTTATTAAGTAGCAGTATAGTGAGTAATTATGTTATAGTTGAAGACGATTTTATTTAATTGAAGGTTAAGAACAAACGATGGTTCTATGTGTAAAGAGGAGAATAATATTTCACTAGGTATAACGAATATAAGTAATTTGCTTGTATGGCATTAAATTATTTCCTCACCAGGTTTCCGGTTGCTAGGTCATTATGCATATAAAAACAAATTGAATGATTCATCAATATTCTTTGCAACCGATGGAGTTAAAAGATTAAGTTGAAATATTGAAGTTATAATTTTGAGAAACGTGGTTTATAATTATATTTGGTAACACCTAATATAAAAGTTCAAAAAGTTCTTTACCGAAATTAGAAGTTCTTGTCAGAAAAATATATATGTTTGTTTAGAAAAACTTATTAGAATCGGATCTGAGCATTTCAACTAGGTAATTAGAATAACTAGGAATAAGTTAATTGTACTATTGTGCTATAAATTATAAAGGGTACCGCAGAAGCGAATAAGTACTATATAAGAAGAGGAGTCAAGCCAGTTTGAGGTGGTCCGTAGAGTGAATAATTATTTGAATTGAGTATCGACACTTGAATAAAATTATTGCAATTAAGTTACGTTGATGATAAATGATCTTTTCGCACTGTGAGAGAGAGAGGTTAAATTCCATAGTGGTGATGGCATAGCCATAATGATGATTATGATGATGGAGAGAATATGACGTTGAATTGAAGGATTCACAGTTTAAAGATAAGCGTACGCTGAACTCAGCGGTAGGTTGACATTTATTATGGCCAATGAAGACCAATAACTGATGCGATGTTGATGATAATGAGATTAACTTGTTAAGATATTGAAAAGTATAAGTGTGAGGAACGAAGGATCACGTATTATGGAACGTTATAACAATTATATTATAATAAACTGTGGCGTTTGTTCGAACCAGATGCACACCGACTGATTAATATGGCACTTCAAGCAAGTAATTATGGTAGTTATGTTGGGACGCTAAGGCAAATACTTAACAGGGTTTGCGACCTATAGAAAACACAAAGATAAGCAGTTTGTTCGACCCAAACGCACACAGATAAATAATTAACGAGTGATTTTTTTTTGACGCTTTAAATTAAGAGGGTTAGATATCACGTGATAGAGGAATATGTTATGTAATTGGTAGTAGTTATGTAGAAAGCTAGAAAACGAGTTTCAACCTTGTCTCCAGGGAGAGGTATGTGATGGCAAAGCCATGCATACATAACATAGGTAAATATTAGTATCTATAAACAAGTATATTTTGGAAAGCGGTGCCGGATTCACACATCTGTATCCCATTTAGACATTCGACAAACGGTTACAAATAAAATTTTATCCTAACAAAACAGTAATACCGATTGTAAAAACAACAGTTTGGGAACACTTAAACAAAAGCAGAAATTCACACAAAAGATTTTTAAAAATCAAAGACGCAACACAAACTTAAAAGAATTTAACAGAAAACAAAAGTGTCTATAAATCTAATATATCACTGCAGGATTATGGTCTTCCTTTGTTAGCATTTCCAGAAATCTTACAAAAAAATCTTTGCGCTAACAGAAATTGTTAAAACGAATGAACATGTGGTTGTTACACGAATTTGTACCTTAAGGCCTTACGGCCTAATTATTACTATATGACTGTGCGAAGTATTCTCTCAAATGTTCCAGGACTGATCTTAATCGCTGATATAAATGTACGATTTGAGGCAACCTGAGTTACGCTGCATTGGTCCAGAATCTAGAATCTAGAACCGAGGACCGTGGAACCTAGACACGCGGGGGCGTATCATCGTGGCATCGAGATGCGGAGACCAACCAATTGAAGACCAAAGGGGAGGAACGGATGCGCTTGCGCAGCAAAGAAATATGTAATAGAAAATAGGACCCTGTTGTATTAGAAATAAGTTTTAGTATTGTATAAAATGTTTAAGGGATGAAGTAAGGAGGGAGATTTTGTTTGCGAAAGCGACACTCGACTCGAATTTTAACCCTGGAAAGAGGAGGTTGTTTTGTAAAACTTTACTGAAAGTTTAAAGTATTGTGATAAAGAATGTTATAGTTCTAAAAGTGCACTTTTTGAATAAACCTAGAGTGGTTGAAGAAGCCCAGATGATTGACAGCTGAGTATATGTATCATTGTCCGAGAACGTGGTTTATTTAATCTGATTAAACGTCGAGATTAATGCAGAGAGATATTATACATAATTATTATTGCAAATTGGAGGCAGTTGCATCAATAAGCACAAAATTACTAAATCCATTTTAATTCAGAATAAACCCGTTGTCTAATATTATATTATTATGTGATGTGTGTAAAGTTAATCTTGAAATCATTGTGAGATTAAGTTCAGGTTGTTTAATATCTTAAAACCCTAAATTGAATTGGAAGTATTTTGGATTGATGAGAGGAATCAATTAAATTTACCTAGTAGTGGATAATATTTCAAGATTAACATATTAATTATTTTTATTAACGTGTTATATTGTCAAGAAATGGCCTGTGAGTGGGTTTTTTTAACTCCAACGGTTTTCCCACCACATAATTTTACTTTTGGCCTAGGAACCGTGAGAGGTTCTAGAAATTCGTTCATCGGATTTCTAGAGCTAAATAATCAACAGTTTCGAATTAAACTCAAAAGATATGAAATAAATGAACATTATTAACTTATTATTGTGTATTTTCTCTTTCGACACCCAGGAAACAGATATCTCGATTATTCATACAAATAACATAAATTCATAGAAGCTGTGTAAACAATCAGATTCAATTATTAATTCAAAGATTTCTCTTTTCTCTAACAACAGAATCATATTACGAGAACTTGAGAGTATATTGATGTATTTGCGAATGATTTTACCTATCAATCACTAGATAACTCAGTCCAAGTCTAGCTATATGGCGTGATATACTTAAAGGTTAGAGAGGCCTATCTAATCTTTTTGTTGTAACTAACAATTAACCTGTTCACACCACACGATATTGAATGAGTCCCTCTGATCATAGTAAAGTACTGTGACAAAGTTCACAATGATTGCTGGTCCAGTTTCTGTCGAGTGTTGGCGCCTCACGAGGGATTGTCCCCTTAATCTACATAATATCAAAGCGCTAAAGCTGATCTCCAGGTGGCCACCTAAACACAACGACATAACACACACAACCAAAAGAATATAAATGCATATAGAGACAGCTTGATTACCCGGTCTGACCGAGGAAATCAGAATAGAAAGAAGAGTTAAGGTGAGGAAGTCCAGTTACCAAGCACGTTTCGGCCAGTTTTGAGACTGTACGAGTGTAAGGAGCTGTGGCAGACTTACGTGTTTGTGGGACTTAAAATTCCTGAGGACTTCTCTTGCTGAACGAACGTTGCTGCTCGGGTCACGTGCGCTCGGGAAGTGTTTGGAATGCATTTGATGGTCAGCCTTTACAGTAATTGGACTTAGCTAATTTAATTCATACAATCAGTTACCTTTTATGGACATATAAAGTTTGCTTAACCTAGACTGAGACATAAGTTTTACTCTCTATAGAAAAGTCACTTGCTATTATTATATTGGCAAGATATATATCTTTATGTAATTATTATCTCTAATAAATAAGTAATATCAATTCTCAATTCAGTTCATTTCAATTTCAATCAACTAATCAAGATAATTTTATTATTCGCAATTATATCATTCAAACTAGACGATCATAGGCATTTGGCCAAAGGACCGCTACGCATAGTAGTATATGCACAGCCCGGTATCAGCACAAGACTTAGGTTTTAATATTAGTCATTTAGTACCATACAATAATTTGTAAACGGCAATCGGTAATCTTTTTTGTAATTAAAAAGTCCCCCGGCTACAGTACTACCCTATCAGTGTCAGTGTCAAAGTTAAAACTATGACTAGATTTATAGATATACCCCCCCCCCCCTTGCTACGCCTATGTTAAGATTTTTGCATTTTTAATCGAAATGAAAATGATTAACACTCACTCTCAGTTGCAGAAACGCTCGTTAAAGTTAATCCTCCATTAAATCTCTTGATAGCTTTTACAACTTCAACAAGACAAAAAGTGACAGCAAGAGAATTAATGGCGGATTAACTTTAATGAGCGTTTCTGCAACTGAGTTTTAGTTGCAGGAACGGTCATTAAAGATAGTCCTCCATTAAATCTATTGCTGTAATTTTTTGTCTTGTGTACTTAGTAACACCTAGCAAGAAATTTAATTGAGGATTAACTTTAATGACCGTTTCTGCAACTAACACTCAGTTGCAGAAACGCTCATTAAAGTTAATCCTCCATTAAATCTCTTGCTGTAATATTGTCTTGTGGACGTAGTAAAAGCTAGCAAGAGATTTAATTGAGGATTAACTTTAATGAGCGTTTCTGCAACTGAGTGTTAGTTGCAGAAACGCTCGTTAAAGTTAATCCTCCATTAATTCTCTTGCTGTAAAAGCTAGCAAGAAAATTAATGGAGGATTAACTTTGATGAGCGTTTCTGCAACTGAGTGTTAGTTGCAGGAACGATCATTAAAGTTAATCCTCCATTAATTCTCTTGCTATAAAAGCTAGCAAGAGAATTAATGGAGGATTAACTTTAGTGAGCGTTTCTGCAACTGAGTGTTAGTTGCAGAAACGCTCATTAAAGTTAATCCTCCATTAAATCTCTTGCTCTAATATTGTCTTGTGGACGTAGTAAAAGCTAGCAAGAGATTTAATTGAAGATTAACTTTAATGAGCGTTTCTGCAACTGAGTGTTAGTTGCAGGAACGGTCATTAAAGTTAATCCTCCATTAAATCTCTTGCTGTAATATTGTCTTGTGGACGTAGTAAAAGCTAGCAAGAGATTAATTGAGGATTAACTTTAATGAGCGTTTCTGCAACTGAGTGTAAGATTAGTTCATTTTTAATCAACTTTTAAGATTAAAATAGTTAATAATAGTTAATTATTTTTAATTTTAATCAAAATTAACTTTGGGCCAGCACTGCTTTAAACCACATACTCGACTCATCAAAATGAACAACTTTAACCTGTCAGAACAAAAAAAATAGAACATCTCTGATAGCATGGTCAACTAGGACAACATGAACAAAACGGATAACATGGTCAACTCGGACAACATGGTCAACTCGGACAACATGGTCAACTCGGACAACATGTTCAACTCGGACAACATGGTCAACTCGGACAACATGGTCAACTCGGACAACATGGTCAACTCGGATAACATGGTCAACAAAGTCAACTCTGACAACCTGGCAAACTTGGTCAACATGGTTAACTTGAACAACGTGAATAACGTTAATAGCATTGTCAGCTCAGTCAACATGATCAACGGTGGATTTTGTCCCAGTTAATTGAGTTGTCAAGTGTTGTTCATGTTATTGATTATAAACATGTTACAGCCATGTTGTGCTATTTCAAATCAAATTAAAGGGGTGGGGTGGGGCGTGGGTTCAAGTCCCGCCCGAGACAAATTTTTCAATCTTTAATTTGGTTGTTCATGTTGTCCATGTTGACTGAGTTGACCGAGTTCACCATGTTGTCCGAGTTGACCATGTTGTCAGAGTTGACCATGTTGTCCGAGTTGTTGTCCACCATCTGGCGTCAACGCCATCTGTCGCGATTTGTTGGATCTGTGTTTTACTAGCTGTCAGAAAACTCCCCATCGGGTAGATTTATTCCTGACTGGCTCGGCAATCCACGCGCTTGTACAGGCGGCGACAGGCGTTCCCTTTGAAGTTACCGACTTTCGATGGATAGCAATACGCACCGCAGTCCGCGACAGGCGCTCTGTTCCCACGGCTTGGCGTGTGGCGTGTGGATTGACAACACGCATGCCGTGGGACCCTATCTACAAGCTAGCTACAGTTGGCGCGTGGATTGTAGCGACAGTGTTGCTAAGTTCGGCTTTTCGGAACTAGATTAGTCCTTTTTTTTTCTTGACTAGCGCTGCGCCATATTTAATAACTTAGTAGTTTATATTTCAGTTGTGTTTATAGAAATTAGCCGTAATTTTACATTTTCTTATTACGGACAAATCACAGAGCACGATTTGTCGTGAAAGTTCGTTTTGTTTCTATACATTACATGCAAATCTTTTCCAATGCAGTTTTCGTGTGCCGCGGTGATTACGTATGACGCGACAATTATCGTTTTTCTTTTTTTTACTTATTCCGGTCTCCTTATAATCTATATTCTTGCAGAATAATTCAGAAAAGAAAGATTGTTTTTCAGTTATTAAAACAACAAGAAATGAAATATGTAACAATTTAGATATTATAATATTATATAATAATTTGGCTTTAAATTAAAAGAAATAAATGGCTCATTCCCTTGCGTAGCAATGGTAACACTGACTGGCTTGGCGAGCCACAGGCGCCGTGGGAACGGGTCGGCGCGTGGTGTTACAGGCGAGTACAGGCGAGGCGCGTCGTGGCGCGGCTTGTCTATACACAGGCCGTGGGACCCGAGCCTTATTGAGCGGTCAAAATCGGTCTAGTTTCGTGATGGTCGAACAAAACGAGAGTATAAAATCATGTAACTCTATATCCTGAGCATTTTTGCTGGAATGTCTGTAATTACAGAAAATTCTTTTTCAGGTTAACAAAATTTTGTAGTTATTTCTTACACTATTATCTCATAATCGACCACTTTTCTTTGAAATGTCAGTTAATCGATGGTACGCTATATCGAATGTCATGACATCCTTGATTACAGACTTGCAGACTGCTCAATGACCAGGCTAAAATCACAAAAAAATTAAATTGGTCAAGTGTGTGTCGGGCTGGCACTAAAGATCCCGGCGAAAACACAATGTTTTTGCGTTGTGCAACTCGTACTTCTACTAAATTTTTTTTCCTACTACGGCGAAGCAAAAAGGAGGGTTAAATGATTTTCACTCACCATTAAATCTCTTGCTAGCTTTTACTACGTCAACAAGACAAAAAGTAACGACAAGGGATTTAATATAGGATTAACTTTAATGATCGTTTCTGCAACTGAGTATGGTATGTATGTATTCACTGGTATGTATTTTTCGAATCATGGTCTACTTTAACTTTAGCTACGAGACGAAAATTCTTTTCCCAGTAAGTAGTACACACAGAAAATATGAAAAAATTAATAATACTCGAGAAAAGCGGTTATTAAAAAGGCGTATTTGAAAAGACGGATTTCTACCCGACACATTTCGTTTCACGCTAGAGTTGACTTATTCTCCTAATTTTCCGGGGTAATAACTCGAAATTATTCCGGCCGCTGCTTCAAAAGGAAATAGCATAATATTGCTATAACAGAATAGTAGTTCACAGAATATGAAATTAGTTTGCTAGAAATGTCACTCTAACTCAAATTGTAATTGAATGTAATGTTGTATAAACAATTTACTTTTTTACGTCATTGTATCACTGCGTCGTTAAATATATTATACAGGATGTAAACTTAAATGCGTTTCATAGGTACCTACTTAAGGGGATGCTTCAGACATTCAAACCTAAGAATCAAACTGAACAACTTTCACTGTGGGACCAACATTGAAATCGCGAAATCTGACGCCATACTGTTCGATATGTTCACATTCAGTGGGATCACACACGATGACGCATTGACGGAGTGGCAGACGTCAGTCCATAGAAGCATACGCGGTGCGTCAATCCGTCACCGTGTGTGCTTCTACGTACGTTTTCATACAACTCCGAACTCTGATACTCATGAATGGATAGGCCTAAAGCGCGGTAAGTTGAAGCAAACTACTGGTGCACTTGGTACATACAAACTAGCGCCATTATCTGTCAAATCTAGGGCACTTTCATACAAGTGACAAGTAAAAATTTCATTTGTTTTGCTTCACTTTTCTGGTTTGAAATGTTCGCGTAAGGCCTATCCATTCATTTTATTTTGATCGAAGCGTCATCGTGTGTGAACGCACTTAAAGTTCACTCTGTGTGATGCAGACATCAACTTTGCATCTACATTTCTAATTAAATAATTTAAAACAATCGTCGCTTATTAAATTTGTATTCAACACATACGTATCTTTACCTGTGAATATACTACACGATTCAAGTAAATTAAACAATTTGATACAATATTGAATCCAGCATAGCTAGCATGCCGCAGTGATACAGCGCTGTCACACCTTCGCTCTCTTTCTATTTGCGTGCGAACGAACGAGATAAAAGACGTGATACAGCCGTATCACGTGTAGCATACTACGAGTGCAGGAACAATAAAATAAGTCCAAAACACATTTGGACTATTAATATTTGTTTACAGTAATCTGGTGAGTTTTGCGCTTTCTAGTAACAGATTTGAGGAAAATGGTCGGCCAAATATAGAAAACAATTTTGTTGTAAAAATGCGAGGTTTGATGTTGGGTCTCAGACCTAAAATCCGGTCAGGTGTAAAAGTTGCTTATTTTTTGTCTTTTTTGTATTTTTATATAAATTCGTTTTTTCTGACTTCGTGCTTATAAATATAAGTACTTATTTGGTTCTTATAAATAGGCCATCTGACGTCTTCCCATGCGTGACTTACTACGCAACTAAGGTATATATTTCTTTGTTGTCTTTTTGTATTGGTACGCCACTATTTATGTATACGGGTGGTCAGAATATTTGCTCCGATCAACTTTATAAACATAGTCAACATCTATATTTAGAAAGTTTATCGAAGCTAAGATTCTGGCCACCCATATACATATATCTCTCTCGACCCGCTTATGTAAGAGCTCCACTTAACTTATGTGAGCTCTTATCCTCATTTATGAAATAACTCCTCTCACTTTTAAATGAGAGTCATAAATTTTATATGAGATTTTCACTTTTCTTATTAGGAGATCATAAATATCATCGTTTCACAATCATCATACGCTGCGCTTTCCAATACGCGGTCGCCACTCAAGAACTTGTTGGCCCCATTGGCCATCGTTTCTGCGAGCAATGTGCCCCACCTACTGCCACTTTAGTTTAGCAATTTTCGTACTACGATAATCTATTTTCCCAAATTTTTTCCGTTAGGTGCTCTTTTCAATTTTCCTCTAATTTACTCATACCTAATCCTGTCCATTCTAGTTACATCACACATCCATCTCAACGTTCGCTCTCGGGCAGACAATTACCCCTAAATAGGTACGTGACCCTAAATCTAGAATCATTCTAAACTAGTGCTGCAGTATCCGATGCAGACGGCCACAAATTACAATCTGCGCCAGCTGCCTCTGGCTGACCTCTAATTTACAGCTATTTCAAGAGGTTCATTCAACATTCAGACTGGGTTAAGTTGAAATATACACTAAGACGATAGCTTTAGTGTGTATAGGGTCCTTCTAAATATGCTGACACTTTTTTAAGGGGATGATCAAACTGTAAAACTGAACAACTTTCGATATGGCACCAACATCTAAATCGCAAAAATATATCAGCTCTTCCGTACAACACTGCAAACCTACTCGAGCCAAATGTATGGGACAGCTGTTTTTTTTGCGATTTCTATATTGTACTTAGAAACAGATGTTCAATTTGATGGACTGATCATCCCTTTAAAAAAAGTGTCCGTTGACATTACCTAATACAATAGCGTTACAATAGATACACTACTACAAAGCGCAGCAGTGTCATGTGTGCGTGACCTTTCACCGATAAGTACACCTACATGCCGTGAAAAAACCAGGTCGGCCAGTGGACAATCTATCAAGGTGTTACAAAAATACAAATAAACCTTTTAGGGGGTAGTGTAGACCATCAAACTGAACAACTTTCACTATGGGACCAATATCGAAATCGCGAAAAAAAAAATTATGTTCTATACTCTACAAATCGACTAGAGCTAAAATATGTATTGGATATAAAATAATTTTTTTTGCGTTTTCGTTGTTGGTCCCATAGAGAAAGTTGTTCAGTTTGACGGTCTAAACAACCCTCTTAAGAGTTTTAAAAATTTATTGTTACTTATGAAACAACCTGTATAAGTAAGAATAAATTTTTAAAACTCTTGTTTAGACCGTCAAACGGAACAACTTTCTCTATGGGACCAACATCGAAATCGCGAAAAAAAATCTGATATCCCATACATATTTTAGCTCGAGTCGATTTGTAGAGTATAGAACATACATTTTTTCGATATTGGTCCCAAAGTGAAAGTTGTTCAGTTTGATGGTCTGAACAACCCCCTTAAATGTTTATTTGTATTTTTGTAACACCTTGTATAACTAGGGTGTTTTGTTACACCCTGTATATCCTGCAAATATAGCTAAAAAACATTATCCTCCTTCTGGCGCAGTCGGGTAGATATAGTAAGTATATACCTATGCTGCTTGCCAGTACATACAGAAAGTATTTTACCTACGTGGTTTAGCACGGATTTCCAGGCACAAGGCAGGCGCAATATCAACGAGGCTCACCTTGAATCACCGCCGAACAGTGACGGCCGGCTTTACAGGAATTTAGCGAACGTGAACCATTGATGCGCAAAATGTTTTTGTTCTAGTTTTTTATTTCAAAAATTTTATTTCACTTGGCTATGTTGACTTTCTAGTTTACAACATGTTTTGAAAAGAAAACAATACATTTGTCTGGAAGTAATCGCTTTTTCGCTGTGTTTGTATTGTATTTGAAATTATTGGGATAAGGTATGCAATGTAAGTGCGTTCACACACGATGACGCACTGACGGAGCAGCAAACGTCAGTCCGTCATTTGTGAAGCAAGGAGTTGTATGAAACCGCACGTAGAAGCACACACGGTGACGCATTGACGCACCGGGTGTGGTTCTATGGACTGACATCTGCCGCTCCGTCAGTGCGTCATTCATCGTGTGTGAACGCACTTACTTTACAATATACAGGCTGAATTGCAATTCCTTGAAAGAGGCCATACTATAGATCATCATGACATTTTTTTAAACTCTCATAAAATCGTCATCTCTCATAAAAATCTAATAAAATCGTCACATAAAAAAGTCCTTGCATGAAAAAAATTAGGTACGGCTCTTGGCGTACAAATTACAGGAATTACTACTTGTTTCATATAAGCTTTCTGAAAAGGTAAAAATGTTATCAACTAAAATAATAACAATTATTATTTTTATAAAAAGTTGAAATTCGTACTGAAGTATGAAAATATTTTTTTGTTGAAAATTGTTAAAAAACCCAACATTTCTGCTATATTATTAATAGTTGAATTTCCAGCAAAATTATGTCAAGCTAAAATAAACATTAGCGATTTAGTTAGCATTTCTAAATTACCTTGTACACATAAACTGGGGCGCCGTTGTTAATTAAACTGGATATTCTATCATTTTCGTTAAACATTTACTCTCGGTCAAGGAATATTATACGAATATAGTTATTATATCATCGTTAGTCTATTATACGTCCCACTGCAGGGCACATGCTTATCAGGGATGCTGTATGGGCGTTAGTTAACCATGCGTGCCCAATGCGGATTGGTAGACTTTACAAACGCATCAGAATTTCTTCTTCAGTGTATGTAGGTTTTCTCATGATGTTTTCCTTAACCATTTGAGAATAGTCGGTATTATGTAGGCATAAGTTAGAAAAACGGATTGGTACATGGTACGCCGTCCATGAGAATTTGAACCCGAACTATGCTGGTTTCTTTACGTTAGTTTCTTTCACAGTTTGAGTGCCAAAAACTTATTGGTACAAGGCATGTAATCAATGTGGATTCAAACCAGGACCATCGTGATTGCATGTTGATACCTCTCCACAACGCCTTACCGACGCTCTCGATAATGAACACACACTTATAACAATGGATCCCGTAAAACCAATTGCTCTTACCCTTAGTGCGTTCACACACGATGACGCATTGACGGAGCAGCAAACGTCAGTATGTCATTTGTGAAGCAAGGAGAGGAGGAAACCGCACGCAGAAACACACACGGTGACGCATTGACGCACCGGGTGTGGTTCTATGGACTGACATCTGCCGCTCCGTCAATGCGTCATCGTGTGTGAACGCACTTATTTGTCAAAGAAGGTATTTGCCCTGCAGTGGGATTGTACAAGGTATTTCTAACTTTTTTAACTAACTAATCATAAATACTTTTAAGTCAAAAACAAATTCTGATAATATCCTTCCACTACGTTCTTGCTCTAACATACTTAAGTGTTTCTGTGTAAACTCCATCAAATAACAACCCTCCTACTTCCTTAAATTTCCACCCCCGTTTTCAATTCACAAACATGTTTTCGTTTTCTGTTAAACGAAATGCACCTTTTAGCTTAACAAGGTGCTATTTGTTTCAGTAAAATGGATGAGAATTTTACTTTTTACATATTTAACAAAAAAGGAACGAGGTAGGTATTTTATAATTACATAATTACGTACCTTTTTATAATGAGCGTTTTTGCAATCATTTTTAATGGCGCTAATCTCCAGTATCAAAATTTCAAAATAAACTAAAATGAAAGGAGTTAAAAGGTGAGGAGATGCAAACATTATAAATATCTGTTAATGTAGACGTATTTAATTCATAAAGTTCTTATATCTTACAGGAATAGAGTCAGTGACATGAGTTGTCAAATGAAACAGTTTTTGGATGTTTTTTGGAGACTATTCGCAGGCAAAAATTCTAATACTGTCTATAAATTTTGAGTCTAACGTAAAATCGTGGATAAATTAATGAAGTAGTGTCAGGATATTTCACAAAATTATCTACGATTTCACTTTAGATTCCCAATTATTTACGAAAACCGAATTGTAAAAATTGATTAGTAACTAAAAAACGGTTCTATTGATTCGCGTCACGTATCACCTTCTATTATACAGTGGTGCCGCTAGGTACATCTCGCTCTCTCAGCTGTATGTTCCTCTATTTCTACCTCTATGATTTAATTACTTACACGACATGGCCTCAGGCCAAGCTCTTCAATCAAGATTAAAAAAATGTTTTTTAATAACATACAGTATTTAATGACTTACAAATTATTTGCAACCAACTGACGAGTTAAACAAAAGATAAATATATTCTTTAGAAACTTCTTTTTATGATAACATGATTTGTGTTTGTATTTATTTGTAGTACGCATAAACATACAAGAACGTAATGGTTCAAATAGTTGGAAGAACTCTTGGATGTTTTTTCTGTAGCACTTGGTATTCCAGATTATCATATTTTCGACAAAAAAAAAACATGTGGCCGCCTTTTTTTTAAGTTATGTTTGCCATACCCATCCCTCAATTTTAATTAAGAACAACCTAAAGAATAATTACCGCGATAGGACCAGACTTTATCATGACTTGTAACTCCCACTTAAGGATTCATACCTAAGGTACTACTTTGTTTTTCATTCATTTGTATGTCTTTTAAATAAAAAGAAGATAGCTTCTAAAAACCAGCAAAATATGGCCAGCGTTTACCTAGCGTCGCTAGAGCCAAAATTAATGCTTTTTTATAATCTCTCCAGTTTTTACTAGCAGCAATAAGCTAATTAAAAAAAATCCTTGATTTTCAAACACGAAAGCAACTTCTTCCGAGTTTCCGCTATGTCTGTATATTGTAATTAGGTTAAAAAAGTCTTGATTAAAACCACATCCAACCTCTGAACTCAACTAAGTTACGAACATTCGTAAATTGCACCGAAACAAAACTTTTTGCTTTAAAACTTTACGACCGACAAAACCATCACGATTGTACGGTTAGCAACAAACGTTCGTATTCTAGGTCGAAGAAATTACTAGAGAATTGTGCTGCTGTCCGTACAAAATTGTATGCTTTGTGACAATGTATCTATAACAGAACAAAAACATTGAAGATAGGTATAAACTTAATTTTACTACTGTCTTGCACAACGAAATGAAATACAGTTAGCAAAGAAAAATTTTATTCGTTCCAGTTTTAGTTATAAAGTCAAAGTAATTTATTTAATAACTATGTAGGTAAATATTAACAAGGTGTTGAGAGAATAAACATTATTGTGCCATGTAGTCTACCTTTAGAGGTGAATAATATCAGCTAGGTACATTACATAAAGACGGCCCGGTAGCTCAGTCGGTAGTGAACCTGCCTGCTGTGCCGAGATTCGCGGGTTCGAATCCCGCAATTACAATATTTGTATGATGAATATGAATGTTTGTACCCGAGTCATGGATGTTTGTATCTATATGTATTCTATATCGTTGTCTAGTCATCATAATACAAGTCCAGGCTAGTTTCTGGTACTTACTTTAAACGTGACTAGATAATTTGTGTGACAATGTCCAAAATATTTATTTATTTATAATTATAATCAAGATTTAAAAAAGATAATTGTGTTTTTGGGAAGCCGAAGTATCTGGATGTTTCTCCTGGCGTTTGAACGCCGTCTTCGTTCTCTCCGAACATGTCTTTTCTAATAAATAAGATGAACATGTTCCGTGAGGAAATCAACGGCATTCAAAAGCCCAGGAAAAACACCTATCATCATTACAAGCCCAGACATACTTTGAAAAGCACAAATCCTTTCACTTATAAAGGTCACAGCATAAGGGCGAGTAGCTATAACTTACTCCACCACTAGGACCAGTGTGGACTGCTGTGGGTGGCGGGCCACTCCGATGGGCGTTTTAACGCCGTCATTCCCATTGACTAATTGGAACCACACGATTGCGGCTTATCTTAATTTGTGTCGTAATTATATTCAGAACAAAGTAGATAGTGTCAGGGTTGGCAGTTTACTCTATTCACTGATAGAACAAGTAGTAACAAGACCGTACAATGTACAAAACAGGCAAGTTTGTCCCACGGGTGCGTCCCGAATGTCCCGAATCTCAATCTAGTTGCTGATAACATGCTAGTTATGGGACACACGCGTTGTACCTTCTGTTTTACTGGATGAGACATTAGTTTGTTGAAGTAAAATAAACGTACTTTGATGTTGACTACTTTTAAATGTTAAAGTATTCATTGGATTATTATGTATTTGAATATTCACGACAATTTATCAAACTTAATATGTACCAATGCTTTCAAACCGTATAGGAAAATGTTAGGTAACCTTTATATCTACTCGGAAGAAAGACATTTTGATGCGAATGTGAAGTCAAGTCAACCAATCCGCATCGAACAGAAATATTCATGCAACTGCAACAACCAGCTTCGCATTTTTCCGTCTCTCCATCCTTTTCTGTCACTCAGGAACGTCATTTGTTAGATCATATAAGATAGACGGAACGGAACAGCACGCCGCGTGCGATCGCGTTCCGTCTATCTTATATGCTCTAACAAATGACGTTCCTAAATAACAGAAAAGGATGGAGCGACGGAAAAATGCTGTGCTCTGTGGTATAGTTCAACCCTTAAGCATAATTGACATTTCATCATTGTAAATAATAGTTATTTTCACCTCACAAGCTCGGAAAGATTCTGTTTATCGTTCGAAATCTGAGTGCAAAAGTGTATTTTATCCGCTAGCGTGGAAAGAGTTTTTGAAATTCGAATTTGTCTGCAACATGCTACTCGTATGTACTCATGTCCAAAAATGATTATTGTTTACCTTCTACGAGGAACCATAAATGTATTTTATGAAACGTTTTGGAGATTTTTATTCCATTTGTTACTATGAACATAATTTTCCCCTAAGACGAAAAATCTTTTAGTATTATTCAAGTACAAAAAACTCAAACCTATTGTAACGTTAAAATGTTTACATTTCTAACAAAGAAGGTTCCACAGTGAAAGCAGCGGAATTGTTAGTCTCTATTCAAACAAATTGATGACTCTTGTGATACCGTCCATATAAAATAGGGAAGCATCTAATGTTTTATTTTCCTAGAGCTACAATTCCCAAGAAAATTGTGAAAAAACACATGGATTTACTAACAAATGATTGTCAATTGAGGTACTTTTAGAGAAGGCTTTTGTCTTAACCATTTTTATTTTCGTCCAAAAAATGTGCTTTGAATTCATTTCTTTCAAACTGACTATTTTCATCCGAGAATTTATGTCGTATGACAACCTTTCATGTTGTAGTGTAAAGATTAGCCAGTAACTAATACATACTCAAGCCTACGACCATTATCCATTTCTGGGTAGTTAAAAACTTGTTACAACCTGACTATCTTCATTCGGGTCAGCCCAAGTTATATCGTATGATAACCTTTGTAGTTGTCGTAGTGTAAAGAACCTACCTGTTGTAGTGTAAAGATAAGCCGCCAGTCTAAAGCCAGTCAGAAGCTGACCTCAGGTGATGAACTCAGATAACGTCATTCGGGGAGGCTCTTTCCTTACAGTTGCAGCGAGCGTTGTTTCCTTACCCATGCAGTTGTAGCGAGGCACACCACCTATAGATTTCTCCGTTTAGATTTGAGCCAAACAACACTAGTGCTTCGATACATCACTGATAGATGTTAGAAACTGTTAGAAAATCAGCGTTCCACTTAGTCTGTCTTCTTCTTATCGAGTGGGCTTCAAAGCCCTGGTGTCAGAGTTTATTCAAACCACCTTACGGCCTCTGACGTGGTTTTTATATTGTAACGACTACTACCACCAGAGATAGTAGCCGGGACCAACAGCTTAACGTGCCATCCGAAGCACGGAATCATCTTTCTTTTCAGACAATCAGGTGACTCAGCCTGCAATGTCCTAACCAACTTGGGAAAAACGCACAAAGTGACATTTCACTAGGTGCCCCCCGTGGGAATCGAACCCACGACCTCCGTGTCAAGACTGCTCCCAATACTCTAACCATTAGACCACGGAGGCAGTTACGGCACTTGCACTTACGGCGGTTGGAGGCACTTAGTCTGTACTAACATAACATACGAGTAGCATGACACCACCGTACGCGTTAGTGTAGGTATCTACTTACGTCAAGTGGTGTTAGGTGACTAGACTTTCACTTTTGCCTTCAAAAATAGTACCTACTGAAAATTATGTAAACTGCTCATTTTCTACATCAATTATTTGAGTATTAACGTAACCCACACGTGGGTGTATTGTACCCACTGTCAATTACTATAAGTGGCGATGGGCTCACTCCCCGTCACACTGGACAGAGTTTCGGTACTACTAGTGAACCGTGGATGTTCTGTGGTCTTAGAATATATCTGACTACCCCCTCTGGGAATATAGTAGTAAGCATAGGCATGAGTATAGAAAACGCTTCCTTGATATTTTACTTTAGATTTCAATTAAATCTATCATTTTCGCTGTTTACGATTAATTCCTTGTCGATTTCAACTACTGCGGCTGATAATCTTTATAGGAAAGCATTCAGATATGCCGGGTATTATGAAAGTCGTCCTTACCCCCCTTTGTCTGATGGAGAATGAAAAATAGAGTAGTGGATTATAAAATAGAGTAGGCTGTGTCAGGGATGCAGCCGCAGCGTGGAGTAATGGCTTCGATCCTCTAAATAATGTTAATAAAATAATTCCGGTAGGTTATTGCACCTACCGGAATTCTAAAATAATTAGCAATCTTATCATCATCTCAGCCGATGAACGTCTAATGCTGGACATAGGCCTCCCCCAAGGATCGCCATAACGACCGCTCCTGCGCTGCCCTCATCCAACGGGTTCCAGCCGCCTTCACCAGGTCGTCAGTCTACCTTGTAGGGGCCTACCCACGCTGCGTTTTCCGGTACGCGGTTGCCACTCTAGAACTTTCCGGTCCCATTGGCCATCGGCAATAGCAATCAGTATAAGCAATCTTGTCATAAGATATTTCGTTGCCTACATGGTTATTGCATACTGACCGAAATTAAAGACGTTTCACGTCAAAAGGATATTTTGGTTATTTTGTTCAACTTATAATAAAATCAATCAATCAGTTATACTTTATTGCACACCAAAACAGAACATACATTAAAAATGAGATGAACCTTTCTCTACTTTCAGACTTCTATGTCCACGTACATGACCTAAAGGCTACCTACATTACCTAACCGCTAATTTCCTCCGAGAATCCGACTTATTGATCCCTTAGGGAGCAAGATAAAGAAAGGACGGTTCGTTACAGTACGACAATCGTGTTTGATACGAAAACTCGTAAAAGTTTATTCGTACAGTATAACGTACCTGTAAAACATGTCCAGATCTAATTCACGTTTTGGTTAGAACTTGACTTCTTAGAAAGTTATCTTTTTTGGAACTGTAAAGTTATTTCGAGTAATGAGATGTTGCTACTTCAAATATATCAACACAATCATGTTTTATGATTTGTTCTATTAAGGACAGCTCTGCAACCAGTTGTCAATTTCATACAAAACTTTGTTTTCTGAGCTATTTTTCCATATAAAACATTACTTTTATTAATACCGTCTACGAGTGTTCTATTATAAGAGATAAGTGTACTTTTTGCAACCATCAGCAGCAAGGCTGATTCAGTGTTTATGGGGTGTAGAGCATCTCTGTGATGGGGATGGACCAGGTCTGCCTGCATAACATCAGTCGGTTTAGGAGTTACAGACGTTTGAAGGTCAGTAAAAAATTAACGTTCAGCTGCAGGGCTGATAGTATGATATTATTGTAGTATGCACTGTAGCTATGCGAACAGTACAAAAACGGACATGGTTCATCAGTCAAAGGTCAGACCTTTGAACGGCTGTAACTCCTAAACCGACTGGCAGGTCATGTCAGTTTTTGTACCGTTCACATAGCACACATAGACTTGCAGCTGATCGTTATTTTTTACTGACCTTCAAACGTCTGTAACTTCTAAACCGACTGATGTTATGCAGGCGGACCTGGTCCACCCCCATCACAGAGATGCTCTACACCCCATAAACACTGAATCAGCCTTGCTGCTGATGGTTGCAAAAAGTACACTTATCTGTTATACTATTCTACGACAAAGTTTTGTATGAAATTGACAACTCTGCAACCACCTTAAGTGGATATTGTTTATGGAACTAGAAGTTTATTTTCGAGTTAATATTTAAAAATGCGATAATTAGTTTGATAAAATTTTAAATTAGAGAATGACTTGAAACCGTCTCCGTCGTTTTTAATGAAAAAAATGTATGCTTTAGCAATCGTTAGATAGATAGAATCGGTAGACAGTAAAAAAAAAATTGCTCAAAATAATTTTTTTTGGCTAAATATTTATGTGGGAACTATTTAAAGAACTATCGAAATAAGTTTATACATACAGGTACAGTAACAACGAAATTAACTGGCCAGAGATTTTTACTTCGTCTTTAACCAAATCCTACGCTTAATAAGTCATCTAGTAAAAGTTAAAACAATTTAAGTAATTTTTTATATACCTATTTATGAAAAAAACGTATAAATAGTATTTAGTGAAAAACTTGGCTCTTGCAACACCGTGCACCTCACCATCAGTTTTATATATCTTGTAAATGTGTGACGGCATTGAACAAGATAGATTATTGTCTTTTTCTACGTTTGATCCTAAGTGTGATTGCTGATAAATTTGTGATGCGCGATGAATACACATGAGGTCATGAGAGTGGGTGAAATGAAACGTAAAAGTTTGTCTGGGGTTTTGTTTTACCGGTTTTAGATGATGTCGTAGGAAGTAGATAAAGAGAGTAAAAAAGCCGTGCGGATTTAGAAGTTTTGTTTAGATGTTTTGTTTTGTTTGAAATCTATTTACCGACTCAAACTTTGAACTTTATCCTTACTGCGGTTTCATATTATATAGACATTTATAAATACAGGCCTGTTTAATTATAATCTTTGCAATTTATGAAAATAAAGTTGCACAGTTCTTCCCTTCGCTTAATGTTTCCTCCAAAAGTCACAGGTCTCAGCGAGATCTTCTCAGCCGCTAGTGTCCTTGAAGTACCTGTACGCAGTCCTTGAAGCGGAGATGTGGTCTCAAGACACTTCCCTAAGCATGTGCAATTTGACCTAGAAAGACTTGACACGGTAAACGAGAGCATGGTGTCCCATCCCATACAAATGAAATTTTTGTTAAAATAAATGGCAATATATGGCGTTATGGTATCGAATCGTAATTAATGTTTACCTAAAAGTGTAAATTGTTACTAAAAATACATGATCTGACTACAAAAAAATCTCATGAGCCTCGGAAAATCAAGCAATTTACTTTGCCCGAAGACTGCCCGAGTTACGGCAGTCGCGTTCCATTGTTTGACGTTGGGCATCTGTACTGTATAGTATTATATAATCTGTGACGAGAGTGATCCATGCGATGAAATGTTTCAGTTGCCTTAGACGTCTCTGTTTTTTACGTTGGGCAGCTGTACCGCTTCTACCACTTTCTCTTTGGTCACTTGAAGCCCGCAGGTTATGCCAAGAATGCCTCGAAGACAGCGCAATTTTGTCTCTCTTGCTTTGCGTATGACACCCAGGACTGCAATCGCTGTAAATATTTGGTGATTGTACCATGATTGGACTACACGTACGAACCATAACTTCTGACACATTTGGTATTGCGCTAATCGCGGTACCTACTGTTCTAGTCAGCCGTTAGAGCCGTTTTGACAGATCGTTCAGACGTTAATAGCTGTCAGTTAGCGCGATGCGGAATTTAGCACAGTTGAATAGTAATTGAATTGCAATGTGATTAGAACTGAAATGGGATTACGATTGAACTTGGATGTTTTAAATTAATGCAATCGCCCTCCAGGTCTCGGCACGGCAATTTTCTAACCATCTGGGGAAAAACGCACAAATTGATGTGTATGTAGTGTGATAAGTGTCCCCGTGGGAATCGAACCCACGACCTACGTGGCAAGAGTCCAATGCTCTTAACCATTAGACTACAGAGATGGTTGGCCTAATGACCGAAATAAAAGAAGTAGGTATCACGTCAAAAATATTCAACTCTTATATCGGCAACGGGTAGGTATTCATCACGTATTTTTTAATCTACAAACACTGGTTCGCTTAAATATCGGAACGCGATTTGAGCCCGGACCTTTCCCACGCATATTTCATATCAAAAAGAAAATATTATTCAGCAGGCAGGAAGCCCGGTTGACATGATAAATTATGTAATTTGCAAGCGACTCCTGCCCGGGGCATTCCCGAATGAGACCGCAAATGGAGTGGCAGCCCAAACTGCGTCCCGAAAGCATACATTGGTAATATTTTCAGTTTCTTTTTTTTTTGTCGGTTAAAGGTTTACTCCTGTTTCGACCTTTTTTTGTTTTCGTTTTAGTAAAGGTTTTGTTCGACAGGTTTCAGGTTTTATGTGCATTCGATACATAAATTGAAAAATCTGTATCACCTCAAACCTCAACAAAACATGTTTTTTTTTTAAATATTTAGTTTTGTATTTTTTTTCGACGCCTCCATAATGATGAGAATTCTTCAATTTGATAGTCTTAAACAACTCTTTAAATGAAAGTGGTGTATTACACCTATATTACATATGAATACGGGTGTAACAAAATACCCTAGTAATACTGCAGGGGGTGCTTCAGACCATAAAACTGAACAACTTTCACTATGAAGCCAACATCAAAATCGCGAAAAAAAAATCTGCCGTCCCATTGCTGCAGTTATGTATGGAACAGCTGATATTAGTATACCTACATTAGAGATTGAATAAACAGGATGTAGACCCTAGTAATACTTAAAGGGGTGCTTCAGACCATGAAACTGAACAACGTTCACTATGGAGCCAACTTCGAAATCGCGAAAAAAAAATCAGCTGTCCCTATTTTTAGTCGAGTCGGTATTGCATTTTTCTATGGAACAGCTTTTTTTTTTGCAATCTCGATGTTGGGTCCATTTATAAAGTTGTTCAGTTTGATCTAAAGTTGTTCAGTTTGTTCGGTTTGAAGTACTACCTGAAGTATTACTAGGGTGTTTGGTTACATCCTGTTTATTCACTTATAAAAATATTCGATAAAGAAGTTATTATATGTGAATAATGTAATTATGTATAATTTATAAGCGTTTCAACGAATTCCATAACTATTTTAAAACTGTTATTCGAAAGATAAAATTCCATTTACCGCATAATATTTATGGAACGAATTCAAAAAATTCCGACTAAACTGGTTGTAAACAAGAATAACCTAGTTGAGTATGCCCCTTTCATACGCAAATCCGTTTCGTTTTCATATTTACGGCTCCATTCCTTTACGTCCTCATTTAGAACGTTTCAGTATTTCCTGAAAGCAATAAGAGAGATTTCGTTAGCGGTAGTTTCTTGCTTATATTTTTCGATTTTTAGTTACGTACGCTACGCAGATTCGTAGCAAAATGCTACGCTCGTAGCAATTTATAGTTCGCATTTCGTAGCTTGTAAAAATTGTGATAAATATATGTGGTAACAATTTTAAAAATCCATTCCTGATACAATAATGGTGTAAAAGTCTAGCGAATAGCAAATTGTGACGTAGTTGTAGTTACTGAAAGCAAAAAGTGTAAAAAGTGTTCGGTATTTGTTTCACTTGAAATTAAAGGACAGGCCTGCGTATCTGTGTTCATTCAAACCACTGACCTCTATCTTATTTCGTGTGAACATGAGTTATTTGCGTAAAATTCTTGGTCTATAGGGTCCTTCTTAATATGCTGACACTTTTTTAAGGGGATGATCAGACCGTCAAACTGAAAAACTTTCTCTATGGGACCAACATCGAAATCGCGAAAAAAAACAATTGTCCCATAAAAATTGCCAACCTAACTCGACCCGAATGTATGGGACAGCAGTTTTTTTTTCGCTATTTCAATGTAGGTTCCATAGAAAAAGATGTTCAGATTGATGGTCTGATTATCCCCTTAAAAAGTGTCAGCAAATTAAGTTGGATCCTGTATGCATCAGTTATGCTCGGCTATCATACAATCATAGCCGCTGACATTCCAGTTCTTTCAAATCTTTCAAATGTATTCGGTCACAAAACAAATAGCATAATTTAGTCCTCCTATTAAAAAATAAATAAATAAATAACGGTCACAGGCACATACATTGTAATGATCCCAAGTAAGCCTCAGGCTTTTTGTTATGGGAACCATACAACAACGGCACACATATATAACATCCATGACCGAACCGGGATTCGAACCAAGGACCCTGGATTGGCAGTCCGGCGTGGTAACCATCACACCAACCGGGTCGTCCACCACCACCAATAGAGCACTGATGCGAAGTATTTGTTCATAGAATGTCATTGCAATACACGAATAAACTCACGACTATAATCCCTTTAGTTCGGTCATTATCTTTGCTACAACTAAGTATTAATAATCTTTAGAAGCGTGCAGTTGTAGCAAGATTCACATATTGAAGGTTCCAGGATGGAATGGTGAAAGGTTAGCCTATCACCTGCCTAAACACTGCATAGGAAACCTTACATCCCATTGTCACCTCGAAGTTACCACGGAAGAAATAAGGTGGTCTATTCGAAGCCGGAATCACATCATCGTCATCTCGGCCGATGGACGTCCACAGCTGGACTTAAGCGATATGTTGGTGTGGGCGGCCTTTACCTATCCTCCGCAATATAATTTCAAATTAAATAAGAGAGTTACCAGCAACGTTTTTGTATTCTTCTTATGGTGTGGGCAAGCCCTGGTGACTGGAGAGTTTATTCCAACTGCGTTATGGCCTCTGACATGGTTTTTATGTAACGACTTCTACCACCAAAGATAGTAGCCGGGACCAACGGCTAAACATGTCATCCGAAGTACGGAATCATCTTTCTTTTCAGACAATCAGGTGATTCAGCCTGCAATGTCCTAACCAACTAGGGAAAAACGCACAAAGTGACATATCACTAGGTGTCCCCCATGGGAATCGAACCCACGACCTCCGTCTCAAGAGCCAATGCCCTTTACCATTAGGCCACGGAGGCAGTTACGTTTTTGTAATATTAAAATACAAATAATAAACTGTAGCATTTTAGTACTCAACCCCAGAAATGTTTAAAAGAATGTTTTGTCCCGTCCTGGGTAAGATTATTTGTGAATGCAATAAATTTCTCAAAGCCTAGCGTTTGGAGCTTCGACTTTACTTGGATCCCTTTTTAAATTGCCTTTTTTACTTTTACGGACAATTAAATTTCTTGTAGTAGACTCGGAATATATTGTTTGAGTTTTTGAAGTTGGACTCGGCATGGCAGATACAAATAAGTCATCGTTTTGTTATAATGTTTAGCGGCCCAAAGAATTTCGGGTTCGAATAATAATAAATGTTTACATTCAATTTAGAGATCTAATAATGTTTTCGAACATTTTAGCGAGTAAAATGTTATTCAGTGATATTAACAAAATATTTAATTACAATATAATACAATTATACTTTATTGGCGACTCACCCCGGCTTCCCCCGGATGGGATCAACTGATATACTTTACATTATTGTTTAACACATATAAACCTATTTTCTAAATTATTATAAAAACAGCATCAAAATCGATTGCGTAGTTTATAGACAGAAATAGCGATATTTTGTTTTATAGAGATAAGACGTTTGCATGCAATAATAAAAGAATTATATCCTACTGACTGATACATGCATACAAAGAATCGAAGTCAAATAATGCGGATTTATCGTTAAAAAAAACATAGGATAGTGAAATTGGCAAACAGTAGCTTAAATGTAATGAAAAATAAAACAATCGTATTATTGGCACGTCTTTTAAGGTCGACATTATTACAAAGATAATAGAAAGAAGCAAGCAATAAAATTAGATAAGGCGCCTACAGTTGAATTGGGGTTGACTTATATTAGGTTACCTTCTAAAGGTCCTTGAAAAGGAACATCGTATTCTGGTTGTTACGTACTAAGGTTACATAGAGAAAAAGTAATACATTTGAGTAGTTGTGGTATTCAATAATTCACATTATAGTAATGGTGTGCGGTGAATTTGGGAATCGGGGGGCACGGTTGTGCCACAGAGAGTTGTACAGAGTAACAGCTACTAAGGAGCGCCAATTTTATTAGCCTATTCTTGTATTTAATTGGAGTAAGTATGAATGTAGGTAAATGTTTTATGATTCAAGTGTAAATTGTTTTTGTTTCTTTTGTTAGTTATTATTTTTTATTAATTCATTTTAGGCATGAAAATATTTAAACAATTTACTTATCTTTTGTATTTCTTAGACATATTTAGTTGTAGTTAAAACTATGTATTTCATTAAAATAAAAATAAAAAATAATGAAAACAATGTTAAAATGATGCAAAGTTTTATTTCAATGTAGTATTTCTTTATAAATGTTTACATTACTCTTCCAATCGTTCATGCACACAGTGCAAAATAATTCACCATTTTTTTATTCGACTTCTGCTACCTATAAACTAATAAAAATACAAATATCGAGCGTACTACACGGAGCGGTGACGGGCGCGCGGGTAAAATCAACGATGTGTCACCCCTCACAGTCACACCTTCGTTTCGCCCGAAGTCACCCTCGGTCTCGTTGGTGAACCTCGTAGGTGAATTCGCGCACACAAACGCGCTGCGCATGTAGTGATGCGCCGCTTTTGCGAGCTTGTATGAAGCTGTCACTCTGTACAATATAATCCTCTGTGGTTGTGCCCCTGCCAGCAGGGCTAGCATGCCACCCACGACAAAGGGTTTAAACGAGAAAATCGTCATGCGCGCTCTCTTTGGCGTACGTAAAATAGTAAGGATGGAGGCACATCTCGATTTTTATCGTTTACTCGGGGGTGGCATGCGAGGCCTACAGGACGAGATAAACTAGCGCACTTCTGTACCTTTTCTCGAAGCGATTCGGTGTATTTTTGAACTACACTTCGGTTTGAATTATATATGACATGTTTTTCACAATCGGAATGAAAATGTGATCGATTCATCATCATCATCCTATACGCATTACATCCCACTGCAGGAGACAGGCCTTCTCTCAAAAAAGTGTAGAACGTTAGTCCACCACGCGTGCCCAATGCGGATTGGTAGACTTCACAACGTAACTTTTTTTTTTATTATTATTGGTGGGTTTGCTCTTGACCTCTATCATGTCCTTAGGACAAAGATGGGGTCGAAGATGTAGCGAGCTTACCCAGAAGTGCACTGGCACTCCTGCACACCGACGGAACGCAGCAAGCTGCTTGGCGTCAACTTACTTGACCTTTTTCGTTGGAAATGAGCTCAGCTATCACCTCATTTCGTTTGATTCATGACTTTTAGACCATCCTGTATAACATTCATGACCGAACCGGGAGTCGAACCCAGTTTGGCAGTCCGGTGTGGTAACCAATACACCAACCGGGTCGTCGTAATTGATTAAATGTACGTATTGAGTTTCGTGACCTTTAAAAAGCTAAAGATTAAATTCGTGTGATGTAATTCTTTATCTTTATTCAAATGTATGTTCTGTTTTGGTATGCAATAAACTGTAACTGATTTATATATTCGTTCCTATTATAGTTAGACTACAAGGGTTTTACTGCTGCTCATTGGGTGCGATAGAGCTCTGGAATATTTCTTCTTATGTGCATAATATGATGGTCTCGCGCAAATGAAACGAGTAGACGCCGCTAAAGTCTACAAGAGCGGAGCGAGCTTCTCTGCCTTCGCATCTCGTCGTGAAGCTTCCTACGGCGCGGTAACAGCCTCAGTGGTCAGACTTACATTACTTTTTTCAATCAATCAAAGAACCTGACTTCTTATGTAAAATGATAAATCATTAGTTCAAACCAGGTGTAACATATTTTAGTTTAGGGCAGCTTCAGACAATCTAAATATAAAAAACAGCTGATCCAAATGAAACGTCAAGCCACACGACCCAAATATATGGAACGACTGATTTTTTGCTTGCGGTTTCAATGTTGGTCCCATAGTGAAAGTTGTTCAGTTTTATTGTCAAGAGCATGGTAACGTATTTAAGTAACTGGAGACTGGAGTCTATACACCCTGTATAGCTATATCTTTTCAGAAAATGTTCTTCATTCTTCATAGACAAAAGGGGTCAAGGACAAAAAGGTTTGCGCTGGCTTCAAATAGGTACTTAGAGATGTAGGGTGAAATCGGTGTTAGGGACAAAACGCTTAGCCTGAACATGACATAATTCTAGATTTGTTATTTATACAACCGTGTGGGTCCTGCTATTATTTAGGCTACCCATATGTGTCAGATGAAGCAATTCTTTAGTCAGTATCTACTGTTTCTTTTGAAAACTTTTTGGAACCGAAAGGCTAGTATACCAAGCAATCTTTTAAAAATCTATGTGTTTCTCCATTCTAAATATAAATTTTAAATACTTTATTAGGCTAAAAGAACGAATTTTTGATTAATGAAGTGACCTTGCAACCACTGCAAGCATGATGGAATAGGTCAATGTAGCAATGTTTTTACTCGTACTCACCTCGTTTTTTAAATTGGTTTTTAGCTTTGGTATCTCTATGGTTTTACAACGAAATCCCATTCATGATATTTTTACCTAACGAAGATGGAAACAAAAAGAAGAGTAATGTTTTTTAACTAACTACCTAAAGAACTAACTACCTACTGAACTACTGAGATTAGATGAGTGTGAATGTGAAACAAAACACCCTTGTAATATCTAAAGGGGTGGTTTAGACGATCAAACTGAATAACTTTCACTATGGAGACAAAACTGTTTTTTTTTAAAGAAATCAGCTGTCCCATACATTTGAGACAGGTACGCGTACCGGAAAGCGCAGCGTGGGTAGGCCCCTCATACGGTGCACCGTCGACCTGGTGAAGGCGGCGGGAAACCGTTGGATGAGGACAGCGCAGGACCGGTCGTTATGGCGATCCTTGGGGGAGGCCTATGTCCAGCAGTGGACGTCCATCGGCTGAGATGATGATGATGAGGTATACTGTAGTTTTGTATGAATCAGCTGATATTTTCAATTTTTTCACGATATTGGCTCCTTAGTCTAAACCACCCCTTTAAATGTGCCTAGGTAGTTTTGTTACCAATTAAATATGTATTATAATTGTTTGATACACCCAGAATAGGTGGCCAGCTAAAGCCGATTTGTGCACATAGTCCACACGATTATAATATACAGGGTGTAAGTGACAGCGTAGCAAATACGTGAAATACGTAACGGTGTACTCAGACCATCAAATTGAACAACTTTTGCTATGGAGCTTACTTCAGGAAACCCGAAAAAATCAGCTGACTACAGAGCAGCAGAGCTGCTGAGCTACATTTGAGTCAGGTAGGTACAGCAGTTTTGTATGGGACAGCTGATTTTTTTCGCGTTTTCTGAGGTAGGCTCTATAGTGAAAGTTGTTCAGTTTGATGGTCTGAGTTCACCATTTCAGTATTTGCTAGGCTGTCACTTACACCCTGTATGGACATATAAAGAGTTTTTTTAGCAAAAGGAAACGACACCTCTATATTTTATGTAGGACGTAGTTTGCCCTATCCTTAGGTGATAATCAAATAAACTTAGGAAAACCAATACTTGTGTTAGCGTTAGCGCTTACTTAAGAGTTAGGGTTTTACCTACTGTTTGCTTTCGCGAATAAACACCTGTGTGCAACTAATCTTCCAGGAACGGTAACGAGGTTTGAACGTCTAAAAGGTATTAACAACGCAAAACCTTAAAATTGTTTCCATAGAATCGATGACTGAACAAAAGTCAAAAATAGAGCTTAATAAAAATATAAAACTGTCCCTTAACTTTGGCTACGGAACCATATCCTGGGCGTGTCCAACATAATTTTGGCCGGTTCCTTTATTTTTTATGTTTACTCATAAAATATTTAAAGGAAATAAGAGAGGCACATACTATTTTAGCTTTTATTATTTTATTTTATGTACCTCCTACATTACATAATATTACCGCAAACAAGAACATTACCAAAAATTTTGACGTACATAAACATCAATGTACTGAATAATGGAATCGTAACGGGTTCTCAATTATTATAATGGATCTTGTCAACAGAGACAGAACAAGGAATTATTAAGTAGACGCTTTTGTCTTCACATTTTATCACTGAATATAAAATGTATCTTAGCTTAGTTTTCTGAAATACTATCATATGGTGACTCATTTTTAGGATTCCGTATGCAAAGGGTGAAGACGGGACCCTATTCCTAAGCCTACGTTGCCAGTCCGTCCTACCTATTTAGGTTTGTAACTTTTGAACTGCAAGCTATGCCATTTAAATTTTCATAGAATTTGCGTTATTATGGCGGATTTGTTAACAAATAAGAAAAACCAGCCAAGAGTGTGTCGGACCCGCCCATAATAAAGTTCCGTAGCCATTGTATAAGAAGAACAAGGTAATACAGTATACATGCGTCAAACTTATGTGATGATAGAGAAAACTCTACAATATAAAAACAAATAATAAAACTGGCCAAGTGTGACTCGGTCTTGGGCTAGAGGGACAGAAAGAAAAAAAGTTATTTCTTTAGTATTTTTTGTTGTTGTTACCCTTACTTCCGATGGCCATTCGATACTATATTCCTGCTTCTACTAGCATCGTATTGTGTCCTAACATCGCATAGCATTGTGTTAACCACAATTAACTATGTAGATTTCATAGGCACTGTATGGACGTTAATTGTTGGCATGATGGTATCAAATATTATTCTACCTATGTACCACAGAATAGGTAATAGTAAATAGTTCTACATACCTATACTATAGTATAAATAATTTAGTAAACGCTTGTTGTACTACAATGCTATCCGGGATTTCTGAAGGAGCTTATAATAATGATAACAGAGCTGAATCTCAACTCACAAACATTCTATGCGAAATTTTGTGACGATGTTTAGATGTTTTCACCCCTCCGGGCGGAAAGCGTCAACTTTCGTGCCGCAGCGCTAAACGAAGATGTCAGTTTCTGCCTCCGTAAAACTCGTATACTAACCTCGAACAGTAAACAAAAAAGCCCCAGATTTACATGACATCTGAGACCTTTCTTACTTTCCTGCCCTCGGTGTGTAATCTACTATTGGATGTTGGTGACTCAATCACGCATAAACGGCTGAACGGATTTGGATGACATTTGGCACACAAATAGAAGATGTTCCGGATTAAGACAAAGGATACTTTTTTAAGGTCCACGCAAACGGATTCGCGGGGAACAGCAAGTGGTTAATAAATTTAAGAAATTCGTTTCTTTATTAAAAAATCTAAGAATAAGATGTCAAATTAAAAGCGTTACACATCACTTGCCTCAGATCATCAAACTGAACAACTTTCACTATTGAGCCAATATCTAAATCACAATTAAAAACTGCTGTTCTTAAACGTCAATGGCTACTTGACCCAAATTGTATGAAACAACCGATTTTTTTGTGTCTAATCCAATGTTGGTCCTAATAGTGAAAGTTATTCAGTTTCATGGTCTTAAGCACCCCTTTAAGTATTACTAGGGTGTTTTGTTACACCCTGTATATTCAATCTCTAATGTAAACACGACCTTTATGTACACCTGAACGTTACATTTTGTACACGTTCGTAACAAAACCTGCTCGTTGCGCTAAATTACGTGTGCGTAACAATACAATTATTTTGAGACCATTATACTTTATTTACACCAAACACATAAATACAGTACAAAGCAACAACAATTACATTCACTACTAACACAAATATTAAAACCTTATAACATTTATACAATGACAATCGTAATCGACTACTATAATACTAACATTTACATATTAACAATAACATCGAATTCCATGCATTGGTAAATGAATGACCACTAATTTCCCAATGCAATAAACACGATATAGATACTTCTAAAAAAAACTATTAACTGAAAAGATAAAAACAAGCTCCTTAAATCAGCTATAATAACTTTGTTTGAGCAAATTAATACAATTTGAATGTTATTACTTATTAGGTAGGTAGGTATCGCAAACGGGGACAAAGAAAAATGACCTATTTGTTGGTTATTGGTTTGTCCCCGCCTGCAATACCTACCTACCTAATAAGTAATAACATTCAAATTGTATTAATTTGCTCAAACAAAGTTATTATAGCTGATTTAAGGAGATTTTTTTTTATCTTTTCAGTTAATAGTTTTTAATGCAGTCGGGTTTTTTGTTTTTCTAAATAATTTAGTTTATTTCATACTTTTTAGTTTTGTGTCAAAATGGTTGCATAAAAATACTATAATATATATATATTTGGAATCTGCTCTTCACCAGCTTTCATTTGATACCCATATTGTATTTTTTTACGAAAAAAATTGGATTCTCCCCCCTCTCTTTTTTAATTCGCATACGATATATTAAAATAATGTACCCTATGACACTCTCACGATTTTTACGAATCTAACGACACCTCATACGTTAAAATCCATCAAGCCGTTTAGGCTGTAGCGCGTGCCAAAGAAATAGACATACAAACATACATACATACATACATACGCTCGAAAAACATAACCCTCCTTCTGTCGCAGTCGGGTAAAAACATCACAACCATTATGTATTTCAAAGCCCAGTCATAAATATCAGGCTGTTGGCCCAAAAATAGCAGCAAGTTACGAATCACTGACGCTGAAAAGCCATGGGCCTAACAAACTGTGGTCCAACGATTAGATACGGCCATAAATCTACGGGAGTTCACAGTTGCTATTCAGTTCTATAGAGAATGAAAATATATAGAAGGTTCAAACGAATTCTTGGTTGCGGTGGAATAGGCCAAACTGTGCTAAGAATTTATTAGTGTATTTGCCGGGGACTTTGTTCGCGTCAAATTATTAACGCTATTTTTTACAGTAGTGTAAAAGGTTACGAAGTTTTTAAGAGGAAAGGCGGGTGCGGGTGGGTCCGCGTCTCCACTCGAGAACTATTCTGTTGACCTTCTTCGAGAACCAGTTGGATGAGAGTAGCACAGGGCAGAAGGAGCAGGAGTATAGCAGTCAACGTTCATCGCCTGAGATGATGATGATATAACACAGGGTATAATACAGGGTGTAAGGGACAGCCCTCCGCAAACTGAAACGGTGAACTCAAATCAACAAACTGAACTATAGATAACGCAAAAAAAAATCAGCTGTCCCATACATTTGAGTCGGGTAGATTCGGCAGTTTTGTATGGGACAGCTGATTTTTTTCGCGTTTCCTGAGGTAGTCTCCGTAGTGAAAGTTGTTCAATTTGATGGTCTGAGTTCACCGTTTCAGTATTTGCTAGGCTGTCACTTACACCTGTATTTTACTATACAGGGAAAAACAAAACAACCTAATAAAACTTAAGGGGGTGCTTCAGCCTATTAAACTGAACAACTTTCACTATGGCACCAACATCGAAATCGCGAAAAATAAATCAGTTGTTCCATACAAAACTGCAGTATCGACTCGACTAAAATGTATGGGACAGTTTTTTTCTCGATTTCGAAGTTAGCTCCATAGTAAACGTTGTTCAGTTTGATGGTCTGAAGCAGCCTCTTAAGTATTACTAAGGTGTTTTGTTACACCCTGTACTTATAAATAGCTCACAACAGCTTAAACTCTAACTACCCCGACATCTATTTAAAACTTTGACCTGATTTACTGCAAAGCGGATCCAATGTAAGCAACAACTTGCCTACTAATAGCCCGCTATCATCTGAAACAGATTAAAGTTGAGATTGTTGCAAATCGATGTTTTATTGAGGCCATCTTTCTTGTTGCTGTGAGTTATTCAAGAGTATCGACGATTGGTGTATTTATCACGAAACGGTACAGTACACGTTAATGATAGAGCATTGCACAATCACAGTACAATACTGGAATTTTACATCGTTGAAATTAACGTTCTGAGATGAGAAAAATAAACAAATCATTGAAATGAATGAATGAACGTTTTTAGATTTTAGTAAATCTTACAGACTAATTTACTTTATGTATGTATACATATACACGTTACATTATCACGCAAAATATGCGCTTCAGTCGTCGAGTTGCGGAAAATGAGCCCGCTCAACCAAAACCTGTACCAAAACCAAACACGTTACATTATTAAGCCCATATCTCTAAAAATACTGTATTATGGTTCTATGGCCTCAGGTTGTAACAATTGTCTTTTTAATTTGGACTAGTGTTTTCCCGCGACTTCGTTCGCACAAATTATATACCAGAGTTTAAGTCGGATTACAAGATTATCGTCAATGTACAGACACACTTCAGTTACAGTTTTATAATAGTTTAGATTAGATTAGATTCTATAAAAGACAAACAAAGATAACGCAATTAGTGCTTTCAAGCATAGAGTGCAAATTTTTTCGACTGGCAAAAAACAGTTGTTACTTGCTGACGATTCAAAAAGACGACTCGACTTCAGAAAGTTTTAACGAGATTTTTGAGGTGGCTACGGTTTTGAGGCTAAAAGCTGAATTCGGTTCGTAAATTGACTTAGCAAAAGTTACTTCTGCCATCGTGTTTTCAGGTTGATCTTGTTGGAAGCGACAAATTACTCGTGTGATTTTGTTTTATGAATACGTTTTAATTAGAATTTTGTCCTATGATATCTCAGTCCAGTTGGGCACCTGGAGCTCCTCGAGATCCTTGTTACCCTAATAAGTGATGCATGATAGGTTAAGACTTAGATCAACCTCGGGTCTCTGAGCCAGCACCATTGAGCTCTTATAACAAAAGGCCAGCACTGAGTGTAATTTGAATTTTGTTAATTTAGATTGAAGTTTGAAAAATAATTGCTGTCACTAGATCAATTAAAACAAAATATTTGATACTCGCTTTGACAACTAGAAATGTATTGCATTAATTTTATTGTAACATTCCTGACCTAGCCTAATTTGTCCGAATCGAGTTGGATGGATAGATTAAAGTAGAAATCGATTGAAAAGTTTCAGTGACATAGTTTAGAACGGTTAGTTAGGGTTTTTGACTGTCAAAGAATTATTTAATCAAATCAGCCCACTGCTGGGTATCTATAGACTTCTTTTTTATTACAGTTCTGTGCTAATTTCACCAGTCTACTGTTTAAAATTTAATTTAGTTTGACAATAAAATTAATCAATCTTCGTTTGTATGAAGTACGCTGGACTATCCTCCTAAAGAATAGCTCCAAACAACTTTCACGTTTTTCCAAATAGCAGACTGCTAAGTAATCCTTTCGGTGAAAATAAAATAAAAAAGAAAGAGTTAAGCTCAAGCTTCACAATTAATCGCCTTGGATTGAAATTAGTAAAATAAATAGGTTTTTCATCATTTCTTTGCTCAACTTAATCTTTAGAGAAATTCGTAGAAGGAATGCTAGACTGGAGAGATTATGATGCAATTCATCTTATATTGTTTTTTGGAGCATTCTGGGCCCCTAGTCAAAGTATCTTTCGATTAGCGTTAACGACAGTAGAAAACATAAAATTGTTTGGACTTAACGTATGGTGACGAAAGCAAATGTTAAAATGTTTCGATCGCCAATGTCAAATCCGTACATTCAGTCATTTTCTACTAGCGTCAACGCTAATAGAATGTCACTTTGTCTAGGGCCCCATTGACGCATCATAATTATCCTAGGTAATAAATGGAAGGTATACATAATTGCTTATATTTATTTATACAGAGTGTAAACTTAAATGCTTTCCACATTTTAAGTGGAGAATAACAAATTTCACAACGGGACCATCAATAAAATCGCGACGCTAATGGAATTTTATTATTGTGATGGAAAATAACTTTCTATGCAAAAAAATTAACTCTAAATCTAGTTGGAACACAATTCAAATAATTCAAGCACCCAATCAGTTTTGAATTCAATTTAGTTCCAGCAATTAACTGGAACGATCCATAACATTGCCCTTTCAAATCAAGATGGTGGTTCAAAGTTTTGCAAGTAGAGAGGCGCCGGGTCGGAATGTTATTCCTCCACTCCAGTTCACTTTGAACTTGTTCTTTGAACGTCTCTGTACTAGATTGAGTATTGTTGTGGCTTTCAACAGGTCCATCGTCATCTGTATCAGCCTGTATACGTCATACACGGGCACAGTCTTCCTTCCAAGAAACGTGATTCGAGAGCATGACAAAATGCTGCAAGAAAAATTGTAATTTTAGAAACGAAAATCTAATTCATTTACTAAGGGTTCCTTCAGTGACAAAATAATTTTCGCAGGTTTATATGCCTAAAGCAATTCTTTATGGCGATCTTAGCTAATTCATCTCATCAGCTCAATTGGTTGCTGGTCGACCCACTCCTCTCTTGCCTGATCTCGGCTACAACTAGGCCAAGACATTTCTCTTTCTATAGTCTGTTCATCTAACCAAATTGTACGGACACCTTTGTCCAGATTTTCTGAATTTTAACAGACGACAAAACCCTACAAAGATACTTTTACCCGAAAACTTGTCGTGCATTGAATTTCAAACCATTGTCCCCAAAGTTTCCGAATCAAATCAAGACCGACAAATCGACAACTGCCACCCCTAACTTGTTCAAATATTCGCTGGTTAAATTAAATTGCGAACGCTCTTGGACAAATGGCTTCACCAGAATCAGATAGTATTAATTTCTTCACCGAGGTTTTTAGCAGGATTAATGTGGAGCCGTTCTGGACCCCTAAAAGGGTTTATTGGTTGGTGCCAATGAATTGGCTATTGCCAACCCTATTACTTTTCATTACGATTGTTTCAGATTTATTCGGTGTATCGAGATTTGCTCTTTATTAATCCGAATGTGGCTAATTTTAGAAATGAGGAAGAAGATAACTTGTAAGTCAAGAATCCTAGTTTTTCTTTTAGAGTCTCTTGCAAACTTGTGTCACTTTGAAAAAGAGCGAATCTTTCCTGATCGCCACTATATATTACGGTACACTTCTAATACCAGCTTCCTTTAGGAATTTTAAGATTAGCTTGATCAATAAAAATGTTTCCTCACTCGGGTAAACAGAATGCTTACTCAAGTGAGCACATCGTTTGTGCATTAGTGGGCCAAGTACCTATTAGTTTTTGACTACAGTGTTTCAATTTTAGTTTAAACAATAAAAAACCGTAGGTCTGCTCAACTTCCGTATAGTCAATGTTTTGAGTGCTTCAATATAATAAGTTAATGGTACTAAAATCATTATTTTCAATATGGATTTAAGAAACTGTGTTCCAAATATTATGCAAAAACTTTCCCATTGAATATGATTTATAACGGGTTTGACCTAAAATTTTGTATTAGGAGAACTGGAGCGTGATCCATACAAATAAAGTTTGAACCTATTTGGATATTAATTAATCAAACTATAGAAACATTTTAAGAAACTATAATCTAGAACCTGCATTGTTTGAATCTATTTATCTCTATTATACTTTAAGCTATCCTTGGAGTGGGTAAATCATTCTTTTATTTTTCTAAATGATTAGTATACGCGGCCACGTATAGGTACTATCGAGAAACGGAAATCAATAGGATGGTATATTTCAAAGTAGAGAACCACATATGGACAAATAAGTTCTGAAGTCATGCCTGAACAGTACAAACAGCCGAAATTATGATGCTGAGGTGGATGTGCGGTCACACGATTCTGTCACAAGGCGCGATAGAATCCGCAACGACTACCTAAGTGTGAGATAGCTTAGGTGTACGTGATATTGTACATAAGCTCCAGAAGCATAGGCTTGATTCGAACACGTGAAACGAAAGCCACCCGACTATATCGGAAATATTTGCACTGTAACTGTTGATTCCAGGATAAAGTCCAAGAGGACGTCTGAAGACTAGATGAATTAACACAGTTCGCAGTGATATGACCGAGAGCAATGTCTCCGAAGATGACGTTAGGAATAGATTAAGGTGTAGAAAATAGACGCGGAAGTCTGACCACTATTTGGGATTAATCTGTCATTAAGAGAGAAAGGGAGAGAGAAAAGTATAAGAATACAACAAAGAGTATCAGCATTTAGAAAAAAATAACAATATCCTCGGAAATGAAGCCGCGGATAAAAGCTACTGCCTACATAGAAAATCCATAATAGTGTGTTAGAAGTAATAATGCGTAGGTAAAGTTAATTACAAACTTTTTATTGAGTGTTGTTCTTTGTGCGTAAAAAGAAAACTTTTTCAACCAATAGCGAAACCTAACAGCGAAACTTATACCCATTGAACAAAAAGTAGTTTACTTGCCTATGATATCAAAACCTTACTTTTTTCCTTTGAAAGTTTTCGTTCTATTCAACGTACTGTAAAAGTTTGGAAATATGAGCACAATCATAAAAAATACGTGCGAAATGAAAAAACATAGAAAACATCAAGGTAAAAAACGAAAAAGTCGAAATAAAAAATTCTTTAACAGATTGGTCGAAACAATGCGGTCTGCGATTGTGATCTTGGAGCGGTCATCTTATTTTGTTAACATAGTCTAGCCACAAGAGCTGAAAGCGATTGCGCTAATTTAAAACATCCAAGTTCAACCCTAAACCAATTTCAGTTCTAATCACATTGCAATCGAATTACTATTCAACTGTGAATTGCGCTAAACTTGACTTATTTACTGTGTGACTGACAGCCTTTAACGTCTAAGCGATCTGTCAAAACGGCTCTAACGGCTGTCAAATGAATAGCGTAATACTGAATGTGTTAAAAGTTGTGCTTCGCACGCGGTTCAATCATGGTACAGTTTCGATTTATTAAGCGCGATTGCTCTCCTGTACTGAGGCGCTCTATAGTGAAAGTTGTTCAGTTTGATTAGATTTCTATTTTTTTATTTAATGGCTTTTCCTTGTTAGATTTTGCCAGTGTCAAGTGTTGAAGATATATTTATTAGATATTGTACAGTAATAGAATATGGCGATCTCGAAGCCCCGTTTTTAAACAAAAACACACATTCGAAACCGCCATAAAACGGCGGAGCCACGTGGCCAATTAAATCGCAAGCCGACACGTCTACTTGTTACCCCCCTTCACCACGCGACTCCTGATTAGAGTTCATCGTGTCAGTATTTGCTAGGCTGTCACTTACACCCTGTGCTGACATTGATATGATAATTAATACACTATGACCAATTTGAAATGTAGTTCACCACAGAACCGTGTCACAGCAATGTATAAAATTAGCAGTTTTGTTGCATAATTGTCAAGCTTAATGACGTTAATACACAGGTGAATACATTGGTTAACTACACAAAAATACATAGTTAAAAAAGTTCGCAATCGGAGACCGCGTTAACTTGACCATACCTGAAGAAATTTTCAGTTTAATCTTTTGTAAACCGTTGAAATGTGGGGACACATTCATCTTGCCTTTTTTCTCTTTTTCTTTATTTTTGTTTCTAAAGCCGAGAGCCAGGTTATTTGATAATATAAATCATTTTTATAGTTCTTTAAATATTATTTTGATCGTGTGAAAGACGTTTTTCTTCCAAGCTGATTTAATTAGCTTTTAGTGCCCGGGTTCGAATCAGACAACCGCATTTTTGCCATTGAGTGTAGGTATACCAAAAAACTTAGGAGAAGCGTTTTATTTGCTATGCAACTTATGTCTAATACGTCAATGTGCTTAAGTTCTTCTTTCTTGTCAGTATGAGTGATCGCATGACAGTCACTCATGCTGTAGTGTAATGATTAGTCTGTCAACCATAATAGTCTTAACTAGGCTGACAGCCCAGGATGCGCCAGACAAGTCACTCGGGGAGGCTCTTTTCTTGCAACATGTAGTGTTAAACTAAAATGTTTTGTAAATATAAATGACTAGTGTTTTCCCGCGACTTCGTCCGCACAAATTATATACCAGATTTTAAGTCAGATCATGAGCTATCAAACAAAAAAATTTGCATCAAAATCGGTTCAGTAGTTTTTGCGTGATGTGCGAACAAACAAACAAACAAACAAACAAACAAACACACAAACAAACACACAATCAAACAGACGGACAAAATTTCTAAAAAAGATTGATTTCGAGTCAGGGATACTTAAAAACCATATAGTAATCTTTTTTTTGTAAATATCTTCCATGTACAGACACACTTCAGTTACAGTTTTATAATAGTTTAGATTAGATTAGATTAGATTAGATCTAAAAAAGATTGATTTCGAGTCAGGGATACCTAAAAACCATATCGTAATCTTTTTTTTGTAAATATCATCAATGCACAGGCACACTTCAGTTACAGTTTTATAATAGTTTAGAAGATTAGATTATATTTGATTGGAGCATAAATTACATCCAGTAAATTACACGAAGAAACTTTGCGGGTTCAAAGTTGTAAAATATGAAGAAGATTTAAATTTTTCAAGATTTGTTTGTTTAAACTGAATTACAATTTTGACGTAATTATTAAAAATTAGAATTTTAGGGCAATTAAAAAACAGAACTCGTTTATTCAAAAACTGAACAATGAAAACGGTAGATTCACATTCGGGCTATTAATTCACAACGTCAAATAAAGCCCAGCCTTAAATAAGCCCCGTACTTATTAAGAAAATAAATTACCAGTGTCGTATAGAAGCGCAAAATAAATACAATGTGAAGGAAACTAGAAGAATGGCTACCTCCCCCCTCGTAACTCCCTACACCCCCTTAAATACACATAAATTGCTTAATAAAATAAATTAAACTGAGACTTCATTAACAGGGCCGTTCGGAGAAACTGTTCTTAATTAATTACCTTTGAGAATTTAAGAAAGACTGTGTTTTAGAGTATTTTGAACTTTATCTTCTTTCGTGTAAAGTGTAATTAATTTTGGTCCTAATTGGTGTTAGTGGTAAAAAATGTTTGTGGTGCGTAAAAAGATAGACCATTAGTGAGCGACGAAAAAAAAAAACAAATTGAAGAAAAAATATGTTGCTGTTATTTTTGGATGGGTTTTTAACGGGCTTCAGCGGACAACTAATTTTTTACTTTTAATACTCCTGTATAATCAGGGTTAACAGCAGATTTTTTAAGGCGCCAGACTCCCAGAAGAAGCCTGAATTATTTTAAAATGTTCTAAAAAATTTATAAAAAATACCGAAACGAAAAAATACGCAGTATTCTTCGGTAGTTTTTATATTGAAATCAGACATTGAATACACAAGGAAATTACTTCACTCGTTAGAAAAAAATAACGAAAAATTACAAAAATAAACCATTTTTGACATTATTTGTCATTCTAGATTCTAGAATTCTTCACCTACATTGTAGGTGGAACAAAATATACTTAAAACCTTCGATCAAAATAAAATGAATGGATAGGCCTTAAGCGAACATTTCAAACCAGAAAAATGAGGCAAAACAAATGAAATTTTTACTTCAAATTTGTATGCAAGTGCCCTAGATTTGACAGATAATGGCGCTAGTTTGTATGTACCAAGTGCACCAGTAGTTTGCTTCAACTTAACGCGCTTTAGGCCTATCCATTCATTTTATTTTGATCGAAGCTTAAAACTTGTATAACTAGCGAAGTCGCGCAATGTTGGGAAATCATCATGAGTCACTATTTTCAGTCATGATCACTATTTTCCAAAAAATTACAAAATCTTCTGTTAGCTGCTCTGAAGACACTTTTTCATAACAAAAAATGTTTTAGGGCAGTGTGATTTTGAAGGTCTGTCTGTCACTTTTCTTGAGCAGAAAGTTTGCTGGATATTCCAGCAGGTCAATAGAACTAATGGCGAAAGGGTTTATAAACAGCTGCTATCTACGAATTTCTTTATTCGTAGGCTGCTATGCTATTTTTCTTGTCAGATTTAAAATCATGGAATCTGTGTTCAGAAGACTGCAAACATACAATTTTCGACTGGTACTGGAAGTGATCTTTAACCTTCTTTTAAACTTGCGAGTGTGGACCTAGTTAACGTTTACGTTACAAATATACCTACCAATGTACGTGTGAATCTAAATAAAATCACAGCAGCACTCGTAGCATGCTACACGTGATACGGCTGTATCACGTCTTTTGTCTCGTTCGTTCGCGCCCAAATAGAAAGAGAACGAAGGTGTGATAGCGCTATATAACGGTGCCATGCTACTTATGCAGGTATGTAGTACTAACTTACCTACGAGAAAGATACAAAGTTGCCAGTTTTTAAAACTTTTGTCACCAAATATGCAATCAAGAAAACGCGGGTGTGTTTGTTTTCATTTCGACACATTCAAATAACCAATCAGGTGGAAGCAGAGCGGTTGCTCACCGGCGGCGGCACGTCGGGCTATTAGCCGGCTGGCCAGTCTGCTGCGGCGGGCAAATTCAAATGCCTTGGCGGGCCACTCTTTGGCCCGCGGGCCTGGGTTAGGCCAGCCTAACTACTATCGTATGTAGTACTGAATAACTTTTACTATGGGAGCAAACCTGTCAGAACAAAAAAATATCACCTGTTCCATACGTTTGAATCGAGTAGGTATTGCAGCTTACATTTGTTTGGACAGCTGATATTTGTTTAGTTCTAATAGGTTTTCTTAAAACTTGTTCAGTTAGATGTGTAGAGTATGTGGTTTAAAGATTGATGATACTTTTTCTTACAACCCTGTAGCTATTCTGTGCCTTTCAGCACTGCGACTTGTCAAGTTGTTTCGTAACATTTACTGGAAAAGAGGCAAAATGAAAATGTCAAAGTTATATTATAACAAACGTTTATTTCGTTGACTTTCATATTATTTACATAATAATTGGACATTTTGGCGTATTTATTACTTACAAGTACTTAAATATATATCCTGTCTTAGTTGAATACATAAAACATAAATAAAATAATAACAATACTAGTGAATATTTAAACCTCATAGGTTTTTAAAGAAATTTTAAACATTTTCTAATAGATCTCTAACTCCAAACTTAATTGCTAATGGATTGTTAAATTTTACGTATTTACAAAGCTGACTTCAAATTTTATGTACAATTGTGTTTCCTATTTACTATCGAACATTTTAACATAATTTTTATTATTTACCTAAGAAATAAAAACAACAAAGATAAATAAAAATCGTAGTACCTCGTTTCGCCTACATTCGATACAAAAAATAAACTGGCGCGTTTGAATGATGCAGTGTTACTATGAATTTCATCATATCGATCGACTTGTGTTAACATTTTGTTGAACTGAACGTAACAAAAAAGTATACATAAAACCAGAGAACAATTCTTTTCCGGGCTCCGTAGTCATATGATCTATTTTCTTTTCAAAGTGATTCACTAAAAGTTACTGATTCAACCAAATAGTAACCATGACCGATCGATACACAAAGTTTGGATCGCCGTGCTTTATATTTAAAACAGTTAATTGAACTCATGTTCAAGAATTTCTTATTTTCATTGATAATATTATATTTATAATCGTTGTTTTCAATCAACGCACTTATCTCATGTTTAATTTAAGTTAAATCCACTTACAATCTTTTAAGATTAAACGTTGACCAATGACTTACCAACTAATGGACGCCGGATCTAACATGCCATTCTCGGAAAAAAATGTCCCCAAACCAAATACGAGTAAAAAACATTGAAACTATTGAAATCTATTTTCCATTTTGCTTTCGTAGTCTTTAACAAATTCTTACAGCAAAGCGGCGGCATTCAAGACGTGCGTGTAGTCGGTCGATCAAATTAAGACTACAAAATAAAGAAATTATTTATTTGATTACAATTTACAAAACAAACAAATGATCGAGTCCCTGTCTCCCAAAGTCAGAGAACCGTGTATTGGGAGGCGAATCAAATGAAAACTGGCGCGTAATTATTCCTCTGCGTTTCGTAACTCTTCCAGACACTTTTGAGCGCGGATCCGACGTCCAGTATTTGGTAAGTCAATGACTTTGACAGTAAAATGTTATAATTAACAGTATTTATAATTTCTATGCTCAGGTACCGAATCGCATGTCACCAAAAGGTCTTATTAAGAAGATAGTTAATAAACAGCAGATCACAGAAGCAGTTTTGTCGAGGGTCGATTTTGCGCAACCCTGCTGCATCGCCGCTGGATGTTCACCTAGAAAGAAAATTACTGAGTGAGATTTTATTAATAGAATTAATTTATGAATTTTAATGCCACATAATTGAATAGTTAATTAAAGTACTGGACAGCGAACAAAAAATCTAGAAAGATGAAATATTGGCGTCTGTGAATATATTATTATTAAAAATTTACATGACATTTTATAGTAGTCGTTAGTGGGACCTATTCAGGGATCAGGCTTAAAGCTTTTCGATATTTTCTAAAAAAGTTTTTTCAAAATGCATATTTTGACTCAATGGATAAGATCCTGATAAATGTAATAAATATCCAACTTTGCTGAGAGGGTCAAACCTCACTTCTGAAATAGATAAAAGTAGGTTTTAGCTAGCTTTCAATTAGGGATTGCAATCCGGATAATCTGTTATCCGAAATATCCGGATATCCGTTCATTTTGGCTGAGCTTTAAAATCCGGATTCAAAAACGAAATCCGGATTTTACGAACATTTTCTTGGTAGGCTTGAATAGTATTATTCATTGATGTTCTGGCCTCGAAACCGATCGGGTTTTGTTCCCATTCGTTATTATCCTCGAAATTTGTTATTTTTCTACATTGGATCTCGTTTTCACTGAATCCCGCCCAGTTATTTTATCAAAATAAACCTAGGAAATTTTCAAATAACAACAGAATCCGAATGGTTCCAAGGCCTGAGCTTCGATGAGCAGTTCTATCTGCACCTACTCCATTCTTGATTTAAACTGCCTACCTATCTACTCCTTCTGGCCCTACGCCCGGCCCAGGCCTTCGCAGATTTAACAGAAATCCAGGGTGTCAACTTTCTTGAAAAGTCAGGGAAGCTCGATGTGATCAGGGCAAATGAAAAATAGAGTCAAAATGTATTGCGAAATTTTGGGCTCGCTTAGCTCGATTAATTTTGTTTTATTTGCACTCTGACACTAGGCTCTTACTACAACCGAATTATTAGCCTGGGAATTTTAGAGCTCACTTCGCTCATTGCATTTTTTTTTAATAAACAAAATCAACTCGATTTCGGCACAATTAAGTTATAAGGTAGGCAAATCATGAGCTCGGTCTAGTTTTGGCTTCTGACATAAATTGCCTCGATTTCAGCATGAACTGGAAATCTCGAGCTCGCTTTGCTCGTCTTGGTTTTAGATTACTTTGTAATATTGCAGTAAAATGTCTAACTGGCTTCACTCGCTTCGGTTTTGTGATTAATTGTATTGCAGCAACAAGTCGTAGCGTTTTCATAATCTCGAGCCCGCTTTTCTCGCTCCAGAATTGAAATCGTATTGATATTGTAGAATTGACCTCATCATATTCAGTCAGTGTGTTGAGAAATGTCGAGCACATAACGCTCGCACCAGGTTTCTATTTTAACTTTTACAAAAATCTAAAGAGTTACGAACACAGGCAAGATATTATACTTAGTCCTAAAAAAAGTTAAAACCTTTTTTTTTATATTTATTTTAACCGAAACAACTCTGTAATAACTGATTCATAGTCCTGAGAATTTTCGAGCTCGCTTTCCTCGCACCCATCGTTTATTTAGGTACTGCACAATACACAACAACGGATACACCACACTTAGGTACTAAATAAATAAGCCCACTTTTAAATTTCGAGCTCACTTGGATCGCTTCATGTCTTCACATAGTACCTACTATACTGCCATATACTTGATTTATTCCTGTATTGAAATTGGAAGCGTCAGTTTTTTAGTCATGTAAATATTGTAGGGGGTTACAGTTCCAAAAGATGATAATTATTGTTGATTTTGATACCTACAAGTGTTAACACAAATATTAAACTTACCAATTATTGTTCTCAAAATTCGAAATATCCGGATTATCCGGATTGGTCCCAAATCCGTTACCTAAAATCCGGATATCAGAATCTGAACGGATTTGCAATCCCTACTTTCAATATATTTCAGTCCCTGATAAATCCGATATTACAGACTAAAGACCTGGGCGAGAAAATGTTGTAAACCAAATTCTACTGGGTGTTACAAAAGTAAGAATACAATTGAAAACGTTTAAGGGGGTTGTTTAGACCATCAAACTGAACAACTTTCACTATAGAGCCAACTTCGAAAACGCGAAAAAAAAAATCTAATACAAATATGCAGTTCGACTAAAATGTATGGGACAGTTGTTTTTTTTAGGAATTTCGATGTTGTCTCCATAGTAAAAGTTGTTCAGTTTGATGAGTAGAATACATGCTGAAGTTATCCGCAGTGATAAAAAACCCTATATCTAAATGGAAAGTCAGAGTTCCTCTGCATTGATAGACTTACCAGACAACACATGAACTCTGCTTGAAGCAGGGGGCGCGTTATTCGGACCGCAGGTGTAAACTCCTGCATCGGCACCCCTGGCTCTCTGGACCAGAAGTCGGCTGTTACTCTTGAGGCCTTTCTCTGTCACCAGAGAGATCCCGCCTCGGGCTGAGTCGAAGTTTATTACCTAGTGGCAAAAGAAGACGTCAATAGGTTATCTTTATACAAGGTGTTACAAAAATACAAATAAACCTTTAAGGGGGTGGTGTAGACCATCAAACTGAACAACTTTCACTATGGGACCAACATCGAAATCGCGAAAAAAAAAATTGATGTTCCATACTCTACAAATCGACTAGAGCTAAAATATGAATGGGATATCAATTTTTTTTTTTCGCGATTTCGATGTTGGTCCCATAGAGAAAGTTGTTCAGTTTGACGGTCTAAAAAACCCCCTTAAGAGTTTTTAAATATTTATTGTTACTTATGAAACACCCTGTATAAAGCGAGAGTGTCGGTGGAACGTTGCGAAAAGGTATGGACAACGAGGGTCCGAGTTTTTCTAACATAAGTACGTAATACTGATTTATTCCGAGAGCGCAAATGCGCGCTGCATACAAACGTAGTCTGGTGATATTTTCAATACTATCCAATCAAAATCAATGATTTTTTTCGGAATCAATTTAGAAACTAAACTCGTTCGTATTTAGTCAATTTTCGTTTTTCTGTAAAATTTCATTGACTTAAATTGGCTAGTATTGAAAATAAAACCAGGCTACGTTTGTATGGAGCGCGCCAACGGTAATATACCCTTAAACGGTGAAGGGAAACCTGCATACGCTGAAGAAGAAATTCGGATGTGTAGGTATGTGAAGACTATCAATCCGCATTGGGCGTGCGTGGTAGACTAACGAACATACACCCTTCTTGAGAGTAGGCCTGTGAACTGCAGTGGGACTTTCATGGGCTAGTGATGATGATGATATCAAGTTAAACTTTGTGAGTTCTGTTTAGCTGGCCATCCGAGAAAGAAAAATAATAATTCTTTATTATGAGCCTAAAAACATTTTTACTTTCAATGTCCACGTTTTTATGGGATTGCGATGCTCGATGGATAAATCAAATGCTATATTTGGGTATCTAAAATTTATGTTTTATGACCAGCTCTTCTACAACTTATCTGCGATTAATGAATAATGATAGCAACATCTGACACACGTTCAATCTTTTACATACCACAAAAACATTTAGCGTAAACCTAATGAGTTTCAATTTTCAGAATATTTCTGACTAGGGGAATATGGCATATGCTATGCTAATGATTTATCAGGTTGAAAACTTATTTCATAATTATTTTACTTATTATGTCGTTCAAATGGATTTAAACTAATACCTACCTATCCATGCTAGCTTCCTAATAGTAATAATATTCTCCAGTGGCAGTCCTTTGTATCTGAATACAATCACTTTGTAGTTATCGGTACGTATCTATCTCTGTGTTTCAACCTCAACATGGTTAGTCTACAATCCAACAAACCGCAATTCTGATTTAATTCTAAAATGCAGTGCGGAGGTTTCAAAGTTGTTCCAGGAAATATCCGTTCCACAATACATTAAAGGAACCCTGTGTGAGCTCTACAGCATAGGTACTATTTTCAGTTATGTTGCATGATGCGGTCTGTGCTTAGACGTTGAACATTTCTGGCTGACCAGCTTGGTTAAGAGACTGTACTTTTGTCAGAGCGAGCCCGAGCGCGCTGTGTACAAACAAAGCTTTGTCCTATTTAAAAAAAAACTTACAGCCTAGTTTGCGTCCCACTGCTGGGCAAAGGCCTCCCCTTTTTTCCACCAATCCTCCCTACGCAACGCGAAATTGGGCCAACCGTTCAAGGAGGTATTTAAAACTACGCTCCATCTTCTCTTTGGTCTTCCTCGACGTCAGCAAGCGTCTTGTGTATGGAACCCATTTTCAATATTAACTTATTAAATTCCTCGACGTCAGCAATCAGCAACCGTCTCATGGAACCCATTTTCAATATTAACTAATTAAAGTAAACAACAATTTTGTTAACTCAATCTAGAAATCAATATCTATGTCAGTACCTTTACAGATTTCCGTTTAAAAATTTAGTTTCAATGCTTGGATTAATTTCAGATTTGTATCGAAATCTTTGAGCCATGGGAACTTTGAAACTAAATTGTTAAACGGAAATCTGATAAAGTTTCAGACACAGATATTTCGTTTCTAGATTTCTAATCTTTTTACTTTAATTTCTAAATTTCCAAACTAGGACGTAACTTCGTTTTTCAAGGAGCGCGCGCTTTGTAAGGAATATCTTCTTAACATTTTTAGCAGACTTCGAGCATTACAATAATACAGGTTGTAAGGGACAGCGCTCCACAGAACTCAAACCAACAAACTGAACAACTTTCACTATAGAGCGGAACTCAGGAAACGCGAAAAAAATCAGTCGTCCCATACATAAGTCGAGTATTTAAAGCAGTTTTGTCTGAAACAGCAGATGTTTTTTTCGCGTTTCCTGATTTAGGCTAGTTTAGGCTCCATAGTGAAAGTTTGATGGTCTGAGTTCACCGTTCCAGTCTGCGGAGGGGTGTCCCTTACACCCTGTATAATAACCCGGCCATCTCTAGGGACACAAATAACAGATAATAACTTGGACGTTCCAATCTACATAACAGTTTACCTACATCGAGTCTATAGTACAATTAATGAGACCCTTGTCAATACCCCGCCCCTTGTCCTAGTTGGGAGGGGTGACATTGACAGGAATCTCGGAGACAAGGCGGTATTATTATTCATTAAACGAAGGCTAGAGTTTAAGGCCGGTCGTTTTTAGGGTTCCGTATCCAACGGAAGCCCTACGGGTCCCTATTACTAAGCCTACGCCATCCGTCTGTCTGTTTGGCCATCCGTCTTACCTAACTGTAAAGGGCTGTATCTTATGAACCGGAATATAGGTAGCCAGTTTAAGTATTCACAGAATCATCATCATTGCCATAGGCCTTTACATCTTTTGCAGAGGTCAAGAGCAAACCCATTAATATAAAAAAATAAATTAAAAAAAAGATTTAAACAGTGTTTTTGGAGAAGCACTTTTTCTCATCATATTCGAGAGTCGCAAATACGTCCTCAGCCTCTACAACAGAACTATACGCCGGTTGATGAAGGCGGGATTGTTGCAGCATTATGCATTTTGTCACGTTTCTCTACCAGGTGTGCGAACCAGGCTTCGTCATGAGTAGTTTCACCATAATATCTTGTTTTCCCTCTCCATCCTCCTCTATTATCCGCGAGCTCCTCCTAATTTGCGTGGCCGATTCAGAAAGAGGTCAGGTCCCTCATGACGCAATCCTTAAATCACAGCATATGGGTTTTCCAACTGGCCTCTTCTTATGTGCTACCTCACCAAGAAGTGCGCCTTGGCAAACTTCTCCATACGGTGTACGTGACACCGTAGGCACCGTAGGTAGCACAAGCCACTCAGGAGAACCGTGATACTATAGGCAGCTGTGAAACCTGGACACCCTCTCGATTGACACTGACCTGCAAGCGTGTGCCCAACATGCTCTAAAAGCAGTCCATGTGAAAGTGTGCCGTCTCTCCTGTTTTGCATACGACGTCCAAGTCTCAGCTCCGTACAAGAGTACATTCAAGATGCATGTCTGATACACGCCCATCATAGTCTTGGTAGTTAAGTGTTTATTGCCCCATACTCTTACACATAATTTTCCAAACATCGTGGCCGCCTTGCCGACGCGAGAACCGTACTTCACGTCCAGTTACAAAATATAAACTGTTTGCAAAAAAATTATCTATCTGTCTATCTATACCGTCACGCCTCTTTTCCAATGGGGTAGGCAGAGACCTTACATACCTCTTTTGCAAAAAAATAACAAAAGAAAAAATTCTGGTGATACCGAAAACACGTTTTTTCAACGTTTTTGGCCTTTCGTCAACGTACGTACATTATATTAGCGTCAAACTATCATTATCAGCTTACTCTAAAGTAGAACAAGAAATAATAAAAAACAACCAAATTTTATTATCGCATAAGAAGTACGGAACCCTCAGTCCGCGAGACCGACTCACACTACAATGGTTTTTTTAAATTTATTGATCCAATTTGGTGTTAATGGATGACTCAAGGAAAGGAATTGCGTTCGAATGATTAACTAAAAGTTATCTCACAGTTTGATCTTGTAGTAATTGCGTAACTTAGTGATATTAAAGTTGAAGGGACGATTTGCCTTAGGGCCGGACTTTCGGACTATTTGATTGAAGTTAACAGAGTGTGAAAGTACTGAGAGTAGTTCCAGATATATTTACGAAATAGTTTGCAGTCTTTCACGAATACAGAATATTCTATTTATTTTAAATACGTAATTGATTTTAAAATTATAAAATCTATCAATATTTTCCATAGATTTTGCTAGGACTATTAGCCCACATGGGTAGTTAAGTTAGAGACAAACGGTTGGCCGCTCGCTACGATTAATTCTGACTGTTCCAATTTTATCAGACACAATTGCTGACCCTAGTAAACTCCATGTTCCCCTATAGAGCGCAATAGATGAAGATTAAATTTTGTTGTAAGGCGTTAACGTTGTTTATTTAATGCCATTTCACATTTGTGTTTATGGTAGATTGAGTTAGGTATTACAACAAAGTAGGCACGTATATTATCTTATCTTGTTGTGGGGGCTGGCAGGCCAGCAGCACTTCGACCCAGCGGGATCTTTTGTGTTAGCCCCAATACTTTTTGCTTTCCTCACCCTTCAAATACATGGTCAATGAAGGAGGCAATACCATTGAGGGGAAGAAACCTAAGATCTCCCGGTTTTGGGTATCCGTCTCCGAGGAGGCACATGCGTTTTGCCGCCAAGACAACACAGTCACAAAGAATATGTTCCATAGTCTCTTCATCCTCTCCGCAGGCACGTATAACATTGCTACGTACATTTACACTCCTTTTTCCAGACAGACAGGCAGACAATGGATCTCTACTTTAGGTGGTCCTGACATACTTCTCTCTCTTTATTCAGATTCATAAGTATACACCTTGTCTTTATTTCTCGTCTTTTTTAGCTATTCAACCATAGAGGTAGGAATAGAGGAACATACAGCTGAGAGAGCGAGATGTACCTAGCGGCACCACTGTATAATAGAAAGAGATACGTGACGCGAATCAATAGAACCGTTTTTTAGTCACTAATCAATTTTTACAATTCGGTTTTCGTGAATAATTGGGAATCTAAAGTGAAATCGTAGATAATTTTGTGAAATATACTGACACTACTTTATTAATTTATCCACGATTTTACGTTAGACTCAGAATTATAGACAGTATTAGAATTTTTGCCTGCGAATAGTCTCCAAAAAACATCCAAAAACTGTTTCATTTGACAACTCATGTCACTGACTCTATTCTTGTAAGGTATAATAACTTTATGATTTCAACATAGTTCAATGACATAACAACGATATCAAGAGCAGGAAGCCCGACCAGAGATATAAAAAACCTCGCCATGTTGCGGAAAATCATTGGAACTAATTTTTGTACTTGGAACACTGACATTAAAGGTTATAGTCGATTGCAGCGCCCCCAAACCAGGTTTTTTATATTTCTGGTCAGGCTTCAAATTGGAGAAGAAAAATCTGAGACGATGGGGAGTTTTCTGACAGCTAGTTGCAACGTAGTTCGACATGCCTCGATAGATGACGTTGACGTGACCTGGGTCCGGATATTGAGATTCAGGCTAAATAAAGTTAAAATAAACGCACTGCAATACTTAGTTCAGAAGCATCCGTTGACGGAGCGTCTTTTCGTGTTTTTCTGCTTATAGCAATTTTATTTGTCTCAACTATTATAAAACCGTAAATTCATAAGGATTGAAAAAGTAGCGGTTCTCTTCATATAAATCCAAATAACATTCGATAGCGCGATTTAAAAACGTGCAGCGCCATCTATTGACAAAATAGTGTGTTTGTTTGTTTGTTCGCGCATCACGCAAAAACTACTGAACCGATTTAGATGAAACTTTTTTTGTTTGATAGCTTATGATCTGACTTAAAATCTGTTATATAATTTGTGCGGACGAAGTCGCGGGAAAACACTAGTATTTTATTAAAAACAAGGTTGCACATCCATCTCGCTTGAACGTCATCTATCGAGCCATTTGGAACTAATTTTTCTCTTAATTTTTCGCTATATTATTATGACTCTAGTAGCCTCTATTATATCCATTTAAGGACAGAGGACTGAATTGCATATGGCTGCGCATACGGAATTATTAATGAACTGGGATTAATGGGGATTCGATCCTCTATTAGGAAACGATTAAATGCCAACAGAAGTAAACATGTTACTGTTTTGTTGTGTAGCTCATATTAGTTTGGTTTTCATCTCTCTTAGGTAACTACCTACCTGTCTAAAATACTAAGAAGATGCAAAGACCAATATCAAATTATGAGTCCATCTTTTTTGCGGTTCTGACTAAAAGCCACTTTTTGCCAAATTTTAAGAGTGACAATATTGGAAAAATAATATCGTTAGAATTTTTAAGAGACAGTCTTTATTGTTTTTTGTTTATTTGATTAATTGTAGAAATAGATAATCAAAAGAAAAGTTTTAAGTTAATGAAGCAGCGTATTTTTTTCATTTATTATAAAAAACTCGTTTATCATCTAAACCACCCCTTAATTTTGTAAGATAGTAGGTAATCCAATAACTATTCTACGTTTAATAAACATTAGTACCTACGGTTAATCTATGTACACTACACATTTTTATATTATCTACAATGATACAACTTTAATACCTACACCTTGAGCATAAAATTGGCTTGATTCTGAACCATGTATTACGGCAATACCTATTTTCAATGTAGGTAACTGCTAATGATAAAGATGTATTAATTCTAACACTAATTGATTCAGCATTTCTATTACAGCGAAATTCCGGCACGAAAACTTGAATATCAGACACCCTCAAGAATTGGCAGAGAATTTGTTTTCAAAGTTTGTTTCCAGAACTTTATTAGAAGTCATTGACTGGATTCAAATTTCTGACGAATTCATTGAAAAAGCTTTTGGGTATTTGAGTGTTTGAAAATTGTTTTGAATTGCCATTAAAAAATTTAAGTTATTTTGTTCGAAAGCTACTTATTTGACGAGATTTCATGTCATGTGTTTAGCAATCTATGTATTCTTATACGTATAATAAAATTGTACACTTGGCGGGTATGTAAATAAACTGCAATTTTTTTGTTGGGAAATACAGAATGTATGTTCTGTTTTGGTGTGCAATAAAGTATAATTGAATTGAATTGAATTGATTATTAAGTCATAAATAATTTCAAAACTGTGGCAGACTGAAATTTTCACAGCAGCATACGACTTAGTTTGGATTAAAGTTCAGTTGTTATTTCATCACAATTGGGTAACATTATCAAAAGTTGTGAGATTTTAAAGTGTTCAAGTTACCATAGCTGTTCAGGATGAGAGCAGGCATGCATCACTCCCTACACTTTCGGGCATCCGGATTAGTCCCTAACTAGTCGATTGCCACGAGCAGAAGCGAGCGCGCCGAACAAAATTTCGAAGAGAGGAAGAGAGGTACCAAGTAAAAAGTGAAAATTTATCGGTTTCTAAAGAAAAGATGCTTTACGTAGTAACTCTTTAATCTATGACAAGGGTCCTTGCTAGAAGATTATACACGTGTTTAAGATGTCTGCGCAGCGCATACGAAATCATGAAACGATCTCACCATATTTGAATAAATACTATTACAGAAACAAGATGGCAAAGGCACACGCGCCATCCGATGGAAAAACAACTATCCCTAAGGAACATGGGTCTAAAAACTAGAAAAGTTTTTGGACCTTCGATGCAAGTGTGGATCAGCCAATCGATTATCCATAGGAAGTTCAATTATTTTTCGACCCAATCTTTTTAGCTAGAGCACACCCTTGATATTTTAATGTTAATTAAGAATAGCTATGTGTATTCTGTGCTACTAGTTATTATATATATATACGACCCTATCAATTTCATTATGCAATCCGCGCACGATAAACAAATTTGATAGTAAAGCTCTTAATATTCTCATCTACACTCTATTCTAATTTATGCTTCTTCGCTCGTTCCTTTATGAAATGCTAAGTATATTGCATCGTCTTGGAACGGTATCCTCAAATTTCCTTATTAGCTCTCAGATTTGCTCACGTACACTTTCCTTACTTTAATGAAGTTTAGCATTGAAAGGTTGAGTTGAAGATTAATATTTCTGAGGATGCGAAATGTTTTGAACTGCCAACTATTTCCGAGATAAACGTCATATAAATAAATTATAGATGTTGACCTTCGAACAGCTTCGAACATTTTAGTATCGAGCTTGGAGTACTTACTTTTCAGCATTATCGCGATTTTACGGCTATCCATGAAACAAAAATGGCTCACCTGTTCCCCGTGAGTCCAGGTGATAGACGTGGGTGGTTCTGGAGTATGACGGACAGTGCACGTCAGGTTTATAGTGGATCCCGCCTGGATGTACAGCTCTGGACCACTGGAGATCGTTGTTTCTGGTTCTAGGACAAACAAAAACGGATTTTACATACGTCTCATTGCAGGGTACAGGCCCTACCCTCAGGAAGGGTGTATGGGCATTAGCTGGATTGGTAGACTTCACATACTCGTACGCATCGGAATTTCTTCTACAGCGTATGCGCTTCCTCACAATGTTTTCCTTCACCGTTTGAGAGCAGTCGGTACTTCGTACATAAGTCAGAAAAACTCAATAGTACATGGCATGTGGTCTGTGAGGATTCGAACCTGAACCTTATGATTGAGTTTCCATAGCCCTCCGCAACGCGCCACGCTCAATAATCATATAAAGGGAGCAAAGAGGATGCACAATATCGGGAAAAGTGGCGTTCTCGTTTCAGAAACCAAGACCTATTTGGGTCAATGAGCCTGTCAAGTTAGTTAGATCATTTGTGTAAAGAGAAAGAACTGATTTTGAATTAAGTAAATAAATGTATGGAATTCTTTCCATCCCATGTACAGTCGGCTGCAGCTTAAAGTATACTTACAGGTGTTCGATTTATTTAACTATGAAGCTTCCATTTAATTTATTTTGAATTTTTCATATAGAAATAAGTACCTATTTAAGTTTATTTTATTCTTAAGATGTATATTTAAATAATTCATTTGTAGTTAATGTAATTGTGTTATAAGAAGAATAGGAACATAAAAACCTAAACACACAAGAATCTTAATAAATCAAAGAATTGATCTGTCCTAACTCACCAACTATATTCAAGAAGACAGCGTGACCAATAGGCGGAGTGGTAGAGATCTGGCACTCGTACTGGCCGGAGTCGCGTCTCTGCGGGCTGCGTATGCGCAGCGCCCACTCCTCGGAGCGCGGCTTGTGCTGCGCCTCGAAGCGCTGGTCCGAGGTGTACGTGTACCGGCCCACTGTCAGCAAGTGGATGTCGCGGTGACGTACCCATGATACCTGCCAAATAAATATTATAATGTTAGACGTGTGGATCAGTAGTTTGTATAAATCTGGTAGATGGCGCTGACGTCCCTTTAAGACGATAAATATGGATTGAAAATTTCGCCGTGGCTTGCGGGGCGACGACAACTCTGTTGGAGTAGAGCATGCCCCGGATAGGCAGGTCGTGGGTTCGAATCCCGCTCGCCGCCCGACTTTTTCAATCTTTAATTTGATTAAGCTAACATGGCATACATGTAAAATAATAACATTCGATCATAATGTTATTATAAAGATCGATAATCAATATAGCATCTGGCGACCTGGGCAGGTGGCAGGGAGCGCTGTGTGAGGAAGGCTGATTATAATTATGATGATCATAGGATAAATCTCAGTCCTCTTACACTCTATTGGAGATTTATTACGAGTAATTTATTTTTCGGGGTGGTTTAGATAATCAAACTGAACAACTTTTATCCTAGAAGTAATATAAATATTAGGAGAAATCGGTCGTTAACTATTTTGTGAATGTGGTACCTTTCGACCTTTTCTAAGGAACAGCAGATTTTTTCCCGATGTCAGTGTTACTATCAGTTATCCAATAAGTGCTTAATCACGACAGTAATTCCTTCAATGTAATAAAGTTTATTTCAACTACAAATACATAACTTTTGTTTATACCTTTTATAAAAGTGCAGATTTGGTAACTATCACTTTTTGTATAGGCTCTCTACCCACCCTAAACTTTTGGGTACATAACAATCACGTCACGTATCAAAATAGTGAAAGGTGACTATCCTATCACCCACAAGAACACTGCATAGGAAATCTTATTGTCACCTTGTATAGTCCCAGTCAGCTTAAATCCAGGCATACATTTTACAGCTGTGATAACATAGTTCTATTGAAAGCCAAGTACCATAGTTATAAGCAAATATTTCGTTTGGCTGTACAAGCCAATATGCGGGCGGCAATCTGCTTATACCTATTCATAACGGTTTTAGTCTGGGCTGAGCGGTAATGAGAGCGCAAGAATGTAAAGCTCCGTAAGGACCTCGGAAACCGAAAACAAAAGATAACAATAGCGTTCCTGCTCGTAGTATTAAATAACTTCTTCTCGTTTAGACGCTTGTGAATACAGCGGCGCGTATTTGGAAATTTAAACGATAAAATATCTTTAGAACCGAGTGAGAATTTCGTTCGTTAAGAACGCGAATACTGTAGTTTCCATACAAACATAAAATAAATAAATAAATAAATAACGCTCACAGGCACATACATTGTAATGATCCCAAACTAAGCACTAAAGGCTTTTATTATGGAAACCATACAACAACGGCACGAACATATAACATCCATGACCGAACCGAGTTTCGAACCCAGGACCCTGGTTTGGCAGTCCGGCGTGGTAACCATTACACCAACCGGGTCGTCCACCAACCAAATGATTGTTTTATCACTGTCACAAGTCCCAGTACATCGTTGTTGGTTGGTTACTAATCTATAAATAGTTGGGTAATGGTAGACAATCATTCATAATAGTGGTCATTAATATTCACTTTGACGAACTCCGGATTTTACCCGGTGATGTTAGCAAACCTAATTAAATTAATTAAACAAGTAGATGCCGTGGTGGTCCAGTGGCGAGTAACCTTGCCTGCCATGCAGGAGGCGATGGTTCGATCCCCGTCCAGGCCGACTCGTACCAATGAGTTTGACGAAATTTATGTACGATTTGTAACACCACTGGCTATTCGGTCAAGGAAAACATCGTGAGTAAACCTGCTTGCTTCAATTTCGAGGCATGTATTGTACCCATTGTCCATTATAAGTGGCGACGGGCTCACCCCCCGTCACACTGGTCAGAGTTTCGGTACTACTGATGAAAAGTGGATGTTCTGAGGTTTCAGAATATCTCTGACTACCCCCCCGGGGAATATAGTCGTGAGCATATGCATGCATGCAAACAAGTAGATATAATATTTAAAAGGACAACGATTGTATCATCCATAAAAAAACAAAAACACCAAACCAACAAAACTAACGATTTTCATGGAGTTATACGTTATATTTAATAGTTTTATGCGCTTTAGATTAAGATACTAGACACTTATACGGGCACTGCAGTATATATCTAATTAAGAAGCTCCGCAGACCAAAAGCAAATAAAGTCTGACGACCTCAATTCTATAGAGAAACACGCTTGCTTTTCTAAAGGCGACCCTATTCAACTATTTTTATTAAATTATATCTTGCACTGTACACTATATAACGTGTTCTTCGAACTCGACGCTCGTTTACAAAATGAACTGCCGGTGTCTTTTACAATTTTGTGTCGCAAGGTTTCTTGTATGCTGTAAAAGTAAATGAAATGAGACTCGCTAACTCGTCAGGTGGAGCAGACTTAATGAGCTTGCAAAGAGTCTGCGTATAGTAGAATTAACAGAGAATACGGTCATAGCGCTTTCTTGAATAACATGGAGGTTTTTGAGAAAATCACTGTACATGTTTTGAGATGGGAAAGATATAACGGCGATATGACGAAACGGTTGATGTGATTGGACTACCAAACCAGAGGCATGAAAAGTAGTTAATAATTACTAACTATTCTTATGCCTGAAGCTTTAGTCGTGGATGTTATAACGAGGTCGCCCAAGCCATTGGGCAGGACGGTATTGAGTTAACTATAGTTTTGAAACTATGTAGAATAGTTCTTTGCTTGATTATAAGAAATATAAAAAGATTAATAAAATCATATTTATTTTTATAAAAATCATAAGCATAATATATGCTTACGACAATATTTCCCAAAGGGAAAATATTCTGAAATATTCAGAGATATTCTGAAACCTCAGATCATGCACGTTTCACCAGTAGTACCGAAACTCTGTCAAGTGTGACGGGGGGTGAGCCCGTCGCCCGTTTTTATAAAAATGTAGTAAAAATGAGAAAAGTTTGTAATTCTACAGGGCGTTAAGGTAGACAGTTGCATTACTTTAATGGGTGATTGCACTTATGGCACTAAACATCTTTCCACAAGAAATAAAGGGACTTACGCAAAAAATATTTTCAACTTTTCATACAAAGTTTGATCAACTGATTGCATGTATCGTATGGAAAGTACAAACAAATTTTTCTTAGGGAAATTTGTTTGGTACAATCACCCTTGCAGCCATATTTAAAAAAATTGAATATTAAAGGTAAAGCATGTTTTTTTCACAGGGAGTTAACTTAAATGAGTTAGGTACATTCTTTAGGGGTTGCTTCAGACCATCAAACTGAACAACATTCACTATGGGACCACGAATTTCTAACGCCATCTAAATAAAATTGATATATGTATTTTAGAAACATAATAAAGTTACCTACTATATCTGCTTATCGAAAGACTTTAGATAGAGACACATAATATAATATATTTTGTCGAGACATGTCACAATAATCCTAGACGTAAAATTTGAATGAAATTGACTCAATCATAAGGGCGTAGCTTGAGCAACACAAAAATACATACCGAATTTTTCTAAAAAAAACAAAGTAGTAGATTCACTCACTTTGTGAACACTGATAATCTTTGTACGTCTATAAAGTAATACAATTTAAGAGACACTATGTTTCTTCGTATTATTAAATGAGCTTATGCGATTTGCTTGAAGAACGAGCACTCAGAGAACTCTTTTAAAAATGTATATTTGTAAATCAAGTCTTCGAAAAATTTAAAACGAAACGAGTTTAGCTTAAATAGATGCATTATCTAACCCAAAGAGCAAAGATTCCAAGGATGATAACTTGAGGTGCGTCCTCGCCCATAGGTTGTCCACGGGCCTTGCCGTTTTTTCCACGGGCATCGTGAAGGTGAAGCTCATTGGTGAAAGGTCACGCTCAAAAGGTAGCTGACATTCGAGAAACAGAAAACATTTTGTTGTTTTTGCACAAATCCTTGGCAAAAACACGACAGCCTGAAAATAAACGCCAGTATACAGGGTGAAATTGATATCATTAGCATCCTTTGAAACTAAGAGTCTACCCATCAAACTGAACAAGTTTCACTATGGGAGCAAACCGATCGGAGCAAAAAAAAATCTGCTGTTCCATACAAAACTGCAAACCTACTCTAGCGGTCGAGCCAAATGTATGGGACAAGTGATTTTTTTTATATCGATTAAGCGATATCAATGTTGGTCCCATAGAGAAAACTGTTCAGTTTAAAAAAGTCATCCCCTTAAAAAAGTGTCAGCATATTATTATGTTGGACCCCCTGTATTTTACAACAATTAAGTAATTGACCTACCTTTTATGTCACACACAACTATTTGTTTTAGGAGAGTTTGCTAGTAAATAAATAGTAAATTATGTCATTACCACTTTTTCCCGTGAGGTTAAACCAATTTGTATGTCGAACAACATAAATATTATTTTCACCTCACAAGCTCGGAAAGATTCTGTTTATCATTCGAAATCTGAGTGCAAAAGTGTATTTTATCCGCTAGCGTGGAAAGAGTTTTTGAAATTCGAATCTGTCTATTCAATATTTTTATATACCGCCAATCCACTGAAAATGCTTAATAACTATTTCATGACACTGGCTAGCACGCAAATAAAAACTTTTTGAAATGTTCTCTTAGCAATTCACTTTTTATCCTCGCTGTTGTGAGGTGAAAAATTGTGTGTTTCGCTCGGCTGCAAAGTTATTCTGCGTCTCGTACCTTTGAAACCTTCGCTAAGCGCTCAGGATTCTATTATTTAATCCTAGAATCCTTCGCTTGCTCAGGTTTCAATAAAAGTACTCGCGCCAAAAAGCAACTTTGCAGCCTAGCATAACAAATAACTATTTCCTTTTAGATGACTGAACTTTGCATGTAATATAATTGTAATTTATAACAGATACGGAGTTGGTGGATAGAAACTCGACTTAGCGACACGCAGCTATGATATTGCATTTTTCATGAGATTGTCCTACCGGCTAAGGCAAGATCCTTGAGATAAGTAGAGGTACACACACGTTCGCGCATACGTACGAACTCACGCAAGTAGGTGAAAGCGTGCATTATATTTTAAGAAGTAAATTACGGAAACATGAATTTGGCTTCTAATCTATAATAAATCTGTAATAATTTGATTGTTACAACTTCTTCTTCTTCTATCTAGTCGATGGCATGTTATTTTGATATTTTGTTAGCACAGTATTTTGCCATACGGATAGCACTACCGGCTCCGTCCGTAAGCTCCACCAGCGTCTAAGTTTGCGGGTAGGAAAGGCAAGATATGAGATGGGCCATAGTCTGAGGAAGCAACACTACATGCACACCTAACATACTGTGGTGTAGTTGTAGGCTACATCAGTGACCTAAGAGCACATCAACGAAGCTCTTAAAGTCATCAGCTATAATCAGTCGCCGTGGTAGAACACGGCCATGAAGCATGATCATCACTGTGGTTGTATTTACCTTTATCGATGCCAGTCTAGCGTAAAAACGGTTTTGGGATAAAATAGAAAGATTTTAGTTTTCCCATGATATTCCCGGGGGGTGAATGGAGAATATAAAAATATTTCTGAAGAGTTCCTGGCTGCATTTTCTCTATTGCATCGATTTTATTACATCTTACGACTCTGTGGTAAACCAAAATATATTAGTTCAAAAATACAGGGTGTAAGGAAAAGTATCATTAACCTTTCAACCACATACTCTACCCATCAAACTGAACAACTTTTTGAACTGAACAGCAAACCGATAGGAGCAAAAAATAAATCAGGCTGTTGCATACATTTGAGTCGAGTATTTATTGGAGTATGGGACAGCTGATTTTTTTTTGCTCTGATCGGTTTGCTCCCATTGTAAAAGTTGTTCAGGTTGATGGGTAGAGTATGTGGTTTAAAGGTTAATTATACTTTTCCTTACACCTTGTATACCATATCTGTAGGCAGGCACTATTAGTGCAAAGTAAAATTTATTGGACCCATAAACAAAAGGCTTGTTCAAAATTATAACAATGATGAAATTGTTTTACGTTAAGGCAATTCTTGGATTTAATAACGTTAAAATCTTAATCAGAAATTTGATGCTCGAAGCCTTGAGTCATAAATTGTTATGGCAAAAGTTGTTTTCACAATCAAAGACGAAATGGCTAGAATTTCTCAAAGGATACTCTGAGAACAAGCATTTAGAAAGTTTTGATGCTAAATTAGCATTAAAGGTAACTAAAGTAGATGAGTTTAAACAAAAAATACCTTTTCGGAACGAATTTCTGGTTACATAAAATTTTATAACTAAATCTTAGCTCTTTGCCAGACCTGAAAATAGGTAATTGATGTCGATTGAAATAAATGAAACTTTTCTTTTTAGTCTAGAGGTAAAGTTGGCCAAGAAAGTACACACCTTCATTCATATACAAGATGTAACAAAATACCCTAGTGATATTAAAAGGAGGGGTTTGGAAAGTTTCGGCTCATCTTCCTTCTCCACAAGGTCTTCCTCCTGGAATGTTGGGCTGTTGAAGCAGGCTCCTTCTCATCCAAAATCTGACCAACAATGAATCCCTGCTTTTCTGCAGCCACACCTATTACCGCAGGCGGTAGCGCAACGATAAAATGGATTCAAGGACGCTTGCAGGAGCATTAGGGTATGTTGTTTTGATGGGGTTGAGAACTCTACTATCATCTCGAACTTTTAACCCACCGTTCTAGATGGAGAGAGTAACACAGCCACATCAGCATTTGTAAGTATACTCTCATCGCGTGTTGTTTTGCTGCACCTTTGGTTGTTGGCAAAGGAAGCCAGATTGGGCTCTCACTTTGGTGGAGGATTTCACAAAGCAGCATGTGACGCACATTTTATTTTCAATAAATTAACAACTTTGGATAGCCCCTACACAATCCTGAAACTTTTGAAACTACACAATTTAGTTCCGCTTATTTTCCTATTCTGCCTGGATTATTGTGGTCTAGAGCACACTCGTTATTTTGACTTTGTCTACTGAGTGAGGGTGGTTCAGATCGATGGTCTAAACCACCCCTTTAAATATTAGTAGGGAGTTTTGTTATACCCTGTTGCTCCTGATGTCTGTATTATAAAAGGTGTAAAATTAAGCACAGCACATATCGCACAGGGTGCTTCAGAACATCAAACTGAACAACCTTCAATACGGAGCTAATATTTAAATACCGAAAAAAAAACTGGTGCTCGACCAATAGTAGCCCAATTAAAATTTTGATATAGACAATTTGGCATACATTAATGAAACAGCAGATTTTTTTACCGCGATTTTAGTTCCATAGTAAAAGTTATTCAGTTTAATGGTTTGAAACACCGCAAAAAGTATATAACTCATTTATTATAGCTTAATAACTATATTTTTAAAGTTGCCGTAGCGTTGTTTTACGTATAAAACAAAATGTTTTCGTCAAAGAGAGCTGTTTTTATTCTTTTCATATTTTTTCCTCTTAAAATGTAATGTAAACCAACAGCCATTATAACTTGGGACGTCATATTTTCACACAATCCCGATCGGGCTTGCGGGAGCATTCAAAAGCCAAATCAACACTCGGTTTTCTTCTATGTGTAAAGGAATTTTTAATTTTAAAGTTTTATTTTATAACAAAAACGATGAATTTAAAAACCTTTTACAAGTAATTAAATTTTTTTGTATTAAAATATAGAAGTCACTAAATATCTATGAGATTAATTTCAAATTAAAACTACCTAAGTACCGAGTATTTTTCTTGAAATGACTTGAACGTAAGTTTTTCTCTAACCATTACAGTACTGTTGCCCCGGGACTTAAGGTTGCCGATTGCCGTTTAGAAATTGTTGTAAGGATCGAAATTACTAATTTTAAAAACCTAAGTCTTAAAAATCACAACCCGCCGTAACAAAACAAAAAATGACAGAATTTTTTTTATTTCAAGGTTACCGTTTTTTTTTCACCTTGCTTCAAAACCCATACGTAAAGACTGTCTAAAGTTGCTATACAAAACTATAAGACCAGATGAAAGAGTTAATTTGGATCGGTCGTATAGATTCGTACTTACACTTGAATTTTAAACTTTTCACAGCAGTCGAAAGACCCCATTGCAGCACTTGAGTAATTTACACCGTGGTCCGAAGCGATAGTGGCGTGGTGCGAAACGCCTAAAGACTGCTAAAGAAAGAAAATGGAGAGAGTAATTTTTATTTTCGTTTTCTTTTGGCAACAGTGTAATGTTTACCAACAGCCATTATAACTTGTGACGACATATTTTTCACGAAGCTGATCGGGCTTGAGGGGACGTTAAAAAGCCCAATCTGCACTCAGGTTTCGTTTATGATTCTTCAAAATGAATTATGTCACTTGCTTTCTAGTTATACAGGGCGTAAATTTAAATGCGTTACATATGTAAGGGGTGTGCTTCAGACCATCAAACTGAACAACTTTCACTATGGGGCCAACATCGAAATCCCGAGAAAAAATCTGCTGCTTCATACATCTTTATCGAACAAAAGATATTTTTTTTTGCAATATTTATGTTGGTCCTTCAGTGAAAATGGTTCAGTTTGATCGCCTGAAGCGCTCTGTTCTATATGTATCGCATTGTACACCTTGTATTCATCATCATCATCATCATCTCAGCCGATGGACGCCCACTGCTGGACATAGGCCTCCCCCAAGGATCGCCATAACGACCGGTCTTGCGCTGCCTTCGTCCAACGGTTTACCGCCGCCTTCACCAGGTCGACGGTGCACCGCTACCCACGCTGCGCTTTCCGGTACGCGGCCGCCACACCCTGTATTGCCATTTTGGAAATGTGCCCTTTCTTTTCGTAGTTTAGTTAGTTAGTTAGTTTAGAATACTGAAAAGAAAATGCTTTTTAAATTACTCTCGACCGAAATTTCAGTAAACTGTTAGTTTTATTTTTTATCGTCATTTTAATCAGTTTTTTTAATGTCCTTATATGCAAACTCGGCGGTTCCCTATTCGCTGGTGAACCGCCGAGTCGAATGTAAATGTGGGTACCCCACAAGACATTTTTCAAGTCAAGTCTATTCAACAACGAAAAATCAGTAAATGGAAAAATATTTCTTTTTTGTCTATGGTTTGTCTTATCATCATCTGACTGATGATTGAAAATAGCTCTCCAAAATTAGGGAATCGAAAAAAAACACGGAGCATTTTCGGTCTGACAATAAAGTTTTTCCTTCCAGTGACTTTTATATTTTTTATGAAACTGCCTCATTCAAATCCCATCCATTTTCTTATTTTTCTTTGACGTTACATTTGTTATCAATGGAAATACTTAAGTACGCACTTCCCGAGGTGAAACGATCGCTGTCTACAAAGTTAATCGTAAACATAAACCCACCCATGATACTGAATATTTTTATGTTCAGCTCAAGTAAAACTTGGAAACAATTTATGAAACATTGTTCAAAATTTAAGTGGTTTCTCGTTTATTGATAAAAGCGATTATTCCAGAAATGTGTATATCATACATACATATAATAAAAATTCTTAACTAGGCGTGAATGTACATTGAAACATTACGTTTAAAAAAATTTTGATTAAAATGCACCGAGCCTCCATTGCTCCAAAAAATCTTTTTTTTTTTATTTCTTATCAAAACAACATTAACAAGAATGTCACATTATAGTCAGTCATTGTTGGTTTGCAGTTTATTGAAACATTAGGGATAATTTAAAAAAAAAACTTTTTTTTTTGTTTGTTGTTGGTGGTACCGTCTTAAAAATATTTAAAGATATTAAGAACTACGTCCAAACATTATAAAAATAAAAAAATCAGTACCTAGCTTAAAGCAACACGGCTCTCGTCGGTACCTAGTGACTACAATTGTATGATATTATTGTTTTTGGAGATGTAATTGATTAGCCATAAAAAAATACTATTGACAGCTGCACTATCAAACCTACGTGTAATAGGTTAGGGATAGAACAAACCTACGTGCATTGCGCTCCCTGTAGAAAAAACTTGTTTGAAATGAGATTCGAGTTTAAAGAGTGGAAATGTTCCGAGAACAACTTTTATTTTCAATTTTCTTCTGTCCAACAAAACGTTTGGTATAACTGGTAACACGCGAACTGAGTATCTGATTCTAGACACGATTGTTGTTCATAAATTGTTTCGTTTTATTTTTCTCGGTCCAACCGTAATGCTTGCATTGGAGAGCATGAGAGAATTCATAGCTTTTATTTTCTTAGTTTTAAAGGACGTTTTTAACAAACATTATTATAAGAGATTTGATAGCTGATATAACAGAGAGCTAAGTTCCAGGGTGAGTTACATGCTTTAATTTTGAGGCTGCCCATTAAAACAGACAAAGCTCTAATTACCAGTCGCACTTGATGATGTGCTTGTAAATATATCACCCGACTGGAAATATTCGCAGCCCAACGTTAACATGGCACAGTCCACTGCTAGATATTAGGCCAATGATCACCACAACGAACCGTCTTGCACTGCCCCCATCCAACGGGTTCCCGTCAGCTTCACCAGGTCGTCGGCCGACTTTGTTGTGGGGTACCCATGCTGCGCCTTCCGGTTTTTGGTCATCACTCGAGAACTCTTTGGCCCCATTACACATTTGTTCTACGAGCAATGTTCCGCCCCCCAAATTTCCACTTATACAGGATCCAACTTATTACGCTGACAGTTTTCGCGATATCGATGTTGGTCCTATAGAGAAAGTTGTTCAGTTTGACGGTCTGATCATGCCTTTAAAAAAAGTGTCCGCATATTAAGGAGGACCCAATATTTAGCAATAATTCTTTGGGCTATGTCGGCAACTATACGTTCTTCTGCGAATCTCTGCATTTTAGATTCACAGAGAAACTCCGAGCATCGCCCTCTCCATTGCCCAATTAATGACGAAATACTAAAGGGTTACATAAAGCCTGAATCCTGTACGGTTTGTACTATTATCGATACTGTGCCTGAACCTATTATGTGATATCACTTCGAATACAAAGAAGGCAGTTTGCATTGTTTCTTGTTGTGTGAAACACGACGTAAAAGTAATTATCAAACAGCAACTTTTGGGTTAGGGATTAGGAACTTTGTTAAGCTTAATTTGCTACCTTACATTGTTCCACGGTATATTATCTACTACACTCACGTTCTTTGGAAGCCGTGTTAAGCTGTTGGTCTTGGATAGTACCGTCATTTCAACCACTCAACATTGTGTGCAATACCTACTTATCTAGTAGTTATAAGTAATAGTGACAGAAAATAAAGCAAACATCTTTGCAAATAAAGCTTTTATTCGTTCAAAAGGATTTGAGTCAGATAATGTACAAGATTAAACGCTAATAAATTAGGTATCTACTGTGATAAAATATGATTACATTGTTTCGCTCGAGACTGTCCCTAACTATTCATCCCTAACTATTGAGAGGCTTGAAAATACTCTGCAAGTTTTACATTGTTGGAGGCAAGTCGACCCCTAACTTGTCTTCAACAATTCGCACTGGGCCTTCGTAAAGAAGTACCTATGAGCCACCTCCCTTTTTTTTGCTTATAAAAAAGCACTGCAATTGGACAAGTATTGGCTGTTGATGATTATCCATCATGAGTTATGAGTTATATGACCAGGGGAGCGTGTAATTTTTCTATGGTTTTGAGTTATGACTATGACCACTGAGTACTATATACTACCGTAAGATAATGATGGTATTAAATAAGTTATTCTTTTTCTACCGTAATTACTATACCCAGTCGAATGTTTGTATGTATGTGTCTTCGTTTGATAGAAGATGTGTGAGTTTTTGTGCAGACTCTTATACTGCATTTTGAAGATTCACATAGCAATGTATATACTATTGCTAAAGTACTAATTACGTTATCTCTAAAAAATAATTAGGTTAACGTGTCATAATACTTACAGTTCTATTATGTAAATTCTTGACCCTGCACAGCAGTCTTACTGGATGGCCAACTAGTCCAGTGACGTTCCTTGGCGTGGTAGAATCAAAATACGGGGAGTCTGGAGATCCCTGCCATTCTTGGAGAAATTCTGCTCTAAAGCGCCGCGACGAGATGTCTATGGTTGTATCTTCTAATGGGACTTCGGTGCCGGATCCAGCTGAATAGGAAAAATGGACATGAATGAATAAGAAATGCTGGCGAGAGATAGACTGGAATATGCAGATCTGACTGCAAACCTCCAGTAATGGAGAGGAACCCGAAGAAGAAGCAATTCTTCCGCATTTACGATGGAAAGACAATTAAAAATATAATACTTGCTATTAGTAGCTAATTATGGGAAGCACAATATCACCTACATAAGAGAAAGTTAAAATAAATGATTTATTAGATTAAAGATTAAAGGAATCTAGCCTAATCTATTTATCATGGATGTTAAGTAGAAACGGTTTCCTTTTTTTTGTTGGTGAAAGGCTATACAACTAGTACTACTGGATACGTACGTTAATTTCATCGTCACCAAAATATAAAAAACACCTTTCTGGTATAGCATTTTTGTGTATTCTTAGCAAAGATTCTGACCACTCGGAAAGCGATTTTGATCGTGAGTTTATGGCAAATGCGAATGCTTGTTAAAAACAATCTTTGAAAGTAGAGAGGTAGGATTGGCCAAAACACGACGTACGTTTGTATCTGTGCCCACAATACTGTAACACTCTAGGAGTCTAGAGTATTGCAATATTGTGCATCGTTGCCTGTAATGTTTCTGGTCATAACATTCAGAGTCTAGACGTACTGCTACTTTGCGTGAGATGAGAAGAGTAGAGGTGAGTCCTTGGGGAGCGTGTCATTTCTCTGAGAGGTGAGAGTCCCTTCTTTACGTAGTAATACTATTATTTTGCCAACATGTCAATTTTACATCAGATCTTGCAAAGTATAGTCTTTTCCACCCTTTCTCACGAGACTCATCTCTCATCTCTTAAATCCTGCTTTACCTTTTTCTAAAGAAACACAACACAATAGCGCGAAAATGGAAACTTCCCACTTTTTCCCTTCTTAAAAATTAATAGGTGCCCTCTAGGGATGCCTTTTAAAATGAAAGCTATGACAGCCGACCATTTCGCCTTAAGCCGGTTTCACACTTATGATTTTCCGCATAATACTTCGAAGTTGTTTCGGATAAGTAAATTGCAAAACTTAGTCCTCTGCGTCCGCATTGTGTGTGAAGTCTTTTATCGTTCGCCTTTGTATTACTTTTTAGTTTTCCCGTTCCTTAATATTTTTATCGTGGAATTTTACTTTAGTAAGAAACAAAATTTCCTTTTGTTCAAGTCCCAAGTCGTTGTCTTAAAAGCAAACCTTAAATGCTGTTATTATCATTAGCATGGCATGCCATTAGCATGCCATTAGCATCCCTAGAATATTTTAAATAAAACACAATTAGGAATATCCACATTTCACTTTCGAGTCCTAAACTGTGCGGAATGAACTATGTCCAAAATATTGCCACTATAATGGTTATTGTAAGCAAATTTTCCCTCCTCACTTAATATGGTGGTAGGTACTCTGAATCTTTCCATACAGGTAATACCCAAACAAAAATACCTTATTTCCAAAATATAATCTGTACAAGTACGGACAGAAGAATAAACGAATACAAAGAATACATGATCATAAGTGTACTCAAAGCCTTACGTCGTATATTTCTAACAGTCACTCAGTCTCAGTTCTCTCATTCAAACCCAGCGAACCGAACTGAAATAAATATTATACAACAGGAACCTCTCTTATATTATGATTTATGACACTACTTAGGTACATCAATTTTGTTCCAGACATTTTTTGTATACGTATTATGTTCAAAGTTTGAGAAAGAGTTCGTAAGGTCAACGGCTGTCTGCTGATCGAATGCGTCAAAGTAATTGACTGTTTACAGGAAAACTTTCAGAGTTACCATGAGTTTTCACCGTACTTTACAACTATAGTTACGTCACCAATTTTGTATTAAATTTCGTACAGCGCCCCTTGTGGTTACGTTGAGAACTAATTTCTTCCATACAAATTGGTGACGTAACTACAGTAGTAAATAAAATACAGTGTAAACTCATGGTAGACACTGTACTTTACTACTGTAGTTACGGCGCCAATTTTTCAGGGCAGAATTAATTCTCAACGTGACCACTAGGAACTACTGTAGTATCCTACAGTGTAAACTCATGGTAGGCCTACTATGTTCTTTTCTAGTTACAAACTCAGGTACGAATAAAATTTATCGTAAAAACCTATAGACATTTTGGCTACGACTTTCATCAGCATAAACATTGAGTTTTCCCAAAATATGAAATACCTAACCAATGTATTTAAACTCACATTAACCCGCGACTTTCTATGCGTTGACTTTAAATACTTATTACTATTTGCGAGCAAATCCGTTCAGCCGTTTATGAACAATTAAGTCACAAATAATTTAACGTCACAAAGTTTCATATTAATAATATTAATAGGATTGTTTGTTGGTCTCCCCCGAATTACTTATAATATATCAATCTAAACTTTGGAATGTATATTAAATCTAGGTATGTTAGCATCCCTTTTATGCAAATGAGGAAAGATATCAATTATCTTAGCCTCTGTACTTGCCACTAGCTTACAAAATAAGCTTAATGAAAATACATCTTAAGTGAGCCATCTAAATAATAACTTTGAAGGTTTCCAGGGAAGTTTTGTTTAAGCCTCGAGAAACGAAACTTTTAAAGTAGGTACTTACTTACTTGATTGAGTTTTAGGATATTCTCAATGGAAAAAGATTATCGTTTTTCTTTTTAGTAGGGATGGGTAATATCGAATTTTCGTAATATCAAATCGAAACCATATATTGATATTGAATATCTGATTCTGAAACTATATATTGGATATCGGTCGATATCCAGTAACGCTATATCAGTCAGTATAAACTTAAGGTTTGATATTGTACGAATGCATAATTATTGCTATTTCACTCTCTAGCAGGGTGTTGGTATACTTTTTTCACTCGGCTTTCCTCGGTTCAGATCGATATTTTTTTATGTGTTAGGTATCGGATAAAGATGACAGGTTTCTAAAAACATAATTTATAAAATATCTCGATAACGGTGAATCCTAGCGAAAAAATAGCTAATTTTTCGAACCCCTGGGGTACCCAGAAACCCACCCTTCCGCATGCAAAAATAAAAAAAAAATGGATTTTTGAAAATTTTCCAAGTCCAGCCCCCATACAAATTTCACCCGAAAAATCGTCTAAGTCGATGGCTCATACGAAATCGTTAAAAATTTTTCTAAGTCCAGCTCCATATAAAATTAGCGTAAAATTTTGTAAGTGTGGGACCGACACCCTAACTGGTAGCCGCTAGCCCGTATAGCGATGCGATACGGTTTGATATCCTATATCTATGAAACTCAGATATCTTGAAATCGAGGCGAATCGAGTTTGTGCGGCAATATAGTGTTTCACCAAATATATAGTTTCTGTACGCATCAATATCTGATTTTAAGATATTCATGTGATATACGTTTCAATAACTATATACGATATATATCGCCCATCCCTACTTTTTAGAATATAGGTACATAGTAATTGTAAGGCAGGATATAAGCATGACGGCGCCTGGCGCCATCTCTCAAGTTGCTACAGAACAAGATCGCACACTGATGACGGTGCCTTGCTACAGCGCCTCCTGGTGTCGGTCTAGCGGAGCGTCGTGTCGGTAAGGCGGTTGACAGCCATGTCAATAGGAGTTCAGTTGAAGATTTGAATAGCAATGGCTGAACAACCGCATAACAAGACGAATCGCTAGTTCTGTGTAATCTCTGTAGTTTTACTATTAAGCAGTGATCTGTTTGCGATGAAGGCCCTCCTGCGCCTATATCAGAAGTGTGGACAAACTTGCGCCCAAGAGGAATAAAATCGGAAAATTTTGATGGAAATTTGACACCTAAAACCTAGCTTTTGTTTCAAGTGTCAAGACCTGAAATTTTACTATTGGAGCAAACCTGTCAGCGCAAAAGAAAATCAGCTGTCCCATACTAAACTGCAATACCTACTGAACGCAAACGTATGGAGCAGCAGATTTTTTTTGCGCGGACAGGTTTGCTCACATAGTAAAAGTTGTTCAGTTTGACGGGTAGACTATGTGGTTTAAAGGTTAATTATACTTTTCCTAATACAGGCTGTATTGCAAATTTCGTTTTTTAAATCTTCAGTCGTATAGACTTTGCGTTCTGTCTCTCCACTTCGATCAACTGAACCAACCACTGAACTCAGTCAGTCAGTCAGATCCGGAACGGAACTGTTTTATGATTATAGATAGAAGATTGCAAGGCAAATACCTCTTCGAATAGTTTTATGATATGACTTGACAGAGCATGGCTAAGGCAGTTTTCAAAAACAGTCCGAGTTACGTCATTCAATACGACACGAAAGAAGAAGTTGGAAGGTTTTTATTGTTGTTCCCGTTTGCAAAGAATGTAAGTCACCGGCTATCTTATTTCAAATCGGATACTATTCCCTACTTCTTCTTTCTTTTTTAATTAAAGGACAGTGGGCAGAAGTGGTCCAAGAGCCCCCCCTACAATTGGCGTACTACGTTTGAAAGGGGGTTTAATATACAACATTTTTCTATACAGGGTCCTTCCTAATATGCTGACACTTTTTTAAGGGGATGTTCAGACCATCAAACTGAACAACTTTCTCTATGGGACCAACATCGAAATCGCGGAAAAAAAAATCTGCTGTCCCATACATTTGGCTCAAGTAGGTTTGCAGTTTTGTATGGAGCAGTAGATTTTTTTTTCGCGATTTCGATGTTGGTCCCATAGAGAAATTTGTTCAGTTTGATGGTCTGATCATCCTCTTAAAAAAGTGTCAGCATATTAAGTTGGACCCTATATATGTGCCACCAATATCTTTTCGAGAGAGAAAAAGATACAGGGTGTTTTGTTTAGCGGATTCGTTCGTATTTTTTTAATTGATTGCACACGGATTAGATTGTAACTTTCTAACATTGATCTAGGAAAGTAAGTAATGGTAGTTTCTTTCAATAGAATTTTGTTTTGAATCAGCTGCATGCACAATGAAGGCACATTGAGGTAAATTTTGCAATAATTGTGATTCATTTATAACCTGTATATAAGCACTATTGTCTAACTGAATGCGTGTAGGTGTTATACAGCTAAATGTAAACACCCTCACAGCTATAATACATTATCTACATAATATTATACATACCTATGAGAAAGAGGAAGCCATGCAGAAGAGATATCCATAAAGCTGATTTGACTCCGTTCACTGCGTACCCCATTATGATGTCTCGTGTGGAAGGTCACTGAAATATGAAAATCTCTTTAGAAAACATTGACTTTTAGCTTCGAGTTTTTACGAAGTGAAAATGAAGATGTGTTTTCTTTCTACGACGTGTTAGCAAAGCTATAAAAAATCATTTCAGATTTCAGAGAAAGTCCTTCCTAATTCGCTGACACTTTTTTTGGAGATGATTAGACTGTCAAACTGAACAACTTTCTTTATGGGACCAACATTGAAATCGCTATAAAAAATTACTTTTCCATACATTTGGCTAGAGTAAGTCTGCAGATTTTTTTTGAAATTTCTATGTTGGTCCCATTGAGAAAGTTGTTCAATTTGATGGTCTGATCATGGCCTTAAAAAAGTGTTAGCATATTAAGAAGGACCCGTACACAAGTTTTTAAGTCTAAGCATGAGCCTTTAAACACAAAAACTTTTATCAAAATCGGTTTTGTTGTTTTTGTGTGATACTTGAACAAACAAACAAACAATCAGACAAACAATAAAACATCGCAGATTTCGAGACAAGGACACCTAAACAATCGTAACCTTTTTTTTGTAAATATCTTCAATACCGTATCAATATACTTTTGTTATAGTTTTATGAAAGTGTAGATTCATTTATTTATTTAAAAAAAACAATAAAAAGGGCATGCTTCGTTGGTTTGGTCATGTGGAGAGGATGAGTGATAGCAGATGTATGGAGATATATGGAGCTAAAGTGAGTGGAAGTGTCGGCAGAGGGCGCCTTCGTGGTCGTATTCTGATCAAATCGGTTGTGTCCCACAAAAAGGGGAGGTGCGGAGTACTCGAAACCGTCGGGCATGTATGAAGAGATGTATGGATGTGAATGAGGCAAAAGAGGTATGTAAGGATTGTAATAGATGGCACGCTCTGGTCTCTGCCTACCCCACTGGGAAAGAGGCGTGACGTTATAGATAGATAGAAAATAAAAACAGTAATAAACAAAATACGGAAGGAATTTTATAAGCACAGTTAGCCTATCAACACTTCACGCGTACAAAGACATCTTTAGATTAATTTGTTAGTTTCAGCCAATGTGGTTTCTGCATTGTTTCTCATCGAAAGAGAAAACGGTCGTTTTTATATAAATACGGCACCAGCTGGTTTGGCAATCGATAACTTTTGTTTTATGTTTATCTATATTAAAAAAACTTCTTCCAACCACTCATCATTTAAAACACGAAGATGTTTTATTTTATTATATTGGATAAAAGAAACATACAGCACTTAGGGCCTATTTCACCACTTCTGGGTAAGTTGTTGTTAGCTTATCCGACAGATAGTATGACATAATATTTTGTATGAAATTATGTCAAAATATCTATCGGATAAGCTAACAAGAACTTATTCAGAAGTGGTGAAACAGGCCCTTAGATAACACAAGTTAATTAACGAATTAGCAAAAACAGTTTCCACTAAAAAAACAGAACAGTGAAAACGTAGTCTGAGCAGAGTACTTTATTTTGCACAATTATGTTTTGATGATTTTGTATCTTTGACTTGGCTTGGTAATCAAAGTAGGTACATCATTATCATTGGCCTTTCCATCAATAAAAGATGATTCAAGTGGTTTACTGCTTGCGTCAGTTGGGTTTGTCATTAAGGCCTCCGCTCATTGCAGCGATATTATCGAGCGATATTATCGCTGCGATTTTGCGATAATTGTTCTCAGTACATTTTGTATGGGGACGCGCGCGATCCTACACACTGCCGCGATATTATCGAGCGATAATATCGCTGCGATTTTGCGATAATTGTTCTCAGTACATTTTGTATGGGGACGCGCTCGATCCCACACACTGCCGCGATATTATCGCAACCTAACGCAATCTCTTTCTACTACATTCAGCGAAGGGCGCATGCGTGACGCGAATCGCGGAATCGCTGCAGTGTGTAAGGTGTCGCGATATCGCTGTCGATAATATCGCTCGATAAAATCGCTCGATAATATCGCTGCAATGTGCGGAAGCCTTTATAAACAGAAATAAATTGTCAAAACCATGACCGTTTCATTTATTTCCCTTTTGCGCCTTGTCTTTTCATCCGGAAACGAATTAGATTTAATTAATCAAATTGGAATTTCTTTCGTCGCTTGAATCGTAACATTTTACGCTCTTTTTTCCGAGAAAAGGCATTTTTTGTCTTATTCACATTACCAAATATACAGATTTACGAATGACGTTTTTACCTAGCCTATTCAGTATCCTAATGCTGGGCAAATGACTTTCCGTTGACTCTCCAATCTTCTCTATTTTAAGCAACTATCGACCAACTCTCGAAGAAGGCATTCAGGTTGTATCTCCACCTTGACCATCCTGGGGAACCCAGTTCACGGATATTTTGGCCCATATTAAGAACCATAAGAATACAAATCTGCTTTACGATTTCAAAATCTTTATTAATACTTATACAAGGTGTTACAAAACTACAAATAAACATTTAAGGGGGTGGTTTAGACCATCAAACTGAACAACTTTCAGTATGAGACTAATACCGAAATCGCGAAAAAAATAAATTGATGTTCCATACTCTACAAATTGACTAGAGCTAAAATAATTATGTATGGGATATCAGTTTTTTTTTTTCGATGTTATTCCCATAGAGAAAGTTGTTCAGTTTGACGGTCCTAACCAGCCCCCTTAAGAGTTTTAAATATTTATTTTTACTTATGTAACACCCTGTATATGTTGTTGTCATAATCATAATAAAACATTATTCAAAAACTAGTCATAGTGTTTTCGCAAGATAAGTAGTATTTTCATTGTTCTAAAAATATATGGCACTTTTCTTTTCATCTAGATGTGGTGGATTTTTGCGTAAATATCTTTTATAGTCCAAGAGATTGTGGGCAATTTTATTGCAATATAATTATGTAAACGACATCGTCCTGCCATCGAATGATCTTTTATTATTTTTATCACGTACTTGGAGAATAAAAAATATTTTATGAAGAGACTGTGGTAAAAAAAGCATTCTTTTTTAGGAGGGAAGAATTCAGAGTATTTTTGTCAATATTTTTGAGGGTGTAATGCATGTTTTGACGAGTAAGGTATTACAACAAGTAATTTCTGAATTTGGCCTGGGGCATATAATATGGTATATTTGTGTATGACCGGATAATGTGGTCGGGCTACATCTATAAAGTCCGCAAAACGCACATTATGCTTCGGACCAGGAGGGCACCAAAAGCAATTGTGTCAGTTTTCTCCTCTCATTTCTTTTTTTAGTCGTTGGCATGACATTGGGTTTGATTTGCCACCGTGGTGAAGTTAATTTATCAACAAGCATCCTCCTCATCCACCCATCCTCTCACTGTAATAGGTATGAGAAGAAGGGGCCATCCATACCACGCGGGTCATAATAATATTTTAGAATTACAATGTCTATAGGCCTTTGCCCAACAATGGGACACCGACGGCTGATATAATAAATGTCTATAAATTGTAAATGAAAATGAAATAAAACTCTTGCAGTTTTTAGAAATGTTCATATAATGTGCTATTAAGAATGTGAAAAATTATCAAAATAAAAACGGTCAAGTGCGAGTCGGGCTACTCACGCACTTAGGCTTCCGTACCACACCACACACTAATTATGAAAAACACAAAAAGATTATTTTTCTCCATGACTTGGACGGTTGTTATTATAATATTATGTTGTTATACTGTAAAGTTTGCTCTATAATCACATCAAGTTTGTCGCTTGTGTGTATTACAGTTTTAAGATAGAGCGAGCAGAAAAAACGTTCTTAAAAACTCGTTTCTTGTTTTTAGACATTTTCATTATTTGTTAGCAAATTCGCCAAAATACAGAACATTTTGTGAAAATTTGAACTGTCTAGCTAGGTATTATTCAAAAGTTACAGTTCTAAATAGGTAGGGTAGACAGGCAGATGTGTGGTCGGGTGAAGGACGGAGATAATTTGTGTCTAATTATTTATTTATGAGTCTTAATGTTGTATACAGATCGTCATCATCAATGCGTATAGGTAGACTTCTAATTAGCATTTGAATTTCTTCTTCAGCGTGTACTTACTCAAGTTGTTTTTCTTCACCGTTTGCCAGCTTTTGATGGTTTGTTTGTTAGAAAAACTCATTGGTAACTAAGTGGTGAGTGCGGATTGCGCCGCCCAGGACCACGACTCTCTATACTAATCGATGCGAACGAGCCTCTGGCTCCGGTCAGAATTTAGCAGTTTTCTTTGAAAAATGAGTTAATTTTTTATTAATTTCGAGAAAGTGAGAAAACCACATCATTCTAAATTGTGTTATGAACAATATTGTAAATTTTCATTTTCTTCCGATTAAAAATGGTTACAACTGGAAAAAAGGGGTCACTTTAGATTCCCTTTACTTTGGTTTTATCCAAAAAAACATATTTCTAGAAAAACCACATCACTTCTCATATCGTGTAGATAGTTTCGTTTATTTTTCAGCTGAAAAAGTGCCATAGTTAATAAATAAAATGGTTACAAAGTTACCTAATTACATGGTAAAACCAGGAGGTAGCCCCCGCTCTTTTCAAGGTCAAACAAAGCCAAAAGAGAGTGAAGACGTCAACCGTTAAAATATCCCATATATTACAAATCTCCTCGAATTGTGTACAAAAAAACGGACGAGGAAAAAATGGTTAGATTTCATGAGATAAAGCCGTATGATTTATGACGTTCTTTATTGCTCAATGTTTGTCGTAGGATATGAAAGATTGTCTGGAACTCTCATGATTAGATGAGAATACCGAAATACGTCGTTTTTCGAAATAAGCTCGAATTAAGATTTCTCCTTTGATGAAAGACTTAATTGAAATACCTGTAGTTCCGTAGATTCTGGTGGAATCTTCAGAATGTTACATTTAATGCCGGTCTGGTGTAAAAAGAACTTACCTACGTATTAAGGATCTTTTTATGCAGCAAGACTCACTTTTTAGACACGGGTAGAATCAAAAATGACGTCAGAAAGTTATCTATGTGATATTATTTTAAATAAAAAATGTTGAGTTTGAGTTTGATGATAGGTAGACAGTCAAAACAAACAAAAAAACGAAAGTTCGAAAAAAAAAATGGATTTGCAGTTTTGTATGTTTTTGACGCGTTTTTGATGTTAGTCCCATAAATATAGTTGTTCAGTTTGACGGTCGGATCATCGCCTTAATAACCGTCAGCATACTAAGAAGGACCCTATATTAAAGAGAAAATTAAAGTACTTTAAAAATAAAATAAAAAAGGTTTTTTGGACACCACAAGCACTTGACCAATTATATTTCCAATTTCCACTAAAATAACTATTAAAATTTCATTCATAAAACTATCTACACTTTTAAATTCACAAAAATCAGATTAAAACGTTTTGATCGACTGAAACACATTTCAATGTACAAAAAAATAAGAACAAAAAGAAAAATAGTAATACGCAACGGAACCGCCTCATTTTTATTCAAGCCAATTCACATGCAGCGTTTATGGTCTGAACTTTGTCATAACGTAGTAAAAAAGCCTTTATGGCGTTTGGGAATAATTGGTTGTGATGTTGTGTACACCGAAGCAGCTCTTGGTCTATGTCGCAGAACGGAAGAAAGGTAATAAAAAAACTACGACAAAAACTTGGATCTGTTCGTAGACATTACTATTGTAGCGTAATAGACAAACAGAGTGTGTAAATGAGAAGACATTCTTTAATGGCATATACAACATGACTGAGACAGAAAGACTTTAGTGCATCATTCATGTTTAGAATATTGTTTCAATAGGTAGGTTAAAGGTTGAACTACATCAGGAAGCACGGCATCGCATTTTCCGTCGCTCCATCCTTTTCTGTCACTCAGGAACGTCATTTGCTAGAGCATATAAGATAGACGGAACGGAACAGCACGGAACAGCACGCCGCGTGCTATCGCGTTGCGTCTATATGCGACAAACAAACAAACAAACAACAAATGACGTTCCTGAGTTACAGAAAAGGATGGAGCGACGGAAAAATGCAATGCTGTGCTACGTGGTGTAGTTCAACCCTTAAAGGCTAATTCAAAATAATTATAGTATTAGTACCTACATTAGATCCACTTATTACTCGTGCTACTCCAACTTTCTACAAGAGCCTAAAAGGTATTTTATTGACTACTTTTAGAGGTTCTAAACTTTTCACTTTTAAGAATATCGAAATAAATATAAAAAAAACGTTTTTTTTTGACTTATAAAAGTAGGTAGGTATTGTATTAAAATAGCTTTAAGGATTTTGTAGTAAGTAGGAGTAGGTAGCATTTTTCAATTAAGGCTTTTTTCATCTAGAAACATAAATATAGCCTAAAGTGCCGGACAATGGCGCGACCTTTGTCGTTCAAAACCTTTCAAAACACTATCTATTGGTTCTATTTTGGTTTCGTTCACCGAATGCGCATAACCAACAATTCAATATACAGGCTGTTTCATAAGTAACAATAAATACTTAAAACTCTTAAGTGGGTTGTTTCGACCGTCAAACTGAACAACTTTCTCTATGGGACCAACATCGAAATCGCAAAAAAAAAATCATATCAGCTCTAGTCGATTTGTAGAGTATAATTATGGAACATCAATTATTTTTTTCGCGATTTCGATATTGGTCCCATAGTGAAAGTTGTTCAGTTTGATGGTCTATACCACCCCTTAAAGGTTTATTTGTTTTTTGTAACACCTTGTATAATGTATGTATCCTGTTATTTAAGTTTATCAAACCAGTCATAGGTAGGTACATACGAGTTGGCGTTCTTATGAGGATAAATAAATCGGACACCGTCGCGTCATAAGGATAAATTAGTCAATTATTTAACTCTGTCATTTGCAAGCAGATTTCATAAAATGGAGTTGCATTTGTTTTTGTTGTTAAATGTTTTTTTGTTTTGCCAATCAAGTAAGTACATATTAATTTAACCATCTATTATTTATTTAGTATAGAATTTTATTGAATACTAGTGTTTTCCCGCGACTTCGTCCGCACAAATTATATAGGTACCAGATTTTATGTCAGATCTTAAGCTATCAAACAAAAAAGTTTCATTAAAATCGGTTCAGTAGTTTTTGCGTGATGCGCGAACAAACAAAGAAACTAAAAATTTTGTCAATAGATGGCGCTGCACGTTTTTAAATCGCGCTATCGAATGTTATTTGAATTTATGTGAAGAGAACCGCTACTTTTTATTCCTCATGATTTTACGATTTTATAATAGTTAAGATACAAACGGTGAAACACAGAAAAAAAGAGAACTAATAATTGGCTTAATAATTAATACAACTAAGGAAAAGTATCATAAACCTTTAAGGCGTATCAGCCGTGGACCACTCTCCTCTCACTCACACTCCATACTAATCGATGAGAAAGAGCGCGTGGCTCCGGTCAGAATTTTGCTGTTTTCTTTGAAAAATTCGATGATTTTTTATTAATTTCGAAAAAGTAAAAAAACCACATCATTCTAAATTGTATTGTGAACAATATAGTAAATTTTCATTTTGTTCCGATTAAAAATGTAAGAGTAAAATGGTTACAACTGGAAAAAAAGGGGTGACTTTAGAGTCCCTTTTCTTTGGTTCTATTCATTAAAATCGATTTCTAGAAAAACCACATCACTTCTCATATCCTGTAGATGGTTCAGTTTAAATTTCAGCTCAAAAAGTGCCATAGTTAATGAATAAAATGGTTACAAAATTACCCAAAACCGGCAGGTAGCCCCTTAAACCACATACTCTACCCATCAAACTGAACAACTTTTACTATGGGAGCAAACCGACCGGAGCAAAAAAAATCAGCTGTTGCATACATTTGAGTCGAGTAGGTATTGGAGTTTAGTATGGGACAGTAGATTTATTTTTTGCTTTGATTGGTTTGCTCCAATAGTAAAAGAGATTAGGTATGTGGTTCAAAGGTTAATGATAATTTTCTTTACACCCTGTATAGACAACAGAACGTATCACTAACATAATAATAAGCAACAGATATTAAAAAGGAGAAAGAAAGAACAAAGAGATACATGTACCTATTTATACAAGGTGTTACAAAAATACAAATAAACCTTTCAGGGGGTGGTATAGACCATCAAACTGAACAACTTTCACTATGGGACCAATATTTAAATCGCGAAAAAAAAAATTATGTTCCATATTCTACAAATCGACTAGAGCTAAAATATGTATGGGATATGATTTTTTTTTGCGATTTCGATGTTGGTCCTATAGAGAAAGTTGTTCCATTTGACGGTCTAAACAACCCCCTTAAGAGTTTTAAATATTTATTGTTACTTATGAAACACCCTGTATAATTCCGAACTTCCACCCCCGATTTAAATTTCAGACTTCCGTCACACAAAAAGTTTACGGATCAACATTTCAAAGCCCTCCCATTTAAATATATATACAAAAAAGAAAGTTTAATAGGTATAAAAGTTAAGTTATAATTTGTATGCATTTCAAAGATACTTCAAACAAGAATGACATTTGTGTTTCCACGTTAGACTCAGGGCCAGGGAGTGTATGAAAACCAATACATTGAGCACGTTGAGTAGAAATGCCGCTGTGGCATGGTACCATTTGTAATAATGATTATCGAAAACTTTATTAAACAATGAACAATACAATTTCTTTTTTTCAGGTCCTTATCTTGAAACCAAACCAACTATCGAATTTAGACAAAAACCATACTATGGTACTGAAAAGTTTACTGATGATGTGATTGAATACGATATCGGAGATAGACTAAATTTTACTTGCTACGGGAAAAACGTACCTTCTCGAAGTGAATGGCATTTAATGCAAATAAAAGGTTTGTTGTTCATTCAAGGCTTCATAAAAAGGCTGAAGCCTGAAAGTCACTCAAAGAGATATGGAGAGGGCTATGCTCAGAGTTTCCCTGCGAGATCGAATCAGACATGAAGAGATCCACAGAAGAACCAGAGTAGCTAACACAGTCCAAAGAATTAAAGTGGCAATGGACGGGGCGGGCACATTTCTCGCAGTACCGATGGCCGATGGGGCTGAAGAGTTCTCGAGTGGCGACCATAAGGTGGGCCGAAGACCTGGTGAAGGCAGTGGGAACCCTTTGGATGAGGGCAGCGCAGGACCAGTCGTTGTGGCGATCCATGGGGGAGGCCTATGTCTAGCCTCGTAATGCTCAGGCTTTTTCGACCAAACATTAGCTACTTGCCCGTATGCCTTTATATATATTCACATGGTACCGGCCCAGAGGGTAAAATTTTCTAAAATGTGTCTTCACCCATTGAATGTCTTAGGGGCACACGGGTGGGCATAAGAATTTTTGGTGTTTTGTGTTGGACTTTTTCAATGTTTACCAAGTGATTCAATGGTTTTTAAACAAAGTGTTTTTCATAAATAGCTCGTAATATTGTCAGCTTTTATGTGACATCGTGAAGGCAGGTTCCAGTTTTTTTCGATAGGTATAACACGGAATATTTTTTTTATTGTTTAATAATGTAAATTGTAAGATGTATTAAGAATGATAGGAAATTTTATTTACTTCACGTTGATATATCATTTATTGCCCTAATTTCATAGTATAACATCGAAAATATTTTTTTCTAAAAGGTATTGTATGAAACAAGCGACACGGGTGCGTTTTTTTTGTTTAGCAGAGTCCTATCGCGTGACGGACGGGTTAGTGTGCATATCATAAAGCACATTATTTAATATCGTATGACACATTCAACACTCGATTTGAATGTGTCATTTAAAAGGTGGTTGGGCGTCTACGGAATGAAATTGGATTTCATCTTGGGAAAATATCACTATAGAGCTGAAGACCTTTTAAACAGCATCTGGGCGTTACGAGGCTATCAGTGGATGTCCATCGACTGAGATGATGATGATGTTGAAACGGCTCTTCATTTTTGTAGGAAAATTACTTCTACATTTTTACATATATTACGGTATTTTATGGTATTACTGCTGAAGAAGAACAACGAGTAATAAGTATTATTTTACAAAGTGTTCGAGAGTTATGCGGTTATTAATTAATGGTCGACTTGGTGCTATGGTCGACTGGGATTCCTCGTAATTGGCCACCTCTTGACTGGGCCCGGTGGCCGAGTATTATTCCGTATTCGTAATAAATAAATGCTCATACGTCATCTCAACAAATGTTGCATTCCTTTAAATTTACAGCCTGTATATTTTTTTATTTTAGGTACTTTTAAAGCTGCTTTATTAACAGACGGACCTTCGAGTAAACAAACACATAATTACTACATGCATTTAGACTCTTTGCGTTTAAATGTATCTGATGATGGCACAATAATATATTGTCGTGTAGAATCCACGAAAAACAATACAACCTACGATTCTGCAACATCAAAACGAATAAGACTGGTTTTAAAAAAGAGTAAGTATAAAGTCTATATCATGTAAAATGCTAAAAAAGGGGTTGCTACAAACCTTCAAACTAAAAAACTTTCTCTATTGAATACATCGAAAAGAGCACTGACTGACATCGATGTGATTGGTGCAGGATAGTGAAGCATGACATGGGTAGAATAGGAAGTACCTGCAATAGGCCTGTCTATAGTGTCTACCACGATTCGATTATACTGTTATATTTCTTTAGATAATATTAGTATTACGCGTATTTTTCAAGATAAGTTTGTAGAGCGATCGTTATGAGTAAACCATACACTAAGCATTAGCTAAAGCTACTGATGTAGTATACTTCAGTTTTATTTTGTGGTTGGTCGGTAGGCGGACACAAACTGTTGATGATAATACCTATAACTATCAAATATTCTTAAAATATGTCAGATTTTCAAAAAAATTCTGATGTTTGGTAAACCATCTTGCTATGGGCTATCTGCATTTTGATAAAATTAAGATCAATCTTGTAATGTCTTCGCTATATACGTACGTGTGTTATGGATGGATGAATGGTAGCCAGAAACAGCAGAATCGATTCCAAAGAAATCAGTCAATATTAATATCTAAACGGGCAAATATTAAAATATATTGAAATAGGAAATAGAAGTTATTTATTGTACTATTTATAAATTTTCAGGTAACTCGTCAAATGTCAACGGAGCAATAAAAAACAACTCGCAAACAGAACTCTCGCCTGTTGAAAAAGAAGGTAGTCAATTAGTTTTATCAAATAACATTGATATTTAATTTTTAACTATGTTCATGATTGCAATGAAATTGTAGCCACAACAATAATTTCTTAATTTTACCTTAGTTATCTTGGACATAAAATAAATAAATAGTTCTAAATATACGACTACATTCCTTGTATTAGTCAGAAGTATTTCAAATGCTGCTACATTTAGAATACCTCTGACTCATCATCACGGCCTATAAACGTCCCACTGCAGGGCACAGGCCTACCCAAAGGGAGGGTGTATGGGTGTTAGTCCACCACGCGTGCCCAGTGAGGATTGGTAGACTTCACATACGCATCGGAATTTATTCTTCAGCGTATGCCGGTTTCCTCACGATGTTTTCCTTCACCGTTTGAGAGCAGTCGGTATTACGTACATTATTAATTAAATCAGGCGTTATTTTGCATACGCTCCCTGCCTAATAATCTACCTGTTACGTACATAAATTAGAAAAACTATTGGTACCATAGCTTGTGGTCCGTGCAGATTCGAACCCGGACGTCGAGATTGAGATTCCAAGGCGCTCCGCAACGTGCCACCGACGCTTTCTTCTCTTACTACTACAAGGAATATGTTGTCTAGTGTGACAGGTTATGAGTCTGTCGCGTCGTCTCTAAACAATAATAATAGTTAGATGTAATTTAAGTTAATTAGAAAACATCGTGAATTTATTTTTTCAGCAAATTCTTCAAAACAAAATGTGATTGAACCTGCGTACTTTGCGTTAGGATTTTCAACCTCGTTAGTTGTAATTGTAATAGCATATTTCTTTTTATGCCGTTATCAACGATCGAATCAACGTCAACTTTTATTACCGCCACTACACCCATTAAGAGTTACATCATATCATCAATATGTAAGTATTAAACCATAATTATCTAAGTGATATTGAAGTAAGTAAGTACCTAAGTTATAGCCTGTGGAATCCCACTGCAGGGTAAACGCCTCCTCTCACGAATAAGGGTGAGAGGGATTGGGCCATACTCCACCACGCGGGCCCAGTGCGTGTTGGTGGAGGCAAGTTAGTGGTCAACTTGCTGTCAGAGAATTTTCAACCTAACCTAACCTAATCTAACGAATAGTTACAAACGCCATCTGACGTACCTAACTATCCGAGACCAACTGCTTAACATGCCTTCCGAAGCAGGGAAACGCTCGAGATGAAATACCACTAAACGGTCACCCATCCAAAGACTGAACGGACCTGACGTTGCTTAACATTGGTGATCGTTTCTAATACCGAAGCTCCACTACGCCAACGAGCGCTTGACATTGAAGAGTTTAGATTATTTTATGATTGTCACACACATAACAAAACGAGTGTCAGATATTAATGTGGATAGCTGCATTAACAGAAGATGGCCAGTAAAAAGATGATGGATGGAGGGAGGATCGATTGTGTGAAGGAAGATGACAATTATGTAAATAAGAGGCCAAGAGCGAGGTGTGTACTAGAACATACAGGTTTCCGAATAATGAGCGCTGAAATGACGGCTAAAAGAGATGAATGGAGGAAAACTACATAAGTGCGCTCTGACCCCAAGTATAATGGGTTTGAGAGCAGAATGATGAATATTAAAAACCGAGCCAAAAATTTCACTAAATTTCTAAACATTTTTTTTTCAGGAAACAATAAATGAAATTAATTATACCGAACTACATCAGCACAGAGATTCTTTCAATTGCAAAATGTCAATGGAATGTCTTCCAAAAAACACAAATTCTACTGAAACTGTTACTGAAACACTGAAAGTGTCTGTTACGGAAACGATTGATATTGACACAGAAAATTCATTATACGCAAATGAACAAGATGCAATTAAGAATACATTTTATTCAAATGGGAATACAGTGTTCATAAATGAGGATCTAATACTTACGAAAACGAAAATACAACGGACGGATAAATCATAATGAAATATTATTCAAAAACTTAGAAGATTTATATAGGGCAGGCTCGCCATAGCATTTCCCCTCTGCCAATGCAACATCAACAAATCTTACGTCCATACATACAATATTTACCTTATCACTAAACGCAACAGCCTATAATTGCGGAACAATGAATTCGAACTTTTCAGGGTTCACTCACACGACACTGTTTTTCATGATTTTAACATTCAAAATTAGAATCTAAAGCAATAAAATTCAAAGATGCGGATTTCATGCTTCCTCGCCCCCCGCAAAAAGTGGCATAAAAGTTTGCCAGTAGAATTACACGCGTAACTGGTCCATATAGTCTAAGTTCAAAAACAATACAGTCATTATGTTTTCGCAAAATAAGTAGTACCTATTTCCTTAGTTCTAAACAAATTTGGATTTTTTTTTCGCCTAGATGAGGTAGATTTATGCGTAAATATTTATTTTATAGTCCATGAGACTGTGGGCAATTTAAGTAAGTACGTTAAGCCTCTAGAATCCCACTGCAGGGCAAAGGCCTCCTCTCACGAATAAGGGTGAGGGCAATTTATACGGGTTTGTTATAGGGCCAGGCCATATTTTGCTGGTTTTTAGTAGCTATCTTCTCGTTATTTTAAAGGCATACAAATCAATGAAAAATACAGCAATGATCTTCAACATTTTTGCTTTATTTTCTATGAGGTATATTTCTTATTCTTCTGTAACATACATAATGAAACCTGTGTTCAAAAGAAAACCTAAATATTGGAAAAACTGATTAAAACTGATTTACACAATTTATAATTGCATAATTCGATTCCGCATTTACCACCCAGTTCAGACATATTTTTTCTTTTGTTAAGACGCTCTTATCCCGTCGAGGCCGTTTTTTGAACACGAACGAAAGTGTTTTAAACTGTGTTTTAAAGTCTGAAATTAAATTATGTCTTATTTAAGGATCGGGTGGATGGGCGACTGTTCTCAATTACACGATTAGATTAAGTTTACTCGATAGAAAAAAATCCCAAAGTTACCCCTTTTTGTTATGTTTTTTCAATACTATGATTAAACTGCTGATATTTAACTTTTTATTCTTGTACTTAACTAAATACATTATATATTTCTAGTGAACTCAGGAGAATTTTTAGCTTAGAAACTCCCATGAGCAAAGATATTGACGAAAAACACGTTTTTTTGCGATCCTGCTTTCAATTGGAGCGGGATGGCTAATTGTAAACTTATGCTTGCAAGAAAGAGACGCTTGCAGTGGGATAACCTAGCCTTAAAACTTTAGTAGTTTTTGAGTTATCCTTGGTTTTATCGGCATGGTCACGATTTTTTGCCGTGTTTGCCGCCGTGTTTCCGATTTTGCGCGAAGGTGGACGTTTGGGAGGGGTGCGGGCGCACGGGCCGGTCATGTGAGTGGTTAAGAGGATAGGTGAGTACCGGTTTTTCCATACAAACGTATTCCCCTGGATAATGATAATAGAGCAAAAAAATACCATACAATCTATACTACCTCTACTATGTCCTTATGTTTTGCTTTTTTTCATCAAATAATTACTGTATGAACTAGGGACCTTTGAAAATGAACCATTTTACCGCCCGTTTTCAGACACCCAGCAAACAAATTTGACGAATATAAACAAAAAAAGTAAAACATACAGACACAGCCTAAGTCTTTCTCATATTATTCTTGAAAGAATTATTAAAATACATTTAGTTTTGGAGGAGGAAACAAGGGAATACGAAATGCTGGTTTCGACGATTTTATGTAGATAAAGCGGTCTGAGCTGCAGTTGTCTCTTTCGCACTCTAGTTGGTCGAATGGGGCCAATCGGACAAATATCTATAGAGTCGGAAAAGTGTCCTATTCTCCAAATTAGCATTTCTGCCCGCCTATCCTCTTAAGTGACACTCGCATGACAAATCGATTTACGTAAGAATCATCAAAATCGGCCCACGCGTTTGGTCTATATTGTGCCACAAAGGTACAAACTTACGTACACACATACATACATAGGCTGATAAAGAGATTACCCTTCCTTTGCGTCGCGCAGTCGGGTAAAAATAGCACTTCAGACCGAATTAGTATTTAACTTGTGTTGTTTTGCATACCTAGGCTTCCTACGAGCCTTACGTTGTGACATACAACATCATCATCATCAGTTTATATAGACCCTGGCAGTGCTAATGCACAGGCACACCCTTATAAGGATGTAAGGGCGTCCACAAAGAATGCCCAATGCGGATTAATAAACTTCTTATTCGCGTTTGAATTCCTTCCTCGGCGTATGCAGGTTTCCTTAAGCTGTTTTCCTTTACCGTTTGACAGCACTCAATAGTTCATTTGTTAAAACAACTCACTACTTGTGGTGAGTGCGGATTCGCACCCGTTGTATTTAGATCCTTCATACAGAGAGGGGAATTCGCACGTCTCTTGTAAACTTTTTAGTAATACGACCAAAACGATCACGAAATATCGAAAATCAAAAGTCCGAGTAAAGCTCGGTGCAGTGCAAGCGATCGGCGGGCCACAGCCACTGGTGATCATTGGCCACATACAGGATCCAACTTAATATGCTGACACTTTTTTTAAGGGGTTGATAAGACCGTCCAACTTAACAACTTCCTCTATGTCACCAATATCGAAATATCAGCTGTCCCAATTGTCCCATACATTTGTATCAAGTATTAGGTTTGCAGTTTTGTATGGACCAGCAGATTATTTTTTCGCGATTTCGATGTTGGTGCCATAGAGAAAGTTGTTCAGTTTCACGGTCTGATCATCCCTTTGAAACCCCATTCCCCAGTGGCGGTAGGAGTTTTTTCGGAGCAAATGTTACCTAGCATTTTGAATCTTATAAGTAAGTTAAGGTTCAATTGGAATTGAAGCGAAGACGGGTTGCGCGGCGTGGCGCGGCGCATAGCTACTGCTCTTTTGGTGTGAATTGACCCTTATAATTCGAAACTCTATCTATTTTGGTTGATTTCCCTGAATTAGCATACAATTCAATATAAGCCTGACTCATATTTGTCCTGTTAGCTAATTTTATCAAACCAGTACAATACCTGTTTACGAATTATGAGGATAAATATAAGTAAATCGGATCCCTTCATAAGGATAAATTGGTCAATTACTTCACTCTGTCATTTTCGAGAAGATTTCATAAAATGAAGCTGCATTTATTGTTGTTGTTAAGTGTTTTTTGGTTATGCCAATCAAGTAAGTACTTCTTAATTTTTCATAAATTAGAAATTTTATTTAATAAAAAAACGGGTAAATTAAGAATAGAAATAACTAACATTAATAGACAATAGAACGTATCATACTCTGTGGTATCACTAACATAATAATACTTTTAACTAACACAATAACAGGCAACAAAAATTTGCAAATAACCTGGTAGGTATACTTATATAAGAATTATAAGTGAAAACAGATTTCATTTCCCTGGAATCTTTACGTAATAACAATTGAAATTCCTATACATTAGGGCCAGGGAAATAAATACATACATTTATGGAGCACATTAGAATACAGTGTAGGTACCATTTTTTTCTCAAACATGCTTGGAAATTTGAGCATTATTTTGACAACCTTCTTCTTGATAAATCGAAATTTCTGTACTAGCCAAACACATGCGAGCAGCGGCCGGCAAAGTTGTATGCAAATCCATATAATTCTGTCGTGGTTTAGCGGCCAAATAAATGACATAGTAAACTCATATCTGTCGTGTAATTTAAAAAAAGAACGATCTTTTACTCCGAAACATGGCAACCAAGGAGGGAACTTAACAAAGGTTTTATTTAAATGTTGAACTGGCTTACTTTACTAACTATAATGAAAAAATAAAACTAATGAACTCTTAAACCACAGATTCACAGATTAATAATAAGTTACTAGCTTTAACACGGGAAAAATTTTTGTTGTTCGTCATAGATTGTGAAAAGTTGATTGATTTTAATTTCCGCGCATTGTTTGAGAAAAGCACTATACAAGCCTTGGCTTCGCCTCGGCCCACATTTACACGTTTGTCCATCATTGCCTCTTTTTCTGGCCGCTGCAATAATGTAGGTACTAATAATAATGATTATGATAAATTATCTTGTTGCTTCTTGCATTCTAATGTTGTTTAACAGTAAAATATTATAATGTACCAATAAAATAAAAACTAACTGCAAATACCAATACCAATACCAATTGATTGAAGTTATAATTGTAATGTATTGTATTGTATTTGTTTCATATACTTTGAGACCAACTAATTACCTACTATTAAATCGAAAACCGTATTTAAACAATGTACATAATATTTCTTTTTCAGGTCATCATCATAGTAAAAACAAACCAAATGTACAATTAAGACGAAACCACGCTACTGAAGAGTTTACTGATGATGTGATTATATACGATGTCGGAGATAGACTTAATTTTATCTGCTACGGGGAGAACATACCTTCTGGAAGTGTTTGGCATTTAATGCAAATAAAAGGTTTGTCTTTCATTCAAGGCCTCATAAAAACTCACACAAAGGGCAACGGGGTGGGCTATGCTTGGAGTTTCAGAAATGAAGACATCCGCTAACTAAAGTGGGAATGGGCGGGGATATTTCTAGCAGAACCGATGGATAATGAGGCCGAAGAGTTCTCGAGTGGCGACCGCGTACCGGAAAGCGAAGTGTGGGTAGATCGACGACGTGGTGCCTTCACCACCGGCGGCTGAGATGATGATGATGAAAAGCTTGTCAAGTGTATGTGTACAATTTTATACCAAAATTGTACATTTGTATACTAATATTGTACATTTGTATACTAAAATTGTAAATTTTTACACTAAAATTTTAAATTTTTACACTAATTTTACACGTACACTAGTGACGAGAGGAATTAATGTATTGTACGGGGAAGATCGACGATATTTACTTTTGTGTTCTTACTGTGTTTTTTAATCGTTTGCGGTCCGGATATTTCGGCAGCGTTAATAAAATTAAACCTGCCATGCCATCATAGGCACCACTACGAGTACTGCTAAATTATTTTTTTAATTTATCAATGTACAACATTTTGAAAAGGCAAGAATGCAAATTTTAAAATGTATTCAAAAATTACTGCTAATTATTAGGAAATAAAAAATACGATTAAGGGCCGCACTGGAGGCTTGATATTTACTCATATGCTCAAGATTATAATGAATTCCTCAAGGGTGTAGTCAGAGATGTGCAGGTAGAACTGCACGACCTGCGGTACCTGTAGTACCGAAACTAACTACCAGGCTTGATACCTTCATACTAATCTACCTGCAGTTCTTCAGTCATCCCGTGACCATGGCCACATCATTGCATATCGTTATTTACCGTTATATACCGTTTATTACTATTTACCGGCCGTGGTAAGTAGATAGTAACATAGGTTGAATATTTTTCCGTATGTTATTGGTGTAGAAACGTATTTAAGAGCACAGGCGGGCTCTCGAAGAAATTAAGAGAATTGGTCACTTTTCCTACTGCATTCGTATTTGTCCGATCCGCCCCTCCCACACACCTGCCAACTAGAGTGTGAAAGAGACAACTGCATCTGGGACTGATTTACTAAATAAAATGGAAGAAATCTGCATTTCGTATTCCCCTTGTTTACGCCAGATTAACTCTAGCCCAATCATGCTCCGTGTTTGCTTAGACTTCTCTAGAACCATAATATTTCAAATTTTCCCGCCCCTCTTTTTTCCCTTCTCTTGAGACTGACTTACGAACCCCGGCGGCCATTAGCCTGCCGGCTCCGAGCCGTTCGGCGGACGCGAACCTGTGAATTGTGAACAATATCCTGTGCTCTTAAATAATCCATCTCTAAAGTGGTCTACAGTGCGTTTAAACCTTCTGGACATAAAAGAAGATATAGGACGGTACCGTTCACGAAGACAAGAAATTGCAACATATCCACACCAGCCGGCCAGAGAGGCTCGGCCCAGGACCGACCGGTACTTGACTTACAGTTTCTTTTCCCCTTTATTACCCCCTTTCACGGAGTTAAAACAAATATTTCCCGAACCCACCCCTAAATTAAACACCCCTGTTTCCTCCTTCAAAACTAAACCGACCTATAAGAAAGACTGGCTATTTCTGTATTATGTTGTTTGTTTGTTTATATTTTTGTTAAATTTGTTTGCTCTCGCACAAATCGTGATCACACACATTTCTAGGAAACAATGAACATGCCATTGAGTTTTAGGAAGTGCATATAAAAAGAAAAGAAAAACACTCATTGATAATGACATCGAACCTGTCAGAAACTATTTACTGCTATTGTGAAAATGTCTTGTTTCTAGGAAAAAGCTCCTAGAATATTCAGAGAAATGTTTCTAAATTAATTATATTGTTACAGGTTGATGTTGTATTGTTTTTTTGTTGTAAACTTTTGAACACTATTAGCTCCGCTCTACCAATCTAACATTAAAATTATGTTTTTTTTATTTTAGGTACTTCTCGCACCTCTTTACGTCATAGGAGGCAAAAAAAAAGTAACTCTCTGTATTTAGACTCGTTGAGTTTAAATGAATCTGATAACGGCACAAAAATATACTGTCGTGTATCGACGACATTTTTATTCATACCATACGATTCTGCAACATCAAGAAGAGTAAGACTGGTTTTAAAAAAGAGTAAGTATAAAATCTATATAGTGTTAAATGCATTTCATCCAGGGAGTACAATTACAGACTACAGAACTGAATAGCTTTAACTACAAGACCAAAATGAAAATCACGAAAGAAAATTTATTATTCCATACATTTAGGTCGAGTAGCCATTAATTTTTTTATTGGAATAACCATATTGGTCCCATGGAAAAGCTGTTCAGTTTGATTTTCTAAAGCACACCCTAAATTATGTAACGCATTTAAATTACACTCTGAATTATGGCTGAGGAATTTTGCATTGAAGAAACAGTGCTACTATTATACCTACTATTTATTTGATTTTCAGGTAACCCGTCAAATGATAACGAAGCAATAGAAAACCACTCGCAAACTGAAACCTCGCCTGTTGAAAAAGAAGGTAGGTAAATAAGTTATGTACCACAGAGTACTATACTACCACCTTAATATGCTGACACTTTTAGGGGATTATCAGACCATCAAACTGAACAACTTTCTTTATGGGACCAACATCGAAATCGCGAAAAAAATCAGCTGTCCCATGCATTTGGGTAGGTTTGCAGTTTTGCATGGAGGGGCTGTATTTTTTTTTCGCTATTTCGATGTTGGGGCCATAGAGAAAGTTGTTCAGTTTGATGGTCTGACTATCCCCTTAAAAAAACTCTCAAAGACAAAAAGTAAAAACATTGCAATATTACAATTATTTAGACAAGTAATAATTATAAATTTTCAATATAATACCTAGTTATTACGCTCATAATTATAATTTTGATAATACCAAGACATTAAGTCGCTGGGTGAATACAATAACGGCACAATTAAAAAAAAGCGATTTCGAGAAAATTGCGTTTAAAGTTGCGTCGAATGTACTACGCGCGAACATATTTAAGTGACACTAGTGCCATCTATCGGGAAACCCTGTGAAGTAGCAAGTTAAGTCATTATTGCATAAATAGAACATTTGGCGCAGAGCATGAATCCGCATCTAACTCGAATTTGCCAAATTTTGACTTGTGCCGTTATTGTATTCACCCAGCGAAGTATGTCTTGACTTTGTGAGTAATGTTAAGACATTAAATAAATAAAAGTTCTTAAATATACAGGGTGTAACAAAACACCCTAGTTATACTTAAGGGGTTGCTTCAGACCATCAACTGAACAACTTTCACTATGGAGGCAACTTCGAAATTTTGAAAAAAAAAATCTGCTGTCTAATACATTTTAGTCGAGCTGTTTTGTATGACCCCGCTGATTTTTTTTTCGCGATTTCGAAGTTAGTTCCACAGTGAAAGTTGTTTAGTTTCATGGACTGAAGCACCCCTTTCAGTATTACTAGGGTGTTTTGTTACACCCTGTATTAATGTTGTAAGTTTTTAAAATGGTATACCGTACCATTGTTGAATAAAATCTCTATACAAATTATAATGTTACAGAGTTACATACTAGGAAATCACTGGTCAATTCATACTGATATGGGTGCAGTGTTAAAGGGATTGATAAAAAATTTTCTTCATCCAGTGTGTACTGTGTGGTGGCTCTTAACATTTCAGCTAATGTTTACAAATATATTCCTTATAGTAGTCAGAGGCATTCTTAATGTACCATAGAAATTGTAGGTACAAGCAGTGTCCATTTTTTCTAGTGTATCGTCGTCTAAAAAAATCGAGTAAATGTAATTATTGTTATTGTTTAGTTAGAGAAACAATAATGATACTTAGGTTTAATTTAAATTAATTGGCAAACATCATGAATTTATTTTTTCAGCAAATCCTTCAAAACAAAATGGGATTGAACCTGCGTACTTTGCGTTAGGATTTTCTACTACGTTAGTTATAATTGTAATAGTATATTTCTTTGCACGTCGTTATCAACGACCGGATCAACAACGTCAACATTTATTACCACTTCCAAACCCGTTAAGAGTAGCGTCGTATCATCAATATGTAAGTATTAAATTATATTTGAAGAGTTTTTTTTTTAAATAATAAAGAGAGATAAAGAGAATCAAATTAAAGATTGAAAAATTTGTCACTTGAACCCGCATTCTTCCAATCGCCATCTACTGGCGCGCACGTCCCCTTAAGGCGTAATAGTAGGTGGAAATATCTCGAAGGTATCATTTATTTTTCATTTTTCAACTAGATTTATACAAATTACCGAAACCAAAGTCATACCTCATGAATACACGATTAGAATTACTTCACTCGATAGAAAATCGTCACAAAGATGACGTATTTTCATGTATTATTAAACATTTTTCTCGTTTTAAAAGAACTTAAAATAGTTTCAGATTTTTTGCATTTATACTTACATATTCACCATTTTAGTTCAACTAGTGAAATCATAAAAAAAAAGAAACTTTAGTTAGTTCTTTTTAATCGAAAATACGGCTCACGCACACACTTTTCGGAGCGCTGGGCAATCGCGTTTCTCATAGAAAATATTCGTCGGGACCGACGCAACAGATTGAAAACTTCGTTCTCTGGTTAGTGGACTCGGTAGCGAAATTGGATAACGCACTTCCCCGAATAGGAAGAGTGCGGGTTCAAGTCCCGCCCGAGACAAATTTTTCAATCTTTAATTTGATTCGAGATAGCACAACATGGCTGTAACATGTTTATAAACAATAATAGACATACGTCAACAATAAGATATAGATAGTTAGGATTATGTGGTATGAGCATGTGATGCGGATAGAAAGTGTCACATTACAAGACGACTGTGAGATATTAATGATAGCTGCATGAAGAGAAGACGGCCAGTAAAAAAATTATGGACGGAGGGAGGATGCATTTTGTGAACGATGAGATATATAAATAACTGGATAATAGCTTGGTGTAAACTCGAACATAGAGAGTTCCGAACAATGAGCGCTAAAGTGACGGCTAAAAGGGATGAATGGAAGAAAATGACATAGTGCGTTGACCCCAATTCGGTATGTCAAGTTTTTTTTTGGAGGGCTGAATCGAAAACCATTTCGAGATAATTGTCTCAATAACCATATTTTCTATGTCAGAGATTTTAAAATGAAAGGATTACAGATATTTTTTATAAAATAACGTCGTTTTTCGGTCCGTCCAGTGACGTCACTGGCATACCTGTGAACTCCTTGGTAAACATAAAATCAACATTAAATAACTGACCATTATGAAAAAAAAATCACTCGCAATGTCAGAATTTGACATTTGATGTTGCCGTATCTGTTTCCAGCATAGAGTTAGAAAGAGGAGGCAGGTTTTAATTTTTTAAATATAGCAGTAAGTTGTTTTTCTCCATGGAGTTCGAATTATTTTCTCTCCAACATTTTTGCACTAAGAGATTACAGATCAAAATAATTTAAAAATAAGCTTATTTAATCAACTAACAATAATATTTTAAACTTAAAACAGATAAATTTTCCCATCTTCTTGGAATATCCTAATATTAAGTAAAAAAAAAAAAATTTATTAAACAAAGGTAAGGATAAATAACAATATAACAATAACAACTAAAATACAACTATAAGTACCTAACACAAAATGAATGAAAAAATTAAATTTATATTGATAAACTCCATGAATCGCAATAAAAATGAAATAGGTGTCTTAAAATTATGTCTTCTAACCGTAAAAAATATAAAAATGAAGACCAAAAAAAACTTGACATACCGAATTAGAGCAGAAAGATGATCATGATAATGTTCAGTAGCAGTAACTCGAGTTTCAGTTTTTTAGTGTATCTTGGTTATTATTTGTTTTTGTTTTAAATTCAACAAAATGACTGTTTGTAAAAATTGTTACATAGTTTGAAGGTAGTTTCCGTCCATACAAAACTTTGTCGTAGAACACTCGTAGACGTTATTAATAAAAGTTATGTTTCATTATATGAAAAAATAGCTTAGAAAATCTAGATTGCGCGTATCAAATAATATTTACAATTTAAAATATTAATATGAAAAGTATTAGGTATATGTTTTACATTCCGTAATTATTATTATTATTTTATTTATTTTTTATTTTTTTTATTACGTAGATATTATCAAGAATTGAAATTATTCATACAAAATTTCAAAGCTTCATATCTTCGTAATTATATTATAAATTGTAAATGTTATTTGATACGTGCAATTAAGATTTTCTAAGCTATGTTTCCATATATAAAACATTACTTTTATTAATACCGTCTACGAGTGTTCGACGACAAAGTTTTGTTTGAAATTGACAACTCTGCAACCACCTTAACGAACAACTGTCAATATGTAGAGACTCCCTCTAGAAATTAGCATAAGCATAAGCATATGCTCACGACTACATTCCTCGAGGAGGTAGTCAGAGATATTCTGAAACCTCAGAATATCCACGTTTCACCAGTAGTACCGTAAGTCTGTCCAGTGTGACGGGGGGTGAGCCCGTCGCCACTTATAATGGACAGTGGGTACAATACATGCCTCGAAATTGAAGCATGTATAGGTTTCCTCACGATGTTTTCCTTCACCGAAAAGCCAGTGGTGTTACAAATCGTACATAAATTCCGAAAAACTCATTGGTAAGAGTCAGTTGAGGCCTGGACGGGGATCGAACCATCGCCTCGCCAAAACTATTTTAGCAAACTCGCATTATCATTTACTATTATAAAACAAAATGTTTGTATTAAATAATAATAAATATCTTGGACATTGTCACACAAATTATCTAGTCACATTTAAAGTACCAGAAACTTAGCCTGGACTTGTATAACGATGACTAGACAACGATATAGAATACAATATAGTTACAAACATCCATGACTCGGGTACAAATATTCATTACTCATCATACAAATATTTGCCCCTTCCGGGATTCGAACCCGCGACCCTCGGCACAGCAGGCAGGTTCACTACAGACTGTGCTATCGGGCCGTCATTTCTGTAACGACTGAAACTAACATAATTAGTGGATCTTTATAATTAAATATCTATTTCCTATTATTTCTTATGGCCAAGTTTTAATCGGACACGGCTTAGAAATTAGGCACCTTTTGGGTACCTTTTGGGTAGGTACAGAATCCTAAAAACCAAGCAATAAGATTATTTTTTCAGGAAACAATGAATGAACATAATTACACCGAACTACATCAGAACAGAGAATCAAATTTAAATTGCAAAAAGTCAATGGAATGCCACCCAAAAAACAAGAATTCTAAAACTTCTCATGAAAATGTTAATGAAACAATTGATGTTAACATTGAAAATTCATTATATTCAAATGAACAAGATATAAATGAAAGTCAGAATACATTTTATTCAAATGTCAACACAGGGTTCATAAATGAGGAATTATGTCACAAAGATATGGGTAAAAATACTTACGCAAGCGAAAATACAATGGACCCAAAAACGAGCACACAATATCAAAATACTAAGAACATTTCTTAGTTTTTTTTCAAGTTTCGCCGCCTCATGACAAAATCACAATACTTAGCTTAAAAATGATCGACCAGGGAAGAGGTCCTTCGCGACGGAACCCAAGTGACAGAACGTCGCCACCACCGCTGCCAATCTAAAGTGGGATAGGGCTCGACATGTCTGCCGCATGCCAGATGACTTATGCGCCAAAACCACTACCAACTGGTCCCAGCAAAACGAAATCGGCGTCAAGGCAGACCTAGAAGACGATGGCGGGACGAAACCGATGGCTTCTTAAATTACTGGCCTAATGAAGCGCAAAACTGGAACATATGGAGAGAACGGAGGCTTTTGCTCAACAATGGGACAGCGACGGCTTTTTTATATTGATAACAAAATACAAACCAAGTTCGAGTTGGACTCCTGCCCTGAGGGTTCCGTTCAAACTTACAAACTTAACTTTGCAGTGGAAAAATGTTTCTCTCGTATTCGTTTCTACTCGCACACAACATCACGGTCGATGCTTTGTAAAAAAATATTTTTTTTGTAATAAAATAATGACTACAAATTAACGATTTTTTTTATTTATTACGTTTGCTATGAGACCTTGTTTTATGCTGGATTTCATGATTCTAGGGCAGCAAGAAGTACCGGTCAAACGGGGTGACTTTGAAACTTGGGGCGACTTTGATGACAACTCCAAATGGCAAAATGATTGTAAATTTCACTGCGAAAACAGAACGCAGCCTTATAATCTTTTTTATGTTGGCATTATTGATAGTTCGTTCATTTTTAACTAAATCTTCAAGACTTTAATATGAGGCTGAGTTGTTAAAATAATTGGATAAATTTTGTAGTAAATATTCGCAGAAAAATGTTTTTTGTTAGGGGTGACTTTCGAAGGCAATGAAAAAACGACTGGTATCAAAGTAGCCCCATTTTCAACATAGCTTTTTTAAGCTAGTTTTTCTTTTTTATTCTCCGAAATTAAAGACACATAATTTTTATTTTTATTTTAGATATAAGGCTAGTCATCACTACTGTATTTTTTCTAATTTTTAAAATCAAAATTATGAAAGATAGGTACGAGTACATCCATTTGAACTTCAAAACTAATCAAAGTCACCCCGTTTTATGTACCCCATAGGTTTTGATTCGTTTACAAGTATTAAAATTTGTGACATAAGTGGCAATATCTTTTTTTTGCGTTGACTTAGAAGCTTGAATGTTTCACACCTTCAAGGGTCCGTAGACCTTAGTATTAATTCTTTATTTCAACTTGATACCTCTATCCGTTCCTGAGAAAAATGGTCTTGACAGACAAACAGATAGACCGACGGACAACAAAGTGATCCTATAAGGTTTCCGTTTGTTCCCTTTGAGGTACGGAACCCTAAAAACATTAAAAACCAACTAAAAATATCAATCATCATCAGCCTATAAACATCCCACTGCAGGGCACAATCTTCCCCTCAAGGAGGGTTAATCCACCGCCCAATCCAATGCTGGTTGGCAGGATAGTTTAGAACTTAACTACTTTCACTATGAAGCCAACATCGAGAAGAAAATAGTTATTTGTTATGCTAGGCTGCGAGTGGTTCAAATAATAGAATCCTGAGCTTTGGCGGGTGTGGATTGGCGGTATATAAATATAATGAATAGACAGATTCGAATTTTAAAAACTCTTTGCACGCTAGCGGATAAAATACACTTTTGCACTCAGATTTCGAGTGATAAACAGAATTTTTCCGAGCTTGTGAGGTGTAAAATCTATTATTTTATACAAAACTGCAGTAGTCTACTTACCTACTAGATTCAAATATATATGGGACAGCAGATTTTTTTCCGGCGTTGCAGTCTCATTAGTGAAAGTTATTCGGTTTGATAGTCTAAACCACCCCTTTGAATCTTATTGTTTAGTTTTATCCTGTGTATAAGGAGGCATAATAATATTCTTAGCTAGTAAAGGACTAAAGGCCTTAGCATAATGTGCGCGACAAGGTTATGTTATGTCGCGCCTTTTATATAATATACAAAGTGTTACAAAAATACAAATAAACATTTAAGGGGGTGATTTATACCATCAAACTGAACAACTTTTACCATGGGACCAATATCGCATATATGCTCACGACTATATTCCCCGAGGATCAGGAGTCAGAGATATTCTGAAACCTCAGAACATCCACGTTTCACCAGTAGTACGGAAACTCTGTCCAGTGTGACGGGGGGTGAGCCCGTCGCCACTTATAACGGACAGTGGGTACAATACATGCCTCGAAGTTGAAGCATGCAGGTTTCCTCACGATGTTTTCCTTCACCGAAAAGCCAGTGGTATAACTAATTGTACATAAATTCCGAAACACTCGTTGGTACGAGTCTGTCTGGACAGGGATCGAACCATCGCCTCCTGCACGGCAGACAAGGTTATTCGCCACTGGACCACCACGGCTTCTTACGGCGACCAAAATCGAATTAGTGAAAAAAATCTAATGTTCCATACGAAACTACAAATCTACTCGAGCTAAATGTATGGGACAGCTGATTTTTTTTCAATGTTGTTTCTATTTGAATGTTGGTCCTATACTGAAAGTTGTTTAGTTAGATGGTCTAAACAACCCCCTTAAATTTTTATTGTTGTTACACCTTGTAGGTATGTTTAAGGGGGTTGCCCTTAAAAGTTTTAAATGTTTATCTTTACTTTTGTAACACCCAGTATAGTTGCGCATATAGAGAAATCATACTAGTGCGACAATAGATCTATAAAGTTATGCGTCATAATTAATTGATCATGTTTCAATTAAAATCACAACAAAACAGACGAATCATCTAAGTGTGAACCAGAATGGTGCGGGTGAGGGTTCCGTTGGTAAGTAATGCAATGAATAGTCTCTTATAGTCTTGGGTTTATCATATAATTTTAAATACAAAATTAATTGTAATATAATTTTTATTATGTTGTACAGTCAACAGCAAAAGTACGTTAAATTTAGAGAAATAAAAAAAAAGGGAAATTCAAATTGAATAATAATAATATTCAATTATTTCTACACACGTGCGACGCGCCTTTGCTGCATTGAAAATAACAGTTCCCGCGCTTTCCGGAGAGCGAAGGTGCACTTGCCGCGACATTGTAGTATGGAAAAAAGCCGAGTCGCGCGTGTATAGAGAAATCATACTAGACGCACCGGATAATAGGGGTAACAGAGGGTATTCAGACTACCAAACTGAAAAATTGTTACTATGGAGCCAGCATCAAAATCAGAAAAAAGTAGTTGTTCCAAAGAAAATGGCTAATTAATAGTTTTTTTTTAATTTTAATGTTGGTGATAGAACCTCTAAAATATATAACGCATTTACTTTTACACCCTATACAGGGTGTTAGGATTAAACAGTTGCATTACTTAAAGTGGTGATTGTACCCATGATACTGAACAACTTTTCCGAAAAGCTTGAGGAAAATCGTAACAAATGTTTGGATGTGGATATTAAATTCAATACTGATCGAATTATTTTTGTATGATAAGTAGATTTTTTTTCGAATTTTCTATGGTTTCTTAAGGAAAGTTGTATAGTATCACGATTCACGGTTATGCAACTGTTTAAAGTCTTTAGTCTTATTACATAACAAACCAAAAGCCTGAAACTTGAGAGACGTTCGGGCCCTTTGAACAATGAACTCTAAAAATGTTCTTTATAACTAATTAATAAATTACCATAACCTACTTACAATTACTGTGTACGATGACGTTATAAGGATAAATTTTGTTTATTATATTTTATTTCAATATGTTTTACTTTGCCATTTAGTTTGAAAATTTACAAAAATGCAGTTGTGTTTGTTTTTATTAGTTTTCTACTTAGTTTTTATAGGTAAGTATTTAACAATTATCATTTTTTAACCATAGTGAACTTCTTTTTACAATAACTAAAGCTTTTTGTAAAAACTATATACAGAATTTTACCCCTTTTGCAACATTTTTGGAGCCCCTTATGCTACAGAGACACAATAATGCGAAAAGACACATTCGTTTCAGGATATGAAATAAATGCAAAACCAAAAGTTCAATTTGAGAGAAAGTTAAAGGGACCTAGCAATTTCCCCACACCAATTACTGATGATTACTACAAATATGATGATGGTGATCATATAAATATGGTCTGTCGTGGCATAAATCTACCTGCTGAAAGTACATTGTGGTTAATGCAGCATGTAGAAGGTAATTCAGATTTTTTTGTATAAAAAGCTTGATTATGCTTTTATATTATGTCAGTGACACACCCAAAATTTTATAAAAAAATACAACATAAATACTTAGATAAACTCAAATCAAATCAAAACAAATCAAAGTTCTTTTATTGCATGACTACAGGTTTAAAAGATGTTACATTGTATCTCCATAGCTACAATAATAATTCTAATTTAGCCGAATTCTTATCAATTAAAGATATACTCGTAGGTACATAGTGTCGTGATTCTTGACTAAAATAAGTGATAATTTGTTACTAAATCTTTATTTTGTACTAGCAACACGTTTAATATTCAAATTAACTTAAAAAATAAGGCTTAAATTGACTTGTATCCAGAGACGTTAAATTTATTATTAACGATTAATTGAGTCATTCATGTGGCAATGTCAACTTTTGTGATTGGCTGTCGCTGAACCAATCAAACGCCAGGCGCGTTTGGTTGGCACAGTGGAATGAAAAAGTGGGGAGAACGATCGAAGTGGGAAAAAGCGTATCGGACAGTCAGTTCTCGTCCGGCACTCGAAGTTTAAACTTGTACTTTGGAAGTGTTTATCGTATATTTAAAATTTAAACAGTTTATTAAAATATAGTTATGTTTCAGTGAAAGTGAAAATATAAAATATTATTCTAAAAGTGTATCGGAGTTTAATTTCGTAATAATTCAGCAGCGGGAACAAGACCTTCAGCCCTCAAGGTATGTGAATTCGGTCAAAGTCCACTGATATTCTTTGGCTATTGAAAGATTATTGTTTTCTTTAAGTACCTACCTACAAAGTTATTAATTTTTCTCGTGGATTTTATGGATTTTTTCGTGATGGTTGATAGTTACATTGGATTTATCATTTGGTCGGGCTACCCCATGACAATGTTAAGTCTGATTTTATTTCGGAGACCATTAGGTCAGGGCGACTCCCTGGCATTGTGCTCCGAAATATTCATAAAACGTTAACCACCGAGTTTGAAGTTGCAAGCATTTTATCAGTTACCGGACTAGCGTTCGGTCGGGGCTACTCCTCGGCAGCGTCTTTCTGGTATTATAACGATGTTGTGTGATCGTATAGTGACAACTTGGTCAAGGCTACTCCTTGATAGTGCTATTGTGCGATAAAACAGTTTTCGATCTGAAATGCTTGCAATTATTAAATGATTTAGTTAACTGATACATTTTTATACCTAAATTGATCGGTGCTTAAAGAAAATAAAACTCAGATATAATAATGACAGAACTTATGAAATCAGTGGCAGAGTCAGTCATGTGGACAAATCGAATTAAAATCTTTTATTATGCATGGTGGCCAAATGTGTCACGTAGTTGAGGCTATGTATGTATGCCACCGGAACTTATGACTATGTATGACTATTACGAGGCTATGTATGCCACCGGAACTTATGACTATGTATGTCTATTATGAGGCTATGTATGCCACCGGAACTGATGACTATGTATGTCTATTATGAGGCTATGTATGCCACCGGAACTGATGACTATGTATGTCTATTATGAGGCTATGTATGCCACCGGAACTTATGACTATGAATGTCTATTATGAGGCTATGTATGCCACCTGAACTTATGATTATGTATGTGTATTATGAGGCTATGTATGCCACCAGAACTTATGATTATGTATGTATATTATGAGGCTATGTATGCCACCAGAACTTATGATTATGTATGTATATTATGAGGCTATGTATGCCACCTGAACTTATGATTATGTATGTATATTATGAGGCTATGTATGCCACCTGAACTTATGATTATGTATGTATATTATGAGGCTATGTATGCCACCTAAACTTATGATTATGTATGTATATTATGAGGCTATGTATGCCACCTGAACTTATGATTATGTATGTATATTATGAGGCTATGTATGCCACCAGAACTGATGACTATGTAAGTAAGTATGTCTATTATGAGGCCATGTGTGCCTAGGAGATATGTATGTTCCACAACCAATCCGAGGCTAAGTCTGCCTGATATTACAGTGAACCCACTAAATCTATTTACAAATTATTTGTCTGCAGGATCAAATTCAAATAGCTTTCACTGGGGTCAAATACACTTTATTGTGTCGAATGGTCGATAAATTGTATCATCATCAGCCCGGTCCGTGCAGCCTTTAATAATAGTAATGTCCCGTTACTTTTACTTTATTACAAACTTACAAGAGCCCATATTTGTTTCATTGTCTTGAATACGACAAATATTTAAAATGCTGATCTTTAGCAATTCAGAAAGATAGAATTTAGTGTCGCATTACATGACAGTACATTTTAGCGAGCTAATATTCCAAAATATTTAAGGATGTTGAGAGTTGTTACGAGATATTGAGAGTTTATTGTCGCACATTATAGCAAGCTAATATTCCAAGTTATATTTATTTTTATTACTTTCCTTAATGCAAAATTTTTATTCCGAGGTAATGGTGAATCTGAAGGAGGTCGCCTACGCTGTCAGAGATGCTACCACGTGCCGTCATGGGAGTTTGAGATCCGCCATGTTTATTATAATTATCTTCCGAAATGTTCATGGCAAAACTACAGAAAATCTTAACTACCTTAAAATTAGTGTCCTACTTTTAAGATGTTTATTTAAATACACATTAGTCTTTCTAGTTACGTGATAAGCAATTGTTCGATGGTAAATAAATTATTAGAAAATGTACCTACTTGTAGACATAATGATATTTAATGAATTTGATTCTTTATTTTACACGTCATATTGACATAATTATGTAAACGGAAGCAAGCTTAACTCTAATCCGAGATTTCCTTCAGGAAACCGCTGGGTAAATTTATATTATGTTTGAGTATATTTGATGCTTACAAAATGGCTGTAGATTGCTTTGTTTGTCGAAAACCAGAAGACTTAACTTACTGAGCTCAGACTTACGGAAGTTCTATTTTCTATTATTAATTAACGATGCTTAAAATCTGAATATCAGTGTGCAGTTATGCACTTTTGTCTAAACAAGTATGTGGTAGGTACCCTATGCCTTGTAGAACAATCGTTCAAAGTAAGGTTTCTTTTATGATCAGAATCCAATAGACTAGATGTTGAACCAAAATAAAAGGTAGAAGCGTAGCTTTTCCCAGTCAAATCAAATTAAGGTACCTACATCCAAAGAACCATTATTTTATTTAGTGAAAATGTGTAAATTTTATGAACGTTGACAATGGAGTACCTAGGTGTTATAAGTATATAGGTACTCATGAAGGTAATTATTATACGTCTTCATTCCATTTCACAATGGAAAGATGTTCCATTTGTTCGTTATTGATTGCTTTAAGAGTTTGGACTACTGTTATTACCAATTTAGATATATAAAGATATATGAGTATATATAGATATTATTAGCAAAGACAATAGATGAGGTTGGTTTTAGCAGTCATCTTAATTATTTATATAAACATCTTCAACATTTTACGATTTTAAGATTCATATTAATAAAACTATAGAAGTGAATCGTAAGTCCTAACTAATACTTAATCGATGAGTTTGACAACGCCATCTAGTAAGTGCCGTGGATTCGTTTATTTTAAAGGAATGCCTCTATGCAGTTTACTTTATAATAATTGCATTGTTGGACGTTGTTAGAGCCAGTCTAAGAATAGAGCATAGAATGAGCGTAGCATGTGCTCGCGACTGTGTTCCCCGAGGGGGTGGTCGAAGGTGTTCGGGGGCATCGGAGCATCCACGTTTCACCAGAAGTACGTTCGTTTCACGTTCCAAGAATGGAAAGTGTTCCAAATCTATTTTTGTCATTATAAATGGGGATGCAGCTCTACTCTATGGTAATATGAAATATAATTAAAAACCAATGCAATTTGTTGTCTGTATTCAAGTTGTTATAGATTTAATTCCATTATATTTGTTACTGCTATAATTCTCACAAATTATACAATAATCTGCAACTGGATACAGTGGTGGTCCAGTGGCGAGTAACCTTGCCTGCCGTGCAGGAGACGATGGTTCGATCCCCGCCCAGGCCGACTCGTACCAATGAGTTTTTCGGAATTTATGTACGATTTGTAACACCACTGGCTTTTCGGTGAAGGAAAACATCGTGAGGAAACCTGCATGCTTCAATTTCGAGGCATGTATTGTACCCACTGTCCATTATAAGTGGCGACGGGCTCACCCCCTGTCACACTGGACAGAGTTTCGGTACTACTGGTGAAACGTGGATGTTCTGAGGTTTCAGAATATCTCTGACTACCCCCTCGGGGAATATAGTCGTGAGCATATGCTATGGATACAGCAACAGTTTGATAGTGAATCCCAGTAAGTTGGGCTGTACGAAAGGCGTAAAGTATTGCAGATAGTTTTAATAGCTGACGGTGATGGCAGTATATTACACTGAGCTCAAGACAAGATTATTATCAGGTGTCTTATTGTGCGACTACCAGATTTAATCGATGGATACTATATATTATAATACAGTTTTTCTCAAATTAAGTAAATATTAAAAAGCAAATAATTGTGTACTTCTTCATGTTCATCTGTCAATCTGAAAGGAATAGGAATGGATTTACGAAAATATTTTTAATAAAGTGAATACGTTTAAATTGTGATGTTCATGTTCCTCGCAACGACAATACGCGATACGCTTACTGTTAAAGAAGCAGGTTCAGAATATGCTAAGTATCTGTACACGGAGACTGATCCGGCTGTCGTTAAAACTTTTATCACTGTTTTAATTGATTACGCCTATGATTGAAGAATATTAAATTAATTTAAAAACAGTATAAATGGGGAAGGTATGTTTAGTGTGCAAATATGTGGCAATACTGTTTTTTAATGTATAAATATAAAAAGCATAAAAATATAGTAAAATTGAGAACGTTGTGGTAGCAAACAGAATAAAAATAAAGATTTGTTAGTCTGTTTATTATGTATTTAAACTTTGAATACCTTCTTAATATTGAATACTTCTTTTTCTTAAATCAGAATGTACTGTTCGAAAGAAATCATGAGACAAGAAGGATCACAATTATTAGAACTGCTTCTGTTAGAACTGCAGCAACGTTCACAAGACATTCAAGTTGATAAATGTGATATTTATGTGTAAACGGCCAAATGTCGTGATTTGTTCGAGTAATAATTATAAATTTAAATAACAGAATAGATAAAATAATGTAGCCAGCAATAGGATGCAAATCATTCTCAAAATTATCTAGAATTAAACCAGTGTGTACCAGCTATCACTCTTAAAGAATTTTTACATAACAAAATTAAGAATACTGAATACTAAAATGTCTGATACTGATATTGTTACTGAAAGTACAACTGCTAAACATTGTGTTGCTGTAGAGTTTCTGGCCGCATCTTCTCTGTAGCTGTAACACATTACGAAGCGGTGGTAGTTTTAAAAAGAATACCTAAAAATTACTTTAAATGAATAATTTTGAAAAACCTGTTGTAAAATGTTTAAATGTTGTGATTGTATAAAGAATATTCTGAAAATGTTTGACTAGATGGTAATGAGAGCTGACTGTTGAATGGCTGTGCACCAGGAGGTTGCACAGGGTCGGATGGCCGAATGTCGTGATTCTTGACTAAAATAAGTGATAATTTGTTACTAAATCTTTATTTTGTACTAGCAACACGTTTAATATTCAAATTAACTTAAAAAATAAGGCTTAAATTGACTTGTATCCAGAGACGTTAAATTTATTATTAACGATTAATTGAGTCATTCATGTGGCAATGTCAACTTTTGTGATTGGCTGTCGCTGAACCAATCAAACGCCAGGCGCGTTTGGTTGGCACAGTGGAATGAAAAAGTGGGGAGAACGATCGAAGTGGGAAAAAGCGTATCGGACAGTCAGTTCTCGTCCGGCACTCGAAGTTTAAACTTGTACTTTGGAAGTGTTTATCGTATATTTAAAATTTAAACAGTTTATTAAAATATAGTTATGTTTCAGTGAAAGTGAAAATATAAAATATTATTCTAAAAGTGTATCGGAGTTTAATTTCGTAATAATAGGATTCAATTCAATGTCAGTTTTACCCTACGATTTTACCGTTGTCATCCAAAAACTCTTGGACACTGTAGTAGAGTTTTGAAAGCAACCATTTGTCGCTTTCTTGAATTTTAGACAATCTAGGTCATTATAACGATCAGGAACACTGTTGTACTCACGACCATAATCCCTTTCGGGGTGGTCAAAAACAATTGCTACAACTAACAGCTATCTTGCATGCAGTTTTATCAAGGATCACTTTATCATACAAGAGGTTGCAAGATGAAATTACATATTTTAAACTAGTGCTAGCCTTTTTGCTAACAAAAACAGTAAACGTGAATTGTTTTCTCCGGGACCCTAAGCGCGAGCCCGACACAAACTTGGCAGATTTTTATTATTTTTTGTTTTACCTTAGATTATGCACTATAATCACACCAAGTTCAACGCTTGTATTTATTGTCGTTTTTTCGACGCATAAACCTTTTTTACCTTGAAAAAACACCGTTTTAACTGACTCTAATTGTGAGATTTTATGTTTTTAGGGAATGATGCCGGTTATGATGTACAGCTATTAAACAACAGTCCACAAGACAAGAAGGTTAAGGAGATCATTCTACAATTACAATTACAAAAACTAAGTAGATTTGATAATGGAACAGACATTTACTGTAAGGTAGAAACAAAAAAACCGAATAATTACGATGATTCAATAACGTCGAAAAAAATTAGATTGGTATTAAAAGAAAGTAAGTTTTTTTATTTCATTCCAAAATGAACATTAAAATAAACACGTTTTCCTTTTTTTTTCTATTGGTGATGATATAATGGATTGGGTTGGCAGATTATGATACCTATCGATTATAATTATAATTTTTTATAACATTTGAACCAAATTTGCAAAGGTTGATTTTTAATTTATAGTAAATATTGTTTTCGACGAAATGCTTGATATTTTTGTAAAATGTTTCTATCTGCATAATTACTTAGGCTTATCTTCAAAGCCAAACGTTATTAATCGTTCTTTTGTGTCTAATAAATTTTATACCCATATTAAGTTCATGCTTAGTCTAAGGCTAAGTTGAGTTTGGTACATAATGCTTAAAACGTCTTATTGATTTTGGAAATAAAATAATGTTAAATAATTGTTTATTTATAATTTTTACCAACTCATGTTGGTAAATCACTAGTAAAACCAATATTTTTCCAATATTTGTGTTTATATAATTACAAGACCTAACTTGAATTGAAATTTTCAGGTTACTCTTCTAATCACACCAAATCAATTAAAAACCAAACAGATTGTTCAAGTTCGCAAAGTTACGGTAATTATTTTTTAATTATTTTCTTATACAGATTCGAGCTTAGTTTAGTCAACAGAAGTTGTGTTCAAATTGCCAAACATTACAAATCACAACAACATTAATTAATAACCAAGCAGACATAATGGTTCGAATTCAAAAAGATACGATACGTTCTTATTTTTAAGTTTTGAAACATTTATTGGATTGGCTGGATACTGCCTGTGAGTACGATAAATGCGTCTAGCATGACGTATATACATTTCTGTTTTTCAACATAAACCGCGTCTCTGAGGTAAAACTTCAGATTTACCGAGAGAAGCTAGTAAAAGTCCAAAATTAACGATAATCACAATAACGGTTAGAACTTTTACTTAACTTGGTAAATCTCACCGTAGTTTACAGTAGCATATGAATGTTTAAATAATACAATTTTTGTATTAGTTCCAGAAGCTTTTTCAACAAAAAACGGAGTAGATCCAGCTTATTTTTTTCTGGGATTTTCTGTAATACTATTATTATTAGTATTAATGTATTTCTGCTCCTGCCATTGCCGAATTGTTGGCAAAATTCAAAATCAGCGGCAGGATTCATGTCCAATACAAGTAGAATCATTTCATCAGTATGTAAGTATTTGAAATTTTGAGCTTTCCAGAAAAACGATCTTCACAACTGCAAAATTTATTTTTTCTACATCTTCCTGTTCTTAGCCCATTACTTGGGGTCAGACCAATATGTCGTTTTCCTCTATTCATCTCTTTTTATCCACATTTCTTCGTTCACTCTTTAACACCATTACACATGCTATCTTTCACACAACACATTCATCTTTCCTTATGTCTTTCTCTCTTCATGTAGCCATCCACTTGTAATACCTACTTTCAGTCACAGATGCTACTTCAAAGTTCAATACGTAATAGTAAGACAATCTAAAGTTGCCATGCAAAGCTACAAGACCAATCAAAGTTCACTTTTTCATCTGCTCTTATAGCGTTGTATGTTAACTTTAAACAGTATCACTATTACGTATGGGTAATTGAACTAAGGTGACGAACATGATAGTATGGAAAAAAAGGGTAAAAATTTCATAAAATTTTTTTATTTCGGCGGGTTGTGATCTGTAAGTTTTTATACTAGTAATTTTGTACCTTACAATAATATCTAAACGGCAATCAGTAATCTTTTTGTTAATGAAAATGTCCCGTGGCTACAGTACTATTATTGTCATAAAGTCACACATAGATATTAATTTGGTACGTTATACGGGGTGTAAAATTAAATATTACGTATCCAAGGAGGTGGTTCTTCAGACCATCAAACTGAACAACTTCGACTTTGGGACCAACACCCCTTTAAGTATGTAACGAACCTTTAAAAATTAAAAATGTTACCTACTTCCTAAATCAAATAATTATTACATAATTATTTTCAGGAAACTATAAACGAAATTGTCTACACTCAGATACAAATGAAACAAAACTTGAACCCGAGTGGAACGAATGTAATAAAGACGATGTACTCCACATTGCCGAATAGAACCAATTTAATGGCATTTTCCGAATATACAGAAAATTTCTGTTATGAGAGTGCAGATACGAAAAAAGTGTATACGGCGAATGTATTGTACGCAAACGAAAATGCAATGAACCTAAGAAATAATATATCCAACGGGTATGAAAACGTAATGAATAAAACTGACAAATATTGAGAAATTCATATATAATAGAAAATATTGTTAAATCATACGAAATTGAGAGAAATAACTATGAAGAACATAACTTATTTATCCCAATCTAATAAGAAGACAATGTTCTTAAAGAGAAAGAAAAGTTCCTAAAGTTGGGACAGTATTTTAAATACTGTTCCCAATACACCAAGTACATATCCAAACTCCAGGAAAGTCAATTAAAACACTTAGAACGACCTGAAATGTTCATAAGCCGAAACGCAGCAAGACAATAATCAAATCAGTGACACAACATTCAATCGTGAATTTCCAGCGAGACATACCATTCCACTGCAAGAGATTATATACATATAATATATACGCAATACCCAAATGTTCTCAAAAGGTTGTATAAAACAAAAAGAAAAAAAAATTGTGACACCTACGTAGGTGAAGTTTATCAATCCGGCTAACACCCAAATACGCTCAACAAAATAGGCAGTAAGAACGAAAAAGGTTGATGATGATAATCCTATAATGAACTATTTTGTGCAACTGGCAACTTTCACAAAACTCTACAGTATTTTACGAATTTAAAAAAAACCTAGAATCCACGTAAAGGGATACAGTACCATGATAGATTAGAATTTTTTGTTCTATGTGTACTATACGTATTAATCAAAGCGGCAATAGATGTGAAATTAAAGCATGTGGTTTACTACAACGTAAATCATAATTATTTCCAGTAACAAAGAGGAAAAATTATAAAGTACTCGTACACTCATGTGTCATTGGATTTTTAGAATGACGTTTTGTTTATTTCTTAAATATTTATTTCCTTGTGTGTTTGTAATGGGCGTTAACTTCTTTCTGTATAAGTAACGTCCTCAGACAAGGTCTTGAATAGAATGGCTTTTTCATTTTCTATTTATTTATTGCGTAAGAAGGTATGGCAGGAAGGCAGTCCTCAGCAAGTTGGTCCAAGAAAAGGGAGGCTTATGTCCAGTAGGCGAGTTTTGAAAATATCGGTTGTAGGTCGGGACTGCTCGCGTATAGAAGGTATAACATGATTATTACGCACTTACCGCGGATCAAAATGTTTTACTCGACAGACGAAAAGTGATTACGTAATATTAAAAGGTGAAATTGTTAAAAAGCTCATTTTGAGTAAAATTTACCTCGATTGACATCATTACGTTAAGCCTTTATGCATGGAAAATTTGTCGTTTATGTCAATAGATTTATACCTACACATGTTATCATGAGGGAGAAAATGATCCTTTTTTAAAATACCAGTTGAAAAAAAAGTTAAAATAAGTAAGTAAATTACATCTTTAGGAAGAAAAACACATGTTAAATTAAAATAGGTAGTTACAATTACTAGATGATTAGGTTTCACATTATTGTTAAATTAAAATAGGTATATTGATATGGCGAAAATAAACAGCTTTTAACTTATACACGAGCGGTTTTTTTTTGCGAAATCCTAGAAAGAACACACAAGCTTGGCAACAGAGAAATGGCGACTAATTAGCGACGTTACTATGTACTTATTCTGTGCTCTAGTGTCACATAACTAGTCAATTTAAGAGATAAATAACTATAATAGCGGAGAACTATTCGAGCAATTTTCATTAAACAATTTTTGATAATGAACTAAATGAAGATTGAAATAGAGTTGGAAATAGCGTGCAAGAGATCCCTGTCCCTGTAACGTGATCGCAATATTTCTTGCACGCTATTTTCAAATCTATTTCAATAGTCATTGAGTTCATTATGGACTGTTTTCATACCACAATGCGGAAACGTTACGGGTCCCAGAGTGCGCGGCAGCGGCAATAGCATCCTGAACATCATCGCGAGAAGACTTAACCAGTGCTGCATGATGCATAGTGCTACATGAGTCATGCAACACTGCTGAGGTTGAATCTTTTGTTGTGCTAAGTTACTAACCTTAAGTTAAGATGTGTTACGATTACGAACAAAAAGAGTCCTGGTCACCTGAATAAATGATTATATTATTATTATTATCAATGAATTAATGACAACTGCTCGAACAGTTCTCCGCTAGGTGTGCGCTGATCCTAAGCTGTCAAAAAAGAAATAGATTTCGTTTTGTGTACCGGTACACAAAATAAAACCAATAATTTCGTACCAATCGATCTGTCCGCTTTAAAACACATTCTGAAAATTATTTTCCTTACTGTGAATTTCGATTCCACAGTATTTAAATAGAAAGCCAATGAAATATCAAAGATTGAAAATAAGTACTTATTGAGTAACACGGGAAAGTGAAATAATTTTGAGCACGATATTAATTGTGCCCTACAGTTAATGTGTAATACAGTAATATGGACTTCTCTATTTCATCCCGTGGGTGTCGTAAGAGGCAACTAAGGGAAACAAATTATTTGATGTGGTTTTATGAACGAAAGGCTTTCTACACTACTGGACACTTCAACCCTAAGAACGCATCTTCAACCACACCCCGGACACTGCCTACAAATTACTGAAATTGACAAAATGACGTCAGCACATGCGAAACGGAGTACAATATTCTGTTCACCTCACAAGCTCGGAAAGATTCTGTTTATCATTCGAAATCTGAGTGCAAAAGTGCATTTTATCCGCTAGCGTGGAAAGAGTTTTTGAAATTCGAATATGTCTATTCAATATTTTTCTATACCGTCAGTCCACTGAAAATGCATTAATAACTATTTCATGTCACTGGCCAGCACGAAAAAAAAACTTTTTAAAATGTTGTTCTCTTTAGCAATTCACTTTTTTTCCTCGCTGTTGTGAGGTGAAAAGTTTGTTTCGCTCGGCTGCAAAGTTATTCTGCGTCTCGTACCTTTGAAACCTTCGCTATAAGCTCAGGTTTCAATACAAACTCGCGCCAAAAAACAACTTTGCAGCCTAGCATAACAAATAACTATTAGTCTAGTGCTGCAATAACTTTAGCTGCGTGCGGTACACGACTTTTTCGTAAATAATTAAAACGCATTGACACCCGTCTATTCAAACATTAAAAAAAACACGTTCGTCCTGAGATTACGTTCTCTTTGTTTCGAAAACATTAATTCTAGTTTGTCAATTGTGGTGTCAGTCTAGGCTTACAGGTAACCGCCGAGGTATCCAGAGGGCAATAGAGGGAGTAAGGTAAAAAGTTGGTAGGAGGCAGGGAGTGTCCATACTGTATGTAGTAATAGATACTCTTTCTTATACTGCGCTTCAAAATTCCAACCTGAAAAACAAAATCTGCAAAAGTAAATTTTACAAGACCTGCAAACTTAAAAGTTGGTTGGTAGTTATTGTGTTTCTGACTACCCTAAAACTGATATGGTCGTGAGTGTAAATATGTATGTATACTAAAGTTAAGGCTGTATTTATTTATTTGGCAAATGTAATTAGTACTGAAAGCCAATATGTTATACGACATTGATGACTACTTTTCTATCTATCATACTCAATCATTTATCAATTATCAGAAGTGTCGATCGAACAAAATATAAAAGTGCCGGCACAATAATATACTTTTGACAAAAAGTTTGTGCGAAGATATACAAAAACATTTTTTGAAAACATAACTTTGTTTTTATGATTGAGATTTTAAAGTTACAGAAAAAATACATAATATCCATAAAATACAGCTTGGAAATGAGTAGAAAACGGTGACAGCGGGAACTAAATAGGTATCATCATCATCATCTTATTTAAGAGCTACCTACGCTCTTTTCGGTGGAGTCTTTATCAACCGAGTCTCTTTTCCGTCCCTGGACCAGGACTCTCCATACTAATCGTGGCTCCGGTCAGATTAAGCTATTTTCATTGAAACATTAGATGATTTTTTATTAATTTCGAAAAAGCGAGAAAACCACATCATTCTAAATTTCGTTAATTCTTCCGATAAAATGGTTACAACTGGAAAAAAAGGGGTGACATTAGATTCCCTTTTCTTCGGTTTTATTCATTAAAACCGATTTCTAGAAACCACATCACTTCTCATATGGTGTAGATGGTTCAGTTTATTTTTCAGCTCAAAAAGTGTAATTGTTAATGAATAAAATGGTTACAAAGTTACTCAAAACCAGGAGGTAGCCCCTTAAGTAACTGAAATGTGTCAAATATTGTATATGAGTAGAAAATCTTGGTTGGTCTTGTCTAAAAACTAACCTCAATTTTCTGTCCGTCGTCCACCAGTCACGCGCGATTTTCTCATAGAAGACATATTTGACTTTGTCAGAATATTACAGTCAATAAAGTAAATTTTATAACCTAAACAGAAAAGAATTGTCCAATCAAGTCCATAGCAGGTAATTTGAGGGGCAATAGCGGGTTAACAGCGGTTCATCTGCCTTTATTCAATTTGTAACACGGGTCATAATGACTGAATGGGGCCACCATTCGTGTGATCGCCTCATTCGACCGGCTTTGTGCGTTGATATGAAAAAGTTACTCGTTGCGTGTAGCAGTAGGTTAAGGTTTGTGATTTGTTCAAATGACATCTGTATTGTGGGGTTTTATGTTTTAATTTGCGTTGTAATTGTTTTTGATTGACTTTACTGATTTTCTTATTTATTTATACAAAGTTAAGAAACGCTCGTTGGCGTAGTGGAGCTTCGGTATTGGAAACGATCTCCGAAGTTAAGCAACGTCAGGTCCGGTCAGTCTTTGGATGGGTGACCGTTTAGTGGTATTTCATCTCGAGCGTTTCCGTGCTTCGGAAGGCACGTTAAGCAGTTGGTCTCAGATAGTACCGTCAGATGGCGTTGTAACTATTCGTTAAGCCAGGTTAGAGGCCTATTGGCGGCTTGAAAATTATCTGACAGCAAGGTGACCACTAACTTGCCTCCACCTACACGCACTGGGCCCGCGTGGCGAGTATGGCCCGCTCCCTCTCACCCTTATTCGTGAGAGGAGGCCTTTGCCCTGCAGTGGGATTCTACAGGCTATAACATAACATAATGTTAAGTAACATTTTTCATGTAAGTACTGTTTAAATAGCTCTTTAGACCTTTTACGCGTTGCGTTAACAAGTCAAGTGGGAAAATAGGCTGCTGTAGTTGCCAGGACGTTTGAGTAGCTACTAGTGAAATGTGCATGTTCTTTAGTTTGAAAAAAATTCTAACTAACCCTTCGGGGAAGACAGTCGTGAGTTTTTAGGCGTTCTTTTGGTGCTGCCATTTTTTGAACGTTTTGTGAATCTAGTTCTGTTAGTTAGATATGTATATCAATGGTACCTACACAATGTCGAAAGTGCCCTATTTCTACTTATCAAGTTCAGTATTCAATTCCCAATACCCGTTGTTGATTATTCTCTATACAATGAGAGTCTTGTCAAAAGGCGTCTTCAAACATGTCTATTGAAATAGTTTATCTTCAATGTCATTGTTCAAGCGATTGGAAATTATTATCTGTCTGTAAAATATAATAGTACATTGTGTCTGTTTTCAGATGTTATTTGTGAAGAATCATTTTATACATCTATTAGTAATCAGGGGATGGATGCTGCTTGTGATGTCTAAAAAACAATGGGGATTTGACACCACTCTTTTTTTTTAACTAAAAGCCGTTATAATTGTTAAAAAAAACCAAAAAATTTGGATTTAAAACAAGTTGTATTATTTAGTTTTATTTCAGTAGGAAGTTTTAGGTTTTCATTGTTAGATAGAGTCTCAAGGTTAATGTACGATGGGGCTGACATAACATAAGGGTTAAAACCCGTATATAAAAAAAGAATAAGGAAAAAAGAATCTACATAACGTATGTTCGTAAGCATTGATTTGGCGATAATACAGGGGTGTAAGGAAAAGTATATAAGTCGAATGAAAAAAACGTAGTTCCATGTATTTTATTCGACGTACACTATAAAGTGGTTTAAAGGCTAAGAATACTTTTCCTTACACTCACGACCATAACTCATTTCAGTGGGGTTAAAAAATCTGTTACATTTCAACACTAACATATTATTAATTATACTCTATTTCAACTACCAGTTGTAGCTTGGCGTATAAAGGGTGTAAAATTGAATGCGTTGCAAAATGAACAAAGTGCTTCAGATCATTAAACTGAACTACTTTAACTATTTATCTACCATCGAAATCGCGAAAAAAACGGCTTCGTAGTTCATCAAACTATCAAATTTCACTTAATTTTGATGATTTTAATTATACAGGGCTTTAAATTTAATGCGTTACGCGTAATACGCGTATTACGCGTTAAAATCATCAAAATTAAGTGAAATCTGAATTTAATAACATAAAAGAACGAAGCTCCAAAATAAATATTAGGAAAAGATAGTTTGTTCCAAATCTAAAAATTATTCTGACTCCGACCCAGGCAGAGATTGAACCACCACTCTCTGCACGAAAAACGAACGTCCTAGCTTCGGAGCTACTAAGGTTTAAAAGAAAATAATATAACAAAAGAAAATTATCGTACTGATAAGGGTGGGTAGAAAAGGATACAATAATAAAACTGAAATTGCTCCACCTGAAAAAGGTTCTTACCTTTTACAAAGTAGATTGATTTATTTCCACACGTAATGCTTTCAGACGCTATGCGAATCAGAAAACAAATATGTACGCCTTTTTCGTTCAACATTTTATTGACATTTAATTAGTCTATTGTTGATTTATAATTAAAATGCAATATACACATTTTTGCTAGGTTTTTCAAACAGGGTGTTAGAGTACACAGTTTCATTACTTTAATGCATAAACATCAAATACAAACTATACTCACAACGTAGAAAAAGAAGGCACTAGAAGGAAGCACGTGTCTTGTCATATCACTAAGTAGAGATGCATATAGCAAATTCACTTTAGTTAAAAAAGAAGACCGCTACTTATTGCTGTCCTTATCGACGTATCCACTTTTTTGTACTTCGGCCATCTGACTCCAAAATGTCACTTCATATAAATTGTATGGGACAATCACCTGACTCCGAGATGTCACTTCATATAATTCGCTATCTCATACCCGGTTACACTGATATTCGGTCTACTAGCGTAAGCGAAAATTTTTTCGTCTATAACTCACAATCAACGTTCAAAAAACTTTTTTGTACCCGCTGACAGTTAACAAGCGAAATAAGACTATGTTTATGAATCAAATACAACGTATTAGTGACAACCAGCAGCATGCATACTTAATTTGTGCGAGTTTTTGCGTCAATGTGGACATAAATTTGCTAAAATTTTATTGTAGGTCTAGTATAAGCTGTATAAGAGGTCAATGATTTAATGGTTAATTGTACTCATTATGTACTGAACAACTTTCCCAAAGAAATGAAAATTAAAAATAACTTGTTATTTAATACTTAAGGCCCACAGCGAACTTCGTACCGCCTTAGAATCTTCCCGACACACAAATGGCCGTTTTTTATAGCCTATGTTAATCGAGTAGTTTCGGAGCCTATTCATTACAAACAAACAAAAAATCAATTCTTTCCTCTTTATAATATTAGTACAGATATGGGGTCCGCACTTTTTTAAGGGGATGATCAGACCGTCAAACTGAAAAACTTTTTTATGGCACCAACATTGAAATCGCGAAAATGGAATCAGCTATTCCATACAAAACTGTAAACCTACTTGAGCCTAACTTGAGCCAAATGTATGGGACAGCAGATATCTTTTCGCTATTTGGATGTTGGTCCCATAGATAATTTTGTTCAGTTTGATGGTCTGATCATCACCTTAAAAAAGTGTCAGCATTTAAGAAGGATCCTGTATTACCTGGAATTATCTTTAAAGCTAAAATGGTAAGGAAGGTACGAAAAATAGCACGATAATTTTAATCAAACGCACCTTGAAACCGCCGAATTAATATTCTAAGCCCCATTAATAACAGAAAGCGTAATTTAATTTAGTTAATGGACGCAAGTAGTGACAATGGTCGCATAATTAATTAGACCAGCGGCTTAACACGACAACTATAGATCTAGGTCTTCAAACCACTACGGAGGGTTCCCTACAAAATTAATGAGGGTACAGTGAAATTCTTTTGAGTTTACGTTTTCATGTTGATTCTGCCCCTTTTGCGGTATGTGGTGGACCTGTAACCGTGACGTGACGAAATGTTTGTGGTAAATGTAGTGTGAGATGGTTAGCTTAGGGGCACACTATCCTTTATAGTGATAAAGAATAGTAACGGAAGACACGCCATGTATCAATGAGTTTTTCTCAAACGTTGAAGGAAAATCGTGAGGAAACCTACATTTACATTATATTTGAAGTCTACCAATCATCATTGGGTACGCGTAGTGGTTGTTCTCTTAGATATTACGTGATAACGCCAACACCACGGAATATCTAAGAGTACAACAGAAGGTTCACTAGCTAAAAACGCTCGCTCCAAGCGCGACTGACACTTGCACATTGACTCTCTGTGGGTGACTGTCACGCACACATTTACTCTCTGTGTGTGAATGGCAAGGGATGTCCGCAACGCAAGATTGGAACGAGCGTAAGTACCTACATCTATAGGGTGAAATCGAAATAATTAGCATCCTTTTAAACTAAGAGTCTACCCATCAAACTGAACAACTTTTATTATGGAAGCAAACTAATCGGAACAACAAAAAAATCTGCTGTCCCATACATTTGAGTCACGTAGGCAGCGGCGGCGGGTGCAGTTTAGTATGGGACAGCAGATTTTTTTGTTGCTCCGATTGGTTTGCTCCCATAGTAAAAGTTGTTCAGTTTGATGGGTAGACTCTTAGTTTAAAAGGATGTTAAAGATATCAATTTCACCCTGTATACTAAGGTCACGCGTGCGATGCAATGAGCGCATGGCACTCCACTGAATTAGGCCGCGACGTCGCGGCGCGACCGCGTAGGTACATTTTTATACCTACAGTGTGGAGTGAGACAGGCCTGTCAACACATCCACCTAGAGGGAAGGCCTGTGCTCTGCAAGGACGGATAATAATGTTAAAATAATTCAATAGGTATGCTTACGACTTTTTACTTAGGGCTACTTTCATTTGTCATCAGCCTAATTACTTCTCACTGCAAGGCACAGACCTGACCTCTAGCAAGGAGTTTGGGCGTAAGCCCATCACGCCAGCCCAATGCAGATTGGTAGACTTCACATTACGTCACATTATTTTTCAGCATATGCAGGTTTCCTCACGACGTTTGAGAGCAGCCAATAATACGTACATAAGTTCGAAAATTTTATTTTTAGTGGCAGTTAACCGTGCGGTTTCAAACCTGGACCTCATGATTGAGAGTCCTCTCCGCACTTTCATTGAATGAGAGTAAAGTTACTTTATTTTTCCAGTTACATAACTATATTACCTTTATAAGCTGATCCTTCTTAATAAGCTGAGAGTTTTATACGCAAAGAGTCTTTAAATAATAAAAATCAACATTGCTTTGAGAATTATTTGCTATTTTTTACATAAAAAAAAACATCAAACGCTTAATTATGTTAAATTTGATGCACGAGACCTTAACATTTATTTTAAATAAATTTGCGTTATTTATTTTGTTCTTTTTCGCCAATATGATCTAGTCTTACAAAGAGTTCAAATGTCAGCAACCGTCCTATCACTGTATGGTAAGGTCGATTATACAGAGTGTCAAATTAAGAGGCTCCCTATAGGTAAACGCAGGGCCGGGCCATATTTGCTGGTTTTTAAAAGCTATCTTCTCCTTAATTGAAAGACATACAAATTATTGAAAAGTGTAGCAATGATGTTCAACATCTCGGCTTTATTTGCTATAGATCATATTTCTTATTTTTCTTTAAAATACATTATGAAACCTGTGTTCAAAGGAAAACCTAATTATTGGGAAAAATCTGTATTATGTGCATCTACTTTTTAAGTTGAAGTCACTTTTACTTGAGACACACACCTTTTTGTAGACAATGTTAAGATCTAAAATTGCTATAGGTAAAGCAAATCTTTTTTAAGACCCATATTTAATGAGTTAATTAGATAATTGTTAAATTTGGGGCGAATTCTTATGATTTTAGAATGTGATTTCCTTGGATTAGAAGGCACCACAGTGACATAATGAAGGACAAGCCAGTCAAAAATAGGTATACCTAAAAATTACGTAGTTTAGTAGAGGTGAGGCGGCTCTGAAAGAGTCAAGGTCGTTCGGTCAGGGAAACCTCTTAAATGCGTTACTATTAAAGAGGGTGCTACAAACCATCCAATTGAACAATTCTCACTATGGAGCCAACATCAAAACCGGGAAAAAAAATTGCCGTTCTACATCTGCATTTGGGTAGACATTGAAAATTTCTATAAAAATGCAATAACATTTTTTGCGATTTCAATATTTTGTCCCATTTTAAAAGTTGTTCAGTTTGATGGTGTAATTTAAGCCACCTCTAAAGTATACAACTAAAATAAGCGCAAAACCTCATACACCCCAACTGATTTACAACAAAATAAAAACATTGAAACAATCATTTCATTATGTTGATATTTAAAATATAAAGTTATTAAGTTTTGAGGCAAAAATGATTTGTTATCATTTCAGCAATGAAAAAGCGCTAACGTGCTCATGGATAGGTACATTTTAAGAATTTTGGTTTGTTAGTAAGTAGGGTGAGTGTGCCCTTGAGGTGGGTTGAGATCGTGTTCAATAAATTTTACGAACAAATTTAAAAATCGAATGCTGAAACCATGATAATTCGATTTACTAACTACTTTCTAGTTTTGCGTTAATTCATTAACACGTTGTATAACGCATTTCAGTTTACACTCTGTCATCTCAAGAATAACGACAGTTTTCTGTATTCAGAATTGTAAGTCTGTTTATTATTAAAATTCTAGAACTTTGTTCTCAAATAACATTTAAAACCATCAATAGGCAGAGGCAGACGGCCTAGCAACGCGACGCCCTTAAATTAAGTTTGCAGAAGGCATTGTCAGCCTCCTATTGTACCAGGTGAAACTTCAGTAAAATGGCTTTCACTGGAAAGACGAAAGTCCTAACATGTAAATTCCTATATTTCCTTGACTTGCTACGATATTGAAACATTTTTCCTTTCCTCTTCACAAATCATTGAATTCTTTGGTTTCGGGTCCGTTTCACTTGACCCTTCCTAGGCTCAAACATTCATATGCGTCGCTTGAGCATAACTTCTGTCCGAGATTGAATGACGGCAAGACGGAGTCCGCTACTAAACTTGGTAAATTGTTAGATTGCTACCCAAGATAACGAATTCTTGAACTATGCGAGGTCCAAATTCATCTCTTGAAGCATGGAATTACATTGAAGAGAGATCTAATTAATTTAAAGTTATATAAATAGGTAAATAAATCTAAAAGCATGATTATTTCTTTTTCATAGTCTTTAAAGAATTAAGAAGACGAAGCCAATTTTGTCCAGCGCTGGACATAAATGACCGTTTGACTTAGCGACACTCAGTTGCAGAAACGCTTATTAAAGTTAAACTTCCATTTCTTGCTGTCACTTTTTGTCTTGTTGACGTATTAAAAGCTAGCAAGAGATTTAATGGAGGATTACCTTAAATGAGCGTTTCTGCAACTGAGTGACGAGATTTAAAACTAAGTCAATACCATGTTGTACTAGGTGACGGAATAAACAAACATTTCAAGCCCGAATGATGAAAATGAATTATGCAAATTTTCGTTGCTTCTTCTTCAGTTCCACTTCTAGTGGAAGTTGTACACTATTATGACTATACCTATTGACTTTGGAGGTTATTATCTCCCATAAGAAGAAAATCATATCCAATAATATTTACTACTGAACTATCGTTAATATCAAATATCTCGGTAATGTGATACTTTGGTTTATTATGCTTCAAGAGTTCATCACACTTTCATTTGTTTGAGTAATCTCTATTAATCTTCAAAAGTACAACGTACGCCTCACTAGAAAATAAATTGGCAGCGTCTAGCAGCGGATTATGGTAGCACCACGGACCTGAAAAAAAGACGGACGTAATCTCGTCTAATCACGAGTGAAGCACCCATTTCTTTTGTGTGCGTGCTGTCACGCGGTACATAATGGTGACAGGTGTCGGACCTGCGCCTAGAGCTAGTGCATCTGTGTGAGTGTAGGTCCCTTGTAGAACAAACGAAAATGTAGGACCTTGCATGCTTCACATCTTTTTAGTGTCACATTCCGTCCGTATTTTTTTCAGGTCCGTGGGTAGCACCTAAACTCGGCGATAGTCGAACAGTTGCTAGACAGCGCCGCGTGTTGCGCTGTTTTCGAGCCGTCAAATGATACTATAATGTTTTAACACCATAGATTAAGGTTTAGAATGCCTTATAACTAAAAATGCTCGCTGTATCGCTGCCGATACAGCATCTTTCTTCTTTTTCTTTTCGTGTCTATTGTTCTACGAATGTGTTTCTATATTTTATTGGCCAGACTGCCTCCGTGGTCTAATGGTTAGAGCATTGGGCTCTTGACACGGAGGTCGTGGGTTCGATTCCCACGGGGGGCACCTAGTGAAATGTCACTTTGTGCGTTTTTCCCCAGTTGGTTAGGACATTGCAGGCTGAGTCACCTGATTGTCTGAAAATAAAGATGATTCCGTGCTTCGGATGGCACGTTAAGCTGTTGGTCCCGGTTACTATCACTGGTGGTAGTAGTCGTTACATAAAAACCACGTCAGAGGCCGTAAGGCGGTTTGAATAAACTCTGACACCAGGGCTTTGCAGCCGATAAGAAGAAGATTGGCCAGATATTCGGCTAGCCTGACAGCGTTCAGGGTAGCTCTAGGTGTAGCTTTACTGAGATCGTTTCTCGTGCACTTACTCCCAAGTGCGTTCTAACATTCTATAAGAAAACAAACTAACAATTAAGCAGAGATGATAACCATCATCATTCTCTTGGCCATTTCCCATTATTGGGGGTTGGCGCAATATATCATCCTTTTCCAGAGAATCAAGCATAGCATAAGCATTATGCTCACGACTATATTCCCAGAGGGGTAGTCAGAGATATTCTGAAACCTCAGAACATCCTTGTTTTACCAGTACCGAAACTCTGTCCAGTGTGACGGGGGGTGAGCCCGTCGCCACTTGTAATGGACAGTAGGTACAATACATGCCTCGAAATTGAAGCATGCAGGTTTCCTAAAAGCAAGGGAGAATTAAGCAGAGAGGATAATAAGCATTCAAAAAGCACAAAAACAACCTCAAACGTTCACTTTAAGTACACACAACAGTCGGCCTAAAAACAAATCTCAAAGAACTTCAACATCGAAACCCACTTTTTCGTATCGTTCCAGTTTTTATTCAGTTCGTATTTGAGAGGAATCCATTAGCCGCTTAACAGCAAGTCACGATGACTGTGGTACAGCCTAGCTACAAAGGCTCGCGATATTTATGATCATTCATTTCATGTCACTTTACCATGACGGATTGCTTTCGTACGTTTTGGACAATTTATGTACTTACCCTTCTGAGCTTAAGGTTTTTGGGTTTGAGATGTAATCTTGATGGTGTGATATACATCTTAAGACATAGAACTTAAAATCTACTTTTAATCAAATTACTAGATCGTAATAGCCATTACTGGCGAGAGGATCTACAGGATTGGGAAAAGTGGTGTTCTCTTTTCGGAAGGCAAGGTTCCAGAGTTCCAAGGCAAGCTCCCGTTTAGGGCGCTGAGCTACCAGAGTATAACTAGATTATTCCCAAAACTAGAACCTATACCTGAGAGCCTAGCATGCTACCCCCGAGAAAACGATAGAAAGCGAGAGTGTCTCTGAATCTATGCGTATGCGAAAGCGAGCGCGCATTACGGTTTTCTCGTTATGTCGTGTCATGTCAGCTCATGGAAACCGTAAATCTGAACCATAAAAAGCGGTGACAAGATACCAGATAATGATATCCAGAGAACCAAGGATTACTTTGAACTATTTTAGAACCCACAACTAAAAATACAGAATGTCACAAACATCCTTTGACTCTTGCTGAAATTCCGGCAGCAAACCGTGTAGAGGCAAAGCTTCGCAAGTCGCGACAAGTGGCCCCTCCGCACTCTCCGCAGTCACTTGTAGACGCTTGGCAAGAGTCTGTAGGCCAACATCATAGCGACACTTGGCTTACTTATATTTACCATAACATTTGAACAAGTGATGTGGTAGGCTCCACAAAATTAACGCTTTTTAGGAACACGTCCTCGCTTGGAACATTCACCATTCTAACCTTGCAAACGAATATTCAAGAGTTATTTCAAAACTTGAAGACAAGCCCTAACATTCATCAGTTCTTATTAATTTTATAAAGTTTCTCAATCGTTCGAAGTATATTCAAAAGTTTCTGAATTCTGAGCGTAAATTATGGGTGAAAACAAAACAAAGGCATAATATATTATTATAGCAGCGATTGCATTACCCTAAATTTAGGGCTGATTTCAGCATACATTGCTTGCTTTGATCGCTACACTTTAAAATAGAGAGAACAAATCAATCAATTTATGCCAAAATGGGCCCTGCATTCGCTGCTTAAAGCTACGACACAATTGATTTAATAGTGGCGCATAACCAACTTACACCAACTATCATCATCATCATTAGGACAAAAACCCACCCTGATGATAAGGGTATTTGAATTATATATCCCTAATGATTGGTGATAGTGAGTGATAGTGAGATTCATAATCAATAAACAACCACAATTATAAATACTTCCTCGGCTTTACATGTTTCCTAACGATGTTTTCCTTCTTCCAAAAGCAATTTGGTGCTCCACCATGGTTCAGCCCTCACAAAGAGGGTCGTCCATATTTTAAAGAGTACAACATAAAATCAGCTTCTGCATAGAAACAATGGTAGGTAATTTGGTATTCGAAGGGTGTTTTTTTAAACAAGCTCGAAGTATTGGAAGCGAAAGCAGAAAACGTCAGATGCAAAAGGAAAACTTTGCGTTTTTGTCAGCCCATCTAACTTTACACGGTTTCCATGTTCACTGTGATTTATAGGACAAGTACAGTTGCTCTTTTAAAATAATATAGATGCAAGATTTTTTTATAAACTGAAATATTTCTAGATGGTCTTATATTTATAACGTATCGCAATCGAATCGAACCTGTCTGTTAACTATCATTGATGTTTAAACCAATAAGCATTAAAATTTAGCCCGCTTTTTATCCCAAAGAGGCAGAATTTGGTAAAAATCTTCGCGAATGGTCTCATTCTGTAGTACTAATGTCAAAATGTTGTTTCGTTCTAGGTAGAATTTTTAACAGTTTGGGCGTTGGTGAAAGAGTCACCCTTGATTGATTTATATATATATATATATTAGACTCACGTAGATTAGAGTATGTAGATGTATTTATGATGATAAATTAACTTGCAACATGAGTTTTTAGAATAATTATTAAGGTAGCAGATTGGTATACAGATTTTGGTTTCACAGTCAAACCGTATTACGATTCTGTGGGACTTAGAATACCCATGTTTAACTATGATGCCCATACAATCTTTTACGAAAAAGAGAGAAACCAGGAGAAAAATTTGAAAAATCTTTGAATGGGTAGGTAACCTTTATTTATATTACTCCTGATTTAGGAGGGTAAGGACCAAAGAGTGCATCTTCAAAATATCCTGCGTACTTGACTGCTTTACTGTAAAGATTAGCAGTCGCCGGTAGTCGAATTTTACTAGGAAATCTATCAATAATATCATCTATCATCATTGATATTAAAAAAAAAAGTAATTTACTTGATTATTAATAGAATACATTTTAGCGGTCTAATAATTTAACATTTATTCATTATCTAAATAAAGTTGGATATAAGTATTAGAAGCTACTGTGCAGAGTCCTAGTTTTAATCTTAAATATGGCTAACGCTCTTACATAATTTGTTGCCTGGAAGACAACAGATGTCTACAAGCACTTTTATAAACACAAATCGACCAAAAATGTTTACAAATAAATTAAAATGCACTTAAATAATTAAAAATTATTGTTTCCATCCTTACCTACACACATTCCTTGTAAGTCAACATCAGCATCCCATTACCGGCATTCTCACTTAGAACAAAAGTTCGCCGCACTATAAATTGCGTCATAAGTTTTGACAAGTTCGCTTCGCAATCAATTAGGTGAAGGAAGCAGGGGAAGCGGGGGACGATTGGATACGATAAAACGTAGCGGCACGAGTTAATCGCATCGCGGAACCGACGGACTGCGGGGATCACGCTTGCCTGTCATGAACTAGAGCGCAGGCGTTGAATATACCACCTCTTTCTAACTGGTAAGGGTTGCCAGTAGTCTAGAGACCTCCGGATGGATCCGGTTTTGATTTTTCCGTTTAGATAAGATATTTCCATACATCATTTTTTATATTTGGGCTTTTCGCGTGACGGAAAGTCGAAGTTTAATTTTTGCAGCCGCGGAAGTTTCACTTCTATTATGGTGTCTTTACGACAGGCTACTTATCCTGCAACATTTTACATCCACAATTTGTTGATTCAGATGTAAACATGTTTTGTTATTAAGACATAATTTTGGCTAACAGTAATTTCAAAACAAAAATTATAGTTGGATAAAGGGAATTTTATTTTTTATTTTATTATGAAACGTAAATGGCACACCCTAAATCTTTGACTCTGGCAAAGAGGCTGTGTCAATACGGTGAATAGAAAATAACCTTTGTGTGTTTTATAATAATAACATACATTACAACATTGCAAGCCTAATCCAGTACGACCTATGCTTCAATGTTGTTTTATCTAATTCGTAAACAAATGTATGATATATTCAGATTTCCGAAAGTATGATAAAAACTTCAAAGCTCCAACTTTCTTTTCCCATAAATCCGGTATTTGTCGCCGTCCGGCTTTCAACACCAGACAGCCCTACGGCCATCACCGCAAATTTTTCTCATCGTCCGTTCATGCCCGTTCCAACTAAATTGCGAAACCGCTGGTCGACCGTTGAAGGTACGAAACGCGCCAAGGGGATTCTTTACCGCTATGTAATCACCCTAAGAACAACAAGGCGGAATAACGAGCCTTTTTTCCCTTTTTAGGGATCCTTACACCAAGATTGGTTTCCTGATAAGTACAAAAATAGGACTAGAGTAGCTAGCTCATTAACGTCCGTTGGTTTTGTACAAGTCTATTCAATTTTATAAGATTAACCGCGATAAAGAGCGAGACGGTACAGTTTCAGTCAATAGCCATTTAAATCTGAAACTTAGTTGTTTTCTACAAAGCTCTAAATATTTATTGTACACGATGTAAACTTAAATGCGTACTTCGATCTACTTTATAATCTTAATATTAAATGCTTTTGATTATTGTTTTTCTTTTCGATATTTCAAAAAATCGAAAGCATATTTTTATGACATTGAATTAAAGATTCTAAATACACTGAAACTTTATAACTTACAATCTTTTCAAGCATATTGTGATATAGTTAAATTTTAGCCTGTTTTAAGGTTAACTTTAGCTTTTTTCCTCTCCAATATACGTATTTACAAACTGAAAAGAATTTTTATTATAAGCGAAGAAATATGGAACCCTTAGCGCCATTAGACTTACTTTCCCCCATTTCCCTTTACTCCTCTTTCCCCAACAAAGTAGCGGTAATTTACACCCAACATAATCTTATAATCGACCAGAAAATTAGCATAAAGTCTGTACAGCGAAATTTAATTTTAAGATACAATTTTAGGTACAGTTAGACCAGATTATTATTGTATAATTTAGTAGTTATCCCCCTTTTGAGGTGGGCTGGTTATCGTCGGCTAATTTAAGTTGAATTTTGTTATTAACTAAACAGCTTTTTTTACTGGTTATAGAGTAAGCTTTGTTTAAGGCAAATTTTTGAAGTGGAATTTTGCTGTAGCAAAAAAGCTCTCAAGCGTTTGTTAGAATAGTAGAGCTTCGGTATTGGTAACGATCACCTAATTTTAGTAACCGTTATCCATACAATACATACTTACAACAATAATCCCTTTCGGGGTGGTCAGAAATCTTAATACAAGTACCAACTATCTTAACAAGTGTGTAGTTGTATAGCCCCTCTTAGCATCAGTTTCTAGATTTCCTTAGTCGCGTCTTACACCACCCATGCGGAGAAACGGGTTAAATTTATAAAATGTTCCTTTTGGACCAACCAAAAAAGTTGTATCATTGAGAAGAAATATAGTTGATCCGTTTCAATTGTTGGTCAGTTCAGTTGGTCGGAGTGCAAATACAATATACTGAAATCTTCTAATGAAAGCGACAAAATTTATCTCTCCAAACCTTTTATACGATTGTGTTTACTTTTCTCTTTAATAGGCTTTGAGTCGCTTTGAGGAATTTTGTGAACTTGAAAAGAGCTTTGTCTCAAAGTGTGTCCAACGCCATTTCTTTTCCATTCACTGATTAATTAATTGCGATTATGTAAGCACAATAGAGGTATACTCGATCTTCCGAAATAAACCCGTCAAGTGCGAATATAACTTGGTCTAAGGGTTCCGTATCGTTAAATATTGGTGCCGTTTTAAGTTACGGACCTAATTAATGTTATCCATGCCGATCAAAGTAAATAATTAAATTTACTAAAAATGTTATCTTTAAAATTAGGTAATAATTAATTACTTTTTTCAGTAAAAGATTTGATGTTTTCTGTTCATACTTCGTAAGTAGGTACTATACTAGTATTTTTTCTTAATTGTCTATTTAACTGGCTGGGCAAATGCCTCCTTCCTTTAATCTTCTTATCATCTCGTGCAAAACACATTTCACGTGACTTCCACTTTAAATGTTTAGATTTACCTTAATTTCCTGAAATTTTTAATTAGGTACCTATTATAAAGCACTTCACACAATAATTTACTACAATCAAGCAAGTTCTATAAAGCACTTCACACAATAACTTATTACAATCAAGCATAATAAGTAAGTAAGTAAGTTATAGCCTATAGAATCCCACTGCAGGGCAAAGGCCTCCCACGAATAAGGGTGAGAGGGAGCGGGCCATACTCCACCACGCGTGCCCAGTGCGTGTTGGTGGAGGCAAAGTAGTGGTCAACTTGATGTCAGAGAATTTTCAAGCCGCCTCAATGGGTCTCTGACCTGGCTTAACGAATAGTTACAACGCCATCTGAAGGAACTATCCGAGACCAACTGCTTAACGTGCCTTCTGAAGTACGGAAACGCTCGAGATGAAATACCACTAAACGGTCACCCATCCAAAGACTGACCGGACCTGACGTTGCTTAACTTCGGTGATCGTTTCCAATACCGAAGCTCCACTACGCCAACGAGCGCTTCAAGCATGTTTTATGTTAATGTTATAAGATTTTATTAGTTGTTGAAACAATCGAAGACGGAAACAACAACAAAATCTCACGATACCGTTTCTTTTTTTTTACCTTTTGGTTAGTTATGGAATCCTAAAACACGAAATGGAAAAAAGAAGATAAATGAAACTTACGACAGTCATTGAGAAACTGATAAATGATAACGATTGATACAATCTCATACATCAGAGCTATCTATCTGCAATAGTAGAATAAGCTCATAGCCAGCGAGAATCCGAGAAACTGAGATAGGTTTTTCTTACTTATAGGTATTTCTAACTTATGAACTATCGTAGTACCGAGTGCTCTAGAAATCTAGAGAAAAATATAGCAAACAAGTCCATTTCCATAAACAATCTTAAACTTTAGCATTTCATTAATTTAGCACGTGAACAGCTTAACACAGAAAATCACACATAAAATCTCATATAGCTGTTATTTCGCCTTAAAACTTGAAAATGTTTAAAGGAAAACTTAACAACTACACGCTTAAAAAATCAAGTTGCTGACTATCCCTAAAAGAAAGTTTACTCTAATCTAATCCTTCTTACTTTTTTCATTCAAAATGGGCTTGCACTTGGCTTCAGCTCATCTGATGGAAATTGTATAATAATGCCGAGGCTGTAACGCGCTCACCCCGAAAAAGAGTCAATTGACTCTTCTTTTAAAAATATTCTGATTGTATTTGCTTGGAAAAACATAATATACAGGGAGAGTGTTCTCTTTCATCTTTTCATCCGGTAATCTTTTATAACCGGAAAAATGTACTTTTCACCTCACAAGCTCGGAAAGATGTTTATCGTTCGAAATATGAGTGCAAAAGTGTATTTTATCCGCTAGCGTGGAAAAAGTTTTTGAAATTCAAATTTGTCTATTCAATATTTTTGTATACCGCCAATGCACTGAAAATGCTTAATAACTATTTCATGCAGCACGAAAATAAAAACTTTTTGAAATGTTCTTTTTAGCAATTCACTATTTTTCCTCGCTGTTGTGAGGTGAAAAATTGTGTGTTTCGCTCGGCTGCAAAGTTATTCTGCGTCTCGTACCTTTGAAACCTTCGCTGGACGCTCAGGATTATATTATTTGAACCACTCGCTTCGCTCGTGGTTCAATCCTAGAATACTTCGCTTGCTCAGGTTTCAATAAAAGTACTCGCGCCAAAAAGCAACTTTGCAGCCTAGCATAACAAATAACTATTGTTTAAACTTTACTGGTTATTAATGTATATAGCCGTGTTATGTTGTGAATTTTATGAAAACACAGCCCCGGATTGGCAGGTTGCGGATTAAATATTGGAAAAATATTATATTTCTAAAATAAAATTACAAAATAAAAACTGCTAGGTAATACCTAGCTTAAAGTTAGTGAAAATTAACAATTTCATACCTAATAAAATAGTGGAAAAGTAGAAAATTAAACAGTTATGGGTTGTACTTTAAAATAGGCAACAGGATGGCTCCTAGCATTATACTGACAAAAGACATTAAGTTCTGCCTGTTCAGTGTAATTTTTGTTGTGTGTGTATTGTGAGTTGTAATTATTTCATTTCATTTCAGTGCTGTTTTTAAGCCACCCTGTAGTAAACCTGTTTGGTACCTACACTATTTTTATATCTTTAATTTAAACTAAAAATTGTGTTATTCATAATTTTCAGTAGCTATAGTAGTAAACGATTCAAACCATTATCTGCGAAGAAAAATTGTGTCGCCTTAATCGTTTTATAATTATCTATTAAAATGTATTGTCAAATAGAACCATTTATTGTATGCCAACAGAGATGAATAGGTACGGATAATAAGTCCGCTTACTGGCATCTATTCACACCAATAAAGACTTTATTTCCATTCAGAACGTTTGCTTTTCAGATGCCAATTACTGTTCAGATTTTGTAATAAGCGCTTTTGATTGTTTCTTCGAACTTGAAAATGTAATTGAACTTAAAAGATCTTATATTGTACTTTCAGCATTATTATACCTAGGTACGTAGTGAAACTGACATTGTTGGCATCCTTTTCAACTAAGACTACGCATCAAACTAAACAACTTTTACTACGGAAGCAAACCTTTAATCGCAAAAAAAATTATACATCAATTCAAACTAGACTCAATTGTATGGAACAGCAGATTTTTTTGCAATTTTATGTTCGCTGTCGTTATAAAAGTTATTCAGTTTGAAGCGTAGAGTCATTAAAAGGATGCCAATAATTTCACCCTCACCCTTAAGCTCACGAATAATCATCTAAATACAGCATATTCAGAATGTATTTGTCCTATTCAATCATCACTATTCTGTACCAGATTTAGCAGCAGCATCATCAGACAAACTGAATGACATTTATTATCTAACACTCAGTTTCAGAAACGCTCATTAAAGTTAATCAACCATTAAATATCTTACTGTCACTTCTGATCTTGTCGACGTAGTAAAAGCTGGCAAGAGATTTAATGGAGGATTAAGTTTAATGAGCGTTTCTGCAACTGAATCTCAGAATGTTAAAATTTAACGCTTGGGGTTTTGCAAGAAATCCTACAAGAAGTTGTTCCTACATAACACTGTCTGGCAAGCAATTTTTGCTAAGGCTGTATATCAATATGAGAACGCATACAATTTCAGCTTTTAGCAAACATTACAGCTAATCTATTATTTCAAGTACATTCCAGTACACAAAATCATTTAACCCATTTATCAATTTCGTCATTACAAAAATTCAAAGAACGGCAGCTTAAAAACAAGGCTATAAAAAATAAAATGTGATAAAAAGGAGGTCGCATTGCGCGCATTTTAATACCACCTCGCGGCGATGAATAGTACAAATATTTTAGCAGTGGAAGCTCGTCACGTAGAGGCCGACCTCCCTCGAGGTTCGGGAAATGCCAACGCGTGCTCGACTCCGATATGAAATGCTCGGGGCCGTAGATATAGGTGGCTGGAAGTGGAGGATTAAGAAAGCTTTTTAAAAGCCCAAGAGTGCGATTTTTGAATGTCATACGTCGGACTCAGCAGTATCAAATGTCAAAATTACTCTGGAGATACGCATCTTTCTACTGCTGATTTGACTTTCAAAAATCATACTTCAGGAGTGCGATTTTTGAAAGTCAAATCAGTGGTAGAAAGATGCATATCTCCATAGTTATTTTGACAGTTTCAACTGCTGAGCTCACCGAATGAGATTCAAAAATCGCTCTCCTGGTTGGTTATTGCAGTTTTCTCATCAAATGACATAATTATATTTTGATTTTATAATAATCATAGGGTGACTAATTTTAATATTAATTTAAACAGAAATATCGATACGCAGTGTTAGCATGATAACTATTGCGCTAACACTGATTGCTTGCCACGTCTTGAAACCCTCGAGATAATTCAGTAGGTGCACTTTGACTTTCGTATACTTGGTCGCTTCTATTCTTTGAGTGGAGGAAGGTATTTATTTATATGGTGCTTCTCAATAATTCTTAAAGGGGATGATCAGACCATCAAACTGAACAACTTTATCTATGGGACCATCATCGAAATCGCGAAAAAAAAATCATCAGTGGTATCATGGTCCGATCATCCCCTTAAAAAGTGTCAGCATATTAAGTTGGACCCTGTATAAGAAACAAAAAGTTGATTTTATTTCCCACGCTAGTCACCATGCTATTAACTATTGTGTATAGTGGACCCACCCACCAATGGGTTAAATCAGTGGATCCACGGGTAACGAACGGTATTATCTATATCTAGTTTTGAAATTCATAAAGATCTTTTTGCATTTAGGTACGCTCTATACTAACTCAAAACTACGCTCTTCTCAGCCTGGCTAGGCGTGGCCCTTCTATTTCCTCTATATTCCCGCTTATACAGGTAGATCCTAGCTCTCGGTGTCACGAAATACATTCAGCCGTGCGATTTCAACGGTACCGTCTCACCTAACGTAAAACTCAAGGGTCTATTGGTTGAATTGATGCATGAATATCTGATATTCTTTTTTTGTTGTTTTTGTAATGGCTTCTGTTAGTTTTGGTTTCATGGTGAATTTCTTTTAATGTCTTACTACATATAAACAAAGCTCCTAAGCTTTGTTTTTTGTGAATAGTTTGTTTTATTTAACTTAAACTCGAAATTCTTTATTAAAATTATATCACATAAATATAAAAATTGTTTTAGCTTTTTGAGACTCCTTTTTCCACCGCGTGGGAATGTTCCGTTGTATAGAAGATGCGGCCAGAAACTCTACTACACAACATTTTTTAAATAACACAAGCACAAAGTTGGTATACAAAAAAGAATTACAATAATAATAAATACAGTCATTATTGAAATATACATGAAAACACCATAATAGACAATTACAAATCCGTACGTATGTTACAATGTATTTTCTTTAATCAAACTGTCATGTTGTACCGATTAAATGTCAAGTTATTTTTCACCTCCTTTCGCTAACGATAAGTTGTGGACACTGTGAAACGGAAAGACTGCAACTATGATGTAGGTGTGTGTGCAATATAGGTGCTGCAATAAAAATGTATTCTTCGATGACAAGTTCTAAGTAGCACAAAGTAGTGGAACAGGGATGTTCAGACCATCAAAACTTTTACTATGGAGGAAATACCTAAATCGCAAAAACAAAAAATCAGCGTTTCCATAGAAAATGTCAATAGCTCCGCAACAAAAAAGTATGAAACAGCAGATTTTTTTTTCGCTTTTTCAAAGTTGGTCCCATAGCAAAATTTGTTCAGTTTGATAGCCTAAGTCAGGGTTTCCCAACCTTTTTTGCGTCTTGCCTCCCCCTGTTATGACAAGTAATATTTTCATGCCCCCCGAATTTCGAAATTTTAACGACAAACGCGTGCAGAACAGTGCTATCTGAGACCTGTACTGAGCTAGCACATGTCGGTAACAACGAACGAATGGGTGAATTAGTAACTGAAGGAATGAGTGAATGTATAAAATGAATTCTTGAGTGGAATTTACGTCGTTAAATGGATTTTTCTTTCCAAACTGCAAACGCATTGTGCCCCCCCTACGATATCCCCCCCAAGGGGAGCGCGCCCCACTGGTTGGGAAGTCCTGGCCTAAATCATCCTGTTCTGGCTTGAAAACGACCCCGATTCCACGGCGTATAAAGTTGAATTACCATTACACAGCTACTATACAGCTTCTGTAGAGGTTGTGTGTTACTAGATGCAATGTCTAAAACAAGGTATTATTCGATGCAATTCGATGTTTATTAAAGTTCGTCCAAAATACTCTCATTGTGTTGGAAAACTAATGTAATCCCAAAACCGTTTCACAGAATCATTAACTAAACAATATACTAGTATTGTTCGACTTCGTGAAAGTGCACGGCTTCTGCGAAGACAAACGTTATTCATTCATCGATTATTCATGTCTGATAACTACAGGGTGAAATTGAAATGATTCGACAAATTTTTAGGGGTGGTTCAGACAATGAAACTGAACAACTTTTAATATGGGAGCAAAAAAAATCTGCTGTTCCATACTAAACTGCAATCCGATCCGATCTGTTTGCTCCCATTGTAAAAGTTGTTCAATTTGATGGTCTGAACCACCCCTTAAAATTTGTCGAATCATTTCAATTTCACCCTGTATAAAAGTTTAAGTTTCATGTAAATTTGAACCGAGTATCCATCAGCTAAAGTAAATTAATAAACATTAGGCGATTCACCACACGGCTATGTGAAGTTTAGGCCAAAAATGTTTCAAATTTTTCAATTAATACTGATTAAGTGTACGAGGCTTAGTGGCATTAAATTAGTTTTATGAAATTTATTTGATCAAAGTTTCACCTGGAAACTGAAATAGATTCGTACCGTGGTGCAAAGCGATTAATAGAGCATAGAGACAGTCAGACAAAATGGACAAAAGTACTATTGGGCACTCGTAGACCGAGAGTAGTGAACTTACGCCCATGAAAATTGTCTTGTGCCCAAATAATAACGACATATACAGGGTATAAGGAAAAGTATAATTAACCTCTAAACCACATACTCTACTTATCAAACAGAACAAATTTTACTATGGGAGCAAACTTGTCAGAGATAAAAGAAATAGTTGTTCTTAGCTACTAAACTGCAATACCTACACGACTCAAATGTATTAGACAACAGATTTATGTTGTTCTGATAGGTTTGCTCCCATTGTAAAAGTTGTTCAGTTCGATGGGCAGTGTATGTTGTTTAAAGGTTAATGATACTTTTCCTAGTACTGGCAGCATCAGAGAAATCGGACCCCCCTGGGCTTATACAGATTAAGATAGAGGGGTCAGGTTTCTCTGATGCTGACTGTACTAGGAGTGTTGTACCTAGAAATCACCCCGAATTACTTTTAATAGCAAAAATTTGTGTTGAAGTGATGTGTAGGTACAGGTTGTAACAAAACACATAACAAAACACGCTTTACACTGTCAAAATTGGCCGTGTAAAATTTATTAATAGATTAGGGCTGGTAAAACACAAAGTCAGTTTACTCTAAAGTAACCGGCGACGTAAGCTAAGAATAGAATTTACTCGCATTTGGTCGAATCGGGCCTTAATTGTTTAATTCATTTATTAATTTAACCCGTGTTTATCTAGAAAACCGAATTTTATTTGTTTTCATCAATAACGATCCAGGTCCCATCAAGGCTTAGGTATGACAGCTCTGGGAAACCAGAAAAATGAGAGAGTGATTAACTTCATCAATCATCTTGCTAATCCATTTTCCATGACGTTTACAAGCAGTGCGAGGTTTCTTTTTCCTGTTGTTGATTGGCTGACCAACAGTTTTCTATCGTATCGATATCGTATCGAATATTTCAGAAGTAATTGATATTTCGGTGTAGTACCACTTGATATCTTATACATATAGGGTCTTTCTTAATATGCTGAAACTTTTTTAAGGGCATGATCAGACCATGATCAATCTGAACAACTTTCTTTGTGGGACCAACATCGAAATCTGTTCCATATAAAACTGCAAACTTACTAGATATTTTTTTCGTGATTTCGATGTTGGTCCCATAGAGAAGAAATGCTGTTCAGTTTGATGGACTGATTAGCCTCTTAAAAAGTGTCAGCATAAAATTAAGAAGGATGATTCTGAATTATTACAGGCTGCAAGGAAAACTCTACACACAAAACTGAACATCTTTTACGATGGGAACAAACCTGTCACAACAAAAATAAAATCAGCTGCTCCATACTAAACTGCTGATATCTACTCAACTCAAACATTTATGAAAAAACAGTTTTTCTTTGTTTTGTTGCTCCCATATTAAAAGTTTTTCAGCAGGTATAGTGCGTGGATTAAAAATTAATGATACTTTTCCTTACACCCTATACAAAACTCATTTAGTTACTAATTTAAAAAATTTGTCTGCTTTATACTAGCTCTGCACTCTGCTCTCCCCTTCGGGGAGTATAGTCGTGAGCATATGCTTTCAGTCTTTATATTAAATGCCTTTTAGGGTGTATTTTGCAATTCAAATCGACAACCATTTTTAACATGAGCATTAAATACGATAGTTGTAAAGAAATTTTGCACAAAGTAAAATGAATTTCATATCAAACATCACATCAATAATACGTTATGTAATACTAACAAGTTGTACAACTTGCTATTTGTTAGAAAAGAGAGAAATAACATTAGATTTTAGCACGGGGATATTGCAATATAGACCTTAACTGCACGTAATAAATTCAAAGTTCTTTCCAAGTAGCGGAAACATAATAGTAGAACTGTCCATGTCTACTTTAGAAAGACTTTATATTGAATTATTTTTAATGACTTTGCAAATTTTCAGGGGTTGTTCAGACCATCAAACTGTTCAGTTTGACTTTTTATTCTGGGAGCAAAATCGAAATCACAAAAAAATTTGCTGTTACATTACATACCTACTAAACCTGTAAATCCTACTCGGCACAAAAAATATATGAAACAGCTGTTTTGTTTCTTACTGTTTCAGGTAAAAGTTGTTCAGTTTGATGGTGAAGTTGTTTGAACCGTTTGAACCCCTGAAAAGTTTGAACCCCTGTAAATTTGCAAAATGAAAAAAAAAATCAACCAGTAGGTACCGTATAACATTTTAGATTGCCTAGAAAAAATCATTATTTGGTAGTAACTGTATGTCAAACTAAAATAGCAAATTATCTTAACTGAAGGTATCAGACAAATATAATTATTTTTTTCAAATTTTTCTAGAATACAATCGTCTAGTGGTATAATGCCTCGGTGAATCCATTATCGGAGATAAGTAACGCCGGTGAGTATATTTCTTTGGATGCGTGGCCGTTTTATTTTGTATTTTATCACGGCCGGCACCTCCTTTCGTCGAATTGATCAAATTAAGACGGTTAGAAGTATATTATACGGGACATATAAGCTATTAGAGAGCGCTGCGGTAATAAATGCTCGTAGTAAGAAAATATGTTAACAAAATAGACATGGACTGCCGTACTTCTATACATTTCCATTCTTACATCAATCTGCAAAGTTACAATAAAAAAAAGCTGACTTTAACTGTTCGTTTTTTCGTTTCCGACTTTTTAATAGAAACTTCAGTTTTAATATTAACCGTTGAGGTTACGTTTAATGTACTGTAAAACTTTTCTATTCGACCGTTCTTTACATATTTTAAAAGAAATCAATTTTTCATCAGACTTTTCATTTTCAGGAAAAGAAATATAAGGAACTCTTTGTAATGGAGTCGACTCGGATTTTGTATTAATTCTGTATTCGTTTTAATTTTATTTTGAGGAGGTAATAAAGGTTTTCTTGTTTTATTATTCTTTAACGGCTTTATTCTAGGATATCGTAACCTTAGTGAGGTGTATGCACAAAGGAAACAACCGATACGTTTCGGAGACCGTTTATTACTGTCGCTTGTAGGCAAGTTAGCACACAAAGAAGCGCGCGATGCGCGCACACATATGCACCATTTCTCTTCCCTTATTCTGAGAACCTGGTGACAACAGTTGTTACAGTTATTAAAAGTATTTCTTATAATCTATAATCTTAGTTCTAGGTCTAAGCTGGCGGCCGTCGGGCGCGGGCGACAGCTGTTCGCTCTGTGCATCCCGAAACAAGTTTCGCTCGGGCCCGGCGCCTCCACTCTCTTCCTCAGCTTCTACTATTAACTCATCCGCCTCCACCCACTCCTCATCGTCTGGCGCTTGCGTCGCAATACTTTCTGATAGCTGATCTTGTATCGGCTCGGAACCTGACTGCTGCGTGGACAATGAGGGGCGTGCTGGTAGCGATGATGACTCACAAAAACTACCCGTTACACCGGATCTGTCACTATCTGTTACAGTTGGATTTGCAGCAATGGGCTCTCCATTATATCTAATTATTTGATCCAAATGTCTTACACATGTCTCTTTGTAGTCATTTGCATACAATACAAACATCCTGTTTCCATTTATTTTTTGAATGGTACCGAGAGTCCAGGTCTCTTTTCTTCCTATAAACCATCGCAACCAAACACAGTCACCGACCTGAAAACGCCTACTTTTATCTAATTTTATCTTGTTTTTTGCGAAACTTATGTTATCTTGCTTATCTTTTTTATGTGGTAGTATTAAATCTAGTCTTGATCTTAAGTTACGCCCGAACATAAGCTTAGCAGGCGTCAACCCAGTGGAACAATGTTCTGTGTTGCGATAGTTGAACAAAAATTCTAATAATTTGTCATTGATTTGATTGTCGGGTGTACCTTCGAACACCATACATTTGATCATTTTTTTACATGTTTTGACGGAATTTTCCGCTTGTCCATTGCTGCATGGATGGTAAATTGGAGAGGTGACATGACTAATACCGTTTGCCATACAAAATGTTTGGAACTCTAATGATTTTATTTTCACATCATTATCTGATACTATTGTATTCGGTATACCGAATCTCGAAAATAAATATTTTAATTTCATTATCAACGCTCGAGTAGAGGTGCCACGATCCATATATAAACACTCTAGCCATTTACTGAATGCGTCTACGACCACGAGATACACCCGGTGCCCTATCGTCATATAGTCTAAATGGGCCCTTTGCCAGACGCCGGCAGGGCGCGGCCAGGCTGTAGGAACGGCGCGCGTGGGCGCACTGCGCTGTGCTGAGCAGGCACCGCACGACCCTACCCAGCGCTCTATATCAGAATTTATATTTGGCCACCAGAACCTGGCGCGGGCGTTGCTTTTAGTTTTTACTACTCCAAAATGTCCTGAGTGTAACTCCTTAAGCATTCTATCACGATAAGCATCTGGAATCACTACTCTATGTCCTCGAAATATGCACCCATCCTCTAGTTCTAAATCAGATTTACAATAAAAATATGGGAGCACTGCCCTACATGTAACTTTTCGTGGCCATCCGTGTTGCATGTATTTTTTTACTGTCTGCAACAATTTATCGCCAGACGTCTCCTTTTTAATGTCATCAAAGGTAACTGGTGCGATATTTGCATTTAAAAATTTTAGAAACGATAGATCACCCTCTTCGGAGTCTTTACTATTATTATCCTCTGCTATAGGCGCGCGAGAGAAATAATCAGCAATCAAGTTCTTTTCACTACTAATATACTCCACCTTATAATTATACGCTGACAAAATTATCGCGTATCTTTGGAGTCGCGAAGCCGCCATAACTGATATACCTACCTTTTTCCCGAATATAGATAACAAAGGTCTATGATCAGTTTTTAAAATAAATGGTTCCTGTTGACCATAAAGGTACTGATGAAACCTTTTAACCCCGAAAATTATAGCCGCTGCCTCTTTCTGTATTTGGCTATAATTTCTTTCGCTTGAATTTAACGACCTAGAGGCAAAAGCAAGCGGCCGTTCGGTTCCATGGTTATCACGTTGAGCTAGCACCGCACCGAGCCCGCCCGGGCCCTCGTCCACCGACAGGATCAGCTGTGAGACCGGATCGAAATGAGTCAGCACTCGCTCCGATGCTAACTCTCGCTTGACGTTATCTAAAGCGATCTGTTGTCGCGCACCCCACTCCCAAGGCGCGCCGGCACGCAATAGCTCATGTAACGGGTTTAAAATGGATGACGCGTTCGGTATGAAGTTACGGTAATAATTTACGACACCTAAAAATCGTTTCACTTCTAACACGTTAGTCGGTCGCGGGGCTAACAGTATGGCTTCGATTTTCTTTGGGCATGTTTTCAACCCTTGTTTGTCTATTAGATAGCCTAGATATGTTACACTGTCCTGAAAAAAAGAACATTTTTCCTTGTGTAACCTTAGACCCGCGTCCCGCAATCTGCTCAGAACCTCAAGTAGTCGCTCCAAATGAGTTTGTTTATCAGGACCGGTTATACATACGTCATCGAGCCAACAGCTGACTCCTTCGATACCTGCGAGTATTGTTTCCATTGCACGTTGAAAAATTGCTGGTGCGTTCGCGAGACCATATTATACTAAACGCGTATATTTAAACAAACCCTTACTCGTATTAATAGTCGTTAATTCCTGTGATGACTCAGACAACTCAAATTGATTATATGCATTGCTAAGATCAATTTTAGTATAGTGTTGTCCACCTCCGATTTTTGCAAATACCTCTTCAATGCGTGGGAGGGGATATTTGTCAATTTGCATATCTTTGTTAAGGGTCACTGAAAAATCACCAGCTATGCGTACCTTCCCATTTTCTTTCAAAACAGGTACTATGGGGGTCGCATATTTGGAATAATTTACAGGAATGAGTATCCCTAAGCCCACTAATCTACTTAGCTCCTCCTCCACTCTGTCCTTTAAGGCGAAGGGCACCGTACGTGGCTTGAAAAATTTGGGCTCCACTCCTTCCTTTAAGTTAATATCAACCTTAAACTTATTGAAACGACCCAATTCATCATTAAATAATTCTGAATGACTGTTTAATAATTGTTGCACCTCTCTCGTACACTGATAAGAACTTCCAATACAATTAACATCTGAGGTTAAATATAATTTGAACTTTGTCATAAAATCACGCCCCAACAACGGTGGCCCACCATTTTTAACTACATAAATTTTAATTTTATGAACAATTTCCTGAAATTGTATTTCTGCTATAAAGAAGCCCATGGGGGTGATCTTATGACCAGTATATAAACACATTTTGAGATCACCTTCATTCAATTTAGTTTTTGAAAAGTGTTCATTGAACAATTTATCAGAAACTACTGTGACTCCCGAGCCTGAATCAAGCTCCATTTGCAGTTCATTGTTGTTTACAAGTACTGAGATTAACATTGGTGAATTATTAACATACCTTAGGTTATAAAGCTCACATTCTTTGCAGTTATGATCGCCGTTATTTCCGTCCGCTGACGGACTCGTTTCCGTTTCCAAGTTATGCACTTTCACTGGTAACTTTTTATGAGAACACATTTTAGCTAAATGACCCTTTTCACCGCAGCCACGACAACGGTAACCTCTAAATTTACACTGGTCGGCATTGTGGCTCTTAAGCCCGCACACAGGACAACGGTGCCCTTCGTTGTTACGCCCGTCGGCGGCGCGAGCGCGCTGGTCGCGCTGGTCACGCTGGTCGCGCTGGCCGCTCGCACGGTACACCGGCTCCTGCTTGACGTACGGCTCCCTCGCACGGCGCGCACACGCAGCCTGCTGAGCCACCTCTACTGCCCTCGCGAACGTGAGCGTGCTGGCGTCCTGCTCGAAAAGCCTGTCCCGCTCCGGGCCCGCGCTCATCCCGAGCACGAACCTGTCCGACAGCAACTTCTCTAGCGTGGCGCCGAAGTCACAGTGAACCGCCAGTCCTCTGAGCCTCGCCGCCCACTCCTCGACGCTCTCTCCACCCGCTCTGTTCGCCTCGTAAAATTTTGCGCGATCGGCGAAGGTACATCTTTTCGGTTTGAAATGATTGTTAAACGCTAATATTAACGCGTCGTACGTTACCGATTCGAGTTTGCTAGGGTGCACAAGGTTACGCGCGAGCCGATACGTATCGTCAGCGAGATGCGTTAACAATAATGCACTTTTATTCTCCGCTTTCACGTCATTCAGCTTCAGAAACTGTATCAAACGACCATAGAATATTTCCCATTCCTGGGAATTATGGTCAAATACATTTAAACTTCCAATGAAATTCGACATTTTTTTTTTTTTTCTTTGCGTGGGTACTTTTATATCCTCGTTAGCCACTGAGGTGTATGCACAAAGGAAACAACCGATACGTTTCGGAGACCGTTTATTACTGTCGCTTGTAGGCAAGTTAGCACACAAAGAAGCGCGCGATGCGCGCACACATATGCACCACTTAGATACTCAATTGTAGTAATATTTTTGTACTAGGCTAGGTTGTTAAGGGATTGCAACAGGCCTAATTAGCTCAACTGCTGGTTGGCTGACCCTCTGTCAAGCAGAGCAGTAAGACTATATCAGTTTGTTGGGCTATCCATTGCCCTAGAGCGATAAGAACAACAACTTCAACTGTACAAACTTACGAAGCTGAAATTGTCACCACGGGTGATAAAAGCCTTAAAAAAAGAGAAGAAAAAATAATAAGAAAAACAGGCCTAATAGTGATAAATCCACTCGTATGCTTTTAAGATCCTTAAACTATTATCTTTTCAGTGGTATATCTACCTAATCATTGCCTAAAAATTAGGGAGCAGAAGACTTGTAAAGGAATCCTAGTCCAGCTTGTTTTCCCGGTAAGGTTTACCGTCAACATTTCATTTCGCAAATGCAAAATTTGACACCAGGCCAAGGAAGCAGGCGTCAGCCGACAGACTGCTCAGCTCTATTGTTCAGATGACCTTAATCCACCAGGTTTTTTGCCGCTCGCTTGCAACGCTTGGAAACATACGGTCGGGAAGTTTGTGCGTACTTGCACGAATATACAGGGTGTTAGGGTAAACAGTTGCATTACTTTGAAGGGTGATTGTACTCATAATGCTGAACATCTTTTCCTAAGAAACCTATAGAAAATTAGCAAAAATAAATTTGAGTTTTCATACAAACATTCGATTAGTTGATTGCATTTAGTATGGAAAGTATAATTTTTTTTGCTAATTTCCTTGAGGAGGAAAGTTGTTCACTATCATGGGTACAATCACCCCTTAAGTTTGATGTGTAAACCGAAAGTAAGACCGTAGGTGAAGCGATGACGCTCTTAGGGTAGAGTCAGCATATTCTTATCTGGTAGAGGGTTGTTTAAATCCATAGCGAACGGTTTGGTCATTCCAGTTGATAGAGAATGGTTTGTGCTTTTATTGAATTTATCGTGTGGTGATTTAGAATTATACAACGTCTTTGGGCGTGGTATGGTGTGGTATGATGCGACTAAGGGATAATGTTTGTTTTCGCAACGTTTTTTTAAATTCTAGCGATCTATCACTATTTTAAATATCTCCATGACTTATAAGGCTGTGATTATACTAAATAAAATCTTCTTTTTTTTAAAAACATAAACCTATTGTACTGAAACGATGACCTAGTTTGCTTCCTGGTACTAAATTTTGTTATAAATCTAGTAACCGATAGGTCTAAGGTGAACTGAAAACTATTTATAACATTAAGGGTAAACACGTATGAAGTTATTTGCCGACCTTTAGTACAAGTTCATCCTATATAAGCAATAAACCTTTCGTGTTATGAATTGAAGGTATCGACTGTAAATCTAAGCGTATCTTACGACCCTCTAGGGATACCTTAACCCTCAGATGGTGGAATATTAGGTATAAGGACTTAGTATTATTTGCACTTGTTATTCGGAACTTCTGTTTGACTTTACATTTTGATCATAAACAATGAAAGACAATATTGAGAGAACACATCAATGGTGTAATTGTTTGTTGTCCTAATATTACATACGCAAAATATTTAAGTAGCAAAATATTAGATAGGAAATTTTTTTTTGCAATTAGCGCTTCTTGGGTTAGAGCTCTCACAGACGAGCGACACTTTGATTGCAATAGTTGTCGCGCGACCGTCGGCGTCGGCGACAGCTGGCGATCATCAGTGACTGTTTGCGACCGTCGGCGACAGCTTGCGACCGCCGGCGACAACTTGCGACAGCTGTCACCGAGGGTCCCGCGACCGTCGCTGTCGCAAACAAAGTGTAGCTCGTCTGTAACAGCCCTTAGTGAAACTTTGGTATTGGAAACGATCACCGAAGTTAAGCAACGTCAGGGCATCTCCGATAATATGGCCCACTCCCTCTTATCATTACTCTAGAGGCCTTTGCCCTATAACTTACTCTACAGGTAAAAAAATTTTTTGCATCCTTTAGAATAAGTTATAGTAGTAGTAAGTGTATTAGTAAATACTTAAGGGGTGCTTCTGCCCATCAAACTGAACAACTTTCACTATGGAGTCTACTTCGAAATCAAATCAGTTGTTCTATACAAAATTGCGGTACCGACTCGACTATAATGTATAGGACAGCAAGATTGTTTTACGCGATTTGGATTTGTCTCCATAGTGAATGTTGTTCAGTTTGATGGTCTGAAGCACTCCCTTAAGTATTACTAAGTTGTTTTGTTACACCCTGTAATTTTTTTTTGAACAGCATCTCTGCACCTACTTCACCGAGAGCTTATAGTCAACTTTAGAACGAAGAAATTATTAGGTATCATGAATTATGATAGATAGATTAGGCAAGATGATGAATATCAATAAATAGGGATAGAAAAGAAGGCAATTTAATTCTAACAGCATCCGATCAACCCATTGTTTTTACAAGACTAGGATTGCAAGTCGAAGCTCACCCACATTTGTACTCATCGATCCTCGAAGTATTTTTGTTATAGGTCGGAAATCAAACTCCGCCTCGTGATTGAGACGCAACTCACAAGCTCTCTTCTCTATAATCTATAGATGCTAACAACCCAACTGCTCCGCGGCTCTCTCAACGGTCACTCTCCAATTAACCAGTCGTATGTTTTCATCTATTCAACGTGACAATACCGCCCGGCTTTGCCCGACACCTGACGCTTTGCGTGACGCTAAAGATTATTGGCACAGTAAATCAACCAGATTGGACATGTTCACTAACCAATATATCACGGGGAGCGAAAATTTCGTACGTAAACTCCCGCCCGTTTACTATTTTAGGGTGGTCCAACATTGCTGAAGCGAATAACTGTCTTTTTTAAATTGGTTGTGGCACAGTTTAGTTTTTGTTGTTGTTGTTGATTTGGTTTCAAGATCGAAATATACGTGTAAGGTGGTTCTAGATTGCTGGTTTATTGCCTTAGAAATACCTGCCATAAGAAACCTAGTTTGAATCAAAGAATGTTTTTAAAAGCCTACCGAGCCTATTGTGCTGCCCTCAATCGTTTTTTTTTATTTCTATACAATTAAACGACATTTCAAAAATCTAGTATGATCTGAGTGTATTTTGGCTATTTATGACTAAACAGAACTATCAAAACATGTATACTCTTGTTTCTAGGATAGGAACTTTGAAAAACAGATTTGTTGTAATGCAAAACAGTTATATTATGTTTTACGCTTGTAGCTATTATCGTTAAAACCGCCAAAAGTGGCCACTTTTGGCGTTTTTAAAGATAATAACTACAAACATTAATAAAACAAATCCACTGTGACCCGATAAATTGAAAATCAGCTATGACTAGGTACAATGTAACATTCTTGTTTTTTTTTTTTTAAATATTGTTTAATTGTTAAGAAATAAAAAAAATACGATTGGGGGCAGCACAATAGGCTCGGTTCAGTCTTAATGTAAGACTTATAATAAAGTGGAGGTCATTTATAACAAAGTGGAGATTTTTACTCAATAGTGAAACAGAAAGTAGTGTGCAAAATACTTACTGGATTTTCTAGGAAGTAAAGGACGCATTAAAATACATACGCTCAAAAAACATAACCCTCCTTCTGGCGCAGTCGGGTAAAAAACGCAGCCTATTAAAAGCTGTTTGGTACTTATAATTTATTAACACAGATTTTATTTCATTCAGTCTCTTTATCTCTTTTTTAATTTTGATGATACCCACTCACACAAACACAACACTTACCCGCGTAGAAGCACTTATTTGAAATGTTAGGTAATTTTTTTATTTGTCCATTCACCTTTTTGTCCGTTATGTTTATTGTACCACGGTTTTTAAAACGTATTACCATTTGTAATGGACACTGTATAATTAAATAATTAGCTGTTTGATAACCAATAAAGCTAAATTAACATTAAATTATGAACAACTAGAATTTGGGTACTGACACCGGTAGTGAGATATTGATATTTAAAACATGGTTAATATTCAGAATATATATGACTAGCCCTCGGTGAATATAGTCGTGAGCGTAATACTAATTACGTTTTTACTAATAAATAAACTTAAAAGTTTTAAAAATTGGTTGTTTACAACTAAATGATTTATTTCGTTTTGTAATTTGGGTTCAAACTGTAATTCCAGTAAAGAATAGTTAGAATAACAAAGAAGAAAATGAAAGATTCATGGATTTTCCAGAACATTCCTATTACTCTTGGGACAGGTACTTTTCATGACTTCAAAGTTGTAAAGATTTTTTGTCTTTTCTCAAAGAGGCCGGTTCTCAAATAAAAAGTATTGCCTCGACATTCCTTTGTAAGTATTTGGAAACGTGATCTAGTGTCTCCTCCTACATAAAGGACGGGCTCGACCTGTGTTGTGCCTAGAGTACCTACCTAGTGCCCAACGCGATCACATTTAAGAGAAGTTTATTCCGAACGCGCTAATACGCGCTGCATACAAACGAAGTGTGATTATATTTTCAATACTAAACAATTATTAAAGTCAATGAAATTTTGCAGAAACAATCTAGAAACAATAGACATTTGTTTCTAGATTGTTTCTGCAAAATTTCATGCATGTATGTTGTCCGATTTTCGTGAAAATATACAGTTTCAATGCTAGGATTAATTAAAGATTTGTATGGAAATCTTTGAGGCGCTGTAACTCTAAAACTGCACACTTAACGACTCATGCCATTGACTTAAATTGGTTAGTTTTGAAAATATAACCAGACTGCGTTTGTATGGAGCACGCCAACGCTAATATACCCTTAAGTTACCTGCTGCTGCTATGTGCTCCTACAACTACAGCTGTCTAACATCTTTTAAAGAAATGTACACAAAGTAAACGCCATGGTCGTTGAATGAAACGACATGGGAATTTGTGATTTAGTTAACCAAATATTCAAAGTGAACCTTAAAAACCGGCTAAGTGCGATTCAAATTTGCGCAACGAGGGTTTTTGGTGATCCTTTGCGCAAGCCAGACTCACGCTTGGCCAGTTTTTGTTATTTGTTGTTTTACAAGACTACATGCACTAAGTTTTATGTTTGCATGTAATAGAGCTCTGTGGAGTTGCGTTGTGGGTCTGCTATTGGGCTGTCGCTTGTCGGTTGTCCCATCCCCGGCCTACAGCGGAATTCCCGTGGTGGCTCAGGATCTTGTTCTTTTATAAGAACAATCCTTGAAGTCACCAAAATATCTATATAATCGTGCAACGTCAAGCACTTTTGCTACAAAAACTCGACATTGGCAAAATCATCTACCCCAAGATGGATGCCATAACCTTAAAAATTGAATAGAAATAGAGCTCTGTGGTTCCGGCTTAGAATGGACCATCCCAATTCTTCCCATGGGTGTCGTTGAGTCGATTAAGGTTTTCATGGTTCCTGATGCAGTGTTTATGTGGGCAAAAGGCTAGCCACCTCTCACCACTTGACACGTCATTCCATCCTGAAATTTAAATTGCTAAATGTGAGCATTGCTACAACTAGTTTCCTAAACTGAAAGTTGGTAGTTGTAGCAATGTTTCTGACCATCCCGAACGGGATTACGGTCGTGACTTTATGTATGTAGAACAAAGACAAAAAACGTACTTACTTGTTTCTTGTATAGGTATCCCCCTTAATATTTCACTTATTTATGATTTGTTAGCAAAGTCACAGCATTCTTTTTTATTTATAATTTATAATTATGGACTTCCTGCTTGTGCGTTAGCACCGCATTTCCGCCAATGTCAAGTAGTTTGAGGGAGTCTATCCAATCTCGAGGATTGTTTTTGAGTAAGAACAACTGAGAAGGATGTTGGAGCCTCGTGGCAGGCTGAAACGCGAACCGCGGGAACACCACGCGAGAGACGAGTGTTCGGCGCAAACCCTGCAATGTGACTCCTCCAACTACGAGTATCTTTTACGCTTCAAAAATAAAGCCTTCTATGACAGACAAACGGACGAACGACGTATACTTACTAATGAGGAACCCGTAGTCACCCTTTGGGTACTGACTCTAAAAAGATAAGTTGGTACCTGTACTTCACTCCAAATAAGGACGACAAGATTTTCCGGTTCCTATTTTGCTTTCTCTGGCGAATTCTGATTAGTAAGAATAAGTAAGAAGTGTTTCAAATCTCTGTTTATGTAATTAAAAATAGCCTTAAAATTTCGTTGCTATTTGAAATGGTAAATTTGTAAAGATGTTTTCGACAGACACGCAATATTAAGACAACCCTTTCTAAAAACATCCCATATTTCGTTCTATAGAGTTAACCCCATGTCGGTTCGATTCAAATCCTTTCTTATCGGGTTAATATACTCGAAGCTCGAAGTAGATTGCTTTCGAATGATAAAAAGAAATGAAAAAGAATTGAGAGAGCATTGAGTATTTCATCGTCTTCTTGTATTTGTAAGCATTGAGTGTATTTGAGAGTTATTTGTTAAGTAAGATCAACATTTGTACTAGATTTATTACAAAGCACCCGGGGTTTAAGGAAAAGTATCATTAACCTTTAAACCACATACTCTACCCATCAAACTGAACAACTTTTACTATGGAAGCAAACCAGTTAAAACAACAAAAAAATCAGCTGTCTCATATATTTTGAGTCGCGTAGTCATTGCAGTTTAGTATGAAACAGCAGGTTTTTTTTTACTCTGATAGGTTTGCTCTCATAGTAAAAGTTGATCAGTTTGATGGGTAGAGTATGTGGTTTAGAGGTTAATGATACTTTTCCTTAAACCCTGTATATACTTATATCTGTAGGCATACAAGTCTACAGGTAAAATTATTGTGTTTATAGGTATAGACTAGCTTTGCCTACGACTTCGTCCGCGTGAATTTAGATTTTCCAAATAAACGGACCCCTTGGGGTTTTTTTACCAGCCGACTTAATCCCACTGCTGGTTATTGAAAGCATCGAGGTCGATATTTTGAACGACTATGTTATACCTCAATAGGTACTACGTTTTAATAAATTTAGACGTATTCGATAAGTTGAAGCAAAAATGTTACTAAAGTGACCGATTTTTGATGATAATGATAACGTCAGTTTGCTATTTGTTTATTTGCTGGGAAATTCATTCCTATATTGCAATATCACCCTTCCCATTTCAAAGTACCTAGTTGGCCTAGTAAACTTACTATGGGAACTTACATAGTACCTACTCGCTTTGGATATAACAAAGCTAACTCCACCATGATATACTGACTTGTCTTACACAGAGAGGTGTAACTTTAGAATTATAATTTTTTAGGTATAATGATATTCGTTACTTTATCCATTGTTGTAAATATTTTGCGACAAAGTGCACTGCTATTATTATTGCACTATTATTACATGGTCAAAGTGCATGGTTAATTAAAAAATTTATGTTCTAAACATTCGTGTTAGTTTTTTTTTTTTGGGGATTTAACTTATTACTACTGAGATTACTCTGACAGCTAACAACGTTTCGAAGTCGTCCCATATATTTGTGCCGTTAAAAATATTAAAAACTCGCGATACCACGCAAATACATAAAAAACAACCACTGGACATTAAAAGTAGTGAAACAAATAAATAAAATCGGTGATAAAAGTGATCAATTGGTCAAAAAACTGTGAATTAAATAAAACTAATAAGTGAGGTTATGTGTCAAACGTAATTCGTTCCATAATCAATATAGACTCGAATCAAACCTACCAATCTAAGGAAAATTAAAGTTTCGTTCAGAAATATACATTTACGTTCCGTTACTGCTGTTCAAAGTTTATTTCAAGATGGATAACCAATTCCAAAGGCTACTAGACCAGATAAAAATTGAAATGCAAAAACAAACCGGGGAAATTATGTCATCAATGGAAGAGAAGTTGCTACCTGTAACTCGTGAAATAGAAGAACTGAGATTGGAAAACACGAAATTAAAGGAAAAATGTGCATATATAGAGAAAAAGGGAAGAGAAAACAACATAGTTCTCTTTGGATTACAAGAAACCGAACAATCACAGATGGAACTCATGGAGCTGATAAAGGACAAATTCCATAACAATATAGATATTACTGTTAACAAATACGAGGTAAACCAGCTGTATCGCATAGGAAAAAAAGACCATAACACTGAAAAACCTAGACCAATTATTATTTCCTTCGTAAACAGATGGAAAAAAGACGAAATAATGGAAAACAAAAAGAAATTACAGGATGTATACGTCACAGAGGATTACCCCAAAGAGGTGTTGATCAAAAGAAAGGAATTAAAAGAACAATTGATTGAAGAGAGGACCAAGGGGAAGTATGCAGTCCTAAAATACGACAGACTACTAGTCAGAGAGGATAGTACGTATAAAGAAAGAAGGAAAAGAGACATTTCCGCCTCACCAGAAGAGGCATCGCAACCGCGCAAACAGCACACGGCAAATTCTTCATTGAAAAACAACAGAATAAACGCATTTGACAGGATGAGGGGCAGAACAAACTCTTTCTCTAACCCAAGCACATCAAACAAAATTGCATAGCAGTCAATATCGCAATTGTCGCCCGGAAACAACAGCAACTAAATACAAGTACAAACATAACCTTCCCCAATACGGCTAGTCACCGCGGGGAAGTAGACTACCACCCCCTGGAGTTAAATAAAACAAGTAGAGAGAAACAGAACAAAAACAACTACTACATCGCAACGAAGATAAAATAAAGAAAGAAGAAAGAAAGAAGGTAGGAGGAGCAAACTGGAAGAGAAGTGCAAGAGTCAGTCAGTCAAAACTTTGGAAATCCCTAGGGGAGGCCTATGCCGTAAGGCAAGACGACCAAGCGTAACTCCTTAAATGTTCAAATGTAAAACTATAATATTATATTGTGCATGTAATTTACAAAAGATTAATTAATCAAAGGAGAATGAAAATGTAATGTACTTAATGAAAAATAATTAGATTATGTAAAAATTTAAAATGCAATTGTAATAACTAATAATAATAATGTAACAAGTATATAAGTCTTATTTTGGAAGTGAAATAGGTTATTGCATGTTATTGAATGTATTTAATAATAAGTGGTCGTAAATAAAGGCTATTCTATATTCTATATTCTATACTGAGATTGAGAGATAGAGAGGACATTGGACAGGTTTTCATACAAAAAAAATCATTCCGTTGTTTTGCAATATGAATGCATCATGTCAGTGCGACGTGTCAAACTAGAACGACTTGTTACCCCGAGGTCATGGATTACGCTTTGGTTCGCGATGTCCTCTCTATAGTAATAAGTTAAATCTCTTTGTTTGACACCGACGTTCATGGCAGTAAAGCCAATTCGGGAGCAACAAGACTTGCCACATTTGCAATACTTGTGCTGTATTTCGGTTGGTGCAGGAGTCTATTCCTATCCTATGTCCTTTTATACGTGCAGCTTGTTGGTAAATTATACTAAAAACAGTACAGCGCTCCTTGCGTTCAATATAACAATGCATTCAGGGTGCTGATGAAGCTGCCCCGCTTTTGTAGCGCATCGACTATGTTCGCGGAGGCGCGCACGGATTGTTTTTATGCTACGAATCGCAAAAGATGAGTGGGACCGCTCCACCAGCATCCTGGTGATGATTGCCGACGGACTGGACGGGGCCGTACTTGGGTCATTGTTGTAGGGTGCACCTCTCTCACAACTAATGATCGTCTGATTTACCTGCTTATTGAATTGATTTGAATGTATTTGAATTTAATGGAATTTAATTGTATCTAATTTAATTTAATTGTATTGTATTATGTAAATTTGACATTTAACGATTGTAATTTTGACTTTATAACCTACCAACATAGTGTACATGAGTATGTTACTAACAAAATGAATCATGGTTATTTGAATAAATTAATTATTATACATATATTATTATGGCGTTTGATTCGCTTTCAGCAAGAGATTCGAAACAGACTTCGTCGTTGGTTGTACGACCGTCTACTATAAACTCTCTCCACCCATCCTATGCTATAGGTATTTGGAATACCACTGAATATAGTCATGAGAATGTTATGCTTGTGCACACGACTATTTCATTTATTTGAGAGTATACTTTGAGAGCTCTCAAGTGACAGATGTAGCTGAATTTTGCAGTGCTTGCATGGTCATCCAAATTCACTGCACGTCCGTTTTGTAATGGATGGCAGCAGGTGGATGCGCGTTCGGTTCTTCGTAAGTTCTTTTTTTTATGGATACTTGAAAATTTAAAAGGCAGATATTTCAAAATAAAATAAAGACGGTAATAAATCTTGGACATTGTCACATACAGGGTAAATTTTATATCACTGCGGATAACTTCAGCATGACAGTGAATTCTACTCATCAAACTGAACAATTTTCACTATGGAGCCAACTCCGAAATTGCGAAAAAAATTACTGCTGTCCCATAGTGAAAGTTGTTCAGTTTGATGAGTGTCATGCTGAAGTTATCCGCAGTGATATAAAAGTTACACTGTATATTATAGTAGCCCAATTGAAATTTGAAATAGGCTATTATTAAGATAACAATTTGGCATACATTAATTACATAACTTTAAATACAAATATTCACGATTTTACGGTTTCAGGTTAATGGTTTTGTAATATATCGCACGTTAAAACCAATACCGTCACTAAACGAAAAACCCACATTTTTAGATTTTCGTACCACGTCTCCCACCAATCAGAGCTTTGTCCAATGCAAAAACACCTGTAACGAAATTCCATGTAATTCTTATAGATGTCAGAAGTATCGCAACGACTTTAAACAAAATTCGCCCGCCGACTAACCGCTTTACCGACACCATTTGGGTAGTGACGTGAACGTCAGACATACCAGAGTACTTTCTAAGCGCAAGAGTGTAATTTTTTGGATAAGAACGTTATTTCATTAAATAGAACAGCCAATTGAATGTATTTTGATGTGTGGAGTACCGTCATTTTTTGGTTAGTGTCATTTTCACGTTAATTTAATAGCGTAAATTCGGTACAAATAAACGCAATACTGTCCGTTTTTGCGTAGAGCCATATTTGCTTTTACTTTAGGCTAAAAATCTGTTGCAGTTTCTGGGAATAGTGTATTTTTGACGATTAATGTCGTTTTTTTTGTTAGTTTTTGAGCTTAAAACGCATAGGGATTTAAACAAGACTGGCATTTTTATGTTTTAAACCTATTTTGCCTTTACTTAAGATAAAAGATCTGTAGATAATTTTAAGAAATATTGTCATTTAATATAAATTCATACAAAAATTATAACATTTTCTTAGAGTCAGTATTGTTTGTATCTTTTATAAGTAAACCGTGTCATGTTTCGTTTGGTGTCGATATTATCCTTTATTGTAGACTGTGAATGTTAAAAATAAATTAGAACACATTTTAACTTTTTACTATTAAAGTTTTGTATTCTTTTGCCAAAACGAAGAGCTCTTTTACCTTGATTTCATAGGTATTAAGCTAACTAAAAACTCAAGTGAATTGTTACTTTCAAAAGAAGTCGGGTTGACTTCGGCTTTTAGAGATTCCCAAAACTTAATCAGCCCCGTGGTATAGAATTACGTAGTACTTTTTAACTCATAAGCCGCAAAATAAAATCTATGCCGGACAAGTATGTAGCACCCTCAATCGACGGAAGTGCATGAAGAGATGTATGAATGTGAATGAGGCTAAAGAGGTGTGTCAGAGTCGTAGCGCGTGGCGGTCCGTGGTCTCTGCCTACCCTCATGGGACAATTGCGTGAGCTTATGTATGTACATACATAATGTAGAATATGAGGTGTATTAGATTCTCGTAGGACAAAGTACCTAAGCCCCATTTCAGATCATGAAAACAGTATTTGATTTCAATCAAGACAACAACGTCCCCACCAGTTGTCTTGTCAAAACTTTCTACGGGAGTCAGGAAAATTGTAGTACGAACCACCATACAATTTTACGACGGCCGTCTTTAAGATCTAAATAACATTTGCAAGATTATGCCAGTATCAAACCCAAAGCCCTTCGTCAGTCAAGAGCAAAATACCAAAGTCTAAAATCAAACTATTCTTCATCAGAATCCGATTTTGTTTTGGAAGAATATGCTATTGAAAAGCCATCGTTGGTCAAGAGTTAAATACCAAAATCTAAACTAAACGAGTGTTCAAAATAAAGCCAGTCAGACCTTAAATTCAACTTTCAAAGAGGTGTCATGAAACAATGTTAGCGCTTTTAACCAAAATGTAGCCCGATCCAGTCCTCTAGCTCTAGCTCGTCATCAAAATCAGATTAGGTTACAGAACTCGTCTTTAAACTCTTACTATATAAAAGTGGAGTAGGACCCAAAATTACTTTGTGCCTAACACAAAGTTATTTGGGGAATTACTTTAGTGTAGGTAGTTTACTTTTAAATCTACACAGTTCCTTGTACATTTTCTTTATTCCTGTTTCTGATGAATTAACAGCGTGTTTAAGTGCTATTTATTAGTGTATTTCTTCCTTTGAACACGGTGTATAAGTGTTAGTATCGAGAATAGCCCGCATGGACATAGAAGTAGTAACGATGCGTACATGGAATAGCAAGAAGTATTCATATTTATGTATTAGTCCTATTGTTACACTTATTATACCTATTGTACCCCTCTTTTTACGTCGGTGTTTAAGAACGGTCTATTGACAACTGTTTTTTATTATTTACACCAGTTAATTGCTCATAAAATGCATGTTTTTTTAAGTTTTACTAGAATAGTGTCAGTCAATGTACCCTATTCTCCACGACATACTAAGTAAAAAGTTAGAGGAATAATGACACAAAAGTAAATATTTTTTAATAACTGCATGAAAATGGAATATACCCTGTACATCATTGAACTAATAGCAAGATTATTACCCAAACTATCATTTAAATTGATAAAATCATAAAAAACCACTAACAAAAAAATATAATTAAATAATTCGTTTTACAAAAACTTTGAACGCCATTTCCCGAAAGTTGCATTTTTTGAATAGTGACGGTAATGGTTTTAACGTGCGATATGTTACAAAACTTGAAAAAAATCGTTACAACGCTGTGTTTCAGGCACAGTATAGGTCGGTAGCGAGTGACAGCCAAGCCGTTTCTCATTAAGAGCAGGAAGCCGGCTCTAGGATGACGTCACTAGGAAAACTATGGAAGCCAACAATTTCCTCCAGCAACTTGTCAGTAGTTCTTAATCAATGAGCTTTCATTATTATTATGGGATACGGGCTTTTACGCGATATTTCTTACGCGTTTCGATGAATTTTTGTGCTGAAACCGTGATGATATAGACGTACACATACTCATCATAATTTATTGTTCGGCGTTGGAATGCAAATTTCCTCATGCTGTAAAAGTGACTTGACGTGAAGTGAAGTGACAGTTTCATAGCAAGTAAAGCCTAGATTTTGAAGATCATAGCTATATTTTTTATTAATTTGTATTTCTTTCAAATAACGAGAAGATAGCTTCTAAAAACCAGCAAAATATGGCCGGGCCCTGCGTTTACCTATGGGGAGCATCAAAGTCAAAGTCAATATAATTTATTCAATATAGGAGCTTGAAGCACACTTATTAAACGTCAAATCTTTTTTAAGCTACCACCGCGTCGGAACGTGTTGTCGCTGTAGAGAAGATGCGGCCAGAAACTCTACAACATAACACGACTTAAAACTATTACAATATAAATTCTTAAGCTACTGTTATGTATACAATAATACATAGTCTATCTAATAAAATAGTTGATACTTTACAGTAATGTAAATAAACTATAAGTTAGTGACCTCAGACCCAAGCATTTTGATCATTTAAATAATCATCCAGTTTATAATACACTTTCTTACAGATAACATTTTTGATCTTAGTTTTAAACATGTTTTCGGAAAGATTCAAAATGGTCTCGGGGATTTTATTATAACAACGTATACAGTGACCCATGAAAGACGTGTTGACCCTACTAAGCCGAAAGTGCGGAGATATCAGTTTATTTTTGTTTCGAGTGTTGTAATTATGGACATCACAATTTTTTGGAAACAAAGACAAATTTTTTCTTACATATAAAATGTTTTCATAAATAAACTGTCCATAAACTGTTAAAATATTAATTTCCTTAAAAAGGTCGCGAAGCGAATCACGACAGCGCAAACCATATATTGCTCGAATTGCCCGTTTCTGTAGGATAAAGATTGTCTCAATGTCTGCAGCACGACCCCACAATAAAATACCATAGGACATGATACTATGAAAGTAACTGAAATATACGAGTCTGGCAGTTTTAATATCAGTTAGTTGTTTAATTTTTCTGACTGCATATGCTGCAGAACTTAGCCTACCAGCCAGAGTTTCAATGTGGGAACCCCATTGCAGCCTAGAGTCAATCGTTATTCCCAAAAACACTGTATTATCAACAAAATCTAGACTATTCCTGTTTAAAATTACTTGATTATCTACAATTGGTACGTTCGGCAAAACAAATTTTATACATTTCGTTTTTTTTGCATTAAGTGCGAGATTATTTGCGTTAAACCAGTTCAAAACTTGTTGAAGGGTATCATTTACGTCGTCAAGTTCTTGGTCCTTCCTATTTACTTTAAAAATCAGAGAAGTATCGTCAGCAAATAATACTATGTTCGACAAGTTTTGTACCATATGTGGCAAATCATTTATGTAGACCAAAAAAAGGAACGGGCCCAAGATTGAACCCTGTGGCACGCCTGTTTGCACATGTGATCCAGATGATTTAGATCCATTCACTAGCACTTTTTGGACTCTGTTTTTTAAGTAGGAGTCCATCAAATCAAGAGCTCTACCACTAATTCCGTAATGTTTTAGTTTTAACAGCAAAGTTTTATGATCAACGCAATCAAATGCTTTGGAAAGATCGCAAAAGACGCCTATCGCATTTTGGTGCTCCTCCCAAGCGTTGAATATGTGCTGAATCAGAGTAACACCTGCGTCTGTAGTCGAGCGTCCTTTGGTAAACCCGAACTGCTGATCATGCAGCAGTTTATTTAGATTGAAATGAGACAGCATTTGATTGAGAATAATCTTTTCAAAAACCTTGCTGAGAACTGGTAAAATTGAGACAGGTCTATAATTGTTGGGATCATGTCTATTGCCTGATTTAAAGAGAGGTACGACTTTACTATGTTTCATAAGATCGGGAAAAGTACCTTGATCGATGCAGATGTTAAATATTGATGCCAAGTAAGGTGACAGGACACCAATGACAGATCCAAACAACTTAACCGACATACCCCATATATCTTCAGAGTTTTTGAGATTAAACTTTTTATAAATTTTAACAATTGTATCAGGGTCAACATGCGTAAATCTGAATTCGGAAGTGCAGGCATTTACATTCTCTTGTAGTATTGTCTCGGCCACAGCAGACGAGGAACCTAGTGACTCTGTAATCTTTACTGGAATGTTAGTAAAGAATGTTTCAAATTCCTGAGCTACTCCCGCCTCGGAACTGATAATACCGTGATCAGTTTGAATAGTTATGTCTGGATCACGAGGTTTTGTTTTGCCTGTTTCATGATTAATTACTTTCCAAACGGCTTTGATTTTGTTATCTGAACTCTTAATTTTTCTGCTAATGTGTAGTGATTTTGCTGTGATACAGACTTTCTTGAAAGTTTTTGAATAAAGTTTTACAAATTCAAGAAACTCGTCATTATGAGTATAGGTCTTTTTATCATATAGACCAAAAAGGGTTTCTCTACTTTTACGGATTCCTTTTGTTGCCCAATCGCTGAATTTAAATTAAATTGATTTTACAATATTCCGAACCGTGAAAACCTTGTCATATTCATTTTGTAAAATATTAAAAAACTCATTGTAGCATGTATTTGGGTCATTCTGCTGATAATATGGTAATAGCAATTTAAGTTGCAGTGTTTCTTTATATTTTTCTATTTTGTTAACAGTGGCAGGCCTGATTCGTATAGAAATTTTAGGTTCTATTTTAATAACTGGAAAGCTAACTGTTTGGCCACTATGATCAGACTTTAAGCAATTAATTACAGCTTTATCAACAAAATCACAGTTACAAAATACATTGTCGATGCATGTGGCAGTCGTTGCTGTGATTCTGGTTGGCTCTAAAAACAAATTTTTTAAATTAAAAGATTTAAAAAGGGTTATTAATCTACAACTTCGGGAATCCTTTTCAAGCAGATTAACATTAAAATCGCCGCAAACTATTATGGATTTACTACTTTTAAAAACTAACTTTAAAGCATCCTCCATCACGGATTCAAAAGTATTAAAGTTTTCATCATTAGGGGGCCTATACACACTCAAAATTATGTGGTTCTCTAACTCAATACAAGAGAGTTCAATATTACATTCAACCGAGAGCCTAACAATATCTTTTCGTTCTTTCACTTTTAAACTATTTTTACTAAATATAACTGATCCACCTCGTGTTGTTGTCTTTCGGTTGAGTGCACTAGCTATAGAATAATTTTCAAAACCGAACATCATTTGACTTTCTCGCAGCCAATGTTCTGTTAAACATAAAATGTCAATTTGAAATTTTTCCAAAAATAATTCTATCTCTAGTTCTTTGCCGGAAAAGCCTTCAATATTTTGATGAACTAATTTCAGAGTCGACTTTTCCTTTGTCTCCTTACTTAGTTTAAATCCGGAGATTGAAGCACCGTATCTATAGCACTGCTAAATATAGTGCTATCCGAGGAATGCCCTACCGGCACGCTATCGGCTTGCTGACTATATGTCTCAACGGCAGCTATGGTTGAGCTGGTGGTACATGTGGCGCCATCTAGCGCCACCGGCGAGGTACTACTCGTCATCTCCGTTGTCAATAAACATCAATTGTATACTTGCATTATTTACACAAGGTAATCTAATTTGTCTTGCTAGCAGCCTAGCAATGATTTTTTGAAGGTACAATAACGTATCCTTCGTCAAATATTTACCACTAATAATTTTCCTCTTTCTCTTCCCTTTCCTTCTGGGCAACAAAGTCATTCACTTCGCTCAGCTCACGTTCCAGATGACTCACACGCTCCAACGCCTGCTCAAAGATGTCACGGCACTGGCTGTAAGACTCAATCTGTTTGGTGAGCTGATCACGCTGTTCGAGGACGTCCGTGTAGTGGTTGTGAAGTTCTGCCAGCTCACGCTTCAACTCCGTATTTTTGTACAAAATGTTTTTAATTTCATTTTCGCTATCCTCCCGTTCCTGCAACAGCTGATCGCTCAGGTGCTTGGAACATTTCAACTCCTCGAGAGCCACACGTAGTTTGGTTTCCAGTGCAAGTGTCTTGGCCATGCTGCGGGTGGTCATTTTGAGGCAGCAGTGACTCCAATGACACCTGAAATGTATACACACGGCAGCTAAATCGTGGGTTGGGACAGCTTGAAAAATTATGTTTACTTTAAGAGTAAACCGTGGAATATGCTTTAATCTTACTAGTTCGGTTGTACAGATGTTAGGTATTATTAGAAAGTGTTAATTATGTCTGTGGCAAGTGTTTTTATCGTCTACTTTGCTTCCACAAATTCGTCAAGCAAAGTGAGATTGTAACGGCGCCAAACGTGATGATGGACGTGTCTCACGGCCGTGAGACGTGTATAGGTGAATTGTTTTAATGTTAGGTGATAAATTAATAGATTTTGAACACAATTACTCCCCTGGTTTCCAGTAAATCGTCCAAAGAATTCAAACGTAGTCCGTTGGCGGTTGACGTTTGGGAACTTGTTGTTGTTAACTTCGAATTAACACTTTCACCGTACGGGTTTTGTTTACGTAATGGTTTTCTACATTGATTATTATTAATATAATATAAATTAGACGTATTTGACTATATTTTTACTAATTATTTCTAATAAAATTGCTACGACTTATATTTTGACAACCGCTCGGCAGTGTTGCCAGCGGCAAAAAAAATGGGTTTATCCCAAGCACTCTAGTTGAAATCGGCTACAAGAATTCGTTATTTCGTAATTACCATTTTCATGTAACTCTTGAGTATTTTCAGAACTTAACTTCGTTGTTAGAGACTAGGTCATGTTACACTGCCCTAGTCTAAGTGTCTGTTAACATTGACGTTGACGTGCAGCACGCACAGTATTACATTAGCACATTCCTGTATAATGCACGACAGTAGGTTTTATTATGTATTACGTTTTATTAAATCCAACGACTCTGCGACTGAAGGAATATACAAAATAGGCTACAAATGTCATGACAACCTTGAAAGATTCACGACAATTTTGCCAAAACTGGTTTCGGCGTTGCATATCTGAAAATTTGCTTTGCCAATTAAATTGAAAATTATCTTTATTCCATTCTAAATAGCAACGAAATTTTAAGGCCATTATGAAATACAGAAACAGAGATTTGAAACACTTCCTCTCACTTATTCTTAGAACAGCTTTAGTAATGTCCAAGATATGTTGGATAGTATATCTTTCTCATAAATAAATCATATTATTTGCTAATCAGAATTGGCCAGAAAGCTATACAGGAATCGGAATATCTTTTCGTCCTTATTTGGAATGCAGTATAGGTACCTATGGATTACTTGTTTTACTTAGTCTGCTATATGTCTCACTGCTGGGCAAAAGCCTTCCTGATTTCGAAAAGGCGCGAGTTTATGTATGTATGTATACACTATTTAAAAATTTGTGTATTTCAATTCAATTCAATTTTATTTATCGCACACCAAAATAAATCATAATTTTGAATATAAGTAGATAAAAAAATAACAAGTTGGATGGAAGTTTCTTACTTTTTATACAGATTGAACTATTAGATTTCATCATCATCACCATGGTATCATTAATAGGTAACATTATTACCGATAAGACCGTTTTTTACCGTACCGTACCGTAATTAGTTTTGTTTCCTGATTCATAATGTATATGGTGAAAATGAAGAATATTTCATACATTTATTCATATAAAGGCCAGAACTTGTTACTTTCTGTAAAAAGTATCCACACACTAATTATCGATCCGAAACATAACTACATTCTGTACTTACACGTGAACACAAAACCGAATCACAATACACTAGTTATGTATAGTAACGACACATAACTAAAATCGTCAGATTTTACGAATGACAAATAGCGCGAATAACAATAACAAAAGGTAAGTTTAAAATACGTTTTTTTTAAATATAATTAATGGCTTTTTGCTTATGTCAAGTGGAGTATTTATCCCAATCTCAGGAATTGTTTTTAATCAAGAACAAGAAGAGATTGAGGATTGAGAGGAGGAAAAACGCGACGCGACCTGCAACGTGACTCCTTAAAATACTTTATGCAATTATGTAATTCCAGATAAATAATATAGATTGTTATGAAGTACGAAATTGTTAAATAAATCAGGTTTGTTTGACTGTTTTACTCTCTGCTATTCGACCGGTTGTTGAAATTTTTTTATAATATTTGGTTTGTAACTTATAAAATACCTGCGTGGGCCAAACCGTTTCCAAAAGCTAGTAATAAATAAATAAATGCACGGTTACCCTGGTTATAAATCTGTGGCTTGGAACAAGAAGTACATACGTCCATATGGCTATAGTACAGACTTACGTACTTCTTGTACCTTGCCACAGAAATAAGAACCGCTTGGAGGATTATGACCCACTGCCTTCTTCTTCCTCCATTCATCTCTTCTAGCCGTCATTTCAGCTCACACTAATTTTTTAGGGTTTCTTGCCAAAAGGGTGAAAACGGGACCCTATTACTAAGTCCTAAGTCCTACCTATTTAGGGCTGTAACTTTTTAACCGTAATAGCTAGATAGTTGAAATTTTTACAGAATATGCGTTATTACAGCAGATTTAATAACAATTAATAAAAATGACAAAAGAATTAAACTAAAGGGGGGTTAGGTAGAAACTAGTGTTTATCGACGTTTTTTCTTCTCGCTCTAATGTAAAAACGGTAATTCATAGAAGCGTCAAACTTGGTGTGATTATAAAGCAAACTCTAGAGTATAACAAAAAATAATAAAAACTGGCCATGTGTGAGTCGGCCTCACGCTGAAGACTTCACGCTTACATTTTTTTCCAAGTTTAGTTACATGTTGTGTTCTGTGGTGGTGTGGTACGGAACCCTCGATGCGCGAGTAGCCCGACTCGCACTTGACCAATTTTAACATATATCATCTTTCACACAATCCATCCATCTTTTCTTTGGTTGTCTTCTATGGCCCAGTCCCTATCCTCCTTTAAAATAAAAGGACAACAGTGAGACATAAAAAAAATCTGATGATCAAGAAAAACATAAAATGTTTTCGGTACCGCTTGTTTTGTGTATTAGGACAGAGTGTTCATTAGTGTGATATTAGTATAACTAATGACAAAATGGACGGCGTTCATTCATCATCGTAATCCCCGCCGACCAAACCGACTTAATTTTCCTTTACCTCTTGCTAAATATGTAATAATATTGTACACGATTTATTATTGTAAGATTAGAATTTCTTTTAACGTTTTAATTTACAAAATGATAAATGAACGCTGAGCCTGAAAATGTTTTTGGTATAAATACTTCTTTACAACATCATTATCATCTTTCGGAATTCACGCCATGCCTGCAACAATCTGTAAACATTCTTGATCACAGGCGTCTTGGAAGAAATCCCTTCAGCGATGCGCTCGCCCGCTTTTCTACGTTCTACTATTTTGTATTGGTCTTTATTTCTGTGTTCAATAAATTTTTTGAATCAGCAGACATGATTAGTTTTTTAGGGTTCCGTAGTCAACAAGGAACCCTTATCGTTTCGCCATGTCCGTCCGTCTGTCTTTCTATCTGTCCATCTGTCGCGGCTTAGCTCAGAGACGCTTAGTACTAGAAAGCTGTAATTTGACATGGGTATACAAATATTAATCACGACGAAAAAATTGTAAAATATAATCTTGAAAATAAATTTTTTGGGTACCTACACTAAAAGTGAGGATGAAAATTTTTTTTCTCGTCTCTACCATGTTGTGGGGTATCGTTGGATAGGTCTTTTAAAAATATTGTGAGTGTGGGAAAACCATTTTTAGACTTAGGGACCCGTTAAATATTAAGCTTTAAAGTGTACATTTTTGTTAGAATCAAGTGTCCCCCCTCCCCCCTGCCAGCTAAATGGTTGTTTCTGGATACGTGAAAAAAATCACGGCAGAAGTGGTAAACAACGAAGTTAAAAGGAAAACTATCACCGCTAAGTAGGCTTTACAAGTTAACGAGTAATAGTCAACCAACTTGTAAAATGTAAGTACTTTTAGACTATAATTAGCCGTTAAACCGTAGTATAAAATAAAAAGCCCCGTTCTAAGTCTGTATATTGAGACGGGAAACTACGGAACCCTGTGCGTTGCCCGACACGCACTTGGCCGGTTTTAATTTATCTTTGGCATAGCAAGCTCTATTAAAGGCGGGCCAAATATGGAGGTAGATATAGCAGACTTTCTGTCCAATCTGAAAAGGAAGGAATACTAAAACGAGTTTTTATGTATTTTAATAAATACATACGTCATCATCAGCCTATATACGTGCCACTGCAATGCACAGGTCAATTCCCCATGAATGGTGTATGGGTGTTAGTCCACCACGCGTGCTCAATGTGGATTGGTGGACTACTCATTATACAGATCAACATTTCTTCTTCAGCGTATGCAGGTTTCTTCACGAGGTTTTCTTTCGCCGTTTGAGAGCAGTCGTTATGTACATAAGTTAGAAAAACTTATGGGTACATAACATGTTGTCCGTGCGGATCCTCTCATACCCAATCTTAGAACTGAATACATTTACGTATAAAACAGTAAGTTCCCTTAGGTAGTTTTATATGGCTTTATATTAATGTAGCCTTAGAAAACCTGAGAAGCGATAACTTCCCCAGGCATTATTCGATTACTTCTGAAAACATTATCTACATGTTATTTATCCATAAATCTATGAACAAACTCGGCAATGATTAACATTTCCAGGAAATGTTAAAGTTTTGTTCCAAAAACATCGATTTTGAATAAATATCAGGTCAATGGTTTAATTTCTAACTCGTGTATTATCCCTATGGACATGCATATTTATTCAAAATTCCTGTTTCCGCTTTCGGCTTTGCATATTTCAAAATTGTTAGTAATCATACGGAAGCATAATAATTACAGTAAAGTTTATTTAGCTTGACTTGTGGCTTCGATTTCGTACGCGCAGACCACGTTCTTTAAATACTCATAATTTTTGATTGTAGTTACCGATTGCGATTTAAGTAAACATTTTTGAACAACAAATTAAAACCGACTTCAAAACTATAAACAGAAAAAACTATTATTGCAGCTATAGACTTAAACTCTAGCGATAGAATTGCCCTTCCATACAAGCAACAACTCCACTTGAATGAGGTGTACGCACCTGATTGATGTTCCCGAGTTCACTTCGTCACTATGGCAATGACAGACCGCAATGTGTCATTTTGTGTGACATGTTGTTTGTTTGAACGAGCTTGTCTATCGCTAGAGTAATATGTCTATGATTGCAGCCGATTAACTTTACGTAAGCATCTATTTATACGATTAATTGATGATAATTAATAAACAAAATGGAAATGTAAATTAAAACAGCTAATATATACAAGTATTAACACAAATCACATGATGATCATGATGTTCTGAGGTTTCAGAATATCTCTGACTACCCCCTCGGGGAATGTAGTCGTGAGAATATGCTTATGCTTATTAACACAAATTAAAATTATGAACCTAATCTAAATTAAACAAAAAAAAAAGGCATTTAAGCATAAAAAAAAGGTTAGAAATATAATAAATTAAGCATTACTGGGAGTTGTCCCCCGTTGGAAATGTGCCCATTATTGAAGCTGCGTTCCCTCGTTGTATGGCCAAAGATATTCTTTGTACCAAAAAGGAGCCGGAACGAGGGTCGCAGTCCTTTTCTTTTAAGCGTCGTCCTATGCCCCTGATGAATCCTTTCGACTCAGTGCACCACGGCCCAGCCGTCTCAACGGCGACCGGTACAAAGTCGTACATTGGTTCCTCCAGGTTAGAGTACCTGTCGTGCTTCAGCCTGGCTGCATTCTCGGCCGCTGAGCCGGCAGCACGTGTGGTGTGGGTCAAGTGAGAGGGTGCGAATGTGCTGACGCACGTTGCATCCCACAACAGGCTACGGCATCTCTTCCATAGAATCAATGTAAGGCCATCCGGTCTCTCCGGCCACTACAATTAATTTGTTTTATCGAAGTCGCTATCAAGCCTTAACCATTCTGAGACTGAGCTTGCAGTAATTTTTTGGCTAGGCTTGACACCGACTCCAATAAAACAAATTAATAGTCATATTAGATACGTAAAATTCGTCGCCTGCAATATTGTTTTTTACTTTTTTTTAGTTTTGAAGTCGGTTTTAATTTCTACGTAAAAAAATTGTTAACAGGTTATAACTAATATTATACAAACTTTAAGACAAAGTAAAATAACATAATACCTAATATGTAAACAAAACTTCTTGTTAAAAAAAAAAAAAAATTTTTTGTGGTGAAATAGGACATTAGCTCGATTCTGATATCAGTATTACATGCAAAGGGTAGGTGCATCGATGATTCGCTGTCAACTTTTGAGGAGTTCTATTGTGTAGCTCCGATGCGCGTCATCAGATCTTTACCGAATTGAAATTGGACCACCTCGGGAGTATACCCTTTCCAATAAAAAATAATTATCAAAATCGGACTACTCTTTAAAAAGTTATGCGTAATCATACATTAAAAAAATACGCATCGTCTTCAGAAGCTCCTCCGATTATAAGCCCTATGATTCCGTGCAAACTCCATTCAAATCGGTTCTGCAGTTTTTAAGAGATGCGTGGACAGACAAACAGACGTAAATTATAAGAATTGTCTCCAATGCATTCCATTACGTAGGTAGCCTAAACATGTTTTCCTTCACCGCCGAGCTAGTGATAATGATAAATACAACCGTAGGTACATAAATTCCGCAGAACTTAGTGGTACAGGCCAGGAATCGAACCGCCAACTCATGATTGAGTCGCGAGCTCACTTCCGTATGGACTATCATCGCTCTATTTTCATGCCTTAAATTTTCGTTAAAACAAAGCACAAAGTGATACGTACTATGTCATAATTATGTCATATCTCTCATTGTAGTATAAGATATAATGCTTGTGCGATAAATAGTGTCAAAGGCAAGATCGCTAGTGCTTGGATATAAAAACGATTGTATTGTATCCTTTTTTAAGTATTTATTGAACTGTATTGAGTCTGTAAACTGTTTGTGATTGTGAATAACTACTGTACTTTATGCTAAGACGTTTTTATATGTAGTGGGGGGGTTGGATGTAGAGGTCGAGACGTTTCAGCCGGTCTTCCACTGCCGGCGTTAGACTGTGGAGTTCCTCAAGATCGGAAGTGCAGTGATGTTGGCTCATGACGCGTCTATTTGTGAAACGTCACAGACTCTATGGTGATGTTTATGATAAACATGATAAAAGCAGTGCCATACTAAACAAAAATCAACATAACTCATTAGTATTCCAATCCCATGTCACAATCAGAGCGCGTGCCTACTCGACGTTTGTCAGTAGCCACGTCAACCAGTGCGATAGCGTCGCAGCAATAATATATCGTAATCCCAACGCAGACCCATTTGCTGCAGCGGCCATTTGTATCCGACGACATTATCATTGTCCGCCGCTGCCCTCATATTCGGACGTCATTTGTCTGCACCCACAGTTTGGTTAGCAGGTACAGTCTGAAGAATAGTTAAACTTATTTGTGTTACTTACTTAGTAGAACGTTTTGGTTTTTTATATAGAATTTGGTTTTGAAATGTTGGATTGGTATTAATGGTTTCGTGATTTGTATTGAGTATTTATTTCGTCCCACTGTTGGGCAAAGGACAAAGATTTTCCAGAACAAAAGGTTATGATCCTAAAGATGACCCCGGCTGTAACTTCACGTATAAGAAGAAAGTAGTTTTAGGTAGCAAAGTTTTTGACTACCTAAATTGCCAAACAAATATACTGCAAAAGAAATCTTATCTAAATTGCCTAATTCAACACATTATATTCATATCTACACTAGGTATAAATTGTATAAAAATACTTAGTATTTAGTGTACCTACCTATGTCGAGATATGAATATAATGTGTTGAATTAGGCAATTTAGATAAGATTTCTTTTGCAGTATATTTGTTTGGCAAGGCTAACTATCTGTCACGATGTTAAGAGCCTACCGAGCCTATTGTGCTGCCCTCAATCGTATTTTTTTTATTTCTATACAATTAAACAACATTTCCAAAAAACAAGAATGTCACATTATAGTCCTGATTGGCTTTCAATTTATCGAAACATTACGGATTATTATGTTTTATGCTTGTAGCTATTATCGTTAAAACCGCCAAAAGTGGCCACTTTTGGCGGTTTTAAAGATAATAACTACAAACATTATTAAAACAAATCCGCAGTGACCCGATAAATTGAAAATCAGCAATGACTACAATGTGACATTCTTGTTTTTTGGAAATATTGTTTAATTGTAAAGAAATAAAAAAATACGATTGGGGGCAGCACAATAGGCTCGGTGCAGCTTTAACAATTGTACACAATAAACACCAAACCATTCATTTACAAAAGGGATAATAATTCGAAGTGTGTTGGAGCAGCCTATACGTAATTGTCGATCTCTCTGAAAAGTTTTTTAGTTTAATTCTGTTTTTAGTTTGGAGACAACAATACTGCCAAACGTTCCGGTTTCATGACTTGAATGTAAAATCAGATCACAAAGAGTAGCGCCTCCTGGTCGCTTATTTTCATATTTTGTTTCACTGCGTGAGGTCTGATCCCTCCTTGTTTTAACCCAAACCTGATTTTCCCGTTACCCCCCAAGTTTTCTTCAAAAATATTTATGTATACAAACGATATATAAACTGAGCTTTTGGTTTTCATCAAACATAATCAAGCTTTCAACGAATCAAACGAAAACAAAAACACTTCAAAAAGGCACATCAGTGTACAAATTTGAACATCCTTTTAGCAGAACATGTTTACACATACATCAAGCGATGAATCACGGTTATGGTCGAGGAAATCCAAGCCAATACAATTACTGGCCCCGTGTTATCTCAATGTCAATAGGTAAAGGGGTTCTGGCCCATAAATTTAACTGATACGATATTGATACGGGAGCGTTATAAATGGAGTGATTAGATCTTGGTTATGTTGAATAAAATTGTTTATTATTTTATTTGCTTTGGTATGTTTTGTTACAGAACGTAATAAAAACATAGACCATAATATATCTTTTTTTACGTCGAATGCAATCAATAAAAAAAAATCTTATTTGATTTAAATAAACCAAAATGATAAAAATGTGTGTAAAACTCATATTATATTATTTATTCCAGAAACAAAATTACAAATTATTAATTATAAAATTGGCAACATGCCTCGCCCAAAAGGATGTACAGTCAAATTTTCACGACAAGCTTCGTCACAAGAAGGGATACATTTAAATCCACAACACGTTTTGTGTAGAATGGTGTCTTACTTACCTATTTATGATATTAAATAATTACAAACAAAGTAAAGTAAAGTAAAAGTTTATTGCATCAATTATAATATAGTTACTAGGGTACAAAACTTAAAACATAATAAATGGGTACATGACATTTTTGCTTTCTTAATTTAAGTTTTTTCATTCCACTGGTGCTTAAAATAGGAACCCGCTGGGGGCCCGTGGGCTTTAAGCACCAGTTCTCTCCAGTGACAAGGGTATAAATAGCTATATTTTATTTTTAATTAACAATGAATAAAAAATAAGAAAAGAGTAAGTAAACGGTGTTAAAAAGTAAAATTTGCTCCATTGGTGCTTTTTGTATGTGTTGGGGTGTGTGTGTGTGTGTGTGGGGGGGGGGTGTGTGTGTGTGTGTGTGGGGGGGGGTGTATCTGTGTGTGAGAGAACAAGGGTATAGATGTATACGTGTCCTGTACATATTAATCAATTAATAAATGAAATTTAGATACCTATCTACCTAAGCAACAGGGTGAAGAAGATTTTCGGTTTCGAGGTAAGTTTCTTTCATTAACCAATTTGACACAATCTTTTTACATTCAAAACTGTTTTTGTTTTCAATGCATGAAACATTGTTTATTTTGTTATACAAAAAACATCCAAGAAAGCAATAAAAACGTTGACCAAACGAAGTTTTACAAATTATGGTACGCGCAACGGTATTCTTACGTTTGCGTCGTTGTTGATGGATAGAAGGAGGAGAAAACAATCGAAGAAGAAACGGAAAAGGGTAAACTAGACTGACTTAATATGTACAATGTGCGTTTGTAGAAGATTCCATGCCTCTTTATTCAACAAATTAGGTTTTATTAGGTCATACCTTATCAAATTACTCTAACCCCAAGAAGTAGGTGTGTACTTGCACATCAGAGGGATAGAAACATAAATATTAGTATACATATACAAAATTTATTTATGTACGAATCAATAAATGTATTCGAAATATTAAAATTAAAAGAATTGCAATAAAACTTAACTATAATATTAAAGCAGAATTTTTTGTTGCTCCGATCAGGTTGCTCCTATATAAAAGTTGTTCAGTTTGATAGGTAGACTCTTAGTTTCGAAGGATGCTATAATGATATCAATTTCACCCTGTAGTTCTATGAACCTATTTAAACTAGAAGAGAACAGCAAAACTTATCTAAGGATCGGGATAAACGGATAGTTAATTAAAGCTTGCTTCGCAGAAGATCTGTTAAACTTAAATACAATTTAAGTAGCATCTCTTTGCTTCCGTTCGTTTCAAGCTAGATTAATAACTTGAAGTCTCGGAAGCGTATCTACCAGTGAACGCAAATAAGTAACAACGATCTATTACAGTCGTTTCGGTACAAGATGCCAGTTTTGGTATACTTTATTATATTATCTTTATGTACCTACTTCATTAATAAAACCGTGGTGGCCTACCATGCAGGGGGCGATGGTTCGATCTCTGTCGAGGCCGACTCGTACCAATGAGTTTTTCGGAATTTAAGTACGCTTTGTAACACCACTGTTTCATAATTTCTCGGACTTTCCCCTCTGGGAATATAGTCGTAAGCATATGCATGCATTTCAATAATTAATACATTATTAACGCATTTGCTCATGATACACGTGTGTATTGTTGATTGCCGGCCTCGGTTCTCTTAAGACCCTCGCCTGACGGGTCGGGTCTCAATGGCGCCTCAGCGGTAATCAACAAGATTACACATTTGTACCATAATGTGCTATTATTTTAGGTAGTAATCGGATTTACAGCAATACAATTTTATTGCATGTTTTTTTTTGTGTTAGTTTGTTACTAAATTGATATAGCTATCGATAGTATTGCACCCAGTTGATAGCATTTGTCAGTCTGAGAAATCATAATACTATCGATATTGTTTTTATGTAACGATTACTATTAGTCATTAAATTCGCCAAAGCACGTCACACGTCACACGTCACAGGCACTCTTTACAATACTATTCAAAGTACTTCATTTAACTTTAAACTTTCAGAAGTACGGTCAAACTAATGTGGTCTGCGGCCGCGGTGGCGGACGTCTGTCAAGGTTTTCAATGTCAATCTTTCAACATGAGCAATTTCAACAAAAGTACTAATAATGATGTAAGTATATAGGGTCCTTCTTAACATGATGTTATTTTTTAAAGGGAATGATCAGACCATCAAACTGAACGACTTTCTCTATGGGACCAATTTATTTATTTTTATTTATTTAACACTTTATAGCACACACGGAAATATACATGAAAACAGCATAATAGACAATTACAAAGGGCGAGCTTATCTCTACAGAGATTTCTTCCAGCAAACCCGTACCTAACGGGTTTGCTCGAAGTTGCTTTTTCTTTTTATTTATGGCACCAACATCGAAATCGCGAAAAAAAAACAGATTTTCCATACATTTCGCTCAAATAAGTTGGCAGTTTTGTATGGAACGGCTGATTTTTTTTTCGCGATCTCGATGTTGGTGCCATAGAGAAAGTTGTTCAATTTGACGGTCTGATCATCCCCTCAAAAAAGTGTCAGCATATTAAGAAGGACCCAATATGTATTTCGAAAGATATACCTAGTAAAATATTGCAATATTATTATATTGCATAGTTATATTATGCTATGCTATCGTAGATTTTTTTTGGAAAAAAACAAACTTCCCAAACTTGATGTTTGAAAAATTTAATTGAATTTAGGCTAGCTGTTTCACTTAAACTATAAATAGAGTTCATTAGAGAAAGATAAAATTACGTTATTGGATATAGCCAATCATCATAATTATCAACATCATCATCAGCCTGTTATGTACAATACTGTACGGTACTGAAGATTGGACTCTTCTAAACCGTGACACAAAGCTCTTTTTACAGCCCTCCTCAACGAGTTCTTACCCGTCTCAGGTCAGGTTTCAGCCAATAGGATTATTTATCTGAGCAGGTAAATTATTGTCGAATACGTATTCGAGACCGCAAACGCAGACCGCGTTAGTTTGACTGTGCCTTGAAAGAATACATTGCTTTGCACTTAAGAACATCCTACTTTGAGCAATTAACAAACTTTATACTTTTACGTTAAAAGTTGTTTAGTTTGAAAATTGTTGTTAAATTTTCACTTGATTTATTTCTGCTTTTTCTTTTTATTTATTTAGTTTTACGAGAAGGTATTTTAAAGTTGAGTAACTGTTTACTCTTATACAGAGTTTCGCAATCGTATAGCCCCACGTACCCCTGTTGAATTTTTTAGAAGACTGCGTACCCCATAAAAAGAAATTCAAAAAAATTTGCTTGTTTCTTTCACGATTTTTTTTTTTAACGGCAGGCGTTTTATTTTTCAACTTTAATCTCGTCGCGTAATCCCTACGGCTAACTGGTACGCGTACTCTACTTGGGGAAGCCCCCTGCATGTATTTAGAGACTGGAAGAAGTCACATCGGAGTCGCCGGAGCCTGCCGGAGTCTGGCGCCAAGCAGCTTGCTGCGTTCCGTCGGTGTGCAGAAGTGCCAGTGCCATTCTGGGAAAGCTCGCTACATTTTCGACCGCATCTTTGTCCTGAGGACTAGATTAAGGTCAAGAGCAAGTCCATCTCCATAGAAAAAAAAAAAACAATAAAGAATAATACTTTCTCTTTATACATTTTTGATGTTAATTTTTTAAACCTTGACCATCATCCACACATAAATGTAATCAGAATTGAAAATTCCTATATAATAAAGAAAACAGAGGCTGTATTTTTAACCTAAAAAATTATAGTCACATTAAATGAAATGTCGAAATATTTTTCACTGATTTCCCAAAACGTTGACGTAAAAAAAAATGGTCGCCAGTAAAATCGTTGCTCCTGTGATTGTGATGACGAATCAAATTCGCACTTTACCTTTCAGATGTAAATACTTTATAGTTCTGAGGTGGAAACATATCAGTCCCTCGTTTTTGGGGGAATGACTTGACTTGATACCCTCTTCAAGAAGACGGATGCGGCTAGGTAAGCCTGACAAATGACAACTGAAGAACCACTACGTGACTGACGGTAATGACAGATTTTGTGTTTTACCTATTGTTATGCGTAGAGTATCGTACTGAAAAAGTAAAAGAACTTTATATGAAGGATGATTCAAATGATGGATAAAGAATGATATAAGTCAAGGATCTTAACTAAAGACTCTTAGAATCTTAGCAAATTATTGTTTGAATTGATGCAATAACACACACAGTAGGTATTTGGTATGTTTTATGGCAAAACAGTTCTTTAGGAGCTCTCTTGGCCACGTCATTCTTAGAGCGATGATTGTTTATAAAAGGCTCCATAATGATTGTTATACAATCATCGCTCAAACCATTAAACTGATCAATTTTCACTATGGAGCCAACATGGAAAAAAAATCTGCTGTCCCATACTTTTGAGTCGAGTCGGTGGTACTGCAGTTTTGTATGAATGACCGGTTTTTTTTTCTCTATTTCGATGTTGGCTCCGTAGTGAAAGTTGTTCGGTTTGATGGTCTGAAGCATAACCTGAAGTATTACTAGGGCACAGAGGATTGTACAGAGTAACAGCTACTAAGGAGCGTCAATTTTATTAGCCTATTCTTGTAGGGCAGCCTTAAAGGAAATAAATTTAATTGGAGTAAGTATGAAGCGTAGGTAAATGTTTTATGACTCAATTGTAAATTGTTTTTGATTATTTTGTTAGTTATTATTTGTTATTAATTAATTTTAGGCATGAAAATATTAAAACAATTTACTTATCTTTTGTAGTTCTTAGACATATTTAGTTGTAGTTAAAACTATGTATTTCATTAAAATAAATATAAAAAATAATGAAAACATTGTTAAAATGATGCCAAGTTTTATTTCTTTATAAATGTTTACATTACTCTTCTAATCGTTCATGCACACAGTGCAAAATAATTTACCATTTTTTTATTCGACTTCTACTACCTATAAACTAATAAAATAAAAATATCGAGCGTACTACATGGAGCGGTGACGGGCGCACGGGTAAAATCAACGATGTCCCCTCACAGTCACACCTTCGTTTCGCCCGAAGTCACCCTCGGTCTCGTTGGTGAACCTCGTAGGTGAATGCGCGCACACAAACACGCTACGCATGTAGTGATGCGCCGCTTTTGCTAGCTTGTACGAACACTCTGTACAATATAATTCTCTGTGACTAGGGTGTTTTGTTACACCCTGTATAGTTCTGTTATAAATAAGATATCAATTAAAATGCATGAATATTTATGAATAAATTATAGCAATTTGAAAAAAATGTCTTGCTAAAAAACCAAATATAACCGTCGTTACAAAAAATGGCTTTAAAAATTATGCGTGGCGTAAAGTTCTAAAAACTGCTAAGTATAATATTTGGAACTTATAATAGAGAGGATATTTTATCATTCTCTTGCCAATTTCCCGTTATCGCGAATTCCATATTCTCAGTCGGCGCAATATATCACCTTCTTCCATTCATCTATTCTCTTTTAGCCATCATTTCAGCACTCGCGCCTTTCTTACACATATCATCCTTCACATAATCAAACCATCTTTTCTTCTGCCGTCCTCTCTTACCAAAACCATCCACAATCATACTTAACTAATAATAGTATGATGATGTCCTCCACGACGTATCCGTCGACGGTGACCCTCATTGGTTCCTGGCATAAGCTCGAATGTGACTGGAGCATCCGAGTTTTGTCTTAAATACCCTGTTACACGCAGCACAGTACAGTTGCCCAGTCGAGTTGTACGTATAATTGTCTGGCATGGAGTGCCTGTTGATGAGGGGCCAACTGCGATAGTGTGGACACCTTGTTCGTATGGATGACTCCCGTCTATCGAGGTTTGTCTTCTTCTTGGAGATCTCTAATGGAAAGCGGAAGCCTTGAGGCCAGTATTTGCGGTACAAATATGTCGCGAAGCGTCAGCTGGCAGAAAGCGGCATAGCCTCGAACTCCTGGGAGAAACTTGCGCAGATGTGACCTGAGTGGCGAAAAGCTGTCAGGGAAGGGACCGAGTACTTCGAGACTGCAAGGCTGGCAACCCTTGAAGCCAAACGCCAAGACCGCAAGACCCGTCGTAAACCAACATACAATAATAGTGTAAGGTGTAAGCAACAAGAACAAAATAAGTCCACATTGGCCGTATTAAATACAGACTCATTTTGCGTTCATATAATTATAATGGAGATTGCTAGGTGTTATTAAGGAACCTGGATAATATTATCATAACTATGGCAATAATGGAGCTAGTTAATTAGGTTTAGTAGAAAAAAACAGGCGTTAAGAAATATAATTTCATATCTTGCTCCTTACAAACTAATAAGCATACTTACAAATTATGTGAACGGTGGATAGAAACTTTAATGTTACATTTGTGATGAAAAACGTTGTACACGAAATGTGATTCAATAATTTTTCCTAACTTTCATGGGGTCACGATATTTATTACATAGTTGATTTTGACCATTGACCAACCAACTACCTCAAAAGTGCCCGAACCCAAAAGAGTAACAAAACGCATAAAGAGTAACAATTGCACGTATTCGATTGAGCGACCGACTCTGCAGTCTATAGTGCCGTGACGCTGTGCTGTAAAAGAATTTGTAAAAACTAAGCAAGCAAAATGAAAAAATAATTTCAACAGTTTCATTGTATTTAGTTTGTTTATATTACCAAAACGTGCTTACGTTTACGTAAGTTAGACTAGGACATTTTTTTCGATAATTTTGTATGAGACCCGGCTTGAGTCCAGTTAAACTAATGAGTCCATTAGTTTGTAAGTCAATGATAGCAACTAAATATTTAGTTATATTTAAATATCATAATTCAGAAACAATATATCACTGGGGATACCGAATTTTGATGATATTTGCAAAAAGCAATAAACCGCGAACGGTTCCGCTCCTTGAACTACAGTAAATGTACGAGTTAAGCCAATTTAATACATTTTTGCTAGCTTAAGCAATTAGAGCTCTAACTTTGCTCTAAAGCTCTAACTTTGCAATGAACTATATGCTTGGCAATTACGGGCATCATAGAACGGATAGCCGATGGAGCCAAATAGTTCCAAAGTGGGGACTGCGTACCGGAAGGTGCAGCGTGGGTTCATAGGTTCCCCACAATGTGGACCGACGACCTGGTGAATGAGATGGGTAAACTTCAGTAGTGTGAGGGTGGGGAAAACCCTGGGGGAGACCTATGTCTATTAGTGAAATTCTTTTTGTGGATATCAAGTCGATAACAGAAAAAATACTATCTCATCAAATCACAAATAAGTGTACTCAAGTACACACGTGTATAAATTATAATACAGATTAATTGAGAATTCTCTGTGAGTTCACGGTCGTGTAGGGTTGTCACTGGCTGGGATAATGTAGATTCTAAATGTCTGTAGATTTAACTCAACACGTATCTACATCTATATTGTAGATGATTGAACGAACGAAATTGGCTGCAATTCAATCATCAGTTGACATTTCTTTACATATTCACTGAAATTATCTTAATCAACTTTAATCATCTTTGGCCAAGGTAAAAAAAATCAGAAAACTACAAAATGCAATAAATAATAAATAAAAAAATACGTATTGCTAATTTAAAATATATTTTAATTTATTCAATAAAAATTTGTGATAAAAATGTTGTCCATTATGATTACAAACTTTCAAAATGAAACCTTGTAAAGTTTCTGAACACATGGATAATGAACACGGCGTAGTACCTATACCTACTTACAGATAAATCATCAATCTCAAAAATTTATTCGAAGAAATCAACACAATTTGTAGGTACGCATTCTATTGGAAAATTACAGCCATAATTTGAATTGTCAGTCCAGTCAAAGTAATTTGAAATAAATTATTAATTTATTGAATTGCGCAAGCCATGTTTATTTACGATAATTCAATTTTACAATACCAATTTTCCCTATTTTTGAATTCTTGATTATCACAGCGTCTGTACTAAAATCATGGAATATTTGAAGTTCGGGTCAACTTTCTTGCCAAATGTTTCATGATTCAATACAGGTTTAATAAAATGAAAAATGAAATGAAAATTGAATTTATTTCAGGTCACATGAACCCATATATAAAAGCACAATCATAGTAGGTAGTAGGTACTTACATCATCATCATATCAGCCGATAAACGTCCACTGCTGGACATAGGCCTCCCCAAAAATGGGGGATTAGGTACTTACATACATTAATTAATTAATAACAAACTAGAGTCATCTCAACATTATATTAGGTACATTACTTTATTATTAATATTTTAAGGGGATTAAATTAAAACTACCAACGTTAAAAAAAAAACTATAGGCAACATCGAGAAAGTAAACAAAATTTTGTTTTGTCGTTTCACAGAAAGTTGTTTAATTTGACAGTCTGATCATCCCACTACTCATTACTACCACTGTAACTCCTGTAAGCCAGGATCATCAGTAGCGACCGTTCATAGACGTTATGTCTGTATAAAAACAGTCTTTGCCCGTGTCTTCGTCTGCTTTGATTCCATCGAGACGTATCTAAACTTAATTTTGACTTCATATGATCCATCAGAACCGAACAGAACCTGCCTCATTGAACACTGAATCGAAATCAATAAAGTGATTTTCCTGTGATGATCTAACAGACAAAAAATATAATAGTTATTTGTTATGCTAGGCTGCAAAGTTGCTTTTTGGCGCGAGTACTTGTATTGAAACCTGAGCAAGCGAAGGATTGTAGGATTGAACCACGAGCGTAGCGAGTGGTTAAAATAATAGAATCCTGAGCTTAGCGAAGGTTTCAAAGGTACGAGACGTGGAATAACTTTGCAGCCGAGCGAAACATACAACTTTTCACCTCACAAAAGCGAGGAAAAAAAGTGAATTGCTAAAAAGAACATATTTTTAAAAGTTTTTTTTTTCGTGCTGGCCAGTGATATGAAATAGTTATCAAGCATTTTCAGTGGATTGGCGGTATAGAAAAATATTGAATAGACAGATTCGAATTTCAAAAACTCTTTCCACGCGAGCGGATAAAATGCACTTTTGCACTCAGATTTCGAATGCTAAACCGAATCTTTCCGAGCTTGTGAGGTAAAAAATAATTTTAATAACCTAGCTTTATAGTCTCTATCAGTTATTTTGGAAAAAAAAACGATTTAAACTTTTAATTGCCAGCCCTGTTAGAAACTCGTGAGAAACAAGCAGGCCGGCGCGGAGTAAAAGGAAATGTAAAATGGAGGTAGATTTGACACAATTAAATCGTATCTTCGCAAAACGTCCCTTTCTCAAAATGTCCCTCGTTCGCAAAACGTCCCTTTCTCAAAACGTCTCTTTCTCAAAACGTCCCTTTCTCAAGTTGTCCCTTTCTCAAAACGTCCCTTTCTCAAAATGTCCCTTTAACAAAACGTACCTTTCTCATAACGTCCCGTTTTAAAAATACAAAGTACTAATAACCACCTTTCAAGGGGGGGGGGGGGGGGTGAAAAATCGTATATCTTCGGGTGGACTAGGTAAACAGTAGCAATTCGGTTCTGGCACTCGCCGGCCGCTGCCGCGGCACGCTCGCTGCGCTCGCTCGGCTCGTGCGCTGTGGTCGCAAGAAACCTAACATGCTCGTCGCTTCGCTCCTCGCTAACCTAACCGACTGTGTAAGCAGTTACATAGTTAGGTGTGGCAACCCTAGATATACCGGAAGCTGCTCGGAAGACAATACCAGTCATAATGGGTGGTTAGTGTCATCAAATATTTATGTATAAGGGCATCTTGAAAAAGGGACATTTTGAGAAAGGGACGTTTTGAGAAAGGGACATTTTGAGAAAGGGACGTTTTGAGAAAGGGACATTTTGAGAAAGGGACGTTTTGCGAAAGGGACGTTTTGAGAAAGGGACGTTTTGCGAACGAGGGACATTTTGAGAAAGGGACGTTTTGCGACGATACCAATTAAATGTTTACTTTAGAAACAGAGTTCATTATACGCTATGTGTACCTTCCTTTAAAATGTATGCACGTATTACTGTATTATTTACGAGTAATTGTGATAGCATGAGAAAAATATTATGTCACAATATCATAATCATCAATTATTATTAATCTATCTTTCTCTAGATTGTATTCTGTGGAAGTACATGTCAAAAATCTGAACATGACCTGGAAGGATATCAGTCTACAGTTCTGCTCAAGACAGCTAACGGGTGGTGAGCTATTATCCGAGCCCTATACAGGGTCCTTCTTAATATGCTGACACTTTTTAAAGGGATGATCAGACCGTCAAACTGAACATCTTTGTCTATGGGACCAAAATCGAAATCGCAAAAAAATAAACTGCTGTCCCACACATTTGGCTCGTGTAGGTTTGCAGTTTTGTGTGGAACAGCTGTTATTTTTTTCGCGTTTTCCATGTTGGTGCCATAAAGAAAGTTATTCAGTTTGACGGTCTGATCATCCCCTTAAAAAAGTGTCAGCATATTAAGAAGGACCCTATACAGGCTGTAATGATGATGATGATATCATTTTATAGACACCATTCATTATACAAGCCCGGACTGGATTGATTGATTAATGTAGATAGTTCTTCATAATTATTGAGAGCACTTTTGGATTTGCCATTTTGGAGTGTTGATTCTTTATTAGAATCTACGATTTTTTACAAACAAACAAATAAATATATATCAAATTATAAAACAATTTGAGAATAATTTTACCTCAGATGTTTATTTTGCTTTTATTAGGTATCTTTGAGATTGTGAGCATTAGACAAACGTTCAGGTCATTCAACTTTCCTTTCTCGGAACAAAGGTAAACAAGAGAATATTGTAAAACAATTTTGAAAACTGAATTAAATTATCATGGTTATTTTGTGTACAATAGATTTAAGTACGTGTACTTATTTTATCCTTTATAATCTAGGGATCTTGTTAAGGATGTTTATATAATGTCGAGTCACGATTTACGATAAAATTTCAGGGTCAATACACTCGTAAATTTAAGCCGTTATCTTAGTTTTGAACATTGACTTACCAACAAAAAAACTATTACATGAGAGCTGAGACCTTTCTTACTTTCCTGTCCTCGGTGTATCTACTATAACCTCTCGACTCCAATATGCTTTGAATTCTAATACTTACCTTCAAGAATACTTATTATGCAATGAGAAGCAATGCAAAAGAACCCTGGAGATGTACTTAAAACCTTCATGAGTCAGTAAATCAACGTACGCAGGCTCATCACCTATGAAGATGGGGCGCTTGAATCTGGGACGTGTCTAGAATACATTTATCTATCGCATTAGGGCTATGTCAGACAAAACCGAGAGTAGAGCGCCAAATGCAGTTTTCTCCCCGCTCGCTCAAAGTTAAATTGTTTTTGAGACCATCGAAGTTTAGTTTAAAGCAATTTGGAAGAGGTTTCTTAATCTGCAGTGTAGAAACACAGTACACAGTTCTGTTACAGTTTTATAATAGAGTATATATTCTATATGTCCCCAACTCCATGTCACAGATTTTTTAATCTATTGTTTGTTCGAGCATCACGCAAACAATGAACCGATTGCACAGCAGAGTACTATATACATAATATAAAAGTAACAAGATAAAATAATATTTTATCTCTTTACGATGACGGGAGCCGAGCCGGTGACGTCAAAATCTCAGGCAAAATCTAGTGTTATCTTAAATTATTATCCTGGTTTCTTTATTTTTTCATTACAACCAACAAAATTTTACCTACGAAATTCAACTTACCAAATGAGCTCACTCGCGAATTATTTATTTAAAAAAATATTTAGTTAAAAAAACCAATGATATTTGTATAGAATCTCATTGGAAGGAACACAACGAGAGGAAAATTGAGCCTTAGTATGTAAAAAGATGAGTTTGGCTGTTTTGCAAAACAAAGCGCCGCCGCGTTGCCAACGCGACACTGAAAGCGCTGCGTGGGAAAGTACATTTCACACTCCAATCAGTCTGAAATACTCCTTAATATCTCTCTAGAACCGAACGAATATGTCTTTGCATCTGAATGCTGAAAATCAGACCGTAATTAATCATTATTAAACCGTAACTACGATATTGCGTTGAGTTGAAGATAAATTCTGCGAGATAATTAACCTTCTTGATTGAGACTTTGATTCTATATTAAACAGCAGAATTACCTGTGGTTTGAATACTGTTTTCGTCAATGTATACAGGGTGTTTCATAAGTAAGAATAATTTTTTTAAACTCTTAAGGGGGTTGTTTAGACCGTCAAACTGAACAACTTTCTCTATGGGACCAACAACGAAATCGCGAAAAAAAATATTTGATATCCCATACATATTTTAGCTCTAGTCGATTTGTAGAGTATGGAACATCAATTTTTTTTTTCGCGATTTCGATATTGGTCCCATAGTGAAAGTTGTTCAGTTTGATTGTCTACACCACCCCCTTAAAGGTTTATTTGTATTTTTGTTACACCTTGTAGAGGTACCTTTATAATGTTTTTGCGGATTAAAGTAAATACTATTCACTAATCACTAGAGACGCTACTATATCAGCTATTCTGAAACCTGAACCTTTTCTAAGTGGTTTAATAGTTGACACCATCGACTCTAGAAAAATTGTATTCATGTGCAGGCACAAGCAAAAAGATGCAATCATTTAAAAATAATGAATGAAAAATATACTTTATTAACAATAGTTTATTACTTTTAATTTTGTAAATATAATCGTATCTCATATTTCTCATAACACTTAATTTAAAAAGTCGTTTCTTTTCTACGAAAATCTTTTTCTATTATTTCTTCTCCCCAATTAGGCAGGTAGGTACTTGAGGTTGGAGAAAGAAAAGTATGAAGTGGTATCGACTGTATTGTTATTTTCAACTTATTACTTTTGAAGTGGGTTCTAATATGTATAACAAAGGAATCTAGCATGTATCACAGAACATGTTTCTTCACGATAAATTATTTTTATGTAACTACAATTTTACTTTCAATATTTTTGGATCCATCAATTAACTACAACAGCTCTCTAAACCCTCATCTGTCGATTATCAAAATGTCCTGGTACCATAAACCCCAAGCTAATTTATTTGCCAGAAATTTGTACATTAATGACCTAATAAATTATCACAAACGACAAAGGGCGTTTGCGGGATTCAAATTTTAATAAATTGGGAAAGTTTTAGGGGTCAAAATTCGACGCTGTCGACTGCTAATAATGATTTTATTCTGATTTTTGTGCTTCTGAACGTAACTCACTGAATGCATTTCATTTCATTAAAAGCGTTTTCGAGGATCAACGCTCGTGGTTTGAAGTGGATTATGTGGTTTTTTACGCCGCATAATATTATGCGAATGAATTAACCCCATCATAGCTGTGGTGTTCCAGTGTCGAGTAACCTTGCCTGCCGTGCAGGTAATGGTTCGATCCCCGTCCTGGCTGACTTGCACCAACGAGCATTTCGGAATTTATGTACGATTTGTAACACCACTGGCTTTTCAGCGAAGGAAAACATCGTGACGAAAACTGCGTGCTTGTTCGGCTACTCTAAAATTGCCCCTGAAGTTCGGGGTGAGGTGCGGTATCTGAAGTTAGGGAGGGGCAAGAGCAAGAGTGGCCGTTGTGTATGTACTACTATTACAATATTGTATCTTCTGTGACACAAGCATGTTCCAATAAATACGAATGAAAAAGAGTGGGCCACCCCACCACATGCAACCAGTTAGGATGGGTAGAGATAAGTATTGGGCAATTTACTGACAGATTATATTAATCTAAAGAAAATTATTATTAATTAAATATTAATTTAGAACTTTATTATTGCATAACTAATAATTTTATAGGTTTTTACTTAAAATTTAGTTCTTTGCCATATGCTATATCGTAGGTGTAGGTTCAGTCAAGAGCACGTCAAGCTAGACACCTTGGACTTCGTACTATTCTTATGGCGTTCGTATAAAGAAACAATATCGCACTTCGATTGTCAAGATTGATGTGCTCTTGACTGTACAACCTACGAGTCGAAAAATTAAATGGATATGGTCATTAATATCATTCTTACTCTGGCCAAGGATTGGAAGTATCAAAACTGTCGGGCTACTGAGGAAACATCTTAATTGTTACCCAAGTAACATGTATAAAACCCGATGTTTCCTGAGTAGCCCGACAGTTTTGAGACGTCCAACCCCTGGTCAGACACTTTTAACCTGCCGGCCAAAGCCACCGTGATCCAAACTTCATAGTCGGGGATCGTTTTTAAATAACAAAGGCTCTTGCACTCACTACCATTGAATATCTATGTCAAAGTGTGCAAACATTTTACACGACACCTGATTTAGTTTTTTTGTTTCTGAACAAAACCTTTTTGTATATCCTTAAGATACCTCCAATGTATTCAGAAATATTTTAAGGAAAGTTCGATCTTAAAACAAGTTTCATAAAAGATCAAATGCACATACACTTTTCCCAGTGGATTTAAAGTCTGGAGGACTTTTAGATTCAAAGAACAAACTGCAAACACAGTTTTCTATGAAAGTGGAATGTACTAGTAAGTGATTTCTTTTAGATGGATACGTAAGCTTGGGAATCGATTTGAAAACAAAATATCTTTCAGCTTTCAGCAAAACAATGTTAGCATGCATCTGTATCTTTAATAATTGTTTTTTGTGATCTTAGATTGGTGCAAAACCGACATGTTTTTGGTAAATTGTTCTTGGCTGTCTTCCTAATCTTCATGAAAACAGCATGAAACAAAAAAAAATATGATAATGGTCTAAATTCTAAAACTATCAAAAGCTGATCATAATTGTAGGTTAATTTTTTTAATTAAGTAGAAAAAGCTAATTTTTTCCAACCCGTTTTACCTACGGGAGGGGATCGAAAAAAGAATGTTTTCTACTGAACTACCTGTACAGTTCAGTAAATAATGGTCAAACGTAGATAGCTTACCTAAAACTAATTTAAATTACATAAAAAATAAATGAAAAGCTGGTTAAATGTAGCACTTTTTAAAATAATGGTCCAGTTCACTGTCATACAGGAATTCTTGTAGAGGTTGTGGTCCTTAGTTTAAATAGTGTAAGGTTGTGTACTAAAGACCGCATGAAATTTTTAGTTTTGGCACTAACGGCAAACATGCTCAGTTTCCTTTGGATAAATATTTTTTTCACATTTCGAGTCAGAAATGGATACATTGTAATAACGACTATGATCATCAAACGTGAAATCTGTATGAGTAACAAAAGGAAATAGTTCATTTGGGAGGGACCTTGAATGGGTTGGGAAACAGTATCAGCGATCGTGACTATAAAAGGTGTGTTTGCCAAACTTATTTTTGTTACTCATTAAAAAACCGGTATGCTGACAGTTAGTTTATCGCGAAATCGCGAAAAATAAATCAGCTGTCTCATTCATATAAGGGTAAATCTAATTAGTTGGCGAAACTTAAGAAACGCATTTGGTATCTGTTACTTAGTACAATTGCGTGGTAATGACCCGCCGCCTGATATGATTCTGAGGTCAAAGTCCGCCCGCGCCCGCGTAATGCACGCACTGCGCGTACCTCGATAATAATAACTAACCGGCTAATGAAGCCCTTTCATTTGATACCCCACACGAGGATTCACTAAAACAACAAAATCCCACCCGAAAAATGGATGACGGCTTTAGGCAGAAGAATTATTGTAGTAACGTAGCCTGGCCCATCAGAATCCTTCTGGCCCAGCTAACTCCTCCTGCTAAGGGAAATATTTTTAAGAACTGCGGGGTAAAATGATTATTTTGACCTAAAGTATATGTGTGCCGAACGGCTATCCTGCACATCGATTTGCGGCTATTTATCGATTTTGGCTTTAGGGCTAACACTAAAGTGTGACGGTATTGCCACAAAGAATGGGACAGCGTTTTTTTTTTATTCATTTTTATTTATATGGGGGCTTTTAACCATGAGGTTATGTCAGCCCCATCGTGCCTTAACTTTAGAACTTTACAAAACAAAACAATGAAAACCTACAAGAAATAAATCTAAACGCTACTACTATAAATAAAAATGTACACCATTTTAGCCTCTCCCGACGTAGGGGCGGCCAAAATAGTGACAAAAGAGCCTACATCCATAAGGTTTAGTTTCAAGCTATCATACAGTAACAGCTTCTGCGATTAGTTCCGGGCACATTCCACTAGTACATGCTGGACATCTTCTACTGTACCACACACCTCGCAATTAGGTGAGGGTGCCTTTTTCATTAAAAATGCGAATTTATTGAGTGGAATGTGACCGGATCTCAACCTAAAAGCCACTTTAACTAACTTCCTACTAATACAGATGCCACTGAACCAGGGGACAGCGTTGTGACGTGCAGTGTTGTTTCTAGTACCTACGTAATACATAATAGTTCAATGTGTCATAGCTATGTACTGAGAAACCTTCGGGAAGTGTTTGTTCGCTTATCGCTATAAGTAAAGCCCCACCCTCAACAAGATATATTCGTCGGCCAGAAACCCAACTACAGCGAGGCTACACTTGCCATTAATCATCGCAATAAAGAGAACGTTACACAACACCACATATCCGGACATCAACACACAACATAATATATAATAACATAACATAATATAATGGTGTTTCTTATATCGAGTCGGAGAAATTGACCGTGCTCAAATAAAGGTCGGTGGTAAGGGATATTTTTGATTAATACGGATATTTGTGGTTACGATAGTTTTTTCTTTGAAGTTTCTTATTTAAGGTCAATTTCTGAATTGTTTTACCACCTGTTGATAACGATATTTCAGAAATCGTATGTCTTATCTAATGTACGCTTGTCATAAGTGTGAATAGATGTCAAGTAGCGTTTTTATGTATGTCTTTATCTTATTTATCAACCCCTACACTTATCTTTGCCTATCACCATTGACGTACCGAGCCTACTGTGCTGCCCTCAATCGTATTTTTTTTATTTCTAAACAATTAAACAACATATTTTCTTAAAAACTCCAATGTCACATTGTAGTCCTGATTGGCTTTCAATTTATCGAAACATTACGGATTATTATGTTTTATGCCTGTAGCTATTATCGTTGTAACCGCTAAAAGTGGCCACTTTTGGCGGTTTTAATTATTGTTATTTATACTCCGAGGGCAGGAAAGTAAGAAAGGCCTCAGGTGATTTGAGGCTTTCTTATTTACTCCCCGAGGTTAGTATAGGTACTATTTTTCTCCTAGACAGAGGCGAAAAACGGAAACTTCGTTTAGCGCAGCGGGACGAAAGTTGACGCTTTCTGTCTGGAGGGGTGAAAAGATAATAACTACAAACATTAAAGAAACAAATCCACAGTGACCCGATAAATTGAAAATCAACAATGACTAAAATCTGACATTCTTGTATTTTGGAAATTTTGTTAAGTTGTTTAGAAATAAAAAAATACGATTGAGGGCAGCACAGTAGGCTCGATGCCCCCTTAAGCCTATCATATTTACGAAGATGTAACTAGATTAAACTTGTGTTCTAAGAGGAAAGTCTGATAACAAGTGAAATATGCCGACATTTTGCTAATCCACTACAATCTTCGATTCAACGTTTCCCGGTAAACAAATGTTTGTCTTATGTCCCATACGAGCAGATATTCTGGGCACGTCGCGATCATCACTTATGTTTGTAAGCCGCTTTGCGCCACGTATTCAGAAGCAGGCTGTTGGCTACCATAGCACTAGAGATCCTTATCCAACTAGATTTGAATTATTATTTTTAGTTTTGACTGAAGAAAGCTAGTTATACTTTATTGCACTTATGAAGTTGCTACTAGGAATATTCCTCAATTGAAAAAAGATATCTTCCGCCAAGCTAGGTGTGAAGGCTGGGACTGGGGCACACCTTAGTCGATGCCAACTGATAAGAGTGTAAACACCCACCCCATGGAGAGTGGGGATTGTACCCACTGTCCATTACAAGTGGCGACGGGCTCACTCCCCGTCACACTGGACAGATTATCGTTACTAGTGAATCGTGGATTTTCTGAAGTTTCAGAATATCTATGACTATTGACTACCCCTCGGGGAATATAGTCGTGAGTATATGCTGGTACGGCAGCCAGGTGGGTTTAAAGCATCTGGAAAAGCGTCGGTAAGACCTGGATGTGATTGGCACCTTACTGAGACAGAAGGCAAAATGAGGAGGAGGCTTATGCCCTGCAGTGGGTGGATACGGGCTGATAATGATGGTGAAAAGTGCAACAAGGTCATGCTTCTAAAGTACTTATTTTGTATTTTAAGTATTCTATTGATATTCATAAGATCATAGACATATTACTCTAGCGATAGACAAGCTCATTCAAACAAACAACATGTCACACAAAACAACACAAAATGACACATTGCGGTCTGTCATTGCCATAGTGACGAAGTGAACTCGGGAACATGAATCAGGTGCGGACATCTCATTCAAGTGGAACATGTTGCTTCTATTAAAGGGCAAGTCTATCAATAGAGTTTAAGTCTATGCATAAGATTTTTAAATTTCAGTCTGTAAACATTTTTTATCAAAAAGCTCGTGTTTTCAATGCAAATTAAGAAATAGCAATTTACGTATTCAATTTGGTGGGTATTACGAAACGAATGGCTTTAAAATCCTTTTTGGGATGAGGATAAGTTCTTCTGGTAAAACCTTTGTGCCTTTTAACACAGTAATTCACTTATATTTAGATACTATCAAAAAAGTTAAAAACAAAAAAAAACAGAAACATAAAACACTTAATCCATAAACGAAACTGGCTGAGGAGCAGTAAAAACTTCCCATCGTTTAAACACTCGACACTTAATAGATAATAAAAAACTTGTTAAAAACTACACAGCAAAATATCCGGCTGATACGCCATGCCATAAAAGCTCTATTGTGCCATAACGTCGATTATAAAGCTTCAGAACTGTGCCGGAAGGCTTATTGTCTGAAATTCTACACCTTTTGTAAGGATCGAGCCGCGCGTGCATAACCTATGGCGTTAGGCATGACTACAAAATCTACCTAAGCTTGGTGTTTATACGAAATTCTGCTACACAGTGTGTTCATCATCATCAGCCTATATACGTCCCCCTGCTGGGCACAGGCCTACCCCTAGGAGGGTGCATGGGCGTAAGTCCACCACGCGTGCCCAATGCGGATTGGTAGACTTCACATATGCATCAGAATTTCATCTTCTGCATATGCAGGTTTCCTCACGATGTTTTCCTTCACCGTTTGAGAGCAGTCGGTAATACGTACATAAGTTAGAAAAACTCATTGGTACGTGGCATGTTGTCTGTGCGGATTCGAACCCGGACCTCATGATTGAGAGTCCATACCTCACCGCAATGCACCACCGAGCTTTTACGTTACGCTTTTTAAATAAGTAGTAACACAGTGTTTTACTACTTATTTAACAGCCTCCCAATAACGATAATCTTAATTAATACGTCTTCCTAGGACTATCTTGCCAACACTTCCATTCATTTTCGCTGTAAAATTCAGCTTTCCTTTACAAGAATAACAGATGGACTTGTAAGTGCTAGTGTAAAAAGTGTTAAACTAAAGTAAACGCACTTATATTCTTTTGCTTCTCCAGTAGGAACATCTAATGTAAAATTTAAGATGTATAACGTCTTTAGTAAATTACAAAATGGAACGAAATCGTGTTAGATCGTTAGTATCCAGATAAAAGTTAAATCAAATAAGTTTACTGCCGAAGATATAAAGTTTTTTTGAACTTTTTGATGGACTTAGTTCGGAAGTGTAATGAGAGATGGATAAAAAGAATGTGGCTTGGAGAAGTAAATACGTAACTCACAATTTAACTTGAAGCTTGATTATCTTCTGGTGGAATTTTTGTAGAAGTTACGTTGGTATTTGGGAAGGTAAGTTTACGTATAAAAGTTTTAGGTCGGATTTATATGGACGAACGAAATAGTTTGCAGATTTTCGGTTTATTATCGAAGGCATGGTCCAGTGGTCCGACGACCTGAGATGGGTAACAGGGAGTGACTGCATCGAATTTTGTGGAATGTCTTGGGAGAGGCTACGTTGCCAGCAAATGGACATTGACAAGCTGATGATGATGATGAACAGAAAGATAATTTTGTTACACTGTAGCTCCGTCATTCACTAAGCTCGGTAGTTAAACCTCGCGGGTTTAAAAATGGAAAATCCTTTCAAAAATCAAATAAACAATTTACTGTCTAACAGATCTATTATATTGTAAAGGTATTCTAAGCTTCGAAGCGCTCGTTGGCGTAGTGGAGCTTCGGTATTGGAAACGATCACCGAAGTTAAGCAACGTCAGGTCCGGTCAGTCTTTGGATGGGTGACCGTTTAGTGGTATTTCATCTCGAGCGTTTCCATGCTTCAGAAGGCACGTTAAGCAGTTGGTCTCGGATAGTTCCGTCAGATGTCGTTGTAACTATTCGTTAAGCCAGGTCAGACACCTATTGGCGGCTTGAAAATTCTCTGACAGCAAGGTGACCATTAACTTGCCTCCACCAACACGCACTGGGCCCGCGTGGTGGAGTATGGCCCACTCCCTCTCACCCTTATTCGTGAGAGGAGGCCTTTGCCCTGCAGTGGGATTCTACAGGCTATAACTTACTCTAAGGTAAAAAGCCGTGGTGGTCCAGTGGCGAGTAACCTTGCCTGCCGTGCAGGAGGCGATGGTTCGATCCCCGTCCAGGCCGACTCGTACCAATGAGTTTTTCGAAATTTATGTACGATTTGTAACACCAATGGCTTTTCGGTGAAGGAAAACATCGTGAGGAAACCTGCATGCTTCAATTTCGAGGCATGTATTGTACCCACTGTCCATTATAAGTGGCGACGGGCTCACCCCCCGTCACACTGGACAGAGTTTCGGTACTACTGGTGAAACGTGGATGTTCTGAGGTTTCAGAATATCTCTGACTACCCCCTCGGGGAATATAGTCGTGAGCATATGCTTATGCTTATGCTTACTCTAAGGTAAAAAAACAAATAATGAAAACCGGTCAAGTGTGTTCAAGATTTTACACCTAAACTGCCCCTTAGAGAAACACTTAAACATGATTACTTACACTCAGTTGCAAAAAAGCGCATTAAAGTTAATCCTCCATTATTCCATTGGGTACGGAGTCCTAATAAAAATGACGTGCTAATTTCACTGGACAGAGTATACGAGTAAAAGGCTTTTTTTAAAAGTTGCTAAGTTGTCTAACAAATCTTTTGCATGTTTTTTCTCTGAAACTAATATTGTCCGTAAATTTTGTCCGACCACAAATTTTGTTCCTAAACAGATATTAGCCAAACTTTTGGCTTCAAAGCCGGCACATGCACTTATCATGCAACTTTTGATTTATATCCAAAAATGCATACAATGCTCAAGAAAAATGTGTCCGAGAAAGTTCACTTTGTACTACATAAAATATTACTCTTTGCTTTGAGAAAATATTTTGAACAACATGGCAATAAGCGTTGCAATGTAGTACCGTAATATACACCTGCAGCGTAGAAGTTGAGTCAGGTGTGGACTTGGGCTTATTTTGTTTGAGTTTTGATATTTTGATGTCACTATTTAAAATACTGGGGGTACCAGAAGGTGCAGCGTACATACAGGTAGGCTCCCCACAAGATGGAACGACGACCTGGTAAAGGTGGCCGTTGGATGAGGGCAGCGCAGGACCGGTCGTTGTGGCGATCCTTGTGGTATGTCCAGCAGTGGATGTATATACAAGGTGTTTCATAAGTAACAATAAATTTTTGAAACTCTTAAGGGGGTTGTTAAGACCGTCAAACTGAACAACTTTCTCTATGGGACCAACATCGAAATCGCGAAAAAAATAATTTCATATCCCATACATATTTTAGCTCTAGTCGATTTGTAGAGTATAGAACATAAATTTTTTTTTTCCCGATTTCGATATTGGTCCCATAGTGAAAGTTGTTCAGTTTGATGGTCTACACCACCCCCTTAAAGGTTTATTTGTAGTTTTGTAACACCTTGTATATCGTCTGAGATGATGAATTAAATAAAATCGGTCAATTACGAGTCGGGCTACTCGCGCATCGAGGGTTCCGTACCACACCACCACAGAACACAACATATTAACTTGGAAAAACACTTTTTTTTTCTTCGGGACCTTAAGCGTGAGAACGACTCGCACTTGGCCGGTTTTCATTATTTTTTGTTATACTATAGAGTTTGTTCTATAATCACACCAAGTTCGACGCTTGTATGTTTTACTGTTTTTACTATAGATCGAGACGAAAAAACGTCGATAAAAACTAGTTTCCCCTTAATTTTTTACTTTATGACATTTTTATTATTTGTCAACAAATTCGCCGTAATAACGCATATTCTGTTCAACTATCTAGCTATTACGGTTCAAAAGTTACAGCCCTAAATAGGTAGGACAGACGGACGGACGGACACACAATGTAGGCTTAGTAATAGGGTCCCGTTTTCACCCTTTGGGTACGGAACCCTAAAAACTACATAATATACATAAATTCATGCCTGTTTCCCACAGTAAAGCAAATGTGCTAAATCTTGTTTTGTAAATCGAGGTGTACAGATTTGCCGGAATATATTTACAGAATGTTAAAATACTTAATTATGAAGCCTATGAAATTTCAATATTCAGATTTAAATACGGTGGGAAAAAGCAGCTGAGCTCTCGCCTTAAAAACGATAGTGAGGATTAAAGTAGTAAGAGTAGAACAAATAGAATAGAATGTTCAAAATCACGCCCCGATAAAAAACAGTCTATTCAATTTTCACCGCTCTCAAACAGTGAAGTGAAACATCGTGAGGAAACCTGCATACGCTGAAGAAGAAATTCTAATACGTATGTGTAGTCTACTAATCCGCATTAGACGCGCGTAGTGGACTTATGCCCATACACCCTCCTTGAGCTAGCCTGTGTTTTGCTATGGGACGTATATAGGCTAATGAAAACTTCTTCAAACATGGAAACGTCTTTCAAAAATTTTAGCCAAATGAGTGTAAATTTTTAGTAAAATTTTCCAGGAAGTGTGTCAAAAATTTCTAAATCCGCACACGACTACACGACCTCATAAAGTGACTCTTGTAGAATCGAGAACTAGCTATAATAACCTCGAATTTCATATCTATTGCAACGGCATAAGGTGGAAGTGAGGATATATCAGTTGCCGTGTGTACTAAATGGTTGAAAATGGCATATTGCCTGCAAAATGAAATACAGGAATAGCATTCGAAATTGGTTCTGATTTCAAACTCGTGTCAAGTTAGTTCGGCCAAAGAGAAGGTGTTAATTTGATGGCACAGATAGGTATTTTCTCGATAAGCGTGTTACGCTCTCGGCATCGCCTTCTATCTGCCGATATTGCAGAGATATATTGAACAATATTCTGACTAACCTGGATGATAGTTTTCCCATTGACGGTGGGGAAAAGTCTTGAAAAGGTTATTAAATTATTATTTTTTTATTAAAAATAACTCATACACAATAGAGATAACAAGAAAACATACAAACAGGAAAAAATAAATAGGACGAAAACTCAAAATTACTGGCAATAAACATACGATTCAGCTAATCGTCGAATCAGTTGCAGAAATGCCCATTAAAGTTAATCCTCCATTAAATCTCTTGCAGTCACTTTTTGTTTTATTGACGTAGTAAAAGCTAGCAAGACATTTAATGGAGGATTAATGAGCGTTTCTGCAACTGAGTGTGAGCAGTGCTATTTTTCACGCATTTTCTGGCATAGTCGGATCAAAAATAATATGTATTACTTACGAAAAAGTGACCTACTTTCACATCATTTAATAAGAAAACTAAACATAAACAGACACCCTGTTTATATTAATTAGATTAATGTCCTGGCGTCGTATTAAGTTAAATATGATAATTGGTTTTTTCCACGGATTAAGTTATCTAAGTAAGTGAAGAGTGTCATGTGGTTCCGGCTTAGAATGAACCACCCGTTAATGACGTATGAGGCGATTAAGGCAATTTATTAATTTCCTTATTAACAAATCTTTAAAATTGTGATGATGGTGTCAGTGAACTGTAAAAGGACATTTAAAAGATTGTTGGCAACTACTCATCGGTTTCTGACCACCCTGAAAGTGATTAATTATGATCGTGAATATAATATTATGTAAATGACTGAGTTTCACCGTGCACAAAGTACTTTTGAACGTTTTGTCTTTGACAGCTATCAAGTGAAAGTTAGGAAGCTAGAGCAGAGCTAGAGCAGAGAAGATTAGAAGATAGGTATTTTATTTATTTTATTATGGATCTCTAATAGGTAGTGGAGTTAGACTTTATATCTGAGATCACTTCACATCGCATAATTAATGAGATCTAAGCGTTTTAGCAAAACAGGCTTTATTAAATCATGTTACCATATGGAAATATTAAAAACGGGATTAATTAAATTAACTAAAACATTAATAGTTACTATAAGTACAAGTATTTTTTTTAGGTAGTCTTTTCTCTCCAATCTTCTCTGTTGTGTGTAATTTCCGGCCAAACTATACAAGAAGGCATCCATGTTGTCTCTCCACCTTTTCCTGGGTCTTCCTCGACGCCAGTGATCCTGGGGAACCTAGTCTTGTGGTGATTTTGGCCCATCTTTCCGAATGCATGCGACCGCCATGTCCGGCCCAATCTCACTTCAGTTGAGCTTTCTTGCGCCCCACGTCCGCTATGCCAGTTATTTCTTACACCTAAAATACTGCGCTCCATCGCTCTTTGGCATCTGCTAAAAAGCTTGAGAGAATGGTGGTCTTGAAGCTGGTTTTTTTATCGTCAGTCAATGGCTAGGTTTGAGCCCGTAGGTTAGGATGGGCAGGATGCACACTTCGATGAGTCGATATAAATATAGGGTCCTTCTTAAACATGCAGATGGTTTTTTCAAGACGATGACGACGACTATCAAATAAACAAGTTTTGCTATGGAACTAACATTTAAATCGCGAAAAAATCTGCTGTCCCAAACAAAACTGCAAAACTACTCGACCTAAAAATATGGGACAGCAGATTTTTCTTTTCGGGATTCCGATGTTAGTCCCGTGGAGTAAGTTGTGAGTGTAATGGTCTGAAGCAAATATTACACCATATTTTGTGGTGTAGGAGCGTTTGAACTGATTCTCAACAGAACAGAAAAGCAACTAAATTAAATAAAAGCTTGTAATAAATTATGTTTATCTTTCAACGAAACATAGAAAAAATTTACATTAAGACAAACTAAAACTTATTTCCTTAAAGAAAAAATGTGCATTTCTAAAAGTAACAAAATTAAGTATTTTATAAAATTTAGATAAATAAATTATTTTGACCACATTTATTATGCAGAAAACCTTGACGCTCTGTAACACCCTGTAGACCAAAATGTTCTAGAAATAACACGAATGACAATGCATTGCCTTGTTTTTTGTTGCCAGATTTTATTGTGAATCATGTAAAATAAATGCTGTATTTATCGCGTAATAGCTATTCTGAAATTTTAATATTAACAGTCATGATTTAATAATGAGTACGTAGGAAAAACGACTTCATGTTAGGCATCGCTTTAATACTGCAATTTACTTTTTAATGGCCATGATTTAGAGCTTAGATTACAAATAACTGGAATTTTTATTAGGAACAGTTAGCTTTGCGTGTTTGTGATCACTATTTTTTGAAATAAAGTAGGTAAGGTATGGGTTTCGTATTAAGCATTTTAATTAAAAAGTAATGAATGTTACACCTTAGTTTCCCTTGATTTCTTTATTGTTTGTTTACTTTTCAGAAGTAATAATTTTTTGGTTGTTTTACAAATGAGTACTTCATTAAACCGAAGGGTTAGCGCAGACCGAAGGAAAAGCGGTGAAGGGACTATTTATTATTAAGTTACAATTGAAATTCATCTTTAGGTATTTCTTGATACGACTGAATTAGTTTTCGGCGAAATAAAATCACATCACTATTCATCACTAGGGCTGCCATCGCCAAAATCGTCGTCGCCGGGCAAAGACGTCAAAAACCCCGGACATTTCAGTAAAATCTGGAATTTTCCCCGGACGACCACGAAATTTTTTATTTAAGTTAGTAGGTAGTTGTTCGAAGTGAGCTCAAGATTTTGTCTTATTATAACGAGATTTTGCAATACGATTAAATCGATTTAATACAGCATAAAACCAAGAGCGAGCGAAGCGAGCTCGAGATTTTGCCAAATATTATAGCGCATTTCCAGGTCCCGTCAAAATCAAGGTCTATAATAAAAGCTGGAGCGAGCGAAACGAACTCATGATTTTGCTACACAACAACTCGATTGTTCACTCGTATGCCTATAGGATGACAAACGATCGTATCAATACGCTATACAACCAGGAACGAGCGAAGTGAGCTCGAGATTTGCAATACGACTTAATCAAATCAATACAATATAAAACCGGGAGCGAGCGAAGCGAGCTCGAGATTTTTTCATGTTATAATAAGATTTTGCAATACGATTATATCGATTCAATACAGTATAAAACCAGGAGCGAGCGAAGCGAGCTCGAAATTTTTTCAAATATTATAGCGCATTTCTAGGTCATGCCGAAATCGAGGTCGAATAAAAGCTGGAGCGAGCGAAACGAACTCATGATTTTGCTACATCTTAGATCAAAATAAAATCAATGGATAGGCCAATAGCGCGGTAAGTTGGAGCAAACTCCTGGTGCACTTGGTCCATCCATACAAACTAGCGCCATTATCTGTCAAATCTAGGGTACTTGCATACAAATTTGAAGTAAACCTTTCATTTGTTTTGCCTCATTTTTTGGGTTTGAAATGTTCGCATAAGACCTATCCATTCATTTTATTTTGATCTAAGTGCTACATAACAACTTGAAATTTCAGTATATGCCGAAATCGAGTTGATTTGTGGATAAAACGAACGTTTTATTACCATTATGTATAAAAATAACCGGGTCTTACCCGGACACAGTAAGTGTCCGGGTTTCCCCCGGACACTTTCGTGACGACCCCGCCCGGACGCCCCCGGACGCCCCTCAAACTAGGACAAATCCGGGGAAACCCGGACGGATGGCAGCCCTATTCATCACTAACTTGTTTTAATTAAACGAGTTAGAACGTAATTATTGAAAAGTGGAATTCATCATCACCGTCATCATTCTCCATGGTCATCACTGCTGGGGCACACTGCCTCCGTGGTCTAATGGTTAAGAGAATTGGGCTCTTGACACGGAGGTCGTGCGTTCGATTCCCACGGGGGGCACCTAGTGAAATGTCACTTTGTGCGTTTTTCCCCAGTTGGTTAGGACATTGCAGGCTGAGTCACCTGATTGTCTGAAAAGAAAGATGATTCCGTGCTTCGGATGGCACGTAAAGCTGTTGGTCCCGGCTACTATCTCTGGTGGTTAGTAGTCGTTACATAAAAACCACGTCAGAGGCCGTAAGGCGGTTTGAATAAACTCTGACAACAGGGCTTGCAGCCCACTCGATAAGAAGAAGAAGACTGCTGGGGCATAATCATACCCTTATAGAGAGGGTGTTCGGGCATTTATAGTCCACCACGCCTGCCCAATGCGGATTAGAGAATTTCACAAACGCATCAGAATTTCTTCTTCAGCGTGTTCAGATTTCTTAACAAAGTTTTTCCTCACCGTTTGAGAGCATTCTTTACTACAACATCTTTATCAACCTTTCATCGTCCACTGCTAAACATTGAACTCTCTTATGTAAGCCACATAAGATAGGTATTAGTTGTAAAAATTTATTGATACAAAATAATATCATATACAACATGAAAACAAAGTGAGAAAATTGGCGTAAAGAAGAAATTCTCATGCGTATGTGAAGTCTACCAATCCGCATTGGGCACGCGTGGTGGACTATAAATGCCCGAACACCCTCTCTATAAGGGTATGATTATGCCCCAGCAGTCTTCTTCTTCTTATCGAGTGGGCTGCAAGCCCTGTTGTCAGAGTTTATTCAAACCGCCTTACGGCCTCTGACGTGGTTTTTATGCCCTTCCTGAGTGTGGGCCTATACCCTACCAGTGGAACACAAATAAACCGATGATGATAATGATGATGAATGTCATATACAGGCATTTAGCGGGTGCGGATTTGAACCCAGACCATTGACGTTTGTAGACCCCGCTTCACCCCAACGTGCCGCCAACACTCTCAAACGGTTAACTAACTTAACATGTTAGTTTATGCATTAAAAAAATTTGCATAAAATAGTTAAACTTAGTCACGGTTAGACCCTTCACATGTGAACATAAAAAAAAAGTTTAATTAAACCTATCAAAAAACTCAAACTTCACCGCCGCTATTACACTGTACCAGTGTGAATTAATCATAAAAAATTACACCTATGGTGGCCCATAAAGAACAGAAACGAGGGTGAACTATTTTTAAAATCAGGATATTGGTCAGGTCGCGTCATTCGCAAATGGTGCAAGTGACAAATTGCACCATAGCACGGACACCGAACGATTCTACGGAACTTATTGCCTTTCAGCACTTTAATTACTGTAGTCAATGTGTGGTAACGCCGCCGTAGTCAATGTGTGGTAACACTGGCACTGTGTAGTCAATGTGAGGTAAGCTAGCGTTGATTAATCAATGTATGTCATTGAGGAAATAGAAACATCTTCAACTATTATTTATTTAAGAGGGTACCGGACTCCAGTGCTGCTGAAAAAATACGATTGTATGTAGCACTGCAGACACGGTGCTCTTTTAACATGACATGGTTACAGCCATGTTGCGCCATTTGAAAATCTAATTGAAGACGAAAAATTAAGTACTTTATGGGTATGAATCTACAACCTGCCAAACCGCAGATTTTAGTAATCTGATATAGTAGCCGCGCAGCCCGTTTTTGAACGATATTTAATTCTTCAATCTTTCGACTTGTTGGAACGCTTATAATTTTCAAAAAATAATACCCGTGTAAACTGATTTCTAATTTCCAAACTGTGATTGTGATTTGTGTTGTGACTATACTCCATTCCAAATAGCAAAGAAAATTTAAGGCTATTTTTAATTACAGAAACAGAGATTAAAAACACTTTTCTCACCTCCGGACGGAAAGCATCATATTGTGTGTTAGCGCAGCAGGACGCGCTAAAAAAAGTTGTCGCTTTCCACCTCCGTCGAGGAGAACAATAGTATACTAACCTCGGGCAGTAAATAAGAAAGCCTCGGATCACATGTTTGTTGACCGAGGCGAAGCCGAGCCGATTACATAAGATCTGAGACCTTTCTTACTTTCCTGTCCTCGGTGTGTAAGCTACTATGTATACGTCACTTATATCCATATGAAATGTTATTGTTGAGGCCCGGAGAAGAGTGCAACTATTCATTGGTTTATGATCGATAGCGTTTCAACGGTGAGCGATGTTGGCTCGAGTGCTCGATTTACATTTTATCGATATGTTAAAATAAAAAAAAACAGAACTGAAACTGACGATTGCGAAATTTTCTATGGTGGTACTGGCGAAGTTTAAACGGTATACTAATTTGTAGGTCCATTTTGACGTGTAGATTATTATAATATAGAGATAAAATCGATAATTAAGTATCAACAAAAATTTTAAAAATTTAAACTAATAGGTAGATTCCCGTTTGGACTAATCTCAACTTAGGTAAATCTTTATACAGTGACTCCTAAGCCTAGGTATCACTTAGCTTTGTGATCATTTTGCGTGTTTAGAAGTGTCTTAAGCAAGTCTTAAGCTCAGGCCACACACAGGCGGTACCGGAGGCGGTCCGGGGGCGGGATTTTTTGTAATGTACGAGTTTATATGGCGCGGCTATGACAAACAGGCGGCGGCGGCGCGGACCCTGTAAGGCAGGCCCCGGAACGCTTTCGCTTCCCGCAGAACCGCCGCCGGCCCGCTTTCCCGTAGGACTGCCTCTGTGTGGCCTGAGCTTTAAGTTTGGTGCAATGCACTTTCTTGTTAGGGGTGTCTTATGTATTTTAGGCAATAAGTTAAGATGAGCTTAAGTTTACTTCAAATTGGCTTGATAGTTTGTATACTCGGAAATTGGCATGCCATTTCACACACTACTAAGAAACGAATAAAAGAAGAAAGGAGTGAGCAGTACACCGCTACAAAAACTCCGTGCAAATTTATGGAAGAAAGTCGGTGAAAACTTGTTGACATAACAAAAAATTAAAACCGACTTCAAAACTAAAAAGGTAAAAATAATAATATTGCAGTCGTTGACTTTTGCATTCGAATCTATAAGAACATTAATTTGTCTTATCGGACTCGGTGTCAAGACGGTACGATTCGCAACTGGGCTTGCAGTAATTTTTTGGCTTGGCTTGGTTTGACACCGACTCCAATAAAACAAATTAATGTTCTTATAGATTCGAATGCAAAAGTCAACGACAGCAATATTATTATTTTTACCTTTTTAGTTTTGAAGTCGGTTTTAATTTTTTGTTAAAATTTTTTTATTTCAAACTTTTCAGTGTAGAAATCTAGGTGAAATACATTAGTTCGACTAAGCAGTTATAAGTACTTCAATGCAAAGGATACGGTGTACGCTCTACACCTCACTCGATTTTAAAAAATCCAACCCATGTTTCGTACAACATTTCTGTTTTTGGGTTACTGTTATCTGTCTTTATGCCATATTTCGATTCAATAGATGCAAAAATGAGCGAGTTATTGAGGCGGGGCATACAGACAGACAGACAGAATGGACGAAAGTATAAGGGTTCCTTGTTTGACTACATTTCCGACCGCCATGATCAATTAAATCTATGTGTTTCGGTACCTACATCCATGAAGTTTAAACCATAAAGTTGTTATACGTTTAAACACAACAGTATGACCAAGAAGTTTTAAATATATAGGCATATAAAGATTCTTGGTTATGACAGTAAAAAAAACCTAATTTGACAGTCCCCATCAAAACATTGCTGGAGTGCGATTTTTGAACATCACACGTTCGAATTAGCAGTAGAAAGACGAAATATGCATAATCTCCATAGTAATTTTGACATTTTCTACCGCTGACTTGAACGTGTGATGTTTAAAAATCGCACTCCTGAAGAGAATCGACAAACAAAAATGTCATCTGTGTCACGGACCTGAAAAACGACGGACGTAATATCCTTTTATTATATAAGTGAAGCACCCATGTATTATATTGTGTTTGCGTCGTAGAAAGAGAAGGTAAGTACTAGAAAGAAGCACGTGTCGTGTCATACTCACTCAGTAAGAGATGCACATAGCAATCATTATGACATAATATTTATTATTTAATTGGGTATTTAATTTTATCTCTGACATGTTTGAAATTATTATAGTAATGTTTGTGTTTTATGTGATTAATTTATTCGTTTTAAGTTCGTAAATTCATTGACGTTCTATACTGACACTTACATTTATAAATATTATTTCTAATTAAGTATCTATTTCTCTAGTCGTGTATTAGTAAAGCCTTAACTTCAAATTAAATTATACCTAATATTATTGTTAACTTTGCATCGTCTATGTAACTCAATTAATTATTGTTGAATTTTTAGATATAAGTTTTAGTTGTAAAATATTTCAAACACAATTTATATTGTAAATGAATGTGGGTTCAGGGCAAGAAATAACACAGTTTATTTACACTTTAATACATTTATTTTCAAATAAAAACAAACTTCTCTTATCTTTTTGTATTTTCACCTTACATCGTAATTCGTATATCGCAGTCTGACAACCCGCTCGAGACAGTTCATTCCGGTCTTCCCATCCTTCGCTCGTTCACCCGTTCACTCATTCATTCATTTCACAACTCTCATTCTATGTCCTTCCGTCCAATCCCACACTCAGCCCTCCTGCATTCATGTCTGTCCTCAGACATTTGATTACAACAGTGTTAAAAGGTAAATATTTTTTTCTCACATTAACATCTTAAAGTCTAAACAAAAGAAAACTTATATAAATACATAATACTCATGTAAATTTCAAACCTTTCTGGCTCAATTTGGTTACATCTATGCAGTAAGAAAACTTATGTAAATACTTTTTACTTAAATGTTACATTTCAAACCTCACTGGCTCAATTTGGTTACATCTAAGAGTATGCAGTATCACTATCAGTATCATAGTTAACTACATGTTATGGGTAAGTAGTACTTCCCTAGAAAATCATAAATGCAACTTAAGTGCTATTCAGTAAACAATAAAAGACAGAGTTACATCTTTTAAACTTAAGTGCTAAACCGTAACAGAAAAGAATATCTTTTCAAACTAAGATTATAATAATAACATGACATTCATTCATCATCTTTTATACAATCAATTAAATGTGAACTTACAGTACTTCAATCTGAGCCGCTGGCATAATCTGGCCAAGGTTTCATGAAATCAGAGGATGTGGTAGTTTTGTTAGGCCCTTCGGTTTGAGGGTCAGCCTTCTCTACTTCATACCTGTTGTTGCGTTTTACCTTGGTTACGGTATAAGGTCCCAAGAACTTTGGCTTCAACTTCAGGCATGTCCCGAACTGCGTTCTTTTTATGGCTACTAGACTTCCTTCTTTGTACTTTCTACTTTCCCTCCTTTTGCTATCGTAATTTTTCCTATTTTCGTCCTGGACTTCCAATATTTGTTTCTTTGCTTTTTCCCTTAGCTCTTCTCTGCCCTGCACGAAACTATCTCTCTCTTCTTGTTTAAGCAGATCTAAAATTGCAATGTCATTCTTCATTTTCATCTTTGTACCTATCAGCAGTTCACATGGTGTAGTGTTGATGCTCCTCTGGTGTGTGCTGTTGAGTGCTCTCTGAACTCTACTTACTAGTTTATACCATTGAGTGGGTTCTTCTAGTGAAAGCTTTGCCAATACCGATATGATCGTTCTATGGACCCTTTCGACCTGCCCGTTTCCTCTTGGCACTCCAGTCGTGATTTTTACGTGTTCTATTTCTTCCTGCTCACAATACTGTGCAAAACTATTACTGGTGAATGCAGTCCCTCTGTCTGTAATAATTCGTGCTGGATTTCCAAACATCTGTTGATGAATTTCTAGTTTATTCAACACTTCTTGAGTAGTAGTACTCTTCGTCGGAAACAACCACACAAACTTGGTAAATGCATCAACCAGCGTAAGAATGTGGTTATATTGCTTACGGGTTTCTGTAAGAGGTCCGATATGATCGAGATGCAGTGTATGAAGCGGGGTTTCCCCCTTTTCTATCGGGTTCAAAAACCCTTCTTGCTTGCCACTCTTCCTGGATGCTAGCAGGCATGGTATGCATGTTGCAATGAAGTCTTCAACTTTCCTGTTCAGCTTTGATATGTAGTAATCTTTACTTATCAGCTCCGTCGTCTTCTTCACTGCAAAATGACCATTCCCATGTGCCTTAGCGATGATTTCTCCTTCCATCTTCTGTGGTATGACGACACGATGCTCTGCACCCTTATACAGCAGACCTCCTTGTAAGTAAAAATCGTTGTATGACTTACCATCCTCCAAGATCTTCATTATCGCTTTCAACCCAGAGTCCGTCTCCTGAGCATGTCGTACATCACTGTGAAGATCAGAGAATATAGCTGCCACGTATGGATTTCGGCTTAGGGCATCTGCGTGTCTCATCCTAGAGCCCTCTCGGTGTTCAATGGTGAAATCATAGTCTTGAAGGAATAAGACCCATCGAGCCACTTTGGTTGACATAGCCAGGTCTTTCTTGTTCAACGTCATCTGGAATGCTTTACAATCTGTAACTATTTTGAAGTGCTTGCCGTAGAGGTAGTGCCTGAACTTCTTAATACCTTCTATGACTGCCAATGCCTCCAATTCATAACTGGTGTATCTACTTTCGGCATTTGTTGTTCGTCTGCTCATGTAATGTATGGGATGTAATTCACCATTACAATCCTGCTGCATTAGTATCGCTGCATAGGCCACATTCGAAGCATCGGTATGTAGTTCAGTTTCAGCTCTTGGTTCATATATCTTTAATACAGGGCTACTCGCCAACTTCTCCTTTAGTGTCTTGAAAACGGCTCTTTGCCTGTCATTAAACTCAAACGTCATATCTTTCCTCAGCAAGTCTGTGAGAGGTTGTGCAAGCATTGCATAATCCTGGATGAATTTTCTGAAATAAGAAGTGAGACCTAGGAAACTGTGCAGTTGCTTCTCATTTCTGGGCTCAGGGAATTTCATGACAGCGTCTGTCTTCCCTGGCGATGGCATCACCGCACCTCCTTCGATAACATGTCCTAAGTACTCCACTTTTCTGACCAGAAGCTGTGACTTTGTCCAATTAATTTGCAGTCCGTATTCTGAAGCACATCGCAACACCTCTTCCAACCTTCCTGCAGCTTGTTCTTCATTTATTGCTGGAATCAATATATCATCAATGAATATTATGACGACCCCCCTCATGATCAAGTCTCTGAATATTATTGTTATGTATCTAGTGAAAACTTTTGGACAGGTAGCTAAGCCAAAGGGTGCTCTTAAAAACTCATATTGGCCGGACATTGTAACAAAAGATGTGTACTTAATGGATTCTTCATGAACACGTAAATGAAAGAATCCATTCTTTAAATCAATCACACTGAATACTCTGGCGTTTGCTAATTTGTCAATGTGATCGTCGATGATAGGCAGCGGGTATTCATCTCTAAGCATTTTCCTGTTAATCAGCCGATAGTCAACGCATATCCTCAAGCGTCCATCCTTCTTCCTCACAAGCACGAGTGGGCTAGCATATTCGGAAAAACTTACCCGAATGACTCCTTCCTCCAACCATTCCTTGATCTGATGGTCCACCTCCTCTTGTTCCACAGCAGAGATTCGTCGTGGTCGCTGAGCTACTGGTAGATCATCTTTGAGTGTAATCTTCAATTCTATAGGAGCCTCCTTCGTCTGGCATGGATGGTAGTTATCCACCAGCTTAACTACTTTATCTCTCACAGCCTTGTCCATCACATGACCTACAGAATCAACAGAACATGGAAAACACCTGACCTTATTTAACCAGTTGTCCGGTTTCATCCACACAGATCCACCTTTCATCACTGTCACAACTTTGCACAGAAATTCATGGCCTAGTATAACATTAAAAGGTATACAGTCTCTAGGGATGATGTAAAACTTGACGTCATCGTACACATATCCATCAATCTCAATACTCGTTGTAAACTGTCCCATTGAAGCCACCTTAGAGCGTCCTAAACCGGTTAGGGTTACGCCTTTGTCGAGCTCCCCCTCTGGGAGACCAATGATCTCAAAATAGTTCACAGATACTAGGTTCACATCACTTCCCGAGTCGACTAAAGCACTAGTCGATTTTCCGCACAATTTCACTTCTTTAACTGGCTTTACAGTTTTAACGCAAGAATCACCGAGCTTGTTTACTCCTAAAACGTCACATTCACTGTTATTATCGCTGTCATCGCTGTCATCACTGTCATCACTGTCCAGAATGCCTTTCGCAAGGCTGCAAAACTGACAGTCGTCGTTACTGCATCGTTGCTTGCTCGCAGCGCCCTCTTGTGTCGTCGCGAAGAGTGTTCGTTTCTGCTGCCACTGTCCAGGGATACCATAGTTTGGACTGAACTTGCTGTTACTCGCGCTGGGTTTCTCCTTGCCTTGAATCGGACCACTTGGCTGTGGTACCGGTCCTTTTGGCGGCTGCGGAATCTGTGGCGGCACGCTTGTCTTGAATGTTTTTCCTGGGCACTCAGGTGAAATATGTCCAAACTTGTTACAGTGGAAACATTTCTTACCATGTTGCCTACGTGGGCATTCCTCGCTTACATGGTTCCTCTCTCCACAGCTATAGCACCTGACTTCCACGCGCACATGCTTCATATTTTGCTGCTGCTGCATGCCTCGACCTTCTTTCCCCATCTTCCCCTTCATAGTTTCATACACTTTAAGTTTCTCTTTTAGGTCAGAGTACGTTGTGACACCATACAACATAACCTTGTTGATTTCATTATCCTGAATACCATCGATTATATATTTGATGGCCACATAGTCAGCCATTTTCCCACGCTTTCCCAGTTCCTTCATCGTAAACATATAATCGATGCACGACTCATTAGCCCTCTTCTTCCGGGCAGTCATGAGCTCGTGTATAGATTTTATATCTACCGTGTCGGTAAACTCTTTGAGTATCGCGATGCGTAGCTCCTCCCAGGTTTTGAATGTTTTCTCAGCACGTAGCCACAAAGCAGCCGTCCCAATTAATGAACGTCGTGCTACCAAAAGTTTTTGGGTCTCTGTCCACCCGAAAATGTCACCGTTATCGTTGATATCCTGTATCCACCTCGAAGTCGTGTACGTAGCGTCGTGCCCATCGAACTTTGGGATCAGGTCTTCCGTCATGTGTAGCATACCTCCTCGTACTACTTCCGATACTTCCCCATCTTGTTTTTCTTCCGCCATCGCACCCGTTAGTCGTAAATAAACGTCGTAATTCGTCGTAGAAAGCGTCGTAAAGTAAATCTTCCGTCGTGGTGGTGAAAGCCGCACGTGGAAAAGAAGATGGCTCCACCCGTGGGCTCCACCTCGTGAGTCGTGCGTGAGTCGTAATCTTTTTTAATCTTACTTGAACTGTGTTATTTTGCCCCGTCCCGGACGTGCCCCCAAACTGTGGGTTCAGGGCAAGAAATAACACAGTTTATTTACACTTTAATACATTTATTTTCAAATAAAAACAAACTTCTCTTTTCTTTTTGTATTTTCACCTTACATCGTAATTCGTATATCGCAGTCTGACAACCCGCTCGAGACAGTTCATTCCGGTCTTCCCATCCTTCGCTCGTTCACCCGTTCACTCATTCATTCATTTCACAACTCTCATTCTATGTCCTTCCGTCCAATCCCACATGAATAAATAAATGAATGAAGCAAATTCGCTCTAGTTAAAAATTCGCTCTAGTTAAAAAAGAAGATCGCTACTTATTGCTGTCCTTATCGACGTAACCACTTTTTTGTTTGACGACGGCTGTCTGACTCCGGAGGCAGACATCTAGCTTCATACAAATTGTATAGGATTTTATGACTATCGCTATCTCATACGCGTTTATACTTCACATCTTTCTAGTGTAACATTACGTCCGTATTTTTTTCAAGTCCGTGATCTGTGTACATATTTGTTATTTTGCAGATTTTTTCAACAAGCGCTGAATCAATTTCGTGGGACCACCTCGGAATTATGACCTACCAAACAAAATAAGAATCATCATAATCAATTCTCAATTGGCGGTGTAATCGCGTAACAAACATACAAAAACATACGGGTCGAATTGAGAACCTCCTCCTTTTGTTGAAGTCGGTTAAAAATGTGTATGTAACCGGCTCAACAGGCCTTTACGAATATCAATACTACAACAGATAATGCGGAATCCAACAACATAGCGTGCTTTCTGAAGCAGGAATGCACACGAGATGAAATGTTACATAAACAGTATCCGTTTAGAAGATATTATGGTTCGATCTACGTTACGTTACGTAGCTTTGGAAAGTGAAGTCACACAAATAATGGCTAATATAACTTAGGGTTAACACATTGACCTCAATGGGTTAACACTAATAAGTTTTTCTAAAACATTCTTGGAAATTTGAGCATTATTTTGACCTTTTTCGAGATAAATTGAAATTGCTGTACTGGCCAAATACACGCGAGCAGCGGCCGTCAAAAGTTGTATGAAAATCCATCGTTGGTCGTGGTTTAGCGGCCAAATAAATTACATAGAAAACTCATATAATATGTCGTGTGATTTAAATATGGAACGATTTTTTACTCCGATACATGGCAACCAAGGCGGTAACTTATCAAAGGATTTATTTAAATTTCAAACTGGCGTGCAAATAGAAAGCTGTTTATTAAAAACAAATGAACACATTAACCACAGATTAATAGTACCTAATTACTACGCTTAACGCAGGAAAAAATTGTTGTTGTTCGTTATAGATTTTGAAAAGTTGATAGATTTTAATTTCCGCGCATTATTTGAGAAAAGTACTAAACAAGCCTTGGCCACAACTAGGCATTGATGGACTAACGTATGCCTCTTTTGCTGGCCGCTGCAGTAATGTACTATAACAATGCTATGAGTTCCTAAGCCCTCTATCCTTGCGAAGTGGTAATTTTGAGCTTAAGCCCTCTATCCAATATCGGGTTTATAAAAAAAAAAATTAACAAAATTCCAGAAATCCAAAGAACATTACAGTAAAGAAGTCGACGAAAGCAATAAAGTGTTTTATTCCAACAGAACCAAAAAGCTCAATTGACATTTACATCACGTATCGAAACAAGATTAAAGGGCCACTGTTTCAATAAAAAGATAACGAGATACAGTGTGTAAAATGAAAGATTTATCTTTTTGGCCCCCGACAAGGGTTTGAGGGGCAAACATAAATAAATTCATACACTACATTGAAAGTCAAGTGGTCCCCAAACCAACTAGGAGTGTTTTTAAAGGAAGCCTCTTTGATATTCTCACAGTAAGGCACGTCAAAGTGAAAATAATGGATGAAAAGAAACTTATAGTGGATCTGGCCCTGTAGGATTTGGGTTAACTTGTGACCTATGTTACTAAAATTTACAATTATTTGTTGATAGTCTATTTTTTTTAATGGTACTTACTTTTAAGATAATAACGTTTTTGAGAGTTTCCTATGCGGTTATTATTTAATCTAGAATTAAATAATCAGTCATCTTATGATCATGGCAGTTGTAACTATGCACTGCCGAAATATCGGACAGTAGGTACAATAAATGCCTCGAAATTGAAGCAATTGAAGCAGTTTCCTCACGATGTTTTCCTTTACCGAAAAGCCAGTGGTGGTGGCTAAATATTTTATGATTTCGTTAAATATAAACTCACTATTATCCCTATCAATGTGGTCAGAAGTCTTGCTGCAGCCACAGGCGTTTACCTTTCATTGGAATCATATCTTACTTTATTTAAATTTTGTCACCACATAGGTGCTAACTCTTTTCTTTTAAAATGTTTCTTTCCTCCAAACAAGGATCGGTTTGAAACCGAATTTTCTAGTGCGTTCATTGATTCTGAGTGCTCTTTAAGCATTCGTAATAGACTTCAATAAATGTTGAAGTACTAAGTGAACAAAACAAGTGTTACATTTTGAAGATATTGTTTGTTAGGGTTCCAACGGGACCAAATTATTTAATAGGGATTATAATGGTTGCTGCTATTTAAACTATTGGTATTATGAAGTGTTTGAATTTTGAACCTTTGCTCATTTAATTTGATCGTCTTACGATTAGATATTTTAATTGTGGATGTACTAGGTGGAATGTTCCTACATTGGAAAAGGAAGATCGTCCGCCAGACTAGGTGTGAAGCCTGGGGACCGGCCGTGGTTCAACGGTAGAGAGTTGGACATTGTATACTATATCCGATACGGTATATATATAGTATATCGAATCTCTGTGATGATAACGTAATAATGATGATCGTGAACCTTATGTTAAACTTGCGCTGCTGTAGGTGATGCCATCTGTGGCAAGCTCCCCACATAATCGTTGATTACATTATGACTGTTGAATATGGGTTTTAAACTCCAGCTCAATTCAATTACGAAGCATTTTAAACTTTATTTGCATTGCTACAATATACAGGGTGTTTCATAAGTAACAATAAATTTTTAAAACTCATAAGGGGGTTGTTTAGACCGTCAAACTGAACAACTTTCTCTATGGGACCAACATCGAAATCGCGAAAAAAATAATTTCATATCCCATACATATTTTAGCTCTAGTCGATTTGTAGAGTATAGAACATAATATATTTTTGTTCCGATTTCGATATTGGTCCCATAGTGAAAGTTGTTCAGTTTGATGGTCTACACCACCCCCTTAAAGGTTTATTTGTAGTTTTGTAACACCTTGTATAGTATCGATAAAAAGGCTTGAAAAAATCGAGAAAAGGTGTGATGGCCTCATGTGTGATAGCCTCATGCTATACTGTCTACTGTCTAAACAATCACGACCGCTGCTGCCCGCTGCCATTTTGGTATAGATACGTAATAATTAACTAACTACTTAATTGGCAACTAATTAGTATAGGTACCTAATGGTTACTCTGACTACCTAGCGTAGGATCACATGTTGGAATCTCTAGAATACAAATAAGTATCTTTATTTACAAAAAGAGGAAGTCAAAATTTAAATGTATGACATTTATAACGTTGTTGTGCCAGAATTTATTGAATTTATTAAGTAGTTGCATTGATGTTTTATTAAAATGTAACTGCCTTACAAAACATGACAGCCTGCTATAGTTAGTTTGTTAGTTAGTTATAAGTTGTAGGATCCCACTGCAGGGCATAGGGCACCTCTCACTAACAAGGGTAAGTGGGAGAAGCTCATACGGCACCAAGATGGCACAATTGAAGAAATTCCTATTTAGAAGACTTTAATTGTTGATTACCAGAGATTATTTTCGTTGATTATGTTAAAAACTCGTATAAATACAAAAGGTTACAAAACAAAACATCTTGCCTATAAAAACATTTTTTTAAATACAAATAGCATGTCACAATAATGATATTTAAAAAAAACCCTAGTGAGTCAATGACACAATTGAGGGTACTCCAGAAATTAAATCAAAACAGTATTTTTATTACTAAAAACTTAGATTATCAAGATAGACAGTCAAAGCTACGAAAGCGTCGAAAAAAATAGGAACCAGTACTGGTTCCAAAACCCTATACATATACACGCACACATACATGATTAGTATGGCGCCTCACGCACACCAACCTAAGAAAGTTAGCCCCTTTTGTTTTATACGGAACAAGTGTGAGGCTCATTCTAGACATATACTTTTTCTAAGACTAAAAAGTCTTTGATTAAATTTTTTTTACATCCTTAACTTAAACGTGTACACCATTATTATAACCTCCTTTCAACTTCTAAATCAGCCATTGAAACTTTTTAAACGCTTCGCCTGAAAAAGTGGATTTTTGCATTTGGGACGATGTTGTACCGGGGGTGCGATGCCTATGCCTATGCTCTTAAGGTGGTTGGAGAGCTGTCAATTTCATACAAAACGTTGTCGTATAACACTCGTAGACGGTGTTAATAAAAGTAATGTTTTTTACATGGAAAAATAACTTAGAAAATCTAGTTTGCGCATATCAAATAATATTTACAATTTGTAATATAATTACAAAGATGGTTTGAAATTTTGTATGAATAATTTCAAAGCGTGATATTTTCGTAATAATATTATAAATTGTAAATATTATTTGATATGCGCAAACTAGATTTTTTAAGCTATTTTTCCATATATAAAACATTACTTTTATTAATACCGTCTACGAGTGTTATACGACAACGTTTTGTACGGACGGAAACCACCTTAAAGTGTAGTTGCAATTAAGTACCCCAGGAGACCTTCTTACATTTTCTCTTGTTATATTTGCAAAAGGTTTCTAATCTTTTCATTTGTATCTGTAGCTAAGCATAAATTCAGGTTACCGTAACATTTACTTTACTAGAGACATTTAATGATAAGTCTGATAATAAGAGCACACCTTTATTCACCCGTGTCACAGTCTATATTCCAAGTGACAAACGGTCCTGCGACGCGGATCGTGTGAGAGGGAGATAACGTCCGACGAACGAATGGGCCACGTCCGGAATACACTACGTTGATAATCGCGTCAAGTCGCCGGGGATATACGGGTTATGATTGCGAGCGGTAGAAAAAACTGACGTTTTTTGTGTTTATGTTAGCAGTAACTATGCAACTAACTGCAGGATATCGCTCTGAACAGAGTGATATAGAAGGGTGTGGGAAGAGCTTTGCCCTGCAGAAGAACAACAATTTTTGATGTGAAACGTCTATTTGCGCGCTTTGGCAGTAAAATCGACTCGTTCGTGACGGAAATATGCATCTCAGGGTGGAAGTTTGAAATTTGAATCGGGATATGCTGCGATTTAGTTTTCAACAACAACCTACCTTACCTATACTGTCCATTACAAGCGGTGACGGGCGCACTCCCCGACACACAGGACAAAATTTCGGTACTACTAGAGAAACGTGGATGTCCTGAGGTTTCAAAATATCTCTGACTACACCCTCGGGTAATATAGTCGTGAGCATTATGATTATGCTTAGTTTTCGGAAAAGTCGCGCGTAATTGGGAAACAATAAGACTTTATTATAAATACTAATTTGTATGAAAAGTCAGTTTTTATTCTAATTTCCAATGATACAATTCTGTCCTTTAAAATAGCGCTTGTGGCCAAGGTACTAATTACAGTAAGTTTGGTCATAAGTGCCTTTTTTTTAACGACACAGTTGTGGTTCATTTAAAAGGATAGACAGTCTGCAAGAAATTTGAAGAATAGGTATTTAACAAATCTATTGCTGTCGCGCTGTTCCCGAAAAACCGAGCTACCAGTGCGAAAGTGACAACTGCAGCGTGAACTGATTTTACCTACATAAAATGGACGATATTCCCCTGCGTCATCCTCCAAAACTAAACTGATTTTTATTATAATTATTTCATAAATAATAAATGAAATAATTTGGCCATGTCTGTATGTTTTCCTTTTTTTTATTCGTCAAATTTGCTTGCTGGATGTTTGAACACAGCGGTAAAATTGTGCAAATGGTCATTTTCGAAGGTTCCTTTTTCTTAAAGTAATTAATTTATCGAAAAAAATAAAACATACGGAAATGGCAGAGGCGGTATAAATTGTTTAATAATCATTTGTCTGCGCTGGTGTCATTATCCAGAGAGAAAACAGGGGAATATGTTTGTATTGACTAAACGGCACTTGTCAGTCCTTTTATGTAGTGTTACAAGATGGAAAAACAAATGCTACGTTTAAAAAACTGCCCTTGGGCCGCACCAAGTTTCTGACCGTATGTTTTACTCTTACGACGCACTCAAAGAGATTCAGTCTCTACATCATTGCTCATTCGTGTGAAAGGCTCTAGAAAGTCACACCGTTTTGTAATTCAGACTCGTTCCGTTCGATGGTGAAAAAAATTGCTTAGATGATTATTGAAAATTGAAATCGCTTCGATGCGATCAACGGCGTCTGCGAATGTAATGAGTTTTCACAGTTCGAATATTATGCTCGGAATTTTATTTTCTCGTGATATTATTTTTATGGAAATTCTTAACTTACTGTCTGCTTATCAAATTTTTCATCGAATTTTAAATTTAATTTTTGATTAAACTTTTTAAAGGTTCACCTTTCAATTGCGTTCAAGTTAGTGTCAGCATAAAGTAAATAGACAATAACAGTGGTATTACTCCATACTAAGTGGCGTACACCGGAATAAGCTCGAAGTCCCGTCTCATAGATGGCGCTGACTCCTTGCCCGGGAGTAGATAAATTGCTAAATTTTAATCAGTCTTCCAATATTATGAACCAAAGCAACTACGTAAGAAAGAAAGGTAGCTTTGGTAACTATATTATAATAAGTAATCATCATCATCATCATCAGCCTATCATCGTCCACTGCTGAACATAGGCCTCTCCCAAGGCGCGCCACAAAACTCTGTCCTCGGCCCTCCTCATCCAGTCGCTCCCCGCTACTTTTTTTAGGTCGTCTGTCCAGCGGGCAGCAGGGCGTCCCACACTACGCCTACCAGTTCGCGGTCTCCACTCTAGAACTCTGACACCCAAGTAATAAGTAATAAGAGTAGTAGATTCGAAATTGTTTTATCGAAACTCGCGGGCAAGGAGTCAACGCCATCTATGCGATGGGCTTTTGAGCTTTTTCCGACGTACACCACTGTGGTGATGTATGTAGACGATATATTATATGTGTGATAAGACTGATAAGTCTTATAAATGTACTCGATTATTCACTATTAAAACAGTCTAAATCTATCATCCGTTGTGTTATCAATATCATTCCAGTTTAAAGATATTTATTATTTCTCAAAAGAACAATACAGTTCACTTATAGAGAATACAATATAGTTAATTAAGTAAAGTTTAATTTTAGATCGAGTTGGCTTAAGATAGGATGGTTAACAATAATTATTTTTAAATATATAGTAGGTATACGTAGATAGGTAGGTACATTTTTTTCACAGATTAATACATGTTAGAGATATATGTTTTCAATACGTGTTTCGTTTCGTGTTTAGTATGGAGTATATCACTCTTCTTGTCTTTTACTCTATGGTAATCATCAGATTCATCAGCCTTCAAACGTCTCAGTATCAGGGCACTTAACAGGGCAGGTAACTTACAATTTCTTCAAGGATAAGAGCGGACAACTTTTTGGTGAAATTGCTATCAAAACATTTGCAAGACATTTTTAAAAATAAAAATTGTCTTTACCCCTACTAACTTTCTGTTTAGGAATTTAATTGTAGCAATGATCACTTTTAGCAATTTCAGTATTAGGGTGGAATGACGTGTCAAGTGGTGATAGGTGGCTAGCCTTTAGCCCAAATAATACGAATTAATAACTCTAAGTATACAAAACAAAACATTAAAAACATAATTTTAGGACACTTGGTGGATAAATACCCATACGCCGACGGAAGGCTATTGTCCTAAAAATAAGCTAGGTAGAGGCTTATTAACACAAATAATATTACGATACGGAATAAATGCAGCCACTCCTCACATTCTGACACTAGGGTTAATCTACGACTGTATTAATATCGCTTATACGGTTTTATGCATGTTCCTTTTGTACAAAGGAAGATTACGAAGTGTGCACCCTATCTCATTAGCTATAGTGTCTCTTTTAGAAAGCTTATCATGCAGTCGTAAAGCAAAACTGCAAGCCCTTAAATATCATGGTTCATATTTACAATTTTACATCAGCAGATTACATCATTTCTTTCCGAGTATATTATGCCGTTGGCTGCAGATTTAACCCCGCGCCGTTCTCGTTGGGTCATAATGACCCGTGCGATTTAAATTGTGGATATTTTGAAGATAAACCGTCTATTTAATTATTTTTTTAAGTAGTAAAGATTTATTTCTTTAATAGTAATGAAAGATAAAGACCTTTGTTCATGTGTTTGTTATGGCAACTCGTGGGAAAGCGCTAGCACGAGCAGGAAAAAAGGTAAATTTAACCGAACTTGAACGCTAATGTAACAATTTAGTACTATGGCGTGTTTTTGTTAGAGGTTCGATGTTTTTATTTTATTTATACAATTTCCTTAAGAGAATATTATTCCGAGAGCGAAAATGCGCGCTGCATACAAACGTACTATGGTGATATTTTCAATACTAACCAATTAAAGTCAATGAAACTTTGCAGAAACAATCTAGAAACAAATTTCTATGCTTCTATAGAGTCAGATTTTCGTTAAAATATACAGTTTCAATGCTAGGATTAATTTAAGATTTGTATGGAAGTCTTTGAGGCACTGTAACTTGAAAACTATAAATTTTAACGAAAATCTGACTCCATACAAGCATAGAAATTTGTTTCTAGATTGTTTCTGCAAAATTTCATTGACTTTAATTGGTCAGTATTGAAAATATCACCATAGTACGTTTGTATGGAGCGCGCTCCGAATAATTAAGGTTGTGGGGGTGAACTGGGTGGACTGAGCAATCTTATTACGATTATTTTTATTGTTATCCTTTACCGAAAACCCAGTGATGTTGCTGTTACAAATAAAAGTAGGACCTGTATAAATTAGGCTTCGGTTCAAAAAGTAAATCTTGAACCAAAGCTGCCTCTTGAAGACAAAGTAAAGAGAGAAAACAGACTTTCAGATAGCGGTGTCAATGCTTTAGTTTACGTCGATTTCCTTTTAAGGCTCAGTTCAGTTGCTTTAAATATTCTCTGTTACTAATTTTTTTATCGTTTTACGTCTACACTATGAAAATAACGGGTCAAGTGCAACTCAGGAGTCGGATAATTAATGTTTCGTAACCATTTGTTTTTACAAGATTTGTTGATAACGACTACAATTTGAAACTTATTATGGTATCTAGTCACAAATCACAATCACAGTTTGGTAATTAGAAATCTGTTGCAAACACGGCAGTATTTTTTTGATATACTAAAGGGGGTGCTTCAGACCATCAAACTGAATAATTTTCACTATGTAGCCAACATTGAAACCGCGAAAAAGAAATAGCTGTCCCATACAAAACTGCAGTACTGACTCGTCTTAATTAATGTATAAAGAAAGCAGATTTTTTTTCTCGCGGTTTCGATGTTGGCTCCATAGTGAAAGTTGTTCAGTTTGATGGTCTGAAAAACCCCCATAAGTATTACTAGGATGTTTTGTTACACTCTGTAGAAAGACAACTATCCAAGGTAGTGCCAACCTGCGCCCGCGGCATGGCACCTCGATAAACGTTTTATCGCGCCTGCTATCTTGTACGTTCGCGCGCAAAAAGAAGGAAGCTATCATGCGATGGCACTGTATCGCGCCGCCATGCCGCGGGTGCTACATTTCCAATGTTCATGATTTCAGTAACCAAATAAAGTCCTTTTATTGGCTGTCTAGACAAAACCACGAAACAATATTTACATAATATTCAAGTAAAATGTTTGCGAGGTCGCAATTTGAGACAAAATTATTATATTTTGATGGCAATTTGATAAAATTCAATTAATTATATATTTTTTACAAAATTAAAGTAGGTATTACGTTAATAAACAAAATGAAGCAGCAGCGGCAATGAATAAAATTATAAATACTTTTTTTATAAGTAAAAACATTGTAACTAGCTGTACATAATGTTAACATAGCTATGTTAACATTATGTACAGCTATATAGGTAAAAGAAAAAAGATAGTAAAAATCCTATAAACAAAAACACATCATTTAAGACGCTGTTATCCGGTCGAGGCCGTTTTTTGAACACGAACGAAAGTGTTTTAAACTGTGTTTTAAAACCAATTATGTCTTATGTAAGGATCTGGCTGATAGGCGACCGTTCTTAATTACACGATTAGATTAAGTTTAATAGATAGAAAAAAATCCCAAAGTTACCCCTTTTTGTTATGTTTTTTCAATACTGTGATTAAACTGCTGATATTCAACTTTTTATTCTTGTACTTAACTAAATACATTAAATATTTCTAGTGAACTCCGTGGAATTTTGTGCTTAGAAACACCCATGAGCAAAGATATTGATGAAAAACACGTTTTTTTGCGATCCTGCTTACAATTGGAGCGGGATGGCTAATTGCAAACTTATGCTTGCAAGAAAGAGACGCTTGCACTTGGATAACCTGGCCTTAAGAGCCTCGCCTTGGGGCGCCGTACCCAGGAGGCTGGCAGCAGTCCCCCTCTGGATTTCTAAGCTTATCCGCTGCCAGGGTGGTTAGAAATTTTAAAAGTAGGTACCACGATATATTTATTTATTTATTTATTTATATAAGAAAGAGCTCTGCCCCTTACTTAACTAATCTAAACTATTATAAAACTGTAACTGAAGTGTGTCTGCTACATTGAAGATATTTGCAAAAAAAAGATTACGATATGGTTGTTAGGTATCCCTGACTCGAAATCAAACTTTTTTAGAAATTTTGTCTGTCTGTTTGTTTGTGTGTTTGTTTGTTTGTTTTTCGCGCATCACGCAAAAACTACTGAACCGATTTTGATGAATTTTTTTTTGTTTGATACCTTATGATCTGACTTAAAATCTGGTATATAATTTGTGCGGACGAGGTCGCGGGTAAACACTCGTACCTTATAAGCGGTGAATTTAAACATTTTACCACCTATCACTTGATATCCCTATGACAGGTATATCAAGTGTTAAGTCGCCTTGGGTGCCCACAAAATGTACTGAAAAACTTTATACCTTACCCTAACCACATAAAATTTAATCTAAAACGAATTTTCTGAAACGAAAGCTAAATTACAAAGTACCCACTTCAGACATGTAAAGGTCAACGCATCTTTTTTGTGACACTCGCTGTGTGTGGCACTGTATAGGTTTTCATAAATTACCTAGGGCCAAACATAGGTCAACCTATTCAGAGGCCAAAAAAAAGTTTAAACGTGTTATCAATCCTTTTTTTATTAAAGTGGTCTCAGACTACGAGGACTTTACATGATATTACATTGAACCGATAGCAAAGAATGACGACCTTTCGGACAGCGCTCATTTTACTGAGTCGTTCGGCAAGTATGTCTATATTACTACTGTCTAACATCAAATCGATCGATCATCGATGGACGTCCACTGCTGGACATAGGCCTCTCCCAAGAAACACTACACAACGACCGGTCCTGCGCCTACGCTGTCCTCATCCAACGCGTCCCTGTCGCCGTCTTAGTAGAGGTCCATCTTTTGGCTTGCGCTTTCCAGTACGCGGTCGCCACTCGAGAACTCTTCGGCCCTATCGGCCATCGGTTCTACGAGCATCTAGTCATATACAGAATTTAAATTTAAATGAGTTACATAATTTAAGAAGGTGCCTCAAACAATTACACTTAACAACATTCAGTAAAGAGGGAACCAAAATCGAAATCGTGAAAAAAAAACTAACGTTAATGGCTTTTCGACCCCAAAAATGCTGTTATGGTATGGTTCCATTTTTCCAGGTTTTCAATGTTAACCAAATTGTAAAAGTTGTTCAGTTGGTCCAGTGGTCCTAAAATACTAAATGCATTTAAGTTTAAATGCTGTATTTTTTTGAATTTGCATTTCTGTGTTTTAGTTTGATTATAATTCACATCTTTCCTTATTTGGTTCTACCTATGACAACAACCTAATATCTTTTCAAACAATTTGTACACTTAATGATACACATTGTAATTACTGAACTGCAGTACTAAAACAGTAGTTTAGCTAAACATTAGTGTTCCTTGCACCAGGCATACCGGTCATTTAACTAATTGTTTCATTTATAACTATTGTACGAGTTTCACAAGTTAATTCCTGCACTTTGCAGTTACTATACACGGAGTTAAGAAATTCATACGAAATATGAAATCCATTTCAATAGAATCTGTATAGGGTATTTACTAAGTAATAGCACAGAAATAGTCCCGGAAAATACAATGAATAGTGCTTATAGTACTGTAGCCACGGGACTTTATAATTACTAAAAAGATTACCGATTGTCGTTTAGATATTGTTGTAAGGTACGAAATTACTAATATAAAAACCTAACTCACAACCCACCGAGAAAAAAAAATTTTTTCGCGATAAAAAATATTTGATATCCCATATATATTTTAGGGTTCACTAATGTTTAACACAAAATCAATAAGCAAAATATCATTTCTCAAGCAACGTTTAACAATGTTTCATTTCACAAACTAGTGATTTAACAAAGGTGTTAATACACATATTTACTTATCAAAAGTAGTCATTTAGCAAATGCATTGAATTATATTATGTTTCTAGTTAAAACAACATTTCAACATCAGTTATGAATGAATTATTTAGCAAACGGTAAATAATTTTTATATCACAAAACGTTATTTGCCATTTTTCAAATTCATCTACTAAACTTGCTGCAACTTTATTTTAAACTTTAATTTCAAATATTTTAATAATGTTCGTCAGTCTAACGATCGTTCTAGGTCTGACGTGACTAGATTGATGGACCAGACTGACGCGAGAATGAGCGTGTAGCACCCGTCTTTCATGGTGCTTCATGCATAAAAAATACATGCACGCTAAACCAAGCATACATATACGCAAAAATGCAGCATGCATGTGACATACTAACTAACCTAACCTAGCCTCACCATAACCTACAGTTTTGATGTTACCTTTCTGCCCCCTAAGCAACAAGCACATAAGCATGCACTCAAGCAATGATGCAAGCATGCACACAAGCATGCAGCATGCAAGCAGGCATGCACATGCAAGCAAGCATGTTGATGCTCCGCTCGCTTCGCTCGCTCCGCTTAGTATTATACATGTTCTAACCTAACCTAACCTAGAATTTGACAAGCACCAATATGTTTTTCTCAGGCAGGGGGCTTCCGCCCCCCGCACCCCCCGAGCGGGGGGCGCAGCCCCCCTGCACCCCCTAACATGCAGACAAGCAAGCAAGCACACATGCAAAGATGCAAGCAAGCATGCACACAGGCATGCAGCAAGCAAGCAAGCATGCAACATGCAAGCAAGCATGCACATGCATGTACAGACAAGACTGCGTGGAAGAGGGGTGCTCTGGTTCGGTTTTGTGAAATGAAATAATGTGATCATCGATATTTGTAAAACGTAATTTGCTGATCAAACAATAAAATATAAATCGAGTTTCTAACAAAAGATGAATGTTTAAATAACACAGTTTCGTTTCGAAGTGTCTTGAGAATGAAATGTCGCAATGTGACAATTTGACAACTGATCACAAAATTCAATAAATGGTTTGTGAAACCTATTGCTACCAAATGATGATTTGTGAAACGACTCATTTTTAGAACGTTGTGTATTTTTTTAAAAATTGCTAAACAACTGTCGTTCAAACGGCAGTGACCCATATTTTAGCTCTAGTCGATTTGTAGAGTATGGAACATCATTTTTTTTTCCTGATTTCGATATTGGTCCCATAGTGAAAGTTGTTCAGTTTGATGGTCTACACCATCCCCTTAAAGGTTTATTTGTATTTTTGTAACACCTTGTATACATAGAATATGTATGTATGATTGTAACACAGTAAATTTGATTTTTTGATTGATTTGTTGATTGTTTTTATAATGTTTTTTTGTTGGAAAATCTTAATTTAGATAGAAGTTTATTACATTTCAAACAGGATCAAATTTGTCTCACCTTCAAGAAGAGCACAAGACAAAAGGATTTCACATCAAGAAATAAAATTGTCTATACTAAAAAATACGATATTTATTATACTTATACTTTTTACTTTTTTATGTTCTGAGATGCTTTGTCTTTTTTGCGTTTTGCTTTGCTTTAGTAAAGTTTTCTGCTTTGCTTTTAGTAAACCATAGCGTTTTCGTAATTTTAGGACTATTAATTTTTATTAAAGAAAATATGCATACAAACTTAGATCAAAGTAATTATGGATAGGCCGCGAACATTTCAAACCAGAAAAATGAGGCAAAACAAATGAAAGGTATACTTCAAATTTGTACCGACATGATAGACAATTTCCCTAGTTTGTATGGACCAATTGCCCTAGTTGTGTGCTTCAACTTAACGTGCTTTAGGCCTATATCCAATAATTTTGCTTCGATCTAAGCATACAAAACTGTTTCGATGCCTATATCATCGCCTTAACAAACAGATAAAGCCGAGTGTCACAGACGAGTGGCCCATTCGCTGAGCGATTGCTAAAAAATCGAGATAGCTTACGTCACTTTGTGCTAAGAAATTGTACTTTGTATTTTTAAAAGTGTACCAACACGGTAGCTGGGTTTCGTTGCATTTGTAATGGTGGTACCAGACTATTTTTGTGCTTTGGCTTTCTATCTTTTAAAGTATTTATTTATGATTATTTATTTATTTCAGGTAAAGGTAACAGACCCAAGTAATCTAATCAATCAATCACAATATCAAACCACGTGATCCCACTGTTGGGCATAGGCCTCCCTTTTTTATTGCGTCATTCTTTACCTGTGCTAATCTGATCCAATGCAAACCCGTCACTTTCACAATGTAATTTTTAACGTAGCCTATTTAATTAATTAATATGAAAAAGATAGAATTAAAAAAGTACCAACTTTTGAGAAAATTGCAGATCGGGAAAGAAATTAATTAGACTGATTGGTAATGTGGTCTATGCGGGAAAGTGGACAAACTTAATAATGTAGAACCCTTTCCCCATTCGTTATTACACAACAATTTCTTGACAAATCTTCAAAACCAAGATCAGAAGTTTATATAATATCGTGTTTCTACCAAATAAGCTCCTAAAACCTAGTAACTAAATACATCTTTTCTTTTAAATAAAAAAGAAACAGCTCATTGTTAGGATAAGGGAAGGATAATCTGAACAAGGGTCGGTTTTTGTCGACTTGCCCTCAAATACACAGTTGCAAGCAGTAGCGAAAATTCGTTTCGGGTTCACGCCTACAGACACACCTGGAGAGCAATCGCAACTGAACCATGATTGGACCGATCGATGCAAAATTCAGCACACTTGATAGATATGATTCAGCAATATGATTAGAACTGAAATTGGATTAGGATTGAACTTGGATGTTTTAAATTAGCACATAGTCCTCTTGCTCATGATTGCCGCTTAGAGTATTTTTAGAAAAATATCTGGGTGTGGGATCTCGATCATGTGGGCTTAGTATCTGTAATGAATGATTTATCATTGAATAGAGCTTCTTTGTAATCTATAGGTGTTGTCAAAATCTACACGTTTACCCTGTCAGCCTACCTACCTATGCACCGTCCGTCCGTTTATCTTTTTTTTTATTTTGCATCTCATCAGCTAGTTGATATTTTCACAGAGTATGTTGGATTTGATAAAAAAAATAAAACCATAATTTAATAATAAATCATTAAATTATTCGTCAATAGGTGGACCAGAATCTGATGACAAATAGGGAAACCTAATTTTAAAGTAAGCAACACTTGGGTAATTAGATTAGGGCCCTTTATACACAGCGACTTTTTGCAGCGCAGAAGTGCTGCCAAATGCATCGATTGAATTGCGATGCAGCATCGATGCAAACACGATAAAGCATAGATGTAAACGCAATACAGCCACAATATAAACGAAATACAGCCACGATATAAAACTTTCGTAATATTTGATCCGTTTTTGTTTTTTGAGATTCGTCGACAGCCTTTGACACGATGCACACGCGCGTGTGCATCTATACAAACATTTGTGTGCATCGCTACAATCATGCGTTTAAATAAATACAAACGCAAGTGTAACGATAAAGTCACGCGATTGACAAACGTGCGTTTTTATCACTGCAAAAAGTCGCAGTCTTTTAACTAGACATATGACAGTGAAAAAGTCTCTTTTTTTTACTTATTTTATGCCATTAGATTTTGGACCTAGATATCAGGTTGGAACTTTATATTATTTTGTTTGAAAAAATGAAAAAATGCTAGTAATTTTAGCTCGCCCGTTTCTCCCACAATCTGCGTAAATGTTTCCATATAATGTGTTATGTAAATTTTATCTCTGTAGTTGAATTGTGTAATGAAAGGCACATTGGCGATGAATAATAAATTCAGTTACAATGAAAATGAAACATAAAAAAACGTGTAGTATACAAAGTGAATTTAACATCATTAGCATCCTTTAGAATTGTCTCTACCCATAAAACTGAACAACTTTTACTCAACTCAAAATATAATTATTTGAAACAGCAAATACACTTAGCTTAGTGGTGGTGGGACGACGGATGCTTTCAATGGTAACTGGCAAGAGCTAGCCCAGTTCAGGGATGGTTGGAGGATTAGAGGGGATGCCTTTCCTCAGCAGTGGGATAATGCAGGCTGGAAAAAAATTATCAATGTACAGGGTGAAGTTGAAGTATTTGGTATCAATTTAAACCATAAACTTAATAATATTAATATTTAAACGAAGACTCTACTGATCAAACTGAACAATTTTTTTTAGAAATCTACTGATCCGTTTACTGTTACTTGTTCACCATTTTCCATAGTATAGAGTAGTCTGGAAGAAATTGTTTTTTAAAGATAAGACCACCTTATTTTATTCTCTTTCTGTATTTTTACTGCTTCCATTTTTAGTGTAAAATAAATCTTTTTTGAATCATTTATTAAAAAGCTATTGAAATCACCATGAATATGAATATGCTATGTATTGAATTGACTTTGAATCAATGTTGGCCGCTGCAAAGATAAACTTATTAGTAACACATCAAAGTAGCGATTAAATTACTGCTAAACGTCATTGAAATTCGAAAAAAACTAGACCTCTGTTTTCTAAAGCCACTCAAAGCTAATAAATCTCTCGTTAACCTTCAAAAAAATTCAGTCACAGTTCATTATTATAGGCGAGTAAAATGTAGGCTTTCACTAAGGTCTGAAAATTGAGAAAATTTATATTTACGTCAACATGTTACATGTCACTTAAGTGTTTTCAAGAGGCGCTTGAAGCGTAGAGCTTTGGCGTTCAAAACAATGACTTAATTGACACCGGGTGGTGTTAATTTTTGAATAGCGGTTAGATGTGTTTTATTTTAACCTGAGTCGCTTCGTGCTTCAGAAGTCAGGATAAGCATAGATAGTGCTGCTAGAAGGTTTAATTTTCACAGCTAATCCTCTAAAACCTCGACCTGTTTTTAAATTTCTCACACTCTGATTCGTAAAGTGGTGAATAACCTTGCCTGCCGTGCAGGAGGCGATGGTGCGATCCCCGTCCAGGCATGTATTGTACCCACTGTCCATTATAAGTGGCAACGGGCTCACCCCCCGTGACACTGGACAGAGTTTCGGTACTACTGGTGACACGTGGATGTACTGAGGTTTCGGAATCTCTTTGACTACCCCGTCGGGGAATATAGTCGCATAAAATAAACAGTTGCTTTACTTTGAGGTGTGATTGCACCCATGATACTGAACAACTTTCCCTAAGAAATCTATAGGAAATTGGTAACGATATGTTGTGACAAGAATAGAGAAAGGCGTGCTTAATTGGTTTGGTAATGTGGAGAGGATGAGTGACAGCAGACTAGATATTACCCAGTGTATTGAAGTACTCCATCTTACTCCTTTAGTGAAAGCATATTGTAGGATTGTACTATGGCTAACTTGATTAAGACTAAACGAGCAAGAACGTGGGCATCAAAATATCGAATGCCTTAAATTGAGAAAATTGTATTTGCGTCAATGTGTTGCTTGTCACTTAAGAACTAAAGCACTTTATAGAAAAGCGAAGTAATATTTTACTCCTTTGTGAATCATATATTTTTTACTTCTTAAAAACCTATTGTGTTTAACGTCGCACAGTATGATTTAGAGCAGTGAGCTTACAGTAACATAAAGAGGATAGGCGGGCTGAATTGCTAATTTGGGGAATAGGTCACTTTTCCGACTGTATACATGTCATATTTGTCCGATCCGCCCCACCCATACACCCCACCGTCTAGAGTGCGAAAGAGACAACTGCAGCTCGGACCAATGCTTATGCTTATGCTGTTTCCTCCTCCAAAACTAAACTCATTTTCATAATTCTTTCAAGAATAATATGGGAAAAACTTTGGCTAAGTCTGTATGTTTTGGTTTTTTTGTTTATATTCGTCAAATTTGTTTTATTGCTGGATGTCTGAAAACGGGCGGTAAAATTGGTCATTTTCGAAGATCCTTAGTTCATACAGTAATTAATTAATGCAAAAAAGCAAAATATAGGGACATAGCAGAGGTAACATAGATTCGCACGTTAAAACCAATACCGTCACTAAACGAAAAACCCGCATTTTGAGATTTTCGCACCTCGTCTCACACCAATCAGAGCTTTGTCCAATGCAAAAACACCTGTAACGAAATTCCATGTAATTCTTATAGATGTCAGTAGTATCGCACCGACTTTAAACAAAATTCACCCGCCGACTAACCGCTTTACCGACACCATTTGGGTAGTGACGTGAACGTCAGACATACCAGAGTACTTTATAAGCGCAAGAGTGTCATTTTTTGGATAAGAACGTTATTCCATTAAATAGAACAGCCAATTGAATGTACTTTGAGGTGTGGAGTACCGTCATTTTTTGGTTAGTGTCATTTTCACGTTAATTTAATAGCGTAAATTCGGTACAAATAAACGCAATACTGTCCGTTTTTGCATAGAGCCATATTTGCTTTTACTTTAGGCTAAAAATCTGTTGCAGTTTCTGGGAATAGTGTATTTTTGACGATTAAAGTCGTACTTTTTGTTAGTTTTTGAGTGTAAAACGCATAGGGATTCAAACAAGACTGTCATTTTATGTTTTAAACCTATTTTGCCTTTACTTAAGATAAAAGATTTGTGGATATTTTCAAGAAATATTGTCATTTTATATAAATTCATACAAAAATGATAACATTTTCTTAGAGTCAGTATTGTTTGTATCTTTTATAAGTAAACCGTGTCATGTTTCGTTTGGTGTCGATATAACCCACAATTTATTGTAGACTGTGAATGTTAAAAATAAATAAGAACACATTTTAACTTTTTACTATTAACGTTTTGTATTCTTTTGCCAAAACCAGGAGCTCTTTTACCTTGATTTCATAGGTATTAAGCTAACTAAAAACTCAAGTGAATTGTTACTTGCAAAAGAAATCGGGTTGACTTCGGCTTTTAGAGATTCCCAAAACTTATTCAGCCCCGTGGTATAGAATTACGTAGTACTTTTTAGCTCATAAGCCGCAAAACAAAATCTATGCCGGACAAGGTGCGTAGCACCCTCAATCGACGGAAGTGCATGAAGAGATGTATGAATGTGAATGAGGCTAAAGAGGTGTGTCAGAGTCGTAACGTGTGGCGGTCCTTGGTCTCTGCTTACCCCCATGGGACAATTGCGTGAGCTTATGTATGTATGTATGTAGAATATGAGGTGTATTAGATTCTCGTAGGACAAAGTACTTAAGCCCCATTTCAGATCATGAAATCAGTATTTGATTTTAATCAAGACAACAACGTCCCCAGCAGTTGTCTTGTCAAAACTTTCTACGGGAGTCAGGAAAATTGTATTACGAACCACCATACAATTTTACGACGGCCGTCTTTAAGATCTAAATAACATTTGCAAGATTATGCCAGTATCAAACCCAAAGCCCTTCGTCAGTCAAGATAGCAAAATACCAAAGTCAAAAATCAAACTATTCTTCATCCGAATCCGATTACGTTTTGGAAGAAAATGCTATTGAAAAGCCATCGTTGGTCAAGAGTTAAATACCAAAATCTAAACTAAACGAGTGTTCAAAATGAAGCCCGTCAGACCTTAAATTCAACATTGAAAGAGTTGTCATGAAACAATGTTAGCGCTAAACCAAAATGTAGCCGGATCCAGTCCTACAGCTCTAGCTCGTCATCAAAATCAGATTAGGTTACAGAACTCGTCTTTAAACTCTTACCATATAAAAGTGGAGTAGGACCCAAAATTACTTTGTGCCTAACACAAAGTTATTTGGGGAAATACTTTAGTGTAGTTTACTTTTACATCTACACAGTTCCATGTACATTTTTTTATACCTATGTTTCTGATGAATTAACAGCGTGTTTAAGTGCTATTTATTAGTGTACTTCTTCCTTTGAACACGGTGTATAAGTGTGAGTATCAAGAATAGCCCACATGGACATAGAAGTAGTAACGATGCGTACATGGAATAGCAAGAAGTATTCATATTTCTGTATTAGTCCTATGGTAACACTTATTATACCTATTGTACCCCTCTTTTTACGTCGGTGCTTAAGAACGGTCTATTGACAACTGTTTTTTATTATTTACACCAGTTAATTGCTCATACAAAGCATGTTTTTTTAAGTTTTCTTAAGTTTTACTAGAATAGTGTCAGTCAATGTACCCTATTCTCCACGACATACTAAGTAAAAAAGTTAGAGGAATAATGACACAAAAGTAGATATTTTTTAATAACTGCATGAAAATGTAATATACCCTGTACATCATTGAACTAATAGCAAGATTAGTACCCAAACTATCATTTAAATTGATAAAATCATAAAAAACTACTACCAAAAAAATTTAATTAAATAATTCGTTTTGCAAAAACTTTGAACGCCATTTCCCGAAAGTTGCATTTTTTGCATAGTGACGGTAATGGTTTTAACGTGCGGATTGTAGGGTAATTTTTGTTCTAGTATTTATTATGCAGAGAGGAAACAGGGGAATTCGATTGTATGGAAAAAACCGTACTCGCCTATCCTCTTAATATCATTGATTTAGAGCCTCAAAAAATAACATCGCTTTTTTATTCCAATTTTTTTATATTATTATAAATGCACGAATTTCACTCCCATGTGCCAGAAAAGAGTACCTAGTTTTGGTGACATGTTTTTCATTGTGTAGGTACCTAATTTTAATCCAGTCTTTTGGAAAATTTTAAATAAAAAATTAAATCGTAAAATATATTTTAACATTGTTCGGATAAAATATGTTAAGCTATCAATTATTCAAGTTTTTCACTCAAAACAGATCTAAGACAATTTCTTTCGATGATTTTAGTTTTTTTCTTTTTTCTCGAAAAGTCCAGGATATCATACATTGATATTTTGCACAGGCGTTAATTTATTAACTCTTCTACATCTCATAAAAATAACGCGTTATAATTCCATTGACTATTCAAGTACGACCGACGTGTCGTTCATAGTGTCGACGGGCTCACCCCCCGTCACACTGGACAGAGTTTCGGTACTACTGGTTAAACGTGGATGTTCTGAGGTTTCAGGATATCTCTGACTACCCCCTCGGGGAATATAGTCGTGAGCATATGCTTATGCTTACTATTCAAGTAATATATGAAATCAGTTACGTGCGTGATGCATGTAAAAACATACAGACAGACCGAATAAAAAATGTGTCTCTCAAAACAGCATTAAATGAAAAAAAATCGTCTCTTTTACCTACCTAAATTCTCGTTTGGTATCCGATCCATATGGATGGATAGATCCTGAACAAGTCATTATTGTCCAGTCTATTCATAAACACAATGGCTACCTTTGAATCAGCTGTTCACGTTTCGATAGGTCATAAAGGGAATTAACCTCGCCCTGTTAGGCCACCCTTCGCACAATTACAAACTGTGCAGAAGGACTAATTCATTAAAAATTAAACTCACACTTATAAGGACCTGACTGTGCTATAAATAAATTCTTTGCCTTTTTTCGTTTCAAGTATTGATACTACAATTTAGTTTCTATTAGAGTTTTGTTCCTTTGGACCTATCCAACAACACCTCACTTTATGTATTAAAAAAGCCCCCATGTCGTTGTTTCTTCATAACTACTTCATTTATGTTTTTGGGTTACTGTTACCAATCTTCATGCCAAATTTGGACGCAATAGGTGCAAAAATGAGCGAGTTATTAAAGGCATACATACAGACAGACAGAATGGACGAAAGTATAAGGGTTCCTTGTTGACTACAGAACCCTATAACGCCCAGATGTTCGTGTAAGGAAAGGGTACTTTTCAATCGGAATTTTTCGAAGAGTAAGTGATTAAAAGAAGATTGATTTAAGGAATCATAGTAAATTATCCCGTTTAACTTATCTCACCAATATCGTACATAATATCACAGTCAGATTATTAGCTGTTGTCGTATCACTGTCACCGTTCTGTCGCAATAAATTACAATTGGATGTGTTGTGTGTAACACAAGCGACACAACAACACAGGTTTATGAAATGTTATTCTGTCATTTTGAGCATCGCCTTTTTATAAAAGGAAATAAATTGACACGTATAAAGAGATGATGTGAATGAGGCAAAAGAGAACGTAGTAGTTGGCACGCCCTGGTCTCTGCCTACCCCACTGGGAAAGAGGCGTGACGTTGTAGATAAATTGACAAACATAATATACTGCAACTATAATCGCCTCGCTTCTTTCGCCGCTTTTCCATACGATAAGAAGATCATACAACGTGTTAATGAATAAGCGCAAAACCTCATACACCCCAAGAGATTTATAACAAAATAATTTGATTGAAACAATAACTTTTATTATTTTTATTCTTAACATTTAAATGTATTCACAATTCAAGTTTTGAGGCAAAAATGATTTGATATCATTTCATCAATGAATGAAAGCGCTAACGTGTTCATGTTTTTGGTTGTAAGTAGGGTGACTGTGCCCGTGCGGTGGGTTCAGATCGAGTTCAGTAAATTTCAAATTTTACGAACGAATTATTTAACATTTTGGAAAAAATTACCAATGTTGAAACCATAATAATTAGCTTCTGCTCTCGATTCTAAACAAACTACTTTCTAGTTTTGCGTTAATTCATTAACACGTTGTATATTTGTTCATGCAATTCAGTACAGAAAGCTAGTCACTTGTATTAGAGCTGCCAAGCATACGGAGAGAATGAGGAGACATCCATGGAGTATAATCCTTTGTGACTGTGATATCTTGGGGGCAAAACGCATGAGCCTACTCGGAGACAGATATCCAAAACCCGATCTTAAGTTTCTTCCCCTCAATGGCATCGCCTCTTTCATTGACCGTGTATTTAAAGGGCGAAGAAAGCAAAAAGTATTGGGGCTAAGACAAAAGATCCCACTGGGTCGAAGTGTTGCTGGCTTGCAACTCCCCACAAGATAAGATAAGATAGTCACTTGCATATTTTCATGCGGTTACAAAATAAGGCCTGTATTTTTGCGGCATTCGAATATAAGATACAATGTATGTACATTAGTAACACTCTTAGTTAACCTATAATAGTTTTTACATAGGTAACCTAGAGCTGTCGATACATTTTATCCTCTCCACTAAAGGACATTCTGTATGTTCCCTACTTTGTTATAAAGGAAGACGACAATTATGTAAGTGTCAGGTCATGTCAGGTGAACAAGCTATCCTGTGGGAAGCATGGCGTATCTAGATTTTAGGTCAACTTAGTAATATCTTGGTGTACGTGCAAATTGAGATAGGTAATTCTGAATATATGGCAGTAGATTGGTTGGATCGGTATGTTCATATGAGTGTACCATTGCATGTTAATTAGCAAAAAGCTTTGTGTTAGAACATGAGTACACACGGCGACACATCAAGCTACACGAAACAAAAAAAGCTGGCCGCGCGACGTACAATGGTTTTGTATAGTTTGATGTGTTGCTGTGTGTACATTTTTAGGGTTCCGTAACAAAAAGATGCCAGCGGGATTACTGAAAAGCAACACAGACTTTTGTAGATATAAAATAATAAAATAGAAATTGGCAGAAATACAGAAGTAGACATAGTAACTGGCCATTAATAAAAATAAAATTAAATAAATCTCAAATAGCGATCTATCCATCTATTTATAACGTCTGTCTATTTCCACAGCATTAATTTTACATTCATGCTTCTTCTGCCATACCTAGCACTCACTGCCATACATAAGTGTAGGCACCAACACAATATTGCTACAATATTGTGTATAGAAAGTCGCGCTTTTTTGGACACAAATTTTCTAGCCACAATGGTATACAGATTGCAGAGCACCTTAGCATACCTTAAATAATTTTCGTTATATGTTACTATTGACCCGAAAACACGAAAAGAATTATTCCAGCTCGCCACTTAGTACTAAGGTCGGTAACAAATTCATTTTTAATGAATCCTTACTAGCACTTGCTCTCGAAACTTAACTTCGAGTTATAGTTACAAAAACAGATTTAAGTTTTGGCATAGCTTCAAGTTTTACACTTCAGTGGCTCCTTGGCGGTAAAGAGATAAATTTTCCGTGTGTTCCTGACCTCAGAATAGACCTCCGTGTCTTGCCAATGGGCAAGCAAAAGACGACTAAAGCGAAACTTGGAGCTAATATCAAAATACAATTAAGTTCTTGGTCTCTTTGAATCTAAAGCCGTGGTGGTCCAGTGGCGAGTAACCTTGCCTGCCGTGCAGGAGGCGATGGTTCGATCCCCGTCCAAGCCGACTCGTACCAATGAGTTTTTCGGAATTTATGTACGATTTGTAACACCACTGGCTTTTCGGTGAAGGAAAACATCGTGAGGAAACCTGCATGCTTCAATTTCGAGGCGTGTATTGTACCCACTGTCCATTATAGGTGGCGACGGGCTCACCCCCCGTCACACTGGACAGAGTTTCGGTACTTCTGGTGAAACGTGGATGTTCTGAGGTTTCAGAATATCTCTGACTACCCCCTCGGGGAATATAGTCGTGAGCATATGCTTATGCTATGCTCTTTGAATCTATCATAAATTTTTCCTGTTCTTTGACCAATTTCGAGATAAGACGATTTATCTTGATGTATTTTGCTTTATTTTCCCTTTATAATAAATGTATAATCTAACAATCTATCCACATTGTTGTCAAAATGTTTCTAGACACCGAAAGGAAAGAAAGAAAGAAAAGTATTTGTTCACCGAAAAAGGAATGGGAAAGGAATAATGGTCGTTTACATCACAAGTTTTTAAGTAGATTACACACCGAGGACAGGAAAGTAAGAAAGGGCTCAGATCTCATGTAACTGTTGACCGAGGCGAAGCCGAGGTCAACAAACATTTGTGATCTGAGGCTTTCTTATTTACTGTCCGAGGTTAGTATACTATTTTTCTCCTCGACGGACGTGGAAAGCGACAACTTCGTTTAGCGCAGCGGGACGAAAATTTACGCTTTACGTCCGGAGGGGAGAAAAATGATTAACATATCTTTAAGAACACTCTGAATACCTACCACATTCAGACAATGAAACTGAACAACTTTCCTTAGTGAACATGGGTCGAAAAACGAGAATTTTTTGGTTCTCCCATACAAAATCGATCGGCTGATCAGAAACTGAACACTAACTTCATGGTTGCTTTACATACACTTAGGAGCTTCTCCGGAGTGCAATTTTTGAAAGTCACACGTCAGAATCATGATCGAATGATGTATAATTTCTACAGTAATTTTGACATATCAAAGATTTTGTTTGGTCTGCGAAACATTAATCTATGTTTGAAATATTGACGATTTGAACACGTGACTTTAAGGGTTGAACGTCATTTAATAGCACCGCATCGCATTTTTCCGTCGCTCCATCCCTATCTGTCACTCAGGAACATAATTTTCTAGAGCATTTATGATAGACGGAACGCGGCCGTGCTATTCGTTCCGTCTATCTTATATTATGCTCTAGCAAATGACGTTCCTGAGTGACAGAAAAAGATGGAGCGACGATGGTGTTGTGTGATGTAGTTCAACACTAAAAAATCGAACTCCTGATCTGGTTTTTCTAACGCACCAATAACTAACAAACGTATCTTAAAAAATTATGTAATCTGCGCGTACGAAGTCACGGGCACAGCAAGTAATAAAATATGAATTAGTAAACAAAGTGAGAGTTAACATGTTCCCAAAAATAAGATAATATTTGTCTTACATTATTACTTTTCTCGGAACGCTGATATTGATGTAACAAAGAAGGCAATCAAAGTACCATTTGATGTCTTCTAAGTACGACGAGAGTCAATCTTTTAACTGGCAAAGGGCTTGTTTACAAGTCGAAAGCGATACGATAAATACGTCAGATATTATACTGCTAAACGTTTTGGTTTTTAGGGTTCCCTAGCCAAAGTGTGCCAACTTCTTCTTTCGTGTCAGCCGTAGAAAGAGAAGGAACTAGAAGGAAGCACGTGTCTTGTCATATCACTCAGTAAGAGATGCATATAGCAAATTCGCTCTAGTTAAAAAAGGAGATCGCTGCTTATTGCTGTCCTCATCGACGTAGCCACTTTTTTGTTCTACGACGGCTGTCTGACTCCGGAGTTAGACATCTATTTTCATACAAATTGTATAGGATTTTATAACTATCGCTGTCTCATACGCGGTTACACTGATTTTTCGTCTATCAGCTCAAGCGAAAAATACTTCGCCTATGGTGTCAGCATATTGCACGACAATTACTCGTCATCGGCAGAACATAGGCTTAGCTCGCTTCAAGACACGCTACAAAACTCTGTCCTCGGCTTTCCTAAATCCAGTTTCTTCCCGCTACTTTTTTTAGGTACTCGGTCCAGCGGGTCGTAGGGCGTCCCGCACTACGCCTGCCAGTTCGAGGCCTACTCATGATATAATGTAAAACATTAGCCAGTCAAAAACAAAACCCAACTGGACCCTAAGTATCTGTCCGTGCGTTCAGATGTTTTTGCCATTCTTATTACGTGAAGCAAAATAAGTCGTAGTTTCAGTACAATGTTAGGTGAGGAACCTGCCGTAGGGTCTTCAACTCTGCCATAAATAAATGATCTCTGTAATTGGCTCTCTAATAGCCATGTTTTTTTTATTTTTTTTTTATTTATATTTAATGGCTTTTTGCTTGTGCGTAGCACCGCATTTCCGCCAGTGTCAAGTGTAGTTTATGGGAGTATCTATCCCAATCTCAGGGATAGTTTTTGTTCAAGAACAAGAAGAGATTGAGGATTGCGGAGCCTCGTGGCAGGCAAAAACGCGACGCGCGAAAACCACGCGAGACGTGTGCTCGGGTCAATTCCTGCAACGTGACTCGCTTTTTTTCTTATTGCTGTCTCCCGTTTGGAAGGTAACTAGGGTATTTTGTTACACCCTGTAGACTAGAGAGTCTGCACAAAATAGCGTCCTAAAGTTATGTTGTTAGGTATGACAAAATATCGACGCACCCACGACATATTTTGACCTATCCGATCTTGCCCCCGAACCGATCTTACGCAGATTTAGCTTATACTTACAAAAACTAATTTTCAACCCCGCTATACGTTCCGCTACTCTCAAACCCCTACCTAGCAACTATCGATCAGCATTTGTGAGGTTTCGTTCTGAATGCGGTTCGTTAGCTATGTTAGTGTATGTTCGAGAAAGCGCGTGTCAGTTGTTTCTCTTACCGGTGAACTCAAAGGTAATATTGAATCTGATAATATTTGATTAGGGGAGCGCAGGTGGTAGTGTTTTGTTAGTAGAATGTGGAGTGTTGTTTTAATTTAGTAGGGTTTTAGTGGGTTTGTTTGAGATGGAGGTATCTAATAAGGAACGTATTGTATGTGGCACAGGTGTTGAAGGTTGAATACTAATATCAATTAGTTCTGTGTCGGTGTTCTTGTTGAATTAGTTTAGATTTTCATGTAAATTTTGCAAGTCTAAGGGCTTGTTTTACCACTTTTATATGAGTTCTGTATTGGTTTTCTAACAAGTTGTTTGACATATACATATGTTTTTTATATTTAAAGGACTTCTTGCTTGTGCGTTAGCACCGCATTTCCGCCAATGTCAAGTGGTTTGGGAGTATCTCTCCAATCTCGAAGTTTGTTTTTGAGTAAGAACACAACTGAGAAGGATTGCGGAGCCTCGTGGTAGGCTGAAACGTGAACCGCACGAATACCACGCGTAAGACAAGTGTTCGGGGCAAACCCGCTGCAACGTGACTCCATTTTTTTAACCGACTTCAACAAAAGGAGGAGGTTCTCAATTCGACCCGTATGTTTTTATACTATTTTAGTCATATAATCTGTCAGATAAACTATGAAAACAAGAACTTAAGAAGTAGTTACTGAAATAGCTAGGGTTTGTAGTTAATTTTTTAACACGTTGCTTCTTAGCGTATTGTGTAGTCATAATTGATTGTCGGATTAGAAACGATTTCTCGCGATTTCGAAGTTGGTTTCATAGAGAAAGTTGTTCAATTTGATGGTCTGATAATCCCCTTAAAAACCATCAGCTTTTTCTTCTTATCGAGTGGGCTGCAAAGCTCAGCAGCATCAGCTTATTAATAAATAACCTGTATAAGGCCCACCACATACATGCGAAATTATTACGGACGGATAATTCCGATTTCGTATGGATTTGAAATTTCGAGCGGAATTCTGGGCCCTATTCAACAAACGTTACAATTGTAATTTACAATTACAATTCTGGGTACATTGCTGGTTAATTATGACGCTAAACTTGCAATAGGTAACATATGCCTAACATTCTCAGCAATGTACCCAGAATTGTAATTGTAAATTACAATTGTAACGTTTATTTAATAGGGCCGTGGAGGGGGTAAGTCTATACGAAATCCTATTCGGATTCGGAATTCCGTCTGTGTGTGGCAGGCATAAGACTGAAAAATTCTGTAATTTGATTACGTTTTTATAAATCTTTTGTTAATAATAAACTTAAGAAATGTTGGTTGTAAATTTCAGTTCGAGTATTATGAAGAAAAACAAACACAATAGTAGTTCAGAAAAGAAAAAATCTGTAAAAATAGCCGATGAAAAGAAACCTGAGAAGACTGAACAAGGCGCAGTAAAACCAGATTCTTTGGATGAAGAAGAACAGGGTTTTGGAGGATGGCTTAGGTATGTATATGTATGTACCTTATTACTTATCAGAATCGTAGCTTCATAGGCATTCATTTTTACAACACCATTGGATTTCAGTAAAGAAGAAATGTTTTTTTGTTAAATTATAATTTACTAGTATTTTCCCGCGACTTCGTCCGCACAAATTATATACCAGATTTTAAGTCAGATCATAAGCTATAAAACAAAAAAGTTTCATTAAAATCGGTTCAGTAGTTTTTGCGTGATGCGCGAACAAACAAATACACAAACAGACAGACAAAATTTCTAAAAAAGGTTGATCTCGAGTCAGGGATACCTAAAAACCATATCGTAATCTTTTTTTTGTAAATATCGTCAATGTACAGACACACTTCAGTTACAGTTTTATAATACTTAGTTTAGATAACCAAACTTTTAGTGACTTCCAAACTGTTTTGTAGCACATAGTCAAAATGTGGTTATAAAATAATAGCAAACCTTTTGATTATACAAGGTGTTTCATAAGTAACAATAAATTTTTGAAACTCTTAAGGGGGTTGTTAAGACCGTCAAACTGAACAACTTTCTCTATGGGACCAACATCGAAATCGCGAAAAAAATAATTTCATATCCCATACATATTTTAGCTCTAGTCGATTTGTAGAGTATAGAACATAAAGGTCCCATAGTGAAAGTTGTTCAGTTTGATGGTCTACAACACCCCCTTAAAGGTTTATTTGTAGTTTTGTAACACCTTGTATAATACAAAGAATTTAGTTATTTATTGGTAATCGAAAAACAATAATAATATAAAACGAAAATTCACAAATTTAAATTATAGTACCTACTGCTACAGAACAGTTTGGAAGTCACTAAAGATTGATTATATTTTAACAAAACATTTTTTTCAGTGCCAGTGAGAATACCTACATTATGACAACCCCACGGAAAATATAGTCATTAGGTACCATTTTGTGTGCTTATATAAACATTATTGTTCAATAGATAACCGAGTCCCAATTCTAGTTCTAGAATCTAATCTAACTTTGAAACGGTAACTACCTAGATAACAATATCACAATTCTACTGACTACTCATATACTTATAATAGAGCTAAGAAAATACTAAAGTATTTTTCGCAGAAATATTTTCTCTCGGCGCAAGAATGTCCAGTGTCCAGTGTTGCACAACTAAGCTGTCAAGTGATATCTATCTACAGTAAATGGAACCGTCCGACCAATATCAAAATCACGGAAAAAAATCGACTGTTCCATAGAAAACATAAATGGCGACTCGACCCAAAAGTATATGGAATAGTTGTTACATTTAATAATTTTTAATGTTGGTCCGTAAAAAAAGTTTTTCAACATGGTGTTCTGAAGCAAGAGCATATCTAACGCATTTAAGTTCACACGCTGTATATATAGAAAACAGTTACGAATTAAAATGACGGTGGTTGCAGAGTTGTCAATTTCATACAAAACTTTGTCGTAGAACACTCGTAGACGGTATTAATAAAAGTAATGTTTTGTAAAATCTAGATTGCGCGTTCTCAAATAACATTTACAATTTATAATATAACTACAAAGATAAGGCTTTGAAATTTTGTATGAATAATTTCAAAGCTTGATAGTTTTGTAATTATTATAATAAACTGAAAATATTATTTGATAGGCGCAATCAAGCATAGCAAGCATAGCATATGCTCACGACTATATTCCCAGAGGGGGTAGTCAGAGATCTTCTGAAACCTCAGAACAAGATTTTACAAAACATTACTTTTATTAATACCGTCTACGATTTCTACGACAAAGTTTTGTATGAAATTGACAACTCTGCAACCACCTTAAATAGACAAGGCACAGCCTAAACCAAGCCTTAAAAAGACTGACATTTATATGGGCTATGGACTTTTTTTGAAATAAATTTATTTTTATTATTCTTTATTAATTATCTTTTTCGTAGAAGACGATAGGATGCATTGAGAAAGGGTTTATAAAAAATAGAATGAAAACATTTGTATAAAAAACTTTATTCGCTGTGTGTATCAACTTACACGACTTGGGAAATATAATAAAACTATTAAAAAAAAAAACATTACCGTTTAAAATCAATCAATGTTTTTATCCTATGGACGAAGCCAGTGGGAAAAGTTAACTTTAGTTATTTCCATTGACATTTCATTCTAATGAAATCGCCTACGCTGCTAAGAATCAAGTAGCGTAGGTTTAAACTTCGAAGAACACGTTTCTATTCATAGAACAAAATAATGAACGAAGTTCTACGTACCAACTAACATGTCACCGATGAGGAAATGTTGATAGAACGAAACGAAATAACGAACGAAAGGGTGTAAGAAAAAGTATCATTATCCTTTAAACCACATACTCCACCTATCAAACTGAACAACTTTTACTATGGAAGCAAACGTGTCAGCGCAAAAAAATATTTTGTTCCACACTAAACTGCAGCGTAAACTGCTCCTTGAGTAATCAACTCAAATGTATGATGATGAGACAGGAGATTTTTTTGTTCTGACAGGTTTACTCACATAGTTAAAAGTTGTTCAGTTTGATGGTTAGAGTATGTCGTTTAAAGGTTGCATACATGACTAATGACATAAACTCACTTGGCATACTTTGTTTAGCATCCATTCATAACGCATAGTATTCTAAGCAGATCAATCGTATTCCATAGAGTTTATGTTCAGAAGTATCGTTTATTGCCTTTTCGCAGAGTATTATTACGGTTCTCACTATTGTCGCATAATTTTGTAATGCATATATAATCACTGTAGGCATAAATGAAAACAAGCAAGCAAGCAATCATGCACACAAGTAAAAATGCATGCACGCATCCAGCAAGCAAGCAAGCATGCAGCATGAAAGCAAGCATGCAGCATGCAAGCAAGCATGAAATGAAATGAAAAATCGATGCTCCGCTCGCTTCGGTCACTCCGCAAAACGTTATACATGTTCTTACCTAACCTAACCTAGAATTTTAGAAGCACAAATTTGTGTTTCTCAGGCAGAGGGCTTCCACCCCCTGCACTCCCCAACATGCAGACAAGCAAGCAAGCAATCATACACACAAGCAAACATGCATGCACGCAAACTAACAAGCATGCATGCATGCCAACCCAGCGTCCATCCACTGCCCAATTAACATGATCATTATGCTAAGCAAAATTATTCAAAACCGCCTAATGCCACATGATCATTATGCTATGCAAAATTATTCAATATAAAATTCGATTATGGTAGTAGTATGCCATATTAAATTCGAGTAAATTAATATTCTGTCACTTAGTTCTTATACCAAATAAAGCTTTCTGCATTGTTAATACAAGAACAATTATGCCAAGTATGTTAAGTATGCACAATTTATGTTTCGGACAATGAAAGTTACGCCACATAGGAACCCGTTAGGAACATACGTAAAACGTTGACCGTCTGACTATATGGATTCTGTAAAAATGTGGAATATAATGATTGTATGCAACAATGAACACGTCCTACATAAAAATGAACTTTTTGTTTCCAGAGCAGACGAAATATCGGTCATGTATAAAAATCGTACCAGTAAAATTTATATTCGTTGATTAAAATTTACTCCAACTAGAGATATCGAATAGACTCTGACTATTATGAAATTAAAGGTTTAGGCATAAGAATAATTAATACTCTAGTAAAATAAAAAGAGATGGCCTGTAAGATCACCCATTTCAGGTAATGGCAAAGGCTTCCTTTTATAAATAAGGGAAGAGTAAGAAGGAGAAAGACTAGGTTATACTCCACGACGCGGGGCTAAAAAAATAATATGCTGTTTCATACATTATAATCGTGTGCCTATTGCAGTTTAGTATGGAACATACGATTTTTTTCCACTGACAGGTTTGCACCAATAGTAAAAGTTGTTCAGTTCGTTGGGTAGAGTATGTGGTTTAAAGGTTAATCAATTCTTAGAAACTTAGTTACCATTGAATCCAGAAACTTTTCTATAAAAACATGGCGAGGAAACCTTCATGCTTCAATTTCGACACGGTATGTATGTACTGTCCATTAAACAACTTGTGACGTCAAAGAGAATGTAACTCACTACGTTTTAAGTCGAGAGTGTCATACATTGAACCGGTCGTGATGGGTATCCAAAATGTATGAAGCGTGTGCTAGCAATCAAAGGAATTAGCACCAGTTTCATATAACTTTTTTACACAGTTGCGTCAGTCTGCTATTAGTTTAGAATTTTCGTGAACGCGTACAGTTGTCAAAGTGAAGTCTTAAGGTGAGCGCATATTAGGGCGAGCCGCAGCGCAATAATTGCCCAAATCACTTCTAAAGAATTTATATGAACTAACGCATACTACGCCGACGCAGCGCCGCCGAGGCGAAGCGGGTCGCATTTTGGTGCGGCGTGTTTCCTTCCGTGCTATGCGGGTTGTCGTTATGTGCTATACCAAGCGGACTTTATACGTCTGCCAGTATTACGCATAAGCATAAGCATTTTCCGCTACGATGTGGCCCGTCCTGATATATGCTTATCTTAATAATGCACAGGCATTTGAATTATTTCGAATACAACTAAATAGAATTTAGCTTGCCATAATATTTCAATAGATAATGTAATTTGACGTTCTGAAACCAATTTTCTAGGATTACACTTTGTCGTCTGTACGTACATGTTACGGCGCTCGATACAAAACGAGGTTCCGCCCTAGTTTGAAGATTTAGTAAATTAGGTAAAAAGAAATGTTGGTAACGCAAATTGAAAAATAATATCTGAGTCGGTTCTTGACAGATTTCCGTTAAAATATATAGGTAGTTTCAAAGCTATCGTGACTCAAAGTTTTCCATACAAAATTACAAATTTTAAATGCATCTTAGCATAGAAACTATACATTTTTGGGGAAATCTGACACGGCGCCGACAAGACATAGGTTTCTAGATCATGCTTGAAAATAAAATTAACTTTAATTGGTTAATATTGAAAACTTCGGACTTCGTTTGTATGCAGCGCGCTCAGGAGCTTTCGGAATAAACTTTAAGAGGCTACCGCCCGGTTTTACCATGAAATCGCGTAACTTTGTAACCATTTTATACAATAACTATGGCACTTTTTAAGCAGAAAACCAAACTGAACAATCTACAGGACATAAGAAGTGATTTGGTTTTCCTCGAAATAAATATTTAAGGCTAGGTTATCCCAGTGCAAGCGTCTCTTTCTTGCAAGCATAAGTTTACAATTAGCCATCCCGCTCCTATTGAAAGCAGGATCGCAAAAAAACGTGTTTTTCGTCAATATCTTTGCTCATGGGAGTTTCTAAGCTAAAACTTCTCCTGAGTTCACTAGAAATATTTAATGTATTTAGTTAAGTACAAGAATAAAAAGTTAAATATCAGCAGTTTAATCATAGTATTGAAAACATAACAAAAAGGGGTAACTTTGGGATTTTTTTCTATCTAGTAAACTTAATCTAATCGTGTAATTGAGAACAGTCGCCCATCCGCCCGATCCTTAAATAAGACATAATTTAATTTCAGACTTTACAACACAGTTTAAAACACTTTCGTTCTTGTTCAAAAAACGGCCTCGACGGTATAACAGCGTCTTAATTAATAAAACTGAAGAAAAAGGAATCTAAATTCACCCCTTTTTTTTCAGTTGTAACCTTTACTCTTACATTTTTGATCAGAAGAAAACGAAAATTTGCAATATACTTCACAATACTACATAGAATGATTTGGTATTCTTACTTAAAAATTGTCTCATTTTTCAAAGAAAACGGCTAAATTCTGTCCGATGCCACGCGCTCGTTCACATCGATTAGTATGGAGAGTCGTGGTCCCAGGCGGATACGCCTTAGGATAAGCATTTCATACCAAATTTTTCTTTTTCAGATCATCAGACGGCTTAGATACAATGAAGCTATTCGTCGTTGCAAACAGTATAGTGATGCTAACAACTCTAGTCTATCCTCACATTCAAACTGCATTTCAGATTGCATACGAGATGATATATGGAATCGATACATTGTATTGAGTTGGGCATAGAGTTGAATTTTGCGTACATAGATTGACGTATTCGTTTTATCTCCGTTTGAATTTAAATTGTCACGATTCTTGCTTTTTTGCGTTGATTTGCGCTTGTTAATTTAGTTTACATGGTATTTTAGGCTAAAAATATTTCTATATTAATATTATAAAGAGGAAAGATTTGATTTTTTGTTTGTTTGTATTGAACAGGCTCCGAAACTACTGGACAGACCTGAATATTTCTTTCACCATTAGCATGCTACATTATTAGTGATTAACATAGCCTGAATAAAAACGGCCAAGTGTGTGTCGGGAAGATTCTAAGGCGGTACGAAGCTCGCCGCAGTCTACTAGTTTATAATAAAGTCAATTTAGTAGATTCAACAAAATGTTTGGACTAATTTTTCGAGTAATATTTTCACTGTCTGTTATCGTTTGGTATTCTGTTAATGTGTGGAGCATGATATCTGATTATTTCAATCAGGAATTTCAAAAGTTATTAGCGGAATAGCTTTTTCTATAAGTACCTACCTAATTAGCTTAAGATGTAATTTTATACCAGTAATGTTATTCTGTCACTTTTCTATCATCGATCGATATAAAGGTGTTTACTGATATTTATTTATTTTTTCTATCAAATTAACTATAAAATATTTTTCTAGCAAATTAACTATAAATTAAATATCATCATCACCAACTTACGACTGGGACCTCTAACGAATCAATGACAAAGATTTCTTAATTTTACATGATTCATTCATATCGCTAAATAAGTATAATTTTCGAATGTACTTACTGAAATGGAAAATGGTCTTATAATTTATTTATAAGGTCCATCCTAAAAAACAAATTACTGTAAAATTGTTTGTACCTACTGAACATAATTATTAATCTGTCTTCAGAATGTTTATAAAAAAAATAGCCGATCCTAAATCAATCGATGATCGATTTTAGTTTTGATAAATCTATGTTAAACTGAGTAATTTTTTTTGTCAATTTGTTCGAATAAAAGTGAACAAAAAATTTGACATGTTTAAAAAATTACATACCTATCCATATCAAAATGTTAAAAGTGTAGATATAGCCGTACCGGTCAATGAGGTCCGACGTCTTTAATAAATGAATATAAACACTGAAAACTAAATTTGTCTTTGATTTTCTTCCTACTAGAACTAGGCAGGTTTGAATTTTGATACTTCCCCCTCCAACTTAGTTGTCTAATTGTATTACAGGACAGGGAAATGCTACATAACTTACCACTCCAAGAGTAAGTTTACCCGCTTCATGCTGTAATGTAATGAGTACTTAATTAGAACTCCTAAGTTCTTACTCCACTGTTTATTAATTTAAGTATGATTTGTGTGAATTATTTATGACAATTATAGTGGCTATCTGCGACGTAAGCAAATCTTTAGGTCAAAAAATGCAAAGTGTAACGGATGTGTGTCATTAAGGTTGAATATCCAATTTCACGATGACCTAATAATTAAACAATAGTTAGTATTCGAGAAAATTGTTATTTAAACACTAGAATTTGCATGTCTTTCATATTACTTGGAACCAAATGAGTTCAGAATTTTATCACGTAGAAGCTATTATTATGATAATTACGCAAGTTTTTGTTTCGTATTTATATAAGAATGAAAACGTTGATTACGAGATCGATTTCTGAACAACGTAGGACGAATGTTTCATTTTAATTTCTATGTAGGTCAAGTACAGTAGTAGTTAAGCTATCAGAATAGAGCTCATTTTGCTGAATCCGAATCTATATATGTAATTCAATTTCGTCAAAAATCGTACTTACTGCTGTTATTGCTAGCGCGGCAGCATGAAAAACCTCCCATATAGTTGTATGAAAAATAAAAAGGCCGGCTTTAAGTCTTACGAGTATTAAGTGCCAGTTGTTCCATTGATGGTACTACTGGCACGATCTAGTGCCAATTGTACCATTAATGGTACTACTGGCACCACCTAGTGCCAACTGTACCATTGATGGTACTTACCGATGGTACTTCGGCGGGGATCCTTCTTAATATGCTGACACTTTAAGACCATCAAACTGAACAACTTTCTCTAAGATGGGACCAACATCGAAAACGCGAAAAAAAATATCTGCTGACCCGTACATACGAGTATGGCTAAAGTACCAGTTTTGTGTGGAACAGCACTTTTTTTTTTGCGATTTCGATATTGGTGCCCTGGAGGAAGTTGTTCAGTTTGTCGGTCTGACTATCCATCCCCTTAAAAAAGTGTCAGCATAATTAAAAAGGACCCTGTATTATAGTCATATCTACGAAACTCTGACTTTACAGGGGAGCAAAAATTTAATTGACGAACATTTTGCTTCAGATATATTTTATTTATTATATAGTTTCTTATTGAGGAACTCCCTTAATTTTCAACTTTTTGACATTTTTATTAATTTTTAGCAAATGCGCTATAAAAACGCACATTCTGTGTAAATTTCAACCGTCTAGCTCTGCTATTATGGTTCAAAAGTTACAGCCCTAAATAGATAGGACATACAGACAGACAGCCGTAGCCGGAAGGATGGACGGATGGACGTTTTCACCCTTTGGGTACGGAACCCTAAAAATTGTTTAATAAATCTTTTACCTACATCCATTTTGTTCGTACCAGACCTAAATAAAGCTATGTCTGTACAAACTCTTTAATAAACAGGATGTTAAGGTAAACATTTACATAGGCTTTTAAGGGGTGATTGTACTCATGATACTGAACAACTTTCCCAAAGGAACATAAAGAAATTCGCAAAAAAAAAAAAAAAAAACATCGAAACTTTCGATCAGCTTGCATTTAGTATGGACAGTACACAATTTTTTTTTTCTAATTTCAACTGGATTCTTAGTGAAAGTTGTTCAGTATCATGGGTACAATCACCCCTTTAAGTAATGCAACTGTTAACCCTAACATTCTATATAAAGATTCAATGCATATTGAAACTGAAGCCATTGTCACAGTGTCTATTTGAGACCATGTTCTGGATGCTATTAGTACTGGCGCAAAGCCTAAAGTAACACTTTAAGCAAGACTCTTCTTTTAAAGAAAAAAAAACAACAAATCCATGACTTTTCATAAATTTTTACCTGTTAAAAAAATAAAACTGCATATTTCTAAAAGCTGAAACTACACAAAATCCAACCACGACACAGTAGCAATTATTCAGCACGGAATAGCAGTGTAATTTGCATATTAACAATCAAGGCAGGCCGCTGACAGTTTGGGCGTGACTGGCCTTTGCCAATCTAGACATAAACCACATTGTGTGCTGTGTGCTATACCTCTAGTACAGTAGATTACAGTAGTAACAGTCTAAATATGTTTTAAAATGTATTTTAATTGCTATCACAATTCAAAATTCTGGACATGGATATCTCTCATAAATAACCCACCTTCTGTCGTAGTCGGGTAAAAATAATCAAAGTTCTTAAGAAAGATTAGACGTTATTACCGCGTTTTAAAGGAGACTCGATGAACGCAATATACTTCGTGGAGAAAGTACCTAGATATGTACGTACTTCTATGAATGTGCTACCCATTTCTTAATATACCCAGTCGTTTCATTCAATTCAATTCATTTATTTATCCAAAAGATAAATAAGAGATATCAATTGCGTAATAGTAGGGATAACCTAGGAATATAACGATTTTAAACGAATTTTCAGAGAGGCATGAAGTATTAAATCTCGTATTATTGGCTGGACTTTCATCTGCAAAAACGCAACGTACGTTATCCAGAAGATAATAATATGGAGATTTTAGAACATACTTACAATAATTTAGTTTTATATTTATTACCTACTGTTTAACCTTATACCGCTACCTCCTTCTGAGTAAAGTAAAATCTAACACACTGTCCAGCACACGACTTGATGGGGTGACGGGGTGTTAATAAATGGAGTACAAAATAATTTGCATATTGCCCTTATATGCAAGGAGTATTTGATTATACCCATCAGCTCGTCTACTGCAGGAACGGACAGACTCCGATCAGCCAGTGCAAGGATATCCAAAACAGGATGCGGTTTTTTGTAGTCAGACAAGTTTGTGCGCAATCGTCCTGCATGGCAAAGACGTCCGGGGGGCGAGGTAGCACGTGCCAACCGCGTGCAGGTGTACTGCCTTTAAGCCTTTAAGCGGCACGCGCTTCCCTTCTTTCCCACTACAGGGACGTCGCGAACGAACTAGTCCGACTTTAGGGGCGCATGCCAGCTGTAGATACAAGATTTCCCACCAAAGCCCCGCGTGCTTAACCAAACCCACGTGGTAGGGTGGTCTTTTTCTTATCGTGTGGGCAAGCCCTGGTGTCAGAGTTTATTCAAACCGCCTTACGGCATCTGACGTGGTTTTTTATGTAACGACTACTACCACAGCCGGGACCAACGGCTTAACGTGCCATCCGAAATCATTTTCCTTTTCAGACAATCAGGTGATTCAGCCTGCAATGTCCTAGCCAACTGGGGAAAAACGCACAAAGTGATATTATCACTAGGTACGTGTACCCCGTGGGAATCGAACCCACGAGCTTCGTGTCAAGAGCCTACTGCTCTTAACTATTAGACCACGGAGGCAGTAGCAGTAGGGTGGTAAATGCCGTACAATCTGTGCCGTTTCCTAGGTGGAACTGAAGAACAGAAACTCATTTATTCATTAACCAGTCAAGTCCCGCGGTCGCGATATCGCCAGATGTCAATTGTTTAATCAATTGTTATTTTAAGCCGGGATGCAAGCGGTTAAAAAGTCAACATGGAAAATATACATTAAGACTTAGAGTATACATATACTTACCTCTATGCATTAAGAGCAGTCCGCAGTAGTCCGCACAAGCGTCGTCAAACAAGTATACCTACACCAACAGAAATAAATCAGCAACATGCTTCGACTGAAGAACTCCATAGGTTAACCCTAGCAGCAGAGGACTGGCTGAAACACTTTGACCTCGAAATCTAACTGCTTGATCCTAGTAGGGAGACTAAAAATGCCATACGATATGATGATGATGACTTCTTCTATAGCTAAATGCGTTAATTTCGTCCTCCTCTCCTATTTTGAGAGAAATCTGGATTCAAATATTCATAGCTTATAAATTAATGTACGTAATACCGACGGCTCTCAAACGGTGAAGGAAAACATCGGAAAGAAACCAGCATATTAAGCTGATGAAGAAATTCTGATGCGTATGTGAAGTATACCAATCCGCATTGGGCACGCGTAATAGACTAACGCCCATATACCCTCCCTAAATAGTAAGCCCGTGCCCTGCAGTGGGACTTAATATTATAGGCTGATGATGACGAATATAAATATATCACTGAACATGATGTAGTTGCTAAAAGTAACGTGTCACAAAAATCCACCTTATGGTCCGTTTCAAGCTAAACGGAGCGCAAGTGCTGAATATTTTTAAAATGGCAGGTTGACAATGAATTTATCGGTGAATAAAATACAGTTTAAAGTTACGGTTCCCTGAAGCTTACGCTCTACACTTTATTATACTCTTATCTTCTATTGTATCTTTTATTCTACAGGGCGTTATCAGAAATCCTGCATTAGTTACAAACAGTTGCATATTTTAGGGTGTGCTTCAGACCATTCAACCGGACATCTTGTAGTAGGAGATCGTAACGGCAAAAAATTACTTTGTTGGTCCATAGATAACGTGAATGACTACTCGACCCAAATATATGGATAAGCTATATTTTGTAATTTTGATATTGGTTCAAAAGTAGGTAAAGGTAAGTTGTTCAGTTAGATGGTTTACCTAAGCCAGCCCCTAAAATATTTGATGCCTCTAAGTTTACACCCTCTATTAAATTATAAGTCTATATCAACAATAGGGAGGAAAGAAGAAACCATAGGTTGATTGGGGATCTACCTCCTAGCGGTCCACCCCGGGTAGCGGCATCACAAGCTACCAAGTTAGTGGTGGCGGCTGAACGATCCCCCACAGCGGTGTGGTAGGCCCCGCAAGGAGCCGCCTGGCTCGCGACCACCCTCCTGCCGTAGTATGGCGCCAAGCAGCTTGCTGCGTTCCCTCAGGAGTGCCAGTGCACTTCTGGGTAAGCTCGCTACATCTTCGACCCTATCTTTGTCCTGAGGATTAGATAAAGGTCAAGAGCAAACCCATCAATAATAAAATAAAAATAAAAAAGACGCTGATAATTATTTGCTTTTGACGCAAAATTGTAGGTAGGTAGGCAACTATTTTATTGCACGATTTGTGCCTACCATTTATCGTGTTCTAGTCTATCGAAATATCGCGTACGATACAACAATGATCCACCAGAAAACTCTTCCAAATTATTTGGTGATTCAACCTTTTCAGTAACAATAAAATGCTCCGTCCAAAATCCTTTTCTTAATTAAAGAATCATTACACAGCAAAAGCTAGCAAAAAAACTTAAAAAAAACTGTCACAAAAAACTGGTACAATGTTGGAGTACCTTCTAATTAGCGACATTTTATTCAAACGGCTCGTAATCGCCGCTTTAGCTTTACAGAAGTGGCCTTTTAGCTAAATGAGTGAAATAATTAGCTAACTGTTAAAGCTTTAATAAATCGTAGTGCAACTAGCACGGAGTTTGTACAGTCACGGTCAGAAGCACATGAGCAAAAACCCTACAGACACGAACCTTCATAAAATCTCGCTCCGATAGGCACACTAGTACAAAATGCGTGAACTTTCACCAACGGGTTCACCAACGTGCTATCCGTGGACAAAACTGGATCGACCAGTGGACAATATAGTTATGCCTTTTTTGCGCAGAAACTCCTTAGAAACTTTGGGGTAGATACCCCAAGTAAATATTTATGTGGTCAAAAGGTAGCAAGTGTGCTATTAGTTGGTTATGGCCTCACTTAAAAAAAACTCGCTAATGGGAGCATTAAATCGTATTCGATGAAGTGCTTTTAATTTTATAGGGATCCACTTGTGTCATTATAATTGACTTCGTTCTTTACTCAGTATAAAGTTGATATTTCGGGATCGGTGTAAGTAAGATTATGTGGCAACTCGGAAAAAGTGGCTGGGATGGTCTGGTATCCCAGAGAGAATGAACGAAAGGTGGTTAATAAAAGAAATGTATCAATAAAATGTATGCAATAAATATCTAATATATGAATGTAAGAATAAAGAGTAAGGGAATCCAAGGAAAACTAACATTATACTAAAATTAATAAACATAATTCTATAACCGAAAAAGCGAAAAAATAGGTACGAAAGTAGGTCAGGCGAAGAAAGTGTATAACAATCAAACCATGAATGAGAGAGAGCATAATAATAAGCATGTAATGTCGATGTGGTTCAGTGAGGTAGAAACATGTAGGTGTATGAGTGCTCGTAAAACATCCTGTCAATCATTTTAGTATGTGCGATTTTATATGGTGAAATAAAAACATGCTTTTAGTTACTCTTGAGAATTCGAAGAGTAACAGTTACTTAAGCATGCATTAGCATATGCTCACGACTATATTCCCCGAGGGGGTAGTCAGAGATCTTCTGAAACCTCAGAACATCCACGTTTCACCAGTAGTACCAAACTCTGTCCAGTGTGACGGGGGGTGAGCCCGTCGCCACTTATAATGGACAGTGGGTACAATACATGCCTTGAAATTGAAGCATGCAGGTTTCCTCACGATGTTTTCCTTCACCGAAAAGCCAATGGTGTTACAAATCGTACGTAAATTCCGAAAAACTCATTGGTACGAGTCAGCATGGACGGGGATCGAACCATCGCCTCCTGCACGGCAGGCAAGGTTACTCGCCACTTACAGTTACTTAATTCGTATAGAAATCGATATGTTGCCTTTACTCACCTTTACTGACTTAAGTGCAAGAAATGCTTGGAAAACAAAGTAATTTAAAACTCACTAACATACTTAGCATTGTTTTTAAACATGCACTTCTACCATCACCAGTACAAATGCGACTGCATTTGGCAAGAAGCCAAGACTAGCAAGAAAACCTGTGCGTATCGATTCGAACGACCGACCCGGCACGTTTACCTAAGCTAAACATTTGCCAAAAACATACAGTCTTGATGCCTTTCTGTAAAATGTGTTCTGGAAATATGTTTCTCGTTGTTACATATTGAACGTTGTTGTAAATCAGATCTCGGTTTCATATTGGATTGTATTATGACTTTAAGAAATGAAAAATATACATTGTATGCCAGTGAAATACTGAAAGAATATTCGAGAGGATGCAAGTGTGGACGCGTTTGAAATCTAAACTTTTATAAAACTGTAACTGAAGTGTGTCTGTACATTAAAGATATTTACAAAAAAAAGTTTACGATATGGTTTTTAGGTATCCCTGACTCGAAATCAACCTTTTTTAGAAATTTTGTCTGTCTGTTTGTCTGTTTGTTTGTGTATTTGTTTGTTCGCGCATCACGCAAAAACTACTGAACCAATTTTGATGAAACTTTTTTTGTTTGATAGCTTATGATCGCACTTAAAATCTGGTATATAATTTGTGCGGACGAAGTTGCGGGTAAACACTAGTATTATATAAAATGTAAGTTAATCGGTTTACCGGTCGGATTTAACGAAGGCTGAGGAAGGAATTTAGAAGATTATTATTATTAGAATCTTCTGAATTTAAAAGGTATAACTGTGTTAAGGTATATCAAAATTGTGTAGTCAATATTTGTATTGAAATATAAGAAGTAACCTTAAATAGTAAGACATTATAAGGAATGGAACATATTATTTTGGTGTATCGTTACGAATTTGTAAACATTGAGGCCACGAAACTCTTGTTTTGTCTTTTCGACTTTAAAATATTATGGCAAAACATTATCTTCTAGAATGACATTTACCACTCTTCGGTCCTTCATTCCATCCAAACGTAGTAAAGGTAAAGGTAAATTAATCATTAATATTATAAAGTAATAAAAGACTATATCAAAATCAGATACGTACAAAAGTTTAATAATCTGATGATATCTATTAGATTTTGATTCACACTGAAATGGAATATCGTCATGGGTTTATGAATGTTGTTTACAAAGTTTTTAGACTCATGAAAAAATATTAAGCATATTCTTCACACCTAAAGTACTTTCGAAAGATATTGATTAAATTAGCGGAATCACCGAACGTTGTTTAATCAATTATTTACAAAACACACTGTTTCATTAGTAGCCATATCACAAAAGCAATCTTTCAGCAAAAGCGATTTTGCAACTGCATCTCAACGATATCGCAACTGCACCGCCGCGATGCCGCAACGGAATCTACGAGATTTTACTACACATAATCGCCGCGACATCATCGCCGTGATTCCACCGCGACACTGAAATGAAATAGAATAATTAAGGAAATGCGAATGCTTGAATAGAGTGCGATTTTTGAAAGTCACACGTTAAAATTGGCAGTAGAAAATGACCTAAACAGTATGAAGTTGAATCTCACGATACAAAAATAACACTTCAGTTCAGATTGATCTCAGAAATATCGCGGCGATATCGCGAACCGTCCGTCAACGAATACGCTTAAAATCGCTAGTGTTAAGGCTCTAACTATTCACCTAATCAATCATTACACTCATAGGAATTACATAGCCAGAATTCTCACACATAGACACGCCAATTTCGTAGCCAATAACGTAGTCAGTAATTCAGTATATGCGCTGGCAGAACACGCTGCGTTCCTGAGTTTCAGCTGATATGCAAATTTATTTACACAGGCATCCACGTCGTCGACACGTGAAATATGTCTAGGGAGAAATTTAATTTGGTCTGATAAGAGATGTTTGGGAAAAATAATGGTAGGCTGTTTTTGGCAGGATTTCTTGTTATGTGGCATTTTTTTCCAGGTTAAAACGTTTAGTGGTTGCTGGAGTAAAATGGGATTTTCTTGGAATAAAACAAGGGATATCATTTAAAAAAGATACAAAAAGAAACCTTTTGTCAGTCTGAAGTCTTTTGAGGAGTAACAAGAAATAAAATAAAGTTTTGTTTTTCTTTTCTTTAGGTTAAGTGTTATTATAATTACTGTTGTTAATAAATTTAACCCTGTAGGGATTGAATTTAAATAAATAAAATAGAGGAAGAGGGAGAATTTTAGAAGAGAAGTGAAACTCATTAATTCATTACTTTGGACTTTGAAATTCTGATCTGCAACCTTTTTGTGTGGCTGAAGCCTGAAGTTTGGAATTTAAAGTGCCTTTTAGAATTTTCACATCTGCCGGGCGTCCCATGACGGTCATTTTTTTAAAACTTAAGTATCTTTAGATAATTAAAATGTATTTAGTAATGTATAAAATAAATTTTGTATTAACCTCATTAAAATTATTTATATTTAAAATTTATTTTATTTTAAGATTTAATTGTACACAACTTTGAATTCAGTATATGAAACGACGTTTTAATATTTTTCAAGGCCATAATAGTCATGGTTGCACACGTTCATAAACTCAAGATCGTAATCCCTTTCAGGGTGGTCAGAAACGTCGCTACAACTACTAACTTTCTGTAGTTGTAATACTCACATTTAGAAAATTTTGTTTCAGGATGGAATATTGTCAAGTGGTGAGAGTTGGCTAGCCCTTCTCCCACATAATACGACATTCTGGAACTGAACAATAATTAAATGCACTTTAACCTTAGCGTAGTTCTAGCTGATTACTATTTGCTTGTAAACCCGTAAGAAACAAACAAGTGGCAAGTCACCGTAAAGCACTAAGTTCCTTAACACTTGACACTAATCACTAGCTACGTTTAAACCGGGCATAAGCCTTTGAATCCACATTATGTATGTAGTAAGTTAAACTAGGATGCTTTAGTTCTGGCTTAACTCTGACAAGTAGAGACTAAGCGATTTTCGATTTCGTTCATTGGGAAATGAGTTGTTAATTATTGGCAATACAATGGTATTGCATTGAGAATATTTGAGACAGATATTTTTGTCATGTGTTTTGTCTAATCTATACTGCATTCGAAATAAGGACGAAAAGATATTCCGATTCCTGTATAGCTTTCTGGCCAATTCTGATTAGCAAATATGTTTTTTTTTTTTAGAAAGATATACTATTCAAAGTATCTTGGCCGTTACTAAAGCTGTTCTAAGAATAAGTGAGAGGAAGTGTTTCAAATCTCTGTTTCTGTAATTTAAAATGGCCTTAAATTTTCGTTGTTATTTGGAATAGAGTGAGTACTGACACTTTTTAAAGGGATGATCAGACCAGACATCAAACTGAACAACTTTGTCTATGGGACCAACATCGAAATCGCGAAAAAAAAAAGTCTCGCACATTTGGCTCGAGTAGGTTTGCAGTTTTGTATGGAACAGCAGATTTTTTTTTTCGATTTCGATGTTGGTACCATAGAGAAAGTGGTTCAGATTGATGGTCTGATCATCCCCTTAAAAAAGTGTCAGCATATTAAGAAGGACCCTCTATAATTAAATGATCAAAATAATCACAGTGATTGTAGAGAGTGTTATACGGGGTGTTTCATAAGTAAGAATAAATTTTTAAAACTCTTAGTGCGTTCACACACGATGACGCACTGACGGAGCAGCAGATGTCAGTTCATAGAACCACACCCGGTGCGTCAATGCGTCACCGTGTGTGCTTCTACGTGCGGTTTCATACAACTCCTTGCTTCACAAATGACGGACTGACGTTTGCTGCTCCGTCAGTGCGTTATCGTGTGTGAACGCACTTAAGTTGTTAGACCGTCAAACTGAACAACTTTCTCTATGGGACCAACATCGAAATCGCGAAAAAAAAAAATTGATGTTTCATACCTACATATTTTAGCTCTAGTCGATTTGTAGAGTATAATAGAACATAATTATTTTTTTTCGCTTTCGCATTTCGATGTTGGTCTCATAGTGAAAGTTGTTGAGTTTGATGGTCTAAACCACCCCCTTAAATGTTTATTTGTATTTTTGTAACACCTTGTATACGTCCCACTGCAGGGCACAGGCCTACCCTCTAGGAGGGTATTATTTTCATGGTGTATTCAGACCGTGATGCGTGAATCTGAACAACTTTCCCTATGGAAAATGGGTCGGAAAACGAGTATAAGAGGTCAATGAGATTGCGAACAATAAATTTTCTATGTGAGGTCCAACAATTTTTCTCGTTTTTCGACTCATGTTCCTTCATCATTCCCTTGCCTATTTCCCATTATCTGGGGTCGGCGCAATATGTCATCCTCTTCCATTCATCTCTCTTAGCCGTCATTTCAGCAGTCACTCCTTTCTTACACATATCATCCATCACACAATTCATCCATCTTTTCTTCGGCCTTCCTCTCCACCACAGCCATCCACATTCATACTTAACACTCGTCTCGTAACATGACACTCGTCTCTCCGCATCCTGTTCCTTAGGGAAAGTTATTAAAATTCACATAGTTTCGTTACTAATTAAAAATTAATGGTGTATTTTATTGTAAAGTTAATAATGATCACCCAAGTGAGGCTCGTGACTGAGCAAAAACTTTCTTCTATCCCGACTACCAGTGCTGTGATAAGGCCGAAAAGTTTCAAAGTTGATCCAAAAAATAAATATTTTACCCCAAAATAAGGGTCTTCATAAAAGCTTAAGTTAAACGATGTATATTTCATAAGTAACTGTTTTAATAACCGCTTTTAATCTTGGGTTTTAAAGCTTAACCGCTCACAAAGGCAGATTGGAAAAGTTTTTTCTTGTGAGAGTCCAATTAAAGTTGTTAGAAGCAATTTCCGTAGTGTGTGAACAAACGGACGCTACAAAGTCAACTTTGTTTCTTTTTGAAACATTCTTTTTTCTTGTTCTAAAAGTGAGTCAATATTTTTTTTATTTTAATTTAATGCTTACGAGTCCATAATTTTGTTGAAAGTTTGAGTTTGAGTTTTAATAAATACGAAAATTAGCAACACATTTTTTTTAAATTGAGATTTAATGAAAACTTAACGCCTAACCTACATAAAGTGACAATAACATTTATTTACATTCGTCTCCCAATAGTTATTTGTTATGCTAGGCTGCAAAGTTGTAATTTGGCGCGAGTACTTGTATTGAAACCTAAGCAAGCGAAGGATTCTAGGATTGAACCACGAGCGAAGCGAGTGGTTCAAATAATATAATCCTGAGCTTAGCGAAGGTTTCAAAGGTACGAGACGCCGAATAACTTTGCAGCCGAGCGAAACACACAACTTTTCACCTCACAACAGCGAGGAAAAAATGTGAATTGCTAAAGAGAACAACATTTTAAAAAGTTTTTTTTTCGTGCTGGCCAGTGACATGAAATAGTTATTAAGCATTTTCAGTGGATCGGCGGTATAGACAAAAATTGAACTGACAGATTCGAATTTCAAAAACTCTTTCCACGCTAGCGGATAAAACGCACTTTTGCACTCAGATTTCGAATCATAAACAGAATCTTTCCGAGCTTGCGAGGTGAAATAGTTATTTGTTATGCTAGGCTGCAAAGTTGCTTTTTGGCGCGAGTACTTTTATTGAAACCTGAGCAAGCGAAGGATTCTAGGATTGAACCACGAGCAAAGCGAGTGGTTCAAATAATAGAATCCTGAGCGCTTAGCGAAGGTTTCAAAGGTACGAGACGCAGAATAACTTTGCAGCCCAGCGAAACACACAATTTTTCACCGCACAACAGCGAGGAAAAAAAGTGAATTGCTAAAAAGAACATTTCAAAAAGTTTTTATTTTCGTGCTGGCCAGTGTCATGAAATAGTTATTAAGCATTTTCTGTGGATTGGCGGTATATAAAAAATATATTGAATAGACATATTCGAATTTCAAAAACTCTTTCCACGCTAGCGGATAAAATACACTTTTGCACTCAGATTTCGAATGATAAACAGAATCTTTCCGAGCTTGTGAGGTGAAAAAGTAATTATTGTATCGTATTGAATACAATTTCTCAGAAAACTCAGAATATAAGTATTCATTATTATATAATGTACCTATTCAGTATTCTTAATGACGAATAAAGCAAAAAAGATGCTTGGAGTATTCTTTTTCTCGTCCTTTATTATATTTTATTTATAATACATTTAAAGTTAATTCCATCGATGTCCATTATTGACCAACAAAGTCGTGGTTGTGGTGATCTGTTTTGTGTATATTATCGTCTTTCATAAATGTTTACTTCATCATCAGTCCGGTAAATCACACTGCTGCGTATAGGCTTCTTCATTTTGACGCCAACCAGAATAGTCACACGCTTGCTTCGTCGACTGTTTGCCGGCTACTCACATAATGTCATCAGACCACCTGGCTGCTGGTCTGCCCACTGACCGTTCCCCCTCCTGCGGCCGCTACTCTATCACTGTCATCTGCCGTCATTCCGCCTGGCCAAGTGTCCCGCCCACCTCCACTTCAGAGTCGAAATCCGCTTGCCGATACCAACCAACTTTGTTCGGCGCCTGATCTCGACATTTGGGATTCGGTCCAGAGTGTGATTCCTAGCATAGCTCTTTCCATTGCTCTTTGTGCGACTTTGGTCAAATTAACGGTACTAATAGTGAAACGTGGATGTTTTAAGTAAGAGAATAATGAATGAATGAAATATACTTTATTTACACCAAACATAAAATACATTGCACAGTAAACTAAATAAAACAGATTATGGTACAAATGAGAATATTTGTTTATGCTAACATGTGAAACAGAAAATTACTACAATTAATATAGTTCAAAGGTGAGCCTTACTGTACTGTACACAATTTGACGTTAAAGACCTTAGTCGCAGGAATATATTGAAGAAAAATGTTTAATCATTTGAGTAAACTCAACATAAATATACCTATTTTCTATCAATACCACAAAGATCAGCCCTCGAAACGCTGACCCCGATATCTATTGTTTACGTCATGCATTCATGCTGACACTACAGGCCCCTTCTCAAGTCCAAACTGATTGGCCAAGCGAAAACTATAGACTGTTTACCGGCCGACAACTGCTACTGATATTGATTTGTGATTTTCACAACGAACGATTTTGTGCGGTTCGCTCCACTTCACACAATGCATTTCACATTATCGCACTACATTTTATAAGTCTCTCGATGCGTGTTGTTGTTGTTGGTGTTCAGTTTGACGATCTGATCATCTCCTTGAAAAAGTGACAGCATATTAAGAAGGACTCTGTAAATAATCTGTTCATAAAGTTCAATACGGTTTTCTTTTGCGTTATAATTTAGTCGTCATATGGCAGGCCTGTTGCTAGTTCTATAGTTAACTAGCATAATCATAATGTTTCTCATAGTATGGGCACAGTAAATAAATATTCTAAATATATTCACCGTTCCATACTCTGTCCAGTGTAACAGGTATATCTCCTTTTTTACTGGAAAATGTATACAAATATACCAACGGCTCAGAATTGAAGCATGTAGGTTTTCCTCACGACGCTTTTCTTCACAGTAAAGTTCAAAAAACGCTTTTCACCACAAAACCATCATGACTTTCCTCGTCGTTATCAGACTGTACAAGGTGTTAATTTAAATACGTTACATATTAAAAGGGCACCCCATTCACGTGACGTTTTCTTATGGAACAGCTGTTAATCATATTTAATGTTGGTCCCATAGTGTAAGTATTCAGTTTATTGGTCTGAAGCACCCCTTTTGCGCATTTAAATTTACACCCTTCATAGGTCCCAATGCAGGGCACAGGCCTACCCTCAGTCTACCACGCGTACCCATTGCGGATTGGTAGACTTCACATATGCACAAAAATTTCTTCTTCAGCGTATGCAGCTTTTCTAAGGTGTTCCTTCATTGTTTGAAACCAGTCGGTATTACGCGTGTGTGTATATTGGCTGTCGTATTTGAGTATTCAAATTCAAACCCGGTCCCTCATGATCATGAATCATGATTGAGGGTATCCATATCTCTCCGCAACACACTACTGACGCTCACCGATGACTTTTCTAATCCCATAATAAAATAATTCTACAAAAACACAAAAAAAATAACCTTAGCAGAATTTCCACCCTAACATTATGATTAAATGGTTCATTATACGTCAAAACTGAGGCACGCAAATCTGCGATTCATAAAATTGAGTGACTGCTCCAAGAAGGTTGTGATACGAAGATGAATTCCATTTCAGTAATTGGGAAATATGGTTATTGCTGATGTGGCAAAGTAGCTACTCTCAACTCTATTACAGCGGAATAAGGCATTTTCCTTGATTGCAGAAGTTTGGTGGTGAAATTTGCGGTGAAACGTGTGATTTGTTTGATGAATTGATTTAGGGTATGGCTGAGTATTTGAGGTGAATATTTTATACCAGTGAATATGCAATTTTAATCCCAAGGATGATTTAGATATTTTTTTCATTTTGTATAGTAGTATTATACTAATATTAATAATATAAGAAAAGTATACAAATCATTACAAGTAGCAAGCTAATATTTAGATCATGAGAGACAGGGACGAAATTAATATTATGACAATATTAATTTCGTCCCGGTCTCTCATTTTTGAGTTTTTATTTTTCATCTTTCTAAAAGAACGACACTATGTAAAAAAACGGTATTATTTTGTATCGATATCTTGCAAACGAATTTACATGCAGAAACGTGAGTTACTGGAAAACATAGAGAACGACGTCAGGAAGTTATAAAGCAAATCCTCAAAAAACGGATATAGGAGAGTAAGTCATGCCAGGTACGATATAAGCCTATTCACGTTTGACGGGCAGGGCTCCATTTAATAAACATGACAATTTAAATTTACAGTGACAATTCAGTTGACATGACAATATTATGACACATGTAACCTAATACTGCATGTTTAGCGTCATTAGTAACCAAGTAGTGTCCGATCGATGGTCAGCTTTTAGACGAAACCGAAGCTAATTGTTCGGCTCTTGCCAACCTTCGGCCCAAGCCCAAACCGAAGGCCGTGCGTAGGAATAACTACCTAGAATACTTGACTTAAAAAGTGTAGTCTAGATTACCGCGTGCCTTTAAAATGTAAATAATTAATTAAGGATTCAATTTAATCAAACGAACCGGCAATTTCATGGTATTAATTTGATTGAAATTAATTGCACCTTTAACTTTTTTATTAAAAACTAAATTTTATTCATATAATGCCAAAAACAAATATACCTAAATATTGTAATCATAGTATATGACAACACTAGAAATTAACATCTAAATGACGTTGCATTTGCTGTAATAATGGAATTTCAATTTTAAGCTCTGCACTAATCATTGCGGATTATGACAAACGCATAGTTAAGTTATAATATGTGACTAGTTTCTGAAAAAGATTTAGCTTCCCAGTATTTAATTGAAAAGGGACGCAAAGGATTTTTTTCAGTATGCTATTGTTAAGATATTTACATTTTTTTTCAGGTAGTATTTGTTCTGGAATAATCTTGTTAGTAGTCTTGATCTTAAAAAGATCTTTAAAAAAGGTAACAACATCGATATCGATACTATCGATGTCTCAGAATGACCAATACTATCGATTATCGAGTATCGATACTATTGCATCTTAATACTATCGAAATAATCTATAATTTAGTAACTATTGATATTACAGATAGACAACTATCACGCTAACGGCTTTATTCTTTAAAGAAAATATAAAATTGACGCATATTTATCCGCAGCGAACGAGCGAAGGAGGCGAAAGAATCCAATTTCAGAATTCTTTGTATGAAATTCTATGACACCTCGCACACTTATCCGGGGCAAATCGGACGAATCGTCAGAAGAATTAAAAATAGGTAAATTCGTTTCGTTCGCCTCTTTTGGCTTCTTCTCCGTGGATAGATATGCGTCGACCCTTAATGACATCCTAGCTACCCTTATAATATACATAATATGTATAAGAATTAATGGTTAAACGGATAAGGGTACATTTGGCACACAAGAGTTGTTGAGACGTTCTCACAGCCCAGTTTCAAAAGTTTTATTAAAAAACCTACCTTAACTTCAATGACAGGAAAAACAAAAAGCATTTAACCAGAACGTTCCTAACCTAACCCCAATCAAATTGAAACAAAACTGGTCTCTCACAAAGTTTATTATCACAAACGTAGTCGTGTTACGGAACCAAATGTTTGCATGTCAAACGCAACCAAATCCAGGGGTTTTAATCACTGCAGCGCTTAGAGTTTGCTTTAGCTCTGGTACCGGCTTTTCGGCAAATTGGTATCCATATGGATAACAATCCACGTATGGATTTGTTTGAGCTCGTTTGTTTTGTGTGGTTGTATTAAGTGGCGTGAAAAATAGATTTTATGATTGCTTGATTTTACAATCTATTTTGTTGCCTCAACAAACTTTAAAATTTGATTGACTCTGAAACAAAAAAGCTTATTATTATACAACTTTATTCAGCGACGTAAATTCGCAGCAGTCTCTACCGGGATTATCAGAAACTTTGCTAAAACTACTAACTATTTCATACTACTACTTTGCTGCTACTATTAAGCGTATACTTGTCAGTTATAGCAAGATCAACTTTTAGCATTTTAGGAATTTATTATAAAAAGATGTGTCAGTTGGAAACAATGTGACCTTTTGCTTACAAAAGTACTAGTAATAAAATGAAACCTTATCGCTAGTCACGTTGTAGTTACCCACGGATAACAAATTCAATGAAATGCCTTCAACTTGAGAAGATGGAGACCACCCACGGCAAAAAAGGGGGTGGTAAATTCTAGGGAGGAAACCACACACACAACGTTTTCTAAAATTAATCTGGAGCAGATTTCAATGACGAAACAAAGGAACTAAATCCAAATTATCTCACAAAATGTTTCTTGTGGTATGTATAGATTGTAACAAAGTGTTGGAAATTCAAATAAATGATTTTTCTATTCTTCTATGAACGGAGAAAGAAAATAATGGTAATGAGTTGTGATAAAATATGGAATGATTAACATGTAGGTTCTCACCCTGCCGTGTAAGTTCCTCTTAATATTATCTGTCTCTTGCTGTACAGGTTTTATCCAGCATAAGTATAAGCATACGCTCACGACTATATTCCCCGAGGGGGTAGTCAGAGATATTCTGAAACCTCAGAACATCCACGTAGTCGTGTCGTTGTCTTCATTTCAATATTGTACGTTATGTAAACAAAATATCTCAGTTGCCTTCCCCGTTTCGAATATATAGGTACGTACATCCGTCCTATTTCCTAGAATGATATTTCTATTTAAATTGTACCATATTATTCAGATTTTATCTGAGGAGGGGCCGACAAATCTAATAATATTACCTTGACAAAAAAAAGACGCAACGAACGTTTTCTCTTAGACTAGACTGAAATGAAAAAAATGTTAGACAAACTTTTTCCAAACTGAAACTCAATTATGTAATTTCAGCATATAAGCATAGTATGCTCACGACTAGAAGGGGTAGTCAGAGATATTTTGTAACCTCAGAACATACACGTTTTGCCAGTAAGTAATTTTGTTTATTAAAATTTTAATCATTTGTAGTGTTTGTAGATATCAATAAAATTTACTTTAATATGATATGGTAACTGCAATATAGACTTTGTATTGCAAATAGTTTTAATTTTTAAGTTGACTACCTACTAAAAAAAAGAAAAATATGAGTTGTAAGAATCCTTTTACTATTCAGTAGCGCCCTCAGCATAATATTTATGATAAATTATCTCAATAATGAAAATGTAATTGCGGCTTGAGTAACTTTTTATTTGTGTGCTACCTACCTAAATTTAATTTAAAAACTGCTACTCCAACTTAATACTACAACTTTATACAATACTTTTGTAGATATTAGGCTTTTTAACATTAACATTAATTAATTAACATTAACATTAACATTAACATATAAATATGATTTAAAATAACGGCCAGTTTAAAATTTATATCGATATTCTTAAAAGTGGAACATTGACAGCATAATCTTAACTATTATAAAATAAAACCGTATATATATATATATATATATATATATATATATATATATATATATATATATATATATATATTATATTATAATATATATATAATATATATATATATATTATATATATAATATATATATATATATATATATATTATATTATAATATATATATAATATATATATAATATATAAATTCATTCATTTCATATAAATTCATAAAACCGTAAATTCATAAGGAATAAAAAAGTATCGGTTCTCTTCATATAAATTCAAATTACATTCGATAGCGCGATTTAAAAACGTGCAGCGCCATCTATTGACAAAATTGTTAGTTTGATTGTTTGTTTGCGCATCACGCAAAAACTACTGAACCGATTTTGATGCAAATTTTTTTGTTTGATAGCTTATGATCTGACTTAAAATCTGGTATATAATTTGTGCGGACGAAGTCGCGGGAAAACACTAGTATTATATAAAAGTATTATTGTAAAAATAGCTTTTAGGCTTTTGCAGTACGTTGGAGTAGCACTTTTTCATTTTGGGTTTTCATTAAATGTGAAATTTTTAATATCGTGATGAGAGCGCCACTAAACGAGAAAAGGACTCTATTAAGTTGGTTGACGATGCATGTTGCTGAAGTTGATTAAGTACTTGAAATAAAATTGTACAGCAAACATTTTATATGTAAAAAAACATTTATTATTTTGTCCAAAGAATTGTGATGTCTTTTATTTATGAGAAATTAAGTGATATTTACAACATTATACAAGGTGTTTCATAAGTAACAATAAATTTTTAAAACTCTTAAGGAGGTTGTTTAGACCGTCAAACTGAACAACTTTCTCTATGGGACCAACATCGAAATCGCGAAAAAAAAAATCTCAAATCCCATACATATTTTAGCTTTAGTCGATTTGTAGAGTATAGAACATAATTTTTTTTTTTCGCGATTTCGATATTGGTCCCATAGTGAAAGTTGTTCAGTTTGATGGTCTACACCACCCCCTTAAAGGTTTATTTGTATTTTTGTAACACCTTGTATACTTTCAAAAATGTTTTGTTTTTTCCGGGACCTTTAGCGCGAGACCGACTCACACTTGGCTGGTTTTTATTCTTTTTTAACATACTGTAGAGTTTTCTCTATAATCACACCAAGTTTGACGCTTGTATGTATAAACGTTTTTACGATAAAGCGAGAAGAAAAAACGTTAATAAAAACTAGATTCTTGTATGAGAACTCTCATAATTTTTAACTTTTTGTCATTATTATTAGTTGTTAGCAAATCCACTGTAATAAAGCACATTCGATATCAACTATTTATAAAAGCGTTTTAAAAATCGTTCAAAGTTACAGCTTTAAATAATACTAGTGTTTTCCCGTGACTTCGTCCGCACAAATTATACACCAGATTTTAAGTCAGACCATAAGCTATCAAACAAAAAAAGTTTTATCAAAATCGGTTCAGTAGTTTTTGCGTGATGCGCGAACAAACAAACAAACTAACAATTTTGACAATAGATGGCGCTGCACGTCATTTAAATCGCGCTGTTGAAGTGAACCGCAACTTTTTTATTCCTCACGAATTTACGGTTTTATAATAGTTAAGATTATAAGATGTATGACAGACTGACGGATGGACGGACAACGTTTGCTTAGGAATAGGGTCCCGTCCGTTTTCACCCTTTGGGCACGGAACCCTAATAACTAAACCCGTATCAGTATGTGTTCGGGACGACCGGCTTACTTTGTTTTATATTCACTTTTACTTTCATTATCTATAGAATTAAGTTTTACAATAAAGTTACGTTATAGTTAGTTATAGAGATAGGATTAGGATAAGTTTGTTTACTATGATAGTTTTAAGATCGTTTTATTTCCCTTTACTCTGTAGCTTAAGCCTTTTATTCCTTATAGTTATAACTTTGCATATTAGATTAGGCTAATTTTTCCGACAAAATTAGCACATAAATACAGCGATATAATGTAGAATAAATAGTAAAATCATGTAATTTAAGATGTAAAAATGCAAATAAAGCTAACGGCTGTCCTTACAGTATTGCTCTCGAGACGTGTTCAAATATACCCGTCTCGCTCACACATTCACTCTCGACCGCTCGCACACTCGCGTGGTTCCGAGATGCGCCGCCTCTCGCGCTGTCCATCGCATTCGGACGGCGCAGGACGGAATAAAAAGAGCGCCAAAACCGGTTCTCGACACATTCGATCCGGAGCAGTCAACGAGAGCAAAGCTGGAAGCAAGCCAAGTAACCAGCAAAGAAGCCTTCTTATTTTCTGAAGAAACCCTCCCCGTTTCCCGTTCGGCTCGCAACAAAACCGCCTACAGTCCACTACAGAGCCGGCGGGAACATTTGGTCCATTCGAGGCGCGGATATTGAAGAAAGAAAAAAGAAAATTGAAGACAAGTTGGCTGCTCCGGGTCTGCGTCAATATAGAAGAATCTACGTCCGTAGAAGATAGAAGCTAAACTTATAGAAGAGAAATTAACGTCGATTGAAGAACGAAACGAGAAAATGCCGGTGACAAGATCGAAGACAGGAAGAAGGACCCCGACGGCCGAACCCCCCTCTACAGAAGGCAGTGGGACCGGTACCGCCGAATCAACAGAAGCCGGTACCACTGCCGCCACATCGACCGCCACGTCGACCGCTACGGGATCCTCTTCAGAAGCCAGCACCCTCGCCAGCTCGTCGACAGAAGTCTCAACAGAAGCCTCAACAGTTACAGAAACGCCTGCTGCTGCCGCCCCCGCCGTCAATGTCGTCGCATCCACGCCCGCATTGACCGCACCGAACAAACAGATGCGCAGCAGCAGGAAGTCGTCCATGAAGACAACAGCAAGCACCAAGGCGCATCGTATCGCGCTAGCCAAGGAAGAGCTAGCACGCGCCAAGCTTGAACTCGCCGCCGCCCGCCTCGCCGCTATCGAGGCGGAAGAAGAAGACGCCAGCTCAGACGATGGCAACACGGTCATCTCTGGGTCCGACGCAACCTCCAGGGTGGACGAATGGCTGCAGCAGAGCCACGTACACGCCACAACCGACAGGCAGCAACAGATAGAAGAGAACAACTGCCTGGATGAACAGAAACAGACCGCATCGCCCCCCCCCAAAGGGCCGATGTGGGACCGGCCGTCGCCAGTGTGGGCTACATCTCACAGCCAACACACGAAGCCACAGATAACAGATAGCGCGACACCACAGAACGCAATTACGAAGCCCCAGCCGCCACCGACCGACTTCTCCGACCTCGCGACTGCAATCACCCTGGCAGTCAAGGCGGGACAACAGCAAGCACCCCGCCACTTCGCAGAACTACCAAGCTTCAGCGGCGCCTATCAAGAATGGCTGTCATTCCGCGCTGCGTACACCGAGTCGTCCACAACTTATACAAGCACAGAAAACATAGCCAGACTCCGAAGAAGCTTAAAAGGAAGAGCAAAAGAAGCAGTTGAAACCCTACTCATCACAAACGCCAGCCCCACAACGATCATGAAGATGTTAGAAAATCGCTTCGGTCGGCCCGACTCCATAGCATCGGCCGAGCTCGAGCGCCTCCGCACTCTACCTCGCCCCGCCGACAACCCACGCGACATCTGCATCTTCGCGAGCCGCGTAGCAAACATAATAGCTACGATCTACGCGCTCGACAGGGCCTACTACCTATTCAACCCTGAACTGGCAAGAACAACAGTGGAGAAGCTTTCAACAACGCTACGATACAGATGGTTCGACTACCTGTCTATACAAGCTCAAGACGAACCAGACCTAATCAAGCTCGCGAGATTCCTGGAGCGCGAGGCCGAAATATGCGGCCCACACGCCCAGCCGGAGAACGTCACTGCGCACGACTCAAACCAACAAAGAAGACCGCAGCGAACCTACAACGCTACAGAAACGAAGACGTCATGCGCCATATGCGAAAAGTCGGGGCACACAGCTGCAGAATGCAAGAAGTTCACGGAACAAGAAGACGTCAACAAGAGGTGGGAGCTAGCCAAATCTCACCACCTATGCTTCAAATGTCTGCGCCGAAGAACACGAAACCACAGCTGCCGCACGAACCCGTGCAACACGAACGGATGCAAATACTCGCATCACAAACTACTTCACTTCGTGCGAGAAGAACCACCGAAAACAGAACAGCCGCCGAAGAATGAAGACCCACCGAAAAAAGAGTCAGTCGGCTCTACGTGGACGCCTACGAAGACACACTCGTTCTTGAAGATAGTACCGATACGAGTGTCGGGACCGGCGGGAGAAATCGACGCGCACGCCCTGCTCGACGACGGGTCCACGGTCACTCTAATCGACCTGGACCTGGCCAACGAGATCGGCGCGGAGGGCCCTACCGACCCTCTCAATATAGAAGCAATCGGCGAGACAAACTTCACCGTCGCAACATCGAAACGTGTCGCGGTCACCCTACACGGCCCGACACGACGCTTCACCGTCCAGGCGCGCACTATGAAGAACCTACAGCTCTCCCCACAAGAAGTCAAGCCTCGAGACCTGCAGGACTGCCGCCACCTCGCCGAGATAAAAGATAGCCTACAATACGACAGCAGCAAGCCTAGAATTCTAATCGGGCAAGATAACTGGCATCTTTTATTAGCAAGCGAAGTGAAACAAGGACGGAGAGATCAGCCGGTCGCTTCGCACACTCCATTGGGCTGGGTGCTACACGGCGCGCACGCAAGATCGCTAGGAAAGCAACTCAACTACGTGAACCACGTAACAACTACGTCGTCGTTCGATGAAGAGCTCAAGCATTTCTTCTCAATAGAAGCACTCACTATAACACCGAAGCAACCACAGTCCGACCCAGAACACCGCGCACTTGAAATATTAAACAAGTGTACGACAGAGACAGAAGATGGGCGGTACCAGACAGCGCTACTGTGGAAGCGAGACAACTGCGAGATGCCGTACAACTACGAAAATGCTTACAAACGCCTCGTCACGACTGAAAAGAAGATAGATCGAGATGCCGACCTGAAAAAGAAGTACAACGAACAGATGGAAGCCCTACTACAGAAGGGCTACGCCGAGCCCGCGCCGCTACAGAAGACAGAAAAGAAAACGTGGTACTTACCTCACTTTGCCGTGTTGAACCCAATGAAACCGGGCAAAGTGCGCATAGTACACGACGCCGCTGCGAAGACGAAGGGGGTCTCTCTCAACGACCACCTCCTCACGGGACCTGACCTGCTCCAGTCGCTGCCGGGAGTGATGATGCGCTTTCGGCAGCACCCCGTCGCCGTGTCAGCTGATATCGCCGAAATGTTTATGCAAGTGAAGATTCGACCACAAGACAGGGACGCACTCAGGTACCTGTGGCGGGGGGACAAGCGCGGAGAAGAAACACCTCAAGAGTACCGCATGACGTCGCTAATCTTCGGCGCGACGTGCTCACCATCTACAGCGATCTACGTCAAGAACAGAAACGCGCTCAAGTACGAAAAAACGCATCCCACGGCGGTCGACGCAATCATTCGAAACCACTACGTAGACGACTACCTCGACAGCTTTCGCACCACTGAAGAAGCGATACAGACAGCCACAGACGTCCGCGACATACACAGTCGCGGACATTTCCAACTTCGTCAGTGGGCCTCGAACTCGAAAGAAGTCAAGACGGCGCTCGACATCGAACCACAGCAGCGAGCGTCGATCCCTCTCAGCGACGGCGCTACCACCGAACGAGTACTCGGCTTAATATGGAAGCCAGAGGCCGACAGACTCGCGTTCAACCTAGACATGACGCGAGTACCACCCGCCGTGCTTGAGAGCGCGGCGCCGACCAAACGAGAAGCACTCAAGATAGTTATGTCCCTCTTCGACCCACTGGGCTTCGCCTCGCCGGTCACAGTACGAGCGAAGCAAATACTACAGGACGTGTGGCGCCGAGGCACCGGGTGGGACGAGCCATTAGACGAAGATAACACGACAAGATGGCAAGACTGGATGGCGCACCTGAGAGCGCTGCGCGATGTTACTATCCCGCGGTGCTACCTAAACTACAGTGCAGCGGCTTCGCTACAACTACACGTATTCGTCGACGCAAGCGAGGCAGCCTACTGCGCCGCGCTCTACTGGCGAGCGGTCGACACACACGGCCGAGCGAGTACGTCACTAGTACTAGCGAAGTCGAAGGTAGCGCCGCTGAAGTTAACATCGATACCGCGACTGGAACTACAAGCCGCCGTGATGGGAGCTCGGATGGCCGCGGCCGTCACAGAAGAACACGACACGAAGCCCGAATCGACCACGTTCTGGTCGGATAGCAAGACCGTCCTCACCTGGATACGGACGGGGTCACGAGCCTACCAGCCCTTCGTCGCACATCGCATAGCCGCGATAGAAGAACACAGCAAGACGAACGAATGGCGGTGGGTCCCGACCAAACTGAACGTGGCCGACGACGCAACGCGAGATGTTCCCCGCGACCTCAACGAGCACCATCGGTGGTTCACTGGACCACAGTTCCTCCGCGACGACCCATCTACTTGGCCTATAGAGAAGGCGCCGACACACGAAGAGCCTACGAACACCGGCGAAGAGCGCACACACTACGTAAGTGACAATAAAACGTCACTGAAACGAAGCCTTCCCGACCCCACTCGCTTCTCAAAGTGGGAGAAACTACTGCGTTCTACGGCCAGAGTTCTACAGTTCATCGCCCTGTGTCATCGTACGAAACAGAAAACGTACTACAAGCGTACGAAGAAAAACAACGAATTAGATCCCGACTGGAAGCGGCAAGCGAAGACGACTACGCTCAAGACACCGACACGGCAGAGTTCGAAAAATAATTTCGTGTTCCTACCTATAGACACGGAATTATTACGCCGAGCGGAGACTTTACTAATCAAGTCAAGTCAAGAAGAGGCCTTCCCAGACGAGATGAAACAACTTAACAGAAACGAAGCCGTTTCCAGTAGCAGCAGACTACGCTCGATCGCGGTAACGTTGGAAAACGGCGTTATACGACTGAAAACACGCATCGGCGCAGCGAACGACATCACGGACGACCAGAGGAGCCCGCCAGTGCTGGATGGAGACCACCCCGCGACCCGTCTGTACATAGAATACACACACAGACAGTTGCTACACGCGGGAGTGGAAGCTACCATCAACGAATGCAGACAACACTACAGCGTCCTCCGGCTCCGCCCTGTCACACGAATGATAGTACACCGCTGCCTACCCTGCCGCATCAAGCGCAACACACCGTCGAGACCTGCTACTGGGAACCATCCGCCGTGCAGACTAGCTCACCACCATAGAAGCTTCACCTTCGTCGGCCTGGACTACTTCGGCCCGCTGACCGTCACCGTGGGGCGCTCCACCCAGAAGCGCTACGTGGCACTCTTCACCTGCCTCACCACGCGCGCGGTCCACCTGGAGGTGGCCGCGTCCCTCAGCACCGACTCAGCAGTGATGGCGCTGCGCCGCATGATAGCGCGGCGCGGGTGCCCCACGGAGATATGGTCCGACAACGGGACTAATCTACACGGCGCAGACAAGGAGCTACGCCGCGCCATAGACAGAGCGACAGAGGAAGAAGCCGGCCAACGGATGATCAGCTGGCGCTTCATACCCCCCGGCGCCCCATTCATGGGCGGCGCCTGGGAACGCCTCGTCCGCGCCGTGAAAACGTCACTCTACGCGGCGCTGCACGAGCGCCACCCATCCGAAGAGGTCCTGACGACACTCATCGCAGAAGCGGAGTACACCGTAAACAGCCGCCCTCTCACGCACGTCTCCACATCGCCAGAGGACCCCGAGGCCATCACGCCGAACCACTTCCTCCTCGGCGGGTCAGCACGCGTCCCAGCACCCGGCACCTTCACCGATCAAGACCTCATCGGGCGCACGCACTGGCGGGCCTCCCAACGCCTAGCCGATCTCTTCTGGGTTAGGTGGGTCAGGGAGTACCTGCCCGACCTGCAGAACCGGCGGGAGCCCCACAGCCAAGGTCCAGCGCTAAAGGTGAACGACGTGGTGTTGATAGCAGACAACACCCTCCCGAGGAACACGTGGCCTCGCGGCCTCGTAACAGCTGTCTACCCCGGGGCCGACGGCATCGTGCGAGCGGCTGATATCCGGACCAAAGGCGGCACCCTACGCAGACCGACGAAGAAATTGGTGATCATCCCGACGGAGCCGGCCGCCCTCCAGCCAGCAGCATGAGTGCGACGCCACGGCAGGCGACGCACGGCGGGAGGAATGTTCGGGACGACCGGCTTACTTTGTTTTATATTCACTTTTACTTTCATTATCTATAGAATTAAGTTTTACAATAAAGTTACGTTATAGTTAGTTATAGAGATAGGATTAGGATAAGTTTGTTTACTATGATAGTTTTAAGATCGTTTTATTTCCCTTTACTCTGTAGCTTAAGCCTTTTATTCCTTATAGTTATAACTTTGCATATTAGATTAGGCTAATTTTTCCGACAAAATTAGCACATAAATACAGCGATATAATGTAGAATAAATAGTAAAATCATGTAATTTAAGATGTAAAAATGCAAATAAAGCTAACGGCTGTCCTTACAGTATTGCTCTCGAGACGTGTTCAAATATACCCGTCTCGCTCACACATTCACTCTCGACCGCTCGCACACTCGCGTGGTTCCGAGATGCGCCGCCTCTCGCGCTGTCCATCGCATTCGGAAGGCGCAGGACGGAATAAAAAGAGCGCCAAAACCGGTTCTCGACACATTCGATCCGGAGCAGTCAACGAGAGCAAAGCTGGAAGCAAGCCAAGTAACCAGCAAAGAAGCCTTCTTATTTTCTGAAGAAACCCTCCCCGTTTCCCGTTCGGCTCGCAACAAAACCGCCTACAGTCCACTACAGAGCCGGCGGGAACAGTATGCGTCAAAAAAGGTTCAATAACGCGCAAGTGTATGAGTTTGGTCTATAAAATACGAGCCTTAAATATTCAACACTTTTCTAAACATTAAAGCTGGGAGAATTTAAAAAAATCTTCATTCTGAAGATTGTATTCAATCCTTAAAGGTCCATTTCATCCCAACATATTTTATACAAAAGGCGACGTGTCAGAAAAGGGGAGATTAAATCCTGTTGTCCCATAGAGCTGGGGTGAACCCACCCCTTGTTGTGGGATAAATAACGAATATGAAGTGGTAACAAAGCTTTTTGGCATACTTAGTTTAATAATGTTTGGAGACATATTTCTTGATGTCAATGGTCAGTCAGTTAAATACAATTCGCAGACGGAGAAAAATATCTTGTAGAACATAAAATGTGACAACTTTTTATTTTAGTATTATTTAGGTACCTACTACCTAGAAACTTTTTTCTTCTAAATCGAATTGTAGTAGATTTATCAGAAATTTACTAATAAGAACATTATTTTCTAGTAATGTCTGCTAGAATAAATAGTTGTCAAATATTCTACTAGATATTTTATCCGTGCAGACGCGGTCGCTATTCAATGATAAGCTAAGCTAATGCGTCCATAATTTCTTTGGATTCCGAAACATATACCTTTTTATTTTTCTGAGCACTAAGAATTGAATATACAGAAACCAAAACGATACAGGAAAATTTTATGACGAAACCTGTATGCAATTTCGAGGCACGTTATATTATGTGTACGTACACATATCGTTAAAACACAAAAACCTACTGGATCACTACCTACTTGTCAAACTAGACACAACTGAACCACATCTGGACACTTCATACAAACGGCCTCGCACTGACAAGAACAGGCTAATGCTACATGTAGTGCTAGTGAGAGAGGATAACACTACTGCTTAGGTTTAAAGAATGTTTATTTTCTCAAAAGAAATGTAATTGACATTTCATTTCACATAAGAGTGTAAGTGTGATTTTGTTTCTCATATAAAAAAGAAACAAAATTATTTCGAATTTCTTACGTGCTAACAAGGAAACATAATGATGGTAAGTATGTATATTGTATAATAATATAGTATTGCGAACTTAGATAAGATTAAATTTAATTAGTTGGCGAAACTTAAGAAACGCATTTGGTATCTGTTAGTAAGTACAATTGCGTGGCAATGACCCCCGCCCGAATATTTGATTCGGAGGTCAATGTCCGCCCGCGTCCCACGAACTGCACGCACTGCGCGTACCTAACGCACGATAACACAAATGTTGTTAATCATTAATACCAATTATTAACATTGATAATGCATGCATTTCGTTCTCTGGGTAGTGGGCTCGGTGGTGTAATTGGTTAGCACGTTTCCCCGTTTTGGAAGAGCGTGGGTTCAAGTCCCGCCCGAGACAAATTTTTCAATCTTTAATTTAATTTGATTGATAATGCAATCTATTTCTAAACAAATAACCTAATGATCTAATCGTACGGGAGGTTCCCTTACCACCGAGAGACTACTTACAGAGAGTGTCCTGAGAGAGATGTGTTATATCTAAACCTTATGATCATTACATACTGATAAACTTGTTACGAAGAAATTTGTTTATTTACATTTTATTAATCAAATTGCAAAAACATTTTTGGAAATCAAAATGTTTTCTGAAACCTTTCGTCAATTTGCTAATTGAAATAAATCTTTTATTCCAATACGCGATGGCTTTGATGTCTGAATAATCCAACAAACAAGTAAATTGGAAATTGAATAATATTTGGTATAACTTTTAATTGGAAAAAAGATGCGAAATTCTTTTCACATTAATTCTAGACTTTTTAAGAGCGTCGTGGTTCTTTGTTTAGATATGTGGACACTCAATCGTGAGACTCCGGGTTTAAATCCATACGAACGACCTGCTCTGACGACTTCTCTGAAACGGTGAAGGAAACCTGTATACACTGAAGTACGGAATATCTAAGAGTACACTGAAGAAGGAATTCTGATGCGTATATAAATAATCTAATCTAAATTATTATAAAACTGTAACTGAAAATATTTACAAAAAAAAAGATTACGATGGTTTTTAGGTATCAATGTAGGCCTCGCATGCCACCCCCGAGAAAACGATAAAAATCGAGATGTGCCTCCATCTTTATTATTTTACGTATGCCAGAAAGAGCGCGCATGACGATTTTCTCGTTTAAACGCTTTGTCGTGTGTGGCATGCTAGCCGTGCTGACTCAAAATTAACCTTTTTTAGAAATATTGTCTGTCTGTTTGTTTGTGTGTTTGTTTGTTTGTTTGTTTGTTCGCGCATCACGCAAAAACTACTGAACCGATTTTGATGAAACTTTTTTTGTTTGATAGCTTATGATCTGACTTAAAATCTGGTATATAATTTGTGCGGACGAAGTCGCGGGAAAACACTAGTAAAATATAAATATGCATATGTATAATATAAACGGTCCCTTACTGCGAAAGTGAAGGAAAATATAGACAGTGTTTGTAGATATTTTCCGGAGCCTAATGGATCTTCAAGGCCGTATAACTTTTATAGAACAGTGGAGACTAAGGTGCATGATGGTGATTTGAGGGGCGCCGTCCGTCTGTTGACGTCGGAGTGTGCAATTGCACCTAAGAATGACGCAACTTTGAATGCTTTGCGGGCAAAACATCCGGAGCCGTCTCGGCCACAGGCACAACCACCAGAACCAGACAGTTCAACACCTTTTTATGCTGTCACAGGTGAGGATGTTGCGCGTGCGATTACCTCCTTTTATAATGGATCGGCTTCGGGTTTGGACGGTATTCGGCCACTGCATCTCAAGGAGTTAATATCAACAACGGCTGGGGACAATGGTCGGCGATTGCTGGAAGTTTTGACGAAGTTATGCAACTTCTTGTTGAGGGGGATGTTGAATCCACTGGTCGCCCCTTATTTATATGGGGCCACCCTTTGTGCCTTGGAGAAAAAGGACGGGGGTATTAGGCCCATAGCAGTAGGCAGTACGTTTCGCCGCTTGGTGGCAAAGCTTGGTTGTCACGCAGTAAGGGAGGAGGTATCATCTTACCTGCAGCCGCACCAACTGGGTTTTGGAACAGCGCTGGGGTGTGAGGCTGCCATACATGCCACTCGTGCCTTTGCTCAAGCTTCGGAGGGTACGGGTGCAGTTATAGTAAAGTTGGATTTGAAAAACGCTTTTAACAGTGTGGAGCGTGACGCAATTCTGCAGAAGGTCAGAGAACGCATTCCAAATCTGTACTCATTTCTGCATCAGTGCTATTCGGCTCCGAGTAATTTGTACTATGATACGGATGCTTTTTTGTCCCAAGTAGGTGCTCAACAGGGGGATCCGTTGGGTCCTTTAATTTTCAGCCTGGCAATCCACGATTTGGTCACCTCCTTAGTGTCACCTTTGAATGCTTGGTATCTGGATGATGGGACCTTGGGAGGGGATCCAGAGGTGGTGCTTGGGGATATCCAGCGTTTGATCCCTGGGTTGAGAGCCCTTGGTCTTGAAGTAAATAGCGGCAAGTGCGAGTTCTATGCATGTGACCAAGCTGATTTGTCGACATATAGACGTTTTGAGGTGGAATTGCCGGGTTTAAGAAGTATGGGGAAGGAAGACCTGACTCTCCTCGGTGCTCCAATTTTCCTAGAGGCGGTCCCGACAGCCTTGCGCGCAAAGAAGGAGGCGCTTATGTCTCTGCAGGACCATTTTACACATTTGTCGTCCCACATAGCGCTGGTTTTGCTTCGCAATTGTTTTGGCTTACCAAGATTGACGTATATGTTAAGGACGTCACCTACGTGGCGTTTTCCAGCAGAGGTCGAGTGCTTGGACCAATCGTTAAAGGGTATTTTGGAGAAGATTCTCAATGTGAGCCTCGATAGTGAAAGTTGGAGTCAGGCGTCACTTCCTATTCGGTACGGGGGATTGGGGGTGCGGCGTGTGCGCGATACGGGCCTCCCGGCATTTTTGGCTTCTGCGAATGGTGTAGCGGGTCTGGTTACTCGGTTACTCACAGTTGATGGTACCAGAGTCGTCATTCCATTCGAGGAGGAGGCTATGGTGGCGTGGTCAGGTATGTGCCCCAATGAACCAGTACCGTCTGCACCTTCTGTCCAAAGGGGATGGGACGATGTAGGGTGTCAGATAGTCCTGCAAGACCTAATGTCGAATGCAACGGGCTCAAATTTGGCGCGCTTGAGAGCAGTCTCGGAGGTGGAGTCTGGCGCGTGGCTACATGCGCTGCCATCGCCACACTTAGGGACTCTTTTGGATAATGATTCCCTAAGAGTGGCGGCGGCTTTGAGGCTAGGGTGCAGCGTGTGCGTTCCGCACACTTGCGTGTGTGGTGCGCCAGTGGAGGCGAATGGCTATCATGGTTTGAGTTGTGTCAGGAGTGCAGGGAGGTTCTCGCGGCACCATGCCATAAATGACGTCATTCGTCGGGCGCTCGTGTCCGCCAATGTACCTTGCGTGGTGGAACCGCCTGGTTTGTGCCGTACGGATGGGAAGAGGCCGGACGGGTTGACTCTTGTGCCCTGGCGAAAGGGTCAATGTCTGCTGTGGGACGCAACGTGCGTAAGTACTTATGCAGCGTCCCATTTAAGTGGTACGGTGAGAGTAGCAGGGTCGGGGGCGGAGGCGGCGGCTGTGCTGAAGCACAATAAATACGCCGTTTTAAAACAAAATTATCTTTTTGTGCCATTCGCAGTGGAGACGGCAGGTCCATGGGGACATGAAGCAAAGGCTTTTGCGAGGGAACTGGGCAAACGTTTAAGAGAAAGGGGAAATGATTTCCGTGTTGGGTCGTACTTGGTCCAACGAGTGTCGTTGGCAATACAACGCGGAAATGCAGCCAGCATTATGGGCACGTTTGGGCCAGGTACGGCTAGGGGCGGTCTTTTCGATTAAGTGTTTGACGTGGCTTGTTGCTGAATAGTGTTTTGTAAATTTGACGACGCATGCTGCTGAAGGAGTATTGGTAAGAAATTTTGACGACGCATGTTGCTGAAGCAGTTTTGTTGACGACGCATGTTGCTGAAATTGATTATGTGAGTAATTTTAAATTTAATGTTTATTTCAATTGATTAGTGTCATGTTTGTTTTTATTTCGTATTTAATAAAATATTCCATATTTTGAAATATGCAGTCTACCTACATGTTTAGTAATTATGATGAGTCATCTGTTGGTATTATTTATCATATAGTATTTTACCTACTGTTTTAGCTTATATTCTTATTAATTGTATTTATGTTAATTGTATTCGAGTATGTATTTGTACATAAGTTCCAGTTGTTTAAAATAGACTTATGGTGGTGACATCAGGTAAAATCATTGTATGTTATCTTTGTTCTAAACCAGGACCAATACCAATACAATAAACCTAGGTTCTAAATTCGGTATGTCAAGTTTTTTTTTGGAGGGCCGAATCGAAAACCATTTCGAGATAATGGTCTCAATAATCATATTTTCTATGTCAGAGATTTGAAAATGAAAGGATTACAGATATTTTTAATAAAATAACGTCGTTTTTCGGTCCGTTCAGTGACGTCACTGGCATACCTGTGAACTCCTTGGTAAACATAAAATTAAAAGAGGAGGCAGGTTTTAATTTTTTTAAATAAAGCAGTAGGTAGTTTTTCTCCATGGAGTTCGAATTATTTTCTCTCCACCATTTTTGCACTTGGAGATTACAGATCAAAATAATTTAAAAATTAAATTTATATTGATAAACTCGATGAATCTCAATAAGGATGAAATAGGTGTCTTAAAATTATGTCTGCTATCCGTAAAAAATATAAAAATGATGACCAAAAAAAAAACTAGACATACCGAATTAGTGGTGGTGTGATGTACTAATAACGTAAATTACGTAGATATTTAAGAAGTTCGTAGAATAAGTTTTGTATCGTTTTCCTATGTCGGCCATTAAACGTATAGCCAGCACAGCAAGCCGTGTTTCTCGTATGTTCTTTTATACTTCACGAAAAGTTTACAGTTCAATTACATGTTAAACAGAAATTATTTATTCAGTTATCCCATGTAAACTGTCAACCTTATCCGCCCCATTAAACTTTGTAGTGTCCGACCGAAGTTTCGTTTTCGGTTTCGGATTCGGCCAGTTTCGGCCCAAATTTGGAGTTTCGGTTCGGTTTCGGTTTCGGCAGAAAAACGGCCGAAACTACGGCCGAAACCGAAACTACCTTAGTGAGTTAGCGCCCGGTCTTCGATGTAGTGGAGAGAGTCGAATTCACTTTTGTGGTGTAGGTATAATTAGTATGAATTTAGAGGTTATGTTCAATTTTGGTATATTATTTCCAATCAGGTAATATTTATTAAGGTACCATTTTAAAAAAGAATGGATTTCATTTCAATTAGGTAGGTATTGTATTTTTGTGCAACGTGTTTGAAGTTTTTGCAAGGTTTTGGTACTTACCTATTGGTCTATCTAGTAAACTCTGTGTGACTTTGTTTTTGATTAAAATAACGTTTTTAGAAACTGATATTTGTCTGGCTGTTCTATTTTCTCTGCCTACTCCAAAGGGAGACGTAAAAATTATGTGTTACTACTAATAAACAAAATTACAATCAGTTACTTTTAGGTAAACATTATATAAGTATTATTCAAGTGAAGTCTACAGGGTGTAAACTGTAATGCGCTACCTACATACTTTTTAGTTTCTTCAGACCATCAAACTGAACAACTTTCACTATGGGACTAACGTTGAAATGGTGAGAAAAATCAGCTGTTCCATACATTTGGGCCGAGTGGCCGTTGGTTGTCGTTTTCTACGGAACAGCTGATTTTTTTTCGCGTTTTCTGTGTTGTCCTCATACTAAAAGTTGTTTAGTTTCAAGCACCTCCTTTAATATTGTAATGCATTTTAATTTGCACCCTGTATTCAGTGTTTTTGGTCAAGTCTATAAATATGCAGAAATTAATGGCAGTTTTCTTAAATATTCTTGCTATAAATAATTTTAAGTATCAAAAAGACAGGTCATACAAAATTTTATTATCTACGTGATTTGATGTTCTAAAAACTGATTTCACTGTATATTTTTCCGAGTTAAAACATACCTCACCTCATCTCACCCCATAGATAGAGATATGTACACACATACCATGTACCTACCTACATGTACAGTAGAAATAATTGATTTCAAAACATCAAAACTACTAAGAAATTTATCAAATTAACTGCTTCTCATTCTTCTGTGCACATAAGACATACATTGGCAACTAGCTACATTGAACAAAACCTAAAAAGTAGGGAAGAATTATATTATAAGGAAGTTTCGGTTTCGGTTTCGGATTCGGCCGAAACTAGAACCGAAGCCGAAATTCGGTTTCGGTTTCGGTTTCGGTTGTAAAAACTAGTTTCGGTCGGACACTAAAACTTTGTCGATGATATTAAAACGGACTCTATAATTATGGAAAATAACACTATTTTGCAGTAAATTTTGGACTCGTAAATTACAGTTTGTGGTTTTCAAACGTGGTTACAGTTTGGAAGCTATTTAACTCATTACTGTTAGGTGTTAATTATAAATCTTTTGACATATAGTAGGTACATTATGATACAAGTGAGCGAAGTTGGTCATTACAGACGAGGCGGGATTGCAGCACGAGTCGCAGACGAATCCCGCCTCGGCTGTAATGACCAACTTTGCTCACTTGTATCATAATGTACAATTTTTTAATACCTCGCATAATATTTTATTTTTAAAACTTCATCAACAAACGACCGTGCACCTCTTTGGAATGGTGACAATTTTAGTGGTTTTTCATTGTTTATAGGGCTAAGGCTTAATCTTGGTATTTTTGATACCATTCAGACCAACGATTTCCCATGACGAGAAAATGCAACATAACGACAAAAACACGGAAAATAAGGCGAGGGCAAACTTTCTAGAAAATATATCAGAAAAAATTCTCGTGTGAAAACGCAGGAGAACTTTGCCCTGAAGCAGAATTCTACAATACTATTAACTAACATACCAGATAGAAAACTAAAGACTCAATTGTCTATAACAAATATACACTATACTACAAGTGAAGCAGGAAACCTTCACCTAACACTTTGATACCCATTTTATTAACTTTTCCCACTGACTTTACTAGCCACAACTTACAGACTCTATTACGTTGAAACAAGAACTAATTTTGCGTGAAACTAGTCTTGTAACTACTGGCTCTATTTAGCTTTGTGAGTTTATTTTGTTCTATTTTCCTCTTTGATTTATGACCAAGTAGGTAATTCTTAGTCCATAATGTTTACTTGTCCAACAGCATTTTACTCGTAAGTACATTTTTGTTTCAATAACAGAGTAAAATGTAGTCGTATTTTATTATCAAGGGGTTTATTGGTAATTTTAGTATTTGTCCCATAGTAAAAAAGTGCGGTCGAGTTGTGTTGAAGTCTATTACTAGGCGATCGCCTGCTCTCTAGCTTACAGCGGGATTCTGCCACTTTGTAGTGGCTCAAGTTTTTGTTTTTGTGCTAAAAACAATCCTTGAGGTTACAAAATATTTACCGGACAACGTCAAGCACTTTTGCTATTTATACTAAACCTGCAGATATTGTCAAAATCATCACAACTACAATGAATTTTTGCAATTCTTCTTCTTATCATGTCGACTTCAAATTCAGAACAAAGCCGCTAAATAGTACCTTGCCAGAATTGGGCAACCGATACTGCACCGTCGCTAGCGGTCATGAGCATTTGCAATTCGAATTTTAGATTTACTGTTTAGCCTAAAACCTGAAAATCTCGAAAAATTTCCTAACCATGACAAAGAAAAAGTAGACAACATATTGAGTATTAAAACTTTGCTTGTGATTTGAGTACAGATAAAATATGTTCTACAGAAAGGGATGTGGATATTTAATATGTACGAAGAATTAGTATTAAAGATTGCATTCACAAGTTAATAACGCCAAACTATGTAATCAATCCACCCAAATCAAATAATGGGATACCCAAATATACTTCTACCTAAGATACAGAAAGGATAGCGATTTTACTTTTAAAAGCATTCGGCAGACTCGCCAAAATTGGGACAGTCGGAAATTTACTCAAACGAAAGCGGGCACTTTCGCCAAATACAGCCTTTTAGCTACTGTATTTCTGAGTCTTTAAAAAGAAAATGCTCGGGAAGTCTCAAAGACATCCGTAGAACCGTTTTTAGTACCTATACTGTCTCCGGGTAGTTTAACATGAGTTTTATTTGGTGTCCTACTAGTGTAAGTGTAGGTGTTAATGGAAGGGACGAAGGAGAGACGTTTTGGCAATTTAAAAGAAAGTTACAATAGACACCTGTTTAGATGACTTGTTATTCCTTTCTGAAATAGTAATATCCTCTTTAGAAATAAGAGATTTAAGTACTACCTGTGATGAACAGAAATATTTTAAAGTAATTGAAAAAATATAATTAGAACAGAAGAAGGCATGAAGTCTTAAGTCATCATCATCATCATCATAATCAGCCTATATACGTCCCACTGCACGGCACTCTAGGAGGGTGTTTGGGCGTTAGTCCACCACGCGTGCCAATTGCGGATTGCTAGACTTCAAATATGCATCAGAATTTCTTCTTCTGCATATTATGTAGGTTTTGTCACGATGTTTTATTTATTTATTTATTTATACATATTACATGTTTTTTCTTCACCGTTTGAGAGCAGTCGGTAATACGTGCATAAGTTCGAAAAACTCATTGGTACGTGGCATGTTGTCCGTGCAGATTCAAACCCAGACCTCATGATTGAAAGTCCATACCTCTCTGCAACCCGTATTAACATTTTTGACATGAGAATCATAATTAATCACATTCATGTTTTGATTTACGAAAACTGGATTTTGTGCAAATCTGATCCAATATAAACCCGTCACCCTCGAAAGTAATTGGAACAATGTTTTGGTGATCTACCCACATACCTCTGTCACTTTTTTGACCACCTCTCTGATACACTGTCATGGTCCACCGGCCATTTTCCAGTTGGTTGTTCAGACATTTATCTTAACCATTCCAATCTATCTCTGTTGTAGTTGTATCAATGTTCACTCAAGAGCATTTTGTATTCATGGAATTGTATTTAAGTGTGTCGAGTGATAACTTTTTCATTAATATATTGTAAAACCCCAAACCCTTATCCCAGTGTTGCACCAAAATTAAATGTTCATAATTAGAAGTTATCCAATAAAAATATAACAATGGTCAATTACAAATTAACTTGAACTTTTAAACTCGAAGAAGGTAAGAAAAGTTAGTAAGGAAGTCTTAAAAAAGATGTAAAAATTAATAGACATTTTAACAAACCGTTTGATTGCGGAAGCGTAAAATTTAGAAGATCGACTCTTCAATTACTTTTAATTAGTATTCGAGGGAGAGTTACTTTGAAGTCAAAAATTTTGAGTTTTTAAAGTTATTTTTCAAGAAACGTGAGTTGCAAAACATTTCTTTGTTGCCAATTAAGTCACTTCTTACGAAATATCATTATCAAAGTTATTTTGAAGCGTATATTAAATTATTATAGTTTTTGTTAATACCTACACAAAAACATTTCATTAAAGAAATAACCCTTAATTTAACGCAGGAAATTCAAGATGTTTTTATCACTTTGTATGAATACCAGCCCACTTGTGATCAATTTAGCCTTTTTTACCTTTTTTAGTAGCTCAGAACATATTTTTCATTCAGGAAATGGAAAAGGAATAAAACCCATTCAGTCAAGTCAGACGTAATTAAGTTCGATCGTACAAATTACGAGGACTGAATCGCGCTATCTATATTTTATTAGAACATCGCAATACCTACTATACAAGGTGTTACAAAACTACAAATAAACCTTTAAGGGGGTGGTGTAGACCATCAAACTGAACAACATTCACTATGGGACCAATATCGAAATCGGGAAAAAAAAAATTTATGTTCTATACTCTACAAATCGACTAGAGCTAAAATATGTATGGGATATGAAATTATTTTTTTCGCGATTTCGATGTTGGTCCCATAGAGAAAGTTGTTCAGTTTGACGGTCTTAACAACCCCCTTAAGAGTTTCAAAAATTTATTGTTACTTATGAAACACCTTGTATAGTATCGATTATTATGTCAATGCACGAATAGAATGAATGAATGAATAGCTTTTCGGTGAAGGAAAACATCGTGAGGAAACCTGCATGCTTCAATTTCGAGGCATGTATTGTACCCACTGTCCATTACAAGTGGCGACGGGCTCACTCCCAGTCACACTGGACAGAGTTTCGGTACTACTGGTGAAACGTGGATGTTCTGAGGTTTCAGAATATCTCTGACTACCCCCTCGGGGAATATAGTCGTGAGCATATGCATATGTGCACGAATAAAATATAATAGAACTCATTTATTTGCAAGAATATGGTACCTAGAATTAGGTCGTAAGATAGAATTGGCTTACAGTTACTATCAATGTTGAAAATCATCTGAAGAAAACATAAAAAAAAACTTGAGGCATATTAAGACATAATCTATTAAAAAAATGGCGACACAATAAACATACAGGACACAGACTTTTTCTCACAAATTAGGGCAAGAGGAGGCACTGCACCATACGAGCCTAGCGCAGATTGGTGCGAACTGGCCCAACTTCCCCCTCCATAAACTTATAAACGTGTAATAGCAAGAAACTTTAATTTAAGTATCGACAAAATACTTCTTCTCTGCACGAAACATCGTTCTCCTACATTAAATTTCAGTTGGAACGTTGCGTTTTATCGAACTTTTAATAGGCAGTTTAATATTTCGCTTCATACTGTATAACTCAAATACATATCTATGTTGTGTAGTTTCTGCTTGTGTACCACCTCATTCATCATCATCATCATCTCAGCCGATGGACGTCCACTGCTGGACATAGGCCTCCCCCAAGGATCGCCATAACGACCGGTCCTGCGCCGCCCTCATCCAACGGTTTCCCGCCGCCTTCACCAGGTCGTCGGTCCACCGTGTGGGGGGCCTACCCACGCTGCGCTTTCCGGTACGCGGCCGCCACTCGAGAACCTTCCGGCCCCATCGGCCATCGGTTCTGCGAGCAATGTGCCCCGCCCACTGCCACTTTAGTTTAGCAATTTTTTACCACCTCATTACTTCCATTTTATTTACTCGAAATATTGTATGTTTGTAATCGACACGCACAAGCATCTAACATTTATCAAACACCGTCTTAACCATACTAGTTCAAAGGCAACGCATTTCGCAGATATTATTTCGACCGATTAGATCGCTAACATTGAACCCCCAAAAAGGGCCAACTAAACTACCGGTTAGGTTAGTAAAAATATATATCTGGCACATAGGCCTCTAAGGGACTATAACCCGGTACGATGAGCCTTGATTCTTTATAACAGAAAGGAAAAAAAAGATTTTTGATGTAACGAGAGAAAGTAAACGGTGCGTGAAGGTCGGTTCCCGATTGGACCGTTCAACCATGATTTTTTAGGGGTCCGTGGGGACCTTATTAATCTCTTTTATAACACATTCTATTGTCTGTCCATTTGACAAGAATATTAGGTACTAATACTTACAAAAGATGGTTTTGAAATGGCTCAGGTTCCAAAGTTAAAAAATGAAGATTATTATAATCGAGTATTGATAACGCGTTGCGGAGAGGCATACTCAACCATGTGGGAAGGGATTCGAATCCACACGGACGACTTGCCATTCGTATTAATGAGTTTTTTAAACTTGTGAACATAATGCCGACAGCTCTCAAACAGTGAAGGAAACCATCGGGAGGAAATATACAATACGCTGAAGAAGAAATTCTGATGCGTATGTAAAGTCTATCAATTCGCACTGGACATGCGTGGTGAACTGAAGTCCTTTTAAATGAATAGTTTTAGAATACTAATATTATGGAAAATTTACAGTGTTTAATGTAAGTTAGATACTGATATGATAAGATGAAAAAACACTTTATGCGCAAATAACAGTAAACTTTCATATAATTTAGTTACTTTTAATGATATTTGAATTTAAGTATAAACCGTATTCGCGACTTCGAACAATTCACTTCAAAGTCTACCGTTCTAATTTTAAAAAGTAGCCTAGTAACGTTATCGGTTTTCAATAACCAGTGTCCAACCGTTTGATCCTACCAGGGTAGCAGAAATCGTTGGTGTAATTGAGTAAAGGAGTGTGAGATTAATTGAAGCAGAAATGTATCACGAGTGCAGAGAGAGCTCTGGCGATGGCGCAAAGCTACGCACGCGCGCTGCCACCCCCATATCGCAGTGGTGGACTCACTAACGCAACGGACACCCGTTGTTCCCGCTAACCATTTATTACTTTTCCGAACGCTACCGAAAAAAAAGTAAGCATGTTTTATTTTTAAAAATCGCAGCGCGCGTTTCTAATTAAAAAGTATGTGTTCGAACTTTAAAAACTTTGAGGAGCATAAACAAAAGACGAAGTGGGTTTTGGAGTAATCTCGCTCTTTTGTTTTTTTAAATCTTTTGTAATCGCAAAGTGCTTTGAAGTGTAGAGTGACGGAGAATTTTAAATAGGACGGTGATTAATTTGACAAGTTGGTAACAATTTCTTTTAAAATTGTGACTCATTTTTGTTAACAGCCAGTTTGTCATCGTTTTGTTTCGTTAATGAGATCTTGGTTAAACTTTTCGAGAGATCTTCCGGAATTGTGAAGAATTCGTGTAATGGTAAGTTGTTTTTTTTCTCAGTCGTAATAAAACGTTTACAGAATTTTATGTGGATTGTAATATGGATGAAAGGAAACAATTTGTAGGTTTTATTTGAAGTTAAATCACATGTAATGGAGTTTTACTGCTTTCCGATAATGATGTCAGAACATAAAATGCTTTCTAACTATAAAATTTAGTTGTAAAACAAGTTGTAACTATTGGTTATAATATAAGTGGTATTTATTTAAATGTCATTGTGTTTTAATAATTTTGTTGACTTCCATGTAAGTTTTTATTTTTTTTGTTTGTTTAGTGGTAATGGTATTAGTCCCTTAAAATAAAAATAGAAGGTCTAACAAAATCTACTGTCCCAAACAAAACTGCAAACATAAACTGAATTCAAATGTAAGGGACTGCTGTTTTTTTTAGCGATTTCGAAATTGGTCCCACAGATAAAGTTGTTCAGTTTGATGGTCTGAACATAGAGCATAGAAAAATAATTCTAAGAATAGTTTCAGCTTATTTTGTTATTGTTGTTTTGTTATTTTGTTAGTATTTATATTATTATTGTATGGCACTAATACCAACCACTTTATACCAGTAGATTAAGTTTTAAATCATTAGTATTTCAGAAAATGGGCGTCTCTAGATTTTTTGTCGAATTCGAATTTTTAAACTACTTTTTTATTGGTACTTCGATTGGTATCTCAAAAACCCTAACATTGAAATTTATTTAAAAAACGTAAATAATTTAGTAATGTAAAGACAAAGTTTGCATACCTTTTGTAGTAGGTAATCAAATATTAATTTGAGCAAATTTTACTTTTTTTTCTTTGCTCTTCTTCTCCACTTATCTGTGGTTGAAACCAGGCTAACAAGACAGTCTGTCCAAGGCCAGTCGGGCGAGCTAAGGGCGGTCTACCACGAGTTAATAACGTAATCAACTAGGTGCAGTGGTTTGACGTCCATTTTGCGTTAGATTTATTAGAGCGCATCTAACGGTTGCTCCAAGAATTCGTTTTGAAAATTCATAATATGCATTAAATTACACTATTATCACAGGAGTTAATATAATATCTACTTGTGATAATATTGTAGTTTTTTATTATAATACTACAGGCAGGCTTTCGTCACTTGGCCTACCGAGATAAGAACCACACTTTGGCGCATCGTAAGAGATGAGCTTGCTTGATATCGGCCACTCGCTCCAGACGTCAACATTGCTTACGTCACGCGCTGTAAGAAGTAGGTAATAAAAATGCTGTGGCAAGCCTTTTTAGATACATTTTTGCGCGTACAGCCTGGCAGTAGGTAATTAAAGCGTGTGAATTTATAGTTTTCTAAGGAAGTGATGTATCTCTTACGAAGTTAATAGTTATCTGTGCTACATCTTGTGGTAAACCCACAGACAATTTTATAGATAGACGAGGGAATCACTCAGGGCGTTTGAATGCCCTAATTTATCGGGCCGAATATTTTCATCTAGTTTATGATAGATGATATATAATTTTAAAGCGCTACTATTAAGCTCCTGGACGTTTATAACAGCGCTATAAAATTTTATACCTTTTCTTTAACAAGAACAAAATAGAGCGTTCAAACGCTCTGGAGATTCACCCAGATAAACAATTTATTTGCATAAGTAACACTATACACGAGTAATATTATAGTTTACAAACAAGTTTATTCATCTTGACTTCGTCGTGAACGGATCAAAGGCATCTTCATTCATAACTTACTCATTGAAATTAAGCATACATAAAGTTCGTTTATATATACCTATTACACACATACGTACATACACTACCGTACACATTTATCTACAGTCGATGACGTTGTTAGTCAGTGAATCACGAAGTTGAAGTGAAGATGAGTGGGCTAGACTGGAAAATTATTGAGGAACCATAGCAGTGCCTGATGGTACAAGCGTTGCGGGTTTGGCTCCCGAAAGGATCAAATATTTGTATGATGAATATTCATATTTGTATCAAAGGATATACACGGTGTAAGAGACGGCATAGCAAATACTGAAACGGTGAATCAATAGGCAACATAACCTCTATCTACAGGGTGAAATTGTTATCATTAGCACCCTTTTAAACTAAGAGTCTACCCATCAAACTGAACAACTTTTACTATGGTAGCAAACCAAAAATCCCACAACACACACAACACAACGAACTCTTCTCTCTTCACGTCTAGGTTTGTCCTTATTTGCATTTGCATGTACATAATTATTTTTCCAGGGTGGTATAAAAAAATCGTTTAAAATAATATTTAAAATCCTTTTATAAATTAATTTTTCTTTTTTACCTATGAAAAGTTATTCCTTAATTTACATTTCTTGAATTATTTGCGCAGTATCTCAGTACACACCACGACTTTTTTTATGCAGATTAATTTTTTTTAATAAACTGCTACACTCCACCGCAGTGAGAAAGTGACTAAATGCAATGCAATCAATAGAATGGAACTACGTCATGAAGCGCGATGTTCTATACATCTAACTCAGTGCTTGCACCTAAAATTTTCCTCGCTGTTGTGAGGTTAAAAGTTGTGTGTTACGCTAAGAACTTTGCAGCCTAGCATAATAAATAACTATTATTACTTTATCAAAACTTCTATCTGTTTACAAAAATAAAAAAGACAGAAATAATAAGCTCAGTTTTTCAGCGAATCAGTAACCAGCAACGAACGTAGGTCATGGCAAAGCAAATCGCTGTAATATTTTATTTTGTGACAACACGCTTCGGTATTTCCTGGATTTGTAGATAGGATTTTATAGATTTTCGTTAGTATTTTGGGTTTTATTTTACGAGGTATAAGGTAGATACGTATATATTTTGTATCTAGACAAAGAAGCCTTCATAAAAACAAGATGAATTTTGCGTTCTCATACGTGTATGTTATACGTACATATAAAGTTGGAATAAAATCTAGTGTGTATCAATATTTCTATGTTCACACGGCGACATATCAATATCACGATACAAAACCAACAGAAGTTGACCATACAACACGATACGTTATTTAGCCTTAAGTGAGCATTTTTTTAAACAGCTACCTTGTTCAAAATGTTAACTTTTTTTAAAATATCATTAAGGGTATATTTTCGTTTGTGACGTCATCACTTGCTGTCAAATTTCAATAAAAAATGTTGATAATGTTTTGTAAGTTTTCCGTGACCTTTTGTTTGAGCTCCCACCATCGATAAGAAAAGTGTTAAGTATTTTTTGTGAAGAATACCTAGTTAGTAGGTAGGTTTTTTTTCACACAATAAGAAATTCATTACTTAACTAAAACTTTTTAAATTAACCAAAGTGGGAAGTTTCGGTTAATTTAAAGTGTAACCTACATACATACCACTTTTTTCAAACTAAATACGATCATCACTGTGGGCAAAAAAATTGTGTATAGAGATACAAAAATTATGATTTCACAATATGTAGAGGAACGGAATATGCCTACATAACTAATTAAATTTATTAAACACTAATTTTTTTAAATATTTTTATAGTTTCAAAATTACACATGTGATATTTTTTACTAACCGACAAGGAGGAGATTCTATGATATATATACCGCCGGTATTCTAATTTTGAACATACTGAAAAAAAAAATCACCGACATTTTCGTCAATTCGGTATGTCAAGTTTTTTTTTTGGGAGGACAAAATGGAAAACCATTTCGAGATAATTGTCTCAATAACAATATTTTATATGTCAGAATATTTAAAATGAAAGGATTAAACTAAATATCAACTTAAAATAACTGGTCATTCAGAAAAAATATGTTCAATGTGTCAGAATTTGACATTTCATGTTGCCGTTTCTGTTTCCAACATGGAGTAAGAAAGAGAAGGCAGGTAATTTTTATTTTTTAAATTAAATTTTTAAACAACAAAATTAACAACGTGGAGTTCGAATAATTTTTTCGAGCCCACTTTTGCCATTTACAGATAAACTTCATGAATTGAAAAAAAAAATGTTTCTTATAATGATATCTTCTATCCGTAAAAAATATAAAATAAAGACAAAAAAATGCTTGACATACCGAATAATTGTGTGAATAATATAGTAGATTACCTACACACCGAGGGCAGGAAAGTAAGAAAGGTCTCAGATGTCATTTGATTGCTGACCGAGGTGAAGCCGAGGTCAACAAACATGTGATCTGAGGCTTTCTTATTTACTGCCCGAGGTTAGTTTACTATTTTTCTCCTCGACGGAGGTGGAAAGCGGCAACTTCGTTTAGCGCAGCGGGAAGAAAATTTACGCTTTTCGTCCGGAGGGGAGAAAACAACATTTTCTATGTTAGAGGTTTTAAAATGAATGGATTACCTACGGATATTTAAAAAAATATATAAGGTCGTTTTCGACCAGGAGTGCGTTTTTTGAATCTCATTCGCTGAGCTCAGCAGTTGAAAATGTCAAAATTACTATGGAGATTTGCATCTTCCTACTGCTGATGCGACTTTCAAAAATCATACTTCAGCAGTGCTATTTTTGAAAGTGAAATCAGCAGTAGGAAGATGCATATCTCCATAGTAATCTCCATAATAATTTTGACATTTTCAACTGCTGAGCTCATCGAATGAGATTCAAAAATCGCACTCCAGGGCACTATTCAATAAACGCGACAATTACAAGTGAAAGGCGACAGGCGAAAATTCGACAATTATTTACAGTTCAATAAAAATGTACATTGACAAAATTGTCAAGAGCATTGAGTTCTGCTTACGTAGGTCGTGGGTTCGATTCCCACGGGGGACACCTAGTGACATGTCACTTTGTGCATTTTTCCCCAGTTTGTTAGGATATTACAGGCTGAATCACATGATTCCATGCTTCGGATGGCACGTTAGGCCGTTGATCCCGGCTACTATCTTTGGTTAGGTACATAAAAACCACGTCAGAGGCCCGTAAGGCGGTCTGAAAAAAACTCTGATACCAGGGCTTGCTGCCCCGTGCCCCGTGTAACGGGACAAGGCGAGGCAGAAGAAGAAGAAGACCAGGGCTTGCTGCCCACACGATAAGAAGAAGTGTTTAATAAAACAAATACTTATGTCAAGTTTTTCAGGACAAATTGTCATTATTTCTATTCTATTTTTATTAAATGGCGTTTCCTTGTTAGATTTCGCCAGTGTCAAGTGTTGAAGATATATTTATTAGATATTGTACGGTAATAGGATATGGCGATCTAAAAACCCCGTTTTTAAACAAAAACACACACTTGAAACCACCATAAAACGGCGGAGCCACTTGGGCAATCAAATCGCAAGCCGACGACACGTCTACTTGTTACCTCCTTAGCCACGCGACTCCTCTGTCACATGTCACCTGTCAGGAGAAAAATTATTGAACCGAAATATGTCAAATTGTCGCTACAATCCGACAAATTTCTTTTCAATTCAATTCAATTTTTGTTTAATGGCATCCGATGCGTTATCACAATTCAGCCAACGTCTCGTTATGTGAAGATTATACGTAGGAAAATGATCAGTAGTACTAATTAAGTCTAGAGTGGCAGTTTTGCCAATGTAAGTAGTTTAGAGTCTCAAGTGATTGTTTTAAGGTTAAAACACAAAAGAGAGTTCACAAAATGGTGGAGCCACGTGCGGACCTAACACGACGATACGTGCTGTGCACACACGACCGTCCTCCGGCAGATCCGCATCGTGACTCCAAATTTCTTTTCTCAAACATGCTTGGAAATTTGAGCATTATGTTGACAACCTTCTTTGAAATAAATCGAAATTGCTGTACTATGCGAGCAGTGGCCGCCAATAGCTGTATGAAAATCTATATCTGTCGTAGTTTAGCGGCCAAATAAATTACATAGTAAACTTATATTATGTCGTGTAATTTAAAAATGGAACGATCTTTTACTCCGAAACATGGCAACCAAGGAGGTAACTTATAACTTAAGGTTTGGTTTAAATTTTGAACTGGCTAGCAAATAAAAAGCTTTATAATGAAAAAAAACGAATGGACACTTTAACCACAGATAAGTTATAAGTTACTAGCTTTATCGCAGGAAAAATTATTGTTGTTCGTCATTGATTTTGAAAAGTTGATTAATTTTCATTTCCGCGCATTCATAATTCATAATATTTATTGCATAATCATAATAATAACATAATAGCATTGTTTGAGAAAAGCACTATAAAAGCCTTGGCCACAACTAGGCATTGATGGACTTACGTATGTGTGCCTTGGCTTCGCCTCGGCCCACATTTACACGTTCGTCCATCGATGCGTCTTTTGCTGGCCACTGCAGTAATGTACTATAATTTTCCACCATGACATTTTGACGAAATTATCAGATTTTCCACCTGTAATTGTCACGCTTATTGTCACGTTTATTAAACCGAGCCCTGTAAACTCCTCGGTAAATTTGAAAAGTACATAAAATAACTGGCCGATAAGAAAAACAAAATTATAATGTCAGAATTTGACATTCTAGGTTGCCGTTTCTGTTTCCAGCGTCGAAGTAGAAAAAGAAGGAAGGTGTCTTTTTTAGATTAGCAAAGTTTTTTCTACATGAGTTCGAATGATTTTCTTGTGACCATTTTCGCATTTAGAGATTACCGTTCAAATTCATTTAAAAATGTATTTGTATTGATAAACTAGCTAGCTTTTACGGTTCGCTTTCATTTCATAAAAAATACTTATTTTATAACTATCTCCCATAATCTGTATATTCTTCTGTCTAGCCCCACATCAAGAAATGGTGGTTGGGCAAAAAATCTCGAGAGAAATATATCTCAAGACAATAATTATATTACTACTATTGTATTGTATGGTATAGTCAAAGTGAATTTACGCTATGGTATGGTGCTAAGGGACCCTCCGTACGTGAGTCCGACTCACATAGTAGTTTACTTAACAAAATTTAAAAAATATTGCTTTTATGACTAGTGGAGAAAAATTAGCCGTGGAATTTAAATATTCCCATTGTTTTGGCAGACGTGCCTAAACCACGATTTTGATGGTTGAGATGTCATTCGACTGCAATTTAAGTCTGTGATTGAGTCATAATTGCAAACATGACGTGGATGTACATTGAAGATATTTATAAAAATGTTAATTGGCGGTGTTTGGAATAGGTACCTACGTAATGGAATACATTGAGACCATTTTTAAAAAGAATTTTTGTCTGTTTGTTTGTGCACACGTTATTTTAAAACTACTGAACAGATTTGGATTTCACGAAAGCATAGGGCTTAGTTTGGATTGGCATCAAACTAGTACCTACCTAAGTAATAAAATCTTTTCTGTTCAATTATTCATTGAAATTGGTAGGAAGCAAGTTTTTAGTTGTTTTGATATTATTTGCAGTGATTTAATTTCAGAAGTAAATAAAAATTGCATGATTTTCTTATCAAGAATTTTATACTACGTAGGTAATTTAATCTTCTTGCTTAGAATTTATTTGAAACTGTGCGCGACTGTATTGGTAATTGTATATTGAAAAGCCGACCAAAGAGAATGGTCATAGATTTGGTATACGCTACTTAGACGACACTGACATAATTGAAGTCATTTCAATTTGATTGAACAATATGACGAAAATTATCCTAGAATTCGTTAAATTTTTTTGGAATACAACATAATTTTAGCTTTAGATAAATACAAATAATGAATTATTCCATTCAATTACCTTTGTGTTTCAGTCATCCACAGACGGATCGAGAAAAAAATTGTCGCAAATTATTTTTAAAACATTTGACGCGGACGTGCTCCAGTAACGGCATTTTGCCGTACAATGAAAAAAATCAGAAACAAGGATAATTTTGCAGTTGTCACAGGATGTCAAAAGCTTGAATTTGTTCGCCATTTTGTATGGTAATCACAATATTTGATTTTAAATAATATGTTTTCAAAAATATTAGTGTTTCAGACTGGTATTTAAAAAAATCGATTCATTATGTTTTTTAAATTTATATAAACTTTCTTTTTACGTAAACTGTAAATTCAACCGTGTAACGTAACCTTTCTAAAAATGTTCCTAAAGTAACCCCATTTTTAGCAATATTTCGACGAACAGTGTCCGGATTTTATGCGATTACTAAAATAAATTATATGAAACATACAAAAAAACGATTCATTACATTTTTAAGTAAAGGCAGTTCTTTCATAATAAATATAAAACACTGGATATGCAATAGCATATCACTGAAAACAATGTTCCTAAAAGTAGGGGTTTTAGAAAATATACCCTTAAATGAATGATTTAAAGCTATAATATGTTTCGTAATATAATTAGGTATCTAATATTAGCACTCAAATGGTAAAATATTAGCTATTTTCGCTTACAGATCGATTTTAACGAGACCTGGCGGAGATTTTCTTTCCCTTCCGTTACCATAGAATTTAGTGAATAAATCCTAAAAGAAGCATTATAGAAGAATAAAAAACCGTTTAGTATGATATTTTATACATGACGTATTGGAAAACGACACCGTTTTTAACGAAAAAATTACAATTGTTTAGTTTTAGGCATTTCTTTGTACTATCCGTTACCACATGGTCAAGATGGCAGTGTATTTTTCTCTTTAACGATCAGATCGGTAGGAATATCTATGAGTTTTGTATATGAAATGGAAGTCCTCTTTTGATTTTTTATTATTATTCACTAAAATAATAGAATAATCGAATAATTATGTACTTTTTCACATAATTTATAGTGTTTCAAAAACGGACAGTAACGGAAAAGACGGTAACGGAATCATAAGGCTGGTGGCATAAAGGTACGAAAATATCGAATAATTAAAAATTAATTCAAATTCATAATAAAGAAAAAGGGAAGAATACGAAATCAAAATACAAGAACAAACTCGTTCAGACCATCAAACTAATCAACTTTCTCTATGGGACCACTGTCGAAATCGCGAAAAACAAAATAAACTGTTCCATATAAAACAGCAATCCTACTCAACCCATATGTATGGGACAGATAAGAAAACACGTTTCTTGTATGGTGACCCCTCATAAATTGTAACCTTTCGTTTTTTTTATTATTTATTAAAAGATCTGCTACACTAACTTCTGTGTATAATAAATATATAATCAATTCAGTGAAAATGTCAACCATCTACCCATTACGGTTCAAAAGATACAGGTATCATACATAATAACGAAGCGCTTCCAACTCTTCGCGCTCTATCTCAAGAACGGTCAGTTATACAAAATATTACAAAAGATAGCATTTTTAGACAATTTTAAGCTCTAAAATTTTTACTTAACCTTAAATGTCATTTAAAGCATAGGAAAGAAGATATTTTCAAAAAACCTGTTTTTTGACATTAGTCCTTGAATATCTTGATTTGCGTAGTCGATATTTAATGTGCCTTTTGACATAACATAAAAATTTTCATAACGATTATTTTTACAAGTTTGTAGCTTATTATCTCTCATAATTAAATTGAATTAAAAAAAATATATTAATAAAATTATTATTGTAATGTTCTCATTGTGCCCAATACTTTATGCTTATCTTCCGTTACTTTTCGGGGTCCCCATAATACATTACCGCCAAGATGGCAACGGAGGGGAAGTAACGGTCCTAACGCTAGAAAATCTTTAAAAAAATAATTTAAATGTTTTCGCTATCAATTAAGGTTATATTTTGCTCAATGAGTCTTGGTTATGAACCAATAAACATTTAAAATGTAATTTCAAAGCAAAAAAGTAGCAACTTAGTCGAAAATTTACCTTGATTTGTCCTGGTAACGTATCTGGGGGACAATTTACGGACCCGACGTAAACCACGCGCCCGGTTCACTTTACTGGCAATTTCTGCCAAAACTGAAGAATGTAGGGCAAGTTTTGAGGTTTCCATGTAAAATTAAATGTTGCTTGATGTAAAGAAACACCTTATTTGTTCGAAATTTTAATCGGATCAGGGTAAAATCGTGGTAACGGAATATGGGATGTCCCTTTTTTCAAATTTCTCGGACACAATTAAAACATGTTTATTTCTTATTTTTTGTACTACGCAGTGCCTGATAAGGATATTTTATACAACTTAATGCATATGTTGATCTAGAACAAGTGTTTCCAATTCAGAAAAACATATATAATAACATGAAAAAGACCAATGTTTTTTCATTTTCTTGCCTGGACGCTAGGAAATGTGGGTATCCCGCATGACAAAAGTTTGCTTTCTGATTGATTTTACTATCAATCAATATACTTTTAAAAATTATTTTATATAAAATATTAAATTTGTCACCACCTCAATACATTAAAACGATGTTTGCTGAGTAATTAATTGAGATATGAATTTTTAAAGTGTCCGGACATGCCAAAAACACAAGGTAGCTGTTTGAAAAAAAATGCTCTTAAATTGCAGATCATGCTGGATTTTAAAGACTGTTAGGACCTATCTAGAATTAAACGTTGTAACGGGTTTCTACCGCGTTTTGGCATATTATTATTTGAGTTCCCGATATTTGGGCAGAGTTATAACTGCCATGATCACGGGATTCTAGATAAAATAATAACCGTTCAACTCTCGAAAACTATGTTATACCTATGTTTGTATCACATTCTGGAAAATAAAGTATTCTATTCTAACCTACCTACGTGACGCCAGTTTATTTTGGTTATGTATAGCTTGATGTTTCGGCATTTGTAGTGCATCTTTCTTTATTTAAATATACTGCCTAAAGATTGAATTTCATTGCTAGATTATTTTAGCTACTCTGATTATTATAAAAATTTTCTTATAATAATTTATACTTCTAACCAAATCCACCCTGAGCATTATCTAGGTTTTCTTTTGTTATTTGTTTGACCGGCTACAATTTATTTCTGGAATTAAGAATGTTGCTTAGTAAAGGAAAACATTGTGAGGAAACCTGCATGCTTCAATTTCGAGGCATGTATTGTACCCACTGTTCATTATAAATGGCGACGGGCTCACTCCCTGGACAGAGTTTCAGTACTGCTGGAGAAACGTGGATGTTCTGAGGTTTCAGATTATCTCTGACTCCTCTGAACCTCGGGGAATATAGTCATGAGCATATGCAAAGAAACGATTAAACAAATGAAACCTCTGACTACCTCCATGAGGAATATATAGTCGTGAGCTTAAGTTCTCTTGTGCTAAATTAATGAAAAATCGGACTGGTGCTAGTTTAGATCTATGCTTCTTAAATGTGAAGGGACTTTAAAAGTTTTCCCGCAAGATAGTTTCACTTTAGTCTGAGTTCCGCGTTGGATACCGCTTGCCACATGAATTTCTAAAATTCGGTGAACAGATAGTTTGCGCATTCTTCGTTTTTACAGGGTTGGAATTTCAAACAGGCTTTTGGCTGCTATTGGGTGGTATTCTTTGATGCTGGATTTGTTTTTCTCGAGTAGACATTTTGTATTGTTGGGTAAACATACCAGCCAAGAAAAGTTACTTTTTCATACAAACACTCATCCTTGTGTCCCATTGAGGCAGATAGATTCAAAAAGTCATCTTGACCTACCAGAAGACGCAGTGTGGGAATAAGCCCCCCACAAGGTGGACCGACAACCTGGTGAAGGTGGCGGGAACCCGTTCAGTGAGAGCAGTGTAGGGCCGGTTGTTGTGACGATCTTTGGGTGAACCCTATGTCCAGCACTGGACGTCTATTGGCTGAGATTATGAGGATGATGAAAGACTTCTTAAAAGTTACCTTTCAGGTAAAAAATACTAAGATAAGAGTCGCGTGGCGACATTTTTGCGGTTTGCGGACAATTGTGTAGATTTAAAGCATTCTGGCTGGCCATGAGGCTACACCATTTTGTATTTTGGCTAAAATGTGTTTTTGTTACAACATAATCCTTGAGATTACTCCTGCCCAAAGTCCACTCGATATTGGCAGAAATTCAGTACTTAGACAAAAGCAATAAGAGATTTTTTTTATATATTTGGTTACCTACCTAAATATATTATGCTAAACATTTTTTTGTTGTCAATTATGGTGTTTACCAACTAAAAGGCGATTATATTTATCATAATTTAAATCTTTAATTAATTATGTTAATTATAATCATTATTCTATAGTTTCCAGTAAATAGAAACTTTACAAACAGGTATTAAATATCTTGCTACGAGGTGCTACGTTGCTACGGCGTAGCACTCAGAGCTAATTAAATTTATGTCCGAGTTTTTAACTGAAGCTAGCAAAGGAATTTTAACAAAAAACATTTTCTTTTATGAAAATTTATCAATGGCTTTCTAAACAAAAGAAAGTAAGGTCGCAATATTATGTGCCAGTTTGTGTAAATAACGCTTTTTAATAAAAAATTATAATACAAAAAAAAATGTATTTGAGGCATGGATATAAACCATAATGGATACCACTCCTCCTTACAAGCATTGATACAAGAAAATTGCCAATGGCGTCGTCGATATTTCCAATTTTAGGTGTGTCCCTTTCTATCCAATGACGTAGTTACGAATATGACAGAAGAGGAGCTACAATTTTGTACGTTGGATTAGAAAGGGACAAAGTTAACGTCACAAAAAACAACGACGCGATGAAAAAGAACGATCATTACCGACCACAAAGGAGTATTATCATGTTTCACGTCTTGTTAGGCAGTCTGCACTCCACTATAGAGGATTGCAAACTTTTGGGTATGAGGCCACTACTGGAAAGGTTTTTTATGAAGAGCTTTATTTGATACATAAATATAGCTGATTATTTGATAGATAAATAATACCATTTAGATACATTATTCCATCCAGATTCATTAAAAAATGAAATATAAATTTGATTTTACACTACATAAGCAACAGAAATACAGATAGAAAACACAAAAGGCTTAAAACAGGCGGTCTTACGGCCAAAAAGCGTTAAGTCAACCTCTCATCTAATACAGGGTGAAATTGATATCATTAGCATCTTTTTAAACTAAGAGTCTACCTATCAAACTGAACAACTTTTACTATGGGAGCAAACCAATTGGAGCAAAAAAAAAATCTGCTGTCCCATACTAAACTGTACCCGCGCCGCCGCTGCCTACACGACTCAAATGTATGGGACAGCAGATTTGTTTTTTGCTCCGATTGATTTGCTCCCATAGTAAAAGTTGTTCAGTTTGATGAGTGGACTCTCAGTTTAAAAGGATGCTAATGATATCGATTTCACCCTGTATAATATAGGGCCCTTCTTAATTATGCTGACGGTTTTCTAAGGGAATATTCAGACCATGAAACTGAACAACACTCTCTATGGGATCAAGGCCGAAATAGCAAAAACAAAATCTGCTGTTCTAAACAAATCTAAAATTATATTACACCACGCAGGGACAGCAGTTTTTTTGCGATTTCAACATTGGTCCCATAGAGAAAGTTATCCAATTTGTTAGTCTGATCATCCCTTTAAAAATCGTCGGCATTTTAAGTTGGCCTTTACGGGGTGTAAGGAATAGCCCTCCGCTGACTGAAACGGTGAACTCAGACCATCATACTGAACTACTTTCACTAGTTATTCTTATTCGTAGACTTTCACTATAAGGGAAAAAAATCTGTTTTTTTTTCAAAAAAAAATCTCTACCTACCCGACTAAAATGTATGGGACAGCAGATTTTTTAGCGTTTCCTTAGGTAGGCTCCAGAAAGTTGTTCAGTTTGATGGTCTGAGTTCACCATTTCAGTTTGCGGACGGCTGTCCCTTACACCCTGTATAATCGGAGACTGCTTAACGTGCCTTCTAAAGCACAAAGGTGCTCAACATGGAATACCACTGAAACGGTCACCCAAAGGTCATTGGATTTCTCAACAATAAATATTTTAGCTCTACCTTTGACCACTATTCGTTTTTACTCGTTGTTACTCTTAATCCGTAGATTGGTAACCCGAACACGTAAATTTTTGATAACGTACGCGAATCAAAATGGCGGTCTATAGATCTAGAATCGAGAATAGCCGAAACTGTGAGAATAGTAAACGAGATAACTAAAACTTTGTGTTTTGAACCTTCGACCAATTTCAAAACACCAGGAATGTTCAAAATATTCAATTAATGATATTAAATTCTAGACTGAGTAGGTAACAATCCTGGTACCTATTCAATCAAGCAATATACAGGGTGTTGTCATTTGATCATCTGATTGCATTTAGCATGGAAATTCCAAATTCGTTTTTGAGAATTTCCTATGTTTCTTAGGGAAAGTTGTTCAGTATCATGGGTACAATCACCCCTTAAAGTAATGCAAATGTTTGCCTTTACACTCTGTATAATACTAGCTGTTGCCAGCGACTCTGTCTGCGTGGACTTTAAAAAGGTATCCTGTGTGTCAATTCAAAACATATTCTATCAGTGTGACAAATTTTATCCAAATCCGTTCAGCCGTTTGTGCGTGATTGAGCCACAAACATGGAAACATACAAACATCGTCACAAACTTTGACATTTTAGATCACCTCTCGCAAGCAAGTAGGTTAGCAATTAACTCCGGATAAAATGGCTCTTTCAGTTGTTTTTCTATACAAAAAATTATGGGTTACCAAATTAACCCGGAGTTTATTGCTAACCCTGGTTGGCGCAAGTGGGGCTAATGGATGTAAACTTAAATGTGTTACATTTTTCAGGGAGTAGGTAGTTTATAATAATCAAATTGAACAACTTCCCTGTTGGGGCCAACAGTAAAATCGCGAAATAAGACATCACCAGGAAACAGTCTCATTTTGTGAACTTTGTTATGTTTGAACTAAAACTGAATTGAAACACGTTTCATATTTAATTATTATCTGTACCATTTCTTTGTTTCCTTTAAGCGCTGGGCGTTATAACCACAGGGCGAAAAATACTTCGATCTTGTATTTTCAGCGTAAAACCAAAAACGTTCAACCCTAAATATAAAATCTTTATCCACAATCCAATTAACTAACCAATTGGTTTAGCTAATCGAATAGACCGCTAATAAACTTAGTTCTAGTTAGTACGTGCTAAGAATCTGAATGCCATTGCAGTTTATTGTAGCCAAGATTGAACAAAGGGGTTCAAATTGTGTGTAGTCGGTATTTTGGTATCGAAGATGAAGGATTACATAAATCCTTTGTGTAGTCTGCAGTACACATTTTTACGGTGAAATTTTGGTGGATCAGTTATGTCACATTTTTTTTTTTAGCAGCAGCTTTAATTCTCACGACCATATTCCCAGAGGGGATAGTCAGGGATATTCTGAAACCTCAGAACATCCACGATTCACCAGTAGTACCAAAACTCTTTCCAGTGTGACGGGGGGTCAGCCCATCGCCAGTGGGTACACTGCTTGCCTCAAAATTGAAGCATGCTGGTTTCCTCACGATCTTTTTCTTCACCGAAAAGCCAGTGGTGTTACAAATCGTACATAAATTCCGAAAAATTCATGTACGAGTCGGTCTGGACTGGGATCGAACCATCGCCTCCTGCACGGCAGGCAAGGTCGCCAGGGGACCACCATAGTTAATTAGGATTTTTTTAGTTCTATGTTAATAAATTTTTACTGTAAAACGAGTATTTCCAGAGATGAAGCTAATCTAAATAGATTTTCGCTAATAGATAGACTGTAGTGTACTGTGTTATTATAATTTGTGTTGGGCCATTTTAGGCATACGATACCTCCGAACTTGTGGTATTTTCTTTTCATTCTCGGGAATGCAGGTTTCCTCACAATGATTTCCTTAACCGCCGAGCTAGTAAATGATAAATACAACCGTACATAATTTCCGTAGAACTTAGTGGTACAGGCCAGGAATCGAACCGCCGCCTCATGATTGAGGCGCAAGCTCTCTTCTGTATGGGCTATCATCGCTCTAGAGTGTGTACTGTGACTAATAGAGGAAGTGTTGTGCAAATAGTGTAGGTTAGGTACTTCGTGCAAAGCCGAAGCATGTCGTTAGTATTTAATAAAGAAAGTAGGTAAAATTACGACTTCGTTTGTTTCATTATTGTGTCTAGAGGTTGAAGAAGACTGAAGAGGTAGCTAAATTAAGTTTTAGTCTTCAAGTCTTTTGATCAATTTGCAGCTTGCTTTTAATGAAGTTAAATATTTCATCGTCAAAAATGTTAACAGTAGATTCATTTAGTACTTAATTACTGTTTCTTATCTCTCGTTGAAACTAACATCTGTTACTTAAAATTTATCTTAGTATTTGATTTATCTTCTGAGTTTACATAATTAAGTATGGCATAATATGAAACATGGTGCAAACGATGAGAGTGTCCAGACGATTATTTCGTAAAGTCTTATAGATTAACATCTTTAAAAACTAAACACATACCTATGAACTACACACCTACGAATGCAATCCAGACTTAGATTAAACCACAGCTCCCTGCACGAAAAGCGAAGCTACTAAAGCCGGTAGACCGTCTGACCACAAGGGCTGTACCACAGCTTAACGATGTAGTCCTAACAGTATGGCAACGCTCTTGATGCGGCATGCCTCGCCGCTGCACCGGTGTAATTATGTTGTCATTACCTCGTTGTAGGATGATCCGCACCGCCCGCTTCCCCGCTAGGCCTCCTAAGTTGCTCTGCGCAAGTATATCTGTTGCCGTACATTCTTCACACCACGTGCGGATAAAGTTAGTTTTACAATAAAATAAACAGAGTAGCCACCGTGACAATATACAAATTCTACGATGCGAGAGTAGCAGAGTCGGGTTTCTCTGCCCCCGCACATGGAGGGGCAAAAATTTAATGTTTTTGCACTATTCACGACTATATTCCCCAAGGGGTAAGAGATGATAAAACATATTCAGAATAACAGCATTTCACTATTTTTTATTTTTTTATTTATTTCTTTATTTCAGATTCTTACATCTAAGTTTACAAATTTTAATATCGCCAAACTGCTAAGCAGTTTGTAGGACCACGAATTTTATCCTTACAATATACACACCACTAGTTTTTAATTAGTAATGAAACTTTAAGGGTGTATTCAGACCGTGTATCTGAACAGCTTTACCTAAGGAACATGGGTCGAAAAACGATAAAATTGTTTGGACCTCCCATACAAAAGTGCGGTCGGCCGATCGATTTTCTATGGAAGATCCAAAAAAAATCTCGTAATTCGACGTATGTTTCTTAGGGAAAGTTGTTCAGATTCACGGTCTGAGTACACCCTTAAAGTTTCGTTAATAATTTAAAATTAGTTGTGTATAAACATAATACATTACAAACATGCATTCTACCAATCCGCATTAACGCATAATAGGCTGATGTCGATAATACAGACATTGATTGTATTTTATGTATCTGTTGAAATAAAGTTATACTTAGTTATAAAAAACTAACTGACTTTGTCCATTCTATCTTAAATTGACCAGACGTGGACATTGACCAAACGAGATCGAGACAGGCTGGAAGCTTTTGAGATGTGGTGTTGGAGGAGAATGGAGGGGATAAGTTGGACTGAACGAATAACAAATGAAGAGGTATTAAGGCGTATCAGCCGTGGACCACTCTCCTCTCACTCACACTCCATACTAATCGATGAGAAAGAGCGCGTGGCTCCGGTCAGAATTTTGCTATTTTCTTTGAAAAATTCGATGATTTTTTATTAATTTCGAAAAAGTAAAAAAACCACATCATTCTAAATTGTATTGTGAACAATATAGTAAATTTTCATTTTGTTCCGATTAAAAATGTAAGAGTAAAATGGTTACAACTGGAAAAAAAGGGGTGACTTTAGAGTCCCTTTTCTTCGGTTTTATTCATTAAAATCGATTTCTAGAAAAACCACATCACTTCTCATATCCTGTAGATGGTTCAGTTTAAATTTCAGCTCAAAAAGTGCCATAGTTAATGAATAAAATGGTTACAAAATTACCCAAAACCGGCAGGTAGCCCCTTAAGAATGGTTAAAGAAAAGAGAAATATCTTAAAAACAATTGAAAACCGGAGAGGAAGAATGATCGGACACTTGATACGAAACGACAATTTCTTTAAAACCATACTGGAAGGGAAGATAGAGGGGAAAAGAGGCAGAGGAAGACCCAGAAAGAGTTATCTAGTGAAGGAAAAGGTTGATGTCGTGTCGTACCAAGAACTCAAGACACTAGCGGAAAACAAACAAGAGTGGCGAATACTCCACCGACAAGAGCGTAGCTCTTAAATAAGATGATGATGATGATGATCTTAAATATAAACGTACAAAGTATTAAACGCTAACAATTTCCAACAATTGGCAACATTTCACCACCATTCAAATCCCTAAAGGACATTCGTCTCTTTCATCTACAACAAATTACTAAAGTACAAAATAGCTTCAGATATTTGTACTCCGAATCTTTTGTTAGGAATCTTGGCAACGCGTAAAAAGAGCCGACCGTTTCGAGATACTTTCCAGCTCTATTAAATATGTATAAAGTAATATAAACCTAGATAGCATGCGAATACGATGTATAATGCCATATTTTATTGCAAATGTGTGAGATGGTCCGCCAATTTTATGGTCTCAGTGCATTCGGGTCGACTTTTGGAGAATGTTTGTTTCGTCTTTTGCTAAAAGAAATTTTATGTCTTTAGCTTCAAGCTCCTTTGACTATTATATTTTACTATAACTTATATTTAAATACAAGGTATTAAATAAAGGTGTGGTAATATAAATTTAAAGTGGTGCTTAGGACCTTTAAAGTGCTTTTTTAACCTATTCCATCCCACTGCTGGGCAGAGGCCTCCCCCTTTATCCTCCATGCGTCCCTGTCCTGAGCCAGTTCCATCAACTCTTCGTCGAAGGTATCCAGGTCGCCACTCTATCTCTTCCGGGGTCGACCCTGACGGCGTCGGGCATTCTCCGGGATCCAAGGCGTTAAGACTTTGGGCCAACTTTCTGGGTGCAATCAACAGACATGGCCGGCCAATTTCACTTCAAACTAGCGGTTTTCTCAATAAAATCAGATTTTTCGCGATTTCTGTTACACCTGTGTCTTAAGACATAAACTTAAAATTATAATCCTGTTCGAGATGGATAATGGCAAACATTTTAGTGTTTAAACTTTTTGCTTTACTAAATATCATGTGGATGTTCTGAGGTTTCAGAATATCTCTGACTGCCCCCTCGGGAAATACAGTCGTGGGCATTTGCTTATGCTAAAAATCATTTGGTAGAATAAATTAGGATGGATAATGAAGTATTTTTATTCTTAATTTAATGGTAAGCTTTGATGATAGCGAATCAAAGCTGTCTAATAGAAAAGGTGTAACAAAACACCCAGTAATATTTAAAGAGATGTTTTAGTATCAAACTGAACAACTTTCACTATGGGTAAAAAGGTTAAAAAAAAATAAACACTTCGTCTACATTTGAGTCGAGTCCGTAGTGCAGTTTTATTAGGAAAGTTTTTTTTTCTATTTTTGCTCCATAGTAAAAGTAGTTCAATTTGGTGGTCCGAAGCACCCCCTTAAATATTTTACGTATTTAAGTTATCGCCCTGTAATGTATACTCAAGACCAATAGTATATTGTAGATATGATAATATGGTGATAGGTGACTAGGTTTCGCCTACAACGATCTAACAACTAACTATAGTTAGCCAACGGCCTAGTTCGGTATAATGGGCCTTTTAAGGTCATTCACATTCTTATTTCATACATATAGTAAGCCAATGCTGAACTATGAATAAACTACTGTTCCCTTGGGTGTCATACCAGGCAACTAATTAAATAACTTTCTTTTGCTGTGTTTTGTGATCGAATTACCAGCTACAAAAAGTTATACTAAAACGAATACTTGACGCGTCATTTCAACCTGAAACATAATTATAAATGCTACAGCTTTTTGTTAGACATAGCAAACTAAACTCAACTAAAACTAAAAAATCTTTACTTAAATAATATAACACAGAGATACCTTTTTGACTCAAAATCCACGTCCGAATTTTCCGTTGCATAGTCTTTCTATAAAGTCGTGGCATGAATGTTTGAGGAACTAATCATTTTAGTATAGTGGTGTTGCCAGGTTATGCTTGATTTTGACATTCTTGCGTTGAGACAGCGCCCTCATTTTTTGCCAAGACTTTATAGACAGACTGTAGAGAAGATGCGACCAGAAACTCTATAGCTACTACGATTGCGAACCCTCCCCTCCTGGGCCTTGCAGTATGATGTATTTTGTATAGTTTGATGAGGTTGATGAAACAAATAATAAAAGTCCATCTATCTATCCATCACAGCGCTTGTTCAAAGAGAATAGAATCACTAGCATTTCGTGATTAGTCCGCTTTTGGTCATAAAGCCTTTGATTAAATTAAAATTACGTAGACGGGTGAATCCTATAGCGCATGGACCACATGAATTGAGTCCCAGTCGCCTAATTTACTCAGTCGAAATACGAGCGGCATTGCGTGATTGAGATTTTATTTTTTATTTTAGGCGGAATAAAAGTACCACAATTCCTTCGTGTACTTTGACTCGTTGTACAAATCATTCAAACAAAACAGAAAAATCTAATCACACACATTACTTATCACTCGTAAGATATATGAAAATCAGGTCAATTTTTAAACGATTTTATTCGAGTAAGTAATGCAATAATGTCACCTATCTTCCGCTTTTTAATTGAATCAAAGTATAAAGTGTATTCACATTTTTCTTCATGACGTTCTGTCTTTTGCCTTCTGCGTCGAGTTAGGATTCACGTGTCCATTTGCAATGACAATTCAGGGTACATTGCATGTTACTAATGACGCTAAACATGCAGTAGGTACACGCGTCCTAACATTCTCATCAATGTAAATTACAATTGTCATGTTTAATTAACAGGCCCCGGTATCGTTAACTTCTTTGGTGCGCTTGACACAGATATCATCATCATCAGCCTATATACGTCCCACTGCAGGGCACAGGCCTACCCTCTAGTAGGGTGTTTGGGCGCACGCGTGCCCAATGTGGATTGGTAGACTACACATACGCATCAGAATTTCTTCTTCTGCATTATGCAGGTTTCCTCACGATGTTTTCTTTCACCGTTTGAGAGACATCGATATAATACATACGAAATAGTAGGTTTACGGAAGTGTAGTCTTTCTTTCTTCCATGCATCAAAAAGCACGTATACACCTTTGTAAAGTCAAACTTTCAAAATTACCTGTGAAGTTCAAATAACGTTCTTTCACGGGACATCTATAATTGTAATGCTGGCACTGCGTGGCCTATTTGACAATTACCACACACTAGATGACCGCAGTGAACTTCGTACCGCCTTAGAATCTTCCCGACACACACTAGGCCGTTTTTTACAAACACCATATTAGTCATTTGTGATATTTGTCAAAAGGGCAATGTGAAATGCTATACTATACGCCAACGCTATAGTGTTGCCGATGTTGCGCGCTCGCTCGCACTTAGGAGCCTTAGTTTTGAACTACACCACGTAGCACAGCGTCGCATTTTTCCGTCGCTCCATCCTTTTCTGTCACTCAGGAACGTCATTTGCTAGAGCATATAAGATAGACGGAACGGAACAGCACGGAACAGCACCACAGAGGATTTTCAGCACGCCGCGTGCGATCGCGTTCCGTCTATCTTATATGCTGTAGCAAATGACATTCCTGAGTGACAGAAAAGGATGGAACGACGGAAAAATGCGATGCTGTGCTGCCTGGTGTAGTTCAACCCTTACGGGAGACCGTAGTGGTTCATCGTGTTATTGTCGATTATTTGAAAAAAAAAATCTTTATCAGAAAGCACTATCGCTTAATTGTTTTATTCCTGCGCGTGCCACGAACGTTGGCGTATAGTACCTATAATATAAAATAAAGATTGTTCAAAGATTAAGTTAATTGAGTGTACTAATAACATTTCTAGAACTCAAAAAATTAGCTAGAAAAGATATAAATTATATTTCTTGCTGTTTTATATTATGCTTGTGCCCCAAGAAAGATAATTACCTACAGACGGAGAAAATAATTTAAACGAAGTCACGTATTGTATACAAATTATTTCTATTTTCCATTTGTATTATGGTATTGTGTAGGGATCTATAGTCATAGCCAGACGAAGCTTGTAGCAGATAATAGATACGAGTATGTGATTAAGGTTTGACGAAGTCTGTGTTGCGGATTCGATTTTATTGGTACCTCTATATTGTTTTTAAGTTGAATAAATACTAATTAATATCTATAATATAAATAAATATATTATACACATAAACCTACAGGAAGAAACACTGTAAATAACAGTTAATCACAATCCATTGTCTGATTTAGAAGACGTAAGCGGAAAAACAAAAGTTTTGAGGACGGAGTACTACGCGGATATATTGACTTTATTTTGTATCATTTAGCAGACGTAATCTCGTTTAATAATGAGCGAAGCACCCATTTATTTTGTGTGCGTGCTGTCACGCGGTACATAAATGTGACGGGTTGTAGCACCTGCGCCTAGAGCTAGTGCATCGGTTTGAGTGAAGGTTCCTTGTAGAACAAACAAGATTGTATAACCTTGCATGCTTCACATCTTTTTAGTGCAATATTCGGTACGTTTTTCTTTCAAATCCGTGCATTTAGATATAATTTTCAGCTTTACAAAGAATATAGACAGGGCCCACTGCACTTCTTTAACTAATAATAGATTTAGCTAGTTTTATTGACTTTAGCTTAGGATAGTTTATTTTAAAAGGTATCATATTGTTTGTAATAGTTGACATGTGCAAACTAAACTTGAAGGCGAAAAAACTGGTGACTCAGTAGACGTACTTCTTAAGGTCTGCTAGTAAGCTATTAAGGAAGTTAACCTAAACTAAACACCTAATTTAACTCCATAAAAGACTTTATAAGCTATTCATTTATTCAGGGCGAGTACAAACACTTATAAATGTCACATAAACTTTCCTTCTAAAACAAAAAAATAGCGAAAAGGTAAAAGTAAAGTTCCGTGACTATTCGTATAAAAAGTAAAATGTTGGCCGTTTAGAAAGTTGACTAGTTTCGGAACTGCGGAAATGTCTTGATACAGGATTAGGGGTACGAAATATGAATATCTGGGCTTCTGTTGTGTATGATAACTTTTATCTTTCCAGAGAAGTGAAATTGCAAAGATACAGTAGAGTCTACAGTATCATTGCAATTTCACTTCTCTCAGTTAGTTTCTAAAACCCTGAAGGGTCTACAGTAGTCCGTTCAGGGTTTTAGAATTACAAATTATTATACTTATACCTAATTGTGTTGCAACTTGTACTGGCTAATGCATTTTGAAACTTATAGAAAAATGATATTAAAAGAAGCCTTCAATAATTTATTTTCATTACATTCTTATCATTAATGATTTTCAACACGGAGCAAGAAAAGCGTCATACATACATACACTCACGCCTGTGTCCCATTGGGGTAGGCAGAGACAATTGATCGCCATCGGCTACGATCCTGACATACCTCTTTTGCCTCTTCCACAGTCATAAGTCGTATCGTACACGCTCGTCGGTTTCGAGTTATCGGCTTAACTCTACTAAGGCTTAGATCAATACTAAGGCAGATAATACTAACTATTTATAATACTATCTTACGATAGTAGGTATATAGGGTACTTCTTAAAATGCTGACACTCTTTAAGGGGATGATCAGACCGTCAAACTGAACCATTTTCTCTATTGGATCAACATCGAAATCGCGAAAAAGAAATCTTCTGTTCCGTACAAAACTGCAAACCTACTCGAGCCAAATGTATGGAACAGATTTTTTTTTTTTGCGATTTCTATGTTGGTCCGATAGAGAAAGTTGTTCAGTTTGATGGTCTGATCATTACCTTAAAAAAGTGTCACTATTATGTTGGACCCAGTATAGTACCCAGTTCTGTGATACAACTGAAGGCTTTTTATCAACTAACTGATTGCATGTGTGGGTATAGTTAACGCACCTCAACATTTTTGTGATTCTTTCTACGGCTCTGTCCTTGATTCGCCTTGTTATTCATAACGCGGGAAATAAAGAGCTTACTGTTATAAAAATGGCTGACTATAATGTCACGCAATGTTACGATCGTCTCATCATGTTATGACTCAATTACGTTGTGTTATTCTTGTATTTATGTTGCTTCTGGCACTGTGCATAAAAATGTTAGAGGTAAATCAAGAAGTTCCACGCAATGTGGACTAGTAGGATCCCGTTGCAGAGTAAAGGCCTCTTCTTGTGAATATGGATGAGAGGAGTAGGCCATACTCTGCCACGCCAGAATCGTGCCGTATCATAGAAATATTTTGTGAGATACTATGTCAAAACCAAAACTAGCTGTATCTAGTCTTATGAAATAGACTAGAATCAAAGCAAAATTAAGTGTTAGTTAGAATATTGTGTATCGTCGTAGTAAGTTATTGTCTAGCCCTCAGAAAAAGTATATGTCTAGAATGAGCCTCACGGTTATACCGTATAAAACAAAAAGGGCCAACTTTCATAGGTTGGTGTGCGTGAGGCGCCGTACAAATTATGTGTGTGTGCGTGTATGTGGATAGGGGTTAGGAACCAATGCTGGTTCCAATTTTTTTCGACGCTTTCGTATCTTCGACTGTCAATCTTGACATAATATTATAACTTTATCAAAGGTACCAGGTACCAGGTAAGGTTTATTAAAGGTAAGGTAAGGTTTATTAAAGGTAGGTAAAGGTAGGTATAAAAGCATATAACTTTACTCACGCAGACACGAAAAGAAAAAAAAGGAGAAGTTAGTCTATTAACATTATCCCAACAATAATAAACTTCCAACGATCCTTACGATCCATTTTCCAATGTCAAAATTCTCTTATCTTTCTAAAAGTCATCAACTTCATTCTCTTCAGACGAAATTTATCGTTCAAATTTGGCACACCCAATTAAGTTATTTGTCGAGCGTATTTTACGTGATTTCCTTCCATTGATTGTCTTTACGTTAAAACACCTTGAAATTCGTTTCTTTGAAATTTGTTTTGAAACATTACACAAATATGAAATAAAATAGTGATGAGTCTGTATGAAAATGCAATCACAATTATGAATATTTTATAACTGCCGGTGGCATATATTCAGTTGATTCGATACCTAATTTATTTATTCCAAAGTTTATTTGTTTTCATCTTTCACCTTTCACGCAGTTGATTGATCCTCTAACATCTCTATGATCCTATTTAAATTAATTAAACTGGATGTTTTGGACAGAACGAATAACAAATGAAGAAGTGTTAAGAATGGTTAAAGAAAAGAAGATTCTAAAAACAATCGAAAACCGGAGAGAAAAAATGATAGGACACTTGTTACAAAACGATAATTTCTTTAAAACCATATTGAAAGGGAAGATAGAGGGGAAGAGAGGCAGAGGAAGACCTAGACAGAGTCTAGCCCAAGTGAAAAAAAAGGTTGATGTCGTGTCGTATCAAGAACTCAAAAAACTAGCGGAAAAGAGAAAGGATTGGCAAGAGCGTAGTTCTTAAATAAGATGATGATGATGATGTAATACTGAGATGCGTAATTTCTGTAATTCAATCGTGTGCGCATGAATGGACGTCAACTTTCCTTAATACAGATTTCAAATTAGTATTATCTAGGATCGTAACTTTCAAAAGCTGTTCTGCTACTTCAGCTTAACTACTGTAAAATTTAAATCACTATACCACAAATACCATACTAATTAACACTGTGAGCATAAGAGCTAAAGTTCATATTTGAATGTCACCAATTGCTCGGCTAATTTAAAAGTAAGCTAGTTTTTCTGTTTTAATAAAATAATGTGTTTGTTTTCCAATATTCTTCTAAAAAGATCAAAATATTTGCATAAACCACACTTCGTTAAATTTATTCAATTCAATCTAAATTTTTTATCAAGAACGAAGGCTCAAAAACACGTAGTCAAATAAAATATGAATGGATCTGCAAAATCAAACAGAGGTTTAATAAACTTTATTTGCTATCTCGACAATAGAAGTATAGTCCTTTGTCTGGGGCCCTTGAAGAATGTGACTTATGTCATGAGTCATGACCTTAAAACACACTTCACACTTAGACTTTGAATACTCTTGACGTCTAAAAACGGTTTTAAATAACCTAATTTTTTAACAATGCAAAGAGCTAAGATTCAAACTTCTGGACCGCCTTATTTGGCGACAAATCTGGCATGACTTTTCGTGCTGTTTTGGGCTTATCGGCCCCTTAAGTCCTCTTATGACCTAGCGACAGATGGAAGAACATTTTCACGCCAAAGGCAAGATGATAATAAACTTTGAGCTAGGACATTTGTTTGTCACGAAGGTACAGTCAGCGTAATAAGATAAGAAAACTTTACTACCACGTATTAACTTAATTGACGTATGCACTAAAAAGTTTTAAAAGTAAGAAAATAAAACACGGTAAGTAGTAAAGTCTTGAAACTTTATGATGACTGCTGACTGAATTAAGAATATCTTTGTTGCAAAAAAGTTTGGCGAAATTCAAATAAAATTGTTAAGTTTTTCCAGTATAATTTAATTTAACTGTCAGTATTAATCTGAAATTAAATGCAAGGTAAATGTAAGGTCTTAAAAATGTGATTCTAACTGTAAAATGTATGTTAATGAAAAATGAACCTACTTCAAAAGTTAGACATACTTGTAGTAGATTAATTTATTTTTCTTAGCAAGTGTTCAGTTTCTGAAAGTCAATTACATAATTCTGTTGGATTTGACAAAATTTGTTTTCCTAAAATATTTTCCGTTCCAAATAGCATCGAAGTTTTAATATTACAGATATTTGAAACACCTCTCACTTATTCTTAGAAAAGCTTTAGTGACGTCCAAGTTTACTGTATGATAGGGTAAAGTGAAACTTTTTGGACGTAGGCGTCGGGACAGAATAAAATGGTGTACCTTTTAATAGTGTTTAGTTTTATTGGTTTGTAGAGGCTCTAAGCTTAGGCACGATGGAGCTGACATAACCTCAGGTTTAATAAATAAATAAAAAGGGAAAAAAAATTATGTCCGATACCATCGTTCTTATAAATAAATAATTGTCTTTGCTAAAACGAAATTGGCCATAAAGCTAAATATTAATTAGAATATCTTTTCATTCTTATATAGAATGAAGTACCTATAGTAGCATAACAATAATAAAACAATGCTATCGTTAAATATTTGTCTACGTGTATTTAAATACATGGAGACAGAACACTTATGAGGAAGTGAACAGGAGAAATTTAGTGTCGTAAGAAAACTATAAATTTTCAATCAACAGGCAAATAATTATTACAACAGTTTAGCTCAGGGAACAAAGACGTAAAACTACGTCTCGCAAACGTTAACAACAATAGCTGTAATATCGACTTTCTTTGTTTAGATGAAACACTCTTGAAATACCTTTCACAAACTCTGTTAAACTTGTAAAAGTTAGTCGCCACGCCATGTTTCGACTTTAAAGTCATAGTTTCAGAGCTAGTATAGATTTTTGTTACACATATTCTTACTAGCTTTTGTTCACGATATCGCATACGTTGACATAAATAAAAACCGGTCAAGTGCGAGTCGGGCTCCTCGCGGACCGAGGGTTCCGTACCACCACCACACGGCACGACGACGACGGACGACGGCAAGACTATGGACTATTTTAGCGGTATTTTAACTTAGATGCATTAGAGAGTTCTTCCAATTCGATTCTGGGTAATTGAGAGCGCTGTAATGAATACTGAATAGTTTTAGAGTTGTAAACGGATCGGTAATAGGCCAAACTAGTTCGTAATAATATTTATAGGGTCATTTTTAATTAGATGGCGAAACTCAACCAGGGAACTTGTTAATGATAACAGATTGCATTATCAATGTTTGTAATTGACGATTTGCAAAATTATTATTATCGTACGTATCGTACGCAGTGCGCGGCCGGCGGGCGAACATTGACCAGAAACATAATGATTGAGCGGGGGGGTCATTACCACGTAATTGTGCTTAGTAACAGATACCAAATGCGTTTGTTAAGTTTCGCCAACTAATTAAATTTGACCTTATATATCAGACCTTGCGTGGCGACGGGTACCTCACCCTACACTGGGCATAGTTTCGGTACTAGTAGTGAAACTTGGATGTTCTGAGTTTTCAAAATATCTCTGACTACCCCCTCGGGGAATATGGTCGTGAGCATATGCTATGCTGTCCTTGCGTTTACTTTTAAAACTTTGTTAACATACTACTTAGATGTTTTAACTAGTAGTTCATACTTGAAAAATTGCTTATGAAAACTTTTAAGAAGAGTAGCCCGACAAAAAGTGTTGATCTAATCAAATTCCAGCTCTTAGTCTATAACTAAACTCTGATGTTTCTGCTTCATTGCTTACGTCTGGCTTCCATCTTGAAATTCGAAACTGTATTATAAAGCTTTTTGAAGATAGCTTCGATATTGTTTTGGTTGTATAACGATGAGTTTGCGATAGAAAGTTTTGTATGTTTTTGTTTGGTTATCGATACGATATCGACGCAGAAGTTTTTCATTTACAAGGACACGAAAAATAATATGACCTATTCGATGAATACATTTTCTTAATATGCTGCCACGTTTTTAAGGGGATGATCAGACATCAGACCATCAAACTGAACAACTTTCTCTCTGAGACCAATGAGTAATCTCAAAAAACAAACAGCTGTTCCATACAAAATTGTAAACCTTCTCGAGCGAAATGTATGGAATAGCTGTCAATATATTTTTTTTTATTTCGATATCGGCCCCATAGAGAAAGTTGTACAGTTTTATGGTCTGATAACTATCTTAAAAACATAAATTAAGTTGGACCCTGTATGAGTTTCATTCTTTTTCTCAGTTTGTCGATAGTTGTGTATGTCTCTTATAATAAATCCTAACTGAAAAATCTAATATTGTGCAGTGGGACTCAATTTAGGCTGTAAGATAACAAAAATAAAATAAAATAAATAAATATCTTGGACAGTGTCACACAAATTATTCAGTCACATTTAAAGTTCCAGAATCTAGCCTGGACTTGTATTATGATAACTAGACAACGATATAGAATACATATATAGATAGATAGATAGATAGATAATAGATAGATAATGTTTATTTAGATACAAACATCCATGACTCGGGTACAATTATTCATATTCTTCATACAAATATTTGTCCCTTACGGGATTCGAACCCGCGACCCCCGGCACAGCAGGCAGGTTCACTACAGACTGTGCTGTCGGGGTCAATTAAGTAGAATATAATGTTAATTTGACCCCCAATGATGAAATGAAAAGGGCGTCAAAAAAAATGTCGTTAGGTCTATTTATTTCGATGGGTATTATAAAAAAATAGAAATAGTCTATAATTTTGAAAGATTTACCAATCTTAAACAAAGAACTGCTAACGCAAAAAAAAGGAAACGCCCCGATTCCACTCGGTACCTACGCGAGAACTGAGCAATTGTAATTCAATAAATTATTCTCTACTAGCTTTTACTGCGGTTTGCACATTTTGTATTCGATTCGTTTATATAGTAAGTAGGTAAAATTATCCTATATTACACCCGTTTCTGCGTCATAGGCTATCTGTATAGCAATTTAATGACCATTGGTTTAAATGGTTTAAAGCTTCAAAGTGGAACAAACACAATTTTATATTTACGGTAATTTATGAATTATTGGAAAAAGAAGAAGATTTTTATCGGTTTTATATTTCGACGAATAATATTATGCTGCAGATTTTTTTAACTTATTAGACTTAGATTTAATGAATTATATCTCGTCAACACCATTAATCAATTATTTCTTTTAAATTAGCTTTTGGAAAATCCCTCATTATGAAACAAATTGCTAACGAGCAAATCGTATAATAGCTTAATATAATTACATGTGTGTTTAATTAATAAAATACTTCACATCTAAAATTATAAGTGTTTAATTTTGTTTGACGTAGTTTTCTATCATGTTCTCGAATATAAGCTTTAACTGTAATGTTTCGAATAGTTTCGGTATTATTTTGGCAGGGCAGTGAAGCGTGTGTGGTTCGTCGATTTTACCACAGAGTATCTACTATGTTTAACTATCAATCTGAACTATTATAAAACTGTAACTGAAGTGTGTCTGTACATTGAAGATATTTGCAAAAAAAAGATTACGATAAGGTTTTTAGGTATCCCTGACTCGAAATCAACCTTTTTTAGAAATTTTGTCTGTCTGTTTGTTTGTTTGTTCGCGCATCACGCAAAAACTACAGAACCGATTTTGATGAAACTTTTTTTGTTTGATAGCTTATGATCTGACTTAAAATCTGGTACATAATTTCTGCGGACGAAGTCACGGGTAAACACTAGTGTTTAATATAATAACGTACAACTTTCTCTATGTTTTACTATCCATACAGTTATATAATATCCGTAACCGTATTATCCGTATTGATACCTATTTAGGACCTATCAATTATAAGTAGCAGTTATAACTATTATATTTTTCAGAGAGTTCAAATTGTCGTCTTACGTTAGACATTATTTAAGTCTTGTTTCAAATTTGCGATTGCATGCATAAAGCAATTTTTTGAAACATCTTTTCTATTATTTATCCTTTATACCTACCCGTATGTTTTTACAGATATGCACACGAAATGTAAGTTAACCGTTAGGAATTATAAAATTCTGATATCCATGCCTAAACGAGAACATTTGTAACAAAATACGTAAAAGCATTGCCCCCTGGACTCTAATTTGGATCACTGGTACTCCATTTCGCATGGGTTGACAGCTAATTACGCACGCACGAGCCAACTGTAAAGACGGTTTCCAGAGTCCTTAATGCCACTTTAAGCTGCGAAGAAAATTCTCGCCTTTGAAATCCGTACTTTCCTTTTTGGAACTGTGGAAAACGTACCATACTTAGAGTAAAGGTGAAAAAAGCTTTTTAAGGATACGTTGAGTGCTGTAGGCTTATGTTTTCAGGGAATACGAGGTAAGTATCAAACTGCTATCGTATGAAATGCGTCAAATTACTTATATGACAAAACTAAGTAGCCGTTGCGGGACGCCCGGCAGATGTTTAACATCGAAATACCGCACTTTCCCGATTTCGCGCTTTTTTCGATTTTCGAACTTTGCGCTTCAGAAACGACGAAGCACGATGAACTAATTGCATGTGTCAAACATGTGGCGTGGGAGCGTCATGCCATCACTTGTCGTTCGTCACGGCACACGAGTCGGTTTTACTGATGTTTCACATCAAAAAGCGCTTATCGTGCCATATTTATTCATAACTAGTGTTTACCCGCGACTTCGTCCGCACAAAGTATATACCAGATTTTAAGTCAGATCATAAACTATCCAATAAAAAAAGTTTCATCAAAATCGGTTCAGTAGTTTTTGCGTGATGCGATAGAGTCAGGGATACCTAAAAACCATATCGGAATCTTTTTTTTGTAAATATCTTCAATGTACAGACACACTTCAGTTACAGTTTTATAATAGTTTAGATTATATTCGATTTGAAACATGTTGATATCATAAGAATACTGAGTAAAATAAAATGGTAATGACTCAAGGCTATTTTCAAGGGCAAATGTTGGCATGAAATGTAATTTATGTTAGAAGAATGTACTACATCAACAAAAGTGATATATTTGTTAGTCGTATGTCGCAGTAATGTACTTTACTTGTACAGTTTTATGTCGCTAGTGTAAATACGAGTAATAAAGTTTAATGAAAATTTTATTGCAGGTATTACCTATGTGTTTTTATAGTTACATACATAAACTCACGCCTTTTTCCCAGAGGGTAAGGCAGAGACTATGGACCTCAATTTTCGTTGCATCTGACACACCTCTCTTGTTTCCTCTAGGTCCATGCACAGACGTAATCTCGTCTAATCATGAGTGAAGCACCCATTTCTTTTGTGTGCGTGCGTCACGCGGTACATAAAGTGACGGGTTGTAGGACCTGCGCCTAGAGCTAGTGCATTTGTGTGAGTGCAGGTCCCTTGTAGAACAAACGAGATTGTATAACCTTGCATGCTTCACATCTTTTTAGTGCAATATTCGGTCCGTATTTCTTTCAAGTCCGTGGGTTCATTATACATGTTGTCATGCATTCTGGATCTGGAGTGCAATTCACTAAGCACAAACACCGGATGTAACATCGGCGAGCTGTCAATTCGGTATTGCGTTGCTATGACAACTTCGACGATCTGAAGGATCGTCCTCCTTCTGCCTTTTATAGTTTATATCGCAAAATAAAAAATAATAAAAAATTAATGAATTGATAAAATATACTCACTTTATTTAAATTATAAGTAATGTAAAAAATTAGTAACTATATTTTTAAAACAGCTAAAAATTTTTAATCAATAGTTCATCAGTCACGTATGATGGATTGACGGCCATATGGCCTCTAATTTATTATCAATCATACTAATAGTTTAAGGACACGGAAGGGCAGCCCTCCACCAATGTTGACCTCATCCTCTCTGTGGCACGGTAGGACGCAGTTAGCTGAGGTGTAGTCTTACTCAGTATGTTATCCTCTTCTTGTCAGTGCGAGCCCGTTTATACTGAGTGTCTAAGGTGTGCCTGTGCCCTAGTAGTGTGGACGATAGTGGGTGATCATGATAATTTGTTAAATGTATCCAAACTTATAAAATGTTTAGTAGCAGACATCTGGTTAAGTAGAGCACTTGACGGAGCGGCAGACGTCAATCAGTAAAAAACCACACGTAGAAGCACACAGTGACAGATTGACGCACCGTGTGTGCATCTACGTGCGGTTTCATACAACTCCTTGCTTCAAAAATGACGGACTGACGTCTGCTGCTCCGTCAATGTATCATCATGTGTGAACGCACTTACTTTAACAGCTTTTTGTACACATATGAACACAATAACGAATTCAGTAGAGCAAACAGGTACAAAAGCAAGCTTATTATCTGAGAGCAATAATACTTAGGTACTAAACAAAACGTTCTAAATGAAACTATCCACAAACGAATTGTATTAAAAACGTTCACAGCGTCATACATTTTCTTCTTGAGAAAGTTACCCGTCTGCAGTGTTTCCGCGCAATAGAACGTCTCTTCAGATCTAATAAAAGAAATAAGACACAAAGTTTTTCTAGCGGACACGACCGAGGGATGAACTTCTTATGGCCACAAAGTTTTTGCTTTGTAAGGTATGGTGGACGGAAGTGGGGCTAAGAAATGTGGCAAACAATGTTGAAGGTTTAGAAATATTTAGAATCGTTGACACTGGGAAAGTTTAAACATTGAACAATAAATGTTGCGAAGTGAATACTTTGTTATGACTTATGACTGAAACAGTGAACTCAGACCTTAAAATTGAACAACTTTTACTGAAGAGCCTACCTCAGGAAAAAGGAAAAAAAACAGCTGTTTCATACATTCGTGTCGGGTAGGTAGAGCAGTTTCGCATGAAACTTTCCTGCGTTTTTGCGTTTCATGAGGTAGGTTCCATAGTGAAAGTTATTCAAATTGATGGTCTGAGTTGTTTTAGTCTGCAAAGGGCTGTCTCCCTGTAAATAATGCCTACGTTTGAAAAAGTTTTAATGAAAATTACATGTTTTTTTATGTTTATGATTATTACAAAGGCCGACAAAAATCTGTAATTTATATTATAAGGTCTACCGGGGCAAATGCATCAATTGCGACTATGGACAAATTCCACTTAAAAACCACAATTTTTTTCATCTCTTTATTTACCAACATTTGCCGTCTAGATGTTGGTAAATAAAGAAAAGAACTAACTCATGATTTATGTGCAATAGCTCTAAGTTGAAATTACCCCGTGATACTTTTAAGTCAACAATAACAAATTATGAGCATTCATACTATAACACTTTGATTATCAATGCGTATTTATCATTTTAATTAATTACTATACTCAAATAATTCTACTCAAAGATATAATTAATTCACACATAACCTATTTCAAATACAATGCACTAGAGTAAAAATAAAATTACCCAGTATAAATTACCAAAAAAAACGGACATGAAATTATTCCAAGGAAGTAGGTTGTAAGATCCCGTCCATTAAACAATAGTCCCATTACGTTCCCAAAGGTGGAAGTGGAAGGAAATGAAACGATTTGTCGATGCCACTTGCTCGTGTAAACAAGACGAATGAGCGTCTACTGCAATACATCATACCACGGTTTACGTTTTGCGACCTTATAAAGGTAATAGAGAAGGGAAAATAGGAGTTGGTTAATTGAGTTTAGATCAGTCGAATAAGTTCCTAATGAGTTTAATTGATTTAACCGCCGCCGACCGTTTTCGGGGACCCAGAGCATGATCATTTTTGCTCTCAGAATGCATCCGAGATACATGACCAGCCAAAAGAAAAAAAAATCTTTTATTGTAGGTATTGTAATTATGAACGTCACGTCACTGTTTTTGGGAAAGAGTAAAATTTTTAAGACCGTATAAAATGTTTTCTTAAATAAATTGACTGTAGAATGTCGAAATACTGATATCTTTACAAAGACCTCGTAGAGAATCGCGACAACGCAGATGTGTGATCACCATGTCCATGGTCTATGATCGTTAATCCACCACGCATGCCCAATGCGGATTGGTAGACTTCACATACGCATCGGAATTGATCGATTGTGGGTTAATAGAGTTTGAATTTGCCAAAACTATCTTATTTGAGTTTTAATAGTAATCTTTTAGGGTTCCGTACCCAAAGGGTGAAATCGGGAGCCTATTACTAAGCCTACGTTGTCCGTCTGTCCATCCGTCCGTCTTTCTGTCTATCTTACCTATTTAGGGCTGTAACTTTTGAACTGTAATAGCTACACAGTTGACATTTTTACATAATGCGCGTTATTGTGGCGGATTTGCTAACAAATAATAAAATGTCAAAAATTAAGGGAGGCATACAAGAAACTAGTTTTATCAACGTTTTTAAAAAATATATAAAAGCGTCAAACATGGCCTGACTATAGAACAAACTCTACAGTATAACAACAAATAATAAAAACCGGCCAAGTGTGAGTCGGTCTCGCGCTAATGGTTCCAGAAAAAAATTACCTTTTTTGTAAGTTAATAATATGTTGTGTCGTTGTGTGTGGTACGGAACACTCGTGCGAGTGTCCCGACTCGCGCTTGACTGGTTTTTAAATTTTTCCTACTATATAAAAACTGATTTGCCTCAATGAATCACAAAAACAGAAACAATAACATCACTCAAACAAACCAATTTATCAATTATCCTGACGTTTTCATCGCATTTTTCCGCAATATACATCGGCGTTAGACGTATTTCGGTCCTATTCAATGAAACTGCGGTGTTTGAACGGACCTTTTTTGTGCACCAATTAACGTGGTTTCAGCTCTAGGGTTTCAGCATTCGAATTCCTCTTTTGAATTTTCGGCGCTAAAAAACATGTGAAAGGCTTTCCGATTTCATGGCACGTGTTCTGTTAGAAAGTTGGATAAATTCGGTTTGTTATATTTGTTATAGCCGGTTGATAGAGAGGTTAAACGTGTAATTTAAAGATAGTACATTACTGCATTGGCCAGCAAAAGAGGCATTGATGGACGACCGTGTAAATGTGGGCCGAGGCAAAGCCTAGGCACACATACGTAAGTCCATCAATGCCTAGTTGTGGCCAAGGCTTGTATAGTACTTTTCTCAAACAATGCGCGAAAATTAAAATCAATCAACTTTTAAAAATACGATTTCGAATGACGAACAACAATAATTTTTCCTGCGTTGAAGCTAGTAACTTATTATTAATCTGTGGTTAAAGTGTCCATTCGGTTTTTTTCCATTATAACGCTTTCTATTTGCAAACCAGTTCGAAATTTAAATAAAACCTTTGATAAGTTACCTCATTGGTTGCCATGTTTCGGAGTAAAAGATCGTTCCATTTTTAAATAACACGTCAGATATGAGTTTACTATGTAATTTATTTTGCCGTTAAACCACGACAGATATGGATTTTCATATAACTTTTGTCAGCCGCTGCTCACATAGTAAGTATAGCAATTTCGATTTATCTCGAAAAAGGTTGTCAAAATAATGTTCAAATTTCCAAGCATGTTTGAGAAAAGGTATATTTCTGATTATACAGCTTACTATCTATAACGTCACGCCTCTTTCCCATTGGGGTAGGCAGAGACCAGAGCGCGCCATCTACTACGATCCTTACATACATCTTTTGCCTCATTCACATCCATACATCTCTTCATACATGCCCGTCGGTTTCGAGTACTCCGCACCTCCCCTTTTTGTAGGACGCAACTGATTTGATCAGAATACGTCCTACGAGGGCGCCCTCTGCCGACACATCCACTCATTTTAGCTCCATATATCTCTTTCGTACATCTGCTATCACTCATCCTCTCCACATGACCAAACCAACGAAGCATACCCTTCTCTATTCTTGTCACAACATCTTCTTTCAATTTACAACGATCTCTAATCACACAATTTCTCACTCTATCTCTCAGCGTAACTCCACACATGCTTCGCAAGGAACGCATTTCAACAGCATTAATTTTACTTTCATGCTTCTTCTGCCGTGCACCAACACACCATTGTGTATAGCAAGTCGCGCCCTTTTGGACACCAATTGGCTAGCCACAATGGTATGCAAAGCACCGTTCACCTTATTTCCCGCTGTTACTCGCCTATGCACATCACCTTCACATTTCCCGTCTCTAGTAAACATACATCCTAAATACACAAACTCATTAACTTGTTGCACTTTTTCATTCTCAATCTTTATACAACAATCAGTCACACATTCATCCCTCTCCATTACCATTACCTTCGTTTTATTCACATTTACTTTCATACCTTTCTTTTTCAATGCTTCATTCATTCGAGTTACCATGTCCAGTAACTCTCCCGCTGACGATGCAAGTATCACTTGATCATCAGCGTATAAGAGGCACTTGACTAATAATTCTCCCATTCTTAAACCATTTTCATATTCTTTCAGACCAGTCAGACAGCTATCCATATACAGGTTAAAAAGCCAAGGGGACGCAACACATCCCTGTCTAACACCACTGGTGATGTTAAACCATTCTGAGTGCGCCCCGTTGACCCTGACACAGGCACTAGAATCCTTGTATAGAGATTTTAGTGCCTGCACCAACATACAACCAACCTACAGCTTACATACATACATAAACTCACGATCGTAATCCCTTACGGGGAGGTCAGAAACAATAGTGCAACCAACTATCATCACTAGCAACTATCTGTTTAACAATGTAGTTGTAGTAGTAGCTTCAGGGTGGAATGATGCGTCAAGTGATGAGAGATAGCTAGCCTTTTGCCCACAAAGACACTGCATACGGAAATACCTACTCCCAATCAGTCTGTGCGATATGAAACAAAACACTCAGAAATACACTTCCACGTGTCCTGGACATTATTCGTATTATAGGCAATCTTAAATAAAAATAGATTTTTCTTGTTCTAAGAATAACACTATAATCAGAAATACACTTCCACGTGTCCTGGACATTACTCGTATTATAGGCAATCTTAAAAATAGATTTTCCTTGTTCTAAGAATGGAAAAGTATTTTGCGAAATGGCCTTGAAATTATGAATTTTTCTTGAAAAAAATAGCATCATCATCATCATCAGCCTATACAGCGTGCAAAATTAAATTCGTTACATACTTATGGGCTTAGAAAAAGTATAATGTCTAGAATGAGCCTCACACTTGTTCCGTATAAAACAAAAGGGTCTAACTTTCTTAGGTTGGTGTGCGTGAGGCGCCATACTAATTATGTATGTGTGCGTGTATATGTATAGGGTTTTGGAACCAGTACTGGTTCCTATTTTTTTCGACGCTTTCGTAGCTTTGACTGTCTATCTTGATAATCTAAGCTTATGGGGTTGTTTAGAGTTGAGACCATCAAACTGAACCAAATCGCGAAAAAAAATACCATTTCCATACATTTGTCTGAGTCGCCATTGACATTTTTTATAGAACAACAGATTTTTTTCGCGATTTGTTTTGGTCTCATAATTAAAGTTATTCAGTTTAATGGTCTGAAGCACCTCCTTAAGTATGATGTAGGTAACGCATTTAATTTTTACACCCAGGTACTATAATGGGCATTGGTCTACCACGCGTGCCCGTATCTGAATTTCTTCTCGAGATATTATTCGGAGCGCGCTCCATACAAACGTACTATGGTGATATTTTCAATACTAACCGATTAAAGTCAATGACATTTTGCAGAAACAATCTACAAACCAATTTCTATGCTTGTATGGAGTCAGATTTTCGTTAAAATGTATAGTTTTTATGTTACAGTGCCTCAAAGATTTCCATACAAATCTTAAATTAATCCTAGCATTGAAACTGTATATTTTAACGAAAATCTGACTCCATAGAAGCATAGAGATTTGTTTCTAGATTGTTTCTGCAAAATTTGATTACCTTTAATTGTTTAGTATTGAAAATATCACCATAGTACGTTACGTTTGTATGCAACGCGCATTTTCGCTCTCGGAATAAAATTCTCTTAAGCGTAGAGGTTCGTTTCCGTTCACCATTTGAGAGCAGTCGGTATTACATACATAACATAGAAAAACTCATTGATAAACGGCATATCATCCGTGAGGATTCGAACCCAGATGCTCATGGTTGAGTACCTGTAATTACAGTCAAAACTCATAACTGGTCAAAACCACTTTTGACTGCAAATCAGTCAAAAACTGTTGTGACCGGTTACGAGTTTTTAGACCTCAGCATAGGTAGCATGACACCGTGGTACAGCGCTATCACACCTTCGCTCTCTTACTATTTGCGAGCGAACAAACGAGACAAAAGACGTGATACAGCCGTATCCCGTGTAGCATGCTACGATTGCAGATCGAACACAGTCGGTTAGATTTGCGAGGAGCGAAGCGTCGAGCATATTGGGTTTCTTGCGGCCAGAACCGAATTGCCTAGTCCACTCGAAAATATAATGTTGATTAAGGGCATTAAAACTACTTTTGACTGATTATGCAATCAAAAGTGGTTTTGACCAGTTATGAGTTTTGACTGTAGCATATCCATAATTCTCCGCAACGCACCACCGACGCTCTCACAACGCAAGTCGCAACGGACTAAATATACCTTGATTGGGCACATCTTGATTCGACACATCCTTTGGCGAATGGTGTACTAAACATGGGGAGCGTGTAATTTCACTATGGTACTAAACCACTAAAATGTAGTACACCTATTTGAAATTGAAACTAATATAATTTACCGCACACTTGTGTTTATAGTTAACTAACAACCAGTTTATTGCCGGTTTAGTTTCAGGAAAACGGTAGTTTTGCTAATTACATTAATGGGTTTCCGAGCTATAATTTATTTAATAAATATTGCTATTTACATCGTTCCTTTGTAATTGGTTGTACTTTGAGGGGGTTAATTGGTTGTTGGCTATTTTTACTCTGTTTGTATTTGTGTTTTAAGGCCTCCTCACATGGCAGCGATTTTATCGAGCGATATTATATACGATTTTGCTATATTTATTTCCAGTACATTTTGTATAGGGTTGCGTGCAATCCTACACACTGCCGCGATATTATCGCTGCAGTCTGTAAGGTGTCGCGATATCGCTGTCGATAATATCGCTCGATAATATCGCTGCAATGTGCGGAGGCTTATACGCTGTTTAGTTTGCCGTGGTGGTCTAGTGGCGAGTAACCATGCCTGCCATGCAGGAGGTGATGGTTAGATCCCCCAATGAGTTTTTCGGAATTTATGTACGATTTGTAACACTACTGGCTTTACGGTGCAGAAAAGATCTTGAGCAAACATGTATGCTTCAATTTCGAGGCATGTTTTGTACCCAATACAGGTCCATTGTAAGAGGCGATGGGCTTACGAGTACCTTACCGCTTACTGCCCGTCAGAATGAAATGTCGGTACTAGGTACTAGTGAAACATAAAATATAACAAAAATTGTATGTTTTCGGGTTAGAACCACTCCGTTCTTTCCATAGATATTGTACAAGGCGACTAAGGGATAAGTTTTCTAGTGCCCAAGGCTAGCCAACTTTTACCGATTGACACGTTCTTTTATCCTAAGACCTTGAATATGTTTCAGTAACGCTTTTGACAAAAGGGACCTGGAGTGGAATTTTTGAATCTCATTCGGTGAGCTCAGCAGTTGATAATGTCAAAATTACTATGGAGATATGCATCTTTCTACTGCTAAAAATCATACTTCAGGAGTGAGATTTTTAAAAGCAAGCTGCAAGCAAGCAAATCAGCAGTAGAAAGATGCTTATCTCCATATAATTTTGACATTTTCAACTGCTGAGCTCACCGAATGAGATTCAAAAATCCCACTCCTGCTAACGAGTAGTACCTATTATAAAATGTGAAAAGAAAATTCCAAATGTTACAAAATAAAATAAGTTAAGCGTGATCTAAAATAGGGCTGAAATGAGATGGCCCGTAAAAACGGAGGCCTAAGAAATCGGCTTAAGTAAGTAAGTAAATATAAGGTGTCGGAAAACTCGCTTCCAGTACCAACTTCGTGAGACGAATACCGAGTAGGTATTTATCTAATTGTTTATAAATACTCGTGAATTCATCGTTTAGCGTCGGTGGCGCGTTGCGGAGAGGTGTGGATGCTCAATCTTGAGGTCCTGGTTCGAATCTGCACGGACGACATGCCATACAATAAGTTTTACTAACTTATGTACCTACGTAATACCGACTGCTCTCAAACGGTGAAGGATAACATCATGAGGATAACATAGAACGTATACAGGGTATAATTAACCTTTAAACTACATACTCTACCTATCAAACTGAACAACATTTACTATAATACAGTGAAATTGTGTTTTACTAGGAAAGTTTTGGGAGCAAACCTGTCGCAGCAAAAAAAGTTTGATGATAATGATTCGTGAAAAGTGTTAGAAATTACCGGCAAATTGTTAAATTATTATTAATCGACTTAAAAAAAGGAGGAGGTTATTCCTATTACTTGGGGTCGACGAAATATGTCGTCTTCCTCCATTCATCTCTTTTAGCCGTCATTTCAACCTTCACTCATTTACTAAGCATAAGCATATGCTCACGACTATATTCCCCAAGGGGGTAGTCTGAGATATCCTGAAACCTCAGAACATCCACGTTTCACCAGTAATACCGAAATTCTGTCCAGTGTGACAGGGAGTGAGCCCGTCGCCACTTATAATGGACAGTGGGTACAATACATGCCTCGAAATTGAAGCATGCCGGTTTCCTCACGATGTTTTCCTTCACAGAAAAGCCAGACACCAGCCAGCCACTCATTTACTAACGATAACTTTTTTTTTGACAGAATACAATTAATACAGTGGATTTTGTTGACCTTGGTTGTAGCGATCATTTAGGTTAATTTTTAAAATTAATTAGGTAGACCAAAAACGACCTTTTACCCAACATCGATTAAAAGGAGTCTCCTGAAGGACTGATCAGAAACAATATTGGGACTTTTTGTGTTTGAACCCATTGACTGGTCAACATTTCCCATGTTGTATTAAACCGGATATCCGCTTAGAATTGCCCGGGTGGAGGTTAGGTTGTCCTCAATTCAGTAGAACTGTAGATTGACCCTTTTTATTACATCTCTTTTCCGGATAAATCGGATAAAAAGTTAACCTACATTCGTTATTGGAAATCATCTTTTCTAGAAATGCTTCTAGTAATTTAGGTTCATATTCTGAAAGTAACTTGAAATGAGATTCTAGACAAGTTGGATGTGATTTCATAGAGGCATAGGTCCGTAATTTTATAGATCGTTTCGAATTTGACAAAATGCCGTCTGCACCTTAGCGCATTTTGTGCAAATTGTCTTTTAGTCCAATCATTTTAGAGTTTCCTTGTATGGACACCCTAACAATAATTCATCTATCGCTGAAACTTTGCAGTGTGATAAAGTAAAGTATACAGATTACGGTTGACAAATAATCTAGGACCGGAAAAAAAAACCTAGATTATTTGTAAACCGTAATCTGTATACTTTACTTTATCACACTGCAAAGTTTCAGCGATAGATTAATTATTGTTAGGGTCAAATCCTAAAATGATTGGACTACTTGGCACAAAGTGTAGGGCTGAACTTCGATCAAAGTAAGGGTTGAACGACCGCGCATGGACCGCGCTTTGTATGAACGTCATCTAATTTCGGTATTTTTAGAATTACCGGAAATTTGAATATGGCGCTGTTTTATTAAGATAAAAATGAAATACAATATTTTATGAAGTCAAATACTATGACCGCGCACCCCTGACTGCATTCCCTTGCTCGGCTGCCCTCAAGTATACCCAGAAAGTGTGAGGTGAAGTGGGGCACCTGAAGTCAGGCAGGGCAGGGAGAGTCCATTCTTTACGTAGAACTATACTAAAATAAATAACGCTCACAGGCACATACATTGTAATGATCCCAAGTAAGCCTCAGGCTTTTTGTTATGGGAACCATAAAACAACGGCACAAACATATAACATCCATGACCGAACCGGGATTCGAACCCAGGACCCTGGTTTGGCAGTCCGGTGTGGTGACCATCACACCAACCGGGTCGTCGTGTACTATTTTCTATTCTGTGATACAGGTAGGCAGTGCAGAGTTGTGTAATTTACGCCTTTTTCTAATTATTACACACGCGGGGACTAAAAAGGAAATAAGCAATTCAGACGAAAAAACTCAGCTGCTCCATACAAAACTGCAAATTTAATCGACCCAAATACCAATTGTATGGGATTAGCAGATTAATTTTTTGTTCAGTATGATGTATGATCATCTTTTATAAAAAAACATGAGAATCTATTACGACACTGTATATCTACTGTGTTGTTAGCTTTGCAACTCCCTATAAATCACAAAATAGGTGAAATTTACAATTTCAAATACTTTTGTCATGATTACATAATTAATAACAAGATAATCTGTTTTTTATTTTCAAAGAAAATTTAGTTATTAACAAACGTGCTTACTTTAACTTAATTTTTGAAGAAAAATAAGAAAAGAATAAAACTTTGTTACCGTAACCTTTCTACTTTCGAAACTTAATCTTTGATGTAGATTTATACGAAACGAAGTAAGACTTTTCAAATCCCAAGTTTAGAAATGTTGGCAGAAATCGGATACGTCAGTACACGATCGAAGGTATTTTATTTATTCTTAGTTACGCGATGAAATGAAACTAGTATTTTATTTTCCGTTTATACAGGGTGTAAGGAAAAGTTAGCTCTACCCATCAAACTGAACAACTTTTACTATAGGAGCAAACCTGTCAACACAAAAAAATTTTGTTGTCCCATCCATTTGCATCGAGTAGGTATTGTAGTTTAGTATTAAACAGCTGTTTTTTTTTCGTTTTGACATATTTGCTTCCATAGTAAAAGTTGTTCAATTTGATGGGTAGAGTAGGTATGTGGTTTAAACGTTAATGATACTCTTCCTTACACCCTGTGTATGAACGTACGTATTTCGCTGGACAAAGATGTTCAGAAATGTTTGCACAATATTTTTTTGTATTAAACCATCCTAAAACCTTTGATCCATAAAAATAAACCAAAATTAACCAATCCTTTATTCGCATCATACAACATACTCGGGAAGAAACGGCAACCCCTTCTACGCCGAAAATAACGCGGCAATATTTTTTCGCTTTTTAAGTATTGGTAATAACTTCAGCGAAGACCATCTCTTCCATTCTATGACAATCAATTCAATACTCAATACGAGATGAATGATGATACTTATGTAAGGTTTTAACTAAGTATACATAATACGTAATTTACACCATCTTAATATCGATGTAACGAAGCATACCACATATCAGTAACAGATGCTACTACCATATGATATAGATATTGTTGATTTACAGTAACAACCTTATGGTCACTGGATTGCTAACATCAATGTAATATAATACTTGATTGGCTACCTTACGATAACAAGTGATGCATACAAAAAGGGAGAAGTGAAGGAGAAGATAGGCAGAGAAAACCCATAAAGACTTATTAATAAGCTTAAGCTTAGGTTTACGTTTGTAAGACCTAGCTATTAAAAATGCAGGTGCCCAATGAAGGGCTAAAAATTATCGTCGGCTTACTGCAAGAAGTCACAAAGTGACATGTAGCATAAAATTGTGGGAAAAACAGAATAAAACAAAACAGTTTTATTCGTACTTATAATTACCAAACCAAAATAGTTTTGGAATTAAGGATCGTTAAGTATTAACAAAGCAGTTTTTCACAGAATGTATAATGTCAGTTAGTTATTTCTTGCAGTAAGCCGACGCGACGTCATTTCAAGTATAAGTAAAATGTAAGGGATGTTTATCCAAGCAGTATAGTTTTATATAGTCACGTCTCGCACCCTTCACGTAGCTTAATAAGTAATGACGCATGTAATTATAGCACGTACTTAATACTATATAAACTACACTGCCCCTAATAAAGACGTTCCATTTCTACAACTTTGCTGGCGTATTAATCATCTCTCCAAGTTCCCGATCAACAATTAACATTGTTGCTATGTGGAATACCACTAAAACATTCAACCATAAGTCAGATCGCAACGAATGTTGCTTTCAGTTTAGAAGTATCTTCAGTGAGCATTTCAAAAACAGAAGCAGCACTGCCCCTCGGGGTAAATTTAACTTTGTAAAATATTCAAGTGCCTATCGATGTCTGAAATCAACGAATCTCGGTCATAAGTGGCGGCCGATATGTGCCGATATTTACCAAACTGCGCCAGTTTCAAGATAAAATATGAAAAAATATTTTAGCTAGACCGCAATATGCTCACGGTTCAGTTGAAAGGTTTAAACTTGCTTCGATATTGGTACCGGGAAAATCCATTTAATTCTGCTACACAAACTACACCCTGCATAAATGTGTTAACATTTTCTTTGGTTTTAGGGTCATACTGGACAACTATGTAGTTCAGAATATTAACATCCCTTTTCATCAAGTGAGTGTTGTAAAAAACGACTAAGAAAAAAAGTTTATTTTGAAATTTTTTTGTGGATAGAAGTTAGTCCTCTAAAATATTATGTTACGCGTATAAGATTACACTCTGTATAATATACTACAGCGTCATCTCGTGGCACGGAATAAAAATGAAAAATATAAAAAATAAAAGAACCAATTTAAAAACAAAATTTTACCCACGGACCTACGAATAAGAGAATGTATAGAAGTGTAAATGAAGCTCAAAAAGTGGCACCAAAAAAATTGTAAGGCGTTCTAAAGTTCTTTAAAAATTTTATTGTAACTAGCCGCCAAAACTCATACAAAATGTCATTTTTCATTGGGTGCCAAAAATGATTTCGATTTTGTTTAGAGTTACTCTTCCATATTTATTCTTATTCGTAGCCACGGACTAACCGTGGGTAAAATTTATTTTTTAAATTTGTATATTTTTTATATTTTTCATTGATTTTACCTCAACTTATAAACTTCCTGACATTTTTTAAATTTGTATCCATATATTTTAGGAGTCGCGTTGCAGTAGTATCTTTTCTCCCCTCCGGGAGCATTACACTTTCCTGCCCTCGGTGTGTAATCTACTATAGAAAAATATGATTTGTGTATTAGTTTTAACCTACGTTTTAACCCACATAGATCGGGGCTGTTTTTAATTAAGGCGAGACAGTCGACCTGTGTTTATTTGTTGAAGTTATTTAATTATTATTATGTAAACCTTGTAAACTATCCTCAAGAAATAAAATAAAAATTTATAGTAATAGGTACTAACGTCTCAGGGTACCTAAGCCTAGCAACCTTATTCTGCTAAAAGTAATTCGCACCCTTATAGGTTAGAAGATGTTCGTAGCTAAGTTTCTTCTAAATATCATTAGTTTCCACCGTTTCAGTGGAAATTACACCTTATGGAGAATAAAACTAAACAGCCAATTGCCCTTTTATCCCATGCAAATTTAACTGACCCAATCTTTCCTAAGGTGTTTACACGTTGTTTAGCAGAAAGGTTACACTTAGTTAGGGCCATAATATTATATCACACAAGCAATTTCTGAACATTATCGCCGCTATATTTCAAAAATCGGTCAAGTGCGATTCCGGCTACTCGCGCATCGAGGGTTCCGTACTTCACCAACACAGAACACAACATTTTAACTTGGGAAAAAACTTTATTTCTCCGGCACCTTAAATGTGAGACCGACTCACACTTGGCCAGTTTTTATTATTTTTTGTTATACTGTAGAGTTTTCTCTATAATCACACAAAGTTTGACGCTTCTATGAATAACAATTTTTACATTAGAGCGAGAAGAAAAAACGTTGATAAAAACTAGTTTCTTGTTGAGAACCCCCCTTAATTTTTTACTTTTTGAATTTTTTATTATTTATTAACAAATCCGCCGTAATAACGCATTCTGTGAACATTTCAATTATCTAGCTATAACAGTTCAAAAGTTACAGTCATAAATAGGTAGGACTGACAACGTAGGCTTAGTAATAGGGTGCCGTTTTCACCCTTTAGGTACGGAACCCTAAAAATCAATTGACTTACTAAGTTATGGAAGAAAAGCCGGGTCTAATACAAAGTTCTCGAAAAAGTGTCCCAAAGTCCCAGACTAATCTACATAAACGAAACTACGTGCGAGTAATTTAATCCAACTAAAAACACTTAAACTGGTGAAATTTTTGCGACATCGCCTACGCTCAATAACAGCTTGTGTGATATGTAACTACAGAAGTTATTTTACCAGGCAGCGTTTAGAAAATATGAAAAATGTCTTCGAAGCGGATGCAAGTGTCGTTCACATAGCTTCTTCATTCCACACATTGTGAGCTATAAACTTGCTATGTTATGCACTACTACTTGCTGACAAAGTCCAACCCAGGTTTACAGGAAAACGTATATAAATACAATTTTTCCAAAATACGTTAGAATCATTTGGAATAGATAGAATACAAGTTTTCAGTTATACATTTTTTGTTCTAGTGGAAATGTAATGATACAGGGTCCTTCTTAATATGCTGACTCTTTTTTAAGGGGATGATCAGACCGTCAAACTGAACAACTTTCTCTATGGCACCAGCATCGAAATCGCGAAATAAAATCAGCTCTTCCAACAAAACTACAAACCTGCTCGAGCCAAATGTATAGGACAGCAGATTTTTTTTTCGCTATTTATATGTTGGTCCCATAGAAAAAGTTGTTCAGTTTGAAGGTCTGATCATCCCCTCAAAAAATTGTCTGCATATTAAGTAAGAATGACAAAAAAAAAATCTTACTAGTTTAGTCAACTGAAGCTGATTTTATTTAAATTTGGTAAGTATAGAGATTGCATCTTTGGTTACCTAAGGATACAAGCATAACAATTCAACATAGACGAAGTTAGCTAATTGTTTGTATAGATACAAACATCAATGACTTGACCACTAAATAAATAAATAAAAGGTTTTTATTTGTCTCAAAACAGCAATACACAAAATGACACAAGAAATGTAGCAAACACCGTGTACTATTTAGGCCCATCAGATACATGCGGAATTACGATTCGGAATTCCGAATGCAAACCGGTTTTTGGTATAGGTTTGAAATCCCGTTCGTAAATCTGGAGGGGGAACCTCTATACAAAAACCGGTTTGCATTCGGAATTCCGAATCGCAATTCCGCATGTATCTGATGGGCCATATACTCACATTCCTCTCAATACTCAGTCCTTGGAATTTGAACCTGCGGTCCTTGGTTCTGCAGACAGGTTCACTACTAAGCTATAGCGTCGTGTGACGTGTCTAATTATACTCGTATATTAGAAGTTTAAAGAGAAGCATTAATATTATAATAAACTAGTCTACCAAAACTAATCGTATCCCTGGTAACAAAGCATTTAATTCAAATTTAATTACATTATTTGACCTATTGACAAGGGTGAAAGGTTACATTAGCCTAACAATCATTCAACCTATTTAACAGACTGTAAAATAAATTCAAGCTCTACGCCTGCCAAAACTTTGAATTTGTAGCAGGGTTGCCAAACTTTCGATATTCTTAGTATCGATAGTTGACCTTGAAAATAATGTTATCGAAAATCCATAGTTTGAAAGAGGAAACACTTTTGATGGACTGCTTTGGGTGCTATCGAAAGTATCCGAATAATTCATTCATTCATCTTCAACATATCCGCTGCCGGTGACAGCCACGGTTTCCCAGCTTACGGTACGGTTTTTTAATAATTTTAGAACAACACAATTTTTAATATCTACAATACACGTGCAAAAATCATTATCATGTACCTCTAACTATTCTACTCATCAAACTGAACTGAACAACTTTCACTATGGAGTAAACTTCGAAATCGCGAAAAAAAAAACAGCTGCCATAGATTTGAGTCGATTAGATACTGTAGTTTTGTACAAAAAAGCTCATGTTTTTTTTTACGATTTTGAAGTTGACTCCATGCGGAAAGTTGTTCAGTTTGATGAGTATAGATACGTGGTTAAGTTATCCGCACTGATATGAAATTTACCCTGTCAGACACAAACACCACTATTTTTATTATGTACTAGTGTTTTCCCGCGACTTCGTCCTCACAAATTATATACCAGATTTTAAGTCAGATCATAAAGCTATCAAACAAAAAAAGTTTCATCAAAATCGGTTCAGTAGTTTTTGCGTGATGCGCGAACAAACAAACAAACAAACAATTTTGTCAATAGATGGCGCTGCACGTCATTTAAATCGCGCTATCGAGTGTTATTTGAGTTTATATGAAGTGAAACGCTACTTTTTTATTCATCATGATGATTTTACGGCTTTATAATAGTTAAGATTATTTGATAATATTTCAACTAAGAGTAACAATATCATCGATATTATCGTTATTCAATTCTGAAACTGAAACCTTCTATGCATATTTCGTTGTAGCAGAGAGATTCTGACCACCCCAGAATTGATAAAGAAATCATAGTATGTATAGATGTATATTGTCGTTAGTAAACTGTTATATTCCAAATATAAACCATCGATAGAGTTATCGATACTGTTGAAATTACAGGACTATAGAACAACACTAGTTCTAGTCGTCACAAATCCTCAGAGGTTCGAAAACGATTCTTCAAGGGGTCATTAACATTACCCTCTTTTGTTTCAGGTGCAATGAACCCCTTTAGGGTTCTGGTATGAGCTATGGGTACAGCCGCCGTCTGTCTCTTCACAGTCCATTTCCTCTCATGCATTATTGGTGAGTAGACTTTTAGAATAATTCAAATACAAAAATTATTAATTCCAGACAACATTGATCCATGGTGGTTAGTAACAATTGTGACTTAGGTACAGTGTCAGTGTATTCGGTTAGTAATTTTAATACAGACTTAGTCCTCTGTGACACATCAGAGGACTATTAAATTTATTAGAAATGACGGTTAGGATGCTGTTGCTGCTCCCGCGCACTTCGCTCACCATTGACGCCTTTTTCTTGCTTCAGAGCATCTCCAGAGGCATAAAAGTCGTCTGTGCCCGCCTCAGGGAACATTAAGTGCGTTCACACATGATGAAGCACTGACAGAGCAACAAACGTCAGTCCGTCATTTGTGAAGCAAGGAGTTGTATGAAACCGCACGGCACGTAGAAGCACACACGGTGACGCATTGACGCACTGGGTGTGGTTCTATGGACTGACATCTGCCGCTCCGTCAGTGCGTCATCGTGTGTGAACGCACTAACGATGCACACCCTGAACGCGTTAATAAATTGTACCGACCATTGTATGTCTTTTGGGTATATTTGACCCACAGACTGGCTGTGTACAATAAGGTTCAGTATGCTTTAAATAGCGTGATTATGACTGCATCCGTACAACGAGCAAATCTGCGGGCCAGCATATTCGCCCGTACTGATAATGCTCTGAGTTCCCACTCCATATTTACATCGTTTTTAAAGTCTTCAGTTATCCAGTGTCCAAGATACTTGAATTGGTGAACTCTTTTCAGCGGTACAGCGTTGAAAAGGAGAGGTGATTATTAAACAGGACACTTGGAAGGCCTTGAAGACCATGTACTTACTCAGTCTTTTTTAAATTGTATTTCAAACCATGACAGGCTGCATATAACTCACATACTGCAAGCAGCTTGAAAATACAAAAGCAAAATACCTACACATAGAGTAGACCAGATACTGTGAAATATTTCAAAAATTCGTTTATTAAACACCAAACCATTCACCCTTTAAACATTTCCAGCACTAATAAAACAAAAGCCGTTTTCATTAAAATTTTATCCGAGGCAATAAAGACCTAAAACACGTCAATAAAACTTGTTATCACAAAAACGCAGCCTTTAGAGTCCTCCCATCGGCACGACAAGGGGCCGAGATCATAATTTAAAATTTAACACTTAATCAAGCTTCGGCTGACAATCAAGATTTACGTCTCCTTGGAGGACATTTTATTTTCCAGGCCATTTCTTTCAGCAGGTCTTTAGAGCGATAACGCGATTAATTTTTAATCTGATCATCGACTACCATTAATCTGGCTGGGATCCACCGACACACCCTGTATTTTTATTCGGGTTATTCTCGTTGGAAGAATTTTTTAGACTAATGTAATTCCTTATGTAACATAATTATGTTTCATCCTTTAGTGTAGCTGGACTAATATCAAACGTCAAAAACAAACGACAGAAAGCTGACAGAACAGTAGGCCTACCATGAGTTTACACTGTACGTTACTGCTGTACTTGCGGCGGCGGCGGCAAGTTTGTATGACAGAATTAGTTAGGGGTATATCACCGTTGGCGCGCTGCATACAAACGTAGTCTGGTAATATTTTCAATACTATCTAATTAAAGTCAATGAAATTTTTCAAAAAAAAACCTAGAAACTAATCTCTATTTTCCTATGAAGTCCTATTTTTGTTTAAATATAGAGTTTTAATGCATAGCATAGCATATGCTCACGACTATATTCACCGAGGGGGTAGTCAGAGATATTCTGAAACCTCAGTTCAGTCACTCTTAGTTTCTAGGTTTTTTTTTTTGAAAAATTTCATTGACTTTAATTAGATAGTATTGAAAATATCAACAGACTACGTTTGTATGGAGCGCTCCAACGGTCCGCGCCGCGGCGCGGTTAACGGACCCTTAACCACTAGGAACGTTCTACGAAATTCAATACAAAAACGGTAGTTTACTTCAGTAGTTTTACTGTTGTTTACTACAGTGTAAACTCATGGTAGGCCTACTGAACAGGCGAATAAAACTGTCTTCATCATGACAGATAATAGACGTCCACTGCTGAACATTAAGGCCTCCCTCAAGGATGGCCACAACGACCGGTCTTGCGCTGCCCTCATCCAACGGGATCCCGCCGCCTTCTCCAAGTCGTCGGTCCACCACCCTTGCTTACCCCCACCCTATTCTTGTGTACCGCAACGCATGCTAACTTCCAATTCGTAAGGATATTTATGTGCTACCCACGCTGCGCTTTTCCGTACGCAGTCGCCACTCGAGTACTCTTCTGCCCCATCGGAAATATCGGTTCTGCAAGAAATATGGCCGCCTATTGCCACTTTGGTTTAGCAATTCGTTGAGCTGTGACGGCTACTCAACAAGTTCTTCTGTGAATTCTGCCTTTTATTTAATTAAAGTATCAATCAATCTCCTTGCTTGTCCCTATTTGGGGTCAGCAGTTCTGATACTATTTCGCCACTCTTAATAAAAGAAACGACGACGACTCGTTATTGAATAAAAGTATGATTAAATAAAAATGTGGTGAAAACCGCATTTAACTTTTTTTTTACGCTAGGGCCTATGTAATGATTTTAATCTGTCATTTGCAGAAAATTGCTGCAGCAACCTAAATGACAACTTGCGACAATTTTGCATAATGAGGACAAACTATCCGTATCACTTTGTGAGAAAATGTTACACATTTTTGTAGTATCGTATCGCCGCAAATAGGCGAGAGAAAACCTTAATGTGGCGTGTCGATGTAAATTTGCTTTACGTTCTCTGGAAAAACTTTTGTGCCATCGTACGAAAGAACAAAATTGTATCGGTTTGCGGGACTTTCTATTCAACTAAAACTTTTCTTACCTGACACTCGGGAAATTTATTTTGCCCGCTGCTACTCGGTACTAAAAATTTGAAACAATCTTTAAAAATGTAGGTATCTACAGAGTGTAACAAAATAACCTAGCATTTTATGGGGTGGTTTTGACTATAAAGCCGATCAAATATCACTATGGATGGAGCAAAATTCTAAATCGCGAATATAAAAATCTGCAATTTCATAAACAACTGCAACATACATACATAATCTCACGCCATTGTCCCATGGGGGTATTTAGCCTCATTCACATTCATACAAATCTTTTCATGCACTTCTGTCGATTGAGGAAATTCGAAAATATCTATAAAAACTAGCAGTCAGCACATATGCTTCGTAAATAAAATATACACTATACAACAGCTAGTAATCAGCAACATGCTTCGTCAATAGCTTTTCTTTAGAGATCTGCAATGAAGTAACAAGTCGATTGGAATAAATAATAAATGGCGTAATAAATATTACATGTGACCCTTGATAAAGTCACATTGTCAAAGTTTCATTGGCTTTTAACTTTTAACAATTTTCGTCACAATCTTTACATAAAATGTTTTGTATGACGTGCTTCAAAATTTTAGCAGTTAATCCCACGTTTTACAAGTCTAATGTTAAGTGTGTGTAAAACTTAGAACAACATAAAATGTTTCAGAGTTCATCATGCACTCTTTGTTGACGAAGTATATATTATACTTGAACATTTTATTCATGAATTTCATCTTTAAAATCTTTTGAAGTACTTATTTTTAAATTTTAACCTTTTAAAAGAGATCGTTAACATTATGTTAGTAGAGGTGAGTCGATACATCAATAGGATGCATAATTATAAAATAAATGAAAATGAAATGTCTGTCTGTAATTTTACAATTTATCGATTCTGATGGTTTTTCGTGTAAATTTGATACTTATGTTAGCCAAATCGTTTTGGTTTTCGTTTCGTTCTGTTCGTTCTTCGTTCGATCTTTTCTGTTTTTCTGAAAAGATTTAATTCAAAGAGTAAGAGTAGAGTTGTTTCATCGGTATGTCCGTATGTAAGACCACCCGAACGAAGTTGCGGGCACAGCTGCTAGAGTTGCAAAAAAAAAAAGTTTCATTATCTTGTTTCTTCCTATTTATACTATTTTAGTGGCCTAAGCGTACGAAGTCACGGGCTCAGCTAATTACAAATTAAATTGTTGAATCGGGGAGCAATCCAGAGGGGGAATGCTGCCAGCCTCCTGGGTACGGCGGCGCCCAAGGCGATGCCTTAAATAAGATGTTTTGTTTATAGGGGTTTGTGTTTGTTCGTTGTTTTTTTTTCCTATTTTAATATTATGTACAGCTAGTTATAATGTTTTCACTAAATAATTTTTAAACAAACTCTAAAATAAGCAATCATCAATAACAACCGATGTCCATAGATGCATGAACAGAATAATTTTAATTTAAAATTTATTCGTGCGTTAGTTTGTTAGGAATTTAATACTGTATTCGAAATTGGTTGCGCTGAAAATGTTTCGATATTAATTTGAATTGCTCTTGTAATTTAACGCTGACTTAGTGATTTATTGATGGTTAATAATTATTTATGGACACTTTTGACTTTAAAGTTTACACACTAAACGGTAGCAGCAACTTCAAAATGCCTCCGTGGTCTAATGGTTTAGCGCTTGGGCTCTTGACACGGAGGTCGTGGGTTCGATTCCCACGGGGGACACCTAGTGATATGTCACTTTGTGCGTTTTTCCCTAGTTGGTTAGGACATTGCAGGCTGAATCACCTGATTGTCTGAAAAGAAAGATGATTCCGTGCTTCGGATGGCACGTTAAGCCGTTGGTCCCGGCTACTATCTCTGGTGGTATTAGTCGTTACATAAAAACCACGTCAGAGGCCGTAAGGCGGTCTGAAAAAACTCTGACACCATGGCTTGCTCAAACGATAAGAAGAACTTCAAAATGCAGCCAGGCATATATAAAAGTTATACTGCATTTTTAAACAGTCGATACCTAAGTTGAAAATTTTAATTTGTCTCTTTTTTCTATGGTGTGTTTGGTGCATCATACCAACACATAATAAAGGCATGGCAGAGTAAATTTTTCAACACTACTTTCATTAAAAATGTTTAGGGATTCCAAATTGTCTAAAGTAGGTAATTGAGCTTGCTGTACTTCATAGTTGAACTTAGACGTTATGTGTCGCTGTTGTAGATCCTGGTCATACAACATTTAGAGTAAAAAACGTCTGCAGGTTTATTTATAATGTTTCCCTTCACTGTTTAAGCGACAAGTCACTCGGTATTGCACTCGAAATAACTTATGGTACAAGGCATAGGCAGGCTCGTTGGTGCCTTGACTGCAGATTCAATCTATTTAAACAAAACTGTATTTCTATATTTTTATTAATAAATCTACAGGGTGAAATTGAAATCATTAGCATCCTTTTAAACTAAGAGTCTACCCATGAAACTGAACAACTTTTACTGTGGGAGCAAACCAATCGAAGCAAATAAAAATCAGCTGTCCCATACATTTGAGTCGTGTAGGCAGCGGCGGCGGGTGCAGTTTAGTATGGGACAGCATATTTGTTCTTTGCTCCGATTGGTTAACTCCCATAGTAAAAGTTGTAATTCAGTATCATGGGTACAACAAATCCCTAATCTATGTAACTAATCGGGATTGAAACAGTACAGGGTTTGCAAAGATGCGACCCCTTCCTTCATGATTGAAAGCCCACGCCTCCAAACGCACCACCAACGCTTTTCAGAGCGAGAACAACCCTGCCTCTTCTAAATTAATGAAATTATCGTTTGTTTATAGTAGCACCGCTCTGAATATTCACAATTACCAGTGATTTACGATTACGTTTACATAACGAACCGAGTTCGTTTCAACTTTAGCTTTGATTAAAATGTTTTGTTCTGTTTCTTTCTGACTCAGCTGTTAGGAAGCGAAGTTTAAGAGTTGTAGCGTGAAGAAACTTTGTTTTGTGTCAATTAAATATTACCTAATATTTGTTACGTTTCTGGAGACGATGTTTTTGGAAACGTGACGGCAGTTCGTGACTGCTATTTTATTTACCAAATTGTTTGGAGACTTGTTTTTAATGTAGCTTTTCTCGTTATGGTACTTCAAGGCTATACATGTTATGAAGTACACTATTTAAGTGATCTCAAGATGCCGAGTATTATTAGAAACACATAGTTTTTATTTGACGTTGATTATGTTACGAGAATAAAATACTAGGTGTGAACTTTAAATGCGTAACATAATATTTAAAGTGGTGCTTCAGATCATAAAACTTTAAAATGTTTGCAAAGGGACCAATGTGGAAATCGGGGAAGAAAACTGGTTGTGCTATAGAAAATTTCAATATTCTTCGGAAATAGCTTTTTTTTTTTTTTTTGCGATGTCAATGTTGGTGCCATAGAGAAAGTTGTTCAGTTTGATGGTCTGATATACCCCTTTAGGTATGAAACGTATTTAAATTTACACCCTGTACATTATAGCATTTAACTCAAATGACGCACATCCTAATTTAGTTATGTTGGTTTCTGTATATCAGTTCCGAGTTTGTCAAATTACCTATATTGTAATAAAGTAAACAATGTTTCTTCAAATAAATAAAATAATAGAAGGAAAGGCAAACACGATTGATGGACATGTTCTAACTGAAGTAAAATAATGAACGAATTCTACTAATGTATTCTAGCGTATTTTGCTTTCTAACTTGCATCTCGATTGTTTGTTTCCTACTAATTAGTACCTACTTAACTGGAACTAGCTAATAAATAAACTGACATTGTTTTTCTTTACAGTTTGTCGTCTAGATAGTGGAAACAATCGCCCACGAGATCAAAGTACAGTATCAGAGTCTTCCAGAAGATTCCGCACAGAGTTCCTCGAAGACTGGCCACAGATTCCTGGAGCGCCATATTTCGACGCCGGCACTCCTGACAACGTGACCGGCCTAGTTGGACACCCTGTCACTTTACTTTGTAAAGTCAAAAACTTGCAGAATAGAACCGTAAGTAATCATCTATTAGGAGTCCATTGAACTGTAGGTCTACCATGAGCTTTTACCGTACTTTACTACTGAAGTAACGTCACCAATTTTTTATTGAATTTCGTACAGCGCTCCTAGTGGTTACGTTGAGAACTAATTTCTGTCATACGAATTGGCGACGTAACTACAGTAGTAAAGTACAGGGAAAACTCATGGTAGTCTTTAATGTATGTATACGTATAGAACTAACATACGTATAGAACGAAAAAAGAAACGTCATGCGCCTCGTGAGAGTGGAACGGGTTTGAGCGGGTGACAGTATGAAGAGATAGTGATAGATATTTACTAAGTGTGGAGATATCACCACGATTGAATGGGTGAATGGAAGTGCGGTGTTAACTCTAGTAAGTCAGGGTGTAAGTGACAGCCTGGCAAATACAGAAACGGTGAATTCAGACCCCGTCCAGCAGTGCGATTTTCGAACATCATACGATCAACTCAGGACTAGAAAATGTCAAAATTACCTTGAGATTATGCATTTTTCTACTGCCGAGTTGATCATTATGATGTTCAAAAATTGCACTGCTGGATGGGGATCGAACCATCGCCTCCTGCACGGTAGGCAAGGTCTACTAATACAATGTTTATTTCATTAGTAAAGCCCAAATAAATTACCTATCCGGGAAATACAGTCCTGAGCAAAGCATAGGTACGCTTGTACATTAACCTTTTTTGCAAATACACCATACAATAAAGAAAGACTGAAAAAACAAACTAATAAATTATAAACTATTTTCGAATAACAAATTAAATTATGAAGATGAAGTACCAATTTATTGTATTTCAAATTATGAAGATGAATGATGGTAGGTTATAAGTAAGAGAAAATACAAAGTTTTAGTCATTTTCAACATTACACTTCATGCCGTGCCATCAAAATCGACAATACAATTTAGGGAGGATCTAATTGCTTGCCCATAATATATCGTGATTGGCTTTAGGAGCTGTCTCAGATAATTGCCAATACAATATTAGATTTAGATTGCTCAGTTTCATGGTTGACTAAGCTTGATTGACATGCCACGAAATCAACCGTAACTGCCTTAGCAAGTTAGTATACTCCAAAAGAGAATACATGAAGAGCGCTAATTTGGAAATATCTGAAACTACATTCAGGAAGCGAACTCAATTTGCGAAGAACGGTCGGATTCTAATGGAGCAATATCGAAATACCTTTTCTGGATAGGTTGGTGGGTTCCGCACATTCCTATTGTGATCGATTGAGTTCTAACGAGGATTGAGGATAACGATATTTAAAAATGTTTACTGGAATCTATTCAACAAAGGATTCGGTAGTTTTAATATTCGGATTGCAACACATTGCTCAGAGGTTTTCACGGGTCGAACGTATTATATCTATTTAATTAGGTACTTATATTATAGCAGATATGATTCTACTGCAGGATTACCTCCTCTAAGAGTAAGATGGAATGGGCCATGCTCATACAGGCCTACTGTGAATTGGTAGAGGCAAGTTAGTTAGTAAGATTAGACTTGCTGTCAGATAACATTCCGACCACCTTAATTAGCCTCTAACTTGACGTAAAAATAGTAAGTTACTTTTGGTAAAAAGATATCCGGGATCAACTGCTTAACGTTCTTTTAAAATCGGAGGCGCTCGAGATGAAATACCTCTAAAACGTTCACCCCCAAAGATGACGTTGCTTAACTTCCGGTGATCGTTTCCAATATCGAAGCACCACAATGACAACGAGCGCCTACTTCATATTCATAATTAGCTTATAAACAGTTACAGATTCTTCGTTAACACAGTAACCTACGTTACGGACTACCATCATGAAACTATACTGTGATGAAAGGTGACATAAAACAAGAAAGTTGTCGACTAGGAGTGCGATTTTGATATTTTCAACTGCTGAGCTCAGCGAATGAGATTAAAAATCGCACTCCAGGGCGAAAATTTGCATATTTGGTACAGGAAATAGATTGGACTCGAAGAAGTGCCAGGCTTAGAACTGGCAGACAAGTTGTTTTATAAGGTTGACTACAGTAAGTATCACATTGGATTTATGTTGATACTCAACTCAGTGATATGAAATTTTCTCCTAAATACCACCTAATAGTTGAAATTACGTCTTAGGAGAGACTGATCATTCTTATACGTTTATAATTATTTATTGATTGACTAATCAATGCTATTATTTATATGACTCCGGGGTATTCTAGTCAGATACTAAATCACTACTTACTTCAATAAAAAAAAACTTTTTCAAATACCCGATGAAACGTCCAGATCTGTAAAAGTACCTACATCAGAAATATTTCTCAAAGAAGAAAAGTAATTTCCCCTGCGAAGATATCAACATTGACATTCGTTTAGTTCAAATACTGACACAATTCAAACAAAAGACAATAGTGATAGATCAAATTCTTACAATAATTCTACTCCTATAGTGTTGTTTACTCTGAGAATTGGAGCGTTGCTAATTTTGTTCACTCAATTAGGTACGAGTACCTACTCTGTATATTTCTTTAACGTATAAAGCTAGTTCAAAAATAAAAAATTAATTACCTGCATGTGAAGATTTGTTAATAGCATTTGTAAACTTATATGTTTAACTAAAGATACTATTTGATCTGTAAATCTTCCTGTAAGCAAATAAAAAAAAAATAATATTATTTAATTACACAAATGAATGCGACAAACCCACCACGCGTTACAGAGACACAGAATCGGTAATAGTATATAGCAGAGGTATGGACACTCAATCTGGGTTCAAATCCACACGGAGAACATGCCAGATACCAATGAGTTTTGTAACTTACGTACTACGAACAACTTACGTACGTAAAACCGACTGCTCTCTAAGAGTGAAGGAAAACATCGTGAAGAAACCTGCATACGCGGAAGATGAAATTCTAATGGTGTAGTCCAAATAATAATTATACCATTAAATGGTCATCTGCATTGTGCACGCATGGTGGACTACACCCATACACCCTCCTTGAGAGTAGGCCTGTGTCCTGCATTGGAACGTATATAGGCTGATATTATACATACATTTTTCTTTTATGTTTTTTGGCAATATACTGATTTGATTTGATTGATTTGAAAACCATCACCATCCACCGAAACCACCACACCTACACCATCTGAAATTGTATTACTAAGTTGTGTTTTCGCGAACGGTTTCAAATACAGTCACGTAAATAAAAACCCCGCGAGTTAGGATCGTGAATAGACAGTGGAAACATACGCGTCTTGAATTCCTTTAGCATTCACGTCGCGTAGTGTCCTGTCCATTAAAAGTAGCGACGTAACGGGTTTATTTGTCAGGCTTTGGACAGAATTTGGACAATGTCGGTAAAATGTAGATCATTCTTTATAATGCTATAACACCTTTGCCGACTCGGGGTAAATAATTGAGAGCATATTGTAGTAAGCTAGGTGTTAAGATATATGATCCATTATATTTATTACTAATCAATATAGAGCAGTGTAACCTAGAACACCGTTGTTTCATTGGATCATTGCCGAAATGGCTACCTAGTCGTGAAAGGCCCAATCCGTGAAATTCCTAATTCGCGAAATGGCCAATTCGTGAAATGGTCAATTCTGGAAAACATCAGCATATTAAGAAGGACCCTAAATACTCGTACAATGCAATCATGGATCAAATATGATTCTTGATTGGAAACATGAACACACATTGGTAGTTCAAAATTGATGGTTTTGGATCGCCAGTGTACCTACACCTGTTTAAGTTAATGAATGAAAGCCTATTCTACAAGTCACCAAGCCACGGATTAATAATTTTAACGAACCTCCACCAATCCGTTTGCAGTTCACAATTTAATGAAAACATTTAATTGTATTCTTCTGCTAAGTTAATTACAGTTTTTACTAAGTTTAATCAAAATTGAATTAACTCTCACTCCACTAAACCAGATAGAATTATCGACCCAATTCTAATGACGTAGAATAAAGGCAAACTTTCCGAACGAAAATAAATTACCATCGCGGTTCGCAAACAATTAATTTTCATGGGAGACAAATTGGAGTCAGTCCAATTTAGCTATCGATTTGCTATGGCAGCTTCTACCATAGGTTAATAAAAGAAGAAAGTTTTTATTGTGTAGGCACCGTATTGCTATTCAGTATTCCCTTTGGATGTGGGTGTGACGCGATAACGACACTTCTTGTTCAATCTCTGGTTTTGTGGAAAAGTTAAAGCGGATCAGGGACCGCACATACGAATTGTACAGATTTGCTGTAACTTTCTAGCTTGTATGTTTCGGTAATAAAGTTCAATTTCGGTAACTTGGTAACAGGTGTTCTGGAAACATAATTTTACTTCGTATTAAGTGTTCGTAATTTGATTGTTTGATGTACTGCGGTTTTACGACACGGTTCCGACGTCGTTACTTGATGAATTTTCTTTATGATGCAAACAAAATGTAATTTATGTTTTAATTGGGTGGCAATTGACATTCCTTTCTCGTGACAAAGTTGAATCAATGTTTAGATGCGAAATAAAGGGTCCAATATAATATGCCAACAGTTTTTTAAGAGGATGATCAGACCATCAAACTGAACAACTTTCTCTACGAGACCAACCTGTGCTTCAATCTAGGCCGCGTCCTTCCAGTCACTTTACAGTCTTTTCTTGCCTTAAGGGGCCATAGGTCCAGACGAATATTTTCTATGAGAAACGCGATTGCCGAGCGCTCCGAAAAGTGTGTGCGTGAGCCGTATTTTCGATTAAAAACAACTAACCAATGTACTTTTTCTAGATTTTATTTATGATTGCACTAGTTAAACTAATGGTGAATATGTGAGTATAAATACCAACAATCGGAAACTATTTTAAGTTCTTCTAAACCGAGAAAAATGTTAAAAAATGCATGAAAATACGTCATCTTTGTGACGATTTTCTATCGAGTGAAGTAATTCCAATCGTGTATTCAGTTGATGATTGCACTAGATGAACTATCCAAAAATAATGAGGTATGACTTAAGTTTCGGTAAATGGTATACCTAAATCTAGTCGTAAAATGAAAAATAAAAGATGCCTCCGAGGTATTTCCACCAACTATTACGTCTTGCAACTTTACTGTTAATTTTCTAATCGGGTTGTACGAATCAGTTGACGATTAGCAAGCACGTCGTACATTTGCAGTACAAATGCATATCAATTAGCGTAGCAAAACCTATCGATTGATATTATTTAAGTAGTTATATTTTTGTTATTATACAGGCAAACGATATTACAGTTTAAATCCTAAAATCTATCGTAGAACTCCTTATCAACATCAAACGATAAATCAAGCACCAAATCATTAACTACATAATATCACACAATAGACTGTGCGTTGTGACCGCAGTAACCCGTACACTTTCATGGTCTTTTAAGAAGTTTTTAGTGTGTTCCATTACAAAGACATCTACTCTTCCATTAAAAGATTAGAGTACCTACATTGAATCAAGTTACTAATGGACCCCGAACAAAGCAGGCAAAACAATTTTAACGACCATCGGTTTTGCAACAAAGACACTGCCACTGAAAATCTAAAAGCTATAGCTGGAAGGTGATAGTGCTTAACTCATGTATTTTGTATTTGGCAGGTATCATGGGTACGTCACCGCGACATCCACTTGTTGACAGTGGGCCGGTACACGTACACCTCGGACCAGCGCTTCGAGGCGCAGCACAAACCGCGCTCCGAGGAGTGGGCGCTGCGCATACGCAGCCCGCAGCGCCGCGACTCCGGCCAGTACGAGTGCCAGATCTCTACCACTCCGCCTATTGGTCACGCTGTCTTCTTGAATATCGTAGGTAAGTTTATCGAGCCAAATCTCGTCTTTAACATTTTTAATTTATTACACAGAATATAAGGGACAGCAGGACAAATACCGAAACGTAGAATTCAGACCGGCTGTTTCATACAAACAGTCTACCCGACTCAAATATATGACAGTACACACGGCGACACATCGAGCTACGCAAAACAAACATAAGCTGGCCGCGCTTTATTCACCGTTTCAGTATTTGTCCGTCTGTTCCTTACTGTATTTGATATTTCCAAGATGGTATATAAGTCTGGGTGTTTAAGTATTGTCAGTGGTAGTTGATAGTCGCCGTATAGGGTCAGGTCAGTTACGTCCTTACGAGGAACAATATTTTGTTTTGTCTGCCCATCAAAGCAAGACCAAAATAAAACGTACCGTGGCGTTCGTGTTTCTACAATTTTGCTTTGCACCAACTTTATTGTAAAGTTAATTTTGATAAAAGGGATTAATTAAAACTTTTTTGTACGGATTGTTTCATATTTCTAGGTAGTGCCTATTAGTTAGGTTTTTTTATATTGTCATATTGTTCTATTATCATAATCATTGTTAGTTATCTAAATGCTTTCATAAGTAATAATAATGTGTTTTATCCCTTTCCTAAGTGCCCTTTCTCCGCTAATATTGATTCCGGCCCTTTGCCAACTTGACTCAACGTAATTTGGCGGTCTATAGACCTATCTAGAACAATGTATCATATTGTGTATGTTTTGTCTGGCATCATTATTGTGTTTAAAGAATTTAAACGCAAAGTTAAGACGTAATAGTAGGTGGAAATACCTCGGAGGCATCTTTTATTTTTCATTTTACGACTAGATTTATACCATTTACCGAAACCAAAGTCATACCTCAGTATTTTTGGATAGTTCATCTAGTGAAATCATCAACTGAATACACGATTGGAATTACTTCACTCGATAGAAAATCGTCACAAAGATGACGTATTTTCATGCATTTTTAAACATTTTTCTCGGTTTAGAAGAACTTAAAATAGTTTCCGATTGTTGGTATTTATACTCACATATTCACCATTAGTTTAACTAGTGCAATCATAAATAAAATCTAGAAAAAGTACTTTGGTTAGTTGTTTTTAATCGAAAATACGGCTCACGCACACACTTTTCGGAGCGCTCGGCAATCGCGTTTCTCATAGAAAATATTCGTCGGGACCTATGGCCCCTTAAATATGTAATTTTTTGGCAATTGCACACCTTTCACACTGAATTTTTGTCATTAATTATATTTTTAAGTGATTCATAATTTTTTCACGAGTACCTACGATTTTAGGCATTCACAAAAAATGTGTTTAAAAATTTGCATTTAAATATCGTTGTTTTTTAATTTGGACCTAAATTTGAAACACAAGTACAATGCCCTAAAATTGCGGTCTTATCTCTAGAACCAATTAAGTACAAACAAATAAAGTACCTAACCCAATGTTTTGATGGTTCAAAGCGGACCGAACCGCGAAATTAAGGGCTACCAACTTAGTACGTATTCAGACGGTTTCGAAGACAAAGTTAAATAGAAACTACCAACTCTGACATGGCCCAACTAGGATTGTTTGCATGCTCACAATGTCACCGACAACGCCGGCAACCAAGTCGAATGTACCTCAATCATGTTTATTTGCTAACCCTCCTCATATCAAAGAGTTAATCTTGCTGTGAATATTTGCTTATCTTACACAAATACGACTTTGAAGATCGGCGGGAAGATTGTAAAGGGTTATTTTGCTTTTCAATTTTTATTCTTCACTTTTGTCTGTTTTGTAGATTTATAACCTGCTTTTTCTGAGATGTTTGTTTTTCCTACTCCTCCTATCTTCTTTGGTTAAACCCGTTGTGCGTTAAAAGTTAGATTAGAGTTATCCCCGGGCTTACTGGACCTCATTGTCTAGTCTTTTCAGTGGTCATCTTTGTTGTTTCCAGTTTACAGGAGTTATTGTTGGTGGTGAAAATGAGTAACCAGTTTCTGTAATACAGACATTTTTGATAAGTATCTTCTCAGTTCTGAGCAAATGTCACCCACCCCCTCTTACCTCCTATTTACTGCTCGATTTCATGTTATGTGATAAAACACTTTATTGTACAAAGGGAGATTTTATCTCTTAAGAGGGTTTAGTCGACTAATGTCGAAAATGAATAATGACAAGGTATAAAAATGTCTAATGTCGAAGTGTAATAATGACGAAGTATAATAATGTAGCATAAGCATAAGCATAATATGCTCATGACTATATTCCCAAGGGGGTAGTGAGAGATATTCTGAAACCTCAGAACATCAAAGTTTCACCAGTAGAAACTCTGTCCAGTGTGACGGTGTGATAAATGTAAACATTTTAATAAAGTCGGAGTATAAAAATTTTGAAAGAGATCTGTCATCTGTGCTTTGCAACGTTTTTATCCTAAAACGGCATTATTAATATTATGTCTCTCTTGTTGCCAACAGAGCCAGAAACGGAAATATTAGGAGGTCCAGACTTATTCATTTACGCTGGCTCCACGATAAACCTGACTTGCATCGTGCGACATACGCCGGAACCGCCCAACACTATCAACTGGACGCATAGGGGAAAGGTAAGAATAAAACTATGTTGTTTAACGACCAGTAAAGTTGAACTATTAAAGTACCCATAAACTTGAAATGAACTTAAAATCCTAAATATCGTCCTTTTGATACAAATGAAAATAAGAAAACAATGTATTTTAGCTTCTATGCACATTTAAACTTTTGAAGCAGAGTGCGCGATTGTGGAAGCTGCTTATAAGGTCTAAACCAGTGGGATCACACATGATGACGCATTGACGGAGCGGCAGACATCACTCTGTCCTTTGTGAAGCAAGGAGTTGTAAAAAACCGCACATAAAAGCACACACGGTGACGGATTGACTCAACGTGTGCTTCTAAGTGCGGTTTCATACAACTCCTTGCTTCACAAATGACAGACTGAAGTCTGCCGCTCCGTCAATGCGTCATCGTGTGTGAATATTTAATAATCGCCGGGCTTTACTTGACTGCTTTGGGTTTGGAGTTGTCTCTTCCTACACTAACATTTTTATTATATTTTCAAAATTACCGAATGAAAGACCCTGTGACTTTCTAAATATGCCGACGGTTTTTTTAGGGGACAAACAGGGTAGCCTGAGCTGACGCCGTGTGTACGTGTAAACTTCCGACTAAATTCCACCTAACAGAACAAATATTTATCTAACAAAATCTAGAACGGAAAGTCATTGCAATCCCAGGTATCTCAATTAGATAGCAAACGCGGCGACGCCATTCACAAATCCTCCGGGAACATTAAGTATTCTGCTCCCCCTTAATCCGAGAATTGTCGCGTCGACAGCTCTGCATCTCATCGTGGGCGACAGTCAAGTATTATGCTAAATTTGGCAAATTATCTCAAAATTCCTGGGTTGTTGGTGTTCTGTACCTACAAAATTTATACTAAATAAATGTCAAACGTATAAATAACGTGAAGATCAGTTTGAGATCTAAAAAAATATGTAGAACGCATAACATTCATACATAAATTCTCTGACATTTTTTTTTTTTTTTTACTAACATATTGCTTGTTTGTTGCTATGTTTGTTAATTACAAACTTATTGCTTGTGCGTTAGCACCGCATTTCCGCTATTGTCAAGTGTTTTGTGGGAGAATCCATTTCAATCTTATTGTTTTTGATCAAGAACAAGAAGACATTGTGGATTGCGGAACCTCGTGGCAAGAAAAAATATGAACCTCACGAACACCATGCGTAAGACAAGTGCTCGTGTCAGAATTTGCAACGTGATTTTAAACAATTATTACCATTATTCGACCCTATCTGTCAAGCATCATAATAACTTCTAAAGTTATGAACCGAAAGTGTAAACAATTATTTCAATTTCAAGAAAATTTTACTCAAAAGGTGGGATGACATTTTTTTGTTTGTGCGAATAGCAAAACTGTTGTTTTTAGTTGCCACTTATTACCTATCCCTACACTCACGTAGGCAGTGGGAAGACGGCCTAAAGATCATTCCAAAACCTTTGTACTATAGGGATAATATGTAAAGACATATTCATCGCTTTTATTTCAATTCATTATACACTCTTTATTATTATAAGCCGACACAATCTTTGTTATTTGAAAGGTGTCTGTATATGTTGACGTATAGTAAAATAAAAGTCGGCGTTAGTCATTCTCTACAAGCCATGAAAATTCACAATCACTTTAAATAAATTGTATTGTTTCGAACGTAAATTTAACTGTAGCCAATGTTTTAGAATGAAACGAAACTTTATGACCGATAACCAAACAAAATGAATCAAAAAGAAAACGTTTTAAATCAATCACGAATAAAAAAGAGGACTTTATTGGCCGTTAGTTAGCGTTTTGTCTGTAAATTTTATTGTATTATCGTATTTCATTGTTGAAAAACAATTTGTCTTTGGGCTTAGAATAAACCTTCTTAGCCCAGGCAAATTCGATTTTTAAGGGGACTTTATTTGTGAAGTTTAAATAATTGATTCAGTTATTCCCTCGGAGATATACTTTGCAGTGATTTGTATATTTGGACTCCGTTACTTCATTTCTCTTTGTTTTTTTTAACGGAACATTATTGATGATATCCGTATTATATAATCACGACAGATTTTCTGAACATCTCCTTTCAATCATTGATTGATTGAATGAAAGATAGGGCTTTCCTTTTATTGCGCTATTCCTAACGGTCCTATTCTAATCTGATCCAATGCAAACCCATCACCCTAACAATTTCATCGGGCCGACGTGCTGGTGGTCTGCCTACGCCGTCCCTTTCTTTGCCACCAATATCTGCATTGGTCCACCGGTCATCTTCCCATCTAGCCAAGTGTCCTGCCCATCTTTACTTCAACTTTATGATCCGCTACCCACTTCTTCGACCTTGGTTTTTCGTTATACTCTCGTCGTTCTTCTGTCAAAATTCTTTAATTTTCTATCACAACAATTACGAATCTCATTGAGTTTATATTTTTGTTCACTGCCTTGGTTTAAAATGCAATATCTTAATTTGTATTCACCCTTCATAATTGATAATTAAATTAAGTACGTAGTGTTGTTAACACTAACTTAATTGAATAATAACGATTTTGACGGATCTCGGAACTACATCACAGCGACAAAAATGTTACTGGGAAGTGGTTACGTGTGAATGAAGTTACGTTGTGCCAACCACAAATACGGATGGTTGGGATGTAGTCGCTATTTATTTGCATACAAGAGTACGAGTGTGGTGAATGTGGTTGCGTTGTAGATGCAATGTGGCTGCGACGACACAACGTGCTTGTCATGTGCTCGGTATCGACCACACGTTGGCGATATGGCCACCACACAACGCAACCACTGACTGCAAGTTATGCAACTATGAGTTTCCATACAATTTTTTTCAAACCACTTAATTTCTCTGGTAGATCTTCAAACCCTTGTAGTTTTAGTGATATTTTTACTACCTCCGAAAGAGGGTATAATATTTTTGAGTGTACAAAATGAATGTAATATGTCCATTTAATACTTCATTTTGAATGTTGACTTGCTCGTTCTCGTTTTTCTCAACGGAGCTGGAAGTTCATAAAATACCTATTTCTGAACCTCAAAAAAACATTTATTAATTTATGCAACGTGTCTATATTTATTGGGTACCTACCTACATCAAAATCCGTAGTTATCGCTTATCGGACCTAATTCAATACCAAAGTGGATATCTATAGGTTATCTCATTCATTATACAAGGTGTTACAAAAATACAAATAAACATTTAAGCCACCCCCTTAAATGTTTGTTTAGACCATCAAACTGAACAACTTTCACTATGGGACCAATATCGAAATCGCGAAAAAAAAATTGATGTACCTACACTACAAATCGACTTGAGCTAAAATTATGTATGGGATATCAGATTTTTTTTTCGCGATTTCGATGTTGGTCCCATAGAGAAAGTTGTTCAGTTTGACGGTCTTAACCACCCCCTTAAGAGTTTTAAATATTTATTTTTACTAATGTAACACCTTGTTATAGGGTCCTTCTTAATTTGCTGACACTTTTTAAAGGGGATGATCAGACCATCAAACTGAAAAACTTTTTCTATGGGACCAACATCGAAATCGAGAAAAAAAAATCTGCTGTCCCATACATTTGGCTTACCTAAGTTGGTTTGCAGTTTAGTACGGAACAGCTGTTTTTTTTTTTTCGATTTCGATTTTGGTTCCATATAGCATGTTATTCAGTTTGATGGTCTGATCATCCCCTTAAAAAAGTGCCAGCATATTTAGTTAAATAAATAACGCTCACAGGCACATCATGGTTTTGTAGGACCTTTTGTAAAAAATGTATTTCTAAACTTCTTATTAAATAAATTAAAAAAAAAAAAAAAAAAAAAAAAAAACATTGTAATGATCCCAAACTAGCACTAAAGGCTTTTATTGTGGAAACCATACAACAACGGCACGAACATAATATAACATCCATGACCGAACCGGGATTCGAACCCAGGACCCCGGTTTGGCAGTCCGGCGTGGTAACCATTACACCAACCGGGTCGTCCAACCAGTTGGGCCCTGTATAACAAACTATAGCACGTGTCAGACCCTTTGTTGTTCTTGAACCCTTAAGTTATTGATATTGGTTAATGTCCCGTTATGTGTGTGTACATACGCATAAACCATTACTAATATTTATTATTACGTAATATTGGAATATAGAAGGTAATAAGTGCGCGAGTATGAAGGAATATCAGGGTGCTCCTGTTTACACCAATTGGCTTCAAAATGATGTGTTCTTGGGGCCATGAAGCCAGAATGCATCTCAACGAGTCCACCGATGATCAAATAGCTGGCAGCTTCCTTGGCCAATGAATTAGCTAAACTATTAAAAAGGGGAACACTGCCAGTATGCTAGGGACCTTGTCTCGTGGGGATGCATCCGACGACCTTTTTATCTAAGTTGTTCAAACCTGTTCTGTTTTGTTGTTTTCATTTTTAATTAAAGAGGATATAATTCGGAGAGCACTCCTTACAAACGTACTATGGTGATATTTTCAATACTAACCAATTAACGTAAATAAAATTTTGCAGAAACAATCTAGAAACAAATCTCTGTGCTTGTATGGAGTCCAATTTTCGTTAAAATGTATAGTTTTAAAGTTACAGTGCCTCAAAGATTTCCATTTGAATTTTAAATTAATACTAGCATTGAAACTGTATATTTTAATGAAAATCTGACTCCATACAAGCATAGAGATTTGATTCTAGATTGTTTCTGCAAAATTTCATTGACTTTAACTGCTTAGTATTGAAAATATCACCATAGTACGAATGTATGGTAATAACAGAAAAAACAGTTACGGATGGTGAAAGCAAACAACGTAAGGACAATTTACTTGTACCTACTATAGTAATAGCTATGGTAATTAAGCGAGTGGATCTTTAAAAGTAACTATTGCAAATAGTACAGTTTTTATTTAGAGAAATCTACGGAATGTTGTTGGTACCTACACTAAAAGATCCCTTGGGACAACTTACATTTAATTTTAAGGTATGGTCCAAAATCATAGAAGTCTGCAGTCGATGTCCTTTTTGTCTGGAAAATTATTAATGATTTTAACAAAACTAACATGTACCTATGCTAATTTTCTCCACGGTGTAACTATTAATTAATCCTGGTTAGAGACCTATTGCCCGATTGACCTATTGACTAAAACTGTGGTGGTCCAGTGGCGAGTAGCCTTGCCTGCCGTGCAGGAGGCGATGGTTCGATACCCGTCCATGCCGACTCGTACCAATGAGTTTTTCGGAATTTATGTACGATATAATTTCGATATGTACGATTTGTAACACCACTGGCTTTTCGGTGAAGGAAAACATCGTGAGGAAACCTGCATGCTTTAATTTCGAGGCATGTATTGTACCCACTGTCCATTATAAGTGGCGACGGGCTCACCCCCCGTCACACTGGATAGACTTACGGTACTACTCGTAAAACGTGGATATTCTGAGGTTTCAGAATTATGCCTTAGGTCTGACTTTTGAGTTCGATAAGGCCTACTGCCCTGCAGTGGGACGCTACAAGACATAAAATTAACTTGACATCCGCAACAGTTTTTTTTTAAAACATCTACTGGCTCTCTGTTCTTTCGTTTAGGATAATTTTGATGCAATAACTAAAACATTAGAGAGACAGTGCGGTCAGCTTGTCCGCGACCGTAGACCGTGTTGGCTTAATGCACTTCCATAAAACTGGGTCGCGGTCAGCAAGTCCAAAACTAGCTCGGGTTCTAAGAACGTCAGTGTTTGGTAGAACTTATGTACAATAGTTGGAAGTAATTCAGTTACAAGTCCAGCATTTGCATATTATGCGAAATTTCGGGCGTCGGTTCCCAATGTTAAATTAGGTTCGATTAGTTTTGATCGAACGAGTAGACAGCTCTGTTGTAAACTGAAACACTATCATGTATATTAGAGCCTTTGTCTAATAAGTTATACCTGAGTAACTATTAAGCATACCCAGTAGTTCTCAATTAATAATAATATCAAAGCTGAGTCCTAGCAATCTGCAAAGAAATTCTCAGCGGAACTCGGGAATATCTGCATTCTATATCAACCGTAATTTAATTTCAAAATTGTATTTGCAAAATTAATTATACTAGTGGTTGCCTATCGAGGCAGCTTTAGGCAAGTAACCAAAGTGTTAAAAATAAAACCCTGCTGAATGAAATCCTTTATCAAAATCCTGAATGTTATTGGCGCCCAGAACCATCCTGAGATCCTAAAATACTAAGTAAATACCTATAATAATATTTAATCACTTTCCATTATTTTTACTGGGATTGCGTGATAGATAATGGCAAACTTTTGTTATGAACTGACATTTTTTAACAATAAAGGCCTCCGCTTATTACAGCGATATTATCGATGCGATTTTGCGATAATTGTTCTCAGTACATTTTGTATGGGGAAGCGCGCGATCCTACACACTGCCGCGATATTATCGAGTGATAATATCGCTGCGATTTCGCGATAATTGTTCTCAGTACATTTTGTATCCCCATACAAAACGCGCTCGATCCCACACACTGCCGCGATATTATCGCAACCTGACGCAATCTCTTTCTACTACATTCAGTGCAGGGCACATGCGTGACGCGAATCGCGGAATCGCTGCAGTGTGTAAGGTGTCGCGATATCGCTGTCGATAATATCGCTCGATAATATCGCTGCAATGTGCGGAAGCCTTAATTTGCTAAAGATTTTACTTGAAACAATAAGACTGTGCATCTAGATCTCTAATTTTTCATCGATGCATCAATTTACAATAAGATTATTTTTGCACTAAGAGAACAATAAACAGTTATAATAATATAGGTATTGAGATATAATACCTAAGATACTAATTAATCCTTTTCCTTCAACAGACGATAAACTTCGACTCAACCCGCGGCGGGATATCACTCGTCACCGAGAAAGGGATTCACAGTAGCAGTAGACTGTTAGTGCAAGCTGCGCGTACGTCAGACGCTGGCGCATATTCGTGTGCGCCTGATAACGCGCAACCCGCTGCTGCGCGAGTCCACGTGCTTACTGGTAATGGCATTAATTAATAGCTGTCAATTACAAGTCGACATAAGTGCTCGCTGAGAAAGGGAAACACAGTAGCAGTGCAAGCTGCGCGTACGTCGCATGATCTTTCGCTGTTACTACACTGGGCGATTACAAGTTTGCTTTTGTTCAGTTTGTTGGTCTGAATGAACTACTCCTAAAAGTTTGAAAGTGGTAAAGAAATCGCTCAGTGTAAGTACAAGCTTACTAGTTATTTGAAATAGTTTCTACTTTACATTACGGCTTTGAGAATTCAAGATACTGTAAAAGGCTACCTACAAGTTTGTTTACATCCTACAAGCGTAATACGCAAGTCTGCAACTTTCGTTAAACTCGGTAGTCTTTCTAAGAAGCAAGCTACTCCGAATAATTGGGTATTCGAGCAAGCTGTTGTATGATAAATGTAGGTATTATATTCTACATTCTAGATACAAAGTCGGCAAGGACTTAAAATAAATATATACTTATGTTTACCGTCGTAAAGCCATCGTATGGTAGGTTAGGATTTTTAATGGCAATTAATACAATTCTGTTTTTGTCCGTAAATAATAATAAAAATATTTGTTACGAAATAATGTCACTCAACTAATCCGATAACATTAAATTTATTCAATGACAAAAAAATGTGAAAATAACGTAATTAAGGAGTTTGTTCCTAACATAATCAAGTCTCTTGAAGTAGGTATAACCAAATTCAATAACTTATTAAAATACTACATAAACCCAATTACCCGTGGACAAAACGGTAAAAGCTTACAACAAAATACTAGCTAACTTCCCTTTTAAAAACAATTTACCAAATGCAAAACAAAAAGTTGTTGCCTTGTCAATACCTCATGCTGCCAATGTAATCAAATCAAACTTGTCTCGGGACCCATGGAGCGTGAATATAGGTACTCATGCCTTTAGTTTCCGTTGTCAATGACATACTGTGCTTGCTGGTGACAATTTGACAGCTGCCATTTAAGAACTGTTTCTGCATAATGTTATTGATAACATCTTTTAGAGTCGCTGGGATAGTAGATTCACGGATGGAGGTATTCGTGCGCGGTTTGGCTGGCCACGTGGTTCCGACATTTTGTATAAGTACCTCTTATATGTTTAGTTCATAAAACAATACTACTTGACATTGGCAGAATTGCAGTGTCGAATGCAGAATTTTACACAGACTACAACATCACTTCCCTGAATGAAAAAAGCATCGACTGAAGCAGTGTTTCAGGATAAACAAAACACAGCCATTTTAAATTAAAATTAAGCTACATTGGAGGGCAATAATTCCAGAGTTGTGCAAAAATAAATAATATAAAAGTACCAACAGTAATGTACATATACGCTCGAAAAAAAGATGCGATGTAGCAATATTTTACGTATATAATTTGTTTCAACAAAACAAAACAAAGCAACACAAGTGATAAGGCCGTAAACCATTTTATTTTCATCATAAATTCTGGCATGATGTTTTGTTCCACATTTGAATTGCACAACAAAATCCTGGCCGGTACGTTCAAAACACGTTTCATTGAACAAAGAATTTTTTTTGCTGACCACTATTTATTTTTATTTAACTTACTTACACCCACTACTACCGAACGTGTGTTGAATCGAAATGGTAACAAAAAAACCTAATATTGTTTCGTGACCAGAAGTTGTTAAGAGAAAAATTTTACGTGTGGTTTTCGAATTAATTATATTAGTTCGTTCTCACCCAATCGTTATTTTCACGCTTGCGATTTAAGGGGCTATTATTAATATTAACTTTGTCACCAAACTGGTTGTTACGTGTAATTTATTTGACACGTTCATATAAATTTCCATAAAACAAACCCACGATAACATTTTACGGGTTACAGTTGACATTTACAAATAGAATAAAGTGCGTCCAACTTTTTCTGGCACAAGGCCAGAAGTAGGGCTAATTGACGAAAAAGCTTTTGACAGGAATTAGTTTCATCACAACACAACCGTTGTTTTCACGTGCCAAGAAAGGAAGGAACTGTCTTGTCAAATTTTACCCGTCTATGTTACGTAGAAATGCGAGACGGCTACGGAGCCACAAAATAAGATATCTCTATACCCACGTAAGGCTTAAATAAGCATTGACTTTAAACATGGTGGACAGAAAATGAGACAATTGGGTACAAGTTCTGTTGTTATAACTGTTATAAAGGATGTTAGGGTAGACATAGCATTACTTTAATGAGTTATTATACTCACTGAACAACTGTAATTTTTTTTTCTGGATTCGCTTGTTTGTTAATTTCCGATAAGTTTCATGGAAAAACTAGTTCAGTAGTATGGCTACAACCACCCCTTAAAGTAATGCAATTGTTTACACTAACACTCTGTAGCCGTTCACTGTTTACCAAAGTGTTAAGCCAATCAGACCATAGCATGGCGACACTTCGAACACTTTGCTTTCCCTTCATAAAAATGGGAAACACTGAAGTGAGATTCATCATACAAATATTTGTCTCTTACGAGATTCGAACTGGCGACTTTCGTCACAGCAGCAAGGTTCACTACAGACTGCTATCGGGCCGGCATTATTTTTTTAGTTTGATCCATAAATAACTAAAGCAAGACTAGACTGAAAGGACATATCGTAAAACGTCTCTACAAGATTCCACCATTTTCAGCCATCGATTATTTGAGAGGCTAAGTTTATGATGTCTTAACCGATCCTTTAAACCTATAAAAGTTTTATCACCATTCTAACATTTTATGTCTTTTTTCTAAAGTCCGGTGTCGCATCAAACCAGAGCCTATAAAGTCGTTAAATAGCTTACTTTAAGGATATATTATCATCATCAGCTTTTACCGTGTGGAACAAAATGACCCCATTTCCCAAAAGGTACAGATTGCGTGGCCTTCTACTGAATGTACCTTAAAAGGCTTCCCATAGGTAGACGCAGGGCTGTGCCATATTTTGCTGGTTTTTAAAAGCTATCTTCTCGTTATTTGAAAGACATACAAATTATTGGAAAGTGTAGCAATGATGTTCAACATCTCGGCTTTATTTGCTATAGATCATATTTCTTATTTTTTTATAAAATACATATGAAACCTGTGTTCAAACGAAAAACCTGTGTTCTAAATATTGGAAAAAAATCGGCAAAAAATGTGCATGTACTTTTAAAGTTGAAGTCACTTTGTGTAGACAATATTAAAAAGTAAATTTTTATGAAAATAGTTAATTTTTTTTAAGTCGAATATTTAATGAGTTAATTAGATAATTATTTTGTTAAATTTGGTGCGAATTCTAATGATTTTAGAAAGTGATTTCCTTGGGTTAGAAGGCAGCACAGTGACATAATGAAGAACAAGCCAGTCAAAATTAGGTATACCTTCTAAAATGACGTAGTTTAGCAGAGGTGAGGCGGCTCTAAAAGAGTCAAGGTCGTTCATGGAAACCACTTAAGAGGCATCCCCGACCGAATGACCTTAACTCATCCAGAGCCACCGCAACTTTTATGGTTTGATGTTACTATGAATAACCATATTATGGGTATCTTTCCAGTCCATTTGTAATCAATTTTACCACTTCCCATAATTCGAATTTGTGGTTCTGGATTTTTGACGTCATCATAATGTATTAATGGTATTTAAATAATATGTGAACAAGGAATTCTTTAATCATCAGTATCAGTGTACAATGGCATTCTTTAATTATTTGTACCAATCATCTGGACACTTGATGGACTAAAAGATTTTGTAATTACTCTGTCAGCATGCTGCCACCTTGCAATATCTTGAAATTGACGAATAATGATTGAAAACTACAATCATCCAGAATTGTGATTAAACACATATTTTATCAATTCAATCGACCCGTTACGTAACCATAGATTTTAGGATAGATTTATGGTGCCTACACATCGCACCTAGACAGCCGTATCATACAATTTTTATGTTCAGGCTGTGTCCGAAACTTGTCGGCAGGTTCGGTGTGTCGACACCTTTAGAAATAAAGACACCAATTTTATACACTGTATTTAAACATGATCTTTTTCCCATAGGAGAAACTCCAGCAGCCATGCAGGGAACAGCAACATGGCCAAGCAGTTTCGGATTTCAAACACTTCTGTTCTTTTCCAGTGTTATTCTTCTACCTTTATCCTTCTTATAAATAAGTGTAAAACTAAAGTGATTAAAACGGTGGACATTAAAAAGAGTGTATAAACGTTAAGAATGTTAAAAATGGTTTGGACAAGTTGTGTTTATCAAATTTTAAAATTCTAGTGTAAAATATGAAATAAGTCGGATGTGAAACATCGAATCGTTCAGGCCTGAAGGACAAAATCTGTGCCAATGTTGCATAGAATATATCCTAAGAATCAGGGTAAAGATTAATTTTAAGTGTCATTTAGTATCACTGATACCAACTTTTAAGAAGAAGACAAGGTTTTGTTAGGTATTTAAAATACTTATTTGAGATTAGAAATTAAACTGGAATCGAAATTTGAATACTTAAAACTGTGGTATCAGTGAAATCACTATGGATCGGACGAAAATAGCAACAAAATATTGTTTCAAATGTTGTACAGCCCGTGAGCTCTTAGAATGTCCGCAACTTTGGACTTTATTCCATTACTTTAGATTCTAAAGTAATGGAATAAAGTCCAAAGTTGCGGATTTCATGCTATCACTAAACGCGACAGCGAACAATAACTTCAAACTTATCACGTTTAGGGTTCACACGACACAGTTTTTCATTATTTTTAACATTCAAAATGATAATCTAAACTTTAGATTGTATGTACATGCGTTAGATTTCTTGATTTTGTACGTTGGCAGAGGGGAAATGCTAACGGGTCCCTATATAAATCGTCTAAATATCAATATTGTGGTGTAAGTATCAGAAATGGTATAAAACTGGCATCTGTCTGCTTCAATCTTTGTTCATGTGCCACATGATGATTTATGATGATTTTGATGATTTGATTTAAATTACACGGCAAATGTACAAAAAGCCAGAAGATAGTGAGTAAGTCCATAGAACTTAGTGGTACACGCCTGTAATCGAACCGCCGCCTCGTGAATCAGTTCAGCCGCTCAGTTGCAGAAACGCTCATTAAAGTTAATCTTCCATTAAATCTCTTGCTGTCACTTTTTGTCTTGTTGACGTAGTAATAGCTAGCAAGAGATTTAAAGGAGGATGAACTTTAATGTGCATTTCTGCAACTGAGTGTTAGCGCATAAGCTATACCGGTCTTGCTCTGGGAAAATTTTATCCAGTTCTAATAAAAATTGTGAGTCTATTTTTGTCCGATCCCTAAAAATGAAAATAAAATCTAACGTATTGTCAAAAATGTTCGACGAAAAAATAATTGTAGCTGAAACAAAATCATAGTTAATTAGTAAATATTGTTTTTTTTCTAATTTGAAGTTAATTAAATAAAAACCGTTTTCTAAATGATATTTGTTTCTCTGAATTCAGTTTTTCCTTATTTTGAGTTCCATACCAAAAATGGTGACTTCGAACATTACATTGAATTCAATTAACCACCTCGTTTTTCGTTTGTCACTGTTTTTTTAAACCCCTTCTAATAAGAGTGAATAATTTCAGATTTATGATGGTTCATGGTTAAACAAGAAAATGTAAAATGCAGAACACACTAGATATTGGCAAAAACGCAGAGCCAGACACAAGCAAAAGGCCCTTGAACGTAAGTAGAAAAAATCGTATCCAAAATGACAAAGTCTAAAAGGTTTTCGTAAGTCGACCTTACCTACAGTTTACATTTTAACGAAACATTAGGGGTGACGTTTACTAATTCCTTTCCCTAAGGTGTCAGCAAATTAGGTTACCTGTCTATCTGAGATTTCCGAGGTAGCAACACGGTGAGTGAGGAAAAAAGAGAGGTAGCAACAGAGACTTCACACAGGTTACCCTAATATTCTTTAAGGTAACAAATAATAAATATTAGTACGAGTAATCATGATTTAGGTAAACATTTTCTTTCTCAGTGACTAAACTCTTGATGATGATGATAATAAGGCTGTAAAACAGAAACCAGAGCGAGGGAAGCGAGCTCGAATTTTTTAGCACTCTTCTGGTCCGGGCCAGGGTCTATAGGACGTAATTTCAGCTTGCAATACAATATAATTAATAAGCTGAAACATGAAATTTTATTAAATTTAAACTAAGGAATCTAAATTAAAAATCTGGAGCCAGCGAAGTGAGCTCGAAATTTATTTTACTTTACGGCGACGTTATTATTATGTGGAAATTCACCTTTGCTGTTGGATTTCTCGATTCTATCGTGCCTCTGGCATATCATTTTGTTGGGCACCAAAATCCTCTCCATGTAGGCCGTAGGCCTTGCAGGTCGCTGCATCCATTTAGAACTTGCCCATTTTGCCCTTAGGAGAATACGACCTTGTATGTTTTAGGATAAATACAACCTCCGCAACTTCAATGCAGCAGTGGGCACACTTCTGAGCAAATAAGCGTGTTTGTTCTGTTACCAAACCCTGGTCTCATAATAAATTACCATCAGGTGTAACGTTAGCTGCATTAGCTCCAGTCTTAACTATTAATACAAAAGAAAAAACTAGTTTCGCACAAAAATGAAAAGCTCAGAAATAGGTCACAACCTATATTCACTTTTAAAACTTACAGGAAACTCCAGGCATCAGAACTGAGCCAAAATCTAATTTAAAATTCTTACTTCTAGCGAATTAAATAGAAATCCACATCTGTCAAGCGGTTTCCCTACTTTTTAATCGCTTTTCACCTCATGTTCTCTGCGTCAGAAAAGTCCAAAGGTACGCCCGTGAGCGCCAAACACGGATGAAAGGACTTAATCGAAATCTATTCCAATGGAAAAGTGCTTTAAGAGTTGGCTGTTTCGACGCTTCACTGATTTTAGCTTATCGCTAGTGGGCAGCTGAATTGGGTACTATTTAAGGTTGGTCCACTTTAACCCTTACAATCCTAGATAATTGAACTATAGTTTTAGTTTTTCTGGCGTATTGACAACTAATATATAACAATGTCCTTTTTATCTTTTCTGATTTTAGGATATGGAAAAATAGGGCGAATATACAGCAACTGTTTAACAAAATCAGTCCGTTACTACAATTACTGACTATAATAATCCTTTTTTTCGTTTCTACATAGACAGCGTTGCTAGGGAAGCAGCTACCGTTAATTACTGCGGACAATTGGAGGGACCACGAAGGGTCCATCGGTCCGTTGAATAAACTTAAGCAACTGACCTAGAAGCATCCAGAGGGTTACGGATGTCGGTGTAGGACGTTGTTGGGACGACGCGGCCGGCGGATATTGGGTAGCGGAGATCTGTGATAAGTTAAATATGATTGCTATACTCAAAGAACATTATAAGAGGGATTAGAAATGCAAAGTTGCGCTTTTGTATCAAAGACGGCTGTAACCACTTGTCTTCCTGCTCACGGTGCTACAACTACTCATGCCTTCTGCCTCGCTCCACGCCACGTGCCTTATGGTGTTATGCAAATCATTGCATAACCGTGTGGCACGCGTTCCATGCCTACTTTACACTCTTATAATGTTCTGTGGCTATACTTATAATGGTAATACATTTTTCAACATAATTATAATACACTTTTACACAGAAACAATTTCATTGTTTATCATTGATTCGACTGTAAAACATAAGCAAATAAACATGTCATTTCATTGCGTTCAAACTCGATGTTAATCGCACTGGTGTATTTACTTGTGCGTTCGTTAAACCAGAACATGCATGAAATGAACCAATTATTAATTCCAATTCACGTAAATGTGGTGTTACATGTTATTAGGGTGGGTACTTTTATTACGGGTTTACAAAAATTTTACAAATTCTATGCTTTTTAGGGCTCCGTACCCAAAGTCTGAAAACGGGAACCTATTACTAAGCATACATTGTCCAGCCGTCCTTCTGTCTGTCCTACAATAAATAATAAAAACCGGCCAAGTGTGAGTCGGTCCGATTAGAGCCGGTAGGTCTGCATCGTACCTTATACAACACTAGCTGATGCGACTTTGTCGGCGTGAAAATGTGATTTATGTAGCCTATATTACTCAGGGACAGCTTTCAGGGAAAGTGCAGCTTTCTACTACAGAAATAATTTTTAGACTCGGTTCAGCAATTCCAGAGGTTTACCAACATAAAAACAAACATACTTTTCCTCTTTATAATATTAATGTAGGTGTAGGTATATCAATTCGTGTTAAGGGGCTACCTGCCGGTTTTGGGTAATTTTGTAACCATTTTATTCATTAACTATGGCACTTTTTGAGCTGAAAAATAAACTGAATCATCTACAGGATATGAGAAGTGATGTGGTTTTTCTAGAAATCGATTTTAATGAATAAAACCTAAGAAAAAGGACTCTAAAGTCACCCCTTTTTTTCCAGTTGTAACCATTTTGCTCTTACATTTTGAATCGGAAGAAAACAAAAATTTACAATATTGTTCACAATACAATTTAGAATGATGTGGTTTTCTTACTTTTTAGAAATTTATAAAAAATCATCTAATTTTTCAAAGAAATCGGCTAAATTCTGTCCGGAGCCACGCGCTCTTTCGCATCGATTAGTATGGAGAGTCGTGGTCCGGGGCAGATACGCCTTAATATTATTTCGTTAAAAAAACCCTGCCTACATAAACCGTGTGTTAGAGTAAATTGTTGCATTACTTTGAGGGTTGGTTGTAACCATGATACTGAATTACTTTCGCTAAGAAACCTATAGGGAATTAGCAAAAAAAATTTTGGATTTTATTTGGATTTTCCATAATATCTACTTAATATTTTTAGCTGATCCTACGACCAGGCCATGAGTCTAGTGTACAGCTTAGTAGGTACTTTTAATGTATTATCTATGCAATGTGCTATGTAAAGTTGTTTATCACAAAGTGTCCAGAAAACCTGCATCATACATTGGTGTCAATAAACATTTTGTAAATATTTTGTATTTGTTTCATCGAACTTTTGTTTGAGTCAAAAGGATTTTTATATGCGTTTTATGTTCCTCGCGGAAAGTTTTTCATGATAACAATCACCCGTTAAAGTAATTCAAATTCCCACCCTAACACCCTGTATTACGACAACAGAATTATAAATTTCACCCTTAAAAGCGTCCACACTGCCCTTGGTACTTAATAAACGATTTACGAGTTGAAAAGACAGTTAACACCTCATCCACACCTCCTTCACCCTTCAAAGGTAATTCAATATTTCAGTTCGTACCTCAGCTGTTGTTCGCGTAAATAGACGGAATTTGGCGTAATTCTTGTTGATTTAAGAAAACATACAGGAATTTTGGTTAGGTTTTGTACCTATTGTTAGAGATTAATAGTTATTTGTTATGCTAGGCTGCAAAGTTGCTTTTTGGCGAGAGTACTTGTATTGATCCTAGCTCAGCGAAGGTTTCAAAGGTACCAGACGCAGAATAACTTTGCAGCCAAGCGAAACACACAACTTTTCATCTCACAACAGCGAGGAAAAAAAGTGAATTGCTAAAAAGAACATTTTAAAAAGTTTTTTTTCATGCTGGCCAGTGACATGAAATAGTTATGAAGCATTTTCAGTGGATTGGCGGTATAGAAAAATATTGAACTGACAGATTCTAATTTCAAAAACTCTTTCCACGCTAGCGGATAAAACTCACTATCGCACTCAGATTTCGAATGATAAACATATTCTTTCCGAGCTTGTGAGGTGAAAAGATATTTTCTACCCAAATGGGAGAACATTAACATCTTTTTACCAGACTGTGCCAGGTGTTATTTTTTTGACTGGTACTTATCCTGTTTCTTTACTACAAGTTTTTGTGCTAGATAACTCTGATAAACATACATGGACAGCGTGAATATACAGGGTGTAAAATTCGTTACATATCGAACAGGGTGCTCTAGCCGTTGACGTTGCCTATGTCCGGTACCCACATTTACATTTAACTCGGCGGTTCACCAGCAAAAAGGGAACCGCTACATAATTGCAGCTTCAAACAAATTGTTTCAGATTTTGTTCAATTTAGTAAAACACATTCTAGGTAGGTAGAAGGTAGAACCCATTTAATTATTACTGCGAAGGGCTGCCTCCGTCAATTTGAAGCTAATAGACCGATTTGGCCCCTCTAGCTATCCAAAGATCCAAATTGTTTTAGTGCCAAATTGAACCGTGATCAGTCTAGAAACACGTACAGTTTGCCAGCAAATTCTCGATCTAATAATAATGTTGTAACTAACTGGGCTTTTCGTATCAACGCCTACTCTAAACTTCTTGACCTATAAACTTCAGAGGATAATAGAGAGCTTTGTTTATGAGCTGATAAATGCTAGATAATGGCCCACTTTCCTGAAAATGTTATCGTGTTAGAAAGTTTGGTAAATCGATACTTATATTATTTACGGTAGTAATTAGAGACATTTAACGACGGCGACCGACGGCGGGCTCATACAAAAATGTCATTTAGTACCTAATAGATAGAACGGGAAGCCGTCCACCGTCATCCACGCGTCGTCGGCGGACGGCTTCCGATACTAATAAATGGCATTTTTGTATGGGCCCGCCGCCGTCGGTCGCCGTCGATAAAAATGTGTCTCAACCTACCCTTCCCTACTAGCACACACTGTAGAATAGAACTTAACGATTTGCATAGAACTATTAACAATATTCTTACAAAATGTCTTATCCTCATAATATCAGTAGTGTATCCAGCCTGCATCAATAACGCATGACTGAATGGAAGAGGGAGGATCAACAACTTTGCGTCAACTATGATTTTAAGTGTTATGCCAAAGTTCCCCTTTAGGGTATTAAAAAGTATAACTGATTGATTGAAATTTATTTAAAAGGGTTTTTCGTATCAAAATTCCGATTGGAGTCTATTCTAAGGCGAAACCCATACATTTGAAAGGCCAGGGTCAAAAGGCATCCAATAAATTCTAGGTCTATTCACCGGGCACTACAAAACCATTACTATAAAATGTTATTTGCCCACCCAACAATATCAGCTGAGCAGTAAATAACATAACGACTAAAAGCCGAAATTAGGAAAGCATCATTAAATTTAATCTATATTCTAAGCCGTTTAAACCTGTCTGTTTTGTTTGTTCCGGGATTATACGAGATTTAAGCTAAGTGGTGCTAATTTTACCCACAGAGTGAGAAAAATTATGTGTGACACGCCCACGTAGAGTCAAACGTATGTCACAGCCATATTAAAGCCCGATCAGAAATATAAAAAACCTCGCCATGTTGCGGAAAATCATTGGAATTAATTTTTGTAATTGTAACACTGACATTAAAGGTTATATTCGATTGCAGCGCCCACACACCAGGTTTTTTATATTTCTGGTCAGGCTTTATAATTATTTACTTCTGGAATCTTCAATACACATAATCATGAATATAGGTCTCGCTGCAAGATGCAAGTCTCTCCATTAATAAAGACGAATTGGTGCTATCCTCCATTACGCGAATTGGTATTATCATCAATGATGCACAAGATTCCAGCTCCCGAACTTGCAAAGAGGAGAAATAAATAATAGAACATAATTATCCTGTGTGACTGCGATGTCTTGGCGGCTAAACGCATTTGCCGCCTGGGAGATGGTTACCCAAAGTCGGGAGATCACAGGTTTCTGCCCTTGAACGTTATTGCCTTTACCACGTTTTTGAAGGGTGAAAAAAATAAGATCCTATCGGGTCGAAATGTTGGTGACTTGCACAACCCCCATAATAAGATAAGATAAGATAAGATCATATATTAGGCACATATCCAATCTAATCTCCCAACCGAAAATTCAATTGAACAATTATCTGAAAATGAAGAATTTGACTGCTCATCATTATACAATAAATGTCAAACTCTACAGAAGTTGCACTGAATTAGAATCAAAAACGTTTGAAAATATTGAAGAATCAGATTCTTAGATTCTTTATTGAACACAAAACAACATAATTATGAAAAATAACAATAAGTCATGATATACAAATGCGAGCTTAATTCTAAAAGATTTTTCTTCCATCAAACCGTTGAGCGAGAGAAAAAAAGAGAAATTAGAAGCAAAAATATTTCAACTAGAAGAAATTGCCGGAAATGAAATTGAAAATGTGCTCACCAAAAACTATGCCCAAGAAAGTAAAATTTCTGAATATGAAAAAAAGAATTACTCCAATTTATATAGGAATGTTAATCGTCTGCAAAAGATACCAAGAAAAGAAAAAGCCTTATTCCTTAAGATAAGACTTTACTCGTGATGAATCGACTTCCAAGCTAAATAAGAACAGCCTGACGTCATTCATTGATAAAGAACCAACAAATGCCGGAAAAGAACCAGTTAATCCCGCGAAATATCAGAACTTTTAAATAATATTGATACCAACCAAATGTAGTGCATTACTGTAACATTTTGATAAATAAATGAATCTGAATCCAGGTATTATTTTTACTACTTGAAGCTCTAAAGTTACTACTAAATGAAAATATCTACTGTTTTGCAGAGTTCATGCATCATCTTAAATTAAATTTAGAAATGTTTTCGTACGTCTGCAGGCCATATTTATGAAAAAGTTCGCAGCGCAGATAATATAAAAATGAAAAACAGTATAATAATATTTCAATTCCCTAAGTTCTTATTAGCATTTCATTGAACCATTCATAATGTAAAATTCTTCTTTGGTGAGAATTTAGTGAGATTCGTTTTCAATGCTCTGTAACAATACCCGAAATTACGGTTCTGACTTGACGTTGACGTTTGGTTATGACAGCTGCCTGAAATGGATAACGTTACAGAAAAAGTTTTTCGGTTAACTTTTCTGTTTATAAATTTTGAATAATGTTTAATATGGGTTAATAAGCAGTTGGTTTTGTTGCAATTAGGTGTTATTTTAACGAAATACTTGCTGCAACTTAGAAGTAAATAATTGACTATACAATTGATGATAATTGATGTCTTCCACGGCGTATCCGTCGACGGCGACCGTCATTGGTACCGACCATGGATATAAACCAATGGATACCAATCCTCCTTACAAGCATTGCAACACGAAAATTGAACTTCGCGGTCGGTAAGTTCATCTTTATTTCGTACGTGTCCGTCGATGTTTCCAACATTACGTTAATCCCTTTCTTTTAATTTTTGCCATTTCATCAGAAAGAGACAAAGTTCACGTCCGAAACAAACACGAGAACATTACCGACCCAAGCAGTTTTTTCATGTTTCAACGCTTGTAAGGCAGTCTGCTCTCCAGGTACAGACAATACCTATGGCACATTCCTGGTACCGACTATCTATAGATACTTTTACCTATTATGCAGTCTTGCGAGCATGGTTGGTTATATTGTAGCATAGTTTCTGATTATTCTAAAAGGAACTTTCGTCGTTGTTACATGTTTGTAATCATAGGAGATCTTAGGTTTCTTACCCTATGTGGTATTGCCTCCTTCATCGACCATGTATTTGAAGTGTGAAGAAAATAAAAAGTATTGGGGCTAACACAAAAGATCCCACTGGGTCGAAGTGTTGCTAGCTTGCCAGCCCCCACAACCAGATAAGATAAGATGGTTGGTTCTTGTAGCAAAGTTTATGATTACTATGTAACGTACATTGGGCAAAATAACAAAAAGGTTTCGTTTAGAACATTAAACTGAACCACTTTCACTATAAATATTGAAATAGTCAATAGAATCCTCGCGGGGGTAGTCACAGTCCGAGATATTCTGAAACCTCAGAACATCCACGTTTCACTGTGTAGTAGTACCGAAACTCTGTCCAGTGTGACGGGGGGTGAGCCCGTCGCCACTTGTAATGGACAGTAGGTACAATACATGCCTTGCTTATATACCTTGCCGGCCCTGCAGGAAGCGATGGTTCGATCCCCGTCCAGGCCGACTCGTACCTATGGGTGTTTTGCAGAATTTTTTTTTACGATTTGTATCGCCACTGGCTTTTCGGTGAAGGAAAACATCGTGAGGAAACCTGTATGCTTCAATTTCGATGCATGTAACTGGAAAAACTGCGTCCGACATCAGATTTGGTATAAAAATGATAACATTCATAATTCTAAATTTATGTCCCACAATGATAGCTAAAAGAATTAATTTTCGTTTGCGACTAAAATATTACAGAGAAAGTATTTTTTTCTTTATTTGTTTTTGAAATTTAGAGTTTAGAGTTTTAAATAAGTGTCAGAAAAAGCATTTTATAAACTCTCGATACAACATTTTTAATTAAACGAGTAATTCGAATTAAATTTTGTCTTGATAAACTTGCGATTTTGACAGCCGCCGCCGTTTTATGGCGGTTTCGAGTGTGTGTTTTTATTTAAAAACGGGGCTTTGAGATCGCCATATCCTATTACCGTACAATATCTAATAAATATATCTTCAACACTTGACACTGGCGAAATCTAACAAGGAAACGCCATTAAATAAGAATAGAATAGAATAGTGCATACGTTATTAGGGTTCCATACTCAATGGGTGAAAACGAGACAATATTCATAAGCCTACGCTGTCCGCCCGTCTGTCCTTACATCCGTCCGTCTGTCTGTCTGTCCAACCTATTTAGTGCTGTAACTTTTGAACCGTAATACCAAGTCAGTTGAAATTTTCACCGAATGTGCGTTATTATATATAGAGAATTTGAAAAGAAATAATAAAAATTAATATCAAAGTTTTTTCTTCTCGCTCTATCGTGAAAGCGGTAATACATGCAAGCGTCAAACTTAGTGTAATAATAGAGCAAACTATACAAATAATAAAAACCAGCCAAGTGTGAGTCGGTCTCATGCTGAGAGTCCCGGAGTAAACAAAACTTGTTTCCTGCTGTTAAATGTCTCTCCATGTCTACCTTACAGGGATATCCGTATAAGCGGAACTGATTAGATTCAAAACAAGGAGATTCGATCTGTCGTCGTCGCTTCACCATTGTCAGTCTGTTAGAGAGCTCCCAAGGCGCGGCATGCATATGTAATCAGCCCTGATTCGAGGAGTCTTCGATTGGATAAAGCTGTTCGGAAACGTGATTTCAAAGGACGCGAACGGTTTAATTTTATCGTATTATTGTTTAAACGGCAGGTAAAACAGTGACAAATTTTATGCGTTTTTAAAGACGCACTATTTTTAAATCGTGCGATTCAAAATAATGATTCTATTCTATTCTATTTTTATTTAATGGCGTTTCCTTGTTAGATTTCTCCACTGTCAAGTTATTTGAGGGAGTGTCTATCCAATCTCGAGGATTGTTTTTGAGTAAGAACAAGTGAGAAGGATTTTGGAGCCTCGCGCGAACACCACGCGAGAGACAAGTGTTCGAGGCAAACCCTGCAACGTGACTCCTTCATACTGTTCAGTTAGGTCATTTTCTAAATGCTGCTTTCAACGTTTGACTTTAAAATTCGCACCACATGTTCCTTCACACAACCAAACTGATCAACTTTTACTAAAGAGACAAAAGCGATATCGCGAAGAAAAAATCTGGTATTCCATCGTAAATTTCAATAGCTACTAGACCAAATCGTATGAAACACTAGATTTTTTGTTTTAGATTTCAATGTTGGTCCAATAGTAAATGTTGTTCAGTTTGATGGTCTGAAGCACCTTTGAAAAATTTTTTTTTTGTCGTGACTAGAATTGATTTACCATCGTGGTAAGGCAATTTTCCAATCAGTGTTAAAGGCTTGCATGGTGTCCAGGCCCTATACTCGGATTTTTAAGGTTTGATTATATCGTAACCGTTTGTGTCCGCACTTCATTGTAATACAGTTGATATTGGAACGAAACGTTCACGCAATTGGGAAATTGGAATTTCTTAGTAGACCCACAGGTTGTTTCAATTTCGAGGCATGTATTGTACCCACTGTTCACTCCCCGTCACACTGGACAGAGCTTCAGTACTACATGTGAAACGCGGATGTTCTGAGTTTTCAGGATATCTGTGACTTGACTACCGCCTCGGGGAACATATTCGTGAGCATATGCTTATACTTACTGTAGCCGGGGGACTTTTTAATTACCAAAAAAGATTACCGATTGCTGTTTAGAAATTGTTGTAAGGTACTAAATGACTAATATAAAAACCTAAGTCATACAGATCACAACCCGCCGTAGAAAACAAAAATAAAAAAAATTGTCGGAAATTTTCAAATTTCGAGGTTACCGTTTTTTTTTCTATACTGACATGTTCTTCACCTTAGTTCAATACCCATACGTAATAGTAAGACAATCTAAGCTATAAGACCAGTCAAAGTTGACTTTTTCATTGGGTTTTATAGCTTTGTATGGCAACTTTAGACAGTCTAACTATTACCTACGTATGGGTATTGAACTTTGAAAATTTCAGAAAATGAATAATAAAAAATCTACGGTGGGTTGTAATCTGTAAGACTAAACGGTAATCGGTAATCTTTTTGGTAATTAAAAAGTCCCGGCTACAGTAAAATTCAGGGTGCACCGGATGTATCGGACTTTCAGTATGTCAGAAGGAGCGGTTTTCATTCTTTCATTGATCATGCAGTAATAAAAACAGGCCTAAATTTATACTCAAGCCTGTTTTGTATCAGGTCAGCAGAGACAGCTTTAAGCATCATAGATAGGTCGCTAACGGTTACTGCAGACTGAATTAACCGTCCAACCCTAGGTTATTGCTTTCTGCAAGTCCTTAAAGACGACGGACCTCCGGTGTGAATATGGCCCGCTAATGAATAAACGGCATACTAACTTGTGTACAATTCGTAAGGGAAGTGGGTTTTAGCAGTGAACTGTAATTTAGTGGGGATCACAAAAGATTTGCTGAAGGTCGATGACACACGAATCTGTTTTAGACATGAAAAGCCGCTGTAATAAAGATAACAGATCATCACTTGCTACGATCCTCTGTGTAGGTCTAGAAGTGTACGTACATTAAATTCCAACGTAGACAAGCCATAACATAAATAAAATATGAAAAAATAATACCACTTACCTACAATAAATCATTTCTTAATAAGGAAAATGGACGAAATATTTTGATCTCATTGTTTTCATTTTCAGCAAATTGACAATAACGTTGTTGACTTTCAACTCTCTTTATTCTATTTATCTATTAAAATTATGACAAAGTATAGATAATTATTATAGTAAATAGACATAGAGAGTATATGCTGTTCAACTTGTTTTATTGACCATTATTTTTTTTTTCAAAACTATTACTAAAACAGGTTTCACCTACAACACAATTTAAAAAGTAAAGTGAGTATGTTTTACATTTAAAGCTAGACTATTTAAGCCTGACCAGGAAAATAAAAAACCTGGATGGGGGCGCTGCAATCGACTGCCACCTTTAATGTTAGTGTTCCAAGTACAAAAATTAGTTCCAATGATTTTCCGCAACATGGCGAGGTTTTTTATATTTCTGGTCAGGCTTTAATTAGTTTTTACAGTTAATGTTTTTTCCCAACATTTGTGTTTAAATATTATGTTATGGTTTGAAATTTAATGTTATATTATAGGTTACAACTATAAAAATAAATAGCACACAAGATAGGTCTTAATTAGGCTTTAAATGTAGTTATTACATCATCACTTACAAACAATCTTTGATTCTAAACAGAAAATCGAAAAAGTTTTAATTTGATTTGAGCCCTTCAAAGGAAGTAAAGTTGCGTGCAAATTAATCGACTTATCTCCGACGAACAGAATTTTACGAGTTTGTTAAAGAATTCCGAAAACTATTTAAGTGTCTGGGAAATAGATTACGGGTTTATAAGGGATGGCTACAAACCAACTTTAAATTGGAAATGTCTTTACGGAAATTAACTTAATTTAACTCTGTGTTATTGTAATTTATGTCTCCATCGTCATCAGCCGTCATCGTCCACTGCTGAATGAAGGCCTTTCCCAAGGCGCGCCACAAAACTAAATTCTCGGCCTTCCTCCCCCCTGTTGCTACGTTTTTAAGGGTATATTATTCGGAGCGCGCTCCATACAAACGTACTATGGTGATATTTTCAATACTAACCAATTAAAGTCAATGAAATTTTGCAGAAACAATCTAGAAACAAATTTCTATGCTTGTATGGAGTCAGATTTTCGTCATTGAGAGCGTATGAAAAAAAAAAATGAAGTTACAGTTGCATGAGACAATATAGGTTAAGCATGAACAAATTAAATAAGAAAAAACGTTATTCTAAAACTTGTTTTGTAATTTTAAAGAAATGCTGCTGGTTTTGAAATTTCATGAGGGACACAAACATTCACGGAAGTTACCACTTTCACAGAAGTTGGGTCCTGAAAATTCCTGTGGGTTGCCTTGAAGAGAATAGTGCGGATGCGGTACAGAATACCTTTTCAGTTTATCTGGCCTAAAAGATACTAGAGGCACTAGAGCCATTGTATTTTCTTTCTAAAACATTGAATTAAAAAAATAGGAACACGTAAAAAAGCTTTCTAAGATATAAATGATAAAAACAAGTAAAATTTATTAAACAAGTGAACAGCACATTTTTGTATAACATTGTTAACAAATTGCTATTACATTGTCATCGAATTCAAGCACAATAGTTTACAAAACACGATAGCGAAGTTTCAAAAATAAAATCAAACTTGTTAATTATACAATTAAACTTTGCGAATAACAAGTAACAAGGTAATTTGTGAAGTACGAGTAATAACGACTTGTTTGGCTTAATCCAAATTCGATTACGAAGTGTTAGTTAACTTTGATAATAGAATTGTGTTGTCGTTTTTCATTATTAGTAGCACAGAGTACTATAATAAGAGTAATATACAACAAACTACCTACACACATACAACAAATTGATAAAGCTTCAATATTTTATAATAAATTAAAAGAGCTGTTAATATCCAAATGTTTTTATAGAATAAAAGAATTTGAGGATTGTTATGCAAGAAAAGAATTGTAAATATAGTCTATACAATAACTGTTTTAATTTTGTTTTTCACTATTTTAATTTAATGCTATATTATGGTAAACTTAAGTTTATCTTATGTGTCCACTTAGCAATAAGTGTTAATATTGCAGTGTTCTAACAGAGCATGTCATGATTTTTTTTTTTTTTTTTATTTGAGACCTTTTTGTAATACATGAAGCAATAAAAGGAGTCGCGTGGCTAAGGGGGTAACAAGTGGACGTGTCGGCTTGCAAATTTAATTGGCCACGTGGCTCTGCCGTTTTATGGCGGTTTCGAGTGTGTGTTTTTGTTTAAAACGGGGCTTTGAGATCGCCATATCATATTACCGTACAATATCTAATAAATATATCTTCAACACTTGACACAGGCGAAATCTAACAAGGAAACGCTATTTAATAAAAAAAATTTTTAACAAAAAATTAAATCCGACTTCAAAACTAAAAAGGTAAAAATAATAATATTGCAGTCGTTGACTTTTACATTCGCATCTAAAAGAACATTAATTTGTCTTATCGGAGTCGGTGTCAAGCCGGACGATTCGCAACTGGGCTTGCAGTAATTTTTTGGCTTGGCTTGGCTTGACACCGACTCCAATAAAACAAATTAATGTTCTTTTAGATGCGAATGTAAAAGTCAACGACTGCAATATTATTATTTTTACCTTTTTAGTTTTGAAGTCGGTTTTAATTTTTTGTTAAAATTTTTTTATTTCAAAATTTTCAGTGTCGAAATCTAGGTGAAATATATTAGTTCGACTTAGATATCAGTTATAAGTAAATGCAAAGGATACGGTGTACGCTCTCACCACACTCGATTAAAAACAATCCAACCCATCTTTCGTACAACATTTCTGTTTTTGGGTTACTGTTATCTGTCTTTATGCCATATTTCGATTTAATAGATGCATAAATGAGTACTAATGAGTTTTTCTAACTTATGTACTTAGTACCGACTGCTCTCAAATGGTGAAGGAAAACATCGTGAGGAAACCTGCATATGCAGAAGAAGAAATTCTGATGCGTATTGTGAAGTCTACCAATCCGCATTGAGCACGCGTCGTGGACTAACGCCCAAACACCCTCATACAGACAGACAGTCAGACAGAATTGACGAAAGTAAAGTAATTATTTATTATTTATTTATTATTTATTTATTTCCTTTTTGGAGAACTTACAGCTAAACAACAATTGGATTTCAAAAGACAAATTGATAGTCAGATGCTGACAACAAGTTCCCACATATAAAAATAGAAAGAAAAAAAAGAAGACATGTAATAAGCAATGTTAAAACATCTCTAGGGTATAACAACATTATTATGGGCCATCAAAAAAGTTACATGCTAGAATATTTTTAACTCTATTGGTGCCTGTACAAAACAAATCAATATCGAAGTCCATGCAAATGTCGTTGAAGCTGCTGCTGGCGCGCTGCAGGAACGCGTTCTGCTTATAATTTGTTCTCGCGAACTGAACGTGCAGGGGCGGCCGCTGCCGGAGACCCCTCTGGTTAGTGCGAAGGTTTACCTTAGCCAGACGATAAGGGTTCTTTGTTTGACTACGGAACCCTAAAAAAGACGAACATTACCGACCGCCGCCATGATCAATTATAGGAGATTACACACCGAGGACTGGAAAGGAAGAAAGGGCCCAGATCCCATGTAATTTGAAGACCGAGGCGAAGCCGAGGTCAACAAACATTTGATCTGAGGCTTTCTTAATAATTACTGTCTGAGGTTAGTATACTATTTTTCTCCTCGACCGTGGTGGAAAGAGGCAACTTCGTTTAGCGCAGCGGGAAGAAAATTGACGCTTTGCGGCCGGAGGGGAAAAAATCGAAAAAATCATTAAATCTATGTGTTTCGGTACTAGGTACGAGTATATCCATGAAGTTTTTATACGTTTAAACACAACAGTATGACCTATAGATTCGAAACTTCTTGAGTATGACCAAGAAGCTTTACATATAAATATAGGCATATAAAACTTCTTGGTTATGACAGTTAAAAAAAACATAGTTTGACAGTCCCCATCAAAACATTTATTTTGCTGGAGTCACGGACTTGAAAAAAAGACGGACCTAATCTGGTCTAATCACGAGTGAAGCACCCATTTATATTTGTGTGCGTGCTGACGAACTGTCACGCGGTACATAATGGTGGCGGGTTGTAGGACCTACGCATAGAGCTAGTGCATCTGTGTGAGTATAGGACCCTTGTAGAACAAACGAAAATGTAGGACCTTGCATGCTTCAGATCTTTTTAGTGTTGTTCTGGTCTGTGGCTGGAGTGTGATTTTTGAACATTACACGTTAGAATTAGGATTTCATGACTATTGCTATCTCATACGCGGTTACGCTGATGTTCCGTCTACCAGCGTAAGTGAAAAAAAAATCTTAGTCTATGGTTTGCGTGCTGTCGCGCGGTACATGACCTGCGCCTAGAACTGGTGCATCTGTGTGAGTGTAGGCCCAGAACAAACGAAATTTTAGGACCTTGCATGCTTCACATCTTTCTAGTGTAACATTACGTCCGTCTTTTTTTCAAGTCCGTGACTATGTATATATTTGTTATTGTTGTAGATTTTTTCAACAAGCGCTGAATCAATTTCGTGGGACCACCTCGGAAGTATGACCTACCAAACAAAAAAATCATCATCAAAATCAATTCCCAATTGGCGGTGCAATCGCGTAACAAACATACAAAAAAAAAAAAAAACATACGGGTCGAATTGAGAACCTCCTCCTTTTGTTGAAGTCGGTTAAAAATAGAATAGAATAGAAGCAATAACGGCAGGGTGTATGGGCTCACCCATACACGCGGCGGATCTGATAAATACGTAAACAGTCGGAAAAGTGACCTATTCTCCAAATTAGCATTTCAGCCCGCCTATCCTCTTAATACCTTGAGGCGCCCGCGACTTGGTCACAAACCACACTGACTTTAAACACTCATAACTTTTGATTGAAAGAACCGATTGCACATGAACATGAAATGAAACTTAAAATGTTAATCCAAGCTTTAAGTCCTATGCTTTTGTAAAGGCCCCAAATCGGTTCAGCAGTTTTTGAGTGATGCGGCCACAAACAAACAGACAAACAGGTAAAAATTGCATTCCATTACAAATCCTAAACGCTCCAAGCATTGGTCTCTTGACACAGAGGTCATGGGTTCAATTCCCACGGAGAACACCTTATGATATGTCACTTTCTGCGTTTTTACCCAGTTGTTTAGTACATTGCAGGTTGAAGATTGCCTGAAAAGAAAGACGATTCCGTGCTTTGGATGGCACTGCCCTCATCCAACGGGTTCCCGCCCGCACCGCCTTCACCTGGGGTGATATTTGGAAGTCATACGTTGAATTCAGCAGTAGAAAATGAAAAAGAAAGATTTTTTGAAAGTCAAATCAACAGTAGAAAGATTCATATCTCCATTGTAATTTTGAAGTTTTCAACTGCTGAGCTCACCGAATAAGTTTCAAAAATCGCACTCCTGGTCGTCGATATACAGTTAAAAGTTTTATTCATCAAAAATTTCAAACTCTTCCATACCAGAAATGTATAATTTCATAGCGTATAACTTGTGCACACTCATCCGCACGCAAAGGAACCTTTAAAACGTAATGTCAGCTCTATTGTCTAGAACATAAAGCGCACAATATGCAACAACAACAGACTTTACCGTAAAATGTTATGATCACAAAGCACGCAATGAGAGACTAAGAAGAGACGTTACGCTAAATTCACATGCAATATGAAAATTAGTTGATTTTGTTTGGGATATTTTAGCAAGATGTGGTTTTTGCTGTGGTTTTTTACATCCAGGAAAAGGATTCAACCTCGGAATGAGAGAAAAGAAGCTATTGGTGTGACTAGCTATGACATTTTATACTTTAGGCCAAAAAGCACATGAAATCTCGTGTACGCGAGTCGAGATATTCAGGGTCAAAAATTTCAAAAAACCATTTTCGTCGCAATGGAGGGAAGTCGGATATTTGTTTCCAACTCCTCCTCTCTTCCCCCCATAGATTAGAGTCATACCCCAGGCTCGCTGAAGTTCATTGTCTAGTGTTGTGAATGGTCGCCGCTGTTGATCATGGTTCACAGGAGTTACAGCGGTGGGAATGTGTGGTGGGCAAATGTCAAATCTTTAAAAAAAAAATCGTTGGTCTAAATTACTTTTCAAGTAATGCAATTTTAGAGCTAGTTGTATGTACCTTTGAATAGCACCAACCTAGGCCAGTGTCGTTAAAGGAGTAAGTCTCCTTTATTGTCAGTTGCAGAAACGCTAATTAAAGTTAATCCTCCATTAAATCTCTTACTATCACTTTTTGTCTTGTTGACGTAGTAAAAGCTAAGCAAGAGATTTAATGGAGGATTAATTTTAATGAGCGTTTCTACAACTGAGTGAATATCTCTGATGCTCACACCACATTTTACCGTTTTAGGTTCAAGGATCTTTTGTGTAACTATTACCCGATAGAATCGGTATCAAAATGCGTGGTGTTGTTTGGCTATTTTGCTTTTTAATTTTTCGTAAATTTATTTCGGATAATGGATTTGATGATCACAGAAACAAAATATTACGTGAAAATTTCCTAGTACAGCCTTAATACGGTTATCGATCTTATAAACGATATACCTAAACGGAAACATAATATAAAAGCCCTACAGAATGCTTTTACGTTTAACGCGAGCTATACAAATAAGATAGTAAGCAAGTAATTATACATTATTTATTCAGAATAACAAACATATACATACATATGCTCACGCCTATGTCCCACTACTGGGGTAGGCAGATACAATAGATCGCCACATGCTACGATTCTGACACACATCTTTCGCCTCCTCAACATTCATAAGTCTCTTCATACAATTTCTTCGGTTCCGGGTACATTTTATTTGGCCTTTCTTCAGTACGCATCCGATTTGGTCAGCGTACGTGCGCCTAGGGCGACCCCTTTCAACCATTCTCCATTCACACTTGCCTTGTAAATTTCATACGTCAACCTACTTTGGCTCATTCTTTCCACATGGCTAAACCACCGCAACATGCCTTTTTCATGCAAACATTTTATCAACATTGTGACACAGTATAAAAAGAGTTAAACAAAGAGAATGTCGCCGCCCGAACTTGGAAAAAGATACGATGAAATCGTTCCTGAGCCCAAGCATCAGCAAGCTTTCAATTGACACTATGAGATGTGACAAGAGACGTAGAAGGTAGTCTAAATAAAACCAGGTGATATACATTTAGTAGGTAATTGATCCTGGGGATTCATTATGTTACAATGAAAAATTACAAGCGCTGATGCAATTAGTTAGAAGATAGAAAGGTTTTAATCACATTAAGACGCAGAGTCTTAACCTTCACCTAATCTTAACCTTGAACCCTTTTTCTTTTAATTTGCTGTTTACATCTTCTCTTTTCTCATAATCTCATTAGAAGCAACCACAGTAAAAAATTAACTTTTTAATATAAACCTGAATTCGATTAGCCGATATCACCTGCAAAAACTTCGATAATGACCGTTTTCACCATATCAGATAAACGGGGAGTCGTGTCCCTCCCACCCGTACCCCGCCCCAACGACCTGCTAATTTACTAGATTATTATCTGACTAAATAATGCGTGCTAGGGGACTCATTTTCTACAGGGTAGTCGTAACTTGAGGCTTGATGTCCGGTTTGTAACGAAATTTAGGAAGGGCTTTGAGGGAATAAATAGATTGAAAATGTTCATTTTGTACGTAAAGTTGTTTGTATACAATCTTCTTAAGACTTTGTGAAGGGAAATTTTTTACCATCACTCTGAATAACTTTCTCTAAGATACCTACACCAAAAGCGTGAAAAAAATGAAGCTGTTCCGAGGCTGTTCCATACAAAACTTCATACTTGACCCAAAATGTATAGGACTGGCTCCATAGTGAAAGTCGTTAAGTTTGATGGTCTGTGTTCACCGTTTCAGTCGGCGGAGGGCTGTCCCTTACATCATGTATTTTGCAAAATGCAATAACTAAGAGTCAAAGGAACAATACAATGTTTACACTCTAAAACTTTATATTTTTTGATACAGATGTTAAGGTGCGATTTAGAATTTCATTTCGAGATAGAACCGAGCCGGCTTGGCGTCACGTGCATTTCACTGCATACTGCATTCTTTGTTATCTTTTTATTGAAAAAAAATCTTGCATAGCCTCTCGTGAAAGTGCACCTAGTTTTCGAAATAAAACGGAAATGAAAATTTTTACGTTTATTTGTAGATGGTTTTTATGGAAAAGTTTTACGTTAATTGTATGGGATTACGGTTGTGAGTTTATGTATGAAGGTATGTTTGTATGTATGATTCAGAAGTTTCGCTACAATAAAATTACAGGTTAATTTTCAACATTTTTATGTTTGCACTTTATGGTTTAACATATCAAAATGTGGCAAAATTTTTATCCACAAAAATAGTACCTACCTATCTGCAAGACTGTTTAAATCTTATGGCCATCGCCCACGCTGATTTTACGTAGCGATACAATACTGATACAGTAACGACTAACGACACAGCATAATATCGTTACAGTCGCGAAGCTGTCACCGATTGTGTTCCCTTCGACCACGTATCCACGATTCTACAGGGTGTTATAGGGTAAACTGTTGCATTACGCATAGTGATCTAGCACTTATAAAATCACGGATTTCAAATGCCACAGACAAGGCTTCTTTAGCTATGCAGAAGCGCGTTCATAAAACGCTGTAAAAAGTCATGGGCTATGGCCATTAGACGCAGACGTGTTGATGATGATTCAAAAACGATTTAGAACTACCTATTAACAAGAATAAACTACAGAATCTTTTAAAATTGGATTACGACAGGATTTTTAAACGTTTCGGATGACATAGCAGATTCGCTCGCTCATTTTGGAGCTGAAAATTTCTGCAAAAATGCAGCACACAAACAGTTTGCATACATTACGACTGAAAACTTCAGCTCTTTTATTTTTATTAGATAGATTCATAACATACTGAAGTCGATAGGTTATATCAGGTTATTGATTGCTACGAACAAGGGAGGTGAAGAAGTTTAATGTAGGATATTAAGTGCAAAAGATTTTGCCTGATATTTTGATAGGTACTGATTGGACGTCGAGTTATAGTCGTCTCGGTCTGGTTTATTACTTAACCTATTGCGCTGGACCAACCCATTTCTTCCCATGGGTGTCGTACGAGGCGACTAAGGGATAAGTGTTTTTGTGTCCTCTGTCACCACCTAACACGTCCTTCTATCGCGAAACCTTCAATGTAGTAAATGTGAGCCTTGTTAAACCTGCATACCTAAAAATTTTGTTGTAACAGAGCTTCTGATCATCCCGAAAGAGATAATGGTCATGATTTTATGTATGTTTGTTGCGCTGGATCAAAGACTGGAGGTGGGTCTTGACTTACGACAATAAAGACACCATTCATCTCTCCTCAGTGTCAGCTCAATTTGGTAACTCCAGCTCTTCGAGATCTTTAGATCCATTACTGGTCTAGCAGAACCGTCAGCATATTAACTAGGACCCTATACTTTATCTTCAGATTATGCTTTAGATACCTATTACACAAGCGATTTTTGAGCATAAGCGACTTTGCAACTTTAATGCAATTGAATCGCCGAGATTTTTAAGCACAAGTGTTGACTGAGCGTTATTGCCGCGATTCCACTTCGACAATAATTGATCTCAGAAGTACCACGGGCATAACGCGGCGATGACGCGGCGATATTGCGGTGATATCGTTCCATCAATGCGCTTACACTCGAAAATAGCTTCTGTGATACGGCCCTTACACTTTCAGTACAATACCCAGCTCATACTAAAACCCATATTCTGGAGGTTATTCCAAGAACAGCACTAATTTTAAAACCACTGAATTCGAGCACTTACGCTGTTCCAAGAACTCCTGGTTTGGTGCATTGACAAGTCAGATTAGTTACATATTTTGCGAATCCTCTTCTGTGTCCCTTTGCTGGGTAAATGCCTTCTTTTCACCATCCAATCATATCTATTGTGTGTAGGTTAAGAAACAGTAGTACACATTAAATTTTATGGATCCTATGTAAGCCGGTGTCTTATTTATCTTGATAAATATGTACAGGGCGTAACATTAAATGCGTGAGATTCTTCAGGGGGTGCTACAGACCACGAAACGAAACAACTTTTACTAAGGAACCAGAGCGAAAAAAAATCAGCATTCTCCGCTTTCTGTTGATCCATACCTACAGTCAATTTTGTTTGGTTTGATGGTCTGAAACGCCACCCTGTATTTAAACCCTTCATCAAAACTAATGGATTATTAACACTTTAATCAATCTTTTTAATTTATTTTCCTGCTTGTTTCCTGACAACTAACAATTTGCGTAGGTACCTATATGAATTCATACAAAAACGTTAATCACTTCGATTCGTTATTTCGTTAACGAATACGATTGCTTTCGAAGCGATAATTGAAAATGCTATTTTAATTAACTTTTCTGAATATCGTATTAATAGTGAACGTGAATGAGGTTTCGTTTTTAAAATAATAATTATTTAATTTATTCGTTCCGAGAGAGAAAATGTTTGTACGCGTGCATACCTTTCAACATTGTTTGTTAAGTGGGCTCTGGTTGTGGATAATTCTGGTTTATATTTAAGTTTGACCACTAACAGTTTAAATGTTCACGTTATTTCCCCATACAACATAATTATGAGCATAGAAATTTAATTTCTAGATTGTTTCTGCAAAATGTCATTGACTTTAATTGATTGGTATTGAAAATATAACCAGATTTCGTTTGTATGGAGCACGCCAACGGTAATCCATAAAGGGGTCACATCTTCTTAATAACTATTATAAAACTGTAACTGAACTGTGTCTGTACATTGAAGATATTTACAAAAAAAAGATTACGATATGGTTTTTAAATATCCCCGACTCGAAATCAACCTTTTTTAGAAATTTTGTCTGTCTGTTTGTCTGTTTGTTTGTGTGTTTGTTTGTTTGTTTGTTTGTTTGTTTGATCGCGCATCACGCAAAAACTACTGAACCGATTTTGATGAAACTTTTTTTGTTTGATAGCTTATGATCTGACTTAAAATCTGGTATATAATTTGTGCGGACGAAGTCGCGGGAAAACACTAGTTATTAATATTTTTATTTTCTGGAAGAATTATAGCTTATAATTTCTTGATCCAGAATAATTATATCTCAAGGTCTTCATCACAATTTCCTGCGTAGTATTTAAATGCTTTTTATTGAAAATTTTCAAAGCCGGAATGGGTGCGGAATTTTGATCACAACCAAGTTCATTACGACAAATTCTCTAGACACCGATAAATTGATGCGAAAGTCACACGGCTAAGGCCGCAATAATTGACTAAGGGACCGATACGTTATATCTATATCCTCATAGTATAGAAGAAAAGGAAAACGTTTACCCTCTATTATATTTTAAAGAGAAATTTGTTTGAGGGTAGCAGGATAAAGGATGTATTAGCATGCTTATAAAACCGAACCGAACAGATACCGTTTCAAAACATTTGTGAAAACTTTTAAATTATTTGTTATGTATTAGTAATCTGAGCAAACTAATGCTACATCACTGTGCTAAAAATATATTATTCGGTAAAAAACATTTGGTCATCAATTAGGTACTCAACCTAGTCACAAATCTCGGTTCGAATCGGATCACTTCGGTATTTACCTTCGGGATGTAGGTATTTAATGTTTTTAAGTGATAAAGAAAATATCTCTCACTAGAATTAACGTTTGCGCAGAGATTTGTTACTACTTTAATTCATATAAATCCATTCATTCATAGGTTACACACCGAGGGCAGGAAAGTAAGAAAGGTCTCAGATCTCGTAATTGTCAATCAACAATCAACAAACATGTGATCTGAGTCTTTCTTATTTACTGCCAGAGGTTAGTATAGTAGCGCAGCGGGACGTAAATTGACGCTTTCCGTCCGGAGGGGAGAACATTATATAAAAGAGGACGCATATTTACCCGCGGCAAAATAATCGAATTTAAGAATTCTTTATATGAAATTCTGATGGGTCCGAAAAGTTTTCGAGTGGCGACCGCGTTCCAGAAAGCGCAGCGTGGGCAGGTTACCCTGAGGTGGACCGACGACCTGGTGAAGGTGGCGGGAACCCGTTGGATGAGGGCAGCGCAGGTCCGGTCGTTGTGGCGATCCTTGGGGGAGGCCTATGTCTAGCAGTGGACGTCCATCGGCTGAGATGATGATAATGATGACGATATGAAATTCTTTGACACCTCGCACACTTATCCGCGGGGAATCGGACGAATCGTCAGAAGAATTAAAAGTCGCGAATAGGTAATTATGCGTCCACTTTAAATGTGAAAGTGTGTCTGTCAGATGTAAGGCTCGGGTAACAGTTAGTTCTCAATCATCATCTCAGCCGATAGTCGTCCACTGCTGGACATGACCCCCCAAGGATAAAACTAGTTCACAATAAACTATTAAATATAATAAATAGACTCCGAACTCAGGTCGGCCGGAGTAAAGACAACCTGTTTAAGTGGGGTTACATAGACGGGTCTGATCTCCAGTGTGAATGCGGTGTTGCCCCACAGACTATGGCCCACCTCATATCCTGCCCTTCCTGCCCTGACACCTACACGCGAACTGGAAAGATTTAAAATGTCTTGTCATCGACTCGATAGAAGAAGAAGAAGAATAAACTATTGAAATGCAAAGCTTCAGAAACACAACAGAAGTTTTCCATGGCGATATCACACTTCGTTAGTTTGACCATTAGTTATAGTGATAAAAGATTGGGCAACATTTCGATGCACTTTGTAAAGTCTTTGAGCTAACGAACACCGCAATTTGAGATAAACTGTACATTCCTGTAGTTTCGAAGACTTATTGCGCTCAGTAGAACATCGACAGCATGACTTTACTGGCGTTTCCTTGTCATAACGAATACTACACTACAACGTTGGTTTGAAATTCAATTAGTATGGTAAGCAACAGAAGTTGTTGAACACTTGTAAACCTTAGAGGCAGATTTCAAATTTAGCATCCAATTCCTGTGCATATTGTATCTATTTATTGCATAGATTGTTAGAAATACAGGGTGTAAGGTTAATAGAATTTTAATTTAATTTTAGAAGGTTAATATAACTTAATAGAAAAAAAACGGTTGCAAAGACTGAAACGATCATCTCTAACCATCGAACTAAACAAATATCAATATGGAGCCTACCTCAGAAAACGCGAATAAATTTTGCTGTTTCATACAAAACTGCTACCCGACTCAAATGTATGGGACAGGAAAATTTTTCCACGTTTCATGATGTAGGCTTCATAGTGAAAGTCGTTCAGTTCGATGGTGTGAGTCCACCATTTCAGTCTGCGGAGTGCTGTCCCTTTACCCTGTACTTAAATACGAGTAGTATTTAAGTACAGAAGGTAATAGAAGAAAAGGAAAAATCCCTATTAGTTTAGCCATAGGCGAAGTATTTTTCGCTTACGCTGATAGACGGAACATCAGTGTAACCGCGTATGAGACAGCGATAGTCATAAAATCCTATACAATTTGTATGATGACTCCGGAGTCAGACAGCCGTCGTAGAACAAAAAAGTGGCTACGTCGATAAGGACAGCAATAAGTAGCGATCTCCTTTTTTAACTTGAGCGAATTTGCTATGTGCATCTCAAGACACCATAGAGGTATTATACCAGGAATAGAGCAACAAACATGAGTTGTCAAATGAAACCTTTTTTGGATGTTTTTTGGAGACTATTCGCAGGCAAAAATTCGAATATTGTCTATAATTCTGAGTCTAACGTGAAGTTGTGGATAAATTAATGAAGTAGTGTCAGTATATTTCATAAAATTATCTACGATTTCACTTTAGATTCGCAATTATTCACGGAAACCGAATTGTAAAAATTAATTGGAGACTAAAAAAACGGCCCTATTGCCTAGCGTCACGTATCTCTTTCTATTATACAGTGGTGCTGCTAGGTACATCTCGCTCTCTCAGCTGTATGTTCCTCTATTCCTGGTATAATACCTCTATGCTAGTCACGTGCTTACTTCTAGTTCCTTCTCTTTCTACGAGTTTACCCAAAATATCAACGGCAGAAGAATCCTTTTAATATCGGAATAACAAAAAATCTTTTCCACACTAATTGGTCTAAAATAAGCAGTACCTCGTTCTTTGTTTGAATAAATAAAAAAAAGAAACAAACAGATAGACTATTATACAATGGGAAGCTAAGAACAATGAATGGGGATAATCATCGCCGAACAAATGAAGATCACGGAGACCTCGTGAATGGAATCTCTGAGAATATAAGGGTGTTGTTACGATTGCGATCTTGCGACTTTAGCTTGACGACTAGGTGTGTCGTAGGGATAAATTATGTGTGGACACAAGGTGTGCACGGACAGGAAGCCTGTCTTCTACTTAGGGTGTAACAAAACGACCCAGTAATATTGGAGATTTGGACCATTGAACTGAACAACTATCTCGAAAAAATTAATCTGTTTCATACAAAACTGCAGTACTTTCTCTATTCAAGTGTATGGAATAGCAGAATTTTTATTTTTTTTCGGCCTTGTCTCCATATACAAAGTTGTTCAGTTTGTTGGTGCCAAATCACCCCTAAAAAAATATAACGGTGTCTTGTTACATCCTATATAATAAACACATTTTTTTTATTAAATATAGGATTTTTCTTAATATTATATGCTGACGGGTTATTAAGGGGATGATTACACCATCATGCTGAAAAACTTTCTGTGTGGGATATTTTTAATAGATTTTTATGTTGATGCCTATGGCAACAGTTGTTCAGTTTGATGGTTTGATTATTCTCTATAAAAACCTTTAGCTTATTGAGTTGGAACCTGCATATTGTGTGGTGGAAAGAACCCTCAATGCGCAAGTCTGACTCACACTTGTTCATTCTGATATAGGTATTAGGTATCCGAATTTATTTTACTTAAAATTAAAACGATGTGCTGGTTATTGTCGCTTTTGATTTAGATTCATAAAATTAATTAACACATTTCAAAATTTTAGTCCACGATTATTACCGACCAGTCGCATGTGTGAAATAGTAATTAACGTTATCTGCATACAAATGAAAAAGCGCACTGTGATGAATAAGTTTCTGTTGTAACTAGACAGTTGAAATATTAACCCTATGTGCTTGGTTTACGGTACAATGCGAACGTATAATTTTCACCCTCGTTTCGCATGCTGATTTAAACATTGCGTGACAATATTTCGTTTGTAAATTTTAAGATAAATGTGGGTCAAATTTGTATCCACAATGAATTTGTGAATTTGGTTTTTCACGCTACTTGGTTGATACCAAGTGGTACACAATTCTCTGAGGAAATTACTTTTTCATTCAAAACTTTCCTGCCATATTTTAAGTGCAAGCTACGAAAAAGCAGACTAAGCAACAATGCCGAAAAATCGAGTCGAAACGAAATTAGATTTTTGCAATTGCGTGAACGTTTTCGTTCCAATATCAACTCTATTCCAATGAAGTTCGGACAGAAACGGTCACGATATGAAATGGAGTATTAGCACAGAATAGTTCTACATACAGAACGGCCACTCCCCGTCCCTCCCTGACCAGATATCCAACCCCACCCCACACTTTCTGGGGACACTTTAGGAGAGCCGAGCAAGGGAACCCGTGCCGTAGTATTTGACTGCATAAAATAATATGTTTTATTTGTATCCTCTCAGAACCACCCAAAATGGAGTTTATGTATGTTTTTATCGTCTCAGTAAAATTATAAACATTTCAAAATAACGCAAAATTCACATTTTCAGTAATTCTTTAAATACTATTTTTAATAACAAAATGAACTATTAAAAGTAAGGAAATGTAGATGATGTTCATATGGCCCCCCGACAGCACAGTCTGTAGTGAACCTGCCTGCTGTGTCGACGGTCGCGGGTTCGAATCCCGTATGGGACAAATATTTGTATGACGAATATGAATATTTGTACCCGAGTCATGGATGTTTGTATCTATATATGTATTCTATATCGTTGTCTAGTTATCATAATACAAGTCCAGGCTAGATTCTGGAACTTTAAATGTGACTAGATAATTTGTGTGACAATGTCCAAGATATTTATTCATTTATTATTATTTATATACAATGCGCGGTAAGTCAACCGCATAATTTTCGCAGAGTGCGCATCGCCATCATGCTAAATCCAAAACGTTGTTTGAAATGTCGGACCTGTAATATTAGGCCAAATTTAGGTCAGCGCATGCGACTAGGGATTGCAATCCGGTGCAATTTTCAATCCGGCCGGATCCGACCGGATTTTCACCGATCCGGCCGGATCCGCCGGATCCGACCGGATTGGTAATATCCATAATCATTTGCGTTTTCATTTTAAAATCAACTGTAAAACAATAAAGGTGTTTCTAGCAACTATAAAAAAAATATTATTGTTACGAAGTGATAGTTTCTATCGTATTATTAATGCGAAAAAAACATTTTCTAGGCCTCAAAGTAAGTAGAGACCGCCTAATATCCACACTTTTCACATTTATGGATATTTTTCTTTTGTCAGACTGGGACAGGTATGTACTACTATACCTACTGTTAATTTGTAAATAAGTACTTTTAACAGGATAACATAATAAAACTTTGTCTATCTCTATCTATCTATAACATCACGCCTCTTTCCCATTGGGGTAGGCAGAGACCAGAGCGCGCCATCTACTACGATCCTTACATACATCTTTTGCCTCATTCACATCCATACATCTCTTCATACATGCCCGTCGGTTTCGAGTACTCCGCACCTCCCCTTTTTGTAGGACGCAACTGATTTGATCAGAATACGTCCTACGAGGGCGCCCTCTGCCGACACATCCACTCATTTTTGTCATTTTTATAAAGACATGTTTATATGGTAGGGAAGAAAAAAACGACATACCTAGGACAAATTTATATTTTAAATGTACGTGTAGGTGCGGATTGTCGTAGCAGGTGACTCAATAAAGTCGTAAGCGACGTCCAACGCGAGAATTTTCATTACAAAAAGCGGTTTTATTCGATTTTCAAGCTATTTACCGGATCCGTACCGGATCCGGCTAGCTAGTGCCGGATCCGGTAGGCCGTAAATGGTACCGGATCCGCCGGATTACCGGATCCGGAAAACCGGATTGCAATCCCTACATGCGACACAGCACATCACATGTATGATAGCCAATCAGAAGAAAAATCTGTCCAGTGAGTCCCAAGTAATCTTCTTCTTCTTATCGTGTCGACTTCAAATTTTGAACAAAGTCGCTAAATAGTACCTTGCCAGAAGTGGGCAACCGATACTGCACCGTCGCTAGCGGTCATGAGCTCCTCCTGCGTACTGGTGTTAGGGCACGCAGGGCACGATGTGAGATGGGCCATCGTTTGTGGAGCTCCACACAAGCAACTCACATTTTGCGCATCCGAGAATCCCCACCCGAACATGTTGTCCTTACTGCGACCGACCTGGGTTCGAAGTCGGTTTAACGACTTCCAGGTCGCCCAAGGCAAGTCATGTCCAGGCGGGAGGCTCTCAGACGGCGGCACAAATGGAGTTGGGAGGGACACTTTTTGTCGCCAAAGAGTACAAGTCCCAAGTAATAAGCCAATCAGATGTCGAAGACACAGCACGCGTTACGACTATTTACCAATCATATGGCGAGTCTTAAATCGCATTATCAAAATACTTAGTTAGGTACGCATAAATACAATATCCTAATAAGACAGTCTACCGCGGTCTTAGGCATTCCAAAAGCCTGTCGAAGATTTCCCCTTCCCTCTAAACTATAATTAAAATCTGACACAACTGGTGTGACATAGTTTCGAAGTTGTAGCAAAGTTTTCGGACCACCCGCGAGCGTGAATAGCATACAATACATGCATAATGCTCACGCCTGTGTCTCATTGAGGCAGGCCGAGAAAAAAGACCGCTACATTATAAACCTCTCGCCTCTTAAACATCCATATTATGCCATCCACAAGCTCATGGATGAAGCATTATGGTATAAACAATTTAGAAAATGTTCTGGATTTTTTTAGGGTTCCGTACCTAAATGGTGAAAGCTACCCTATTCATAAGCCTACGTTGTCCGTCCGTCCTACCTATTCAGGGCTGTTACTTTTCAACCGTAATAGCTAGACAGTTGGAACTTTCACTACATTTGCCTTATTATGACGGATTTGTTAATAATTAACAAAACTGTCAAAAAGTTAAAAATAAGGTTTCTCAAACAAAAAACTATTTTTAATGAACTTTTTTTCTTCTCGCTCTATCGTAAAAACAGTAACTTTCTTCTCGCTCTATCGTAAAAACAGTAACACATACAAGCGTCAAACTCGGTGTGATTATAGAGCAAATTTTACAGAAGGTATAACAAAAAATAATAAAAACCGGCCAAGTGTGAGTCGGTCTCGCGCTAAAGGTCCCGGTGAAAACAAAACATTTATGTTGGTTAAAAAAAAAAAAAGTTGCGAAAAAGGTGGCGAGACGAGCTAGATGCCTACTGCAATGAGTGGCGGAATGTAGCACCAAATAGAGATACGTGGAAGAGTTTAGGGGAGACCGTTGCCCAGCAGTGGGACAAAACAGGTTAAAAAAATTAAATAAATCTATTATGTTGTGTGGTGGTGTACGTATGTAGTACGGAACCCTAGGTGCGCGAGTAGGCGGAGATTACCTAGACAAGTATCCAAACAAATCTGGAGGTCAAAAACCTTTCCTTCCTAAAATAAAATTGCACGTAACTTGCGAGTCTACATCTAAAATTTGAATATAAATGAAAGCTATACTGGGAGGCTATTTGGACGGAGTTATGCAACTCTTCATTCTCGTGTAGGCTAATCACATTTTTGGCGTGTGTTCAAGTAATAATTTCAGGCTAAGCACTGTAGGCTTTCCTGTTTACTTTTTGGTTATAGTTTTTGCTTTTACATTTGTATTTGAAAACTTGAACATCGGAATTTCTTCTTTTTTGAGGACATATTTATGTTTCCCAACGGGAATGTGCTAAGTCAAACATTTCAAATCATTTAGTAACAATGTTATTGTGTATGATCAGACTATAGTAATAAAATTAAATTAAAGATTGAAAAAGTCGGGCGGCGAGCGGGATTCGAACCCACAATCTGCCTATCCGGGGCATGCTCTACTCCAACAGAGCTGTCGTCGCCCCGCAAGCCACGACGAAATTTTCAATCTATATTATCGTCTTTAAGGGACGTCAGCGCCATCTACCAGAGTTATACAAACTACTGATTCACACGTCTTATGTTGCAATTAGATTCATGCGATATAGATGTCACACCTTATTACCTTATAGTAATAAAGTAAGCAAGTAATGTTTTTATTGTCATATTTCAATAGCTAGGCGTATCCGAATAGGATGGACTGCTTTCAGGAAATTCCGTCATATACAAGGTGTTTCATAAGTAACAATAAATATTTAAAACTCTTAAGTGGGTTGTTCAGACCGTCAAACTGAACAACTTTCTCTATGGGACCAACATCGAAATCGCGAAAAAAAAAATCGGATATCCCATACATATTTTAGCACTAGTCGATTTGTAGAGTATGGAACATACATTTTTTTTCGTGATTTCGATATTGGTCCCATAGTGAAAGTTGTTCAGTTCAGTGTTTGATGGTCCAAACCACCCCCTTTGTATTTTTGTAACACCTTGTATTCTCGGAGCGAAGGTTTTCAATCAGTGCATCCTGCCAGTGATGATGATGACCTATGGAAACATGGACCTTGACGATAGGACTAGTTCATCAATTCAAGGTAGCTCAGCGAACTATAGAGAGAGCTAGGCTCGGTGTTTCTCTGAGAAATCACATAAAAAATGAAGTAATACGTCAGAGAAGTAAGGTGATTGATATAACTCAGAATGTTAGCAGGCTGATGTGGTTATGAGCTGGTCATATCTGCAGAAGAACTGACAACTGATAGGTTGTCAGAATTTTAGAGTGGAGACCGCGAACTGGTAGGCGTAGTTTAGAAGACGACCTTAAAAAAAGTAGCGGGGAGTGACTGGATGAGGAAGACCAAGGACAGAGTTTTGTGACGCACCTTGGGAGAGACCTGTGTTCAGCAGTGGACGATAATAGGCTGATGACGATGATGATGATTAATTTTGTAAGTGAGTCTTAAGGAACTTTATAATAGAGCTTAGCCCGTATAGATTTCCATTTTATGTTTTTTGAAGCCAACGAACCTATTGCACTGAAATTAATGTTTCGGTGTTTTGTTTTAACCTTTTATTACTTTCAAAACATCGAAGTAGCGAAATAAAAACTCAGCTGTCCCATAAATTTGGATGCGGTTTGCAGTTTTGTATGGAATAGCAGATTTTTTTTTTTTAATTATGTTTCTGTAACACCGACCCGTTTTTTGAAGTATTTCCTCTACCCTAAGGTTGTCTGGAAGAAATCGCTTTTTAGCGATAAGACCGACTCATTTGTACCATAATCTGTTTAGTTTCCTGTGCAATGTATTTTATGTTTGGTGTAGGTAAATAAATTATATTTCATTCATTCTTTTTTTTTTTTGCTAATTCTTTGTTGGTGCCAAAAAGTTGTTCAGTTTGATGCTCTTAAAAAAGTGTCAGCATATTAAAAAGGGCCCCCTTATGCAAGGTGTTACTATATACATCCTAGTAATAGTTTTAATTGGATGGTTTAGACCATCAAAATGAACAATTTTCACTACGGAGCTAACATAAATATTAAATAAAATGTGCAGTTTCAAACAAAACTGTTGTACTGATTCGAGTCCAATGTACCTAATGGAACAGCAGATTTTTTTATTTTAGTCCCTTTTTGGCCCCATAGCGAAAATGGTTCAGTTTGATGGTCTTTAAATATTCCTGGGTTTTTTGTGACACCCTGTAGAAAATACTGTGTTTTCGACATATTTTGTTCTTAGTAACTAATACAATAACTCTATAGACCAAACGAAGCGGGCTTTTTGTTTGCTCTGTGGTTTCAAATTGTTTGCATTTCATCATAGTTCTACAAACAGTTTGATTGGCAAGCAGGGTAAATGTCCCGGTGATGGAGTAAAAGCAATGGGAAATAAATTGTATATTGATTACGTCTCAAGCTACTGTTAAAAATTGTTTCAAAAGTTCAGCCGCGAACTACTGACACCGGCCAACTATTCAGACCAAAGTAGACCGTTTGTTTTGGTAATTATCAAATTAATTTAAAAAACAGACAGTTTTGTCTATGAGGAGCGGTTTGGTTTTTAGTTTCTTACTCCTTACACTTGTTCCTTTCGGAACACCCATCTCGTTTTAAACCAAAACCCAGTTTTTCTAAGCGACTGAGTATTGGAATTTTAAGTCCTGTAAATGTAATGTACCGGATGTATGTATGAGGTGGACCGACTACTTGGTGAGGGGGCAGGAACCTTTATGGAAATCCTCGGGAGAGGTCTATGTCCAGCAATTAATAAATAAAAATAATTTATTTCACTCAAAACATAATAAATTTAAATTTGAGGTCAAATAGCAATAGACCCTTAGAGCCCTTAGAGCAATTTGAGAATGCTCGGATTGGGAATGCCTCGCTACGTCCTTAATTATAACTCTTAGATTGAGACTATCAGCAATTGCAATAGCAGCAATTGAAGTCTATCAGCTGATAATATGATGAAATGTAATGTAGAGGTATTTCATCAACATCAAACCTATTTAGTACCACTGCATGAAATAGCTCTTTTCACTTATAAGTGTGAGAGTGCGCTCCACCACAAGTACGTTAGGTACTTATTTCCTTACAAAAATATGTGGCCAACAACATCACGTCTACCCAATTTACATAAATAATTCAATATTCAATTGAAGTTTACGTATAATACATACATGTCATACTAAGATAACTCACGTCCGTGTTTCACTATTAGGGTAGACAGAATATTTGCTACAACTGTAAGGTCTTTTTTGGCCTAATTCGATTTTAATGTATCAAGTGATGCTAGACAGCCTTCTTCCCCCCAAAATTGCTACAGAAGAAACCATATCCCTTAATCGCCTCTTACGACATCCACGAGAAGAAATAGTGTGGTTTAATCGTGAAGAAAACCAGGAACCATTGGATTTTCTGATGCATGGACTGTGGCCACTGAACATCTTTTAATATGGGTCCAAAATCCAAAACGCGAAAATTAAATCGGCTGTTTCACACATTTGGGTCGTTCAGCCATTGACATTTTCTGTGGAACAACCAATTTCTTCATTTTTTTATTTTATTTTAATATTGTACCCATAGTTGTTCAATTTATTGGTCAGAAGTTTTTATATTTAAGGACCTTAAGTATGTAACTATGTAACGCATTAAATTTTACACCCTAAAGAATGAAATAATGAAATGTACTTTTATTACAACAAAATAATAAAGGTACAAATCTCACAAACCCCTTATTATAATGGTACAGATCTGTCTACCCGATCGAGAAATACAGACGTAAGAATATGCATGAAAATATCTAGACTCTCATGTAATTTTTACAAACAACCTAGGAAGCACTGACATATACTCTAGCGATAGACAAGCTCATTCAAACAAACAATATTTCACACAAAACAAAACAAAATGACACATTGCGGTCTGTCATTGCCATAGTGACGAAGTGAACTCAGGAACATCAATGCGGTGCGCCCACCGCATTCACGTGGAACACGTTGCTTCTATGAAAGGGCCTGTCTATTGCTAGAGTATATGTGTAGAGAGAGATTGTGCTTGTCTTTTGCTTGCTAGGAAATTGAAGCTTATGTCAGTAGAATTTGTTTGTGTTGAAACTGTTTGCTCTGTTGTAATATTTTTCCTGTTTAGCTCAGGATCTTGAGTGCCTTATATTAGTGGGATGACAAATATGTTTAGTCTCGGACACGAGAATTTTCATTTAGGAAAGAGGATATAATTCGGAGATCGCTCCATACAAACGAAGTCTGGTTATATTTTCAATACTCACCAAAGTCAATGACATTTTTCAAAAAACAATCTAAAAGCTAATCTCTATGTTTGTATTGCGTCAGATTTTCGTTAAAATGTATAGTTTTAAAGTTACAGTGCCTCAAAGATCTCCATAAAAATCTTAAAATAATCCTAGCTTTGAAACCGAAAATCTGAGACAATGACTGCCAAACCAGGGTCCTGGGTTCGAATCCCGGTTCGGTCATGGATGTTATATGTTCGTGCCGTTGTATGGTTTCCATAATAAAAGCCTTTAGTGCTAGTTTGGGATCATTACAATGTATGTGCCTGTGAGCGTTATTTATTGATTTATTTATTGATTGATTTATTTATTTATAATACAAGCATAGAGATTAGTAGATTGTTTCTGAAATTTTTTATTGACAAATATACCCAGACTTCGTTTGTATGGAGCGCGCTCCGAAGTAATCTTGCGGCGCAAGTTTCAGCGAGATTGTTGTCCTTATAGACACTTTTTTTTTTTACATTTTCGCATGTTGCAGCTTTGCGTCATAGTATATATGTTGTAGAGTTGCTATTATATAGGAATTAAGTTCACTTCAATAATACATATACATATTCTCACGCATATGTCCCACTGGAGTAGGCAGAGACAGCATAATTATAGCCACATGCTACGATTCTGACACACATATCTTGCCTCTTCGATATCCATAAGTCTCTTCATACAATGCTCGTCGGTACCGGGTACATTTCATTTGGCCTACCTTCTGAAGAAAGGCCAATTAAAATGTACATATTGTGTAAATGCTCTATGGAGCAAACATCGAAATCACGAAAAAAGAGCCGATGAAATCCATCCGAGTTGGGTCGAGTCGCTATTGACGGTTCCTATATACGGTATTTTTTCTCAATTTAGATGTTGACTTCAAAGCAAAAGTTATTTAGTTTGATTATCTGAAACACCTTCTTTAATATGTAACAAATTTCAGTTAACATTCTGTATAAAGGTAAGTATGTACTTTTCTCAAAAGTGTCTTAACAATTTTCACGCTGTAGCTACGATATGTGACACTGGGTGTGACTTGTTGTGATTACAAATGAATTAAAGTTCTGGAAATGAAACTTGCATACTATGCAAGTTCAGCAAGCAAGTTGTGCAAGTAGTTTCATTTCCAGAACTTTAATTCTTTGCGAAAAGGTTTGAGTAATTATTTTTTGTTTCAAAATAAAGTTTGCTCTATAATCACACCAAGTTTGATTCTTGTATGTGTAATACATACAAGCGTCAAACTTGGTGTGAGTTTATACAGGATCCTCCTAATATGCTGACACTTTTTAAGGGGATGATAAGACTATCAAACTGAACAACTTTCTCTATCGGACCAACATCGAAATCGCGAAAAAAAATCTGCTGTACTGTACCATACATTTGGCTTGAGTAGGTTTGCAGTTTTGTATGAGACTTTTTCGCGATTTCGCTGTTGCTGCCATAGGTAAAATTGTTCAGTTTGACGGTCTGATCATCCCTTTAAAAAAGTGTCAGCATATTAAAAAGACCCTGTATAAACTCGCACCAAGTTTGACGCTTGTATGTATTACCTACACATACAAGAATCAAACTTGGTCTGATCATAGAGAAAACTTTATTCTGAAACAAAAAATAATTATCCCCGTCAAGTGTGAGTCGGTCTAGCGCTGAAGGTCCCGGAGAAAACGTATTATTATTTGAAGGTGTTGGGCCTTGACAGGCTCGCTGAGCCTGTGCCACGTAGACCATCGCTGGTCCTTTGTGAACGCCCTTTCTAAAGTTGCTTACCAATCCCCACTGCGGCCAGAAATCGCAGTAGATTCTTGATCGGGACAGTTTCTATCTCTTCTGGTGTCAGAACCTGCCTACCTAAATGAGTACTACGTTTGTACATCAGGGGGCCACAGTCACATAGGAGGTGCATAGGAGTTTCCATCTCCTCCTCGCAGAATCTGCAGCCGGTCGTATCGCTTAGATTTAATGTGTGCATGTGCTTATTTAATTTGCAGTGGCCTGTGAGTGACCTCGCTAACGTACAAATTTGATCCTTACTGAGAGCAAGGAGTCCGTTCGCAAATTTGCGATTATAACCTTTTATAAGAGGAAACGTAACTTTTTGGAACCCTTTGTCTGCGAGTAGCCTGATCGCACTTGACCGGTTTTATTTAACTAACCACAGACACTTCCAGTAGAATAGCGGTCTAGACTTGTCTCAGAATTCAGGTCACGTATTACAAGATATTCGAACCACTACAAAATATAGCTCTCAGCTCTTGAGCCTTCTAAAAGGGTTTATTACACGGTAACACGCTGAAAACTTACCACATATTCTGTTGAGACAACAGATGATGCGGTTAAACAATTTTCTTTTTTGTAACGAGACTTATACACACGGTAACATTTTCACGTTTATCGACGTTTTATTTGGACTGATGTTTCATTATTACCTATATAGGGTGTTAACTTAAATGCGTGACATTCTTGGGGATGCTTCACCTAAACTGACCACATAAACTGAACCACTTTTACTAAACTAAAAAAATCTGCTGTTCCTTAGGAAACGTCAATGGATACCAAATTATTTGAAACATCATAAATGAGACAGGGCGAAAGTGGTCTATGAACCAATAGCGATACGGTTTTGTTGTTTGTGTTTGGAAACCTCAACTACATCCTTGTGCAAAGGGTCATCAAAAACTGACCGGCTAAGGCAGCTTTTAGAAAAAATATACTTTTATGCAAACCTAATCTAACCTAACTTCCATGAGAAATGGTTTATGAACCAATAGCGATACGGTTTTGGTGTTTGTGTTTGGAAACCTCAACTACATCCTTGTGCAAAGGGTCATCAAAAACTGACCGGCTGAGGCAGCTTTTAGAAAAAATATACTTTTATGCAAACCTAATCTAACCTAACTTCCATGAGAAATGGTTTATGAACCAATAGCGATACGGTTTTGGTGTTTGTGTTTGGAAACCTCAACTACATCCTTGTGCAAAGGGTCATCAAAAACTGACCGGCTGAGGCAGCTTTTAGAAAAAATATACTTTTATGCAAACCTAATCTAACCTAACTTCCATGAGAAATGGTTTATGAACCAATAGCGATACGGTTTTGGTGTTTGTGTTTGGAAACCTCAACTACATCCTTGTGCAAAGGGTCATCAAAAACTGACCGGCTGAGGCAGCTTTTAGAAAAAATATACTTTTATGCAAACCTAATCTAACCTAACTTCCATGAGAAATGGTTTATGAACCAATAGCGATACGGTTTTGTTGTTTGTGTTTGGAAACCTCAACTACATCCTTGTGCAAAGGGTCATCAAAAACTGACCGGCTAAGGCAGCTTTTAGAAAAAATATACTTTTATGCAAACCTAATCTAACCTAACTTCCATGAGAAATGGTTTATGAACCAATAGCGATACGGTTTCGGTGTTTGTGATGGGAGAAGTAATACTGTAATACTTACAGTATTACTTACATAATTTCTAGTCGCTTCAATTAGGCCTCCCGCCACTTAATAGCACTATCAAACCGCCTTCAAGCACTCAAGATGAAATACGACTATAACGGCACTCACCCAAAGTCAAAGGTTTGTTTTAGATAATAATTTCCAATACAGAAGCCCAATTACGCTAACGATCACTTCATTCCTTTATTTATCCCACCATTATCTAAATAAACCCCTAAACGCAGTTACCCAAACAAAAACACTGGCATCTAATTGAACAAATGACTCACAATTTACTTTCTACGAGATTCAATAAGCGAGTCAGTTTGCAAGTTAGAATGGTTCGAACTCGCAACATTCCGCTCTTGATCACCGCAACTTGTGGGATAAACATGTTAGGATGATATTGCGTCGCGTATGATATTAAAATGGGTTTTGTTTATGAGTAGCTAAGGCTGTTTGTTTACCGTTTATTTGAAAAAGTACTACAATTATATTTGTTTTTATATAATGAGTTTATGTTTGGCACCAGACCATCAAACTAAACTTTTACTACATGTTTTACTTCGAAATCGCGAGAAAAAAATCAGCTGCTTCATAATGTTGCAATTGTTCTACTGGGTCCTTCTTAATATGCTGACACTTTTTTTAAGGGGAAGGGGAACACCAACACCTGCCTGCCTTCTGTATGGCACCAACATAGAAATCGTGAAAAAAAATCAGCTGTTCCTTACAAAACTGCAAGCCCATCTACCTACTCGAGCCAAATATATGGGACAGCTGTTTTTTTTTGCGATTTCTTTATTGGTCCTTTAGAGAAATTTGTTCAGTTTGACGGTCTGATCATCCTCTTAAAAAAGTGTTCGCATATTAAGAAGGACCCTGTATATGGAACAGCAGATTTTTTTTCGCGATTTCGGAGTTGGCTTCATAGTTTTGAAGCGCCCTGGTGACGCATTTAATTATACACCTGTATAAATCACAATGTACAAACAGACAAAGGCATTAGCTGGTTATCCACAATACCTACTGTTTACAAATTGCGACTATACTACTACCCATCATACATAATACAAAAAACAGGTAAACAAAACCATACTTCAATTTATGAGAACATTTCAATTTATGAGTTATACGTCTCGAGAGATTATAGTTAAGTGCACTCCAGTGTCAGCTGAAGGAAATTGCTATGAAACTGTTGTTACTTTTATTACCTGTTTCAATGCGCATCTTGATAATAACAACTTTAAGATGGAAATGGGAAACCAACTTATATTCACGTACATTCTAACAACAAAGTACAGTTTGTTAAATATTGTTAACTATTGTAACTTAATCCATATTGTTAAGTAACGCTCTCTTACAATGTGTTAAACTAATAGGTTATTTGATTGATTGCCAATATCACCATATTATAATAAGGAAAACATAATGAAGAAGAAAATAAACTGATAAGTAAGTGAGCGAAGTACAACAATCTGGTGTAACCCATAATCCATGGTATCAATAGCAATATAAATAAGTCCGAAAAAAGAAGGACTTACCTGGGATTGGTGACAGCTAAATTTTTTTGCCCTTGCTGTGGAGACTCTAGGCTGATGTGGTCCTGAGCTGGTGGCTGGCTGCTATTTTGCACAGCGGATCAGCCTAGCGATCCAAAGAGGCAACGCTGCCAGCCTTCTAGACACTCTGCCTCAAGTAGCGGCTTTATAGGGCATTTTTTACCTATTAGTTGGTTAGGTACTTTTTTTGTTTCTTATTATTATCTGAAAATATTTCGTAACAGTCTTTGGCAGAAGATAAAGTGAATGAACAAACTTGATTTAAAAATAATTAATGACAATATTTATTAAATGTAGTTAGTTTCCACATTAGGCATGACGTGGCATCCTATAATTATGTTAGCACCTAGTCTATAATAGACACCACATTAACAAACTTAGGTTCAAGACGTCTCGGCGACCGCATTGTTCGCTTTGGTGGTTGGCAGGACACGTAGCTAGGTGAAGTGGTGGGAAGTGGAGCAAAGCTTGAACAGAGTTGTGGCCGAGATTAGGCAAAAGAAGTGGGTCGTCCGGCAGAAAGGTGGGCTGTTAAAATCAATAAGACCAGGAGTGTGATTTTTGAAACTCATTCGGTGAGCTCAGCAGTTGAAAATGTCAAAATTACTATGGAGGATCTTTCTATTGCTGATTTGACTTTCAAAAATCACACTCCTGGATTGTGATTTTTGAAAGTCAAATCAGCAGTACAAAGATGCATATCTCCATAGTAAATTAGACATTGATTACTGCTGAATTCAACGTATGACTTTCAAAAATCGCACTCCTGGATACGATTGGCGCAACACTCTCCCCCCGCGCGGCATCAGAGCAACAGTCATTTTACTCGAGCTCCTAGAAAACTTGTATATTAATTGTTAAATCTTACTACACATCACCCAGTTTAGTATAAATTCAAAGTGCTAACAAAAACCTAACCAGTGATGAAATTTGTTTCGTAATCCGACCACTCAATCAAAAGATACGACAAAAATTATAAACAAAATATTCTAATCATTTACCAAACCGTGACCTACCTCACATAAGCGAACTGCATCGTGCAACGTGACTCGCCCGCGACACTCCCGAGCAGGTACCGAACCGCTCCGAACATCACCGAATCCGACCGGGAGCCGCGCGCCTGCGTCACCGCCTCGAGCAGCGAGTGCGTGCTACGAGTGCTACGGCGCTACGGTCGGCGCACGCCCCACCCTACGGTCCGCTACGAGTGCCGCTACGAGTGCTACGCGTCACCCACTGTCTCGCAGCACTACGTAAAGTATTTTTTTCTCGCTTCTAATATGCCACTCTTACACAGCGGCGACTCAGACACTGCTTCGGAACGAAGTGAAGCCAGTAAACTAAATACGAGAAATAGACGGAAACGAGAACATGAAGAGATATCAGAACTTAAGACCGAAATGAAAGGCCTTTTCTCATCGCTCTCCAATATCGTCGAAAAACGCTTTACGGAGATTAAACAGCAGAACTCAGAAATGAGTGCTAGTCTACAATTCATGTCTGATAAATACGACGCCCTTCTTGAGAAACTTCACAGCCTGGAAGAAGATAAGGTACGGGACCGAAAATATATATCGCAGCTGGAAGAAAAACTTGAAGCATTAGAGCGGAAACTACGATCAACCGGACTAGAAATACGCAACGTACCTAAAACAAGCCAGGAGGGAAAAAAGTTTGAAACAAAGGAGGATATTTCTAATATTGTAATAAATCTGGCTAATAAAATCGACATCCCACTAGTCGATTCGGATATAAAAGACGCCTACAGAGTCAACTCTAGCAAAAATGCCGACAAACCTATCATCGTGGAACTGAATAGTGTTATTAAGAAGGAAAATATACTTCGCGCAGTCAAAACCTTCAACAAACCAAAAGGCAAGGATCAGAAGTTAAATACTACTCACCTTTATGTTCCCGGACCTACCAAACCTGTTTTTATCTCGGAGACCCTAACATCTAAAGCACAGAGACTGTTTTACATGGCTCGAGAATTCGCTAGAGATTATGGATACACCTACTGCTGGACGTCCCGAGGACAGGTCTACATCCGTAAGAATGACGGCCAACCCCTACTGCGCATCGAGTCTGAAACAGACTTCTCTAAACTGATAGAAAACAAGTGACTATCTTTTTCTATTCTATTACCTAAGATGAATTCCAAAACTATATTTAACTTAAATTTGTTACCTATTGTTAATATTGTTGTAATACTACTGATACATACACACTACACACAGATTTTATCCATACACACTCAATATATAAACCACTACTACTACACCTTTTTCATAATACCTGCCAAGCTCTTTCCCAACACTACTTACTCACATTCCATAAACCAACATCCTTCTTGCCTAAAGCATAACTCATTTATCCGACGACCTTATAAACTGAGAAAATGTCCTAACTCTGAATTTACTCCGAAATTTAAAACAATATTATACGCCAACTATACATTTCTGAATAACATTCGATTCGCTAAGAAATATCGATGATTTTGTGGTCTCGAGCTCGTTTAGGTCCGATCCTGAAAATTGCAAAATACTGCTTTCTCCAAGCAGAGATAGTTTAAATATAATAAATCAAAATATTCGTAGCATATCAGCAAACATCTCAGGCTTTGAAGTGCTCCTTTCTAGGATTGGTGTTGGCCAGGATATCATAGTTCTTACGGAGTGCTGGCTATCCTGTAATCCAAATATTCCCTCACTGGACGGCTACAATCATTTCTGTACTGAAAAGATTCGTAATCAGAATGACGGTGTTGTAGTGTATGCTAAGAAACAAATCAAAAACATAAATGTATCGGAACTTACAATAAATGATGCGAACTGCCTTTCTGTGGTAATTGATAATGACATATGTTTGCTGGCTATTTACAGATCTCCCTCAGTTAAAGATCTTACATGCTTTCTAGATTCTTTGGACACCACATTAAAAAACTGTTCTTCGTACAGGAATCTCTTAATAATCGGAGATATTAATATCGATATAAGGGATGGTAATGACAATGTGGGGTCCACAGACTATCTAAATTTAGTTGCAAGTCATGGTCTATTACCGGCACACACACTGCCTACTCATGGAAAAACCTCACTGGACCATGCTATAATCAAAACTACACTATCTGCCACTTCTATAGTTGTTGACTCGGTAGTTACGGATCATAATGCGGTTTTACTATCACTAGATAAAATCAAAACCCCTTACATACTAAACTCAAAAACCAAAACTAATACTGCTGAATTGGAAAAATGCATCACTGAAATTGACTTTGCACCTATCTACACCCTCACTAATGCTAATGATGCCCTAGAATATCTAGTAAACTCATTGACAGGTGCTATGGACAGGTGTTCAACAACGTGTAAAGTGCCACACAAATTGAAAATTGTTAAACCTTGGATCACACCGGGCCTGCTGAGGTGTATACGAAATCGGGATAGAATGCACAAGCAGCTAAAGAAATCCCCTGATAACGAGACCCTCCAGATCACATATAAACGATATCGCAACTACTGTAATGGTCTGTTGAGAAAAATTAAAAGGGGGTACGAAAAGGACAGACTAAATAAAGCAGGAACTAATTCTAAAAAGTTGTGGAACGTCATCAAAGACATAACTCACACTAAAAAAACTAATACTACAGCGCTTAACCTTACAAAAATGCAACAATCACCTCAGGAATCAGTAAATGCAGTAAATGAGTTCTTTGTAAATGTGGGAAAACAATTGGCCGACGAAATTGTCCAATTTCCAGGTCATGTTCAAAACAATAGCCACCAAGACCCGTCCTTTAACTCCTGCAATTCCTTTGTCTTACTGGGAACTGATGAGCTAGAGGTGGACAATTTGATTAAAAGTCTTCGTTCGGATTGTGCTGTTGGTATAGATGGTATATCATCAAACTTTTTAAAGCAATACAGCAAAATTTTAACTCCTCATCTTACACACATATTCAACCAGTGCATGACTACAGGAGTTTTCCCTGACTCTCTCAAACGAGCTCTAGTGCATCCGGTATACAAGTCTGGGGATAGAGACATGGTTAATAACTACCGGCCCATATCAGTCTTACCCTCCATGTCCAAGATATTAGAGAGGCTCATGAATAACAGACTTAAAAAATACCTTGAAAATAATAACATTTTGTCAGACAGACAATATGGTTTTCGCGCAAAAAAATCTACCAATGATGCTGTTCATGATCTTACTAACCATATTGTCAAATCCATGGACACCGGCATCAAGCCTTTGGCGGTCTTTCTAGATCTCGCTAAAGCGTTCGACACTGTCTCTGTCCCCAGACTCGTATTGAAACTGGAAGCTCTTGGAGTGAGAGGGAATCAGCTTAAACTATTTCATAGTTACCTAACAAATCGTTCTCAATGCGTTAAAATTGGAGAATACCTAAGCAGGGATCTTCCAGTTGAGCATGGCGTCCCGCAGGGAAGCATCTTAGGTCCGACGCTTTTTCTAGTGTATATCAATGAACTGTGTAACATTAACTTGGATCGAGGCAAACTAGTGGCATTCGCCGATGACACTGCATTGATATTCACTGGAAATACTTGGGAGGAGACCTTCGGTGCTGCCCAGTCAGGCTTTGATAAAGTGAACAGATGGCTAGCTGACAATACCTTATCACTAAATGTAGATAAGACTAAATTGCTCACCTTCTCTATCAGGAGTCCTGGAAGCCAACTGAGCAATAATTTTAAACTAGTAGCCCATAATCATGCTGCGGATACCCAGCTCGATTGTGATTGTCCTATTGTAACAAAAACGGATTGTATCAGATACCTCGGTGTAACCATAGATCAAAGACTAACCTTTGCTCCGCATATAGATGCCCTTACTGGTAGAATTCGCAAACTAATTTACATATTTAAACACTTACGTCACGTCGCTGGTTCGAAAATTCTAAAAATGGTATACTGTGCACTCTGTGAATCGTTGTTAGGCTACTGTATCTCTTCCTGGGGGGGAGCGGCCAAGACACATCTTATCAAACTTGAGCGAGCTCAGAGAGCCGTTCTAAAAGTATGTACGTTCAAGCCCTTCCGTTACCCAACAAAGGACCTGTATGAATATTGCGAGGTGCTATCGGTTCGAAAAATCTTCATCCTACAAATAATAATGAAACAACACTCCTCACTTACAGGCGACAGGACATTGTTTTCTCCTCTTTCTATCCATCAACAACGACGCAAACGTAAGAATACCGTTGCGCGTACCATAATTTGTAAAACTTCGTTTGGTCAACGTTTTTATTGCTTTCTTGGATGTTTTTTGTATAACAAAATAAACAATGTTTCATGCATTGAAAACAAAAACAGTTTTGAATGTAAAAAGATTGTGTCAAATTGGTTAATGAAAGAAACTTACCTCGGAACCGAAAATCTTCTTCACCCTGTTGCTTAGGTAGATAGGTATCTAAATTTCATTTATTAATTGATTAATATGTACAGGACACGTATACATCTATACCCTTGTTCTCTCACACACAAATACACCCCCCCACACACCCCCACATACACACACACACACACACACACACACAAACACATACGAAAAGCACCAATGGAGCAAATTTTACTTTTTAACACCGTTTACTTACTCTTTTCTTATTTTTTTATTCATTGTTAATTAAAAATAAAATATAGCTATTTATACCCTTGTCACTGGAGAGAACTGGTGCTTAAAGCCCACGGGCCCCCAGCGGGTTCCTATTTTAAGCACCAGTGGAATGAAAAAACTTAAATTAAGAAAGCAAAAATGTCATGTACCCATTTATTATGTTTTAAGTTTTGTACCCTAGTAACTATATAATTGATGCAATAAACGTTTACTTTACTTTACTTTACTTTACCAAAATGGCTGGCAAAATGAAAAGGTGGCTTATTATATTGGGGAAATCAATTATAAAGTTTGTTTGTCAACTTACAAACACTGGAAACACCATTTATCTTGAAACTGACACTCAACTTTTTAATTGTTTCTTACCGAGTTTATCTTTTTACAAACTCAAATAATAACAATCGCAATAAGAACCTGTTTAAATATTGAAACTTTATTTCGTAACTAGTGTTTACCCGTGACTTCGTCCGCACAAATTATATAACAGTTTCATGTAAGCTTACAAACAAAAAAAGTTTCATCAAAATCAGTTTTAAGGGTATATTATTCGGAGCGCGCACCATACAAACGTACTATGGTGATATTTTCAATATTAACCAATTAAAGTCAATGAAATTTTGCAGAAACAATCTAGAAACAAATTTCTATGCCTGTATGGAGTCAGATTTTCGTTAAAATGTACAGTTTTCAAGTTACAGTGCCTTAAAGATTTCCATACAAATCTTAAATTAATCCTAGCATTGAAACTGTATATTTTAACGAAAATCTGACTCTATAGAAGCATAGAAATTTGTTTCTAGATTGTTTCTGCAAAATTTCATTGACTTTCATTGGTTAGTATTGAAAATATCACCATAGTACGTTTGTATGCAGCGCGCATTTTCGTTCTAGGAATAATATTCTCTTAAAAAACAAATAAACAGACAGACAATATTTCTAAATAAGGTTGATTTCGAGTCTGGGATACCTAAAAACCATATCGTAATCTATTTTTTGAAAATATCTAACAGACACTTCAGTTACAGTTTTATAATAGTTTGGATTATCCGTTTAAAATAGCACCAACCCAAGCGGGTGTCTGAAGATATGATTAATCTCCTCTGGTATTTTCAATAGCTGATACTGATAGCCGTTCTGGTACAGGTTAGGGCCACTACATCCGATCCCATTTCTAATCATAGCTATTCACCGTTCAATACGAGAGAGTGCGCCTGTGTTTAGCACTTACACACACCATTAAAGTATACTTTAAAATACCGGCTATATCAAATCAGAACCTGGACGATCGAGCTTCGCTGGGCGCTTTTTTTGTGTGAACTTGGAAAGTGTGTATTGTTCCTGAACAATTTCGGCCTCGGCGTCTGCTTCTTCTCCATTATTGGCGTTGATGTGCTATCATGTGGCAAACATGTTAGAGAGGAAAATTTCATTCAAACCTTTAGCCGCTTCAGAGAAACCAAATAAGTAAATAATATTATACAACTTAACTGCAAAATATGATTCCCGTGTTTTGCTTTAAATAATAATGTTGTAACAACCCTATCTGAATTATTGACACAGTCATCAAAACTATTTGGTCAGCCCTAAAATTCAAGATTTTGCATTTGACCCATCTGACGTTAAAAATAAAACATTGTCTCCAAAAATGACACCTTTTTTTAAAAGTCCATCCCATTTGCAAGGCTGTGAGCACACTGCGGAGCCAAGGGAAATACGTGAGACTTTTGCATAATTCCAGCTCACATTATCTTGCCTTTAGGGACTTCGGTGTCGACTTGGATTCCTGCCATGTTCCACATGCTATCATCACGAAATATAATAAGAACTGAAGGTCCGTTCGATATCGTTCTAGGTTCATTGGCTTGACTGAGGCAGAGTATATAAGAAAGAGTACTACAGACAACCTTTAACCTCACCCTTTCGTAGAAAATGGGAAGATGACAAAAGTGGTTGTAGACCTCTCTCACTCTATATCGCACGTGCTTACATCTTCATGTCAATTCGATCCCGTTTGTATGAAGTGTATGACTGATGCACACACGGCGACACATCAAGCTGCGCAAAACAAAAATGGCCGCGCGGCGTTATACATTACTCTACCTACGCGCGGCCAGCTTATTTTGGCCTTGCGTAGCTCGATGTGTCGCCGTGTGTACATAGGTAAACGTTATTATTAGACACAGAGTTTGAGACACAATGGTTCCGTTCATCATCATCATTGGCGTAACATTGTCCAATGTATAAGGGCCACACAACTCGGCCTTCTTCATCCAGCACGATGCTAGTACGTCGCATTGGGGCAGCAGACCAAATCATATTATTATTGTAACGTTCATCTTTAGATTTTGGTATTAACGTAATGAATCGCGTACAATATAGACAATAAATAAAATGATAATAAAAAATAATAAAATATTGAATTCATATCATAGCATAGGAGTAGTCAGAGATATTCTGAAACCTCAGAACATCCACGTTTCACTAGTACTGAAACTCTGTCCAGTGTGACGGGGAATGAGCCCGTCCCCACTTGTAATGACCTATATGCTTCGAAATTGAGGCATGCAGCTTTCCTCACGATGTTTTCATTCACCGATAAGACAGTGGTGTAACAAATCTTACATACATTCCGTAAAACTCATTGGTACGAGTCGGCTTGACGGGGATCGAACCATCGCATCGTCTCTTGCACGGCAAGCAAGGTTATTCGCCACTGGACCACAACGACTTCAATGCGTGCACCACTTTTCACTTTGGAAGACCAACAAATGTACCTTTCTGTACTTTACATATTCCCCCTACATAAGAAAATGACACGGTTTTCTCGAATACACAGAAAATGGGAATTGTGAACTAGAACCCTTTTAATTAAGTTTATTCTTTAAGGTAAAACTGAGATTTTTCTTACAAAAATACCAAGTGTTTCTCTTGGAAGTTTTACTGCGATGATATTTTATATTAATAAAATGTTAGTCTTTTATTATTATAAAAAACACATGGGTTCTGTCTCTTATACATTCCGTGGTTCTGTTTCTCAAAATTATTAAACAGGGTGCTGCAGACCACCACTTTTACTGAGCCAACATCGAAAATGCGAAAAAAATGCGTTGTTGCACAGAAAACGTCAGTGGCAACTCTACCCAAATTAATGAAACGGGATTTTTTATTCCCAATTTCAGTGTAGGCTCCGATGTGAAAATTGTTTACTTTTATGGTTTGAAGTACCTACCCCCTTAGATATTTAAGCGTGATTAATTGTACACCCTGTATTTTAAATAACGTTGACTATGATAACACTCCTCACAAGGGCCAAGGATTATACCTTTAGTTACGAGCAAATGCTCATAAATACCTAATGATTTTAACGATAGATTTAAATCAGCAGTCATGCAAAATTTCACCTACATCACTTTCTTTAATATATAATCTTATTAAAAAAGAGGTTCTTATCTTTCGTACCTACGTACTATAAACTTTGTTAAAAACCTAACTAAATATTTCAAGACGTTTAACAGTCCGCATAAAGAATCTACTTTATTTAAAGAACTGCAAAGGTGTTCCATTAGGAAATTAGAAAATGTATATTTATCTTGCAAGCGCTAGTAAAGTCTTCTTTTTTATGATGACTGTCAAAGTTCCTATATCAACCGGAGTTTACATAAAATATATAATGGACACAGGCTTATATTGAAATTCCCGGCGGACTAGCATGTGTGTGCTATGTTTATATGAGGTTTAAACAAATGAACGCGACACCTGAAAAACATTTCTACAGGATTTAAGTAACTGAACAATATTATAATTGTTGGTATCTTTTTTTGATATTAGGGAAACAATTATTCAGATGTTTATCCAAATTATCTATCTATGTAGAACGCCTCTTTGCCTCATTCGCATCCATAGGTACATGCCCGTCGGTTTTGAGTGCTCCTCACCTCCCCTTTTTGTAGGACACAACCAATTTGATCAGAATACGTCCTACGAGGGCGCCCTCTGCCAACACTTCCACTCACTTTAGCTCCATATATTATCTCCACAAATCTGTTATCAGTTATCACTCATCATATCAACAGGACCAAACCAACGAAGCATACCCTTCTCTATTCTTATAACAACATCTTCTTTCGATTTACATCGATCTCTGCATACTGCATATGCTCACGACTATATTCCCCGAGGGGGTAGTCAGAGATATTCTGAAACCTCAGAACATCCACGTTTCACCAGTAGTACCGAAACTCATCACACATCGATCTCTAATCACACAATTTCTCACTCGATCTCCGAAAGCATTTCAACAGCATTTATTTTACTTTCATGCTTCTTCTGCCATACCCAGCACTCACTGCCATACATAAGTGTAGGCACCAACACTAAATTACTCGCTTCGATTTTCGAGTTTGTTTAAAAAGTGAAATAAACCACACATAAATTTACATGTTCACGCTCATATCCACAAATGGGAAGAGCAGAGCCTTAAATGTTCACCGAAGCCACTTTTGACAATATTGGCATAGGCTATGTTGTCATGAATATCGCTTCATCAGCCTATCATCGTCAACTGCTAATCATAGGCCTCTCCTAAGGGGCGCCACTAATCTTCGGCCTTTCTTATCCAGTCGCTGCCCGCTAACTTTTTTAGGTCGTCGCTCCAGCGGTCGGTGCAGAATATTCCTTATGAGAACCGTAAAGAGAAGAGATAATGGCATTAGAGAAACTGTTACTAATTGAGTAAGGCTTGCTAGCCCTGGTAATAGTTTATAGAACGATCTGAGTTCAATACCAACTAAAGGAATTGGAACATAAACTTGTACTGGTCGTAAATTCGTTTTAAGAGTAGATGGAATGGACTGGATTGCACCATTAACTCTATGTCTTTTTGATATGGTTTCATTTAAATCCTATGTTATAAGAGAGTATACAGGATGTAAGGAATAGTATAATTAACCTTTAAACCACTTACTCTACTAAACAAAGTGAACCACTTTTACTATGGGAGCAAACCTGTCAGAACAAAAATAACATCACCTGTTGCCCCATACGTTTGCATGTAAAGCCCGACCAGGAAAATAAAAAACCTCGCCATGTTGCGGAAAATCATTGGAACTAATTTTTGTACTTGGAACTCGAGGTTTTAGTCGATTGCAGCGGCCTCAAACCAGGTTTTTTATATTTCTGGTCAGGCTTTAGGTAGGTAGGTTTGTATGTATTGCAGTTTAGTATGGGACGGCAGATTTTTTTTTAGTTCTGACAGACTTGCTCCCTTAGTAAAAGTTGTTCAGTTTGATGGGTAGAGTATGTGGTTTAAAAAGGTACTTTTCCTTACACCCTGTATTTCAAACTGTTTTTATTTTTAACCAAACTTATTTAATGAATCAAGATTGAAAAAAAAAACAATAATAACTAATAAATAACATAAACATAACAGATAAAAAACCAAACCATAAATTTTTCTCAAAAATCTAATCTAGTTTTACCAACAAAAATAATCATTCTACAAAAACAATAATCCACAGCCCTTAAAACCAAACTATTTCAATCTTCATTCAGGTTCCGAAATTATTTCACATAATTTGAGAAAACATCATTAATAATTTACAGAAAACGTTACGACAAGAAAAGTGTATGTCATGACACAAATAAAGAGAAACTATGACGATACAGTGTGGGCGAAATTCTGCTAGTCATGCGACGAAAATTAGGGGAACATTATAACGACTTACAATGCCCTAAGATGAATTGACTTTATGGTAAATAATGTTCAGTCATATGATTATGTAGTATGAAAGTTTAGCTGTTCTAAAAACAATCTAAAAAGCATTATTCAGAAACGTGAGTGAGCTATCGATTTTGACACTATATTATGACTAGCGACAACGTTCAATTGCATTGATAGCAATTTGTCAATCGAGCTTACGTGTAGGTATCTCGGAAGTACTAGTTATAGTAGGTACTCTGTGGTAGGTACTAGTACAACGAACGGTATTGAATTAGTCTATAGGATAGGTCTGTAATGCCAAACTGAATGCTCTCAAGGAGCTCAAGGGCTATTAACAGATATATAGTACATTACTGCAGTGGCAAGCAAAAGAGGCATTGATGGACGAACGTGTAAATGTCGGCCGAGGCAAAGCCGAGGCACACATACGTAAGTCCATCAATGCCTAGTTGTGGCCAAGGCTTGTATAGTGCTTTTCTCAAACAATGCGCGGAAATTGAAATAAATCAACTTTTCAAAATCAATGACGAACAACAATAATTTTTCCTGCGTTAACCTAGTAACTTATTATTAATCTGTGGTTAAAGTGTCCATTCGTTTGTTTTTTTTTTTCATTATAAAGCTTTCTATTTACAAGCCAGTTTGAAATTTAAATAAATCCTTTGATAAGTTAACCTCCATGGTTTTCATGTTTCGGGGTAAAAGATCGTTCCATTTAATAACACGACAGATATGAGTTTACTATGCAATTTATTTGGCCGCTAAAACACGACAGATATGGATTTTCATACAACTTTTGCCGGCCGCTGCTCGCATAGTACAGCAATTTCGATTTATCTCGTAGAAGGTTGTCAAAATAATGCTCAAATTTCCAAGCATGTTTGCGAAAAATTCATACCTACTTAACTGGCATTAAAGTTTTCATACAATCAGTATCATCATCATCAGCCTGTAAACGTCCCACAGGGAAGCCAATAATTATTTGACGCATTCAATTATTGTAGAGTTGAAAATGCTTACATTTTTCAAATTTTATGAGTACCTTTGTTACACCTTAATTTTATTGGTTACATTAAAACATTTAGGTACTTTGAAGAAAGATTCTTGAGTGGAATGTTTAGAAAGAACATAATATAAATTATTGTATAAACATTGCTTTTGTAGTCTATTGGAGTAGCGCTTTTTAATCACGGATTTCTTGAGAAATATTATGATGAGGGACGTCACTGAACAGTAAAATGACTCTTAATTAGGTTACAAAGAACAAAAAGCAAATTTTTACACCACTTCTTCACTCACTGGACCTCCGACTAATGTTTTAGAACTTTTAGATCATCCAAATAAAATCTTTTGCTTTAGGAAATTTTGAAAATGAAAACAAATGTTGCTCCGATTGTAAGTTAATTCAGATTATAATCATGAAATGTCCTGTATGTTCAGCCAATGATGTTTAGAAATAAAACATTATTATGTCCAGCTTTATTTTTCTCTTTCACAAGATTTATTTCCAAACTTTGGAATGTCTATTCGCAAAAAATCCAAAGAATAGCAAATCTTGCTACCTGTATCAAACCAGATCATTATTGACAACGACAACATTGTTAAATTGAGTTGAATTGATTCGGGTCCAATAGACCCAACTTTAGTTTACTTTAGTAAAGCCTATTCCAATGTCACGTAGCTGTAGGGTTATCGATACACTTAGGAGTTAGTTTTAAGTAACTTTGTTACGGGAACATGTTGCTTACCCCTGCGTTATTACCTGCTGTTTTTGCTTACAAAATTCTGCTACAAATATTGGTTCAGAAATAGTTTCAAAATGAAGCTTTGTGTAGACTCTGAGGCTAGTATCAGATACTCTTTCTGACCCGATAACAAGTCATATCTTATTTTGTCGTATTTAGGAACTGAGAAAGATTAATTTTCGTAACTGTTACACAGTATTTGAATGTAATGTAATTAATATAACGTCAAGAACCAATTTAGATAAATTATGAAGAATGGGGCATGAATAACTTCGTAGAATCGGACATTTGTATAATAATACTATGAATCGGTCATTTATAGAATCAGTTATTTTGTATAATCGGTCATTTGTAGACTTAAACCTCATTCTTACAAGCCAATAACAATTTTGTTAAAAATGGCGTTGGAATACATAAAAGGCTTTGCTCTCCTCGATATGGATCAATCAATCAATCAAATCAGCCTACATAAACAGCCTATACAACACACTGCTTTTTATTGCGTCACTCCACGTGTCTGACCCTCAACCCATTTAATAAAAAAAGGGATAATAAAGAATTCTAATTTATAACATATAAAATATAGTCACTCGATGCATTTTTAAGTGTCTCCTAATCCATACCTACTAATTATTATATATTTGGAAGTGTCTATCCGTTATGTTGTCACGTCAAAGCCCCAGACCTGATTTTGATTTTCGTGTTTGTTAAAGATATATTAGCTCTAATCCTGAGGAAAGAGATAGAAGTAGGTATCTAATTACAAATTTCTCTCATCATTATTTTCAATATATTATGGCCTTTGTCCTGCAGTAGGCTCCTACAGGAATTTAATAACGTAAACGAATAATAAGCTACTCGAGTAGATTATCAAGTTCATTGCCATCAACACACAAAGCCTGTACAAACTTCCCAGTCGACTATTTCGCTAATTCCCCGAAGAAAACGCATTAGAACAAAAGTTGTATGGAACAAACGAGTTCTTACACCTCGGGCATACAGTTAATATTACAATAACCTGATTTAATGTTTGTGTAATAAACGTAAAATGTTTGGGAGGAGTGTATTATTACACTAGAGATGGGTTTGGTTCTGAATTTAATTTCTTAAACAAAAAAATATACCTACAACAAAAAATAAAACATAAAATATTCTTTCGAATATTTTTGATTTCGATTGCAGTGAATTCTTATTTAGAAAATCAGTCAGGCGCGCTTAACGGATGCACCCTTCTGAATAGGTTGGAATAGAAAAGCGCTTTAAAACGGGGACAGATTTGAATTTGAAGTAGTACTTCATCATTTTTCTGTAGGTATAAATAATTAACCATCTAAGTGCCATGCAGGATGCTGCAAATAAGAGGGACAGATCTAGAGGGGCAGCTGCTCCTCTGCCTGCTCTGGTTACGCCCATGGACTCTTTCATATATATTTTTCATATAATTAGCGATCGTAATTTGATGAACGATTTTACGATCGTAAATGCAAGTGATTTTCCTAAAGAACCTCGAGTGCTAAATTATATTTCCTGGGGTTATTATAGCCTGTCTTTTCCTATAGTTGTATCTCGATTAGAATAGAAGCAAGATATTATCCCTCTTCTTTGATGTTTGTAGCAAGTTCCGAGTCAAGTTCTAAACTGTATCTGAGCGTTCTTGAATTCATCGTCTAGTAGGTATTATAAGTGGTCATCACTATTGGTCCTGGATAATAAAAGTTACAGTGGTGGTCTATGTCGGTAAAACATAAAATGCATTAACATATTACAAACTCATAGCACGATATAAAAAGATCGATATACGGAAAATATCGCCGTTCCCAAGGAACAGTAGACTTTGCTTACACCTCTATATTCAGGACAGCAAAGTATATTTTATGTTTAAAACTTGAGCACGTATATTCTAACACCTGCACTGAAGTGTGGAAGCGTGACTTTACATTAAATAAACAACAGCTTGTTTGTTAGGTACAATATGTTAAGGATGTTGCGGACAGCGAAATTTGATTTCGAATTCGGATCAATCGGATACAAATAAGAAAATGGAAATTAACGTTTTCTTTCTTTGGTTTTGGCATAGCGTAAATATAATAAAGTGTGTACGCTTAGTGGTCGCGGAGAGTCTATGCTCGCGCGGAGTGCGGGGGGGCTCGCGCGGTGTGCGGAGGGGTGAGGCACCGGCCGTTGGGGTACAGCGCGCAGGTGATGGGGTACTGGGACCGCTCCCCCCACCACCCGCACCCCCCGCACGATAGGCCGTGTCGTGACCCGAGAGCGCCCTCACTATTATTATATTCTCTTAGGTTTTGGTATGGATTTGTACAGAGTGTAAGGGACAGCCCTCCGCAAACTGAAACGGTAAACTCAGATCATCAAACTGAACAACTTTCACTATGGAGCCTACCTCAGGAAACGTGAAAAAAAATCTACTGTCCCATACAAAACTGCTGTACCTACCCGAATCAAATGTTTTGGAGAGCTGAAGTTTTTTCGCGTTTCCTGAGGTAAGCTCCATAGTGAAAGTTGTTCAGTTTGATGGTCTGCGTTCACTGTTTCAGTTTGCGGAGGGCTGTCCCTTACACCCTGTATAGCTTTCATACATTGATACAGTGTTCTTTAATCATCACAAGCCTCTAGCATCCCTGTTTTAACACAAAACTACCCTTGAAATGTGTAAGAGCGCGGGTGTTTTAGATAACTATGCGTGAATAATTCGGATTAGTAGATTTCGCAAAAACATCAACATTTTTTCTTCAGCGTTTCCGAGCAGTTCATATTATTCCACAAACATAAGAAAGAAAAACTTATTGGCAGGTATTTGGTAATGGAAAGCGTGTGGATTTGAACGCGGACCCTCGTGTTTTAGTGTCTGTTTCTCCGCAACGCGCCATCGACGCTGATGCTAATAATGACGCTAAGAAGTCAGGGCTAGGACCAACAATCACTACCTATAGAATTAGTTTATTTCAGAAATATGAAAGTATGTATTCTTTCGGATATAAAGCTACGTTGCATCCCTACTACAAGAAGCTACTCCTTTAAACTTTTCTACAGCCAGTGTATCGTGTTTTGGCTAACAACCAAAGTGTAGCTACCGTGTAATTAAATAGGACTTTTAGACCATTCAAAAAGCGAATCCAATAAAGGTGCGATTTAAAAAATTTATGGACACTGAACTTTTCCTCTACAACTCGAATTCGATAGAAATACCGATGTTACTTTAAATCACACGAGGCATAGAATGGTCAAAACGAGAGGCGATTTTTTTAGGTGAAGAGTAAAAGTAAAAAACTGGAGGTACTGGAAAAATACAAATGTTTAGAAGTTAGAGTTAGTTGGTCCGCCAATCTGTGCGGCATAAATATAAATACAAATATCTTTATTAATAAAAAGAACAAATCAGTACACAAATGATACAATGGACCCCGCATGCGGCAAGCCAGAATCTCGGGAATCCTTAGAAAAATAAAAATATATTATTTTTATTCGTATAAAATTTGATCATTGAACAAATAACATTTTCACCTCACAAGCTCGGAAAGATTCTGTTTATCATTCGAAATCTGAGTGCAAAAGTGCATTTTATCCGCTAGCGTGGAAAGAGTTTTTAAAATTCGAATCTTTCTATTCAATATTTGTCTATACGTACTGCCAGTCCAGATAAAAAGATAGTAAAAACCATACGTGCGAGAAAGACAAAAAGATTATGTTGCTAACTTGACGAACTTTGCATACTTACATTCGTGCATATTATTGTCTTCTCTTTTTCGCGTATAGGTTTGTCCTTCACTATAATTTATTTGAGTTGAAAAAAAGAGATTATACCGAAATATAATCTCTTTGAGTAGCAATATCTCTTGTCTTCTCTTTTTCACGTATAGGTTTGTCCTTGTTTGCATTTGCATATAATTATTTTCCCAGTGTGGGATAAAACTATCGTTTAAAATAATATTTAAAATGCTTTTTAATAATTCATTCATCTTGTTTACCTATGAGAAATTATTCCTTTACATTTCCTTACGTTTCTTGAATTATTTGTGCAGTGTCTCAGTTGGTCTCAGTACACACCAGGATATTTTTTAACTGATCATTTTTTTTTCAATCAAACTGCTACACGTGACCGCAGTGAGACAGCGATTAATTACAAGAGTACAATATCGCCGCAATAGAATGGGACAACGTCATGAAGCGCGATGTATCTGATTATGATCTAAAGTCAGTGCTTGCACCTAACATTTTCCTCGCTGTTGTGAGGTGAAAAGTTGTGTGTTTCTCTCGGCTGCAAAATTATTCTGCGTCTCGTACCTTTGAAACTTTCGCTACGCTCAGGATTCTATATTTGAACCACTCGCTTCGCTCGTGGTTCAATCCTAGAATCCTTCGCTTGCTCAGGTTTCAATACACGTACTCGCGACAAAAAACAACTTTGCAGCCTAGCATAACAAATAACTATTGTTCACATAACCTGCCATAAAAATTCACTGATCTCAAGTCTTCCACGACGTTCGGGTACATTGAAAATTCATTAGCCAAATGTAATGAATTAATTTTTTTTTCCGCGTCACAAACGTACAACTTTTGAATAACCCATCAGCGATAATCCAACCACAAACTAATAAGAGAACTACCGAATCCAACCCTCAGTATTTTTTTAAATATAGCCCAAAGTCATAATCTTTCGGAGTTAGGAGTTTAAATTATATTCCATATCTCAATTCGTTTTCGAGATATACATTTTTACACCGAAACCAGGCGAAACGACCTAATTTTTTTTAATATTCAATTTTGTATGTTTTGAGAATCTGCCACGTTATCCCAAAACCCACGACACCAAAGCGATGTCGCAGTTTTGTTGAAAATCGGGCCAATACCGAAGCGACCAAAAACATTTTCAACATTAGATTTTTATATTTAACTAGTGTTTTCCCGCGACTTCGTCCGCACAAATTATATACCAGATTTTAAGTCAGATCATAAGCTATCAAACAAAAAAAGTTTCATCAAAATCGGTAAGTAAGTAGTTTTTGCGTGATGCGCGAACAAATGGCGCTGCACGTCATTTAAATCGCACTATCGAGTATCATTTGAGTTTATATGAAGTGAACCGCTACTTTTACCGCTACTTTACCGCCGCTACTTTATTTTACGGTTTTATAATAGTTAAGATAATCAAGTATTTATTTTATAATTTCAACGAAAGTTTAAAAGAAAACACAGTATATTAATAAGAAAATATTAGTCAAGTATTTATTTCTAAGGCGTAGTAAATACTTTTTACTACAATTTTACCATTTTGTGGTATTGATACCACAATGTTACTGTTTAATAGTGATATCAAACTCAAGTCACAAGCTAACCTACAGCTCTATTAATTTTCCACTTAACAGCATAAGCAAAATGCAAATTTAAATTTATGAACCTACAAAATGTTTTGCAAGATTCACAAAGGACAAAGTTCAGAGCAAGTATTTTTATGTAACAAAGAAAAAGTCGAGTCATCTGTCCGTCGGAACGCAATACAGGAAGTCTTTTTGAGACTCTTTTAAAAACGTTCCTGCTTCATGACAATGTTTTATTAAGTTTCTTTTTAAACACGTTTCCATGCTGATGTTAATTATTACCATTTTGTATTCCGCTTAATAAGACCGTGCTATTTTCCTTGTTTTCGTTTTTCTTTCGTAACATTGTTCTCAAAACTAAAAAGTCCGTAATCTATTCAACTCGGGCTCCAAAACTATTTTAAATAGTACCACAAAATAAAATATTTTGGAGCTCTTAGGTACTTTTTTTATTAAATTTCTTAGATTCTTAGATTCTTTATTGTACTCAAAACAACATAATTATGAGAACTTACAATATTCTTATGCAGGGTATGAAATTAATTGCGTTAAATATTGAACGGAGTGCATCTGACCATAAAATTAAATAATTTTCACTATGAAGCTAACATCGAAATCGCATCACATTCGGGTTGAATAGCCATTGACGTTTTCTATGGAACAGCTGATTTTTCTATCTCTATTCTGATTTTGGCTCCATAGTGTAAGTTATTATGTTTGATGTTTCGTAGTTTATTTAATATCAAACGCATTTAATCTTACATTTTGTATAGGTAGCACTGTATATACCAGAAAATCAGAATAGATCACAACGAAGCTATTTGAAGTATGAACAAAACTTTTGGGAAAATTCTGTACCAAAAATGTTACTATAAAGAGGAGACTTTCACGAGTGAAGCCTAACATTGTGTTGGAAATATGTTCACCGAAATTTCTCTCCCGTTAATAAGCTTGTATGAAACACCACGGTTTGGTATACAGTTAGGTTATTCTATACGGAGCAAGACACAATGAATAATGTGGCGGAAAAATAATGAGCTTGTACTCACAGACAGCTGTCTCTGTAATATTGGTTGGTTAGGCTCTGAATCTAGAGCGATTAGCGTTGGCTGTTTTTGGTGTTATATTTGTATTTAAATGGAGATTAAGACTTGAAGAAGAGTTCTTACTTTTAGTCGCCGCCTGAGAGCAAAGAGTTACCTACTTAATATCCTTGGTCGAGGTTGGCAGCTGGACGGTCCAGAAAAATGCCAAGAGGAACTAAACGCCTTTTTTGTGGCATATGCTCACCACATATTGTACCTACTTTGTATATATTGTGTTTTGTTTAAAAGATGTGTGTTGTAGAGTTTATGGCCGCATCTTCTCTGCAATGGCACACCTTGTGACGCGGTGCGGCAGTCACAAATAACGTCAAAATGCTATCCATGTGATATTATTTGGAATAAAACATGTTGGGTTTGAGTTTGAGTTTTTGTTGGTCCTGTAAACCAGGATCAACAGCGGCGACCACCTACAACCCTAGACAATGAAGTCCAGTAAGCCCAAGGGATGGATGACTCTAATCTGTCTTGAATGTGTAACCCGCAATGAATTTAATCAAAGACTCGACTTCTATCCATCGTAGAAAAATCATGAAAGAACTCGTTGCCTTTCAAAATGTCGGTGTCGAATCCAAAGAGTGCCGCTTTTCGCAGGTTTAGCCAATACAATTGAATGGGTGAAGATCGGCATGTTACACTATGGTTCAAAAGGCCGATTTAGCTAGACAAAAAGGGTTACTCCAATTCTATAATAATACTAGCAAAAGCGATAGCAGATACTCCCGAGGTCACTATTCCGGTGATAATTTTGTGAAAGTTCCCTCCAGTAAATTAATAATTAATTTTAAAGTGTAATTACGAGTGGCATTCATAATGAAATCATTCGCTTTTCTATACTTTTTGTATCGATATTTCATAGTGGGTATAACATTTGTTGTCATATATTTAGTGATGGATCGTGAAGTTGATGGTAAGTACTACTATTTTTATTTAATCATATTGCAAATACCTTTGCGATTGCCGAAAAAATTTCAGTCTAATGTGATGGAGATTGTATTTTTCATGCTAACTTTGTGTTTCTTGGACCAGAAACTACATGCCACTTCTTGTACCATGGCTGCAACTTTTTTATGTAGTAGTCTCATTTATGTAGTATTGCTCAAAGTAAATCAGAAAGTGCGGACTGGTGCGGAACCCTCCCAATATTTGAAGTTAAGCTGATGCTACGATGATTTTCTTCAAAAATCGTAATATTTATATCTAGGAGAATGTTCTACAAACAATGAATAAAATACCCAAAAAATGAAAAAAAATAGCGTTTATTTGCATATATGTTTCAATGAGATTCGAAACTAAAGACGTACCTAACAAAAGTTAAAAGGAATATTTCCCGAATTTCTCAACAATTGGCTGAAAAATGGCTGAAATGTGGAAGAACAACAGACCGTTTTGAGAAATACAAATTTCATTTAGGGAGTCACGTTGCAGGGTTTGCCCCGAACAGTTGTCTCTCGCGTGGTGTTCGCGCGGTTCGCGTTTCAGCCTGCCACGAGGCTCCAAAATCCTTCTCAGTTGTTCTTACTCAAAAACAATCCTCGAGATTGGATCGACACTCCCTCAAACCACTTGAAAACATTGGCGGAAATGCGGTGCTAAGCTAACGCACAAGCAAGAAGTCCATCTAATCTAAACTATTATAAAACTGTAACTGAAGTGTCTGTACATTGAAGATATTTACAAAAAAAAGATTACGACATGGTTTTTAGGTATCCCTGACTCGAAATCAACCTTTTTTAGAAATTTTGTCTGTCTGTTTGTTTGTTTGTTTGTTTGTTCGCGCATCACGCTAAAACTACTGAACCGATTTAGATGAAACTTTTTTTGTTTGATAGCTTATGATCTGACTTAAAATCTGGTATATAATTTGTGCGGACGAAGTCGCGGGAAAACACTAGTTAATTATAAATAAAAAAAAATAAAAAAAAAATTGTTTAATTTAATTTAACAAATTTAATTTAATTTCATAACACAAATTTTAAAACTATAATTCTGTATTTTTATTTTTTAATTTCCATACGGCTCTGTATTTCTTCATAAATTATGTATTTCAAGCTGGCTTCTTATCACGTACTAAATCTTCTTAAGCAAATGTCAACTTATACTGGTTTTTGTATTTTTCCGTTAATTGTAGCAAAAATAAATGCAATCATTACGGTAACTATTATTGTTTTTGCTATTTTGACAAATCATCTATAGATGCAAGCTATAATGCTAATTAATCGTGTCAAATAATATTGTCTAACTAGATCGGCCTTTTGAACCATAGTGTGTTAGGAGAACATTATAATTATCTGAGTCGACCTCCTGGGTTACTCCAGGTATCGCTGGAGCATGCTTATTATGCTTCTTACTTTTGCGTTTGCATCCCACTTCCAAACACTGAAAAATCACTGAAAGCATGAATTATCACTCGTAAACACGGACTTGAAAGAAATACGGACCGAACATTGCACTAAAAAGATGTGAAGCATGCAAGGTAATACAATCTCTTTTGTTCTACAAGGGATCTACACTCACACAGATGCACTAGCTCTAGGCGCAGAGGTGCTACAACCCGTCACCTTATGTACCGCGTGACAGCACGCACACAAAAGAAATGGGTGCTTCACTCATGATTAGATGACATTACGTCTGGTTCTTCTTTTAAGTCTGTGATCGAAGATTTGTAGTTAGTAAAACGCAACTTGTCGATTTCTTACTTGAGCTTTATTGTAACTAGAACTCTTGCTAAGGGAATTCAGGGTCGTGATTAAATGTTAGGAACCAAGTGTTTGCACGAGTACGTACCTACGTAATTAACTGTCAGAATCACTGACACTCCCAAGGTTGATTACGAATATTAATTTCCTTGAATTTATGTAACGAATTTTAGGACCTTCAATCAAATTAGGTGACATCATAAAAGTCAAAGTCAACATAATTTATTCAAAATAGAAGCTTTAAGCACACTTATTAAACGCCAACGTGGATGTTCTGAGGTTTCAGAATATCTCTGACTACCCCCTCGGGGAATATATAGTCGTGAGCATATGCTATTAAACGCCAAATCTTTCTTTGAAGCTACCACCCAGTGAGCTTAGATAGTAACACTAATATCATTGCTACCACCGTGGCGGAACGTGTTGTCGCTGCAGAGAAGATGCGGCCAGAAACTAGAGGTTGTATATAATTTATTTACTCTATGCTAGAGGTGAAATAATGACAAGTAAGTAGACCTATCATTCAAACTGCAAACGCTAACTCGTCTAGTAACAAGTAGTACTAAGTAGATATCATTCACTTGTGTAGGTACTACCACCAAACTGCAAACCCTAGCCAGTCTGCAAAACATGGCGATTATGGAAGCTAAGCAAAGTTTTGGACCTACCGAAAAGAAGAAGTTTTGTGAGTTCATGTGTACACCTTGGTCCTTCCACTTCCATTAGCACAGTATAAAAAAATAGTACCTCCGGATCGTATGAAGTGTGCAACGTGTGCCTTTGGTGCAGGCAGTGATAGATCACCATTTGCTACGATTCTGACACATCTCATTTGCTTCTTCAACATTCATTAGTCATTTCATGCATGTTTGCTAGTTTCTGTCACCTACATAATTTTAAATTCACTTTTTGGGTACGGAACCCTAAAAAATGGTTAAATAACTGGTGCTTGGTAAGCTGGGTAAGTGTGTGTGTTTGCACACACATACCTATATTTCAAATCACTAAGTCTACTCCTTCCAGTAAAAGAAAAGGACATAGTTGCGCACAGAAGGACTTACGCTCGAATACTGGAACGCTCATTAAAGTTAATCCTCCATTAAATCTCTTGCCAGCTTTTATTACGTCAACAATACAAAAAGTGACAGCAAGAGATTTAATGGAGGATTAACTTTAATGAGCATTCCAGTATTCGAGCGTTATAATTACAATTTACTTAGTAATTATAACGCTCGAATACTGGAATGCTCACTAAAGTTAATCCTCCATTAAATCTCTTGCTGTCACTTTTTGTATTGTTGACGTAATAATTAACTTACAGAAAACAGAAAATTAGATAAGTCAAAGTCAAAGCACTTTATTGCGATACACAGTTTATTATAGTGTTAGTTACGTACGTGTGTATGTGATATCCTTTGTAGCTTTTAGATTCTAGATTATACTCCTTATATTATCGCGTCATCACATTCTCGCTCGGTCACCTGGTGTTGAAATAGTAGATTATTAACCAAGGGGATAAAGCAGTGTCTTCTGTCGCGGGTGGGGTTTTAAATCGCGAGCGTGATGAAGGACTCGAGGTTTACTCCCGAGCGTAGCGAGGGTGTTAAAAACTTAAATCACGAGCGAAGCGAGGGATTTAAGACGAGTCCTGAGTTTAGCGAGGGATTTAAACTCACCCAAGACTAAGACAGCTTTATCACCGAGGAAAATACTCTACTTTTCGTCCATTTGCGAAAAAAATATTTTTTTTTTTGACATAAATGATTTTTTTTTTATTTTTGCATGCGGAAGGGTCGGTTTATGTGTAACCTAGGGGTTCGAAAAAATTGTTATTTTTTCGCTAGGATTCACCGTTATCGAGATATTTCATAAAAATAAATGCGTATTCCTTTTACAAAAGAAGTATAATGCTTTATATACAAACTCAATGGTGTAAACACAGATGTAGTTCAGTTCCAAATTTAAATCACATTCTCTCCCTAGGGGATGAATGAAATTCAGTACAACTTTCTTTCCCTGTTTTTAACAGGTTAATAATGACTATTGTTATGTTCGCTTTTTGTGGCATAGAATGTCACTTTTTTGAGCAAGTGGTACGAAATGATTATTACTGTATAGTAAGCTTGCTCTTCTGTAACAGTAATAATTGTGTTGTGTTGAGAACATAAAATGATCATTCATTCATACTTTTTATACTAAAGAATCATGACCACTTCCCATACATTCGTTTACCTGTCAATTTTTCTTTGATTTAGTTGAAGTAATTACAGTACTATGTGGTTGATGTATACAATAAATATTGATATAGAAAAACTAAAGGTTAATTCCATTTACATTGGTAGTAATTTGATTTAATTTGGTAGTGAGGAATAAAAGTAATATCGAAAAAAAAACTGAGATTATTTGACAGGTAAAAAGTGGACATCATTCTTTAAATAAGCTACACTCAACCAAAAATCCGTGCCTCCATTTTTATCTCACCCCAAATGAAAGGTGCATAACGTAGATATCAATTTCGATAAAGCTCTACCCAAGATATATTTGACTGTGATTACGGAAAACCCTCTTCGCAAATAAATTGTGGATTTAATACCCAAATTATATCGTCCAGAGGTTCTAATGGAAACCTTTGGTTGAATTAATAAATCCAATAAGGCTTTTGTAATGTGTTGCCGCCATTTTGAATTTAATTAAATTCAAGATCAGGCTTCTTACCACGTTATTGCGACAGTCGCAGAAGGTCTCATTTAACTTGATATCTTTAAATATACTGTTTCATTCTATGAAGCAAATTATAACACTCGTCTAATTTTAGATAGCCCAGTTATTGTACGGTTTAACGCGGGACTAATTAAGAATAGATTTTTTTTTTCGGTACTTTCATCGTTTAAGAACCAATTTGAGCCAAGGAAAATACCAAAATAAAAATAAATCAACAACAGCCCCAAATTTAAAATTATGCACTTATCTCGTTCTAAAAAACCAGACGGTAAATTTTTTTTCCACGTTTTTAAGGCTTAACCATTATCAATATGAGTCCATTGGAATTATTAAGTTAAAAGTCCGGGAGATACAATTTTGAATCAGTAGCCTTTTTCTTTTAAATAAACTTTCAGATAGTCTTTTCGTTACTAAATGGTGCCGGTTACAGTTTAAAAGTCCCAAACCTAATTGCTTCCCACCCCTCCTAACAAAACTCCGTAAATTTACTGCACTAAAGTTCACTAAACAGTACCTACACTTAGGAAAACTGTAGCTCTATAAATAGGGTGCTCCATACATGAATATCTGAGGGTTCTTTGGTCTAAGTATTGCATCATCTAACTGCAGGGAAGGCTGAAGTTAGACATGTCAATTCAGACAGCAATTTGCTAAATCAAACACACTCGCCGAGAACAGACGAGAAAGGCGAGAGCGAGAGAGTGGGTTTGCTTCATTGTTCTCGCGGCGCGTTGTGGGTGTAGTTGATTTCTGTCATGTATTTATGAAGATAAGTTCTGTTGTAACCTTCTTTTGTTCCTTTGACAGTTACGTCTGTCGCGTAATAAACCTCTCATAGAATCAGACGTGTTTCTTTCCCTACAATTTCCTGGAGGTCATCAGGTATCGACATCTTACTGGCGACGAGGATGGGATACTATATGTACCTAGCGAGAGCAATGTAGCAGATGCATTGTCGCGGCTACCATTGGAAAGCACCAGTAGAGAGGTTAATGAGACGACGTATATAAATTTGTGCAGGAATTCCTTCACCTTCCTAGCTAGACGACAGTAATAACTGAGAATGGAGATGTTCTAGAAGCCAATTAAAAAGACAATATATACAGAAACGTTACCAAACATCAGAGCCCGCCGCATGGCGCCTCGATAAACGTTCTATCGCGCCTGCTAACTCGTTCGTTTGCGGGCAAAAAGAAAGAGAGCTAGAGCGCGATAGTGATTTATCGCGCCGCCATACGCCACACCGCGGGCGCAGCAAAGATATAATAAATAGTAAAATAAACTTTATTTCAATAAGCAGAAAAACATGAAAATATTCACCAGTAACGGAAGCGAATACAGTGTGTAAGGAAAAGTACAGCTTGGCAAAAAAGTCCTTATAAAAAAGGAGGGCGCTGCCTCCACGCAAGAACGTCAAATCACGCATAACCTGGCAGCACCACCATACAAACATTTTAGTTCCACCTATCATGACTTTTTTGCCAAGCTTTAAACCGTTACCCTTAACCTTTAAACCAAATAGGTACAGTAAGAAGGTTATATTGTATGCTTGCTCAAGAACATTGGCTGGTTATTAAATGTTTTATTATTTACTAGTATTTTCCCGCGACTTCGTCCACACAAATTATATACCAGATTTTAAGTCAGATCATAAGCTATCAAACAAAAAAAGTGTCATCAAAATCGGTTCAGTAGTTTTTGCGTGATGCGCGAACAAACAAACAAACTAATAATTTTGTCAATAGATGGCGCTGCACGTTTTTAAATCGCGCTATCGAATGTTATTAGAATTTATATGAAGAGAACCGCTACTTTTTTATTCCTCATGATTTTACGGTTTTATAATAGTTAAGATAGTTGAATTTAGAACGCTTAGATTTTGTCTGGACGTCTTTTGCTTTGGGAAGACACATTGTTTTGTAGAGAGAAAAGCTAATGAAGAAAATATAATAAAATCAAGATTAATTGTTATATTTGATCCCCTGAGCTACGCTTCCCTCAGTACTCTATTTATCAAACTGAACAACTTTTACTATGGAACCAAACTTGTCAGAACAAAAAAAAGTCTGCTGTCTCATACATTTTATTTGAGCATACATTGTAGTTTAGTATGGATTGGTTTTATGGGAAAAGTATGAGGTTTAACATGATACTTTTCCTAAAATTCTGTATGTGACATTGGCATGACTTTATTAACAAAATCTTTATCGATCGGAGCCATGTCACGTTAACGCCATTAATTTATTGAAGCATTTCGAAGTATTATTTTTTTTTCTTAAACTAGCTGTCAGAAAATCACGAGAGTGCCTGCTTAAGTACCTAATCGCTTACTTCTAGTGGCTTTGTTATACGGGGTGTGAAATTTAATGCGTTACATATCAAAGAGGGTACTTGGTACTTCAGACCATCGAACTGAACAACTTTAGAGCCAACATCGAAAACGCGAAAAAAAAAACAGTTTTTCCATAGCTAATACTCGACCTAAATGTATGGACCTGCAGATTTATTTTTTTGACGATGCCCATATGTTGGCTCAATATTGAAAGTTTTTCAGTTTGATAATCTGCAGCATCCTGTTCATTATGTAACGCATTTTATTGTACCTACAGGAGGTATACTATTTAAAGAAGAGATAGAAAAGATTCGATATGAAAACATGCAAATACTATTCACATATTTCACATGTTCAATTACTGTCCAAATAGGAAAAAAAAATACTCGAAAATTTAGGTCACAGAAAATATTTTTTTATTTAACACAGCAGTTTGTCAATCGACTGTCGACTATCCAAGCGTGCCATTCAATCGGTTTGTACAGAAAAATGCTGACCACACGATAGTCCTTAACTCGTCACGAGTGCTATCAACCGAACGGAAACCTTTTACAGTCATGAAATGGAAAAAGAAATGGTTTTTTTATTTAATTTCATTAGAAGGAATGTTTAATAGCCGATTTCGACATTAGCGACAGTACGTTTAACTGAAGATCAAGCTTCAAAGAAACGTTCTAGCTATTTTGTATTCGCTCTAAAAATTCGTATATAAACAGTAACAGCCCGTTAAATACTGGAACGGTGAATTCAGACCATCAAACTGAACAACTGTCACTATGAAACCAATCTCAGGAAAAGCGAATAAAAATCTGCTATTTTAAAAATTAATAAATTATTTGAGACGCGCAACCTAGATTTTCTAAGCTATTTTTCCATAAGTATATAAAACATTACTTTTATTAATACCGGTGTTCTACGACACAGTTTTGTATGAAATTGACAGCTCTCCAACCATATCTTAAGTATGTTTATAATACAACTCACAGTAGTACATTTCAATATAATGTATAAGAAATTAAGAAGTAACACGACAAACAAACATCATGCGCCATATGCGGGGAAGAGGAGCTCGGATCATGATTAATTCATCATCATCTATTTGACATTTACAGATCCTATATGTTTCCAATCCAATTGATAAATTGTTAACTAGAGTCGCGTGGCTAGAGGTCTACCGAGAGGACGTCTGCGTTGGTTATTTTTCTGGCCATGCGGCTCGGCCATTTTGTGAACTCTTTTGTGTTTTAACCTTAAAACAATCACTTGAGACTCTAAACTACTTACATTGGCAAAACTGCCATTCTACTTAATTGAAAAATCGTTGAAAACTGGAGAAGAGTTTTTTGCTTTTTGTGCTTATTGTACAACTGTAGACTTTTAGTTCTTTGCGAATTGAAGATGAGGGAGACATACATACATAAGTTCACGTCTAAATCCCTTTCAGAGTCTTCCAAATATTTGTTACAACTGCGAGTTGTCTTTCAGGAGGCATTATTAACAAGGCTAACTTTCGACATAAGTTAAACTATTATTCTGTTTCAATTAAGTTATTCTTATTTTGGGATGGCATAACGTGCTAAGTGGAGAAAGGCTAGCTTATCTTATCATCCACACAAATTTTATATTAAAAAACCTATTCCAATATAGTCAACTCGTGTACGAGACGTGAAATAAATGGGGTGCTCTATTTTAGGCTGGAACTAGAAGGCGAATGTATGGAGCGAGTCACCAAATACTTTTTGTTGTTTATTAAGAAGTTTTATTTTATAAACAGTACGCTAATGTAATGATAACAAATATTATGTTTTTTAGGGTTCTGCAGTACACGGACACTTTCGCCCATTCTGTCAGTCTGTATGCCCTCCCATACAACGAACAAAAAAATTGTAAAAAAATTGAAAAAATCCCCAATTGCGGGATTTTTTTAAAACAAAAAAAGTATCATCCAAATCTTTCAAGGCATAATCCCGAAGTTAACGCGTAACGTATAAAAACATAAAGACATACACGTACATAAACAATACATAATACAAAAATTCACGACTGTAACCTTTCGGGTTGGTCAGACACATTGCTACAACTCCAACTTACTTTTTAAGAATTTTGAACATAAAGACAAAAACATAAATAATAATTGATAACCAACCTCCTCGTCGAAAGAAATACGGACCGAATATTGCACTAAAAAGATGTGAAGCATGCAAGGTAATACAAACTCGTTTTTTCTACAAGGGACTTACACCCAGAATATGCACTAGCTCTAGGCGCAGGTGCTATAACCCGTCACCATTTGTACCGCGTTACAGCACGCATTCAAAAGAAATGGGTGCTTCACTCATGATTAGACGAGATTACGTCTGGTTCTTCTTTTAAGTCTGTGCCAAACTCCTGCTTTTTTTAAATTGGTTTGAAAAATGTAACTAAACGAACTTTTTATCAATTTTCTAGGAGAATTTCCTTTAAATTCGTGTTCAAACGTTAATAATGTACCGTCGACGACATCAATCCCCAGGGGTGTCGCGTTATCACGCGTTCACTGATTTTTTTTTGGTGGGAAAATCTGTCACCAAGGCTTCTTTAATTTACATCTGATTTGAGATAATCTAGTTATTTCCTGATATATTCCATACATATGAAATTGCATAAACATTGTTAGTGATATTGAACGTGATGTTTGGAAATGTAAGGTTGACTGGAATACCTATACTTCATTTCAAATAAGGGAGAAAAGATTTTATGATTCCTATTTAGCTTTCTGGCCAAGTCTGATAAGCAAAATATAATAATATTCCCGCGACTTCGTCCGCACGAATTATATACCAGATTTTAAGTCAGATCATAAACTATCAAACAAAAAAGTTTCATCAAAATCGGTTCAGTAGTTTTTGTGTGATGCGCGAACAAACAAACAAACACACAAACCAAACAGACAAACAGATAGACAAAATTTCTAAAAAAGGTTGATTTCGAGTCAGGGATACCTAAAAACCATATCGTAATCTTTTTTTTGTAAATATCTTCAATGTACAGACACACTTCAGTTATACAGGGTCCAACTTCATTATTATGATGACGGTCTACTAAACAACTTTCTCTACGTACCAACATCGAAAAAAATAATCATAATTTTTGGTCGAGTAGGATTGCCGTTTTGTATGGAATAGGTGATTTTGATTTCGCGATTTTGCGAGAAACTTGTTCAGTTTGATGATCTGATCATCCCCTTAAAAACGCTAGCGTGTTAAAAAGGATCCTAATACAGTGTGAAAAATCAAATGCGTTACATACTTCAGGGGGTGCTTCAGACCATGAAAATGAACAACTATGGAGCCAACATCGAAATACTTTAAAAAAAAAGTTGTTCCGATGTCAATGGCCAATCGACCCAAATGAATGAAACAGCTCTTTTGTTTTGCGGAGTACAATGTTGGTTCCATCTTATAAGTTGTCCAGTTTGATGGTCTGAAGTAACGCATAAGTATTATCTTTGTACATATTATACAGAGTGAGCCGGTAAGCCTGTCGTTACAACTAGGCTAGTTGCTTACGAAACCTGCATTCTCAAGTATTCAATTTCCTCGACAGCCAACAGCTGTTAGTTTAACCTTTCATATTGAAACAGTAAAGTCCATGTTACATTTCGGGATTCAGCTTAGTTCAACCTTAGTCGTGAAATAGCAATCCGACCATTATTAAGTAATTACAACAAAGCAAATCGTTCAACGGAAACTATCTTGTGCTGCTAATGACATAGATATTTTACCTCAGATGAAACCAAAAAAAAAAACATCATCTTTTATAAATTTTTATTACGGGGCTCGGGTAGAAATGTCTTTTAAAACATGCTACCAATTCTAGTATGCGAAATTTATTGAGGATATTTTGATTATGCATATCTTAATCACGCATTTAGATGTAATTTGACACACAGATAAAAAATGTTCTGCATTGATACATAGTAGGTAGGTAGGTACCTACCTATACTGTTTTTAAGTCAACGCAGACAAATAAGTCAAGCGTAGTAATAATAACATCAAAGCAGTTGTCTTTCACGTGGTGTTCGCGCGGTTCGCCTTTTAGCCTGCCATGAGGTTTCACAATCTCTTCTCAGCTGTGTTTTTGCTCTAAAACAATTAGGATAGATACTCCCGCGAACTACTTGACACTGGCGGAAATGCTGTGCTAACGCATAAGCAGGATCTTATAAATTAAACAAAATTATAACGTAAGTTAAATAAAAATTATTGTTCATTAAATTAACATTGAAGAAATCTCAAAGTTTATGGCTAATGAGTATTTCGTATGCGATCATACTCAATCAAGTAAAATCAGCTAACATCCATTCAGTTACGCACATTCTTATTTTTAAAAGTCAGAACAGCATCTTCCTCCTAAGGTTTCGTCTAAGCCTTCTACTAGTTAATTTATAGACAATTCCGAAATTTGCTGAAGGGGATTAAGTTTGCTAAATGGTTTTCTCAATGCACCTGACAAGGTGGGTGGTCTTCAGGTACTGCAGAATTATATAATAGTTTTGTGCATTTTCGTACTATTAAGATTCGATAATATTATTCTTTTTAGTGCTCCTTGCCAAAATTGGCACTGCCTACATACATTATAGTAAGTATCATTTTATACTGGTTATCACCTACGAACCCTGTAAAACAACTAGTAATAGGTACCTAATGAACTCTCATTGCCCGAGTCCCTACTCGCACATGGCCGGGATTTTTTTTTAAGTGAAAATATCGTAAAACCTTGTTCAATTCCATTCGTTTCTCTAAAGAATAACATTTAACGAAAGAAATACATTTTATAGATACCTATTTTAGAAATAAGTATTTTTGTAGAGTTATTGCACAGCATAACTATATTAGTTCTTACAATATGGAAACGCTGCGCTCTTAAGAGGATAGGCGGGCTGAAATGCGAATTTGGAGAATAGGTCACTTTTCCGACTGTATACGTATTTATCAGATACCCATACACCCCGCCGACTAGAGTGCGAAAGAGACAACTGCAGCTCGGACCGATTTTATATACAAAACATCGACGAAATCAGCATTTCGTATTCCCCTGTTTTCTCCTCCAAAACTAAACCTATTTTAATAATTATTTCAATAATAATATGAGAAAGACTTTGGCTATGTCCGTACGTTTTGCTTTTTTTGTTTATCATCGTCAAATTTGTTTACTGGATGACTGAAAACGGGCGGGAAAAATGGGTCATTTTCGAAGGTCCTTAGTTCTTACAGTAATTAATTAATGCATAAAAGCAAAACATAGGGACATGGCAGAGGTGACATAGATTGTATGGTAAAAAAATGTTTGCTCTAGTGTTATTATCCAGGGAGAAAACAGGGGAATACGTTTGTATAGAGAAAACTGTACTCGTCTATCCTCTTAATACTTACTTACTTACTTTGTGTTATAACGTCTTCTTTGTCATCAGATCTCTATGCCATTAGTAGATGACTTGTCAAAATGACTGACTTGTCAGAGTGTTGTTTATGAACGTACTTATGTTTCATGTATTCGCTTGGAATAAAAGTAACTACAAATATAACATGCTTTTCGCTTTATAACTCTTTGTCAGGCGCGAGTGGATCCCAAAATCTTCATACAGATCTTGGGAAAATCCGCACCGTCCGCTTCCCCGCAAGCCCCCCACCGTTGCTCTGCGCAAGTACATCCGTTGCCGAACTGTGAGGACTAATATAGTTATGCTGTAGTTATTGTGTGTGAAGTCTAGCAACCATTCTCAATTTGATGCGTCATTTCATCTTGTAGTCCTAAATAATTTATACGGGTAGAGAATAGAAAACATTGATAAAGAGAGGCTGAGGATTATCATAAATTTTTAAACATTATCAAGTTTTTTGTGTCGAAACGTTGCATCCCCAGAAACGTTAAAAATGACATATTTTTCACTCTGCCAGTCACTTATAACATACTGCATCTCTGGCTGGGGTGGCTCAGCAAAAACACACATGAAGCAGCTGGAAGTAGCTCAGCGATCCGTTCTAAAAACTATGCTCAAAAAGCCACGCCGCTATTCCACAGTTGACCTGTATACTGAGGCGGGTGTTTTAAGTGTGCGTAAATTGTACATCCACAAGATGTCCCTAGCTGAACACAAAACTGTCCTTCAGCGTGTCGACTACTGCGATTTGATTCAAAAGAGACTGTTCAGAATCCCTATACCCATTACCCGCACTACTTTTGCAAGACGTTTTAAGCCATTCATATCTAAGTACATCTATAACAACGTCATCAAAGCATGCGATATCAAAAAATGCTCAACATCAGAAGCAAAACAAAAAATATATGTGTGGTTAGCTAGCTTATCGTACGAACAAACAGAATTACTAATTAAATAAATTTTTTAGAAGTGTAAACGCCGGAAATAATCAAACTAAATAATATTTATACTATACTATTTACCAGTTTTATTTATGTATGTAAATTAGTTTATACTATCATTTTACATTTATATACCTACTAATTACAAACTTTACATTATGTTTTAATTTATGTCTATAGAACTTTACCTGTTAGATGTCCCATCATCCAGATTGGACACGTGTACCATTCACTCCTATTCTTAGGGTTAATATTACAATATTTATTTAGACCCGAAGCTGTTATTTCGAGGAAACCTGTGTTCTTGTAATGTTTTGAATATTTCTGGGACCCCAATTTCCAGGCTTGCCTTGTGAGGGGACCATATTGTTAACCTAGCGAAGCCTGTAAATATGTCATGCCAACATGCATAGTTGAAACCTTGCCACATTATCAATTCTAATTGTATTGTTCTATGTTATGCATGTTGAAATAAAAATATTTTTCATTTTCATTTTTTCATTTTTTCATCCGATTTTCTGATATAACCTTAGTTGATCAAAGATTATTTTAGTCTAGAATGAAAATAAATAAACCACTAGAAAACTAGTTTTAAGTCCTTGAAGCAGCGAATCAAAGAAATAAATCACAGTAGATGGTATCAAACGTCAAAACTCAGTCAATCGTGAAATTAAGTTGGTTAAATGACAAGTCGCTCTAGAAACTTGTATTAGACATTTTATATTTTAGAGATTGAACAAACTTTATTAAGAAGAGTGCGGTCAAACAAACAATCTCGGTGGTCGGGAAGGTTCAGCTATTATTTGTTTACTATTAACGAATTAAATCTAGAGGCACGATATACAGGGTCGACAGTTTTTAACCCTTTACACCCTTTTTGTATCAAGCTTGCGAGTAGCATTTGACATCAAACTGAACAATTTTCTCTGTGGCACGAACGTCGAAATCGAAAAAAAATCTGCTGTTCCATACAAAACTGCAAACCTACTTGAGCCAAAATGGGTCCGCAGATTTTTTTTCGGTATTTCGAGGTTGGTCCCATAAAGAAAGTTGTTTAGTTTGATGGTCTGATCATCCCCTTAAAAAACCGTCAGCATATTAAGAAGGAACCTGTAATTTGTATCAAAATTTTGTCGCTAACAAAAATACACACAATATGTGGCGCTCATTCGACGTGGTGCAAAACAATGAATGTTGCACGTGACGCAAAACGTTTAGTGCTAGAAACATTAATTCGTTCCATAGGTCGACAAGTGATATATCAGACTACACGCTGTGGTTGACAATAAATTATTTCAGTTCTTAGTTCTGACTAGCTTTAACGGGTAGGTACCATAATTTTATATAAAAAAAATGTCTAAACAACTTCTGCATGTCAACCAGTTTGAGCGAGTTTTAAATTAAATAAATCAATTCCCGCTCACTTGAAATGGTCTAAAACTTTGTTAAAACTACCAACTATGACTTACTGAAAAGCCCTCTTTTAACGTAGATGTATGGACGTATCAAGTGGTGATGTTGCTATAATAGTCTTTCACTCAAAAAAACGTTGACTAAAAACAGTAACCCTTTTGCTACTCGTATGACATCCAAACGATTTCTTCCTTTTTGGGTTGAACTAATCTAAACCGGCTTAATTGAATCAAATAAGATTACAAAATTTAATCAAATATCAACGAAAAATTGGTTCAAATAGTCCATAAGCGAACACGAACTTTAATTCTCATAGGTTATAAAGTTTTTTTTCCCCTATGGTTTAATAGCATAAGCATAATATTGTCAGGACTATATTCCCCAAGGGAGTAGTCAGAGACATTCTCAAACCTCAGAACATCCACGTTTCACCAGTAGTACTGAAACTCTGTCCATTGTGTCGAGGGGTAGCCCGTCGCCACTTATAATGGACAGCGGGTACAATACACCTCTACAACACTAAAATACTATGGTTTTATCCCTTCTTTCCGATACCCAATCACATATTAGATTATCAAATACAGGCTGATCGATTTTATTACATTCCATGACTGCGTAGGTATGGTAGGTGAACTTATTTTTTGTGAAGCTTTGCCTCTGTAGGGTATTTACTTTATGCTTTTGCCCTGCAGTGGGACGTATACAATACAGGCTCGCAATGTTTGCGATCAGAGCGCTGGGTGAATACAATAACGGCACAATTAAAAAAAAGCGATTTCGAGAAAATTGCGTTTAAAGTTGCGTCGAATGTACTACGCGCGAACAGATTTAAGTGACACTAGTGCCATCTATCGGGAAACCCCGTGAAGTAGCAAGTTAAGTCATTATTGCATAAATAGAACTGTTAGCGCAGAGCATGAATCCGCATCTAACTCGAATTTGCCAAATTTTGACTTGTGCCGTTATTGTATTCACCCAGCGAGAGGTGCTTCAGATAAAATACCGCTAAAATTATCCCTGATCCTCGACACACCGATCTGCATTGTCTAATTTTAATTAAATTGTTTCTACCATCGAAACAATATGACGCTCGGCCACGTTCCACGCCACGTCAGAATTAAAGTTTCATTTACAATTGTTTCTCTTCTATAAACTAGTTCGTGAAGTGGCAAATTTGAATTTCATGAGACTGTCTTACAGTTACAGAATTAACTTCGTCTCGTAGCGAATCGTGAAATAACTTAGTTTCAACAACTTTACAATTTAGTACCATAATATGAGATAAGAACGGGGAACCGCTCGGAACTTGGTGTCACGACTACTGTAATGATTTCCGGGTTTTGAGAGATTTAATTGTGTTTTATGAGGGACAGACGTACGTTTTTGTTTATCTGTCAGAGATTTGCAGCATGCTTTGTTAATATACAAATCTAAAATGTATCACGTGCTAACATCGACGTCTATCCAATGTTTTCTCTCATTCCAGTACCTAACGTTTAAAATCTATTTCTGTGACAAATTTATGAAATAATTCGACTAAAAGACCAGGCTGGATACGAATTTACATTTTAGGACCACTTCCAAAGAATTACGCTTCGAAAATTGAATCTTTCTGGTAAAGTAGAACAATTCTACGTTCCTTTGAGTGACAAATCCGTTTTTTGAACAGAAAATTGTGTTAATTTCGAATGATTGAATCCGTTTTGAAGTAACTCGGATATTTCTTGAATTTTCTTTATATCGAATGTAGTATTACAGTAAGACAAGATTTAGTATCAGTATGGTTAAGTATGCATTTTGCTTAACTCTTGTTTTTGTTCTAAACTGTCCAAAGGCAGCTTTGACGAATAGGTATCGAATTTGACGAAGTAAGATAAGGGATTGACGAATTAAGGATTTGACAAATTAAAGATATGACGCACGTCGTCGCTATCTTGAATCTAAAGCTTTTAATTAAAAAAAAAAACTAAAATACAATTGCCGGACTTTTTAATAAGTATCGTAATTTCAAACGTATATGTAGTAGGTACTTGTATGAGTTTTTGAAATAATATGTTGTGTTAAAAAAGGTAACTAGTCTGCAAGCAACGATGAAAATTAGGTGAATTGACTTTTCTAATAGCAATGCGAACTTGTTAAGTGGAATGTTTGTGACAGGTCCAACGACACTATTTCTATTTAAATTTGTAATAGGTATTGAATCACGGAATTCAAGGAGGCTCACACTAAAATTTGTACCAAATTCCCTTTTCACTTGAACTTTCATCAAAGTATTGCTTGCACTGATAAAAAGTCAAATGTCACTTTTATTAAGGGGCCATAGGTCCCGAACTCCCGACGAATATTTTCTATGAGAAACGCGATTGCCGAGCGCTCCGAAAAGTGTGTGCGTCAGCTGTATTTTCGATTAAAAACAACTAACCAAAGTACTTTTTCAAGTTTTTTTTTATGATTGCACTAGTTAAACGAATGGTGAATATGTGAGTATAAATACCAACAATCGGAAACTATTTTAAGTTCTTCTAAAACGAGAAAAATGTTTAAAAATGCATGAAAATACGTCATCTTTGTGACGATTTTCTATCGAGTGAAGTAATTCCAATCGTGTATTCAGTTGATGATTTCACTAGATGAACTATCCAAAAATACTGAGGTATGACTTTAGTTTCGGTAAATGGTATAAATCTAGTCGTAAAATGAAAAATAAAAGATGCCTCCGAGGTATTTCCACCTACTATTACGTCTTAATGCAAAGGTAAAATATTTGAATGTTATAATGACGTTAAACCGTGGTGGTCCAGTGGCGAGTAACCTTGCCTGCCGTGCAGGAGGCGATGATTCGATCCCCGTCCAGGCCGACTCGTACCAATGAGTTTTTCGGAATTTATGTACGATTTGTAACACCACTGGCTTTTCGGTGAAGGAAAACATCGTGAGGAAACCTGCATACTTACTTCAATTTCGAGACATGTATAGTACCCACTGTCCATTATAAGTAGCGACGGGCTCACCGCCGTCACACTGGCTGGACAGAGTTTCGGTACTGCAGGTAAAACGTAGATGTTGTGAGGTTTCAGAATATCTCTGATTACACCCTCGGGGAATATAGTCGTGAGCATATGCTATGCTATGCTATAATAACTTTAACTCATCGTATTCATTCAATGTTATTGTAGGATTTGTAGGACCAATCTACATTTTTGATTGAAATTCTCTTTGGTTCAGGCTTAATCAATGATAAGTTTATTCAAAAATGTAGATAGGTAGCTTAACCGTTAAGCAAATATGTACTTAAAATGTGCTTTGCTCGGGCAACGAGTATGGATAGGTACCTATATTTACGTGCCGAATTGAGGCTTGCAAGAGCACTCGTATTTTCAATTTTATTTCCCAAATATCGGTTGCGAGTCAATAAACCTACAGACTGGCAGGCTTGGATGAGCTGAGTGAAACTAGTTTATACGTTGCAAGATCACCATATTCGTCTCTCACAACGCCCGAAAGAGAACCAGGTTACATTTTTATTTTATTCTACATCCTGTAGGTGACAAATAATCTAAAATGTTTACAATGGGAGATTTATGGTTGCGCAAAAGTATGACAAATACTTACCTCTACTGCAAATAAATGATTGAACGATTTTGTTACAGTTAGTTTGCATGTAGTTCGACATGCCTCGATAGATGGCGTTAACGTGACATGGGTCCAAAGGTCCAAAGATAATAATATAGAAAAAGTAAAAAAAATGCAAATCACTGAGGCTGAGTTGACGGTGACGAATTATCTTTTCATATTTTTTACTTTTTTTTCACCTTGTTTTTCAGCAGGGTTACACGTCCATCATCTATCGAATCATTTGGAACTATTTTTCTTTTCTGAAAATCCCCCATATTGCAAAAAGCAGGGTTCTCTCTATAAACAAAAAATTTATGCTTTTCAAATGGATGGACGACTCAAAAAACTAAAGCTTTCTTCTATAGCATTGCTTTTAACGAAACCATCACCGTCGGAGGTTTCAACAACAAGAATTACAATTCCGAATTTGAATTATTCATAACCTATTTTAGCAATTCTGCCTCCCTATTCGGTTCGATCGTTTGTGTTTTCATAAGTTTTGGTGTGGATTCGTAAAACTAATACGATTTTATTTGGGATTAAATTATCTTTCAGTTATTATTAGTTTCTATTTTATTTTATTGTGTTTTTTAGGTCTTACTTTTGATCAGACTTCAAACTGTTTTTTCAGTGTTAGGTCAACAACAAACGTTTCTACCTACTGATGGATAGGTACAACATTTTAATACTGAAGTTTAGGTCGCAATTAAAATTTTTAAGTCTTTAACCTGAGTTAAAGTTCGCAAGTTCGTGGAGAAACTGTTTATTTTTAGATGTACTCTAACTATAATAATATTATAAAGCTGACAGTAAAATTATAAATCTGTAAGGTTTTTGACAATGGGCGTTTCCGCAGTCTATCGCTAGAGTGTAAGAGGAATATTGTTAGGATCGTTTCTGACCCCAAAGGGATTATGGTCGTGCTGATTGCAGAAACGCTCATTGTCACAAACCTTACAGATTTATAATTTTACTATCAGCTTTATAATATTATTATAGTTAGAATACATCTAAAAATACACAGTTTCTCCACGAACTTGCGATAGTAATTAAATCCATTTTGAGGTGGTCAGGAACTTTGTGACAACAACCAATAGTTTCTTTATTATTGATTTAAGATAACAAAGAATAAATTGTTCATTTTATTTTGAGGGAGAATATTAATGTTTTTGTTCCAACTAAAAATATTCTAAAAAAAAAAACAGTTGTAGCAAATTGTTTGACCACAAACAAATGGTCTGGATTCTATTCTAATATGAAATCAACGAAACAATCTTCAATCGAATCTGTGGTCAGTATACCTACACGCAAGACTCTCAGAAAAATACCTAGGTACCTATTATTGCCAGAATAAACCCCTAATCGATATAACTCTGCTATATACACGAACGAGGAGAACATGACTAATCGCGGTGTCCAGATATCTTCATCAATCATACAGAACGTGATATGTCATATTCGAGCCCCGATTCACAAGGTGATTGAGAGCCTATGAATCTGTCATTAATAAATATACATTGGCGGTTTCTTTTGGGCCTGGAGCTTACGTGGAAGAAAAATCTGGGTGAATTCTTTTTGTAACTACATTCTCATGTAGCTGGTACTATTCTGTAACTCGAAACAAAAAGAGGTGTACTTATTATAATAAGATTGACTATCTGTCTATCTGTGACTATAATATTATATTGTCGCGAAAAAGGTTGACCGATTTCGATGCGTTTTTATTTCAACCATTCCTTCTTTAAAAAAATAATCTTTCTTTAGAAAAAGGCCGTGGTGGTCCAGTGGTGAGTAACCTTGCCTGCCGTGCAGGAGGCGATGGTTCGATCCCCGTTCCAGGCCGACTCGTACCAATGAGTTTTTCGGAATTTATGTACGATTTGTAACACCACTGGCTTTTCGGTGAAGGAAAACATCGTGAGGAAAATTGTATTATATCAAATGTTATTATATCTAATATTACGCACACGAATTTATTGCCTTAATAAAAGAGGCTATAGAAAATCAACAGGAACAACTTTTTTGCAACCAGTTTCCAGGAGATTGCCACAGGCTTTAGGATGGCAACTAGATGGCAACCCAATGTTTAGGACTCTACCTATCCACTGAAATAAATTTATCATTGCCTAAACAATGCGTGTAGAAAACTTGCTGTGGAATCTTCGAGTATTTACTGTGAATACCATACAAATATTTACTCCGAAATGTTTTTGTATAATAATTATTATAATAATATTCATAGCACGATGTTCACTTACGAAATTTTGTCATGTAACCATCAAACACGTGTAATATGAACCTTATGTCCATACTAATAAGGATAGAACCAGTTTTATTAAAGTCTTAGGTAATGATATTTATTAAACTCTACCATCACGCAATGCAGGCAGAATGAGTAAACACGTTCCTCATTAACATAATGTTCTTTAATACAACGACTGAAAGTTCATTTCTGTATATAATCATTAATAATAAGGATTACCGAAAGCAATAAATGCTAACCAAAGAAATAACACACAGACAGCTTTCCTACGTAATTTTTGACTATACCACCGCGTCGGAAGGTGTTCCGTTGTAGATAAGATGCGGCCAGAAACAGAAACTCTAATAAATCAGTAAGCATAATAAGCATATGTTCACGACTATATTCCCCGAGGGGGGTAGTCAGAGATATTCTGAAACCTCAGAACATCCACGTTTCACCAGTAGTACCGAACTCTGTCCAGTGTGACGGGGGGAAATCATTAAGTAGGTACATACAGGAATATACTCCACCACGCGGGCCCATTGCGTGTTGGTGGAGGCAAGTAAGTGGTCAACTTGCTGTCAGAGAATTGTCAAGCCGCCTTAATAGGGCTCTGACCTGGCTTAACTTTTTCAGTTCTTACACTCAGTTGCAGAAACGCTCATTAAAGTTAATCCTCCATTAAATCTCTTGCTGTCACTTTTTGTCTTGTTGGCTCACTAAAAGCTAGCAAGAGATTTAATTTAAGATTAACTTTAATGAGCGTTTCTGCAACTGATTGTTAATCACTTATTCATACTTATTCAATACTGTATTTCTGAGTCGTTTTACAGAGGAAATTATGGTTAAAGTATAGTACAGTGCGATATCGAACATTTAACAAACTCTTTTTATTGCAAATCTACAGCTCTCAAAACTTTCCTGGCACCCAGGTATACAAAGTCCACACTAATGAGTTAAAAATAAAGAAAAACTTTATTTCTTCTCAAGAGTCGTGAAAACAATAACGTGTTACAAAAGTATTTTCTGAGTCAGCGTATTGTCCTCAAGTTTTTAAAGTTAGTTAAGATAAAAGTGCTGTTTTGTTACAGTCATCGTCTAGGGCTGTGGTTCTCAACTATGTTAAATACAATAGTTTTATTTATCAAAACCAATTAATTCGCCCTCGCCCTTTGTACGTGTCTTTTCTATTGTTTGTATCAATATGTCTGTGTGTACAATAAGTGTTAAAAAATCATTTTTTTTTCAAATTTTCAAAACTATTTTGTACAGAATCTGACCCTGTTCAGAATCTGATCCGATTTGGTCTGAAGATAACTGAATAATGTTTAATAAAAATATCAAACACAAACACAGTCATCATTAATACAGAACACCATAGAAACAAACTAACCACTGAACAATAGTATTTAATGTGTGTGACATTACAAACTAACCTCCAAATTATAGTATTAAGGTGGTTTCCGTTCGATACAAAACTTTGTCGTAGAACACTCGTAGATGGTATTTATAAAAGTAATGTTTTATTTATGGAAAAATTGCTTAGAAAATCGAAATTGCGCGTATCAAATAATATTAACAATTTATAATATTATTACGAAGATATCAAGCATACAAAATTACAAAGCCTTATATCTTTGTAATTATATTATAAATTGTAAATGTTGTTTTTCCCCTAGGGAGGGTAAATCTGACTGACTGTAAAATGGGGGCAGCTTGACAGCTACTGGTCTAACTTGAGGCAACTGACACCCATCCATTACTATAATAGTGAATGCATATGCTTACAGATGCGAATTTAAAAGTCATCGGTACTTAGTCGTTTCGATCGATTTTATTGTATTTGACTTAAGTACTTAATTGTTTTGAGATCGTCTACTTGGTGAAGTCAACAGAATAGCAGCGCAGGAACGGTCGTTACGGCGATCCTATGTTGATTGTGGGAGGCCTGTGCCCATTAGCAGACATAATATCGACTGACATTATGCAAATGAAGAGTTTTGTAGTCAGTGATTTTTTTGTTTGTTATTTACCTTATTCCTTTTCTTCCAGCCTTCCAAAAGTTTGACAGCCACCGGACTTCTTCAAGAAATTAAGATCTATCTTTCCTTCACGACAAGTTGGGGACGGCAAATGGAGATGGAAGCCATGAAATATGAGCAAAGTGCATTCAAAAGCGCAACTTTAAAAGCTTGATAGATGATCATATTGACGTCGGTTCGGAAACCATTTGAATAAAAATGATACCATGAAAGTACAATAAATTTCAAATACGGAATAATTTTTTAATGTTCGGTATCAGAAATAGTAAAACGGAACACTTGTGGAATCACCCCGGTGTATGTCCGTCCGTCTGCCAGTTTTTTCTCAAAAGCATTAGATAATAGCAATTAATGATTTAATTCCATCTTAATTCCATTAAATAAATTAATCAACAATGTTTAATTTGTTATTTTGGGGATTTGTTGTTTTAAGTGGCAGAAGGGGTTAACAAAATACTGCTTTACTTCAATATCTTATTTTTATGTTGTGGTGTGTGACCGAACTCAGTATTTGATCAAACTTAACACCGAAATCGAGTACGTCCCGTAGGTACATATATTAATAAATTTTCAGAATGAGTAAACACAAAGGGCAGGATCTTCCAAATCGCCTGTTTTTGGTTGAGTTTTAAGGCATGAAATAGTTGTTGTTTTAATCCAAAAAAATATATGTTGTTGTTCATGAACTGTTCTCGATTATTCTGTGGCTCAAAACACGATAGTTATTATTTCTCTCGATCATAAAAGCATGCAAAGATAGGTAGTTTATTACTATTTTTCAAGTTTTACTTACAGATTATTAACACTACAATTAAAAAAATACACTAAAAAATAGGAAATGACATTGTCTAAATTATTCTCAGGCTAGTTTTTTCCCCCACCACCAGAGAGAAAAGATATTGATGAAAAATACGTTTTTTGCCGACCTGCTTTCAATTGAAGCGGGATGGCTAATTGCAAACTTATGCTTGTAAGAAAGAGACGCTTGCACTCGAAAAACCGGGCCTCAACATAATGTTCTTTAATACAACAACTGAAAGTTCATTTCTGTGTAGAATAATTAATAATAAGGATTACCAAAAGCAATAAATGCCAACCAAAGAAATAACACACAGACAGCTATCCGACGTAATTTTTGACTCTACCACCGCGTCGGAAACTGTTCCGTTGTAGAGAAGATGCGGTCAGAAACAGAAACTCTAATAAATCAGTAAGCAAGCATATGAAAAAAAAAAAAAAATGAAAAATATTTTTATTTCAACATGCATAACATAGAACAATACAATTAGAATTGATAATGTGGCAAGGTTTCAACTATGCATGTTGGCATGACATATTTACAGGCTTCGCTAGGTTAACAATATGGTCCCCTCACAAGGCAAGCCTGGAAATTGGGGTCCCAGAAATATTCAAAACATTACAAAAACACAGGTTTCCTCGAAAAACAGCTTCGGGTTTAAATAAATATTGTAATATTAACCCTAAGAAGCATATGTTCACGACTATATTCCCCGAGGGGCTAGTCAGAGATATTCTGAAACCTCAGAACATCCACGTTTCACCAAGAGTACCGAAAATCTGTCCAGTGTGAGGGGGAAATCATTAAGTAGGTACATACAGGAATATACTCCACCACGCGGGCCCATTGCGTGTTGGTGGAGGCAAGTAAGTGGTCAACTTGCTGTCAGAGAATTGTCAAGCCGCCTTAATAGGGCTCTGACCTGGCTTAACTTTTTCAGTTCTTACACTCAGTTGCAGAAACGCTCATTAAAGTTAATCCTCCATTAAATCTCTTGCTGTCACTTTTTGTCTTGTTGGCTCACTAAAAGCTAGCAAGAGATTTAATTTAAGATTAACTTTAATGAGCGTTTCTGCAACTGATTGTTAATCACTTATTCATACTTATTCAATACTGTATTTCTGAGTCGTTTTACAGAGGAAATTATGGTTAAAGTATAGTACAGTGCGATATCGAACATTTAACAAACTCTTTTTATTGCAAATCTACAGCTCTCAAAACTTTCCTGGCACCCAGGTATACAAAGTCCACACTAATGAGTTAAAAATAAAGAAAAACTTTATTTCTTCTCAAGAGTCGTGAAAACAATAACGTGTTACAAAAGTATTTTCTGAGTCAGCGTATTGTCCTCAAGTTTTTAAAGTTAGTTAAGATAAAAGTGCTGTTTTGTTACAGTCATCGTCTAGGGCTGTGGTTCTCAACTATGTTAAATACAATAGTTTTATTTATCAAAACCAATTAATTCGCCCTCGCCCTTTGTACGTGTCTTTTCTATTGTTTGTATCAATATGTCTGTGTGTACAATAAGTGTTAAAAAATCATTTTTTTTTCAAATTTTCAAAACTATTTTGTACAGAATCTGACCCTGTTCAGAATCTGATCCGATTTGGTCTGAAGATAACTGAATAATGTTTAATAAAAATATCAAACACAAACACAGTCATCATTAATACAGAACACCATAGAAACAAACTAACCACTGAACAATAGTATTTAATGTGTGTGACATTACAAACTAACCTCCAAATTATAGTATTAAGGTGGTTTCCGTTCGATACAAAACTTTGTCGTAGAACACTCGTAGATGGTATTTATAAAAGTAATGTTTTATTTATGGAAAAATTGCTTAGAAAATCGAAATTGCGCGTATCAAATAATATTAACAATTTATAATATTATTACGAAGATATCAAGCATACAAAATTACAAAGCCTTATATCTTTGTAATTATATTATAAATTGTAAATGTTGTTTTTCCCCTAGGGAGGGTAAATCTGACTGACTGTAAAATGGGGGCAGCTTGACAGCTACTGGTCTAACTTGAGGCAACTGACACCCATCCATTACTATAATAGTGAATGCATATGCTTACAGATGCGAATTTAAAAGTCATCGGTACTTAGTCGTTTCGATCGATTTTATTGTATTTGACTTAAGTACTTAATTGTTTTGAGATCGTCTACTTGGTGAAGTCAACAGAATAGCAGCGCAGGAACGGTCGTTACGGCGATCCTATGTTGATTGTGGGAGGCCTGTGCCCATTAGCAGACATAATATCGACTGACATTATGCAAATGAAGAGTTTTGTAGTCAGTGATTTTTTTGTTTGTTATTTACCTTATTCCTTTTCTTCCAGCCTTCCAAAAGTTTGACAGCCACCGGACTTCTTCAAGAAATTAAGATCTATCTTTCCTTCACGACAAGTTGGGGACGGCAAATGGAGATGGAAGCCATGAAATATGAGCAAAGTGCATTCAAAAGCGCAACTTTAAAAGCTTGATAGATGATCATATTGACGTCGGTTCGGAAACCATTTGAATAAAAATGATACCATGAAAGTACAATAAATTTCAAATACGGAATAATTTTTTAATGTTCGGTATCAGAAATAGTAAAACGGAACACTTGTGGAATCACCCCGGTGTATGTCCGTCCGTCTGCCAGTTTTTTCTCAAAAGCATTAGATAATAGCAATTAATGATTTAATTCCATCTTAATTCCATTAAATAAATTAATCAACAATGTTTAATTTGTTATTTTGGGGATTTGTTGTTTTAAGTGGCAGAAGGGGTTAACAAAATACTGCTTTACTTCAATATCTTATTTTTATGTTGTGGTGTGTGACCGAACTCAGTATTTGATCAAACTTAACACCGAAATCGAGTACGTCCCGTAGGTACATATATTAATAAATTTTTCGCCACTTGCTATAATTATATAGCTTTGTACAAGCTCATTGGTTTCAGGTACTTATATTTTATTATTACACGTAAATAATAATGCAAGAAGCCGAAAAAAACTACAACGAAATTTGAGTAACTCAACGCCATTCCAGAATTACATTTGAAAGAAAAGAGAAAAGAAAAATAATATGTAAGTCCCTTCTTGACACTTTCCTACTTACATTATACAAAGCGAAAGTATAATTTCTCGACAGTATGCTGTCATACCGCCGAAAGCTTTCACGATTACCGGAGGCGAAATTGAACAGAAAAGAAATGGAGCTGTCGAATCTATTGGAAAACATCTGGTTAGGTACTACTGTTACTATTATGTGTATAGTATGCATATTTCTAGATGCATATGCTTTATTTATCTATGTTTACTAGAGATCAAATGTAAGGGTGATGTGCATAGACGAGTGACACCGGGAAACAAAGTGAATGGTTCTCTGCATACCATTATGGCTATCTTAGAGGATTCAGACGTGGCTATCCAATTGGTGTTAAAAAAGGCGCACCTACACACAATGGTGTGTAGGTGCCTACAATTATGTACGTCAGTGAGTGCTGGGTATGGCAGGAGGAAGACGCATGAAAATAAAATGAATGCTTGAAATTCGCAAATACTTCAGGTATAAGCGCAACATTGGCCTTTTTGAATTAATTTTTTAAGGGAAATGTTGGTTTCATACCGAATGGACAAACTGATTTTGATTCTTGCGTTTTCAATGTTGGTCCCATAGAAAAAGTTTTCCTAAAGTATGTAACGTTTACACCCTGAATAATATCGAACCTTTATTGATGATTTGACTAACAATTTTAACCATCCGCTATTTAACAATCCAAAAACTACGTAACTCATTCACCTAAACAAGCTAAGCGCTAAAGTGAATATTCGTTTAGCTCGGGCAGCTTATTAGCTCAATGTTTCAGAGACTAGCTTGTAACAACAGCTGAAAACAACCCAAACAAACTAGTTGTTTGTTTTGTTTATGAACATGAAAAGCACTTGGAATGCTACTCGATGACCAAATTTTTAATTTTATTTGTAACAGGCTGCTTAAGAGCCTTTTTCTACAATTCTGGATACCTATGTCATTTTTAGCTTGTTTGACAGATCGTTTGACATATTTGGTATGAAAGAAATGTCAAATTATCTGTCATATAAGCTAACAATGACTTAACCAGAAGTGGTAAAACAGGCCCTAAAAAACCAAACCTTGTAGAACCTTGAACCAAAACTCGTATCTAACAAATAAGTGAGTGTGAGTGAGAGAGGAATACACCACTACTAACTGTTGTCCACGTCCCGTACCACTGAGACGTAAGGGTCTTTTGACAACAGATTCGGAATAAGATTTATAGACTAGGGACCAAAAACTGGCAGGCGTAGTGTGGGATGCCCTGCAGCCCGCTGGACCGACAGGATAACCAAAGAACGTAGCAGTTAGCGACTAGATCATGAAGGCCGCGGATGAGTTTTGTGGCGCGCGATGACGAAGGAGTGTTCGTATTATACGTAGGTATTACTCTTCGATCAACAATATCCAACTAGATAACGCGTCAGCGCTCAAAACATGTCCCGGCAAATAACGCCTCACTATTGGAGTGAGGTCTTATTTTGAATTAGTTGCGTTCGAACAAAGCCAACGTAAGCACGTCTCGCAATGCCGCAGTGTTCCTTTTTTAAATTACTAGGAATTATGGTTGCTTTGAGGTCGAAATTATAATGTATTCGGACTGTTTTCTCGGTTCGTTAACAAAAAATGTTGTATATTCACGAGGACAGAATTTCTCTTTGATTTTGTATGCGACCCGTTATCTAGTTGTATATTGTTGATCGAAGGTATTACTACTCTTTTTTATACTGGGACAAAGCTCTGACGTCATCGCAAGGAAAAATGAAAATACTTAGTATTTTAATTTATTGCAGGCGGGCAACTATGAAGCAAAAAGAAAACAAACTGAAGCACCTACCACACTTTTGTACGGTTATTTTTCTAGAGAAAAAACACCTCAAGTAGGTATAAGATTAATTCGCTTGCTGAATGCTATTTTGTTTATGGTCATTAAGAGAACTTAAGTTATGTTTACAACATGATATTATACAACTTATGGCTAAATATGGCTATGATAAAAATAAAAACGGATACAAAAAGCAAAGAATAAATTAGCCTCTACATCGAGCACGACTTCCGTTCAACTTACACTAAACAAAGACGTGCTAGAGGCCACTGTCCTGCGGGAAGGTGTCCAGAACGCTGGCGGTGGATATTCGTTGCCCGAGGTACGCGCCCTTCGGTCACCGTACACCTCTACCAAGCACGACGACAACTTTTTGAAAAGCTGTCGGGTGTCTGGCCCCCACGGCCCCAGGATCTGAACACCGAATGGCGCAAGGATGTAGCCGTCACCCATGGTGGCATATGTGAACCGCTGGATACCCTCTGCAGCAGCCGCCGCCGCGCCCGCTCTTAGAGAGGTGGCAGGGAGGTGTGAGGGCGCCACAGTTTCGACACACGTAGCGTCCCACACCAGGGGATGTTATTTTACGAGATAGCCTGAATTATTTCCGATTTTTTTCGAAATGATTTGTTTTCATTTCAGCAATCAATTTAAGCGCTAACGTGCTCATGGATACATTTTAAGTATCTTGTTTTGGTAGTCAGTAGGGTGAGCGTGCCCGTGCGGTGGTATGAGATCGAGTTCAGTAAATTTTAAATGTTAAATCTTAAAAATCAATTTAATACTTTGAAAAAAAAACCTATGATGAAACCATGCTAATTCGATTTTGCCCTCGATCCTGAACAAACTACTTTCTAGTTTTGCGTTAATTCATTAGTTAACACGTTGTAGAAAGATATTGATAGCCAAATGGGCATCTTAGTCCCAAATCCCTTTGAAAGGCTCTTTTTTTCTTGAAGAACCCTACAGACGGGACGTTTTTGTGCTATAGGTACGAGTAACCGTTTTAGATCTTTGTAATAAGTAGCTCTTTGATAGAAATATGACTTTCTTATTTTGAGAGTCTATTAGGGGTCGAGAGGAATGAGTGTCGGTTGGTCGGTTGGGTCTATTGTGTCGTTATTTCTGAGATCATACATTCCAAACATGCTGTAGATTTGTAAGCCAGTCAGCCAAAATCAAAATTAAATATTAATTATTTAATGTAGGGCAGGTACAGCAATAGGATATAACTTGAGTCGTTATAGACTACCATCGTTCACTTCTGAACATAAGCCAGTCTCCCAAGACGCGTCTCTTCGGCCTTCCTCATTCAGTCGCTCCCTGCTACATTTCACATGTCGACGGTCCAGCGGGCCGCAGGGCGTCTCGCACTACGCCTGCCAGTTCGTGGTCTCCACTCTAGAAATCTGAGTCCTCATCGGTTGTCAGTTCTTCGGCTGATATGACCAGCCCATTGCTAATTTTCTGAGCTATGTCAACCATTTTAGTTCTCTAACGGATCGCCTCATCCCTTATGTGATGTCAGAGAAACATAGCTCGTTGAGTGACTTCGAATTGTTGAACAATTCTTATCGCCAGGGTCCACGTTTCGGCAGGATAGGTCATCACTGGCAGGACGCACTGATTTAACACCTGGATTTTAAGGTATTGTGGTAGGGTCGATAGAACACGATGTCGGAGAACCGAGAAATATAAGCTGATTAGTATAGAATAAAAATTGCACAATACAATGCAGCTTAAACCTAAATTTAACTTAACAGTCAATTCACATAAAGCCTGTAAGCGAACTATAGCCCGATAAGGCCTTAACTGTCGAATACGCGGTCTAACCACACTCGAACTCGCAACTCCCATATGTATTCAGCCTAAAGTCCTGCTAATGTTTACTGCGAATAACGTAAACAAAGTAAACAAAACTATTTGTGCTAGGGGATGAGCCGATAGGCTTTAGTTTCGATCTGTTTTAGTTTTAGTGGATTTGTCTCGTTTATTTTATTATTTATACTTTGGATCTGGAAGCCTTTGCCCTACAGGCAATTTACTGCATTTCTGCCGGTGTCAGGGTTTTGGAAAAATTGTTATCTCAAGGAATGGTTTTTGAAGTTTGAAAATTTTTGTGTCAGACGCAACGGAACCCGCAACCTAACAAATTTGATTTGAAATAGCTTAAATGCTCACCACTATATTCTGAAAACTCAGAACATCCACGTTTCACAACATGGCGTATATATTTTCTTTGGTAAAATGTTGATAATTTTCACAAATATAGATAAGTACAAACAATTTGCATAAATATAAATATTTGAACAAAGAAGGTTGTAAGGTATTTATTTTCTAATTTCGTGATTTAAACTACCCAACACCTATGCCAGCTTCCTGGAGCTTAGTAGTAAGTAATACGAAATGGCGAAGCCTCGTGGAATGATTGCCGCCATCTATCGGTATCTAAAGTCTTTAAAATTTTAAAGACTCTTAATTGTTTTTACTTTTTGCCCGGAACTTTGACAAGCACTTTACTTACATACATACGTATATTTTAATTGGACCCATACATTTCCTTGGATAGAATAGCGACCAGCGTTTCTGGTTTTGGTTACATTAGCATACGTTTACAGAATCCCACGTTTGCGGCTATGATTATTTACATAATTAGTGCCCTCGAAACTAACTGGGCAAATGCAGAGGTTTTAGCATTAGCTGTGAAAATTTGGGTATTTTCAGCAGAGCGCCCTGTCACTTTGTGGCGAAGAAATTACATACATGGATAAACTCGTGGCCATAATCCCGTTCGAGGCGGTTAGAAGCTTTGCTACAACTAAGTACTAATGTTCTTTTTCTAAACAAGGTGTTACAAAAATACGAATAAATATTTTAATACATACAACACAGATTTAGACCATCAAACTTAACATTCACTATGAGCAATATCGAAATCGCGAAAATAAATCGGATGTTCCATACTAAACTACAAATCTAGGTACTCGAGCTAAATGTATGGGATAGAAGATATTTTTTTTCGCGATTTCGATGTTGGTCCCATAGTGAACTAGTTGTTCAGTTTGATGTTCTAAACAACCGGTTTGATGGTTAAAAGTTTAAAATGTTTATTTTTACTTTTGTAACACCCTGTATACAGGATGTAAAGGTAAATGTGTTACATATCGAACACGGTGCTTCAGACCATCAAACTGAAAAACGTTCACTTTGGAGCCAACATCAAAATCGCAAAAAAAAACTATTGTTCGATATAAACCATAGACGAAAATTTTTTCGCTTACGCTAGTAGACCGAATATCAGTGTAACCGGGTATGAGATAGCGAATTATATGAAGTGACATCTCGGAGTCAGGTGGTTGTCCCATACAATTTATATGAAGTGACATTTTGGAGTCAGATGGCCGAAGTACAAAAAAGTGGATACGTCGATAAGGACAGCAATAAGTAGCGGTCTCCTTTTTTAACTAGAGCGAATTTGCTGTGTGCATCTCTTACTGAGTGATATGACAAGACACGTGCTTCCTTCTAGTGCCTTCTCTTTCTACGATATAAACTCGTCAATGGTTACTCGACCAATATGTAAGGAACACCAATTTTTTTCCGCAATTTTGATGTTGGCTCCATAGTGAAAGTTGTTCAGTTTTATGGTCTGAAGCGACCTGTTCAATAGTATCGCATTTAAGTTTATACCCTGTCACACTTAGATCAAAATAAAATTAATGGATAGGTCTACGCGAACATTTCAAACCAGAAAAATAAGGCAAAACAAATGAAAGGTTTACTTCAAATTTGTATGCAAGTACCCTAGATTTGACAGATAATGGCGCTAGTTTGTATGGACCAAGTGCACCAGTAGGCCTATCCATTAATTTTATTTTGATCTAAGATATTATAATACAAGTAACCCTGTATAATTTATGTGTAAACGGACGCACTGACAAGTAGTGGCTAACACCAGCATAATTACAGCAATCAAGTCATGCCAAGACTGCAAGTATGCAGTGTGAGAGTGAGAGAGAAATACACCACTACTTACATAACTTCTAATAATTTACTAACAATTTACTCCAATATTTTCTTTGACATGCCTGATTGTTCCTAATTTAATTTTAATAATTTACTACTAAATGACTAATGCACTAATTACATGTATTGTGTTATTTAAGTTGTATTATATTACTAAATATAACCAAATTAATTATTATATAACAACATTATAAAATTAATCAAGTTAAGGGTTCTTCTTAATAATTCTTAATAATAAATAATCACTTTTTTAAAAGGGATAATCAGACCGCCAAACTGAACAATTTTCTCTATGGCATCAACATCGAAATAAAAGAAATCAGCTGTTCCATACAAAACTGCAAACCTACTCCAGCCAAATGTAAGGGTTTTTAATGTTGTTTAATATTTTAAGAATTATAATCAACAGTATACAAAATAAAAATACATGATTTTGAAAAATCGGTAGAGCAAGAAAAAATACTACAAAGAAACCCCATAAAAATAAATAATAAATATGTGTCAACCTTTTTTAAAATTAAAAACTTAAAAGCAGTTTAGAAAGGAGCAAGGGCACTTAAGTTTCGTAAAAAAACATTTAGTCTCGAAACAAGGATCACTTCAAAGGCATGAAATTGTAATAAAAACAAGGATCGCCGTTAAAACTGAAGTTATGAAGATGAACCCACTAATGGATGTGTTTTCATTGTTGGTCCTAGCTAAGGAATTCTAAAGAATTGGCAATGTAAGCTGGACACTTTATTTTGGGCTCTTCCTTTCACTCCTTGATAGTGGTTCATAAGTATTTTAAGTGGTTTATAACAAATGCTTTAATATTCACACGCCTACGCATTATACTATGAGCCTAACCTGCCACCGCCAACAAAACATGAGAAAAATAGAGTGTTGCATTTGCTGGTGAGCTTTGTTACGTTTTTTTTGTACGTATGCACGCAAAAATAAACGTCCAAGCGGCGCATGAAAGGTTTCTCGTTATGTATGCTAGCCCTACAGATCTAACAAGAATTTGAAGTAACAGCATCATTGCGCCCGTTGTTATTACTTTGTCCAGATCGCGACGCATGCGACGTCTGGCGTGAGTGGCAGAAATCAAGTAAGCGCATCGCTTACGATGCGGCAAAGTGTAGGTATTTATCTCTGTACCTACGGCCGAGTGACGAAGGGTACTGGTAGGTACATATTTCATATCAATTTGTTAAATACGGGCATTTTTTGACGGTGTACTCGTAAATGTGCGTAAGAACTTTAATAGCTCTCTCGAAGCACTCCTGGTACTCGTCTTTGGAGACAAGTCACTCATTCGTGCCGTTCGCAGTCAAGACGGCCGTTTCTTGGAGTGCTAAGGCAATGAATCTGGCCCGAGAGCTGGGTCGCCGGATGCGGGATACGCGATCCCTGGTTAGGTTCGTTTCTGGTCCAACGCATTTGCAACGCATTGCCGCAAGCTTCATGGGCTCGTTTAGGGCAGAAACGAACCGCGGCGGATTCTCTGAATAGTTTAGATTTATATATAATGTTTATGTTATTTATAATATTACTATTAACCACAAAACGGTCTTTCTTTTCAAAAAATATATTTTGCCTATGTTTATTAGGTGTGAAACGGTGGTAGGCCTTTAAAGCATACTGCTTTCCTATTTCCTAATTGAAAACAGAAGTACCATTGCTAACAAAGACTAAGGAATAGAAGGGAATAAACCTTCACTTTACTCTCGGAGCCAAGGGGTAGAACTTTATGGCAAAAGTGGCGAGTTTTTAATTTTCTCCTTTTGAATAGTATCGCTCTGCTGGCTCTCTGCCAACCGTTTACTTCGACCGTTTATTATTTGGAGAGACGCTTAATTCATTTAAAACTTACAAAATATTAAAATTCTCAAACGAAAATAGGTATAGCATTTGTATTTATTGTGTAACCCGTAGAAGAATTTAAATACTATTCGTATTGTATGAAATTCTATGTTAAACTTGGAGAATGTTTACGTACAATGAAATGAAATATTGAGAAAGTTGGACGAATAGCTAAGTTACTTTCTAGAAATATCGTTGGGGAATTGAATCTATCTGAATTTTAAAATAATATACATTTATGCTCCGTGGGGGAGGGGGAGTAATCAGAGATGGCGATACATTTTATTGTGTTAGAAATATAATGCATATTTCACTAGCTAAATCCAGATCACAGCATAAGACAGAGTACGTGCATGTTGTAAGTTTTGCCGCGAGCGCTTGTATTTTGCGTGGAGTTCGCACGGTTCGCGTTTTTGTTTGCCACGAGGTTCCGCAATCAACAATATCTTCTTGTTTTTGTCCAAAAACAATTCCTGAGATTGGGATAGATACTTCCACAAATACTTGATACTGGCGGAAATGCAGTACCACAGAGTACTATAATTACTCAGTACTAATGCAATAGCATAAGTATATTAGTTAAAAAAATAAAAGATACAGTACGGTACGTATCTAAATAGGTACAACAATAAGGACGTTCCCTGTCCCTCACCAATTTTGACCTCATAAGTACTCATAAAGTCATGTGGAGGAGCTCAGTCGAATACTCGATGATCTTAGCAGAGCCTCCAAACGAGTTGGTCTGAAGATGAACATGGGCAAGACGAAGATCATGTCAACTGCCCATGTTGTACCCACTCCTGTAATGATCGGAAACTCTGCGCTCGAAGTTGTTGACAATTATGTTTACCTGGGACAAACTATTCAGTTAGGTAGATCAAACTTCTAGAAAGAGATCAACCGTCGCATTCAACTCGGCTGGGCAGCATTCGCGACGCTACGTAGTATCTTCACGTCCCAAATACCACAGAGACTTAAAACGAAAATCTTCGATTAGTGTGTGTTGCCAGTGATGACATATGGAACAGAGACGTGGTCGGTTACTCAAGGCCTCATAAAAAGGCTGATAATCACCCAAAGGGCAAATGAAGAGGGCTATGCTCGGAGCTTCCCTGCAAGATCGAATCAGAAATGAAGAAATCCACAGAAGAACCAGATTAGCTGACATAGCCCAAAGAATTGCTAAACTAAAGTGGCAGTGGGCGGGGCACATTGGTGGGGCCGAAAAGTTCTCGAGTGGCGACCGCGTACTGGAAAGCGCAGCTTGCATAGCGGGGGGGACCGACGACTTAGTGAAGGTGACGGGAACCCGTTGGATGAGGGCAGCGCAGGACCGGTCGTTATGGCGATCCTTGGGGGAGGCCTATGTCCAGCAGTGGACGTCCATCGGCTGAGATGATGATGATGATGAAGTACTCATAGTCTGAGAGCAGGCCGTTGGTAACCGCACCTCATCGAGAAAAAAAACGCTATCTAGGGTGTACGCACATGAGAAAAGTCCGTCCAAAAGAACAGGGTTGCCTGGGCGTAACCATTGTTACACGTTTTGTGCAGTAAGCAAAAAATGTTACTTTTCATTTAAATTACCTCATCGAGTAACTAGTAGGTACATTCCCTTTCTTGGTGGTACGGGAGGTCAATGACACTATGCACTGCTGTATTGTTCTCTCACTCACACAGCATACATGAGCTAGGTTCTTCTGGTCAGTGTGCCTGTTTTAAAGGCCAAGGGATCGACACATACAGCCACGTCCGACGTAAACAGTTTCTTTTTTGATTATCTTCTCTCTCTTTATTATTTTTAGAAAAACATTTAGAAATGTTTACATTTATTCGCAAAGTGCCACGAGCACCATATATCGATCCCTTAGTTAGAACACCACTGGAAAAACGTTCATTTTCAAGCCCCTAAATAACTGTTTTCTTACAATGCTGGCTTTTATTGCAAATCCAGTTGGAAAGAACAGTAATCATGATGGATCATTATCTTGTCCTAAATGTTATGCTTACCACATTTAGTCGAGCAAAGTCTATCCAAAAAAATGTGTTGATGATTTTTGTTTTTTGTTTTTTGTTTTTTTTTAATTTATCTTAATAACTGTAAACGTTATTTTATTTTAATTTCGTATTCCAATTCGCTTTAAAACAAAATGTCTGTCTTTTCAATGTTATTAATTCAATAGACATGCCTAATGATGTCTTCAAAGAAAACCACTCGTCCTATAAGTTATTACGAAATGAAACTACTGAAACCACTTTTACGTCGCTGGAAAATTTCCACAATTATGTGAAACGATTTTGGTTCGACCTTGTCGAATTGTTTGAGGTGAGGTCTCATTGTCTTATTTGTTTTTCTATGTTACTATGCTACTACGCCACATCACACAAGCGATTTTTGAGCGTCGGGGCGTGTTCAGACGACCCGCTCAAGCCCGCGCTCAGCCTGCGCTTACTCTTGCAATTTGAGTCTTATGACCACAGACTTAAAAGAAGAACCAGACGTAATGTCGTCTAATCATGAGTGAAGCACCCATTTCTTTTGTGTGCATGCTGTCACGCGGTACATAAGGTGACGGGTTGTAGGACCTACGCCTAGAGCCAGTGTATCTGTGTAAGTGTAGGTCCCTTGTAGAAAAAACGAGATTTTATTACCTTGCATGCTTCACAGCTTTTTAGTGCAATATTCGGTCCGTATTTCTTTCAAGTCTGCGGGCTAAGCGCGGGGCGTGCGCGGGTCGTCTGAACACGGCCGCGGGCGTTGATGGCATGATATCGTTGTGATATCGTTCGATCAACTCCGTGATATCGCTGCGACATCGATCGCCATGTTATCGCCGCGATATTTCTGAAATCAATCAGTGATCAATCAGTGTCGTGATAACTTGCAGACAGTTATGGACTCGTGAAAATCGCGGCGGTGCAAGAGTGCGATTTTTGAATCTCATTTGGTGAGCTCAGCAGTTAAAAATGTCATAATTACTATGGAGATAGGTACGCGTCTTTCTGTTGCTGATTTGACTTTCAAAAATCATACTTCAAGAGTGCAATTTTTGAAAGTCAAACCAGCGGTAGAAAGATGCATATCTCTATAGTAATTTTGACATTTTCAACTGCTGAGCTCACCGAATGAGATTCAAAAATCGCACTCCTAATCCGAATTCATCTACGCTCAAAAATCACTTGTGTGATTATCTCTGGCTCTAATTTCAAAGTTCTATTCATGTTTCTGTTCAGTACAAATATTTTCTTCTGGCTCCTTCCACCGATAAAAAATTTAGCATTTTGTTAAAGCATGTTAAAAAGCTTTTTAAATTGAAATTAGGCTTTTAATTTTCCAGACCAGAAAGCTGTGTAAGTCAAATATTAAATTCTACTTAATGAAAATTAACGCAAACATCTCTCAACCTTTAAAAATTTAATCTACAAAGAAAAAGGATTCAAACAAATTTAAAATATAAATGCAAATGCAAACAGTTTCAAGCGCCACCATGCAGCGGAAACGTCGCGGTAGTTATGCAAATAACGCAGTCACAAGAGGATTTACTGAAATACTGACCGTATGCTAATAGGATAAACTTGATTTTACTCTACAAATATAAAGGTTACAAATCTAAATGTGATTAGAGGTTTTTTTTGCGGAAATCTAAATGAAAAGAAAATTGTACCATTAAGGGTCGAATTGTTTTTTTATTCGACAGCTTATATTATGTTGGAACTGTGATTAACTATTTCCTTTTTGACACTATTTACCTACTGGTTTTGTTATTAGGTATTATACACCCAAAACTATTTTAATAAACGAAGTTTACGTTTAATTTTTTTTTATTTTTTTTATTTATAATTATGGACTTCTTGCTTGTGCGTTAGCACCGCATTTCCGCCAATGTCAAGTAGTTTGAGGGAGTGTATATCCAATCTCGAGGATTGTTTTTGAGTAAGAACAACTGAGAAGGATTTTGGAGCCTCGTGGCAGGCTGAAACGCGCGAACACCACGCGAGAGACAAGTGTTCGGGGCAAACCCTGCAACGTGACTCCGTTTACGTTTAATATTAATATGCTTTGATGACTTACTAAACAAGCTCGTCCCTTCAAATATTATGGTTCATTCACAATAATGTTTATCGAAGCCAAGGAAGCAAAGGAAGCCGTGGGTGCTTTCAAATTGAAGCTTGGGTTATAACTATAACTTTACAGTATATTATTGCAGGATGGGACAAAGTATTTTTAGATAAATCTTTATGGAAATTGTTGGACTATTACAATTTTTGGCATCACATTTATTTTGTTATTATTTGTGTTGCCGAGCATAACTAAGACTTGATTTGTTGTTGTTAAAAGAAATGCAATGAAAAGCTGGGGTGGAAAAGCAAATCAACAGGGTACTGACGGTTTTTAATAATTGATGATATCAGATCATCAAACTGAACTTCTTTGTCCATGGGACAAACATTGAAAACGTGAAAAAATATCTGCCAAACCAAACCAAACCAAACTTCATACTAACTCCGACCAAAACGTAGCTATGTAATTATCACAGTGTTTGTGTTTAATAATTGTTCATACTTAACAATGGCAAAAGTACCTTCCTCATAAAAAATTAAGCTGTGAAACTTAACATTTTCTGCACCGGAGGCTTTTAAGACTTGATGAGAGTGCGAAGTGCTAATCGGATTTTGTGTTCGGCTTCCACACGCTTCAATGCGTCGCTACCTTAATAGCGCTTTTCCATTATAAAAGAAGCTTGAATTCAAAAGTATGGCTGGTGGAAAGGAAAAAAGAAAAACGTTCTTAATAAGCTGACGAAGTATTTTAAGGGGATGATCAAACCTGCTATTGAAAACAAAAAAGTCATCCCAGCAGATTTTTTTTCGCGATTTCGATGTTTGTCTCGTTGACGAAGTTGTTCAATTGGATGGCCTGATCATCCCCTTAATACAGCATATTAGGAAGGACTTTACAAATATAACAAAATCAACTAATAGGTTTGTGGATTATTAACTGACAAAATTAATGGCTAACAAAGGTTCAATGACGGAATACGCAAATAAGCATTTCTTTCTAATATGACGAGCTTGTACTGAGTGCAAGTCACACAAACATAGTGTTAAGTTCGACATAAGGGATTGTCTTATACTAATTGGGAACAACTTCGTGTCATGACGCCCCTGCCAGTGCTGCCTTTGGCAGTGCTGCCCCGTGGTTTAGTAAGAGAAAAACGGCCAACGGCTTCGTCGGCAAATTTGCATTTTCTTGCCGACATTACAGGGTCCTTCTTAATAAGCTGTCACTTTTTAAACGGATGATCAGACCAACTAACCGAATAAATTTCTTTATTGGATCAACATCATAATTTGCGTCAATGATATCAACTGTCTTATACATATGCAGTTTTGATTGGAACACCTAACTTTATTTTCGAGAATTTTTTTGTGGTCCCATAGAGAAAGTTGTTCAATTTGATAGTCTGACTATCCCAATAAAAAACCGTCAGAATATTAACAAGTATCATAAATAACAATCATCAACTTCTTGTCTCTTAGCCTTCTACTTCCAAGCTAGGCAGGTATTCCAGCAAATTATTGTACGTTTCCAGTAACCTATAAATCAAGCACAAGTGAGTTAGCATATGTAACTAGGTAATTAATTATATCCAGAGCCCCGGAATACTTAATTTAAAGTCAAATTTTGAATAATTTGCGGTAATAAATCACTAAGGCGCAGAGTAGAGACGTTAACTTGAGCAATGAAAATCTGTTTTACCTCCGTTTATCATTTTCCCACTTTTACATTTCCATCGTATGAATATGTATTAAGTAACCTAAATAATTTTTATCTACACAATTTCACTTTATAAAAACATTGCAGAAGGTTTAACGCTTGGCTTCAGCTATCCAGATGGAAAGTAGCGTTGAAGCAGAGGATGTAGCGCACTCACACAGAAAACCCGATTAAATGTTCTTTTAAATATATTCTGATTCAATTGGCTTGGAACAACAGACGCTGGGTGACAGTTCCAAACCTAACCGGTTCTCACTATAAAAGAGGATGCGAACCTAATTGCTCTATTGGAATATCCCAGGAAGCTGGACAAAGACAAAGTATTTTATAGAATATCCATACGTAGATGAATTTTTGCACTACGTCATGTCGTACGATGAAGGTTGAATCAGGTCACAAGGCTCCTGTGCAACTAATGTGGTGGTTCTTATAGTAAAACTGGTGGTAAGCCCAACTCAAATCCGATATCTTGCTGTACAAATTATAGGTATACTATTTAGTATAGTGTTTAGTTTAGTGTTTAGTATAGTGTGCTTAAGGTGATTCACCCATTTATCCGCGCACCGCCGCGGTATGCGTTGAAGCGGAATATCACACTGCTCTGTGTAGGTAATTCGTAGAGACCTGCCCACCATGACAACCACCCGTCGTCAGTCAAGAGCTTAGACTATATTGTCTTTGAACTATGGACGAGTTACGCATGTTGTAATGTTACCTGGGGCTGCATACACCATGTGGTATGGTCCCTTGGCCAAACGCCTGCTGATCGTCTATTTTCGATGATAATTGTAAGCATAAGCATATGTTCACGGCTGTATTCCCCGAGGGGATAGTCAGAGATATTCTGAAACCTCAGAATACCCACGTTTCACCAGTAGTACTGAAACTCTGTCCAGTGTGACGGGGGGTGAGCCCGACGCCACTTATAATGGACAGTGGGTACAATACATGCCTCGAAATTGAAGCATGCAGGTTTCCTCACGATGTTTTCCTTCACCGAAAAGCCAGTTTTTAAGATAGATAGATACATTTTTTTTAGATGATGATTTTGAATTATAAAATTATCTTATTAGTTTAAAGTTATTGTTCCGCAATTACATTCGATAAGGTGTAAAATTTTATGCAAATTTACATGATCAATTGATCTTGTAACGTGGCAGAGAGGAAATGCTACCGTTGGGCTGGTCCCTAGTTAAATTGTCTAAGGTCAAGAGTCGAGCGGCGGTCGAGCACCCCGTCCACCTCTTCGCGTGGATTCTCGCACGGAGGGGGATTGCTTGGGACACGAGGCACCACAATCCGCTAGGATAGTGGCGCACCGCTACGAAATCAGCTTCGCTGCCTTCCGCTTGATGCCATGAACTGCCTAATTCCCCAAATGCCAATATTTTGTGTCTGGCTTGATCATCCATTTTGTCTGGTATAGTCATTATTCATTTTAGACATTCGTCGCCTTACCCATCAGTCATTTAAAGAGAAAATTTGCAACTTCTCTTAGCAGTAATTTTAATAAAAGCCCTCAGCCTTACGGCGACTCTACATTTAAACCCACAAAAAACTTGTAAAAAAAAACCGGCCAAGTGCGTGTCGGGCCACGCGTAGGGTAGGGTTCCATAGTTGCCCGTCACAATATACGAACTTAAAAAGGGGCTTTTCGTTTTATACTACTACGGTTTAACGGCTAATAAAGTCAAAAAGTACATTTTATCAGTTGGTAGACTATTGTTAACTTGTAAAGCTAACTTAGCGGTGATAGGTTTCCTTTTAATTTCGGTATATAAACTACTGCAATGAATTTTTTCACATATCTAGAAACAACCGTTTAGTTGGCAGGGTGGGGGACAATTGATTTTAACAAAAATTTTCAATTTAAAGCTTAATATTTCGCTATGAGACCCCTAAATCTATACATTCCCACATTGTGGGTGTGGTATTCCCACACCCACAATGTTTTTAAAAGACCTATCCAACGATACCCCACATCATGGGAAAGACGAGAAAAAAAATGGCTTAGGACGGCATGGACTAGTTGCACCAAAATGTCAAATTTACCAAACGGACTAGTTCCCCATGCATCACCGCTTCACGTGTAGGGCTAAAAAAATATTTTTCAAAATTTTATTTCATTGCTTTGTCGGCGTAATTAATATGTATACCCATGCCGAATTACAGCTTTCTACTAAGCGTCTCTGAGCTAAGCCGCGGACAGACGAACGGACATGGCGAAACTATACAAGATGTTTCATAAATAAGAATAATTTTTTAAAACTCTTAAGGGGGTTGTTTAGACCGTCAAACTGAACAACTTTCTCTATGGGATCAACATCGAAATCGCGAAAAAAAAATTTATCACCCCATACATATTATTTTAGCTCTAGTCGATTTGTAGAGTATGGAACATCTTTTTTTTTTTTCGTAATTTCGATATTGGTCCCATAGTGAAAGTTGTTCAGTTTGATGGTCTACTTGTTGATTTCGGAAGTCTAAAAAACTACCAATTCTACCATTTAATTCGATTTTCTTTAAAGTGACAAGTTCTGAACCTATAAAAGTATTGTATGGAAATAAAACTTTCAGGCTTTTGTAGTAAGTTAGAGTTTCACTTTTTTATTATAGGTCACTGAACGGTAAAAGAACCACATGGGTTAATAAAATCTTCTTCATACAATTTTACAGCAAACTTGCTGTGCAGTTTTACAGCAACTAGCTGTTCTACAAAAACACTTTTAATGGACAATTTACAAACTGAATGGGATACTTGGCATGTCCTTAATGACTATCTCGTTTAAAATTTACTTAATTTTAATTGGAACATAAAAGTTGTTGGTTAGAGTGGGTTCGTAACCATTTTAATTCATTTTAGATATTAATAGTTATTTCTTTGTACCCTTTGCATCCATGTTGGGTAGAATGTAAATATTGTGAACTGAAAAGATAGCTAATGAAGCATTTTTATAGCTCTTTATTCTTTATGTTGTTTTATATTTCGATGGGTACAATTTTTTCGTATATTTTAATTAGACGACTGACAATAGGCATTTTGAAAGTTATTAAGCAAAGTAATGCTTTTCTTTAATATTTCTTAATGTATTTATTTGATAAAATCAGGCTTAACACAACCCATCACATTTTCTGTATGGTGTTCAGAAACTTAATTACAACCAGGCAATTTTAACGCGAGCTGGTGTAGCATTTATAGAGGTGTAAAGAGTCAGCTTGGCTCATACTGTAACTCACAGAATTAGATAATCAAACTAAACAACTTTCACTGTGGAACTATATGTGGTTCCATACTAAACAATGAATCAAAAAAGTGTAACGTACACTAAAAGTAATAAGTATCACAATAATCACATAGATAGCTTTCTGCGGTTATGTTTTGACTTTACCACCGTATTGGAAGCGGTGTTCCGTTGTAGAGAAGATGCGGCCAGAAATAAACAAGAATCTTATTTATTACTAGTGTTTTCCCGCGTCTTCGTCCGCACAAATTATATATCAGATTTTTAGGTCAGATCATAAGCTATCAAACAAAAAAAGTGTCATCAAAATGGTTCAGTAGTTTTTGCGTGATGCGCGAACAAACAAACAAACAAACAAACAAACAAACACACAAACAAACAGACAAACAGACAGATAAAATTTCTAAAAAAGGTTGATTTAGAGTCAGGGATACCTAAAAACCATATCGTAATCTTTTTTTTGTAAATATCTTCAATGTACAGACACACTTCAGTTACAGTTTTATAATAGTTTAGATTCCACATGAAAACACTTTTCATAAAAATTCGTTGCATTTCCATTTAGGTGGACCATAAAGGACCTCAAGCCTCTATTGTGACAGAAAGGCATATAAAGGAATACGTTGTGCTTTTCAATATGTCCCGTAAGCGCGAGTAAATTTTCCTCCGGATATTAAATTTTCATTCAATTTTTCTTTACAAAATATAATAATACTTACATATCGAATTTCGATATTGAATCGTGAGCATATTGTGACTTGTCTTTATTTAATTGCGATGGTAACAGCGTCTGGATTTACAATTTTCCTAAAATAAGGGGTAAAAAACCAATGCCTAAAACTGGCGCTTTTTTCTTGTCGCCTAATTTTTTAAGGCAGCTATCAATCGAACTTCAAAATTATAGTTCAGAATAAAGTTGCAAACAAAATTGGTATGACAAGTATCTCTTAACTGTTAAGGCTAAACTATAAAGGCTTGAAGTAAACGTAACGAATATATTATAAACTTCATGCTTTTATATCTCCGTTTGGACTGAGTATAGGGATATACATGTTTTAATAATATTTTGTTTGTTACTTTATTCTGAACTAAAATTTTAAAGTTTGGTTGATGGCCACGCTAAAAAAGAACCGCGAAAAATAAGGCGCCAACCTTCCATACAAAACCCGCATTGTCATTTAAAACGTGTGAAAAGTTTTATGGAAATATTCATACATTTAAATGCCACTTTTGAAACATTACACATTGTGATGTCATGACATTATTATTCGTTACGAATAAAAATAAAATTTTATAGGCTATGAACCTCGAAAAAGTTGATTACAATACCATGCCATTTTCATTTCATTTTTACCATTGCTTTTTTCCTGGCACAACTTTACACTGCCAAAAACGAAAATTTACAATATCAATCATAGTCATAACAAACAAAATATCGTTATGAACGAAAAAGTTCACAGCGATTTGTACACTTTTATTTTCTTGCTTATTTTTTCCAATTTATCGGATACCAACAAAAGATCAGCATGACAATAAAGAGGCTTCGGTGTGCTGAGGCGTGAACTTAGGGTCCTATTGGACCTACGACCAGACATATCAGACTAGATCAGATCGTACACCTGACATATTTGACGCTCCACATTTTAAATGTATCTCTTACGACCTTCGATTTTATTTTGATCGAAGCTTACGACTATATTCGCAATGCTCGATTTGAACATTCATTTATCATTTAAGGTTTTAGATCGCTCGGACTGCGGCTCGCGGCCGGCAGATTGACCCCAGAGACCAGGTCCACCAGGTTCCAGGGGGGCCACTTCGCTCCTACGCGTAGCTCGGCCTTTGGCCTCGCTCTCGGCTCGGCCTGCGGCCTCGTAATAGGTAGGTACTTGATTTTGTCCGCGAATCCGTCCGTGCCATTTCCTGTCATCTCGTAGCGAGATTTATACAGGGTGTTAACATAAATGTGTTACATACTTTAGGGAGTGTTTCTGACCATCAAGCTGAATAACTTTCACTATGGGACCATCATTGAAATTGCGAAAAAAAACTGCTGTCCAATAAAAGCAGCTGTTTTTGCACCATTTCGAATCTTTAATCGTCCAAGTGTAGTATAACGATGATTTATTAGTAGTGTTAAAGATTAAGATTATTTAAAATACGGAAATTCGGTAAAATTATCTTTTATTTCGTAAAACGCAAGACCGACATGACACAGATCTAACAAAAGAATCCTAGTTCTGACAAACCTTCGATTCTTCTGGACATTCCAAATTTAATTCAAACATCGAAAGCAAACCAGCCAACGAAGCAAGATATACGACCTCCTACAGTACCTATATTAATAATCAAGATGACGACCAAAACTTAAAAACTACTCAGTTAATAATATTATCTTCTTTTTCTTCCCTCTGGATGGAAAGCGTCAATTTTCGTCCCGCTAAACGAAGTTGCCACTTTCCACCTCCGTCGAGGAGAAAAATGGTATACTAACCTCTGGAAGTAAATGAGAAAGCCCAGATCACAGTTTTACATTAGATCTGAGACCTTTCTTACTTTCCTGCCCTCGGTGTGTATTAATCGGTTTTAGGTTAAATACGGACATACCAAAATGTTGTCTCGATATTACCGTATGTCACCAACCTTTTTAGTCGCACAAAGCGGGACGCCTTCATTCTGCAGAATTCCGATCGTGGTCCAAGAGAGGAATTTTATCGAAAAACGTCGTTTATTTGATATCCATTATCATCCCACCCTTCCATTCCTGCTAGTACCGTCTTAGTAATAAATAAGATCATTTTTTGATCACGATCAAATTATTTTGATAAAGACTTTTGAAGTACATTAGGTGCTTGGACGTCTAATAGTTTCAGACTCAAATTCAAAAGAAACAAAATTCAAATGAACATAGACTTGTAAAAGATCATGGCCAAAATTATATGAAAGTTATGCTGAACTTGAGTCTGGCCAAATTGTCACCTAAAGATAGGAAATGTACCTACTAAGCATTATTTAACAAGAAAAACGATAAATATTTTTAGGAAATATTAAAAAAAAAATCCTAATTTAAAAATAGGATAGTTTATAAAAACAAAAGCATTCATTCCTTACAAAAAAATCTTATTAAGACGCTGTTATACCGTCGAGGCCGTTTTTTGAACACGAACGAAAGTGTTTTAAACTGTCTTTTAAAGTCTGAAATTAAATTATGTCTTATTTAAGGGTCCAGTGGCGAGTAACCTTGCCTGCCGTGCAGGAGGCGATGGTTCGATCCCCGTCCATGCCGACTCGTACCAATGAGTTTTTTCGGAATTTATGTACGATTTGTAACACCACTGGCTTTTCGGTGAAGGAAAACATAGTGAGGAAACCTGCATGCTTCAATTTCGAGGCATGTATTGTATTGTAGCCACTGTCCATTACAAGTGGCGACGGACTCACCCCCCGTCACACTGGACAGAGTTTCGGTACTACTGGTGAAACGGGGATGTTCTGAGGTTTCAGAATATCTCTGACTACCCCCTCGGGGAATATAGTCGTGAGCATATGCTTATGCTTATTTAAGGATCGGGCGGATGGGCGACTGTTCTCAATTACACGATTAGATTAAGTTTAGGTACCCACTAGATAGAAAAACATCCCAAAGTTACCCCTTTTTGTTATGTTTTTTTTCAATACTATGATTAAACTGCTGATATTTAACTTTTTATTCTTGTACTTAACTGAATACATTAAATATTTCTAGTGAACTCAGAAGAATTTTTAGCTTAGAAACTCCCATGAGCAAAGATATTGACGAAAAACACGTTTTTTTGCGATCCTGCTTTCAATTGGAGCGGGATGGCTAATTAATTGTAAACTTATGCTTGCAAGAAAGAGACGCTTGCAGTGGGATAACCTAGCCTTAAGTTGTATTTCCGACAGGGCCAAAAATAAATACATTATGAAGGAATTCATAATTCAGACCAAATATTTTTGATAGGTACATGAATGATGATGATGCATCTTTAGCCTGGTTTTGGGCATTGTCAAGATTTGAATTGTATGATAAAATGCGTTACAAACTTAAGGCTGTGCTTCAGACCGTCAACATGAATAACTTTAACTATGGGACCAACATTGAAATTGCGAAAAAGAAACTGCTGTTCCGCCTAGGTAATTTATATGACTTGACAAATATATTATTTTCTATAGAACAGCAGTTTTTTGATACGCTATTTTGATGTCTGTTTATTGACAAGAATTTCCCGCCTAAATTACCTATTAAATTAGAAAATAGGTTTTTTTAAATATAACGCAACTTATTGCATTTTTCACGGAGTCTAAAGAATAAAATACAATTTCTATCTTTTTGTTTTATGTAAAAGAAAAAGTCATTGCAGAAAGCAATGTACCTACCTACTTCAAACAAAATATGCACGTACACGACTGTGTGAACAGTTCTAACAAAATGAACGTTCCATTTTGATGACGAAGTTCTACTAGAATTTACTTTGTAGCGATAGTGCTTTTGTAAATAAACATTAAATGTAAATTCTAGCTGCCTTTAGATCTCTGGGTACCGCGATTCGTAGAGAAAACTCTTAGTTTACGGGAGAACTTACATACGACAGCGCGGGGTTTTTTTCCTTCAGTAGACAAGTGGCAAAAAGACGGGTGCGACGAAAAACCGAAAACGGTATTACAATGTATGTAATGAAATGTAATTACCGTATTTAAAACTATTTTACTGCCTGCATTTTTATTTTTATGTAATAAGTTACAAGGCAAATCTATTCATTCAGTCATGATATCCCCAAACATTAAAGTACTGAAATTCGTTACATGTCTGTTTCTTCAAAGGAGTGATGAAAGTCTAAGTAAATTCCATAGCGAAAAAAGAGGTTAATAGAGAAAGTACTGTTCATTACATATCTCACGTCTGCCTCCATCCTTCTTCAGTAATTAATAATTACCTAATGGCTGTATGTCTATTTCAACTTTAACGGCACACAAAAAAGTCATCTTGTTATTGTGCTGTGTGATGATGAGTAAATATACAAAATTACAAATACTACATATAAAAGTATCACAGAAAAACCAAACTGCCTTTTAAAACTAAGTTTTAATAAAATTTACTATGTAGCGTAAACGCTGTTTTGTAAATAAACATAAAATGTAAATACTAGCTGCCGTTGGGATTCAAAGCACATTTAAATAAACTCAACCTATCGTAGCTACTACTGCAATGCTGTAGGTAAGGAAAGTACTGGCTAACTATCATTTTGAGAGCGATTTTTAGAATTCACATGCATTTTGCTTTGTTTCGTTGCACTTAAAACGACTTCTTAGGTGAAATTGGTCAAATTTGTATCTATCAATCTTCTGTTCATCATCGCTTGTCAGCTGCAACACGTCTATTTCTGCTCCCTCGGCTCCCTCCAAGGATCACCTCAACAGATGGTGGCCCTTATCCAAAGGGTTCCTGCTACCTTTACGAGGTCGTCGGTCCACCTTGTAGGGTACCTACCCACGAATCGCTACTGGAAAAATCTTCGGTCCCATTGTCTATCTGTTCTATGGGCAATAAGCGGAGCATAGCGGGGCCACTTGAGTTTAACAATTCTTCGGGCTATCTCGGCTTACTTAGTCCTACTGCAAATCTCGAATCTTCATTTCTGATTCGACCACGTTAATTCGGACAAACATTTCTTAGATTTTATGCAGATTAAATAGTTATTGTTTTGATGCTATCAACTGACGTTTTGTAACAATGCACATAAATATCCCAGCAGCCAAAGCACTACAGTAAATACCTACCTTCATCGCCTGGTGTTTAGAGCTAATATTGTATAGTTGTCTCCAATAATTGGCTAAATGAAGCTAAGATCAACTTTGCATCGGTTTAAGTATTAAAAGATGTTCATAGCACGTTAGTAGAGTACAATTGCAAATACGCTCCGAGCAGATTTTGCACAATTAACTAAAGCCCCGATTGCCCGTCCACTGTTATGTAAATTGACGTGATTAAGAGTACAAAGGTCGTGCTTAAAGTTTTTCATTAAAATCTCTATTGACTTAACAATGGTGGATACTATCTAGCGTTATTTATGCCTTGTTAAGTCTAGGGAAATAAATTAAATTCTCTAACTGGTATTTTGGGAAAACTATCCACCTAGCAAACTACCTCGAGTTAGCAGACCTCTTTTATTTGACTTTCTACCGGGTTTAAAAACTAACAAGATGTACCTATATGTTTTAGTAACTAAATGGATTCGCTTGTATGAAGCATCGGGGATGTGGTTTGGGTACGGACGTATGCTTATGCTTATGCTAATAATTACCTTACAAAGTACTAATCTAACTTAAAAGATCCCACTGGGTCGAAGTGTGGCTGGCTTGCCGGCCACCACAACAAGATAAGATTACTACTGTACGATTGAATAGATTTATAGCTGTAGCAGCTGTTTGTAGCTGTGTGCCATATGCTGGCGTACTTTCACCGCAAAGATTGGCTACATTAGCCACATCCGGGCACATCAGCGTAGCCCATTACACCAAGACATCATCATCATAGCAATCTTCATCATTCCCAGAAGGGGTTCTCAGTGGCGACCGCGTACAGGAAAGCGTAGCCTAGGTACCTACCTAGGCCAAGAAAATCTAACGCTAAACCTAGGCCATCCTAGGCCCCCTCAAGGTGAACTGACAACGTGGTGAAGGCGGCGGAAACTCGTGGGATGAGGGCAACGCAGGACAGATCGTTGTGGCGATCCTTGGGGGAGACATAATATGCCCAGCAGTTGGTGTCTTTGGGCAGAGATGGTGACGATGATCCCAAAGGTGGGTACTGTTGTAAGTCTTCATAGTCTAATATCTTCAACTAAAATATAGGTAGCTAAATAAGGGCAGGTCATAACAAGGACTTAGTTATCTGCTCTTCCAGACACGTAATGATAACATTAACAACTCAATCCGCCCCTAATTACAGCTCAAAGCAATAATAAAGTGACCTCGTATTTAACTTGGTACGCTTAAAGGGGCAGCGTTCGCTATTCATTTAAAACAGATTACAATCCAGATGAAACCATTTTAAATTGTAATAAGATACCTATGTTTAGAACTAGATTCTAATCCAATGACACAGCATCAGTATTATCTTTAAAACATGGCGAAATAAGTTTGTACTTAATATAAATTATTAAAATCTTAATTTATTCGCAAAATATCGTAACAAATACCTACATATTAGTTTAGTAAGCACCCAATGTTAATTATCTATTAATTGCTCCAATCCAAAAATAAAAGTGCTAGTATTTAACTAATTTAATAAATAAAATTTAAAAATATGAAATCATTCACTTTAGCAAAATAATTGACATACTCGTAGCTATTTGCCAAGTTTAAGCTTCTTGTGTCTTATATGGTCTCTGAGCAAAAAACGAGTAACGAACAGACGGACAGACAGACACCCAGGTTAGGTGGCCAGTTTCGGGATGGAACACTAAAAACAGTGTTTCTGTTTAAGTCTAAATTCTCCAAAAACCGTAAATAAACTACAAAATACCTAAACAATTAAAGAAAAAAAAATTCACCTAAAATATTGTTTTCTTCTGTTATTTGAAAACGTGTCATAGTGTTACCAATCCCGGTATGCTTATACGAGTAATAGAAAGCTTTTTTTCTGGTCGGTCTGGTTTGTACAAAATACACCAAAATTATTGACAACCATAATTTCACCTCGATAGAAGAGAGGTCCTCCATAATTTCTTAGATACAGGGTACCCCTCTATAACGAATCCAAAGAAATAATAGGACATATTCCAGCTTGCATAAAATATTATTTTTCACATTTTATCAACCCAACATTCAAAGGCAAACTTTTAACGATTTCGAACTTACACTTGAAATTTTTCATATTCTATGCTTTGATTTGTCAATCCGTAGCCAGTGGCAACTGCTTTGAGGCCAATTAGAGAAGGATAATCCAATGAGTAAATTTTTTCACAGCAAGGTTTGATGTTCGTAGCAAGCCAATATCGTTTTGTATATATAGGGTGTAAGGGACAGCTCTCCGCAGACTGAAACGGTGAACCCAGACCATTAAACTAAACAAATTCAAACAAAAAAGGAGCCAACCTCAGGAAAAGCAAAAAAATCTGCTGTTTCTTACAGAACTTCTGTGCCTGCCCGACTCAAATGTATGGGACAGCAGATTTTTTTCGCGTTTCCTGAGGTACGCTCCATAGTGAAAGTTGTTCAGTTTGATGGTCTGAGTTCACCGTTTTAGTATGTGGAGGGATGTCCCTGACACCCTGCATAATTATGATTGTCAATAGGTATTCTTAAAATTGTATGTTGTCTCATTTCAATGCAACATAATTATTTTTACCCGACTGCGCCAGAAGAAGGGTTATTAAGATATTGTAAAGAAAATATCTGCAATTTCTAATCCATATTTTTATTGCAATATTTTTTTCTTAGCTTGTCTACTTTCTACAAATAATCTATAGATCTTTTAAGAGCTCACACTATCCCCTTAAAACAATAATAAAGAGAACTTGTATTAACTGAGACCGGTTAAGGGAAGAACTACGCAAGTTGTGAAACGTCGTAAAATGAAGTGTTTCAAGAGGGATAAACTTCAATTGTTTTGTGTGAAGTAGACTAAAGTTTTCACATGACTTGTGGTTGGATCCTGTACTGAACGAACTACTTTTAGAAGTCACCCTTTGGTCTGGAAACTAGTTTCGTTCTGTGACTTTTGGTTAGATGTATAATCTGGAACCACCCATCAGTAGAGTGTTTTGTTACAACCTGTATACGAGTAGGTGTTTATTTTTCGAGAAGTAGGTATAGGTAGTCATACCAGTAATTAACAAATATAGGTACAAGTAACCGTGTACAATTTTAGCTACAGCCTTTTATAGTATCCGTGTAAAACAAAATAACTATTACGAATAAAACAATAAGGCGATGCAATACAATTTTAATTATGAGTAAGTACTTTTAATCCAATTCCATTAAACAGGTTTCCTTTACAATTCCTTCATGCACTTTTCAGTCAAATCTTTTAATCCATTACAATGTCCACTGTCGTCCAAATCCGGGCAAGTCTAAAAAAACAATAAAAATGACAATTATTTTTTTACATTTAGGGAGACTTGCACCAAAACTTAATACAACGTGTTACCATGACCAAATATAATTATTACCAAGAATATTTTTCTCTCAGGGTTTGATGATTATTTATATCTTCTGTGTTTTTTCAAACCGCCTTACGGCCTCTAACGTGGTTTTTTTATTAACCACTACTACCACCAATGGTAGTAGCCGGCCATCCGAAGCACGGAATCATCTTTCTTTTCAGGCAATCAGGTGATTTAGCCTGCAATGTCCTAACCAACTGGGGGAAAATGCACAAAGTGACATATCACTAGATGTCCTCCGTTGGAATCGAACCCACGACCTCTGTGACAAGAGCCCAATGCTCTTAAACATTCATTAGACCACGGAGGTAGTCGTTCATATGAGCGGTAGCCAGAAAAATAACGATTCTTACCAAAATGACTTGAGTTTGAACACAGTGCCTCATTTTCATGATTTCACACATATCTTCCATACCATAATTGGTTACGTCACCGTTGATACATTCTTTCTCGATTGCTTCAACTGCTACGGGGTTGTTTTCAAAATCTTCCTTAATTTCAGCCAGGAAAGCTTTTTTATCAATTACTCCATCATCTGAAAGGACGCCGCTTTTTGTTGCGATACAAGTGTCGATTTCGCACTGAAAACACAAAAAGGATAATGTATGTCAAGTTTTTTTTTGGAGGGCTGAATCGAAAACCATTTCGAGATAATTGTCTCAATAATCATATTTTCTATGTCAGAGATTTTAAAATGAAAGGATTACAGATATTTTTAATAAAATAACGTCGTTTTTCGGTCCGTGCAGTGACGTCACTGGCATACCTGTGAACTCCTTGGTAAACATAAAATCAACTTAAAATAACCGGCCATTAAGAAAAAAAAATACTTTCACAATGTCAGAATTTGACATTTGATGTTGCCGTATCTTTTTCCAGCATAGAGTTAGAAAGAGGAGGCAGGTTTTAATTTTTTTAAATACAGGTGTATGTAGTTTTTCTCCATGGAGTTCGAATTATTTTCTCTCCACCATGTTTGCGCTTAGAGATTACAGATCAAAATAATTTAAAAATTAAATTTATATTGATAAACTCGATGAATCGCAATAAGAATGAAATAGGTATCTTAAAATTATGTCTTCTGTCCGTAAAAAATATAAAAATGAAGACAAAAAAAAACTTGACATACCGAATTGTCTTCTTGGTCTAATAGCACAGTTTTATACCCACAGTTGGGCAATTCAGAGCGCGAAAGTTCAATTGGAGCGTGTGGAGTTACGGATCATTATTTCACAGCCCGGTAATATCACATGATTAACGCCTGACACACACACGGAATTCAGAATTAGAATTATAATTTTGTAGGATAGGTGTAGGATTTTATGCCTCCTTAATTCGGAACTTAATTCTGGAGGGGGCAAATGCATACGAAATCGTAATTCCGTCCGGAATAAGTGGGATCACACACGATGACGCATTGACGGAGCGGCAGACGTCAGTCCGTCTTTTGTGAAGCAAGGAGTTGTACACGTAGAAGCACACACGGTGACGGATTGACGCTCCGTGTGTGTTTCTACATGCGGTTTCATACAACTCCTTGCTTCACAAATGACGGACTGACGTCTGCCGCACTCAGATAAAAATAACAGGAATGGATGCGATATTACGCGCGTACCCCTCTGCCAAAGGCGCATGCTCAGTGAGCATGCCCGTCTCATATAAAACGCCAGTATATAAACCTCCCCCCTCACCCCCGCAAAATTGACAGACTTTTTTGCGTAGAAATGAGAGATCATTTCCAATCCATTCCTGTTAATTTATCTGAGCTGCCGCATAGTGTGTGAAAGCGCTAATTCCGCATGTAAATATCCCTACAGACCAAAAGCTTTACAAGCGGTTGTTGTCGGTTGACTCACACATAGCGCGCATTAGAGGTCGTACGAACAGGTCACATACATATCCCGGTTGAGTGTGTGCACCTATTTGGTAATCCTTTAACAAAATAATGAGTCACTTTGCAGGGTTTGCCCCGAACACTTGTCTCTCGCGTGGTGTTCGCGCGGTTCGCGTTTCAGCCTGCCACGAGGCTCCACAATCCTTCTCAGTTGTTCTTACTCAAAAACAATCCTAGAGATTGGATAGACCCTTCCTAAAACCTCTTGACATTGACGGAAATGCGGTGTAAACGCACAAGCAAGAAGTCCATTAGTTAAAAATAAAAAAAATATATATTAAACGTCATTCTATGCTTGACCCAAATGTGGCAAATGACACAGTTGTTTTGTTTACCGCGATTCAGTCATTCTTTTAAACTAAGAGTCTACTCATCAAACAGAACAAACAACCTTTACTATGGGAGCAAGCCGATCGGAGCAAAAAATCTGCTGTTCCATACTAAACTGCAGAGCCTACTTGACTCAGATGTATGCACCAGCTGATTTTATTTTTGCTCCGATCGGCTTGCTCCCATATTAAAAGCTGTTTAGTTTGATGGGTATACTCTTCGTTTAAAAGGATGCTAATGATATCAATTTCACCCTGTACTAAAAGTTGTTCATTTTGATTGTCTGTAGCACCCCCTTGAGTATGCAACGCAATTAAATTCATAGAGAGTAACCTAGATGTTGCTAAAAAGATTTCTACTGTAATATTGAGGCTTACTACAAACATCGTGAGGAAACCTGCATGCTTCAATTTCGAGGCATGTATTGAAGCCACTGTCCATTATAAGTGGCGACGGGCTCACCCCCAAAAACTCTGGACAGACTTACGGTACTACTGTTGAAACGTGGATATTCAGAGGTTTCAGAATATCTCTGACTACCCCTTCGGGGAACATAGTCGTGAGCATATGCTTATGCTTTTTACAAATTTTGAAGTCTCGGGAAAAGGCAAGTATATACAATACATAATTGTTCTTACTGGTGGTGGTCCGGGTGGTGGTCCGGATGGCGGTGGGCCTTGTGGCCGTGGCCCTGGGGGTTTGAACTTCTCAAAACATTCTTTCACAGTCTCCTTCGAACCCTGTTTTACATGTGGTGTAGATTTGCAGCACATCATCATATGCTTAAAAAGAAAAAAAAACTATTACTTATGTGGTTATTAGATTACACACCGAGGACAGGAAAGTAAGGAAGGTCTCAGATCTCATGTAATCAACAAACATGTGATCTGAGTCTTTCTTATTTACTGTCTGAGGTTAGTATACTATTTTTCGCCTTGACGGAGGTGGAAAGCGACAACTTCGTTTAGCGCAGCAGGACGAAAATTGACGCTTTCCGTCCGGAGGGGAGAAATCAAAATTGATTATGTTGCCTGAAGGAATTAGTCGCCTATGTCCTTAGTCGCGTCCCTGACCGAACATTGCCATAGTGTAATAAAAACTAGTGGTGCAACTCAGAGGTCGCGACAGTGCGGTGTGTGGGCCTGGGTGAGCGCCGAGCACGTCCTGGTACCTACGAATATCGGAATTTGCTAGTTCAATGGTTTGAGGTATCTACTAGAGGCGACACCCAGACTGAATTGTTTATAACACACGTATAGGCCAATTGGTACAACATTACACTGCCCGCGCCCCGCACTACTGATCGTGTGGTCCACAGATTTTGTTCGCGTTGTCTGCTCTATACATAATTATTCAATGGTTCAATGCGGTGCTCCGTCCTTCGCACACCGGCCGCTGAGCTTAACCACTAGTAGTTTTTATTTGCTTTGGTGATTCTTTCAAATAATTATCGAAACTAATTAATTTATACATAGAATGGGTATCTAAACCTACTATGCTCTTTTTTTTTAGATTAGCAATAAAGTACCTATATCAATACTTACAGGGTTCGACAGTTTTATACATTCAGCACTCGGCTTGGCCTGAAAGAAAATCAAAGCTTTGTAAGGATCTTAAGAAAAACTAATTTTTAGTAGTTGCATTTTTGTACAAATTATCGATATTTACAACAAATTTAGACTATCGGCTGAGATGATAATATTAAACAATTCAATTACATAAGTATTATCGCGAACTTTTCCGCCTGACTACCACTAGGCTCATTTTTACTTGCATACTAAAAAATAAAAGCGCTGTCTAGCCCCGCCCTACTAATGTATAGACTAGACAAATGAATGAATACCTAGTCTCCAAACAATAAATTATGCGCGAAATTATTTTAAGTCATAGGCTGAAAAGTCCGCGATAGTAGTACCTATAACTAAAAATTCATTTATTAACATACGTACGTAAAAATGCTACTTCTGGCAAAATACAATATACCTACCTAAAACCACAAAAAAAACGACGTTTTATACGGGTCCAACTTAATGCAGACGGAATTCTAAGAGGATGCAAAAAATCGAGCCAAATGCGTATGAGACAATTTTTTTTCACTATTTCAATGTTGGTCCTAGAAAGTTGTTCAGTTTGATGATCCTGATCATCCCTTTAAAAAGCGTCAGCATATTATTAAGAAAGCCCTGTAAAATTTTAAACTTACCAATGCCACAGCAAAAGCAGCCAAAAGACCAACCAATACAATACGGAACATGATTGTGATCACTTCAAGCTCAGTATTAGCACAATATTTGCCACCTGGTTTTTATATAAAGCGAAAACATCTAAACGAAACTATTTATCAAAACTAAATACCAGAAAATTGTCACACTTTGCGAACGTTTCCGTCGCTATAATTTTAGTTATAATACGAACTGTTATGAAGTTGTAAACAATGACATAATCAGTGACACAATATCAGAATATTTATAAACATAATATGCTAACAACTACATTCCCCGAAGGGATATTCAGAGATATTCTGAAAACTCAGAACATCCACGTTTCACTAGTAGTACCGAAACTCTCAGTGCGATGCGGAGTGAGCCCGTCGCCACTTGTAATGGACAGTGGGTACAATACATGCCTCGAAATTGAAGCATGTAGGTTTCCTCACGATGTTTTCCTTCATAGAAAAGCCAGTGGTGTTACAAATCGTACAATAAGTATTTATAGATTCTAGTTTCTACTAATCTAAAATAGATAGCCGAGAACCACTGGATCGACCAGGTTAACAAGTATCTCGAAGAACTGGAGGTGCCCAACTGAACTGAGGTGGCACAGAAAAGAGATGAATGGCGTTTTTTGTTGTCGGAGGTCAAGACCCACTTCGTGTCCCTGAGCCACGCATTATGTAACGTCACCTCCAAGGTAAAAACACTAAACCGCAAAATTTGGTGAAATGACGCTTCAGAATTTTTATCTTGGAGGTGACGGTAATTTCTATGTCTGACAATTTTAAGCGTACACTTCATAGTGGTATATATTAATCTCATCGTCTCATTACTGTATAATTTTATTTTTAAGCAAAGAGTGGATTGCGCTGGATCGGGTAGAAAGGCGTACTCTCTTTGCGGAGGCCAAGTCCCACTTTGGGGCGCGGAACCAGCGAAGGAGTTAGTATAATTTTGTTTCTATGATGTGTGCATTTATAACAGATATACGAAATTATGTAACAATAAACTAGGTATTTCATTCTCAAACGGACGTTCAAAATTGTCAGCACCAATTCACAAGAACGTTGTATATCTATTCGAATTGAATGACTTTGTCGGCATCGGTACTGTATGCTACTATACAGTACCGTATTTTTTGTCCCATTTCCAGATAGTTCTTAACTGGCTATAAATTCCCTTTGACATCGTGTCATACCTATTTTCACACTCCTTTTTCGAATGCCATTCATTCACAAAGGATAATTTTTATATCAGTTTATTTAGATTGGAAAATAGCGACGCAATACCTGCTCAGGGGCCCTAGACAAAGTGCCATTCTATTGGCGTTGACGCTAGTAGAAAATTACAGAATGTATGGATTTGACATAGAAACATTTTGACGTTGGCTTTCGTCACCAAACGTCAAGTCCATACAATTGTATGTTTTCTACTGTGGTTAACGTTAATCAAAAGATTCTTTGTCTAGGGGCCCAGGTATAATTGCGTCGTTAATCCGGTGACAAAATAGAAGCCTGGAAGCTCTTTCAGATTTTAAAAGTGCCAACGACACGACCTCAATTATAACATCTCTAAGGCACTTATGCGAGTCTGTAGGCCGAAGGTTTAAGGTCGAGAATCGTGAGGGTCTTTCTGATCTTAGAGCACGCATAGTTGACTGGCGCCTGTACACCCTCACTTTGAGGTAAGGTCTGTTTCTCAATAGTGGTGATGGTAGAGATGCTGATTATGACATATTATCAAATGCCATGCAGTTTTCGATTTGGTAAAACCTGTTAACAAGTATTTTTGTTAATTTGTTAGAATATTGTAACATTATCATTACTGCCTTGTTACTCAGTAACTAGCTCAGTAACACATCAAAATTATTCAAAATGGCTATGAAACATGTTTTACTTAAGCATTCAACCATAAAAATAATTTGTTTAGAGGGATAATTTTCCGGTTTTTAGACATGATAAATAATTGCGTTTACTATTTTGGTATATAAAGACGAAGGCGCCATTTTTGGCTATGACAAAATTTATTCATTATGGTTAGTGTTATTTTTGTCGTTTTTCTATCAGCCGTCATCTTCATATCGGTGAGTTTTTATTCGTTGCACAACACAATATTTGCATAATCTTTCATCTTTGTTGCGGGTTTCAAGACATTTTAGTCATCCATGACGTTCGCTGGACTTCATTATTTAGTGCCAAGTGGTCTGGTCGCCTCTATTGGTTTAAGTTACAGAGGTACCTAAGCCTACGCCTGAAAATAAGACTTTCTAACAGGATGGGATAGGTGGGACTTGAATGGAATAGTGATTACAACACTTACTTTTTCAATATTTTTCTATGAATATCCGATCAAAAATCGAAACAAAAGTCACGTTGGATACGTGCTTGCACAGGTGCTGGAAAAGGCTACACTCTCCGATAGACTACCTAACCTTAACAACATTTCCCAATTCTATTCTATTTTATTAACTACGCAGGACATGGAAGCACGAAGTCCCGGTGCCTGCACGGGACCTGGATCATGCCTAGGTCAGGATTCTGGAAATGGCGTTGGCAGTTGTTCCGGACCCAATTCCTGTGCCGGAGCCAATTCTGGAAAAGGAACTGGTTCCTGTAGCGGTCCTAATTCTTGCGCAGCTGCCAACAGCGGCGATTGCGATGGGTGCTGTTCTCAACCCGGATCCTGCTCATAAATTATGAACCGAAAATTATACTGAATGCTTTTTAGAATCCAAATTTTTTATTGACCTACCTTTGCATACGTTTACCAACGTAGTGCCTTTGATGTAGTACATCAATGCCATAGCGTAATAAAAAAAATCTAGTGATTCAGCGTAGCGGTCGCGGTGGGGCGGCGGGTCTATAATCGGGTAAGAGGAATCCCCCACTGAACGACCGCGACTCTTTCAGAGCCACCTCACCTCTACTAAACTACATCATATTAGTAGGTATTCCTATATTTGACTGGATTGTCCTTCATTATGTCACTGTGGTGCCTTTTAATCAAAGGAAATCAAAATTCGAAAATCATGAGAATTCGAACCAAATTTTACTATTATCAAATTACTTAACGCATTAAATATTGGTCATTCATAGCAATTTTAATTCTTAATATTGTCTACACAATGGTGTGTGTTGCAAGTAAAAGTGACATCAAGAGTTATAAAGTAGATGCACATACTATAGATGGGCCAGAATCTGATGGCAAATATGGGAAATCAAATGTTAGAGTAAGCACACTGGTGTAATTAGATTAGGACCCTTTACACAATGCGACTTTTTGCAACGCAGCAGTGCTAAAGCATCGATTGAGTCGCGATGCAGCATCGATGCAAACGCCATAAAGCATAGATGCAAACGCGATAAAGCTTAGTTGCAAATGAGATACAGCCACGATGCAAAACTTTCGTAATATTTAATCAGTTTATTCGTCGACATCCTTTGCCACAATGCACACGCGCGTGTTCATTGATACAAACATATAGTATGCATCGCTACAATCATGCGTACACATGGTACATTATCAATCAATAAATGCTTGTTAATTGATAATGTACCGATAAAATCAAGTGATAGATAAACGCGCATCTTTATCGCTGCAAAAAATCGCAGTCTGTTCGGGGCCTATTTTAGGCAGATGACACAACCAGGTGAAAATCTCTTTTTTTTTACTTCTTTTTTATGCCATGATATTCTGGTCGACCTATACAGACTTTTACAAATATTTAGGCTCACAGGTTTCATAATATTATGTATGGTATAGAAAAATAAGAATATACTTCATAGTAAATAAAGCCGAGATGTTGAAGATCATTGGTATATTTTTCATGAATAGGGTATTTGAAAGCATGTAAAATATAGGATCTATTGATGGCATCCGTATTGAATATGAACAAAAATACTTGATATTATAAGAGAAAATCGAAAAAGAATTTTTTTTTTTGTTACGTGATCGTAAACGACTGTGATTGGCCGAATGGTTGATGACGTCAACTACTTGTAAACAGTTGCGTGTAGAGTGTGAATGACCTACAAAGTTTAAAAGCATGTGACCTCACAATGACGTCACCTGCTTGCCACGTATATTGTCAGGAAAAGCGTTTTTGCATGATATTTTACGTAATATTTTTTGTTTGCGTTTTTTTGCACTAAGTAATAGGTAAGTAAGTATATGTATTTTTTAATCTAAGTTTGAAACGTAAAATACACATTTTATATAGACTCAGTGATTAGCGTAGAACAGTTTTTAAAAACCTGTCAAATACCCTATTTGGATGTCTTAAAAGAGAATGTAGCTTCTAAAAAACAAGCATTATATGACCCGGCCCTGCGTTTACATAGTGGGAGCTGGGAGCGCACATTTGTGTGTTCGTCTGCTATGAGGGCGGTTCATGTTGCGTTCAGGTCACTGATATAAGTATTCAAACTTTCATTGATGCCTAAGGGTCAGCGCCCACCTAGCGGATAAGTTTTCATTAATTGGCAACCTGGCAATTTTGACATCTGTTCCTAAAACGCCCACGCATCATAACCAAATAATGGAATGTTAAAAGCATTGACCTCTTAGTTATAAATCAATAAATGCATAGTGTTGATGAATACAGTATTTATTTCGACGATTCCCATCAAGAGGTAGGTAGAAACAATCCCACCAAACGTGGTTATTGAAAACTGTACCATTAACTATATAGTAACGATCTAACGACAACCTAGTATCTAGAAACGTAATCAATACTTCAGAAATCTTATGCGATAATGGTGAAATGAAGAAATAAAAAAACGTTGAATTTAAACTTTAATTTATTGATTTAACGGCGGATAAAATAAAAGAACACATGTTTTAATAATATGGTGCTAAAAACTATTATCGTACAACTTTGTCTTAAGACTTAAATTATGAAGCTCTGATTTCTTATTGCCAATATCACAAGTGATTAAGTTTATCGGTTTACATTTAGTTAATGAAATGAATGTATTTTAATAATATTCAAACTAAGAGCAAGAATTAGCTTGTGTGCATGTTCCGTCTTGAGCACCACTATTTGGCAACGCGCAAGAATTATCTCCAGTGCAAGATCCAGATCCTCTACCGGAATTGTCACCGGAACAAGAACCAACGCCAGTGCAAGAGCTGCCTCCTTGACCAGAAGAGTCACCGGAACAAGAACGAACGCCAGTGCAAGAGCTACCTCCTTGACCAGAATTGGGCCCGTTACAAGAATCAGCGCCAGTGCAAGTTCCATCTCCGTTTCCGGAATTTTCGCCTCTGCATGATCCTTGTCCAGTGCACGAACCCATGCCTACAGCTTCGGTGTTCTATAAAGGAAATAAGAACAGTACAATTAAATAATTTATTTGAGTCTAATTAAATAATGTATTTATCAAGGGATGACTGATAATAAGACAGTAAAGTTGTCCAAAACAATAAAAAACTCTCTGAGAACCAGGTAAAATGATTAACTTTAGCTTAATCATGTTAATTCTTTAAATTGAATTGGGATGATAGTCATCCGGTGATAAATAAATAATTTAATAAGACAAGTGTTTAGAAACAAAATATTTTATTTATTTACTTATTTCCTTTTTAGAGAATTTACCTACAGCTAAAATAACAGTTAACATTTCTAAAAAGACAAATTGGTAGTCAGATGGACAACAAGTTTCTATATCTAATTGAGTATGTGGCTAAGTAGACCATTTTTGTTTCCCTGGTTCTTAGACGGGACCTTAAAGGCCTTTATTTATTATCTAAAAGTCAGTGATTCTTTTGGTTTGTGTTGAGTTGGGGGTAGGTTAGTGTGTGTTTGTGTCGGGTGGAAAAGACTGATCATGGCAGTAGTTGTAGCACTGACGAAGATGGAACTACAAAACAATAATACGTGATGTCACGATGACGTCGCCGGCTTGTTGCCACGTATATTGTCAGGAAAAGCTGTTTCGCGGGATATTTTAAATAAAGTTTTTTGTTTTCGTTTTTTCTTGCACTACCTATACTGCATTCCAAATAAGGACGAAAAGATATTCCGATTCCTGTATAGCTTTCTGGCCAATTCTGATTAGCAAATATGATTTGTTTTTATGAAAGATATACTATCCAACGTATCTTGGACGTTACTAAAGCTGTTCTAAGAAAAAGTGAGAGGAAGTGTTTCAAATCTCTGTTTCTGTAATTCAAAATGGCCTTAATTTTTCGTTGCTATTTGGAATGATGAATGGATGAGTATAGGTACATATATGTATTGAAATTTGAAACGTAAAATTTACATTTTGTATTGACTCAGTGATTAACGTAGAACAGTTTTTAAAAACCTGTCAAATACCCTATTTGTATGTCTTTCAAATAACGAGAAGATAGCTTCTAAAACCAACAAAAATTGCCCGGCCCTGCGTTTACATAGTGGGAGCGCACATTTGTGTGTTCGTCTGCTTGGCTGTGAGGGCAGTTCATGTTGCGTTCAGGTCACTGATTTAAGAACTCGAACTTTTATCGATGCCTTAGGGTCAGTGCCCACCCAGCGGAGAACTTTTAGAACAGTTTTATTTAATTGGCAACCCTGCTCAAAAGAACTGCATCTCAAAGAACTTTTTTGGCATCTGTTCTCGAAACGCCTACGCATCATAACCATAATTAATGTTTAAATTCTAAAAATGATTGTTAAAAGCATTGACCTCTTAGTTAAAAGTTAATAAATGCATAGTTTATGCGGAATAAAGTATTTGTTTTGACGATTCCCATCAATAAGTAGAAACAATCCCACCAAACGTTCTAATGAACACTGTACAATAAACTGTACAAAAAGGATCGAATAAAACCTAATAACCAGAAACTTAATCATTACTCCAGTGATCCTATACGATATAATTAGGTGAAATGAAAAGAAAAATGTTGAATTTAAACTATAATTTATTGATTTAAATACGGCGGATATGATAAAAGAACACATGTTTTAATGATATGGTGGTATTAAACACTTTTATTGTACAAGTTTTTCATAAGACTTAAATTATGAAGCTCTAATTTCTAATTGCCGACAACCAATATCACAAGTGATTAAGTTTATCGGTTTACATTTTAATGAAATGAATGCATTTTAATAATCTTCAAACTAAGAGCAAGAATTAGGTTGTGTGCATGTTCCATCTTGAGCTCCACTATTTGCCAACCCGCAAGAATTCCCTCCAGTACAAGATCCAGCTCCTCTACCAGAATTGTCACCGGAACAAGAACCAATGCCAGTGCAAGATTCAGTTCCTTGACCAGAATTGGGTCCGGAACAAGAATTCCCGGCAGTGCAAGATCTAGTTCCTCTGCCAGAAGTGTTACCGCGACAAGAACCAATGCCAGTGCAAGATCCAACTCCTTGACCAGAATTGGGTCCGGAACAAGAATTAGCGGCAGTGCAAGATCCATCTCCTTGACCGGAACTGGACCCGATACAAGAATCAGCGCCAGTGCAAGATCCATCTCCGTTTCCGGAATCGGTGCCTCTGCATGACCCCGGTCCAGTGCACGCACCCACGCCTATAGCTTCCGTGTTCTACCAAGGAAATAAATACAGTACAATTAAAGCATTTATTTGAGTCTAATTAAATTGTTCACTTATTGGGGGATGACTGATCATCCCGTGATCATGGCAGTTGTCCAAAACAATAAACAGTTAAAATTATTAACTTTAGCTTTACCATGTTAATTCTGCGAAACCCTATAATGGGCGAGTCCGACACGCTATTGGCCGGTTTTTTTCTTTCTGTTACAGTTACAGTTTTCAGGACGTTTCCTGAGAGCGTTGATTTTTATCTTTAATTTTTAATATTTTTTAAAAGAACTGAACATGATGATAAGTTTACATTTTTATTATATTTTATAGGGTCATACTACTAAGTTGTTTCCATCTGACAACGATTTTTCTTTTCTATCAACCATTCTTTAAAACCGTAGTTGCATATCTTAAAATTAAAATAAAAATTGTGTTGAGAATTTTAGGAACGTTACCTATCTGTTTAAAACGAAATAATAGTGTAAGTATAAGTATAATATGCTCACGACTATATAGTCGTGGAATATTCCCCGAAGGGGTAGTCAGAGGTATTCTGAAACCTCAGAAAATCCACGTTTTACCAGTAGTACCGAAACTCGGTCCAGTGTGACGGGGGGTGAGCCCATATTGCCACTTATAATGGACAGTGGGTACAATACATGCCTCGAAATAGAAGCATACAGGTTTCCTTACGATGTTTTCCTACACTGAAAAGCCAATGGTGTTACAAGCATAAGCATATGCTCACGACTATATTCCCCTAGGGGGTAGTCAGAGATATTCTGAAACCTCAGAACATTCACGTTTCACCAGTAGTACCGAAACTCTGTCCAGTGTGACGGTGGGTGAGCCCGTCGCCAGTGGTGTTACAAATCTTCCATAAATTCCGAAAAACTCATTGGTACGAGTCGGCCTGGACGGGGATCGAACCATCGCCTCCTGCATGGCAGGCAAGGTTACTCGCCACTATACCACCATGGCTGTTACTAAACGAGACGAAATAACAGTTTTTGGTTTTATACAAAGAGTGGAATTATGCTTTCTTTTGTCAGTCTTAAGAAAATTTCATGCAAACAGCGATATAAATAAACAATGCGGTGTAGATATAAGTAAAAAATTCAAATATTTAGTATTTTTTTATGATCGTTTATGTCGTTTATGCATGAAATGTAATCCAATGGGCAAACTGTATGATTAGTACCATTGTCTACGTGAGTTTATGAATAGCTAATTGTATAGGTACACCAAACCTACTCGAGCCAAATGTATTGGGACAGCAGATTTTTTTTTCACGATTTCGATGATGGTCCCTTAGAAAAAGTTGTTTAGTTTGATGGTCTGATCATCCTTTTAGCATATTAAGAAGGACCCTATATTGATTTTTAATAAGTATTCAATAAATAAAGTACAAATTAGGAGCACGAATGAGGTGCTGTGCAAGTTCCGTCATAATCTCCACTATTTTCAAACTTGCAAGAATACTCTTTAGTGCAAGCTCCAGCTCCTTCATCAGAAGTAACCCCGGAACAAAAATGAGCGCTAGTGTGAGATTCGGCTCCTTTCCCTCAAGTGGGCCCAGCACAAAAAATTTACGCCGGTGCAAGATCCATCTCCTTCACCAGAAATGGGCCCAGAACAAGAATGAGCGCCATCGCAACAACCATCACCGTTTTCGGAATTGGTGCATTTGATCCAATGAGCATTACGCATAATTAGTATTGTTAACGTACAGTGTATGTCCCTAAAATTTATTAAAATCTGAAGTCTAAAGAAAAATATAAAAATCAAATTATGCCAAAAGAGGAACGTGGTCAAAAAAACATATCATAAAATTCACTGTATAGGATGGATCCATAGACTAGCTAGGTACTGTCTAGATACTTAGTCATTACTCCAATTATCCTCTTATTGATACGATTTAGTCGGAATAAAAAGTAAAATAATATATTTAAACCAATAAATTTATTAAGTTAAATAAGATACCTACCAAATATGATTTTATTTAATAAAAGAACATACATTTTCTTAGAATACGATTCTGGTGGTAAACAAATCGAACAACAAATTTTGTTTTGACTAATTATGATGCTCTAATTTCATCCAATAATAACATTATATTGGTTTACATAATTATAGTAAGCATTTTAATGAATTTGAATTTAAAATTAAGAGCGAGCATATTTTTCAGATTCAGATTCATATATTTGTCAAAATGTATCTCATCAAATAGCAAGGTACTGTGCAAGATCCGACTTGAGTTCAACTATTTGGCTAAGCGCAAGAATTCGCTCCAGTGCAAGATCCAGCTCCTGTACCAGTACCGGCCCCTTTACAAGAATCAGCGCCAGTGCAACTACCATCACCATATCCGGAATCGGGTCTATTGCATGATCCTTTTCCAGTGCAGGCACCATTTCCTCTAGCTCTAGCCTCCGTGTTCTATAAAGATAATAATATCAGAAACAGGCCAAGTTGGAGTTGGGAATCGGGCAATTAGTGTGCGGTACCACCAATTGTTTTTAATGGATCATAGGCAGAAAGAAATGGTAAAACAACAGTTTCATTTATTTTATTTCGAAAAACATTAAAAAAAAAAACTTTCATGAGAAATTAAAAAAGTTATACTTAGAATGTATTTTTAGGACACCATTTTCATAAACATAAAAGTTATGCACACTACGAGTATACAGTAGAAAAAAAATTGTTTTGATTTGTTTCCCCCCAAAACTGGCTTGATATAGAAATTAAGCTTAATAGCTATGTCAAGTTTCAGCTACCAATATCTAAAGATCTCTGAGAATAAGCATTGAGTAATTATGTAACTCAATGAGAATAAGGCATGTGACAAACGGAAAGACACCAAAGTAATTCTATAACACTGTGTACCTGGAGTGCTATTTTTGAATCTTGCGATAATTCCTAATTCATACTCGAAAGTGACATCAATTATATAGAGTTTGGCATCACTATGGAGAGCGGATTAGAATGTATAAGATTCAAACAAAGCATTCCTGGGCCCCTAGACAAAGTACTTTCGATTAGCGTTAACGACAGTAGAACACGTAAAAAATTTATTGACTTGAAGTATAGTGAAGAAAGCAAACGTCAAAATGTTTCGATCGCCAATGTCAAATCCATACATTCTGTCATTTCTACTAGCGGCTATGCCAATAGAAATGTTACTTTGTCTAAAGGCCCTGGCCAATTAACCCACTAAGGGCTCATTTTCATTGGTCTTTCTGGCCCGCATGCGGGGTGCGGGAGGCGCATGCCATAGACCCCGCATAAGGGGCACTATTTTCACTGGTCGATAAAGCCCGCTTTCGACTGAAATCTCCCGAGCATCCGGGACAGAACGACCAATGAAAATGAGCCCTACGCGATCACTTCAAAATTCCAGAATTCACTGGCTGCCGCAACTTGGTCGTGGCGGCCTCGTTACTCAGTGAGTATGCGCTCTACATATTCCGATTTGCCAATTTCGAACACAAAAAAATAATTATTGAACGAAGGGAAAATAAGTGGGAAAGAAGATTAAGATTTAAGTTTTTTTTAATGATAGTAAGAACGTTATTTAAAATGAAATATTATTTTTGGTTATATACAAACGCGTGCACTTACGCTTTAGGACACCATTGTCACAGCATAAGAAAGAGTATCTAGTATCTATTACTACATACGTATGGACACTCCCTTCCTGCCACCAACTTTTTACCTCACCCTATTGCCCTCTGGCTACCTCTGCAGTTAAATGCATGAAATGGACCTACTAGGGGGACTAAGCGGTAGGGCCAACAGTCCGTAAGGATAAGTACGATTTTCGCATGTACTGACGGCATGACGTCATCTTGTCAAAAACAGTTTTTGAAGGCAGTTCCAGTCTATTAGCGTTAGCGAAAAAAAAATCGTATACCTACCTATGCCATTGTTAAGAGAATTCGATGCCAAAGAAAATATAAATAATATTGTTTGTGCTGGTTGAAATTTCAAATTTATTAAATAAAATTGTAGTATTTAGTTACCTTTTATGTACAATATTAGTACATACATACTGTATTAATTAGTACCTTTACCATTGTTCTACGTACATTGTATGTCTCTATCTAACCATTGTACAGCAGATGTGGAAATTAACTCCATCAAATGAGGTCCGGATGATTAAAATGTTCAATCAAGAGTCCAAAAAATGTAATCAGAATTATGCCAAAAGAGGAACGCGGTAACTGAATAACAATTTTTTTTTCACTGTATCATCTTATACAAAACAGTGAATAGTACATGCTTTGACTACCTAGGTACTATCTAGAAACTTAATCATTAAGCCAATTATCCTCTTATATGATTATGTTGAATAAAAAGTAAAATAAATATCAAACAATAATTTATTGAGCTAAATAAGGTACCAAAATATAATAATTTTACAAAAGGACATATATTTTTCTTGCCATTTAAATTATGAAGCTCTAATTTATTATTGCTTACATCCAATAATATAATCTCATGTAACTAAATCTATATTGGTTTAGATTTAGTAAGCATTGATTAAGTTCAAATTAAGAGCATTCATAAGGAACTGTGCATATTCCGGCTACAGCTCCACTATTTGGCAATGCGCAAGAATGATCACCAGTGCAAGATCCAGCTCCTTTACCAGAACCCTCCCCGGAACAAGAATCAGCGCCAGTGCAACTACCAACACCGACTCCGGAATCGGTGCCAGTGCATGATCCTTTTCCAGTGCACGAACCCGCGCCTTTAGCCTCCGTTTTCTATAAAGATAATAGGATCAGTGTGTTGTACCACCAGTCGATTTTACATGAGTACCTACCACCTGTTGAGACATGGGTCGTAGGAATCCTAGGCAGGTAAAGATGGTAGAAGAGCAGTGTTTAGGGTTCCAAAGTCAACAAGGAACCCTCATAGTTTCGCCTTGTCTGTCCGTCCGTCTGTCCGCGGCTTAGCTCAAAAACACTTAGTACTAGAAAGCTGTAATTTGGCATGTGTATAGTATACATTATTAATCACGCCGACAAAGCTGCTGGTGAAATAATTTAGGCCACGTGAAGGGGGGATGATTTTTTTTTCTTGTCTTTCTCATGATGTGGGTTATCGTTGGATAGGTAAGTTAAAAATATTGTGGGTGCAGGAAAACTGTTTTTCGATTTAGGGATCTGTTAGCGAAATATTAAGCTTTAAAATGAAAATTTTTGTTAGAGTCAAGTGTCCACCCAGCATGCACCTTATGAACCTTTGGTAAAATCTAGCTACTTATTAAATTCGACCCACTTTTCCGAAAATTTGAGACAGCTTTTATAATCAATTTCTCTTCAAATAGTAGTACAATGCTATAACAATTAGTTGTTTGTTTTTTATTTGTAAATGAAAATATCTTTTTAAATGTTAAAGATTGTAGCTTGAATAACAAATTATAATATCTGAATCTGATTTTGAATTCAATAATGAAAAAAAAATACTGATCGTATAAGTGTAACTTGTATGCAGACTATTGCAAAATATACAGGTACTTACGTATCGAAATTTTATTATTGACATGAAACAACAAATTCTTAATTTTACAATTTTACTCTATCCAGTACAATTTTGTTCTTCATCGCTAATAGATTCCATACGAATAGATAGGTAATTATAAAAGTACACTAATTATTATCTATTCATAATACCAACAAAATGATGTTATCAGAATAGTGAGTCGTTATGGTCCACCCAGTGTAATTATGAATTTTAGCTCCAAATAATGACATGACACGGCATAAATAAGTACGACTACAGTAAGTAATACAAATCCACTTTAAAACTGGCAAAGTGGCAACTATGAAAGTCAAAAAAGTCGTACTTATTTCAACCTCTCATAACCACGTAATTATAATCACCAATAAAGGAAAATGGAAAAAACATGTTCACAATACTTAGACAAGTTACATAAATACCAATATTTGACATCATGTAACTTTTCTAAATTCACGAATGATTGTTTCGACTTTTCATTTAAACTTGAAACCCGACGCAGTCAAGTGGTGTGAAATGTCCGAAGTAATTTTTATCTTATTTTAAAATGTTACAGTAGGTACAATATTTTGTTAGAAACTAAAATACACCACAATACCACAGAATAATAAGTAGAAGTGCCTTGTTAGCGTATTCTAAGGAAGTTTGCCAGTAGATTAAAATTTAATTGTTAAGATTACTTCTTATCATAATGAAATACCGTGATTGCCACTGGCAAAATCTGCACAGAAATCGCAAGTACCTACCGTTACGTCAGCTTATTGGATACGACCATTTATATATTTTACATCGTTCACTAACTAACGAGCAGAACCGTAAAGTGTTTTTTTTTTTATACAGATTACAAAATAAAAATCGATTAAAAGAAAACTTATTTTCATTTCGAAAAGGATTACTCCTCAAAAATATCTGAATTTAAAAATAATATGTTATTAAAAACCTTGGAAAAAATATAAAATATTAATTTCAGATTTAAATTACAATCACAAGGAATACTATCCTGGGACGAATATAATTTGTCGTATTCATTACGTTGACAGTAGCGACCTATCAAACTGATGATATTATAATTCTAATAACAAATTAAGACTTACCAGCACTAAGGCCAAAGCGACAACAAGAACAACCAATACACGGAACATTGTGAATTAGTAATGAACAGAAAATCACCTCCAACATCTATATATACGCTAACAACAAAATTATAAATTGTTTATCATGACTACAGAAAATTAATTATAACACTGCACGAAGGTCATTATTATAGCACTGTCGAGATTATGTCAATCTCGTATTTATAAAAATTGTGGTGGTCCAAAAATAACAAGTTTCGAATGTTGGTGCTCCTTATGCTCTTCTGGTTTCACATCGTCCCAGGTGGCCCCTTGGTTAAATGTATGGAAACAGCAGATTATTTTTCGCGTTTCCAGAGGGTGGTTCCACAGTGAAAGTTGTTCAGTTTGATGATTTGAATTCACCGTTTCAGTATTTGCCAGGCCGTCACTTACCTACACCCTGTATACAGGGTCCTTCTTAATAATATGCTGACACTTTTTTAAGGGGATGATCATACCATCAAACTGAACAACTTTCTCTATGGGACCAACATCCAAAAGTGTCAGCATTATTATTAAGAAGAACCCTATAGTTATTATTACAAAATAATAATAATTGTTAATAATAGTTGTTTTGTAATTTATAATTAATTATTATGGTGACAAACTAAACATCTGTAGTAACTAACTAATGATAAATAGGTACATAAAAGTACCTTTAAACAATTAATTGAGAATTAGGCTTTTTTTTTATGTTTTAAGCTCTCTATTTCCGGTAGGCGATCTGAAGTCAGGAAGCATCTTTCATTAATTCATGACTCGGCAAATCCAACTCGTTTAAGTACCTACATTATATTTTCATGTGTTAGATTCTGAACAGCGGAAGCTTTTATTTAGTTTTTCGTGAAATGTACACTGGAATTGATACACGAACTTAGATCGTTTACAGATCTGAATAATGGAATGGTTTACTGTAACCATTCTTTTAAGGGGCTACCTGCCGGTTTTGGGTAATTTTGTAACCATTTTATTCATTAACTATGGCACTTTTTGAGCTGAAATTTAAACTGAACCATCTACAGGATATGAGAAGTGATGTGGTTTTACTAGAAATCGATTTTAATGAATAAAACCGAAGAAAAGGGACTCTAAAGTCACCCCTTTTTTTCCAGTTGTAACCATTTTACTCTTACATTTTTAATCGGAACAAAATGAAAATTTACTATATTGTTCACAATACAATTTAGAATGATGTGGTTTTTTTACTTTTTCGAAATTAATAAAAAATCATCGAATTTTTCAAAGAAAACAGCAAAATTCTGACCGGAGCCACGCGCTCTTTCTCATCGATTACTATGGAGTGTGAGTGAGAGGAGAGTGGTCCACGGCTGATACGCCTTAAATACTTGAAACACTCTCGCATCTGAGATCGGCGGCCGCGCTGAATACTGGAAAGGTCTCACATACGCTGCATATCTGCGCATGACAGCGAAAGTGCTTACACCGGCGGCGGCATCGGCTCGACATCAAAGGCGTTGCGCTACGGTGAGGCCTATATCGTAATACTGTTAAATAATAATGATAAAACCCCGGCAAGTACCTACTAGTCTCATCATAATAAAAAAATTTTAACAAAAAATTAAAACCGACTTCAAAACTAAAAAGGTAAAAATAATAATATTGCAGTCGTTGACTTTTGCATCGAATCTATAAGAACATTAATTTGTCTTATCGGACTCGGTGTCAAGCCGGTACGATTCGCAACTGGGCTTGCAGTAATTTTTTGGCTTGGCTTGGCTTGACACCGACTCCAATAAAACAAATTAATGTTCTTATAGATTCGATGCAAAAGTCAACGACTGCAATATTATTATTTTTACCTTTTTAGTTTTGAAGTCGGTTTTAATTTTTTGTTAAAATTTTTTTATTTCAAACTTTTCAGTGTTGAAATCTAGGTGAAATACATTAGTTCGACTAAGCAGTTATAAGTACTTCAATGCAAAGGATACGGTGTACGCTCTACACCTCACTCGATTTTAAAAAATCCAACCCATGTTTAGACAACATTTCTGTTTTTGGGTTACTGTTATCTGTCTTTATGCCATATTTGGATTCAATAGATGCGAAAATGAGCGAATTATTCAAGCGGGGCATACCGACAGACAGACAGAATGGACGAAAGTATAAGGGTTCTTTGTTTGACTACGGAACCCTTAAAACGACGAACATTTCCGACCGCCATGATCAATTAAATCTATGTGTTTCGGTACCTATATCCATGAAGTTTAAACCATAAAGTTATTATACGTTTAAACACAACAGTATGACCAAGAAGTTTTAAATATATAGGCATATAAAGATTCTTGGTTATGACAGTAAAAAAAAACATAGTTTGACAGTCCCCATCAAAACATTGCTGGAGTGCGATTTTTTAACATCACACGTACGAATTAGCAGTAGAAAGACGAAATATGCATAATCTCCATAGTAATTTTGACATTTTCTACCGCTGACTTGAACGTGTGATGTTTAAAAATCACACTCCTGAAGAGAATCGACAAACAAAAACGTCATCTGTGTCACGGGCCTGAAAAAAAGACAGACGTAATATCCTTTTATTATATAAGTGAAGCACCCATGTATTATATAGTGTTTGCGTCGTAGAAAGAGAAGGTAAGTACTAGAAAGAAGCACGTGTCGTGTCATACTCACTCAGTAAGAGATGCACATAGCAAATTCGCTCTAGTTAAAAATTCGCTCTAGTTAAAAAAGAAGATCGCTACTTATTGCTGTCCTTATCGACGTAACCACTTTTTTGTTTGACGACGGCTGTCTGACTCCGGAGGCAGACATCTAGATACATACAAATTGTATAGGATTTTATGACTATCGCTATCTCATACGCGTTTACACTTCACATCTTTCTAGTGTAACATTACGTCCGTATTTTTTTCAAGTCCGTGATCTGTGTACATATTTGTTATTTTGTAGATTTCAACAAGCGCTGAATCAATTTCGTGGGACCACCTCGGAATTATGACCTACCAAACAAAATAAGAATCATCAAAATCAATTCCCAACTGGCGGTGCAATCGCGTAACAAACATACAAAAAAAAAAAAAAAAAAAAAAAAAAAACATACGGGTCGAATTGAGAACCTCCTCCTTTTGTTGAAGTCGGTTAAAAAATAAAGATTAACGATTAGAGCTTGCGCATCATAGGTACTATATAATTAATGTTTATAATTTTCATATGCAATAATTTATTAAACAAACGTAAGGATAAATAACAATTACAACTAAAATATAACAATAAGTACCTGACACAAAATTAATGAAAGCGCCTAGGCTACCTACTTAAAGGTAAAAAAAGGTAATTTTCATTCTGGTTACGCTAATGATATGGTATCAATACCTATTGGACAATCTAAACCATAAGATATCCTTTTTTATAATTCTATTGTCTACCTGAGACTTAATTTCTGATATTCAAATCGGTCAAGGAAAACATGGTGTTATTATTGTCCTCACGATATTTTCCTTCGTTTGCTACGTGCTTCACTTTTGAGACATGTATTGGATACAAAATTTTCTTGGCTTGTTTTTTATCTCAAATGCAAATATCTAATTAGGCCAGGAGTGGGATTTGTGAAAATCATAAATTATGTTGAAATCAGCAGTAGAAAATTACAAAATCTCCACCTTAAAATCTTGATATTTTCTACTGCTGATTGGAACGTGTGACTATAAAATATACTACTCCAGGTTGACAGCAACTGGTTGATCTACTTGTGGCATAGAGCAGCACGGGTCATGGATGCATATTTGTTTATACACCCTACACTTTATTCGTATTCATCATACAAAATAAATGACTTTAAAACTTTTCATAACTTTTTTTAAATTAATCCTAGATTAAATATAGGCAAGAGACAGTATCCCGAACCTAACCAAGAGTGTTGTCATAATAGTTGTTCTAGTAGCATCCGCGTACTACGTACGTTCATACGCACAGATTACTAAAATTTATGTAGGCACTAAAAAACGTTAACTCTAACGTATGATTGTCATTGAGTGAGCCTATCTTTACATAGTTATGATAATAATAATAATAACCCGCAGGGCAGCTTGTGGCGAGCTGTTGGTGAGTGCGGCGACATCGCAGACATGAGCTCCCGGGGGAAGTCCCTGATTCTCGTCTCCAACTTGCCTATACTGGCTGGTCGACCCCAAGAGGATCAGATCCCCCACCTCTATGCTTGCCTTAATTGGCAGTGGATGTATTGCGTAAGTGGCGAGTGGGCACGTGATTATCCGATGGAGACTGAAACGATAGTCGTTTAGGGGCCTGAAGCACCTCTCCACTCTAAGCCGCTCAGAAAATGTTGCCCCCTTGTCGCTGCTGCTTGCAAGCGGCCGTTTTTGGGGGCCATTCATTTTGAGTTGGCGATTCACCGGTTGCCATATTTCCCGTGTTTATACATTGGTCAGGCAGGAACCATATTCCCGTTCAAATCCTAAGATACCTGAGTTCCACTAGCACCCCACCCCAATAGCCCAGATTTTGAATGCAGTTCTATAGTGCATACTGGGATAGTTTCCGGTTTGTGTCACATTACAATTTAGATCAAATTGTCTGACGGGCCTCTACGTGTTGACTTCGGCCACACGCACGCCTCCCAAAGTTCCGGGACACTTATGCTTATGTCCCGAGATAAAAAAAAGACATACAATAATAACAATACACCCGCAGGGCAGCTTGCAGCGAGCTGTTGGTGAGTGTCGACACCATGGACTCGATTCTCCAGAGAGCCAGGATTGATTGCCAGAGCGGACCATATGCTCCAGGTTTGATGTGTTAGAGGTCACAACGCCCGGGGGCCTGCTGACTAGTGTAGCACCGGGAACTGGCACCCGTAGACTCACCTCTCTACAACCATAGTAGCTCACTAGATGTTGTCACCTTGCCGCTCCTTGCGAGCGGTCATTTTGGGGGACCCATCAAATGAGTTGGCGAGTCACCTTCTGCCATTTTGGACATACTTGAGACATTTGTTACGGTAGGCGGGCATCCCGGGTCTATCCGCAATAACCCAGATCTCCCTGCCCACCCATAAATAATAATAATACAATATTTATTTATTAATGTAACAAGGACTCGTTCTTATTCTACGTTGGTAGGAATACATTAAAATAAATAAAATTAATATGGGAAGTCCGGACGCTTGGAGTGCATCGTTAGAATAAGTCATCGTTGCGCCATTCCATTTCAGATAGAGCGCAGCAATCATTATGGCGAACTAGGTATTTTTCTATGCACGTCATGAGTGCTACGTACTACGCGCAGTTCAACATCATGTCCAGAATGCATAGCCCAAGTAAAATTATGTCCTTCTCAGAACAGTCTTATCGCCAAGCGTGGTCTGTCTATGAGTGTATTTGCATAATGCATTCAGGGATAGTTTCACGATTGGTGCATCCCATTGCATATCTGACAAAAGTGTCTCGAAAGGGCCTCTACGATGATTGAACCGATTTTGATTTTGTAAAGTGTCCCCCCCACCTCTGGCAGGTAAACGGTTTTTTCTGGGTTTCCAAAAAAAATCATTGCAGTATTATACAGGACGTTAGGAAAAGTATCATTAACCTTTAAACCACATACTCTACCCATCAAACTGAACAACTTTTGCTATGTGAACAAACCTGACAGCGGAAAAAAAATCACCTGTCACATTATGTTTGCATCGAGTAGGTATTGCAGTTTAGTATGGGACAGCAGACTTTTTTCGTTCTGACAGATTTGCTCCCATAGTAAAAGTTGTTCAAATTTATGGGTAGAGGTTACTTTTCCTTACACCCTGATATACCTGATGGTGTTTATAGATTTCCATGATTCGGGTATTCATATTCATCATACAAATATTTGTCCCTCACGGGATTCGAACCCGCGACCCTCGGTACAGCAGGCAGGTTCACTACAGACTGTGCTATAGGGTCATCAATAGTTAGATCCGGAAGGGTTTACAATGGTTTATTTTAGTATTTAGATGTGTAGTCCATTTCAGCCTGAACCGCGGGAGGGATTACAACTCACTAACAAACTTTTTGAATATGTATCCCTACCGTGTCTCAGCTCGTTACGGACTGACTTGTAAAACATGTGAAACGGGGACGAATATTTAGGATTGTAAAGTCAAAATAATGGTAAGTACTAAGTACTGGTGTCTTTAAACAGATTATCGAGCATAATCTTAAAATGAAAAAAAAACGTCAGATTTCAATATGATTTATTGAGTTAAATACTTTTGATATTGTAATAAGATAATAGGACACATTTGTTAAAGTGAAGATTGGTGGGAAACACCTTCTACAACATTTTCTTATACTTAAATTATGAAGCTCTGATTTATTATTGCTTACAGCCAATATCATTAGTAATTAAGTTTATCCGTTTACATTTAGTAAGCATTTAAATAATATTCAAACTAAGAGCAAGAATTAGGTTGTGTGCATGTTCCGCCTTGAGCTCCACTATTTTCCATCGCGCAAGAACTAACGCCAGTGCAAGATGCAGTTCCTTGACCAGAACTGGGCCCGGAACAAGAATGAACGCCAGTGCAAGATCCAGTTCCTTGACCAGAATTGGGACCGGAACATGAATTAACGCCAGTACAAGATCCAGCTCCGTTCCCGGAATTGGCGCCAGTGCATGATCCATTTCCAGTGCACGCACCCGCGCCTTTAGCTTCCGTGTTCTATCAAGAAAATAAGTACGACATTTCAATTTAAAAAAATCAACATGATTAAAGTTATAATAATTTTATCGGGTTCGTACCGCGTTTTTATGGTTTTGGATAACAGCCATGATCACGGGATGATTAGTCATCCCGTGATAAATAAATAATATTTTATAAACTCAAATAAAGGATTACAATATGCTTTATAATTAAGAAGTGTATCATCATCATCATTGGCCTTACCATCTTTAAAAGATGATTTAAGCAGCGTTTTGGCGGCACTTACGCTCGTGACTAAAAAGCCCGATTCTTCCGGGCGGTTATTACTAACGTTAATCATTTCAAAATTAAGAACCTTTTTTTTAATGTATGTATTCTTTTAAATGAGTACAATATTGTGTGTCTTAAAATCTACCACGCCAAACTGCGCAACAGTTTATTGGCGTTTATCTTGCACTAGTCGTGCAAAGCTCCTTCCATTTATTTCTTCTAATGCTGCATCAATTAATTTGGCGTAGTTCTGATAGATTTTGGATTGGTTTATGAGGCGATGCAGAGTCTGTATTCGTAATTATAAAAAAATGCTATGGTTGAGTTGTTCGAAACGAGGTCCATTTACAAAAAGTGCAAAATATCACCATTAACGGCAATTATAGTAAGTGTTGCACCATTTTGAAATCTTGACTAAATGGGCCATCTTTTGAAATAACTTGCCAAGGATAGTGTAGTAAATTTTTTTTCCGAAATGAATTGTCAAAGTTAACTGACAATATTTTTCTAAACCATGACTTTATGAAACTTAATTTATTTTACTGAACTTACAATGTTTATTACGTTAATTCCTGATTGGGACAAATAGCACCGTTATTCAAGATTACGTCATTAAAGAAATCACAGCAAAATCGTGAAATTTGTGATACCTGTACTTAAAATAAAACTAGGACCAGGGGTGTAGATTTTCAACTTTTTTGAAAAAATGTCTGATATTGCTCAACTAAGTGATATGGAATTTTTTTCTTATTTTTCCCAGAACTGGTATAACTTGACCTCTCGCCCGGTACCAGGTTATCGTTGAGTTTTGGGACACCCTGTATAACCAAGGTATGAAAAAGCATGTTTAAATAAAGATTGAAAAATTTGTCTCGGGCGGGACTTGAACCCACGCTCTTCCAAACCGGGGAAACGTGCTAACCAATTACACCACCGAGTCCACAACCCAGAGAACGAAATTTTCAATCTGTTGTATGAATCCAAGTTGTAATATTTGGCTTGCAAGTTGGTTGGTTGTAATACTGCCAGTAGATGGCGCGCACGTCCCCTTAAGACGCAACAGATTGAAAATATCGTTCTCTGGGTTGTGGACTCGGTGGTGTAATTGGTTAGCACGTTTCCCCGGTTTGGAAGAGCGTGGGTTCAAGTCCCGCCAGAGACTAATTTTTCAACCTTTAATTGATTCGAAATAGCACAACATGGCTGTAACATGTTTATAATCAATAATACATGTTTAAATAATTTAATACCAATATTTGACATTATGTTTATAACTTTTCGAAATTCACAAATGATTGTTCAACCCGACGCTGCCAAGGGTGCGAAATGTCCGAAGTATTTTTTTTTCTTATTTCAAAATGTTTCAGTATCATTTGATACAAACTAAAGTACAAGTTTAAATTACGACAGAACAATAAATAAAAAGTACCTGGAAGTGCCTTGTTACCATTATGGAAAATTGAAAAAAACCCTGACAAAAAGCATGATTTCCGTAGAAAAGTCCAAAGACGTTGTCGCAAACACAATTAAAAAACTATTTTATACACAATTATATTTGTGCAATTCACTTGATTTTAAAAACCATGGACAAATTAAATTGTTTTTTAAATATTATGGTGATGTTAAATTAAAAAAATATATGAAAAATAATTAATCCAAAGATTTCCCAAATCCGGCTGCAATCCTGTCAGAAGCCTCCGAAAGAAATCCTGAAATCTCGCAAAAAATCCTGCGATATGGTAACCCTATTGTCAGCGGATTTTAAGGAAGTTTAAATAAATAAATAAATAAATAAATAACGCTCACAGGCACATACATTGTAATGATCCCAAACTAAGCACTAAAGGCTTTTATTATGGAAACCATACAACAACGGCATGAACATATAACATCCATGACCGAACCGGGATTCGAACCCAGGACCCTGGTTTGGCAGTCCGGCGTGGTAACCATTACACCAACCGGGTCGTCAATAGATTCAATTCTTATGATCACTTTTTATCATTATGAAATTCTGTGATTGTACCAAAATCTGCTCAGATCTCAAAAGTACCGTTACCTACCTCAACGTATTGGATAGGTACAACAATTTAATATTTCTTTAATAATTATATCGTTCAATATTTCCAACGAGCCGAACTGTAAAGTGAATAAAAAAAACGTTTTTTGCGGAACAAAATCGAATTAAAGTGAAAAATTTAGTCTCGGGCGGGACCAGCAATCTTTCCAACCGGGGATTGCTTTTTAGGGCTGTACCCCAAGTGAAAACGGGACCCTATTACTAAGCCTATGTAGTCCGTCCGTCCGTCTGTATATCTGTCTATCCTACCTATTTACGGCTGTAAAGGAACCGTAAAAGATAGACAGTTGACATTTTCACAGAATGTGAGTTATTGTGGCAAAACTAGTTTTTATCAACGTTTTTTCTTCTCGCTCTATCGTAAAACCGTAAAACTTGGTGAGATTATAGAAAAACTCTACAGTTTAAGAACACAGATGGTCTCGCGCAGAAGCAAAACTTTTTTGTAGGTTAATAATTATGTTGTGTGGTACGGAACCCTCAGTGCGCGAGTAGCCCGACTCGCACTTGGCCGGTTTTATTTCAATTAAGGGTATATTATTCGGAGCGCGCTCCATACAAACGTACTATGGAGATATTTTCAATACTAACCAATTAAAGGCAATGAAATTTTGCAGAAACAATCTAGAAACAAATTTCTATGCTTGTATGGAGTCCGATTTTCGTTAAAATGTATAGTTTTCAAGTTACAGTGCCTCAAAGATTTCCATACAAATCTTAAATTAATCCTAGCGTTGAAACTGTATATTTTAACGAAAATCTGACTCTATGGAAGCATAGAGATTTATTTCTAGATTGTTTCTGCAAAATTTTATTGACTTTAATTGGTTAGTATTGAAAATATCACCATAGTACGTTTGTATGCAGCGCGCATTTTCGCTCTCGGAATAATATTCTCTTCAGTCATCGAGCCCACTACCCAGAGAACGAAATTATTCAACCTATTGCGTCTTAAGGGTTGAAACAGCACAACATTTTAATACAATAATATTTGAAGAATCAAATCCATTCAAAAATACAAATTCAAATATTTTATTCAGAAAAGTGGTTTCGTAATAACTCCCTAAAAATATGTGAATTGAAAAATAGCATAGTATTGAAAAAAAAATCATATGTTAATTTTATTCATTTAAATTACACAAACAAATACTATCAGGACCAATATAATTTCTTGTATTCATTACGTAACTTGTAGCAAACTCTCAAACTATAGATCTAATTCTATTCACAAATTAAGACTTACCAGCACTAAGGCCAACGCGACAACAAGAACAACCAATACACGGAACATTGTTAATTAGTACCTAATGAACAAAATATCACCTCCCACATCTATATATACCCTAACAACAAACGATAAACTGATGTTTATCATGACTAAACACCCGAAAATCAAATCAAATCAAACTATACGAAGGTCATTATTATTGTAGTCGAGATTATATTATGTCAATAGGTATTTATAGAAATTGATTGTTGTTGGCTGGTGAAACGTGGATGTTCTGAGGTTTCAGAATATCTCTGACTACCCCCTCGGGGAATATAGTCGTGAGCATATGCATGATTGTTGGTCTGTTAGTTGTTAGGATTTTCCTGTTTTCGTAATTGTCACTAATTGAAAGATTTCAAGACCTTTTCTAACTCAGCATACAGTCATTATATCACTAATTGTCATTCTTAAATTAATTATTTTTGCAAAAAATCCTACTGCGAAAACTGAACCTGTTAATGATAACAGTTTGCATTATCAATGTTTATAATAGCTCGGCCTGCGGTCTCGTTTGGCAGGCAGATTGACCCCGGAGACCAGGTCCACCAGGTTCCAGGGAGCCACTTCGTAGCTTCGCTCCTACGCGTAGCGCGCTTTGCTCGGCCGTTGGTATTGATTAATTTACAATATAATTATTTTCGTACGTATCGTACGCAGTGCGCGGCCGGTGGGCGAACATTGACCTCAGAATCATATGTTCGAGGGGGGGTCATTACCACTAGTGCTAGCCCTACAAAGTCAAAATCGATAAAAAGCCGCAAAGCGATTTACAGGACAGCCGTTCGGCACACTTGTACATTGTCCTAACCTAATGGTCCTAATGGTGGTAATGGTAATGGTGGTGATTGGTCTGACCTAATGGTTAGAACAATAATTATGACCGGCAGTTCTTAAAAATACTTCCCTTTTTAAATTTACACATTATAAACTATTTTTTTTTCAATAGTTCAACATTATATGTTGAAAAATAAAATAAAATAGTAAACATCAATATTTTTGTAATTGCTTTATTGACGTTAGAAATGAGGATATAACGAAAAATTTGACGTATGCTTTACAAAAATATACTCAGCAGTTTCCTAACTTGAGGAGCCCAAACTTGGTATGTTTTGAAAATATTTTTAAGATTTTTTTAAAACAAGTGGTTGAAAGGTCATTGTGTAGTATATTTATTATTAAACTAAAAGTTACAAAACACACGATAGGTTACAAAACATTTTTTTTAATCCCATACAAAAAATTAATGACGTCATAACTCCCCCCCCTAAGGGAAATATTTTTAAGAACTGCCAGTCACAATGATTGTTCTGATCTAGAGTACATGTGTGCCCAATGGCTGTCCTGTTAATACTGTCCTATTTGCGGTTTTTTTGTGTGTACATTACCGACTACACGTAATTGTACTCAGTAACAGATACAAATAAATGCGTTTGTTAAGTTTCGCCAACTAATTAAATTTGACCTTATATAGTTCTACATAGTAAAAGAGTATGTGAAACGTTGTATGAAGAAAAAATTAAATTATTAATTTGTTTGTTGAGCGGCCAGCAATAAAACTTACAAAGGTTTTTATAGGATTTTTTGAAAATACATTAATACACATTATCACATTCATTGCTAGGCCGCATTGGAGCTGTGCTATTAAGGTACAAACTACTAAGATTGTATGGAAGAAATAGCTTTTTAGTGTTAAAACTACCCTGTTTTGTATCTTCTGTATTTATTTACGGTATATTTAGCTGAGTAGGTACTAATTTAGACTGATTGAAAATGACTTGATTCTTAATGGTTTCGGCACGGACCTGTAGTAGACCTGAGTATTGCACTAAAAAGATGTGAAGCATGCAAGGTAATTCAATCTCGTTTGTTCTACAAGGGACCTACACTCACACAGATGCACTAGCTCTAGGCGCAGGTCCGACAACCCGTCACCTAATGAACCGCGTGACAGCACGCACACAAAAGAAATGGGTGCTTCACTCATGATTAGATGACATTCTGTCTGGTTCTTCTTTTAAGTCTGTGGGTTTCAGTTACTTTTTCATGAACCTTTAAAGTCAAATATCTCAGCTCCGATGCTTTCTTATAATATGCCATAAGTGTCCATTACAAAATAATTATGTTTGTTTTGATAGTACTAAAAAAGCCGTGGTGGTCCAGTAGTGGCGAGTAACCCTGCCTGCGATGCCGGGAGGCGATGGTGCGATCCCCGTCCGGGCCGACTCGTACCAATGAGTTTTTGGAATTTATGTACGATTTGTAACACCACTGGCTTTTCGGTGAAGGAAAACATCGTGAGGAAACCTGCATGCTTCAATTTCGAGACATTATTGTACTCACTGTCCATTACAAGTGGCGACGGGCTCACCCCCTGTGTCACACTGGACAGAATTTCGGTACTACCGGTGAAACGTGGATGTTTTGAGGTTTCAGGATATCTCTGAGTACCCCCTCGGGGAATATAGTCGTGAGCATATGCATGCTATGCTAAAATAATACCTACAAAATTTGCATTGGTGGTCGCGACTGTAAAAAAAAAGACAATACCTTTCATCATCATCATCATTCTCAGCCCGTATCTACCCTCTGCAGGGCATAAGCCTCCTCCTTATTTTGCCATCCTTCTCGGTCCTGTGTCAGTCGCATCCAGGTCTTGCCGATAGTTTTCCAGATGTTCTGGCTGCCGGATATAGTACCTTTACTCAACCCATTTACTAAGATTTTATATGAAGCTTAGAGTCTGTAGTAGGTATTATGTAATGTATTATGTAATAGTTATGTCGGATTCGTCGTTAAATGTCAGATTCTGGAAATGTCTCAATATACAATACATGAATGGGCTCATTTTCATTTGTCGTTCTGGCTGCGACAAAAAATTCGGGGTGCGAGAAATTTCTGAAACGCATGCCATAGACCAAGCTTTAGAGGAACTATTTTCACTGGTCGATATAGCCCGCATACGGGATACGGGAGAGATTTTCGTAACGCATGCCATATGATAAGGCACGCATGCGGGGAACCGTTTTCACAGGTCTATAAGGAACAACCGCAGGGTGCAAAAGAACATGGTTTGTACTCGTATTTGCTTCGAGATAGTACCCGCACTCAAAAGACCGACTAATTTCATTGGTCGATATACATCATGCGGGGAATACCCGTCGTAGGTGGCGTACCGACCACTGTATCGACTTGTTGATTTTCATTGGCCGTTAGCAAGTTTGCGGGGAGTCCCCGCATGCTGTATATCGACTGAGTTATCGACCAATGAAAATGAGCCTTTAATATAATCAACCATGACTTGAGAACAAAACATATTCGTTATTATAAATCTATATTACTTCTATATACTAACGATTTAATACCCCGATGCTCTGGGTGGTTGGAGAGCTGTCAATTTCATACAAAACGTTGTCGTATAACACTTGTAGACGGTGTTAATAAAAGTAATGTTTTATACATGGAAAAATAGCTTAGAAAATCTAGTTTACGCATATTAAAATAATATTTACAATTTGTAATATAATTACGAAGATATAAGGGTTTGAAATGTATGAATAATTTCAAATAGTGATATCTTCGTAATAATATTATAAATTGTAAATATTATTTGATTCGCGGTAACTAGATTTTCTAAGCTATTTTTCCATATATAAAACATTACTTTTATTAATACCGTCTACGAGTGTTATAGTACGACAACGTTTTGTATGGACGGAAACCACCTTAAATCGCGAGATAATTTATGTAAGAGTGGAAAATTTGAGTAATTAGCAGCCAGTTATTTTCCTCTGATAATAGCATTGTGTATTGCTGAAAATTGGTATGATTCATGTTTTGTTGCTGATTACAGTGTGTTCAAAATTACGTAATAGTTGTTACTAATGGCTTCCTCGTATCAATTCATACGAACAGATAACTGAAACACGTAGGTCAGGGATGGCAAACCAATGGCACGCATGCCGAAGGTATCACGATACTGAAAATTATAGGCACGGTGCCGGTGGTATTCAGATAAGTATTTAAATCACAGATATTATAATAAATGCCAATTTCTTTAGAACATGTGCAGAACCAATATAACGGCTTTGTTCACTTGTAGTCTGTATATAAAGTTGTGACATGAATGTTTGAGGAACTAATCATTTTATTATGGTGGTGTTGCCAGGTTATGCTAGATTTTGACGTTCTTGCGTGGAGGCAGCGCCCTCATTTTTGGTCACGACTTTATAGACAGACTATACAGGGCACTGAATGAAACACTCTCTGCATATGTAGCATGACACCGTGATACAGCGCTATCACAACTTCGCTCTCTTTCTATTCGCGCGCGAACGAACGAACCAAAAGAAGACGACGAAGACGACGACGACGGAAGACGTGATACAGCCTTATCACGTTTAGCATGTTACGAGTGCTGGTATCAAATTATTTATCAATATTTTATTGAGACTTAAATTCATTGAATGTTGAAAAAAATTGAATCTTGGAATTATATTCCAGCCACGTATAATAGCGTTAAAAAATGAATGTTAAACATCAATAAATACCTACATAATTATTGTTTGCAGAATAATTATAGTGTTTATTTAGACGATTCCCATCAAGAAGAAGAAACAATCCCACCAAACGTGGTTCATGAAAACTATACTATATAATAACAATATACAGACAACCTGCTAACTAGAAATTTAATCATTACTCCAGTGATACGATGATGTAAAAAAACTTTATTTAGTTAAATAAGTACGGCGGATATTATAATAAAAAATTATAAAAGAACACATTTGTTTATGGTGGTCGGTAAATACTATAGTTCTACAAATTTTCTTATGATTTAAACTAAATTATAAAGCTCTGATTTCTTATTGCTAACAGCCAATATCACAAGTGATTAAATTCATAGGATAACATTAAGTAAGCATTTACAGACGTTTAAACTAAGAGCAAGAATTAGGTTCTGTGCATGTTCCGTCTTGATCTCCACTATTTGCCAACGCGCAAGAATTCTCTCCAGTGCAAGAATTAGCTCCTCTACCAGAAGTGTCACCGGAACAAGAACCAACGCCAGTGCAAGATCCAGCTCCTTGACCAGAATTGGACCCGGAGCAAGAATCAGCGGCAGTGCAAGATCCATCCCCGTTTCCGGAATTGGCGCCAGTGCATGATCCTTGTCCAGTGCATGCACCCACGCCTACAGCTTCCGTGTTCTAGCAAGAAAATAAGTACAATTAATTAATTAAAGGATTTTTTTGAGTCTGATTAAATTATTTATTTACTAGTGTTTTCCCGCGACTTCGTCCGCAAAAATTATATATCAGATTTTAAGTCAGATCATAAGCTATCAAACAAAAAAAGTTTCATCAAAATCCGTTCAGTAGTTTTTGCGTGATGCGCGAACAAACAAACAAACTAACAATTTTGTCAATAGATGGCGCTGCACGTCATTTAAATCGCGCTATCGAGTGTTATTTGAGTTTATATGAAGTGTACCGCTACTTTTTTATTCCTCATGCATTAACGGTTTTATAATAGTTAAGATCACGTCATGGCTGATCATCCCGTGATTATGACAGTTGTCAAAAACAATAAAAAACGCGATAAGAACCAGTTAATATGATTACATAAGCAAAATCACATGCTCACGATTATATTCCCCGAGGGGGTAGTCAGAGATATTCTGAAAACCTATTCTGAATTCGAATTCTGATTCTGATCTGTTAAAATAATTAATTTTAGCTTAATTATGTTAATTCTTTAAATTGAATTGGTATGATCAGATCAGTCATCTCGTGATAAACAAATAATTAAGAAACTTCCACATAATAAGTGGTGCAAGTTTCTTAATTATGGATATAAAGATTAAAGAGTAAAAAAAAATGTATACTTATTATGTACCTATGAGTATCTAATATCGACACATCAAGCTAAGCAAAACAAATATAAGCTGGCCGCGCGAAGGTTGAATAACGTATAACGTCACGCGGCCAGCTTATTTTGGTTTTGCGTAGCTCGGTGTGTTGCCGTGTGTACTTATAGTATGAGTGAGTGTTTGTGTTTCTGTGTAGAGGTGTTTTAGCGTGTGTATGTGTTTGGACGGAGGGGGGACGAGTGATCATGGCAGTAGTTGTAGCAATGCCGAAATATCGGGAACTGTATAACAATAAAAATGCAGTAAGAACCTGTTAAAATATTTTACTTTAGCTTAAATTAATAATATACCTAGTGACGTGCGTGATGCTCGAACAAACACACAATCACACGGACAGGCAAAATATCTTAAATTTGGTGATTTGGTGACACCAAGGAGAACCGCAGGTTGCATATCTTAAAAATTAAATAAAATTATGTAAAAAATTTGAAGAACGTTACAGGTACTTAAAACAATGTTGGGTACCTACAAAAGGTGCAATTATGCTTTCATACCTATATCAGTGTTAAGAATTTTTTATGAAAACAGCGATATAAATAAAAAAAAATTGGTGTAGGCTTAAATATATCTAATCGAATAAAAATGCAATATTTGATAATCAGTTACTATGGAACTATGTAATGTTTTAATAAAATATAGTTTTCCTCCATTTTACTAGTGGGGAGTGACCTTAATTTCCCTAGCTACTCGTGGGACTAAAGATGTGCGAAAAAACTAATAAGCGCGGAAGAGGCGGCGATGCTGTTCGCCACACGTCACGCCAACGGTCCACACGGGGCGAAACGCGGGCCACGGAGTGCCGTATTGCTACATTGAATGTACAAGGAGGTATAAAAGATAAGATGGATGAGGTATGTGAAATGATGCATGACAGGAAAATTGATATACTGTGTGTGAGTGAGACCAAGAAGAAAGGTCAGGGCATTTCTCACCATGGTTCGCTGACAGCAATCTGGTCGGGAGTTGCCGAGACGGACCGAGGCTGTCAAGGTGTTGGAATTGTCCTGTCTGATCGAATGGCTCAATCTATGACCGATTATGAATGTTTGAATCCTAGACTTCTGAGGGTCCGACTAAAGGTAGGTTTAACCCGTATCTTTCTGATCGGTGCTTATGCCGCAGATATGGGTTGCCAACCCTCCGAGAGAGATATTTTCTGGGAAAATTTAAGAGATACTTTGGATAAATGTAGACCGAATGAACGCGTAATGATGACAGGAGACTTTAATGCATGGGTGGGTATTAGAAGAGATGGTTATGAGCAAGTTTTGGGTATGTTTGGTGATGAGAGAGTGAACGGAAACGGTGGGGAACTTTTAGATGTGTGTGTCGAAAAGAATCTTTCTGTTATGAACACCATGTTCAAACACAGAAAGATCCATATGTACACATGGGAGAGACAAAATAGTAGAGCTATGATTGATTTAGTGATTGTTGATGAAAGAATGAAGAATGCCGTTACTGACACGAGATCATATCGTGGTGTTAGTGTAGGGACTGACCATTACTTGGTAGTTTGCCGGATTAATGGTCTTTTCAAACGGTGGCGCCATCGAAGTCACGAGCCAGTGTCTGTATTAGAGAGGATAAAAGTGGAGATGTTGCAAGATGAAGACGTGAAAGAAAAGTATAAGAAAGAAGTATGTCAAAGAACAGCTAGTCTTAGGGATGGTACAAGAGAAATTGACGAATTAGAGGACATGTGGAAAATTTTGAAATCGAGCCTAATTAAGGCAGCTTCCAAAGTTTGTGGAGTTGTTAGGAAAAAGAATAAGAGGTCAATGGATAAAGGTTGGTGGGATGATGAAGTACGAAAGACTGTGCATGAAAAGAAGAAGGCATGGTTGGATTTATTGGCGCTAAAAGCCAATAGTAGGACGACTGGAACAATGAATGTGAATGGAGCAATTGAAAATAAGAAACGAATATACACTGATGCAAAAAGAAGAGTGAAAGAAATTGTAGAAAGGAAGAAAAACGAAATGAAAGATAAGTATGACAGAAAATTTTCTAAAAACTTCAGAGCCAACCAAAAGTTGTTTTGGAAGGAGGTTCGGTTGGCTCGTGGAGTATTAGATAATTCTAAAGCGATTGTGGTTAAATCAGAGGAAGGAAATTTGTTAAGTAAGGAAAATGAGGTGCTGGAACGTTGGAAGGACTATTTTGAATATGCTTGTAGTGATGAGAACTCGCCCCAGGCGTCTAATAGAGGGATAGAGATAGAGAATTCGGTGATGGATGAGAATGATAACAGCGAGATAACTTTGGATGAGATTACGAAAGCGATGAAAAGAATGAAATTAGGAAAGAGTGCGGGGTATGATGGAGTGTCCGTCGAAATGCTGAAGAGCGGTGGCATGGTGGTGGCAAGCTTGCTTTGCCAAATCTTTAATAAATGCTGGCGAAGCGGTCATGTTCCTGGAGACTGGTGCAAGGCCGTTATCGTTCCACTTTAGAAATTAAATTAAAAAATTATTGATTGAAAGAGTGATTAATGTTAGTGAAGAAAAAATGTGGGATGTGCAGGCAGGATTTCGAAAGGGAATGGGATGTATGGACCAAATCTTTTCCCTAAGGTGCATTGCCGAAAAATACCTGGCAGAGCACGCGAAGGTATACTGTGCCTTCGTGGACCTAGAAAAGGCGTATGATCGAGTATGGAGGGATGTACTGTGGTCTACGCTATCTATATACGGTGTTGACGACCACTTGGTGCAGGCACTAAAATCTCTATACAAGGATTCTAGTGCCTGTGTCAGGGTCAACGGGGCGCACTCAGAATGGTTTAACATCAACAGTGGTGTTAGACAGGGATGTGTTGCGTCCCCTTGGCTTTTTAATCTGTATATGGATAGCTGTCTGACTGATCTGAAAGAATGCGAAAATGGTTTAAGAATGGGAGAATTATTAGTCAAGTGCCTCTTGTATGCTGATGATCAAGTAATACTTGCATCGTCAGCGGGAGAGTTACAGGACATGGTAACTCTCATGAATGCAGCAGTAAAAAAGAAAGGAATGAAAGTGAATGTGAATAAAACTAAGGTAATGGTAATGGAGAGGGATGAATGTGTGACTGATTGTTGTCTAACGATTGAGAATGAAAAAGTGCAACAAGTGAATGAGTTTGTGTATTTAGGATGTATGTTTACTAGAGACGGGAAATGTGAGGGTGATGTGCATAGGCGAGTAACAGCGGGAAATAAAGTGAACGGTGCTTTGCATACCATTGTGGCTAGCCAATTGGTGTCCAAAAAGGCGAGACTTGCTATTCACAGTGGTGTGTTGGTGCCTACACTTATGTATGGCAGTGAGTGCTGGGTATGGCAGAAAAAGCATGAAAGTAAAATTAATGCTGTTGAAATGCGTTCCTTGCGAAGTATGTGTGGAGTTACGCTGAGAGATAGAGTGAGAAATTGTGTGATTAGAGATCGATGTAAATTGAAAGAAGATGTTGTGACAAGAATAGAGAAGGGTATGCTTCGTTGGTTTGGTCATGTGGAGAGGATGAGTGATAGCAGATGTACGAAAGAGATATATGGAGCTAAAGTGAGTGGAAGTGTCGGCAGAGGGCGCCCTCGTAGGACGTATTCTGATCAAATCAGTTGCGTCCTACAAAAAGGGGAGGTGCTGAGTACTCGAAACCGACGGGCATGTATGAAGAGATGTATGGATGTGAATGAAGCAAAAGAGATTTGTAAGGATCGTAGTAGATGGCGCGCTCTGGTCTCTGCCTACCCCATTGGGAAAGAGGCGTGACGTTATAGAGATAGTATTACTTATTAGTAGTATAGGTACCCTACCATACCTTCGCAATTACAATACAAATTGATGAGCGGCGCGCGAAAAGCAAAATATTTGATAATCATGCTGCGTAAGCAATATCTGCATAAAATTTTGCATTAAAGTAGATTTGAGATTGAACTAGAGTGATCGGCGCGCGAAAACAAAGATAGAAATATTTGATAACATGCTGTATGAGAGTTATAGCCATATCTGCATAAAGTAGATGCTAGAGAGACGTATCGAGTTAGATTTTTCGAAGAATATGTTGTGCTTGTGTACTAGCAATCCTACGCCAATACATCACTCGAGCTGGACGAATAGGATGAGGGTTTCCGGAACATTTAAATGCGTATTAACTTGGAAACCCTACTGCAGTACGTCACCGTCGGATACGTACTGAAGCAGCATTTACGCGTGTTTACCATTTGGAAAAGCTAACTCAGTTCGTCTCAGCCTGTGGGTCGTATTGAAGCAACGTCCCTGTTCAAAAATGACTTTAGGAAATGATAAGAAAGAAGATTAAGATGTAAGGTTTTTTTTTCAAGATTATAAGATTTATAATTATATAAAATGAAATATATTTGGTTTACTACAAAAGCGTGTACTTGCGCTTTAAATCGAAGTAAATAGGAGGTCATTAAATAAATATAAATAAAATTGTTGGTGCTGGTCGAAGTTTAAATTTATAAAATACTAGTGTTTTCCCGCGACTTCGTCCACACAAATTATATACTAGATTTTAAGTCAGATCATAAGCTATCAAACAAAGAATGTTTCATCTAAATCGGTTCAGTAGTTTTGGCGTGATGCGCGAACAAACAAACAAACACACTATTTTGTCAATAGATGGTGCTGCAAGTCTTTTAAACATAAATTCGTACTTAAAAGCCATTTTCTGTGATTTTTATGAGTTTTTTCAACAAACCATGAATGCTCACCGGTCTATAAAGCGACCACCGCACCATAGACACAAAAATAACAATTTCTGAACGAATCAAAGTGACGGTCGCTAATTAGACCGATGACCGTTCTGAAAAAAAAACTTTCAAATGTGAGGTGTCATATTTTTCGTTCCCGCTTTTTGGTGAAATGCAGCAAATAAACAAGAAAAGGTATGTTTTCTAAGATTATTTACTTATTCAACAAGACAATGATATCAATAAACCTAACATATTATAGATTTTGTCATGTGAATTTCATTTTGTAATATCATTGCGCGCTAAAACTGTTTTTTTATCTGCTCACTGTGTGATCACTATTTTGGATGAAATTTTTTATAAATTGTACTGTTTTCGCTATGAAAAGCATATCTTATGAAAGATAATTAACTAATCTAGCATATATAAGCATAATTTGGTTACTAATTAGTCCAGCTCACATAATATACGTCCATACTTTTCATATTGAGGTTTTTTTTGTGTAAAAATTTTGTGCAATATCAATTCTAATGGTTTATAACTTATTTTCAGATGTATAAAAACCGAGTTTACAGAGCTGATGAGTTGGAAGACTTGTGTGATGATGAGATAGAAGACCTGTGGAGGCTAACAGATGAACCAGGCACAACATTCAGATGTAGGAGGTGATGATAATGCCGAAGATGAGATACTACCACTTGCCGTCCTGTAACTGTTTATTTTTCTCTGTTCATGCAATAAATAATAGTCATATTATTGCTGAAAACAATCGTTACAGTACACAATTGAATTCTTTCAATTTTCTCTCATTTTTGAGTAGCCTTGTAGAGTAGGAATAAGTAGGGCCAGAGTGTCATCTTAGGGGCGGTTAGCCTTCTGAATGCCATGTAAAGTGCCTAAAATAATATATATCCTGAAGACTGATTGAATAAAAGTAAATATGTAAAAATATGGTGTTTCATTTTATAAACAAATTTAGTTTTAGTCATTTGCAGCAACAGGGGAAGTAAACGATCAACGGTCGTTATAAAGACCAGGCTGAATAACTAGGAATGGACACCGGTCATATGGTTGACCACCTCTTATTTAGCCAAACACGAGTTGTGCAATGTTTTTATAGGTCTCATTTAACTTCATTTTGTCGACTCTTATTGCCACTCAAAAATCAGAATGATCAAGAAAAAAAAGTAATTTGCCCTATAAAGGGTTAAATCGCGCTATCGAATGTCATTTGAATTTAAATGAAGTGAACCGCTACTTTTTTGTTCCTAATGGTTTTACGGTTTTTAAACGATTTTATTTAACTTCGAACCGGTCTAACTATCTATCTAACTAACTATCTAACTAACAATGGATTCTTGTAATCGAATTTTCACCCACTTCTATAATAGTTAAGATAAGAAAAGGTAGCCACGACATAAATAAAGTTGTAGTATAATATATAGTTACCTTTTGTGTACAATTAGTGTATGTCATCCTATACAGTAATAGGACATTACCTTGGACTACCTAGGTAGGTACTATCTAGAAACCTAATCATTACTCCAATTATCCTCTTATACAATTATAATGAATAAAATGTAAAATAAATTTCAAAACAATAATTTATTGAGCTAAATAAGGTACCAAAATATATTAATTTAACAAAAGGACATAAATTTTTTCTTGCGAATTAAATTATGAAGCTCTGATTTATTATTGCTTACATCCAATATAATCTCATGTGACTAAATATATCGGATTACATTTAGTAAGCATTGATTAAGTTCAAATTAAGAGCATTCATTAGGAACTGTGCAAATTCCGGCTACAGCTCCACTATTTGGCAATGCGCAAGAATGATCCCCAGTGCAAGATCCAGCTCCTTTACCAGAACCCTCCCCGGAACAAGAATCAGCGCCAGTGCAACTACCATCACCGACTCCAGAATCGTTGCCAGTGCATGATCCTTTTCCAGTGCAGGCACCCTCGCCTTTAGCTTCCGTGTTCTATAAAGATAATAGTATCAAAAACAGTCCAAGTTCAAGTTATGACTCTTTGAACTCGGGCCATCAGTGTGCCACCCGTTTTTTTAACCGACTTCAACAAAAGGAGGAGGTTCTCAATTCGACCCGTATGTTTTTTTTTTTAACATAAATGTACATAATTATGTTGAAACATGGGTCGTTGGAATCGTAGGTAGGTAAAAATGGTAGAAGAGCAGTCTTTTTTATTTAGATTTTTATTCGAAAATAACATTTTTATAAGAAATAAAAAAAAGTCTTTTATGTGTTTAGAATTCTATAAAACTTTTAATTTTTTCTCCTCATAGTTGACAAAACAGTTTTTTGTTCCTCATTAGAGTCACTTTTTGTCTTCTTGGCGTAGTAAAAGCTAGCAAGAGGTTTAATGGAGGATTAACTCTAATGAGCGTTTCTGCAACTGAGTGTATAGGTAAATATGATTTTTTTTATTTGTAAATAATAACATATTTTTAATCTTAAAGATTGTAGCTGGAATAACAAATAATAATTTCTGACTCCGATTTTGAACTCAATAAACAAAAAAAACTGTAGGTAACCATTATGATCGTGCCAGTGACACTTTACAAGCATGCAGATTATTACCTACAAACGATATATTAAAATTTAAAAGGATGCGAATATACTTAGTGACATTAAACAACAAATGCGTAACTTTACAATTATGTTACAATTTTACTTTTTCCATTATAATTTTGTTATTATCGCCAATAGGTACCTACCTATAAAAGTATGTTTTCAGAATAGTGGGTCGTTGTGACCCACCCAATATTAACACTAATTTTACCTCCAAAAAATGACCTGACACGGCATAAATAAGTGCGACAGACAACATTACAATAATCAACATTAAAATTGGCTTGACAACTATCAAATCCAAAAAAGACGTAGGTACTAATTTTAATTTTGTACAACAAAGGTATTCTTATCACCAATAAAGGAAAATGAAAAAGCAAATTAAGGTGCTTGGAGAACTGTCAATTTCATACAAAACTTTGTCGTAGAACATTCGTAGACGGTGTTCAAAAAAGTAATGTTTTATATATGGAAAAATAGCTTAGACAATCTAGATTGCGCGTATTAAATAACATGTACAATTATTTATAATATAATTACGAAGATAATAAAGCTTTGAAATTTTGTATGAATAATTTCTAAGCTTGATATCTTCGTAATAATATTATAAATTGTTAATATTATTTGATACGCGCAATCTAGATTTTCTAAGCTATTTTTCCATATCTAAAACATTACTTTTATTAACACCGTCTACGAGTGTTCTACGACAAAGTTTTGTATGGACGGAAACCACCTTAACATAAATACCAATATTTGACATCAAGGTAACTTTTTGAAATGTCCAAAGTGATATTATTATAATTTCAAAATGTTCCAGTATCATATTATTTTGTTAGGAACTAAAATACACCACAAAACCACAGAATAATAAGTTGAAGCACAGTATTACAAACATAAACATAATATGATTACAAAGGATTATAGTAATACTGTGGTAGAAGTGCCTTGTCAGCGGATTGTAAGGAAGTTTAAATGCACAAATAGATTTAATTGTTATAATTACTTATCATTATGAGATGCTGTGATTGCCACTGATAAAATCTACACAGAAATCATACCTAAGTACCATTACGTCGGCATATTGGTGTAAGGAAAAGTATCATTTACCTTTAAACCACATACTCTATCCATCAAACTGCGAACAACTTTATTATAGGAGCAAACCTGTTTATACTAATGTGCAATACCTAACTACTCCACTAAAATGTATGAGATGGCAGATTTTTTTGCTCTGGCAGGTTTGCTCCCATAGTTAAAGTTGTTCAGTGTAATGATACTTTTCCTTATAACCTGTGTATTTTTATATTGTATAGTGAAATACAAAGTGATAACAGAATCAAATTGATAAAAAAAAACTAATATTTTATGCAAAAAATGAGTTATGTGATTACTCCTAAAAAATATTAGTACATTATGATACAAGTTCGGTGAGTTGATAATTACAACCGAGGCGTTATTGCTAGCCCGAGCCGTAGGCGATTTCTACAAGAAAGCTGAGGCTGTAATTATCAAAGCGCACGTGTGTCATACGACGTTTTATAACATATTTGCGAGGAAACAAGGAAATAACTAAAACTCGGACATTCATAAACTAATAAATCTTAAAAAAAAAAAGATAAAAAAGCGCGCGGAATAATTTTTACTTGTTCACAAATTAGCAAAGCGCGCATCAGCGCTTTTTTTTTCGTATTTCTTAAGGCAAAGGCACAAAAACAGCCAGTATTACTAATAAAGTAAATTAATATTGTATTTTATTATATTTTATCTCCCAAAGTTAATTTTATTCATAAAATGTTGACCACTTTTCTGACATAAAAAATCTTTGCTAAGATTTAAAAAAGTACCGTTCGTTTTTACCGGACTTGGCTGTAATGAGATACATTACGTTAGTGAAATTGGTCAAATAAGAGACCCTTTACGAGCAGATGTGTTATAAATTAATTTAAAATGTAATGTTTTCTCACAGTGTTGAAAAAGAAATATTACTAATTTATTCACTTAAATTACTTAAACAAATACTTTCCCGGGACCAATATAATGTGTAGTATTCATAACGGTGACAGTAGCGAACTATCAAACTAGAGATACTTATTAAGGGGGTTGCAGAGACGTTCACAGGCAACTATTTGGCGCTCGGGAGCATCATTCCTGATTTTATCACATTTTATTTTATATCTTCGTAATTATGTTATAAATTGCAAATGTTATTTGAGATGCGTAATCTAGATTTTCTTAACTATTTTTCCATATATAAAATATTACTTTTGTTAATACCGTCTACGAATGTTATACGTCAAAGTTTTGTATAAAATTGATTAAAATTAAAATGTATATCAAATTCATATGAACAATAAAATTACTATAACTTGTAGCTAGATCAGTAAAACATAAACACAAGTGCCCGCATAATTGAAAATTTTGAGTGAAATCATCACAATTACGAGATATAAAATAAAATGTGATAAAATCAGGAATAATGCTCCCGAGCGCCATCTAGTGTAGTGCAACTCCCTTTGCAACCCCCTTAATGAATAAATCACAAATGCAGACTTACCAGCACTAAGGCCAGAGCGACAACAAGAACAACCAATACACGCAACATTGTGAATTAGTAATGAACTGAAGATCACCTCCGACAACTATATATAGGTACCTACGCGAACAATAAACGTTTAATTGTTTATGATGACTACAGAAAGTTAATTATAATACTGCACGAAGGTCATTATTATTGTACTGTCGACATTATGTCCATAAGTACATATTTATAAACATTAAGTTGGTCCAAAAATTACAATTTATAATGTTGATGCTCCACCAGGCTCTTTTGGTTTCACATCGCCCTTGGTGCCTCTTTGAAAAAGGCATAGGGAAATTTTTGTATGGAAGGTGGCGTCTTTTTTTTCTAGTGGCCAGTCACCAAATGTTGTGACTAAGGTATATTATTGTTCAACGTTGACGTTTTGCATATCGCTGCTTCAAAACGAAAGGGCCACAAATCAAAAATATCCAAAATCGTTTTTATTTAAAAAATGTTGCCAAATCAACCTATATTTTCATATTTGTCAAAGACACCCATCGATTTTGGACTCTAAATCAAAAAATTACGCAAACGCCCTTTTAGCATTTTTGCGTTTGGTTGGTTAAGTTCTGAGCAAAACGGCCATATTTCGAGTTGCAACCTGCTGGTCGGTATAATCTCACGTAACTTATGTGCTAAACAGCCACATCGCAAAAAATTTCCCCTTTTTTAATTAAATTTTATAAACGAAAGGGCCACATTTGGGATTACGTCTGTTTCGCATAAAAATTATAAATAAGTTAAATATCCTTTTTTTATGCAAAGGTGCCATATTAGTGATTGTGTCCGTTTCGCAATTAAAAAGACCTTGAAATGACATTATTATTTTAAACTAAAGTGGTTTATTTTGTGAAACGTCCGTTTTCTCAATAAATTTCTGTGCGTACGTTGGTATTTTTAAAGACATAACGCAGAATTTTATTTGCAATCGCGTCAAGTTTATGAATTAGTAGTCTATATCTATTCTATAGGTACAGTCATTGTCGTAAAATTGTAGGTAAACTTGGTATTTCTCTAAAATGGATCATATTCTAAATAAAAGTTACTGGGGATAATATATAGAATACGTATGATACGAGTAATATTGATAGTTTTATTTTTTGAGTAACAACTTCTAAACGGACTTTGATGATAGCCATAGTGGTAGCTTAGAACTTGGATCAACATTTAGGAACAAAATTTGCCGGTTCAGTGACCAAAAGTGGGGTTTGGCCTCTGAAAAATTACACAAAAAAATACTCAAACTTTTTTATTCAAAAAATATCACAAAAATAACTTTCTGACGTCATTTTTTTACTCTACCACCGCGTTGGAAAGTTTCATTGTAGAATAGATGCAGCCACTTCCCGATCTTGTATTAACTCTCGCTAGAAGCTGGCTTGAAGCTCTCCTGGGTCAACTTCCACTACGTACCAAAATCTAGAGATACATGGGGCGACGGGCGACCCACTGGACACTTCAAATGGGAGAAAATGTCTTTGAAAGGGTGTCTTATTGAGGTTTATGGGCTGCACCGTAACATATACGAATACTATAGAGGAGAAAACTAATGTCCGCAAACAAAACAACATAAAAAAAATGGGTCAGGACCGGCATGCCAGCAGAACATGATTGCGTCGACCTACTGGCCGAAGAGTCGTGGGAAAAAGCCTAGATCTATCCATCGATCTTCAAGAAAAGTAAAATGTATCCATTGAGATACCTTTTGAGGTTTTAAAAGCCTTTAATTTTGCAAATTACTTTCTTCTACAGTGCTACAACACAGTTTTTTCTCATTAGAAGTATAGTTTCCGATATATTTTAAAGTTTTTATGTGCCATTTAATGCTATTTGAAACCAATTTTTTTATTATTGTAAGATTTACTATAAATTTAAAAAAGGTAAATCGATTGTTTACAAAATTCGTTTTTATTTTGACCACTTGTGTCATTTTATCAAAATATTCATTGATATACGGGCAAAATTTTATGTGCGAAAGGGACTTTTGTGTCCTTAGTCATCTCTGTGTGATAGTTATCACAAAGTAGCAATAGAAGAGAGTTAGAGATTAAAAATACGCATCTAAGCATATATCACACTTAGGCATTAAAGAGAAAAAGTACTAAAAAAGAGATGAAAAATGAAGATAAAATTTTTGATTGACTCTCCTGTAAAAACAGATTTTTGACTTGTGGCCCTTTCGTTTATAAGCAGCCATATATTGAATTTTAAAGTTTTAAAGATAGGTATTGTCCTCGCGAAGCTTATTTTAAGTTACTCGTTTTGGTTCTTTATCACATTATTTGTTTTTATCACTCAACCAAAAACAAAATCAATGATCTTTTCCGAAAAGGACAAGTGCGTAGCACCCTCAATCGACGGAAGTGCATGAAGAGATGTATGAATGTGAATGACGCTAAAGAGGTGTGTCAGAGTCGTAGCGTGTGGCGGTCCGTGGTCTCTGCCTACCCCCATGGGACAATGGCGTGAGCTTATGTATGTATGTATGTATGTTTTACATGTGCCTTTTTCACAGGAAAAAAGAATCTTATCAAAAAAGACAAAACGGTGCATTTTTCTATTAAACCTCACTAGCCTTACTGGTACGTAGACGTTCCACCTACGTACGTACTTACCGCATCACAAAATTGAGGCTTCTTGCACGGAATTATGGTTTATTTCTCCATGGAAAGTTTTACGAAATAAGACCTTATAAAATTCCCTTTCCAACGATATATAAAACCCAATAGGAACGAGCCAATAGTGAAGGGTAACAAGTGTTTTACGTTACTCTGTGTAGATCTTGTAGGGAATTGCTGGTGCTTCACGGGTGATTTGACTCAAAAGTCTTTGAAATGGCCAATTTCCTTGAATCTGAATCAGGAAAACTTAAGTGGCAACATTTTAAAAGTTTAAAATGTAAACAAACATTGAATTTGACACTCCTAGCAGAAAATGTTTAGTAAGGAGTCGCGGCCGAATCGCGGCCTTCCCGTGCGGTATTTTTTTCGTTGTTTCTCTGTTTATACAGTAATGTAGTGAATTATAACTACTGAAAATGAACACTTCGGTGTTCTTGTCCTATATTCAAAAAAGGGTTATCCGATTTATGGTACTTCTTAAACATAGTGCGCTGGTATAATATACCTACCTACTATACAGGGTGTAAGTGATAGCCTAGCAAATACTGAAACAGTGAACTCAGACCGACAAACTGAACAACTATCACTGAAGGCTGTCCTCAGAAAACGCGAAAAAAATCATTTGAGTCGGGTAGGTACAACAGTTTTGTATGGGACAGCTGATTTTTTTTCGCGTTTCCTGAGGACAGCCTTCAGTAATAGTTGTTCAGTTTGACCATGGTGTCCCATCCCATACAAATTAAATTTTAGTTTAAAAATTGCAATATATGGCGTTATGGTATCGATTTGTAATTAATGTTTACGTAAACGTGTAAATTGTTACTAAAAGTACATGATCTGACTACAAAAAAATCTCATGAGCCTCGGAAAATCAAGCAATTTACTTTGCCCGAAGACTGCCCGAGTTACGGCAGTCGCGTTTCATTGTTTGACGTTGGGCATCTGTACTGTATAGTATTATATAATCTGTGGTTTGACGGTCTGAGTTCACCGTTTCAGTATTTGCTAGGCTGTCACCTACACCCTGAATAAGTTATTATATAGTATGGATCGATAGACAACATACTAACTAGAAACTTAATCGTATAATTTAGTGAGTTAAATACGGCGGATAATGTAATAAAAAACAGATTTCTTTATTTGGAAGTAAACACTATATTTCTACATTTTCTATGACCTAAATTATGAAGCTCTGATGTCACAAATGATTAAGTTTACATTTAGTAAGCATTGTTATGTTATGTTATAATTTTCAAACTAAGAGCAAGAATTGCGTTCTGTGCATATTCCGTCTTGAGCTCCACTATTTGCCCTCGCGCAAGAATAATCACCAGTACACGATCCAGACCCTCTTCCAGAATTTTTACCGGAACAAGAACCAACGCCAGTACAAGAGCTGCCTCCTTGACCAGATGAGTTACCGGAACAAGAACGAACGCCAGTGCAAGAGCTACCTCCTTGACCAGACCTGGGCCCGTTACAAGAATTAGCGCCAGTGCAAGTTCCATCTCCGTTTCCGGAATTGGCGCCTCTGCATGATCCTTGTCCAGTGCACGCACCCATGCCTTTAGCTTCCGTGTTCTATCATGAAAATAAATACGACACTTCAATTTAAAAAATCAACATGATTAAGCTAAAGCTAATCATGTAAAATGGTTCCTACAGCGTTTTTTATCGTTTGGGACTACTACCATGATCACGGGATGATCAGTCATCCCGTGATAAATAAATAATAATATCATAAATAACATTTATTAGACTCAAATAAAGGATTACATTTATGCCTTATAAATTATAATAATTAACAAGTGTATAGAGACTAGATATCGAATTATGTTGCTAAGTGGACAATTTTTGTATCCCTGATTCTTAGACGGGACCTAAAAGGCAAGTCAGTGTTTCTACGGGGCGGTTTTTTCATAGTTAATAATCAGCATGCCAAAGTTAATCCATTCGATCTTGAATCTAAAGAGTTAGAAAAATGTATAATAGTATAAGATTAAGTATTAGGGTCCTTCTTAATATGCTGACACTTTTTAAGGGTATCATCCAACCGTCAATTTGAACAACTTTCTTTATGGCACCGACATCGAAATCGCAAAAAAAGCTCGAAATCAGCTGCTCCATATAAAACTGCGAACATACTCCAGCTAAATGTATAGGACAGCTGATTTCTTTTTCGCGATTTCGATGTTGGTCGCATAGATAAAGTGTTTCAGTTTGATGGTTTGATCATCCCCTTAAAAAAGTGTCAGCATAATATTAAGTTGGACCCTGTATACTTTTATTATAGCATTAATAATATGCACAGACTTAGGTATTAGGTACAGTAGATAATGTGATACTAATATAATTATGAATGATAATAATATGATACTAATATGATAATAAATTTTACTATTCACTGTATACAGGGTGTAAAGAAAAGTATCATTAACCTTTAAATCACACACTCTACCCATCAAACTGAACAACTTTTACTATGGGAGCAAACCTGTCAGAGCAAAAAAATAATCAGCTGTTACATACTAAAGTGCAATACTACTTAGTCAAGTGTAATGGTGATTTATAAATCACCAATACAAGTAATATCATCCGATAGTCGGACAACTAGACGATAGTAGACGATAATGTTATTCATCCGTTTATCGGACGACTAGCAACAGCCCCCTGAAGTGTCTAGTCGTCCATTTATCAGACTACAAACTTTATTTTATTCGTCCGTTTATCGGACGACTAGACACTTTTATATTCGCGTACAGCAGATGTGGAGATTAATGCCAAGTGGGGTCCGGATAATTAAAAGGCGTATCATCCCTGGACCTCGACTCTCCATACTAGTCGATGCGAACGAGCGCGTGGCTACGGCCAGAGTTTGGCCGTTTTCTTTGAAAAATGAGATGATTTTTTATTAATATCGAAAAAGTAAGAAAACCACTTCATTCTAAATTGGGTTATGAATAATATCGTCATTCAAAATTTTAATTTTCTTCCGATTAAAAATTTTGAAGTAAAATGGTTACAATAGAAGAAAGGGGTGACGTTAGATTCCCTTTTCTTCCGTTTTTTTTTTCATTAAAATCGATTTCTATAAAAACTTCATTACTTCTTATATCGTGTAGATGGTTCAGTTTATTTTTCAGCTCAAAACTGCCATAGTTAATCAATAAAATGGTTATAAAGTTACCTTATTTCATGGTAAAACCAGGAGGTAGTTAAGATAATTCAATAGAGTCCAAAAAGGTATATTTAAGGTATATTTCCAGAAATACTAAAGAGATCAATTGTAAAACCTATTTATAAAAAAGGAGATAGAAACCTTATGGAAAATTATAGACCTATCGCATTAATACCCATTTTCTCAAAAATTTTTGAAAAAGTTATGTATAAAAGGCTAGTAAGCTTTATGGATAAAAACAATATCCTAGCAGAGGAACAAAATGGATTCAGAAAGCGTAAAAGTACCTCATTAGCTGCTTTTCATTTAATTAAAAACATAACTGACTGCATGAACAACAAAATACCAGCCACGGTCCTCTTTATGGACATGAGCAAAGCTTTCGATTTTGTTTGTCATAAAAGATTGCTAGCCAAATTGTATAAATATGGGATCAGAGGACCAGCTCATGACTGGATTAAGTCTTACTTAAACCAAAGAGAAGCTAGTGTTGAAATCCAAAGATATTGTAGTACTAGTAAAAGTGTAGAAAAGGTTAGATCTTCTTATGCACTTAATGCGTATGGTGTCCCTCAGGGTAGCTTATTGGGACCCCTATTATTTTTAATATATATTAACGACTTGCCAAATGCATTATCACAGAAATGTATACTGTTTGCTGATGATACAACCATTATTGTGAAAGGAAAAAACCTATCCACATACGAACAGGAAATCAATAAAGCTCTTGCTGCTTCTATTAATTGGTTGACGGTCAATAATTTAAAGGTTAATGTAAATAAAACTAAATGCTTGCAATTTCATACCCCTCAAGGAAGACCTCAGATACTAAAAATCCATTTTGAAGGACAAAAAATTGAACAAGTTACAAGTACAAAGTTCTTGGGTATTACTTTGGATTGTTTCTGTAACTGGAAAGAACATGTGGCAAATATCTGTACTAAGGTTAATAGTTTTGTTTATGCTCTGCGGCAGGTGAGCCAAAACTTGTCTAAAGAAGCGGCAGTCACTGCCTACAATGGTTACATAAACTCTGCTCTCCGGAATGGAATTGTATTATGGGGAAACTCAACAGAATTGGAAAGTTTATTTAAAATGCAGAAAAAATGTATCCGAGCTATTTGGGGTCTAAAACAAATAGACTCATGTAGACCACTTTTTAGACAATATAGTATTCTGACCTTACCATGTTTGTATATAATGGATATGTGTATGTTTGCCTATAACAATAGAGACCTCTTTCAGCAAAACCACGAAGTAAGTTCTCGCCAGTTACGTTCACAATACCGGAACAAACTATATAAACCTCCATCTAAGCTTGCTGTAGCTAGTAAAAATAGTTATATCATGTGCGTCAAAATATATAACAAGCTCCCGGACAATTTTAAAGAATACAAGTATAATAGATTTAGAAAGACGGTGAAGAAATGGCTTGCTGACAGATGTTTCTACACTATCAATGAATATTTTGACTATAAATGTTGACTACAATAATAATTATCTACTTGACAATAATTTAACAATGACTAAACAAAATTTTAATTCAATTTGACATGCAACATATTGTAATCAAAATTATTCATTTTAAATCATAATTCTCATTTTTAATTTTGTGATTATTTACATGACATTGAATTATATCTGTATCTTGTATTGATCCTAATAATATTGAAATGTGACATACACCTGTAAAGGTAGAAGTTAGAGGCTCTGTTAACTCTGCGCTATCATCTGCAAAATGTACCTAATTTTCATGCACAATAAATGATTCTATTTCTATTTCTATTAAAAAAAAATAGAAAATGAATTATGCCAAAAGAGGAACGAGGTAAATAAAAACTATCCTATTCACTGATCATTCTATACAATAGAAAATAATAGGACATATTCATGGAGAGAGGTACGAGTATATCAACTGATAAATCTAGAATTTTAATATCCTTATTTACATAATTTGGATTTAATTTTAATTTACATACCAGATGTCATCATTACTCTGATTATCCTCTTAAATATACGGTAATGTTGAATAAAAGTAAAATAAATTTGAAAACAATAATTTATTGAGCTAAATAAGGTACCAAACATAATAATTTAATAAAAGACATACTTTTTTTCTTGTGAATTCAATTATGAAGCTCTGATTTCTTATTGCTTATATCCAATATAATCCACATCAAACTTTATATTGGTTTACATTTAGTAAGCATTTATTAAGATCGAATTAAGAGCAAGCATTAGGAACTGTGCAAATTCCGGCTACAGCTCCACTATTTGGCAATGCGCAAGAATGATCTCCAGTACAAGACCCAGCTCCTTTACCAGAACCCTCCCCGGAACAAGAACCAGCGCCAGTGCAACTACCAACACCGACTCCGGAATCGGGGCCAGTGCATGATCCTTTTCCAGTGCACGAACCCGCGCCTTTAGCCTCCGTGTTCTATAAAGATAATAATTTGAAAACGAGCCAAGTTCAAGATGGAACTCGGGCAATCAGTAGGTGTACCACACGTAATTTTTAGGGTTCCGTACCCAAAGGGTTAAAACGGGACTCTGTTACTAAGCCTTCGTTGTCCGTCCGTCCGTCCTACCTATTTAGGGCTGTTACTTTTGAACCGTAATAGCTAGATAGTTGAAATTTTCACAGAATATTTCTGTTATTACGGCGGATTTGTTAATAACAATGTCAAGGATTTTAAAATAAAGGGGATTCTCAACAAGAAACTAGTTTTTTTCGACGCATCAGACTTGGGGTGATTATAGAACAAACTCTACAGTATAACAACACATAATAAAAACTGACCAAGTGTGAGTCGGTCTTGAGCTACTGGTCCCGGAGAAAAATGTTTTTTTGTTAGTTCATATTATTATGTTGTGTTGTGTGGTGGTGTGATACGGAACCTTCGGTGCGCGAGTAGCCTGACTCGCACTTGACCGGTTTTATTACATAACTAGTGTTTTCCCGCGACTTCGTCCGCACAAATTTTATACCAGATTTTAAGTCAGATCATAAGCTATCAAACAAAAAAAGTTTCATCAAAATCGGTTCAGTAGTTTTTGCGTGATGCGCGAACAGACAAACAAACAAACAAACAAACAAACACACAAACAAACACACAAACAAACAGACAAACAGACAGACAAAATGTCTAAAAAAGGTTGATTTCGAGTCGGGGATATTTAAAAACCATATCGTAATCTTTTTTTTGTAAATATCTTCAATGTACAGACACAGTTCAGTTACAGTTTTATAATAGTTAAGACTAGTGTTTTCCCGCGACTTCGTCCGCACAAATTATATACCAGATTTTAAGTCAGATCATAAGCTATCAAACAAAAAAAGTTTCATCAAAATCGGTTCAGTAGTTTTTGCGTGATGCGCAAACAAACAAACAAACAAACAATTTTGCCAATAGATGGCGTTGCACGTTTTTAAATCGCGCTATCGAATGTTATTTGAATTTATATTAAGTAAACCGCAACTTTTTTGTTCCTCATGATTTTACGGTTTTATAATAGTTAAGATTACCATTTTTGGGTCGTAGGACTCGTAGGCAGGTAAAAATGGTAGAAAAACAGTCATTTTCAATTTATATTTTATCGAAATTTCATGAGAAATAAAAAATTTTGTTTGATTTGTTTAGAATTCCATTACACTTAAATTTTTTACCAGATATAGTTGAATCAACTAATTTCTTGTTGACCACTCCTCCTTTCAAAAAGATAAGAATGTATTTAAGAACGTTTTAAAAATAAAATATTTTTGGTGAATTCTTTAATTTGTTGTACTGTAACATTGTGAATTTTATAATAAAAGTATAATAAAAGGATACTTATACATTTTTTCGGGATACGATTCTGATGGTAGAAATCGAACTAAGACAACATTTTCTTATGTCCCGATATAGTCCCAGAGGAGTGTACATCAAATACTCGATAATTGAGTGTTGTTTGTTCTTGAATAGGTACATTAAAATAATCTTACTCAATCTGAGTAAGATTGATAATATATTCATAATTTCTCGCACTAATATTTAATTACTAGAACTTCGCAATTGTTTATTATCGAAATAAAGACATTGTTTTATATGATTTCTTTTATTGTCTAGGTTCCTATAATAAAAAGCCAACTAAACGATCCCGGGATTTTATTATTTATTATATTACTGATCTCGAAAACTGGTAAAAGTAAAAATTTTATATGGGTTTCGCACAGTAGAATTAAACAAACCACGAACTGTCTACAAACCTTTTCCTTTGCTGTTTTAATAATTGGCTTTCATACCATAGATTTACACTCTAGAGTATATTATGTCAGTGTTTCATACCATTATTTCCATAAGTTTCATATGGTGTACACTGGAAACCTGGCATTATCTGCTCCGATTTTTTATTGCTTACAACCAATATCACAAGTGATTTAATATGGGTTATGGTTATGGTTGGTTTTATGGGTTTACGTCGCGTGGAGGTGGCCTATCGTTCAGTGTAATATTTAGTTTTCGCGATGATCAACTCGTATGGTATGCTTGTGCGGTGAATATGAAAGAATAACTACGGTAGTTACGTAGGACCATAGACATATTACTCTAGCGATAGACTTGCCCTTGCATAGAAGCAACATGTTCCACTTGAATGAGGTGTACGCACCTGATTGATGTTCCCGAGTTCACTTCGTCACTATGGCAATGACAGACCGCAATGTGTCATTTTGTGTTGTTTTGTGTGACATATTGTTGTTTGTTTGAACGAGCTTGTCTATCGCTAGAGTAATATGTCTATGGGTAGGACTAATATTTTATACTGCGACGTTTGGTTGCAGTGAAACATTTAATAAAAAAAAAAATTAATTGCAGAAGCAGGGTTTTATTACAATACAAGAAGGAGTATATCGGTAGATGGAGTGTGAGTCATCTTATGAACTACCGGGTGTTAGGGTAAACAGTTGCATTACTTTAGGGGTGATTCTACTCATGATACTGAACAACTTTCTCTAAGAAACCCATAGGAAATTCGAAAAAAAAATCGACTTTTCATACATACTTACGTTCGATCATCTGATTGCGTTTAGAATGGAAAGTCAGATTTTTTTTGAGTGTATGATCAGAACATCAAACTGAACAACTTTTTTTATGGGACCAACATCGAAATCGCGATTAAAATCAGCTGTTGCATACAAAATTGCAAACCTACTCGATCGAAATGTATGGGACAGCAGATTTTTTTTTCCGATTTCTATGTTGGCCCCGTAGAGAAAGTTGTTCAGTTCGACGGTCTGATCATTCCCTTGTGTCGGCATATTAAGAAAAACCCTATATTATAATGTTTTAACATTTCATGTCATATTAAGAACGAGCCGAACTGTGAAGTGAAATAAAAAGTTTTATGCATAATCAAACCGATTCAAAAATATACTAAAACTCAAATAGGTATTTTATTGATATTACAATCCTCAAAAACATGATTATTTCAAATTTTTGTATTATAATAAACATTTTCTTACAAAATCCATTTATTAATTTAAATTCCAAAGACGAATACCATCACGACCAATCTAATTGGTCGTGTTAATTATGTTGACGGTAACGAACTCTCAAACTAAAGATCTTATTCTAATTACAAATGAAGACTTACCAGCACTAAAGCCATCGCGACAACAAGAACAACCAATACACGCAACATTGTGAATAAGTAATGAACAGAAAGTCGCCTCCCACATCTATATATACGCTAACAACTACGAATATACATTCTTATTCGTAGGCTAACAACAAACGATAAATTGTATTACATGACTACAAAAAATTATAACACAGCACGACGATCATTATTATTCCACTGTCGAGATTTCAATATAGGTACCTATTTATAGGAGTCACGTTGCAGGGTTTGCTTCGAACACTTGTCTCTCGCGTGGTGTTCGCGCGGTTCGCGTCTCAGCCTGCCACGAGGCTCCAAAATCCTTCTCAGTTGTTCTTACTCAAAAACAATCCTTGAGATTGGATAGACACTCCCTCAAATAACTTGACACTGGTGAAATCTAACAAGGAAACGCCATTAAATAAAAATAGAATAGAATACCTATTTATAACATTAGGGTGGTCCAAAAAATAACATGGATCGAAAGTTGGTGCTCCACCAGGCAAAATTTGAGTTAAAACTATTAATATTGAGGGGTGTCGTGTGGGTGCTGATTTGACACTTTTTAAAATTATTTTAATTTTTTTGTGTCACATGGAGTCTGCTACCACATGGAAGAGATACCCAAAGGGTGAAAACGGGACCCTATTACTAAGCCTACGTTATCCGTCCGTCCGTCTGCCTGTGCGTCTGTCCTGCCGGCTGTAACTTTTGAACCGTATTGACCAGATAAAAAAATAATTTTGATTGGTCTTATAGCTTTGTATGGCAACTTTAGACGGTTTTACTATTACGTATGGGTATTGAACTAAGGTAAAAGACATGCTAGATAAGTAAAAAAAACGGTAAGCTCGAAATTTTAAAGTTTCAGCAATTTTTTTTTACTTTTCTTCTTTTTATTACGGCGGGTTGTGGTCTGTAAGACTTTGGTTTTTATATGAGTAATTTGGAACCTTACAACAATTTCTAAACGGCAATCTGTAATCTTTTTGATAAGGAATTTAAAAGTCCCGGGGCTACAGTAGGTAGGTACTATTAGAATGATTGAATTTAAACGTTTGTGTCAACCCTTGCATATCTGCGTATATGAAAACCCTTGTGCTCAGACCCTGTACCCGGACTTTCGATTCTCGATACATCGCTACCGTTTCTGTTCGAACTTTATTGTAATAGAGTTGAAATTGGAACGAAAACGTTCACGCAATTGCGAAGTGCAAATGTCCGGTTAGACCCCAGAACTAAAATACTGGGGTCCTGGTCGATTTAAGTATTTTGATGTTTAAATGATTTATGATCTGAGCCGCAGGGGGATTACAAAGCACAAAGAAACATTTTCAATTATGAATCCCTCCCGTAACTCAGCTCTGTTGCGGAAGGCCTTATACAACACGTGCGGAGACTATAATTTAAAGATCGATTGTTTTTAATTATGGTAATATCGTTGCAAAGTATAATAATTTGTTTTTATTGTGGTAATTAACAATTCTATAAATAAATTAAATTGTCGAGCATCAGGTACTTTTTTCTTTATGTTTTTAGTTCTCTCTTTCCGGAATGCGGTCCAAAGTCAGGGAGCATCGCGGCAGATCCATCTCGTTTAGTACATTATACAGGGTGCAATAAAAAGTATCATTTAAACCTCATACTCTATCCATCAAACTGAAAAACTTTTACAATAGGAGCAAACCTATCAGAGCAAAACAAAAATCTGCTGTTCGGTTCCGTCAGTGCGTCATCGTGTGTGAACGCACTTTGATCCCATAATTGAGGGGTTGATGGATACCTAGAGTATGTGGTATAAAAGTTTATGATACTTTTCCTTGCACCCTGTATTTTTACCTAGATTCTGAATAGTGGAAGCTTTTTATTTAGTTTTTCGTGAAATTCACGCCGGAATTAAAACAGATTGTTCTCGATCTGAATAATGGAATTGTTTACTGTAGCCATACTTGATAGGCTCCCGCATCTCAAATTGGGGGTCGCGCTGTATGCTTGATGGGTTGCCATCTACTCTGCTACATTACCTTCACACCGGCGGCGGCTGCGGCGGCACCGCCCGACATCAAAGGCTGCGCAACTGCACCGATAAAAATGTTTTGTTAAATACAACCAAACTTTAGTGACTACCGAACTGTTTTGTAAAACATAATCAAACATTTGGTTAAAACAGCTAAACAATTGGCTATTAATACATACATTTGGTTATAAATAGCCAATTGTTTAGCTGTTTTAACCAAATGTTTGATTATGTTTTACAATACAATTCCGTAGTCACTAAAGTTTGGTTGTATTTAACAAACCAAATGTATGTATAAATAGCCAATTGTATAGCTGTTTTAACCAAATGTTTGATTATGTTTTACAAAACAGTTCGGTAGTCACTGAGGCTGAGATTCAGAGACGATTTTTTTTGGCTTAGTTCGAGCTAAGTAGGGTAGAAATGTATGGATTTTGACATACGGGAGTTCGAACTATGACTTACAAATCGTCTCTGAATCTCAGCCTAAAGTTCAGTTACATTTAACAAACATTTAGTTTAAGATTTCTTTGAGTGTGTACTAGAACGATTTAACCACCGTAGAGTGTTTATAATCGTAATACTGTGCTAAAGCCGTGGCATGTACTAGTCTCTTAATTAATAAGAAAGATGAACAATCAGAGTTTCAGTCATACTATGATTAATATTAAATAATAGCTACCATTCTGATTATGGTAATTATATGACATCAAAACCTGTTGAATAATCTTAACCACAAAGGTATCCTTTGTTATTATTCTATTGTCTACGCTGAGACATAATTTCTTATCTTCTAACCGTGGTCAAGGAAAACATGATGATTTATTGTTTTCCTCACGAAATTTTCCTTTACTTTTAAGACGTGTATTGAGTACAAAGTTTGATTTGCTTGTTTTTACCTCAAATGACCATCACTTTAGACCAGGAGTCCTGTTTGAAAATGTTTAAACTATTTGCGGAGTCTGCATGTCTCTATGTAGGTACAGTCAGCGTCAAAAGTATCTAAGCATGTAAAGTGCGTTCATAAATATCTAAACAACTTTACGATAGTAAACCTTATTTCAACTCACAAAGAAACTATGTACATTTTTCTCCCCTCCGGACGGAAAGCGTCAATTTTCGTCCCACTGCGCTAAACGAAGTTGCCGCTTTCCACCTCCGTCGAGGAGAAAAATAATATACTAACCTCGGGCAGTAAATAAGAAAGCCTCAGATCACAATACATGTTTTTAACAAGAATTATTATATGAGATCTGAGACCTTTCTCACTTTCCTGCCGTCGTCGGTGTGTAATCTACTAATATCTGTCATGTTATTATTTGTCAATATAAAAATAAATATTATGTAGTTGTAATAGGATTTATTTTAGTGTAAGTTCAGATGTTTTTTATGCATCGATACTTTTGGTGATGACGACATTGGTATATGTCGAGACAGTAACAATATAACGACCTTTCCATATACAGCTTTTCTCGTATGTTTAAACCAAAACCATTAAACCATTTAATCATCATCATCTCAGTCGATGGACGTCCACTGCTGGACATAGGCCTCCCCCAAGGATCGCCATAACGACCGGTCCTGCGCTGCCCTCATCCAACGGTTTCTCGCCGCCTTCACCAGGTCGTCGGTTCACCGACGACCTGGTGAAACCATTTAATCATGGCATTAAATTTTATGTTATTTTTTTTAGCACACACTACACAATACTTTATCGTAAGATTTGCGTCACTGCAATATTACTGGCATCTCACATTGTAAGTAGGTACTGGGCACAATAGGTATCTATTTTACATAATTTGCATATTTCAAAACAACATAGGTTCTATGCAAAGGAAATTCAATACAAAATGTCTCTGACTACCCGCTCAGGGAACATAGTCGTGAGCATATGCTATGCTTATGAATATCACAACAGTGATTATTGTCAGCATTGAAGTATACAGCATTTGAATGTTAGTGTGTTTACAATTTGAAATCATTGATTCATTTTATTTACATTAAACTTTTCCAATCAATTACCATAATATTTCATGTCACATCCTTTAATTCAAAATTGATTTAATTAATAGATTAGATTAGATTCATTTATTTCATATTATAACATGTCACATTCTTACATTAATATTTTACATAAATGTCCATTCATAACATAATCGTCAAATAATACAATAAAATAAAATTAGCAATGTCAAATAAGAATAATTATAAAATAATAAAACGTTAAAGTTAAAAATTGTCTAATGACTACTTCTAGAATAATAAATAGAATGTTAACAACAATAAACAAACGAAAAACAAAATATAAAATAATTAAGTAGTAGTAATAATTTAGTATTTACTTCAAAACTTTTTGTGAAAAAATATTTATTTAATACCTAATAAAGATAATTGTTAATCAGTTCCTTGCAGGTTTTTCTAATATTCACTGCCTTCCCAAATCTAAGATTTTATTTATTACTATAGTTAACCCGAGACTTCGTCCGCACAATTTAATATACCAGATAAAATCTGGTCAGATCAAAAGCCATCAAAAAAAAATTTTTTCACCAAAATCGATTTAGTGGTTTTTGCGTGATGCGCGAACAAACAAACAGACGGACAACATTTCTAAAAAAGGTTGATTTGGAGTCGGGGATCCCTAAAAACCATATCTTAATCACACTTCAATAATTAGTGATGAGGCTAAAGAGGTGTGTCAGAGGCTAAAGAGGTGTGTCAGAATCGTAGCGTGTGGCGGTCCGTGGTCTCTGCCTACCCCCATGGGACAATGGCGTGAGCTTATGTATGTATGTATGTACTTCAATTACAGTTTTATAATAAGTAGTTTAGATTTGATTTCTTTAATTTTAATCTACACCAAGATGGATGCCATAACCTTAAAAATAGAATAGAATAAATTGTTAACGTACTGTGCGTATGTCTTGGAAATTAATTTCAGGTCGGGTTCGGATGATAAAAATGTTTATATCGAGAGTACAAAAAAAATAGAATCAAATTAGGTATGCCTAAAGAAGAACTTGGTAAATAAAACTATACTTTTCACTGTACCTATAGCATAGATTGTCCGTGTGGTGTCGACTATGAGTAGCACCATCCCATTTCCTCCCGTGGGTGTCGTAAAAGGCGGCTAAGGGGTCTACCGGAGGATGGGCAGCAGCATCCTCTGAGTACACACATTCAATCCAAGCACAGCGATTTGAATACTTTCTTGGCCCTTTCATATACAACAGGCTGGTAAAAATTTGTTGCTTTAAAGAGTCTAGTGTTCGAGAAGCAAAATTCAAAATCAGTACAGCTCTGACTTCCTGGTCGTACAAAGATACAGAGGAGTTCATAAGAGTGTTGCAGTAAACTCTAAACCCACACATACACACACACACACACCCCCACACACATTAATAAGAGCCATAATTTGTAAAATACCCAATAATACCCATATATAATATGTAATGTTAAAGCCACAATTAATTTAAGTACCTACAACCTAATAGTGCTAACCTACTTCACCATTCTTTTCGTCTATACTTATTCAATCTTTTTAATTTGTTTTTGTTCTTGTTGATAACTGTACCGCTCACTGTATTACTACATGATAACTCGCAAATTTTTTACCCATCACATTTTGCCAGGCTTAGCCTAGTGTGGGGGATAATTGTAAATCTTTCTGAAATACTGTGATGTCAATGTGCAATATCTATCCTTTGTTGTATATGAACTAAATGTACCTAAGTTAAAGTGCTCATTGAAATAAATATTTTTTGTATTTTGTATTTTGTAATCCAACTGGGATCGCCAACCCGCCTGCCAAGCGTGGCGATTATGGCAAATCCCCCTATTTTTGGGGAGGCCTATGTCCAGAAGTGGACGTTTATCGGCTGATATGATGATGATAGCATAGATCCAAAGACCACCTAGCTACTATCTAGAAACTTATTAACTGCACAATATACAGGATGTTAGGGTAAACAGTTACACTACTTTAAGGGGTGATTGTACCCATGATACTGAACAACTTTCTTTAAGAAACCTACAGGAAACTTTTCATAAAAACGTTCGATCAGCTGGTTGCATTTACTACGGAAAGCCGAAAATTTTTATTGCGAATTTCCTATAGGTTTCTTTGGGAAGGTGAGCACCTTCAGTATCATGGGAACAATTACCACTTTAAGGCTAGGTTATCCCAGTGCAAGCGTCTCTTTCTTGCAAGCATAAGTTTACAATTAGCCATCCCGCTCCAATTGAAAGCAGGATCGCAAAAAAAACGTGTTTTTCGTCAATATCTTTGCTCATGGGAGTTTCTAAGCTAAAAATTCTTCTGAGTTCACTAGAAATATTTAATGTATTTAGTTAAGTACAAGAATAAAAAGTTAAATATCAGCAGTTTAATCATAGTATTGAAAAAACATAACAAAAAGGGGTAACTTTGGGATGTTTTTCTATCCAGTAAACTTAATCTAATCGTGTAATTGAGAACAGTCGCCCATCCGCCCGATCCTTAAATAAGACATAATTTAATTTCAGACTTTAAAACACAGTTTAAAACACTTTCGTTCGTGTTCAAAAAACGGCCTCGACGGGATAACAGCGTCTTAAGTAGTGCAACTGTTTACCCTAACACCCTGTATGTAGAATAAAAAAAACTTTAATTTATTCAACTATTATTGATTATAAACATGTTACAGCCATGGCCATGCCAGCCATTTGTTTTAATTTACTCAGCTAAATAAGTTACAAAATGTAATAATTCAATAAAAGGACATAAATTTTCTTAGGATAAAATTCTGGTGGTACACATATCGAAATAAAACATTTTCTTGTGACTTTTATAATGAAGCTCTTGTTTCTTATTGCTTACATCCAAAATAATCATTTGTGACTAAATATAATGGCTAACATTTAGTCATTTTTAATAAAGTTCAAATTAGGAGCACGAATAAGCTGCTGAGCAACTTCCGGCTGAAGATCCACTATTTGCTGATCCGCAAGAATACACCCCAGAGCAAGATCCAGCTCCGCCGCCAGAACCGGGCCCGGAACAAGAATTAGCGCCAGAACAAGATCCATCTCCGTTTCCAGAATTGGCGCCAGTGCAGGATCCTCGTCCGGTGCACGAACCCGCGCCTTTAGCTGCCGTGTTCTAAAAAAAACGGTAAAAAAAAACGTGTGTGAACGCGGTAAGACCCCGTTAAAATTATTATCTTTAGCTTTATTTATAACCGCGTTACTCTCAAAAACTATAAACATAATTAATTTAGGTAATCCATCAGCTGAGATGACTACCACTGAAAAAACATCATCCACATTTCATACATTTTTGGTCCAAATGTGAAAGTGTCGGACAACAAAAATTAATGGTACATTCTGTGAGAACTTGTTCATCTAAGTGCGTTCACACACGATGAGGCATTAACGCAGCGGCAGACGTCAGTCCGTCATATTTGTGAAGCAAGGAGTTGTATGAAACCGCACGTAGACGGTAGAAGCACACACGGTGTCGCATTGACGCACCGGGTGTGGTTCTATGGACTGACATCTGCCGCTCCGTCAGTGCGTCATCGTGTGTGAACGCACTAAGCATTTATTATTACAGGGTGTTACAAAACACCCTATTAATACTTAAGCGGGTGCTTCAGGCCATCAAATTGAACAACTTATGGAACTAACATCGAAATCGCGAAAAAAACCGCTCTTTCCTACAAAGCTGCAGTATGGATCAGCTGTATTTTTTTTTGGCGAATACGAAGTTGGCTCCATAGTGAAAGTTGTTCAGTTTTATGGTCTGAAGCACCCCCGTAAGTTACATCACGAAAGCTGTAGCTGTAAGTGTTATAACATCAAAAATGTATGAAAAGGAGATTTTTCAAACCTTTATAAAACCAAGGAGAATGGCCCTACATAATCGGTACTCTTCTAAAAAATGCTGAGACGGACAAGATCTAACAGAATATAGCCTTAGCTAATTTCATAAAAAAATTATAAAGTGACAGATAGTTCGAACTTTAATAAAACCAAAGACGACCGAAAGGGGTGATCAGACTCTCAATCTGGACAACTTTCTCTATGGCACCAACATCGAAAATTACAAAACTGCAAACCTACTCTAGCCAAATGTATGAGGCAGCAGATTTGTGATTGGTCTCATAGATAAAGTTATTCAGTTTGATGGTCTAATCATCCCCTTAAAAAAGAGTCACCATATTAAACAATGAAAAAAACGGCAAAAAAATACTTTTGGCGATTTTTGCGACGGGCTATCCATAACAACCAAACTGCTTCCCGTGAGTCAATAACGATCACTGGAGGTGTGCGAGCATAGAACAGGGGCTTAATTGAATTTTTGCAACTTCGCTATAGGTCTATAGTTCCAAGAAATCGTAGCTGTTTCAACTCACCTTATTTTCAAAACTCAAAGAAGATGAGGGCATCTTCCCCAAAATGTTTTAATCGAGAGTTCAGAAAAAAAAGTCTAATTATACCAAAAGAGGAACGTGGTGGTTAAATCCACGGACTACCTAGCTACTATCATTCTATAAAGAACTTAATCACTAGATACTCCACTAATTAAACAAAAAGCACAATAAATTTAAAACAATAATTTATTTAGCTAAATAAGATAACAAAATAATATTATATTTTATTAAATAAAAGAAGCGCAAAACCGGGACGCATGGAGAGAACGGAGGGAGGGCTTTGCCCAACAATAGGACATCGACGGCTGATATAATAATAATAAAATTTTTATAAAAAGGACATACATTATTTTTGATACGATTCCGGTTGTACGCATATCGAAACGAATCATTTTCTTATGACTTTAATTGTGAAGCTCTTATTTCTTATTGCTTACATCCAATATAATCACATGCAACTAAATAAATATTATTTTTAATTTAGTAAGAGTTATTTAAATAAAGTTCATTTTAGGAGCACGAATAAGCTGCAGAGCAACTGCCAGCTGTAGCTCCACTATTTGCCGATCCGCAAGAATACACTCCAGTGCAAGCTCCAGCTCCTCTACCTGAAGAGACCCCGGAACAAGATTGAGCGCCAGAGCAAGATCCAGCTCCGCCACCAGAACTGGGCCCGGAACAAGAATTAGCGCCAGAACAAGATCCATCTCCGTTTCCTGAATTGGCGCCAGTGCAGGATCCTCGTCCGGTGCACGAACCCGCGCCTTTAGCTCCCGTTTTCTATCAAGATAATAATTTCGACATAAACATGATTCGGCTAAATTTAATAATTTTAACTGGTTCATTTATTAATTAATTCATTGAACTTTAAATCTTAAATATGACTATTATTATTTTATTATTTTACCACTGAAGAGACATCATCCGCGTTTCATAAATGTTTGGTCCAAATGTGAAAGTGCCGGCCACAAAAACTAATGGTATATTCTGCTAGAACTAATCCATCTAAGCATTTTAACAAGCAACATTTATACAACCAGGACAATGACCTACAGTTTAAATATCATATAATCATTCATTCAGAAAGACAAGTTTAGTCCTAGTAGAATCTGTTTATTTTAGAATTTATATTAGGTATTTTTTTTCAAATCCGCTGTAATGCCGCATATTCTGTGATAATTTCAGTTTAATAGCTATTACGATTCAAAAGTTACAGCCCTAAATAGGTAGGACAGACGGATAGACGGGCGGACTACGTAAGCTTAGTAATAGGATCCTGTTTTCTCCCTTTGGGTACGGAACCCTAAAAACCAGCTAAACTTGTGTTAATTTATTAAATTAAAAAAAGTTAGATGTTGAAATAGACACTATTACTAGTGCAACTTTAGTTCTTAGTAATCATTAATGAAAATTATAGGTATAACTCAATTCAAAGAACAAGCGCATGCACAATATACTTTTACATATACATAGAAAAAAAAAACGGAAAAAAGTTATTTTCGGCGATTTTTGCGACGGGCTATCCATAACAACAAAACTGCTTGCCGTGAGTCGATGACGAGCACTGAAGGGCATTGAAAATGGGCTGCTGAACTTCATTTTTGCAACATCGCTAAAGGTCATTAGTCCCACGAAATCGAAACTGTATCAACTCATCCTTGTTTCAAAATCCCTTGGTCTTCTTTAAAGTGTTTCAAACGAGAAGATAGAAAAAAAATGCTGTGGAACGTGGTAAATACAAACTAACCCATTCACCAAATAGGATGGATCCACGGACTACCTAGCTCCTACCTAAAAAGAAACCTTTTCAATACTCCATTTATCGAAAAAAAAGAACAATAAATTCAAAACAACAATTTATTTAGCTACAAGATAAAAATAAAAATAAACATAAATTTTCTACGTACATACGATTCTGGTGGTACCTAATATGTGTACCGATATTATCAAAATAAAACATTTTGTTGTGGCTCTAATTTATGAACCTCATATTTCTTTTTGCTTACATCCAATTACAATCACATGTGACTAAATGAATTATTTAAAAAAAGTTAAAATTAGCACGAATAAGCTGCTGAGCAACTTCCGTCTGTAGCTCCACCATTTGCCGATCCGCACGAATGCACTCCAGAGCAAGCTGCAGCTCCTCCACCAGAAGTGACGCCGGAACAAGATTGAACGCCAGAGCAAGATGCAGCTCCGCCACCGGAACTGGGCCCGGAACAAGAATTAGCGCCAGAGCAACCTGCATTTCCTCCACCAGAATTGGGCCCGGAACAAGAATAAGCGCCAGAGCAAGATCCATCTCCGTTTCCGGAATTGGCGCCAGTGCATGATCCCCGTCCGCTGCACGAACCCGCGCCTCTAGCTTCCGTGTTCTATCAAGATAATAATTTCGAAAATTCAATTTGAAGAATAAACATGACTTAGTTAAAGTTTATTATTTAAATGGATTCTTCTTTACCGCGTTTTTATTGATTTAAACAACTGCCATGAGCACGGGATGATCAGTCATCTCTTGAAAATGGCAATTTTAACATTTAAAACGCGGTAAGAACCCGTTAAAATGATATCTTTAGCTATTCTTATTAATAAACGCGAACCTATCTAAAAAACTAAAAAAAAGTATGCCAAAAGACGAATGTAAAAACTATTTTATATATGAATAGGATGAATTCATATAGTTAGTAGTAAGTACTGTCTAGAAACTTAATCATTACCTACTCAATACTCAAGCTATCCCTTTATACGATTATGTTAAATTAAAGGTAAAATCAATTTTACCACTTGAGCTAAATAAGGTGAGTGTCAGGATAGCGGGTTGAAGTTAATACTTCGTATCGTAGATTAGCCAATTATTGAGTACCTAATCAACCTTGACAATCGAAGTGCGATATTGTTTCTTAATACGAACGCCATAAGAACAGTACGAAGTCTAAGGTGTCTAGCTTGACGTGCTCTTGACTGTACCACACTGTACTGTTGATTGATTTTATTGACGTACTTTTCGATTAAAAATAAGTACTTACCTACCAAACTACCTATATCGGAAATAATGGCGGGTCAGCTTAAATCTTAGGTACCAAATATAATTGTTAATAAAAGGACATTATTCTTAGGATGCGATTCTGGTGGTCAACTTAAATTTAACTTAAACATTTCCTTGTGACTTCAAATATGAAGCTCTGATTTCTTATTGCTTACATACTACAATATAATAGCATACGTGACTAAATAATATATTGGTTTAAGTAAGCATAATTATAATAAAGTTGAAATTAAGAGCAAAAATAAGGAACTGTGCAAGTTCCGGCTGTAGCTCCAATGTTTACTAATGAGCAAGAATGCTCTCCAGTGCAAGATCCAGCTCCTTTAAAAAAACCGGCAATGTTACATGTATCAGCGCCACTGCAACTGCAACTACCATCACTGTTTCCGGAATCGGCGCCCGTACATGATCCTTTTCTAGTGCACTACTAACTTCCTCTAGCCTACGTGTTCTATTAAGATAATAATATGAAAAAGCGGCCAAGTTCGAGTCGGGATTCTGGCAATTACTGTGTCGGTTCATTCATTGCTGAAATTTTATTATTTCTGCCTCAAAACTTAAAATGCTAATGACTTTAATTTTGAACAATCAAAATAATCGTATGCAAACAATCGCATGCAGCATCGAAATAACTACCGTACCTTCTGTGATACGTTTTTCTCAATTATTTTAATTACTGCTTAACTTCTTATACCAAATTAGTTGTACTATAAAGGACAACAACATTTTACTGCTCATGTAAAGATGGAGGGAGGAGCGGCTGAAACTCAAATCACAAGCATTTTTCTTCAAGAAAATAGCTTCGGCTGTGATGCTCAACAAAACAAAATATTTAATTTATACAATATTTTAATTACCTACTCTTTTGCTTGTTGAAAATGTATATGTAACACTTGTTTTGAAATAAAATTATTATTATTGTATTATTATTATTATTGTTTCAATCTAATTATTTTGTTATAAATCAGTTGGGGTGTATGAGGTTTTGCGCTCATTCATTAACACGTTGTATTTGCCTCTCGCTCTAATAGTTAGTTTTAAACTTTATTTCAATTAATTTTAAAGATATTCAAAAATTCATTTCACTTTAGTGTTTAAGATAATTATCAAGCAATATTTAAAAAAGTGATAAAAAGAAATTTTCATCATCTCAATTGCCTTGTCAGCGGATTCTACTGAAGTAAAGCCTGACCAGGAATATAAAAAACCAGGTTTGGGGGCGCTGCAATCGACTGTCACCTTTAATGTTAGTGTTCTAAGTACAAAAAATAGTTCCAATGATTTTCCGCAACATGGCGAGGTTTTTTATATTTCTGGTCGGGCTTTACCTGCAGTGCGACATAAAAGAGTAGAAAATATGAGGGCGCTGCCTCCACGCAAGAACGTCAAAATCACGCATAAGCTGGCAAGACCGACCTATAACTACGACAATAATATCGCGGCAGTGTGGGATCGAGCACGTCCCCATACAAAATGTACCTACTGAGAACAAAAATCGCAAAATCGCAGTGATATTATCGCTCGATAATATCGCGGCAGTGTGTAGGATCGCGCGCGTCTCCATACAAAATGTACTAGAAATAAATATCGCAAAATCGCAGCGATAATATCGCTCGATAAAATCGCTGCAATGTGCGGAGGCCTTTAAATTATTACAATACCTACTAGAGTTTTACTTCGAATCCGTCCGCACAAATCATATACTTACCAGATTTTAAGTCAAATCAAACGAACAATTTTTCATCAAAATCGGTTTAGGTAGTAGATTTTGCGTGATGCTCAAACAAACAAACAAACAGACAAAAATACGAAAATTGATTTGGGGCACAGATTCAGGGGGTAATCTGAGATTTGGAGTTTGCGCAAATAATTCAGGAAATGTAAAGGAATAACTTCTCATAGGCAAACAAGATGAATTAATTATTAAAATGCATTTTAAATAAGTAATATGTAAAAACCACATCGTAATCTCTTTCATCTGGATTGATGTCAAGAGCGAACCCATAAATAATTTAAAATAAATTATAAATAATTTAAAATAAATTATTTTCAATGTACATGCACTTCTTTAACAGTTTTATAAATGAACATTTTATTCGATAGGTATTTATTTTTAATTTAATAGTTATTTGTTATGCTAGGCTGCAAAGTTGTTTTTTGGCGCGAGTACTTATATTGAAACCTGAGCAAGCGAAGGATTCTAGGATTGAACCACGAGCGAAGCGAGTGGTTCAAATATAGAATCCGGAGCGTAGCGAAGGTTTCAAAGGTACGAGACGCAGAATAATTTTGCAGCCGAGCGAAACACACAACTTTTCACCTCACAACAGCGAGGAAAATGTTTGGTGCAAGCACTGAGTTTAGATGTATAGAGCGAACATCGCGCTTCATGACGTTGTCCCATTCTATTGCGGCTATATTACTCTTGCATTTAGTCACTGTCTCACTGCAGTCACGTGAGCAGTTTGATTGAATACCAATTGATCAGCATAAAAAATGTCCTGGTGTGTAGTGTGTACTGAGACACTGCGCAAATAATTCAGGAAATGTAAAGGAATAACTTCTCATAGGCAAACAAGATGAATTAATTATTAAAATGCATTTTAAATAAGTATTATTTTCAATTATATTTTTATCCCACACTGGAAAAATAATTATATGCAAATGCAAATAAGGACAAATCTATACGTGAAAAAGAGAAAAGAAGAGATATTGCTACTCAAAGGGATTATATTTAGTTATAATCTCTTTGTTGACACTTAAATAAATTATAGTGAAGGACAAACCTATACGCGAAAAAGAGAAGACAATAAGATGCACGAATATATGCATAGTTCGTTATGTTAGCAACATAATCTTTTTGTCTTTCTCGCACGTATGGTTTTATTATCTGGGCTCGAATGGATTCGAATTTTAAAAACTCTTTCCACGCTAGCGGATAAAATACACTTTTGCACTCAGATTTCGAATGATAAACAGAATCTTTCCGAGCTTGTGAGGTGAAAAAGCATTTATTAACACAAAACAAATAAAGGTAGGTAGGTACATTAAAAATGTGTAAATTTACATTACGCAAAAATAATACCTATCAGGACCACAGACCTGAAAGAAAGACGGACGTAATGTGACACTAAAAAGATGTGAAGCATGCAAGGTCCTACATTTTCGTTTGTTCTACAAGGGACGTACACTCACACAGATGCACTAGCTCTAGGCGCATGTCCTACAACCCGCCACCTTATGTACCGCATGACAGCACGCACACAAAAGAAATGGGTGCTTCACTCGTGATTAGACGAGGATTAAGTCCGTCTTTTTTTCAGGTCAGTCAGGTGATCAGGACCAACAATAATTTTTCGTATTCTGTTGACGGTAGCGAACACACTTCAAGACTTACCTGTGCCAAAGCCAAAGCGACAACAAGAACAACCATTACACGCAACATAGTGAATTAGTAATGAATGCAATATCACCTCCCATATCAATATATACTTGTAGGTACGCTAACAACAAATGATAAATTGTTTATCATAACTAAAACAGAAAATTATCATACTATAATACAAAGATCATTATTATTGCACTGTCGAGATTATGTAATCAGGTGCCTATTCATAAACCTATCACGTTGTTATTATTGTTAAAATGATTGGCAATGAGGTGTTCATTAAAAAAATGTAAGACACAGGAAGGATGACGAATGGCATAAAGCCGTATTCACATTGAAGCGCATGCAACGCGCATCCAACGTCCATACAACGCAACGCCAAAGTGTATGTAATAATAGTGAGGGAGCTCGACGGTCGCGACAGGCCTATCGTGCGCTGGGTGCGGGCTTCGATCAAAATATAATTAATGGATAGGCCTAAAGCGCGGTAAGTTGAAGCACACTACTGGTGCACTTGGTCCACCTTTCATTTGTTTTGCCTCATTTCTCTGGTTTGAAATGTTCGCGTAAGCTTAGACCAAAATAAAATTAATGGATAGGCCTTACGCGAACATTTCAAACCAGAAAAATGAGACAAAACAAATGAAAGGTTTACTTCAAATTTGTATGCAAGTGCCCTAGATTTGACAGATAATGGCGGTAGTTTGTATGGACCAAGTGCACCAGTAGTTAGCTTCAACTTACGTCGCTTTAGGCCTATCCATTAATTTTATTATGATCGAAGCGCGTAAGGCCCTATCCATTAATTTTATTTTGATCTAAGGGTGCGGGGCGCGAGAGGAGCGCGTCTCGGCCCGCTCTGCCTGCGGGCAGTATCCTAAGTCAACAGAGTTTTGGGGTGCGCGCCGGCAGCAGTGTCAAAATTTATACTTGCGAACGCACATGTACCACAATGGTTTGAACTGGTTGTATTGTGTACGGATGTGATTCCACATTGAATCAAAATAAAGATTTGTTGGAAATGAAGTGGTTTGAAACATTTTTAATGCGATTTGAAGCTTTGTTGTTTTACTGGAGATACCGTTTGAAACTGCAGGTACGCTGCTACATAATTGTTTTGTCCATGTTATTCATTGAAAAATTATGTGTTTTTCTTACAAAACTTTGAAATACATAAGTTCATAACAAAAATAAATACCTAGGTAGATAATTATTATGATCACTACAAATTAATAAAATATTAAACGATTAGAGTTATATCATATTGATTATCTTATATTTATTTCATATCTCCTAAACATGATTGTAACAACCCTAAGCCCGGCCGCCATCTTGCCGCGTCGCCAGCACGTCGCGTGGTTTCTTAGAAGCGCCCCTACTATTATCTTTAAATATACTTTGGCAACGCCTCGCACGGGGGTTCACACTGCCATCCACGTGAGATATGCGTGCGCTATCGAGTGATGTACTTGTTTTGGTAGATTGTAAAATTACAATCGATTTATTTTTTCTTTTCCGTTTTTTACGACGACTTAACCACAGTAGTAAAAAATACAGTTAAAACTCATGATAGACCCTCTGTAAATAGTATGGATCGATAGACAACCTACTAACTAGAAACTTAATCATTCCTCCAGTGATCCACTATAATTGTTGAAATAAAATAATAACTTAACATTTTAAGTTAAATACGGCGGATATTGTAATAAAAAATAATAAAAGAACACATTTGTTTATTTGATAGTAATTTCTACATTTTCTTATGACTTAAATTATGAAGCTCTGATTTCTTATTGCCTAACAGCCAATATCACAAACGATTAAGTTTATCGTCTTAAATTTAGTAAGAATTTAAAATAATTATAATGTTCAAACTAAGAGCAAGAATAACGTTTTGTTCATGTTCCGTCTGTAGCTCCACTATTTGCCATCGCGCAAGAATTATCTACAGTGCAATATCTAGCTCCTTAACCAGAAGTGTCATCGGAACAAGAACCAACGCCAATGCAAGAACTATCTTCTTGACCAGAATTTTTACCGGAACAAGAACGAATGCCAATGCAAGAGCTTCTTCCTTGACCAGAATTGTCACCGGAACAAGAATCAACGCCAATGCAAGATCCAACTCCTTGACCAGAAGTGTTACCGGAACAAGAACGAACGCCAGTACAAGAGTTATCTCCTTTACCAGAACTCGGGCTGTTACAAGAATAAGCGCCTGTGCAAGATCCTACTCCGTTTCCGGAATTGGCGCCTCTGCATGATCCATGTCCAGTGCACGCACCCATGCCTTTCGCTTCCGTGTTCTATAAAAAAAAAAGTACGACAGTTCAATTTAAAGACTCAACATGATTAAGCTAAACTTCATAATTTAACTGGTTCTTACATCGTTTTTCATTGACCAGTCAACCCGTGATAAATAAAGATATAAAATGGAGTACATATCGTTGGATATAAATAAGCATAAGCCTGACGGGACCTAAAAGGCCTTGTTACCTTGTCAGTGATTCATCCGGGCGGTCGTTTCATAGTTAATAATCAGCATGCTAAAGTTTATCATTTAAATTTTTAATCTAATGAAATAGAAAAATGTTTGAAATTAAGTAGTATAAAATACATATTTTTTATACTTTTATCAAAAAATACTAACACTAATTTATCTTGTTATGTGTAGACTTTAGCGAGTTATTATTTTTGATACCAATAAATACCAATTTATTACATACTATACTATACATCATTTTGAATATAATAAATGTACTAATAGTATGAGTAAGCAATTGTGTGTGTGTGGAGTTTGGAGGGTCGTTATGACATTAGTCGTAACACTGCCGAAATATCGTTAACTCCACACAAACACTAATAACTGGCCAATAGAAAGGTGTGTACTCGCACAGAGAGGGGATAAGAATATACAGAATGTTTGGTGCATCGTTGGCCAAATTGAATTGGTAGATAGAAGAGGTATTTTGCTATCTCGTCATGCCCAAAAAAAATATGCATCACGGATTTTTTTAGGTGACTTTTTAGTGTTTTTATCATTATAGTCCGAAAGTCTGCATTTAAGCTTGAATAAAAAGAAAAGTTGGATTGAATGTGTGTACTCAGAGGATACACCTTCTGCCCATCCTCCGGTAGATCCCTTAGTCGCCTTTTACGACACCCACGGGAGGAAATGGGATGGTGCTACTCTTAGCCAACACCACACGGACAATCGCGATCGCCAACCCGCCTGCCAAGCGTGGCGATTATAGCAAATCCCCCAATTTTTTAGGGAGGCCTATGTCCAGCAGTGGACGTTTATCGGCTGATATGATGATGATGAAAAAGAAAAGTTGTGTGTACGCCTCCAATTTTTTTTTAAATTGAATGTCTAATTTTGTACGGTTCTATCAACATTAAAATTACATGGATGAGACCTCTATTTTTTTTTTTTGGACCTTAACTTTATTTGGAAGAAGAAAAATAAAATTAACAACACACTTTGAGATACAATTACAAAAAAAAAACTAAAAGCGCTCGAGATCTTCTGATTTGTTAAAAAATTCTCTAGTCTTTCCGCTTTCTAACGGTGTGCAATATGCTATGAAAACCGTCCAATAACTTTGTTTATTTGCTAATTTAGCACGTCAGGGCGCGTTCGGCCGAAATTATATATAATATGCAATTCAAAATCATGACTGTTTTTGTATAAAAAACACGCGCAATGCAAATAAAACCTGTTATCTCACTCTTGCACAGTAGAATCGTATGGTTTGTCTCATTCTTTCATTAGGGTATCGGCAAATTGGCTCAGTAAATGCACGTCGTGGGTTTAATTTTCTTAGTCGAGATTTAACCGTCTCTGCTGACTAACGTATTTGCTGTTGAAGCGCCACGAGTCTTTTTTTACATTACTGTTCCTTTTTTCGCTGACTGCTGACTGCTGGTTCATTGAAATTAATACACCTACTAATGTTTTTCTTGCTAAATACAGTGAAATAAACACTTTTAACATAAAAAAGTAATTTTACCAGTAGTCGGCCAAATTCAAATGTACGTTGCTGACTAATGGATCTATAAATCCGGTAGTCGGCCGTGTGTACTGTTAGGGAAAATTGCACTTTAATGTGTTTAAATTGGGACTACGTTTGTATGTAGTAAGTAAGAGGCTGACTAAGCTATCAAACAAAAAAGTTTCATCAAAAACGATTCAGTAGATTTTGCGTGATGACAAACAAACAAACAAACAAATAAACAAACAAACAGACAGACAAAATTTCTAAAAAAGGTTGATTTGGAGTCGGGGACTCCTAAAAACCATATCGTAATCTTTTTTTGTAAATAATATCTTCAATGTAGGCACCTTCGGTTACAGTACACTGACGCTATCGTCAGGGTCCACATTTCCGCAACTAGTCCTATGACTAGTTCTTCAATTCAAGATAGCTCAGCGAACTATAGAGAGTGCTAGGCTCGGTGTTTCTCTGAGAAATCACATAAGAAATGAAGTGAAACGTCAGAGAACTAACGTGGCTGACATAGCTCAGAAAATTAGCAAGCTGAAGTGGCAATGGGCTGGTCATATCTGCCGAAGAACTGACAACCGATGGGGTGTTAGAATTCTAGAGTGGTGACCGCGAACTGGTAGGCGTAGTGTGGGACGATCTGCTGCCCGCTGGACAGACGACCTAAAAAAAGTAGCAGGGACGACTGGATGAGGAGAGCCGAGGACAGAGTTTCGTGGCGCGCCTTGGGAGAGGTCTAAGTTCAGCAGTGGATGATGATAGGCTGATGATGATGAAGGAAAAGTAGTATGGAACAGCTGACTTTTTCTTTGCGTTGATAGGTTGCTCCCATATTAAAAGTTGTTCAGTTTGAAGGTTAATGATACTTTTCCTAACAGTATAACATAAATATTATTTATTTGCACACCAAAAATTTTAACCGTAATCTTTTCATGCCTTACCTTAAATGCAGTTTTAGCTAGTAGTTAGCCTAACTTAGATGTAGTTTTGAAGTTGATATAATGATGATGATTGTTGTTGATGTAGATAGAATTACCCCCCAAACCCAAATGAACAACAGTTAAAGACGCATTTCAGGGAAGACATCGTAATTTTCTTCTACTCTTAATAATATTTTCTCCCTTTCAGACGGAAAGCGTCAATTTTCGTCCCGCTGCGCTAAACGAAGATGTTGATTTCCACTTCCGTCGAGGAGAAAAATAGTATACTAACCTCGGACCTTAAATCCTTAAATAAGAAAGCCTCAGATCACATGTTTTTTTACCACGGCTTCACCTTGGTCAACAATTATATGAGATCTGAGACCTTTCTTACATTCTCTGTGTGTAATCTACTAATAACAGTCCTGTTTTATTATCGATTGACATGACGGCTCCCGTCCTTAGACCAAAGAACTATGGACGTGTTACGCGTGTTTTTCCACTAAAAAACTTTTCTACCACTTTTTTCGAGGGATGGGATAGCCTGAAATCTACAACTTTTGATTTTATTTCGATTTATTTTATTTTTATGATAAAGATGTAGGTATATTTAGACTTACTTTCGTAGGTTCATATGCGACCGATTTGATAATTTTATTTCTGTACCTGCCTGTTTGAAGAAATACATCAGGAATGACGCATTATTTCTGTGATCATTAGAATTTTTTTTTTTTTTTTTTTTTTTTTTTTATTTAAAAATGGGTTTGCTCGTTATGTTTTTTTCTTTTTCTGTTCATTTGTTTTATTTATTTACATCAGGCAACAGTACAATAACATTATCAAGAGCCCATACTATAAATACCTTAACCTAAATTACATAAAAATATAACTTAATTATCTTAAAAATTAACACAAAAATATAACACTCCCTAGGGTTTATTGTCCTCGCTTTCCTAAAGCGTCTAAACACGACTCCGGTTTTAAGACGAATATTTTATTTTGCACTTAGCTTAATTAGAAGATTTAGAAGTACACAAATTTACACAATATAATTATAACATCAATTGTTATTTTTAGATAACTATTATAAGCTTTAATCATTTCTGTAAACTATTGCATAATTTCTGAAATGAGCCTGTTTCATAATTTTAATGATTTTACATATTGTTTGGCTAGCGAGCTTTGATTCCTATTCGTATCTTATACTGATATCGAATCAAAAAGCTCTTATTTCTAATTGTTGACATCCAATACACATGTGACTAAATAATACCAGCCCAAATGGTACCCACTAAATAATATTTGTTTACATTTAGTAAGCATTTAATAAAGTTCAAATTAGCACGAATAAGCTGCTGTGCAAGATCCGTCACGATCTCCACCATTTTCCGAACCGCAAGAATGCTCTCCAGTGCAAGCTCCAGCTCCTCTACCAGAATTGACCCCGGAACAAGAATAAGCGCCAGTGCAAGCTCCAGATCCTCTACCAGAACTGGGCCCGGAACAAGAATTAGCTCCCGTGCAACCTCTATTTCCTGGACCGGATGTGGGCCCAGAACAAGAATTAGCGCCCGTGCAAACTCCATTTCCTCCACCAGAATCGGGCCCGGAACAAGAACCTGCGCCAACGCATGAACCAGCACCGTTTCCGGAATTGGCGCCAGTGCATGCTCCTTGTCCTACGCACGAACCCGCGCCTCTAGCTTCCGTGTTCTATCAAGAAAATAAGACAATTCAATTTAAAGAATCAATATGATTAAGCTTTCATGATTTGAGAATGATATGTATGTATGTTTGATAATTTTAACGGGTACTTATCGCGATTTTTATTGTTTTGGATCTGCCATGATCAAGGGATGATTAGTCATCCGGTTATAAGTAAATTATATAAATAAAAGGATTATAGCAAGTCTTAAAGTTAATATGCAGACACGATGTTTAATAATGTTGCTAAGTACACAATTTTTGTATCTCTGATTCTTAGACGGGACCTTAAACCTTGTGTAAGAGTCTGTGATTCTTTCCTGCGGTTGTATCATTATGTAGTTTATAATTATCATTTCAAAATTAAGAACCTTGCACATAATTATCTTGTGCACGTGTTAACGGCCAGTTGTTAACGTTTCTTCTTCTCGCTCTATCGTAAAAACGGTCATACATACAAGCTTGGTGTGATTGTAGAAAAAACTCGACAGTATAACAACACTTAACAAAAACCGGCCAAGTGTGAGTTTTGTCTCGCTAAAGGTCCCGGAGAAAACAAAACTTTTTTGTAAGTTAATAATTATGTTGTGTGGTGGTGCGGTAAGGAAACCTCGGTACGCGAGTACCCGACTCGCACTGAACCGGATTTATTTCAATTTAACCACCGAGCCTACTACCGGTACCCTTACCAAATAATTTATTCAGAAAAGTGGTTGCATGATAACTCCTCAAATAAACGTTAGAAGATAACATATAGAAAAAATAAGCCATTTTATTCATTTACATTACACAAACAAATACGATCATGACCAATATAATTTGTTATATTCATTACGTTGCAGTTGTCGGTAGCGAACTTTCCAACTAAGATCTAACTCTATTCACAAATCAAGACTTACCAGCACTAAGGCCAACACGACAACAAGAAACAAAACACGGAACATTTTTAATAAGTAATACCTAATGAACAAAATATCACCTCCCACATCTTTATATAGGTACGCTAACATACCTATTTACAAACGATAAACTGTTTATCGTAACCAAGCACCCGAAGGTCATCATTATTATTGTAGTGGACATTATGTCAATAGGTATTCATAGAAATTGATTGTTGGTCTGTTAGTTCTTATGATTTATCTGTTTTGTAATTGTCACTAATTGAAAGATTTTAAGACCTTTTCAGTAAGCTCATCATACCTATCACTTGTTATTTTGTTTAATTATTATTGTTTATTAATATGTATTGTAGTACCTACGGAGTATCAGGTTTTTGTTATGGGTCTGTCAGGTTGTATGAAAAAGATTTTTTTTTGCGTTTTCCCAGTTGGTTCTATAATAAAAGTTAATCACTTTGATAGTCTGAAGAATCCTGTTCGTTATTTTTTTAACGCATTAAAGTTTACACCCTGTATCTTTTATTTATTTAAGTATTTAATTAATCTTTTAAAATAACTTCTTAATATAATTTTGTAGTCGAAGTCGTCATAGCCGAACACAGCTAGGAGGACTATATATTTGAATTATATGAAGAAAAATATAGCACTCAATGGTCTTCAACAAATCGGCTTTATGTGTCATCTTTCATATTTATAATTTTTCTATAAAATACATTTAAACAAATCAAATCAAAATGTTTTATTCAAAATAATATCACATGGATAGCTTTCTGACGTCATTTTTGAGTCTACCACCGCGTCTGAAGGTGTTCCGTTGTAGAGAAGATGCGACCATTAAGAAACCCTTGTTCATATATTTGAATTGGTCTGTATTACGTGCATCTACATAATAGAAGAAGTCGTTTTTACTTGCGAAACACAACATTGTGTAAACATTGGGTTGGTAAAACGCAAAATCAGTTTTCACTAGAGTAACCGGTGACTTATTCTTAGAGAATAAAATTTACTAGCGTTTGGTCGAATCGGGCCTAAGTACAAAAAAGATGAGTAACGTTGTTATGGAGAAAAATTTACTATTTGCTTGTTGAACGGCCACCAATAAAACTTACATAGGTTTTTAGAGGACCTTTCAAAATACATTAAAAAACATCATATTCATTGCTAAACCGCATAGTAGGTACAGGTAAGGTACAAAATAAGCACCATGGTTGTATGTAGGGCTTTCAAATATTCGATAATTTTGAATATTCGAATTATTCCCTCACCCTCCTTGTCCACAAAGGCAATATCTGCCCGGAACGAAAGACTGCTATAGTTAGCTCTGATGTCGACATCGCTGCTCTCAGTGAGACACACCTGGCTGACGAAGAGGAGCTAGTGGAAGTTGCGCCACTACTTTATGGGATCCGCCCTAGTGTAAAGGTACTCATATAAGGAGATTTCAAAGCGAGAGTAGGGCGAGACTTTGAGGCATGGTGTTAGTAACATGAACACAGTAATTGCCTTCTGTTACTCTTTATCTATGGTTAATTTCAATTATATATTACCAACACATTATATATTACAAGTTGTTGGGAGAGGCCGTCCGAGGAAAACATACCATGATCATATCAATGATCTTTTCCGAAAAGGACAAGTGCGTAGCACCCTCAATCGACGGAAGTGCATGAAGAGATGTATGAATGTGAATGAGGCTAAAGAGGTGTGTCAGAGTCGTAGCGTGTGGCGGTCCGTGGTCTCTGCCTACCCCCATGGGACAATGGCGTGAGCTTATGTATGTATGTATTACCAACACTATGTTTAGGCTGCCTGCCAAGCTCAAGACATGAATATGCAGTCCAGGTCCAAGAATTGGCATCATACTGACTACGTTACTTTATCGTCAGGCAAAGAGATATCTTCCAAGTCCATATCACTCGGGTGATGCGAGACGGACGCCTACTATTGGAGTGACCACATAATTGTGTTGACTAAGCTCAGGCTCCGTCTTCATCCTCCTCACAGATCTCAAGGAGTGAACCTATACATCTTAACGAGAATTATATTCGAGTAGTTGAAAACATGGTTCAGACGATGGAAATTGAGAGTGGAGGCGATGTCTTAACACTTAGCAGGCACTTTCGTTGAATGCGGTCAAGGAATTACTGCAATCTCTGGGGGTGAAACGAATTAAGCAGGAGAACTGGTTCGATGATAACAACGAGGAAGTGACCGAAGCTCTCCGAAAACACCGAGCGCTCTTGCGAATGTCGGTGGAATTGAGTGAGGCATAATATCTGATGAGATGGCAATTGCAGTTGTGTGGGCATGTTTCCCGGATATCTAATGACAGATTGCTCAGAACTCCGGTAGGGCAAACGGAAACAAAGCTGCCAAATCTTGCGGTATAAAGATGTGCTGAAGCATCACATGGAGAGTTGTGAAGTGGATCCGTCAAGCTGGGTGACACTGGTTAAAGACTGGCCACATCGGAGGCATACTGTGAGCACTAAGGTGTATGCGTTCGAAAAAGCGCGACGTTTGGAACTTGATGCGAAACACCATGAGCTGAAGGCCCGTCCAACTACGGCTATCTATTATAATCTAGTTGGAGGGGTACTTATGTGCAGAGTGTGGGCACACGTTTACTGCTAAAAATGGGTACTTCAGCCTACTTCAGAATCGCTGGTATCAGCTATCAGTAAACAGTCGCTGTGGCCGATAACGGTCATAATGATGATGGTGATGACACGTTTATAAAACTGTCATATAATAGTTAGAATTAAGGCTGTGTCTTCCTCCTCATGATCATCATAGTCCTGTTTTTTACAAAAGCGGGCCTAACAACGTAACCTAGAATGGACATCGCGCGAAATTTGAAAATTCTGGTAGCACACATCATAGTTCTGAGTGTGAAAGAATATTCGAATACCATATTTTAATATTCGAATATTCGAACAGAGTTTTTATTCGAATAATTCGAATATTCGATTGCAAGCCCTAGTTGTATGGAAGAAATCCCTTTTTAGCGCTAAGATCGCCTTGTTTTGTATCTTCTGTATTTATTTACGGCATAATTTGCTGAGTAGGTGATAATATGTTTCGATTGACTAACTGAAAAAAAAAAGATTTTATATGAAACTTAGTCTGTAGTAGTTTATTATGTCAATGTATACAATACATGAATAAATACAACCAACCATGACTTGAGAACAAAATATATTCGTTATTATAAATTAGCTTATGGTAGTATATAATAGTACTCTGTGATATTAGTTATAACTGTCAACAAATAGGTAAAAGGCAGTATCTCGAACCTAGTAGTAACCCCGATGCTCTATTAAATCGTGATATAAATTTGCGCATGAGTGGAAATTTTACTAACTAGCAGCCAGCTATTTTCCTCTGCAAATAACATTTTGTATTGCTAAAAATGTTTATGATTCTAGTTATGTTATTGACGACCCGGTTGGTGTGATGGTTACCACGCCGGACTGCCAATCCAGGCGGTCCTGGGTTCGAATCCCGGTTTGGTCATTGGATGTGTGGGCCGTTGTTGTCTAAAAGCCTGAGTCTTACTTGGGATCATTACAATGTATTTGCGTTCAAAATTATATAATAGTGTTTACTACATGCGTCATCGTGTGTGAATGCTAGTCCATATCATACGAATAGATAACTGTAACACGCAGGTACTTAAAAACAAATACAGTCATTAGAATAGCATTCGAGTGTCGGAAAATCGATGAAATTCGTATAATAGATGAGATCGCGACCAATGACAATGTTTTTGAACTCAATAACAGTTCAGCGTGGCCAAGCTGCGAGCGCGGGAGGCGCACCCGCGCCCTCTGATAGATCGCTCGCAGCAGGCATCCAGGGGGGGAATAGGTGGGATGGATCGATAGACAACTGTAATTTATTAAGTTAAATAGGTACAGTGGATATTATAATAAAAAATATAAAAGGACAAATTTGTTTATATGTAGCTACCACCATATTATAATAATACTAGGTATAGTTCTACAACATTTTCTTATGTCTTCTTTAATTATGAAGCTCTTCTTTCTTATTGCTTACAGCCAATATCACATGTTTCTACTAATATTAACACTATTATCACTTTAATTTTAGTTTGTTTTTGTTTTTCTTGTTTCTAATAATTTGTAATTGAGCTGTACCTAATGAACTGTTTGCATATTATTTGCATATTAACCTGCAGAATCTTTTATGTCACCTAAAAATCACTTTTGGTTTATGTGATGTATTATTTAAGTCGTGTCAATTCATGTATCTGGTAAATAAATAAATACAAATAAATACAAATACAAGTGATTAATTTCATCGGATTATTCGAATTCAACCAGTTGTTTAGTATTCAGTCACCGTCAGACACCTGGTCATGGTCTAGGCTGAGACACTCAAATCAGAAGTCCAATCGGCATTGTATTACATAAATTCATAAAACCTAAGCACGGCATTGTACCGGTCGCGGTCATGCCTTCTATTGATTATCGAAGTATAATAATTAGTCGATGAGATGGCTGGTAGCTCGTCAGTATCGAACAGGAGAACTCGTGCGCTGTAGTGCTGATCTAATTACACAACTGCGAGAAGACAATTAAAAGTTCGAGCCAATATCGATAGATGTCGCTGTTATGCTTTTCATACAGTTATTTTAATAAAATGGAATTATTTGATTAGAATAACATCACGCACAGGTTTAAAAAAAAAAGTTCTCGCTTTAGTTTTAATAAAACAAAAATTTAAAAAAATTTTAGTTCATTACAGGGCATGAAATGGCAGATCGTCGAATTTTGTTGGGTTTGGTTTATTATCGTTCGGTACTTATGTGTTTTCTTTTATTCGAGGGTTTTAAAAAAAAACTATTTAATCCTTTTCGATATTACCGTTTACATCCATTGTGGGTTTATTTTTTCAACATTTTTAATTTTGCTTTTTATCGTGACTTAGGTGACATCTCGCCAGTAAAAAATCTCTCCTCAAGGCTCTCCGACATGACCCCTACCGATTCGGAAGAGTGGCAACTCGCCTTGAGGCGAGATTTTTTACTGGCGAGATGTCACCTTAGACTTTATCGTATAGGCACCTTTATCTATCGTGTATGATTCCGATCCGTATGAACAGAACAGCAAAAAAAAAGTGTATAGATGGATCCATGGACTACCTAGGTACCTACTAACAAGAAACTTAATAACTACTCCATTTATCGAAAAAAAAGTATAATAAATTTTAAAAAATCAATTTATTGAGCTAAATAAGGTAAGTACCAAATATATTAATTTAATAAAAGTACATCAACATTCGAAAGATACAATTTTGGTGGTAAATATACCACCAGAGTTCAATAGAACTAAAACATTTTCTAGTGATTTTAATTATGAAGCTCCTATTTCTTATTGCTTACATCCAATATAATTACATGTGACTATATTGGTTTACATTAAGTAAGCATTGTTTGACAAATGTTCAAATTATTAGCAAGAACTCGCTGCTGTGCAAGTTCCGTCTTGAGCTCCACTATTTGGCGATGCGCAAGAAAAGGCTCCAGTGCAAGCTCCAACTCCTTTACCAGAACCTGCCCCGGCACAAGAATTAGCGCCAGTGCAAGATCCCGCTCCTTCACCAGAATTGGGCCCGGTACAAGAACCAGCGCCAACGCACGCACCCGCGCCTCTAGCTTCCGTGTTCTATAAAGATAATAATTTCGACAATTCAATTTTAAGAATAAACATGACGGGAACTTACAAAGTTAATTTATAGTACCTAGATTACACACCGGAAAGTAAGAAAGGTCTCAGATCTCATGTACCTATAAATGTGATCTGAGGCTTTCTTATTTAATGTCCGAGGTTCGTATACTATTTTTCTTCTCGACCGAGGTGGAAAGCGGCAACTTCGTTTAGCGCAGCGGGACGAAAATTGACGCTTTCCGTGCAGAAGGGAGAATTTTTTTTTATTCCATTTTTAAGAGAATCAGATTGTCTGAAATATATTGTAAAAAAAAAAAAAAAAAAATTTATTTATAAAAATCAGAAGCGCAGAGAGGAGTGGATAAAAAATGTAAGACTGTTAGTGCGTTCACACGCGATGACGCACTGACGGAGCGGCAGATGTCAGTCCATAGAACCACACCTGGTGCGTCAATACGTCACCGTGTGTGCTTCTACGCGCGGTTTCATACAACTCCTAGCTTTACAAATGACGGACTGACGTCTGCCGCTGCGTCAATGCGTCAACGTGTGTGAAGGCACTTACGTAAAGAATGGTTACTATTCACAGCAACCGTTATTATGGTTAGAATACTTCAAAGTTCGAGTTAAGATTCCGCCAAAGCATGAAAAAAGAAATCATGTCAATAATAATAACTTGATACAGTTGAAGTTCTTCTTTGCTACATTTATATTTTTGGGTTAAAGTTATTCGTCTACGTTCAATTCAATAGGAGCAATAATGAGCGAGTAATTAAGGCTGGGCATAAGACAGACAAAATGGACGAAAGCATAAGGGTTCCTTGTTTGACTACGGAACCATAAAAATCGGTTCAGAATACAGAGCTTTTATCATACCTAAGTAATTCATCATTTCTAACCACTGACTGGCAACTCTGGCCGTTTTTTTCCTGACTTTTTAAAATAATAATGTCTTTCTCATTTCTACGTAATTTTTACCTGACTGCGCAACGCAAGGGAAGGGTAAAGTGTTTAACAGCCTATGTATGTAGGTATGTATGTATGTAAGTTTTTACCTTTGTGGCACACTAGAGACCAAACGCGTGGGCCGATTTTGATGATTCTTACGTGAATCGATTTGTCTTAATCTTGCGAGTGTCACTAAAGACATGACAGTAAATTTAAGAAATCAAAAAACCCGTCTGCATAAAAAAATAACTTTAAATAAAAAATGAAAAGAAAAAAATAAGTCCAGTAGTCTAGAATTCAGTTATGTAATTTTGAAGCGACTTAAACAGTCGGGACGGGACCCATTAAAAATTCTAGACCGGATCCGAATAATGGGTCCCAACTAGGGTTTTTTTCCCGGGCTCCAGTGGGAAGGTAGAAGGCATGACTTCAAATTGGGTTTTACTTCTAAGAGAAAATCAAACAATGAATAGTAAAAAAAAATAATAGATATAATTTGCTTTTGAACAATACAGAACAAACAATAAAAATATTAGTGCGATAGTGGTCGGGGACCACTGGTCCCAATATTGATCGAATTACCGATGCGGCTACCCAATCCGCCGCCTAGTCCCTGCAAAACGCCATAATGCCTTCGCTTAAGTTCATTCATTGGCTCGGTGGATCTTTCATGGTCCTTCCGATTGTCCGTAACTAAACTACTCCCCGAGTAATGCTGTATTCGTTATTTCAAAATAAAAAACTGATCGAATCGGGCATACGTTAGACCAGCGGTTCCCGAATGGTGTTCCGCGGAACCCTGGGGTTCTCCAATTGTCAGACATAAAACCTGCCAATGTTAGTGTCAATGTCAATTTACAATATTAATTGTAATGGAGGATTCACTTTAATGAGCGTCTGCAACCGAGTGTTAGTCACTTACAGCCAGATGTCAATTAGATTTACTAAAAATAACAAGACCAATCTAACGAGATAATAAAATTTCAATATTTTTTTATTTTCGGACCGGGAATTCCCGGGAATTTAGGCTTTTCCTTACCCGGGAAAAATATTGCTGAATTCTCGGGATCCCGGGAATTGTTTAAAATTGAAAATGTTAAGTAATAAGACCTTAAAATAGCATGCAGTTACTTTAGATCTTCTTTACAAAACCCTATTTATCAGTCAGTCCTACTTTTTCACTGCTTTTTATACCGCGGGAAGATTATTTACCAAAGCATATAATAGGCTCAAAGATGCTTCAATTGCCTTTTTGGATGCATAGGTCCATGATAATGATGATGCTATCAATTGTTTTTTTGTTATTGTTTTTAAAAGTTTTCAAGTGCTTTATTATTCAGTTTTAAAGATGTCAAAAATATTTAAGTAGGTAGGTAATTAATAACTACAGTTTTTAAGAGATACGCGGATAATATTTAAACAAAAAAATTAAGTGTAAACTAGTTAGATCTAGATAAACAATTTATAACAAAAAAACATTAAGCCAACTATTTTTAACTGGTTCTTAACATGTTTTTAGTATATTTGAGTTCCCGATATTTCGGCAGTGTGATGACTGTCATAATCACGAGATGACTGTAGATTCGCAGACCGTTATTGTTCAGAAATACTGCTGAAATAGCGAACTCAAATACCAGATAAGAACCCGTTAAAAATGTTTAATTTATTTAAACCTCCCTTTACCGTTAGTACCTAGTACCGTAGTGGCGCCCTCATCACAATATTAAAAATGTCTCAATAAATAAAGCCTAAATAAAAAAAGTGCTACTTCTATAAACTACAAAACCAGTTATTTCTATAGAATACTTTCATATGTTCTAAACATTCAACTTTTAAGAGCATCGAAATAAAATAATGCGGCCGTTTTTTTTCTCGTTTCAGTATGTTTAGACCTTTAAAGTATTTTATAAAATTGTTTTTAAATAGGTAACTTTAATGAATAAACAAGCGAATGATAAAATTTAAAAATTATCGTAACGTTTTGAATCTTCAGATGGTTAAAAAATTTAGAAGTTGGCTTTTTACTTAGTTTTCTTGGCTATAAAAGTTAAATCAAAGAAAAAAAACAAGTTTTCTCTTGAAATATATTAATATATTTGGGGTGATTGGGGATCTACCTCCTAGCGGTCCACCCCGGGCAACGGCATCACAAGCTACCAAGTTTGTGGTGGCGGCTGAACGATCCCCCACGCGGTGTGTAGGCTCCGCAAGGAGCCGCCTGGCTCGCGACCACCCTCCTGCCGGAGTCTGGCGCCAAGCAGCTTGCTGCGTTCCGTCAGTGTGCAGGAGTGCCAGTGCACTTCTGGGTAAGCTCGCTACATCTTCGGCCCCATCTGTCCTGAGGACTAGATTGGGGTCAAGAGCAAACCCATCAATAATAAAAAAAAAAAAAAAAAAAAAAAAAATACTAACGTTTCTTCAATATTTCTAAGATTCCCGGGTACCCGGGAATTCCCGGGAAAAAAGAAAAATCATTCCCGATTCCCGGGAACCCAAAAAGTCCGGGAAATCGAAAACCCTAGTCCCAACTGTGAAAGTCGCTTCAATATTACATAACTGAATTCTAGACTACTGGACTACTGGACTTATTTTTTCTTTTCAGTTTTTATTTAAAGTAAATTTTTTAACCAGGAGGGTTTTTTTATTTCTTAAATTTACTTTTTTTGACGACAGAAGAACGGACACAAACATATTTTACTTCGGCATATTTGTATCGATTTCCAAGCTTCTTCGAAACTCGGAAGTGGTTACGCATTTTTGAGAATTGTTTGTAAGAAGCTATCCCTCTAGTATTTCTAAGCTCACTGAACCAAGGTATTCTATAATCACCAATAAACAAAAATGAAAAAGCATTCTTACATCAATACAAATACCTATTTGACATCATGTAACTTTTCGAAATTCAGGAATGATTGTTATTACTTCTCATTTAGTCCGAAGTGATTTTTTCCTAATTTCAAAATGTTACACTATCATTTGTTAGAAACTAAAATAGACCGAACAGTAAATTATTAGTAGAAGTGCCTTTTCAGCGGATTCTAAGAAAGTTCAAATGAGCAAATTCTACTTGTTATTTACTGTTTTGTGATATTTTAAACGAGTTTATTGTTAAGATCAATTTTTATCATTATGATAATTAAATGCTCTGTGACTGTCCCACTAGCAAAATATGCACCAAAATCCAAGTTCGGGTACGTCAACGTATTGGATACGACACTTTACATATTTTTAATATTTTATATCATCCACTATTACGAACTATCCAATATACGAACGAGCCGTACCGTGACTTTAAAAAACAGTTTTATGCAGAATCAAATCGATTCGAAAATACAAATTCAAATAATTTAATCCAAATCTTCAACAACAATTTCATTCAAAAATAATGAATTGTTAAGTATTAACATTTTCTCAAAATTTCGAATTAAATAATTACAATATTTGTTACACATTTATTCATTTAAATTACACAAACGAATCGTTTCGAGACCAATCTAATTTGTCGTATTCATTACGTTGACGGTAGCAAACTCTTAAACTAAACATCTAATTCTAATATTAAATCAAGACTTACCAGCACTAAGGCCAACGCGACAACAACAACAACCAATACACGGAACATTGTGAATTAGTAATGATTAGAAAATTACCTCCCACATCTATATATACGGTAACAACAAACGATAAATTGTTTTTCATGAGTCATGACTAAGCACCAGCAAATTATCATACTCAGATCAAATAAAAAAACCGGTCAAGAGCGTGTCGGACTCGCCCATGATAGTTTTTCATGATGCTTTGAAGAATGGTCATAAATATTCTCGGGGTCAATGGGTCTCCCTGTCTCACGCCTCTACAAATTTTTATATCAGAGCCTTTTCTCTCCAGTTTGACTCTACTTACGTTTTTTACCACATACAGAGTGTAAGGAAAGGTATCATTAACTTTTAAACCACATTCTACCCATCAAACTGAACAACTTTTACTATGGGAGCAAACCTGTCAGAGCAAAAAAATTATCAGCTTTCTCATACATTTTAGTCGAGTAGGTATCGATAGCACTTTAGTATGGAACAGCTGATTTATTTTTTGCTCTGACAGGTTTGCTCCCATAGTGAAAGTTGTTCAATTTGATGGGTAGAGTATGTGATTAAAAGGTTAATGATACTTTTCCTTACCCCCTGTATATCTAGGTAATCTAAACTATTATAAAACTGTAACTGAAGTGTGTCTGTAGGTATATTGAAAATATTTACAAAAAAAAGTTTATGATTGGTTTTAGGTATCCCTGACTCGAAATCAACCTTTTTAGAAATTTTGTCTGTCTGTTTGTTTTTTTGTTAGCGTATCACGCGAAAACTACTGAACCGATTTTGATGAAACAATTTTTGTTTGATAGCTTATGATCTGTCTTAAAATCTGGTAGGTACATAATTTATTCGGACTTCCGTTTGACCCAATCCAGCTTGCTCTACTGGCTGGTGATTCTCGGTAAATTCTGAAATTTCGTTTCTCAAAACATGCTATTTGGTTGTAAGCTAATAAGCCTGTAATTGCCTATATCCGCTGGATCGCCTTTTTTGTATAGAATGTAATATCCGATTCTGCCCATTCTTTTGGTATTGTTTTGCTTTCCAAAATTCTTGTTTAAAAGGATAGCAAAAGGTAGTATGAGAAGAGATCTCCCGGATTTTATTGCTTCATTTGATATACCATCCGGTCTGCTGCTTTTTACTTTCTTTAGGGTCTTATTTTCTTCAGGATTTAGCCGCGTGGTGCTGTCTTGATAATGCGTAGTAACCTCTTGTACTGGTATGGAGTTCCATCAAGCGTAAAGATTCCTAAAGAAGTCTGTTGCTGTGTTGATTATTTTTGATCTTCCGAATGTCTTCGAATTGGAAGGTAAGGTTTTCTTTCAGGCACGGGATCCAATGTTTACTGGTGTTAAGTATTTTTTTACTCTTTTTTCATGCTTCCTGTTCTGTTAAGATGTTTCTCTTTTATATTAAGTCTTTGTTCTGGATATTCTTTCCTAATAATTTTATGAATAGTTGTTGTACACACGTAAAATACTAATCACATTACATTTGGCCGATTTTTTTAAAACTTGCAACATGACGTGTCAACCCTATGAGAATAGGTAGACATTTTCCACGTTGTAGAGAGCTTGTCCTCTGTAGGGATTTACTAATGTGGTCGAGATTATGTCAATAGGTATATATTTATAAACATTAAGTGTAGTCTTTTTTTTGTTATTTGTTACGGTTTTCCTGTTGTTGTTAAATGCGTCACTAATTGAAAGATTTCAAGGCCTTTGATAGCACAAAGGTAAGCTCAGTATACCTATCACTTAGTATTCTTGTTTAATTACTATTGTTAATAAATATGTAGGTATATGCTAGCTTAATGCGTATCTTTCCATCTTACTTTGAGTAGGTACGGAGTAATATAATTATTATGTTTTGGGTCTATCAGGTTACAGAAATCTATATCTTCTATACTACTAATATTATAAAGAGGAAAGATTTGATATTATGTTTGTTTATATTGAAAAGGCTCCAAAATTACTGGACCCATCTGAATAATTCTTTCTCCATTAGAATGCTGCATTAAGGCTTCCGCACATTGCAGCGATTTTATCGAGCGATAATATCGCTGCGATTTTGCGATTATTGTTTCCAGTACATTTTGTATAGGGACGCGCTCGATCCCACACACTGCCGCGATATTATCGCAACCTGACGCAATCTCTTTCGAATACATTCAGTGGTGGCGCATGCGTGACGCAAATCGCGGAATCGCTGCAGTGTGTAAGGTGTCGCGATATCGCTGTCGATAATATCGCTCGATAAAATCGCTCGATAATATCGCTGCAATGTGCGGAGGCCTTTATTCGTGATGAACACAATTATGCTAAAAAGGAAGTGGTGTCAGGAAGATTCTAAGGCGGTACGAAGTTTGCCGCGGTCATCATTAATGGGCAGCTTGTGCCGAACAGCTGTTATGGCGCCGTATGGGTAGGCCCCCAAGGTGGATCAACGACCTGGTGAAAGTAGTTGGAAGTACCCCATTGGATGAGGATGCTTCGGTCGTCTGGCTGAGAAATAATGACGATGGTGATGGATATGGTAAAGGTCGTAGGTATCTTGCCTCAGTCAACGTACCTGTGGACGTAACTGAATGCTGGCAAGAGACCAGACGGGATGTATCTCGTCCCAAGGAAGATAGTTCGGGCGCTAGTATGTGATGCAACTTGCGTGGACACACTGGCCCCGTCTCATTTTAATTACAGGCCACGTTTTGAAGGGCTGGCGCGTCGGCGGAGTCGGCTGAAAAACGAAAGGCCTCCTCCCTGTTACAGAGATTTCGGCACCCAATACCATTTTATGGGGTTTGGTGTGGAAACTCTCGGGCCGTGGGGACCTAGTTCGCAGGCGCTTTCAAAAACCTATCAAAGCGCCTGATAGACTCAACATCCCTTTCGAGTTTATCAGGCGCTTGGATACACCCAAGGCCTGGCACTTTCCACGCTTAACGGATCAGCATAGCCAATCAGCAAGGAAATGCGGCCAGCGTTTTAAGTAACCCTCCCACAAGGACCGAACCTGCACCGCATCCTAGGTTAGTTTGGTTTGAGAACCATTATTTTTTATTTTATTTTATTTCTTATTGTGTTTTATCACTGACATATACTCTAGCGATAGACAAGCTCGTTCAAACAAACAACATGTCACACAAAATGACACATTGCGGTCTGTCATTGCCATAGTGATGAAGTGAACTCGGGAACATCAATCAGGTGCGGGCACCGCATTCAAGTGGAACATGTTGCTTCTATAAAAGGGCCTGTCTATCGCTAGAGTGTAAGTCAAAGTGTTTTATGTACCTGTTGTTAATAAAAATATAACTAATATGGTAAAGACGGCGATAAAAGGCTAGTTCTAAAAATAATCAACTAATGACACACCACATTGGACTGTTGCATATATATGTAGGTACCTACTAGTAAAATTGATATAATTATCCTACTTTTTGTTTGGAGGTTATAAATTATTGAAAATTTATTTTTTTCATTCCCGGGAAATCGAAAAAAAAACTTCGGACTCATAAGAAATAACAAAAATTCTTAATGGTCGTTAAAAAGGTCTATGATGCGTACCGATGGCTTCCACGCCATAATGCTGAAGAAGACGGCCGCTCTGTTGGGCAGGACGCGGGGGAGCACCAACACCATTCTGAAGGCTATAGTTGATAAATTTGACTGTCCCATTCTGGCTCCCTTGGTCAAACTGGTGAACAGTACGGTACTATACTATACTATACATTACTATACATTATAGTAGTAATAATTGACATTGTCTTTATTCCGATTTTAAGTTTCATACATTCCTTTTTTTAATTGTTAATAATGCACATAAAAACAACAGTTACAGTTATCTATAAATCTGGGAGCTAGAACTATGATTTCAAAATAAAAATGAAAGATGAAAGATTAGAATTTGCGTCATGATAATAATTAAAAAATAATAGCTATCATTCTGGTTATGGTAATAATATAGCATCAGAACCTGTTGATGATTAGATAGATTAGATTAGATTAATTTATTTCACATTATAATATGTCACATTGTTACATAAATATTTTACATAAAATGTCCATTCATAGCATGATCGTCAAATTGTATTATAAATTTATGAGATTAACAATGTCAAAAATAAAAACGAATAATTAATATAATTTAAAGAATAAAAGTTAAACATAGTCTATTTCAAGAATAGTACTTATATTAAAAATGTCAAATGTACCTGTACAATAAAACGAATAATAAATACTAGGTATTTAAAAACTTTTAGTCAAAAATTCTTTAACAGAATAGAACTCGTTATTCAATAAAAAGCAGATGAAACTTAACCAGAAGATATCCTTTATTATTCTATTGTCTCTTATGAGTTCTTTATTTTTTATTTATTTAAGACGCTGTTATCCGGTCGAGGCAGTTTTTTACATTATCCGTGATGAACAAACTGAGAAAATTGAACATAGGCTAAAAAAACGGCCATTGTAGTTCAGTGTAGGTTCTATGAAAAGTGGACCACTGGAGCTTATAGTACAAATACTTGAGGTGTTTATATTCTGATAACGGTATGAATCAAACCAGCCATATGGAGAGATCTTCGAGATTCCATATTGAGCAGACTACGTTTATTCAGTTCGGGTGTGATGTGACTGCGAGGCGGTATTTTATAACAGTATCTTATACAAGAATTATGTACTCTTTGGAAAATGCTTTTAGTATGAGCAAGCAGACATGGGCCCATAAAAATATGTTTACAATCGACGTTGCGTGGCAGAGTCAAAAATGACGTCAATCAGAAATCTATAGGTAAGCATAAAACAGTTTGAGTTTGAATTTAAGGAACGTTCCGGGCGGCGATATAAATAAAACATTTGATGTTGATACAAATTTTAGGCGATGAAATATAATTCAAGTATTTAGTTCCCTTACATGCTGGTTTAGGCATGAAATGTGATCCAATGGGCATACTGTATAATTATGGCTGTCAACTTCATGCACGGCGCGCCCTAGGGATACAGACGTAGGCGGGGGCGAGGTAGTACGCGACGCGCGCAAGGTCCGCGCATGAACGTAATGTACCTTCACACTCGATACACGTCCGACTTTGGGTAGGATGAATATTTTAATAACGTACAGTGTAGCGTATGTATTTATCTAATCGTGTATAGCAGGAGCGGAAATTATTTCAAGTGGAGTCCGCATCGTTAAAACGATTCAATCGAGTCTAGAAAAAAAAATAGAATCAAATAAAAATAATGCCAAAAGAGGAATGTGGTAAATAAATACTATCCTATTCACTGTATAGCATGGATCCCTGGAATACTAGGTATTTATAATAATAGGTATACTAACTAGAAATTTAATCACTACTCCATGCATCGAAAAAAAAAGTAAAATTAAATTATAAACAACAATTTATTGAGCTAAATAAGATACCAAATATAGGTATTAATTTAATAAAAGAACATAAATATTCTTAGGATACGATTCTGATGATAAACATAATATCAAACTAAAACATTTTCTTGTGATTATAATTATTAAGCTCTTATTTCTTATTGCTTACATCCAATATAATCACATAATATGACTTATTATATTGGTTTACATTAAGTAAGCACTGTTCTAATCAAGTTCAAATTAGGAGCAAGAATTCGCGGCTGTGCAAGTTCCGTCTTGAGCTCCACTATTTGGCGATGCGCAAGAATGCTCTCCAGTGCAAGCTCCAACTCCTTTACCAGAACCTGCCCCGGCACAAGAATTAGCGCCAGTGCAAGATCCCGCTCCTTCACCAGAATTGGGCCCGGAACAAGAACCAGCGCCAACGCACGCACCCGCGCCTTTAGCTTCCGTGTTCTATAAAGATAATAATTTCGTCAATTCAATTTATAGTAGATTACTCACCGAGGCAGGAATCTCATAAACATATTATGATCTGAGGCTTTCTTATTTACTGCCCGAGGTTAGTATACTATTTTTCTCCTCGACGGAGGTGGAAAGCGACACCTTCGTTTAGCGCAGCAAGACGAAAATTGACGCTTTCCGTCCGGAGGGGAGAAAAAGAATAAACATAATTAGTGTTAAATTAATAATTTTAACGGTTTCTTACAGCGCTTTTTATTGTTTTGAACCAATTTTCTCCGTCCCGGGATAATCAGTAATACCGTGGTTATGGCTTGGTGCTGCCAAAATATTCTTCACGCCGAAACAATAAAAAATTCAGTTAGAACACTTTAAAATGAATATACTTAATATTTAGTTCAATAATTAAACTGCGTAACTCCCAAAAACTTTATAAGTAAAGATGAGTATATACTTAATTAAAAATCATAACTATCTACGACATTACTTATTATTTTATGCTACTAGGCTTAGATTAAAGTAAAGTTAATGGATTACGCGAACATTTTAAACCAGAAAAATGAGGCAAACAAATTAATTGTATACTTCAAATTTGTATGCAACTGCCCTAGATTTGACAGATAATGGCGCTAGTTTGTATGGACCAAGTGCCCTAGTAGTGTGCTCCAATTTAACGCGCTTTAGGCCTATCCATTAATTTTACTTTGATCTTTTGATCAAAGTTACTAGGTACTAGATTTGCCTGTGACTTCGTCTTCACCACGCACCGGTTATCATTTTCGCAACAAGATAAAATGTTTACCAGTTTTAAGTCATATCAAAAGCTTTTAAAATTTTCACCAAGATTGGTCCACTGTTTTTTCGTGATGCTCGAACATCATTGTTAGAAACTAAAACTCAAAATTGTTACTGTTTGATATATTTTCTTACAATATAAAAAAAATATAAAATATTATATTCATTTAAATTACACAAACAAATACTATCAGGACCAATATAATTTGTCGTATACATTACGTTGAAGCAGCGAACTATCAAACTAAAGATTTAATTCTAATCACAAATCAAGACTTACCAGCACTAAGGCCAACGCGACAACAACAACAACCAATACACGGAACATTGTGAATTAGTAATGAACATAAAATCACCTCCGACATCTATATATACCCTATCAAAAACGATAAATTGTTTATCATGACTCAGCACCAGAAAATTACCACAATATACCTACAAAGGTTATTATTATTGCACTGTCGAGATCACATGATTAAATATCCCTACAGATCTGAAGCTTCATACAAGCGGCCGCTGTGGGTATACCCACGTATAACGCGGCAATGTACGCGTGACCTTCTTAGAACAATGGATTGACGACTTTTTCGCAGGACTTCTTTGGTTGGCGCGAGCACAAAGAACCGGTTTGCGTCGGTCCCATTGCATAATGATCAGAAGGGCTGTGTCATTTGCATTGTGCGTGAACGTTTTTAGAAAAAAAAAAAACGTTTTTTGTTTTCGTATCCTAGCAATCCGGTGAAGTAAATACAGTGGCGTAGCGTGGGTTTTTGTTACATACCGATTTAGCCGCCCCCTTATCTTTATAAGAAGATCTACACAAAATATAACGGAACAAGCGAAGCGAGCGGAGCGAGCTCGAAAGTTTTTATCGCATCTATTCGGGTTGTGGTCTGTGTAAAGATCTAAAAATTTTCAGTTTTTCGTAAAGCTCAATTGTTAAGCTTTTTTAATGTAAGTATCAAACACTTTTACCTGTGTGTCACAATGAACAATTTTGTATTTGTATTTTATATGACCGTAAATCTGTTAAATTCCATTAAATCTATTCTATACCTACCACCCTATAATTTCATCCTACTCTTTAAAAATACAAAATGTTTAAGCGTTTTGATTTTTTGGTGTACCTAATAGGTATCGGCAAAAATTGGTAAAGAGTACAATCCTAAGATAACATAAAAGTTAAGATTTCTGAGACAAACACAATAAAATTCCATTGGCATGTTTAAATGTTTTCGAGAAGCTTACAGTAATTTGAGCTTTGCTTCAATGCACAGGTTCAGCGCCCTAAGAATGGCGGTTATAAAGTTTCGCGAAGGTAACGACTGTAGTTTTTTTTTTTAATACTTTACGATATAAAAAAAACATGTCATAAAAAAATATGCATTTATTATAGACAAATAGATATGTACTACAAGAAAAGAATTGGAACTTGATAACTAACAAACATAAATATTTACATTTTTATATTAAAAATAATATAAATACTTAATTGTTACCTAACTAAAAACACAGAAATTTACAAAAATATAATAGATTTATATCTAAAATAATGTAAATCTGCATGGGTAGCATGTCACCGTGATACAGCGCTATCACAACTTCGCTCTCTTTCTATTTGCGAGCGAAGGAACGAAATAAAAGACGTGATACGGCCATAATATGTATAAATACATTAACGGCACAATTAAAAAAAAGCGTTTTCGAGAAAATTGCGTTTAAAGTTGCGTCGAATGTACTACGCGCGAACAGATTTAAGTGACACTAGTGCCATCTATCGGGAAACCCCGTGAAGTAGCAAGTTAAGTCATTATTGCATAAATAGAACAGTTAGCGCAGAGCATGAATCCGCATCTAACACGAATTTGCCAAATTTTGACTTGTGCCGTTATTGTATTCACCCAGCGATATATAGCATGCTACGGCTTCTGGTGTTTATTCCATAACCAACTATAATATGTATTATACTATAGGTATAGACTTTTTCTTCTTCCGTGGTAACCTTCTTAAACTAGAAATATAAGGATCCAAATTAATCAAGAAGGTATCAAGTCGGAGTTGGTGACAACTCGTGACATTTTCCTTGTGTAGTCACACCTAAACTGTTTAACTAACTTATTGCAAGATTTAGCGGCCTCTTCCGAAAGCTCGCTTACTGACAATGAGTGGACACAATTACTTCCGACCCATGAACGAGGACCTTATGTACAGACGGGCGCGAGCAAGTAGTGCCATGGATGTAGCAAGAAGCTTACGTTCTGTGTCTAGAGCATACTGGGGTTGCAGAGGGCAAGACACTAAACTAGATGGCGCTCAGGAGCATTATTCCTGATTTTATCACATTTTATTTTAAATTTCGTAATGGTGATGATATCGAATCAAAATTTTCAATTACGCGCGCACTTGTGTTTATGTTGCACTGATCTAGCTACAAGTTAAAGTAATTTTATTGTTCATACACATTTGTTCTACATTTTAAGATTGATCAATTTCATACAAAACTTTGACGTAGAACATTCGTAGACGGTATTAACAAAAGTAATATCTTATATGTGGAAAAATAGTATAGAGAATCTAGATTGCGCGTCTCAAATAACATTTGCCATTTATAACATAATTACGAAGATATAAAATAAAATGTGACAAAATCATGAACAGTGCTCCCGAGCGCCATCTAGTTGCCTGTGAACGTCTTCTGCAACCCCCTTAAAAGCCGCGTTATTAATTTTGTATCCTGACGAAAGATACTGTAGCAGATGATGACATCTGTCAATAAGGTCTTTGTCTAATCCAGTACCACAGCCAGTACTTTCCGCTGAAACAGGTGAATTAGAAAAAATCTGGCAGTGTTTCCGTAGCCGTGTACCACTTCCTCCACTTCGCGGTTTGTCGACTATGAGAAACCTAAACTGTTGCTGGACATGTCTCTTATTTCCAAGTCATCAGCAATCAAATTCTCAACATCAGGCAGCAATTGTATAAGGTGCTTGAAAAACTCGACACCACCGCTCCAGTGCAGATTTGCTGTCCCTAATAGACAGCCAAGTATATGGTACAAGCATTCTTTTGATAGAAAATACAATACAAGTACCTAAAACCAAACAAAAAACCGGCCATGTCGGGCCACGCGCAGGGTAGGGTTCCGTAGTTGCCCTTGACAATATACGAAATTAGAAGGAGGATTTTATAAGTTGGTCGACTATTACTCGTTAACTAGTAAAGCTTTCTTAGCGGTGATAGTTTTCCTTTTAATTTCGTTATATACACTACTGCTATAATTTTTTTCACATATCCAGAAACAACCGTTTAGCTGGAACACTTGACTCTAACAAAATGTTTCACTTGAAAGCTTAATAATATTTCGCTAACAGATCCCTAAATTGAAAAATGGTTTTCCCACACCCACAAAATAAAGAGAAGCATAAGTATATGCTCACGACACGACTATATTCCCCGGGGGGTAGTCAGAAATATTCTGATACTCAGCACATCCACGTTTCACTAGTAGTACCGAAACTCTGTCCAGTGTGACGGGGAGTGATCCCGTCGCCTCTTTGTAATGGTAAAATAAAGATGTTTCAGAAAATGGTTTGTCTTACGTAGATTCCGTGCAGTACCCAAGTTTGTCCAATGTAAGTGTTAATATAGCGAGTCCGTTGCCACTTCTTCGTGGTCACAATACAAGCCCTTAAAATGGTGTTCATTTATATTAAATGTAATATTATATTTTAATTTTAAACGGTTGTAAGCTATCAAACTATAAATTTCTCTATTAAAATTAGTATCGTGGCCTTTTTTTTAAATGTTGTGTTCGCTATTACTACTTTGCGCCTTCCAAACAACGGCGTTTTTCGTATAAAATGAATGAATGAAATATTATTTCGCACCTTTAAAGGCAAACCGTTACTAAACGAAATTTTTCAAGAATTGAGTTATCAATGCCATCTTTCTTATGATACCATAAACTACAAAATGAATTTGACACTTTCCGTTTTCGGAGAGAGATGGCGCTTTTTAGTGCGGTACTAAACAAAAAAAGAGTGAATAAAGATGAATGGCTAAATGCAAAACTGTGTCTAAACAAATTGTTACATGTCCGTTGAGGAATAATGACGGAAGTTTATAGGAATAGTGTGATTATTTGGATAAACACGCCTGCACATCACGTAAAGGGGATTTTGTCTACCCTTTTTAATTGGTAAAGTGTAACATTTTGTTTACTCACAGTTTTCTTTTTACCAAATATGCAATTCACACCTATGGTTTTATCGGTAAAATGTTACATTTAGTATAACTACCCTTTACTTTTATGTTTTGGTATATTTATGCAATTATATTTACCACTAAAGAGTAATGATTGGGTTAGTCACCGTTTTTCTTATCTAGAGAGATAATAATTTTTGGTTAGTTGCAGTTTGCCACTTACATTTTATTTAAGTAGGTACTATTTTTGTAATTAAATATTGACTTGATAATAAAATCGAATAGTTAATCTTAGTTTAATGGCATTGAGTATCACTTTTATACAAATCGAAAACGAAATAAATATAATTGTTATAGTAGGTAGGTACCTAATTTAGTTTTAGGTGCAGTGTAGGTATTTGAAAATAAAATTTATATTTTTTAATAGGTTTTCATGGTAACAATTAAAAAAAACGTTGATTCAGATAATTTCATTTTATTGGTTCTTCACTTTCGTGGCTGCTATGGAAACAAAAAGTTTTTTAAGAGGATAGTTCTTGCAGCAAGCTCCGTACAAACGAAGTTAAGCCTGACCAGAAATATAAAAAACCTGGTTTGGGGGCGCTGCAATCGACTATAACCTTTAATGTCAGGATTCCTAGTACAAAAATTAGTTCCAATGAATTTCCGCAACATGGCGGGGTTTTTTATTTTTCTGGTCCGGCTTTACCTACGATTATATTTTTTACTAACCAATCAAAGGTAGGTAACAAAATTTTTAAACACGATTTATATCTTAATCTCTATGCATGTGGTCAAATTTCCGTTAAAATATAAAGTTGTAACTTTCCACATGCATAGAGATTAAGATCTAAATCGTGTTTAAAAATTTTGTTACCTACCTTTGATTGGTTAGTAGGATAAATTTAAGATTTGTAGGTATGGAAATCTGGAATCTTTGAGCCACTGTAAGTTTGAAACTATACATTTTAACGAAAATCTCACACACACCACAGAGATTAGTTTCTAGATCGTATTCAAAACATGTAACTGACTTTTATTGGTTAGTATTGAAAATATAATCAAAATTCGATTGTTTGGAGCGCGTTTCAAGGACTATCCTCGAATGAATTGACTAAAGCCCCACAAAAATCGATCTGTGGGTGAGCTGAATCACATCCCCGATGCAGATTTAACTTTTTCGCTAAATCTAAGTAATCGAATCGCAACCACAAGCATCACTGTTACTTCGTGTTCTTTTTCTACGGATGGAGTAACTGTGGAAACTACCTAAGTCAGTAAGAAATAAGATCACCGAGCTCAAACAAAAGAGGAAGATCTAACTCATCTAGCTCAGAATCGTCTTCAATTTCATCATCATACAACTTCATAATTTCCATTGAGTAAGTCTTCCTCGGACTTTCTCCCGTTGAAGTAGATCACGACATAAGAATATAGACATAATATTGGCTACCTAGCAATCTTAACAATCCCAAATTAACAATGCGAAATAAATGTATGGATCTCTCTTTGATTTCTAATAAAACATGATTTCGAAAATGTTATTTAATTTATCTTTCCAGGTATAATTAGAAGGAACGCTAACTATATTATTTTCAATTTGATAGTAAAGTAATATCTTCGAATTATTCAGATTTTATATAGTTTTTTGTATAATTACAAAATTTATACAGTGACTTCAAAGTTAATACTCATAATCGAAAAAAAATTACCGGAAAAGTGTTACTATAAAAATTATAAACCATAATTAATAATGTTCCAATTAAAAAAATAACTTTTCTGAATTATAATGTAATACAGTAAAGAAATATCTACACTATAACCTCAAAATACGGCTCAAAGAACAACGTACTTAAATTTTATGACGAAAAAGCCGCTCATATTTCTTTATATTTGCTCCTGTGTAAAATTTGATATTTTCGTTTAGTAACGGTTTGTCTTTAAAGGTGCGATTTATTTACACCAAAATTAAATAACAATGCACAAAAGGAAATAAACTGATTGTGGTACGAATAAGGCGGTCTTATCGCTAAAAAGCTATTTCTTCCACACAACTTTAGGGTAGAGGAAATATGTATAACAAAGAACGGGTGTCGGTGTCATAAGAAAATAAAAATTATAAATAAAATAGACAATAAAAATAAAAAATAAATCAAATCAAAGAAAATATAAATCAAAGATAAAACATAAAATATTCTAACATCTCTTCTTACGGGGTAACATTAGGTTTGGATTGGAACCCTCTATTTGCAAGTACACACTTCGCTCTTGGCCAGGTCTTTTTACTTGCAACTGGTGTCAACCCTATGAGAATAGGTATACATTTACCACGTTGTTAAAGAGCTTGTCTACTCATGTGGTCGAGATTATGTCAATAGGTAGGTAGGTACCTACCGGTAGGTAGGTATTTATAAAAATTGATTGTTGGTCAGCTGTTAGTTGTTTGTTACGGTTTTCCTGTTGATAAGTGAGTCACTAATTGAATGATTTCAAGGCCATTTCATCATTTACATAGTTACATACGTATCTCTTTCTATAATACAGTGGTGCTGCTAGGTACATATTGCATAAGCATAAGCATAGCATAAACATGCATCCTGATGCAGTTGTGTTCACCGTTTTGGAAGTATATGGAGCAGATAATAGCCGGCAATTTATTATGTTATTTAGGTTAGTTGATATTATAATGGGGACACATTTAAAAAGGTGCATAAGCAAATGCTCATGACGATATTCCCCGAGGGGGTAGTCAGAAATATTCTGAAACCTCAGAACATCCACGTTTCACCAGTAGTACCGAAACTCTGTCCAGTGTGACGGGGGGTGAGCCCGTCGCCACTTAATGTACAGTGGGTACAATACATGCCTGGAAATTGAAGCATACAGGTCTCCTCACGATGTTTTCCTTCACCGAAAAGCCAGTGGTGCTACAAATCGTACATAAATTCCGAAAAACTCATTGGTACGAGTCGGTCTGGACGGGGATCGAACCATCGCCTCCGCACGGCAGGCAAGGTTACTCGCCACTGGACCACCACGGCTATGAGATATTTAAAAGGGGGCTTCCTATACAATGGACAATCAAAACAAGTATACAAGGGTACAAAAATACAAATTAATATTTAAGGGGTTTAGACCATCAAACTGAACAACTTTCACTATGGTACCTATAGCGAAATTGCGAAAAAAATCTTTTGTGCCATACTAAACTAAGAATCTACTCGTAGGATAGCTGATTTTTTTTTGTGATTTCGATGTTGGTCCCTTAGTGAAAGTTGTTCAGTTTTATGGTTTAATTTAAATAAACAACCCACTTAAAAGTTATAAATGTTTATTTTTACTTTTATAACAGCCTGTGTATACAATGTTTAATTTTTTTAGGAAGCCGAAATTTAAATGAATGTGACAATAAGATATATTTCGACAAAGTACATGACCGAGCTGTCCAAGCGACACGAGTTTCTAAAGTCATTAACTGAAATATTAAAAGAAGTGGATGAATTGGATACTTATTTCAAATGAAAATGTTTGCTAAGAATATTGAATCAATATTTTATTATAGTCTAAAGGGGGAGGGAGTTAACAGCTCTATATTATGTGTTTTTATAGAATATCATTCATCACAAATAAGTGAAAGTAAAGATTTTCTAAATTACTTATTAGTACTTGATAACCAAAGAAACATACAATTGTTGTTATTAATATTTAAATGATCAAAATGCTTGGGTCTGAGTGTCACTAACATATAGTTTACTGTATAGTATCAATTATTTAATTAAATAGACTATGTATTACTGTATACATAACCTTAGCATAAGAATTTATATTGTAATAGTCATTAAGTCGTGTTATGCTGTAGAGTTTCTGGCCGCATCTTCTCTACAGCGACAACACGTTCCGACGCGGTGGTAGCTTAAAAAAGAATTGACGTTTAATAAGTCGTGTGCTTCAGGCTCCTATATTGAATAAATGATTTTGAATTTGAATTGAATTGAATTATCATTATGAAAAAAAGTGATACAGACAAAAAATATCAACAAGCAAGAAATGAGTGCCATGCAATGTGGTAAGGCTTATAATATTGCTTTGATTTTGAACTTTGACTTGCTTTGTTACAATAGTTGTAAAAAGTTTATGCAGAGCAGTATAGCAATATTTTATTCACTTGCAATAACCCGAGGACTCAAATCCTATTCTACGTGCAAACGCACTTGCACCTATTTAAAGTTTTTCACTACCTACGCGTACGAAGACGCGAAAGCCATTAAACAACTATTATGTAATATTGAACAAGCTGTAATTAAAAAAAAATATAAAAATAATAATCATACAAATTTCCAGAAATGCTGTTTACATAGGAAAATAACAGGTTGCTTATTACAGAAGTGTAATAAAATTTTCCACTCTAAGACAATTAATAAAGTTGCTCGCTATAATAGAGCGTCGCGTCGGTGTTGACCACTAAGTCCGGGATACTACCTATTAAGGCTAGGTTATCCTACTGCAAGCGTCTCTTTCTTGCAAGCATAAGTTTACAATTAGCCATCCCGCTCCAATTTAAAGCAGGATCGCAAAAAAACTGTTTTTCGTCAATATGTTTGCTTATGGGAGTTTCTAAGCTAAAACTTATCCTGAGTTCACTAGAAATATTTAATGTATTTAGTTAAGTACAAGAATAAAAAGTTAAATATCAGCAGTTTAATCATAGTATTGAAAAAACATAACAAAAAGGGGTAACTTTGGGATTTTTTTCTATCGAGTAAACTTAATCTAATCGTATTATTGAGAACAGTCGCCCATCCGCCCGATCCTTAAATAAGACATAATTTAATTTCAGACTTTAAAACACAGTTTAAAACACTTTCGTTTGTGTTCAAAAAACGGCCTCGACGGTATAACAGCGTCTTAACTCAGAGCGCCCAAGCACGCTGCATACAAAAAAAACTAGAACTAGCAAGCCTCCATTCCTAATAGCAACGAAATTTTAAGGCTATTTTGAATTCCAGAAATAGGGATTTGAACTCACACTTTCACTTGCTTATTCTTAGAACAGCTTTAGTAAAGATATGTCGGATAGTACGAGTATCTTTCTGAATAAATAATAGTTATTTGTTATGCTAGGCTGCAAAGTTGCTTTTTGGCGCGAGTACTTTTATTGAAACCTGAGCAAGCGAAGGATTCTAGAATCCTGAGCGCTTAGCGAAGGTTTCAAAGGTACAAGACGCAGAATAACTTTGCATCCGAGCGAAACACACAATTTTTCACCTCACAACAGCGAGGAAAAAAAGTGAATTGCTAAAAATAACATTTCAAAAAGTTTTTATTTCGTGCTGGCCAGTGTCATGAAATAGTTATTAAGCATTTTCTGTGGATTGGCGGTATATAAAAATATTGAATAGACAGATTCGAATTTCAAAAACTCTTTCCACGCTAGCGGATAAAATACACTTTTGCACTCAGATTTCGAATGATAAACAGAATCTTTCCGAGCTTGTAAGGTGAAAATAATATTATTTGCAAATCAGAAATGGCCAGAAAGCAATACAGGAATCGGAAAATCTTTTCGTCCTATTTTCAAAAGTAATCTACGACCTATTTTTGTCTTTGAGCGCAGATATCTCGAGACAGAAATATTGTATTGATTTAATTTCTATGGGAGTTTTGTTCCATTGGACAATACCTATCCAACGACACCGCACACGATTTAAAAAAAAAATTCCAATCCCTCTTTCGTTGTAAGCCTGTTTTCTTCATAACTACTACATTTCTGTTTTTGGGTTACTGTTATCTGTATTCATGCCAAATTTCGATTCAATAGTTGCAAAAATGTGCGAATTAAGGCCTCCGCACATTGCAGCGATTTTGCGATATTATCGCTGCGATTTTGCGATATTTATTTCTAGTACATTTTGTATGGGGACGCGCGTAATCCTACACACTGCCGCGATATTATCGAGCGATAATATCGCTGCGATTTTGCAATATTTGTTCTCAGTACATTTTGTATGGGGACGCGCTCGATCTCACACACCGCCGCGATATTATCGCAACCTGACGCAATCTCTTTCTACTACATTCAGTGAAGGGCGCATGCGTGACGCGAATCGCGGAATCGCTGCAGTGTGTAAGGTGTCGCGATATCGCTGTCGATAATATCGCTCGATAAAATCGCTCGATAATATCGCTGCAATGTGCGGAAGCCTTAATTAAATATCAAAATAAATCAAATACTCATTTATTTCAGAAAGCATTGTTGTTCTGGACGCGCAGCACATTGTAGGCTCGTCACGTATATGACACCCACCACTGACCACTCGAGTAAAAGGATTGAAAAAAGGCCTTTACTGAACTCGTGCATCGAGTAAATCTGCGGGGAGCATATTGCTTCTTACGGCCAATACCCTGCGCTCCCATCTCTATGTCTTCGTCGTCCCTGAGGTCACTTGTCACTAGGTGGCCCTGGTATTTAAACCTGTCAACCACCTCTAGCGCTACACCGGCGAGACCGGCGAGACGCACCGGAGGCACAGTCAGGATCCTAAATTTAGAAAGAAGTATGGTTGCTGATTGACTAAATCATTTTGAAGCCTAATTAGAAATGGATTTAGGGTTGAAGATACATCTATCGACGGCGATGGACGGCTGGCCCGTATGGTAGCTGTGTCTTCAACCCTCAGGTAGGTGTCATCACATTTAGTCTCTGATTTCAGTCATCGTTCGTGCACTTGCCGTGCGTGAGTTGAGGATGTGTGTTGTTTTTTTGTGCAAAAAAAAACAACACACTACCCTGCGTACAAAATTTCAAAAGAAAAAGAAGTTTTGATGAATGTTTTAGAACTACATTATATAAGGAATGCCCTATCTTTGGGCCAAAAACGACAAAAAATTCATGAAAAAAAAAATGCACGAAATAAAAGTTTTCAAGTGCTACTGAGTATGTATAAAAAATATAGTCGTAAATGCTACAGTTTAAATATTGAAAAAAAAAAGATTACGTCAAACGATCTCGAATCCATTCGTAGAAAATTTCTAAACACCGCTGGTTCCTAAATACTCTTAATATTCATGATTGCTGCTAACTATTCACGCAGCAATAACTGTTCTTTCACCTTCTTCTTTAACTTTTTTAATATCCATTGAGCCAAAGGCCAGGCTACAAGGCTAACGCTAAGGCAAATTTTGTTGGTGTGGACAACTTTTACTATGGGAGCAAACCTGCCAGAACAAAAAAAAACCGCTGTCTCATACATCCGACTGAGTCATGTAGGCGCAGCAGATTTTGTTTTTGCGCTCACAGGTTTACTCCCATAGTAGAAGTTTTTCAGTTTGATGGGTAGAGTCGTTTACGATTAGTTAATTACTCAACTATTTCTCACCTCCGGACGGAAAGCGTCAATTATCGTCTCGCTGCGCTAAACGAAGTTGTCGCTTTCCATCTCCGTCGGGGAGAAAAATAGTATACTAACCTCGGACAGTAAATAAGAAAGCCTCAGATCACATGTTTGTTGTGTAATCTACTATAAACTGTCTAGGTACCATGAGTTTTCGCCGTACTTTACTACTGTAGTCACCAATTTTGTATTTTATTTCGTACAGCGCTCCTAGTGGTTACGTTGAGAACTTATTTCTAACTACAGTAGTAAAGTACAGTGAAAACTCATGGTAGGTCCTCTGACACTTACTATGTGGTCGCATAGTAACTCAAGATCATTTTACACTGGTAGTAGCTTTTTTTTGGGTATAGAAATAAAACTGCCCCAGTTAGTGTCAGCCTGATAATTTTCCCGCCATCAACACTTTATTTCTAATGTTCGGAATGTTGTGTTGAAAATTTTGTTCAACAAAGTTTCAAATAAAAATTTGAAAAAAAATATTTTTTGATACTACCCCAGACGATATTGTAGAAACAATAATGTTGGTTATTATCTCTTTCTACCCCACAAAACTGTCCCTCAGTATAAACATTAAGCTTTTCTGATATCATTTATGCCATTGGACTATTAATTGCTACATCTGTGCCAAGTTTCAGCTTCCTATGTCTACGACGGACGAACGGACAGACGCCGAGTTGATTTCATAAGTGTTCCGTTTTGACAGTTTTGGTACAGAACACTAAAAAAGGAAAATACATTTTAAAACAATAACTTATTGAGCTAAATAAGTAAAATAAGGTATCATAATAATAATAATTTAATAAAAACGACATACATTTTTTAGGATACGATTCTGGTGGTAAACATAATAGACCTTAACATTTTCTTATAACTTTAATTTACTATGAATCTCTTATTTCTTATTATTGCTTACATTCAATATAATTAAATATTACTAACATAATCATAATTATAATAGTTTACATTTTGAAAAATATTTTATAAAGTTCAAATTAGGAGCACGAATAAGGTGCTGTGCAAGTTCCGGCACGATCTCCACTATTTTTCAACCCGCAAGAATACCGGCCAGTGCATGCTCCAGCTCCTTGACCAGAAGAGTCCCCGGAACAAGAATAAGTGCCAATACAAGATCCAGCTCCTTTACCAGAACCGGGCCCGGAACAAGAATAAGCGCCAATGCAACCTCCATCTCCCTGACCAGAAGTGGGCCCGGTACAAGAATAAGGGCCAGTGCAACCTTCTTCTCCTTGACCCGAAGTGGGCCCGGAACAAGAATAAGTGCCAGTGCAACTACCGTCACCGTTTCCGGAATTGGCGCCATTGCATGATCCTTCTCCGATGCACGAACCCGCGCCTCTAGCTTCCGTTTTCTACCAAGATAATAATTTCGACAGTTCAATTTAATAATAATTTTAACGTGTTCTCACCTCGTTTTTATTGTTTTGTATAACTGCCATGATCACGGAATGATGAGTCATCGAGTGATCATAACAATTCTAACAATGTTAAGGCATGAAATGTGAACCAATGTGCATACCTACTGTATAATTAGTACATACCATTGTTAAAGTACAGTATATGACTCTATCTAATGGTATAGCAGAAGTGAAAATTAATTTCAAGTGGGGTCCAGATGATTTAAAACTATAGAGTCCAACTTAATATGCTGTCAGTTTTGTAAGAGGATGCTTAGAATGTCAAACTGAACAATTTTCTCTATGACACCAACATCGAAATCACGAAAAAAAAATCTGCTGTTCCATACTAAACTGCAAAACCTCCTTGAGTCAAATGTATGGGACGGGACAGGTGACTTTTTTTTCGCGATTTTGATTTTAGTGCTATAGAGAAAGTTGTCCAGTGTGATGGTCTGATCATCCCCTTAAAAAGTGCATAAGCATACTCCCACGACTATATTCCCCGAAGGGGTAGTCAGAGATCTTTTGAAACCTCAGAACAACCACGTTTCACCAGTAGAACCGAAACTCTGTCCAGTGTGACGGGGGGTGAGCCCGTCGCCACTTATAATGGATAGTGGGTACAATACATGCCTCGAAAAAGTGTCAGGGTACACCGCCATAGCATTTATCTCATGTATGACTTCTTTCATCCACTGGTTGTCTGGAAGAAATCACTTTTAGTGATAAGGCCGCCTTTTATACCCTTCTTGTTCATGTATAAATTGTTGTTGTTTTTTGTGTATTTTGGTGTGCAAATAAAGAATATTTATCTTATCTTATCTTATATTAAGAAGGATCCTATACAAGTTACAAAAATACAAAAAACATTTAAGGGGGTGGTTTAGACCATCAAACTGAACAACTTTCACTATGGGACCAATATCGAAATCGCGAAAAAAAAAATGTTCCATACTATACAAATCCGATTTTTTTTTCGAGATTTCGATGTTGGTCCAATAGAGAAAGTTGTTCAGTTTGACGGTCTAAACAACCACCTTAAGAGTTTTAAAAATGTATTGTTACTTTTATGTAACATCCTGTATTAGTCCAAAAGAAAAATACTAAAATCGTTTTATGACAAAACAGGAACGTGGTGAAAAAAAATATCCTTTTCAGTGTATAGGATAGATCCATAGACTAGCTTGGTGCTATCTAAAAACTAAATCATTACTGTGTCATTACTCAAATTATCCTTTTTTACCATTATAATTGAAAAGAAAAGTAAAAAAAAAATTAATAAATAATAAAAATATCGAACTTAAACATTTTATTGTGACTTTAATTATGAAGCTCCGATTTCTTATTGCTTACATCCAATATTATTACATTTAAATACATTGGTTTACATTTAGTAAGCATTTCATGAAGTTCAAATTAGGAGCACGAATGAGGTGCTGTGCAAGTTCCGTCACGATCTCCACTATTTTCCAACCCGCAAGAATACAGTCCAGTGCATGCTCCAGCTCCTCTACCAGAATTTTTGCCGGCACAAGAATTAGCGCCAGTGCAACATCCAGCCCCTTTACCAGAATCGACCCCGGAACAAGAATTAGCGCCAGTACAACCTCCATCTCCTTGACCAGAATTGGGCCCGGAACAAGAACCAGCGCCAACGCAACAACCATCACCGTTTCCGGAATTGGAGCCTTTGCATGCTCCTTGTCCGACGCACGAACCCGCGCCTCTAGCTTCCGTGTTCTATCAAGATAATAATTTAGACAGTTCAATTTAAAGAATAGACATAATTATTGAGCTAAAGATAATAATTTTTACGGCTTTTTACTATGTTTTTTTTATTTTGGATAACTGCCATGATTACGGAATGATCAGTCATCCCGTGATCATGCCAATTCTAACCTTACCGAAATATTAGGAACTCCAAAATAATACCTAAAACACTTGGTAAGAACCCGGTAATTATAAATTCAGAAAGCCTACCATGAGTTTCCACTGTGTTTTACTACTGTAGTTGCGTTGCCAATTCATATGGCAGAAATTAGTTCTCAACGTAACCACTAGGAGCGCTGTACGAAATTCAATACTAAAGTGGTGACGTAACTACAGTAGTAAAGTAAGGTGAAAACTCATGGTAGGCATACAGAGAACATTTCTGGTTACTAATGACGCTAAACTTGCAGAGCTTCATGTGTCCTAGCATTCTCAGCAACTTGTAGCGTTTATTAAACAGGGCCCAGGCATCCATGAGTTAATTTAGTCAATGATGTACACACACACACTTCTGTTACAGTTTTATATCGGTAGAGATTTATTATGCCATAGTTTTTCCTGAGAGCGTTCATTTTTGTTGCCCAGGGACATCAATCCTACTTCAAAAGTATTTATAATAAAACTTTTGTTTAAATTTGTTTGAATTGTATTCAAATTGGGAAATTGGGAATCTTGAAAATGTTTAGAACAAACTGAACATATTTATAAATACATAATGTTATTGTTCGTTTTTGGAGGCATACTTACGTCCAGCAGTGGACATCCATCGGCTGAGATGACAATAATGGTGATGATTATTAGTTTTTATTTAAATTACTTTGGTTACACTAATAGTGTGTGATTTTAATATTTTTGCCGCCTGGCAAAGTTCTTTCTTTTCTATTAACCGTTTCACAGAACAGCAGCATAGCACAGCAGCATACACTACGACCCAAGCAGCAAAATCTGGTACTATAAAAGACCTGAGAACGTTTTAGAGCGTGCTAATTAGTGTTCATGATTAGCACTATAATGGTGTTGTAAACGTGTAGAGAACCCCAAAAAGGCCCTAGTTTTATCACTAATTTATTTTATAAACATTACATAAAGGCTCTCACGGTGATAAATCTACTACTATAAAAGTAACCGAAAAACGTTTATAGTGCTATTTTGCGCCGTAATCGATTCTGTTTCGCTATCCTAAGTGCTTAAGCGCTTAACTAACAAAACAAATTTCGGTATGTTAATAATATGCTTTATTTATGTCATTCACCATTGCTTAACGTAACATGTTTTACCTAATAAAAAGGACATACTACAAAACATCCATGGACCGTAACTCTGCCGTAACTTGCACTTGCGAAAATAGTTGTATCGATAAAATCACTATGCTGATTTCAAATTTGACAATGCGCCCTCACAATTTTCGTGTTTTAATAAAATGTAAATAAATAAAATAAGGAATTGTCCCGACTATGGCTGTTATAGTACACATTGGCTACAGCCGTGCTGCTAATGTGCTATCATTGCAGAAAACAGCAGCCATGACAGTATGCCACCATTTATGAATTACCAGTGATATAATTGGTACTCAAAAGTTAGTTACAGATCTAATTAGTACATAAATCGTTAATTTTAGTCCTTTTATGTCACGCTTTAGTCTCGTAGCAGTACCACAAACTCAATTATAAAGCAATTTAAGCCATTTATGTTCATTAGCAACGGCACCAGGAGTAGCTATGGTACTATTTAGTACTATAGAGAAGTTTTCGTGACTTTTACAGAACTGTCCCCATAACGGTGTGGAGGGAGCTTTTAAGAAGCTAAAACATTACGTAATGGTCGTGTAAGGTAAATTTATAGTGCAATTTGATCCTATAATAGGGTTTTCGGTATAGCTTCAATACTAGTACTGTAATAACAATTTTGACGCATTATTAGTGCAAAATAGATACATAAAAGTGTCAGTAAGATTGTCTATAGTACTAAATAGTACCATATCCGCTTTTTTCATATCGATTACAGTGCAACACTTTAAAGGTTCTTTTGTATGGTCCTGTAAGCGTTCTAAGAGCTGAACTATAGAACTTAAATGCTCTTTAATCTTATAGAATCAAAACGCTCTTTTAAAAACCTTTATAGTATAAGCAGTCACAATGGTTACCATTATAGGCGTACTATATCACTATTTGGTGATAAAACGCCTGGGTTATACAGCCTTCTGCTACTTGGAATAAGAATAACTATAGAAGAGTAACTCTAAACAAAATCGAAATATTTTTTGGCACCCACTGAAAAATGATATTTTGTATGAGTTTTGGCGGCTAGGTACAGTTTTTAGAGAACAAATTTAGAACACGGTACACTTTTTTTGTTGCCACTTTTTACACTTCTATACATTTTTATTCGTAGAGGTAGCATGACACCGTGATATAGCGCTATCACACCTTCGCTCTCTTTATATTTGCGCACGAACGAACGAGATAAAAGAAGTGATACAGCCGTATCACGTATAGTATGCTACGTATGATGCTTATCTTAAAATTTAGATAAAAATGAGGTTATGAGTTTGAGGAACGTTATTTAAAACTAAATAATGTTTTTGGTTATCTACAAAGGGTGCAATTACGCTTTCTTATTATTAGTTGTGGTGTTAAGAAAAATTTATGCACAAGGCGATATAAATAAATATTCGGTGTTGGCAGAATGTAACATAATGAAATACAATTTAAATAATTAGTTCCCTTCATTATGATCCAATAGGTATAAAATAAGTACCATTATTAACGACATAGAGTCTGTTTCTATCTAATCGTGCACCGATAGCAGGAGTGTAAATTAATTTCAAGATGATTAAAATAAAATGTACAGTAATAAAAAATTAAAATAAAATAATGCCAAAAGAGGAACGTGTTCAATAAAAAATATCCTATTCACTGGATCTATGGACTACCTAAGTACTATCTAGAAATTAATTACTAGGTACTCCATTTATCGAAAAAGAAAAGTAAAATAATCTTAAAATGAATAATTTACAATAAATAATTAAATTAAGTTACTTACCAAATATATTATTACTTAAATTATAAGGCTCTAATATCTTTTTGCGTACATCAAATATAATCAAATGTGACTAAATGTATTGGTGTAGGTACATAATTATTTTAATAACGTTCAAATTAGGAGCACGAATTAGCTGCTGTGCAAGTTCCATCTTGAGCTCCACTATTTGGCAATCCGCAAGAATGCTCTCCAGTGCAAGCTCCAACTCCTTTACCAGAACCGTCTCCGGAACAAGAATTAGCGCCAGTGCAAGATCCATCTCCTTGACCAGAATTGGGTCCGGAACAAGAACCAGCGCCAACGCAACAACCAGCACCGTTTCCGGAATTGGCACCAGTGCATGATCCTTGTCCGACACACGAACCATTCAACACACACAGTCCACAGTCCACGACACAGTCCAACGTTATTCAATTTAAAGAATAAACATGATTAATCTAAGGTTAGATAATAATTTAAACGGGATTTTACAGCTATTCTAACACTGCCGAAATATTGGGAACTCCAAAACAGTTAAAAACGCGGTATGAATCCGCTACAATGATTATCTTGAGAATAATTAATATAACCGCTTAACTCTCAAAAACTCTATAAATTTGTTTAATTCAAAATCTTAACCTAGGGCTAAAGAGAATTTTAACTTTTAATCCTATGCTTATACCAGTTTTAACTTTTAATCCTAAGCTTATAAACACATTTTTGTAATCAAAATTGGTTTAGTAGTTTTTGCGTGAGACTCAAATAAGCAAACAAATCAACAAACAAACAAACAAACGTAGTAGTTTTTTAAATAGGTCATCCCTTTCTTATTGCAGTTGTAACACTGTTGAAATATCGGGAACTCCAAAAACAATAAAAAAATCACTGTATGAACACGTTAATAGTAGATTACACACCGAGGACAGGAAAGTAAGAAAGGTTTCAGATCTCATGTAATTATTGACCGAGGCGAAGCCGAGGTCAACAAACATTTATGATCTGAGGCTTTCTTATTTACTGTCCGAGGTTAGTTTACTATTTTTCTTCTCGACGGAGGTGAAAGCGACAACTTCGTTTAGCGCAGCGGGACGATAATTGACGCTTTACGTCCGGAGGGATGAAAAATGATTAACTTTAGCTTAAAAAAAACAGACGGACAAACTATAAAAAAATTGATTTGAAGTCATTGACATCTGACTGCTTTTCCACCAGTGATGTGCGAGGTAGCCAGGCGGTGAGCGAGGAAAACATTGGCCAAGTGCTTTAATTTCCCAATTTTGCGACCCGGGGACATCAATCCTACTTCAAACGTTTCTAATGACTTAACATAATTATAAATACCTACCTTATGTTATTGTTAGTTTTTGGAGGCATACCTACTTACATCTAGCAGTGGACGTCCATCGGCTGATATTATGAAAATGGTGATGATTATTAGTATTTTTTTTTATTATTGTGGTAACACTAATACGTGATTTTAATGTTTATGCCGATGGACAACATTATTTCTTTTCTGTCAACCGTTCTACAGAACGGGAGGTTGCATTATCGAAAAATTTAAAACGAAATAACGTTTTTGGTTATCTACAAAGGGTGCAATTAAGCTTTCTGATTATCAGTGTTAAGAAAAATTTATGCAAACGGCGATTTTTATTTTGTTATGTTAATATAAAAAAATAAAATTCAAGATTTAGTTCCCTTTTATGCTGGAATGTGATCCAATGGGCGGCATACTGTAAAATAAGTATCGTTATAGTATTTTTAACGTACAGTGCGTGTCTATATCTAATGGTGTATAGCGGGAGTAGAAATTAATTTCAAGTGAGACCCGGATGATTTAAGTCTTAAGTCTTAAGTATATTATTATACTGTTGTTGTATTCACTGTATAGGATGAATCCATTGACTACCCCTAGGTTTTCTATGGATTTAGGATAATTATTGGAGTAATGATATAATTTCTAGATAGGTACCATCTTGAAACTTATTCATATTCATTACTCCAATAATGTATCCTCTTATACGGATATGTTGAAAAAAAAGGAAATAAAATTTTAAAATAATAATTTATTGAGCTAAATAAGGTACCGAATTAAATAATTTCTTAATAGAACATACATTTTATTATGATAATATTCTGGTGGTTAAGCTATCGAACTTCTAATCATTTTGTTGTAAATTTAGTTATGAACATCTAATTTCTTACTGCTGACATCTAATATAGTCATAGTTATTATGTAACTAAGTTATATTGGTTTATATTCAGTAAGGATTTAATAACGTTAAAATTAAGAGCAAGAATAAGGTACTGTGCAAGATCCGGTTTGAGCTCCACTATTTGGCAATCCGCACGAATGGGGTCCAGTGCAAGATCCAGTTCCTTGACCAGAACCGGACCCCTTACAAGAATAAGCACCAGTGCAACTACCATCACCGTTTCCAGAATTGGCGCCAGAGCATGATCCAATTGCAGTGCACGAACCCGCGCCTCTAGCCTCCGTGTTCTATAAAGATTAAAAAACAGGCCAAGTTTGAGTTGGGACTCGGACAATTAGTGTGTCGTAACACCAGTCGTTTTCACATGTTTATCGCATGTTGAAACATGGGTCGTATGAAGGTAGAAATGATAGAAAAGCCGTTTTTTATAATTGCAAATCTTTCATAAGAAATAAAAGAATCAAATCAAATCAAATATACTTTCATTATCAAGAAAATTTGATGGAAATGAAGATATAAATAAAATTATTAGTGCTGTCTAAAATTTAAATCAATGAAATAAAATTGTATTGTTTAGTTACCTTTTGTGCTCCTTTATGTATGAAATGTGATCCAATGGGCATGCTTTATAGTAAGTTTCATTTTAACATACCCTGTGTATGTTTTTTTCCAATCGTTTAAAGCATAGGTCGTCTGTAATGAATTTCAAGCGGGTTTCGAATAATTTAAACGTTTCACTTGAAATTTAACCTGATGATTCCACTGCTGGGCAAAGAATTCCTATCCTTCCTTCCTCCCAGTACTACGCCTACCAGTTCTAGAACTCTGACACCCCACCGGTTCCAAGTACAATCGTTTTCAATACCGAAACTCCACTACAAGTAATTGAGAGTACAGATATAAAAAGAGGATCTTGGTGAATCAAACTGCTCTATACACTGACGATATGGACGGATGAATCGATAGAATATATAGTAATTTAATTAGAAACTAAAATCATTAATGCAGTGACCTTTTACCGTTATATTGAAAGGAAAAAATCGATTAATCGATTAATATGTAATTTATTGAGTTGCATAAAATGAATACTTTATATACCTAAATTATTCGGATACGATTCTGGTGGTAGCCATATCGAATTAAAATATTTCTTATGACTTAAGTTTGTGCAAATCTGATTTTGTTTACAGAAAATTATAATCACAAGTGATTAAATTTATCGGTTGCCATCTAGCGGGCATAGGCTCTCCACACATTCCCACCGCTGTAACACTCCTACAAACCAGGATCAACAGTGGCGACCATTCACAACACTAGACAATGAAGTTCTGCGAGCCCGGGGGATGACTCTAATCTGTCTTGGAACCCGCAATGAATTAATCAAATAAGATAGGAGGAGTAGGAAAAAGAAATATCCGACTCTCCTCCATTGAAAACGGGAGACAGCAATAAGAAAAAAGCATGGCTATTAGAGAGCGAATTCCAGAGATAATTTATGGCAGAGTTGGAGACCCTACCGCAAAAGCACAAAAAAAAAAGTATACTATTAAAAACAAAAGAGGAACCTAACATTGTACTGAAACTATGACTTATTTTACTTACAGTAATAAGTATGGCAAAAACATTTGAACGCACGGAAGTTAGCCCTAGTTGCAACAAGATACATGTATCTATAAGGGACACCAGAAAACGATTTTAATGAGTCAAGCATGGTCTGGCGCTCGGTGTGCCAGAGCTCACACTCCCAAAGAATATGATGAGCGGTTTGTTCGGACTCGTTACCGTCAACAGAACATACACATAAAGGTGACGCAACCAATTTAAAATAAAATAGCTTACACTTGAAGTTACAATGTCCAGTCAGAAATTGGGCTACGCAGTGATCTATTTCTAGCCACGTTTGGTCAAGACGATCGCGAACAGATGGAAAAAATTGGTATAGATGCCGACGATGGACTCTTGCCACCTTAGTTCCCAGTCTGATAAAAGTTCATCAAAGATGTTTTGGAATCAAAGTTAAATAATTTACTAATTCTACTTCGGTCGCGAGGTTTCAGTAAACATTTAATAGTGTTCAAACTAAGAGCAAGAATACATTTCTGTGCTCCGTCTTGAGCTCCACTATTTTCCATCCCGCAAAAATACTCTTCAGTGCAAGATCCAGCTCGTTTACCAGAAGTGGCCCTGGAACATGAACGATTGCCGGCGCAAGACCCTTTTCCATTTCCAGAACTGGCCCCAAAACAGGCATGAGGGTGACACACAAAAGGGTAAGTGTAAAGTTGGCGTCGTTTTATACTTTAGCGGCCACTGATGGAAGTACTGAAATTTAGAAGACGATACTAAAGGAAACAAACTTACTATCGAGCACAATAGCTAAGTAATATCGGGGCTGAGATAGGTATACAGGGTAGAATAAATTAGACAGGGCAATTCGGCAGGTAACTTAACCATTGTAGATACAGGTAAATGTTCTTAGAAGACTATCCTTAACTTTTTGAGAAATTTAGACCTGCAATCACAGATTTAAAAAAAAAAGTACCGTCAGAAAGAAAATGGTCGATTAGCACAAACACTTTTTTGATGCCAATCGATCCTGTTTCTTATAAGGATCAACAACTCTAATGAACCAACTGAGGTTAGAGTGCTCAAATGTCAGAAAACGCAAAAAAACTTTTTTCATACATTTCATAGAAAATGAGACTCCAACACACACCTAGTTTTATGCTCAGCGAGTAAGCAAGCACGCCCCTCACATGCGTCCTAATACCCTAAAGAAGGACGTAAGGAATCTGACATTTTCGTACTGTAACCTCGGTTGGTTTAATAGAGTTTTTTTTATCCTTATCCACGGTGTAACAAAACACCCTAGTAATACTTAAGGGGGTGCTTCAGCCCATGAAATTGAACAGCTTTCACTATGGAGCCAACTTCGAAATCGCGAAAACGAAATCAGCTGTCCCATACAAAACTGCTGTACCGACCGACTTGACTAAAATGTATGGGACAGCAGATTTTTCTCGCAATTTCGAAGTTGGTTCTATAGACTAGGGAAAGTTGTTCAGTTTGATGGTCTGAAGCAAGTAAGTATTACTAGGCTGATTGTTTTTTAAAGCCACGAATTTAAATAAGTAATAAACATTAAAGTAAATTATGAAGAAGGAGAGGAAATCGGATTAAGCATGTGTTTTTATTTAGGCTTTTAGTTATAATGATATTTAATAGTCATTTTGAATTTAAGGTTTTGCACTTTAAAGTTACATGAGTTAGGCCCATTGCAACATCTGTCGCAATCACCACCAAAGTTTGTGCATGAATACTGGCCGAACAAGAATACTGTCCACTCCCAAAACCTGCTCCGGTAATAGAACCAATTCCAGCACAAGACCTTTCAGCGCTTCCAGTTCCAGTCGCAGTGTACGAACCATTTCCAACACATGACCCTTTAGCGCTTCCAGAATCAGCCCCGACACAAGAATTTATGCCGGTACAACTATCACCACCATTCCCGGTATTGGCGCCTGCGCATGATCCTATAGTCTCGGGCACGCACCTTTGCCTCTAGCTTCCGTGTGCTATCAAGATAATATGAATATAAGGGTTACATTTATTGATTTGGATTTGTCCCTCACAAATAATTTTGACTTGAAAATGTCTCGAAATGTAGGCATTGCAAAAATGCAATAACTTCCATCTTAATAAGGTTAACGTTAAGACACTGTTTAATCAACATCAACATTCAATTTATCAACATACAAAGTTACAATAAATATGAGGTCGAAGGGGCAGAAATATTAAGTTTCGATGACAGTCGCAATTTCAACCGTTTCAATCAGTTGAAATTTATATGCTTCTTTTGGGCTGATTATGATCACAACCAATTATTTCAAAATAACGAACACTTACGAAACAGGCAATTACCTAGTAAGCCTATTAAGAATGGTCACTTCAAGCAGACGAATCTAGTAAGTTAAAAAAAAAACCCTGCTTAGAGCCCGAACCGAATTTAGCAAGCTAAAGAAAATCAATGCGCAATTAATTGTCATCAATAATTATGATTATTCTACAGTGAGATATCTTTTTTAACCGGTTTCAATGTAAGCTGCATAGTGATGAATATGGTCTGAAAAACTCCCTTAAATCTGAACCTAACGCATATTTAAGTTTACATCTTTTTATAGGTATGGGAACCGAAGACGCCATTTCAAGGTTGGCCATGGCAGTTTAAAGCGTCAACGCTGCTTGTATTACACTTAGCGATTTGGGTCAATAGGGGCAGGACTTTATGTTTTTTTGTTGTTCAGTTAGGCACTTTTCCTCTTAGGCGTTTTTGCACAGTACTTTAAGTACTTCGTAGCGCTACCTTCACTCACCTTCTCGTTTTAACCTTTTTCTCTGTCACTAACAGAATTGCCGTGTAGTCCGTCTAGTACCATAATTTTCCCAGCTTAGGTAGAAAAACGTACCTACGCGGCATGACTCCGTCCACGGGGATAACCATAATAACGGGGAAAACTCATACATTTCGCGCAAACTTACTTAATTACCTAGTAATAATTACCTTTCGCGGTGTAGCATACATACCTAATACCTTTCGCTTGGTAGTGTAATATTAACTTTCGCGATGCGCGGCTCGTATTGAAAGTGAAACTTCTGTACGTAAGTACTAGTATTTTATTTCCTGTGCCTTTTGGTTGCAGTGAATTGCATTAAGTGCAAAATAATAAATTATAAAAGCAGGGTTTTATAACAACACAGCTGGAAGATACATACCTATACAATAGTAGCTGGAGTCTTCTTATGAACTACATTTTATTTATCAAATGCACCAAAGCATTTTTGGCATATCAATCAATATAGCCAGGATCGACAGTAGCTATCAAAACCGTATATAAATTAAGTTTTTATTTATTTACTGTTTTGGCAGCAGCTGTTATAATGGTCGAAGCTTTAATCAAAACATTTGCAGTAGGTACGTGTATAAGTAAACTTTAACTCGAGTTACAGTCAATAATAAAAAAAAAACACCAGATAAAAACACACAGCATGCACCTTATGAACGTTTTGTTAAATTCCACAACCTACTTATTAAATTCGTTATATACCTATGGTGTAACAAAATACCCTTGTAACACTTAAAAATATTAATGATAAAAATAATTTAAAAGATTGGTCATTTGAAAGATAGAAGTGAACAACTTTCACAATGGGGGCAAAATTGAGAAAAAATAATAATAATAAACTGTTTCATACAAAACTGCAGTAGGTACCAACTCGACTCAAATCTCTCGACCTCTGTTTTTTTTCGCGATTTCGATGTTAGCTCCATAGTGAAAGTTGTTCAGTTTGATGGTCTGAATCACCGCCTGAAGTATTACTAGGGTGTTTTGTTACACCCTGTATACGTAAAGAATTTCATGAATGAGTTGAATATAACGACCAACATTTCCGAAAAAGTGAGACAGCTTTTGTACTAAATTTTTCTCCAAACGATCAATTTTTATTTAAGATGGAAATGCTAATATCTTTTTAAATGTAAAAGATTGTGGCTTGAATAACAATTAATGATTTCTGATTCTGATTCTGAAGTATTCTGAACACATTGAAACGACACTACTGAACCGATTTGGGTCACAGAAGCATAGGACTTAGTTTAGAATAATATTTATTTCATCGCAATCGGTTCGTTCAATCAAAAGTTATGAGTGTTTATATTCAGTGGTCTGCTCGTACAAAGTCTCAGGCGCCGCTAGTAAATAATAATAAAACCATTAAAATATTGTATTTATGCTTGTATTCATAACACTGTTTTTATTTGTCGCTTGCTAGTTAGTTTTAATAACTTTTTTCTATTTCATTATTAGCAACGTAGTGTTTAGCCGCGACTTTGGCCGCACAAATTTTATACCAGATTTTAAATCAGATCATAAGCTATCAAACAAAAAAATTTTCTTCAAAATCGGTTCAGTAGTTTTTGCGTGACGTGCGAACAAACAAACAAACAAACAGACGGACAAAATTTCTAAAAAAGGTTGATATGGAGTCAGGGATACATAAAAACATTCTCGTAATCTTTTTTTTGTAAATATCTTCAATGTACAGACACACTTGAGTTACAGTTTTATAATAGTTTAGATTAAATAAAGCAGATGAAATCAATTTGGAAAATTACAGACGATGACGTTACGTTAAATTTTTGCAATTAGCTGATAGCAGCTCTTAGTCCTTTAAAAAACAGGAATTGGTCTAATAATATAAATGAAAAGGGGCAATGCGGCCACGGCCAGAATCTCAGAGACCTTTGAGCCGGCGTTGCGCAGGGCAGTGCCTTTAGTTTAATTAGTGGTATTCTGACAAAGATTGCATGCCATTGACAAAGCTTGTACCGGATTATCGATAAATGAGACTGAAGAATCCTCCGTTGCGGATTCGATTTTTTTTGTGTATTATTTTAAATAAAAAATACAAGTTATAAAATTAAGAACTGTACCTACACAAAATCGGACCGGTGCAGTATAAGTGCTTTTATTTTTATTAAAGTTTCCTTGTTAATTTCTTTTTATTAGCTCATAATTTTGGGAAAAATATTAAAATAAAACTATTTCATTTTGTATTCCAATACAAAATGACACAATGATAGCGGTCTGTCATTCCTATTACTAACATCAATGCGGTGCAGGAATAGTATTCCAGTGTAACACGCAGAAACTACTGATCACTTCAGAATAGTGGGTCGTTAAGGTCCACCAAGAATTAAACACGAATTTTTGCTCCAAATAATGATTTGACAAGGCATAAATAAGTACGACAACAGGGCTAGGTAAGTAATAAAAATCCACTTTAAAACTGGCTTGATAACTCTCAAAGTCAAAAAGTCGTAAGTACTTATTTCAACCTTGCATAACCAAGGTATTTTAATGACCAATAAGCGAAAATGAAAAAGAATATTTGACATTATGTAACTTTTAGAAATTCACGAATGACTGTTTTGAATTGTTATTTTAACACCCAACCTAGGACAAATTTACCACACCCAGCGCAGGTAAGTGGTGTAAAATGTCCAAAGTGATTTATATTTCTGATTTCAAAATGTTACAGTATCGTTTCTTGGAAATTAAAATAAAAGTTTAAAGTACCACATAACAATAAATAATATTAAGTATTAAGCAGAAGTACCTTGTCAGCGGATTCTAAGGAAGTTCAAATACATTTAATAGTTAAGATCACTTCTTATCATTATGAAATCGTTATGCTGTGATTGTGCCGCTAGCAAAGTCTGCACGAACATCAAAAGCACTGTGCTTTCAACGTCAACGTATTGGATACGACGATTGTTTTTTTTATATTGAATATCGTTCAATATTACGAATTACGAACGAGCCGAACCGTATAGTGAAAAAACCTTTATACAGAATCAAATCAGATTCAGAAAAATAGTATGTGACATCTCCTTAAAATTGCATTATTTTAAAAGTTATTTACATAATTTTTTTAAGCTGTCTAAAAAATATAAATTATACAAGGTGTTACAAAACTATAAATAAACATTTAAGGAAGTGGTTTAGACCATCAAACTGAACAACTTTCACTATGGGACCAACATCGAAATCGCGAAAAAAAAATGATGTTCCATACTCTACAAATCGACTAGAGCTAAAATATGTAGGTATGGGATATCAGACTTTTTTTTTGCGATTTCGATGTTGGTCCCATAGAGAAAGTTCTTCAGTTTGACGGTCTAAACAAACCCCTTAAGAGTTTTAAATAGGTATTTATTTTTACTTATGAAACACCTTGTATACATTTATTCATCTAAATTACACGAACAAATACTATTAGGACCAATAAAATTTGTCGTATTCATTTCGTTGACGGTAGCGAACTATCAAACTAAAGATCTAATTCTAATCACAAATCAAGACTTACCAGCACTAAGGCCATCGCGACAACAACAACAACCAATACACGGAACATTGTGAATTAGTAATAACAAAATATCACCTCCGACATCTATATATACGCTAACAACAAACGATAAAATGTTTATCCCGACTACAGAAAATTATCACACTACACGAAGGTCATTATTACCTACTGCACTGTCGAGATGATGTCAATATGCACCTATTTATAAACATTGATTGCTGTCTGTTAGTTGTTTGTTACAGTTTTCCTGTTGTGAAATTTTGTCACTGATTGCATCGAATTAGAAGAATTCAAGGCCTTTTTTCAACAATTAAAATTGTTAGCATTACCTGTCACTGAGAGTAGGGTTCTTCAAAAAGTACGAAAAGTCTAATTTTGCAGGGGGCACCCTTTTTCATACGTTAATGTATCTCTAAAAAAAGTTTAAAGTATTTTTTCAGATTTTTTAATAGTGTTTTAAAGGTCGTTAACTGCTTTTAAATTGTAGGGTTTTATAAAAACTAGATTTTTTCCCGCGACCTAGTTTGCACCTAACTGTCATCGTTACTAAATCCAAAAAAAATCTGTTTATCATATAAAAATTATTCGGGCTCAAAAATGATCATCAAAATCGGTTAAGTAGTTTTTACGCGATTCTCGAACAAACTTTAAGTTTTATAATAGTTTAGACTTGAAAATTGATATTATATTTTATCTTGCTACGATAATAGAAACCGGTGCGGACAAAGTCGAGGGCAAAATCTTGTTTGCTTACACTATTATAAAACTAAATGACTGTGTTTGTTCGAGCAACTGTTAGAACATTTTTAAAATCGACATAGTTCAAGAAAAAAATTGATAATTATAAAAAATTCTGTAATTGTTTAAAGATAGTGTGATGTGCACAAAATGAAACCACAGTATAAAAAGATATTATTAACAAACAGTAATTTAAAGAAAAAAAACTAAATGTCAACGAAAAAAACCATCTCCTTCCTAGAAAAAATTGTTTAACGGAGGAGTGATAAGCAGATTATAATATTTTGTTGTTTTTGGAAGATTTTGGTAGTTTTTGGTATTTTTTTATTTTGGTATCTTATTTGTTTTGGTATTTCTAGGCGCTTACGCTTGTGGCTGTTATTGGTATTTTTTGGTAGATTTTGGTAGTTCCTGGTAGTTCTAGGCAGATTTTGATGGGTAAGATTTGGGCAGGTATTTGGAATTTTTGTCGTAGTTTATGGTACTTAGATATTTTGTTTGTTTTAGTTGATTTCGTTAGTTTTTGTAGCTTTTGGTTAATTTATGCAGTTTTAGTAGATTTTGGTTGTGCTTGAATGTTTAGGGTTGATTTTGGTAGTTTATGGTAGATTTTTGTTGTTTTTGATAAATCTAGTTTTTTTGGTATTTTTTGATTATTTTTAATTATTTTGGTAGTTTTGTAAATTTTTGATGTTATTGGTATTTTTTTGGTTCTTTTGGTAGAATTTCACAGTTTTTGGTAAGTATGTTCTAGTATTTCCTGTTTTTTGTGTTATTTTTGTTGTGTTTAGTAAATTTCAGTTGATAATTGACGTCTTTGATGTTTTTGTTGTTTTTTGTAGATTCTGGTAGTTCTAGGTAGATTTAGGTAGCTCTTTTGGTAGTAATAGTCTTTTTTGAAGTTGCTAAAATCTGTAAACCTGTTCCCCTTGGGGAATAGTCGTGAGCATAATATGCTTATGCATGCTAATGCTAAAATCTGTAAAACATTACAAAAATCTACCAGCATACATTTATAAGTTCACGCCTTAAAACTACCAAAATAATTTGAAAACAATAATAATTTAAAAAACTACCAGACACAACCAAAAAGTACCGAAAACTAACGAAAACAACCAATATCTAAACGAAACCTAAAATATCCAAAACACCAAAAACTTCCAAAAACTACCAAAAACTTCCAAAAACTACATAAAACCACCAAAATCCAAATGATTTTGTTCAAAAAAAACTACCAAAATAACAAAACTACCAAAAAACCAAACGTCACCAAAAACAACTAAAAACTAACAAAACATCAATAAGTAGGTAGCTCCCATCATCTGGCACTTTAACCCTTTTCTTTGCCTTTTTTGTTTTTGTTTCCTTATTACTTTGAGGTTATGTAGGTATAATCATCCTTTTCATTTTCTAGTTTTTATTACCTATGGTTATGTATATCATTGATGATCATTGTATTTCTTGTTAGTAATTAATTAATAAATGTGGTCATAAGTAACACACCAGGTAGGCACGAAGGTAGGAATGTGGCAGGCACGAAGGCGTTGCGCTACTGTATGCCATAACGAACATAATACTGTGTGGTAAAACCCTGGCAAGTACAAGTCTCATAATAAAAAGAAAGATTAATGATTAGAGCTTGCATCACAGGTACAATTAATATTATAATAGCTCTCATTCTGGTTATGGTAATAATATGGCATCAAAACCAGTTGAAAAATAATAAGACTCTAGGTAAACGCTGAGCCTATATTTGCTGTTTCAGGTGCGGCCTGATTGTCTGTCCATACATTTTTGCTCCGTCATGCGCGCGCGCTTTCTTTTGCAAACGTCCAAAGTACCGTATTGACGGCAAGACCACAGAGGATTATATTGTACAGAGTTACAGCTTCAAACGACCTCGCAAAAGCGGCGCATCACTACATGCGCAGTATGATTGTGTGCGCGTTCACCTACGGGGCTCACGAACGAGGCCGAGGGGACACTTTGGCTATGCTTCGGGTGGTTACGGCGTAACGAGGGTGTGAATTTAAGGAGTGAGATATTGTCCATTCTTCCTTTCGGAAAGAGATTGGAGCCACTGACCTCTGTTAATATTAATATGTCTATGGATTATTTTCTGTTTGATCGTCACTGTCATTGTAGAACGTCATGTCATGTGAATTTAAAGTGTGAGATCGTAGAAAGAGAAGGTAATAGAAGGAAGCACGTGTCTTGTCATATTCACTCAGTAAGAGATGCACATAGCAAATTCGCTCTGGTTAAAAAAGGAAATCGCTACTTATTGCTGTCCTTATCGACGTAACCACTTTTTTGTTCTACGACGGCTGTCTGACTTCGGAGTCAGACATCTTTCTTCATACAAATCGTATAGGATTTTATGACTATCGCTGTCTCATACGCGGTTACACTGATGTTACGTCCACCAGCGTTAGCGAACAATTTTTCGTCTATGTGTGAGATATTATTATCGTTCATTTTACTCGAGCATGTTTAAAAGTAGTTTAATAATATTAAACGAAATGGTTAATAATTGCACTGTGTGTTTTAAACACAAACAACAAACATCTCCTTCTTCATATATACCTACCCCAAAGATCGTGACAGGTAAGTCAATTTCTGAGTCACCCGCGTAAAGCGGCGGATCGGGCGGCAACGTTTTTTTAATTTTAACTCATTTTATTCAACTAAATAACAAATAATAAATAACACAACAAACAACAACAACAAAAAAGAAAAACAATATACCTACATTATTATAAAACATTATCCTTCATACTTCAATCAAATTTATTTCCTTTTAGACAGCCCTACAAGAATAGGCTAATGTAATCGAAGCTCCTATGAAGCTGTTGCTCTGTACAATATAATCCTCTGTGGCAAGACGGTATAGTAACACGTCCCAAGGTCACCTTGGTTGGCGTGCGGTCGGGACTGTATCAACTACACGGTCGCCAACCATCCTCTCGTATGTACACACGGCGACATATCAACTTACTCGTACGCATATTTAAACTCTATGTTCATGGACATAGAGTTAAATTACGCGAAGGTTGATTTGTCGCCGTGTATGAAGAATTTAAATTGTCAATCTCCTTTTTCTCTTATGCCACATTTATTTCTGGCTCAATGGTTTTCAATCTTGTCACATGTCCCAAGCTAGGCTCTTTTGTTTGGATCTTTATTATTCTTTACAACTGAGATCCCACAGACAGGGTAGGTTTCTGTACAATTCTATAATAAATCTGTAAAAATTCATCATTCATCTTTTTTCCCGCCATTTTGCACGTTTTGTACAAAAAAATGGTTGAAACGCGTGTGACCGACGCGACGATTTACAGCGAGTGACATACTAGCGGTCGTCAACCGCAGTCTACACGGTCGGCGACCAACCCAACACCCTCTATTCGCCCTTGGTCGCTAGCGCAGCTCCCGCTGCCAAGGACGTTGAAAGGTCAAATCCAATTTCGTTGCAAACCACTGTCTACACGGTTGTAAACAACGAAGGTCCCCTCTGTCGGACGACAAAAAAATTAGCTCTTCCATACAAAACTGCAACCTACTCGAGCCAAATGTATGGAACAGCTTTTTTTTTTCGCGATTTTGATATTGGTCCCATAGAGAAAGTTGTTCAGTTTGATGGTCTGAACATCCCCTTAAAAAAGTGTCAGCATATTAAGAAGGACCCTGTATAGCCGTTAAACCGTAGTATAAAACAAAAAAAACCCCTTCAGAGTCCGTAATATATTGTGACGGGCAACTGCGGAACCCTACACTGCGAGTGGAAAAAAATCTTCCGTCAGCTGCGATGCTAGAGAGACTTTACTTGGTGGGCGAAGGTTTCTTGTGGAGGGCGCTCCGGTGCGTTCGAGTAAAGGCCTCCGCTCATTGCAGCGATATTATCGCTGCGATTTTGCGATACTTAATTGTTCTCAGTACATTTTGTATGGGGACGCGCGTGATCCTACACACTGCCGCGATATTATCGAGCGATAATATCGCTGCGATTTTGCGATAAATTGTTCTCAGTACATTTTGTATGGGGACGCGCTCGATCCCACACACTGCCGCGATATTATCGCAACCTGACGCAATCTCTTTCTACTACATTCAGTGAAGGGCGCATGCGTGACGCGAATCGCGGAAACGCTGCAGTGTGTAAGGTGTCGCGATATCGCTGTCATATAGTAGTGTAATATCGCTCGATAATATCGCTGCAATGTGCGGAAGCCTTAAAACCGTGCGGTGCGGTTTTGACTGCGCAGGCAAGGTGTATGTAGACGGACCAGGGGTTCACTTTGTAAATAGGTATAGTACCTACGTAAGCGGAAGCCACTAGTAACAACTATTACGTAATTTCTAATTTCCAGTAAATCTGTTTACATGGAAAATAACTAGCTGCTTATTATACAACTGTAATGACATTTTCCGCTCTAACCTTTGATTAACATTAAAATAGTTATCAAAGACTTCTCAGGTCAGTGCATATCTAGAGGACAACATCGAGCATTTCCCAGTGCTCAATGAAATGTCGTCCATATCCAATTCAAATAGCAAGCCTCTTACTTCTAAAATACTGGAGTATAAAAAATCTGAATGTGTTGAAAAATACAGATTTCGGCAATTACCTACTTTCACTGAAAGTAACAGATACTGTAGCCCAACCAGTTTCTGAAAAAAAAACTGTTATACAGGGTGCTTCTTAATATGCTGACACTTTTTAAGGGGATGATCAGACCATAAAACTGAAGAACTTTGTCTATGGGACCAATATCGAAATCGCGAAAAAAAAATCAGCCGTCCCATACATTTGGCTCGAGTAGGTTTGCAGTTTTGTATGAAAAAGCAGATTTTTTTTCGCGTTTTTGATGTTGGTCCAATCGAGAAAGTTAAGATAAATCGGAAACTAAGAATGATAGCTTATTCTAATAAAAAGTGTTTTATAGACTATTGAATACTTCTTAAATTAATAAAATTTTTATTTTTCATTTGATTCTATATAACCTATATAAAATATATAAATATTTTTGTCACAGATATAACATTTCCCCACATTTTTATAATATAATTACCACATTAAAAAAAGATAATAAATGCTGAATACTAAAAATAAAACTTTCAAAAAATCATTTTGTTTAGTTTATAGCCTTTTTTTACTGGCATTACTTTACAGCAACCAAATTTTTTTATTTTAGTACTACTAATAAATTGTCTATAAAATGTTTTTTATTTGAATAAGCTATCATTCTTAGTTTCCAAGATATCAAGTTTTATGTTGTTGGTGACACGTATTCATTGCTATCGAGTGTAGATGGAGGAAATTAAATGGCGCTATCGTTAGGTTCCAAATTTTCTTTTGGGTAAGTAAACTCGACATTACTACTTTTTCATTATTCTACTTATGCTATGGGTACGGAACCGTATTATGAGCGAGTCCGATATGCTCTTGGTCGGTTTTTTCTTTATGTTGATAAATTATAAAATACTAGCTGTGGCCCGCGACTCCGTCTGCGTGGACCTTTAAAAAGTATCCTATGTGTTAATCCAGAACTTATTCTATCTGCGTGCCAAGTTTCATCGAAATCCGTTCAGCCGTTTGTGCGTGATTGCACCACAAACATAAAACCTTACAAACTTACAAACATCGTCACAAACTTTGACATTTATAAATTAGTGAGATGAGATGAGATGTAAATCTGTAAAATTGTAAAATTTTAGTACGACTAATACTCTGTACTTGCCATTTGTAACTTAAATGGTCGTGTAGACAAAAAAAAATCTTTGTTACCTATATGTACCTACAATTCAAGGTAAATAAATGAAATGAATGACCTTGATTACCGGAATACACAGTAATTATGTGCTGAAAGCAATGAAACAGAGGAGAACATGATTAAATAAATTATTATTGTTTAAAAGTTTTATCAGTTACAAAGGAAAGATTATGATAATAAATTATATTGTAATGATATTTCTAGAACTCCATCTTGCATTCTTCTACCAATTCTTTTACTCCGCTGCAGTGTTGATTACTGCTGTCGAATTCTTTGCAGTTCTGAAAATAACAAATTTCTTATGTTAAAGCGTTTTCAATAAGAAATCATTGAAATCGATTCAGTAACTTTCATGCGATGTCTATAACCACGAGGAAAAAGGAATTCGGTATCTCAAGTTTTATTTGGTAGGGCTGAATTGAAACCCATTTCGAGATAATTATCTCAATAACAATATTTTCTATGTCGGAGATTTTAAAAAGGATTACAGATATTTTCAATGAAATAGGTAACGTCGTTTTTCGGTGTGACACCACTAGTTGGACCTGTTAACTCCATGGTAAACTAAAAATCGACTTAAAATAACTGGTCATTAAGAAAAAATTATAAAAAAAAAAGAAAGGAATGAAATTGAATGTGAATAACACTAAGGTAATGGTAATGGAGAGGGATGAATGTGTGACTGATTGTTTTATAACGATTGAGAATGAAAAAGTGCAACAAGTGAATGAGTTTGTGTATTTAGGATGTATGTTTACTAGAGACGGGAAATGTGAGGGTGATGTGCATAGGCGAGTAACAGCGGGAAATAAAGTGAACGGACATACCATTGTGGCTAGACAATTGGTGTCCAAAAAAGCGCGACTTGCTATACACAGTGGTGTGTTGGTGCCTACACTTATGTATGGCAGTGAGTGTTGGGTGTGGCAGAAAAAGCATGAAAGTAAAATTAATGCTGTTGAAATGCGTTCCTTGCGAAGTATGTGTGGAGTTACGCTGAGAGTTAGAGTGAGAAATTGTGTGATTAGAGATCGATGTAAATTGAAAGAAGATGTTGTGACAAGAATAGAGAAGGGTATGCTTAGTTGGTCTGGTCATGTGGAGAGAATGAGTGATAGCAGATGTACGAAAGAGATATATGGAGCTAAAGTGAGTGGAAGTGTCGGCAGAGGGCGCCCACGTAGGACGTATTCTGATCAAATCAGTTGCGTCCTACAAAAAGGGGAGGTGCGGAGTACTAGAAACCGACGGGCATGTATGAAGAGATGTATGGATGTGAATGAAGCAAAAGAGATTTGTAAGGATCGTAGTAGATGGCGCACTCTGGTCTCTGCCTACCCCGTTGGGAAAGAGGCGTGACGTTATAGATAGATAGATAGATAAGATAAAATATATTCACAATTTCAAAATTTGACACAGCATGATTGAGTTATTAATGAAATCTATTGTACTTACCAAAACCATTTGCGCTTGAAGGCAATGCCTTATTTTCATCAATTCACACATATTAGGCGGCCCATAGCTTGAAACGTCACCGTTGAGACACTTCTTTTCTATGATTTCAAAGAGTTCTGGATCATTTTCAAAGTCTTTCGCAACTAGGGCGTTTAGAGCTTTCATGTCGATGGTACCATCTTCGGAAGCGACGCCTTTCTTCTTTGCAATACAAAGATCCATGTCACACTGAAAATAATAATTAGTTTTTTTAGGATATCCTGGGTCATTTCTTAAACCATGTAGTGAAAATGTTATACTATGCCGTACTTATAAGTTATAACCTACTCATAAAGCCCTTTCATTTTATACCCCACATGGTATTTTTAATTAAAAGAAAAATAGTTCTTTGTATTGCCATATATATGATGTCACCGTTTCTACCCCCACAGTCTGAGCGCTTGAGGTCATACTGAACGCATTGATACAATATTGGAGATAACTTACTTGTGAAAAAATCGTATTTAAGTGATGTTTTGTTGATCCGCCAATGTACCTACTAATAACCAAAAAAAAAGTGCGTTGAAAAATATTTGTACCCCAGTCATGGATGTTTGTATCTATATATGTATTCTATATCGTTGTCTAGTCATCATAATACAAGTCCAGGCTAGATTCTGGTACTTTAAATGTGACTAGATAATTTGTGTGACAATGTCAAAGATATTAAATATTTTATGCTCGATTTTTATGTTTGCATTTAAAGTAAAAATCGTCCAGTTTGATGGTCTGAACCACCCCTAAAAATTTACAAAATAATTTCAATTACACTCTGTATATTAGGTACTATACTCGATGATTTTTGTTACCTTTACGAAACTTTCAGGAATGGTTTAGACCATCAAAATGAACACCTTTTACTATGGGAAAGATATACCAGCGCAAAATAAAATCACCTGTTCCATACTAAACTGCAATGACTACTCGACTCAAAAGTATCTAACAGCGGTTTTTTTTGTTCTTTAAGGTACTTATCCTTTCACCGAAAGCTACCCGACTATGTAGGAAATTATGGCACTGCAACTGTCGATTCCAGGACAGAGATCAAGAGGACGTCCGAAGACTAGATGGATGGAACACAGTTGGCAGTGATATGACCGAGTGCAATGTCTCCGAAGACGACGTCAGAAATAGGGCAAGGGCAGAGAACAGACACGGAAGGCTGACCCCACAACCATATGGGATTGAAAGCCAGGAAGAGAGAGAGAGAGATACTTTTCCTTAAACCCTGTATACAACGTGTTAATGAATAAGCGCAAAACCTCATACACTCCAACAGATTTATAACAAAATGATTCATCATCATCATCAGCCTATCATCATCCACTGCTGAACATATGCCTCTCCCAAGGCGCGCCACAAAACTCTGTCCTTGGCCTTCCTCATCCAGTCGCTCCCCGCTACTTTTTTTAGGTCGTCTGTCCAGCGGGCAGCAGGGCGTCCCACACTACGCCTACCAGTTTGCGGTCTCCACTCTAGAACTCTGACACCCCATCGGTTGTCAGTTCTTCGGAAGATATGACCATCCCATTGCCACTTTAGCTTGCTAATTTTCTGAGCTATGTCAGCCACTTTAGTTGTGTGACGAATCACTTCATTTATGATGTGATCCCTCAGAGAAACACCGAGCATAGCTCTCTCCATAGTGTTAGGTTTTGCGTAAAATGAAATCCATTTTTAGAAATAACGTGACGAACTGATATATTTTCCGGGGGTAATTTGGTTTTTATGAGACGGGCAACACGGGGATTGGGTTTTTGAAATTTCGAACTAACGAATCGATTCGGTATCGGGAATGAAGTGAGCATCGAGCACGGACTGGTTATTTTTAGAGAAAGTGTTTGGATAAGAACGAATTGTGGCCCATCTGTGGGATTGAAGTGAAAGTGTGGTGTTGAACGAGAAAAAGAAAATACAATCGTTTGAGTGAATATCACGTGAGTTTTATTATTACATAATACCTGAATATATTGATAGGACTAAAGATTAAAGATTCCTGGATGTTCTGAAGTATATTGCTACATTTCAGAAGTGGTAACAACCTGCTTTTTGGCTAATTAATTAACATAAGTACATTTACTTGCTGATGGACCATGTAATCTGCAGCAAAGACTACCTATATATTTATTTTTATTGTTTAAACTTTATATAAACTAGCTTAATATTTATGTGCAATACGGCAAATAAAGATTTCTATTTCTATTTCTATTTCTATTATATATAACCATAACCTGCATCGCCCACAGTGTTCCGATAGTCCTAGATATCTGTATTTGAATTATTAATAATATCATTATGCAATTACACTTTTAGTGTTAAGTATATTCTATGGTTAACGCAATGTTTTCACACGTGTGGCTATAAAGTGTATAACAAATTTTGTAGTGCTACTTTAACTGTTCTGATACTAAACAGATAACAAAGCGTTTGATTCATGCAGTTTTTACTTAAGATCCGTAAACGTTTACGTTGAATAGTTACATAGATTTCGTTTTCAAGTTTCAGAACCATGCAACGCGAAGATGTACGCCGTCAATTGGCAACGTCAGATCGACTACAAGCAGGCACTAGTCGTGACTCAGAACGGCGAAGCCGCAGCCGTACCCGTCGAGAAAGTCATGATGTTCGCAGTCGGAGCCGCTTGCGGGAACGTGAACTCGATTTGGTGCGGCAACGGGAAAGACTTCGTATCCTAGAGGGAGAACTCCGTGAAGAGCGCAGCCGGTCCCGACGAAGTTCACCTACTAGGGAGACTTGCAAGGTACGTCACGAGCAGCATCTGCATGAGCATAGGGTTTCTGCCACAGAGCTGCTATTGCCTCGCGATGAAAGCAGTCGCCAGGTGCGCAGCTCCGCAGTGCGGCGCTCCCGCAGCCCTGTCCGCCGTCACTCTCGCAACCCTCTGCCCCGATGCTCTCGCAGCCCTATGGCGCGACGCTCACGTGGTCCCGTCGTGCGACCTTCACGCAGCCCCACGATGAGGCGCTCCCGTGGCCCCGCCACCGCCACCGCGGTGCATGAGCGCAAATGTGAACGGGACATGGGTGACGCCACGACGGCATCTCACCAACAAGAGAGGCCTGACATTCCTACGTTTACTTCTAAAGATTTAATGAACATTATTAACACATTGACTAATGTTAATAAGAACCCTGAATATCGGCCGTTGACACTTGCGACTCCACTGATTTTTAGTAGTAGCATGAATCATAAAAATATTTTACCGGATTTTAACCCTTCTTCAAAAAGCCAACGGATTGACATATGGTTAAAAAAAGTTAACGAGTGCGCAACTGTCTACGGTTGGGACGAGAGAACTATTATTCACTTTGCTATGCAGAAACTCCAAGGATTGGCCAAAACTTGGTATGAAAGCTTAAATTCAATTCTATTTACATGGGCTGAGTGGCAACAAAAATTAACGAATGCTTTTCCGTATGAAGAAAATTATGGCCAATCCTTGGAGGATATGTTAAAGAGGAAAAGTAGATTTAATGAACCTCTCGAGGTATACTATTATGAAAAATTGGCCCTATTGAATCGCTGTGACATTGAAGGCAAACGCGCGGTGGATTGCATTATTCATGGGTTAAGTGACAAAACTATGAGATCTAGTGCTAATGCATTACGTTGTACTCATCCAGATCAGCTACTGCAGTTCCTCATGAGTAATAAAGAGGCCCCACAATCTTTTGACCGAAACTTACACAAGGGTAAAACTTCACCCCCATTTAGTTATACTAATAATAACACGATTAATCGGAATAGGACTGGTGGCAATACGCAAAGCGAGTTATTTTGTTTTAACTGCAAGGAAAAAGGCCACCCTTATCTGAAGTGTCCTAAACCTTTGATTCAATGCACAAAATGTCGTAGGTTCGGTCACAAAATTGAGAATTGCACGTTTAAATTTGATAATACGCCAAAACCTGAAAACATACCATGCGTATTTCAAATTCAGAGTTAAATTCAAAATTTATTAAAGAAAGTAGGGTTAATGACATTCCGATGAAATCGTTTATAGATTTTGGTAGTGAGGTTTCGTTAATCACAAAGTCTGCAGCATCATCACTAGGTCTAATATGTGATAATCTACCCACTCCTTTGAAAGGCTTTGGAAATGAGGTGATTCAGACGATTGGTGGAGTTAACGTAGATGTTAACATTGATGGTGTTAATGCCAGGGTCTTATGTCAAGTGGTGGACGATAAACTTCTTGATGTGCCAGTGCTTATTGGACAGTCATTTACCGAACAATCACACATTGAAGTTTATAAAAATGCCGAGCTATTGAAGTTTTTTGATGTAAATAATGAGTTACCTTTTCCGGGATCTGTTAGAGTTGAGGATACCGCTGTAACTATATCGGTCGCTGCGGACGTAGTTATCCATGGCCCAGCAGTAATTAAGGCTCACACAAATGTGGTTATCGATGGAAATGTTGTGCTGAGTAGCAAGGTCATTGGCAAACCGAACCAACAGTTTACAGTTAACGGAGGTGTGTATGAAGCTAAAAAGGGCGTTCTTAATATTTATGTTACACCACTATCATCTTTATGTCATCTGCACGAGGGTCATATTTTAGGAAGAGGTACAAAAGTCCACGTGGTTAACCGCATATATATATCGCCAACAATAAACTCAGTACCTCCACCAAGTGCTTTAAATATGGATGACGTACGTGTGGGTGAATCTATTGAAGAATCCCATAAGCAAAAACTAACGGAACTTTTAAGAAAATATGAACATTGCTTTGCCTCGTCGTTGAATGAGTTAGGGTGTACGAATGTAGCTGAAATGTCCATCGAATTGAATAGTAAGCGTCCCGTGGTTTATCGACCCTATAGATTGTCCCATAAGGAGAGAGAGCAAGTGAGAGAAATGATTGTAGAGATGACGGATGCTGGAATTGTTAGGGAGTCAGTGTCAGAGTACGCTAGCCCTATAGTTTTAGTACGTAAAACGGACGGCAAGCCAAGGCTTTGTGTTGATTATAGACTTTTAAACTCTGTCACGGTCAAGGAGCGATACCCAATGCCGATTATCGAGGATGAGATCGCAAGACTATCTGGCCAGGCGTACTTTATAACCTTAGACATGGCATCTGGTTATTACCAGGTACCAATTTCTGAGGAATCCAAACCGTTGACATCATTCGTTACCCCGGACGGCCAATACGAATTTAATCGTATGCCGTTCGGGTTAGCCAATGCTCCCGCAGTCTTCCAGAGGATGATGAACAAGGTTTTAGGGTCTGCTAGGTTCTTTGAAGCTGCGGCATACATTGACGATGTACTGATTTACGGTAAGAGTGCAGATGAATGTTTGGAGAGGTTCGAAAGAATAATGAAACTGATAGAGAGGGCAAACTTGACTCTGAATCTGACTAAATGTGATTTCCTTCAAGATAAAATCAATTATCTTGGCTACGAGATCAGTGTGTCATAAATTTCCCCTGTCCGACCAATGCACATTCGGTGCGCCAATTTCTTGGTCTTGTAGGATATTTTCGCAAGTTTATTAAGAACTTTGCAATGTTGGCGCACCCGCTGAATATGTTGCTGAAAAAGAATGTGGACTGGGCTTGGACAGAGGAACAGGAAACTGCGTTTCAGTCGCTAAAAAGCAAACTAATTGACAGACCAATATTAGGCATTTATGATCCGAGCGCGGTAACAGAGCTGCACACCGACGCCAGTAAAATTGGTATTGGGGGAATTTTGCTACAGCGTCAACATAACGGCGTCTCGTTTCAACCCGTGGCATACTACAGCCGTCAAACGTCTCCCGAGGAGAAGAATTTTCATGCATACGAACTCGAAACGTTAGCTGTAGTTTGTTCACTCAGAAAATTCCGTGTGTATTTGCTAGGACAGGATTTTAAGATTGTTACAGACTGTAGCGCTCTGCGTTCAACGTTTTCTAAGCGCGACCTAATTCCACGTATAGCTAGGTGGTGGTTGCTCCTACAAGAGTTTCGTTGCACCGTAGAATACCGCCCTGGCGCGAAAATGTTGCACGTAGACGCTCTGTCGCGTAATCCCATCGAAGACTTGAGCAGTTTAATCGAATCCGATCCGTACCCAAGTGTGATGATGATTAGCGGTGATGACTGGCTACATACCTTGCAGCTCGGAGATTCTGAGCTTTGTCGGATTCGCGACATACTCGTTACTGACATTGACGCTGACGGATTAAAATATATAAAAGAAAATTATCTGATTAAGGATAACAAGCTGTATAGATGTTTAGATGGGGATAGGACCAATTTACGCTGGGTGGTACCGAAGGGGGCGAGGTGGCAGTTATGCCGTTTAAACCACGACGAAATCGGACATTTTGGCGTGGAAAAGACCTTGGAACGCATTAGAAAATCCTATTGGTTCCCTAAGATGACAAAATTTGTCAAAAAGTACGTACAGGCGTGTATAGAGTGTGCATACTCCAAAAAGGTGAGTACAAACGAAGGTCTATTGCATCCAATTACGAAAGTAGAGGTCCCATTTCACACGCTACACGTTGATCATCTGGGACCATTTGTGCGTTCGAAAAGAGGCAACTCGTACTTGTTAGTGATAGTGGATGCGTTCACAAAATTTGTTTTCATTAGACCGGTCCGCAACACCAAAACTCTGTCAACTATTCGTGTTCTGGAAGACATTTTCTACGTTTTTAGGAATCCCGACCGTATTATAAGTGACCGCGGCACGTCCTTTACGTCGCACGCGTTCAAACGATTTTGTCTTAATAAGGGGATACGACATATTTTGAACGCGGTCGCTAGTCCGCGATCAAACGGACAGGTCGAAAGGTACAACCGTACTATTCTGAACTCTCTGACCGCACAAAATCTGAATTATAATGAGAAGGACTGGGATGATAAAGTAGGTAGAGTCCAATGGGGTATGAATAATACTTCACAAAAGACTACGGGTAGGACACCGGTTGAAGTAATGTTTGGTTCTAGCATGAAGTCAGAAATAGATCCAAGATTGAATGAAGTAGTTCATGAAACTCTCGATAGCACTGATTTGGATACTATTCGCGAGACAGTTAAAGATAAAATTGATGAAGAGCAGCAGAAGCAAAAACAAAATTATGATAAGAACCGGCGTCCTGCCCGAGTATACGGTGAAGGGGAACTTGTTAAGATTACCCGGACATCCTTTAGTAACGACGGAAAGAGCAAGAAGCTCATTCCGTCCTACATTGGGCCTTATCGCGTAATCTCAGTGTTAGGGAATGACCGATATAGATTAGCTGCTATACCTGGATTGAGTAGTACTAAAAACAAGCGCAAAACCACCGTAGCTGCCGATAGAATGTTACCGTGGGTTCATATAGCGGCCCTGAATGTAAATGAGTCTAACAATGATGAAACTAATGCTGATGAAAGCTCTAATGACGATGATGAAGATGGTACAAGTAATTAATTATCTTATGACTGTTTATGAAATATAATAAATATTTATGATTGTACTTTATGATTGTACTTACTTTGTAATTAATTTAGAATCTAAAATCATTTTTATGATATCATGGTGGTTAAAATGAGAGGATAAAGTTACAAATAATACTATTGATGGATACATTGTGAGAGGAAAAGGCATTCTAATGTGTGTGTGTATGTAATTATAACGAAACTATGGTGTTTTCACTTGTGAGAAGGATGGTTCACAAGATTATCGTAATGGTATGTGAGAAGGAGGGTTCACAGCCATTATGATAGTTAATGATGTTACTTGTGAGAAGGAGGGTTCACAAGATTATCGTGATGGTATGTGAGAAGGAGGGTTCACAGCTATTATGATAGTTTATGATGTTACTTGTGAGAAGGAGGGTTCACAAGATTATCGTGATGGTATGTGAGAAGGAGGGTTCACAGCCATTATGATAGTTAATGATGTTACTTGTGAGAAGGAGGGTTCACAAGATTAATATAATTGCAAGTGAGAAGGAAGGCTCACAGCGTTTAAATAATTGTAAATATTGTCTAAGATATGCTTATATGATGGAAAATTTTTCAAATAATAAGAAAGTGTAGACAATTTACGTAGAATATCAAAATGATTTATTAATTTTGTTTAAAACGTACATGTTATTGTATAGATTTATGTAAATATTGAAGCATTACAATTTGATCAATTTATGAACGGACATGATTCTGATTCTTAGTTTCGCTTTGGAAAATTCACAGTTACAATTTAGTACTCTGCTTTCAGAAAGTAATTAGATGATGTTGCTATTATTGTTATAATTTGGGCAGTATTCAAGCCGTTTGAAAGGTTAGGTAGGTGTTTCAAATGAATAATTGAAATATACTTAGGATCTGTTTCTGTGATTGAAATGGCTACAAAATTATAAATGTTATTTGACCCAATAATTGAATGTAAGTTCGGACTCGATGCAGCTATTTAGGAACCGATTGGCCTAGTGTTAGGTTCATTGAAGCCACTCTGACAGCGCACATGGGGACATGTGCGAGGTCAAGATGGTCGAGTGTTAGGTTTTGCGTAAAATGAAATCCATTTTTAGAAATAACGTGACGAATTGATATATTTTCCGGGGGTAATTGGTTTTTATGAGACGGGCAACACGGGGATTGGGTTTTTGAAATTTCGAACTAACGAATCGATTCGGTATCGGGAATGAAGTGAGCATCGAGCACGGACTGGTTATTTTTAGAGAAAGTGTTTGGATAAGAACGAATTGTGGCCCATCTGTGGGATTGAAGTGAAAGTGTGGTATTGAACGAGAAAAAGAAAATACAATTGTTTGAGTGAATATCACGTGAGTTTTATTATTACATAATACCTGAATATATTGATAGGACTAAAGATTAAAGATTCCTGGATGTTCTGAAGTATATTGCTACAATAGCTTGCTGAGCGACCTTGAATTGATGAACTAGTCCTATCGTCAGGGTCAACAAAATGATAAGATTGAAACAATTATGTCATTATTATGATAATTAAAATGTATAGTTATTTTCTATTTAAGTTTTGAGACAAAAATGATTAGTTATCATTTCAGTAATGAATAAACGTGCTAACGTGCTCTTGGATACATTTTAAGATTCTTGATTTGGTAGTAAGTAGAGTGAGTGTGCCCGTGCAGCGGGTTGAGATCGAGTTCAGTAAATTGGAAATTTTAAAAATAAATAATTTAATATTATGAAAAAAACTACCTATGTAATTATTCGATAAAACCATAATAATTCGATTCTACACTCGATTCTAAACAAACTACTTTCTAGTTTTGCGTTAATTCGTTGTAGATATAAGACTTACTGTAGTTGGTCCATGAGGTTTGCTTTCAGGACCTACACATTCCTTTACAGCATCCATGTCATCCTTCTTCACTTCCGGTAGAGTTTTGCAGCACATAACCGTGGGCTGAAAAGGGAAAAATTTGCAAAATGTGGAATCAAGTGATTTCCAAAATTGTTCAGTAAATCATACTGTTCTTTTATTTTAACACGTAACCTGGCTCACTACTCTTAGACTATGCGCATACGAGAAACTTTTGTCTCCGCAACTAATTTGTCTCTCACATCAAGGGCTTGTATGAAAGTGCACGCATGTAACGACGAGACTTTTCATACAAACCCTATTAGAGACAAATTAGGTGCGGAGACAAAAGTTGCTCGTGCGCGCCTAGTCTTATTCTCACCGTTATGTTACCTAAACAACGGTGACCATACACTAGCTATTCAATTGTCAATTTTAAAACCGCTTTTAAATTCGACTGAATCTACAGGGTGTAACAAAACATCCTTTAATAGTATTTAAAGGTGGATTAAACCATCAAACTGAACAACTTATACGATGGAGTAGATATCAGAAAAAAACTCAATATAGAGCCGATATCAGCTGTCCTATACCTACATATTTTCAGTCGAGTCAAGTTCTATTTTGAATGAACAGCTGACTTCTATTTAGCGATTTCGAAGTTGGCTCCATCGTGAAAATTGTTCAGTTTAATGGTCTTAACCCGTTTAAATGTTACTAGGTTGTTCTGTTACACTCACTCTGTATAAAAGTAGTTTTTATTTTTATATCTCAAAATAAATTCCATCTTCTTCTTATCGAGTGGGCTGCAAGCCCTGGTGTCAGAGTTTATTTAAACCGCCTTACGGCCTCTGACGTGGTTTTTATGTAACGACTACTACCACCAGAGATAGTAGCCGGGACCAACGGCTTAACGTGCCATCTGAAGCACGGAATCATCTTTCTTTTCAGACCATCAGGTGACTCAGCCTGCAATGTCCTAACCAACTGGGGAAAAACGCACAAAGTGACATTTCACTAGGTGCCCCCCGTGGGAATCGAACCCACGACCTCCGTGTCAAGAGTCCAATTGCTCTTAACCATTAGACCACGGAGGCAGGAATGCCATGATTTGTACAGTTATCTTAGCAACCATACCAATCACTATCTAAGAAGAAATTTCCGCACACTAGATTAAATTCAGCAATCATGTAAAATCTTATCAATAACTCAACATTATCAGTCCTTCAAAGAAAGTCAATTCTGAAGTGTTTGTAATCATATTTTTTTCGAGATGTTGATAAATAATATTATGTGGTTCTTCAATATCACCAATCATCATCATCATCTCAGCCGATGGACGTCCACTGCTGGACATATGCTTCCCCCAAGGATCTCCATAACGACCGTCATAACACTTTTTAAGGCGATGATCAGGCCGTCAAACTGAACAACTTTCTTCTACAGCACCAACATCAAAATCGAAAATAAAACAGCTGTTCCATACAAAACTGCAAACCTACTTGAGCCAAATGTATGGGACAACTGTTTTTTTTCGCGATTTCTATGTTGGCCCCAGCGAAAGTTGTTCAGTTTAATAGTCTGATCATCCCCTTAAAAAAGTGTCAACATTTAAGTAGGACCCTGTATAAGGAATCACATGTCTTTATAATCAGACTCCGGTAAAAATAGAACCGAACATTCAATGGCAATGAGCTGGAAAGTGATATGATTGTGTTTTATTCATATTGACGACCCGGTTGGTGTAATGGTTACCACGCCGGACTGCCAAACCAGGGTCCTGGGTTCGAATCCCGGTTCGGTCATGGATGTTATATGTTCGTGCGGTTGTTGTATGGTTTCCATAATAAAAGCCTTTAGTGCTAGTTTGGGATCATTACAATGTATGTGACTGATAATTGCCATCTGCAATATAAATAGTTATTTCTCCCCTCCGGACGGAAAGCGTCCGCTGCGCTAAACGAAGTTGCCGCTTTCTACCTCGGTCGAGGAGAAAAATAGTATACTAACCTCGGACAGTAAATAAGAACGGCTTCGCCTCGGTCAACAATTACATGAGACCTTTCTTACTTTCCTGTCCTCGGTGTGTAATCTACTATAGAGAAGTACTTACAGGGTGAATTAGTTTCAAACATTTTGCTGGAGGGTTGGCCTGAAAATAAATAATTAAACTAAATATACTTTTGCTCTATTAAGCAATTATTTCAAGCAAACCATTTTGTAAGTGTGCAGTATACTTACTAATTAAAAAAACCAAAACAGTGGGGTTTTGTGCTAGTGCATGTTACACATGGCGATACATCAAGCAACGCAAAACCAAAATAAGCTGGCCGCGCGTAGGTAGAGTTATGTATAACGTCGCGCGGCCAGCTTATGTTTGTTTTGCGTAGCTTGATGTGTCGCCGTGTGTACATATATAGTGCTTTCAGTGTCCAGTGATCCTTTCTTTTTTTTATGCGTCCAGAAGAAAATTATGAACTAACGCGTTTCGGGTAAAACGCGTTAGTTAAATAAATAAATAGCATTTAAATATCTTGGACATTTGGACTTGGATCTAGTAACATTGACAGTACCAGAATCTTAACATAAAAAAACAGAGTGTAAAAAAAAGTATCATTAACCTTGAAACCACATACTCTACCTATCAAACTAAACAACTTTTATTATGGGAGAAAGTGTCAGAGCAAAAGAAACAGCTCAAAAGTAAGAAACGGCAGAGTTGTTCAGTTTGATTGATGGGTGGAGTATGTGGTTGTTTCCTTACATTCTGTATTTGAACGTTACGGGATTCGAACCCGCTACCAACGGCACAGCACGGAATCATGAGCAATTGGTACAATTTCTCAATTTGTAAAGTTCTGCAGGTTAACTACCAACTGAGCTGTCTTCTTCTTCTTATCGAGTGGGCTTCAAAGCCCTGGTGTCAGAGTTTATTCAAACCGCCTTACGGCCTCTGACGTGGTTTTTATGTAACGACTACTACCACCAGTGATAGTAGCCGGGACCAACAGCTTAACGTGCCATCCGAAGCACGGAATCATCTTTCTTTTCAGACAATCAGGTGACTCAGCCTGCAATGTCCTAACCAACTGGTTAAAAACGCACAAAGTGACATTTCACTAGGTGCCCCCCGTGGGAATCGAACCCACGACCTCCGTGTCAAGAGCCCAATGCTCTAACCATTAGACCACGGAGGCAGTCTGAGCTGTCAGGCAGTTAGTTCAGATGTTTCCAGGAATAACATAATAAACAAGGAAATAATATAACAATTTTATTTAAATGCCAACGTTTCATTCAATTTTAACGACAAATAAAAACAGTGTAAGTTTTTAACGAAGTAAACATTTTGAGTAAGTATTTAAAAGCATACGTTTCTGAGTAAGTGGGATCACCACATTGCCGCGATATTATCGAGCGATATGTCACGCATGCGCAGCACCTCTAAATCGATTGCGTCGGAACAAAATAGCAGCGATATTATCGCGGCAGTGTCGTAGGATCGCGCGCGTCCCCATACAAAATGTACTGGAAACATTTATCGCCAAATCGCTGCGATAATATCGCTGCAATGAGCGGAGGCCCTGACGGAGCGGCAGACGTCAGTCCGTCATTTGCGAAGCAAGGAGTTGTATGAAACCGCACTTAGAAGCACACACGGTGCGTCAATCCGCGCCGTGTGTGACAGCTAATTAAAATTAATAAGATTATAGTCCTTGTAGAGCGCCCGAGTGCGCTGCATACAAACGAAGTAAGCACCTATTTTCAATATTAAACCATTAAAGAGAGTGAAATTTTGAAACACGTTCTAGATTATTATTCTCTGTGCCGCCGGTGGTTTGTCAGATTTTGCATTGAATCTAGATTCAATGTGGTACGCGTACCACTCACGGACCGTGTTTAAAAAATTTCATTGACTTTAATTGGTTAATATCCAGAATCTAATTAAACTTCGTTTTGTATGGAGCGCAGTAACGATTAAATCCTCTTAAGAACATGAATAAGGTAGAAAGCAACTTCCATCTTCGTTCCCGCTATTTTTCCCACCGCAGGAATATGGTCCGCTGCAAGCACCTCTTCCGCTGCCAGAATTTTCACCAGAACAGGAATTAGGGCCGGTGCAACTACCATATCCGTTTCCAGAATTATTACCTGAACAAGATCCAGGCCCAGTACATGCTCCAGGGGCTGCAGCCTCGGTGTTCTATTAAAATTAAGAAATAATCAATTTATATTTTTAAAAGGTTTTGATTTTGTTGAAACTGTAATTAAAAAACAATTACTTAAAAAACATAGAGCCGAACAAAAAACCTCCTCCTTTTTGGATTAAAAAGCGAACATAGTAGGATTAACATAGTAAAACAACAATTTGAGATGATAAGCCGTAATTGGTTATTTACAAAGCATCAAGTCATAATGTTAATAAGTTAACGATTCTTAGACACAGTTTTCAAGTTATGCATTCATTTATAAAATAAGTATGTACTTATATCTAAGTTCAGCGCTATAGTCAACGAATACTTACAAAAGGCTAGTGCTAGGTATAGGTAATCTAAGGTTGTTAATCATAATCATTACGAGTCCTGAAAACCTGTATCACACGTTGGTTCAATAAATATTTTGTATTGTTTTGTATTGTATTGTACATTATTTCTATAGTTATTCTTTACTTTAAAAAAATTCTTTACATTTTGAATAATTATAAAAATCGTAAAGTTGAGGCGCGTCAAGAATTTATACTTTTATTTCTATTTTATACTTTTATAGTATGTAGGTAAACCACGTAACCATTGAGTGATAAGATAAGCCATATTATTGAAAAAAAAACAAATGGCGCTTTTACCTCTGCTTTGACCGCCTGACTATAGTAGAGTACCTACACACCGAGGACAGGAAAGTAAGAAAGGTCGCCGAGGTCAACAAACATGTGATCTGAGGCTTTCTTATTTACTGTCCGAGGTTAGTATACTATTTTACTCCTCGACGGTGGTAGAAAGCGACAATTTCGTTTAGCGCAGCGGGACGACAATTGACGCTTTCCGTCCGGAGGGGAGAAAATTTAATAACTAAACCGAGTTAGAGTAGTCACAAAGAGTCACACAGATAAAGCCAGCACACACTTATTTTTTATCGAAATTACCAAATAATACCTACCAATTAGGTAGTTATTTACTCAATTATAGGCTAATCTATTGATTGCTTTCTTTTTCTATCAGATTTTTCTGTTCAAAAACGAAACAAAATAGGATTTGTTTGAAGTGAATAAGTAGGCAAATAAAACAATAAGACTACATTCGGATTATATATAAATACAAATAATGTAAATACATTATAATTAAAAGAAAAGTAAATAAGTGGATCAGTTTTAAGTCGGCAAGCATTATTTCATTTTGTACTTGTTTTTTCTCCTTTAAATACAGGATTTAGGTTCTGCGCAGCATCCATCACAATCACCACTATTTGCCTTTGCGCAAGAACCCTTGCCGGCGCAAGACCTGGAACCTTTACCAGCGCCGTTACCGGTACAAGAATTATTGCCGACACACGCCCCTTTACCACTTCCAGAATCAGCCCCGGAACAAGAATTAACGCCGGTGCAACTACCATTGCCGTTTCCAGAATTGGCACCAGTACATGATCCTTTTCCAGTGCACGCACCTTTGCCTTTAGCCTCCGTATTCTATCAAGATAAAATATCAAATAAATTTCAAAAGTTAAATTCAAAGAAGAAACCACTAATTCAATACGTTAAGCACGTCTTTAGGAAACTATGGAATTTAAGGATCGTCATCTAATCTAAACTATTATAAAACTGTAACTGAAGTGTGTCTGTACATAGAACATATTTACAAAAAAAAAAGATTGCGATATGGTTTTTAGGTATCCCTGACTCTAAATCAACTTTTTTTAGAAATGTTGTCTGTTTTGTTTGTTTGTGTGTTTGTTTGTTTGTTTGTTCTCGCATCACGCAAAAACTACTTTTTTTTTTTTTTTTTTTATTATTGATGGGTTTGCTCTTGACCTCTATCTAGTCCTCAGGACAAAGATGGGGTCGAAGATGTAGCGAGCTTACCCAGAAGTGCACTGGCACTCCTGCACACTGACGGAACGCAGCAAGCTGCTTGGCGCCAGACTCCGGCAGGAGGGTGGTCGCGAGCCAGGCGGCTCCTTGCGGAGCCTACCACACCGCTGTGGGGATCGTTCAGCCGCCACCACAAACTTGGTAGCTTGTGATGCCGTTGCCCGGGGTGGACCGCACCGGTGTACTTAATTTTGATGAAACTTTTTTTGTTTGATAGCTTAATTATGATCATGTATAATTTGTGCGGACGAAGTTGCGGGTAAACACTAGTTTAAAATAAAATGGTGCTTTAAGTTATCTTCAAAAGGTACAATAATTATGCTTTATGAGATCGTTGTAAAGGCCCAATGGTAGGACGAAATACCTCGGAGGCGTCTTTTATTTTTCATTTTACAAAGATTTATACCATTTACCGAAACTAAAGTCATACATTTTTTGATAGTTTATCTAGTGAAATGATAAACTGAATACACGATTGGAATTACTTCACTCGATAGAAAATCGTCACAAATATGACGTATTTTCATGCATTTATAAACATTTTTCTCGTTTTAGAAGAACTTAATTAAAATAGTTTCCGATTGTTGGTATTTATACTCACATATTCACCATTAGTTTATCTAGTGAAATCTTTAAAAAAATAAATTAAAAAGTATTTTTGTTCATTCTTTTTAATCGAAAGTACGGCACACGCACGCACTTTTCGGAGGGCCGGGCAATCGCGTTTCTCATAGAAAATCTTCGTCGGAACCCATGGCCCCTTAAGAAAATTCAATGCAAAAATGTATATGTGAAATGAGTAAGCTTGGTAAGCTGTATAATTATTAATTAGTACCATTGTTATGTTAATATACTCTGCATGTCTCTATCTAATCGTGTACCTATAATAATATAGCAGGGGTTGACAATAAATTTCATCATGATTATGAAAATGTCTTTGTTATTTCAACATCTGTTATCACTAAATAATAATAATAATAATGTTTGTTTATGTTTCAATCAAGAGTCCAGAAAAACATGTATGCCCAAAGACAACCTATGGAGGAACGGGGTCAATGAAAACTATACTATACATTGTATAGGATGGATCGATATAGACTACCTGCTTACTATGTTTCTAGTAGGTAAACTTAAAAATTACTCGAGTGATCGATCCTATTCGATAATGTTAAAATGAAAAAAAAAAACGTTGAGTTTAAACTATAGTTTATTCAGTTAAAAACTTCGGATATTGTAATAAAGAACACATTGATTAAGTTAACGATTTTGGTGGTAATCATAGTCCTACAACATTTTCTAATGAGATAAATTATGAAGCTCAGATTTCTTATTGTTTACATCCAATATTAGAAGTGATTAAGTATATCGGTTTACATTTAGTAAGAATTTAAATAATATTCAAATTAGGAGCAAGAATAAGCTGCTGTGCAAGTTCCGTCACGATCTCCACTATTTTTCAAACCGCAAGAATTCTCTCCAGTGCAAGAACCAGCTCCTTTGCCAGAAGTGACACCGGAACAAGAATGAACGCCAGTGCAAGATCCAGCTCCTTTACCAGAACTGGGCCCGGAACAAGAATGAACGCCAGTGCAAGATCCAGCTCCGTTACCAGTAGTAGGCCCGGAACAAGAATTAACGCCAGAGCAACAACCACTACCGATTCCGGATGTGGGTCCGGAACAAGAACCAGCGCCAGTGCAACAACCATCACCGTTTCCGGAATTGGTCCCAGTGCATGATCCTTTTCCAGTGCACGTACCTTGGCCTCTAGCTTCCGTGTACTACCAAGATAATAATTTCGACAATTCAATTTTAAGAATAATTTTAACGGGTTCTTAACACGTTTGTTATTGTATTGGACAACTGCCATGATCACGGGATGAATGATAATCCCATGATCACGGCATCAGTTTGTAACACTGCCGAACATATAGGGAATTCTAAAACAATTAAAAATTAGGTAAGTACCCGCTAAAATTATTAATTGATAACTAGGACTCGAATTATTTCATACTACTACTAGTTTTTGCCCGCGACTTCGCCTGCATTGGTTCCCGACATCGTAGCGAGATAAAATGTAATGCAATCATAAGCTTTTAAACACGATATAAATTTAATCAAAATTGAGCCAATTGCATTTGCGTGATGCTCGACAAACAAACAGACAAAAAAGCAGACAAACAAACTAATAGACAGACAAGGTATATTAAAAATTGTAATTTGGAGTCAGGGACACTTAAACACTAAATTATAACTTTTTAATGGTTTAAAAAAATTATATTCTATATACAGACCTACTTCTGTTACAGTTTTAAAAAAGTGTAGATTGTTATTATTACATTATTACTTGGCGATTTTGTTGTCTGTGGACATCAATTCTACTTCTAATGAAATATTATTTGTTTGAATTGTACTTACACCTACTCTGTTTGGGAATCTGTTATAAATATTTAAAAAATGTTTAGTACAAACTGCCATCGTTGCCACCGTTATTATAAATAATGTTTTCAGTAGTTTTTGGAGGCAGTGGTCGTCCATCAGCTGATAGAATGATAATGGAATCACTATTATTAGTTTTCATTGTAATTATTGTGATAACACTAAATACGTGATTGTCCTGTTTTTGCTGTTGGCAACGTTCTTTCTTTTCTATCAACAGTTCGTGCTACTGAACGGTAGGTTTCATTTAAAAAAAAATGGAAATACACGCAAGTTTCAAAGTATGCATGTATTTTTCTGCGTGTGTACATAAACATAACAACATAACATAAAACGAAATGATGTTAATAATTTGAGGAACATTATTTAAAACGATAAAATGTTATTAGTTATCTACAAATTGTGCAATCACGCTTTCTTCAGTGTTGAGAAAAATTGATGTAAACAGCGATATAAAGGTTTAAGGTTTAAGTGCCAGAACACCGATGTTACCCATGTATTGTTTTTATGATGAATAAATAAATAAAAAAAAACCAAAAAAATAAAGTATTTGGTGTAGGTTGAATTTTAATATAATAAAATAAATTCAAGTATTTACGCATAAAATGTGTTCCAATGGACGTACTGTATAATTAATACCATTGATAACGTACTATGTCTCTATTTAATCGTGTATAGCTGGGGTGGAAATAAATTTCAAGTTGGGTCCGGATGATTAATAATTATGTTAAAAAAAACCTAAAGAGGAAAGTGGTAAATAAAAACTATCCTATTAACTGTATAGGATGTACTCATGGACTACCTGAGTACTATGTAGAAACTTAATCACTACTCCATTTATATGTAAATGTAAAGTAAAATAAATTTTATAACAATAATTTACTAAGCTAAAATATAAGGTACCAAAAATAATAATTTAATAAAAGGACACATTTTCTTAGGAAACGATTCAAACGTGGTAAACAATTTTTTTTTGACTACCCTAATAAGAACTAAACAAATAAATATAACATCGAACTAAAACATATTATTGTGACTTGAATTATTAAGGTCTTATTTCTTATTGCTTACATCCAATATAATCACATAATAATATTGGTTTACATTTAATAAGCTTTTAATAAAGTTAAAATTAAGAGCAAGAATGAGGAGCTGTGCAAGTTCCGGCTCTAGCTCCACTATTTGCCAACCCGCAAGAATACAATCCAGTGCATGCTCCAGCTCCTTTACCAGAATTTTTCCCGGAACATGAATTAGCGCCAGTGCAAGATCCATCTCCTTTACCAGATGTGGGCCCGGAACAAGAACTAGCGCCAGTGCAAGATCCATCTCCTTGACCGGAAGTGGGTCCGGAACAAGAACCAGCACCAATGCAACCACCATCACCTTTTCCGGAATTGGCGCCAGTACATGATCCTTGTCCTATGCACGAACCCCCGCCTCTGGCTTGCGTGTTCTATCAAGATAATAATTTCGACAATCATGGGTATATTTACAAATATTGCGATCCTGGTCAAATATATTTGGTCGCCCCTGCAGTATGCAGGCAGCGGGCCCGTAGCCAAGATTTGTGGCAGCAAAAATTATACTGTTTTAGGATATTTAAGAATTGACCGATAACAGTTATCGGTTATTCCATGACGGTATTGCTACGTGCAAGATATAGAAGATAAAGTCCTAAATAGTTTTTAACTCCTCCTCCCAAAACTGCCCCGAAATAGAAATTAAGCTTTTCAAAGGAGAATAATGTGTTTATCAGCTTATGTAATGTAAGTTTGTTACTTTGTGGCATTCTAAATACCAAACACATTGGCAGATTTTGATGATTTTTATCTCAATCGATCTGTCTTAATCATAAAGGTACTATACATAATAACTTTATGGTCTTGCGAGTGTCACTAAAGACATGACTAATCAAAATTCAATATAGATCGACCCGGCCCTGTAACCGGACTTTCGATTTTCGATATATCGCGAGCGTTTCGGTCCGAACTTCCTTGTAACAGAATTGACATTGGAACGAAAACATTCACGCAATTTCGAAATTCTAAAGTCCGGGATCACTTGCAAATTCCGAAATTCACTGGCTGTCGCAACTTGGCGTATGCACTCTACATAATATTACGAATTGCCAATTTCTAACACAAAAAAATAATTTAAAGAAGAAACACATATTATTATTTCCTGAAGACTTCAGGAAATGATAAGAAAGAACATTAAGATTTAAGGTTTTTTAAGATTATAAAAACGTTATTTAAAATGATAATTATATTGTTTTTGGTTATCTACAAAAGCGTACACTTAGGCTTTAGAAGATAATAGTTAAGAAAATTCGAAGGAAAAGAAAATATGAATAAAGTTGTTGGTGTTGGCTATAAAAAGCTAAATAAAATTGTGGTATTTAGTTACCGTACAGTTTATGTTTCTATCTAATCGTGTACGGCAGACGTGGAAATTATTTGTGTGATTAAAATGTTTCAATCGAGAGTCCAGAAAAAAAAAGAATCAAATTGTACCAAAAGAGGAACATGCTAATTTATAAAAACTATCCTATTCACTGTATAGGATGGATCCATGGGGACTACCTAGGTACTATCTAGAAACTCAATCTTAACTCCAATTTTCCACTTCACGAATATGTTGAATAATAAGTAAAGTAAATTTCAAAACAATAATTTATTGAGCTACATAAGGTACCAAATTAAATAATTTAACAAAAGAACATACATTTTTTCTCCTGAATTTAATTATGAAGCTCTGATTCCTAATTGCTTACATCCAATATAATCACATGTGACTAAATTATATTGGTTTACATTTAGTAAGCATTTATTAAGTTCAAATTAAGAGCAAGAATTAGGAGTTGTGCAAGTTCCGGCTGTAAGTCCACTATTTGGTAGTGCGCAAGAATTATCTCCAGTGCAAGATCCAGCTCCTCTACCAGAACCAGCCCCGGAACAAGAACTAGCGCCAGTGCAACTACCACCACCGACTCCGGAATCGGGGCCAGTGCATGATCCTTTTCCAGTGCACGAACCCGCGCCTTTAGCCTCCGTGTTCTATAAAGATAATAATATCAAAAACAAGTCAAGTTCAAGTTTGCCTCCTGTCGTTTTTACATGATTACCACTTGTTGAAACATGGGTCGTAAGACTCGTAGGCAGGTAACAGTGGTAGAACGGCAGTTTTTTGAATTTATATTGAATTTTCTTTCGAAAAAATTAAAGTTTGTTTCAGACAACTCTGCGTGCGTATGCGCTCTACGTATTTTGATTTTGCAATTTAGAACACAGAAAAATTAATTTAAGGAAGAAACACGATTAATTCAAAATCTTAACAGCTCATCTCTTCAGGAAATGTTATAATTATAAGAAAGAAAGAAGAATAAGATTATAAGATTTTTTTAAAGATTTCAAGAACATTATTCAAAATAAAAAAATTATGTTTTTTTGGTTATCTACAAAAGGGAGATCATCGATGCCAATGAAGATATAAATAAAATTGTTGGTGCTAGCTGAAATTTAAATTATTAGTAAAATAAAATTGTTATATTAAGTTACCTTTGTGCTCGTTTATGTATGATGTGTGAAAATTCCAATGTTCATGCTTTATAGTTAGTTTTATTTTTCAACATACCCAGTATGTCTCTATCCAATCGTGTGAACCACAGGTCGGCAATATTTATCCTGTAGGATCCCAGACCTGATTTTTATTTTTTTATTTCATAATCGGTTTTTGTATTGGCGCCTCATTGTTTGCCGTTTTTTTGGCGCGGCCATCAACCAAACTTGAATATTTTCAGAAAAAAGTAATCAACAAAGCTTGTTATATTATTGTATGTACGAGTATATCTCTAAACTCAGTCCGAACGGAGATATAAAGGCTTGAAGTTGAAAACATAATTATACCTACATTACGATTACTTCAAGCCTTTATATCTCCGTTTCGGACTGGGTTTAGAGATGTTTGTCATAACATGTTTTGTTTTTAACTTTATTCTGAACTTTAAAATTGAAGTTTGATTGGTGGCGGCGCTAAAAAAATTGGCGAAAGAAAAGGCGCCATTTTAGGCATTGGCTTTTTTAATAACAGCTGATCAGTTTGTAGGCGTTGCGATCGTTAATCACATTTTTGTACTTAATAAATGTTTTTTAAACAAAACAGAGTTTCGGTACTACTGGTGAATCGTGGATGTTCTGAGGTTTCAGAATATCACTGATTACCCCCTCGGGGAATATAGAGTACTATAATGACTACCGTAATATACTAACCGGACCCAATGTTGGTTAAATTCGATAATCGTTATTTCCAAAACTGAATTTCCACTTCAGAGTTGTAATTTGAGAGTACCAGAAATAATAATAAAAAAATAATTCAGTCACGTATTATTTTGTATGTTTTACTTATTAACTAACTTTAAAATTTTTAAGGTCAATTAATGCGTAGGGAACCGCTATGAAATGACCATTGCTTTATTTACAACCACTTACGGTCTCCGACACATTAATTGTCCTAAAATATCTTAAACAGAGTTAAAAATTTATGTTTTACAACATACATTTGCTTACATCAACAAAAATAATAGGTGACTGAATAATTTTCCACTTTAAGGTATTTGTTTTTGGCGTAAGGGGCTTTTTTTCAAATTTGTAATTTAATATTATTTCATAATTTTTCAAGTTACATGAACACTGCTAAATAGATTTTCATGAAACAAAGCTAAGAACACTCTCGCAAAAATTAGCTTTCTAATAAAAAAAACGTTTGTGTGCTACGATGCCACAGACAGTCAGACCGACAGACCGACACAGGCGTCAAACTTATAACAGCCTTCTTTTTGCGTCGGGTGTTAAAAAGAACTTGGTATATTATAAAACCATACCATACACTGTATACAAGGTGTTTCAAAATACAAATAAACATTTAAGGGGGTGGTTTAGACCATCAAACTGAACAACTTTCACAATGGGACGAATATCGAAATCGCGAAAATTTTTGATGAATTTTGAAAAAGAATTTCAATGTTGGTCTCATGTTCAGTTTCACGGTCTAAACAACCCCCTTAAGAGTTTTAAATATTTATCTTTACTTATGAAACATCTTGTACCTATAGGATGGATTGATAGACTACCTACTAAGTAACAAGAAACGTAATAATCATAACTGCAATGATATATTAATACCGTTATGTAGAAAGGAAAAAAAATCCATGAATTTAATAGATTATTTATTGAGTTGAATAAGGCGGATACTGTTATAAAAGTATAGTAAAAGGATATACATTTTTCGGAATACGGTTTTGTTTGGTAGACATATCGAACTACAACATTTTCTTATAACATAAATTTATGCTGCTCTTGTTACAGCCAATTTAATTACATATGTTCAAATTAAGAGCAAGAATAAGGTTCTGTGCATGTTCCGTCACGAGCTCCGCTATTTGCCATTGCACAAGAATACTCCCCAGTGCAAGATCGAGCTCCTTTACCAGAAGTGGCCCCGGAACATGAACGATTACCGACACAGGACCCTTCTCCATTTCCAGAGCTGGCCCCAGAACAGGCATAAGGGCCGACGCACGAATTTATCCCGTTTCCAGCATTTGCACCAGAACAAGAATTATCACCGGTGCAACTACCATCGCCGTTTCCAGAATCAGCACCCGTGCATGATCCTTTTCCAGTGCACGCATCTTTGCCTCTAGCCTCCGTGTTCTATCAAGATATCAAAAGTATACGAATAATTTACCGTTCATTTAGATAAATACTGAGGCAAAATAGTATAGGCATTTACAAAGCTGCAGCGCGGAACGAAATAGGCAACAAAAATTTAAGATTATTTAAATATTATGTAATCTAAGTAAAATATACATAGAAAGGACAGTAAGGAATCGCATTTTATGGTTAAATTTGGATTTAAGCAATACTAATGAATTTGCATTTTGAATTGTTGGTGTATACTTTTAACACGAATTTGGTGCATTGCAACATCTGTCGCAATCACCACTAAAGTTGTTTGTGCAAGAATACTGGCCGGAGCACGATTCTGATCCTTTACCAGAACCGTCTCCGGTACAAGAATTATTTCCTTTACAAGACCCACGACCTTTTCCGGAATCAAGTCCATTACAAGCGGCAGGTCCTGAACAAGATTTTGGTCCTTTTCCAGAACCGGGCCCAAAACAAGAATTATTTCCAGAACAAGAGCCTTCTCCTTTTCCGGAGTCAGCTCCGTTGCAACCGTTAGCGCCAGAACAAGATTTTGATCCTTTTCCAGAATTGATCCCGGCACACGCATTATCTCCAGCACAAGATCCTTTAGCGCTTCCAGAACCAGCCCCAGCACATGCATTTTTGCCGGTGCAACTATTATCACCGTTCCCGGAATTGACACCCGTGCATGATCCTTGTCCAGTGCACGCCCCTTTGCCTCTAGCCTCCGTGTTCTATTAAGATATCAAAAGTTATCAATTTGTTCATTTAACTAGAAAAGCCCTTTGGAAACATAGAATACGCATTTACCCAGCGGTTGATGGGACGTAACAGGTATACATAAAAATGAGTATATACCAACATCAAAATACAAATTATGTAGGGACAGAAAAACAAGTGTAATGGTCTAACAGATATAGATACCTACATACAGTAGTAACAGAAATAAATAATTTTTTTTAACCTTTTTTTTTAAGCTTTTAACATGAGTGAGGTTCACTGCAACATTGGTCACAATCACCAGTATAAACGGTCGAACAAGAATACTGGCCAGCGCACGATTCAGATCCTTTACCTGTGTAGTCCCCTGTACAAGACTTATTTCCTTTACAAGACGCAAGACCTTTTCCAGAATCCCTTCCAGAACAAGTGTCAGATCCAAAACAAGATTTTGATCCGTTTCCAGAACCGGCCCCAGTACAAGAATTTTTTCCAACACAAGACCTTTCTCCATGACCAGAATGAGCCCCTGTGCAAACGCCAGCGCCAGAACAAGAATTTAGTCCACTTCCAGAACTGGCTCCGGTACAAGAACCATTCCCACCACAAGACCCTTCTGCGCTTCCAGTTCCAGCCGCAGTACACGAACCATTTCCAGCACATGACCCTTTAGCGCTTCCAGAATCAGCCCCGGCACAAGAATTAATGCCAGTGCAACTATTATCACCATTCCCGGAATCGGCGCCAGTGCATGATTCTAGTCCCGTGCACGCACCTTTGCCTTTAGCTTCCGTGTTCTATTAAGATATCAATATAAGGGTTATTTTATCGATTAGGTTTTTTAAATAATTATTAGCGGAACAAGCTAAAGTATTATATCGTTTGTTCTTCACAACGAATTTTGACGTGAAAACGTCTCGAAATGTTGGTATGGCAAAAAAGTAACAACTTCTATCTTAAAAGGAAAGACGGCCTGCAAACATAATTTTTTTTAGAATAGATTGCTATTGCTGTCGCGCTGTTCCTGAACAACTGAGCTATCAATAGGAAAGTGATAGCTGCGGCGTGGACTGATTTAACCTACATTAATGAAAGAAATCACGGTTTCGTATTCCCCTATTTCCTCCTCCAAAAAGAAAAAAGACCTAAAAAGAAAGAAGACACACCGCTAAAGAGGTGTGTCAGAGTCGTAGCGTGTGGCGGTCCGTGGTCTCTGCCTACCCCCATGGGACAATGGCGTGAGCTTATGTATGTATGTATGTCCTCCTCCAAAAGTAAACCGATTGTAATAATTATTTCAAAAATAATATAAGAAATAATTTATCTATGTCTGCAAGATGTTTTTTTTTATAAGCGTCAAATTTGCTTGCTGGATGTCTGACTGAACAGAGCGGTGAATTTGAGGAATTTTTGGAAATTTCTGATAGCTCCTAGTTCTTCTAGTAATTAATTTATCGAAAAAAAAAACAAACAGGGATATGGCAGAAGCGATATAGATTGTGTGGTGAAAAATGGTTTTCTCTAATGTCATTTTCATTATCCAGTGAGGAAACAGGGGAATACCTATGTTTGTCTGGACTAAACGGAAATAGTCGTTCCTCTTAATTAGGTTAAGGTTAAGACACAGTTTAGAACAATACAAAGCTACAACAATATGATACCATGAAGTTGGAGCGGCAAGAAGAAAATTGTATGACCTTCGAAATTTCGACCGAGTGGTAAGCTATCGCCTGCTCTCACCTCCCAATCAGCTGACATGTTTTTTTTCTATCGGGCTGATTATGGTCTGAACCAATTCTGTCAAAATAACTAACAATTATGAAATAGACCACTAGTGAGTTTGATAATAATGTTGAACAAGATGAATCCAGCAAGTCCAAGAAATCACCTCTGGAGTGGCACCAAGAGTTTAGAGCCCGATCCGAATTTGGCTTACCAAAGAAAATCAATATGCAATTGTCATCAATAATTATGATTCTTCTACAATATCATAAATTTTTTACCGATATGTAAATATAGGCTACATAGTGAAAGATGTTTAGTTTGATGATATAGCACCCCTTAGGGTAATTCTAGGATAGATGCCGCAGTGGGATAGACGCCCTGAATTTTAAAACTCTAGTTTCGCGACCTTGGGTGGCGGTCATTCTACTACTAAACAAGAGACCCCTCCCGCCCCCGCGTAGGATGCAGCACGACAAGACGCTGATTGGTTGTGCGCACGAGTGAGTTTTCTTAGAAGTTTTGGCGCGAAGGTAATATTTACAATTATTATTTTACGGTGTTGTTGTGGTATTTATACTTCTTCCCTGATAAATAAAAAAGATTTTTTTGGTGTTTCCCTATTTAAGAGTAGTGTATGCATACCCGCAAAGAAGATTGTTTTTAATTTCATGATTTTGTTTATTTGTTATTGCAATAGGCATCTATCCCCTACGAAAAGTATACTTGCCCCAATTTTGTTAAGGTATAGATGCCTCTAGGGGCGTCTATCCTCTAGCTTGAGGCTTATCCTTAATTATTCAGATATTGTTTTAGATGTTGTGATGGGCATGCAAATAGGTATTGCAATGATTGTTATGTACCTGCTTATGTAGCAAATTATTTATAATATTAAGATTTAACATATTAAATGACAGTAGAGTATAGATGCCCCATCAAAGAGTAAATTTAGTTCTCTTTTTGATGGGGCATCTATACTCTACTGTCATTTAATATGTTAAATCTTCTTTGAGAAAAATAAAAAATATCAGTTTTATTTGGATTCATCCATTCATCGTAAATAACTAATGTTCTTGCATAAAAAGTGTATTTTTTTCTTGATAGGGCACATATCCCCTAGGCTGTTTTTACTGGTGAGGCAACTATCCGCTATGGGGCATATATACTTCAAATTTTAGAGGTGAGGGAAAATTAACAAAAGCACAAAAAGTATAAACAATGATGATATTTATTTCGAATGAAATAGTAGACGAAGGACCAATGTATCTGAATCATACCATCTTATTTGGTTCCTGTCATTGAACTGAGAAATATAACGATATTTCAAAAAGTGCGGCATCTATCCTAGAATTACCCTACACTTATTTAGGTTTACACCTTTTATAGGCATGGGAACCAAAAAGGCCAAAAACAATATACAAAGGGGCAACGCTACAGCAGAGCGCTCTGCTAGTATTATGGGTTACTTTGCTCCTAGGTCTATAGGGGCAGGTAATCTGAATACAATGGTTAAGATAGTTTTTTTGTATAATTGTGTTTAAGTACCTTTATTATTCCATTCAGTCACTTGTGTTTTTCCACGGGAGAACGTACTTCGTAGCGTTATCTTCACCTTATCATGTAACCACTTCAAACAGAATTGCCGTTTGGTACTATCACAGAGTACTATAACTATAGCCTATATATAACTATAACTAGTTATATAACTATAACTATCACAGAGTACTATAACCTACTATAATTTACCTTTGTCAGGCCTGGCCCACTCCACACTGTAGGTATTAAAACTTACGTACGCGAAGTGACCCCGTCAACGGGGAAAACCATAATACGGGGTAAACTCGTATATTTTGCGCTTTGTGATCCTCGGATGGAGATGGTTTATCGTTCGGTGTAATATTTACCTTTCACGATACACGTTATGTTATATACTTTAGTGCGTGGTGCATTTGAAAGCGTGACTTCTGTACGTAGTACTAGTACTGACTTATTCTGTGCCATTTGGTTGCAGTGAAACATTTAGTACAAAAAAAAAATTGCAAAAGCAGGGTTTTTATAATACAAGCAGGAACATAATAATATCAATACAACAGTAGTTGGAGAGTGAGTTTTCTTGAACTATAATATTGTATTTATCAAATGCGTAAAGGCATTTTGGCTGATAAATACAACCAGGATCGACAGCAGCTACCAAAACTGTATATAAATTATGTCTTCATTTATTTACTATTTTGGTAGTTAGCAGCTGTAATGCGCAGCGAATTTAAGGTAAGTTAGAAAACTTAAACTCGAGTAACAGTCGATATTTACAAATACACAAAAAAGCACAACAAAAAACACACTGCATGCACCTTAATGAACCTTGGTAAAATTCCATTACATATAAAATTCGTAATTTATTATACTGAGTGGAACATAACGACCCCCTTTTCCGACAATGCGAGAGAGCTTTTGTACAATTTTTTTTTATTTTATTTGGATATGATAATATTTTTATGAAGATTGTAGCTTAAATTTACAAATTTAATGAAAAACATCAACTGTTACCATCTGATTGGGCCAGTGACTCTTTACAAGCATGCAGACTAGTGCAAACCCTAGATCAAAATAAAAACTGTGATGATAGACTTTGCGTAAATCTTGCTTAAATCTTATTTTCATTTCATTTTCATCTTGCTTAACTGCGTATAATCTAGATTGCTTGCTTCTTAAAGCATCTTGACATAAAATTAACAAAATAATTATTAATTGAAAAACTGCCCCCAGCCGTACCTGACCAAACGTGTCCAACAACAATTACAATGCATTTTACAATTCATTTCTACTTTACTATTTGCAATATTGTTTATATTCATCACTAAAACGTACCAAAAAGGAAGTTTTTAGAATGGTGGTTCGTTATGGTCCACTCAGTATAAGACACGAATTTAAGCTCAAAATAATTTGACTTGACACAGCATAAATTAGTACGACGATAGGACTAGGTAAGTAATACAAAAGCCACTTTGAAACTGGCTTAACAACGATCAAAGTCAAAAAGTCATACTAATTTTCAACCATGTATAACCAGTTATTCTTATCACCAATAAACAAAAATAAAAAAAACGTTTTTATAGAGTCAGGAAGATGTTTGAACGTCATGTAACTTTTCGAGATTCTTGAATGATTATTTCTACTTTTTGAGTGAACTTGAAATTCGATTTTTTCTGATCTCAAGAAGTTACATTATCATATTTTGATAGAAACTATAATACACATTTAAAATACCACAGAACAAAAAATAATAAGCAGAAGAGCCTTGTCAGCAGATTGAAAGGAACATTAAATGAGCAAATACATTTAAATGTTAGGATCACTTCTTTTCATTATTTATGAAATGTTCTGTGCCACGTGCAGAATTTGCACCGAAAATCGTTACATCAATGTATTTGATACGACAATTTATAATATACTTTAAGTTTTATATCGTTCAAGATTACGAAAGAGCCATACCGAAAAGTTACAAAAAAAAAGGTTTATGCAGATTGAAATCGTTTCAAAAATATAAATTTTAATATTTTTATTCTGAAAACTCATAAAGTAGTCTATGTAGTCTGAAAAGTAGTCTGTGAAAATTCATGAAAAATACTATTAAATAATAGTAATTTATGATAAACATTTTCTCACAATATTGACAAAAATTTATCACACATTTAATCATTTAAATTACACAAACAAATACTATCAGGACCAATATAATTTGTCGTATTCATTACGTTGACGGTAGCGAACTATCAAGCTAATGATCTAATTCTAATCACAAATCAAGACTTACCAGCACTAAGGCCAACGCGACAACAACAACAACCAATACACGGAACATTGTGAATTAGTAATGAACAAAATATCACCTCCCACATCTATATATACGCTAACAACAAACGATAAATTGTTTATCATGACTAAGCACCAGAAAATTGTCACACTATATGAAGGTCATTATTATTGTAGTCGAGATTATGCCAATACGTATTTATAGAAATTGATTGTTGGTCTTTTAGTTGTTAGGATTTTCCTGTTTTTGTAAGTGTCAATAATTGGACGATTTCAAGGCCTTATCCTTAACGATTGATAGCACTAAGGTATGCTCAGTATACCTATCACTTGTTATTCTTGTTTAATTATTATTGTTAATTAATATGTAGGTATCGGTTAGCCTTATGTGTATTTCCATGTTACTTTGAGTACGGAGTAATATATTTGTTTTGGGGTTGTCAGGTTACAGAAAATATTAATAGGTAATATTAAACCCGCCGTGGAGGTAGACCGAGAAAAAGGTGGAGAGATAACATGGATGCCTTCTTGGAGAGTTAGCCAGAAGTTGCACACAAAAGAGAGGATTAGAGAGTGAAAGGGAAGGCCTTTGCCCAGCAGTGGGACATTGAAGAGGCTACGTAAAAAAAAATTAACTCGCATGGCAGCTTGTGGCGAGCTGTTGGTGAGTGGCGTCACCAAGAACCTAAGTGTTCCATGGAGAAGTCCTTCAGCCTCGTCTCCAACTTAAGTACTTTACTGGTCGGGTGGCCGAGTGGCGATGGGGTTGGAGAGTGGAGTGGGTGGATAATTTTTCGGCTCCATTGCCAGTAACGCACCATCAGACGGTGGTATGCACTAGAAGGCACAGTTTGAGTAGGCCCCCAAGTTGGACCGAAGCCCTGGTGAAGGAAGGGAACCCGTTGGATGAGGCAGCGAGTGACCGGTCGTCCTTGGGAAAGGCTTTTGTCCAGCAGTGGACGTCTATCGGCTGAGATGATTATGACGATGGTGATGGATTAGGTAAAGATGGGGATAAAGGGCTAGTTCTAAAAATACTTAATTAAGTAATGAATGACTAATAGACAACATTGCACTGTGACATATACCTATCAAAATTTATATAATTATCCTACTCTGTGTATTAAGTCATACCTACATTTACAAAATTTGTATTGTCGACTTAACTGACAATCATCATCAGTGGTACATTTGAACTCTATTTTTATTACCCGACTGCGCGACGCAAAGGAAGGGTAATGTGTTTATCAGCCTATGTATGTATGTGTGTATGTATGTGTGTATGTATGTGTGTATGTATGTAATTTTGTACCTTTGTGGCACACTAGAGACCAAACGCGTTGGCCAATTTTGATGATTCGTACCGTCAATTTCGTCGTCAATCGATTCGTCACTGAAGACATGACATCAATCAAAATTAAATATGGCGACTACCAGACGCCATAATTATTATTGTGAAAAATAAAAAAATTAAAGTTGACGAACTATTGTTACAAGCGTTTCCTCCACAACCACTACACGTCTAGAATATTATACCTACTCACATCTATCCATCTATTTTTGTATAACGTAAAGTAACAAAGTTATAAGTATAGTTGTATTTTAAATATCTCGAGAAGCATTCTAGCGGGCGGGACTATTAGCCCGACCCGAGGGTAGACTGTTTTTTGTACGCGCACGGCGACAGATGTGCTAGCGAAATTATTGTAATACTAAATATAAACAAATGATCGAAGATCCAGTTTTTATTTAAACAATCCCGTCACATCTCAGAAGTGGGATTACGGAAAATGCTGGGCCCCTACTTTCATGGATTGAGAAAAGAGAAAATCAATATTTTTTTTTGTGAAAAAAAATATCAGAACTACAACATGATTAGCTGAACTGCAAGAAGCATCAAGTGACTCACATGGACGCAGAATTACTATTCAAATTTGATACAGGCAAGAAGACAACAAATATCGGACGATGACTGCATAATCATCGATCAACTTGGGAGAGGTTAGGTTGCAACATGGAATGCAGACCCTGACTACGGGAAGCAGCGACAGTGATCGTTTAGTTAGACGATATGCTGAAACGCCAGAAGAAAGATATATTCTATGAAATACAACCTTCATTGAGAAGAAGAAAGGATATTGCCAGTGTTTGGACCAAATGCTGCCCAGGAATTTTATTGTGAGACTCCAGATAAACTTTACAATGGTCTATCGCTAGAAAATTACTACATACAAGGAATACAAAAAAATAAACATCATAAAACAAAAACAGTATCGAAGAACGGGAACTAACTGACGACGCAGCACGGAAATTAATGTAATGCCGAAAATCTACTATACTGTCGGAGGACGGGCCATCAATCCAGAGACTTACGGAGTGCGAGATGTCAGGACTGTCGCGCCTGGGTCATGCAGCTGCTGGCGCCGCCTGCTGGCGCACTGCAGGGTTTGCGGGGACGTCGTCGCTGGAGCTACAGCAGGCAATCGAGGTACAGTACGAGCCAATATAATTATATACCTATTTGACCTATGAAATCATACCCGTAGCAGATTTATATAAATCTAAAGTGCTGAGGTTACAAATACGGATGATAAAGAAATACTTCGATATAATTGTGTAGGTTAAATATAATGTTAACCAATCCAATATTAGTTGAATTACACCGTCAACGTCACAAACGGTTAACTACACCAAAATGATGTAATTAATAGCGCTTTTGACACCGTGTGTTTACATGAGACTGATTTTCTAACAACAGTCTTTCTGTACTTATCAGGGCGAGAAAACTAAACGATTATTCTGTTTAACTAATTATCATGAAATTGACGTGTAGATACCACATCAAACACCACTATTACCCAACTATACCTATGTGCTAGTAAGCTGACCTGTACCTATACTTTTCTCACTTGGCTGTAGGTAAGTTTCCTTACTGTATTCCAGAAGCAATCTTGTCATCTAAACGCCAACATAAATTTAAGAGATACAATCATTTCAGAATGTTCAGTAGATAAATGAAATACTCATGCAGAAGTATACAAACAAATTAATATCTTAGTAGTCAGTAGCTAGCTTAGTAGTCTTGAAAGAAATGAGTGTAGCTCTAATGCTAAATTCTAATAACAAATTATTCACTCTACAGATAAGACATTTAGAAGAAAAGCACTTGAAACAACTTTTAGACCTATTAAATAAACACAGATATACCTACTTTTGCTGAAAATTTGGATGCAGTGACATTTTTGAAATTCAATAAAAATTTGTTCAGACAAACCATCATGTCTAGCATGACAGCGTGATAAAGCGCTATCACACCTTCGCTCTCTTTCTATTTGCACGCGAACGAATTAGATAACTATAACGGTTCCTTGTTGACTTCGGAACCCTAAAAAGCGTTATATAGCCGTTTTACGCGCAACATGCTACGGCGGCAGTCCACTGTAAATCTTATCGAAAATAGCTTATAGAAAACGTAATAGTCAAGGAAAAAGTTAACGATCTTATTTCATTGAAGAAGAGGAAGCAGGTATTGTGCGGGAAATATTTGTTCAGAGTAGTTACCTAGGAACAGTATAAGACCTAGGCTAGCCCTTTAGTTTTAGTTACAAAGAAGGGACGATTTCGATTTTACGATTAGGACGGTTATAATTATCAACTTTGCATCGATTATCGAGCGACCCATTACAACACATTTCCGATCAAACAAATAAATTATCAAAAAAATATTTGTCTGCTTCAGATCTAGCTACTTAATAATATTCGATTATAAGTGAAAACGTCTGAAGGTTCGATTTCAAAGACTGCTTTTGTGACACCGACTGCGGTCAGCACGACGTTCTAAAAATGCCCTTCGTTCGAGCCGTCTAGCTAACGTACTAGCCAAAAGCTAAAATCTAAACTAGCAACCTAATTTGTACGACATTAGTTTTCCATCTGTGATAAGATAAGATAAACGAAGGTCTAGGATTATTAGAGATGTTTATAATATTAGTATAGAAGTACTAAAATTACCTAAAGCTAAATTTATAAAAAGTACCTAACTAGGTACCTACTTTCCTAAATAGGACACGAAATATCACAGCAGGCAGCGTTTATAGTTTTCACATACTATTTTATTTCCGTAAATTTATTATGAGTTTTGCCGATTTAGATCGACAACTCGCGTATCTTGTGGTGTGGGGATCCGAACACGAACAGGCGTTTGACAAAAAAAAACCAATTCTGAGTATTAACAATCCAAAAGCTTAAAGTAAGTAGTTAAACACCGATAGGCCTAGGTGGAATTTTACTTCAGTATCAAACAGCGCATCTGTTTATTATTTGAAATAAATTATTTGATATTACCTACTGACCCTACGAATAATCCCGATGTGATTAACAAAAATAATAACATAAGACAATACTAGGAAGAGATTTGAGTTTGAGTTATACCTAACTAGCAAAATGGAGCCTGTTACAATAATAAATAGTTATACACTGGATGTAATCGATTCCTAAAGCAGTCAGATGAGTTATATGCTCTATTGAGACAATAAAACACAATCTAAATGAATGGTTATCACAATTTGGCAATCCACAGCGCATTATTTCTGATCTAGGTGTACGTAGCATTCATCAGTAAATATTAAAATGCAATTTAAACATAATTATGCTTAACGCAGTGGAGTACTTTTATTCTAATGGTCAGGTATAGAGCTTGTGAAACGAACAATAATATATAGACTTATAAACACTACGATTGAGAGCGCACTTGGTATGATAAATTGATTGGTGTTATATCCAGTATTATTGACACCACACTATTTCTAACACTACTCCGTTACTTACTGGTATCAATCTTTTTCAAATGATGTATAAGTTTGATAATTCACCTTTACTTGTTTACCCTTCTGCAAATTCTAGTATCACTGAACAAGAAAAAAAAGAAATGAACTAAGCGAAACGTAGAAAGTCAACAAAGATATAAATCTAAAAATCGATAGGTCAAATAAATTGGATAACAGACAAGAAATGCACGAAATATCAAATAGGTGATCTAGTTTGATGGAGCGGTGATATTTATATCAAGGAATGAACGTGTTCAGGCAATGATATTGTAGGTAAATACAATTACTTGCTCAGGTAACAAAAATACTGGGAAGCTTGTATACTGGCCTTACAGAATATTCAAAACTAATAGCTCAATTGATCGCTACATATCAACAGCACAAAAGATATGAAAGGATACCGAAAGTTTAGTACAGTCGTTACAAGGAAATCACTTCGTTCATTTAAACCTGTTGTATCCTGATACTTTTATAATATATGTTGATACTGGCAACGAATTCGATAGTGTTTGTTAGAAAGTTGATCCAAAGATGAAACTAAATTGACTTAAGTTATAATAAAATGTATTACTTAGTTACTAGTTGTGTTATAAAATAATAGAATGTACTTAAGTACTTTAGGTACATAAAAATAGCTATGGTACAAAATAAATCATAATATACCTAAACAACATGGAAACAAGAAAATAACTATTAACAAACGAGCATACGGCCAAATTATAACAAATCAGCAGAAAATATTAATTAGTTAGAGAAATGAGAATGGGAAAAGAGAAATAAATAACAGATAATGATTATTTAGGGAAGTTTGAAATAAATTGTAATATCTAGTTTAGCTATGCTGTGTGATACGGCTAACTAGATCTGTGTGCAATACTTTTGAAATAATATCTCAATATCTAGTTTAGCTATGCTGTGTGATACGGCTAACTAGATCTGTGTGCAATACTTTTGAAATAATATCTAAATATCTAGTTTAGCTATGCTGTGTGATACGGCTAACTACATCTGTGTGCAATACTTTTGAAATAATATCTAAATATCTAGTTTAGCTATGCTGTGTGATACGGCTAACTAGATCTGTGTGCAATACTTTTGAAATAATATCTAAATATCTAGTTTAGCTATGCTGTGTGATAGGTACGGCTAACTAGATCTGTGTGCAATACTTTTGAAATAATATCTAAATATCTAGTTTAACTATGTTGTGTGATACGACTATCTAGATCTGTGTGCAATACTTTTGAAATAATATCTAAGTATCTAGTTTAGCTATGCTGTGTGATACGACTATCTAGATCTGTGTGAAATAATACCGAAATATCCAGTTTAACTATGCTGTGTGAGTGTGACATGACTATCTAGATCTGTGTGGAATACATAATTACATACTAACTAAATTAAATTTTAAAGCGAAACCAAATTAGTACTTATTGAGCGAGACCATACAAAAACAACGATATAATGGTTACCCATCGAGAACTAAAGAATTTCGAGCTCTCCCCATAAGTTACAAGTTTGAGAAAATAAATAATTTGTTATTCAAAGTGTAGGTACCTATGCAAACAACACTGTCTTGACTTTGTTCTCACAAGCAAAGTTACCACTTAAGGCGTATCATCCCGGGACCGCGACTTTCCATGCTGATCCATGCGAACGAGCGCGTGGCTCGTCAGAACATTGCCGTTTTCTTCGAAAAAATAGGAAAGCCACATCATTCTGAGTTGTGTTTTGAACAATATTGTACATTTTCATCTTCTTCCGATTAGAAATGTAAGAGTAAAATGGTTGCAACTGGAAAAAGGGGTGACTTTGGATTCCCTTTTCTTCGGTTTTATTCATTAAAGTCGATTTCTGGAAGAACCACATCACTTCTCATATCGTGTAGATGGTTCCGTTTATTTTTCAGCTCAAAAAGTGTCATGGTTAATTAATAAAAATATGGTTACAAGTTACCCAATTTCATGGTAAAACCAGGAGGTAGCCCCTTAACCACAAACTCACTTATCTACAACAAAAGAAGCCTTACTGCGTTCATTTTTGTTACAGTACAAACCAGGAAGTAGACAACCGAATCGCAGTGGGACACAGCGACTGCAGGATGGCCGAATGTTACAAGCGTTTCCTCCACAACCACTACACGTCTAGAATATTATACCTACTCACATCTATCCATCTATTTTTGTATAACGTAAAGTAACAAAGTTATAAGTATAGTTGTATTTTAAATATCTCGAGAAGCATTCTAGCGGGCGGGACTATTAGCCCGACCCGAGGGTAGACTGTTTTTTGTACGCGCACGGCGACAGATGTGCTAGCGAAATTATTGTAATACTAAATATAAACAAATGATCGAAGATCCAGTTTTTATTTAAACAATCCCGTCACACTATGTCGAGTGGCACTCGACATTTTGTTGAATAGGTATTTGAAAATCATCTTTTGGTTTCTCGTACCATTTTTCATTTTGAATTACCGTTTAGCATTTATAACGATTTAAAGTTAAAAAATTAAAAAGGTAATTTCCAAAATAAAAAAATCCGACTGCGTAAAAAGAGTAGGACTTTAAATAAAAACTGAAAAGAAAAAAACAAGTCCAGTAGTCTACAATACTGTTAGTACCTACCTATTATTGAAGCGACTTTAACAGTCGGGACCCATTAAAATTCTAGACCTAAGTCGCTTCAATAATACTAACAGTATTGTAGACTACTTAGAGACTACTGGACTTGTTTTTTTTCTTTTCAGTTTTTATTTAAAGTTCTAGTTACACTTTTTATTGTCAAATGTTAAAAATATGATACCGAAGACGATTATACAGATCAGATGTTCACCGAATGGGTAAGACCTTAAGGCAAGACCCAGCACGCCTTGAATCCCCGATTACGGTTATTGACATACAGGCTGTCTCGGGAAGAGGTGGTGTAACTATGTCGATGAACGTTGTTCGATGAAACGACAATCTAAGTGTTGAGTTTCATAGTAACGTATTGGACCCTATGCTATAATATACGAGTAGATATAATTGTAATAGACCTTGCCGATTGAATAGGTGGATCGAGATGGAATACAGAATTTTAGACAGTGTGGAAATTTAAAACCTCAAAAACATTGTGTCCTTTTAAAAGTGTAGAGACTCAGCTCAAATGGAACTGCCGAATTGTTCTAAATATTTTTGAAATTTGATCCTTAGTGAAAGTTGTTCAGTTTTTCGATTATACATTTTTACAAATTAAGACAAAAATTTTATTGCTAAACTAAAGTAGCAATGGGCGGCACATATTGCTCGCAGAACCGATGGCCGATAGGGCCGAAGAATAGCACCGCTTAGGTACCGGAAAGGGAAGCGTGGGTATGTGGACCGACGACCTCCACTCCTGGTGAAAACGGCGGGAAGCCGGGAACCCGTTGGATGAGGGCAGCGTGCAGGACCCGTCGCAGTGGCAATCCTTGGCGGAGGCCTTTGTCCAGCAGTGGACGTCCATCGGCTGAGATGATGATTATGAGTTAAAGATTCCGCATTAACTAAAATGTATTCTGTAAGACTAAATTGGACTCCCCATCCCAAGATATAAAATGAAAGCTTTAATACTATAGCACTGATTTCAAATCTTCAGTATTTTAATCTTCCTTGGTACAATTTTTTTTGTATGTATAATTAGGCCAAGCGAGGCGAGGCGTAGCTCTTAAATAAGATGATGGTGATACAATGCACCCTAAAAATGGGCACATTTACGACGGTGGACAGCTCGTAAGCTTTTACCAATCAAAGTCAAAGTTAACTAAATTAATTTTACTTTCATCTATAAGGTCTAACAAAATAAGGTGAAACTATTTTAAGGGGATGATCAGACCATCAAACTGAATAACTTTCTCTATGGGACCAATATCTAAATCACGAAAAAAAAATCAACTGTCCCATACATTCGGGTCGAGTTAGGTTGGTAGTTTTCTTTGGGACAGCAGATTTTTTTTTTCGCGATTTGTTTATTGGTCCCTTTGAGAAAGTTGTTCAGTTTGATGGTCTGACACTCTCCTTAAAATAGTTTCAGCTAATTTTGTTTGACCTTATATAAATTTACTACTGCTACTACTACTATTAAACTTACTACTACTTTTATTAATAATCTCTTAAGGTATTTCACGGGCCGTAGTCCGGACCTTTGGAAGGCTTGCATGGGGACACAGGTCCAACACGTAGAGGCCCCTTTGAGACACTTTTATCTAAATGCAATGGGATGCACCAACCGTGGTCTATCTCTGAATGCATTATGCAAATGCACCAGAAGACATACCACGTTCGGTGCAGAGACTATTGTAGAAAGGACAAAAACTACTCGGGTTATGGGGGTGAACTGGGTGGACTGGGAAATCTGGGTTATTGCGGAGAGACTCGGGACGCCTGCCGTAACAAATGTCTCTAAGTTTGTCAAAAATGGCAGACGGTGACTTGCCAACTCATTTGATGGGCCCCCCAAAACGACCGCTCGCAAGGAGCGACAAGGCAGCAACATCTAGTGAGCGGCTAAGGTTGTAGAGAGGTGAGTCTGCGGGCGCCGGTTCCCGGTGCTAAGCGCACCAGTCAGCAGGTCCCGGCGTTATGACATTTTACACTTCCAACCTGGAGCATAGGTTCCGCTCTTGCGACTCCACTCCTGGCCGGCCGATTAAGGCAAGACAGGAGGTGAGGGCCAAATCAATCCGGGCCCTCTGGAGAATCGGGTCCGTGGTGTCGCCAATCACCAACAGCTCGCCACAAGCTGCCCTGCGGGCTTATTAATAATATTATTATGTTTTTATTTTATGGTGGTTATTTCTGTTTGCTCAATTTATTCTCGGTTTATTTTGCTGTAGGTATCATTACTAACATCTGACACAAAATAAGTGAATTGAATTGAATTATCTTTAAACTGTTTGTATAAATAATTGTTTATAGACAGACACAATTTTAATTGTTAGTAGACAGTAATTATGTTTTTTTTCTACATTTAATTATGGCATACAAAACATAAATGCTTATTAATAAACATTATTAATATGTAGGAAATTAATATTTTAAACAATATTTACTATCCCCAAGAGTAAAGCCCCGGCAAGTACTAGTCTCACAAATAAAGAAAGATGAACGATTAGAACTTGCATCATAATATCATTCTATAGGTAGCGGCGGCCATTCTGGTTATGTTAATAATATGGCATCAAAACCTGTTGAACAATCGTAACCACAAGATATCCTTTGTTATTATTCTATTGTCTACTTGATACCTAATTTCCTATCTTATAATCGGTATAGGAAAACATGGTGATGTTTCCTCATGATATTTTCTTTCATTTGCTACATCAATTTTGAGGCGTGTATTGCTACCAAAGTTTACTTGGCTTATTTTTACCTCAAGTGCAAATCTGACTGACCATCAAAATAAGCAAGCTTGACAGCAACTGGTCTGCCTACCGGCAACTGATTCCCGTTGATTTGCTTGTAACCATCGGAATATTTTTGAAGCGTAAAATTCAAAATGATGATCTAGTTGATCCATAGCAATGTTGACATTTTCTACTGCTGATTTCAACGTGTGTCTTTCAAAATCACACTCCTAGTAATTCAGTCTAAGTTGGAAACCAAACGGCTTTAACAAAATACAGATTTAATATCTATACAAATATTAAAACTGATGCTGAGAATTGGTGTTGGCGAAGTCATGATGATTAACATGATTTACCTTTTGTTTAATAAGTGCTGGAGATCCGGTCAGGTTCCAAGGCTGTAATTGTTCCGCTCTATAAAGGAAAAGGGTCACAGCAGGAATGCAATATATTCAAACACTGATTTGCTAGTATAAATGCTCTTAAAAGGTAAAGTTAAGCGCCCTATGTACGGTGCACTTTTATTGAGATCGCATGATGTCCGCTTTCAATGTGCAAATGCTGTCGCTAGGTGCTGCGGAATAGCATCTTTAGATTGACCTCGATAATTTGATTTACCTACGGATTTCGTACAAAAACTGTTTAACCTACTCGGCTAAAAAAGTTCGGGCAGCAGATTTTTTTCGTAACTTTGATATTAGTCCCAATGAGAAAGTTGTTCAGTTTGATGGTCTGGTCATCCTCTTCAAAAACCGTCGGCATTATTGAAAGACCGCACTTATAGCGAAAAGTTTAGTATGTCTAGTCCGACGAGTCGGTACGCTGAGACTAATTTGAGATAGTAGGTGTGGGGTATCTAGTCCGCTGGTCACAATGTCATATAGAAACATTTGGTCCATTAGCAGTCGCCGGTCGGATAAAGACATAAGTTTTAAATGGGCACATCTTTCCTGACACGTTTTTAAGTGGTGTAAGTTAGTTTTTCGACTCAAGTACTTTAGGAATTTGTTTTGTAAATTAAATTTTGTAATTTTGAACACACTGTAATCAATAGCAAAACATGAATCATACAAATTTTCAGCAATACAGCTATTTGCAGAGGAAAATAACTGACTACTTATAATACAAGTGTAGTAAAATTTTCCACTCTAAGACAATTAATAAGGCGCTGGCGCATTTAATAGAGCATCGGGGTTTACTACTGGGTTCGGGATACTCCCTTTTACCTACATTTAATATTGATTTAATATACAGGGTGTTATTTTAAATGCGTATATACATGATGTTTTAGACCATGAAACAGAACAACTTTCACTTTGGAGCCAACATCAAAAGCGCAAAAAAAACAGCTGTCCCATAGTAAATCTTGTTCAATTTAATGGTCTGAACCCTATCACTGGTACAAATAAACGTGGTATAAAATGTTATACCAAGAATAATATGTCTACGAATAAACCCGGAATCGGCGGAACTGTTCTGTATCATAGACAAATTTCTGTTTTTTTCTAAGTTTATCTACGAATCGCGACGTTGCCACCAACGTTGTTACGAGTTTATAAGTAAGAAGTTATGATCTCCTTATTCTTAGCTTATTCTAATCATAACTATTCCCAATACGAATAGACTAACTGCTCTCAAACGATGACGAAAAATTTCGCAAGGAACCCTACATAAGCTGAAGAAGAAATTCCGAAGTGTATATTTATGAATTATATCAATCTGCATTGAGCACTCGTGGTGGACTAACGCCCATATACCCTCCCTGAGGACGTATACAACGTGTTAATGAATAAGCGCAAAACCTCCTACCCCCAACTGATTTATAACATTAATCACAAACCCTTTACAGAAAACCGTATCTAAATCGGTCTAGCCGTTTCGGAGATAAATGGGAACATTGGTTTAACACAAACAAACAAACAAACAACCTCTCACCCTAAAAGCATACACGTTCTCCTTTCCGTCGCGCGTAAAAATAATAGATTAAAAACAATCATTTGATTATTTTCATCGTTAAAATTTAATGTTATTCGCATTTTAAGTTTTGAGGCAATAATGATTTGTTTTCATTTCAGCAACGAATGAAAGCGCTAACGTGCTCATGGAGACATTTTGAGAATCGTGTTTTGGTAGTAAGTAGAGTGAGAGTGCCCGTGCGGTGGGTTGAAATCAAGTTCAGTAAATTTTAAATTTTACAAACAAATTATTTAATATTTTGAAAAAAAATCCTATCTTGAAACCATGATAATTCGATTCGGCTTTCGATTCTAAACAAACAACTTTTTAGTTTTGCGTTAATTCATTAACACGTTTTATAGGCTGTGATGATAAAATCTGCCATAATAACGCACATTCTGATACATGTCAAACATCTACGGTTCAAAAGATACAGCCCTTAAGGCTAGGTTATCCCAGTGCAAGCGTCTCTTTCTTGCAAGTATAAGTTTACAATTAGCCATCCCGCTCCAATTGAAAGCAGGATCGCAAAAAAACGTGTTTTTCGTCAATATCTTTGCTCATGGGAGTTTCTAAGCTAAAAATTCTTCTGAGTTCACTAGAAATATTTAATGTATTTAGTTAAGTACAAGAATAAAAAGTTAAATATCAGCAGTTTAATCATAGTATTGAAAAAACATAACAAAAAGGGGTAACTTTGGGATGTTTTTCTATCTAGTAAACTTAATCTAATCGTGTAATTGAGAACAGTCGCCCATCCGCCCGATCCTTAAATAAGACATAATTTAATTTCAGACTTTAAAACACAGTTTAAAACACTTTTGTTCGTGTTTAAAAAACCTCGACGGGATAACAGCGTCTTAATAGGTAGGCCAGACAGACAGACTGAGGAACAGCGTAGGCTTGGTTATAGGGTCCCGTTGGCACCCGTTTGGTACGGAATACTAAAAGAGAATTTAAGTTAAGTGAAGTCAAAATAATATATTTAATATAGGAGCTCAAGCCCACTAATTTTTGAAGCAACCCGGTGGTCGAAACGTGTTGTCGATGAACAACGCGCGACGTTGCTTCTTTTTCAAAATGAAGAAGCTTTGAAAGAAGCAACGTCGCGCGTTGATTGTCACGTGTTGCGCGTCAATTGTTACGTCGAAACGTGTTGTCGCTGAACAACGCGCAACGTTGCTTCTTTTGCAAAATGAAGAAGCGTTGAAAGAAGCAACGTCGCGCGTTGATTGTCACGTGTTGCGCGTCAATTGTTGCCTAGTGGAAATTTACGGGTATACCTATTATTACCTTTGGCACGCAATTAATGTCAATGAAAATTTTCAGAAATAGTCTAGAAACTAATCTCTTTGCTTGTATGTTATAAATTTTCGTTAAAACGTATACTTTTAAAGTTACAGTGCCTCAAAGATTTCCATACAAATCATAAATTAATCCTATCATTGAAACTGTATATTCTAACTCGGACAATCGGACAACAGATATTTTATTTCTAGATTATTTTTGTAAAATTCCATTAACTTTAATAAACTACAACATATTAACAGACACACTATAAAATTAATCTAATAATACATAATTAATATAAATAATACCTAAATTAATCTAAATAATACCTAACTTAAAAATTAACATTAAAAAAAGGAATAAAAACAAAAAGAGCGAAAATGAGTCTCCGCCGAGCACATCTTCTACTCGGCTCATGCTAAATAGAAGATGTGCTCGTGGCTGCGGTCTTGCGGGAGAGTGCCGACGACGCTGGCGGCATTACCTCTCTGGATGGCAATCGAAATGCGTTGCCCGAGGTAAGCGCCAGCCCTTCGGTCGCCGGACACTTCGACCAGTCGCGACGACAACTCATTGAAGAGTTGGTTAATATTTAAAATATAACCAGTATGCAGTGGCAGAGAGCGTTGGTGGCGCGTTGCTTAAGGGGCTACCTGCCGGTTTTGGGTAATTTTGTAACCATTTTATTCATTAACTATGGCACTTTTTGAGCTGAAATTTAAACGGAGCCATCTACAGGATATGATAATTGATGTGGTTTTTCTAGAAATCGATTTTAATGAATAAAACCGAAGAAAAGGGACTCTAAAGTCACCCCTTTTTTTCCAGTTGTAACCATTTTACTCTTACATTTTTAATCGGAACAAAATGAAAATTTACTATATTGTTCACAATACAATTTAAAATGATGTGGTTTTTTTACTTTTTCGAAATTAATAAAAAATCATCGAATTTTTCAAAGAAAACAGGAAAATTCTGACCGGAGCCACGCGCTCTTTCTCATCGATTAGTATGGAGTGTGAGTGAGAGGAGAGTGGTCCACGGCTGATACGCCTTAAAGCTATGTAAACTCAATCTTGAGGCTCGGGTTCGAATCCGCACGGACCGCATGCCATGTATCAATGAGTTTTTCTAACTTATGTAGGTACGTAATACTCAAAAACAGTGAAGGAAAACATCGCGAGGAAACCTGCATACGCTGATGAAGAAATTCCGATGAGTATGTGAAGTCTACCAATCCGCATTGGGCACGCGTGGTGGACTAACGCCCATACATATATATGGCATACCCGAGGGTAGGCCTGTGCCCTGCAGTGGGACGCTTTATTATTATAGGCTGTGATGATGATGAACCAGTATGCAGCGCGCATTAGCGCGTTCGAAATAAACCTCTCTTAATAACTATTACAATTATAAATTGATACAGTGGTATGAACATTATAGTGTAATTTAATTGAAGAATAATTTAAGTTTCTATTTTCTTCAGTAAAAATCCAAAACTAGTAGAAATAGTATACCTAAGTGCTCAGTACAAATAGTGATTCAGTGAGGTTTCCGGATAGATCTGCTTCACTGGGATTACCATAATGTAAGCTCTGCTTATCCCGATAAAGTGTAGGAATCCCTCGGGAAAACAAAATGTCCGCGGGCAATGTTCCGTAGTCCGGGACAGATAGGTATTGTTTGATAAATTTGGAATATAGAACACGGAAAATGAGGCATTAATTTTGGTATCTAGAGAATATTTCGTAATTAGGATTATAGTTGTCTAATGCTAAATTTAAATGAAACAACGCTAAAAAAATTACTTTCTTGATTAAAACGATAAATACCTATTCAACATCATCATCAGCCTGTATACGTCCCACTGCAGGGCACAGGCCCTACCATCTAGGAGGGTGTTTGGGCGTTAGTCCACCACGCGTGCCCAATGCGGATTGGTAGACTTCACAGTCATATGCATCAGAATTTCTTCTTCTGCATGCGCAGGTTTTCTCACGATGTTTTCCTTCGCCGTTTGAGAGCAGTCGGTAATACGTACATACGTTAGAAAAACTCATGGGTAGGTGGGATGTTGTCAGTGCGGAATTGAACTCGGACCTCTTGATTGAGAGTCCATACCTGTCCGCAACGTGCCACCGAGCTTAAATACTTATTGTAAATGTTTATATCCTTCTGTATAAAGCAACAAGAACCAAATGTACATTTGTTTTTTATAAATATTCAAACTTGGATCTACAGGGTGAAATTGAAAACATTAGCATCCTTTTAAACTAAGAGTCTCCATCAAACTGAACAACTTTTATAAAAACCGATCGTAGCAAAAAATAATCAGCTGTTCCATACGAAACTGCATGCCCACTCGACTCAAATGTATGCAACAGCAGATTTTTGTTTGCTACAATCGGTTTACTCCTTCAGTCAAAATTGTTCAGTTTGATGGGTAGACTCTTAGTTTAAAAGGATGCCAATGATAAAAAGCTAATGACTAACAATGGCGCCTTTTTTCTTTTCTCCTAGTTTTTAGCGCCGCCATTAATCGAACTTTTTGATATTCAAGTTCGAAAACTTGTTATAACAAGTATAATATCTCTAAACTCAGTCCGAACGGAGATATAAAGGCATGAAGTAAACGTAATGAATATATTTTCAACTTCAAGCCGTTATAATCTCCGTTTGGACTGAGTTTAGAGACATACATGTAATCTTAGATCAAAATAAAATATTTTGATCTAAGCATGAAATAACAAGTTACGTTTCTTACTTTATTTGTAACTTTTTTCTGAACTAAAATATTCAAGTTTGGTTGATGGCCGCCTCAGATAAATTAACAGGAATGGATTGGAAATGATCTTTCATTTCTACGCAAAAAAATCTGTCAATTTTGCGGGGGTGAGGGGGGAGTTTTATATACTGGCGCGGGACGCGCGTCAACTATTTTTATATGACGGGTATGCTCACTGAGCATGCGTCTTTGGCAGAGGGGTACGCGCGTAATATCGCATCCATTCCTGTTAATTTATCTGAGATGGCCGCGCCTAAAACAATGACGAACCGCCAACCTTCTATACAAAACCCTCATTAACTTTTCACCTGTATAGAGAAAATTTCGTAATCAGGAAATAATGCTAGGTAATATAATAGGTGTTCAATGTAAAATTAATACGCTATAAAAAGATATTTTAATGATCAAAACGGTATGAAATTATAAATGACTATTGTTTGTAAATGTTTGTATCCTTCTCTGTATAAAGCAACAAGAACCAATGTAAATTGCTTTTCATGAATATTCAAACTAGGATCTATTTAAAGAATAAAATTATTTAGAATAGCTAAGTGATTCTTACAAGCTACGCATTGTAAAGTTCCGATCTCCCTGCTACATTATTAATCTCTGATAGATAGGTACTATACTAAGTAACCTACGCAAAGAGTTATTTTTAATGTTTTATACAATATATAAAAACATACGAAGAGTTTTATTTTGATTTTTGCTGAAGTTAAATATTATGTCAGGCGGCGGGAACCCGTTGAATGAGGGCAGCGCAGGAGCGGTCGTTATGGCGATCCTTGGGGGAGGCCTATGTCCAGCAGTGGACGTCCATCGGCTGAGATGATGATGATGATTCATTTTAACGGGTTTTTACCACGTTTTTATTGACAGTTATCTCCGGATAATGGCAGTTATAACACTGCCGAAATAACGGGATCTCCAAAATCAATAAAAATGTGTTAGTTTTATTTTGGTTTGACATAGTGATTTTTTGACTCTATAAATAATATTCCTTCTTGCTGATGCTTGATATGCGACCATATCAGGATCGACCAGGGTTTCGCAGGAGTGAAGTAGTGTCGATATATCTACTTGCGCTTCAAGACTTAGATGGAGTGAGGAAACGCAAGATCAGGAAAAGTGGTGCCCTCTCATTTTTGAGGCGAAAACCCTCTTTGGGTCGCTAAGCCAGCGGAGTCATAATAATATAGTAGCTATGGGACGTGGTAGCATGTGAAACGGCTTACTGGTACTAAACATATTCGTTTGTTTAAATTTTTTCGTTAAATTCTATTTAATGTTGTAAAAAACACAACGCGACAACTACCACGTACCATGATACCATGTATCATCATATCAGCCGATAAACGTCCACTGCTGGACATAGGCCTCCCCAAAAATGGGGGGATTTGCCATAATCGCCACGCTTGGCAGGCGGGTTGGCGATCGCAGTTGGATTGAATGTGTGTACTCAGAGGATGCTGCTGCCCATCCCCCGGTAGCTCCCTTAGTCGCCTTTTACGACACCCACGGGAAGAAATGGGATGGTGCTACTCTTAGCCGATACCACACGGACAATATGATTTGTATACGGATATGTATGTATATGCATTTTAATTATGTTGTTCGTTACAAAAAAAAAACTAGTAATAGTTAAGGGGGCTTCAGACCAACTAACTGAACATTTTTCACTACGGATATGGAGCCAACAACGGAATCGCGAAAAAGAATTGGTTGATTCATACAAAACTACAGTACCTACCTACTCAAATTTATGGGTCAGCAGATTTCTTTTCGCTATTTCGAAGTTGTCGCTTTACTGAAAGTTGTTCAGTTTGATAGTCTGAAGCACCCCTTAGGTATTACTAGGGTGATTTGTAACACCCTGGATAATCCACACCAAGTTTGACGATTGTACGTTTTACCATTTTTACGATAGAGCACGAATTAAAAACCTTATTAAAACACGATTCTTGTATGGGGTACTTGTGTGGTTTATACTTTTTGTATTTTTTATTATTTATTAGCATATAGTGCGTCGATTATTTGTTAATCTACAACATTGTATTGTTATATACCAATAAATAAATAAATAAATAAAATAAAATATTCTGTAAAAATTTCAACTCGCTACCTGTTACGATTCAATAGATACAGCCCCTTAAAGCTAGGACGGACGGACGGACGATCAAAATAGGCTTAGTAGATTGGGTCCCGTTTTCACCCTTAGGGTACGTAACCCTAAAAATCATGAAACAAACAGGGAAAAAACCAAATGTTGTATCAACCGTCACCCCACGCTCTCACAACTAAAGCCACAAGAACTTTTCTCTCTGACAAGCGAGTTTCCCGCCATAAAATATTATGTTTGCCACTAGCAGCTGCGGTCTCAAGTTACATTTTCCTTTTTTTTTGGCTCAATATTTATAGCTGCCCTAAACAGTAGCAGATTGAGGCGAGAATAAATGATTTAGTGCAAGCATAAGTGCCAAAAACATAAAGTTATTCATGGAGTTTGCTAAATGTTTTCGACAGTGTGTTTGGGAATGAAAAAGTTATAACAAAGCATTGGTTATGTAGTTCAGAGAATCGGGTTCTATTTATACTGTTCTACGGGGAGTAACAAAACATCATACAGCATCATCATAGTAAAACTTAAGGGGGTGCTTCAGTCCATCAAACTAAACAACTTTCACAAGTCGTAGCCAAAGTCAAAATAAAAAAATAAAAAACGTTTTTTTTTATTTTGACTTTGTTTGACTAAGTTTTAAATACAAAACTGCAGTACCGACTCAACTCAAATGTATGGGACAACAGATTTTTTTATTTTTCTCAATTATGGCTCCATGGTGAAAGTTGTTCAGTTTGATGGCCTGAAGCATCCTCTTAAGTGTTACTAGGGTGTTTTGTTACACCCTGTATATTCTGTGTTACATTGTCTTCTTACATTGAGTCAGTGACTGAATTCCAATCCAAGACAAGTCTATTTTATTTTCAATTAAAATTTTACATTATCTTTACTCAGAGAGCACCTACTGCTTATTACTGCGGACTATTGGAAGGACAACGAAGGGTCTACCGAGCCAGTGAATAAACTTAAGCAACCGACCTAGGGACACCCAGAATGGGCTACTTTGGCTTAGGATGTTCTGGGGCTACGCGGCGGATTGGGTAGTGGGGATCGGTGAGATCAAGTCTGTGCTGACCTGGTACTATCTTAATAGTCGTGGAGACTCTGGAATCCTACAACTTAGTTTGTGCTCTGTGTTATTATTATTGTTACTGAGGTTCAATAATTTGGTATGGAATCCAATTTCATGCAGCAGACGCCCAAAAGTTACTCCAATTATTGGTCTCTAGCATCGTAACGCCCAGGCTTTTTCGACCAAACATTTGCTTACTGCCTGTATGTCTTTGTATAGGTTCATGTTCATAGTCATACCAGCCCAGAGGGTTAATTTTTCGAAAATGTGTCTTAATGCGCATATCATAGGCATAGCACACTATTTAATATATTATGAGTTATGACACTTTCAATTCAAATCTAGTAACTTTTGGGCGTCTACTACATGAAATTGGATTTCATCTTAGGCCAGTATCACAATGGAGCTGAAGACCTTTTAAGAGAATATTATTCCGAGAGCGAAAATGCGCGCTGCATACAAACGTACTATGGTGATATTTTCAATACTAACCAATTAAAGTCAATAAAATTTTGCAGAAACAATCTAGAAACAAATCTCTAAGCTTCTATAGAATCAGATTTTCGTTAAAATATACAGTTTCAATGCTAGGATTAATTTAAGATTTGTATGGAATTCTTTGAGGCACTGTAACTTGAAAACTATACATTTTAACGAAAATTTGACTCCATACAAGAATAGAAATTTGTTTCTAGATTGTTTCTGCAAAATTTCATTGACTTTAATTGTTTAGTATTGAAAATATCACCATAGTACGTTTGTATGGAGCGCGCTCCGAATAATATACCAACCCTTAAAAAAGCATTTGAGCGCTACAATAGATTCTAGGTAGGGATTATCTATAAAATATTTAAGCACGCACGATTCTATAGGCTTCGTAAAATCAAACGATATCGACCTGCGAGCTACCGTTGCCTAAAAGATGATTCCGCAAAACGATGTCATATCCACTGCTGAATTGGATTTTATGACATTATCCTGTTATCGTGACATGGCAGGCTGAAAACGTTGAAATTCTAAATCTTTGTTATATTATTATTGGTTTAATTTTGTGGTGAAGATTTTGGATCGTTGACTACCAAAAATTAAATCGTGCTAAATAGTTTTGAAGATGATTCGTCACATAAAACTTCGATTAAGGTAAATAGGTAAGTAAGAAAAGCTGTATTGTGACAAGGAAGTATTTTTAATTCTTTTTTTTTTTTTTAATTTGGTAGGTACAGTGTTTGTTACCTAGGGACGCAGAATATTTTAAAATGAATGAACAGAAGAATTGATTTATGCATATTTTATTTGAAAGAATATAATTCGGATGCATGAACTTAAAAGATTTAGATTTTGTAACAGTCTTTTGTTTGCAACAAAAAAACGTTCGTAAAAACTAGTTTCTTGTATGAGGACCCACCTTAATTTTTAACTTTTTGTCATTTTTATTGTTTGTTAACAAATCTGCTGCAATAAAGCATATTCTGTAAAAATTAACTGTCCAGATACTAACAGCTCTAAATAGGTAGGAACAAAGAGTAATAATATAAGTACCTATGTTAGAAACCCACTCATAGCAACATTATGCATCCACCTTATCTTCTTCTTCCTGCCCTTATCCCATTATTTGGGGTCGGCGCAATATGTCGTCTTCCTCCATTCATCTCTTTTAGCCGTCAATTCAGCTGACACACCTTTTTTACACATGTCATCCTTCACACAATCCATCCATCTTTTCTTTGGTCGTCCTCTCTTCATGCAGCCATCCACATTCATATTTAACATTCGTCTTGTAATATGACACTCATCTCTTCTCATAACATGTCCATACCACGATAATCGATTACCGCGCAGCTTTTCATTCACAGGAGCCACAGCAGCCCCTGGGTAGGTCAGACGGACGGACGAACAGACAACGTGTAGGCTTATTAATACGGTAACCCTAAACATGTAGCGGGGAGCCACTGGATGAAGAAGACCGAGCATAGAGTTTTGTAGCGCCTATGGAGAGGTACATGTTCACCAGTGGACGATGAAAGGCTGATGATGATCATGATTGCCTTCCAGAGAATATAATTGTGAGCAAAGGCCATGCTTTTTATCGATTTTTATGAATGAAAACTCCGTACAAATTGAGCTTACAGTGTAATCTGTACCCGTTACAAGTGCAGTGTGCGTGACCACGGGAAAAACGTGACCGCTGATGTACGAACTAAAGTTGATACGGCATAAACCCCGAAACAATACTCAATTTATTGCAGCAACTGGGTGTTTAACACTTTAACCGTCCCAATGTTACGTTACCATCTACTGTATGCCCAAAAATATTATTATATGTTAAAGGTCACGTAATGAATTTTAGGCAAGCGAAATATTTTAGGTAAGCGAAACTTCGTCTACAGACTCCTAGGTCATTAAATGTAATGCACGGACGTCTGAGCATGGACTACCGACCAATAGTTTTTATCAAAAGCGTTGAATGAAACACACTCGAGAAATCATGGTCAATTCACGCGAATGTTTCATTTTACGTATCAAGCCAGCTTGTCAGTGCATTGTGCATGGACAGTGAAAGTGTTAATTTACCCAACACCTGTCAAACAGGTCTTCCATTAACATTTACCTATTTTCACTTCATTGTTGTCCTATCATTGTTAAATTTGGTCACAATTTGGCTTTAACTGCCATACAGTATTACACAAGTCTTTGTAGCCCGGCGACAAAATTGTAAATTAATGTTACAAATGATTGTTGGTCAATCCCATCAATGTGTAAATATTTTGAGTGAAACCGTAGTGAAGGTTGGACATTATAATAATCGTTTCGAAAAGCGATATTTCCACTACGCCACGATGATCCCGCATGAATGGATTACTGATTAAGATTTAACTTGGGCACGATCACAGAAGTTAACCAATGCCAGGTTCAGACAGTCTTTAGATAGATGACCGTTAGTAATTCTTCATCGGTAACGACCCTTAGTTCAACAAAAAACAAAATAAATCTCATCTTCAATAAATTATGTTGATATTTTATGTTTAACTGTTGTACTAATTTTGACACAACTGCGCCAGAAGAAGGGTCATGTTTCTCCAGGTATGTATGTATGTATGTAAGTATGTTTCTATGTCTATTCCTTTCTCACGCCCTGCAGCCTAAACGGCTTGATGAATTTTAACGTATGAGGAGTCTTTAGATTCTATCTTCTTAAGCAGGTATTGCAGGCGGAAGCAGGCGGGGACAAACCAACAAACTGATAGGTTTTATTATTTTTATTTGTCCCCGTTTGCCATACCTACCTAATAACAATCAAATTATATTTGCACAAACAAAGTAGGTAAGTATAAATAAATAAATAGTTTGTTTTTTATGTAAGACTGCATCTCTATCTCTCATCTTATCATCGGGGCAGTCGTGTGCATATTTGTATGTTTAATTGCCCCCCTGCAATTAAAGTAATCTTTTGTAACCTTCAATATATTATGATGAGCTTTGCAATAACTGAAGACGATGTTTGCCTGAAATCAATTTATGTTTGTGACTGTTGTAAGCTTTCGGTAATTTAGCTTTGTTCGCAGAGTTTGTTTATTGTTGTTTTACGCAGAACATAAAATTATATTTGTCTTTCATAAAAAAAAAAACAGTTTTTTATGCGTTTGAGTCACAAGCATCTAAACATTGATCGTCTCAATCTTTCACATCGACAATTATTCGTTTTCCATTTCAACAATCGCATCCCCCCGTTTCTTTCATCGCCAACACCTCATGTATTTATCATTCCCGTCACGATTCCCTCATCAGTTCTATCCATGCCGCTTGCTTCTAGCACTCAAACAATAAACTTTAACGACTTAACTTAAGCTAAGACTTTTAAAGTTGACGCTTCATTGAAATTCCATTAAGGCTCGGTAGTAAAGTTGGGGTTAGATAAAATGTAAACAACACGCGGTTTAGATTCAGTTACTTTATGGATCCTACAGGGTACAATTTAACTGAATTTATGTTTAGCTACCTATTGCACTTAAGCTTTTGCTTTGAGCGCAAATATCTCGGGATACAAGCGTTACAATGACGAAAGACAGTAGGTACTTACTTACTTTTTTTTCTATTTATTGCATAGCATAGCATATTATGCTCACGACTATATTCCCCGAGAGGATAGTCAGAGATATTCTGAAACCTCAAACCATACACGTTTCACCAGTATCACCGAAACTCTGTCAAGTGTGACGGGGGGTGAGCTCGTCGCCACTGATATCCCAGGTTTCCAAAAAAAGTTAGGTCACCAGCAGTGTACACATAGTATTATTATGAAACTATAATATAAAATAATAGTATATAATGCTAATAATCAAATTCGCAAAGAAAAAGGTTAACAGAAGGTTCGTTGTTTGCAAAATATGCGAAATTACGAAAGAAATCATACAAAAACCATTAATCTATATAATAGTCGATAATAAAACAATTACGAATTTCTAGTGATTAATGAATAGTGCGAGAAATTAAGAATGACTATTTTATCAATTCTTACTTGCTAAACAGAACTTGATGTGCCTTGAGTCTATGTTACCTGAAATAAATGTTGTTGTTGCAGAAACAAAAAGTGATTTTTCGGGTTTTAGCAGTTAGGTACTCAGCGTTTTCTCTACAAGGAGAAAAATATCTAGTAGTAGGTATATATGACGAAGCTATCATACTTTACTAGAAAATGTATAGTTATAAATCGAATTCTGGTAGATTTGACATTTCTACTTATAACAAATAATTTTCGCGAAAAAAAAATCGACCTCCCCATATATTTGCGTCTAGAAGGATTGCAGTTTAGTATGGAACAGCTGATTTTTAATTCGCGATTTCGACATTAGTCCCATAGAGAAAATTGTTCAGTTTGAAGGACTGATTACCCTCTTAAAAAACTGTCAGCATATTAAGAAGGACCCTATATAAATGCATTTATTCTAATAAATATGATTCATTATTATTAGTAACAGACAAGCTTATGTAATCAACGTAAGTAGATATTTAATACTCTTAATACTACTTGATAATTTTCTCCGTGTGTCGTCAATGGAAAATGAGTAGTTAAGATATTATACTCTATGTAAATAATGTTTTTTTTACTCCTATACCACAAAATTTGTGCTGAAAAAAGAGTTAGACGAAAAAAGATTCAAGGTACATTGTTCACGAGATATTTTACCAGAAAATTTGGTGGCGAAGACTGATATCTGCAAAAAAGATTAAAGCCTAAATTCTTGGAAAGTTTTCTGCGCCTGCCGGCCTAAGATATCTGTGAAAATGGATCTATCAAATTGTTATTTAATCCAAAAAGACATTCTGGAACACCGTAGACTTTGCACACGATTTTGACTCTTTGAGACTTTAAAGCCTATTTAATTGAAAATATTTTTAACATACACCAAATTTTATTCTACTTACGTAAGGGACTGCCCTTCGCAGATTGAAACAGTACCTCAGACCATCAAACTGAACAACTTTCCTAGGTACCTTAGGAAACGCGAAATAAAATCTTCTGTTTTATAAAACCTTGTTGTACCTACCAGACTAAATGTATGAAACAGATTTTTTTTCGCATTTCCTGAGGTTGGCTCCATATTGAATGTTGTTTAGTTTGATGGCCTGAGTTAACCGTTTCAGTCTGCGGGTCTGTAATAGTATCATAATATATGCTCACGACTATATACCCCGAGAGGGTAGTCAGAGATATTTTGAAACCTCAGAACATCCACGTTTCACCAGTAGTACCGAAACTCTGTCCAGTGTGACGGGGGGTGAGCCCGTTGCCACTTATAATGGACAGTGGCACAATACCTATTTATAAGAATTATCCAAAGAAACAACACATAGGTAATGGGGAAGGTTGAAGGAGAAAGGTACAGTGGGTACAATACATGCCTCGAAATTGAAGCATGCAGGTTTCCCGTAATAGTCTTCGTCGTAATTTGCATGCTATTGTAAATGGATGAATGTGGTGGAATTACTGATCAGGAATTGTAATAACCAATGATTAACCCTATTTTTATTGTAAATAATGAATTTATTCTATTCTATATCTATTAAATAATGACGAAACGGATTTGTGGTATGCACTCAGCAATACTTAAGTGTCTTGTTATGATCAATGAGTTTATACTGTATTATTCCATGTGCTTTATCTACACTATTATAAAACTGTAACTGAAGTGTGTCTGCACATTAAAGATCACAATCAACAAACATAAAAAATAACCATAATCAAATACAATAATCATAACATAGAAAAGATAATCATTTACATAGAAAAGGTTACGATATGGTGTTTAGGTGTCCTTGACTCTATGCCACGGATTTTTTGATGTTTTGTCTTCTTGTTTGTCGATTGTTATGTAAATAGAACTGAAATTGGATAAGAATAGAACTTCGATGTTTTAACTTAGCGCAGTTGGGCTCCTGAGGATGCTCCATGGTGGAGCGAAACACGTGTAGAGTAGAAATTATTTGGTGGGCAGGTTGTATTGTATAACGTAATACAACTTTGTCTACTAGTGTTCAGAAGCGGAGGTCTCGATACAATGTCATGGATTTCCAAAAAGTAACGCCTGGTTCAATTAATGACACTTTTTTTGTTTTAAAACTTCTTAACACTGGAATATTATTTTGATCTCGGTAAGTTCCGTGCTTCGGAAGGCACGTTAAGCAGTTGGTCTTGGATAGTTCCGTCAGATGACGTTGTAACTATTCGTTAAGCCAGGTCAGAGGCCTTTTGGAGGCTTGAAAATTCTGTGACAGCAAGTTGACCACTAACTGGCCTCCACCAACCCGCACTGGGCCGGTGTGGTGGAGTATAATATGGCCCACTCCCTCTCGCCCTTATTCGTGAGAGGAGGCCTTTGCCCTGCAGTGGGTTTCTACAGGCTATAACTAAGTTCACGGGAGCCGGTGCAGACGAAGTCGCGTACAAGAGCTAGTCAATTCTAAAAAAACATAACAATCACTAGGTAGCTTAATTGTAAGGAAACAACCTTATCCATGTTAGATCTGTATTTATTCAGTACATTAAATAATATTAGATTAATATTGAGAGTGAAGTATGTACCAATCTACCTACTCTTAATCAATATTGATATTATAAATTTAATATTATTGTAGGTTACTGCTAGAAATAATATACCTGAAACCGTCGGTAACATAGGAATATAGCTTTCTTGAGTACGTTACTGTTACAGTACTAATAATGTAGCAGTAGAACATTAGAGATAGCGGTGTCAAAAGTAAAGTAATATAATAAGAGAAATTATAAGTCTAGCCACTGAATTTTTTTTTGGCCACGTGATCAAACTTCTCATTTTTTAACTAAGCAACGGGAAAATAAGATAGCTTCTAATAAACTAATTCGTCTTTTTTACATCACCAACTAAATAATTCCAAAGAAAGCGTCAAGTAAAGTTCAGCAATTATTTTAACTTGTCTACTGATTTATCTATTGCCACCTAATTTACTAACTCAGCCACGGATTTTACAACTCATCACCATTTTACGTTTTACAGCTTCAACATAAGCTCCACAAAAAAATATAGTTCAAGCTTCAATAGACAACATCATATATTACAACTTAGCATGTAAATTAATACATCATATTCTTTTATCGTGAAAAAAGCCACTGTACGATTTGGTGCGAGTGCGTGAGACGACAGCGACCGGCCATTTGCACCAAATTCGTTCGTGCATTCGTGTTGCAATTGTTTCAATTGTAATTTTTGTAATTAAATAAAAGTTTTAGATGAGTTTTAATGGTTATTCTTTCGCTGGGATTCACCGTTATCTAGATATTTCATAAATTATGTTTTTATAAAGGGAAGAGGGTGCGATCTAACTCAGTCGGTTAGGTTAGCGAGGAGCGAAGCGACGAGCATGTTAGGTTTCTTGCGACCACAGCGCACGAGCCGAGCGAGCGGAGCGAGCGGTGCCGCGGCAGCGGCCGGCGAGTGCCAGAACCGAATTGCTACTGTTTAGCTAGTCTACTACTCAAAACAAAATTGGACTAAAAAAAGGGGGGGGGGGGGGGGGGGGTGTCATCCCCCGAATCCCGAATGTTACATTTGGCGATTGTTTTTTGTTGACAATTTTCGAAGTCCTAATTTTGTATGGGACCTTCTATTATCTATCTAATATATCTTTATTTTAATTACTATACGTAAAATTATGGTATTTCAAAGTACATGAATTGATTTAAAAAGTCTTTTGTTTTGTTTTCCTTCAATAGTTTCTGGGTATTTAGTGGCCATAATTTACTATTTGATGACAATTTTAGGTAAATTTTGACGATTAATTAATGTAGGACGAGTTAAATTTTAAACTTACTGAGTTATAAAATTAGAAGCTAATTGAACTACTTTCTTGGTGTCATTTATTAATATTTTAGAAGATTACTGCTTGAATGCATATTACAAATTTAGATGCTAAGAAATAACCACCATGCTAAGTTGTATTTAGAGTGTCTTATATAGAAGATAACTAGTGGCTAAGATAGTATTATTTAGACGCGCGTTGATTGTGGCTGACTTAGTAATTTAGAAGGCAATGTAGATTTTTAGAGGCTTATACTGCTATTAAAAAGAAGTCTGTTTAATTACCACCCATATAATAATTCATTGTTATTAGATCTATAAGATAAACATTTTTCAGATAACTTCAGAATAATACCAATCAATGAAAAATACATCTACTATGAATTTCCAGATACCGTAAACGTATTATAAACTTATTATAGCACGTTCAAATAGTGAGAAGTTATTACAAAATTAGGTAAACTTTTTATATTATGCGATTGTAGTCCAGGGTGTGAAGGGAAAGCTCTTTTAATTTATAAAGTCCAGCGGCCGTAGCATAATGCACGTGATAAGGCTATATCATGCCTTTTACCTCGTTCTTTTTACCGCAAAAAGAAAGACAGTTAAGGCGCAATAGCGCTATATTACGCTATCGTGCTACGGCCGCTGAAGTGATCTCACACTTTACTTATACCATAGAGTAAAAGACAAGGAGAAGAAGCGCTATCTATGAGGTTTTCAAGGTTTTTCCGGAGTAGGCCACTTAATATGGAGTATGTCTTGTCTTTTGCTCTATGCTTGTACGAATAGGTATATTTTTACATTTTCGTGTAATTAATCGTATTGGAATGTGTAAGATAAAAAAATAATACTTAAGGTAATACTATTTGACTGCTTGAATATTTTACTGCTTGAGAAGACTTCGCTTCTGCTTCGATAGCAAACTAAGCAAGTTGAGTGCAAACAGAAACTTGAGAGGCGTCTTGGCAAGTCCCTTTTGAACATCTTTACGAGAAAGTTATTCAGATCCTATTTAGTGAGAAACGAAAGGTTTTAGATTTTAGATGAAGTGTCGGGGTATTACTTACTTTTGTCATGATATTTTTTTTTTTAGTTCTGATTATTCAATTCCTAGAACCTAGACTTTCTGGCCAAATTGTACAATCCAACAACTTAATCGATGAATTTAGTACTTTTCAATTGCAACTTTACTACTATAAAGCCTCTCAAATGACGTGGTAAAGATACCAGCATAAGCATAAGCATATTCTCACTACTATATTCCCCGAAGGGGTAGTCAGAGATATTCTGAAACCTCAAAAAATCCACGTTTCACCCGTAGTACCGAAACTCAGGCCAGTGTGACGGGGGTGAGCCTGTCGCCACTTATAATGGACAGTGGGTACAATACATGCCTCGAAATTGAAGCATGTAGGTTTCCTCACGATGTTTTTCCTTCACCGAAAAGCCAGTGGTGTTACAAACAGTACATAAATTTCGAAAAACTCATTGGTACGACTCCGCGGACGGGGATCGAACCATCGCCTCCTGAACGGCAGGCGAGGTTACTCGCCACTGGACCACCACGGCTAAAGATACCATATCGTCTGATTTCGACAAAAATCAGTGGTGACAAGTGTCGCGCGAACCAACAAACCGTATTAGTACTGTAGCCGGGGGACTTTTTAATTACCAAAAAGATTACCGATTGCTATTTAGATATTGTTGTAAGGTACTAAATGACTCATAATAAAAACCTAAGTCTTACAGATCACAACCCACCGTAGAAAAACAAATTTGCTTTTTGGGTTCAGCACCGAAAAGGCACCAAAAGAACCCTATTACTAACCAACGCTGTCCATCTTCCTAACTCTAAAGGGCCTGTTGTATCTTTTGAACTCTAAGGCCACGTTCACGCAGGGTGACACGCGGGATGTCGCGCGGCGCTTTGTCCGGGCAATACATCTATGACAATTTGACGCGTGCAAAAATGCTACTCCGTGAAAGCTCTATATGTTTCACTGTGTTTGTGTTTCCGGCAGCCCACTCCGCACACCGCGGCGCCTGATGCCCCTCGTCTCCTTGAACGAGGCCTTATAGGTAGCCAGGTGTTTTCACAGAATAGTCTCATTTGAAGACAAAAAAAAAAGTTGTACTTCTTTTGTCGCGTGTCAGGAGAAACGAGAAACAGATCCGAATGTATTTTCAGCATGTGACAGAAGATGCGTGTTGATTTAAACAACACGAAGTATTTAATACGATTTTTTTGTATTCACACCAATGAAGTAATTACTTCTCACGTGCGTACTTTGGTACGTAGCTGTAACACATGCTTTTTTACTACGTTTTTTGTTCTCGTTCTATAATAAAAATGGAAAATTGTATCGAACATCGTGTGATTATAGTGTAAACTCGATAATTTTACAAACACATTATAAAAACCGGCCATGTAGTGTGAGTAAGTCTAGCGCTAAGGGTCCCGCAGAAAACATTTAGAAGAAGAAGTACTAGCGACGAATGTAAACAGACTCCCAAATTACATATTTTTTCACTCTTAAGAAGCATTTTGCTGCTTCAAATGATTTACAAAGGCAATTTCGCATAAAGACGCTGTTGTTTGAATTCAAATATTCAATTTTGCAATTCACAAACGAATCTTGAATCTACAAATACAAAATTTGCATCCTGTTTCATTGTTTTATTCGATTGTTTATTCTTTTAGGCAGTTTGTTTTGGTTTTGCTAAGGGTTTTAATGTTAGGGATATCATTGCTATTATCTAATTAAAATAGAGACAGAATTGAATCAAAACACATTAAATATGGGTTTTTGATTCAATTCCGTCTCTATTTTATTTATTTTGATGCTGACAAGATTTGAAAACCTGTCATAAAAAGGTAAGCATATGCGATACTGATTCGAGTGAGTGCAAGTGAGGCAGGAATACACCAACGCCTATATTGCCAAAAGGGGGTAAGGTAAAACTTGGTGGGGGGTAGAAAATGACAGCACCCTTTATGTAGTACATGCCGTATGCCTTGATCAAGGACCAAAGAGATTATAACTAAAGGCATAGAAGGAGCCATACCTATAGCAAGCCGCTGTCTACTTTTTTTTACGTTTGTTTTGCTAGGTATACTTCGGCCGTTCAGAGAATGCGTTCCTGACACCTGTCAGTTAGTCACGACTATTGATGGGCACAACATAACACTGAGTTCGTTACCGTTCCTCCAAAATGAAACGCCGCGTTATTTTAAGGATTACTTTCGTTTTAAATTGGCGGAATCATTTAAAATGTATATTTTAGTAATTTAAGTGGAAACCAAAAAAAGGTAATATTAATTTTAAAATGCTACTTTCTAAATACTTACTAAATCGCGCGTTCGGTTTGGTCATAGTTTTATTTTTATATTTAATAAAAGTTATCTTATAGTCCATTATTTTCAAATTCTTAAAAAGAAAAACAAAACGTATTATTTTATAAAGTATAACTGTATAAGAACAGATTACGATACTGTTATTGTTAGCACAGCACTACAAATATAAAGCGCTGACATAACCTTGTAATAGCGCAGTATAGATTTAGAAAAATATTGTTTACCACGTTATTTGACACTCAGTTTGGCACAAAATTATAAAATTCATTGATTATTGATATAATAATGTTGTTTTAATGCTCATCAATTGTTAAAACGGTAAACAACCAGCAAAAATATTTTTATCGTAACTGCAACGCCATTACAAAGTTACGTCGTCAGTTCAATCTCGACGTGTCAGGAACGTATTCTCTGAACGGCCGAAGTATAGTAAGACAAAAGGCACAAAAAGTGACCACTTTACACAACCTTTACACTCACACGTCAAATAGTGGCAAAAAAGTGGACAGGCGCATTAACAAATAACTATAGTTCCATCTCCTTCTACTATTAAAGGTACGTCATAAGACAAAAGAGACTAAGCACAACCGTAAATTGATGCGGACTCTATGCTTTAGAATAAAGAGATCCTTCCTCTGCGGTGAGGACCCCCCTAGGTGGTTGGTATACGAGTATATCGCATTTTCCGGCGGTGTTAAAACACAACGTCGAGTTTCATATTCTAAGACAAGCAGCGAATGTGTTCTAAAAATATCGATTTCTGTAAGTTTTTTGTGAGTTACAAACTTTTTCTCTTTTTGTGTAGAGATTTTCAGCTTCACTGCCTCTTGTAATTGTATCAAGGCTCGACGACCAAGCAATGACGAAGTGGTGATCAGACAAAGCACTGCATGCAAAACGTTATCTTTCCCTAAGCGACCTTATAATGTCACCCATGGCCAATGAGTAAACACCCTAAAGAGACAAGCTAAAATTATTACGTGACGCGCTCTCCCATGTCCACTAGCCGAGCCAGTTAAGCCGTGGTGGTCCAGTGGCGAGTAACCTTGCCTGCCGTGCAGGAGGCGATGGTTCGAACCCCGTCCAGGCCGACTAGTACCAATGAGTTTTTTGGAATTAATATACGATTTGTAACACCACTGGCTTTTCGGTGAAGGAAAACATCGTGAGGAAACCTGCATGCTTCAATTTCGAGGCATGTATTGTACCCACTGTCCATTATAAGTGGTGACGGGCACACCCACCGTCACACTGAACAGAGTTTCGGTACTACTGGTGAAACGTGGATGTTCTGATGTTTCAGAATATCTCTGATTAACCCCTCGGGGATTATAGTCGCGAGCATATGCTTATGCCGAGCCAGTTTTTCCACGGGTGGCGTGTAAATGAGCTTTGTAGCTTCGGTGAATGTTCATGCACACACCGCCGTGCCTCATAGTAGTTCACCTATCATAACGCCATTTTATGAAGTTTTGTTTCTTTGGGGTATTTACTCATATTATGCCAATGGATTGAAACGAGTACATCTATTCTATGCATGTACTCCTTCTTAATATGCTGACACTTTTTTAAGGGGATGATCAGACCGTCAAACTGTACAACTTTATCTATGGCACCAACAGCGAAACTTTTTCCAGTGTGACGGGGAGTGAGCCCGTGTCTCCACTTGTAATGCTCAGTAGGTACTATACATGCCTCGAAATTGGAGCATGCAGGTTTCATCACGATGTTTTCCCGTACTGAAAAGCCAATGATGTTACAAATCGTACATAAATTCCGAAAAACTCATTTGTACGATATGGTATACTATTCTACCCAAAAACCACAACAAGCATGACAGACAGAAACTCTTCAAAACGTGTCTACTACGTTGACCCTATAAATCAAGACCATCTCAAACAAAGCCAAGCAAAATCACCCTATAATCAAAATGTAACATAGTTTACCTTACCTTGGAAGTTATCCGTGAGCAGAGGTCCGTTGACAGCATAATTACTAGCGATAGCATTCACGCGTCAGACTGTACAACACGCCTACTAGAACAGAACCCTTACTCCAACATCTGCAACCTGAGTTAGACTTTATTTGGTAAGTGTATAGATGAAAATCGTTTGTAGAGTGTACAAGAGAGATTGGCTGTACCTATTTCTATGCTAATATCAGTGTGTGCTATATTACGGTGATAAAAGGTTTTTAGAGAATGAGAAACATGGGGTGATTAAGGAAATACATGGTATAACTTTTTACATATCTTAGGGCGTGCTGTAATACATCATCATCATCATCAGCCTATCATCGTCCACTGCTGGACATAGGCCTCTCCCAAGGCGCGCCACAAAGCTCTGTCCTCGGCCTTCCTCATCCAGTCGCTCCCCGCTACTTTTTTTAGGTCGTCTGTCCAGCGGGCAGCAGGGCGTCCCACACTACGCCTACCAGTTCGCGGTCTCCACTCTAGAACTCTGACACCCCATCGGTTGTCAGTTCTTCGACAGATATGACCAGCCCATTGCCACTTCAGCTTGCTAATTTTCTGAGCTATGTCAGCCACTTTAGTTCTGTGACGAATCACTTCATTTCTGATGTGGTCCCTCAGAGAAACACCGAGCATAGCTCTCTCCATAGCTCGCTGAGCGACCTTGAATTTATGAACTAGCCCTATCGTCAGGGTCCACGTTTCCGCACCATAGGTCATCACTGGCAGAACGCACTGATTGAACACCTTCGTTTTGAGGCATTGTGGTAGGGCCGAGGAGAATATATGACGTAGTTTCCCGAAAGCAGCCCATCCTAGCTGGATACGCCTAGCGGCCTCCTTGTCGAAGTTGTTTCTACCTAGTCTTATAGTCTGTCCAAGGTAGACATAGTCTTGCACAATTTCTATCGCCGCCTCACCGACGTATACCGCCTCTGGCTCGACATGAGAATTAAGCATGACTTTCGTCTTGTCTAAGTTCATGACGAGACCGACCCGTCGGGAAGCGGCATTAAGGTCGCTAAGCATCCCACTGAGGTCATGCAGCGATTCCGCTACATCAAACGTAATACATCAAACTGAACCAATTTCACTCGGAAGCCAACATCCAAATTGTCAAAAGTAACGTCAATGGTCATATTATGTAGCTTATTTTATTACGGAGCTGGCACCCCAGCAACACTTCGGCCTAATTGAGATCGTTTGTGTAGATATTTATTCTCTTCGACCTAAGCTTTCCGTGAAAAATGCTATTGATTTCGATGCTGACTCCATATTGAAAGTTCTTCAAAAAAAAATTGCCTTCGATTGTTTTGATTATCCCGAAACCGTAACCATACGTCAGAAAACCACTCTCATATCTACGGTTTCGGTTTTTTGCATTCTCCTTTAAAATACAACGCAAATAAATGGTTGTCACGAAAATTTCAACGTACAGAGCCATGGCTGCCAGCGAGCAGTCGCTGAGCACTCAACGAGAATGTAAATGGCGGTTCCTACACTCATAGCCGTTGCATTCGTGCAGGAGAATCACGGCGAATGTCTTGGCGAAACTCGAGCTTAAGACTGCATGCAGGAATGAGATTTTATTTTTTGAAACATTTTATTTGGACGTGCCCGAATATGTTTGTCGAGGAGACAACATAGATAGGTATAATATGCTGATATAATAGGTAGGTACTAGTAGAACGGTATAAGACAGAGTGCGTATCTAGGTACAGTACGGACACTCCTTTTTTTTTAATCTTTAATTTGATTCTCTCTTTTTTGTTGTTTTATAATAGGTTTATTGTGTGTGACTTGCTTTTTGTTTTATTTACTGATATCTGCTCCTTTTTTACCATTTTTCTGGAATCAGCGTCTACCTTTCTTCGTTCGCCGTTTCCTCTACCCTAAGGTTGTCTGGAAGAAATCGCTTTTTAGCGATAAGACCACCTAATTTTGTGCCTACTGTTTTTTCTCTCTGTATTTTACTGTTTATATTTTGGTGTAAAATAAAGTGGGTTTGATTGATTTGATTTGTTCTTTCATTTTTTCTATAAAACTTTGAAGGAAAATTTATCAGCATTTTAAATATAATAAAATGTTTTAAACGGCCGTAAAATTAGATACCAGAATAACTACAGCCTAAAAGAAAAAAAAACAATATTTTATAAACGCCAAAAAAAGTTATATTAGGTCCACTATAACACCGAAAAAAGACATTCAAGAGCTGAAACTGGGTCGTAATTTTAAAAAGCATTAATAGGCCAGCGTTTTCAAAGAAAGAATCCAATATTGTCGGCGTTCGGATGATAAATGAAACACATTAGTGACACAGAGTGAAACCATAACTTATCCCGTATAAATGGAAATCGACCCAAAATTCACAGTTTGAAAATTAAAAGTTGTGTGTTTAATCACTGTTGGTAACTGGATTTCATGACACATTTTAGATTATTTAATTAAAAGCATGATGAGTCGCGTTGTAGGTCTGCTATTGGGTAGTCGCGTTCGCTCGTCGATTCTTGGTTGCTCCCGGGCCTACAAAGAAGCTCCAGTGGTGGCTCCAGATAGTGATCTTTTCGGAAAACAATCCTTGAAGTCACCAAATACATAAATTACCGTACAACGTCAAGCACTCTTGCTACATAAACTAGACATTGGCAAAATCATCAAATACCCAAGATGGCAGCCATTTTTTTTAAATAGAATAGAATAAAAGCATGATTGTGATAACAGTTAATTCGCGCAAGTCGGTAATAGAAGCCGAAGTGAGAAAAGAAGAGCACAGCATAAATAGGCCCCCCAATACGTAGACCTGGTGAAGGTGATGGGCGGGAACCCCATGGGTGAGGACAGTGAAGTACCTACCAATCGGTATGGCAATCATTCGACGATGCGTATGTCCAGCAGTTGACGTCTTTCGGCTGAGAAGATGATGACAATTGCGGCTGGTTTTAGAGTCGTACTTACGCAAAATTTCAGCGGTGAGAGCGCAAATATATGGGTATAGTATCGGTCGTTAAAAACCGCTGTGCTATCAATAGTATTTTATCATCTTCATAATATCTCATCTCAGCCAAAAAACAACTGCTGCTGAACGAAGGCATCCTTCAAAGATCGCCACAACGACCGGTCTTGTGCTGCCCTCATCCAACGACTTTCCATCATGCTACGCCTTCCGATACGCGAGTGTTGGTTTTCATCAATAGTGTTGTTGGACCTATTTATGATATCGAAAGCCCTATCTCTTAGTGCGTTCATACACAATGACGCACTGGCGGAGCGACAGATGTCAGTCCATAGAACCACACCCGGTGCGTCAATGCGTCACCTTGTGTGCTTCGACGTGCGGTTCCTTGCTTCACAACATCGTTGCTTCATTGACGGACTGACGTCTGCCGCTGCGTCAATGCATCATCGTGTGTGAACGCACTTAGTTGTCTAGACTTTCAATGTCAACAATCGAGAGATAGATCGGCAACACTAACAAAGCTATAATTTTTTTTATGAAGTGCCTACTTAAAAAGAAGTGCTTAGTTCAAGATAATTATAGAAAATGGATTTCCACTTCAGAGATAACCTTGCATACTTATAATTAAATAATTGTTTTGTAAACAGAATTCAAAGTCACTGCAAATTATATAAAACGTGGAAAATGAAGTCAAAATCAAAGAGCTTAGGAGCGATTTAGCTAGACTACTTTCTAGTAATCATCAATCTAAATGTGTTGTGTCCATTGCACATGCAGAACATTAAAATCGTCTGAATTACTGTCTGTTGACTGCAGTTCTTCAATATTACGGACTAGTTTCAATAATTATTAACATTTTTAATAGAATAGAATAAAAGAATAGAACACATTTGGCTAGACATAGGTGGCTATAAAGGGTGTTGTTTGCTTGTATTGCTTGTGGAGTCAGGGCAGGACTGAAAAACAGCGTTGCGCAGTCAGCTCCGCTAGTCAGTCTGTTTCACTGAGCTAATGTCCTCTTGCCAAATTTCTAATTAGGGTTAATGTTATTTTTAATATTGTGCGCTTCATTGTAATTTTTTTAACTGTCTATGTTTGTTTTATTCTTTTTTGTTTTTTTTGTCAGTAAATTGATTTGGACTTATTTGAGTTTATTTGATTGGCTGAATCTCTGACTAAAGCGTCAGAGATAAATATTTTAAGTAAATTATAAACATTTTATTGCTTATGGGTTAAACATGAACAACACAACTGTAAAATTATAAGTCAGCAGCTTCATTACAAATACTTTTCTTTTTCCTTTTTCAGTAAATATTCAATCTCTTAATTAAACAAATCGTAGTATTATGGAAACGCGATACCAACGATATCTAAGTTACGATTCACGGAAAGCCTCAATTTTAGTTTCAGTAAACACTGCCAACTATAAACATGGCTGAAACTATCGTTCTGTAAGTTGCGTTTCCTTTTTTAAAGTGAAAATATTTCGTTTTTAAGACTGACGTAGATAGATCGGCCGTTATCTTAAGAGCTAAGCGCGTGCAAAGCAAGCCAAATGATAGTATGGAAAACATATCCAAGTGCGTTTTAATTCAATAACTCGTAAAAGTATGTTAGGGTGCGTCCACATCTGACGAACGCGATGCTCGCGAGCTGCGCATTCGCAGCGCATTTGTCAGACTAGATATAGACGCACCCTTACGTTTTCTAAAACCGCTAAATTACTTAAAGCCTTTTGGAATATAAATGTAGCCAATTAAAAATATAGTTTGGGTATTTAATACACTTAAAAAAAAGGTTTGAATCATTCTGCAAGAACAAATTAAAGCAATACTTATGTTTTGGAACGCCCCTTTTACGTACGACATGCACCATTAGTCCATTTATTAGTCCATTAATTAGTCATTTTAGAGTTTCCTTGTATGGACACCCTAGCAATAATTCATATATCGCTGAAACTTTGCAGTGTGATAAAGTAAAGTATACCGATTATGGTTGACAAATAATCTAGGACCGGAAAAATTAAAACCTAGATTATTTGTCAACCGTAATCTGTATACTTTACTTTATCCCGCTGCAAAGTTTCAGCGATAGACGAATTATTGTTAGGGTCAAACTCTAAAATGATTGGACTACATGCTGAAAAAAGAAAACACGGTGAAATTTTTCGATCGAGGAAACTTCCATCCATTATGTTTTTAATCATTACAAGACCTTGCAAATATGATTTAATATCTATGCTATTTTATATAATTTTATTTTATTAAGTAAATTTTGACTTGAATTAGTTATGTAAAATTCAAATCCAGGATTGTTGATTTTGCTTTTAAATACACAATCTAGGCAATTTATGGTGATTGAAGAGTTGGTAAGGTGTAAGGTTGGGGTAGATTAATTAGACAAAAGCAAAGCCGCGCTAGCCGTATCTGCAAGTCTCTTCTAATACTTTTTTTTACTCTTTAATGTTTTAAAACGGCACGACACAGAATAACCAAGTCAAAATCAACTTTATTTTATACCACGAAGAAAGAAGTAGGTAGTCGTTTTTTGTTTTAATAAGTACAAGTAAAGAATATATTTTGAAAGATAGAAAACTCGTATGCAAAATTCTTATTTATTTTCAGGAAACATCCAAGGGAACAATTTTTCTATCGCAGCCTGGGCATGATAATGACCCTAACATGCATTGGGAACCAGCATTGGTGGGGCTTAAAGCCTCCAAACAGAGCAATACGATTCAACCGAGTTCTGGTCTTTGGTTTAACACCGGCACTATTCGTTTCACAAATTTGCTATTTAGTAGCTAATTTTAATAAGCTGGCGTTTGAAACAATAGGCATTCTGTTTTCTATCATACCTGTTAACTGTTTAGTTGTGGTGAGTAAAGAAAGGGGCGAAGTGTAAACGATGATTTAAAACATCGTGAGGACTTTCAACGGTAAATTAGAAATTCTGTTGCGTATGTGAAGGTATAGTATACCAACAGGGCACTACATGGTCGGTGATCGGTGGTCAATGTTCAGTACGGGATTGGGTGAAGGAAAACATCGTGTGGAAACCGGCATGCTTCAATTTCGGGGCATTTATTGTACCCACTGGACAAGTGGCGACGGGCTCACTCCCCGTCACACTGGACAGAGTTTCGATAATAATAGTGAAACGTGGATTTTCTGAGTGTTCAGAAACTACCCCCTCGGTCAATACAAGGTGTTACAAAAATACAAATAAACATTTAAGGGCGTGGTTTAGACCATCAAACTGAACAACTTTCACCACGGGACAAACATCGAATCGCGAAAAAATAATTTGGATGTACCATACTAAACTACATATTATCTACTCGAGAAAAATGTATGGGACAACTGATTTTTTTTTCGCGATTTCGATGTTGGTCCCATTGTGAAAGTTGTTCAGTTTGATGGTCTTAACAAGTTAAAACGTAAAGAAGTTTGTTTAAAAGATTTAAATGTTTATTTTTATTATTGTAGCACTCAGTATACAGGGTCCTTCTTAATATGCTGACACTTTTTTAAGGGGATGCTCAGACCATCAAACTGAACAACTTTCTCTATGGGACCAACATTGAAATCGCGAAAAAAAATACAGCCGTCCCATACATTTGGCTCGAGTAGGTTTGCAGTTTTGTATGAAAGAGCTGATTTTTTTTTCGCCATTTCGATGTTGGTCCCATAGAGAAAATTGTTCAGTTTGATAGTCTGAACATCCCCTTAAAAAAGTGTCAGCATATTAAGTTGGACCCTATAGAGTCGTGAGTATAATTTATGCTATGCTATGAAATTTATTTTTAATTATTTTATGCAAAACTTTAAACCTACTCGATCTAAATGTATGGGAAAGCAGATTTTTTTTCCCGCTTTCGGAGTTGGTCCTATAAAGAAAGTTGTACAATTTGATGATCTCCGCATTAAGAAGAACCTGGGTTCGGTTTATGTCATTGTTGCATGGTTTCCATTTATTATAATAATACATGTGAATGTTATTATATTTCATTTATTTATAGGTGATCGTCATAACATCTAGGCGGAAGAGTTATAAAATAATCATGAAAGATTTTATGGATAAGATACATCTTTACAACTTTAAAGACAACGAATTTGCTAGAAAGGTAATAGAAAAATTCTTCATAGAGAAGTAACGGTCGAATCTTCCGCCAGGCTGAAGTACGATTTTTGAAAATCATACGAGCGGTTTGGCAGTAGAAAATGTCAAAATTACTATGGAGATTATGCATCTTTCTACTGCCGAACCGCTCGTATGATTTTCAAAAATCGCACTGCTGGAGTCCTGGGAAACGATCGATTGTTAGTTGAAGCTTGCATACCTACAGATAGGTACAAACAAATACAATTGCTTCATTTTCTCACCACAAGCACAAATCGAATATACTATGTTCCGACCGCAAAATTATGCACCTATATTTGAACAAACTTTCACTTAAATCACATTTCGTTCACCAAACAGAGGTGCATAATTTTTGCGATTGGATCATGGGCCCAGAAAAGTGCGATGACTATAGATTTAGTACATACTATGTTAGATCAGAAATGCGAAGGAGAAAGGGCATAGCATTAAAATGTTAGAACGAGATAGATAGACAAGACCATTCACGAACACGCTATGAGTCTTTATGTACCTAGAGTCAGGTGTCAACGGAACGAATCCCGCTTTTTTTTTTCCAAAATCTCAGTTTTTTTTATCTCGTTAAGGATAATCCGTAGCCGAACGAACGTAGCAAGTATATTATACTAAATCTATGGCGGTGACAATTACAGCAAATCTAAAAAAGCATTAATATATAATGGTGTCTACACACCGATCCCGCCGATACGTCGACGTCGACGACGTATATTGAGACCGTGAGACGGGCTACTACGGAACCCTACTCTGCGCGTGGCCCGACACGCACTTGGCCGGTTTTTTTGTATGTAGGTAACAACAAAAATGTTTTGCAAGTTTGCTACTTTGAAAGCCTACACCCCATTCTGTTACAACTTGTAAGATGAGAATGTCATAGCGCGATTTAGGTTTATGGTTCGCATCCCGTTCTTGCTCATTTGTGGACTCATGACTCTTTCATGCACCTTACGACCCATAAGGTCAGTGTGTATCAATTTAATTCCATTCACAACTCTATTAACCTGGTCCATTAACAACCCAACCCAATAACCCCGATTTCTTTCTTTCCACTCCTTGCAAAGGCCTACATTAACTCGTCGTTTGATGCAATTTCTATTGCGTATAAAGGGATACCTAATCACCGGTTGGCGCCACGTCATTCACCATTTAGATTAAATTGACTAAAGGGATTGTAGGTAGGTACTTGAGTTGACTTTGGCCCGACACGCCTCCCAAACGAGATTGTACGTCCCTTGACAAGGGTATGACAAACGTTATAACAATAGCAGTTTCTGCACATATTCAGCGCATTCGCCAAAGTGGACGCACTCAGTCGTGAGTTAAAATTTGTGTGACATTCGCAATAATATGCACAAAATATTTGTCACGTGCATCTAACGTTACCCTCAAAAGCTTAAACGGGCATATGTATTTTCATATATTCATACATTGCAGATATGTTTCAACGCGGAACGCTACACCCGTTGGACGAGCTACTTTCTCTTTGTATTTCTGATGCTTGATTTCGCTGCCTGGATACTCATAACTGGGTACAATAACATTAAAAATAAAGAAGCTATACGAAACAAAACCATGCGACTCCAAACATTATTGTACCTAATGCTACCGTTTGATTACGAATATAATTACAGAAATTGGGTTATAACACACTCTTTTAACACCTACGCTGGTTGGACGGGTTGTATAATTATAGTTATTTACAATTCGATTAATTATGCCTTTATTTTTCACCTGATTGGTCATATTCATCTTTTGAAGTATAAATTGAAGACGGGGTTTTATGGACATTATACACAAGAAGAGGTTAGAAAGAAACTTGTTGAAGTGATTGAGTACCATTCATTTGTAACAAGGTAAGTGCCATTAGAATTATTTGTGCATCCTTCCGGCTTGATCAGTCCAGACAAAACAGTCCTGTCTCAAGGTCTGACAAAGAACGATGGAGCGCAGTTTTTTAGGTGTGAAGCTAACCGATCGCGGTAGAAATAGAAATGCGCTCCAGCACTCGTAGCATGCTGCACGTGATACGGCTGTATCAAGTCTTTTATCTCGTTCGTTCGCTCCCAAATAGAAAGAGAGCGAAGGTGTGATAGAGCTGTATCACGGTGCCATGCTACCTATGCAGGACTGGTTTGGCGGAAGTAGGGCGCTATGCAGCTTAGCTGAAACTATAGGACTATAGATAGGCAGGATATATCTATTGCATGGGTCAAGGTGTCAAATGTCAAATGTCTTCGAGCAAGACCCAGAAATAGATGAAGAGATTACCTTGATGCCTTCTTGGAGAGTTAGGTTTGCACACAACATTGAGCATTGGAGAAAGAGGCCTTTGCCCAGTGGTGGGACACTGAACAGGCTGTATAAAGAAAAACTTTTATTTAATTAATTTATTTATTTTAAACGATATACTTATGGATGTGCTGACTGCTGCTTGTTTGACCTGGTCGAGGGGTGTGAAGGGTTGGTTGCTGGGTGCTGCTCTATGTTGGTGCGGCTCTGCGATGTTCAGGTTGCGATGTTCTTTGTCGAGGGTCACCAATATGGAGGTGGTACTTGGGAATGTTCCTCCATTGAAAAGGGAATATCTTCCACCAGGCTTAGTGTGAAGCCTGGGGACCGGCCGTGGTCCAACAGTTCTTAGTTGGACCTTGTATATATATCGAATCTCTGTGATTATTTCTCTAGCGCGATTTATGTCTCGCATTCGATTGTGAACCTTATTTGTAGTAGGTTACGAGTTACGTATTTACGGTGAACATTGTCTTTGTATGGAGCATATTTCTGAGCGCGACGGTATCGCCATCTGTTAGCTTCTATGCTATAACTTGTGGGTGTTGACATCTATGGCAAGTCCCCACATACGTACTGTCGATGGTACTGCACCTCTCCACGTCAGAGGCCTTAAGGCGGTTTGAATAAACTCGGAAAACAGGGCTTGCTCACACGATAAGAAGATGGAGCGAATCTTAATATGCTGCAAAATTTGATCTTGCATCATCATAATTCATAACATAACAGTCCAATTTTTTTCAGGATTTTCAAGCAAATCGTATCAGTATTCGACATCAATGTCACCGCAAATTATTCTTACAATTTAGTTTGCGACAGTTTTTCATTGTACCAGATTATGTTTGGGGTAAGTTAAAATAAAATTAAAAACATTCGCACATCTATTTCTTTTATTAAGAGGATAGGCGGGCTGAAATGCTAATTTGGAGAATAGGCCACTTTTCCGACTGTATACATATTATTTATTAGATCTGCCCCAGCCATACACCCCGCCGATTAAAGTGCGAAAGAGACAACTGCAGCTCAAACAGATTATTTATACAAAAAATCGACGAAATCTGCATTTCGTATTCCCCTGTTTTCTCCTCCAAAACTAAACCTATTTTAATATCTCTTTCAAAAATAATATGAGAAAGACTTTGGCTAATTCCATACGTTTTGCTTTTTTTTATATTTAATATTGTTTAATGTTACATATTGTTTCCACCTACAAAATAAGGCCGATTTTAATATTGTTTTGAAGAATATAATTCAATCAATTAGTTGTTCAGTTTGATGGTCTGATCATCCCCTTAAAAAAGTGTCAGTATATTAAGAAGGACCCTGTATACTCACGCATGTGTCGCATTGGGGTACAGGCAGAGACAATTGATCACCATTGGCTACGATGCTGACATACCCCTTCTTAAGTATGCTGCCAATTTGGTCTGCATACGCACGTCTAGGGCAACCTTTTTCGACTGTTCCATTCACACTCGCTTTATGTATTGCATACGTCAGTCTACTATCACTCATCCTTTCCACATGACCAAACCAACGCAAGATTCCCTTTTCAATCATTGTCACTATATCCTCTTTCAGTCCACATTGATCTCTAATTACACTGTTTCCTATTCTATCATTCAAAGTCAAACCACACATACTGCGCAATTTTTACTCTAGTGTCATTAGGGAGGAAACAGGGGAATACGTTTGTATGTACTAAATGCCGCCCGCATTTCCTCTTAATTACTAACTATTTGTCTCAATCGGCAATGATCACCTACTCTGTCTACGAAGCTAATCGACGCGATTGTACGTCTTTTTAACACGCTTTGCATGCATGCATGCTATGCTATGCTATTGGCTTAGGACGGCATTGACTAGTGCACCAAAACGTCAAATTTACGAATCGGACTAGTTCCCCAAATCGTCTAGTCTCAAAATGTCTTGTGTCTTTAAATGACTAGTGGCGCATCAGGTCTACCGTGTGAGATTGTCTGACATACCATATGGACAAGTTCCCAAATGGTCTAGTCCCAAAATATCTAGCGTCCGTCTGACGGCCAGTTCATTTTTTTATATCTGTCTTACGCCCCTTTTAGTTTGAGCATGGTTTTATCCTGTTGTGTGAGATTGTAAGGGGTGTGCCGTAAATTTATTAGTTTTATAAATTTGCCAGTTACTACCAAATGTTAGATAACATTTCAGAGGGTTTTTACGTCTTGTTTTAGGACAAAGGAGCCCTAATGACGCATGGTCTGATGATTGTGGTTTATATGGGCGGTCTTATCTTGATGTCTTTTGTCCTGGAAGAAATAAGGAGACAGGTAAATAAAGCTGCGATACAATAACTTTTGGTAAAAAGTATAAAGCTGAGCTGCTTTGGATGGGTAATCGCTTGTGTAAAGCATTTCCCATTCATCGTTACGGAATTCCCTTGAATACTTTCACACCCATTTTCTTACCCTTAGGGGTGAATGTTCTAGAAGCCAAGAAAAACTTTCGTTCAAATCTATAGTTGGTAGACTTTATAGTTTTGGAGATTCATGGTGAGTGCATGAGTCCGAATGCTGTTTCCCTTTATGCCGGGATGCAGACTTAAGTGCGTTACATATTTTAGAGGGGCTTCAAACTTTTTAAGAACTACGGAGCCAACATTGACATAGCGTAAAAAATATGTTATTCGACAGAAATCTTTATGGCTTCTAGATCCAAACGTATGGAAATATTGATTTACTTTTCGACATTCTAATATGTGTTTTTTTAAGAAAGTTGTTCAATTTGATAGTCTAAATCTAATTGAAGAAGAAGCCGCTATGATAAGAGGTAGGGTTTAATGCAGTGGCTCTTTTGAAATACACTCATCTTTATCGGAGCTATGTAAAGCCCTTCTAAAATGAACTCTAATTCACAGAGTGACGGTCTATCAGACTTAGTTTACAACATGCCCTGGGAGACGATGTCAGTTCCCAACCAGAAGATGATTATCCTGATTTTAGCAAGAATGCAACCTGCATTGGTATTTGAAGCTGCTGGAGGGTTGAAAGCTGGAGTAAAACCCATGATATCTGTAAGTTTTTATTCTTATCCATAAAATTACGATTAAGCCTTACGCCTGTGTCAGAAACTGTCCTAAATCTAACAACCACTGTTACTATTGTTCTGCACCGAAATGACGACTCACTCAACTGTGGAAGAAATTTCCAAAAAAACTTTGCACTTTAGTATAAGTGCACTGTAATAAAACATATTATGTCATACCTTAGATATCCCAAAGGATTGCTAAACTAAAAAGGCAATGGCTACATTGCTCGCAGAACCGATGGCCGATAGGGCTGAAGAGTTCTCGAGTGCCGGCCGCGTACCGGAAAGCGCAGCGTGGGTAGGCCTTCCACAAGATGGACGGACGGCCTGGTTAAGGCGGCGGGAACCCGTTGGATGAAGGCAGCACAGGACCGGTCGTTGTTGCGATCCTTGGGGGAGGCCTATGCCCAGCAATGGACGTCTATTGGGAGTTCACTGCCTCACTCGGGAATGCACTCTTCGTGCACCGTGCTCCATGCAATCAGATATCTACTAGTTTCAATAATGATAATTTACTTGTTTCAGATAATCAAATCGATATTTTCATATTACGTCATGTTAAAATCGAGTATGTAAAGAGACGGTGGTAGTAGACTTGCAAGAATAAATTTTGTGTCCAGTAGTTTTTTCCTCTGAGTCGTATAAGCAACTCTCATACTAACACTTGCTTGAGCTTGGTCTTGCTTGCATTAGAGTCGAATCATAGTAGTAAACGATAACAATTTAAAAATTTATTTATTATATAGGGTCCAACTTAATATGCTGACACTTTTTAAGGGGATGTTCAGACCATCAAACTGAACAACTTACTCTATGGGACCACTATCGAAATCGCGAAAAAAAAATCAGTTCTTCCATACAAAACTGCAAACCTACTCGAGCCAAATGTATGGGACAGCTGATTTTTTTTTCGCGATTTCGATGTTGGTCCCATAGAGAAAGTTGTTCAGTTTAATGGTCTGAACATCCCCTTAAAAAGTGTCAGCATATTAGAAGGACCCTGTATACATGTTACAGCCATGTTGTGCTATTTCGAATCAAATTAAAGATTGAAATCCCGCACTCTTCCAAACCGGGGAAGTGCGTTATCCAATTTCGCTACCGAGCCCACAACCCAGAGAACGACATTTTCATTCTGTTGCATCTTAAGGGGACGTGCGCGCCATCTACTGGCAGTTATTACAAACTAACCAACTCGAAAGTCCAGCATCCAGCCAACGACTAGTTCTCTAGGTTGTGGGCTCGGTTGCAAAATTGGATAACGCACTTCCCCGGTTTGGAAGAGTGCGGGTTCAAGTCCTGCCCGAGACAAATTTTTCAATCTTTAATTTGAAACGATAACAAAGTAAGAAAAAAACACTTTGTAGTTACACAATAAATAGAAGAATCAAATAAAACAAATACAAAACATGTGTTTTATTTCTCTCAAACAAATATCGTAATGAAAGAAAGAAAGAAGAAATAGAAAAATAATGACATCATTACTAAAAATTACATTTTCATACTAGTATAATGATGTTAAATTAGTAGTTGGATATTAACAAACACAGACTTGGATAAACAATAGTCGGAATCCTTCGTAAGTAGTTCACAACTCTGTTATTACTGGCACCGGCACCGATATTACACGACTGAGATTCTACTTCAGTCATTGAAAATGACTTAAAAGCCTAGTTCTTATTAGTAGTCACTCGTTTTCATTACCTATCAGTATTGTGAATAGTCGCCGCTCTCTGTGTATTATATTCGGCATTCCTTGCCGCTCTTAACAACTTCATTATTAAATGAAGCATGACACAATTAAATAATTAATTTTGATAACTTGAAGCTTAGACATAAAAATTTAACGAGAAGGTTCCAAAAAAACAAAACATATTTTCATGAATATAATTTTCTGAAATCTAAAATCATGAAGATGTACCTGTTATCTTCGGTAAATAGCGTTCAAAATACGCCGAAGTGCTTCGAGAAAAGGTATACAATAATATCAGTGTAGTCCAGTCATTTTAGAGTTTCCTTGTATGGACACCCTAACAATAATTCATCTATCGCTGAAACTTTGCAGTGTGATAAAGTAAAGTATACAGATTACGGTTGACAAATAATCTAGGACCGGAAAAAATTAAAGATAAGATTATTTGTCAACCGTAATCTGTATACTTTACTTTATCACACTGCAATGTTTCAGCGATAGATGAATTATTGTTAGGGTCAAACCCTAAAATGATTGGACTAGTGCCCTGGAGAGCAATCGCGCTAAATAAATCACAACTGAACCATGATTGGACCGCGTGCGAACCACAACTTTTAACACATTCGGTATTGCGCTATTCATTTGACAGCAGTTAGAGCCGTTAAGTCAGATTGATCAGACGTTGAAGTCAGTCACATAGTGAATAAGTCAAGTATAGCGCGATACGGAATTGAGCACAGTTGAATAGTAATTGGATTGCAATGTGATTAGATTAGAAATGTAATTGGATTAGGAATGAACTTGGATGTTTTAAATTAGCGCATTCGCCCTCCTGCTCATTTGGCTCATCTTGACGGAGCCACTGCCGTTACTTCTTCATAAGATCACAGTCAGAAATGAGATGTCAGTGAAGTATCTTTAAAAAAATTATAAGAAAATTATCTAATCATACATTTAATATTGAGCCATCAACAAAGCGTTATACCTCCCATGATGTAGTAAACAAGGCAGTCTATAAGAAGGAGCAAATAAAAACGTATTGTTACTTTGACATTTTACGACTGTGCCTAGGTAGAGGGTACGGTCAGTCGTCAAACCAACGCGGTATGCGGTCGCACTGTTCACATAAATTTACACGAAAAATTGTGCGCAATTTTAACTTAGCTTTGCATTTATTGATCAGACCATCAAATTATACAATATGGGACTAATCGAAATCGTGAAAATAAAATCAACTGTTCCAAATGTATGGGACAGCTTATTCTTTTTTTTCGCTTTCGATGTTCAACTTTTTCTATGTGTTTTCCCATAGAAAAAGTCGTTCAGTTTGATGGTATAATCATCCTTTAAAAAAGCTGTCACCACAAGAAAGGCGCAGCGCTGTGTTGGTATCTCGAATATCTATATAAAATTCTGCATTCCATCGCTGTGTTATATAGCGTGTAAAATTTAGCCTGATACCCTTCTTGACACAAACGGGGCGTAAGAAATATTGACCAACATTAAAAATGTATAGGTATGTGACCGTTTTCAATATCAAGCTATACTTTACAAACTATAGTCATACATAACACTTGGCAAAATATTTGAATGAAGATACAGCAATCGCAAATCGCTTCAATTTGTCTCCCACAGTCACGTAGAACGAATGGGTAGAAAATAGGATTTACAAAAGGTAAAATTTACCTTTGAAGCCAAGAAAGCTATTTAGTCTCCACAGTAGTTATTTAAGTATATGTGAGCGGAACTTTATTACGGGACTAAAGAGAACATACTGTAGTAAATTGGAAACTTTCCAAATAAGGTCAGATTCATTGGCAGACTCCTTTATAATTTCAAGTTTACTTATAAAATGTGAACCTAGTTACGAAGCATAGAAAATAGAGCTTCTTTGGCTAGGTACTAAAGAGATTTTTGTACTTGACACAAAACTGCTAAGAAACCACATTTTTAGCGGCACCAAATCATCATAGACATATTTCAAGTTCTCCAAATCCAGCCATAAAAAATTGAATGAAAATAATTTGTTTACAAATTGAATACCTTTTAATACATTTAAAATGTCAAAACCTAAATTATTTATATTTTCGCAATCTGCGAGTAATAATTTCTTTAATTATGGTATGGTAATTAAATATGGTTCATCATCATTCCCTTGCCCATTTCCCATTATCTGGGGTCGGCGCAATATGTCATCCTCTTCCATTCATCTCTCCTAGCCGTCATTTCAGCAGTCACTCCTTTCTTACATATATCATCCTTCACACAATTCATCCATCTTTTCTTCGGCCTTCCTCTCCACCACAGCCATCCACATTCATACTTAACACTCGTCTTTCCGCATCACATGCCCGTACCACGATAATCTATTACCCTGTAATTTTTCTGTCATAGGTGCTACTTTCAAACTTCCTCTGATATACTCATTCCTTATCTTGTCCATTCTAGTTACACCACACATCCATCTCAACATTCGCATCTCAGCTGCATGTAGTCGTTTCTCATCCGTCCCTTTTGTGGCCCAAAAGTAATTAAATATGGTGTATTGTTAATGTATGGTGTATGGTTAATAAAGTGGTAATTAAATATGGTTATCATGGCTAAAACTGTTTTGATACAATTATCTGGTTTCTTGCATCAAAATATTGTCATGTTATTTAATTTAGTGACCGTAAATGAGTCGATAAATGTTGGTATGTCCCACCTCTGGGAAGTCCCATTAAATTCAATATTATTATTATTTTTATTATGTTTTTAGGGACCTATTTGAGTAGATACGTCCCTTCAAACACAACAAAAATGTATTGTTATTGAGTTTGAAAGGACATATCTACTCTGATAGGTTCATAAAAAAAATATAATTGAGTTTAAAGGGACTTCCAAGAGGTGGGACATACCGTTGTTTGATATTTATCGACTCAAATTATAGCTGTTGTGATGTTTAAATTATTGTTTAAAAGAAAACTCAACATAATTATTTGCACTACCAGCTAGGTACTCGTACACACAAATAAGCAATACCAACAAGAAAGCCACAGTGCTGTAAATGATGGCAGAATGCCCAGAACGTGACTTATTCTGCAATAACTAGCACGTACTGTATGTTCTTGTAACTACTGTTGTATTGGAGATCATTCTGTAATAGTTCACGTGGTGAATTCTTGGCAGCGATTTGGCAGGATTAAGGAAAGGAAAAGGCTGTAGGAACTCTGTTTCGACTTTGAATCTTCTTCATTAGAGTCAATGGCATAATATGCCTTTGAGTTTGTTTGTGAGGCCAAGGCTTTTGTGCGAGAGCTGGGCAGGAGGCTTGTTGAGAGCAGGAACGATCCCCGCTCGGGTTCGTATCTGGTCCAAAGGATTGCTCTAGCCATTCAACGCGGGAATGCTGCTAATGTGATGAATTCCTTTGAGCCGGGTGCGTTCCGTGTTGCGGAGGGCATTTAAGTTGGTTTTTGTTTTATTGATGACGAAGCGTGGGGTGGATTATAGTTTGGTATGTTGGCGAAGCTTGTTGCGGATCTCTAACTGTTTATTTAAGGTTTTGACGATGCATGTTGCTGATTACTGGCTGTTATATTATAATAAGATTGACGAAGCTTGTGCTAACTGCTTGTTTTGTGTAGACATTAATGAGTTTGATTTGCTATCATCGTGATTAGATGATTGCTTAATGATACGACACTCGGGGAGACTCTCTTCGTGCACCCTGGCTTTGAATGGACCACCCAGGTAGGTGGCATTGGTATTGTCTATATCTGTACTGCCTTACAAGCGGTGAAACATGAAATACTCCTTGGCGGTCGATAATGTTCAACCTTCTTTCGTACTTCGATGTTTCCAACGGTAGGTTTGCACCTGCCAATGTATGAAACAGCAGATTTGTTTTCGCTTTTCGTCCATAGTAAAAGTTGTTCAGTTCGATGGTCTGAATTTACCGTTCCAGTATTTTCTAGGCTGTCTCTTACACCCTTTGTATAAATAAAAATAACTTCAACCACAATTTCGCAAGAATTTCTAAAGTCCACGTTGTAAATTTAATAAATGACTTCAACCATCGTCTTTCATTTTATTCTTTCCACCCTCTCATGGTCAATAGAAATAAAGATAAGTTCCACCGAGTCCTTATACAGTGAAACCTGGATAACTGGGACATTAAGGGACCTGCAAATTTGTCTCACTTAAAGAGGTATTCCACTTACCCAGTGTCTCAGATATCCAGGTATAAATAAATATCTGTCTCATTTACAGAGGGTTCCACTAATAGAGGTAAGAGTAGAGGTTATTTCAGTTATAGAGGTGCGATTATTAAATCAAAATAACGTATTATGTACCTAAACAAAAGACAAAATAGGTACCCATGTTAGCAAACACTGTTCAAGTTCAGGATATTATAATAAACGTACAAGTTTTAGTTTTCCTTGTCATTCAGAACACTGCGACTGAATTTTATCTTTATCTTGAATGATTCGGCAAAGAGTAAATTTTGGCACATTAAATTCGACACAAACTTCATCGCGTGTCTTCCCAACTTTCATAAACGGATATTAACTTTAAGTTTTTCACGAAATGATAAAGATTTGACCCTTCATTTCGGAACAATTTTTCAAATAAACATCCGGATGATAGCAAAATAAAAAAAACTAAACCTGGAGATCATTGAGGCACAAAATTAGCAAAGTGCGGAATAAGGAGGTAGACTAAAAATTAGGAAACAAATAGTGCGAGTTAGAGAGATGATAGATTGGTGTTATCTCAGTTACAGAGTTAAGAGGTAGAAAAGTATTATTTAAAATAAAGTCTCAGTAAAAGAGGTAAAATACACTCGCTGTCTCAATTATAGAGGTAACTAAGAGGTCAGAGGCAGAAGGAAAGTATCCTTTAAAATATAGTCTCAGTAAAAGAGGTAAAATATACTCGCTGTCTCAATTATAGAGGTAACAATAACGATAAAATCGAAAGAACGAATCTCAGTTATAGAGGTTTGCTTTATCCCACTAACAGAGGTAATTCAGGGCTAAAGTGTCGGGACCTCAGCATGAGTTCCAGCTATGGAGGTTTCTCACTTATCCAGGTCCCACTTAACCAAGTTTCACTGTAATTCCAAAACAAAGCGACTGGAACAATAGAAACCACGCATTTCTCGTAAACTTCACACTTTACGAAGTGCTTGTGTGCTCCAACTTAAGTTTTAAAGGTGAAAGCCAAGAATATAAAAGAAACTTGCGGTCAGTGTTGCACTTAGTTAATGCGTTCTTAAATTACGATTATGTTGTTTTAAACAACAACAAATGTAAAATACAGCGACATTTAAAAAGGGGATGATTATGAAAATTATTGTTGAATGTAGAGCAGAGTGGTTTTCATAAATTACGTTAGAAAAAAATATGCATAGTTTCGTACGTAAATAAATTCACCGACAAGTGACAATTGACAATGACAATTCAGAGTACATTGCTGGTTACTAATGACACTAAACTTGCAGTGCTTTAGGTGTCCTAGCATTATCAGCAAAATGTACTCCGAATTGTCATGGTCAATTGTCAATTGTCGCGTTTATTAAACAGGGCCCTGGAGTGCGATTTTTAAAGTTAAACGTTCAAATCAGCAGAATAAAATGTCAAAATTACTATGGAGATTATGCGTCATTCGATCTTGATTTTGAAAGTGAAGGATTCAAAAATAGAACTTCAACACCTTTTGGGTTGGTCAACATCATGTTGCATGAAGTTCTATTAAAGGTTTCAAAATAAAAATTATGAAGTTAAGGTGAGAGGGCTAGCCTTTTTTCCATAAAAAGAAGCCTTTTCTCTATGTCGCCTCAGAAGATACCCACGGGTAGAAGCAGGGTGGTTTTAAGATGAAACCACACAGCTCCGGCTTCCGGCTTTATTGTTCAAAAGATCAGCCAACACGTCACCCCGACTTCCATTCTCGTTTACCAACGAAAAGAAGCCTCACAATTTAAATTTTTGAAGATATTCCCTCCCCTACACACCTTGTTTACCCGACAACGTAATAAAGAAAAACAAAATCCTTATAAAAAGAAAAACAAAGGGACGTTTTCACAACGACTACGAAAAGAATTATTAATGAAAATGGTTGTTTGCATGATGCTTGGCAGAAATTGTGGTGGAGAACGTATTGTATTGCAGTTTTAGGTCCTTTTTGCGAGATGGCTGGGGAAATTCAAAGCTGCTTTGAAGTTATGACTTATTTTTTATGCTTGTGGTTTTCTAGGTAAATTAATAAGTATTTTTATACTTCTAACAATACTCTATGACTCTTTATGAGTAACGCAATGAATTCTAGAAGATTGACTAGCCCTGAGGAAAACATAGGAGACATGGAGAGACAATCGTCGATGATTTGTCATCGTCTATCCGCCAATCAATCAGATGCTTACCAAATTAAAATTTGACTAACTCGGTGGCAGGTAATTCCTTCAGAACAGAACAAAATCATCCTACAATTGATGACACAATTTGATAGCCTCTTCTTTTGTTCAAGTGCTGAAATAACGGATTAAAGAGGTTTGGCGATGAATGAAAGAAACTGGCCCTAAATAATGGGATAAATGCAGAATGATGACTACCATGATTAGTGTGTTTTTTGTAAATTAAAACGCCGCAAGTAATGCAATTTGATTCTTATCTCCCCTCATTGAGAAGGATCCTGTATAATTGGTGATTAACTCGAATAATAGCGCTGTAACATCATGCATTGTATAATTAACTTCATATTCTTCTAAATTTAGAAATAATACATGCATGTACACACGGCGACACATCAAGCTACGCAAAACCAAATTAAACTGGGCGCGCGTATGTAGAGTAATGTATAACGTCGCGCGGCCAGCTTATGTTTGTTTTGCGTAGCTTGATGTGTCGCCGTGTGATTATAAAAGTAGAATAGACAACCGGATCCCCTTCAATAACAACAAATGAAAATGAATCCATTTTGGGTGGGTCAGAGCAGCTTGCTCACATTTTTTAGTGTGAGTGTACCCAGTACCAGAATAATCGCCTTATCCTTTAGTCACCTCATATTACCTACCCACGGGAGAAAATACCTGGTTGTTTACAAACAATACATATGGAAAATCGTAAAACAGTTGCACACAAAACTATAACCTACTCATCGCATATGTATGGAAGGATTGATCTGAGTTCTTGCCATATGCTTTTCCTCCTATTCGAGATTCTACACAATATTGATTCCGCACAACGTTTTCGCTATTTTCTAGCGCAACGAATCATAGTAAAAGTTGTTCATGTGAAGTAGTTAAGTATGTAGATAACGCATTTAAGTTTAAACCCTGCAAAAATAAATATTATTCTGAAAACATGAAAAAGTTCCCAATATCTAACAGCTTCTTTAACCAAGCTCAAGCTAGTAAAATAAAATGTTTGTCCTCTAAGAAAGGATTTCATTTTACTTATTCGCGTAAGAAGTTCGGATTATTCTATGAAAATGGTGCTAGAAAAATAAGAAATTCCTATTTTGTCTTTAGAGCTTGCAGTATTCCAAACTTTCATGTCAAAATATAGAATTATGGTTAGCTTTTAGGGGTTTAGGAAAGAAAAAAACGATGTTGTATTCTATTCCGAAATAATTCCAATACTTTCAGTAAAATCTGATTCTATGGCGTATAGTTACATAAAAAACATGCGCAACGAATTGATAGCCACTTCCTGTTTTTGAAGTCGGTAAAAACACCAGTGAAACGTGAAATTATATTAATTCCCAGTCCGATACCTGTAAGGTAGCAGACCCTGATAATTCGAGTTTTCCATCCCAATGCACTGCACTTGCTACTAAAAACGAAAACCGAAACAGTGACTAAGTGAGAACGGACTATCAGAGTGAGGTTCATTAGTGCACAGCCGGCCATGAGCGACTGTAGAAGTTAATCCTGTTAGCGGATACATACGGCCGGTTTTATCTGGTCCTTTTTATAGACAGCATACGACATGGTTATTTATTAGCTACGTAAGCTTCTTGCACTATTATTAGACAAGTTTGTGCGTGACCGTCCCGCGGGGCACAGACGTTGGAGGAGACGAGGGACTCTTAGCGGGGGGCGGGTTGTGTAGCAAGGAAGGGAAGCGCGCACCGCAAGGCAGTCGCACGTGCGTGCTACTTCTCGCCTCCCCAACGCCTTTGGCGTATAGCATACAGAAATTCTTGGGCACCTTGCCATTACGGTTGGTAATTGTATATCACGAATAAATCCGAGCGCTCGGATTTATTCTTGGTATACAATTATTGAACTTATATCAAGGTCGTCAGCGAGCCCGTACTTCGACTCCTTCTGTATGTAGTACAGTCCCCATTTGTCCAAAAGTCTTCAAATAACGATTTTGGTGGGACTCAGCTCCGCCATACAGACTACTGGTATGTACTTGTTGGGTATGTTTTCCTGATCACAAAAAGTGCGGTAGTCACTTCCTAAAGGTATGGAGGGGGGAGCTGTGACGTAGTAAAGATGGCGGCCGACCCTTTCTATTAAGCGGTATTTCTAGATAACTACTAAACCGATTTACCTAAATAAGGTGTCAAATGAAAGGCCATGTAATGTATATTATTTGATTTCATACATGCGTTCATGTAAAGCTAATATCAAATGAAATAACTTAAAAAAACATCATTTTTAAAATAATCTAAATTTTATTATGTAAATAGCTCGGTAACCGTTGGGATTGTGGAAATTTAGCTTATTATAAAACGTTTTGTTACTTTTATCAGCTTTTTAATTAACTTTAAATCATTACAATCGAGTTATAAATGACGAAGTTACAGTCGTTTTAGTGAGCGGAGTCCTGGTATGAAGAATCTCAAATGTATGTAACTGGAATGGTTTTCTATAAAATTACTAGTAAAAAGTATGATAATTATACGTACACGAATATGAAATTGTAATAATAATGTTTTATAAGAATTTAGGTAAGTACTAGGGCATCATCATCATCATCATTTCATCCTTTTTATACGTCCAATGATGATGACGCCCTAGTGGGGGACTAGGGCATGCTCCCGGGAAATCCTGGTACCAAAAATAACGGGAATTCCAGGGATTTCTGAGGCTATCTAGCACCGGTACTTCAGGAAATAAATCCCGGTTCTTTCAATACTTTCGGTACTCAACAATTTAATTATTAAATAATTAAAATGCTTTCTAAAATCCTCAGTAAATAGATTTAATTATACTATGGACAATTTTAATTAATCTAATGAAATTATGATTCTATCTTATAACTTTTACAATTTTCATATTGATCATCATCATCACAACCGAAAAATGTCGATTGCTGGACAAAGGCCTCCCCCAAGGATCGCCACAACGACCGGTCCAGCACTGCCCTCATCCAATAATGGGATCCCACCACCTTCACCTGGTCGTCGGTCGATCTTGTGAGAGACTGCGCGGTATGAGGTCGCCATTCAAGAACTATTCGGCCCCATCGGCCACCTGTTTTGCTAGCCATGTGCCCAGCCCATTGCCAATTGAGTTTAGCAATTGTTCTTGCTATATCGGCTACCTTGGCTCTTCTGCGAAGCTCATTTCTGATTTGGTCTCGCAGGGAAACTGTGAGCATAGCCGTCATAATTGCCCTTGGAATGAATTTCGCCCTTTTCAATAGTATCACGTCTAAGTTCGGTATGGCATCATTGGCAGTAAGCACTGGTCAAAAACTTTCTTTTTGAGAAAGATAATGCGGTATTTGGGACTACAAGATATTACGTATCTTCTCGAACGCTACCCAGTCGTGGTGAATTTGAAGGTTAGACCTACGGATCTACTAACTGGACAGTTTATCCCAGTTATACATAATCGTCAACAACGTTGAGCACAGAGTCTCTAATCTTCGCAGGATTGGGTAGAACTTCCATGTTTTCCTTATACGTTCTACATAAGACATGATTTTCGTCTTGTCCATGTTTATTTTTAAACCGCCTAGTTTGGACGCTCTGCAAGGTCAAGGCATTCTACTGAGGTCCTCCAGTCTCAGCATTGGGCCAAGACAACTAAATTTTCGGCAACTAAAGGTTAGTTATGTTCTATTCCGTGACTGTTCCACGGTTTAAACAAGACAAGAATGCCCTCCTGAAGCACTATGCTGTTGATTTCGCCTTTTAAGCCATGAGCTGTCGAGAGTCGTTGCGAACTGTCTAGCGCGCAGGTTCGACGACTTTCAAAAAGGCTTCAGCACCGTAGACCACATATACACGCTCTAGCATATTATACAAAAGACCGGAAAGTATAACTTACCTCTTTTCTTAGCGTTTGTGGACTCGATGGAATCGAAAACTTTCTCGTAGAAATCCTTTGATTCAAAGGAGACCTGGGCTGCAGTGACGCTCAGTTGACGGTACATTGAAGTGCGCCTCTATATCAGTTTAAATATAAGACCAGAACTCGAAACCTATCATTGCGCAGCCAGATGTAGGACAGGGAGATGCAATTTCTCCAATACGGTTCACTCACCGTTGCACTAAGAGACGTTTTCTACATTATGTTCTGGAAAGCGCTGGACATCAACAAACGGCTAAAACATAACTAACCTTTGGTTTGCCGCAAATTTAGTTGTCATTGCCCAATGCTGAGACTGTGGACGACCTCGGTAGAATGCTTGATGACCTAAGCAGAGCGTCCAAACTAGTTGGTTTAAAAATTTACATGGACAAGACGAAAATCATGTCTAATGTAGAACGTAAAAGGTAAAACATTGAGTTCTACCCACTCCTGTGAAGATTGGAAACTTAGTGCTCAAAGTTGTTTACGATTATGTATAACTGGAATAAACTGTCCAGTTAGTAGGTCCGCAGGTCTAAGCCTCAAATTGAACACGACTGGGCAGCGTTCGGGAAGATACGTAATACCTTGTAGTCCCAAATACCGCGTTCTCTTTCTCAAAAAGAAAGTCTTTGACCAGTGCTTACTGCCAGTGATGACATACGGAACTAAGACGTGATCGCTCACTAAAGTCCTCATGAAAAGGCAAAAATTCACTCAAAGGGCAATTATGACGGCTATGCTCACAGTTTCCCTGCGAGACCAAATCAGAAATGAGCTTCGCAGAAGAACCAAGGTAGCCGATATAGCAAGAACAATTGCTAAACTCAAGTGGGAATGGACTGGGCACATGGCTAGCAAAACAGGTGGCCGATGGGGCCGAACACTTCTTGAATGGCGACCGCGTACCGGAAAGCGCAGTCCCTCACAAGATCGACATGATATGAAAATTATAAAAATTGTAAGAGAGAATTATCATTACATTGGATTATTTTAAAATTTCCATTTAAAGTATAATTAATTCTACTTACTGAGGATTTTAGAAAGCAATTTAATTAATTATTATCAGGTATTTTCGGTACCAGGATTTCCCGGGAGCATGCCCTAGTCCCCCACTAAGGCCCATATCCATCATTGGACGTATAAAAAGGCTGAAATTATGATGATGATGATACCGTAGTACTTACCTAAATTCTTATAAAACATTATTATTACAATTTCATATTCGTGTACGTATAATTATCATACTTTTTACTAGTAATTTAATAGAAAACCAGTCCAGTTACATAAATTTGAGATTCTTCGTACCAGGACTCCGCTCACTAAAACGACTGTAACTTTGTCATTTATAACTCGATTGTAATGATTTAAAGTTTATTAAGAAGCTGATAAAAGTAGAAAAACGTTTTATAATTGGCTAAATTTCCACAATCCTAACGGTTACCGAGCTATTTACATAATAAAATTTAGATTTTTTTTGAAAATGATGTTTTTTTAAGTTATTTCATTTGATATTAGCTTTACATGAACGCATGTATGAAATCAAATAATGTACATTACATGGCCTTTCATTTGACACCTTATTTAGGTAAATCGGTTTAGTAGTTATCTAGAAATTACCGCTTAATAGAAAGGGTCGGCCGCCATCTTTACTACGTCACAGCTCCCCCCTCCATACCCTTAGGAAGTGACTACCGCACTTTTTGTGTTCAGGAAAACATACCCAACAAGTACATACCAGTAGTCTGTATGGCGGAGCTGAGTCCCACGGAAGTTGTCTTGATGTCTATTGGGGACCGTACTAATGCCCATGCAGGACGGTCGTGCACTAACTTGTTTAACTATAAAACCTTGGATAATTATCGTTGTTCTAATTGTCATGAGAATAATAAAGATAATGCTTTTGACATTACACGTGTAGATTTATCTGGTCCTATTGATGTAATGGACAACAATATACAGGTTTGGGAAGCAACGTGCACTAAGATATATAAGCAATTTCTTGGGACAAGCTTTGCGAAGCTGTTTCTTGAGACAAGCTTTGCAGCGTGCTCTCCGTGAGATTATCTCTCGCCACGTTATTGTTTCTAGTGTGAAAATATACTTAGGTACCTAGGTACTGTCTTTTCACACTAAAATTCCAGAGCGATGTTGTTCAATGGAATAATCTTCTAATCAGTTTTATGAGCGTTGCCACAGAAGCAAGCAATATGGCACCTTTACAATGCACATACAATGTATAGCCTAGTTCAAGTAAATATCAGAAAGCGGTACCTTACATCGCCTATTATCATCCTTTTTGAATGGAAGAAAATACCATCTCATTCCTAGATAAATTCTTCTTTAATTATTATTAACAATTCTTTTTTAATTTAATTGAATATTATGAAATTTTTTTCTGCTGCTATGTCACTACATAATTTTTTCACTTGAGCAAAAACGTTTCTATATGTATAAAGGGGGGAAAAGTATCTTTCCCTTTCTTGTGAAAGTGGGTCAAAAGTTATGCATTGATATCAACTTCTTTCTTTCATTCGTATCAGCATGAGCTATAATCATCGCATGACAACCGCTCATGCTGTAGTGGGGAGATTAGCCAGACGACAATGTTCGTATAGAAGCTCTATTGCCCAGGGTGCGTCAGACGAACTCAGGATTCTTCACTCGGGAAGGTTCTTTCCTTGCACCCCCTTGCCTGATTTCAACTGTAAGAACCAAAACTTACAAACTACGAAGATATTACAAGAGTTTCTCACGGGTCTTGTCACCGTGGTGTACCTATCTGACCGTATGTCTCATGGAGCCGTTAGCACAATTAGGCAGTCGCACGGACACGGTCAGGCGAGCACCTGCCTTCACCACAAACAAATTGGACGGCCTACGCTTCCACCGAGCCTACTCCAGAATTCCACTATTAATGACAAGCGGGTAGCTACAAATCACTTGTTGTCTGAAGGAAGATGTTCGAGGTAAAGTGGTCTGGAAACCAAAATTAGGTAATACAGCATAATTGGTTAACAGGTGTTGTTATGCAAGCATCTGTCCAAGTGGCTAAATTCTCGACGGATATATTTTGTATGAAAGAATTGTAGTTTAATTTCAGAGTTAGAAAAAAAGTAGAACTGTTTCAAAACAGCAGCGTGTTGATTTACAACCTTATTTAACAATTTAAACTTTTACTTTTACGGACGGAAATGTACACAACATTTCCGTCCGAGATTTGTTAGCATCCGGGTAATCTTTTATCTCCAAAACCAACATGTAGTACCATACTCTTTCCTATAATGTGCTACAGCGCTGATATTGTACGATTTTTGAGTCATTTACAAAAGTACAAGCAAATTAAAATCCTCTTCTTGTACCACAATATTCCAAAAAAATAAAATAGCCGATTATGGGGAGAAAACGGCGAAATTTAAATGGAATTGAGTTGTTGGTCATGTCTGTCGAATGTACCCGGAAAGATGGGCCAAAGTTCTAACTCCCTGAAAGATGGTCTCTGATGTCGGAAGAGAGCGAGGGGTGATCATAACGCCTTCGATGATGGGAGGTGTAGGTTTCCTAAGATAAGAAGAAAGAAGGGGAAGGCTTTTTCCCCAGCAATCTTTTATTAAAGACCAGGTCCAGGAACAGGAGGAATATATGCGGGAGCATTATCTATGTGTGTGTACCTATGTATGTATAAAAGACCAGTAGTCAGGCAGCATAAATACAATGTCTCTATTATAATAGAGAAGCGTATATCTACAGACAAGCAACCCAATGCACTAATTACTAAGCACTAATCATAAATAAAGTACTTACACACTCAACTGACTTCCCTATCCACATCGAGATAAGAGTTAAATGGGCAAATAAACAGCGATCATGAGCCTTTATTGCAATACATTACAGCGATTGCGAGTCTGTTGGCACCGGGATAGTTTATGTTAGTAGCCGGCACAATGGGAGATGACACGGGATAGTTTTGCGAGCGATGACATCTTGGACTTGGGCGTTTTTCTTCTTATCAGAGCATTTGTGGGCGTTCAAGCAAAAAGGGTCGAGATTTGTATTAAAAAATGTGGGTTAAAATTGCAACCAATGGACTTCTTGTTAAGGGGCTACCTCCTGGTTTTAGGGTAACTTCGTAACCATTTTATTCATTAACTATGGCACTTTTTGAGCTGAAAAATTAACTGAACCATCTACACGATATGAAAAGTGATGTGGTTTTTCTAGAAATCTATTTTAATGAAAAAAATAACAGTAGAAAAGGGAATCTAAAGTCACCCCTTTTTTTCAGTTGTAACCATTTACATTTTTAATCGGAAGAAAATGAAAATTTACCATATTGTTCAGAACACAATTTAAAATGACGTGGTTTTCTTACTTTTTCGAAATTAATAAAAAATCATGTCATTTATCAATGAAAACGGCTAAATTCTGACCGGAGCCACGCGCTCGTTCGCATCGATTAGTATGGAGAGTCGTGGTCTAGGTATGATACGCCTTAAAATAATCATGCACGAGCCGTCCAAATGTTCATGTTATAATTGAAAGTCTGCTAGCAGTCGGGATAGTGAATTAAGTTAATGACTGGTATTAAAAGAGAGACGATATACATCGAGGGTTTTTTCCTTTTTATTTAATATCAGAGCAATTATTGAACATAATTATAATAATGATACAGTATAGTTTTGCGAGCAAAAGCATCTTAGTCTTTTTGTGGTGGAATCGGCCATCAGTCGATATACAGTATAATAGACGGTATAATCAGATTAATGTTGATTATGTGGCTTTTTATTTTAGGGTTCTTTAGTCAAACAAGGAACCCTTTTATACTTTCGTCCATTCCGTCTGTCTGTCAGTATGCCCGCCTTAATTACTCGCTCATTATTGCACCTATTGAATCTAAATTTAGCATGAATCTTAAACAGTAACCCAAAAACAGAAATATGGTAGTTAAGAAAACACAATTTCCTTTTGACTCCCTTGGAACGAAAAGGGGATTGAAAAACTACTGTTTTCATAAATCGAGTGAGGTGTCGTTGTCTTGTAGCGTTGAACAAAACTCCCATACAAATCCGTCGTATCATGCTTTTATCTCGAGATATATGCGCTCAAAGTCAAAAAAAGAGCGATTCCGACACGGTCTTGGCCGGTTTTAAAAATGAAAGGCCAGATTGGTGACTATTTTGGATTTAAGGATATAAGTACACAAATGCATGTATATCAATTCGAAGTTCTATAAGTCAGATCCCAAGCTATCCTAATCAAGTTAAATCTTACCAAGGCAAGGGTATTATACTACCCAAAATCGTTGACCGTAATCTCAAAAAAGCTAGAAGTGTTTGAAAGTAAATTTTACTACCGCAAAGATAAAACTTAGGTCGAATTTACAACCGGTGCGGTCCGAGACATAAAATTTACTCGTGTGTGTCCCCAGACGGAGAATGGAAAATGAAAAAAGGGATAAAAACTTTCTTCTAGAAAGGCTGCTTTAGTGATATTTAGTGTAAGAGATTTGCCAATCAGCATAACAGTGGATGACTCTAGCGTGGGACTGTTCTCGTTAGCGTGAAAAAGAAGAGGCCTATACCCAGCAGTGGGGTTTACTGGGCTGATGATGATGGCTTGCTTGCTTCTTCTAATGATGTGGGCAGCAAGCCCTGGTATCCGAGTTTTTTCAGACCGCGTTACGGCCTCTGACGTGGTTTTTATGTAACGACTACTATCACCAGAGATGATAGCCGGGACCAACGGCTTAACGTGGCACTGCCATCCGAAGCACGGAATCATCTTTCTTTTCAAACATTCAGGTGATTCAGCCTGCAATGTCCTAACCAACTGGGGAAAAACGCACAAAGTGACATTTCACTAGGTGTCCCCCGTGGGAATAGAACCCACGACCTGAGGTTAAGAGCCCAACCCAATAATTTGGCGATGCTTAGCGCTTATTTCATTACTCCAAGGGGGAAAGAGACGCTATAGTAGCTGTGAGTATACAAGGTGTTACAAAAATACAAATAAACCTTTAAGGGGGTGGCGTAGACCATTAAACTGAACAACTTTCACTATGGGACCAATATCGAAATCGAGAAAAAAAAATCGATGTTCCATACTCTACAAATCGACTAGAGCTAAAATATGTATGGGATATAACAATTTTTTTTTCGCGATTTCGATGTTGGTCCCATAGAGAAAGTTGTTCAGTTTGACGGTCTAAACAACACCCTTAAGAGTTTTAAAAATTTATTGTTACTTATGAAACACCTTGTATATTTCATTACTCCAAGGGGGAAAGAAACGCTATAGTAGCTGTGATTATATTTGATGGCGATATTTAAGTGATTGTAACGTTATCCCTTAGCGATATATTAAAGGTATATATGAACCATAAGATTTTTAGTATAAAGTTATAATACATATTGTAGCGATTTTAATAGCTGCGCTCTGCGCATAGATTTTTTTGCTCCGATCGGTTATCCCATAGTAAAAGTTGTTCAGTTTGATAGTTCAAAAGGATGCTAATTTTATCAATTTCACCCTGTAAAAGGGATTTCCACGTTGATTGGTAGCGAGTAAAACCACAAACCGTGTCGGTCGGCCATCCAGCGCTTTGTCACGAGCTATTTTGCGTCCGGTTTAGGAAACGGGTAACGTTTAATCAAATACGAAAACACGAGTGCTTTTGAAATAAGCCACGGTTTTATCACTTGACTACTTTTTGGCAGCCGTTTTTAAACGTCGTAAAGATGTACGCGACGAAAACAAGATTTGTTTACTAAACTTCTCCTTATTTTCTTGGGTTTCGTTTTTCGTTGTCCACTTTCTTGAAAAGTAAATCTGGTCAGAATCTACTTCGATAATTCGAGCTTGCTCCGCTCGTTCAACTTTTTTGTAATAGTTCAGAGATTTTTAACTGAGCTCTTACTACAACCGAGTCATAATCATGGTATATATTTTAGATCTCTCTTCGTTTGCTCCATGTTTAGTTTCATACAAATCTACTCCTCTACAATCGAGTTATTACAAAAAAAATCGCGAGTCCGCTCGCGCCCATGAGCGACTCCTGGCTATTATTGTATTACAAGGACCTACAGATGCATTGCAGTAAAATCTCGAGCTCGCATAGCTCGCTCTTGGTTTTGGATCGCATTTCGTCGATTTTTATAGAGTAGTAAATTTGTTTTGCTCGTACTGGATGTAAGGTCGTAAAAAAAGTAACCTGTCATAAATACACACGATAGAAGTGCAACTTCCGCAGCTATCAAATTTAAATTTCGAACTTCCGTTACACGAAAAAGTTTCGGATTCAAATTTCAAAGCCCTCCCATAAAAAGTTTCACTTCAAAAACTTGGAATGTTTGTCCCATAGATAGTAAAAGTTGTTCAGTTCGATATTCTAAACACCCATAAAGTACGTAACGCATTTAGTTTACATCCTTTATATGTAACGCTTTGACTTTTACACCCCGTTTAGTATGACGAAATAGATCTATACAATACGGGAGACGAATACCTTTCCCATCTTCTTCCACAATAATAAGAGTTCTTTTAGCTTTCCTTATCCACCTTTTCTCCAATCCTGTTTACAAAACACCTTAGTAAATAAGTACTAATATTTATTCAACAATTGGAATTCCTGTGCCATTGACATCCGTGTGACGTCATCTCCAATACGCTAAAGCGAGTAATAATTCCATTTCGCCAAGGTTCGATTTGTAAATACGGGCTTATTTACTCGATCTGAGTATGAGATCGAACCTACCCCAAATATAAAGTCAGAAAGGAGCCAAGTTCTCGGGGGTCTGACTACTCGGATTTATCGGTTTATGAAACTATGTTTTCGAGTTATAATAGGTTACAAGTTAAAAGGTTTTTACTTAATAATTAGTAGGTTAGCAGGCGGACATTTAAAGTTGGTACAACGCCTCGTATAATTCAAACTTCAAAAATTGTGTGAATTATTTTTAGAACATAGTTATATTGTTGGTTGATAAATACCTACATTACATAAACACACGACTGTAATCCCTTTTGTGGTGGGCAGAAACATTGCGACAACTACCAACTTTATTAAGATAAATTAAAACTTTAATATAGATTTAAAAACTTTAAAGTGTTAGGTATTTGCAAATTTAAAAAAAAAAAAATCTTGTACATTGTCATTTGTCACACAAATTATCTAGTCACATTTAAAGTTCCAGAATCTAGCCTGGACTTGTATTATGATAACTAGACAACGACATAGCATACATATATAGATACAAACATCCATGACTCGGGTACAAATATTAATATTCATCATACAAATATTTGTCCCTTACGGGATTCGAACCCGCGACCCACGGTACAGCAGGCAGGTTCACTACAGACTGTGCTGTCGGGCCGTCAGTCGACATTGTGTGCTGTCGTCCTCAATTCAAATATACAACTACAGAATTGACCCACTATACCTACCTAATAAATCTAATAATTGACCTTTTTTTGCTTCGATCGGTTTGTTCCCACAGTAAAAGTTGTTCAGTTTGATGGGTAGACTCTTAGTTTAAAAGGATGCTAATGATATCAATTTCATCCAGTTCCTATAACTTGGTTATTTTACTCACATATTTTTTTGCGGTTGTGGTTTTCAGGATTTTCATTTATAGTAGATTTCACACCGAGGGCAGGAAAATAAAAAAGGTAATAAGTAATTCCCAACAAACATGGTGATCTGAGGCTTTCTTATTTACTGCCCGAGGTTAGTATACTATTTTTCTCCTCGCCATGTTAAATTATGTATTTAAGAATTTTATTAGAAATCAAACACTCTCGTAGATTGTGACAGAATGACAGAACTCTTTTTATTTCTTTTCTAATGGCTATTTATATACAACAGAGGTGAAAAGCGGCAACTTCGTTTAGCGCAGCGGGACGAAAATTGACGCTTTCCGTCCGGGGAGGGGAGAAAACATAATATTACTCAAGTCAACATTTCAAACAGACTTTGTAAGAATTTTTTATTTATTTGAAATTGAATTCTAGATTCTTGAGGAAATTGTAAAACCGGCCAAATGTGGGTCGGGACTCGCTCTTTCAGGCTGTCCGTGCCTACAAACATAATTATGATGGACAAACTTAAGTTTTCAGTGGAAAAATATGTTCTCCCATGTAATGACGAACGATGATAATGTAAGTTTGCATGAACAAGCACATTCAACTATCTTTTGTAACCGTTCTCAAGATGAAATTAGGTACGACTCGTATCAAGTAATGATTCGTGGCTAGGACTTAACTGTTTGGAACATCCCATAAAATGCAATTTGTAAAATGCACAGAAATATTGAAAGTCATATCAGGAAGCGTAAATACATCAAAACTTGAGCAGCGTACGTAATACGACTTTACGAAACTAACGGAAAGCTGGTGTAAGTTTTGAAAACTTTCAACACAATTTACGTATTCGTGAATAAAGGTATGACCCTACACAGTGAAAGTTACATCCTCTTTGACTACTAACATATAGCACAGACACTCCCTGCCCCCCACCAATGTTGACCTCACCCCCTTTCGGGAGGTGTAAGGCAGTACGGGTGCGTTTCACTGAAGCGGGGCACAGCGGAGATGACGAGAGTAAATTGAGCCTTTGTTGCCTTTTGAAATGAAATAAAATGACATGAAATGAAATGAAATGAAATGAAACGAAATGAAATGAAATTATATTTATTGTGATAAATGTGGTACATATTGGGTAAGTTATAGTAGAAATAAAATGTAGATAACCTTGAGTTACGTATTCTGTGACATAATTATGTACCTATCATAAACGTATGTAGGTATAGGTATATTTACACATGGTATACCTAAGTGACAGCCAGCAAATACTAAAACGGTGAATTCAGACCATCAAACTGAACAACTTTCACTACGGAGCCACCCTCAGGAAACGCGAATAAAAAGCTGCTCCATACAAAACATCTGTACATACTCGACTCAAATGTAACAGCTGATTTTTTTCCACGCTCCATAGTGAAAGTTGTTCAGTTTGACGGTCTGAATTCATCGTTTCAGTGTTTGCCAGGCTGTCACATAGAACCCGTATAACCCGGTCGTCCCGCGTCATCCCAAATTGACTCTGAACCCAAAGTTCCCAAACCTTCATTAATAAAGTTAGGAGTTGAAAGGAATAAACAAACAAACAGGCACTTACGTACGTCTCTTCACGAGTTTGATAATTTCCTTGTAAACATTTTAACGTCATTTCTTAATGAATTTATTTGCGATTGCCTGCAAAATGGAGGGGTACATTATGCGTAGGTGAACAGTTTTGGATTGATTTAGAAGTTGCTAGCGATTTCATATTTCGCATACAGATATAGGGTGAAATTGATATCATTAGCATCCTTTTAAACTAAGAGTCTACCCATCAAACTGAACAACTTTTACTATGAGAGCACCCCGATCGAAGAAAAAAAAATCAGTTCCATACTAAACTGCAATGCCTACTCGACTTAAATGTATACAACAGCAGATTTTTTTTTGCTCGGATAATCGTTTTGCTCCCATAGTAAAAGTTGTTCAGTTTGATGGGTAGACTCTTAGTTTAAAAGGATGCTAATGGTGTCAATTTCACCCTGTATCACCTAATATCCTAAATATATAACAGAACTATGTAATATGTAGTGTGCCTATCGTCAATGTTATTGGACAGTCATCATCATCAGCTACTGCTGAACGCAAGCCTCTTCCAAGGTGCGCCTCAAAACTCTATCTTTGGCTTTCCTTTCCTTATCCAGTCGCACCCCGCTACCTTTTTACCCGACTGCGACAGAAGGAGGGTTATGTTTTTCGAGCGTATGTATGTATGTATGTATGTATGTTTGTATGTCTATTTCTTTGGCACGCCCTACAGCCTAAACGGCTTCATAGATTTTAACGTATGAGGTGTAGTTAGATTCGTAAAAATCGTGAGAGTGACATAGGTTACATTATTTTAATATGGCATCTGCGAATTAAAAAAAAAAGAGAGGGGGAAGAATGAAGTTTTTTTCGTATAAAATTACAATATGGGTATCAAATGAAAGCTGGTGAAAAGCAGATTCTAAATATATAAATATTATAGTACTTTTATGCTACCATTTTGACACAAGACTAATTTCAGGTCGTTGTTTCAGCGCAGCAGGCCGCAGGGTGTCTTGAACTACGCCTGCCAGTTCGTGGTCTCCATTCCAGCAATCTAACTGTCGGACTGTCTGCTTGACTTGGTTTTCAGTTCTTCAGCTGATATTTTAATTATCACTCCCCATCCCCTTTTCGCTTCAGCTTGCAACATTTTTAGAGCTAAATGTCAAACACTTTATAGTTCTCTGACGATCACCTCATTCCTGATGTGATCTCTGACAGAAACACCGAGCATAGTTCTCTATACTCCATTCAGGAATTCGAGCGACAAAATTTAAACAACAAAGGGATACAAATACCAGTGTAGAAAAGACCATCTCGAGACGGAAGTTATCTATTCTACTCGCAAATGATCACGATACATGATTATGTTAATTTTGTATGGAAAATAATTAAAAAATACGCAAGTATAATCATAATCATAATCATTTATTGCTTCATGTGGTGTACATAGATCTTATACAGGTAATAACAGTTCGCAACATGAGCCCTGTAAGGGCACTGCAATTTACATTTGAGTGTAAATATTATAAAACTTAGAAAGACACAAACAAACTTTAACAATTTTAGAAATTTTTAATGCATTAAATAATTATTTTCGACATAGATAGCATATTCATATTTTAAAAATAACATAAAAATCATTTTATTATTATTATTGGATAAAATTTATAAGCACCAATTAGAATAGAATTCAAATTATTTACAAATTAAACAATAAATAGTATAATAGAAATGTCGTAGGTATAATACAAATTATTAAATTTATTTTAGACTAAAAGAAAGCGTGACTGTAAATATTTTATTTCGTGGTCTAGCAACAATCAGATATTATAGACCTTTAGTTCGTTTTAACAAAGTTTAGCTCTGTGCTCTGTGTTCGAAGCTGCAATCTTGGTTTTACACTATTAGTATCTATTATTGTTCGAATCTTTTAATTTTATACTTTGAAATGTGTCTATCTTTCATGTCTTGTACCATATCAAAGAACGGTGTGAACTTGCAAAGGTGAGGTGCCCGTAACAATGATGGATGTTCACATTAGCATCGCCGGCCCCTATTTATCTCGTTCGGATCTCAATCAACGTGACGTGATCGGTTACTGTAATGTTACACTATTTATCAGAATTTGTTTTGGTTCGGTTAATGGTAAGTGGAGGAAAGGTGGGAGAAAACAGATGTTGAGAGGTTAAACTGAAATTCATAATTCGACGAATAATATTATGGCGTTTATCTCAATGAATGGATCTATTCATAATTACTTCAAAGTAGGCACCGAATTAAGGATCTGGGTTTTTGTACTTGCATTTTAACTCATTTGATAAGATGGAAACTTCATAATAAACCTCTACAGGGTGTAAACATAAATGCTTTATATAGTTTAAGGGTGTTTCGTTCCATCAAACTGGATAACATTCACTATGGAACCAACATCAAAAACGAAAAAAAAAATGTGTTTCATAGAAAACGTCTTTGACTACACAATCCCTATTTAGTAGGCGTAGCTTCAAATAGTCTGCACTGAACGTGGTTTGTGTTTGATAGCATTTACATAATACTTTCTAAGATAGACCACGATTGGTATGGTCGATCCAATCACATTTAGATAAAATGTCTCAAGCGGCCTCCACATATCGGTACTGTGTCCCCACGCAAGCCTTTCAAAGGGCCTGCTTCTACGTCCTATGAAATACCTTCCGAAATACAATATTAATTAACCTATTACTATAATAGTAATAGGTATTTGTTGAGGGCTTTCTCAGCAAACAAGGCTTCTCTACCAGCGATAACACATCCGAAGCGGCGGTGAATAATTAAAAACCCTCAACGCTAAAAAATTTACATTTAATAATAAAAATTATAATAAGTATAAGAGTTCCTTCATTTGTGATATTGTTGACATGTTAAACTTATAGCACGGTAAAATTTTATAACAGTCCTCTTTTTGCATCCATCATTTATAAATGACCTCAAAAAGTGAACTTTACTCTCTTCGAAAAGTTCAAAATGTCGATAAAAATATTCATGTTTTTTTTTATTTTGCTTTATAATGATGCATTAGATGTAATAGAAATGAAATACAGTAGTCGAAACTATTAGTTACAATACGTCTGCCTACGCATCAAGTCGTTAATTGTAGAATTATGTTATCATAAACACAGGCCGATAATTATTATAGCAATAATTCAGGCCCTTATTGTCACAACTGACTATAATGGTACTAAATGGTTAGTTGCTTAGATGCCAACTGAACGACTAACTGCGCTGAGATAATGCTAATATTAATGGCCTATACAGGGTGTTACATAAGTAAGAATACATTTTTAAAACTTCTAAGGGGGTTATTTAGACCGTCAAACTGAACAACTTTCTCTATGGGACCAATATCGAAATCGCGAAAAAAATATCTCATATCCCATACATATTTTAGCTCGAGTCGATTTGTAGAGTAACACATTTTTTTTTTTCGCTATTTCGGTATTGGTCCCATAGTGAAAGTTGTTGAGTTTGATGGTCTAAACCACCCCCTTAAATGTTTATTTGTATTTTTGTAACACCTTGTATATTATATTCTTATTCATCATTATCATAATTTTAAGAGGTGGTTTAAACCATCACAGTAAACAACGATTACTATGGAGACAACGTTGAAAAACGTGGATGTTCTAAGGTTTCAGAATATCTACCCCCTTGGGGAATATAGTCGTGGGCGTATGCTTATACTTATGCAACGTCGAAGTAAAAAAAAAATCTGCCGTCCCATACATTTGAGTCGAGATAGTAATGTAGTTTTTTCGAAACAGCTGACTTTCAAAATGTTTCCTCGATATTGGCTCCAGAGTGAAAATTGTTCAGTTTGATAGTCTAAACATTCCTAATGTATTGTAATCTTCTTCTTATCGAGTGGGCTGCAAGCCCTGGTGTCAGAGTTTTTTCAGACCGCCTTACGGCCTCTGACGTGGTTTTTATGTAACAGCTACTACCACCAGAGATTGTAGCTGGGACCAACGGCTTAACGTGCCATCCGAAGCACGGAATCATATTTCTTTTCAGACAATCAGGTGATTCAGCGTGCAATATCCTAATCAACTGGGGGAAAAAGCACAAAGTGATACGAGTATGTCACTAGGTGTCCCCCGTGGGAATCGAACCCACGACTTCCGAGTCAAGAGCCCAGCAAAGGCTGTTTTAGAGTAAGTAGATTTTCAGGTAGATGACACGATTGTGTCGAGACCTCCGCTTTTAAATACCTAGTAGACAAAGTTGTATTACGTTATGCAATACAACCTGCCCACCAAATAATTTCTACTCTACACGTGTTTCGCTCCACCAAGGAGCATCCTCAGGAGTTAGACCGAGACGGCGACTCGGTGTCGGACGCTCGGCGGGGTAACAACTCTGTTTCGAACGTTCGTCGGTCTAACTCCTGAGGATGCTCCTTGGTGGAGCGAAACACGTGTAGAGTAGAAATTATTTGGTGGGCAGGTTGTATTGCATAACGTAATACAACTTTGTCTACTAGGTATTTAAAAGCAGAGGTCTCGACACAATCGTGTCATCTACCTGTTAATCATGGATTTCCGCAAAGTAACGCCTGTTTCAATAAATAAGTAGATATTATCTCTCGAGTCCAAGACAAGTAGCACGGGATCAAACATGAGCAATACAATAGCTCCTATAACTATATTCTATATATTATATAACTCCTGAATACAACACTACCTGATTACAATCATTCAAAGAGTAATTCATATCAAATCAAAGCTGCAGCTCGGTTCAAAGACAAGTAAACTTCCGAAACAATCACTCAAACTAATAAAGCTGCTCTATATGCATATTACAATGCGTATGAGTGAAGTTAAGCTGTGTGTTGAATGTACAAAGGAATTTTTAACTCAATTTTATTATAGCGGTATTGCGGCTTCGTCATAATATGTCGGCTTAAGCATGGATTTTCTTGGCAAAACAACGTCTTTGGGCGGTTTTCTTTATAATGAACGTCAAACATAATACCTAATATCAAAACGAAATAATAATATTGTATAAGATTTACGCATTTTCTATCTTTCTATACTATTATAAAACGTTTAAGCTGTTAACGTTTTTTATAAGCTGTGGTGGTCCAGTGGCGAGTAACCTTGCCTGCCATGCCAGGCGATGGTTCGATCCCCGTCCAGGCCGACTCGTACTAATGAGTTTTTCGGAATTTATGTACGATTTGTAACACCACTGGCTTTTCGGTGAAGGAAAACATCGTGAAGAAACCTGCATGCTTCAATTTCGAGGCATGTATTGTACCCACTGTCCATTATAAGTGGCGACGGGCTCACCCCCCGTCACACTGGACAGAGTTTCGGTACTACTGGTGAAACGTGGATGTTCTGAGGTTTCAGAATATCTCTGACTACCCCCTCGGGGAATATAGTCGTGAGCATATGCTTATGCTTTATCAAACGTTTCCGTGACTGACGACAGACAACGCATAGCCTAAACCGCTGAAGATAGAAACATAAAATTTCGAATATGGATTCTACTGTCATACATATCGGATCGGATCGTGAATGGACTATTATAAATAAATAAATAAATAAATAAATAAATAAATAAATAAATAAATAAATAAATAAATAAATAACGCTCACAGGCACATACATTGTAATGATCCCAAACTAGCACTAAAGGCTTTTATTATGGAAACCATACAACAACGGCACGAACTTATAACATCCATGACCGAACCGGGATTTGAACCCAGGACCCTGGTTTGGCAGTCCGGCGTGGTAACCATTACACCAACCGGGTCGTCGTCGTTATAATAACCGATTCAAGCTTTTGGTAAAAAAAATATATTTTTTCATATGCCTACTTTAGATCATAGGTATGCCTGGACGTATAGTATTATATAATCTGTGGCCTGGACTTTTATCAAATGCATGGTTTTTACCATAATATGGTTATGCTTATGCATATTATACCACAGGGTTCAACTTGATTTGATGACGGTTTTTTAAGAGGATTATCAGACCGTCAAACTGAACAACTTTTTATATACGACTAACAATGAAACCGTGAAAAAAATAAAAGGTACCACAGGGTTCAACTTAATTTGATGACGGTTTTTTAAGAGGATGATCAGACCGTCAAACTGAACAACTTTTTATATAATATGACTAATATCGAAACAGTGAAAAAAAATCTGCTGTCCCAGTCCCTAACATTTGGGTAGAGTCGGTTCAGTTTTCTATGCAGCAGATTTCGCCGCATCGATGGCGGACGGCTTCCCATACTAAATTACATTTTTTTATGGGCCCGCCGTCGATCGCCGTCGGAAAATGTGTCTCAACTCTTAGAATGACCCTATATACAAATAGAAAAAAGTTAAATATATATAGGTACCTAGTATAACCTACACAGTGTAGCTTTGGCCTAATCACATTGCATATTTGCTAAGTTTCCACCCCGCATTCATCATTCGATTGAATTATGAACGAAGAGCTCTAATAAAGTTATTATTCTACATTCCAGCACGATTTAGTATTAATTCTCAAGCAGTGCCAGCACAAAGTTTCAGTCGAAGTTACTTTAGTTGGAATGCGGGTGACAGAGAGTGAGCCAAAGTCCACCACGCGAGCTCATTAGTGTGGATTGGTTTATTTGCTGTCAGTGTATTTTCAAGCCAGGTGGCGTAATAAAGAGTTGCACCGCCATCTGACTGAAGTATCCGGGACCAACTGCTTTACGTGCCTTCCGAAGCACGAAGATGCTCTAGATGAAATACTTACCGATAAACGATCACTCATCCAATGACTGACCGGAATACCGAAGTTCCACGCCAACGAAAGCACCTCTAGTCAGTTTATACAGGGTGTTTCATAAGTAACAATAAATATTTAAAACTCTTAAGGGGGTTGCTTAGACCGTCAAACTGAACAACTTACTCTATGGGACCAACATCGAAATCGCAAAAAAAAATTTGACATCCAATACATTTTTAGCTCTAGTCGATTTGTAGAGTATGAAACATTTTTTTTTTTTTTTTCGCGATTTCGATATTGGTCCCATAGTAAAAGTTGTTCAGTTTGATGGTCTACACCACCCCCTTAAAGGTTTATTTGTATTTTTGTAACACCTTGTATAAAAAAAAACCAGTCAAGTGTGATTCGGGCTACTCGCGTACCGAGGGTTCCGTACCACACAACATAATTAGTAAGTTAGAAAAAAGTTTTATTTTCTCCGGGACTATTAGCGCGAGACCGACTCACACTTGGCCGATTTTTGTTATTTTTTGTTATACTGTAGAGTTTGCTCTAATTCTATTTCTATTTTTAAAATATGGCTGCCATCTTGGTTTGTGATGATTTTGCCAATGTCGAGTTTTTGTAGCAAAAGTGCCTGACGTTGTACGGTTATGAAGATATTTTGGTGACTTCAAGGGTTGTTCTTACAAAAGAACACTATCTTGAGCCACCACTGGAGCCCCGCTGTCGAGCTGGGAGGGGGCAACCGACGAGCGACACGCGACCACCCACTAGCAGATCCACATCGCGACTCCGTTTGCTCTAATCTAATCACATCAAGTTTGACGTTTTCGACGTAGTTGCTGTAGAGCGAGAAGAAAAACCGTTGATGAAAACTAGTTTCTTATATGAGGACCCCTTAATTTTAACTTTTTGAGATTTTTATTATTGGTTTACAAATCCGCCGTTATCTAATCTAAACTATTATAAAACTGTAACTGAAGTCCCTGACTCGAAATCAACCTTTTTTAGAAATTTTGTCTGTCTGTTTGTTTGTGTGTTTGTTTGTTTGTTCGCGCATCACGCAAAAACTACTGAACCGATTTTGATAAAACTTTTTTTGTTTTATAGCTTATGATCTGACTTAAAATCTGATATATAATTTGTGCGGACGAAGTCGCGGGTAAACACTAGTAAAGCATAATTGTTGTGAAAATTTCAACTGTCTAGCTATTACCTTTCAAAAGTTACACAGCCCTAAATAGGTACGACAGACAGATGGACGGACAACGTAGGCTTAGTAATAGGGTCTCGTTTTCACCCTTTGGGTACGGAACCCTAAAAAACTAGCTGTTTCAGTAATACCAGGTTTATATGTCTCACAGATGTATCTTAGTAGACAAATTTTAATAGTTAATAAGTTAATTTGACCAATCAGGAAGTGCCACCTTCAGTCCCTTGCCTGTATTGGCTAATTTGTCTTCGCGCCCTTTTCGCTGCTATTCCACTTTGCACCCTTTGATTACTAATTGACTTCAGTTTTTGACGGGGACTCGGGTATCTGCGAAAATTCCTGCATGGCTAGCATGGCAGCGTGATTTAGCGTTATCACACCTTCGCTCTCTTTCTATTTAAGCGCGAACGAACGAAATAAAAGACGTGATATAGCCGTATCACGTGCAACATGCTACGGTGGCTTGTCGTACTGTACCCGCGACGGTCGTCACGTCGTAACGTCGTCTGCGTGGAATTTACATGCGTATAAGCAAAAGCCAAAAATTAAATAAGAGACAAACAGGCAGATCATCCTCTATTTCACTCCCTTCAACGATGATTTTGCAAAAAAGAAGATTGTTCACGGGTATTGCATTCTACTGCATATTTGGTATTCCGGATAAATGGCAAAATCTCCATCTGCACAGAATTTGATTGAACGGAAACATTTGCATGATGGATTCGGAATTACATTCCGTTTATACTTCAGCCAAGCGTAGCACGTGTCGCCTTAATTATTACAAACTAGTTGTTGCCCGCGACTCCGTCTGCGTGGACTTTAAAAAAAGTATCCTATGAATGAATCCAGAACATAATATTCTATCAGAGTGCCAAATTTCATCCAAATCCGTTCAGCCGTCTAAGCGTGATTAAGGTGATATAATTCGGCTGGCGCTGGCGGTGGCGGCGGCGCGCTCCATACAAAGGAAGTCTGGTTATATTGCTTTAGAAAATTATCTCTATGCTTGTATTGTATCACATTTTCGTTAAAATGTATAGTTTTAAAGTTATAGTGCCACAAAGATTTCCATACAAATCTTAAATTAATCTTAGCATTGAAACTTTATATTTTAACAAAAATATATGACACAATAAAAGAATAGAGATTAGTTTCTAGACTGTTTGTGAAAAATTGAATTAAATTGAATTGATTAGTATCGAGAATAAAACCAGACTTCGTTTGTATGGAGCTCGCTCCAAATGGCAAACAATCTTACAAACATCGACACAAACATTGACATTAATAATATTAGATATACTATTCTGTGATATAAGTTTGTAGTAGGCTGTGGTAGTAGGATAGGATGTAGGAAGTAGGAAACAGGGTGTAACGCATTTAGCGTTACATACTCAAAGGGGTGCTTCAGACAATAAAACTGAACAAGGTTTGCTATGAGACCAATATTGCAATGGTGAAAAAAAACAGCTGTTCCCTAGAAAATGTCAAAAGCTCATCGACCTAGAACTCTATGGACAGTGGTCTAGTACAAAATTCTCGATAAAAGTGTCCCAAACTAACCTTATAAAAAATATTGGTATGCATAGTAATGTAAACAAACTGAAAACATTGCAATTGAAATCGTATAAAGCTAGTCACAAGGGTTAATTTTGCTTACACCTACTTAACACCATAATATGCAGCTTCGACTGGAATAAAATAATTCAATCTTATCTTCAATAATAAAATAAAAATTAAATATTATGTTCGTAAACAAAATGATACTTCTAAATGCTTCTAAATGATAAAATAATAGTTTGCTTACTGAAAATAGGATACATCATCACATTTTTTCACTTTTCTTTGGTAGTTTTTACATGTTTATACAACACAGTACGCCATCATGAACTCGCGCGTGCTTAGACGATCAAACAAAGACTGGCAAGAGACTACAGTACCTTTTTGAATTGTACACTTCTTTTGGTTCGGACACTTTTGAGCGTGGACCCATCTTCCATAGTGTTCTAATTCAATGCAAAAGCTACTCGAACAAAACAACATTAGAACAAAACAGCAAACACAAACAGCAGATGTTTTTTCGCGAACTCTAAGTTGGTCTCATAGTAAAATATTATCAGTTTGGGGGCAAGTTTACATCTGGGTATGCCAAGTTTCAGCTTCCTATGTCAAACAGTTTAGAAAAATGATTGTGCCCGACGGACACCGAGCGAGGTGATTCTGTAATACCGTTGTGCCAATTTTGAACCGGCACACTAAAAAAATGTATGGTGTCAAATTAAATGCGTTACTTAAAATGCTAAAGATCAGATCAGCAAACTGAACTACTTTCACTATAGAACCATTTTCGAAATCAAGATTTTTGAAGTGACTTGGGCTAACAAGGGCTTTGAAATTCTGATCGGCAACCTTTTCGTGTGATGAAAGTTTGAAATTTAAATCGGGAATATTGACAGCTGCGATTTAACATCAAAATGGCGTAAAAAAAACAGCTATTTCATGCTGTTTTGTATGAAACAGCTGTTTATTTTACGCCATTATGATTTTTATTTGCGATTTCGATTTTTGTCCCGTAGGAAAAGATGTTCAGTATATCGTCGCTAGTCATAATATGTCAGATACGTCTTTTAGTAAGCCATGTCAGATACGTCGTTTAGTAAGCCACTTCAGATACGTCGTTTAGTAAGACTTATATTAAGTTGGACCCTGTGATATACAGGGTTCAAAACTATAGCAGTGCAATATAATTATTTTTAAGAACTAGCCTTTTATCCCCATATTTACATCACATATTATTTTTCATCTATCACATGTTTTGGAGATAATAATGCAATACTTAATAATGACATTCGTGCAGTGTGATAATTTTCTGTAGTCATTATTAACAATTTACATCGTTTGTTGTTACCGTATATATAGATGTCGGAGGTGATTTTATGTTCATTACTAATTCACAATGTTCCGTGTATTGATTGTTCTTGTTGTGGCTATGGCCTTAGTGCTGGTAAGTCTTGATTTGATTAATGAATTAGATCTTTAATTTGATATTTCATTACCGCACTGAAAAAAATGCGAGCCAATAAAGAAGTATGTTCTCTTAGTTAGGACTAAAATAATTGATATGACGTTATTGTTTACTAAAAACAAAAGATGGTAGTTGTAACAGCTAGCCGAATTAGTTTAAAAAAGTTCTCTTAGTCACAGAAGTCATGATTTTGACTGGCTCATATGGATTCATGATGTATGATTATCATAAACAAGATCTTGGTTGAAGTAAACATTTTTTTCAGTGCGTGAACGTAATGAATACAACAAATTATATTGGTACTGATAGTATTTGTTTGAGTAATTTAAACGAATAAATAAATATTTTATATTCTTTTCAATATTGTAAGAAAATGTTTATAATAAGTAAAATATGATTTTTAAAATTAACGTATTTTTGAGGAGTTATCACAAAACCATTTTCTGAATACAATATTTGAATTCGTATTTTAGAATAGATTTCATTCAGTACACTTACAACTTTTGTTCACTTTATGGTTCGGTCTTTATTGAACGATACAAAATATTTAATTTTAAACGTTATATAAGTTGTCGTATCCAAAAATGGTCTTGGAAGTTCAGGTTTATTCCCAAAAAAATAATTCAATATAAATAAATAAAAACTGCTGTTCTACCATTATTGTTACGCCTACGAGTCCAACGACCCATGTCTCAGCATATGGTAATCATTTAAAATCGATTAGTGGTAGGGCACATTGATTGCCCGAGTCCCAACTTAAACTTGGCCTGTTTTTTATTTTTTATAGAACACTGAGGCTAAAGGCGCGGGTTCGTGCGTCGGACAAGGATCATGCACTGGCGCTGATTCTGGAGCCGGTGATGGTAGCTGCACTGGCGCTAATTCTTGTAAAGGGGACGGTTCTGGTAAAGGAGCTGGATCTTGCACTGGAGAGCATTCTTGCGGATTGCCAAATAGTGGAGCTGTAGCCGGAAGTTGCACAGTTGCTCATGCTTGCTCTTAATTTAAACATAATAAATGCTGACTAAATGTAAATGTAGTTGCATGTGCAAGCAATAAGAAATCAGAGCTTCATAATTAAATTCACAAGAAACAATGTTTATTCTTTCTTCTTTTTTTATATTTGGTACATTATTTAGCTCAATAAATTAATGTTTTAAAATTTATATTACTTTTATTTCAATATTGCATAAGAGGATACCAAGTAACAAAATGTGGTCTTGTAGTGGTTCCGAAGCCAGGCCTATAAGAGGCTAGTAAAAGTTTATAACGACGGAAAAGGGCCCATTTTATAGGCGTACTTTTGGTAATAAAACACTCATAGTAGACTTGGCGAGCACCATTTAGACCAATAATACACTTATAGTTGGACTACGCAGAACTGTCTGCTCCCGCGAAGCCAACTATGAGCATCTAATAGAACCAGACATCAACGATTTAAGCCCATAATACACTTATAGTTAGACTCCGGAGAACCATTTGCTCCCGCGAAGCTCACTATGAGCATTTAATAGAATCAGGCAGGCCTGTAACGTGCTCTGCGCTTCTATTACTAGCTATTTCAAACATTTGTGAATTGTGTTGTGTTGTGTTGTAAGATTGAGAAAAATAAACAAATACTAAAAGAAAAGTTCATCTATTTTATTTATATCAAATGTATTAACAAGTACTTGGCTCGGTATATTATACGTGCATACGTGTTTGCACGGCAAACGCATAAATATTTTCGGTGAAGTGTATTGTGTTTTAAATCTCAATTTTTGTTCGCCTTTTGAACACGGCGTATTTACTAAGTTGTTTTTAAAAATAATATTGAATTAAGAGCATTGTCGCGCCATATTGTGACGAATTAGGGTTCCACTTAACACTTCAATATATCTCAACGATTTTATCAAACTTTTGTTTTATTTACAAACAGTAATTATTTATTAAGTATAATCAAAATATATAAATTGTCTTTAAATTTGATGGAAAATCCATATTCGCCATAAATATTATTATGAATTAGGGTCAAAATGGCCGTGAAGATGCTATAAATATTAAAAGCAATTGTTTTCTTATATGGACTTAACGAAGATATCTTTGGACACTAATAGTTTTACAAGAAACCTTTATTATAGAAAGTAAGACTATAACAGCATTCGAGAGTCAACAATAATACCAAGTACACTTACTCTTAGAAGAAACCACTGTAGAACTAATTCACTTATTATTGGCACATAAAGTTGACTTATACACCCCTATAAGGTCAAGTAACAAGTGCAAATGGTTCTAGAGTTTTTAGTTCTATAAATTACTATTACTAGCGTATGACACTTATAGCGGATTTATAATTACTTCTTGTAGGCGATTATAAGTGCAACTTACTGGAGCAAGTTTTCTCAAGTGTATTTACACTTTTACAACACTTTTATAGGCCATTTTAGCCTTTACTGCGCCTGTAATTTCGTTCTATACACGACTATAAGTCAACTTATAAGAACAGGTGTACTATAAACCCAAACGAACTCCGTGTAACCTGTTATAAGCTTGGTAGTAAAACCTGGAACCACTAAGAGAGAGTTACTAGTGCTGTAAGCCTGTAAACTGCACACTACAGGAGAACTTTGTTACTTGGAATAATTTAACTTCAAACCTACTTGACCTAAATGTATGGACATGTTTACGGACGGTTTCCCATACTCATTTTTGTATGGGCCCGCCGTCGGTCGCCGTTGGTAGATGTGTCTCAACCCTTAGTGTTCCGTTGCAACAGAAGACAGAGTTGAGACTGAAACACTAAAAAAATGTGTACGGTGTAAAATCAAAAGATCAGCATCATGTTTCAGATCATCAAATTGAACCACTTTCACTATGGAACCAACATCGAAATCAAGTTTTTTTTCAATACATTAAACTTTATCCTTGTTACAACGGCATGTTAGACCGCTGGTAGTTGTAGCAATGTTTCTGACCACCCCGAAAGCTATTGTGGTCGTGAATTTATGTATGTTTTGTTACTCAACATTTTTCAGGATTGCAATTCTACCCTTTTCGGAAAAGGCCGTGTGTATGTCTGTATCTATCTACACAACATAGAAAGGGAAGGCACTAGAAGGAAGCACGTGTCTCGTCATATCACTCAGTAAGAGATGCACATAGCAAATTCGCTCTAGTTAAAAAAGGAGACCGCTACTTATTGCTGTCCTTATCGACGTATCCACTTGTACTTTTGTACTTCGGCCATCTGACTCCAAAATGTCACTTGATATAAATTGTATGGGACAACCACCTGACTCCGAGATGTCACTTCATATAATTCGCTATCTCATACCCGGTTACACTGATATTCGGTCTACTAGCGTAAGCGAAACATTTTTCGTCTATGTTACACAAGTAATCTCAATAGCACTTCGCATATTAGTAATGTTGATTTTAATTACAAAACTTACGGATACATTTTCATGTCGTAATTGAAATTTAAAACCTATTATCCCAGAAAGAGGGTCAAGCATAAATTTGAGTTATAAAACTATTTAGTTACCTCTTTTCACTCAACATTTCCAGTCAGAGTTCAGGAGCTTAATAATTTGCTCAACTTTTAATGCTACGCGTTATTTTCGTAGAGTAGGTCTAGCAGAAAAAATACAAAAATCGTAAACTCTGTTGTTTCATACAAAACATAAATCAAGTTTTTGTTACTAATTAAAAACTGGCCAAGTGCGTGTCGGGCCACGCGCATCGCGCAGGGTAGGTTCCGTAGTTGCCCGTCACAATATACGAACTTAGAAGGGGGCTTTTTGTTTTATACTACGGTTTGACGGCTAATAAAGTCTAAAAAGTACATTTTTTAAGTTGATCGACTATTACTCGTTAACTTGTAAAGCTAACTTAGCGGTGATAGTTTTCCTTTTAATTACATTATATACACTACTGCCATGATTTTTTTCACATATCTAGAAACAATCGTTTAGCTGGCAAGCTAAACTAGCTAGCTTAAAATTAGCACCTTAAAGCTTAATATTTCGCTAACGGATCCCTAAATCGAAAAATGGTTATCCCACACCCACCGTATTTTTAAAAGACCTATCCAACGATACCCCACACCATGGGATAGACAAGAAAAAAAATTGCATCCCCACTTCACGGGTAGGGGAGGTACCCTAAAAAAAAATATTTTTCATAATTTTATTTTACCACTTTTTCGGCGTGATTAATATGTGTACCCATGCCAAATTACAGCTTTCTAGTACTAAGCGTCTCTGAGCTAAGCCGCGGACAGACGGACGGACGGACGGACATGGCGAAACTATAAGGGTTCCTTGTTGACTTCGGAACCCTAAAAACTAGTGGTGTAGATAAACAATGTGGAATTGGGGTCGTTTTGAAGCTGGAACAGTGTGTTTCAGGCCATCGACCTGAACAACTTTCACTACGAAGACAATATTGAAATCGCGATCAAATATTCCGTAGGTATACATATTTAATAGCTTCTCGGCAAAAATGTATGAAACAGCTGTTCTTTTTTCTTCAAAATTTGGCCCCATTTTGTTGACCGCTGTTCCAAGGTGTAGATTATAAAAGAATAGATTATTATAGGGTCCAACTTAATATGCTGACACTTTTTTAAGAGGATGATCAGACCGTCAAACTGAACAACTTTCTCTATGGGACCAACACCGAAATCGCAAAAAAAAACAGCTCTTCCATACAAAACTGCATGGGAAAACTGCAACTCAAGCCAAATGTATGGGACAGATGATTTTTTTTTCGCGTTTTCGATGTTGGTCCCATAGAGAAAGTTGTTCAGTTTGATGGTCTGATCATCCTCTTAAAAAAGTGTCAGCATATTAAGAAGGATTCTGTATACTTACCATGTGTCATCTCGATTCAATTCCTCTGAAACACGCCATAATTATTTATTAGGAGCATGTCAAAGCACGTCGCCTTCATTACGGAATTTTATCTCAAGTGCCGTTCTTTTACGAGGCGTGACGTCACAGGCTTCAGTCGGTTTATGACTTGCGAGACAATGTCGTGTTACCACAATATGTGGGACAAAGGCATTTGGTTTTTGCAGACGAGAGATTTTGTTGCGTTTCGGCTACAAATTTGGACCAAATTCGGTATGCTAACATTCATTAAAATATCCACGATTTTACGTTAGAGTCACAATTAAGTATACACAAAGCTCGAGTTTTTACCTTGTCGATAAGTGCTTATATGACGTCGTCCGGTGCAAATAAATCCGTCTAAAACGAAATGACAGAACAAAGCGGGTTTCTCTGAACCTACGAAGCGGAAAAGTCCTTATGGTCAGACTAAGAACATGTAAAGCCCGACCAGAAATATAAAAAACCTCAACATGTTGCGGAAAATCATTGGAACTAATTTTTGTTCTTGGAACACTGACATTAAAGGTTACAGTCGATTGCAGCGCCCCCAAACTAGGTTTTTTATATTTCTGGTCAGGCTTTAGATGATTACTGGATGAGAAAAATAGATTTTTCAGGTTATTAAAAGGTAAGTTTTCATACCAATTGCACCATGCCAGAAGCCCACTATGTATGGAAATTAAAAAATGTTTTCATTCTACAATTTGAATGAACAATAGCTAATCATCTACTAGGAGGAAAGAGGAGGAAATAAAGCCATACGAAATAAATAAATAAATCTACTGTAGTAGTAAAACAACCACAAATAGTATCAAAAACTTTTTTTTACCCTTCAGTGTTTTTCTTTTGTCAGTGAATGAATCAAGAATTTAGAATAGAGTGGAATACCTGAATACGCAGTGTGGTTAGGCCCCCACATGATAGACCGACGACCTGGTAAAGGCGGTGGGAACCCGTTGCATGAAGGTAGCGCAAGACCGGTCGTTGTGGCGAATCTTGGTGAAGGTCTATGTCCAGCATTGGACGTGAATAAGCTGAGATTATGATGATGATGTATCAAGAATATTGTTAGTTTTTATTCTGTTACATATAGTCTTTTAAGAAAAGTTGAATGATAAAATTATCATTCCGTAAACAGTTGAAAATTCACTTGGCCGGATAAATTCTTTTTTAAATCGAATGCGATTAGTCGCTCGTCTGTAAAACTTATTATATTGTAGGTACATGAATAATGAAGGTCGGGGTGTAAAGCTATAAAACAAAAGATACAAAGTTCACAACATCATGTCGTGTAATGTGCATTTGTTTTATCCTTCAACTTTAAGACACTTTTAAAGATAGACTATATACAGGGTGACATTGATTGCTAGCTGGTGACACAAGCCTATGTCTCACTACTGGGGTAGGCAGAGACAACAGATCGCCACATGCTACGACTCTGACACACATCCCTCGCCTCCTCATTTATTCTAGACATTCATATTAAGTCTCTTCATACAAGCTCGTCGGTTCGGCCCTTCTTCAGTACGCATCCTATTTGGTCAGCGTACGTGGGCTTTGGGCCATTCCATTCACACTTGCCTTGTAAATTTCATACGTCAGCCTACTTTGGCTCATTCTTTCCACATGGCCAAACCACCTCAATATTCCTTTTTCAATCCTTGTCACTACATCTTCTTTCAGACCACATCTTTCTCTAATCACACTATTCCGTAAAACCGGTCCTTTAAAGTCACACCACACATTCTACGTAGGGAGCGCATTTCAACAGCATTTATACTAGATTCATGCTTCTTCTGCCATACCCAACTCTCACTTCCATACATTAAAGTTGGTGCTAATACACCCTCGTGAACCGCCAAACTTTTCATGTTCAATGTTCAAACAAATTTGATGTCATCAATATATACCAGTAGCGAGATATCGCAATGTTGCTCCTTGTTTTTCTTCCGGAACTTTTCACATACAGGTATCTTGTTTTTTTTGTATGGTGTCTAAGACCATAAGGGGTGATTGGGGATCTACCTCCTAGCGGTCCACCCCGGGCAACGGCATCACAAGCTACCAAGTTTGTGGTGGCGGCTGAACGATCCCCCACGCGGTGTGGTAGGCTCCGCAAGGAGCCGCCTGGCTCGCGACCACCCTCCTGCCGGAGTCTGGCGCCAAGCAGCTTGCTGCGTTCCGTCAGTGTGCAGGAGTGCCAGTGCACTTCTGGGTAAGCTCGCTACATCTTCGGCCCCATCTTTGTCCTGAGGACTAGATTGGGGTCAAGAGCAAACCCATCAATAATAAAAAAAAAAAAAAAAAAAAAAATATCATGCCAACATGTTTATATGGGTATAGAAATCGCTTTTTAAAAGCCAGTCTTTTACCCAACGCTTTCTTTTTACACGTTTTTTATTCAACATTGCAATCAAAATTCAAATAATGGCTTTTCTTTTATATTATAAATTTTGGGTATGACTGACAATCAGTCGAAACGGAATGACTGTCTAATGTCGATATTAATTCCGTCAGTCACAAACAATCAAACGTAATTTATGATTGATGGAATCGACTGACGCTTGCATGACCGTCTACTGGACGCCTTACAATTTAGTTGTGTTACGCAACTAGCGTATGCTCACGACTATATTTCCCGAGATTCTGAAACCTCAGAATATTTTTTTTCACCAGTAGTACCAAAACTCTGTCCAGTGTGACGGGGGGTGAGCCCGTCGCCACTTATAATGGACAGTGGGTACAATACACGCCTCGAAATTGAAGCATGCAACAACTAAATGCATGTTACGCAACGCAACTAAAGGAGATGCGGCCCCAGCCATAGAAAAAATTCCAACGGTTGTATACAGCTGTATATTATTTTATAATGTAGGTAATATTACATTTATCATGTATGGACCCTTAAATAATTTTTATGATGCTAATTTTGGTAAAAAAACACATTTAAATATCTGAATTGTGGAAACACCGGCCACCGGTAATTTCAAGTTAAATTGTCAGATCTTTTTTTTAATTGCCTTGGTATTGCCGCTTTATCATTTTTCTTTTTGAAGTATACAATATTTGGCATTTATCGCCGCATGTCCTTTGTGTATAACCACAGAATAGGTTGGTATTAGTTAATTTTGACCACACCCACCCCAATTCTCATCCACCCCACCTCATTGCTAATCTGTAAATAAAAAAAACGATCAGCACAGAGAAGATATTTCTACAATAGTATACAGGACTGGATTGAATTCATTAACGATCACAACATGTAGGTACAACTCAAGTAAAACAACTGTAGTTATTTCTCTCTACATTGAAATATAAATTGGCACCTGATTCGATGAAACAGAAATGAAACGTGCTGGAAATTCATTGTGCAGAAAAAAATAAAGGTGCTTGTCCACCGGCTAGGATATGATGCAAGGCGAAGAAATCTTTCTACCCATTGATCGTTACAGAAACAGAAACTCACTCGACAGCCGTGTATAGGTGCTTTTCCGCGTGATCACTTAAAAAAAATCGCATGATTTCGCATTTTATAATTTATTATTTGGAAACTATTCATTCATTGGTCTATTCATCAATAGGGCGGGGCTAGACAGCGCTTTTATTTTTTAGTATGCAAGCAAAAAATGAGCCTAGGGGTGGTCAGGCGGAAGGTGGTAGTGCGAAAAAAACAGAGTCGAAACAATTTATGTTATATCAATTCAATTCGTTCATTCATGCAAAATCATTTTGGTGTCATCAATATAGGTCATAAGTAGTAGTAGCATTATGGTAAACTAGCATATTATTATGATACCCATTGTGGGCATAGCAAAGTAAAGGTACCTTTAGGTTAGAAGTATCAATACAAAGTATAAAATAAAGTCACTTCCCGCTGTCTGTCTGTCCCTATGTATGCTTAGATCTTTAAAAGTACGCAACGGATTTTGATGCGTTTTTTTTAATAGATTTCAATTCAATTCAAGAGGAAGGTTTCAATGTGCATTGCACACGTGCGAAGCCGGGGCGGGTCGCTAGTAGACTATAATCGTGTCATATTAATGATATTGCATTTTGAATTGATCGTTATTTTTACTCTGCTACACTATAGTAAAACAATAATTTATTTATTTGAATTTTAAACGTATAGTTTTAAAAGCCGTGGTGATCCAGTGGCGAGTAACCTTGCCTGCCGTGCAGGCCAACTCGTACCAATGAGTTTTTCGGAATTAATGTACGATTTGTGGCACCACTGGCTTTTCGGTGAATGAAAACATCGTGAGGAAACCTGCATGCTTCATTTCGAGGCATACTCCAGTAAAGTTACGGGTCGCTTGTATGGCGAATGTAAATAATTTATAATAGCGGGTTTTTTTCTTTCATATTTTAGATTATAATTCTAGTTATCATTTAGATTGAAAATCCCCCTAAAAATTTTATTAAATAATTAAGCAAAGTAAAAAAAAATCATGTAAAATTGGAAAAAAATAGTATATACAATTTATTTATGCCATTTGTTAAATTTATTTGTAGGTATTCTTTTATATTACAAGTAAATCCAACGAAAAATCATCTCGGAACCTTCTTTTTTAAATATGTTGAAATTACGAAAAAATCAATTTTAGTACAAAATTTACACAGTATATGTAAACTCATAACCTAAAACAAACAATAATAATGAAAAAAGAAAGAAATCTGACACTATAAATAAAAAAATTACATTTTAGTACTAAAAATTAAAAATACGAAATTTAGTGGGATTCGTTAATAAAGTATCTTAATAACATTTGTATAAACGATCTAGCGAAAAAAATTGCTTATTATAAATTATTTCCTTTCGACCCGTATTTTTACTGGACTAGCATGTATGGTACCCACTGTCTATTATAAGTGGCGACAGGCTCACCCCCCGTCACACTGGACAGAGTTTCGGTACTAATGATGAAACGTGGATGTTCTGAGGTTTCAGAATATCTCTGACTACCTCCTCGGGGAATATAGTAGTTCCGTTTTCCAATTAGCCAAACTGAATCAAATTACTAACGAACAGCATTTTATTTTTGTATTTATAGATCACGATTCGCATCGCATCTCGTCCTAACCAGTATACATGCACTTTTATACACGAACACGTTTTCTATTTCACTTAGTTGCAATCCCACAAACTCATTGCAGTTTCTATAAATAGAAATGTAATAAGTATGGAGAACGTTGGCTGAGTGGCTTCAATCAAGTTGTGTTACAGATTTGTTAGGTTTTTATTGGTTTTGCTTTGAGAATAAGAAATTATTTCCTTATTACCTATTTTCATAGAAACAGGTCATCATTCCCTTGCCCATTTCCCATTATCTGGGGTCGGTGCAATATGTCATCCTCTTCCATTCATCTCTCTTAGACGTCATTTCAGCAGTCACTCCTTTCTTACACATATCATCCTTCACACAATTCATCCATCTTTTCTTCGGCCTTCCTCTCCTACCACAGCCATCCAAATTCATACTTAACACTCGTCTCGTACATGACACTCGTCTCTCCGCATCACATGCCCGTACCACGATAATCTATTACCCTGTAGTTTTTCTGTCATAGGTGCTACTTTCAAACTTCCTCTAATATACTCATTCCTTATCTTGTCCATTCTAGTTACACCACACATCCATCTCAACATTCGCATCTCAGCTGATTGTAGTCGTTTCTCATCCGTCCCTTGTTTCATAGAAACAGGTATGAGCACTTATTAGTTGTGTAATAATTCGGTATGTCAAGTTTTTTTTGGTCTTCATTTTTATAGTTTTTACGGTTAGAAGACATAATTTTAAGACACCTATTTCATTTTTATTGCGATTCATCGAGTTTATCAATATAAATTTAATTTTTAAATTATTTTGATCTCTAATCTCAAAGTGCAAAAATGGTGGAGAAAAAATAATTCGAACTCCATGGAGAAAAACGACCTACTGCTATATTTAAAAAAATGAAAACCTGCCTCCTCTTTCTAACTCTATGCTGGAAACAGATACGGCATCATCAAATGTCAAATTCTGACATTGTGAATGTATTTTTTTTTCTTAATGGCCGGTTATTTTAAGTTCATTTTATGTTTGCCAAGGAGTTTGAGTTTTGAGTTTGTGGAGGGGCAGCGAGTGACGTCACTCGTGGACCGAAAAACGACGTTATTTTATTAAAAATATCTGTAATCCTTTCATTTTAAAATCTTTGACATAGAAAATATGATTATTCAGACAATTATCTCGAAATGGTTTTCGATTCAGCCCCCCAAAAAAAAACTTGACATACCGAATCATGTGAGCAGCTATATTATTTGGCGCATGCGTAGATAAGGGTCAATTCAAACAAAAGAAGCACATTCACCGCGCTACCCTTTTAGTACACTTAACTGAAATTATAAGCATAAGCATAATTATGCTCACGACTATATTCCCCGAGGATAGTCAGAGATATTCTGAAACCTCAGAACAAACCGAAACTGAACCTAACTGAAATTATAATGTATCTATCACAGTATCTATTATGGTACGAGTATCTTATACACCGCTTGTTTTTCATTTCTTATACAATTTTAAGGGTGTATTCAGAAAGTGAAACTAAACCACTATCCCTGAGGGAGGGACATGGGTCGAAAAAGGAGATTTTTTGGACCTTCCATACAAAAGTGCGGATTTCTATGGGAGGTCCTCTTTTTTTTTCGTTTTTCGACCCATGTTCCGTATAGAAAGTTGTTTTACTGATTTGAACTAAATAGTACTTACTCTTTTTACCCAACTGCGCGACGTAAAGGAAGGGTAATGTGTTTATTTACCATCCTTATACAATTTTATCTTTTTTTTATTGTCAAAAGAGTTTATTCCATAATCGTATAGCAGCTGTAAACGCTTTACTTTCCCCAAACCATCCAAACTTAGGTACCTGTTAAGACTAAATTTCACCTTAATTATTTAAAAGAAGCGTTGTAAAAGTCTTCGAAACTGCCCGTGACCCTGGAATAATAAATAAACTCTGAATAAAATAAAGGAAAATCTGCAGGGAGGCTCGAAAAGTTCGCTCTTTAAAAAGTTACGTGGTAATTCACCAGAATCTAAACAATATCGTTTCCACAATAATGTTTTCTATTCTATTCTATTCTATTTTTAAGGTTATGGCATCCATCTTGGTGTAGATGATTTTGCCAGTGTCGAGTTTTTGTAGCAAAAGTGCTTGACGTTGTACGGTTATATAGATATTTTGGTGACTTCAAGGGTTGTTCTTATAAAAGAACAATATCCTGAGTCACCACTGGAATTCCGCTGTAGGCCGGGGATGGGACAAACGACAAGCGACCGCCCAATAGCAGACCCACAACGCAACTCAGAATAATGTTTTTGAGGTAATTTCTAACCGTGTCGTATGGTCTTATTACGCAGTATTTTTGTTGGCGAAAAGTGAATTAAAAAATTTTACCATTTCACAAAATATCTTTTTAGGGTTCCGTACCCATTGGGTGAAAACGGGAGGCTACGCTTTCCGTCCGTTAATCCTAACCTAATTCTAAAGGGCTCCATTTTTTAAATCGTTATAAGTAGCGAATTGTTTTTTTTTTAATTTATGTTATTAATATCATTGTTGACTTTGTAACAAATAAAAAGGAAAAAGTAAAAATGTATGGGGGAAAATTGATGCAAGAAACGTGTTTTTTGCGAGTTTTTTTATTTGTTTTTGCTCTATCGTGAAAGAGCAATACATGCAAGCATCTAACGTGGTGTGATTATACAGGGTGAAATTGATATCATTAGCATCCTTTTAAACTAAGAGTCTACCCATCAAACTGAACAACTTTTACTATGGGAGCAAACAAATCGGAGCAAAAAAAAATCTTCTGTCCTATACATTTGAGTCGTGTAGGCAGCGGCGGCGGGTGCAGTTTAGTATGGGACAGCTATTTTTTTGTTGCTCCGATTTGTTTGCTCCCATTGTAAAAGTTGTTCTGTTTGGTGGGTATAATCTTAGTTTAAAAGGATGCTAATGATATCAATTTCACCCTGAAGAGCATACTCTAAAGAGTCTAAAGCAAAACAAAAAATAATCAAAACCTGCCAAGTGTGTGTCGGACAAAGGGTCCTGGAGATATTTTTTGTTTAATTAAGGTGATACGGAACACTCAGTGCGCGAGTCCGAGTCGCACTTGGCTGGTTTTTAAACACCTCCATTATACACTTTGAAAATAATTACCCGGGACACAAGAATTATAACATAATTTTCTATTAACCATCCCTTACGGTAGAGAGGAACGAAAACGTCGTAATTTAAAGCCAACAAAGTAAAATTTTCATTCAGTATTACACGACGCGCTCCAGTGTGCGGTCAGCCTATGAAGGAATATGGCAAGGAAATACGCGATCGATGCCGCGTTCTCGAAAAAGGTCAGGGTCAATTTGAACTGAAGATGAAGCTTCTTTCAGTTTGAATTGACCCTTAGCAGGCGACCTTTTTAGACAATCATGCTGAACAACTTTCATTATACACAGTCCAACTTAATAAGCTGACGGTTTTTAAGGCGATGATCAGACCAGCAAATTAAACAACTTTCTCTATATGGGACCAACATTGATATTGCGAAAAAAAATCAGCTGTAGGTACCATACTTTTGGGTCAAGTAGGATTGCAGGTTTGTACCTATGGAAAAGAGTGACTTCTTTTTCGCGATATCGAATTTGGTCCCATAGAGAAAGTTGTTCAGTTTGATGATCTGATCATCCCCTTAAAAAACATTAAGAAGTACCCTGTAGAGACAAAGTGGAAAAAAAAATGCAGCTGCACCATACTTTTGAGTTTAGTACGCTGCCGTTTTGTATGAAACAGCAGATTTTTTTATGTTTTCTTGAAGTTGGCTCCATAGTGAAAGTTGCTTAGTTTAGATAGATAGATAGATAACTCATTTTTGTCATCAGAACAATACAGGATAAATAGTAACAGACAAAGGCAGTAGGTAAGATTATGGAGTCCGCATAACGAGGTCCGTACAAAGCTGTTGCAGCTTTTCAGCAACAGGGAGCTCACATGACGGACCGGTCAATAACAAACAGGATATTGTAGGTATAGGGTCTAAACCAACCCTTTAAATAATACGAGGGTTTGTCACACCTTGTATCAGTAATTCTTATATTTTAATTTCTATGCGTAATTAGGTAGGTACAGAGATTAATTAATAAACTTTACTTTAAAACCCGTTTAAAAGCCGTGGTGGTCCAGTGGTGAGTAACCTTGCCTGCCGTGCAGGAGGCGATGGTTCGATCCCCGTCCAAGCCGACTCGTACCAATGAGTTTTTCGGAATTTATGTACGATTCGTAACACCACTGGCTTTTCGGTGAAGGAAAACATCGTGAGGAAACCTGCATGCTTCAATTTCGAGGCATGTATTGTACCCACTGTCCATTACAAGTGGCGACGGGCTCACCCCCCGTCACACTGGACAGAGTTTCGGTACTACTGGTGAAACGTGGATGTTCTGAGATTTCAGAATATCTCTGACTTGGGGAATATAGTCGTGAGCATATGCATGCATGCACTTTAAATCTTGTAGAAAATAAATTGTAGCAACTTACCACCGCTATTTTCGCAGCCCCATTCTAAGTGGTGGGCTTGCGAGAGCCGAGTGGTTTTCTAAGTGAAAACAAATGCTCGCTTGCCACCCGACGGAGGAAAGCGAGCAATTTATTCAAATAAAACAAAATAAGTACCCCAGCCCGACTGCGCGAGGCAAATGGAGATTTTCCTGTCTTCACATTATACTCAAGTTTGAAGTAATATTGTGGTAATATACAGGGTTAAAATACCTGTCTGTAGCCATGGCAACTCTTCTATAAATCTAAGTTTGGACGAATCCGGCCTTAGTGTGATTATAGAGCAAACTCTACAGTATGACAACAAATAATAAAAACCTGCCAAGTGTGAGTCGGTCTCACGCTAAAGGAACCGGAGATTTTTTTTTTCGTATTTTGTGTGTTTTTGTGTGCAGGTGTGGTACGCAACCCTCGCCTCGGTGCGCGATTAGCACAACTCGCACTTGACCGTTTTTATTATTAGTCGAGATCACGATATAGTAAAGATCGGCTATTATTATTATCGCCAAGAACATTATTAGCAAAATAATAAAAGACTACGAATTTCCGTAGACCTTGCTACGAGTATTTATCGTAGGCTATGCTACGATGGCTACGCTAAATGTTCACTCAAGCGTTAAAATACACGTGGAAACGAAAACGTTTGGTAATTCAGTTTCGGATTTAAATAAGCTTCCGTATAAATACACATCAAAATTACAAAGGGTGTCTCATAACTAGATTTCTATAAGTATTGATCTAAGGAAATTAATGAAAGGATTCTTTACCTTTATTCAAATGTATGTTTTGCTTTGATTGGGGAGAGGGAGTGTCCTTAATGTATTATGTAATCTTTTTATATATACAAGGTGTTACAAAAATACAAATAAACATTTAAGGGGGTGGTTTAGACCATCAAACTGAACAACTTTCACTATGGGACCAATATCAAAATCGCGAAAAAAAAAAATGTTCCATACTCTACAAATCGACTAGAGCTAAAATATGTATGGGATATCAGATCTTTTTTTTCGCTGATTTTGATGGTGATCCCATAGATAAATTTGTTCAGTTTGACGGTCTAAACAACCCTCTTAAGAAACACCTTTTACAGGATGCAATCGAGCATCCTAGTCATATTTAATTAAAGAGGTGGTTTAGTTAGACCATCAAACTGAACAACTTTCGCTATGATGCCACCCTCGAGAAAAAAATTAATAAAATCAGCTATCTCATACAAAACTGCGGTACCTACTCAACTCAATTTTTAATGTATGGGACAGCTGATTAATTTCTTTAAATTTCTCTATAGTTGATAGTTGTTCAGTTTGACCTACTCGACTCAAATGTATGGGACAGCTGATTAATTTCTTTAAATTTATCTACAGTTGATAGTTGTTCAGTTTGACCTCTTTAACTACAAGGTATGACAAAACACCTTAGTGATACTTAAGGGGTTGCTTCAGACCATCAAACTGAACAACTTTCACTATGGAGCCAACATCGAAATCGCGAAAAAAAATCAACTGTCTCATACATTTGAGGCGAGTCGGTCGGTACTGCAGTTTACATTATTTTTTTGCGATTTCGAAGTTTGCTCCATAGTGAAAGTTGTTCAGTTTGATGGTCTGTTGCACCCCCTTAAGTATTACTAAGGTCTTTTGTTACACCCTGTATAGTGATAGTTGTTCAGTTTGACCTCTTTAACTTTTTGGGTTTTGTTACACTCTGTATTGGTACTGAGTACTGATAATAGCACAGTATTATCAATGCCTATGTAGATCTCTTCTTCCTAATAAATACCTACTATGGAATATATCATAGTCAATCTTTGTAATAAAGCATAAGCATATGCTCACGACTATATTCCCCGAGGGGGTAGTCAGAGATATTATTATTATTTATTTATCTTTGTAATAAATACTATGGTATTATCATAATTGTAACAATTTGTCAATCATTTACACTACGAGTACTTTCCTGAAGTGAATTTTGCACCAAACCCTAGTTTACAAATACGTATCTCTCAACACATTAGCACTTAGCAAATTACACTAAAGTGTTTCCTGATATCATGAATTTAAACGGAAACATTTCACTCAACCCTAGTATAGCTCCAACGTTCAAAGTGCAACGTAAATCAGAATGCATTGCTGTGCATTCAAACGACATTTAGCGCTTACACTACTACGTCACTCGACGTTCACGATAAATCAGACACTTTTCATTTCATTGATTGTTGCCGAGGTGAAAAATAGATGGAGCTAACTTTTTTTTAAATTCCTATTGTTATCAACTTTTCATACGACAATTCACTCGTCAAAATTGTTTATAAGATCAGTAAAACATTTTTTTTTTATTTCGTATGGGTTTGCTCTTGACTTCAATCCAGTCCGTAGCACATAGATGGGGTCGAAGATATAGCGAGCCTACCCAGAAGAAGCCTATTCACTTGTACTTTAAAGGAATTCGGGGGTTATTAACCGCTCTGAAATACTGACGCAGGCACAGGGCATTCCACCCTTGGCTGTGTGCATTATAAAAGATTCTGAAAGGCGCTTGGTGCAGATGTGTGGGATGTTAGTCCAATCATTTTAGAGTTTCCTTGTATAGACACCCTAACAATAATTGCTCTATCGCTAAAACTTTGCAGTGTGATAAAGTAAAGTATACAGATTACGGTTGACAAATAATCTAGGTCCGGAAAAGACGAAACCAAGATTATTTGTCAACCGTAATCTGTATGCTTTACTTTATCACACTGCAAAGTTTCAGCGATAGAGGAATTACTGTCAGGGTCAAACCCTAAAATGATTGGACTAATGTCTACCAAGAAGGGTCCTGCGCTGCGTCTCGAAGTCCGATAGTAGAAAGGGGATGGCGGGGTGAGCCCATGTAGTTCTTGGGCACACTTACCGAAGTACACTCTGTAGAAGACCGACAAGCAGGTTACTCTGCGGCGGTGGGCTAGGCTATGAAGCTTGGTCTCCGCCATCTCACTGTCGCCAATGAGCCTCCTGGCTCTGCGTTCAACCGAGTCAAGTGTGACTAGTTGATACTTGGCTGAGTCATCCTATAGGTAGGTGGCAGCAACAGTCCATATAACCATACCAACCAACCAACCAACCATACCTGAGCTTTATACAACATACTTTGTATTATTTAGTTTATCATTGTGCAATAAAAACCGTGTCGACTAACAGGTCAATCGAGCGCGGTGTGCAGGTAGAAGCGGAGTAATCAAAGTGAATTCAATTAGGGTAAATTGAATTTTCTTCATTGCGTCCCCGTGTATTAACAGTTTTACTATGGGAGCAAACATGGCAGAACAAAAAAAAAACTGCTATTCCATAGGGTAGGGTAATTTTCTTCATTATTATCTCCTTCTTAATATGCTGACACTTTTCTAAGGAGATGATAAGATCATCATACTGAACAACTTTCTTTCTTGAGACAACATCGAAATCGCTAAAAAAATCGGCTCTTCCAGACGAAGCTGCAAACCTACTTGAGCCAAATCTATGGGACAGCTGATTTTTTTCCGCGATTTCAGTGTTGGTCCCGTAGAGAAAATGGTTCAGTATGATGATCTGATCATATATCCTTAAAAAAGTGTCAGGATATTAAGAGGGACCATAAATAAAAATCATTGATTACATCACTGTCATCACCTCTTAAGTATCTTATTTATATACGCTGTACCAAGAAATGTATCAATTCATAAACAAAACAGTTCTCCGAACATTCATGAGCAAAATTATGAGAAACCAATTAAATCTCTGTGATTAATATAAATAATACCTGTAAAATAATCCCTTATACCTTGAATAAACTCTCTAAATTATTAATGACGTTATAAAGACATACAACAGCCGTTTAGTTAATCGACCTATTTGGCGACGGTAAATTTTAGAACCGTTATTACGTTATGATCAAATTGGTTCTCCATTATCTCCGCAATCATAATAATTGGACAGGGAATTGAATGGTTTAAGTTACTTAATTTCGACACTTAATTTTGGTGTAAAATTGTGCTACGATATTGTTACTCCAGTAAAGTTACGGGTATGTAACGCGAAAGTAAATAATTTATAATAGCCGGTTTTTTCTTTTATATTTTAGATTATAATTCTAGTTATCATTTAGATTGAAAATCCCCCTAAAAATTTTCTTAAATAATTAAACAAAGTAAAAAAATCATGCAAAATTTAGCAAAAAATAGTATATACAATTTTTTTATGATATATCTTAAATCGATTTGTATCTATTCTTTTATATTAGAAGTAAATCCAGCGAAAAATCACCACGGAAATATGTTTTAAATAAGTAGAAATTACGAAAAACTCAATTTTAGGACAAAATTTACACAGTGAAAACTCATAACAAACAATCAATATTAAAAAAAAGAAATCTGACACTAAAAATAAAAAAATTGTATTTTAGTACTAAAAACTAAAAATACGAAATTTTGTTGGATTCGACTATCTTAATATCATTTGTATAAACGATCTGGACAAAAATAGCTTATTAATTATTTCCTTTCGACCCGTATTTTTACTGGACTATGTACCTACCTATGTGTGAGGAAACCTACTGCTTCAATTTGCACAAAATATTCTGAGGAGTGTTCGGATGTTGCTACGGTACTTTGAACAATTTGTTCTGAGCTACAGTGCGATCACGTTAATTTGTCGTACAGTGCAGTCTACTGAGTCTAATAAATTGACTGTCAATGAGATTTAGGTGTGTTAAAAAGAAGTTCCGCATAGTTTAAGCTAGTTAACCAAGATCTTAATATTTTATATTTAGACTCTCGAATGCAGCATCTTTTCATTTTACATTGCTTATTTTATTTTATTGTAAATGTCAGTAATCAGGCAGTACGGAAAACGCTGCGCAAAGACTGCTTATACGGGTTGTAAGGAAAAGTATCATTAACCTTAAAGCCACACACTCCACCCATAAAACTGAACAACTTTTACTATGGAAGCCAACCTGTCTGCGAAAAAAAACAATACTAAACTGCAGCGCCCACAACGACTCAGATGTATGAGACAGCTGTTTTTTTTGTTCTAACATATTTACTCACATAGTAAAAGTTGTTCAGTTTGATGGGTAGAGTATGTGGTTAAAAGGTTAATGGTACTTTTCCTTACACACTGTATATTGTAGTGACACTCGAGCTCGCTTCGCTCGCTCCTTTTTTTTTAATATAAAAAATAAAGAAATTTGAAACGTCTTATAAATACAAATATACAGGGTATATATTAAGTTTTCAGCCAACCACCGACCGTTCATTCGTAAGACTTATAGGTGGACGTTGTAACAGGTACTAGTATATTTTATCAATATGCAGTTGTAGCAAGGCTCACTTTTAACATTATTGAAGGATTCAGGATGAGATGAGTTAAAAGAATTTTATTCCGAGAGGGAAAATGCGCGCTGCATACAAACGTACTATGGTGTATTTTCAATACTAACCAATTAAAGTCAATGAAATTTTGCAGAAACAATCTAGAAACAAATTTCTATGCTTCTATGGAGTCAGATTTTCGTTAAGATATACAGGTTCAATGCTAGGATTAATTTAAGATTTGTATGGAAATCTTTGAGGCACTGTAACTTGAAAACTATACCTACATTTTAACGAAAATCTGACTGAAAACTGACAACGAGAAATTTGTTTCTAGATTGTTTCTGCAAAATTTCATTGACTTTAATTGGTTTGTATTGAAAATATCACCAATTCACCATAGTACGTTTGTATGAAGCGCGCTCCGAATAATATACCCTTAAGTAGTGAAAGGTGGCAAAGCTTGTCGCCTTCAAAAAACAACAATCTTTGATCGACACCCACGTGAAGAAATGGGGTGGATTATTCGGATTCAGGACCACAGAATCCAAACGACGGCACACGTATAATATACATATATTGTTTTTAGTTTTCATACAGAATGACTTTCCAAAGATTTTCAAAACCAGAAACAAAGCTATTTACTGTATCCAAGACACAACAGAGTAATAAATGCTAGGTACTCTCAAATAGATACTTTCTAAGAATGCATGCTTTTCTTTATATTTCTTGATATTCCGCATTTGGAAGTCGGACGCGAATGGAAAGATTTTTAGATTTGAAAATGTTTTGTTGAATTTTAATGTTTTCTGTTTGCTTTTATATTCAGGTTGTTAAAGAATGTTGGTCTCGTTTTGAAAACTGAAGACCGTCCCCTTGTTTTACCTGATCATAATCCTTATTCATCATGATTTTCAAAGAGATTCATGAGATCCTTCAAAAGCAGTACGCTGCACTGAAAAAAATGTCTAACCGAATAAAGAAAACATAGTGTTAAATTTTACCAAATTTTGGTCAGGTATTATACTAAAGTTCAGTAGTCACCAAAAACTAGGTTGATTTATCAAAAGTTCGGTTAAATTAAACAAAACATTTGGTTAAAATAAATTATCAATACATCTGGTTAAATTAACAGCACATATATGGTCAAAAAAAAAATCAGTGTAAAATTATGTGTGCTACTTATGTAGTGCATTTGACATAGATTCTCTCGTCCTTACCCTCCTAAATCTTATGGAACGGGAAACCGCTACGATCAAAGAGAACAAGAGAACTCAACTGCAGTGATTCTAAACGTGTGGTTACCCCCATAAAGGTATTATACCAGGAATAGAGGAACTGACAGCTGAGAGAGCGAAATATACCTAGCGGCACCACTGTATAATAGAAAGAGATACGTGACGCGCCAGGCAAAAGAACCCTTTTCTAATCTCTTACCAATTTTTACAATTCGGTGTCCGTGAATAATTGCGAATCTAAAGTGAAATCTTAGATAATTTTGTAAAATATACTGACACTACTCCATTAATTTATCCACGATTTCACGTTAGACTCAGTATTATAGACAGTATTCGAATTTTTGCTTGCGAATAGTCTCCTGAAAACATCCAAAAACGGTTTCATATGACAACTCATGTCAGTTGCTCTATTCCTTATACCTTTATGGTTACCCCACTTGATGAGACGACGACGCCTGAAGATATTTCGTCTGGGTTGGTGATATTCTAAGCCAGACACTACAAGCTAAATATAATAATAGGTACTATTATCGTAACGTTATGCAACAAATTGTACATAACAGTTTTGCATTTAAGTTGGTTTTTGTTTGATTGATGACTAGTTGACCGCGGCGAACTTCGTACCGCCTTAGAATCTTCCCGACACACTCTTGGCCGTTTTTTTGACCTATGTTAATCACGGATAATGTAGCATTCTAATGGTAAAAAAATTATTCAGATCGGTCTATAGTACGCCATTCCAAATAGCAACGAAATTATAAGGCAATTTTGAAAACTTATCCTTAAAACAGCTTTAATAACGACCAAGTTGTGTCGGATATTCTCGGAGATTCTGATAAATAAATTATATTTGCTAATATCTGAATTGGCCAGAAAGCTAAATAGGAATCGAAATATGTTTTCGCCCTTATTTGTAACAGAGTATAGTAGTTTCGGAGCCTATTCAACACAGTTTGAACAATATCAACTTCTTAATAAACAATCAACTTAGGTTTGGACGTTTCCAATAGGTACTCTTTGACGTCGTAATTATTATGTTACTAGCTATTACCCGCGATTCCATCTGCTTAGCCTTTAAAAAAGTATCCTATTCTATCTGTGAGCCAAATTTAATCCAAATCCGTTCAGCCGTTTATGCGTGCTTGAGTGACAAACATATACTAGTGTTACAAAAGTAAAAAAAAATTTATCTAAAGTTTAGACCATACAAGACTCTAAACCCCCATAAATGTTTATTTGTTTGTATTTTTGTAACACCTTGTAAATATCGAAACATCCAAACGTTGACGTTTTCGTAATATTTTACTAGCATTGCAAATTACGAATTTTAGTCCAATCATTTTAGGGTTTGTCCCTAAAAATAATTCATCTATCGCTGAAACTTTGCAGTGTGATAAAGCAAAGTATACAGATTACGGTTGAATCTAGGTTTAATTTTTTCCGGTCCTAGATTATTTTGTCTACCGTAATCTGTATACTTTACTTTATCACCCTGCAAAGTTTCAGCGATAGATGAATTATTGTCCATACAAGGAAACTCTAAAATGACTGGACTTTTTGTCATTTTGCCACTTTTCTAGTAAATTTTTGATCTGGTATCGTGAGTTTCTTGTTTCAGGTTTAACAAATAGATGTAAAGTTTCACAGTACACCTTTTCAGAGCAGAGTAAAATCTCTCTTACTTTAAATTCTTCGCAGAACTCTCCCTAGATACGTCAATGTTATGGAACAGATGAAAATGTTGAAGAAAATTTGATGAATCTCTGCGCAAGTCATGAAGATTTCCCTAACGTATGTTTTCATTTTGAATTTAAATGAAGTGTCATGGTAAACTACTTTGTTTTTCAGTTATATTGATTTAAAACGAAAGCTGTGTCCACACCTTATTGCATTATCGTCAATCATTCACTGCCGCTGACAACAGAATTATAAAGTTTCTTATCATAAGCCTGTAAACGTCGCGTCCCACTGCAGGGCACAAGCAAAGAAACTAATATATACAGGCCTACCGTATATTGGCGGTAGTTCAGGTGTCGACGCATTGCACTATGCGTGCGCCCCGCTTTTATTCACGTTTGATGTTTTACTTCTAGAATTTTGAGGGAATTCAGCATAACACAGGGACGTTCATTCTCAAGCTTCTTACGCAGTGTTTTCTTAATAACGAATGGCTAGGAAATCTTCGAAGTAGTTGTAACAAATTTTCTCACCTTCACAAAACGGTTTTTGTTCGTGAGTATTAGTATGTAGTTTGCAACCAAAAAATGTTAACATTATTCAACTGAAATTAAGACCGCACAGAGGATGTAAAATAATCGTCAATACATGCTCCTAAGTAGAATATGCTTTTATACAAGACACGAGGCTTTTAACAAAGACATATTTTACTAAGTGCACGCTCAAAAATTAGGTCAGGAACGTTTTACACTTACATAATTTATACTTTGATTAAATATTCAGAAAAACCATGAACTGTAAGGTGGCCAAACAGGTGATGAGCGCTCGGGGAAAGTGGTAAGGATTTTTGCGCAGTTTGATGAAGTAAAAAAGCAGGTTTCCTCACGTTTTTTCCCTCACCGAAAAGCCAGTGGTGTTACAAATCGGAAATAAATTCCGAAAAACTCGTTGGTACGAGTCAGCCTGGACGGGGATCGAACCATTGCCTCCTGCGCGGCAGGCAAGGTCTGCACCACTGGACCAACACGGCTTTTTATAAGACCTTAATTTACCTGTGCCTAGATTTGTTTACTAGGCTTTCTACCAACTAGTTACTAGACTATTGGTCATTCTTGATACCTTTTTCCTATAATAATATGATATGTTTACCTATTTTAAGCACATAAGCATAAGCATAAATGCTCACGAATATATTCCCCGAGGGGGTAAGCAGAGATATTCTGAAACCTCAGAACATCCACGTTTCACCAGTAGTACCTACTGAAACTCTGTCCAGTGTAACGGGGGTGAGCCCCTTCGTCCGCCCGTGATACCTATTTTATTTAAGAGAAGTTTATTCGGAGAGCGTAAATGTGCGCTGCATACAAACGTAGTCTGGTGATATTTTCAATACTATCAAATTAACTTCAATGAAATTTTTCAGAAACAATCCAGTAACACTATGTTCCTATGAGGTCAGATTTTCGTGAAAATATACAGTTTTAATGCTAGGATTAATTTAAAATTTGTATGGAAATCTTTGAGGTAATGTAACTTTAAAACTATACATTTAAACGAAAATCTGACTTCATACAAACATAGAGATTTGTTTCTAGATTGTTTTTGCGAAATTTCATTGACTTTAATTGGTTAGTATTGAAAATATCACCATAGTAAGTTTGTAACTCTACCCATAAAACTGAACAACTTTTACTATGTGAGCAAACCTGTCAGATCAAAAACATACAAAAAAAAAAAAAAAACATACGGGTCGAATTGCGAACCTCCTCCTTTTGTTGAAGTCGGTTAAAAAAGCAAATCTGTTTCATACGTTTGAGTCGAGTAAGCGCTGCAGTTTAGTATGGAACAGCAGATTTATTTTTGTTCTGACATGTTTGCTCCCATAGTCAAAGTTGTTCAGTTTGATGGGTAGAGTAGGTATGTGGTTTAAAGGTTGATGATACTTACACCCTGTATACGTCTTATTGCAGAGCACAGGTCTACTCTCAGGAGGGCGTAAATTGATTGCTATTGGACATTCTTGGGACCTTATTTTCCTATTATAACTTTTAAATGCTGATGATTATGAAAATGTTAATACAACTAGGCGGCGCATTAAGTCCACGTGCATTGCAAGTTGAACCTTTATGTAATCTTGATCGATTGATACAATGGCCAGGTTAATCCGTCTTCATTTCTCTAGACGTAGTGATCCAACTATCTGGGACTATAATCTTCCTTCCATGTTGGATACGAATAGATAATGTACGTTCATTTGTTCCTCCTTTTATTTAATTTTCTATTTTGGTATTCGCTCGCCTTGTTTTTGGTTTGAAACAATTTTGTACTACCAGCATAGGTAGCATGACACCGTGATAAAGCGCTATCACACCTTCGCTCTCTTTCTATTTGCACGTGAACAAACGAGATAAAAGACGTGATTCAGCCGTATCACGTGTAGCATGCTACCAGTGCTGGGCGAGTTAACTTAACACCCCGCTTTTCTTTGTCATCCTTGTCCTTCCAGCGATCGCTCATACTACCGAATATATTTATCTCTCGCTCTCTCTCTATTTCCAGGTATCAAGTTAACTTGTCCGTGTTGTAAACTTCGATCAAATTAATTTTACTTTGATCGAATATTGTAAATAATGATAACGAACCGGTTAACAGGGTGTAACAAAACACTCTAGAAATTATTAAAGGGGTTGTTTAGATCATCAAACTGAAAAACTTTTACAAAAACTGTTGTTTCATACAAAACTGCGTACGTAGGTACGCGACTGAAATGTATGGTACAGCAAATCGCCTTTGTCTCCACAGTTGTACAGTTTAATGATCAAAAGTGATTGTATGGAAGAAATCACTTTTAGTGATAAGGCCGCCTCTTGTTCGTGTATATTGCAGTTGTTTTTTTTGTGTTTTTGGTGTGCAAATAAAGAATTTTTATCTTATCGTATGATTTAAATTCTAAACCAACCCTTAAATATAATTTTGTTATGACTTGTAAATAACGACTGTATTGTCTTTAGTGATGTAGGACGAGTCATACGAGGTGACTAAGGAGATTTGCCTTATACAACTCCCACGGGAAGAAAACTAAACGATCAATTCAAAAGACAAACAGTGTCTAAATTTATTTTCTAACTCCATTCGTTGTGGATTCCAAAACAGTTTCGTTCTAAAGACAAAAAGCTGAGTGTTTAACCGCCCAGTGTTATTTATGGCCCAGCTAGCCACCAGCAGAGATTCTGTCTCGAAATATCTTCTGCAGTGTCTGGTACTGAATATACATTAACTGGGATATGTTCCCGTCACAATGGACACAGTGGTTGTGAAACGTGGGTAGGTATTCTGAATAGGGTATAAATTTAGAATTTGACGGTCTTTAACCCAATTCATTATTATTTGGGAGGGCTTTTGCAAGCCGAGGCTTATACAACTGCGGCGATTGCTGGTCTTTATGTTTGACCATATTTTACACATATTTTTTTAACTTTATGGTATTTTATTTTCGTTCTCGGGTATGAAGGTTTGCTCACGATGTTTTTCCATCAACGCCGAGCCAGTGATAATGACACAATACAACCGTACATAAATACCGTTGAACTTAAAGGTAGAGGCCAGGAATCGAACCGCTGCCTCATTACTCTCTACCGTTGGACTATCATCACTTCAATTAACGTAAGGGACGCAATCATTAATCTTTAAACCACATACTCTACCCATCAAACCGAACAACTTTTACTATGGGAGCAAACATGTCAGACAAAAAAATCTGATGTCCCATACGTTTGAATCGAGTAGGTAATATAAAATAGGTATTGCAGTTGAGTGTGAGATAGATTTTTTTTTGTTCTGACATGTTTGCTCCCATAGTAAAAGTTGTTCAGTTTGATAAAAATAAATATCTTGGACAATGTCCAAGTCCAAGACAAAAATGTTCAGTTTGATGGGTAGAGTATATGCTTTAAGAGGTTAAATAATACTTTTCCTTACACCCTGTATATTGAAATTTGTACATTTTGATGGAATAAAACTAAACCAAATCCCCCTTCACCCCTTCAAATCTTTCTAGGGTATGTTATATGTTACACACAACATCCTAAAGACAATTTTTACCTTATGATCTTATGGGGGACGGCGCGAACGCAGTCCCCACTACCAAAAATAACGCACCCGAGTTATCCACATTAGGGATAATCGCAGAGGTCAACCCAATCGCAGTGCAATGAAAGGGCCTCGCTCTGGGGGAACCGCCTTGTTGATCACGGTGTCCCCTGTGCCAGGTAAGTATGCTTTATCCAACACGCACAGAGCGGGTCATTGAGTCAGGGTGAATCTTAACAGCGCGATGTAGAAATTGCTGCCACACTGCACAGCGCCATCTTTACTTAATTGATATGAACTATACTTCGTTTCATTTAAATAATTATGTATATGTTTCCTGTGAGTACTGAGTTGAGTTTGAACTGACTGAATTAAGACCATCGAATATCTCTATCTCGAGAAATATTTCAGTGAAACTATTATTTATGTACCTACTTAACGCTTTTTTTAATTATTATATTATTTATTTGCTAGTAAATGTATTGTGGGTTGGTATGTATAACATGTTAACGTATGTAGTCCTCACAGAGCCAAATCTACTCGCATTTATTTTTCTTTATTTTGTATTATACCAGGATGAACGCAAAACCTTATTTTCTCAATGGTAATACTGATGCTGATCCTCACCGTATACCTAGGCCCTGAATCTAGTGTGGGACAGCTTAAAACTTCGCATGTGTTATTTATGGGTAATCTTATGTAGGTATTCAATCATAAAGTTTCATGTAACTGTTTCCTGTATCACACATTGGCTCAATAAATACATTTGTATTTTAATATTTGTAAGTCTACCGAATTTGTTTTTTTATTTATGTAAGTGTTTGAAATTCGTGAGGAAGAACATTAATTTTAGCTATAGTAATTATGAAAAAAAAGCTGCACTTTGTGATGGAAGCAAGCCGCTTTGCATAGTGATAGAAGGGACCAAAATAAGCGATTTGACCCGCAGCAGCGCAACTTTCATCCCTTAGGAACACAGATGGCGCCACTTCTTTAAATAAAACTTCAAAAAATTCTACAAGCCTAACGGCTTCACCGATTTCATTGATAAAGGTGTCAATCGAAAGAACATTTATTAATTTATAATAAAAAAAATAAAAAGTAAAAAAATCTATAATGGCTGCGAAAAGCCATGCATTTTTGTAAATTTTTTCATGCAATTTTTCAGTTTTTCCTTAATAACATTTAAAAAATGTATGAATTTGATATATTTTTAATCATTCACATTATTAATAAATCAATAACACGTTTAATAAAAGAAATTGCATGTCAATATCTTTAGTAGTTACGAAAATATTTAAGATTTCATAAGCAGGCACGGCGCGCCCCAGTCATAGTAATTATGAAAAACATACTGAATTTTGTGATGAAAGCCAGCCGCTTTGCACAGTGATAGAACAGACCAAAATAAGAAATTGTATCCGCGTAGTGAAACATTCATCCTTTAGGATCACAGATGGCACCACATTTTTTAACAAACTTCAAAAAGTTCTAGAAACTAAACGGCTACACCGATTTTAATTATTTAAGTGTCAAACGGTTCGTCTTCTTAAGTTACGATTTGCAAAAAAATAAAAAGTCAAATGTTAACAGAAATTGAAAGTGTAAAATAAAAAAAAATAAAAGGTACAACAAATAAAAAATTATATTATGTGTTCACTAAACTACGTTGAACAATGTAATGAAGTGTGTATTTTTTATTTTAGACATCTATTTCGAATCAAAAATTTAATACTGCATCGAAATCAGTTTAGTAGTTTTGTAGATATTAGTAATTTCTGCCGATAAACGTCCGCTGCCTAGACATAATACTCCCGCAAGGATCGCCACAACAAGGCCGGTCCTGCACTTGCACTACCCTCATCCAACGAGTGTCCGCTACCTTCACCGGATCGTCGGTCCACCTTTTGGATACGCTTTCCGGTACGCGGCTGCGCCACTCACGAACTCTTCGGCATCATCGGCCAACCGTTCTGCGAGATATATGCCCAGCCCATTGCCACTCTAGGTAGCAATTCTTCGGGTTGTGTCGACTTCATTTCTTATTCGATTTCGGAGGAACACTGTTGTTTGTTAAAAAATGTGGCGCCATCTGTGATCCTAAAGGATGAATGTTTCACTGACGCGGTTAAAATTGCTTATTTTGGTCTGTTCTATCACTGTGCAAAGCGGCTGGCTTTCATCACAAAATCCAGTATGTTTTTCATAATTACTATGACTGGGGCGCGCCGTGCCTGCTTATGAAATCTTAAATATTTTCGTAACTACTAAAGATATGGACATGCAATTTCTTTTATTAAACGTGTTATTGATTTTTTAATAATGTGAATAATTAAAAATAAATCAAATTCATAAATTTTTTAAATGTTATTAAGGAAAAACTGAAAAATTGCATGAAAAAATTTACAAAAATGCATGGCTTTTCGCAGCGATCATAGATTTTTTTACTTTTTATTTTTTTTATTATAAATTAATAAATGTTCTTTCGATTGACACCTTTATCAATGAAATCGGTGAAGCCGTTAGGCTTGTAGAATTTTTTGAAGTTTTATTTAAAGAAGTGGCGCCATCTGTGTTCCTAAGGGATGAAAGTTGCGCTGCTGCGGGTCAAATCGCTTATTTTGGTCCCTTCTATCACTATGCAAAGCGGCTTGCTTCCATCACAAAGTGCAGCTTTTCCTTAAAATATCTCCATAACGACTAGGACTATTTCATACAATAAACAATTGAAAAGTAAAAAAATTATTTTGTACATTCCATTAGTATAGGGGACGTCCATAAATGGCGTGACGTATAAGTAATTGGATGAATTTTGACTGAAAATAATTTAAGGCTTGCTAAAGCGTCTAATCGGTTTTAACCGGTAACTTGACCAGGTGAAAACCATTCAAAGCTGTTCCTTAAACATCCAGTAATAATGAAGAAGAAGATTCTATAAATTAATCATTATCATTATTTATTTATTGATCTCGTAGCTAACCCTAATGTAGGCCTCGGTCTTTTTTGTTACTGCAACACCTGCATAATATTGGAGACGCTTACTTGTGTCTATTTTAAGGTGTATATTGTGTATTGTATTTTGTTGTGTTACAAATAAATAAATAAAATAAATGAATATCTTTTATACTTATAAAACAGTTCTGTGACTGACTGATTGACTGATAGACAACGCATTGCCTAAACCGCTGAAAATAGATACATGATATTTGAAATATGTATTGTATGGAGAATGTAGGGGTGCACTAAGAAAAAAGGGTATAAATGGGTACAGTACAACGGAGTGCTGAAGTTTTCCGAAATCTACGCGGACGAAGTCGCAGGCAAAAGTTAGTGTCATTCGTGAAGTAAGGAGTTGTATGAATCCGCACGTAGAAGCACACACGGTGCGTCAATCGTGTGTGCTTCTACGTGCGGTTTCATACAACTCTTTGCTTCACAAATGACGGATTGACGTCTGCTGCTCCGTCAGTACGTCATCGTGTGTGAAAGCTCTGAATCATCATTATCAGTCTATACAGGGTGTTAGGAAAAGTATCATTATCCTTTAAACCACATACTCTACCCATCAAACTAAACAACTTTTACTATGGGAGCAAACTTTTCAGAGCAAAAAATAAATCAGCTGTTCCATACTAAAGTGCAATACCTACTCGACTAAAATGTATGAGACAGATTTTTTTTTGCTCTGATACGTTTGCTCCCATTAGGAAAAGTTGTTCAGTTTGATGGGTAGAGTATGTGTTTTTAAGGTTAATGATACTTTTTCTTACAGCCTGTATATGTCCCACAGCAGGGCACAGGCCTACCCTCAAGGAGAGTGTCTGGACGTTAGTCCACCACGCGTGCCCAATAAACTTCACATATGCATTTGAATTTCTTCTTCAGCATATGCAGGTTTCCTTACGATATTTCCCTTAACTGTTTGAGAGCAATCCGTATTACTTGCTTATGTTTGACAATTCATTGGTATATGGCATGTAGTCCGTGCGGACTCGAACCCGGACCTCATTGACCGGACCGGATTGAGTTTCCATACCTCCCCGCAACGCGCCACTGATGCTCGAAATTAAATACCACTTTTGAAACACTGACCCTAACACCGAAAGCCATACATTAAACTAAAACGTTATAAATCAAAAATGGAAACACTATTTTGATTAATATTTAACCCCAAAACCAACCCAGTTAACCCGCATACGTAATTTTAACCGAGTGCATACATAGCTTAGTACATTTATTAGCAGATTTGAGAGAGCAACCGCGCGTCGTGGTTTTGCTTATCATAACAGTCAGAATATGCTTCTATTACCAGTGCTGCATTAAGCTTATTTCGGAACTAAACATTACAAACTGCAAAACTAACTACTTATCGAACTTCTGATATAATAGTAATTATAACTAACGCTTAGCTTTTCTTTGTTCCAGATAACAATAGAATGTTAAAGCTATTTTGACTTATATTCAACTATACGTACGTAACTTTACGACGTACCTAAACGTCGAAGATAAGTTATCTTGGATAACTTCTCTTTCTAAAAAAATAACTTCTAAGAAACAACATGAATCATATTTCTATTCTTATACGAAACGTAGTACCTGTAGTTCCTATCAATTAAGTACAGATGGCGCTGTGCGGCGTGGCAGTATTTTCTACATCGCGCTGTTAAGATTCGCCCTGACTCAATGACGCACTCAGTGCGTGTTGGTCAAAGCATACTTACCTGGCACAGGGGACACCGTGATCAACAAGGCGGTTCCCCCAGAGCGAGGCCCTTTCATTGCACTGCGATTGGGTTGACCTCTGCGATTATCCCTAATGTGGATAACTCGGGTGCGTTATTTTTGGTAGTGGGGACTGCGTTCGCGCCGTCCCCCCGTAATCATAGAGAAATCACTCCCCTGGGCCCAAAACATAGTTGAGTTGGGCCCTTAGATAAAGTATCTTTCGATTAGCGTCAACATAAAATTGTATGGACTTGACGTATGGTGACGAAAGCAAACGTCAAAATGTTTGGATCGCCAATGTCAAATCCATACATTCTGTCATTTTCTTCTAGCGAATCTAGCGTCAACGCCGCCAATAGAATGTCACTTTTTCTAGGGCCCTGTTATCTTTACGATACAGGGCGTACCATAACTACCATAATAATACCCTAGCAATATGTAAAGGGGTGGTCTCCCCAGAATTCGCGCGCATTTTTCGAGCACAGCTGTCAATACGGCACTCCCCGATTTCGCGTGCTTTTTTCGACAATTTCGAACTTTTGCAGCTGTGAGCATTGAGGTACCTATAGTCTGCCTCTAAAGTCGTGACACGAATGTTTGAGGAACTAATCATTTTAGTATGGTGGTGGACTAACAAAATCACTTCAATAGTAGCACCCTCACTCACTCCGTCCCCAAAAACGAGGGGCCATAATTGCGTCTGCTATACGGCAAATCCGCCACCAATATTACCCCAAAATTTGCATGTACACTACTAGCGGTTCTCTGCATGCAAAATGTAGGTATAAGCAGCCACGTCTTTTAGCATCCTAATTTGACCGGATTATGTTTTATTAATGCAACGGTGCATATTATAGAGGGTGTGGCAATCTTATTTAATGCCATTTGAGATGTGGTTTTGACGCAGATGATAGCTCCTAAACTTATACGTTTAGTCATATCGTGAATGTCCACATTATTAACTCTTTCTTGCGAAGCCACACAACTTTCTTACATCGATTGTGAGATTTGAATTATGCGGAAAAGCGGACATGCGTAAACGTACCTACTGGAACTAAATAGTAATAACGTACTTTACTATTCTAAGTTACAGCATAGCATAGCATAATGCTTACAACTATATTCCCCGAGGAGGTAGTCAGAGATATTCAGAAACCTTAGAACATCCACGTTTAACCGGTAGTACCGAAACTCTGTCCAGTGTGACAGGGGGTGAGCCCGTCGCCCTTATAATGGATAGTGGGTACAATACATGCCTCGAAATTGAAGCATGATGGTTTCCTCACGATGTCTCAGTTACAGTTAATATTGATATCTAAACATAAAGCATGACATGAGTTGACACTGTAATACTTTTGTTTGAAATTTTTGATCTCGGACTCTCCATCTTGGTGTAGATGATTTTGCCTATGTCGAGTTTTTGTAGCAAAAGTGCTTGACGTTGTACGGTTATTATAGATATTTTGGTGACTTCAAGGGTTGTTCTTATAGAAGAACAATATCCTGAGCCACCACTGGAATTCCGCTGTTGGCCGGGGATGGGGCAACCGACGAGCGACACGCGAAACGTGACCGCCCAATAGCAGACCCAAAACGCAACTCAGAGTATAGTTTATTACAGTGCAAACTCATGGTACAGTAGGCCTAGTTGACACTAGTCAATGTAATTACGGCGTACATTAAGTTTGTCAAAATTAGTTCTCAAAAAACCGCTAGGAGCGCTGTACAAAATTCAATACAAATCGGGAGTAAACTGTAGTATACTTGAGTGTCAACTTATGTTAGGGCTACTGAATTATTGGCGGTTTTAGTAAAAGTTATTCGGAATATACCATTGACAGAATATCCACATTTCATTTACCAGTGCCCAAACTCTGTCCAGTGTAAGAAGAGCTCTTTGTTGCCCAGTAGGCAATACAGGCCACTAAACTGAAACCTTTGTATATTATAGATTAGGTTACACGTGTAATTTTATTCTACTAACAAATTTTTTACCCGACTGCGACAGAAGGAGGGTTATGTTTTTCGAGCGTATGTATGTATGTATGTATGTATGTATGTTTGTATGTCTATTTCTCTGGCACGGCCTACAGCCTAAACGGCTTGATGGATTTTAACGTATGAGGTGTCGTTAGACTTGTAAAAATCGTGAGAGTGACATAGGGTACATTATTTTAATATGGCGTCTGCGAATTAAAAAAGAGAGGGGGAAGAATCAATTTTTTTTCGTAAAAAATTTCAATATGGGTATCAAATGAAAGCTGGTGACGAGCAGATTCCAAAAATATATATATAATAGTACTTTTATGCTACCATTTTATTCAATTACTATAGATTCTTATTTTGAATGTTAAAAATCCCCCAACGTGACAATTTCGATGTTATTATTCCGCAATTATGGCTGTCTCGTTTAGTGATAAGGTATAAAATTGTATGTAAATGTATATGATTTCTTGATCTTGTACGTTGACAGAGGGGAAAGGCTAACGCGAGGCGGGTCCCTATATAAATCGTCTAAGTTTGTCGAGTTTCAACAACGAACTATCCCGGTAACAAACTGTTTAAACAGAATGGACACGGACCAGAGTTCTATTTGGTAGTTCATTTTGATGATAGACCTTATATACCCTGCAACAGCGGTTTGGTTCGTTAACCCCCTTTTGATCCCTTTTATAATTATGATGGTATGATAATGTTAATCTTGTATATTTTCTGATCCGTTGGATGAGGGCAGCGCAGGACCGGTCGTTGTGGAGAGGTCTATGTCCAGCAGTGGACGTCCATAAAATGAGATGATGATGATGATGAACAACAATAACATCAACAAAAATAATGTGCGGTCGTCACAATGATCATTGAACTCAAGAGAGCCGTGACATGGAAGCGTCCGAGAACATAAATCTAAAAATATTTATTTTTACCACTAAACTACCTATACTGCATTCCAAATAAGGACGACGAGATTTTCCAATTCCTATTTAGCTTTCTGGCCAAATCTGATAAGTAAATACAATTTATTTATCGGAAAGATGTACTATCCGAAATATCTTTGACGTTACTAAAGCTATTATAAGAATAAGTAACGTCCAAGTGTTTCAAATCTCTGTTTCTGCAATTAAATATGGCCTAAAATGTTCGTTGCTATTTGGAATGGAGTATAGTTACTGAAGCGATGATAGTCCATACGGAAGAGAGCTATCGACTCAATTATGCGACGGTGGTACGATTCCTGGCCTGAACCATTAAGTATTCTGCAGAACTTAATGGTACAGACATAATTATTATGTCCGGTTGTCGACGGTGAAGAAAAAATTTCGTAACGAAGGTGCTTAAAAAACAAAAAAGTAATAGGTAAGTTCGGTCATAGGTTCGGTGGTACATGCAAACAATAAAATATCGACGAGCACATTAGACCAGCACTGGTCGCTGGTTAACTTGAATGCACGGCTCGCATATAGACATTCCCAAAAATGATTATACTTTACTCATTGACTGACAACTTTACTTGGATCGAAGTACTTAGGTAATACAATGACATCTTTTTAATTGGTATCCTAATTTCTTACAGAGGAGCCGAAAAACTCCCCGAAAGACCACCACATTTCTCTCTGTGGGTCTCGTACGAGGTGACTATACTGCATTCCAAATAAGGACGACTAGATATTCTGATTCCAATTTAGCTTTCTGGCCAATTTTGATAAGCAAATATATGTTTTTTATCGAACAGATGTACTATCCGACATATTATATTGGACGTTACTAAAGCTGTTCTATGAATAATTGAGAGTAATCTCTGCTTTCTGTAATTAAAAATAGTCTTAAATTTTACGGTTTTACGGTTTTTTTTAGTCTTTTTTTTTTTTTTTTTAATAATACGGTTACTCATTCGATGTTTTTGTGAGTGAAAGGTTCGCCACGTATCTACGGATGGTTTTCATCTCGAGCGCCTCCGTTCTTCGGAACGTTAAGTGAGTAGGCAATAGTTACTGACTGATAAATTATTAAACCATGACACACTGATGGATGATAATGATTAGTCGTCAACTTTTTGCATATTTTTCTTTTAGTAGGTATAATAAAAGTGAAGAAAAGAGCAATTATGAAATTTTTTAAGCCAAAATTTTACGCGAGTTTACTCTAAAAATTTAAATGTAACATTCCCACCACGTAACGTACGTATACATAAATGAATGAAATTTTAATGAATGCAGAACGTAGCAGAAAATGAATGTTGAATACTAAATGATTTAATAATAACCTGAATCCTGTCAATGGAGCCAATTTAAATAAATCGACTTTTAGATTATTGGAATTAAACACTCTATTATAATATGATGGGTTGCAATCAGTTGCATTGCATCGTATATCCTTTCTGTTGACTCATTTTTATCCGACATCAAAAAAGTCGGTGGTTATTATTTTTAATGTTTGTTTCGCCAGAACTTCGGCATTTCTGAACAGAAGAAAAAGTTCCTGTAGAGTTCCGATTGTCCGATTTGGTAAAGATCGGTTGATGCTTCGGAGATATAGGTACAATGGAACTCCTCAAAAGAAGGCAGCCAAGCAGATTTTCAACACTGAAAATTGTAAAAAGAATAAAAAAGATGAATACGAGGTCTGAAAGAATGGAGACCACGAACTGGGAGAGATAGAGGCTTTGACTCGCTGAGGCGATGACCTGAGAATGGAACTGGGCAGCGACTGGATGAGGAAGACCAAGGGTATAGTTTTGTAACACGCCATGGAACAGGCTACTTTTAGGTGTGGATGATGACATGCTAATGTTCATTATCATTTAATTCTAACAATTGAATGATATCATTAGCATCCTTTTCAACTAATAGTCTACCTATCAAACTGAACAACTTTTTGGGAGGAAACCCGTTGGAGCAAAGAAAAACAGCTGTTGCACATAATATGTGAGTCGAATAGGCATTTCAGAAAATTTTTTCTTTGCTCCGTGCGATTTGTTCCTTAATTTAAAAGGATGTTAATGATATCAAATTTCACACTGTACACTAAAATATAAAGGTAGAACCAATAATAGCAATAAAAAACTATTCCATTTCAAAAATGAACTAGATATAAGAAGTACTATATCAAAAGTCGTGTTTTATCACACAATACACGACAGAACACGATATCAATAGTATCTCTCTGATATATATCGACAAGAGAAACAGATGTCATTGAAAATGTATCGGAAAACTCCTAGAAAACTAACATTTTGTTGAAAATGTAACGAACAGTTCACAATATTGCAATCTCGATCGGTCGTGGACTTTTGAGAGGTGGATTACCACCCTATACCAAGAAGTAGGAACGATAGAGGCTGATGATGATGGATCTTAAATACGTACAAACGTATTTGTTTTTGCTTTTGTACGGTTGTTGCACTATCATCTTTTAGCGTCATGGTTTTTTCTCAAAATTACCCTATTCGTCAACACAACCAAATCAGGCGCGGTCGTAGCCAATTAACCTGGGGCTATATTATTTTACCTACGATTGTATCCCTTAGGTTAGAAACTTGTGCTCAAAATAAAATACGAAGCGAACAGTCGCGGTTTCCATGAATCATCCCGTGTGGTTCTCAGAGCTAAAGTTTATTTCACACAATTTGTATGTACAGAATATATAGGCTGTAGTTTTGGTCAGCGACCCGCTTTAAGGAGTGCTTCAGACCATCAAAATGAACAACTTTCATTACGGAGCCAACTTCGGAATCTGCTGTCAAATACATTTGAGTCGATTTGGTAGGTACTGTAGTGTTGTATGAAACGGTGCATGTTCAGAAAAATCTTTGCTGTTTTATTCAAATGTATAGATGATTAGAAGATAATAAATTTATAAAAATATTGACCTTAAAATTTGCAGTCTTGCTTCATATTATATACTAATATACCATATTCTGGCAAATAAATGTGTTCTATTCTTGACGGCCGGACAGCACAGTCGGTAGTGAACCTACCTGCTGTGCCGGAGTTCGCGGGTTCGAACCCGTAAGGGACAAATATTTGTATGACTAATTTATTTGTTCGTAGGACGAATATGAATATTTGTACCCGAGTCATGGATGTTTGTATCTATATATAGGGTCCTTCTTAATATGCTGACACTTTTTTCAGGGGATGATCAGACCGTCATACTGAACAACTTTCTCTATGGGACCAACATCGAAATCGCGAAAAAAAAAACAGCCACTCCATACAAAACTGCAAACCTACTCGAGCTAAATGTATGGGACAGCAGATTTTTTTTTCGCGATTTCGATGTTGGTGCCATAGAGAAAGTTGTTCAGTTTGATGGTCTGAACATCCCCTAAAAAAGTGTCAGCATATTAAGTTGGACCCTGTATATTAGATATTCTATTCTAAGGATTACTTTCTTACTACTTAGATTGTGTATACAATAGAGAATACCAAATATTTGTGATAAAATGTAAAGTAAATACAACAAAATCTACACCGTGAAATAATACTCACCTAGACCACCATCAACATCTTACACAGGGTGTTAGAGTAAACAGTAGCATTACTTTTAATGGTATGTAACCCATGATGCTGAACAACTTTTCCAAAGAAAAGAAAACAAATTTCGACTTTTCATACACACATTCGATCAGCTGGTTGCATTTAGTATGGAAATCACACGATTGCCTAACAACCTGCATAAGAGCTACGCTCAGTCGGTGGAGAAACTCGAAGAACTAGCAGAAAAAAGACTGGATGGCGTATACTCTACTGACAAGAGGGTAATTTATACCCTAAGATATTGTACCATCATCTCAGCCGATGGACGTCCACTGCAGGACATAGGCCTCCCCCAAGGATCGCCATAACGACCGGTCCTGCGCTGCCCTCATCCAACGATTTCCCACCGTCTTCACCAGGTCTTCGGTCCACCGCCTACCCACAATGCGCTTTCCGGTACGCGGCCGCCACTCGAGAATCTTTCGGCCCCATCGGCCATCAGTTCTACGAGCAATGTGCCCCGCCCACTGCCACTTTAGTTTAGCAATTCTTTGGGCCATATCACCTAATCTGGTTCTTCTGCGGATCTGTTCATGGCCTCATGAAAAGGCTGAAAGTCACCCAAAAGGCAATGGAGAGGGCTATGCTCGGAGTTTCCCTTCGAGATCGAATCAGAAATTGTACCAACATTCATCAAATCCCCCATCACATTAAAGAATTAATTTCGCCGCCAAACCGCAAAGGACACCCCAAAAGTTTATATTAACCAATCCTTTTACAATTCCGCAGGTGGTCACGATTCCTTGCCATCTGATTTTGCATTAATTCAAGAATTTCCTTCGAAACTTTATTGCTTTGCCAGACTGCTAAAACTTGTTCATTTTCGAATATCACAAAATAAAGTTAGGGATATTGTATTTCGAAGTTACGGCGAAGTTTAGACAAGTCTCCAAAGTGGGATGAAGCGAAAATAGGGTAGTATTTTTGAGATGGCGACGCCGAAGTTGATTTGATATCGTTATGCTTTCATCGATTGGGTGTTACGGAACTGCGGTATTTGTTCTTCGTAGAGTTTAGACTTTATGTTGAAGGTTGTAAAGTTTCTGCAACAATTGCTATTGCAGAACTGTCTAGTCTGAAAGAGTATGGAAGGACTTAATTTAAAAGTAGGTAGGTCTAGATAAAGATAAACATAGGTAAGCACATACATTTAATATTATGCTTAGGACTTAAGGTAAGTACTTCAAGTTTCAGGTATCTCGCGTTTTCGGTAGTTATGCAGCAGTGGCATTGTGCATTTTAGGTACTTAGCTCAAAAGGGATTATTTGTATTCCGCGAGAGGCTGGTCAGGGTAATTTTAAATAGATTATACCGTATTCATAATAATACAGGGTCCTTCTTCAGGTCCATCAAACTGAACAACTTTCACTGTGGAATCAACATTGAAATGGGGTTAAAAAAATCGGTTGTTTCATATAAAACGTCAATGGCGACGCAACCTAAGTGTATGGAACAGCCGGTTCTTTGTCGCGGTTTATAAAGTTTTATAAGCTGTTCAGTTTGATTGTTTAAAGCAAGGTATTTAAGTTAACAACCTGTATATTATTTCAATAGCAGTATCCGTGCCGAAGTAGACCAGTGGCGAGTAACCTTGCCTGCCGAGCAGGAGGCGATGGTTCGATCCCTGTCCAGGCCGACTCGTACCAATGAGTTTTTCGGAATTTATGTACGATTAACACCACTGGCTTTTCGGTGAAGGAAAACATCGTGAGGAAACCTGCATGCTTCAATTTCGAGGCATGTATTGTACCCACTGTATATTAGAAGTGGAGACGGGCTCACCCCCTGTCAATGGACAGAGTTTCGGTACTACCTACTGGTGAAACGTGGATGTTCTGAGGTTTCAGAATATCCCTGACTAACCCCTCGGGGAATATAGTCGTGAGCATATGCATATGCCCATACATCCTACATAGGCCTATGCCCTGCAGTGGCACATATAATAGGCTCCGATCGAACCTGGATCCTCATAATTGAGTGTCAGTACCTCTCCGCAACCTTTTTTAAGAGGATAGGCGGGCTGAAATGCTAATTTGGAGAATAGGTCACTTTTCCAACCGTATACATATTTGTCCGATCCGCCCCAACCATACACCCCACCGACTAGAGTGCGAAAGAGACAACTGCAGCTAGGACCGATTTTATTTACATAAAATCGACGAAAACAGCATTTCGTATTCCCCTGTTTTCTCCTCCAAAACTAAACGGATTTTAATAATTCTTTAAGAATAATATGAGAAAGACTTTGGCTATGTACGTTTTGCTTTTTTGTTTAAATTCGTCAAAATTGTTTACTGGATGTCTGAAAATAGGCGGTAAAATTGGTCATTTTCGAAGGTCCCTAGTTCCTACAGTAATTCATTATTGTAAAAAAGCAAAACAAAGGGACATGGCAGAGGTGACATAGATTGTATGGTAAAACAATATTTGCTCTAGTGTTATTATCCAGGGAGAAAACAGGGGAATACGTTTGTATGGAAAAAACTGTACTGTACCTCTTAATAGGATATAGCAAGGCTAGTAAATATCACGCTTGATTTTCGTTTAATAGCCAATGTTCAGTCTACAGCATTTTAATTTGCTTCTCCAAATACTCCAACATTTATTTAACAAAAAAATAATGTTGGTGCATAAACTGTGTAGCTTTCATCAAATATTTCCGTCCCTATTTTTCCACTTCAAAATTGCAACGTATTTTTCCTTTACAGGCGACAAAATTCTATTATACTCTTCACTACATTTGTCAGAACTATGCAGTTCCCAAGTTAATTTTGCACTCAGCTAGCGACATGAAAAATAGGGTTATGGAAGCCAAATCTTCACTTACCCTAGGGACTTCTAGCAGTAAAGTTTCACGTTCATTTAATATTGTAAAAGAAGAAAGCTTTGAGTTTTATGTTAGCTTAGCTTTATTTCGCCTTAAAATAAAGAAATCCTAGCAAAGGAAGAATAATTCAAAATAACTTTTCTGGATAAGAGGGAAAATTTCTTTCTTCTTAACTAGTACCATTTCAGTTTTAAGTTAGGATCATTCCAAATTTCGATTCAATGGGTGCAAAAATGGGCTTACAGATGACAAACAAAATGAGAAATTATTAAGGGTTCCTTGTCCGACTATAGAACCCTAACTATAGTGTTATACACTATTCGTTTTTAATTAGTAACGAATCTTTAAGGGTGTATTCAGACCGTGAATCTGAACAACTTTCCCCAAGTTACATGGGTCGGAAAACGATAAAAATTTTTGGACCTCCCATACAAAAGTGCGTATCGGCCAATCGATTTTATATGGGAGGTCATTAAAAAAAGTTGTTCATATTCACGGTCTGAATACACCCTTATAGTTTCGTTATTCATTAAAAATTAGTGGTGTATAGCAGTAGTATCATAGAAAACCGGCCGTCGCGTCGGTCGTGAGTTAGTATATTTAATATACTAACTTATTTGATAATTGTACGTATCTAGTTATTACTAAGCTGTTAACTAGCATGACTCCTGATAAAGCTGGAACGCTTCTATCACAAACAGTTTCAAACAAGGAAACTACACATAATTTCGTTCTCCTAAAAACCCCAAACATCGCAGGAAGGACGCCAACCTCTTTAATAAACCAGTGTCAACGTGAACAAAGATAATTTTCTAGCAAGACGTGGTGCGCTTGCCAAGACAAAGTGTAGAGAAACGTGAATTTGTTAAAGATACGGTAGTAGGTAACTCGAGTTTTGCATATGGGAGCGTGTTAGCTCACAGCACAGTTCAAATGTAACTCAATATTTGCGAGCTTGAGAGGGTTATATTATGAGCTTAACTGAGGAAGTTCAAACTAAAACTTGTATAGTTTGTAAAGGGTTTTCACGTCAACGTTTTTATTTTAAAGCCACACCAATATTATTGGCCCAGTATGGGTAAAACCTCTGTAATGAAAATTCTTCTTTTCTCACTGATCTCTATAAGCAACAGGTAGGTACCCCAACGCTGTTTTTGTCGCTTCGAAAAAAGGTGATCTTTGGACTACGGACTCTAGAGTCTAGGGACCTACAGATCATAACTTAAAGTGGATTTTAATGCAATTTTGCAGAGTGGTAGTCCGTAATATGAGAAAGGATAGGTTACCTTCGATCAGTTGAAACTCTCTCGACCATACTCCCTCATTCCCTGAGGTGATCGAAAACTTTGCTACTATCGGTTATGAGAGAGATACCTAAAATGTACATTCACTTTGAAGCTATTTGCCCAAAGTAATTTTCAATCATTTTAAGCTTATAATTACAAAAAGAATCCTTTCGATATTTTAAAGGTTCATAGTATGACGTAGATTCCGAGGTACCTACTCTTTTTCTTCTGTCGTGTTGTCAGTGGTGAAAGAATTAGAGGTTTGTTGGTTGCCTACGTCACTCGGGAAGCTCTCTTAGTACCATAATACCACATAGTACTAGGGTATGAAACGCATTAAATAATAAATAGCTGATACCATTCTTTTATTTTCTAGACTAATTTTGGGTTTATAATATACAAAAACAAATATAAGGAAACTAATCAACATTAATTTGGCATTTAAGAGGATAGGCGGGAGAAATGCTAATTTGGAGAATAGGTCACTTTTCCGACTGTAAAGGTATTTGTCCTATCGGCCCCATCGAGACAACTGCGGCTCGGGCCGATTTTACCTACATAAAATCGTCGAAATCAGCATTTCGTTTTCCCCCTCCTCCAAAACTAAATCGATTTCAATAATTTTTTCAAGAGTAATTGAGAAATACTTTGGCTATGTCTGTATTTTTTTCTTTTTTTGTTTATATTCGTCAAATTTGCTTGCTGGATGTCTGAAAACGGGCTGTAAAATGGTTAATTTTCGAAGGTCTCTAGTTCATACAGTAATTATTTAATGCAAAAAAGCAAAACATAGGGGACATAGCAGAGTTAACATCGATTGTATGGGCAAAAATGTGGCCACATTTTTTTTTGCTCTAGTGTCATTATCCAGGGAGGAAACAGGGGAATACGTTTGTATGGAAAAAACGGTACTCGCCTATCCTCTTAACGGACAAGAAGACATTTTCATCTAGTTTTAAAACGGGATTTTTAGCTTTTTTCCGTGTTACGCTTTCTTTTATGGCTAATTACAGTCGTCTGTGTTTTCCTTATTCTGAAAAGTCGCAAATATATTGTAACTATGTATACCAAAGCGTAGGTATCCAGTACGCATAGTAGATGGAGAGAAGCCACAATTGACAAAATTGACACATTGTGCTAAGACTGTCGCCTTACCGTAATGTAATATAATTATCTCCAGAGGTAAACATTGTATGTAATAAATTACCAGCCCACCCAAGTTAGTGAGAGCGGTAAACAGAGCGAGGTGAAACCGCGGTATTGTGTCTAGTTAATTAATTTCTACTTGGGCTGCTTACTAAACAAAGGGCCTAATTATAGGAATTTATTGAGAAAATTCAATTCACAAAGCGTATAGGTAGATAGACTTTACGTGTGAATGTAAATTTTATCTTCAGTCTCGGTTTCCCCGCAATGACTTTAATCAAAGAAGATAGGAGGAGTAGGAAAACAGATATAACTGCTTCCTTCCATTGCAAACGGGAGACAGCAATAAGAAAAAGCATAATTATTAGAAAGCCAAATCCAGATATCGTTTCTGGCAGAGTTGAAGACCAGAAAGCATCGCAAAGGATGCAAAAGCAACGAAAAATATAGCATTACAAAAACAAACCCTTTGCTTGCAACAATTCTTAAACTAACAAGCATGCTTTATAAATGCCTAACAAGGCTTATCTATTGTTATCCCACATCCACAATACGGACCTAAGGGACGACCCAAAGTCCGGATGCTGTGACACTGATTGTGTCCTGAGGGGAAATGCTGACACATATTTTTTAATACTGCATATTCTGGCACTAGTTTTTATAAACTTCGTCGCTCATAGTTATTACTTGGTTTGGTTTTTATTTTGTTGTACAATTTATGCTTTTGCATGTTCTCAACTGTGTCACAAATGGTTTCTGCAGTTGCCTCTAATAAACTTGCTTCTGGGTCCTATTTGCAATTGAAAGACGTCGGATATTAGATTTTCCTGCTACTCATGTCTTTTTTGATTAAATTCGTTGCAAATTCCAAGAAGACTCTTCTTCTTCTTATCGTGTGGGCAAGCACTGGTGTCAGTGTTTATTCAAACCACCTTACGACCTCTGACGTGGTTTTTTATGTAACGACTACTACCACTAGAGATAAAAGCCGGGACTAACGGCTTGACGTGCCATCCGAAGCACGGAATCATTTTTCTTTTCAGACAATCGGGTGATTCAGCCTGCAATGTCCTAACCAACTGGGGAAAAACCCAAAAAGTGATATATTACTAGGTAGGTGTCTGCCGTTGGAATTGAACCCACGACCTCCGTGTCAAGAGCCCAATGCTCTTAACCATTAGACCACGGAGGTAGATCCAAGACAGATTAATTATAGTCATTCCTAGCTCGCTGATCGCTTGTACTGATCTTGATCGTGCTCGTGTCTTGTGTTGTGTTGTGGGCTTTGCTGTTGCTCCTATATTATTTAAGTACTTACAGGAGTAGATCATAAATCAGCGATGGTCTCAGTGGTACAGGCGCAAGACTATCAAGCCCTTACACAATAATAATAAAAATACAGGAGTTTCAGTAGCTGGCTTTTGTCACATTTCCTACGACAAAATTAAAATAAAGAGTTTGTTCTATACCAACAATATTGTTCAGAGCGGCATAGAATTTGTTACATTTGCATTGACTCAACCATGTTGCTTGCTGGAACTTTTTTAGTAATCTTTCTATTCATCGTCATCATTATCATCTCCGGGCCGGGACCGGGCTGATGATGATGATGATGATTATCATCTCAGCCGAAGGACACAATGTCCACTGCTGGACATAGGCCTCCTCCTAGGATCGCCATAACGACCGGTCCTGCACTGCCCTCATCCAACGGTTTCCTGCCGCCTTCACCAGGACGTCAGTCCACCGTGTGGGGAGGGCTACCCACGCTGCGCTTTCCGGTACGCGGTCGCCACTCGCGAACCTTGCCTGCCTCGCCCACTGCCACTTTAGTTTAGCAATTCTTTCTATTGATGTGATAGAAATCCTTATGAATAGTGCAGTTAAACAAATGCAACCAAAGCCATATCCTACTCTTGTAAGAAATAAACAGCGCAGACGAAAATGTTTAAGAAAGAAAAGGCGGTACGAGTACTAGACATGCTAAAGCTGCCTTTAAAATAGAAAACCATTACTTCAGTAAACACTCGCGTCTCCCAACACAAAAGACTGTCTGGGTTATTTGAATGGCAACTGGATTTTTCAATACAGTTACTGGAATAAGCTAATCCAAGCTTAAGTTGAGATATAGTTGCAGTAGGATTCCAGTATACAGCTTAGTTAGACTTTGAAGATAAATTACGTAGCGAGTTCCAAGTACGCACACATGTATGTATAAACTTTTAACTATTTCCTTTGGTCGTGGGCGGAAACTTTATAACTATTTGTTTATTCTGTTTTATTTTATGATGTTTGCTCAAACTTAAGTGCGCAGCGCAGGTATCTTATACCGCGTAGTACTATAGTATTTATTATATGCTTATACGTAGGTACCGGAAGACCTTGCTTGGGTAGGCCGACGACCTGGTGAAGGGGACGGAAATCGTTCATGGAAGCACTGCTATAAGTCTGGTGTTGGGGCGATACTAGAGTGAGGCCTATATCCAGCAATGGACATCTTTCAGCTTAGATTATGATGATGATCAGGGAATAATTACATTAAGTTCTATTAGCCGCCCTTTAAGTTTATTGTAAGGTATTTGATGTTTTATATCTGGACGAAATATCACTTCAAGGGGTGATAGGATAAACAGCAAGACAATCAATGAAACCCTACTGCAACTACACGCTTTGTTTATAAACATCTGAAGTTGTAGCAAAGTTTCGGATGACCCTATAACCTGAATAGTATAAGAGTTAGACGTACTTTTTGTTATCTTCAGCTGCAAGTCTTATCATTGGATATTACTGCAAAGCAAAGCAAAGCTATATACTGTTCGCAAAGCTATAAGTAATGCATATTACAATAATACTTGCATATTCATGCATATTCATTTTTGCAACCATAACTGACCTTTAAACGGCTGTAACTCCTAAACCGACTAAAGTTATGCAGGAGACCTGGTCCGTCTCCATCACAGAATGCCCTTCCCTCTAGGAGTTCTAAATCAGTCTTGCAGCTGATGATAGCAAAAATAACGTCTATCTCTTGAAACAGAAAGGAATTCAGCAACCCGGTCACATTATCTGGACACCTGACGGACGTCGACTCGTTATATGGTTCGATGTGAAACTGTTTACCAAATTTTCGATACTTTTATCGGCAACGATGATGATAACCATACTGACGCGATTATTAAGTTCGTACTAACGTGAAGATGAAAGTGAGAGCATTCTAGGGAGGATTGTACTACGTATCAATCAGAACAGAGTGATGTTTAAGGCCTCCGCACATTGCAGCGATATTATCGAGCGATTTTATCGAGCGATATTATCGACAGCGGTATCGCGACACCTTACACACTGCAGCGATTCCGCGATTCGCGTCACGCATGCGCCCCACCACTGAATGTAGTCGAAAGAGTTGCGATAATATCGCGGCAGTGTGTGGGATCGAGCGCGTCCCCATACAAAATGTACTGAGAACAATTATCGCAAAATCGCAGCGATAATATCCCGGCAGTGTGTAGGATCGCGCGCGTCCTCATACAAAATGTACTGGAAACAATTATCGCAAAATCGCAGCGACATTATCGCTCGATAAAATCGCTGCAATGAGCGGAGGCCTTTATGACTGCTATTAAAGATTTTAGTACTCAATTTCTAAAGCTTAAACTTCACTATTCACCCCATAATAACCCCAAAAAACCATAAACCACGAATAACAGCCAACACAACACAAACTATACTTATAAAGAGGGTTAACCGCGAATGATAACATTATTCTAAAGGGCATACATAATCCACGGTAGCATCGTTACAAAGTTTCAAGCTTTTATCTCCTCAAGTCGTTTGTGTTGTCATACTAAGCAGAAAAGGTGGGTAAAATTTGCTAGATTTTAAGGTTGAATGCAATAGAAATGCATAAACTTAACGGTATCTTGAAACATGAAGACGTTTTCCAAGACTAGTAACACGAAAAATCGGTAGATGGCAATATTAAAAATAGGAAAACCTGTCACATTGAAAGTACAAATAAGGGCTATTTGACTATGGTTTATGCCATCATCATCCATTCATCACAGGAAGCTGGAAATAGGTATTGATTCATCATTCTCTTGACAGCTTTGTGTTGCCAATGGACAAACATCAAAAATAACCGCCACCTCAGAATAGAATTTACCACGGAATATTGTTTGAGCAAATATAACTTGACGTCAAGTTATACTTGCTCAAACAAAATTCAGTTCATTTGCACAAACAAAATTCTTTATAAGTAGTCTAAATAGCTCGTTTATCTCTTTTCTGTAAATTATTTTTACGCAGTCGGCTTTTATTTAAGTGCATTTGAGTGAACGATTTTTTAACCAAATAAATTGCATTAAATATAATTTCTGATCTAATTAGCTAAGACAGACAGACAAACAAACGACTAGACATAAGGTCGTCTTCTCTGTCGTTTAAAGCTCTCTAACGCAAAATCTTCCCGGAAACGTTCTGATAAAGTAGCAACACTAACTTTGAAGCCTTTATACCCTGAAATCGTTGACAATGTTCCAACTCGTTTGACGACAATACGATTTTCAGTGGAGATGTACTCGAAGCTTGTTTGTTTACTAAATCGATGTTATCGACTTGACTTTGGTATCGACTTACCGTTTGAGACATTGACGCGAAGTTACAAATACAATACTATAGGAATAGCGACATTTTGTTATCGAAGTGACGTTTTATTTTCGCATTTTAAACTTATCTTTTATTGTTTTTGGTGCCCTATGTTTTTGTTGTGAACTTCATCATCATCAACCTAGGTATATAATGTCCTACTTCAAAGCTCAGGCCTCTACCATCGAGGAGAGTGTAAGAGCGTAAGTCCACCTTAAATTGGGCGGTCTTCAATTTTAGTTTGCTAAAAAATCCTTTATTTTGAAATAGACCGAACGATATTGTTTTTTTTTTAAATAAACTCCGCCAAATTATTAAACTCCTCTGCTAATCCAAATTTTGACGTCTTTTTGTAAAATCTGCCAAACCCAGTTACCTAACTGAAATGTAAATTGTATAGTAGAATTTAATTAGACCAAAGAAAACTCTTTTGAGTGATTCAAGACAACTTGAAATAAAAGAGCATTAAATATTGTAAAATAATTTTCTTTTTGAATTTGAAGTTGAACGTACTTTGTCTGGTGAAGGTTCAATAAAACTTGTGGGTGTAGTTGTTGCTAGAATGACATTATAGTAGATTACACACCGAGGACAGGAAAGTAAGAAAGGTCTCAGATCTCATGTAACTGTCGAGCGAGACGAAGCCGAGATCAACAAACAATGTGATCTGAGGCTTTCTTATTTACTGTCCGAGGTTAGTATACTATTTTTCTCCTCGACAGAAATGGAAAGCGGCAAATTCGTTTAGCGCAGCGGGACGACAATTGACGCTTTCCGTCCGGAGGAGAGAAAAATATGATAACTACGGGGTGTGAGACATAGCCTACCTATCTCATGAACCAATTCTCAATGCAGCGCTCTTCTTTCTTTGGATGTAAGTGGTTTTCTACAAGTCGCGTGTTTTGGGATTTAGCCCTGTAGTGTCCAAGATTTAAAAAAAATAATGAATCACCATGAGCCAAGTTGATGATATTGCAAAAAGCCGGAAAGACCTGGGTCTAAGTGAACACTTTTGGTAGGTACAGAATTAGTAAGATTAATATTTTAGATATTATTATGAACTTCAAAACTAAACAAGATTTTCCAAAGAATATGATAGTGTTCAGTAAGTATAAATTTTTTTTTTTTTTTTCATACAACATAGATCCATTGGGGTTAGTAACAATTGTGCCTTAGTCTAAGTTAGTTACAATTCGGTTAGTAAGTCTTAGACTACGTTAGTATACAAATTTCAATATTGCTACGTTAGTATACAAATTTCAATATTGCTACGTTAGTATACAAATTTCAATTTTATAATAGTGGCGGATTTTCAGTAACCAATATACATATTAATCTATGTTTGCAGTCTCTTGGCCGCCCTAGGCTACAAGCCATGTAGTAAGTACCAGCCGCCCCTTTTTCAGCACCCATTATAAAATATAGACTAGGGTAGACCGGGGGCAATGGTACCAGTTTATAAATAATGACCCATAACTCAGAATTTAAGGCCACAACGTAAAAATCGCTTAGGATATAACATTCTAGTCTAATTGACTATCAGAATCTAGAAAATAATTTCTATTTGATCGCATCAGAATTGTGCAAATTGAGTTTTTGTTCATTAAGTCCTTTTGTTACAATTGACCCCAAGTACGGGTCAATTGTACCAGAAAAACAAAGGTAAATAAAATCAAAAATAATGTAATAATCGGTCAGTATTTATTGTTAATTTCTTAAGACGAATCAGTCTGTTACGTTACATCAGTCTTAATTATAGAGACTCGTATTTAGACTAGACAAAGCTAGCGTTTCAGTTAAATTACACGTATTATAATATTCTCCAAGTTTTTGAAACATATAATGTCAACTTATTATAAAAAACACATAAGGGTGCTCATAGCACACCTTTCCAGTAATAACAACATCTTAATACAACAAAAATATAGAATTATTTAACAATTACTAATCCCATACAGTTACAATTGACCCCTGGTACAATCAACCCCATCCTTCACAGCAAATTATTTTTAAATAATACAGTACCTAGTATTATCCTATTCAGTAAAAACAGATAACATTGCGGGTATTATAATTTATATAGATCCTGGAAGTGTCGAAATGAATTGTAACGTTACAATTGACCCCGAGTGTTGTGGTACAATTGTCCTTTTTTACTCGCACCCACTAAACTTCACAAATCTCGATTTCTATATCTAACTGACCCCCACACTGTGATACATTGCAAACTTTAATAACTAGAGAATCACACTTCAGTTAAACTTTCACACTACGACTATTTGATTATAAACACTGGTACAAAACGTAAATCGTAAATTCTTACCTTGGTCAGTCAAAAATACAAATCGTCTTCTATCACGTGCATCTCACGCGGCAGCGAGTCGCGGACTAGTGGGCAGGTTGAGACACGCTCAAGGCACATTCGTGTATACACACACATGCATATTTCGATGTAGTTGTAGAGTTATAGGCGATGGTACTATTGACCCGTGGTACTATTGCCCCCGGTCTACCCTACCTACATAATTAATTTACTTTATTGCAAATTTTTATCGAAATCTTTAGAACAGAAAAAGAATCAATGCCGAAGTTATCGCTTAACATAAAAAAGATAATATGAATTGATATCCTCCTTTTTTTGAAGTCGGTTAATAATACAAATAATACAAAGAATGAACGATTCAAAAAAAAAACAAGCACAGAAGGCATGGTCTAATTAGAGAAAGAGAAAACAAATTAAAGTGGAACAGATAAACGGTAATTTAGAGCCGACAATTAACCCATCTTGGAAGTGTTTGCGAAACAAGAAAACGCTTAGAGTTGATATTTTCTCGTTAATTGTATTAGGAGGTTAAATACAAACACCAACAAACGTACAGCTACAATGCTTGGATAATTATGATATACCCGAAACTAACGAGCATGTACTTATAAGGCACGGACCTGAAAAAAAACTGGACGTAATCTAGTCTAATCATGAGTGAAGCACCCATTTATTTTTGTGTGCATATCGCGAGGTACAAAATGGTGGCGGGTTGTAGGACCTAAGCCTAGAACTGGTGCATTTGTGTGAGTTTAGGTCCCTTGTAAAACAAACGAATAACGTCGCCTTTTTCAAATCCGTGGTATAAGGTAACTTATTATGGGTGTTGAAGAGGCAAGTCGTGAGACTGTCTGCCTATCCCAATAGGGCAGAAACGTGAAGTGAACAGAATGCTTTATTTGTATGTTACGTTTTAAATTCTTAATTAATTGCAGATTGGGAAATATAGACCACCAAAGAGGCAAATTAAATTATGGAGATAGTATGTATGGTCTTTCTTGTCTATGCTGACACTTTTTAAGGGGTTTATCAGACCGTCAAACTGAACAACTTTCTCTATGGAACCAACATCGAAAAAGCGAAAAAAAATCAGCTGTTCCATGCAGAACTGCAAACCTACTTGAGCCCAACGTATGGGACAGCTGTTATTTTCGCAATTTCGATGTTAGTCCCATAGATGTTCTAAAATTATGGAATGGAATACAGAAATGAAATACTAAAATACGTTTTATACCTAAGTACCTATAGCTACAACAGGGTCCAATTTAATATGCTGACACTTTTTAAAGGGGATGGTCAGAAATCGCGAAAAAAAAATCGGCTGTCCTATACATTTGGCTCGAGTAGGTTTGCAGTTTTGTATGGAGGGGCAGATTTTTTTTTCGCGATTTCTATTTTGGTGCTATAGAGAAAGTTTTTCAGTTTCATGGTCTGATCATTCCCTTAAAAAAGTGTCAGCAATTAAAATTATATCATAAAAATTTTTGTTAAGGTCCATTTATCGGGCATAACCTACGAATAAGAATATATTCGTAGGGCATATCGTAATGACAACATTATACTCATTCATACAAAGATGATAATATTAATTAGGCCCATACACCCTGATCATGGAGGTTAATTATTTGCAAATCCAAGGTCCCAACACCTGTGTTCCGGCAATGGAAACGATAGAGCCAGATGACGGTGTAACTTTAAACCGGAATAAAAACGTTGTTCTTAAGATAAATGCACACTGTTCTTGCCAACATAATATTCATATCTTACGTAAAACCGGCTTTAAAATAAAAATGTTAAACCGAAACAGAATTTTATGTTTAAAGAGAATTTGTGGAAGAACTCTTTGAATACTTGAGCTAAATTGAGTTGGGCAATGTGGAAATAAATGAAAGTAGATCACTTTGGGTTCTGAATAAAGTTAGCATATACGTTCAGCAAGATGTTTTCAAGTGTTTTTTCTCCTCGAGTACTTTATTTCAAGATATCTTTTTAGTAAGTTTTATGTACTTAACACTAAAGTGAAAAAAAACCGACTGCATAAAAACTATTAACTGAAAAGATAAAAACAAGCTCCTTAAATCAGCTATAATAACTTTGTTTGAGCAAATTAATACAATTTGAATGTTATTACTTATTAGGTAGGTATCGCAAACGGGGACAAAGAAAAATGACCTATTTGTTGGTTATTGGTTTGTCCCCGCCTGCAATACCTACCTAATAAGTAATAACATTCAAATTGTATTAATTTGCTCAAGCAAAGTTATTATAGCTGATTTAAGGAGCTTGTTTTTATCTTTTCAGTTAATAGTTTTTATGCAGTCGGGTTTTTTGTTTTTCTAAATAATTTCGTTTATTTCATACTTTTTAGTCTTGTGTCAAAATGGTAGCATAAAAGTACTATAATGTATATATATACATATATATGGAATATATTTGGAATCTGCTTTTCACCAGCTTTCATTTGATACCTATATTGTAATTTTTTACGAAAAAAATTTGATTCTCCCTCCTCTCTTTTTTAATTTGCAGACGCCATATTGAAATAATGTACCCTATGTCACTCTCACGATTTTTACGAATCTAACGACACCTCATATGTTAAAAACCATCAAGCCGTTTAGGCTGTAGGGCGTGCCAAAGAAATAGACATACAAACATACATACATACATACATACGCTCGAAAAACATAACCCTCCTTCTGTCGCAGTCGGGAAGGAGGGTAATAATAAAAACTAGGAGAGACCGCACGTCCTAAAGGCTTCCGCTCATTGCAGCGATTTTATCGAGTGATAATATCGCTGCAATTTTGCGATAATTATTTCCAGTACATTTTGTATGGGGACGCGCGCGATCCTACACACTGCCGCGATATTATCGAGCGATAATATCGCTGCGATTTTGCGATAATTGTTCTCAGTACATTTTGTATGGGGACGCGCTCGATCCGACACACTGCCGCGATATTATCGCAACTCTCTCGACTACATTCAGTGGTGGGGCGCATGCGTCACGCGAATCGCGGAATCGCTGCAGTGTGTAAGGTGACGCGATATCGCTGTCGATAATATCGCTCGATAAAATCGCTCGATAATATCGCTGCAATGTGGAAATTGCAAGGCTATTATTATAAGGCTACAGTTGCAGAAACACTCATTAGAGTTAATCCTCCTCCTCTCTTGCTAGCTTTTTCTAAATCAACAAGACAAAAAGTGACCGCAAGAGATTTAATGGAGGATTAACTCTAAAGAGCGTTTCTGCAACTGAGCGTCCATCAATCTGACTGCTGACTTATATTGTAGGAGGTAGAAGACTTGTTGATGCATACTCAAGACCATAATCTCATTCCGGGTGGCCAGAATCTTTGGATGGGTATGGGTATATTATAGGGTCCAACTTAATATTATGCTGACACTTTTTTAAGAGGATGATCAGACCGTCAAACTGACCAACTTTCACTATGGGACCAACATCAAAATCGCGAAAAATAAATCTGCTCTTCCATACAAAACTGCAAACATACTCGAGCCAAATGTATGGGACGGCTAATTTTTTTTTCGCGCTTTCGATATTGTTCCCATAGAGAAAGTTGTTCAGTTTGATGGTCTGATCATCCCCTTAAAAAAGTGTCAGCATATTAAGAAGGATCCTGTATAGGAACTGAAGTTAAGTGATAAGAGTTTCACGTGGATAATGGTATTAACAGTCATAAAAATACGACGACGAAAGATATTGACGGGCAAAGGATTTTTGGTAAAAAATAAACATATATAACTCTGGCCGGGTCCCGAAATATAAAGACATCATACAATGAGATGAGTGAGGTTTTTGAATTAATTAAGGGGATATAATTCAGAGCGCACTCCATACAAACGTACTATGTTAATATTTTCAATACTAACCAATTAAAGTCAATGAAATTTTGCAAAAACAATCAAGAAACAAATCTCTATGCAGTCAGATTTTCGTTTAAATATACAGTTTCAATGCTAGGATTAATTTAAGATTTGTATGGAAATCTTTGAGGAACTGTAACTTTAAAACTAGGTATAAATAATTGTAACAAAAATCGGACTCCATACTAGTACCTATAGAAATTTGTTTCTAGATTGTTTCTGCAAAATTTCATTAACTTTAATTGGTTAGCATTGAAAATATATCACCATAGCACGATCACGTTGTTTGTATGAAGCGCGCTCCAAATTAATATCCTCATAAGGCCTCGCATGCCACCTCCGAGAGAATGATAAAATCTAAATTAGCCTCCATCTTCAGGGACGTTGTATTTTTGTTACTTTTCCGTGAAACGTGGATGTTCTGAGCTTTCAGAATATCTCTGACTACTTAGTCGGGAATATAGTCGTAAGCATGCATGCACGCTCGCCCTACCTACAGAATCAGAAGATTTCACTGTTTCAAATCAGAGTGTATGTGAGTAAACCGATAACCGATCAACAAGAATAAAACATTCAATAAAAGTCTAAAACTACCCCACGATATCGCGTATCATTTTGTATCAGAAAATTTTCCAAGAAAATGGCTTTATATGCGAAATTTTCTACGTGTTCCAACCGATAAAAATTTATCAGATTCCTGACAAATAAGCATGTAAGTTATTTGGCGGAACGTTGCACGGAGTTTCGTAACGGTGGTGCGATAAAATCTTTTATTTATGTCCAAACCCGCAGCGTTTAGACCTATCTCTTGAACACTTTTGGCTTCAGAATGTGCCACCTACGCTTGTTTTATTTTGCTTCGACATATTTCGTAATATTTATATTGCGATAGGGTTCAAATTTGTTAAACATAGAGAGATAATTGGACATAAAGTGGGACTCTGGAGTAATTTTGCAACTTTACATGGGTACAATACAAAACTAAAACTAGAGTAGATCGCAAAGCGTGTAATATGTAATTGGCTTTCTGTTAGCCATCCATACTTGTATTGTGTCAACAGCTGTTGGTCTTCAAAATAAAATGAAATAAAATAATAAAATAAAATAACAGCTTAAAAGAAAAAACAAATATGCAGCCTGCATGCTGCAGACTATCGAATAGTCTGGTGATATTTTCAATACTATATATTTTTTTTTTATATTGATGGATTTGCTCTTGACCTCTATCTAGTCCTCAGGACAAAGATGACGTCTAAGATGTAGCGAGCTTACCCAGAAGTGCACTGGCACTCCTGCACACTGACGGAACGCAGCAAGCAAACAACAAGCAAGCAACTTTTACTATGGGAGCAAAACGATTGGACCAGAAAAAAAACACAACTGTCTGCATACTCGACTCAAATGTATGCAACAGCCGATTTTTTTCATAGTAAAAGTTGTTCAGCTTGATGGGAAGACTCTTAGTTTAAAACAGGGACGTTGGATCAAGAATGGACCGATTTTATTTAAAACGAAATAACTATGGCCTCATTTTTCTCATTCTTGGTTATGGTATAGCTTCGTGTGAAAAAAAAGACAAACATAGATAAATGTCACCGTCTTCAACGTCAAAGAGTAAGCTTCCGAGTCATATTGGTTCCCAATTGGGACCAACGTCGTAGTTTTTTTTGTGCGCTAGTAAAATACGAGTTTAGCATTAATTTGGAAAACTAAAATTGTTAGCGTATTTTTATGCAACATGGCTTGTGTGGCCACTGGCTGTATTAGTAAAAGAGGAATTTCAACACAAAATAATCAAAAGATACCTTTCCATCGGTAAGTAATCGACTACTGTTTCTATGGTTTTGACCCAGGTAATGAATAAAATAATTCATTCAGAGTAAAGCTTTTTTCAATGTGAATGTGCTACATAATGTGGAGTTTCGTTTTAGCTTGTTTTATTTTCCGAAATTTATAAACTAAATCATTCGTTGATTTGTACTGACAGTTCATATACTCAAATTTTTCAATTAGGGTTGACCCACGACTTATCGACAATTCGGTATGTCAAGTTTTTCTTAGAAGGTTGAATCGCCAACTACTTCGAGATAACTAATTGTTGAACAATGAAACTAAATGAAACTAGAAACTAATGAGGGGTTTTCAGAAAGCCATTAAAAAAGAAAAAGTAGTTCATAATGGCTCGATAGATGGCGTTGACGTGACAGGGCGAGCCACCTTGCAGATAATAAAATATTATGAATTTGTGTTTGTAAGTAAGCAGCAAAATTATGAGCATAGGTACCTATATTTCGTCAACGGATGCGTCTGACTCGGTGACATGCATTTTTGTTCACTGTTTAGCCTAAAATTGTCGTCTTCGGACCCCTCTCTGGTCAACGCCATCTATCGCCGGTATGATGAACTACGTTTGAGTAGCTGTCAGAAAACTCCTCATTGCAGGCATCAGTTTATTTTTATAATGTTTTATTAGTTTTTATCATTTTATATAAAAACATTGTGCTTGCATCACCTCCTATCAAACAACATTGACAGCCATTTCGGAGTTGTTGCTTTTTTATATAAAATTACTAAATAACTCGTAACTGGTTAGAATAAAAATCTAAACTATTATAAAACTGTAACTGAAGTGTGTCTGTACATTGAAGATATTTACAAAAAAAAGATTGCGATATGGTTTTTAGGTATCCCTGACTCAAAATCAACCTTTTTTAGAAATTTTGTCTGTCTGTTTGTTTGTGTGTTTGTTTGTGTGTTTGTTTGTTTGTTTGTTCGCGCATCACGCAAAAACTACTGAACCGATTTTGATGAAACTTTTTTTGTTTGATAGCTCATGATCTGACTTAAAATCTAATTTGTGCGGACGAAGTCGCGGGAAAACACTAGTAAATAATAAAATCAGAGTAATTTTTATAAAACATCATAATTTATTACAAATACTACGTGGGGTTGGTTGCCGGCAGATAGGCGGAGATAGGGCGCAGGTGAATGAAGCTCGGGAGAGATGATGTTTGAAATAAGAACGCGATAATTAAGTTAGGATGATGCAATTATAATGACGATAGAATTGAACAAAAATAATAACATTCGAATTAATAAATTGCGAGTGAAAAAATATGAAAGTTATTTTTCTGACGTTAGTCGTCAAGGCAACTCTCCACCGCTCCTAGAGTTTTATCGGTGAGCAAAGAGTCCGCCACAACTACATTCAAAACTTCTATAATTTTTTCTGGTATTTTGTAAAGGGAAAAAATAATACCTATGTCGGTTGTCCTTTTATGAAATTTTTTCTTCGTTTTTATATTATTTATTTCCCTTTTCTTCACTTTTATTTTGGGCCGGCTATAACTTAAATCTTAAAAGCCATACCTACCGCTAGGTATTAGTACGAGTATACTGTTATCGATAGGCTGTCGATATGTCACAGTAACAACTCTAGTATCGTATATATAACTATAACAAGTTTCTATAGATAATCGGTCTCATTGGCACGAAAGGTGACATAGACAAAAGTCTATCCAACCCTTTATTTATATGGCATTTTTTTAACGTCAAAAAGAGAAAACCGATGCAAATGTTTCGTCTTAAAAAAAAGTATTCCAGTTCTGATACTTCTTCCTAGTAGTCCGATCATTTTAGGGTTTGACCCTGACAGTAATTCATCTATCGCTGAAACTTTGCAGTGTGATAAAGTGAAGTATAAAGATTACGGTTGACAAAAAATCTAGGATTTTTTTTTGTTGGAAGTTAGGTTTTTGTACGTAAACATAAAAATCACTTATAGCTCTCGGCGGAAAACTGTTCCATCCGAAATTCCTTTGGTATATGCCAGTATATACTATTTACCATAGATATGTAACGGTATCTATGAATATTTCGATTTAAGGAAGGGAGAATCAAAAAAATACAGTTTTTAATCCATAACTTTTTCAGGAATATTAGTCCATCTATTTTTGACTTTTTGTCAGTATTAATATCTTTACTTATATCGTCTTGCACAATTATCTAGAATATTTTCGTTTTCGATCATAGTTTTATGATTTTTGGGCAAATAAATTACTTCGGAAAACTGTTCCATCCGTTTTTATTAATTTACAAGTTACAGTACACTCTAATAAAACAGGGCTCATAAGAATCTAGAAAAATTTCGCCCTTATTAATTTTTTTTTCAATAATTTTCGTCCCGCCCGTGCAAGGCCGCCATTTACGAGCGCCATTTACGATATTATTTGACTACAAGACAGATTGTGTGAAGACCTTTAAAATGAGCCCAAACTCGGGTATATTCGACCAAAAACTCGGCATGAAAGACCATTTTAAAGATTTAGCCGACATTTTGTCCGCCATCTTGAAAAACGTTAACATTTCGTATCTTTTGAACGAAAGCTCCGATTACGACGGGGATTTTTGCGTTAGGTGAAGCGCGAATGGGCCTCTCTGATAGAGAACGTAAAATGTGAAAGAATGTATAAAATGTACGATATTATTTGACTACAAGACAGATTGTGTGAAGACCTTTAAAACGAGCCCAAACTCGGGTATATTCGACCAAAAACTGGGCATGAAAGACCATTTTAAAGATTTAGCCGACATTTTGTCCGCCATCTTGAAAAACGTAAACATTTCGTATCTTTTGAACGAAAGCTCCGATCGGGACGGGGTTTTTTGCATTAGGTGAAGCGCGAATGGGCCTCTCTGATAGAGAACGTAAAATCTGAAAGAATGTATAAAATGTACGATATTATTTGACCACAAGACAGATTGTGCGAAGACCTTTAAAACGAGCCCAAACTCGGGTATATTCGACCAAAAACTGGGCATGAATTACCATTTTAAAGATTTAGCCGACATTTTGTCCGCCATCTTGAAAAACGTAAACATTTCGTATCTTTTGAACGAAAGCTCCGATCATGACGGGGTTTTTTGCGTTAGGTGAAGCGCGAATGGGTGTCTCTGATGTAGAGGTATAATTTGGTATTTTTTTAAATTTTTTGGTTCTTTTGGTAGTTTTTGGTTCTCTTGGTAGTTTTTTGTAGTTTTTGGTAGATTTTGGTAGTTGTTGGTTCTTTTGGTACAATTTGGTAGGTTTTGGTAGAATTTCGTAGTTTTTGGTAGATTTTGGTATTTTTTGGTTCTTTTGGTAGAATTTCGTAGTTTTTGGTAGTTTTTGGTTCTTTTGGTAGATTTTGGTAGTCTTTGGATCTTTTGGTAGGTTTTGGTAGAATTTCGTAGTTTTTGGTAGTTTTTGGAAGATTTTAGTAGTTTTTCATTCTTTTGGTAGAATTTGCTAGTTGCTTGTTCTTTTGGTGATTTTTGGTTGATTTTGATACTTTTTGGTGCCTTTGGTAGTTTTTGGTAGAATTTGGTATTATTTTATCAAATTCTACCAAAAGAATCAAAAACTACCACATTCTACCAAAGAACAAAAACTACCAAAATCTCTACCAAAAACTATCAAAATCTACTAAAAACTACCGAAATCAACCAAAATTTACAAATTCTAGCAAAAGAACGAAATACTACCAAAAGAACCAAAAACTAACAAAATCTAGCTAAAGAACGAAAAACTGCCAAATTCTACCCAAAGAACCAAAAACTACCAAATTCTACCAAAACCACAAAAAGAACAAAATCTACCAAAAACTACCAAAAGAACCAAAACCTACCAAAAACTACCAAATTCTACCAAAAAAAACCAAAAACTACCAAATTATTTCTACCAAAAGAACCAAAAACTACCAAGAGAACCAAAAACTACCAAAAGAACCAAAACATTCCAAAAACTACCAAATTCTACCTCTCTATCAGAGACACCCATTCACGCTTCACCTTACGCAAAAAACCCCGTCATGATCGGAGCTTTCGTTCAAAAGATACGAAATGTTTACGTTTTTCAAGATGGCGGACAAAATGTCGGCTAAATCTTTAAAATGGTAATTCATGCCCAGTTTTTGGTCGAATATACCCGAGTTTGGGCTCGTTTTAAAGGTCTTCGCACAATCTGTCTTGTGGTCAAATAATATCGTACATTTTATACATTCTTTCAGATTTTACGTTCTCTATCAGAGAGGCCCATTCGCGCTTCACCTAATGCAAAAAACCCCGTCCCGATCGGAGCTTTCGTTCAAAAGATACGAAATGTTTACGTTTTTCAAGATGGCGGACAAAATGTCGGCTAAATCTTTAAAATGGTCTTTCATGCCCAGTTTTTGGTCGAATATACCCGAGTTTGGGCTCGTTTTAAAGGTCTTCACACAATCTGTCTTGTAGTCAAATAATATCGTACATTTTATACATTCTTTCACATTTTACGTTCTCTATCAGAGAGGCCCATTCGCGCTTCATCTAACGCAAAAATCCCCGTCGTAATCGGAGCTTTCGTTCAAAAGATACGAAATGTTAACGTTTTTCAAGATGGCGGACAAAATGTCGGCTAAATCTTTAAAATGGTCTTTCATGCCGAGTTTTTGGTCGAATATACCCGAGTTTGGGCTCATTTTAAAGGTCTTCACACAATCTGTCTTGTAGTCAAATAATATCGTAAATGGCGCTCGTAAATGGCGGCCTTGCACGGGCGGGACGAAAATTATTGAAAAAAAAAAAATAATAATGGCGAAATTTTTCTAGATTCTTATGAGCCCTGTTTTATTAGAGTGTACTGTAACTTGTAAATTAATAAAAACGGATGGAACAGTTTTCCGAAGTAATTTATTTGCCCAAAAATCATAAAACTATGATCGAAAACGAAAATATTCTAGATAATTGTGCAAGACGATATAAGTAAAGATATTAATACTGACAAAAAGTCAAAAATAGATGGACTAATATTCCTGAAAAAGTTATGGATTAAAAACTGTATTTTTTTGATTCTCCCTTCCTTAAATCGAAATATTCATAGATACCGTTACATATCTATGGTAAATAGTATATACTGGCATATACCAAAGGAATTTCGGATGGAACAGTTTTCCGCCGAGAGCTATAAGTGATTTTTAAGTTTACGTACAAAAACCTAACTTCCAACAAAAAAAAATCCTAGATTTTTTGTCAACCGTAATCTTTATACTTCACTTTATCACACTGCAAAGTTTTAGCGATGGAAGAATTATTGTTAGGGTGTCCATACAAGGATACGCTAAAATGATCGGACTATAGGTTTAAAAGGATGCTAATGATATCAATTTCACCCTGTATGTCCCTAATATAATTCTTTTTTTACACGAAACAAATAATGAAGACTCTAGAATCCACTTTTAAGGTGGTTGCAGAGTTGTAAATTTCATACAAAACTTTGCCGTAGAACACTCGTAGACGGTATTAATAAAATAAATGTTTTATATAGGGTCCTTCTTAATATGCTGACACTTTTTTAAGGTGATGATCAGACCGTCAAACTAAACAACTTTTTCTGTGGCAACAACATCGAAATAGTGAAAAAAAAGAGCTGTCCCATACATAAGTGCAAACCTCCTCGATACAAATGTATGGGACAGCTGATTATTTTTTCGCGATTTCGATGTCGGTCTCATAGAGTTTAGTTTGATGGTCTGATCATCCTCTTAAAAAAGTGTCAGCATATTAAGTTGGACCCTGTATATGAAAAAATTGCTTAGAAAATCTTGATTTCTCGTATCAAATAACATTTACAATTTATAATATAATTACGAAGAAATTTCGTATGAATAATTTCAAAGCATGGTATCTTCGTAATTATATTATAAATTGTAAATATTATTTGATACGCGCAATCTAGACTTTCTAAGCTATTTTTCCATACATAAAACATTACTTTTATTAATACTGTCTACGAGTGTTCTAAGAAAGAGTTTTGTATGGACTAAAACCACCAAGCACTTTCGTTAAGCACGTCACAATTAGGTAAAAGTCAAAATTCGAAACACATAGTTTATGAAATTTCGAAACAATATTAAACTGGCAGGATGTAATTTCGGTAACAACAAAATATGTCGGCTTTGTAAAGCGAAAAGCCTGAAATTTTCAGTTTGTAAAAGTTTTATGAGCAATTAACTGCAGAATTGCTTCCGTTGGAAAAAGCTTTGTTAATTATGAGCTTACGATAATGTAAGTAATTATTATTTTTTGCAAGAGATGGGACGTTTTTGTAATTTGAAAAAGTTTTCGCTTTCATTTTCTTTATGTATGGGCATAGACTAAATTTTTTTCGCTTACGCTCTAGATACATACTCTTTCTTATGCTGTGGTACATGGGTATTAACAATATTAGTTTTTTGGTTCATTGATAAATGTTTTCCAAGTACTTAGGTTAAAGCCCGACCAGAAATATAAAAAACCTCGCCATTTTGCGGAAAATCATTGGAACTAATTTTTGTACTTGGAACACGAACATTAAAGGTGACAGTCGATTGTAGCGCCCCCAAACCAGGTTTTTTATATTCCTGGTCAGGCTTTACCTTTGTTATCTATATCTATACTAATATTATAAAGAGGAAAGATGTTATTTTTTGTTTGTTTGTTGGTATTGAATAGACCCCAAAATTTCTGGACTGATATGAATATTTCTTTCACCATGAGAATGCATTATCCGTGATGAGCATAGGCTCAAAAACGGCCAAGTTTCTGTCGGGAATATTCTAGTACGAAGGTCGCCTCGGTCATCTAATTTTGTCTAAAACTACACACTCAGAGACAATATTTAATAAAGTAGGTTCCTACTTACATTTTGATGATGAAGTTGTTTGATGACTTGATAAGATAAAGATAAAGATAAATTATTATTATTATTTATTTGATCTAGTAAGACAACCACGGGGTCAGTGAAAAGTCTGTACCCGATACCTAACAATCCAATATCAAATAGTTTGTGGGATAGGCATCCTTATTATTAATTGTAATAGAGGTCTGGTGTTGTAGAAGTATCTTTCCCAATCTCAAGAATGGTTTATTTTGTTGTTGTTTTTTTTTTAATTGGACAAAATAACAATTGAGAAGACATAACGGAGCCTCGTGGCACGCTCAAATGCGAAACGCTCGCATTAAAACTTGCATCAATCAATCAAATATACTTTATTTTAAACCAAAACATCATTTTTGCATCGTGACTCTACCTTTGTTTTACCTTGTTGGATCATGGAGGCTAATAGCTACTTTCCACTAATGAAAGTTAGAATTACTGTGTCATTCTTCACTACGCGAATCTAGTGCTTTGGTGAAGAAGAGTAGTCAATTTTGATATTCAACTCTCTTCGAAATAATCCTTTGTGATCCCACCAATTGTCCGAAGACACTAATGCTCCCTGAGCAATACTGTATTTTACAAAAAAATTACATTTTCAACAACAAAAAAAATCATGGTATTTTTCCAAAAACGGTACTTATTATTGTCATTGCGAAAAAAATGACTTGACTCAGTTTAACGAACAACATAACCATATGAAGAACTGACTAATTGACTTTAGTGGACTTGAACAATGACATTATTTTTGATAACAATAAACTAATTTAGAGACGATCACTCTGCTCGAAGTTGCTTATACAGGGTGAAATTTATATCATTAGCATCCTTTTAAACTAAGAGTCTACCCATCAAACTGAACAACGTTTACGGTGGGAGCAAACCAATCGGAGCAAAAAAAAAATCAGCTGTCCCATTACCTACTAAACAGCACCCGCCGCCTCTGCCTACACGACTCAAATTTATGGGACAGCAGTTTTTTTTTTGCTCCGATTATTGGTTTGCTCCCATAGTAAAAGTTTTTCAGTTCGATGGGTAGACTCTTAGTTTAAAAGGCGATGCTAATGATATCAATTTCACCCTGTATACAAAGTATAACATAACCACGAGCCATTAGCCACGAGAAGTTTGAAACGTTAAATATGACAAGGGTAATTCTAGGATAGATGCCGCAGTGGGATAGACACCCTGAATTTTAAAACTCTAGTTTCGCGACCTTGGGTGGCAGTCATTCTACTACTAAACAAGAGACCCCCCCGCCCCCGCGTAGGGTGCCGCGCTACATGACGCTGAGTGGTTGTGCGCACGAGTGAGTTTCCTTAGAAGTTTTGGCGCGAAGGTAATATTTACAATTATTATTTTACGGTGTTGTTGTGGTGTTTATACTTTTTCCCTGATCAATAAAACAATTTTTTTTGGTGTTTCCCTATTTAAGAGTAGTGTCTGCATACCCGCAAAGAAGATTGTTTTTAATTTCATGATTTTGTTTATTTTTTATTGCAATAGGCATCTATCCCCTACGAAAAGTATACTTGCCCCAATTTTGTTAAGGTATAGATGCCTCTAGGGGCGTCTATCCTCTAGCTTGAGGCTTATCCTTAATTATTTAGATATTGTTTTAGATGTTGTGATGGGCATGCAAATAGGTATTGCAATGATTGTTATGTACCTGCTTAGGTAGCAAATTATTTATAATATTAAGATTTAACATATTAAATGACAGTAGAGTATAGATGCCCCATCAAAAAGAGAACTAAGATGGGGCATCTATACTCAACTGTCATTTAATATGTTAAATCTTCATTGAGAAAAATAAAAAAATATCAGTTTTATTTGGATTCATCCATTCATCGTAAATAACTAATGTTCTTGCATAAAAAGTGTTTTTTTCTTGATAGGGCACATATCCCCTAGGCTGTTTTTACTGGTGAGGCAACTATCCGCTATGGGGCATATATACTGCAAATTTTAGAGGTCAGGGAAAATTAATGAAGCATGATGATATTTTTTTCGAATGAAATAGTAGATGAAGGACCAATGTATCTGTATCCTACCATCTTATTTGGTTCCTGTCATTGAACTGAGAAATATAACGATATTTCAAAAAGTGCGGCATCTATCCTAGAATTACCCAATGCCTTTTGAACCAAACTTTATCGTTTTGTAAACTTTAATGACCAAACAAAAATATGGAACGCTTAAAGTGTAGTGAAGCGAGCCTTAAATTTTGAATATATGACTATTCAAATTTATGCAAAAACCTCCTTTTACACGGGAATATTCCATTAATGCGAGTTCTCTGCGGTAAACAGAGGCATTTACTGAGGCGGATTACTACGGCGTAGTGTTGTTATGTTTGCATGAAAACTGTAGAAGAATCAGAAATACCGTTTATTTAAATTGTAGTTTCAAACGTAATACTGATTTATCTGAAACTGCGAAAATCGTGAGGAAAGCGGCATACGCTGAAGAAGAAATTCTCACGATGTGAAGTCGACCAATCCATATTGGGCACGCGTGGTGGAATATCACCCAGACAGACCTCCTTGAGGGTAAGTAGAGACTGCGGACTGTGGTAAAGGTAGGGTGTAAAATAAATACGTTACATATCTAACGGGGTGCTGCAGAAGGCCGAGGTAAGACCTCGACGCAAACATGGAATAGCCTGAAACTGAAAATGGTCTGAAACCATCAAAACAAATATCACTACTACATTATACATAAATGTATCATTAAACTTTAAACCACAGACCCTACCCATCAAACTAAGCAACTTTTACTGTGGGAGCAAACGATCAAAGCAAATAAAAAATCTGCTGTTCCATGTTTGCGTCGAGTTCTTACCTAGGTATTGCAGTTTAGTATGGGACAGCAGACTTTTTTTGCGCTAACAGGTTTGTTCCCATAGTAAAAGTTGTTCAGTTTGATGTCTAGAGTATGTGGTTTAGAGGTAAATTATACTTTTCCTAACACCATGTAGAGCTAATATTATATAAATCGCGAAAAAAAATATGTTGTTCCATACCTGCATACATTCGAGTAGCCATTGACGTCTTCTATGGAAGAGCAGATTTCTTTTTAGAGATTTCTATGTTAACGCCAACGATATCAATGTACACGTTAACGCCATATTAAAAGTTGTTCAGTTTGATGGTCTGCAAATTTTATACCCTATACAGAAAACACCCAAAATAGTTCCAGAAACATATTGGTTTTCATTGTTCTTCTATTATTTTTATGTCCGCAATATTTCCATTCTGAATGAATTGTTATTTATAGAGTATTTCGTTGAATTCGCAGCGAATCAGCGTGAAATTGAAAGTTTTACATTCAATAATTGTAACAACGGAGAGAGATTCATTACAATAAAACAACAGCGGTGTTCCCATATCGGAAATTATCCTTAATTATGCTAAATGCGCTACAGATGCGTGTTTAAAAATTCCTAAAATATTTATTTGAGTGTTCAGGCTGCGTTTCACCAGAGATTTGCGAGATAGATAGGCGGTGAGCGCTCGCTCGATCACGTTATTGGAAAATTGAAGCACTCCCATTGGCCGATTTTTTCCTCGCTCAACGCCTCGCTACCTCGCACATCTCTGTTGGAAAAGCAGCTTTACCCTCGAAGTTCGGGGTAAGATGCGGTATTCGAAGTTGGTGATAGGCAGGAAGGGACAAGTCTGTATGTAGTACCAGCTACTATAAAGTACTATTATCTATTCTGTGACCTAACTGATAATCACAACTTTAAAGCCCTAGTAATATAAAACAAATTATCATAGATAAAGACATTGTTTTTGTGAAATTTCTATCTTTCTCTAAGTATAAATAAAAAGCCTCCCAACCTGTGATGTTATGCACAAAATTATAATAAAGACACATAGACCGGCGGCCAGCTACAGTCAACTATACCTTACAAAATTAGCGAACTAACTCATTATGCACCTAAAGTAGACTAAAAATAAGTCATAAAAAACTTGGTCTGCCAGGGCGCAGCTTGGCACGTTTTCCGGTGCGATGAAAAATGTGGACCCCAAAAACACCCCATTTTACCTCATCGAATTAATGGATGGAACTTGTCTGTTGGTCTAGAGGCCGATTAGTAAAGCCTAAAAAACCTGGTCTGCCGCCGCCTATCCTGGCAGGTTCATGGGTCCGACTGAATTTAGGGTGCTCCTCGGAGGGTGGATTTTACCTCATCGAATTAATGAATGAAATAAATGCCTAATTATAGTCCTATTAACTATGTTTACATATGCCTTGGTTTGCCTAGGCTCAGCCTGGCAGGTTCCCGGGTATGACTGATTTTACTTACAAAAAATTGTGTAGCCCAACTTCAAAAACCAGTATAAATCTATAGATTCTGCGGGAAAATTTGCTGAAGTTAGCTTGTATAAATTAACTAAAATATATTTACACATACAAATATCTCTGAAAGTGGAATTTTAATGGGAAAGGTTAACGGCCCGCGGAAACTAAAGGAGATAGATATGTGGTCCCGAAGGAAAAAATGTCAAAGACCCTGGGCAATTTGACGTCCCGATGTAAAAAAGCCAATATGGAAAATCCAAGATGGTCGACTCGCATTTTCCAAGTCCTCATAACTTGGCTATTGGCTTGGCAGACAATCTAAAGTTGCCATAGTACAAAGCTATAAGACCGATCAAAGTTGACTTTTTCATCTGGTCTTATAGCTTTGTTTGTATGGAAACTTCAGACAGTCTAACTATTACTATGGGTATTAAACATGAACAACATACATGAGAACATGGCAGTATAGAAAATAACCTCGAAATTTAAAACTTTTCAGACGATTTTTTTTTTCTACGGCGTGTTGTGATCTGTAAGACTTAGGTTTTTAGGGTTCCAAAGTAAACAAGGAACCCTTATAGTTTCGCCATGTCCGTCCGTCCGTCCATCCGTCTGTCCGCGGCTTAGCTCAGAGACGCTTAGTACTAGAAAGCTGTAATTTAGCATGGGTACACATATTAATCACGCCGACAAAGTGGTAAAATAAATAATTTTTTAGGGTACCTAAAAAATTCAAGGGTAGGGGGACCCGTGAAGTGGGGATGCAATTTTTTTTCTCGTCTATCCCATAGTGTGGGGTATCGTTGGATAGGTCTTTTAAAAATACGGTGGGTGTGGGAAAACCATTTTTCGATTTACGGATCGGTTAGCGAAATATTAAGCTTTAAGGTGCAAATTTTTGTTAGAGTCAAGTGTCCCCCCCTCTGCCAGCTAAACGGTTGTTTCTGGATATGTGTAAAAATTCATGACAGTAGTGTATACAGGGTGTAAGGGACAGCCCTCCGCAGACTGATAGGGTGTGTTCAGGACATGGTAGTTAGGTGTTCAGGACATACAATTGTTTCAGGAACATTAACAGAATCCAAGAAACCTGATTTGTTTCAAAACCTCATACGCAATGTAACGCTACCATTGCAAAACGCAGCGAGCGTAGCACGGCGGGCCTTCGACCGCCACCGCGGGGTCAATGCTCTGTCGTCACCGGGCTCGCGTTACGTTACGTCACATTGAAGCGAGCGAGATGGACCGATTGAGTGAGTGCTCCGAGACGAGATGGACCGATTGAGTGCTGCGTGCGAGATAGCCGCGTGAACGTTACCAAAGAACATGTTTATCAATTAACTTCATTTAATTCGAACCGTTTCAAAAAGAAAATGTTACGTCCACAGAAAAAAAAATTAATCTTTCTACCTTAAAATCACTACGGTGGTCGAATGAGATACCTCCTCCAAGACGTTCGCACAAATTAACACTGCACAGGGTCTCCGCGTGTAGGCCGGGGCATCCACTTGGGCTCAAAGTGGCCTCCACCGAGACGTTCGCACAAATTAACACTGCACAGGGTCTCCGCGTGTAGGCGGGGGCATCCACTTGGGCTCGAAGTGGCCTCCACCGAGACGTTCGCACAAATTAACACGGCACAGGGTCTCCGCGTGTAGGCGGGGGCATCCACTTGGGATCTTCATTGCAGCTGTTATTCTGAGAGCTTCGCTAGAACTTCCCTGAGCTTCCCCGTAGCACATAATCATTTTTATTCACGAGCACTAAACGTAGCCATATCACACAAGCAAAAACACAACAAAATTAATCCAAAAGCGTAAGAAGACAGAGCATTCGCGAAAAATCTTTCGATTCATGCGCCCGCGGCCCGCGACTCGCGGCAGACTGAAGGAGATCAAAGGTGCCGCCGCGAGCCGCCCGCCGCTAATGTGTTACCAATTACGAAAATTTTTGCACGATTTTGTGCAAACACAACATTGCACTTTATTTAATGTTAGTTTATTTGTTATTAAATAAGAGTGGTGAAAACCTAGTGTTAGTGACGAATCACACCAGAAGAGCATCGTAGAGTATTTTCTCGCAGCGGCAATTATCACTAGGCGGGAATAAGGGTCAAATTTATTTGGAGCGATACAGTGAATTGAATCGATCCTTAGACGGCTGGGCTTCCAATCAGAAGGCTTTGCCACATTAAAAGTGTGTTTTCCATTAGAAATAAATTGCACAAAACAAAATTTACAAGTCAAGGTCTAAGTTGGCAACATTTAAGGTAAGGGTGGGGCCACACAATTTTCGTGATTTTATTTTTGTATCGCGCAATTTACTTTTGACTCAAATCGCTTTTGTGCACCTACACAGTTTGCGCTCCTCTCCCGCTCCCTCGAATTCCGTTGTAAGGAGCCGTTTAAAAAAAAAGAGAAAGGTAAGATGTCAAATAAAACTAAAAATTCGAAACGTCGAAGTGCGTTTCGAAGCTGCGCAGTGCGCACTAAGTTTACTTATTCCTCACTTTTTTGCATTAATGCCGGTTGCTCACACAAATTTTCTCCTAATGAGCAGCATCTGAATAAAATGTAAAAGTAAATTGGTAGGTAGTGAAACTTCCGAAGCTGTCAAATTTAAATTTCTTCCGTCACTCGAAAAAGTTGCGGATACGAATTTCAAAGCCCTTCCATAAAAAATTTCACTTCAAAATCCAACGTAAATTACGCGTCTAAAAATACGATACTCACTGTTCAAGGCTCCACCCTTAGCAAGCGAGGAACCGCTTGCGCTTTCATGATGGTGTCGGGCGGACTCGTGTGCGCGACTGAGACAGAATGAGCCACAGCGCCCACAGCCGAGTGCGTGGGAGCATAATGCGGTGACCTCTTGAACTTTGCGTATAAACAGCTGATTCCGTCGTTCGATGGAGTTAGAGGTGGTTAGAGTGTTCAAGAACCATTGCTGTTTTTTTTATTTTAGCTGTTTTATTAGCAATAATTTAGTGTTACGTACATAGAATGTAATTTTACACTGGAATAATGTAATATTAACTAAAAAAAACGACAAAAAAATGAAAATTTTCCTGAGAAAAATTCCAATGGAAAATGATTCTAAATAAGGAGCTGAACGCACCCTGTCAGTCTGCGGAGGGCTGTCCCTTACACCCTGTATAATGAAATTAAAAGGAAAACTATCACCGCTAAGTACCTAAGTTAACGAGTAATAGTCGACCAAGTTAAAAAATGTACTTTTTAGACTTTATTAGCCGTTAAACCGTAGTATAAAACCAAAGGCCCCCTTCTAAGTTCGTATATTATAAGTGGTGACTACGGAACCCTACCCTGCGCGTGGCCCGACACGCACTTGGCCAGTTTTATTATATTAGTCATTTAGTACCTTACAACAATTTTTAAACGGCAATCGGAAATCTTTTTGGTAATTAAAAGTCCCCCGGCTACAGTACTATGACAATGGCTCGGCAATCCACGCGCTTGCACAGGCAGCGACAGGCGCCCCTTTGAACCGACAGCGATCTCGATACAATACACACCACAGGCGTCTACAGGCCAAGACAGGCGAGACCGTTCCCATGGCGTGTGGCTTGGCGCGATTTGCGTAATATATACAGGGTGTTTCATAAGTAACAATAAATATTTACAACTCTTAAGGAGGTTGTTTAGACCGTCAAACTGAACAACTTTCTCTATGGGACCAACATTGAAATGGCGAAAAAAAATATGATATTCCATACATATTTTAGCTCTAGTCGATTTGTAGAGTCCCATAGTGAGAGTTGTTCAGTTTGATGGTCTACACCACCCCCTTAAAGGTTTATTTGTATTTTTGTAACACCATGTATACAGGCCGTGGGACCGTACCCTAAAATAGTAAAAATAGGTGTACATCAAGCTAGCGTACACAGGTACACATGACGGGAATTAAGATTACTGTAGTGCCATTAAATAAGTCGTCCCTAAATAGTGCCTCTGTATTTTGAGATATTTATATTTTTCCCTGGTAGTGCTGGTACAGTCAAGAGCAAGTGGAGCTTGACATCACCAGAATAAGCTTTTTAGGTACCCTAAAAAAAATATTTTTCAAAATTTTATTTTACCACATTGTCGGCGTGATTAATATGGGTACCCATGCTAAATTAAAGCTTTCTAGTACTAAGCGTCTCTGAGCTAAGCCGTGGACAGACGGATGGACGGACGGACGGACATGGCGAAACTATAAGGGTTCCTTGTTTACTTCGGAACCCTAAAAACCTAAGTCTTACAGACCACAACACGCCGTAGAAAAAAAAATCGTCTGAAAAGTTTTAAATTTTGAGGTTATTTTCTATACTGCCATGTTCTCATGTATGTTGTTCATGTTTAATACCCATAGTAATAGTTAGACTGTCTGAAGTTTCCATACAAACAAAGCTATAAGACCAGATGAAAAAGTCAACTTTGATCGGTCTTATAGCTTTGTATGGCAACTTTAGATTGTCTGCCAAGCCAATAGCCAAGTTATGAGGACTTGGAAAATGCAAGTCGACCATCTTGGATTTTCCATATTGGCTTTTTTACATCGGGACGTCAAATTGCCCAGGGTCTTTGACATTTTTTCCTTCGGGACCACATATCTATCTCTTTTAGTTTCCGCGGGCCGTTAACCTTTCCCATTAAAATTCCACTTTCAGAGATATTTGTATGTGTAAATATATTTTAGTTAATTTATACAAGCTAACTTCAGCAAATTTTCCCGCAGAATCTATAGATTTATACTGGTTTTTGAAGTTGGGCTACACAATTTTTTGTAAGTAAAATCAGTCATACCCGGGAACCTGCCAGGCTGAGCCTAGGCAAACCAAGGCATATGTAAACATAGTTAATAGGACTATAATTAGGCATTTATTTCATTCATTAATTCGATGAGGTAAAATCCACCCTCCGAGGAGCACCCTAAATTCAGTCGGACCCATGAACCTGCCAGGATAGGCGGCGGCAGACCAGGTTTTTTAGGCTTTACTAATCGGCCTCTAGACCAACAGACAAGTTCCATCCATTAATTCGATGAGGTAAAATGGGGTGTTTTTTGGGGTCCACATTTTTCATCGCACCGGAAAACGTGCCAAGCTGCGCCCTGGCAGACCAAGTTTTTTATGACTTATTTTTAGTCTACTTTAGGTGCATAATGAGTTAGTTCGCTAATTTTGTAAGGTATAGTTGACTGTAGCTGGCCGCCGGTCTAACAATGCTATCCGCCCGCTCCCCGGTATTACCCCGGCAGACACTGCGCTGGAGTGAACGGACGCATAGCACGGTGTACATAAACCACTTATTAGAGTGTTTCAATTAACAATTAACCCGTGTATACAAGGTGCTTAAGGCTCGGGTCCCACGGCCTGTGTATAGACAAGCCGTGCCACGACGCGCCTCGCCTGTACACGCCTGTAACACCACGCGCCGACCCGTTCCCACGGCGCCTGTGGCTCGCCAAGCCAGTCAGTGTTACCATTGCTACGCAAGAGAATGAGCCATTTATTTCTTTTAATTCAAAGCCAAATTATTATATAATATTATAATATCTAAATTGTTACATATTTCATTTCTTGTTGTTTTAATAACTGAAAAACAATCTTTCTTTTCTGAATTATTCTGCAAGAATATAGATTATAAGGAGACCGGAATAAGTAAAAAAAAGAAAAACGATAATTGTCGCGTCATACGTAATCACCGCGGCACACGAAAACTGCATTGGAAAAGATTTGCATGTACCTAATGTATAGAAACAAAACGAACTTTCACGACAAATCGTGCTCTGTAATTTTGTCCGTAATAAGAAAATGTAAAATTACGGCTAATTTCTATAAACACAACTGAAATATAAACTACTAAGTTATTAAATATGGCGCAGCGCTAGTCGAGAGAAAAAAAGAGCTAATCTAGTTCCGAAAAGCCGAACTTAGCAACACTGTCGCTACAATCCACGCGCCAACTGTAGCTAGCTTGTAGATAGGGTCCCACGGCATGTGTGTTGTCAATCCACACGCCACACGCCATGCCGTGGGAACAGAGCGCCTGTCGCGGCCTGCGGTGCGTATTGCTATCCATCGAAAGTCGGTAACTTCAAAGGAAACGCCTGTCGCCGCCTGTACAAGCGCGTGGATTGCCGAGCCAGTCAGGAATAAATCTACCCGATGGGGAGTTTTCTGACAGCTAGTAAAACACAGTTCCAACAAATCGCGACAGATGGCGTTGACGCCAGATGGTGGACAACAACTCGGACAACATGGTCAACTCTGACAACATGGTCAACTCGGACAACATGGTGAACTCGGTCAACTCAGTCAACATGGACAACATGAACAACCAAATTAAAGATTGAAAAATTTGTCTCGGGCGGGACTTGAACCCACGCCCCACCCCACCCCTTTAATTTGATTTGAAATAGCACAACATGGCTGTAACATGTTTATAATCAATAACATGAACAACACTTGACAACTCAATTAACTGGGACAAAATCCACCGTTGATCATGTTGACTGAGCTGACAATGCTATTAACGTTATTCACGTTGTTTAAGTTAACCATGTTGACCAAGTTTGCCAGGTTGTCAGAGTTGACTTTGTTGACCATGTTATCCGAGTTGACCATGTTGTCCGAGTTGACCATGTTGTCCGAGTTGACCATGTTGTCCGAGTTGAACATGTTGTCCGAGTTGACCATGTTGTCCGAGTTGACCATGTTGTCCGAGTTGACCATGTTATCCGTTTTGTTCATGTTGTCCTAGTTGACCATGTTATCAGAGTTGTTCTATTTTTTTTTGTTCTGACAGGTTAAAGTTGTTCATTTTGATGAGTCGAGTATGTGGTTTAAAGCAGTGCGGGCCCAAAGTTAATTTTGATTAAAATTAAAAATAATTAACTATTATTAACTATTTTAATCTTAAAAGTTGATTAAAAATGAACTAATCTTACACTCAGTTGCAGAAACGCTCCTTAAAGTTAACCCTCAATTAATTCTCTTGCTAGCTTTTACTACGTCGGTACGTCCACAAGAAAAATAATTACAGCAAGAGATTTAATGGAGGATTAACTTTAATGAGCGTTTCTGCAACTAACACTCAGTTGCAGAAACGCTCATTAAAGTTAATCCTCCATTAATTCTCTTGCTAGCTTTTATATCAAGAGAATTAATGGAGGATTAACTTTAATGACCGTTCCTGCAACTAACACTCAGTTGCAGAAACGCTCATTAAAGTTAATCCTCAATTAAATCTCTTGCTAGCTTTTACTACGTCCACAAGACAATATTACAGCAAGAGATTTAATGGAGGATTAACTTTAATGACCGTTCCTGCAACTAACACTCAGTTGCAGAAACGCTCATTAAAGTTAATCTTCAATTAAATCTCTTGCTAGCTTTTACTACGTCCACAAGACAATATTACAGCAAGAGATTTAATGGAGGATTAACTTTAATGACCGTTTCTGCAACTAACACTCAGTTGCAGAAACGCTCATTAAAGTTAATCCTCAATTAAATCTGTTGCTAGGTTTTACTAAGTACACAAGACAAAAAATTACAGCAATAGATTTAATGGAGGATTATCTTTAATGACCGTTCCTGCAACTAAAACTCAGTTGCAGAAACGCTCATTAAAGTTAATCCTCCATTAATTCTCTTGCTGTCACTTTTTGTCTTGTTGAAGTTGTAAAAGCTATCAAGAGATTTAATGGAGGATTAACTTTAACGACCGTTTCTGCAACTGAGAGTGAGTGTTAATCATTTTCATTTCGATTAAAAATGCAAAAATCTTAACATAGGCGTAGCAAGGGGGGGGGGGGGTATATCTATAAATCTAGTCATAGTTTTAACTTTGACACTGACACTGATAGGGTAGTACTGTAGCCGGGGGACTTTTTAATTACAAAAAAGATTACCGATTGCCGTTTACAAATTATTGTATGGTACTAAATGACTAATATTAAAACCTAAGTCTTATAGATCACACAACCCGGCGTAGAAAAAAAATAAAAAGATTTAGTCTAAAATTTTTAAATTTCGAGGTTTTCTTTTTTTTCTATACTGACATTTTCTTCACCTTAGTTCAATACCCATACGTAACAGAAAGACAATCTAAAGTTGTCATACAAAGCTATAAGACCAATCAAAGTTGACTTTTTCATCTGGTCTTATAGCTTTGTATGGAAACTTCAGACAGTTACGTATGGGTATTGAACTAAGGTGAAGAACATGGTAGTATAGAAAATAGCTTCGAAATTTGAAACGTTTCAGACTATTTTTTTATTTTTGTTTCTACGGCGGGTTGTAATCTGTAAGACTTAGGTTTTTATATTAGTCATTTAGTACCTTACAACAATTTCTAGACGGCAATCGGTAATCTTTTTCGTAATTAATAAGTCCCTCGGCTACAGTACTATGTCAATGGCTCGGCAATCCACGCGCTTGCACAGGCGCGGTGACAGGCGCCCCTTTGAAGTTACCGACAGCGATCCGGACACAATACACACCACAGGCGTCCACAGGCGTCTACAGGCCAAGACAGGCGAGACCGTTCCCACGGCGTGTGGCTTGGCGCGATTTGCGTATATACAGGCCGTGGGACCCGGCACTAAGACGTCACACAACCGATCTCGGGACCATACGATTACGAAGTTCTAGTAATTAATAAATAGTGCGATAAAGCGTCCCCGTTTCAATTTTTAAACGATCCTCACCAAGTTCTCGCCGATTTGACAAGGAAAAATATTACGACGAGACGTTTACGAACTGATGACATAAACTTCCGTGTCGCTGCCATGGCGACTGGACATTCGATAAGAATTGAAATGCCTTTCCAACTTTGTAGGCAGGGTCAGGTGACAAAGTAATAGAATATTGTTTGTCTTTGTTTGTAATTTAGACGTGATTTAAGACGATCTAAATGATCACTGGAAATATTCTTTCGTGATGACGGTGATGACAATGTTTGTCTATTCAGGAAATACTTAATACAGGTGTTATAATTAAATGAAAATCCTGAAAACCGCAACCGCAAAAAATAATAAAAGCATAAGTTTTATAAAATGTAAGTAAATAAACTTATTCTTTTGAGACCTTTGACATAACTTTACATACAATCTAGGTTACAATAGTCAACTAAAGTGTTCACTACAATAGATCTTTATTATAAAAGGCTTTAAGTATACAGAGTGATTGGTAATTCGACCTATTCCCTGAACGAGGTCAAATGGATAATTGTAAAAAAAATACTTGACTGTAGGCAGTTTATTGATACTTTTCTGAAAGCCAATGATTATTTTGAAAATGAAACACACCCTAAAACATCCATGATCTCAGATATAATAGGTCTTAATTAGCAAAAATTTTAAATTTTTATGTATCTCTAGCATAAAACACACTGTAGTAATAAAATTGGCGTACAAATTTCAGGAATTACATCCTTGTTTCATAAGCTTTCGGAAAAGGTATAAATGTTGCAAACTTTTGTTAGTGGTTTTGGAGAAAAAACGCGGGAGTGCGATATTTCCCGCCTACGAAAATTTAATGACAAAGGTAATTTGAACGTTGATTCCTTTTACTCACAGGATCAATTTTTAAACACAAATAGCACACCAATATTTTAACACTTATCTTTTCAAAATTGAGTTTAATTTTATATAACACAAACAAAGATGCCACTTTACTAACTAGACTGTCCCGTCCATTAAACTTAATGCCATCGTGACACAAACATTTCTCTTACAAAAATAAAGACAAGACAATATTTTGAGACAAAAAACTTGCAACATCGTTTTCTTCCGGCAAGGAATGCTGCCATTAAAGTAAGGTATAAATTTTGGAGGGAAACTCTCTCATATGTAGGTGAATAAAGATAAGATTGTTCGGTCGCTAAAGACAATGCAAAGTTACTTTCCAGTAGGGTGACAAAACAAACACCTAAAACAAAATCTAAATACCTAGCCAGAACTGCATTACATTAGTACAAGACCGTGAGGAATGAGGGATTTTCAAAAATCCAATAAAAAAGAAAAACTAGTGAAATGAAATGAAATGAAGTGTTTTATTTGCATAAATACAGTTTCAGAAAGTTGTTCAGCATTAGTAGGTAAGTATCTGTATTTGATCTGTCGTACAGATGTGCAAATTATGTTATAGCTTGTTGTGAATTTACCCTTATATAATACTAAAATAATCAAGCAAAATTTATAATTATTTTCATTAGGAACTCTTAAAATTTACATTATCTTAATTATTAGAATCTAATGTCATGCTCGATATATTCTTTTAAATTGTAGAAACACATTTTATTTAGCCATTTAGTTAATGTTGTCTTAAAGATATTTCCATGCAATGTTTTAATATTATCTGGTAGTTTATTATAAAGTACAATGCTCATATTGAATACATTTTGTTTATAAATATATTTAGTGCAAGGAGGTTGATACAATAAGTGCAAGTATTGCGCTCTAGCACGTCTAGAATAAACATCTGAGCGTTTTTTAAAGTATTCAGGGTGTTGTTTTACAAAGAGACATATATCTCTTATGTACAAACAGGGCAGAGGTAGAATATTTAATTTCTGAAACAACGGTTTACAGCTATCAAGGAACCATGCATTACAGATAGCTCTTATACACCTTTTTTGCAGTTTGAAAGCCTTCTCTATTTCAACAGAATTCCCCCACAGTATTAGGCCATATCTCAGTACAGATGACACATATCCGTGATAGGCCGTAAGAGCGGCTTCCGTGGAAATAGTTTGTCTGAGGCGTTTTAGTGCATAAACGTAGCGGTCTAATTTTAAAAATTAGTTCCAAATGTCTCGATAGATGGCGTTGACGAAACAGGGATGAGCGACCTTGCAGATAATAAAATACAAATAATGTGTTTGAACATACGTAACTTTACTAATTCGTCCACGGTTACGCCTGACTTAGTGGACATGCATTTTTTAGCAAAATTTTTAGCTTTTTTAAATTTCCGTCTCCCTCTAGCGTCAACGCCACCTATCGCGGTTTGTCGGAACTACTTTTTACTAGCTGCCAGAAAACTTCTCATTGTGCAATAGAAAGGAGCCCCCTGATTATACCCAGCAGTAGGTTGGTATGTTGTGATTTGATAGTTGGCTTCAAGTCAATGAAAGTGCGTTATTAAGTCCATTTAGGACACTGGGTTTCATAAATATTATCATCATTTTCATCATACGTCACATTGCAGAGTATGGGCGTAAGTCCACCAGGCGAGCCCAAAGCGGATTGGTAGACTTCACATGCGCATCAGAATTTCTTCTTCAGCGTTTGCATGTTTCCTCATGATATTTTCCTTCGTTGACAGTAGTCGGTATTACGTAGGTATAAAAGTTTGGCAAATCGTGCTACCGACGTTCTATATTACGGATTGGTAAAAACTTTAATTTTGTAACGTAAAAAGTTTGTAAGCTTAGAAAACTTAAAAGAATTGTGGTCATTCTTAAAGACATTTGGGCGAGATAATAGGACGGGTTAAACTTTCTTTGCAATTTATTGAGGTAATGTAATGTCCCAGAGAAACCGAACGTATGGTAACCCTAAACCCAGAGCTTAATGGGCCGAGCACAATGGCGCAGAACGTGGGATAATCTGTTTGACTAATAAAGGAGGCTTCGTTGTTTAAATAAAGTTTACCCACATTATCACTACGTAGGTCCCTCTTAGAAGCAACTTAATATTTTAATACTGTTTGCAGAGGTCTGTCTTTATGTTTTCATTATGAAGGTCTTATATTTGTGTTCGAAATGGCTCTTATCAAGGTAGTTTGGGAAGTATTTTAGTTGGAGAAGTACGAAATTTTGGAGTGTAATTTCATATGCGAAGGTTGTTGCTATGTTAAGGTACAAGTTGGCAGCCGACCGCATGAAGCGTGCAGCTGGAGCGTGTCGCGACGACACTACTGGTTTGTATGTAGTTCTATGAAATACCCTGCGTAGCGGGCGACACTGCGGTCGAGTTTCACTGTCGCTCGACCGCAGACCAGTAGTGTCGTCGAGTGCTGCCAGACATGCGATAATTATGCTAGTTTCACGATATTTTTGAGTAGCATGCTATAGAAAATAAAAGTCGGGTATAACACGATAATTCATACAAATTCCACGATATATTTTTTTTTATTTAATGAAATCACTTTTTTCAAACACATTTTCCGTTAATTTCCAACAATACATCATACCGGCGTTTGGTATTTGGTAAAATCCTCGGGTAAATACTCAGGTGTTCAAACATTACTACTATATATGAAATACGAGTATGATAATTTTGAGATCTTTCAGTATCAAATTAAACAAAAAAAAACGTTTTTATACCGTTACTATTTACTACTAAGATCACTGATGTTTGTAACAAGGATTCTAACTACCCCAAAGGGGTGCACGGGAGCACCCAAAAAATACCCTAAGAAAAATTATTACCCCCAAAAATACCCTAAGTTGGCAACACTGTCTGCAGCTGAGGTCTTCTGCTGCTGCGTGCGGTCAGGTTCGAATTCACGACCGCAGCGACATGTCGCCGCGACACGTCGCCACGACACGCTCCAGCTGCACGCTTCATGCGGTCGGCTGCGAATTTACACCTATAGACCATGTTTACCTACTGTCTAAATTGATAAGAACTGTGAAAAGCTTGCTGAAGCTCCACATAAATCCAGGATAAGACTTCAGTTATGCCTTTCCACCAGAACAGACTGAAAATGCGTAGCAAGCTGAGTTGTAAAACTAAGTTAATTTTTCCACCAAAGCTGTTCGAGGATGCGGAAACATGGTAGCTCCAAAAAACCGGCCAAGAGCGTGTCGGACCTCCCCATAATATGGTTCCTTGGTCATTATAATGAAAAGCTTATCCTGAATTCCTGAAATAGTTTGGATAACTTAAGGAATCTTCAAAAGCAATCAATAGCGCGATTTAATTTTGTTCAGCGTCATTTATATATCAATCAGGCCGACATTTCTGTATTTTGATTATATCAGAATATGCGGCGAGGTGAAACTGGCGCCTCGTCGTCAGGTCAGAACAGCTGGCTAATTGTGTGGTGAGGGGTGGCTATAAGGGGTTGGTTGGAGGCCACTGCCGAGGGAACAACCCTCAACGAAATAATATTCCGAGGGAACAACCCTCAGCCCAGAGTTTTGGGTTAAAGAGATCAGATCAGACATGAGAGACGTGTACATGAAGGTACTACGTGCAGAACGTACCTATGTAGTATACAATATTCACATACCAATTAGTTTATTTTTATCAGTTTATCAGTTCGTGGATATTCTCTGAGGTTTCATAATATATCTGACTACCCCCTCGGGGAATACAGTCGTGAGTATATGCGTATGCAATCTGTTTATTCGCAACCGCGGAAATATTATTGTTTGCGACAGAAAGTGCTAATACATAAGGATTGCTGATTATAAACGTAAACGAAATTAGTTGAACCACAGTACGGTGTTAGATTACTATTGTGTAGATCTGAAGTGGCAATTTAGCTCTCTAAAGGCCAATAAGTAACAATTTTGGTATCTTTGTATTCAAGATACGGTGAATAAGCTTAATTCGGCTTTGAATCGTTAAGATTGGATGAAACTAGATACTGTACGATAATACAACACCTTTAAGGTGTAAATCGAATGGCTTTTATTCATGCTTTGATAAGATCAATTTAATTTTACTTCAGACTTAATGATAATCCTTGTGCCCTTATGTCCTTTCGCTCCTGAATCTAATGGAACGGTATTATTATTATTATTGAGTATTGTATTTGTATTTATGTATTTACCAGATACATGAATTGACACGACTTAAATAATACATCACATAAAGCAAAAGTGATTTTTAGGTGACATAAAAGATTCTGCAGGTTCTATAATAGGCAAACAGTTCATTAGGTACATAGGTCAGTTACAAATTATTAGAAACAAGAAAAACAAAAACAAACTAAATTTAAAGTGATAATAGTGTTAATATTAGTAGAAACATGGCAAAAGCTTCCTTCTATTTAACTTAGTGAATGGGGCCTTATGCCTGTGCCACTTCGAACATCGCTGATCTTTTGTGAACGCCCTTTCTACAGATCGCTATTAATCCCTACAGCAGTTAGAAATCGCAGTAGGTTTTTAACAGAGATTTTATAACAGTTTTGTATCTCATCTGGAGTCAGTACCTGTTTGCCAAGATGAATACTTCGTTTGTGCATTAGTGGACCACAATCGCAGAAATGAAAGGAACGGTAAACCGCTACTGTAATGTAAGAAAGAGAAGTACTCTTTCTACTACTCTTTTATCTACATTACTACAAACATTCCCTGCTCCCCACTAATTTTGTTAGGCTAGTCTGCGGAGGACAGTAAGTAGCGGAGGTGTCGCAAAACAGTTTTTCAATGTAAGTAATGTCGCCAAAATGCAGTGACGAGGGGCGAGACGGGTGCGCAGGCTCCGCTACTAAAGCCGAATCCACCTAACGGTAAAAGCAGAACTACAAGTGCGCCTTCCGACACCTCCGCTTCTTTCGGACTTCTGTGGGCTAGCCAATTAGCCATCCTAATTATAACCACTAGATAACTCATTCCACCTTGAAACCTTCAATATTCGTCGAAGTTTATATAATTATGAACATAATTATGTAGGTACTACGAGTATAGATACTTCCCTGTTACCTACAGCATAACTATTCTACTCGTGAAAAAGAGGAAACAAAAAGCGATACACTGAAAGCCTCTAAGCATCCGACGAGTTCACTTCGTTTCACATACAAAGAACCACGTGTCGAGCTATTCTCGTGCTTACCTCATAGATGTTAGAGTTATAAAGTGGGAATTCCGAGGTTGTCTGAACAGTGGGCTTGCGATAAAACGTTTTATTTATCGTGGTGGCAGCTGGGGACCATTGCAGTCTGATGCGTTACCGTTTTAACTCGATTGAGGATGGGGTCTTTACGATTTAATTAGTTAAGTAACTACTTGTTGAGTGTTTACGATTATGAGAGGATTTTATAGCTTGGAGAACTGATAGCTGATGGGAACTTTACAGGTTCTGGAATCGAGACTTCGAATTGGAAGACGTTTTAGACGAAAAACTGTCCCATTTTCCTAAAAAATTGTTCACCATCATCATCATCTCAGCCGATGGACGTCCACTGCTGGACATAGGATCGCCACAATATCCTGCGCTGCTCTCATCCAACGGGTTCCAACAGCCTTTACCAGGTCGTAGGCCCACCATGTGCTTACCCACGCTGCGCTTTCCGGTATACGCGGTCGCCACTCGAGAACTCTTCGGCCCCATCGGCCAGGTTTTACGACCAATGTGCCCCGCCGAATGCCACTTTCAATTCAGCAATTCTTTGGGCTATGTCAGCTTCTCAGGTTCTTTTGCGGATCTCTTCACTTCTGATAGGATCTCGCAGGGAAACTCTGAGCATATTTAATTAAAAGGAAAAAAAGGTCTGGAAATAAAAGTTGCACTATAATTAATAAAAATTCCACCTACCAACCACTATTTTTAATAATTTCCCCTTAAATTCGCACGTTACATCACTGGCGTTTAGGTATTCTGTAAAACAGTATATTTCCTCACTTTATCAATCAAGAGTTTTTAAGAATCTGTTATGGATAGCTGTATGATAATTTTGGGAATTAGAGATGCGATAAAAACACGATAATTTTATAGTAAATCTGGGATCATTCTTAAATCACGGATCTGGCAAGTCTGTTCTAGATGGCCAAGCCAGCGGAGAGGTGTGACTTTCCCGCCAATGATATTTGCCGCACGCTGTACCTAATAACATCATCATCATCATCACAGCCTATATACGTCCCACTGTAAGACACAGGCTTACTCTCTAGGGGGGTGTTTGGGCGTAAGTTCACCACGCGTGCCCAATGCGGATTGGTAGACTTCACATAATTATGCATCAGAATTTCTTCATCTGCATATGCAAGTTTCCTCACAATGTTTTCATTCACCGTTTGAGAGCAGTCGGTAATACGTACATTTGTTAGAAAAACTCATTGGTACGTGGCATGTTGTCCGTGTGGATTCGAACTTGGACCTCATTATTGAGAGTCCATACCTCTCCGCTACGCGCCACCGAGCTCGTGACCTAATGACAAAATTAATAATTTCACATTTCAACCCTGTTATTTAAAGATCAATTTCGCTCAGCAAAAAACTGTTAGTTGTTAAACTCTGTAACTAAAACAAAGAGCCCTTACTTTCATTTCGTATTATTTCACAATAAATTCCAAGCGGTAACCCTCTCAGGGGAAATCAGCAATATTGTAACATTTTCGTTAAAAGAAACGTCGATTTTTATTGATGGTAGTTATTTACTTTGTCTTATCTTACCAACGATTTACAAAAATTTAAGATTGGCTATGTTAGCCACATGAGAGCCCATCAGCGCCAACAATGGAGTTGAAGTAGTCGCTGTGGCCGAAATCAGTCAAGAGCAATACACACACAGAAATATAATTTGAAAAATATAGGTAGGTAGGAATAAAAATATTTTAATAATTATTTTCTCATGGAGTAATTATATTAGACACTAGTGTTTTCCCGCGACTTCGTCCGCACAAATTATATACCAGATTTTAAGTCAGATCTTAAGCTATCAAACAAAAAAGTTTCATCAAAATCGGTTCAGTAGTTTTTGCGTGATGCGCGAACAAACAAACAAACTAACAATTTTGTCAATAGACGGCGCTGGAAGTCATTTAAATCGCGCTATCGAGTGTTATTTGAGTTTATATGAAGTGAACCGCAACTTTTGTGTGCCTCATGATTTTACGGTTTTATATAATAGTTAAGATAAGATACATACAAACAATAAACTTTTTCTTTTTCTTCACTTCATCCCATCGACGGCCCGGTAGCTCAGTCGGTAGTGAACCTGCCTGCTGTGCCGAGGGTCGCGGGTTCGAATCCCGTATGGGACAAATATTTTGTACGATGAATTTGAATATTTATACCCGAGTCATGGATGACTGTTGTACCTATGTATGTCGTTGTCTTGTCATCATAAATAGTCCAGACTAGATTCTGGTACTTTAAATGTGACTAGATAATTTGTTTGAAATGTCCAATATATTTATTTATCCCTTTTGGGGTAGTCAGAACCTCAGAACTATTACTAAAACTATATTCTTAAGTACCATAAACTAAATATAACCGAAACTTTATTTATTTTCCAATCAACTGAAAATGTACTTCAAAATCTCCATTCTAATTGGAGTATAATATTTTATATTTGAAATAAATTACGTCGGTAATAAGATTTAATTTTGTAATTTCAGTGGAATTTCGCTTCTGTGGCGAAACAGGACGCCTCAACGGGTTTCGTCATAGCATAGAACATGCAGTAGGTTATAATCTTAAAAGAAACATAGTATTGTCAACATCAAATTAATTGACGACCCGTTGGTGTAATGGTTACCACGCCGGACTGCCAAACCAGGGTCCTGGGTGCGTCTTTACAAACCCTATACCGTTTCAGTCCGGATCGGTACCATAATCGATTAGGGTTTCTTTGCGCAAAAGCGTGAAAAAACCTAGTCCGTTACAGTACGAAATCGGACCGAAATCGTATAGGGTTTCTCATCGACTCCGCTAGGTAAATTACGACTGCAAAAGCTAGTCTATTATGGTCTGATTCCCATTATTAAAACTGCGAGTAGATAATATATTGTAACATAGCATTTATGTGTGTAGGTTCTGTTGTATGTATTAGATACAAATAAAATATTGTTACACTAATGATATGAATTTACATATTGTTACTATTTATTATACGTATTTGTACTACGAGAAAAGCCTTTGACAACATTGTCACATTTTTCTTTGCAAGTATCACCACTTGTAAGTTGACACTGAACTTGTGCATGAAAATTGTCGATGCTCGTCTCCTCTAATTTTAAATAATGAACACTATCACCCAAAATGTTATTCAATATTTCTTTTATCATTTTTTTGGCACAGTCGTGTTAACCTAAAAATACAGCGTATTACAAGACCACAATAGAAGTGAAGTAAGCCATAGGAACAATATACTAAACCATCAATAACACAATCGCGATAAGATTAACTACCAATCACGATCGCAGAAACTTTATTCGTTATTCGTTTATTCAAATAGGTTTTATCCAGTCACGAAAGCGCAATAATCATCAGATACTATATTGGACTAGGTTTTATTGGACGTTTGACGTTTAAAAAAGCTTATCTATTTGAGTCAACCGGGTTAGGGTTTATGACTACTAAATGTACCGGAATTAATGCGCACAAACCCTATACTATTATAGTGCCAATTTTGACTGAAATGGGATAGGGTTTTTCAAGCATTTATCGACAGCAAAACCTAGTCTATTATAGTCGGGATGATGACTGAAACAGTATAGGGTTTGTAAAGACGCGTCCTGCGTTCGAATCCCGGTTCGGTCATGGATGTTATATGTTCGTGCCGTTGTTGTATGGTTTCCATAATAAAAAGCCTTTAGTGCTAGTTTGGGATCATTACAATGTATGTGCCTGTGAGCGTTATTTATTTATTTATTATTAATAATTAAAAGTACTTATTTATTTAAGTTTGATTTCTCGTGCAGTTTCTTCAAAATTGCACAAAAATATTACTATTACACTTTTCTGAAAACTACATTTGAATTAGATATACATAAATATATATAACATTTTATAATTTGCCTTTTACATCTTCTTAAAATTTTTTTTGCAAAAATGATACAAACAAACGCAAATTTAACATCAGTTTTCTACCATAGCAACGCGAAGGGTCAAAATTTTTTTTTAAAGTTTTAGAGACTTTCCATTTTTATTAGCTAACCTTGGCTCTTCAATCCTCAATATTTTATTGCTTTCCATAAAATTATAGCATTCAATACAATGATATAGTAAACTTAAAATCTAAGGGATGATTGATAAGGACCCTGTACAACTACCATTTATATTTTTAAACGTGCAAAGTTTTGTCAAAGTTTATTCTTATGATACTGTCATAATTATATAAACTGTGGTTTACCCTTAGGTAATTTTAATTCCATTGCGCCAGTCTAATTAAAATGTAACAATCAAACACGCCTTTGTCTACACTGTTATGGTTTTGACGAGAAAATAAAAATTTATTATTTTATTTTAATTTTTTTACTAAATGAGACGGCATTTTTAATGTTTTGGTGATGCAACGGGTATTTTAACGCTGTCACTTCTGTCTGCCATTTTATTTTCATTTCCTAAATTTGATTCGTTTGTTAATTAAGACAATTCGTATTAATTGTCAATGCGGTTGGAATCACGAGCAAAAGTTAGTTTAGTTTTAAGGATAATTTTAGAAGTTTGCAGATAAAATTACAGTCTGCAATGTCAAGCAAAAGGTAAAGTGTGTGCTCTAGGTGAGTTCATAATGTTATGTTAAGTAGATTAGCTCAGCGCCTTGACGAAGGTGACTCGAGAAGTCGAGAGTACTTTTCGTGTATCTGAGAAATTGCTACGTATTAAACAGCAGGCGTTATGTTGAAATGTAAGTAATTCGGGTTTTGACACTGAACATGTTGGTAGTCAGTTGATCAATGCCAACTTAGCTGGTATAATTCTGGCGCTATTTAATTAAAATTAGTGCTCTAAATATCTTGAAACGTTTTTGATAGCTTAATAATGTATACCTATACAAAGTGTTACAAAACTACAAATAAACATTTAAGGGGGTGGTGTAGACCATCAAACTGAACAACTTTCACTATGGGACCAATATCGAAATCGCGAAAAAAAAAATGTATGTTCTATACTCTACAAATCGACTAGAGCTAAAATATGTATGGGATTTAAAATTATTTTTTTCGCGATTTCGATGTTGGTCCCATAGAGAAAGTTGTTCAGTTTGACGGTCTAAACAACCCCCTTATGAGTTTTAAAAATTTATTGTTACTTATGAAACACCCTGTATAAGACACTTACATGCCCATTATAAGTAGGTTACTTAGGCAACTCGAAGAAAAAAATGTTTTAAAAAGCTCCTGTCTTTATGTACAAAATGTGAAGCACGTCAGTTAGATAAAGTTTTAATATTTAAATAAAACAAAGGGCAGAACCGTCGGTGACAATAAAGATAATAAAATATGTTAGAGATTCGCCCACCTTCACTGATACGGGGTTATTTCCCCCGAGGTGGTGCCCGCATGTAATTTACATAAAGTACCTAATACCTTATTGTCCATAACATAAAACCAAGGTTTTTACGGCTGCAAATGGAATCCCTAATGAAAAATATAGGTCAACATTACCAGAAAAAATTATGCTGTGTTGTTTGGATAGCAATTAGAATTCTGCTCTGAAAGCTACTAAACAATCTGTCCTCCCTTGCTCCCGTTGGGCCCCATGGGCCCATGCCTTTTATCATCATCATCAGCCTATCATCGTCCACTGCTGAACGTAGGCTTCTCCTATGGCGCATCACAAAACTCTATCCTCCTTTACGAACTGCTTAGTGCCACTAGTGGAACCAATAGGATTTCAAGTTCCTATTAAGACAGTAGAACCGACGATCTTTCCTCATCCAGTCGCTCCCCACTACCTTCTCAGGTCGTTGACAGACTTACTAATCTTACTATAACGTATGGTTGGACAGTCTTACTAAAACGTATGGTGGTGGTTACGTATGATAACTAAGGTGAAGAACTTGACAGTAATTTAAAAAAAACGGTAACCACGAAAAAAAAAGTTTCATTTTTTTTTGTTACGGTGGTTTCTGATCTGTAAGACTTAGGTCCGCTGGGCGTCCCACTACGTCTGCCCGTTAGTGGTCTCCACTCTAGAACTCTGACTCCCCATCATTATCTATTTATGTGGCATTACCTACATTATCATCATGTCAGCCGATAGAAGCGATTTTAATTTTTTGCACTACGGCTCTACCCGATGCAGCCCGGCCTGATATGCAATCAAGAGGAAAAACGGGTTCTGTTTAGTCCAAACAAACGAACGCATTGAAACTGGGGTTTCATCCCTTGAAAATGACACACTAACAAATGTTTTCTATCAAACAATCTATGTTACCTCTGCCAAGTCCCAATGTTTTTTTTCGTTAATTAATTACTATAGGAGCCTTCAAAAATGAAGAAACATTGTTCAATTTTAGCGCTGTGCTTAGACATCCCGCAAGCAAATTTGACGAATATAAACAATAAATGGATATACAAAAAAAATACAAAATATTTATTGAACCAACGTGTGATACAGGTTTTCAGGACTCTTTATGATTATGATTAACAACCTTAGATTACCTATACCTAGCACATTGTATAGATAATACAATAAAAGTATTAAGCTGTGATCCCGCACTAGACTCAGGGCCTGGTTGGAGAGGAATCAGGAGATCATACATTTACGTAGGTAAAATCAGTCCGAGCGGCAGTTGTCACTTTCGCACTGGTAGCTTGTGAACAGCGCGACAGCAATAGATCTATTAAAAACATATTCTTTAAATTCTTGCAGGCCGCCTTTCCTCTTAACACTCGTACGTTGTGATGTGAGTAGCTCAATGCAATTTCGCCACTTTCCGTCGTTTCAAACAACAAAACTAAACCTCCAAACACAACCAAATGAACAATTAAACAAACATTAGTCAAATTACTATCAACTCTAGTTTCAAGCTGTTTAAACAGCTGTTTCGTATGAGTTTAATTTATAGTTGCACTGTTCAAATTTAATTTCTAGCTAGTTATATTTAGAGCTTAACTTGCGGTGCTTTGACCAGTTCAAAGTTAATATTGCTAAGTATACCTACCACTAGAAATTATGTTCTGTTGAAGTTTACCTAATAAACTAATTTTTCTAATTCAAACAGTTAGCTGTTGCTACAGTTGTGTTTTCGATGAAGGAAAACATCGAGAGGAAACCTGCATACTTCGATTCGATGTATTCTACCCACTGTCCATTATAAGTGGCGACAGGCTCATTTCCTCTTCACACTGGACAGAGTTCCGGTAGATACTACTAGAGAAACGAACGAAATGTTCCGAGTCAGATCAGAACCCCCTTTTTCCCTCGGGAAATATAGTCGTAAGCATATGCATGCCATGCATGTATAGGCAAATAAACAAAAATTCAATAAAACTGTTTTATACAGGGTGAGTCAGGGTGTAACAAAACACTAGTAAGTAATATTTAAAGGGGTGTTTTAGACTATCATCATACTGAACATCTTACACTATAAGGTGTTTTGTTACATCCTGTATATCTCAGTAGCCATTATATTATAAAATGGCGAACGCTCACTCAATGCGATTGACAAGTCCAATTTTTTTAATTAGAATTTCGCGAAGATCATTTCTTTTGTTGCAAATCGGTAAACATATGGAATCACCTCTCTATGACAAACCGTCCGTCCGTCTGTCACATATTTTTCTCTAATACCATCAGGTTCCCCATAGCTATACGGAATTCCGAATCAGAATTGTGATTTTGCATATGATTTGATGCCTCCGTAATTCCGAACAGAATTTTGGAGGACGAAAATCCCTACGAAATCGTTATCCTGATTCGGAATTCCGTATGTGTGTGACAGGCTTTAGGACATAGAAAGTTGAAACTTGGCACAGTACAGTTTATAGCACATAGTACTATAGCCAATTAATGGCCCGATTCGATTAAATACTCGTAAATAAGGTCCAAAAACCAAAATTTCTATTTTGGGGGGAACTTTGTGGGGCGGGAGTGGTAATTTTTTGTAAGAATACAAGATTTTATTAATTTTTAGGGTTCCATATCCAAAGGGTGAGATCGGGACCCTATTACTAAGCCTACGTTATCCTCCGTCCGTCCGTCTGTCCTACCTATAAAGGGCTGTATCTAGATAAACGATTGAAACTTTCACAGAATATTCTTTATTATGGCGGATTTGATGAAAAACACTAAAAGTAAAAAATTAAGGGGCTACACAATACAAGAAACTGTTTTTTTTTCAATTTTTGTTATTCTTGCTCTATCAATAAAACGGTATTTGCTATACTTCCTATGATCATAGAGTTAAAATGTATTATATAAGAACAAATAAATTTAAAAAACGGTCAAGTCTGAGTAGGTTCCGCACTAAGGATTCTGGGGAAAAAAACATTTTTGTAAGTTAATATTATGTTGTATTTGGTGTTACGGAACCATCGAGCAAGTATTGTAGTAGTCCGACTCACACTCAGCCGTTTTTTTTTTTATTAAAATTACAAACTTTAGCTTCAGAACAGTTTATATCCTCATTATTTTATATTTGTGAAGAAAATAAGAATAAAACAAGCTATTATGGATAGCGACACAAAAAGATTGGAATCCGAATTGTTTAATTCCGCGACAGCCAAGCTGCAATTTTAGCCACTTTCGTTTTTTATTACAGAATTCCAGGAGTTGCCAACCTGCATTTATTTTGTCAGTTCTCAAAATGAAATAAAATTAGGTAGGTAGGTACCTATTCGCTAGATGATGTTGGCAGCATTTTCAAATAAAGTCTGATTGTGTTTTTTTTTCTCAACCCATCAAACTGAACAACTTTTACTATGGGAGCTAACCGATCGGAGCAAAAAAAATCAGCTGTTTCATACTAAACTGCAACGCCTACACGACTCAAGTGTATGCAACAGCAGATTTTTCATTGCTCCGATTGGTTTGCTCCCAAAGTAAAAAATTTTCAGTTTGATGGGTAGAGTACCTAGAGTATGTGGTCTAAAGGTTAATTATACTTTTCCTTACACCCTGTATATGAAGCTTGGTTCCAATAGCCCACTCATATAATAAATATACTTGAATTCTCTGATTATTGACGTCATTTTGGATCATTTGAGTTTCTTACCGTTTTATTATTAGACTGGTTTACCCGAGCATTACAAAGGTCAATTCAATTCAATTTTTGTTTAATGGCATCCGGTGTGTTATCAGTTATCACAATTCAGCCAACGTCTCGTTATATGAATATTATACGTAGGAAAATGATCAGTAGTTTTAATTAAATCTAGAGTGGCAGTTTTGCCAATGTAAGTAGTTTAGAGTCTCAGGTGATTGTTTTAAGGTTAAACCACAAAATAGTTTACAAAATGGCCGAGCCGCATGGCCAGAAAAATCACGAGCCGACGCAGACGTCCTCTCGGTAGACCTCTAGTCACGCGAGTCCCATTACAAAGGTCACACACGGACGGATATTTTTGACAAAACCGTCCCGTCATACTAAATTTGAGCCTTGCCTTGACATAACTTTACTTTTACTAGTATGTGCCATACAAAACTGCAAACATAACTCGACTCAAACGTATGGAACAGCAGATTATTTTTATCGCAATTTCGATATTGGTCCCATAGAGAAAGTTGTTTAGTTTGATGGTCTGATCATCCCCTTAAAATAGTTTCATTCAACTAATTTTTTTAGACCTTAAGAAACCAATATAATAACATATAATATAGTACTTAGTGTAATTATACAAGGTGTTACAAAAATACAAATAAACCTTTAAGGGGGTGGTGTAGACCATCAAACTGAACAACTTTCACTATGGGACCAATATCGAAATCGCGAAAAAAAAAATTGATGTTCCATACTCTACAAATCGACTAGAGCTAAAATTTTTATGGAATATCTTTTTTTTTTTCCGATTTCTATGTTGGTCCCATAGAGAAAGTTGTTCAGTTTGACGGTCTAAACAACCCCTTTAAGAGTTTTAAATATTTATTGTTACTTATGAAACACCCTGTATAGACTGAACAATAAATAAAGTTAGCGGTTCCGTAGAAGATGTTAATAGCTGATCGAACCAAAATATGGAACTGGTTCTTATCGCGATTTCAATGTTCTTCCTATAGTAAAAGTTGTTCAGTTTAAAGGTCTGAAGCACGCCATAAAGTATGTAGCGCATTTAAGTTTACACCCTGCATAATGGTGGCGAGTTTAATGTATTTATTAAATCATTTGTTCATCCCAAAGTAAAGTAAGTAATTGTAATGTAATGTAAGTAAAGTAAGTAATTTGATACACCCATTTAACTACACCTTTCTTTTACACCCTGTATTATTATGAAGCCGGATTGACGATGCTGTAGCAGGGGTGTCAATGCCCGTCGCGTTGTGATAAATATTTGTCCAGTAATATCTCGACCTTCGACGGTTTTGGGTATTCAGGTAAAACAGTTTACTCAAGGGCAATCACCCGGTATATTCCCCGATTGACGTCATTTTGGGTTCAATATATTTTTAGTGCAGCAAAAAGCTATTAATAAATTACCTTTTTAATTTATATTTTTTTTGTATAAGTACAAAGTGTTACAAAAATACAAATAAACATTTAGGGGGGTGGTTTAGACCATCAAACTGAACAACTTTCACTATGGGACCAATATCGAAATCGCTATAAAAAAAATGTTGTTCCATACTTTACAAATCGACTAGAGCTAAAATATGTATGGGATATCCGATTTTTTTTTAGGGTTCCGAATCTAAAGGGTGAAAACGGACCCTATTACTAAGCCTGCTACGTTGTCCGTCCGTCCGTCTGTCTGTCTGTCTGTCTGTCTGTCCTTAAGAGAATATTATTCCGAGAGCGAAAATGCGCGCTGCATACAAACGTACTATGGTGATATTTTCAATACTAACCAATTAAAGTCAATGAAATTTTGCAGAAACAATCTAGAAACAAATCTCTATGCTTCTATAGAATCATGTTTTCGTTAAAATATACAGTTTCAATGCTAGGATTAATTTAAGATTTGTATGGAAATCTTTGAGGCACTGTAACTTGAAAACTATACATTTTAACGAAAATCTGACTCTATACAAGCATAGAAATTTGTTTCTAGATTGTTTCTGCAAAATTTCATTGACTTTGATTGGTTAGTATTGAAAATATCAACATAGTACGTTTGTATGGAGCGCGCTCCGAATACTATACCCTTAACATTTAGGGCTGTAACTTTTGAACCGAATCCGGTTCAAGCTATTAATAAGCTAGACAGTCAAAAAAACTATGATAAAAACTAATGTCTTCTATTCATAGAAGAAGCTAGTTTTTATCAACGTTTTTTCTTCTCTTCTTCTTTCTTAAAAAGTGTGAGTCGGTCTCGCGATAAAGGGGACCTAAAAGGAGATAAAAAAGGAGTAAAAAAAACTTTTTCGTAAGTTAATATTAATTTGGACCCTGTATAAGGGCTTGACGGGTCAAAATCTTTAAAATGATAACCGTAAATAAATAATATACCTAATTATACAAGGCGATCTACAACTGTAGTCTGGTTGCTACGTGATAAAAGTCAATGCCGATTATAGGTAATTTAAGTGTTGTTGCTGATAATCATAGTAATTGCTGTAAATTATCGATAGTTCTATGATTAGGTGATTTTGTAAACATTTTCTAAATTTTCACTTGTGGTCGCAAAAAGTATCTGCTGTTCCATACATACTAAATGGCAATGCCTAATCGACTCCAATGTCTGAAACAGTAGATTCTTTTTACGAGTTCAGGTTTGCTCTCCCATAGTAAAAGTTGTTCAGTTTGATGGTCTGAACCACCCCTGAAAATTTGGAAAAGGTTTGAAAAATCATAAAGATTGAAAGAAAATAATGGACCTATCAATACTATCGATATAATATATAATAAGCCGTGGTGGTCCAGTGGCGAGTAACCATGCCTGCCGTGCAGGAGGCGATGGTTCGATCCCCGTCCAAGCCGACTCGTACCGATGAGTTTTTCGGAATTTATGTACGATTTGTTACACCACTGGCTTTTCGGTGAAGGAAAACGTGAGGAAACCTGCATGCTTCAATTTCGTGGCGTGTATTTGTACCCACTGTCCATTATAAGTGGCGACGGGCTCACCCCCCGTCACACTGGACAGTTTCGGTACTACTGGTGAAACGTGGATGTTCTGAGGTTTCAGAATATCTCTGACTACCCCCTCGGGGAATATAGTCGTGAGCATATGCTAATATCTACGGGTGTTCCAGAAAGGTGCCAACATCGAAATCACGGAAATAAATCTATCTACTAAATATATTTGCTGTGATGTTATAAAAATATCGATAGTAAGGCTAACGATAGTTTGGCAACCCTAGTTTGATTGCACCAACCGGTCCATCGGCCTTGATCGTGAATCCGTTTATCAGGAAGTACCTACAAAGAACAAGATCTTTATGTAGTTAAAGATAAAGTTCACATCGACATTATGTTTTTGTCTGGTTGCATGATTAATGTCTTGATCTTGATGAGTTCTTTGATTGTTTATTGATAATTAAAAATTCTTCGTAAAAGGTGTTGCAATAATATGATCGATAATTTAAGTGTAAAGACACCTGCATAACATAACAATTTTGTTTGTAGGTACCTACCTATTTAATTAATTTTAAAAATGATATTTTCTTTTTTACAATTTTGTAGGATTTTTTTTTCCTGTCGGATAATTATATAATAGTTGCCGCACTTAGATTAGTATCTTATAATTATTATTGTTGGGTCGAGATTTCCGTGATGGCCTACAGTGGGACGCATAAAAGGTGATGATGATGACGACATACATTTTTTAGGCTAAAAAATTCATGTAAAGCTAAGTCAAGTGCAACCTCTACTTAATTAGAATTTAAAATGTTGACCTCGTCAACCCTTCGGAAGGTCAATTTGACAGTCAGGTGCCTCAAAGGTTTTAATTTAACCAGAAATAAATAAACGCATGAATCTATTATGTAACTAAGTAATTTGACCTTCAGTTCGTTTATTTATCTTCCGTTGTTTACAATCAATTTAACTTTTTTATATTTTTTAATGCATAATTATTTTGTACCTTATTTACCTTTTTTATACCTACAAGTTGTGGAATGTTAATAAATTAAACAAATAAACTAAGATAGTTGTCGGTAACATAGTTTAGTTTTCACTATTTTGTAATCTACCACCGCGAACGTAATAATAATGATATACTGTTTACCCACGACTTCGTCCGCACAAATTATATACAGATTTTAAGCCAGATCATAAACTATCAAACAAAAAAAGTTTCATCAAAATCAATAGCTTTTGCGTGATGCGCGAACAAACAAACAAACAGACAGACAATATTTCTAAAAAAGGTCGAGTCAAGGATACCTAAAAACCATATCGTAATCCTTTTCTTGTAAAATATCTTCAATGTACCTACAGACACACTTTCAGTTACAGTTTTATAATACTTAGTTTAGATTACTTACTTTTTCTGTGCCAGCGCGTCAAAAAGTGTTCCGTTGTACTCGTTGTAGAGAAGATGCGGTCAGAAACTAAATAGTCTACAGAGGACATCTTGCGGCCCAGATCCATTTGGAGGTATTTCTTTATGCCCTTGATATAAAGTTTAGAGTGTGTTGATTTGTTTGAAAAAAAGTGGTGACTGATAACTGATATTGCTGGTCATTTGTTTCAGTGGCCTTAGTATGGCAGCATGACCGCGTCTTAGCTCTCTTTCTATTAGCGCGCGATTGAACGAGATAAAAGGCTTGATATATCGCGATATATCGCCTTATCGCGCGCATTATACTACAAGAGCAGAAGCTGGAGCATGTCGCGCATGATACAGCTATATCACACCTTTTATCTCGTTCCTTCGAGAAAGAGACCGAAGGTGCGATAGCTCTATATCACGATGCGATACTGCCGCAGGTCAATGTAAAATAGAATCATAACTCACAGCGGCATTTTGAACCTGATGTAGATTAACCATAAATTGTAAATAGAGTGGAACTAACACCGCTACTAAATCAAATTTGCCGCACTCCCGACACTGTTTGTGTCGACTAAGTAACATCAGATTCAATAAGTCACCGTGAACAAAGTTCTGCCGCAAACTGAATCTCTTAAGTAGGGCACTGACCAGCGTGTAATGCTATATTCGAGCTCAGTGAAAATTAAGCCAGCTTATACAGAGTGTAAGGAAAAGTATAATTAACCTTTACACCACATCAAACTGAACAACTTTACTATACTTACCTTTACTTTACTTAACTTTACTTTTTTATACTTTTCCTTACACTCTGTATAAGCTGGCTTAATTTTCACTGAGCTCGAATATAGCATTCAGTTTGCTCCTGAGCAAACCTGTCAGAACAAAAAAAATATCATCTGTCCCATACTAAACTGCAATACCTATACCTACTTGATTCAAACGTATGGGACAGCTAATATTTTTTTTGTTCTGACAGGTCTGCTCCCATAGTAAAAGTTGTTCATAATTCATTTATTTATTGTGATTGCACACGTTACATAAGATCGTATAATTAGTTTGTGGTACTTACAGCAATCTGCCTCTTCGAGGCATTCAATGTCATATAATTTTTATTAAATATTTTACAATGTCTAGCGAAATTTATTTATAAATATTAACATCGTGGTAATAATAAGTGGTAAAATAAATAATAAGGGACGTTCTTCCTAGAGTTCAAATACTTTGTTTAGGATAGGGTTCAAACTTAGTTATCGTCATAATTACATACACATACATACATAAGCTCACGCCATTGTCCCATGGGGGTAGGCAGAGACCACGGACCGCCACACGCTACGACTCTGACACACCTCTTTAGCCTCATTCACATTCATACATCTCTTCATGCACTTCCGTCGATTGAGGGTGCTACGCACTTGTCCTTTTCGGAAAAGATCATTGATTTGATCATGGTATGTTTTCCTCGGACGGCCTCTCCCAACACTTCCGCTCACCTTTGCTTGATAAATTTCATTCGTGAAAATGAAAATGAAAATATGTTTATTGTGGAGCATAGGTATAAATGTTGTTACATCGTCGTCGGTCCAGCTATGTCCCGCCGCAAGGGCATACAATTAAAGTTCTTACGTCTATCTATACAGAGTCATTCAAATACTCACTTAAAGTGTAATAACATTTACTTATTAGTAGTTTCGAAAGTCCTTGTTTAAAAGTGGTCATGTTTGTACTTTCTCGCAGTGATTTTGGAAGTTTGTTATAAATGAGCGAGATTCTGCAGTAAACATTTTTATGCATTAGCTTCGTTAGTCTTCTTTCATTCATTCTCGTCATAATTGTATCAAATTAATATTAATTTACAAAACAAGTTCAGTTTGATGGGTAGAATATGTGGTTTAAAGGTTAATGATACTTTTCTTTACACATACATACATACATACATAAGCTCACGCCATTGTCCCACGGCGGTAGGCAGAGACTACCGACCGCCACACGCTACGACTCTGACACACCTCTTTAGCCTCATTCACTCATTCACATTCATACATCTTTAAATGCACTGCCTTTCCTTATACCCTGTATAAATACAAGGTGTCAAATAACCCTAGTAATATTTAAGGAGGTGGCTTAGGACATCAAATAATTAGTATGAAAAGTAACGGATCGAGTTTGTAATAAGGTGGTATTAAAACCGGTCAAGCGTGAGTCGGGCTATTCGCGCACCGAAGGTTCCGTAACACACCACCACATAACATATTATCTTAGAAAATAGTACAGTATCTGATAATATATAATAAACATTTGTAGTTTTACGTTACCATCTTGATTAAGTAGGTACTTGATATATATAGATTGGAAGTCTTTAATAATAATTTATGTTTTCTTAGAAAACAGTTTTGTTTTTAGCGAGACCTTCGAGTCGGAAACCGACTCACACTTGGCCGGTTTTTATTATTTGTGTTTATACTGTAGAGTTTGCTCTATAATTGCATCAAGTTTGACGCTCGTATGTATTACCGTTTTTACGATAGAGCGAAAAGAAAAAACGTTGATAAAACTAGTTTCTTGTTTGACGACCCCCTTAAGTTTTTATTTTTTTTATTTTTATAATTTGTTAGCAAATCCACCGTAAAAAAGCACATTTTGTGAAAATTTCAATTGTCTAGCTATTACCGTTACAGCCCTAAATAGATAGGACAGACAGACAGACGGATGGACGGATAACGTAGGCTTATTGGTCCCGTTTTCTCCCTTTGGGTACGGAACCCTAAAAAGTAAAAATATATCAACAAGATTTGCTCTCAAAAAGTGACGTCATTACGAACCGATACCGTTTACGAACCAGGAAAAATAAGTGACTTGGGCCCAAACTTTCACAATGGAGAGAAAGTCGAAAAAAAAAACAGCTGTCCAGCAAAGTAGGGTCGGTACAGCAGTTTTGTGTGAAACTGATATTTTAATTTTTTATTTTATATCTTTGTTGGCTCTGTAGTAAAAGTTGTTTTATGGTCTATTCTTACTAAACCACCCCCTTTAATATTACTACGGTGTTTTGTTACAACCTGTATAAATTGCTCGATAGCATAGTTGGTAGAACCTTTGTTAAAGGAGAAGATAATTATTAATGAGAGAAAAAAATCGTCTTATACTCTAAATACTACTCACACTCTAGTCCTAACCTAACCTTTATGAGGTCACCCCCCTCACCACGGACGATTCCATAGAAATCCCACCTTCCACCTCCATAGGAACATCTAACTCTCTCTCTGATGACGATCTCATCTGAATAGTATTACTCTACACACTCTACAGAAACAAGATAGCGTGAACACACGCATGCCATTTACTAAATAAATTACGTGATTCTTGCTCGGCACCTCTAAAATCGCCCCTGAAGTGCGGGGAGAGGTAAGTGATGTATTTAAAGGGAGGGGTAGAGAGAGAGAGTGACCATTTTGTGTGTATGTAGTACTATTATAAAATTCTGTAATCAGGTTCTGGTTTCTGGGTTGAAAGGATTTCTGTATTGTAGACAATAAGTACGTAATAACTATAATACTTATAAATTACATAGGTCATTAAAAAATGTTAAATATCATAGGTTCATTTTCACATTCTCATAGTAATAAATATACTTACTTACTTTCCTTTCTCCTTCTCCTTTAGGATTTTATACATTTGAAGTGGATAATTTTAACAATTAATTACTTAAATAGTAGGTAATTTCGATTTAAATTACACTTTCTAATGACATAAAGTTCAAATTTAATTCTTGTAATTACGTTTAAAATTAACGTGCAGACTGCAATCTGTTTTAAATAACTACAGACCTATCACCTACTTTTTGTAAAAGATAATATCTATTTTATAGACCGGCCAGAAGGCTGAGATTTAATTAACCTTTTTCCACCGGTCATAAAAATTTAATTCTGGTAGGTAGTTACTTAGCTTATTATTCCTAAGGTAGGTATGGTTGCCGATTTGTCAATTTCATACAAAAGTTTGTCGTAGAACAGTCGTAGACGGTATTAATAAAAGTAATGTTTTATATATGGAAAAATAGCTTAGAAAATCTAGATTGCGCGTATTAAATAATATTTACAATTTATAATATAATAACGAAGATAAGGGTTTGAAATTTTGTATGAATAATTTCGAAACTTGATATCTTCATAATTATAATATTATATATTGTAAATAATCTAGATTTTCTAAGCTATTTTTTCATATATAAAACCATCTACGAGTGTTCTACGACAAAGTTTTGTGAAATTGACAACTATGCAACCACCTTAATCCGGTTCCGAATGTCCTTACAACAATTTCAAACCTACTAAGTATAATTTGGTTTGAGGTTTTAAGACAAAATTGTGGCGTCTTTGGCTTCACATTATGTCTCATGCTCGCATCATCATCTGTCGTTGGTATTTTTTATTTTTACTCAGTACCTATTTTTTCGAATTGCTCTCCACCTGTAAATTTTACCCGCATTCTTATCGTGATGGCAGCAAGCTCTGGTGTCAGATTGTTTAAAACCGCCTTACGGCATCTGACGTGATACTACTCGTACCACCAGAGATAGTCAAACCACGATCATAGAAAACCACGTCAGAGGCTGTAAGGCGGTCTGAAAAAACTCTACCACAAGGGCCCACACGATAAGAGGAAGACCAGAGATAGTAGCCAGGACCAACGGCATAACATGCCATCCGCAGCACGGAATCATCTTTCTTTTCGGACAATTAGGAGATTCAGCCTGCAATGTCCTAACCAACTGGGGAAAAACCGCACAAAGTAACATTTCACTAGGTGCCCTCCGTGGGAATCGAACCACAGTCCACGAACTCCGTGTCAAGAGCCCAATGCTTCAAGGCAGCCTTCAGGCATTGACATATATCGTTGCCTTTCATTTTTACGAAAACTGCGCAATAAGCGTTTATTCTAAAGAGCGCCTACTCCAATCAAGTTAACAAACATTTTCTTTTCTAAAAAAATCCCCGTGTAGAACACACAAAAGCGGGAATGGAAATGAAAATAAATTGAAAAATCACGTACTAAGGTATGTACTCGGCAGGTAAATGTTTTCTTCTTTTTTGATTTGATAAATTTACGATGGTTGCCTACTGTTCGCGTACTAAATCAAGTCTTCCAGTTCCGGGCTCTTTTTCACTAAAAACGTATTTATTCACATGTTGAGAGGAGAGGTTAAAGGAAAATTGAATAGATTCGTACACTTTGAATATTGAAAGGGTTTTTTATTCTGACTGCTTTTATTAAGTAAAAAACCGACCAAATGCGAGTCGGACTCGAGGATTCCGTACCACTAAACCTTGTAATATTTACCAAAAGTGTGTGCTTTCTCCGGCACCCTTAGCGCAAGCCCGACTCACACTTGACCTTTTTTATTATTTGTTGTAATACATTCTATAGATAGAGTTTGCACTTTAATTATACCAAGTAAGACGCTTGTATGTATTACCGTTTTTACGATGGGGCAAAAACAAACAAAACCCGTTACGTTTTTGAAATTTTAAGGCTTTGAAATTTTGTATGAATAATTCCAAAGCTTGATATTATCTTCGTAATTTTGAAATAATATACATATAAACGATATTGAATAAAACTAACAATCTTAAAACTAACTAGAAATAAACATATCCTAAAACTAAAATATAACTATAAGACTATACAAAATAAATAATTATGTTATTATGTTATATATATATATATATATATCTTCGTAATTATGTTATAAATTGTAAATATTTTTTAATACGCGCTATTTTTCCGTATATAAAACATTACTTTTATTAATACCGTCTATGAGTGTTCTACGACAAAGTTTAGTGTGAAATTGACAACTCTGCAACCACCGTAATATTTTACGTTTTGTTTTTAGGGTTCCGAACCTCAAAGAGGAAAAACGGAACCCTTATAAGATCACTCTCGTGTCCGTCCGTCCGTCTGTCACAGCCACTTTTCTCAGCAACTATAGAAGCTAGCGACTTGAAATTCGGCATAGTGGTCAATCATGCTAACCCAAACGTAAAGCGAGACTAAAAATTTAGAAAATAATTTTTCTACAAATTTTTAAGGTCCAAAAACTGATGACTTTTAAAAAAAAGTTTTCTAATCTAGCCGAGTTTGGTATCATTTGAAAGGGCTTTAAACGTAGATTTCGTATTGGTAGTTCGTTTTACTAAGTGATGCGTAGTTATTCATTTATAAGCCCGACTGCACGGAAAATTTTGGTTCCCCCCCCCCCTGATCTCCGAACATATAAAGCCAAAAAATCTGAAATAATTCTTACATGTCGATGAACTATTGAATTTTGTAGGAAAATTATAGCGGTGTCTGTATTGATAATAGTTTTTGAGAAAATTGAAAAAATACAGTACAAACAAACTTAGGGTTACAGTTGATGTTTTTCGTTAATGAGCATAGACACAAACTTTTTATATTACATTTTAAATAAAATCCAATAAATTAACACCAGTTTAAGTCATAAAAATGAACAAAGATATCAAAAATGCTAGTTTTTTCGATGAATAACCAACTCCGATGTGAAGTTTTGTTGTTATCCATATTTCGACACTATTTTTTGCTTAAAACATTTTTAGAAGACGGTAAATCTGTTAAATTGCACTTAATCTATTCTATAACACCCTAAAATTATTCCTACTCATTAAAAAAAGGACAAAATGAATAATTGTTTCGATATTTTGATTTGTGATTTGTATGGTGCCATGCAAGAACTGGTATACCCACCGGTATCGGTGAAACTTGGTAAACAGCTAGTTAGAGTACCTATATCCAGAGATAGCATAAAAGGTAGGTGCTTAAGATTTTTGTGAAAAATCACTATTTCATTGGGAATAAACTGTATTTAAATATTTTCGAGAAGGTAACAGTAATTTGAACATTTGAACTTTGCTTGAATGACAGGATGAGAGGTCCGATTCACAATGCTGGAAACTTAAAAATTATAACTTTACAGCAAACCGTATTTCATTATTGAAAAAATCCTAACATAAATATAAGATAATTACGGAAAGTAACAAAATATTAAGCCATATCAACAGCAACGTTATTAAGATGGATTGAAATAATGATTTTCACAAATGAAATATTTATCAGCATAATGATTAGGACAAATCGGAATAAAATCTTTACACGTCAGTCATACGTCAGTAGTGAATCATGGACATGGATCAAAGAGATTATACTTGCATAGAGGGAGGATAACTTTTGCAAGGCGGTCCACTTTGTTTTTTTATGTTTTGTGTCATGTGATAGGACAAAAGGCACAAAAAGTTACTACTATACACAACTTTACATACACTAGCATGTCAAAGTGTCAAAAAACGTGGAAAGTGGAAAGCCGCATTAACAAAATATCTAAAGTTCCATCTCTTTCTACTATTAAAGGTATGTCATAAGAGAAAAGAGACTAACTACAACCTTAAATTGAGGCGGACTTTATGCTTTAGAATTAAGAGATCCTTCTTGTGAGCTGTGAGACATGGATATAAACCAATGTATAGAAAATACCAATGCCACCTTGCTGATCATGGACAATACCTTTCCAACGTAGAAATACAATGACTCAAAAAGACATTAAAATAATAGTAATCGCGAAAACGAGACACGCGTATACGCTATGCTGATGCTGATGAAGTTGAAATTGATATCAAAATCATAAAACTTAGTCGGGCTAAGGTACGAGATTTAATACATTTTTTTTCATGTCTCCGTCCCTTTCCAGTATGACCATTCCAGTCTGCGAATCTATAAAATACTCAATCAACACTTTCCAAGCTTCTTGATCATTAACATGCAATGAAATTAGAGACAGTGCCTTACATTACAACCTTCTTGATCATGAACTTTCGCTTACGCTAGCTTATGCACCTTTTAGTGTTTTAGGCATGAAGATTGAATTATCAAAATTCTTGGTTTTAGGCTTTCATACCGAGAAGACAAACTGGAGTAATGTATTTCTATCCAACTCGGGTGCTAGTACTAATGTGAGAAAATGATAAACCTAGTTCTTCTGTTCGTCAATAACCCGCCTCTTTACAATACATTTTAACTTCTAGAACAGAAATATGGCATTTTCTATAAGCACCTGGAGAGGAGTGCAAACTTCCGTACAGGCGGTGAAAATTTTATATGAAGCTAGATGACTGACTCTGGAGTCAGACAGCTTTTGTAGTACAAAAAGTGGTTTCGTCGATAAGGACAGTAATAAGTAGCGATCTCCTTTTTTAACTAGAGCGAATTTGCTATGTGCGTCTCTTTTTGAGTGAATATACAAGACACGTGCTTCCTTCTATACCTTCTCTTTATACGTTCTAAATCCATGGTTTATATCCATTCTCTAGAATCATAGTTCAAAAAGATTGCTAATGATTGAATGAGATTGCAACGCATAAACTTCTTGGTGAACTTAAAATACAGGTGGTAGTCATTAGAGGGTGTTAGGCAACGAATATACCACTCTCTACCGTGTTAGGTGTACCCACCCATTTGTTAACAAAAATACTTGGCTATTATCCATCATCTTTCTTTCACTGGAAACAATTCATGACCTACGCAGAGGCTTGAAAAATAAATATTTTAAAGAAAATTGATGTCTTACCTACATTTGCATTAAGACTCCCTACCTATTCTCTAATTGGGACATTCAGGGATTTTCTTAGTAATCATATTGAATTCCAAATATTACGTAAAAATTTTGCGTGCAGTAGGTACTCAAACTTGTCTGATGTAAGTGTTCATGTAGCGAGACCATTGCCACTTCTTTGAGCATGGTCACAATACATCATGTTCTTGAAACATTAAAACTTTAAATACTTACGTAATATTATAATATTATAACGGCTGTAAGCTATCAAATTATCTTGACATAATTTCTCTATTATATCGTTGCACTTTTTTTATGTTGTGCTCGCTATACCACTTTGTACCTTCCGAACAACGGCGGTTTTCGTTAACATGTTCTCATCTTTTCTTACGGTAACATTAGGTTTGGAACCCTCTATGTGCGAGTACACACCTCGCTCTTGGCCAGTTATTTTATACGTTACGGATACAGTCGTCGTAGGCTTTTGTAATAGGGATTGGGTGCGGACCCTTAAAAATGATTTATTATTTATATACTCAGCTTGCGCTAAGTAAAGAATGAGCTCGACGCTCAGCCGTCTTGTGGCTTCCCACAACGTCTTGGGCAAGTACTTCTACTTGCCCAAGACGTTGCTGGCGGCTTTACCTCGCTGGATAGGCTGCAGCAATGGATATTCCATACCTGAGATGCGCGCTAACCCTTCAGAGTCCAGACAGCCTGATATACTCGACACAAAAGGTTGTACAAAAGGTGAAGACGAGACTGAAAATCATCCGAAACTTGGCCGGAACAAGCTGGGGCGCTACAGCTCCTGTTCTCCGCACCTCTGCCCTGGCGCTAGTTTACTCCGTCGCGGAATACTGCGCTCCGGTATGGTACCGCAGTGCACACAGAGACAAAGTTGACACCCAGCTCAACGAAGCCATGCGCCTAATTACGGGAGTAATTAAATCAACCCCACTGCCATGGCTTCCTGTTCTCTCGCACATCCCTCCACCGGAGCTACGCAGGAAAAAAGCAGCTGCCAAAGAATGGAAAAAGTGCTTCCAACAGAATATCGCAATCCCCATGCCTATAAGGAAAACGCTAGAGTCAATTCCCACTTACCGTCTTCCGTCTAGATCACCTATCTGGACCGACGACCGAATTCACTCCCAGTACGATATTAATAGTGCATGGCGGTCAGATTGGAGCCTTTTTGACTATCTGCATGCAAACCTCGTGCAAGACCCGACTGTCAACCCGGCTGGATTTGATAAGGACCGGAAGACCTGGGCCAAGCTGAACCGGTTCAGAACTAACCATGGAAGGACCAACTCTCACCTCTACAAGTGGGGCCTGAGGGAGTCACCGATGTGCGACTGCGGGGCACCTGACCAAACCCTCACCCATGTGGTAAATGAGTGCACCCTACGCCGTTTCCCCGGTGGTATTGAAGAGCTCCATAGGTTAACCCCGGCAGCGGAAGACTGGCTAAAACATCTTGACCTCGAAATTTAAACCTCCCTGGATCCAAGCAGGAAGACAAAAATGCCATACGCTTTGATGATGATGATACTCGACAACCCAAGGGCTAGCGCTTTCCTCGCTCAACGGATCAGCATAGCCATTCAGCGAGGAAATGCGGCCCGAACCTGACTACATTTTAGGTAAGTATAGTTGTAAGTCACTTTATTTGTAATTTTATTAAATATCACTATTTATGTATTCTGTTAAAGTACAGTTTTACCATTAAACATTTTAAACAGAAGTTTAACGACGCCAGAAGAGGTGAAACAAATCTAAAAATTATTTCCTTAAGACCTTTTCACACGGTCATACTTTTCAAGGACACCCTTCAAACCAGTTTGATTAAATTTAGAATCTGTTGTAAAAGTTTTAGATAACTAGATTTAATGTTATTCAAGGTTACACATTATTGTAATATTATGTTATCTCCATCTATTTGACATTGATCTTGTTATTATGCATTTTATCAGGCAGAGGTCACTGTGTCATGCCATACAATACGTCATTAATATTGATATCGTTGTTATTTGCAATTAATGGAAATTCTAATTAGTCATTACCTCTACACTTAGTTGATACTACGATATTTAAATGCGATGGGAATATTTTTAGTTCACTACACTACACTTCGTCGTAATGGTCTAGAAAAATGCCTTTAATAGTTTAATTACCACAAAGAGGTACGATCAAACCTTGATAAATCCTATAAAGTTCACAAGCTTGATCGTTTATGATCCTTTAATTAAGTACTCTTATTTGACTCGAACTTGACAGAGTCAGTTGGCTCGCGCCGGTCGTACGCGCCGGTACCTTTGACCTGCTCAAGCGCACCTATGCGTAACTGACGATAAGAAAAAAAAGCGTCGACACGATCTTTTTTTTTATGAGTAAAGTGTAGAGTGAATTTTAAAAATAGAACAGAATGTCGAATGTGCCGTTAGTTCGTCGTGCTATAGTAGGGGCTGCGCTTGCCCATAATGCTCCACCGCCTGAACAAGCCAACCCGTTGGTCGTTGACCCTGTTCAGGAGAACCAATGGACCCCAGCTGCTTTGGAGAGAGCTGGATCCACTCTTAAAGCTCTGAATCGTATGGCGAAACGACCTCCAGTGCATCTACTGTTTGAAGATGTTAGTTATACTGTCAGCGCTCATAAAGGTAAGTTTAAATAAAGTCACGACAGTAATCTTTTTGGGGTGGACTGAAACTCAGCAAACACCGTTTTAAGCTCGTTTTTATCAATGGCAAGAACTTCTGTGTAATATCGCTCTATTCTGTTACAATTTTAATCAATCTTGACTTTAAAGCCCGTGTCATTAAACCGATCTTGAATGATTAACCATTCAAGTTCCTCTAATAGCTCCAGCTTGCTATCAACTGCAGTCCGTTTAAAAATACAGGCCTTGAGCACATTGAGATTCCTAATAAATTAAACATTATTATTGTACCTATGCAATACATATATACCTACCTAAAGAAGAAATTCCGATGCGTATGTGGTAGGTACCTATATGAAGTCTACCCATCCGGATTGGGCATCCATGGTGGACTGACGCTCGAATACACCCCTGAGGGACTGAGGGTAGGTCTTTGCCCTGCAGTCGGATGTATAAGAGGCTGATGATGATGACCATTGTATTAAAAAAATAAATAAAATAGTTCGTGAACTATTTTCTTGCTTTTTTTTGTCACATTAATTATTTATTACAATACAATAGAACTAAATACAAATTGACCACATAGTTTAAATGCCCGGAAAAATAAGTAATAAACACAATAGTTTGCATTTCTAGTGTGTGAACACAATAAAGGATTCTATATAATGGGTCTTTTTTCATATTATCAGACCATCAAACTGAACAACTTTCTCAATGGAAATCTGCAGTCCGCGTCGAGTAGGTCTGCAGTTTTGTATGGAACAGATAATTTTTTTCGTGATTTCGATGTTAATTCCTTAGAGAACGTTTTTCAGTTTGATGGTCTCATCATCCCCTTTAAAAATCGTAAGCATAACACAGAACACAATAAATCGGCTGAACTTCGGTGAATGCGTGACCGCTTCCTATAACTTAATTTAATACACGTAGGTTCATTACGGAATTCATTAAAAATGTGGACCGAAAGAGGATTAGTGACAAGGATTGAAAATGGAATATTGTTGAGATGGTGAGATGGTTTGATCATAAGGAAATGATGAGTGATAGTAGACTATGAAATATATAAAGAGAGTGTGAATGGAACAGTCGAATGCGGTCGATCTAGACGGACCAAATTGACAGCATACTTAAGAAGGGTTAGATCAAATGTACCTGAAACCGACGAGCGTCTATGAAACGACTTATGACTATGGAAGAGGCAAAAGAGGTGTTTCAGGATCGAAGTCGATGGCGATCTATTGTCTCTGCCTACGCCAATGGGACACAGGCGTGAGTATACAGGATCCTTCTTAATATTTTGACACTTTTTAAGGGGATGATCAGACCATCAAACCGAACAACGTTCTCTATGGGACCAACATCGAAATCGCGAAAAAAATCAGCTTTGAACCAAGGTTCAAAAACCCACAAGAGAAACCTTGCTCGCTGTTGTGATAAGCAGAGACAGCGTCTGGCCAAGATAACGACCCAACGTCATAAAACCATCTTATCCGAAGTCTCCCCCAACCCTGACTCCCGTCACAAGGCGATTGCGTGACGATTGGTGACCACCACTCGGTGTACATTCCACCATGGGGATAAACAACTGAAGTAAAACGACAAAGATAAAGCTAAAGCCAAGACATATTGAAAAAAACGTGTAATTATTTCTACACAATGTGATAAGTATTTATTGAAAACAATGCTGCTTTGTCGCCCAGCGACATTTATTACACAATATCTCATTCTTGTACTGTGACTGAGTCGACTGAGTATTTTAATTTGATATGAGAGTCGTGATAGTCTAGTGATTAGCTTTGCATTCGCTGTAGTGTCTATACAGGATGGTCCAAACGAAGGCGTCCACATTTTTTTTTGTTTCTCTCACCCAGGTGTATCCGAAAATACCCCATGCATGTTCGATATTCAGAATATCTCTGACTACCCCTTCGGGGAATATAGTCGTGAGCATAATTATGCTATGCTATGCTGCTATACTATGTTCGATATTTTAAATGAATATTTGAGAATTTTCTACCGGAGCAGCTTAAAACTGTCATAACTTTTTTCGTAGTAATATTCTTTACATTTTGTTTTTGCAACATGATCGTCTGGAAACACTCTTCCATACATAAAATAATCAGCAACCAACATCCAATACAAGTTACCGAAAAAAGGGTCGAAAGTGAAAATTTTAGGTTTGAGTTGGACGAAGCCAAATTTTCAAAATTCTCTTTGCATAGGTTGAAGCTAATTTTTAAAACTTCAGTATTTATTCAACTTATCAATTAAGAAATAATAAGGGGTTCTTAATAGGCCATTTTACGCTGGAATTAGCTTCCAAAGTTAGTAGTTAAGATCTCCCGGTTTTGGGTATCCATCTCCGAGGAGGCATATGCGTTTTGCCGCCAAGACATCACAGTCACAAAGGAGCAGTAGCTACAGGGTCTAAGGTTTGATCCCAGCCTACGTCAGATTTGTATCACTTGGTAAAATGTGTATAAAAATCATCGATAATACCACTATCTAGTCTCTACATACACCTCTTGGAAAATTCACGAAGACGTGACAGGATTTAAAATTTAATGCTAACTAAAGGGAGCGCCATCAAACTGAACAACTTTTTCTATTGGACAAAATATTAAAACGATTCCATAGAAAATGTCAATAGCTGCTCAACCCAAATGTACAAGCTTTTTATTAGTTTTTGGGGTTGGGGTCTTGATAGGCTTGCGACTACGCCACTTCAACAACTACCGTCTTTCCCCTTCCAGTTCCCTGCTAATCCCAAAATTCGTACTTGGTTTTGGATCGGGATTGTTTGTATCTCATCTGGTGTACTTTGCCTTTTGCTTTGCCTTAGATGTTACTTACTACGTTTGTACATCAGGGGGGCACAGTCACTTAATATAAAGTGCAGAGGTGGTCTATATACATCTCCTTGCAAAATCTGCAGACGTTCGTATCACTTAGTTTCAGAGTTATGTGTTTGTTTAGTTTTCAGTGGCCTTTGAGTGTTGGTCCCATACTAAAAGTTATTCAGTTTGATGGTCTGTGGCGACCCCTAAAGTATGTACCGCTTATGGGTGTATGGGTGTAAGAGATACAAAATTGGATATAAATAGCCCTGAATTCAATTGCGATATGAAATAAATGAAAACCGAATAAAAATACATGTTATGTGACTGTATTACATTATTTCACGCATCGTTGCATTGCGGACATGTAATCTTACATCGAATGGTTTCCGGTTGGTTAAATTATTTTATAATGTGTAGTCATGGAATATGGAATTAATTTGTGTTCATTTTAATATTTTAATGACGTAGAAGAAGTACATAGAGGTCAATAGGAAAAAAAATCACTTGTCCCATTACGCGCCTCTATCAAACTCGAATGAATGATTTTTTTAGAAAACGTATTTCGAATTTTGACACCTTAAATTTTTAGCAGTGGCGTAGCGTTCGTTTGCAGAGGAGGTATTTATTCTCTGGGTGGCACTTAACTAGGAGCGGCAAATTTTGTTAAAAAATAGTAAAGCCTGACCAGAAATATAAAAAACCTGGTTTGGGGGCGCTGCAATCGACTATTACCCTTAATGTCAGTGTTCCAAGTACAAAAAATAGTTCCAATGATTTTCCGCAACGTGGCGAAGTTTTGTATATTTCTGTACAATGATCGAATGTAACCAATTCGTACATACATACATACATATACTCACGCCTGTGTCCCATTGGGGTAGGCAGAGACAATTGATCGCCATCGGCTACGATCCTGACATACCTCTTTTGCCTCTTTCACAGTCATAAGTCGTTTCATACACGCTCGTCGGTTTCGGGTACATTTGATCTGGCCCTTCTTAAGTATGCTGCCAATTTGGTCTGCATACGTACGTCTAGGGCGACCCCTTTCGACTTTTCCATTCACACTTGCTTTATATATTTCATACGTCATTCTACTATCACTCATCCTTTCTACATGACCAAACCATCTCAGCATTCCCTTTTCAATCCTTGTCACTATATCCTCTTTCAGTCCACATTTTTCTCTAATTACACTGTTTCGTATTCTATCATTCAAAGTCAAACCACACATACTGCGCAATGAACGCATTTCGACAGCATTTATCCTTGATTCATTCCTCTTCTGCCATACCCAACATTCGCTGCCATACATCAAAGTTGGTGCCAGCACACCGTCGTGAACTGCCAAACGTGCCTTTTTGGACACATTATGACTTTTCATGAATGTGTGCATCGCTCCATTAATCCTATTTCCCGCTTTCACTCTCCTCTCTATGTCCCCATCACACGTACCAATTCGTAAACAATCGTAATGCAAAAAAAGTTAAGCTCGCGTTACTCGCGCTTACAATAATTCAAAAAGAGTTTCGCCATAGCCGAGTCGTGGTGCTGAAAATGTACAGCTCGCTTCGTTCGGCTATTTCTGTGGCTCGGCCATGGTTTTTACTTCGAGACACGTATTTTGTGCCATGGAGAAAAGTTAAGCTCGCTTTGCTCGTTCTACGTTCCTGTTTTGTTTGTTGTACCTACACGGGCAAACTAAAGTTCTGTCTGCTAGCAATTTTAAAACCTCGCTTCACTCGCTCCGTAATTTCCATCGGATTCAGTACCTAGCGACTTATAAATAGCTCTACGGTCAACAGCCAGGCTTAACGGGTTTATAACCAGTGGATCTAGCCCTCTGTGGATCTAGGCTATACAGGTTTTATATAGTAGGTCAATGCCCATTTTATTAGGTCTCAAGAAGGAATGAAGACTAACTAACTAGCTTATTTTTGTCCACAAAAAATACTCTAAAAATCTAACCCCATAGATTGCTGCATTGCATTGTATGGCACCCACTAAAAGAAATAGAGTGGTCTTTTCTAAATCAAGAATCACAGCCTAGGGCTAAAAGCGTTGTTTTAATCCGGGCCAACACTTTGTACACACGGCGACACATCAAGCTGCAACGCTAGGATTTTGAGATTTGTGTATGGAAATCTTAGAGGCACTGTAACTTTAAAACAATACATTTTCATGACAATCTGACAACACAAGCATAGAGATTAGTTTCCTGAAAAATTTCATTGACTTTAATTGATTATTGATGAAAATATAACCCAACTTCGTTGTATGGAGCACGCATCAAACTTAAATCGCATTTACAATTACAACGGACAACCAGTAACTTTTGTCGTATAAATACGGCGAGACGATTAGCCCCTACAGCCTAAATAGAACTAAAAACCGCAAATGGCGTCGGGAGAATGCTAATTTCGAAAAGGGGCCCAATGAGAATTCCAAGTGGTACCACTAACCCATTCGCAACAATGGCAACGTTTAGTTGCTCACGTTACTAAATGAATAAAGTTTTGCCCTTTCCTTGTTTACCTCTAAGTGTGTTTGACTTTTCGTTTCTAGGATTACATTGTTCACAACAGTGTATATATATACCCCAAAAAAAAAACTTGCTGTTCCATACAAAACTGCCAACCTGGGGACAGCCTGAGGACAGCAGATTTTATAAAAGTGAAACTTCTAATGGGAGGGCTGTGAAATTCTGATCCGCAACCTTTGTGTGTGAATTACGAAATTTAAATCGGGAGCGGAAGTTAGAAATTTAAATCGGGAGAAGTTTCACATCTGACGGGCGTCACGTGACGGCCACTTTATTTTTTGAAATTTGTTTTTGTCCCAAAGAGAAAGTTGTTTAGTTTAGTCCTATCATCCTCTAAAAATCATCGGCATGTTAAGAAAGACCCAGTATAATTTTGACCTCAACAACTCGTTTGTATGGAACGACAGTAAGCAGTGGTGTATTCCGCTCTTACTAGCACTCACTCAACATACAATATACTAGACTATTCTGGCTAGTGCGAGCCCATTTGTATGAAGTGTTCAAGGAAGGTGTGACATGACCAAGCAAAGAGTTCTAAGAACACAGACAGCCAAGAGCCTCATTATTTTTGCAAGAAAAATCTTCTCTCAGTTCGCTAACCTTACCTGCCAGTTATATTTTTTCAAATATTTTTGTTTGAAGTTATTTTGAGCTTAATATTAATAAAGGTAACTAGCTGTATTCAAAACCGAAAAATTTTTAGACGTCGATTTTTTTTTTTTATTTATAATTAATGGCTTTTTGCTTGTACCGCATTTCCGCCAGTGTCAAGTGTAATTTATGGGAGTATCTATCCCAATCTCAGGGATTGTTTTTGTTCAAGAACAAGAAGAGATTGAGGATTGCGGAGCCTCGTGGCAGGCAAAAACGCGACGCGCGAAAACCACGCGAGACGTGTGCTCGGGTCAATTCCTGCAACGTGACCCCTAGACGTCGTTTACTCTATAGCTTTTTTTGTAATCTCTGACATAATCTTTGAAAATTGTGTACCTACCAAAAGGTTTATTATACTTACCTAATAATTTAATGTTATTTATTTTTTGTTCATACTGTACCCGAGACTTATATATGGACAGAGAAGTGATATTTTTTAAATCTGCATCTAGTAGGTATCCTAATTCATATACGAAGGTGACATAAATACTGTATGTAATTTTATACATTATTCGTACCAGGTTGAGTGAAATTAAAAATAAATAGCATTTCTGAAATATCTTAGTGAATACGTACAGGTTAAATAAGTACCTACATGAATCTCCTTTTTAATTCTGATAAAAATGACAAAAGTCGAGCTCCAGTCTAAAGCAGCGATTATAATATTACCCTACATTTAGGGCCGATTTCGGCATACATTGCTTGCTTTGATGGCTACACTTTAAAATAGAGGGATCAAATCAAGCAATCTATGCTGAAATCTGTCTTGCATGTTGGGTAATGTACCTAGTCGCTGCTTTACTAGTCTCTGCCATTACTGGCAAAGGCCTGGCATTTACAATATAATGAACAAACCTATTATATACCTATTGGGTGAAACTTGTTTCCTATATTTTCTTTGTTATTGAACCATATTTAATATTTTACTGGTTTCCCGGTTATTTTAATTTATTTAAAATTTAATGCAAATACAGGTTGTTAGTTGCATTTACTTTAAGGGGTGAATATACCCATGATACCAACTGACTGATCAAATTTCCCTAAGTAACCTAAAGAATATTAGGGAAAAGAATGCAGAAAAGTAATTTTTTTGACTTTCATACAAACGTTCGATCAGTTGATTGCATTTAGTATGGAAAGTGCAACATTTTTCTTATCAATTTCCTATAGGTTTCCTAAGGAATGTTGATCAGTATCGTGAATACTATCTCCCCTTAAAGTAATGCATCTGTTTACCCTAACACCCTGTATTCTTGAAGTCATCGTCATCAACCTAAAAATAAAAATTTCGTTACTATACATTTAGGATTTTTTTTTAACAAACACGTTTTCTGATTACTGGTCCAATTGACGTCACACTTCGATTACCTTAGGTTGGTAATCTCTTTTTTACCTCTGTTTTTTTAGTATGCCCAATTTTCTTTTAAAATAGCTTTGGATAAAGGTAAGCACACATTAAGGCAGTCCGCATCGGTGTGAGGCGGGCCCCATTTCAACGGTAAATGAGTACTTAGCACACAAGCGGGGGCCAGGCCGTAACGCATCGACGGATTTTTGATTTGAAATATTGCTGACAGACGTTTAAAAATCCGCCTGGTATAAAGGATGTAAGGAAAAGTATCATTAACCTTTAAACCACATACTCTCCCATCAAACTGAACAACTTTTACTATGGGAGCAAATCTGTCAGAACAAAAAAAAAACTGCAATACCTATTCCATGCAAACGTATGGGTCAGCAGATTTTCTTTTTTTTCTGACAGGTTTGCTCCTATAGTAAAAGTTTGATGGGTAGAGTATGTGGTTTAAAGGTTAATGATACTTTTCCTTACACCCTGTATAGCACACTACACCGGGTCGGGGACGGAGCAGGCCGCATCACACTGACGGAAATCCGTCGCGCTAAAATGTACTCCGATGCTTCCTTTAGTTCATATAAATTGTTATAGAAGAGATGTAGACGGATTTTTGTGTTGCAAACCTCCCCGATGCAGCCCGCCATAATATGCGCTTACCTTAAGGGGTAACTGAACTGGGTCCGACAAATTTTTAACGTTGCACTATCGATACCTAATTATTTGTTTAGGTCCTGAATGTATTTTTCTTTTTAGGCTTCTTTGACCATCTAATTTTAATTGAATTGGGGTAACTGAACTCGGTCCGACAATTTTTTAGGTCGATGCACTGTCGGTAATTATTTATTTAGGTCCTGAATGTCTTTTTCTTTTTCGTATTCTCATCGCGGCCATTCGTTCCTGACCTCGATCTTGAGGACTTTATTATTGGGCTAAATTGTTGCGCCGGATTTTTTTTGTATAATTATGCGCACATCATTTTGTATCTTTGACAAAATGTTAAATAAATAAAAAATTACAAAATTATCTGGTTTTCGACTGACAATTTAAAAAAAAAAATTATCTTACTTACTTAAGTACTAATATTTGGTTTTAAAATGATTTGATTTGATGTGAAATTAATACAGGCAGGTATTATCATAACATAAATATCTTGATTATAGTCTTCTTCTTCTTTCTTCTTCTCTTCTTTGTGTGTCTGTACATTGAAGATATTTACATGAAAAAGATTACGATATGGTATTTAGGTTTCCCTGACTCCAAATTAACCTTTTTTAGAATTTTTATCGGTCTGTTTGTTTGTTTGTATGTTTGTAACAGCATCACGCAAAAACTACTGAACCCATTTTGATGAAACTTTTTTTGTTTGACAGCTTATGATCTGAATGTATATAATTTGTGCGGACGAAGTCGCGGGCTAACTCTAGTTCTATTATATTTCTTTTATTTCATAGGGTTTAATTTTTTATTCTAATGAGTGTTTTTCTTTTTTAAATTTAGTTTCTAAAAAAACTCGACAGATGGCATGTTTATCGCTCCGTAGAGCCGTTCGCGAGATCCTGTCAAAATCTTGTCAAGCCTGTGCCAGTTATTAACTATTCTTATGCCTGTGCTTGCCTTTTTTTGGAACCCCAAGGATCGAGCCCATACAACCATGTCAGGCGTAAAAGTTTTCGATTAAAATTATTAGTAATTAATGAAACATGCTATCAAAAGATGCGTTGGCATCTTCTTGGTCATCTTTTCCCTCTTTATTATTTTAAAGAAACACTTTTTGAAATTTTGATTTCGTTTATTCGCACAGACCGTAGCGTCATCTATCGATCTCCTAGAAACCCAACAGAAAAACGCTCATTCGTATACGAATAAATTAAAAAAGTTGTATGTTTTCCTAACAAATAAAGAACGTTGAAATTAAAAAATAACACCATGGGATCATAATTTTTTTGTATCGTAGCTTCAAAATAGAAATAAAATAACACAATAGTTTAAAAAACTACTTGAAACAATTTAAAAAATCCTAAAATTAAATTCAACAAAAAAAACATGGCAGTATAAAATTAAACTCGTTGCCTTGTTTTTTTTTTATCGTCCTCTCTAGTCGCTATTTTCCGGCGTTTACGTGATTCGCGCCATTGTGCTAACCTAAAACATTGCAGATTTGTCGAAACTTCACACAATTACTAACTTTTCTGCTATTCGTTGCACGTTTTTTGCATTACTTTACGGTACGATAAATTGTTTCTATAAAAACGATGTTTAAGAGGATGGTCCTTGCAGCGGGCTCCATACAAAAGAAAATATAGAGCCGTGAAATAAATCTCCAAAGCTCGTGCGTTTTTCGCGAGGGCGCCCAACGCTGCATTCATCCTATTTTCAATATTAACCAATTAAAGTCTATGACTTTTTTAAAAACTTTCTGTCTGTATTTGGTCAGATGTCCTTTAATATATTATATAGTTTCAAAGGTTTCAAAGTAAACTTGGCTCATAGATTTCTATAAAAAATCTTAAATCAATAATCCTAGCTTTGAACTGAAACTACAGAGTGAAATTGATATCATTAGCATCCTTTAAACTAAGAGTCTACCCATAAAACTGAACAACTTTTACTATGGGAACAAACCGATCGGAGCAAAAAAATTATCAGCTGTTGTATACATTTGAGTTGAGTGTGCAGTTTAGTTTGGGACAGCAGATATTTTTTGCTCCCAAAGTCAAAGTTGTTGAGTTTGATGGGTAGTATCTTAGTTTAAAAGGATGCTAATGATATCAATTTCACCCTGTATATAGGTAGGTATATATTTTAACGGAAATCTGAACAAACGACAGACAGAGATTATTTTCTAAGTCGTGTTTAAAAAAAATCATTTTACTACGTTATTTGCGTAAATCGGACAAACCAGAGACACAGAGATTATTTTCTAAGTCGTGTTTTAAAAAAAATACTTTATTTGGTTAATATCGAAAATAGAATCAAACTTTTGCAGCGCGCTCGGACTCGATGCCGAGTATATCCTCTTAATGAATTGAAATTAATAATTAATTACCTAGAATTAGTCTCAGACACTAATTATTACTAACTTTACTTTGAAAACAGTAAACTAGTTGCATTGGCGTAGGCGCAAAATGACAACTTCGCAAAATGTCAACCGTTTGCAAAAGGTCCACTTCGCACAATGTCTACTTTGACTATTGAAACCTATTGTTTCTTTGGGAAAGTTGTTCAGCATCATGAGTAAAATCACCCATTAAAGTAATCCAACTGTCTACCAAAGTAACTTATTATTAATCTGTGCCAAAGCACCCCGTAATTATATGCTTAAGTTTGTATAGTACGCGCTGAAATGGCCTAGGTGAATTTTGATATCATCTCAGTTAATAAACGGCCACTGCTGGACATAATATGCCTTCAGAAAAGCTCGCCACAACGACCGGTCCTGCGCTGCCCTCATCCAACGGGTTCTCGCCGCCTTCACCAGGTCGTCAGTCCACTTTGCCTACCCACGCCGAACCTTCCAGTACGCGGTCGCCACTCGAGAACTCTTCGGCCCCATCGTCCACCTGATTTGATTCAGTGCGACTTTATTTTAGCAAATTCATTAGGCTTTGTCAGTTCATGAGCTTATTCCTCCTTCCCGTCTCTACTATTCTAACTGTTTTGTTTCCTATTGTGTATTGTATTTTGTTTTTGTTGTAAATAAAGTATATTTCATTCATTCATTCTATCGGACATCCAGGCGCACCGCGGGATATCAACCCCTACTTTGTTGACATCCCACATATTCGCACCGACCTCCTTTCAGCATCTTTTATAATGTGCACAGCCAAATGGTGGAATGCCCTGCCTGCGTCAGTATTTTCGAGCGCTTACAACCCGAATTCCTTCAAAGTACGAGTGAACAGGCTTACTTCTGGGTAAGCTTGCTACATCTTCGACCCCATCTTTGTCCTGAGGACTGCTTTGAGGTCAAGAGCAAAACAATCTATTATTAAAAAAAAATACATTGATGTAAGTAAAGTGATTGAATCTAGACAAACATCTTGTTAATTTTTAATGACAGACATTAGCTCGCTAGCTCGTGGTATTAGTAATAACATAAATTCGGTTACAAACCTTTAGTTTCATAAAATGTTACCTTTGACACAGAAACCTTTTCCTACTTAGGCAATCTTAGGGCCAAACATGGTTGTGAACCTTAGGATGAGTATCTATCGATTTCGAAAGTAAAGTCAGGTTACAAATATAGAATTATATGCCTTATATGCCTATTCGCCTGAAATTGACAATCGGACATTGAAGAGACTTAGATACCTGAGTGTTCGTTTCCCTAATTGTTGTACTGTAGGTAGGTACCCTAAAAAGAAATTAAAATATATTTTTAACATTGAATATCTTTCACTGCCTTGTTATTTAGAGTATTATCGACTCACTGAGCGTAATAAAGAGTAACTAGGTATCAGAATCTGGATCTTTTGTCCAATCTTTAAATCAGGGCAAAGACACAAACTCACGAGAAGAAACTGAGAAGGTACTATTTCTAAGTTGGAAACACATGGCATTCGATTTGAGAACACTAAAAGCATCAAGATCATTGTAGTTTAGGATTGAAACATAAATTTAATCCAAACTAGAGAGGTGAATTCGGTCGGCGCCGGTTTCCGTCATCGAAGCAAGATAAAATAAACACCAGTCTAATCATAAATAAATGAATAAAATAAATTCTTTATTGTGTAGGAAATTCAGGTACAAGTTTGCAGTTTACATTGCTTCGTACATAGTTTCACCGAACTCTGTCTTTTCAGACATATACACAAATAATGTCTCAGTAAGTTATGTAGTCTAGGAAAAATAATAGTTAAGTGGGTACAATATTTCATTAATTCATAGTGAGATATCTAGAAAAATTCAATTGGCTACGTCTCGCAAAGACTTGACCCGGGGCGAGCTATTGGACTAGACGGTTGTCAGGTCTGTTTCATTTTTTTTTGTTCACTTAAGTTAATTTGAGGATATTTTGTCGTATCAAGAAATTATTTTTTTAAGTACACTAAAAATTATATTAAAAAAATGGCATGTAACATGTTGCACTAAATTAAATTTTTCAGACATAACACCATAATAATAATAATACAAAGCAAAAACAACAAAAAAGAGATAATCCCCATACCAAAACATACAATTATATTTCTTGCTTATAGTCTAAATATTCTTTTATACTGTAAAAAACATTTCTCAGACAGCAACAAATATATAACACTTTCCTAAATTTATAAATTTCAAACTCTTTAAAATGATTAGTTAAGTCACAGAGGATATATAATCCTCTGTGGTTAAGTTTAAAGTGATCTTACTTTGCAAGAATAAATCTTTCGTTTGCCAAAAATTTTTGAATAAACTATCAAACTCAAAAAGTCAACATAAAAAAATCATCAAAATCGGTCTATTAGTTTTTAGTTTTTGCGTAGTGCTTGAATAAACAAATAAACAGACAAAAAATAAAAAAATCTAGGATTTCAGGGACACCTAAAAACCATTATTGTAATTTTTTTTATATAAATCTTCAATGTCTACAGGGTGAAATTGATATCATTAGCATCCTTTTAAACTTAGAGTCTATCGATCAAACTGAAAAACGTTTTCTACAACTGAAAAACGTTTTCTGGGAGCAAACAGATTGGAGTAGTTCAGTTTGATTGGTAGACTCTTAGTTTAAAAGGATGATAATGATATCAATTTCACCCTGTAGATAAACTTTTGTCACAGTTTTATAATAGTGTAGACAAATTGTATCTCCTTCACTCGTTTCTCATTATCCTTATAATTTATTGTTATTAGTCGACTGTCAGCGCTTGAAAATGTAATGGTAGAGCGGTTTAATTTGTGTGAGTGTGGTCACCCTCTACTAAGATCTATCGCTGGGGAGACTCACACGGTACAACCATAGTGTAAAAAAAGTAATAGTGGTGAAGCTCAGCGGTCGCGGAGGGTCCATGCCCGCGCGGTGTGCGGGAGATGGGCGTACCCTAACTGAATTCGTTATGTGGGTACGCGTGCAGGCAGGGCGGGCCGGGATGCGCTCCCCTCGGCCCCGCATACCGCGCTCGATTGACTTTCCGCGACCGCTGAACTTCACCACTATTACTGTTTTTACACTATGGTGCAACGATGCGCCACGCGTTGGTTAACCACAGATGTGGTTAGAGATACAGTCCTATTCTCAGTGAAATTCATGTGCATTTTGTGCTATACAGGGTCCTGTTTAATATCGATTCATTCGACGATCATAGGTACCTTAGGGGAGCGTGTAATTTCTCTATGGATCATACTTAACAATTTTGTTTATGGGACCAAGTTCACGAAAAAAATCTGGTTTGGGTCGAGAAGGATTGCAGTTTTGTATGGGACAGCAGATTTTTCAGCGTTCTTTAAAAGGCAAGATAGGCCACATCAGCCATCTAAGAGCACATCAACGAAGCTCTCAAAGGAGAAGTTTATTCCGAAAGTTCTAATGCGCGCTGCATACAAACGAAGTCTGGTGATATTTTTAATACCAACCAATCGAAATCAATGAAATTTTTCAGAAACAATCTAGTAACGAATCTCTATGCTTGTATGAAGTCCGATTTTCGTTAAAATATACCTACAGTTTTAATGGTAGGATTAATTTAAGATTTGTATGGAAATCTATGAGGCACTGTAACTTTAAAACTATACATTTTAAAGATAATCTGACTTCATACAAGCATAGAGATTAGTTTCTAGATTGGTTGGTTGGTTGGTTGGTTTGGTTTCTGGATTGGTTTGTCTCTGAAAAGTTTCATTGATTTTAATTGGTTAGTATTGAAGATACGAGTATCACCAGACGTCGTTTGTATGGAGCGCGCTCCGAATTATATCCTCTTAATCAGTCGCTGTGGTTGATAGCTGGGCCGCTACATGGAAGAATTGTGCGCTTTGTGATAGAAGCATGCAATTTTCACCATGGTTACTACTTTTTTTTTTGACGTAGAATCAAAGCATTCCCATTGTTTTGGTGGACCCCCTGCCTAAACCACATAACCGATTTGGATGGTTAAAGTATCATTCGAAAGGAATTTAATTGTAGATGGATCGATACATAGACCAACAACTATGTTTAAGTAGTGTTTGATCTCAAAATAACACATTTTCATATATGAGCTCAGGATTTGACCTCTATCACAGAGGTCAAATCTGACTTCCCTCCTCATCTCAAAATAAACCTTCTGGTACCTACTAACCATGGTGAAAACGGCTGTGCTATGAACAAAGCTATGAAGCATCATCATCTACTCATAGCCAGTCTTGTAAAGAATCGGAAACTAAACTAACACAATAGGCCTGCAGAACGGACATTATATTCCCATAAATAATCTAGCCACCTCATATCAATAACATTAGATGCAAATGTAGCACGTTCCAAATATTATCTATCTATAGCTATCCATATCCTATTCTATAAGCCATTTGGCAGCCAGAGAACTGATGCAGAAACAAGCTTTCAATATATCGAATGGACGTGATTTTGTTACGATTCTGTTTTTGGAGAAAATGTGGAATGCTAAGATAGTTTGGATCCTGGCATTGAGCGAATTATGTACTTACTGCGTACTAGAAGCAACACGACATACGTCATGCACCACATGCGGGTAGGTAGGAGCAGCGAGGGCGGGCGAAAGAGATACCTATAGCGATTACTAAGTGAAGTGTGGTTATATCACCACATTGAATGGGTTAGAAAGAAAGAAAGAAAGAAAAATTATTTATTTGGATCTCAGACACATATTCAATCTTTTTCGGTTAGCGTTGTCACCTGCAGTGTCATCTCTAGTAGCGTAGAATATCTCAATGGATTACCTACTACAGGGTGTTAGAGAAACGTGTAGTAATATTTAAGGATGCTTTAGAGCTTTAGACCATCAAACTTTACAAATTTCACTGCGGAACTTCATAATCGCGGAAAAAAACCTGGTGTTAAATTTTGGGAAAAAACTTTCTGTAAGTGAAACAGCAAATTTTTTTTGACCTAGTCCTAACTTTCATACTGCTCGCGATTTATATCTTGGTCGCATAGAAAAAGTACATAAAATAGAACTTGGTGAATTAGTTTAGAAATACTTACCTCTTACTATTATTATCTTTAGCCGTGGTGGTCCAGTGGTGAGTAACCTTGCCTGCCGTGCTTTTTCTATGGGAAAAAATCTACTGGATCATACATTTGGCTCGAGTAGGTTTGCAGTTTTGTATGGAGCAGCAGATTTTTTTTTCTCGATTTCGATGTTGGTGCCATAGAGAAAGTTGTTCAGTTTGATGGTCTAATCATCCCCTTAAAAAAATGTCAGCATATTAAAAAGGACCCTATATTTATGACACATAACACAAGGCTGTGTGGTGCTCAAATTTTTAGCAGGAAAACCACGAGTTGTAGTTGCTTATTTCACTACAATTTTTTTATTAGACTACGTAGTGTGGGTGGCAGTATAATTTATACTTTACCGAGAATAATGCTGTAAAAAGAAACATAATTGTGTAAAAAGAAGAGTTTTCTTGTTCATTATTCAGTCATTTTTAATAGAGATTCAAATGGAAAAAAAAATAGCTTTCAAGACTAACTACATTATAATAATCAACATTATGACCCACATAACATAAAGCTGTGGTGCTCAAACTATTAGTTGTTTTGTTAGTAGGAAAACACGGATTTACTTACATTAATTGCCTGTTTCACCACTTCTGAATACGTTTTTGTTAGCTTATCCGAAGCTCATTTGACATATTCTTCGTACAAAATATGTCAAATGAGCTGTCGGATAAGCTAACAAGAACTTATCAAAAAGTGGTGAAACAGGCCCTAAATATACTATTTAAAAAAAATCGTAGCATAATATGCTCACGACTATATTCCCCGAGGGGGTAGTCAGAGATATTCTGAAACATCAGAACATCCACGTTTCACCAGTAGTACCGAAAAATAATTTAATGGGAATATTATGTCGATTCTTTGTTTTAGTTTAGTTTCCGATTTTATTGTTTACGATGATGCTTTATTCACAGCGACTCATTAAGAGTATATAATTTGGAGCGCGCTCCATACAAACGAAGTCTGGTGATATCTTCAATACTAAACAATTAAAATAAATGAAACTTTAGACTGTCTTACTATTACGTATGAGTGTTGAACTACGGTGAATAACATGACAGCATAGAAAAAAAACGGTAACCTCGAAATATGCAAATTTCAGACATTTTTTTTTATTTTATTTCAACGGCGGGTTGTGATCTGTAAGACTTAAGGCCTGTTTTCCGTTATCCGACAGATAGTTTGACATAATTTGTATGAAATTATGTCAAAATATCTGTCGGATAAGCTACCAAGGACTTACTCAGAAGTGGTGAAGCAGGCCCTTAGTTTTTTTTATTTGTCTTTTCGTACCTTACAACAATTTCTAAACGGCAATCGGTAAACTTTTTGGTAATTAAAAAGTCCGGGGTTCAGTACCTACTATTACAGATTAAAAAAATGATCATACTTCGATCATACAGCACACTTTTAATTTTAACGACGACCAAGGAAATGAAGCCTGCGCTTGGCATTCAATAATTACATGCCAGCACATGAAAAATTGAGAATCAATTTCAAATTATTAACGTTAGGTATAGCGCTCTTATAAAAAGAAAGCAAAAAAATATACAGGAAAAACACTATAGTGCTCTGTGAGAATAAGGCTAGCTTGCACCAAAACGTATTTAGGCTTAAACATGTTTAAATATGATGCTGTCACTGTCATTTATATGAGCAGTGTGAAAGACAGAACTATCACTAAACACGTTTAACCCTAAATACTTGTTGGTGCAAGCCGGGCTAAGAGACAAAATCTATAGCTCTATAACTTTTTAACAGCGTAGAAAGAAACGTACCTGTCCATATATTTAATATGTCCCTAAATTAGGTATACTAATCATAATTTAGTTTTTATTTCAGTCAATATGATCGGCTTGCTCCCATAGTATAAGTTGTTCAGTTTAATGGGTAAACTCTTAGTTTAAAAGGATGCTAATGATATCAATTTCACCCTGTATAGTTACGTTTGACCCCAATCTGTTCGTATAACGGTTTCCTATCGTTTCATCTGATTTAATAGGATAAGTATGAGAGAGTGCTTTTGTTGCTCTAGTCAAAATCCACGCTACACCATCTTTAGATTGTAAGTCTCTAGGTATGCTCATTTCGGGGACAGTTTTGATAAATCCTAGCGGACCTTGGCGGTAATCAAAAACACTGATGTTCGGTGGAGATTTAGTAGAGATTCAGTCTTGATAGGTACTATTGGTTGTGATTCAGTATCGATTCAACTGTATGCGGAATTTGCAGTATTCCGCTAAGAATTAATGAATGAATGAAATATAAATATGTACTTTATTTACACCAAACATAAAATACATTGCACAGGAAACTAAACAGATTATGGTACAAGACTTATTTTCTATGAACATGTCAGAGGTAAACGAGTCAGTGGCAAATTAGCAATCGGCATTTATTTAACCTTTGTTTTGGCACTTATCTGTCGATTCGTATAAATAGGAAAAATCACAAGAAGAGAGCAAGTGAGACAGGAATAAGCCATTGCCTACATTTTCCGCCAAGCTTCCTACCAAGCGAGGGATGGGGTTAAAATAGGTGTTAGGTAGTCCGTCCGTAGTGAATCTAGTACTAGATACTTTTTCTTATAACTGTCCCATTAGTCTGTCCAGCCAGAGTGACGTTAACGTCTAATAACATAACTTTGAGCACCGCAGACGCAGTTAATGACAGCATGACACATAAGTTATGCTTAAGCTATCGTTAGCGTCGACTTGTGATGAACACTAATGCGCAATTATTATCCATATTTATGGAGAAGACACTTCTATAAGAACAGGAAATTACAGTTTACGGCCAACTTTATAATGTTATCACAAAACATTTTGAATCTATCAGATAAAACGTTTACGGTTCGATTAATGCAGTTAATGCGAAATAAATTACATGCTTGATGAGTTTGATTATGATTAAATCTATGATTTGTATTTTTTGTTCAATGCCAAAAATACATGATTTACGTTTTTTGTTCAATGCCAAAAGTGTACAGGATGAAACATTACCATCCTGAGTCTACCCATAAAACTGAACAAATTTTACTATGGGAGCAAACCGATCGGAGCAAACAGAAATCAACTGTTAGGTACTGTTCCATACTAAACTGCAATGCCTCGACGTAGGCCTCGACTCAAACAGCACATATTTGTTTTATGCTCCCATAGTAAAAGTTGTTCAGTTTCAATTCCAGGTATACTTTCGGCAATAAGAGGGCGGGGCGTAGGTCGAAAAAAAATCAAAATGAGCGAGTTATTGAGGCGGGGTATACAGATAGACAGACAGACACACCGACAATATATCCTATAAATTGCATTTTATCTTTCTGGAATTCCATGTTTTTTATTATTACAAAATGGTGAGTCGGTGGCGATTAGCGGAGAGGTATATGGCACTCAATCATGAGGGTCAAGTGGGCCTAGTATGCCATCCCTGACAAAACGAGAAAATCGAGTGTTACTCATTCTGTTTTTGTTACTTTACGCATGCCAGAATGAGCGCCCATGACTGTTTTTTCGTTTAGTCGCTTTGTCGTGCATAGCATGCTAGCCTTACTAACTGGATGTTTTAACAACCCAGGACGCAACTTAAAAATATTCCTAGGAAAAAAAGACGGCTGGCAAGGCAACCCTAATAATGAATGCAATTTGTAGATTGTTCGTTTTCTCCTCTCTGAACGTACTCTTCTTTGCACACTAGATCAAATGCGACCACGGACTTCCTAACTAGCCCAGTAGAAATACGGGTCGACAGGAAACAATTTATAATAAGCATTTTTTTTTGCTAGATCGTGTAAACAAATGATATTAGAATACTTTATTAACGATCCAACTAAATTTCGTATTTTTTACTAAAATATAGGTATATTTTTTACTTGTTGGGTCAGATTTCTTTATTTTTTGTTTTTTGTTGTTTGTTTTAGGTTATGAGTTTACATACACTGTATTAAATTTGTACAAAATGTGAGTAAGTATTTCTGAAAATAGTCTAGGTAACTACTTAGTTAACAACAAAGGTCCTATGGTGATTTTTCTTTGGATTTACTTCTAATATAAAAGGATAGAAATGTATTAAACAAATAGCATTAAAAAATGTTTATCCTATTTTTTTCGAATTTAACATTTTTTTTTACTTTGTTGAATTTTTTCTATTACCTATTAATGAGAAAATTCTAAGTTGGATTATCAATCTAAACGATAACTAGAATTATCTAAAGTATGAAAGAAAAAAAATATTTCGCCGTATAAGCGCACCGTAACTTTACTGGGCTAAACCGACAGAATTACGGTAATCTCATGAATCATGGCAAGTTAGCTGCATGCGGTTTGTTTGTGGTTTATTTTAATCAACTTCTTGACGTTCAGATATTATTTATTATGGCAACATCACTAATAATAATAATAAGGTGTACCTAAACATAAATGTGTTATAAAGGATGTAAAATTAAATGTTTTACCTACATATCAAACAGGGTGTGACCATCAAATCAAACTGAACAACAGTTACTATGGAGCCAACATCGAAATTGCGAAAATAAATCTGCTGTTCCATAGAAAATTGTCATAGCTACTCGACCAAAATGTATGAAACAGCAGTTTTTTTTCGAGATTTTAAAGTTGGTTCTATTAGTAAAAGAACCTACTACAACCTAGTAAATTTTGATGGTCCCTGAAATGTGAAGCACCCACCCTGTTTTATATGAATTTGGGTGAAAACCTGTAAAGATAATGTATTTGTATTTTTAGTATAAATAAATGAATAAATATGGAACGCATTTACGTTTACACCCTGTATAGGAACTCGGCCGTACGCCACCAATTAGGCAAAGCACTTACGTATTGGTGAAGGATTACTGGGCCAGTTAAATAAAGACCTGAAAACCATTTCATCAGAATCGAAAACTGAAAAGCCGTCGGTATTTTTATTAAATTAAAGTATTCACAAATATTTCAAAAATTGAATGCACAGAATATGAAAGGCAGCCATTTTAATTATTTGAAAATTCATTCGCACGTTCTTCCACAGAATTTAATAGTGGCGATGCGTAGCCGACCGGATTGCGAAAGTGTTAAAAAATTACGGATTCATTATAAAATCTAAACTATTATAAAACTGTAACTGAAGTGTGTCTGTACATTGAAGATATATTTATAAATAAAAAAAAAAAAAAGAAAATTAAACCGACTTCAAAACTAAAAAGGTAAAAATAATAATATTGCAGTCGTTGACTTTTGCATTCGAATCTATAAGAACATTAATTTGTCTTATCGGACTCGGTGTCAAGCCGGTACGATTCGCAACTGGGCTTGCAGTAATTTTTTGGCTTGGCTTGGCTTGACACCGACTCCAATAAAACTAATTAATGTTCTTATAGATTTGAATGCAAAAGTCAACGACTGCAATATTATTATTTTTACCTTTTTAGTTTTGAAGTCGGTTTTAATTTTTTGTAAAAAAATTTTTATTTCAAACTTTTCAGTGTTGAAATCTAGGTGAAATAGGTACATTAGTTCGACTAAGCAGTTATAAGTACTTCAATGCAAAGGATACGGTGTACGCTCTACAGCTCACTCGATTTAAAAAAATCCAACCCATGTTTCGTACAACATTTCTGTTTTTGGGTTACTGTTATTTGTCTTTATGCCATATTTCGATTCAATAGATGCAAAAATGAGCGAGTTATTGAGGCAGGGCATACAGACAGACAGACAGAATGGACGAAAGTATAAGGATTCCTTGTTTGACTACGGAACCCTTAAAACGACGAACATTTCCGACCGCCATGATCAATTAAATCGATGTGTTTCGATACCTATATCCATGAAGTTTAAACCATAAAGTTATTATACGTTTAAACACAACAGTATGACCAAGAAGTTTTAAATATATAGGCATATAAAGATTCTTGGTTATGACAGTAAAAAAAAACATCGTTTGACAGTTCCCATCAAAACATTGCTGGAGTGCGATTTTTGAACATCACACGTTCGAATTAGCAGTAGAAAGACGAAATATGCATAATCTCATAGTAATTTTGACATTTTCTACCGCTGACTTGAACGTGTGATGTTTAAAAATCGCACTCCTGAAGAGAATCGACAAACAAAAACGTCACCTGTGTCACGGAACTGAAAAAAAGACGAACGTAATATCCTTTTATTATACAGGGTGTTTCATAAGTAAGAATAATTTTTTTAAATTCTTAAGGGGGTTGTTTAGACCGTCAAACTGAACAACTTTCTCTATGGGACCAACATCGAAAAAGCGAAAAAAAATAATTTATGTCCCATACATATTTTAGCTCTAGTCGATTTGTAGAGTATGGAACATAATTTTTTTTTTCGCGATTTCGATATTGGTCCTATTGTGAAAGTTGTTCAGTTTGATGGTCTACACCACACCCTTAAAGGTTTATTTGTATTTTTGTAACACCTTGTATAGGGTCCAACTTAATATGCTGACACTTTTTTAAGAGGAGGATCAGACCATCAAACTGAACAACTTTCTCTATGGGACCAATATCGAAAGCGCGAAAAAAAAAATCTGCTCTTCCATACAAAACTGCAAACCTACTCGAGCCAAATGTATGGGAGAGCTGATTTTTTTTTCAAGATTTCGATGTTGGTCCCATAGAGAAAGTTGTTCAGTTTGATGGTCTGATCATCCCCTTAAAAAAGTGTCAGCATATTAAGTAGGACCCTGTATAAGTGAAGCACCCATGTATTATATTGTGTTTGCGTCGTAGAAAGAGATGGTAAGTAGGTACTAGAAAGAAGCACGTGTCGTGTCATACTCACTCAGTAAGAGATGCACATAGCAAATTCACTCTAGATAAAAATTCGCTCTAGTTAAAAAAGGAGATCGCTACTTATTGCTGTCCTTATCGACGTAACCACTTTTTTGTTTGACGACGGCTGTCCGACTCCAGAGGCAGACTTCTAGCTTCATACAAATTGTATAGGATTTTATGACTATCGCTATCTCATACGCGTTTATACTTCACATCTTTCTAGTGTAACATTACGTCCGTATTTTTTTCAAGTCCGTGATCTGTGTACATATTTGTTATTTTGTAGATTTTTTCAACAAGCGCTGAATCAATTTCGTGGGACCACCTCGGAATTATGACCTACCAAACATAATAAGAATCATCAAAATCAATTCACAATTGGCGGTGCAATCGCGTAACAAACATACAAAAAAAAAAAAACATACGGGTCGAATTGAGAACCTCCTCCTTTTGTTGAAGTCGGTTAAAAAAAGATTACGATACTTATGGTTTTTAGGTATCCCTGACTCGAAATCAACCTTTTTTAGAAATTTTGTCTGTCTGTTTGTCTGTTTGTTTGTTTGTTTGTTCGCGCATCACGCAAAAACTACTGAACCGATTTTGATGAAACTTTTTTTGTTTGATAGCTCATGATCTGATTTAAAATCTGGTATATAATTTGTGCGGACGAAGTCGCGGGAAAACACTAGTTATTTATAGTTTTATAGAAACTGTAGAGGGTCATCATCATCAGCCTATACAAGGTGTTACAAAACTACAAATAAACATTTAAGGGGGTGGTGTAGACCATCAAACTGAACAACTTTCACTATGGGACCAATATCGAAATCGCGAAAAAAAAAATTATGTTCTATAGGTACTCTACAAATCGACTAGAGCTAAAATATGTATGGGATATAAAATTATTTTTTTCGCGATTTCGATGTTAGTCCCATAGAGAAAGTTGTTCAGTTTGACGGTCTAAACAACCCCCTTATGAGTTTTAAAAATTTATTCGTACTTATGAAACACCCTGTATACGTTCCACTGCAGAGCTCAGGTCTACGTTCTCAGGGCGGGGTTATGGGCATTAGTCCACCACGCATGCCCAATTAGTAAAGATGCCAATTTAAAAAAGTCGTCAAATAAAGATTTTCGTAGGACTTGAGTAGTTTTATACCAATACTAGTGTTTTCCCGCGACTTCGTCCGCACAAATTATATACCAGAGTACTTTAGTACATTGATATCGTTGCCAGATTTTAAGTCAGATCATAAGCTATCAAACAAAAAAAGTTTCATCAAAATCGGTTCAGTAGTTTTTGCGTGATGCGCGAACAAACAAACAAACAAACAATTTTGTCAATAGATGGCGCTGCACGTTTTTAAATCGCGCTATCGAATGTTATTTGAATTTATATGAAGAGAACCGCTACTTTTTTATTCCTTAGTTAAGACCAGATGCAGTAGTTTACTACTTTTTCGGTAGATTTAGGCCTTTCATCAGTAGGAAAAAAATGATCAGTATTTTTTGGTAGATTTAAGAAAGGAGCCAGTACTTTTAGTAGATTTTAAATTTTAGCGCTCTTTATACTTTTATTCACCCTTTATATTCAAATTCTCGTTTCATCAGGCTATAAAGTGCTAGTTTCCATAGCCGTAAAAACTTTAAAAAAAATCTCGTTTCGTTTATTTTATCTATAGAACACGGGGATTGCCCGAATTTTCTTTTTAAGTTAAGTATCTTCAAAACATCAAAACCTGAGATCAAAACTGTAAAGCGAAGCGAAGCGAAGCGAAGATTTGAGCAAACATACCGTGCCGAATGGGAGCATGACCCTATTTTTTCACTCAAGGAACATAATGAATACAGCTTAACACAAGAAAAACATGATTTTTTGATCGAAATTTATGAGTATGTTTTGATAGATTACGTGGAATGTTCAGTAGATTTTGGTAGATTTTCACAGGGTGCCACAGTAGATTGGCCGAAAAAAATCTGGTCACACTGGTTTCCTGAGTAGCAAAAATGACGGTGTCCCTTTCTCAATGGGAAGTTATGACGTCATCAATTTATGAAGGTATGTGATTAAAAAAAATATTTTTCTGATATCTGGAGGCATCAAATAACAGGGTAATAAACCGGTTCTAAAATTATTCTACACCATATTCTAAGTTTGGATGGGAAACGGCTGGATATTTTTTTTAAAACATACCTACGCCAAATGACCCTATAGTCTATCTATAACATTCTAATATCAACGGTCAAAAAAGCAATTTAAAATGTTTTTGTTAACTAACTATTTTTCATAACTTAATGAAAAAAAAAGCAAAATTATAGTGTAAACACAAATATTATTAAAATTGCTTTTTTGACCTTAGATATGAGGATGTTATGAGTCACTTGACGTATGTTTTACAAATATACCAGCCGTTTCCCACCAGCACTCGTAGCATGTTACGCGTGATACGGCTTTATCACGCCTTTTATCTCGTTCGTTCACGTGCAAATAGAAAGAGAGCGAAGGTGTGATAGCGCTTTATCACGGTGTCATGCTACATATGCTGGAAGAGCCCAAACTTGGTATGTTTGGAGAATACTTTTTGGATTATTTAAAAAGAAGTGGCTGAAACCGTGTCGGTTTATCAATACCATTACCTTTACTTACACACACACATATATCAGTTGTATTTCTTCTCAAGCACACCGCGCCGCGTTCGCGTTTCGCGTTTGATGCCGTAGAAGCGGGAGGCCCTATCTAGACATGCCTTTACTGTATCTAAGGCTGTACCTAATTGACATTTCGAAGAAACAGAAACACTTTTTACGAAAGACTAAAATTCTCGGAGTCTCGCTGCGGATCTGAAGGTGTACGGTCGTCGTATCGACGCGATTAGATCCGCACGTGGCTCCGCCATTTTGTGAACTCTTTTGTGTTTTAACCTTAAAACAATCACTTGAGATTATATACTACTTACATTGGCAAAACTGCCACACTAGACCTCATTAAAGACTGATCATTTTTCTACGTATACTCTTCACATAACGAGACGTTGGCTGAATTGTGATAAGATAACGCATCTAATGCCATTAAACAAAAATGGAATTGACTAAAATTCTCAGGTATCCAGTTTCTTAGAATTACCACAACATAAATATTATAGTCCTAAGGACTTTCCAGTTAAGCTATCAAGAGTTCGAAAGGATAATTTATCACGATGTAATACTTAGGTCCATTTGCGCCAACTACGGGTTAGCAATTAACTCCGGATAAAATGGCTCTTTCAGTTGTTTTTCTATACAAAAAATCATGGGTTACCAACTTAACCTGGAGTTTTGTGCTAACCCAGGTTGGCGCAAGTGGGGCTTATTATGTTGAATTTAATTATTCAAATAATTGAAAAAAAAACAAATGTCTTGCGCTAGCCGAATAGAATGTGTATCCTCGATCATAATTTGTGCAAAAAGAAGCTCACAAACGCTCAATATTTTTTCTCACTGTGTTCTGTTGTTTTTCTTAATTATGATACGAAACAAAAAACGTAGACTAGATGCTTTTTAGTCTGGCTATAAAGTGCATTTAAAGCGAATCAGAAAAATTAACTTTTAGTTACAAATTTTACTCGAAAAAAAGAATCAGCTTGAATAATTATCGGATACTTATAAAAGATAATGATGTTTTTAATAATGTCGAACCCTAAAGCTATCCTGTTATGTAGTATTATTTGTGCTGAATAGCTTTAAATGCAATCCAAGCAACATAACAAGATGATGAGGTAAAATAACAATCGATCGATGATCCTGTAGATATTACCTATTGTTATCAACAATCCATTGAAACATATAATGCTAAGCGGATTGCATTTCACTAATGAGCTAGGAAAGCACCATTAATATCAGCTTTGTGAAATGTTAGAAATTCAAGAGGTACGTTATTCAAGCATTTATACTTTACTACACAACAAAATATTATACGAAAGTAAGGGAGCGTCGTTGTCGCGTTGTATGGAAACTCAATCTTGAGGTCCGTGTTCGAATTCGTATGGAGCCGTGCCATGCGTGCAGGCGTGCGTACGTGCCATGTACCAATGAGTTTTTGTACCGTGTTTGAAGCGCTCGTTGGCGTAGTGGTGCTTCGGCACAGAATCCTCTGTGGCTTCGGTATTGGAAACGATCACCGAAGTTAAGCAACGTCAGGTCCGGTCAGTCTTTGGATGGGTGACCGTTTAGTGGTATTTCATCTCGAGCGTTTCCGTGCTTCAGAAGGCACGTTAAGCAGTTGGTCTCGGATAGTTCCGTCAGATGGCGTTGTAACTATTCGTTAAGCCAGGTCAGAAGCCTATTGAGGCGACTTGAAAATTCTCTGACAGCAAGTTGATCACTAACTTGCCTCTACCAACACGCATTGGGCCCGCGTGGTGGAGTGTGGCCACAGACCACTGGTCTGTGAGTATGGCCCACTCCCTCTCACCCTTATTCGTGAGAGGAGGCCTTTGCCCTGGAGTGGGATTATATAGGCTATAACTTACTTACTAACTTACTAATACAGACTGCTCTCGAACGGTGAGAAAAATCATCGTAAGGAAAGCTGTATACGCTGAAGAAGAAATTCTTATGCGTATGTTGTATGTGATCTGCCAGTGGAACGTATACAGGATGTAAGGAAAAGTATCATTAACCTTTAAACCACATACTCTACCCATCAAACTGAACAACATTTACTATGGAAGCAACCTGTCAGAGCAAAAATAATCTTCTGTTCCATACGATTGAGTCGAGTAGGCGTTGCAGTTTAGTATGGAACACATTTTTTTGCACTCACTGGTTTTGCAGTCACTTTGATAGGTAGAGTACCTACGTTAATACTTTTCCTTACATCCTGTAATCTGTATGCAGAGTGTAAGAAAACAGGGTGCTTCACACCATCAAACTAAGTGCGTTCACACACGATGACGCACTGACGGAGCAGCAGATGTCAGTCCATAGAACCACAACCGGTGCGTCAATGCGTCACCGTGTGTGTTTCTACGTGTTGTTTCATACAACACCTTGCTTCACAAATGACGGACTGACGTTTGCTGCTTCGTCAGTGCGTCATCGTGTGTGAACGCGCTAAACAACTTTCAAAGATTAATCCAAATTAGCCGTTACCATGTCCTAAATCCAGAAAATAAAGAACTACTTACTGAACACGGGGCAACCTGTATAAGGCTTGTATTATGTTGGGGAATCTTAAAATGAAAATGATTTTCTCGCGGATTTATCAAAAAAGCTTCTTTAATAGCGGCTAGCAGCATTAAGCTACAAGTCTCTTTATTCGTAGTTTTAAGTCACTTTAACTTATGGAAAATGGAAGCAATCCACTTTTTGCGGGAATAAAGTGCAGCTTGCTTCTTATCGTCCGCTATTTTGATGAAGTTGCTGGTTTAGTTGAAAGTATTTAAACTAAAACTTGCTTTTAACGAAAAGATTTCTTTTTTCTCTTGAGTCTAAGATTTTTTATTTTTTTATGGTAATATTTAACATTTATTCAGGGTCCAGACAAAATGGGAATACATTTTTTTTTTATTGGTGACTTGGGGACCTTCCATACCACGATTACCATACCAAAAATCGATTCCCACCTGATTACAAGAAAATATTTTTTTCACCTCACAAGCTCGGAAAGATTCTGTTTATCGTTCGAAATCTCAGTGCAAAAGTGTATTTTATCCGCTAGCGTGGAAAGAGTTTTTGAAATTCGAATCTGTCTATTCAATATTTTTGTATACCGCCAATGCACTGAAAATGCTTAGTAACTATTTCATGACACTGGCCAGCGCGAAAATAAAAACTTTTTGAAATGTTCTTTTTAGCAATTCACTTTTTTTCCTCGCTGTTGTGAGGTGAAAAATTGTGTGTTTCGCTCGGCTGCAAAGTTATTCTGCGTCTCGTACCTTTGAAAAATAAAAAGAAACAAGAATTTTTCAAAATAAAAGTACTCGCGCCAAAAAGCAACTTTGCAGTCTTTGTCTATCTTGTTTCTTTTTGAATTTGTTCAATTACCTACTGTAGGTATATATTTAAAATTTTTTGCGCTCTCTTCTTGTGTTTATTTATTCTTCTTCCCTCCGGACGGAAAGCGTCAATTCTTATCCCGCTGCGCTAAACGAAGCTATCGCTTTCCACCTCCGTCGAGAAGAAAAATAGCTTACTAACCTCGGACAGTAAATAAGAAAGCCTCAGATCACATGTTTACATGAGACCTGAGACCTTTCTTACTTTCCTGTCCTCGTTGTGTAATCTACTATAACTGTACTCTCTTAACAACAAAGAAACCAGTCCAATTGGTGTCTGATTAAATAAATATCTAAATTTTTTTAAATTCTGTTTTTTTTTTTTTTTTCGTGGCAGTTCATCAATAAAAAAAATTATATTCCCGGTTCCCGGTTCTGGGAAATATTTAGACAAAATCGCTACCCAAAACCAATACCTATTTGTCTTTACATTTGTCAGAGGTCCGTTAAACTATTTACATATCCGTGGATGTTCTGGGGTTCAGAACATCTTTACCTCTTGGGGAATGGGGAAATATAGTCGTAAGCAATTGTGCTAATAATAGTTTCAATGCAATGCATGCATGGATTAATTTAAGATTTGTTTGGAAAACTTTGAGTCAATATTATGTAGGTAAATCTGACAAATGTAAAGCACAGAATATTGGTTTTCAGATTTTTTTAAAACCTTTTTTTTGAGTCACGTTGCAGGTATTTACCCGAGCACACATCTCGCGTGTCGCGTTTTTGCCTGCCACGTGGCTCCGCAATCCTCAATCTCTTCTTGTTCTTAAATTATTTGTATACCTTTGTAGGTATGTAGTGGAATTAATCGTATATGATGTTAATCTGCGTTTTCTAGATTTAAAGCTTGTTCTGTCCGCCGAGAAAAACCGAGACTTCTAAAGTCACATAATAAAAGTTTTTCAAAGACTTTATTCAACGGCGCGGCGCCTTCTTATCGCAGAAAATATCAAACATTCCAGACTAATTTAAAACCAATTAACCTGTGAATAATTAATTTAAAGTTAATTAATTTTCGATTTATGTTTCTTGAAATCGATTCAGTAAATTGGAGTTAAAGAGTAAAATACTTAAGTATTGAGATAAGACTTAAATACTCTGGTACTTTAAAAAGGGTCAAGTGATTACCTCTGTAACCTTAATAGATACCCGTATTTTCTGTAGTTTCCTCGAACTCTGCCTCCACTCAACCTCAATCGAAAAACTCCTAGATTCACCTTCGAAATCACCTGCATAAGCTGAAGAAGAAATTCTGATGCGTATGTGCACCCTCCCTGAAGGTAGTAGGCTTGTGCCCTGCAGTGGGACGTACGTAGGTATGCTGATGATGATGATGTTCGTCCTCAAAATCTGTATTCTCTGTCATATTCTCGAGGGGAAACCCCACAGGGATTGAGTTAGGGAAGAGTGAAGGAAGGAGTTGATTTAGTATTATTTCTCCCCTCCGGACTACATATATTCCCCGAGGGGAGTCAGAGATATTCTGAAAAACTCAGAACATCGTTCGTTTCACTAGTAGTACCGAAACTCTGTCCAGTGTGACGGTGAGTGAGTCCGTCAACACTTATATTGGACAGTGGGTGGGTGGTACATGCCTCTAAATTGAAGCATGCAGGTTTCATCACGATGTTTTCCTTCACCGAAAAGCCAGTGGTGCTACAAATCGTACATAAATTCCGAAAAACTCATTGGTACGAGTCGGCCTGGATAAAACCATCGCCTCCTGCGCGGCAGGCAAGGTTGCTCGCCACTAGACCACCACGGCTAGTGGAAATTAACTATGTAGGTATACACATAACCTACCTACTATACCTACTATAGTCCTTGTATAAGTTAGATTAGCTTCGATCAAAATAAAATGACGAAGTAGATTAGAATGAATCACGAAATAACACGATCCGTCTCAAAATAAAACGCGTCAGAAATATCTCGAGCGAAATGCATACATGTAGCAAATAGCAAAATAAAACCCGAGACTGGAAATCAAAACTCACCGAAGGGTGAAGGAAGAGTGAAACCGACATAGAATGGAAATCGACGTAATTTGTTACGTTCACACACCGAAACACCAATTTCCTGGGTTTCCATTCCGTTATTATGTTTTCTCTTTTCTGTATCTTGGAGATGCACGATTCTCTAAAGATTTTTTATAAAACTAAAAGGTTTGTTCATTTGAAGAGTGGACATATTACTTTAGTCACCTTTAATGGTTGAATTAGATTAGAGCAGGCATGTCAAAGAATCGGCCCGCGGGTCACATGCGGCCCGCACTGCTTTTTCTTGCGGCCCGATCCACTTTTAACAATAGCTTTCTGATGCGGCCTCCGCGCATCTAATCTAAACTATTATAAAACTGTAACTGAAGTGTGTCTGTACCTTGAAGATATTTACGATAAAAGATTACGATATAGTTTTTAGGTATCCCTGACTCGAAATCAACCTTTTTTTGGAAATTTTGTCTGTCTGTTTGTTTGCTTGTTTGTGTGTTTGTTTGTTTGTTTATTTGTTTGTTTGTTTGTTCGCGTATCACGCAAAAACTACTGAACCGAGATTGATGAAACTTTTTTTGTTTGATAGCTTATGATCTGACTTAAAATCTTTTACACAATTTATGCGGACGAAGTCGCGGGTAAACTCTAGTATTATTATAAATGTACGGCGGTCTCTACTCTAGAACTTTGACTCCCCATAGGTTGTCATTTCTCTCGCAGATCTCACCAACTCATTGCCTATTTAGCTTGCTTTTCTAACCTATGTCAACCACTGTAATTCTTTTCTAACCTTTATCAACCACTGTAGTTCTATACTGTAGTTCTCTGATGTATCACCTCATTCCTGATTGTGATATCTCGCGAAAAAATGATTTGCATCCAATATGTTTAATGAAACATCGTGAGGAAACCTGCATGCTTCAATTTCGAGGCATGTATACACTGAAAAAAATGTTTTGTTAAATACAACTAAACTTTAGTGACTACCGAACCTTTTGTTTTGTAAAACATACTCAAACATTTGGTGAAAACAGCTAAACAATTGGCTATTTATAACCAAATGTTTGATTATGTTTTACAAAACAGTTCGGTAGTCACTACAGTTCAGTTACGGTTAACTGGCGACGGGCCCACCCCCAGTCACACTGGGCAGATTTTCCATACTACCGGTGAAACTACCCTATACCTATACCCTCGGGGAATATAGTCGTGAGCATACACACACACACACACATGTTTAATGAATGGCTACAACTGCTCATTTAAAAATACGAGTATACTCGTAACAAAGTTGCTAAACATCTCAAAAGTTATTTCTTGGTACGCCAGTTCCAGTTATTTATTTATTTACTTATTTATTTAAAAAAAAAAAAAAATTGGTTCCTACTGATTCAAGTTAATATTAAAAAGAAAACACAATAACTTCGAAAATTGCTATCAATCAGCCGTGGGAATCTAATAAAATAACGAAGAACGGATGGGATCTAATAAAAGTCAACGAAAAAAATCCTTTGGCAGTTGATTGATCTGGGTTGCATGTCTTTCGCCTGATTTACACGCTTCCATCCGTTGATATTGCAAGCAATTTCCTACCATGGGCCTACAGCAAACGACATAATATTCTTTGAACCGTGTAGATCAAGTAAGAATATCAAATGCGTCAAAAATTTACTTTTCACCTCACAAGCTCGGAAAGATTATGTTTATCATTCGAAGTCTGAGTGCAAAAGTGCATTTTATCCGCTAGCGTGGAAAGAGTTTTTGAAATTCGAATCTGTCTATTCAATATTTTTCTATACCGCCAATCCACTGAAAATGCATTAATAACTATTTCATGGCACTGGCCAACACGAAAAAAAAACTTTTTAAAATGTTGTTCTCTTTCATTGAGTAATTATGTATAGTTAACATAGTACCTCAATGTTCTCTTTAGACATTCACTTTTTTCCTCGCTGTTGTGAGGTGAAAAATTTTGTGTTTCGCTCGGCTGCAAAGTTATTCTGCGTCTCGTACCTTTGAAACCTTCGCTATAAGCTCAGGATTCTATTATTTGAACCGCACGCTTCGCTCGTGGTTCAATCCTAGAATCCTTCGCTTGCTCAGGTTTCAATACAAGTACTCGCGCCAAAAAACAACTTTGCAGCCTAGCAGAACAAATAACTATTAGTAATCTCCAGTGCCGGATTAACCATAGAAGCAAAGTAGGCTCCAGCCTATGGGCCCAGCGCTGCCATGGGGCCCCGCGGCTCGGGAGAAAAATAAGTGAAAACTCAATAATTTAGGCCCACCCTAGACTTAAAAGGAATTACGAAAAATAAGAGATCTGTATTTCAATTAACTCTTATTTTTCATAAAAATCACAGCATCACGAAACGCGACTTTACAATAATTTAGTAAAACCTTGAGCTTGGTTCACTCGCTCTAAGGTTTAGATCGCATTGCGCAACGATTTTATAATATTATAGTAAAATCTCGAGCTTGGTTCACTCGCTAGTATAGAATTATATTAAGTATCTGTGACTTGCTCCAAGGTTTAGATCGCATTGCGCAACGATTTTATAATATTACACTAAAATCTCGAGCTCGCTTCGCTCGCTCTTGGTTTGAGACGGTGTTGCAATGATTTCATCAGTAAGCCCCGTGGCTCGAGAGAAAAATAAGTGAAAACTCAAAGATTTAGTCCCACTCCAGACTTAAAACGAATAATGCAAAAATAAGAGAACTGTATTGCAGTTGTCTCTTAATTTTCATAAAAAGCGAAGCATGCTGGAGATTTCACTGCAATTATAGCAGTAAAATCTCGAGCTCGCTTCGCTTGTTCCAGAATTTTGATAGCATTACGAAACGCGATTTTATAATATTGTAGTAAAACCTCGAGCTCGCTTCGCTCGCTCCACATTTTAGTGTCTTTATTATGTTGTTTGATTGGTGGTTATTTTACTGCGACCATAGGAAAAAATTATTCCGACGCCCATGGATATAGGGGCCCCAGGACTTGCGTTGCCTAGGGGCCTCTGCATGGCTTAATCCGGCCCTGGTTATCTCATTTAAGGACATTAAAAGTTGTAGCTAACGAAAACATACATCAAAGATTGCATTGACTTTGATATAAAAATGTTTTACTGATTGGTCAGAATGTGAAATATGAATGAAATAAACAAATGAGGTGCAACCATATTTGAAGTTATTATTTTCGCTTGCTAAGTACTTGATAAGTGATCTATGTTTGCTTGTATATCATTTACTAAATGAGACTTAGGGCCTGTTTCACCACAAGAACATACCCAAAAGTGGTGAAACAGGCCCTTAACAAAATATACCAAACATTTTTTAACTCACAGTACCTACAACTAACGTTTTACCTACTGTTTGAACCTCTACCTCTTCTAAGTGCGTTTCTTTTTCGGAATCTTCTTTATATTAATGTTGCTATCTCACGCTAGCCACTTTTAACTGGCGACCGACATGTAAACTGGGTCGTTGGATAAGGACAAATAAAGCCGTACATTTTCAGTTAGGTACTCCTATTCTTTTTAGAAGCCGTTTGGAACCTTAGAATGGAAGTTAAAGGTAGGAACGACTACTTCCTAGCCTTTGTTAGGTATGTGTTCCACCAAGCCGGGTTATTGAAGTAAATTCTTACTTTTGTATTCTATTACACAGGTTCTAACAAAATAAATAATCTAGTCATATATTTGAAGGTGTGATTTAGACCATCAAACAAACAACATTCACTATTCAGCAAACTTCGAAATTTAGAAAAAAACCACAGATTATATAATACTATACATTACAGATGCCCAACGTCAAACAATGGAACGCGACTGCCGCCGTAACGCGGGCAGTCTTCGGGCAAAGTAAATTGCTTGATTTTCCGAGGCTCATGAGATTTTTTTGTAGTCAGATCATGTATTTTTAGTAACAATTTACACTTTTACGTATACATTAATTACAAATCGATACCATAACGCCATATATTGCAATTTTTTTAACAAAAATTTCATTTGTATGGGATAGGACACCATGAAAAAAACCAACCAACTGTTTCATACAAAACTGCCTAGCCTAATCGACTCAAATGTATAGGACAGCAGATTTTTTTATTTCGGTTGTTTTGATACATCCTGTATAATTTTCTTTTGTCTATGATGGCTACACTGGTTCTTTTGCGGATCTCTACATTTTTGAATCGATCTCGCAAGGAAACTCAGAGCATAGCCCTCTACAGTGCCCTTTGGGTGAGTTTGGGTTGAACTACACATAGCCGCACGCGATCGCCCTTTTCCGTCGCTCCATCCTTTTCTGTCACTCGGGAACATCATTTGCTAGAGCATATAAGATAGACGGAAAAGGGCGATCGCGTGCGGCCATGTGTAGTTCAACCCTTTAACACCCGTTTTCTTAGTTGTGTTTTCTTGACATTTCCTCACTCGCGTGGAGGACGTTTTTGACATGACAAGAATGTCAAAATCTTCCTCGACTCGAGTAAGGAAGCCTCAAGGAAACAACTAAGAATACGGGTTTTAGTCTTGTTATAAGGCCTTGAGTGAGTGACCACGTCTCAGTTCCGCATGTCATCAACTCATTACTTGGTCAAACACTTTCGTCTTGAGCAGGGGCGTTTGGCGGTCTCACCTACTCGACTCAAATGTATGCAGCAGCTGTTTTTTTTTTTTATTCCGATTGGTTTGCTCCCATAGTAAAAGTTGTTCAGTTTGATGGGTAGACTCTTAGTTTTAAAGGATGCTAATGATATCAATTTCACCCTGTATATTGGTGATATTATAGCATCGCATTCTAAATAAAAGAAGGTTAACCAAAAAGACATATTCGCGGCAATAGTCGATGGAAAGCAGGCGAGATATACGACATACATTACCGGTCGTGAAGATACATGGCTGGCTCGCTTGCACGTTATTTCCCTCGCCTTTTAGTTGGAATGTGATGTGATACTGAGCCTTGATTCTTTGCTGATGATATCTGGAGTTCGTGTACTAATTCTCAGCATTTAGGTTGAACGTAGTACGTGTATTAATTACTCTGAGTATAGGAAAGTATACGTATATATAGATTTTCCATATATCTACAGGTAAAATTTTAGTCTTTGGCATCCCTAAATTGTGTTTCGTTGGTGTACCTAATAAACTACATATTAAACTATCCCTTAAAAATCAAACTGAAGAAAGTTTACTATAAGATCAAGATAAACTAGAATGGCATATAAAAAATATTCAACTGTTACATACAAAACTGCAATTCAATTCAAAATAATTTATTCAATATAGGAGCCTGAAGCACACTTATTACACGTAAATTCTTTTTTAAGCTACCAATGCCTACTTGACTCAAAATTATTATACCTACCTACTTTATTTCAGGTTTGAGGGTTTATACCCTGGCTAGCCCACCAAAACACTGCAAAAGAAACCCTTTATTTCTTAGCCTCCTCTATATTCCCTGCGGGTAAGAAATTAGTTATATGTATTTTATACAAATAAAACAGTTCTGTGACTGACTGACAGACGAGTCATATACCATCCGACACTAGTTTGTCACACTATATCATAAAAGTTACGACATGAAAACTATTCGTCAGTATCAAATACTAAATAGGTAACGTAACGGACAACGAAAGCTTTTTCACTAAAACGTAGAGCACCTATATATCTTTGTATAACCTGTCATATCCATTCCACTCTGTCACTAAAACTACGGAATATGGAAAACTATAGAGATAACATTTTAATTTTACTTAATTTAGATTGCGGCTGACAGTCAATTAAAGGTTGAGGCGAAGGAGACGGCTTCATTTCTCTGACAGCATATTGACCGTAACTTTGCTCCACCGAACCGCATTGGGTAGAGAATAGCCTGCCCTCTCTTACGTTTGTTCGTGTAATTAGGCCTGTGTCCCACGGTGGGACGTATTAATTAGAATAATGATGAAGTGACGCGTCCTATGGCGATTCAGACATTGCCCCGAACACTACCGCGGCAGGATGTGAATCTTATCCAATGACGCACTGCTGCAGTGCCTTTCTTTTTTTTACATATTTTTTTCGTATTGCCAATCATAGCATTGCTCAGTAGCTACTGCTTATTCTTCTTCTTTGGGTTCCTCTCCATCGCTGGAGTTTAGCAGTCAGCTCTGCATATCCCTGTCTATCTCTCGCCAAACAAATTAGCTCTTGTCTGTCCACTCTTTCAGGTTCGTGGCCATCTACCGCTTCTTCTTCTTATCGTGTGGGCAAGCCCTGGTGTCAGAGTTTATTCAAACCACCTTACGGCCTCTGACATGGTTTCATCTATACCTACTTTTGGGGACAGTGCGTTGAGGGTTGTTTGGTGGCTAGGGCAGGAGTAGTGAAACCAGTTGAGTCTCTGTGTGTACTAATTTATTGTGGAAAATACACCTTCCTATATACACCTCGGCGGTTCCCTATTCGCCGGTGGACCGCCGAGGTAAATGTAACTGTGGGTACCCCACACTACTGATTGTTATTATGAACTTACGTAAACTACATCATGTTTCACCATAACTCTTATAAAACTCAGAACATCTGTTTACCTTTCCGCACGTAGGTACCTCAACAATGGTTGAACGAACTTAAATGCATTATTCAATATTACCCTGAAGATATTTTTCGTTGCACTATGAGAAAACTGTTAGCAACGTATGGGAACAGCTGACGGCTCGAATAGATTTTCATATAAAGGAATCATTTTATCAATATTCCATCTTGAAACAGTAAATATACGAACGGATTGATCCTTGCTACGTCATTAGTAGTTGTTTTAAAAAAAGAGAAGAATAAAAGAGAAATAGAGGAAACATTTTTTTTTCAGAAAATAGAGTCGGGTTCTAAACGGGGAAATAAACCTTTAAGGGGGTGGTGTAGACCATCAAACTGAACAACATTCACTATGGGACCAATATCGAAATCACTAAAAAAAATTTATGTTCTATACTCTACAAATCGACTAGAGCTAAAATACGTATGTATGGGATATACAATTTTTTTTTTTCGCGATTTCGATGTTGGTCCCATAGAGAAAGTTGTTCAGTTTGACGGTCTAAACAACCCCCTTAAGAGTTTTAAAAATTTATTGTTACTTATGAAACACCCTGTAGTATCTATAAGTACAGGATGTTAACAAAATACTCATGCAAATGGACCCATACTCAAAATAAATAAACGAACAAGATTTGATATACTTAGGGCCTGTTTCACCACTTCTGGGTAAGTAAGATAAGATAAGATAAGATAAATATTCTTTATTTGCACACCAAAAATACAAAAAAAAAACAACAACAATATACCCGAACAAGAAGGGTACAAAAGGCGGCCTTATCACTAAAAGTTATTTCTTCCAGACAACCAGTGGATGGAAGAAGTCTTATCTGTATAAGTAATATTTTATATGAAATTATGTCAAAATATCTGTCGGATAAGCTAACAAGAACTTATTCAGAAGTGGTGAAACAGGCCCTTACTTACATAATTATTTAATTGCGACTTACAGAAACATTTTCGACTTTTCTTACAATATAATCGAATGTTTTCGAGTTCGAGCCAGTCAATAATTAGTCATGTACGACTTGACTTACGACTTTGACTAAAGTTATTAATATTCGTTAATATTTAAACTAATGATACTATTTTAGTCTGCAAATCTTCCTTCAACTCCCACGGACGCGATACCTATTATTGAACCACCAGTTATCTTAAAACTAAAGTTTCATATATTAGACAGTTTTCTACCAGGTTTTTTATATTTCTGGTCAGGCTTTAATAGCAATACATAACAAGCAATGGCTATAACAAATGATAAAAAATTGCGGCGGTAAATCGCCGAAAAATCGAAATTTTATTCAACCCCAACCATATTGTTCTGTATTCCCTGACACTACACAATGTCCAGACAAGTTAATAAGCTTTTAACCCTTGTTTCACCATTACGTGTTAAGCTGCATATTAAAATATAGCCCGTAAATGTCAGGCACAGGGTAATGAGGCTATAGCCCTGGTAAACATTACAAGCAGTCCTAAATCTTCTGTCGTCATCGTGCAACGGTTAAAAAAGATATTTTATCTATGCTCCTGACGTTGATGAGCTCTTATGTGTCTAACATAGCCAATCTTCTTTGAGAAACTCGCACATTGCGGCCACGTCGTTCTCATAGTGATATTGTATAGCCGTTCGTGGTCGGGCTTTCAATTCATTACGTTTGGCGTTTTAGTTGTGATCGTATACTTTTTACACAATTTGACTGTTTACAAGAACTTTCCACGCTGAACGGATGGCCACCAAATCCTCTCACTGCGTGAGCTCAATGCCACACCTGCACGTCTAGTATGATTTCTATACACGCGCGCGACGCGCCTTTGCTCGAAAATAACCTGTTCCCGCACTTTTCGGAGAGCGAATGCCGCGCTTGCCGCAACAAGCAGTATGGAATAAAGTCGAGTCGCGCTCAAGAAGAGAAATCATGCTAGATGTGCTGTTCATCACACTGGACAGTTTCGGTACTACTAGTGAAACGTTGATGTTCTGAGGTTTCAGAATATCTCTGACTACCCCCTCGGGGAATATAGTCGTGAGCATATCCTATGCATGCTTATGCTTATGTGCTGTTCATATGGCGCTTATGCACATCTCTATCTTGAGGAGTTGCCCGCCATGCTTACGCTTACCTTCCTTTAACTCAGAGCCTTTAACGAAAATGCCAGTCCTCCGCCATCCGTGACGGGTGACCGCCATAACGAAGCTGACACTGCATGAGGTACCTAAGCTTTAATGCTACCAACTTTATCTCGTCGCAGCACTTCGGTGTTTCGAACATAATCCGACCAACGGATTTTCAGTATCTTACCCAGACACGTGGAAGCCATTTCCGTAATAAAAGAAAGGTGAAATCAGTAATCTGAAAATCTGAAAGTTTTATTTATATCTTGCCCAAATGCGTAAAAATATACCTTTGACAAAGTAATTATAACGTCAGATATAATTTTTAAATTAATATTCGTGAATGTTTGGTTGCTTAAATAAACAGAGTGTAAAATTACAAAGGTAACGTTAAATTATCTTAGGGGGTACTTTGGCTTGGACTAACAAACTGAATACCTAATTAGTTGTTGGCTCCATAGAGAAAGTTGTTTGATGGTCGGAAGCACCCCATAAGAAATACTATGTTTTTAATTTTACATCCTATGTCATACAAATACATACCTACATCAATTTTAATAGTATTGCATATTCATTGATTTAAAGCCTCCACACACTGCAGCGATTTTATCGAGCGATATTATCGACAGCGATATCGCGACACCTTACACACTGCAGCGATTCCGCGATTCGCGTCACGCATGCGTACCACCACTGAATGTAGTCGTAAGAGATTGCGTCAGGTTGCGATTATATCGCGGCAGTGTGTGGGATCGAGCGCGTCCCCATACAAAATGTACTGAGAACAAATATGGTAAAATCGCAGCGATATTATCGCTCGATAATATCGCGGCAGTGTGTAGGATCGCGCGCGTTCCCGTACAAAATGTACTAGAAATAAATATGGCAAAATCGCTGTGATAATATCGCTCGATAAAATCGCTGCAATGTGCGGAGACCTTTATACGGCATGATTGCATGCTTGGTGCATAAAAATGTATCGAAAAGAGTATTTGACTTCTATGATGTACTCAAAAAAATGACAGAAACCATCTAGGTTTTTTCCCTTCACCGAAATACCAGAAGTTCGTTCATTTTAAAGGGTCCTTCTTAAATGCTTTTTTAAGTGGATGATCAGACCGTCAAACTGAAGAACTTACTCTAGCACCAACATCGATCTCCCGAAAAAAAATCAGCTGTTCCATACAAAACTGCAAACCTACTTGAGCGAAATGTACCCACAAAAACTCTTTCTCCGACTATATTAAACGCTAAGATAGTGCAAAGTACTAAATTTCCGAACCAAATCCTAGCGTTACTAGCTGACTAGATTTCATAATGCTCAGAACGTGCCAAACTTGGCATTTGAGATAATGAGATCGCCTCTAGATCGCTCCGTTGGGCATTCACACTGTCTCTCAAACATTATGTAGCTATTTGAAAACAGCTGTTATGTATTACTGAAGAAAATAATTGTAACTGCAAATTTTATTTAACACTTCAATGATTAACTACATTTCCATCCTCACAATTATCAGCCTATTATCTATATAGGGTGTTAGGGTATACAATTGTATTACTTTAAGGGGTGATTTTCCATGATACTGAACAACATTTCCTAAGAAATCCATAGGAAATTCGCAATAATTTGTTTGGAGTTTCCGCACTAAAAAAGTTTTTTTTTTACTAATTCCCTATTGGTTTCTTAGGGAAAGTTGTCCATTATCATGGGTACAATAACCCTTAAAGTAATTCAACTGTGTACCCTAACACCCTGTATTCATTACCACAAACCTCTTTTGTCGTCAAGCTATTGTGTGTATATTATGTTCAATCCACGAACACACTTCTAATAAGTATGTAAATATTGACATAGTTATTTCGAGAACTGAAGTCGTTTGACTATATTCCGGACGAATATAATGTTACTAGGAAAATAGCTTTGACAATATTCCTGCTATATCTAACACTGTGTAACAAAGCACCCTAGTAATATTGGGTAGTTTACACCGTCAAACTGAACAACTTTCGCGCTGGGGACAACGTCGAAATAAAGCAGCTGCCTCATTTAAGTTTTGTATAAAATAACCAATTTTTTTATCGATTCCAAAGTTGGCTCTGTACTGAAAGTTGTTCAGTTTGTTGGTCTAAATATGTCTTTTAAATATTAATGTTTTCTTAGATACAGGGTGTATCTAGTGGACCACGACGTTTCTAGTGGAACAAGCACCTACTGGTACTGGGTGACATTTGCAACAAATGTTTTTGCACAACTTATTTTTAATTTGCATACTTACCAACTTTGAAAGTCAAAAGCCCTGAGTACTAGTTGGATAGCTTTAAAAGGTTCGCTGATCCAAAGTTATTGAGAAAATGAAGGTTGATTACCTAGTACAACCTTTTTATTTAGGTCCACTTAAACGAACTTTCAAATATTTAATTTTGCAGCTACTTAATCTTTTACAACGTCAAAAACTCGTGAAAATGCCTGTTAGGGCAACAGAAAAATATTCTAATAAAATATACTCGAAAATGAAGAGCTTCGTAAGTTTGCTCGTGACGAGGCTAAATGTCTCTGGTTTCACAAAGTTTTAAGTGATACCTACCTATATTGCAGTGGCAATGAACTGACAAGTTGGCAACTAATGGTCCGAGTTCTAAAATAGAGATGACGAACTGACAGGTGGAGTGTGGTAGGACACTCTTCGGCCCGCTGGTCCGAAGACCTGACAAAGTTATCGGGGAGCGACTGGATGAGGAAGGCCGAGGATAGTTTTCTAGCGCCTTGGGAGAGGCCTTTTGTCAGCAATTTATGATAATGACGACGATATTGCAGTATTCTTTCAGTACAATAACGACATCTTTACTATAGTAACCTATAATCATTGGGACTATACTATAGGTTACCATAGTAAAGATGTCGTTTTTGTACAAAAAATAATCGTTTTTAGTTTTTTCGCAAATCTTTATTTCCACGAGTAGCTAGGGCTAATTAGTGCCTGGGGTGACCGAAACCAGACGACCGGCACGCTTGCGACTAGTCTCATCCCTAGCCATGCATCCATCAGCACGGCAACCTTGGATTGGCAAAAAGAGGAAAAGGAATGGGACATGGGGGAAATGTGACAGGAGAAAGGGGAAAGGATACTATTGTCTCGGAGTAGACCATAGTAGCTCAAGGCTGCTTAATAGTAGCTCATGAATACTGCAACACATACAATGAGTCAAAAAATTTAATTGTTTGCTTATTATTTTCCATGTGCTCCACGATGTCAACGATAACTTTAACTATCATGTCATTATAGAAAAACAATTTAACCGAATGACAGTTGTTTACTAAAAAAACAAATAGTATTATTACAATTAATATTCCCCGGTTACGGTCAGGAAACGTTTATCTTCACGCTATGTTACGTCTACGTAACAAATGACCATGGAATTAATGAATGAAAAACAATGATAGCCTTTTCTTTAATTGAGGAAACTTGTAACTGAAAAACAGTTTAGGGTTCATCATTTGCGAGAAGAGTGACACATTTAGAATTATTCTTGCGTAAAAAAACGTTACCTAATAACGATTTGTTTTTGTTTTGTTACAGGTAAGCATCATCACACGGAGCATTGTTGCAGCAAAGGTAGTCCCTAAGTCTATTTCTTTATCACAATAGTGACTAGGCTTAGGCCCATCTACATATCCACTACTATAAGTTCTGTAACCCAGGATCAATAGCGGGGACCACTCACTACACGAGACAAAGAAGTCCAGCGAGTCAGGGGGAAGACTCTGATCTGGCTTGAAACTCGCGATGAATTTAATCAATGAAGATAGGAGTAGGAAAAATAATATTATCCGACTTCCATCCATCTCAATCTGAAGACAGCAATAGGAAAGCATGGATATTAGTAAGCAACCTCCAGGGATAATTTATGACAGAGTTGAAGATCCTTCTGAAAAAGCACCAATTAAATAGGACAGAGTTTCGGTATTACTGGTGAAACGTGGATGTTCTGAGGTTTCAGAATATCTCTGACTACCCCCTCGGGGAATATAGTCGTGAGAATATGTTAAATAGCAACACAAAATAAACAAAATAGGTTTTAAAGACTCAAAATAAAAGTCCCTGCTGAATCCCACAGAGGAAATTGTCTTTAACCGGAATTTACGACTATCGGCTCTTACGATCTAATATGACTCTTCGATGCCGTTATAACCGATTTCGATATACCTAACCGAAATTAAATTATACAATTTCAAGTTCCAAAAAACTTCAGATACAATTAGTATAACTCTTAAAATAGTCCCAAAATATACAAACAGAAATACATTCACCGTTTGTAATATTTACTGCCGTTCCTTGAGCACAGTTGGAATAAATTGTTCTTTTAAACAAGTATCTAATTCAAACCGAAGACTTGGTACAAAGTTCCCCCCAGTTTCAATTAATATAAATTATGAATAAAGCTCCGTACAGATCGGTAAAGGTACCTACACTTCGATAGATATTCACTACCCACACAAAAGGTACAATAGAATAGAAATTATATTTTTGGCTAATTTGTAATAATAAGTACAAAATAAAAACTCTACTAGTATTTTAGTGCGGACTCAATAATTATATTATACTGTTAGTTGAGAAAATTGGTGTTGACTTTCGATGTAAAGCCTCACCTTTAGAATATTATCTTTGCATAAAATCCACTGGATTAAATAAATCGGTGGGTATATATTTTTAAGCTAGCTAGTTAGTTTTAGTTCTAAGCCCGATTCGCAGCAATTATCTTCTGCTTTCATTTTGCGAATCACTAAGGCATGGAATCGTCGTCTTAATTTTCCCAGCTAAGTCCTAATTCGGGTTTCTAATTCGAAAGAAGATCTATCTTTATCTATTTATTTTATTACACCTTTCATTTGGAACCGAGCATACGTTTAGACTTATCTGGGTGTTATCTTGACTGAGGTCTGTGATCGGACTATTCCGTTGGCATTGGCATTTTCTAGGCGAGCACTCTTATTTTCAGCATCAAGAAGTCAAACTTCGCCTTGGAACATGAAGTCGAATCGCCCATGACGAATAAAAACAAATTCATGTTCGCTTTTACCAACGGTTCTATAGCTATCATGTTTGCTGACAACCGATTACCTGACCCATGGAGCCGTAGCCGTAGCCAATCAGGAAAATGATACAATAATAGACTTGGGTCCAAGGTTGTCCACTACAATAATAATTTAAGTACCTGGGGCTAGATTAATAGCATGAATACGGCTGCGAGTGTGGCATTTGTCTTCAAATTCGGCCCGATAGCACAATTGGTAAGTAAACCTGCCTGCTTCGCCGAGGGTTGCGTCATTTTTTTTATTTCAGTAGTTTTGATCAAACCAAAATAATGTATTCATTATAGGAACTTGATGCCCACTTTACGTCAAATCTTTTTAGTGTTCCGTACCAAAATTTGTAAAACGGAACACTTTTTTGAAGCTATCTCCGACACGTACGTACGTCTGTTGTCGCTCGCTCTAGAGAAGATGTGGCCAGAAACTCGTTGTCTTATCAAGTCCGTGACAGGTTTTTGTACTTTAAATAATTATTATTGATTAATCTGTGAACGGAGTACTATAATTACTGCATCTGTGTGACAATGTTCGAGATTTAAAAAAAAAGAAAACCTAACCTAACATAGACTCTTCCTACCTGACTTAGGTATATTTTTGTTGCATGCATGACCTGCTTTAGGAAAAGAAGAAAACGGTTGGTCAGTTTTACGACCACGAACTCACGACCTTAATCCCTTTTTTGGGTGGTCAGAAACATTGCAAAACATAGGTAGGGTACATCATAATTATTCTGAATTCGGATTTCTTTATCAGCGTTTCGGATTATTGTAGATTGTTGAATTTTCAAATGCTGTTGGATATTATTTTATTATCGTGTGCAATAAGATGCGCGTGATTGATACTCGAATTCTATGGCAAAGCAAAGACAAACGGCGACTTTACTTTACGAAAGAGTACCTAAGAGAAGTCGTTCTGAATATTTATACTATTACAAAAAAAAAGTTTTTTATTAGCCTAGATTCATCCCACTGCTGGGCAAAGGCCTCCTTTCATATCTTAAAATTTTCGTAACTTTCTTTCTGTCTTTCAATCAGTCGCAGTGTGAACGGAGCTTAATTTAAATTTGTTTTCTCTAGACTCCAAAACTTCTGTATCAATAAATTGTGCTTACATTTCGATTCTGTCTTTTGGAAACAATCGTTTATATTATTTTATACTATATTAAAGATAATTTTCATTCAATGTTAATGAAGCATAAACATGTTGCAGTACTTATTACTAATAAATTATAGAACAAAGAAACTGTTGAAGTGTTTATAGCATTTATAAGAAAAGTAAGTGATTTCGATTAGTAATGTAGGTACTAATCGAAACCTACCTACCTAACTGTAACCTACACTGTTAAAATTTTTATTTATTTTTTCAGTTCCACTGCTTGGCAATAAACAAAGATCATCCATAGGTTTCCTACCCTTTAGAGGGTATCCTAAATAAGGGGATTCAGTGTGGTCATCCAGTGTTACTTAGGGTCACGCAGAGGTGACAAATTATGTCATGTGACATTTTGTGAACCCACGTGACATTGGGGGAGGGGTTAAAATTCAACATAATATATGCGTCACGTAATTTATGGGCGCCCTCTTACTATTTCGTGCGAACTATGTGTCATACGTTGATTGGTAGTAGGATGTTTGTATCTATATATGTATTCTATATCGTTGTCTAGTTATCATAATACAAGTCCAGGCTAGATTCTGGAACTTTAAATGTGACTAGATAATTTGTGTGACACTGTCCAAGATATTTTAGATAATTATTTATTTTTAAATTTTAGTAGTATAAATTATCTATCACATAATATACCTACTAGGCTAGGTACTACTGAAAATTATAGTGAAATAGGAAAAATCTGATTAGTGACTAGAGATATTTTAATCAGAGTATTTTTTTCTGCTGACTGGACTTCCTTTGACGTATGGTAAGTAAACATCCACCGTTTACACTTTTAAATACAACATACTCTCATAAATTACCACAATCACAATCTCTGTTCAATATTACAACCAGTACATTAATTACAGAGATTTACAATGCACTTTCTACTTTTGGACAATACTCGTCCTTGTCATTTGTATCGAAACAAAGAAGACGGAAGAGGGTGAAAGTCCTCATAATTTCAGTGGCGAGGTGAATGCGAAGATTGCGATCGAAATGTAAACTGATTTAATTCTCTCCGGCTTTTTTAATGACGTGAAATGTTTTCGTTCGTCGACTTACAATGATACCATACAAGGAAATTTAAAAATTATAGTCCGAAGTTAAGTTTCTTTGTTGTAGCACAATTACGTCCATTATATTATGTAGGTATGCATATAGCATACAGCTTTCCTATACCTGTATAGGAAGGATATGCAACCAAATTATAATGGTTTGCTCCCATATTAAAAGTTGATCAGTTTCATGGTACTTTTCCTTACACCCTGTATATTATACATGGTACTTTTCCTTACATCCTGTATATTATCATTAACCTTTAACCACATAGTCTACCCATCAAACTGAACAACTTTTAATATGGGAGCAAACCCGTCAGAGCAAAAAAATCAGCTTTTCCATACTAAACTGGAATACCTACTCCACTCAACACGCTGATTTTTTTTGTTCTGACAGGATTCCTCCCATAGTAAAAGTTGTTCAGTTTGATGGGTAGCGTATGTGGTTTAAAGGTTAATGAAACTTTTCCTTACACCCTGTATTTAAGTAAAACTAAATGCGTGGGGGACGGGGACACAAATGGGACGAAATAGGTTAAAAAAATCCTAGCTAGCTAATTCCCTTTTCTGTAAAACACGTTAACATGTTTCTTATTTCCAATTATAATTATAGGAAGGAATATATAATTGCATCTCTTCTTGTAAAAATTATAATAATAGCCACAATTTACCGTGATTTTATAATTATAAAGATGCAAATAAGTGACGTGTAATGTGAAATCCTAATTGTACAAGATATTATTAGGTATGTTTTTACCTGATTTTTAATCATAATAGGCGCTTGCAATCTTTTACAAGTAGCACTTTCGGATTTATTTTATTTAATTATATTTCTAGATGACTCTATGATTCTAGATCTCTTCTTAAGTAAAGATAGACAAGGATGCATGTATACGTTGTATGTATTTGCATCCTTTTCTATCTATACTCAAGAAGAGATCTCCATTTGAGTGTCGTTCTGTAATACCCCCCTAAAAGTGAATCCATGTTTACAATTTATTATTTTTCTGAAACAGAAAATATTAGCTAGCTAGTGATGGTGGTGATTTTGTAAACACTTTCAAAATATTTAGGATTGGTTCAGACCATCAAACTGAACAACTACTAAAAATCAGCTCTTCCACCTACTTCCATACTAAACTACAATGCCTATAGTAAAAAAATCTGAATATATCCCACAATAGGTATACAGGGTGTAGGTGACAGCCTAGGAAATACTGAAAGGCTCTGAAATGAACAACTTTTACTATGAAGCCACCCTCAGGAAACGAGAAAAAAAATCTGCTCCATAGAAAATAGCTGTACTGCCCACTCGACTCAAATGTATGGGAAGCTGATTATTTTTCACGTTTCCTGAGGGTGGCTCCATAGTGAAAGTTGTCTTAGTTTGATGGTCTGAATTCGCCCTTTCAGTATTTGCCAAGCTGTCACATACACCCCTTAATAGCTCTCGGTAAGTAATTTCAATAAAAATTATAACGAACACTGTAACATAATCAGTCTTGGAAAAATCCTGCAAATTAAATATTAAAAATTGATTTTCTCGAATAGTGTACCTAAGTGACAGATCTACAGATGGTTTTCCAAGAAATTAAATCGCGCTATTGATGGAAGATTCCTTAAGTTATCTTAGCTATGATATAATTTGGATCAGGTTGTTATAATGACTACGAAACCATTTCATGGGCGAGTCCGACCTTTTGTCTTGGTCTGTTTTTTATTTTAGTTGATAGCCGCAAAACCTTAAGGGGCTACCGCCCGGTTTTACCGTAAAATTGGGTAACTTTGTAACTATTTTATACATTAACTAGGCACTTTTAATCAGAAAACAAAACTGAACAATCTACAGGACATGAGAATTGATTTGGTTTTTCTGTAAATCTATTTTAATTAATAAAACTGAAGAAAAAGGACTCTAAAGTCACCCCTTTTTTTTCCAGTTGTAACCATTTACTCTTACATTGTTGATCGGAAGAAAATGAAAATTTACGATATACTTCACAATACCTAGAATGATGTGGTTTTCTCATTTTTTCTAAATTCATAAAAAAATCATTTCATTTAAAAAAAATAGTAAATTCTGACTGGTGCCACGCGCTCGTTCACATCGATTAGTATGGAGAGTCGTGGTCCCAGGCAGATACGCCTTAAAAAACAAACAACTTGCATGAACATAATTTTACAACCTAACCCGCTCATAGGACAAGGGCACAACAAGGACTCACATACGTCAAGGAGATTGAATACCGAGAAGGGACTCAGAAAGATTGTACAAGAACGATTCGACCCTTCATCGATTCGTTTAACATGCCCGTTTTATGTGAAAAATAAAATCGAAGATATTTTTTCAGAGGTTTTTACCCGTTTTATCAGTTGAAAGGAGTGGTTCAAAGAGTAACTAGCTCTACAAGAAGTCAGAGACCTATCATATAACACAAACAATTTTTGAGCGTAATGAAATGGGTCATGCCCTACGAATAAGAATGTATAGATGAAGCTCAAAAAGTGGCACCAAAAAAGTGTACCGTGTTCTAAATTTGTTCATTAAAAACTGTACTTAGCCGCCAAAACTCATACAAAATGTAATTTTTCATTGGGTGCAAAAATTATTTCGATTTTGTTTAGAGTTACTCTTCTATAGTTATTCTTATTCGTAGGTCATGTGTTCAATGTCAGTTGTGCGGAATCCATATTACGTAGAAAATCGAATAGGCGGAAAAGCGTTTGGCTTGAACTCAGATCAATTCATCCCATGTAGAGTCAATCTAATAAAGACGAAGATTGTAACACATTCTGAAGTGCGATTTTTGAATCTCATTCGATGAATTCAGCAGTTGAAAATATCAAAATTTCTATGGAGATATGCCTCTTTCTACTGCTGATTTGACTTCCAAAAATCATAATTCAGGAGTGCGATTTTTTAAAGTCGAATAAGCGGTAGAAAGATGCATGCAGAACGCTTTCGTATGATATTTAAAAACCGTTCAAACTCACCGATGACATTCAAAAATCGCACCCCTGCTGACTTATAGGTATTAGCTTTACTTGGGATGATGATGTTGGCCAAGTCATATAACTTTATTAGACCGATATGAACACTCACTCGAGAATTGACTTAAAATGAGATCTAGATCTAAGAATTCGTAAACAGTACTTCTCGAGTGACCAAAAGATAAAAATATAAATTAAATGTCTTTTTAACCGGAGTCCTTGCGTGCAGCAAAGCATTTATCAAAAAATATACAGAAATAAAGAAAATACTTGCCATGGAAAAATACCCACCTACCACAGTTTAAGGAAGTCAAAGAGCTATCATTAAAACAATGATGAGTGTTTAACCCTTTAAATTATAACATGATACCTGTCAATAATTATTTACATTCTTTAAAACCGGTATCATCAATTTTCCGGTATGAAGTCTTAATAAGCTGTATTCTGAGTTAAGTAGTCGTACGGAATGTACAGTGCGTTATGGTGCGAAATAAAACTGGCCAAGTGCGTGTCGGACTCGAGCACCGAGGATTCCGTACACAGTAGGTAATTACGTAGGTATTTAGCCAAAATAAAATGTTTTCTCCGAGATCAAAGCGCAAGTCAAACTCACGCACGCGTTGTCGGCTTCAATTATTTGTTATTTTACTTTAGAGTTTGAACTATAATCAATCACAACAAGTTTGACGTAGTATGTAGGTCTGATCGTTTTAACTAATGATCAAAAACAAAAAAATACTAATATCTCGTATTGGGGACCGTTAATTTTCATTTGCTTTTTTTTTATTTTTTTTTTAAATCTGCCGTAAAAAATTTCAACCGGATACCTAATTACGGATAAAGTTTACAACTCTTTAAATGTAGGACAGACAGACGGACGGCGTATACAGGGTGTTAGGAAAAGTATCATTAACCTTTAAACCACATACTCTACCCATCAAATTAAACAACTTGGGAGCAAAACGATCAGAGCAAAAACAGCTGTCCCATACTAAACCGCAATACCTACTCGCCAGTCGCCACACATCGTATGGGACAGCTGATTTTTTTTGTTCTGCTCTGATTGTTTTGCTCCCATAGTAAAAGTTGTCCAGTTTGATGGGTAGAGTCTGTGGTCTAAAGTTTAATGATACTTTTCCTTACAACCTGTATAGGCTGCTGATTTTTTTGTTCTGCTCTGATTGTTTTGCTCCCATAGTAAAAGTTGTCCAGTTTGATGGGTAGAGTCTGTGGTCTAAAGTTTAATGATACTTTTCCTTACAACCTGTATAGGCTGGTCCCTTTGGCACCCTTTGTGTACGGAACCCTAAAGAAGAGAGATAATTATGAAGACGATTAAATGACACATTATTAAGGTAATGATCAGTTTTTTGTACATACATTTTAAATTCGGAATTTCATCAATTAGCTGATAGGGTCAGTGACATATTGATGGATGCGTGGATGAACTTGAACAACTTTCAACTTCAAAGAAAGATATAGCAAATTCGAAAAAAAACTATTTTCCATACTAAATTCAATCAGCTGATCGAACATTTGTATGAAAAGATTGAAAAATCCAAAGTACCTTTGGTAAAGTTCTTCAGTATCAAGTGTACAATCCCCCATTGAAGTAATGCTACTGCCTATAACACCCTGTATACTCCGCGAGTTGCCAACTAGTCAAATTAACAACTCTTTATCAAACGTCAAAACGCGTGATTTGTATGAAATATTGTACTGAAAATTGAATAATGACGTCATTGTTTTTCGTCGTCGTTTTGATACTTTTTATAGTTTATCCAGTTATTAAAAATAGTATTCAAGCAACAGAATTACTGAAAATGGTTATTTTCAAACGTTTAATTTACTGAGCAGTTAAAACTAAAATACTTATATTTGATGTAGTCAACTCCCCTATTATGTAAAAATAGATATACCTAGCTTACACAGTGCGCCTCCATGCTAATCAATCTAAGTGCCACGTTCGTAATGGATAAACATTTCTTTTACTTTTCCAACCACGGGTTATTTCCCTAAGGCTATACATGAGAATTTAGGATACCTACTTGTTTAAATATTTAGATCAATTGCTATTCCGGTACATTGGAAACAATCCCATAAGTTTCAGTTCCCATACATTTGGCTTGAGTAGGTTTCCATTTTTGTATGGAACAGCAGATTTTTTTTCGTGATTACTATGTTGGTGCCAAAGAGAAAGTAGTTCGGTTTGACGGTCTGATATCTCCAAAAAAAAGTGTCAGCATTTTAAGAAGGACCCTATACAGAACACTCAATCACGAGGTTCCGGGTTTGAATCTGCACGGAGGATATGCCATGTACCTGCCATGTACTAATGATCATGCACCCATGAGTTTTTCTAACTTACGTACGTAATACCGACTGCTCTAATACGATGAAGGAGAACATTATAGGCTTCCGCACATTGCAGCGATTTTATCGAGCGATAATATCGCTGCAATTTTGCGATAATTTGTTTCCAGTACATTTTGTATGGGGACGCGCGCGATCCTACACACTGCCGCGATATTATCGCTGCGATTTTGCGATAATTGTTCTCAGTACATTTTGTATGGGGACGCGCTCGATCCCACACACTGCCGCGATATTATCGCAACCTGACGCAATCTCTTTCTACTGCACTCAGTGGTGGGCGCATGCATGACGCGAATCGCGGAATCGCTGCAGTGTGTAAGGTGTCGCGATATCGCTGTCGATAATATCGCTCGATAAAATCGCTCGATAATATCGCTGCAATGTGCGGAGGCCTTACATCGTGAGGAAACCTGAAGAAGAAATTCTGATGCGTTTGTGAAGTTTATCAATCCGCATCGGGCACGCGTGGTGGACTAACGGCCATACACCCTCCTTGAGAGTAGGGTTTCATGAATATTTACATAAAAATTTGTCGAAGCTACTGTCATCCATCCGAAGAGCAGATGTTCAATACGTTGCCAAAAATATATGTTTAAGTGCTTATACTTAAATAAATAAATAAAATATGAGCATTAAGTACTGATTTGTAATCAAATAGGTAACAATATGCATAAAGACATGAGCAGGAATCATAATCAGTTGTATTAAATACATTTTTGCATATTTTAGTAATAAAACAAAATGCCCATTGCATATTTATAGTGTAGTAGGTAATTATCTTATCTCGTTCCATCTTCAACATAGATTTAATAACGATTAACGATCTTAAGGTGCGTAAACAAGTTCTTCTCAAACTAAAGATCGAAAAATTAAGTCTCGGGCGGGACTTGAACCCGCACTCTTCCCAACCGGGGAATCGCGTTTTCCAATTTCGCCACCGAGCCCACAAACCAGAACTTCTTCTTCTTTTTCTTCTTCTTCTTCTATTCTTCTATTGTTTACCTATCTATATGTTAGGTAAACAAAACTCCTAGAGGTCATCAAATTTTTCACACTGATAAAATGGAAGTTGTTTCGAAATTAAAACACACTGATGACCCGATGGATTAGCTGGTAGTGAGTGAAACTGCCTACTGATTCGAAGGTCGTGAGTTCGAATCCCTCAAAGAACGAATATTTTTGACGACCCGGTTGGTGTAATGGTTACCACGCCGGACTGCCAAACCAGGGTCCTGGGTTCGAATCCCGGTTCGGTCATGGATGTTATATGTTCGTGCCGTTGTTGTATGGTTTCCATAATAAAAAGCCTTTAGTGCTAGTTTGGGATCATTACAATGTATGTGCCTGTTTGCGTTATTTATTTATTTTTATTTATTTATTTGAACGATGACTTTCGACCTATTTGTACGAAAATTCGTAAAAGAAATTCGATTGTTAAGAAGCTACTATAGTTATTACTCATAATCTCGTTCAGCTATAAATTCTTTATGTATGTACTGTAACGGTTTTCAAGATTTTCGGTAGGTAATTTGTTACACTGCATTATTAGGAGCAAAGCTCTCCGTTGCATACCTATGCACATTAAAGCACGCTTTACACCTTGCGTTCTTGTACAATCTGTTTCGAAATACAATGCTACAGCAATATCCAAAAAAAAACTATTCTAAGTAATCTAAACTACGAATAAAGAGGGTCTAAATGATACAAGTAAAAAACATTTTTCAAAGGTTGATCTGTCGCCCTGTGTACACATAAAATAATCATACAAAACCGTTCAAAAGTTTGTCTTTATGAACTAAACAATAGTTATAGGAATTTTACATTCTTCTAACAAATATTAGGTAACAATACGTATCATTGAATAGATTTGAATTGATTGCAATGTAGATGTATTTTATACAATCTACCTAAATAATTTCGTTTATTTTCTTAAAAGTGGACGCATTATGTATCCGCGGCGAACGAGCCAAAGGAGGCGAAAGAATCTAATTTTAGAATTCTTTGTATGAAATAATATTACACCTCGCACATTTATTCATGGCGAATCGGACGAATCGTCAGAAGTATTAAAAGTAAATTCGTTTCGTTCGCCTCCTTCGGCTCATTCGTCGCGGATAGATATCCGTCCACCATCGGTTATCATATCAAATAAGGGTGGCATTTCGTAATAAAGTAATATATCAGTTTACATGTTAATGCTCTCGACTAATACTCTAAATACAGCTTCAGTATATCCACATTTCACCAGAACAGTGCTCAAACCCTGTCCAGTGTAACAGGCACTAAACCCATCTCGTCGTCACCTTCAACGTTAAATAGAGCAATGTGACGCGAATCGAATATATAGGATCGGAAGATGTAGAACGTGCTTAACAAATCTGCATAATTGCCCGGCAAGGATGCAAATGGTGCTAATATATTAATTGTGCCAACCTGTCTTGGTTTGGTTCACGGTTGTCCTGCACGTTGAGTTGATCATTGTCGAGAACAAGGTGTAAGAACTAATAACTACTTATTGATTCTATGACCTAACTTTATGACTAATTATGTTAATAGATGTGGTGTCAAGGGAACTATTAAATTTATTTATTTTTGTTTTATTTTCTTAAGGCAGGACTTATTGTATTAATCTCGTGAGTAAAGCTGCATGATTCAATTTCGAGGCATGTATGGTTATACCCACTGTCCATTATAAGTGGCTACGGGCTCACCACCCGTCACACTGGACAGAGTTTTCAGTACTAACTAGCGAATCGTAGATGTTCTAAGTTTTCAGAACATCTCTGAGTACCCCCTCAGGGGAATATATTCGTGGGCATAAGTAGAGTGTCAGTGGCGCGTTACAAAGGGGTACAGACCCACAATCACGAGAGTCCGGGTTCGAATCCGCTCGGACGAGATTCCTCCCAATGACAACCAATGAAATTTTCTAACTTATGTATGTAATACCGACTGCCATAAAACGGTGAAGGAAAACATCGCGAGGAAACCTGCATATTATAAGCTGAAGAATAAATTCTGATGCACACCATGTGAAGTCTACCAATACGCATTGCAGACGCGTGGTCTGTGCCCTTTAGAGGAACGCATATATTATAATACAGGCTGATGACGATTATGAAGTAATAATCCCTATTATCACGCTTCACCTGTATGAAATGTAGGTGTGTAAGCCGATTGTAACCATGTAGGTACTTCTATTTGACGTATGGATTTGAAACTTTGCAAGCGTATGTCATTCGGATGACAATACAATCATTTGGTATCATCGAGCTGATTTAAAGATGGAGCCAGGAGGTAGATAGTGGAACTCTTCAATGGCTACTAGTAAACTCCAGTTTTGCTCATTTGGTTTGTTTTAACAAGTCTTTTTACTGACAAAAGCGTGTTTTTTATTAGCTTCTTGAATCTATTTGACTTATGTTTATGCTTGTTTGTTGCAGGGGAGAACACGATCCTCCACAATGTGTCGGGGGAGTTCCGCTCCGGGGAGCTGACATGCATCCTCGGACCTTCCGGCGCCGGCAAGTCTACGCTCCTTAACATCCTAGCCGGTTATGTGTAAGTTTTTATTTTTAGTATTTTTTTTTAATTTATAATTAATGTACTTCTTGCTTGTGCGTTAGCACCGCATTTCCGCCAATGTCAAGTGGTTTGAGGGAGTGTTTATCCAATCTCGAGGATTGTTTTTGAGTAAGAACAACTGAGAAGGATTGTGGAGCCTCGTGGCAGGCTGAAACGCGAACCGCGCGAACACCACGCGAGAGTCTTTAATTTTAGTACTTACTTAGTAGTATTTGTTTAGTGTCATAATCTGAATACGTCCTTCACATTTTTCTATCTCTACCTACGTAATTAATTATTGTCAGGTCTTTAGTGACACTCGCAAATCTATTGACGTAAGAATCATCAAAATCGGTCCACGTGTTTGGTCTCTAGTGTGCCACAAAGGTACAAACTTACATACATACATACATAGGCTGTTAAACACATTACCCTTCCTTTGCGTCGCGCAGTCGGGTAAAAAATACTTAGAGGTGTACGGGGTGTAACAAAACACCTTAGTAGTAGGTACTTTAGGGGGTTTAGACCATCAAACTGAACAACTTTCACTATGGAGGCAACATCGAAAAATAATTTAAAAAATCTGCTGTCCCATACATTTTAGTCGAATCGGTACTGAGTACCGGATCGGTGCAGTTTTGTATGGAACAGCTCTTTTTTTACTAAAAATGTGCCGCCGCCTTGAAAAGTATACGTTTGCGAATAATAAATTTGTAAAACATTTTTTGACAGCAAACTTTTTGCGTACCTACGCTATTTATTGTAGTGAAAAATATTATGGACATTATCACATTTTTAGATATAATTTTCTCGTAAATTATTATGTAATTTGAACTACCGGTATACTGATGCTTTATCCTTCAATAGTTAGAATTAACAAGGATGTCCTATTACGAAAACCAAGTATTTGTTGAGCCAACAAGGACACCTAAATTGGCACCTTTACAATGTAGTGTTAGATCCTAAACTAACAACTTTCTGGTCAACGGTCACAGAATAGAATGGCTTTACCTTTTATCCTAGCTAAGACGTATATTTTTGTTTAGATATACCTGTATATCTACTTGTATATACTTGTATATGTTACAAAAATACAAATAAACCTTTAAGGGGGTGGTGTAGACCATCAAACTGAACATCTTTCACTATGGGACCAATATCGAAATCGTGAAAAAAAAAATTATGTTCTATACTCTACAAATCGACTAGAGCTAAAATATGTATGGGATATGAATATTTTTTTTGCTATTTCGTTGTTGGTCTCATAGAGAAAGTTGTTCAGTTTGACGGTCTAAACAACCCCCTTAAGAGTTTCAAATATTTATTGTTACTTATGAAACACCTTGTATTTTCTTTGGCTAGATATTACATACCGAGGGCAGGAAAGTAAGAAAGGTCTCAGATCACATGTTTGTTGGCAGAGGCGAAACTGAAATCTGAGGCTTTCTTATTTACTGCCCGAGGTTAGTATACTATTTTGGTGGTGGAAAGCGGCAACTTCGTTTAGCGCAGCGGGACGAAAATTGACGCTTTCCGTCCGGAGGGGAGAAAATTATGTATTTAGTGAGTGTGGGTAGACTGAGACGGAAAATATTTAATCAAGTTTTTACTAGATCTGAAAAGTAGGTACGTTTTATTATGAAACAATATGACTGACTGACGGGAGTCACGTTGTGGATCTGCTATTGGGCCGTTGCGTCGCCTGTCGATCGTTGGTTGCCCCCTCCCAGGTCTACAACGGGGCTCCAGTGGTGGCTCAAGATAGTGTTCTTTTCGAAAAACAATCCTTGAAGTCACCAAATACATAAATTACCGTATAACGTCAAGCACTTTTGCTACATAAACTAGACAATACTGACATAAACTCACGACCAAAATCCCTTTCGGGGAGTGGAGAAAAATTGCTAGCTTTCAAAAATATCACTTGTACCTACGAATAAGAATAAAATATGGAAGAGTAACTCTAAACAAAATCGAAATCATTTTTGGCACCCAATGAAAAATGACATTTTGTATGAGTTTTGGCGGCTAGTTACAATTTTTAAAGAACAAATTTAGAACGCGTTAAAATTTTTTTGGTGCCACTTTTTGAGCTTCATTTACACTTCTATACATCGCACGTTAAAACCATTACCGTCACTATGCAAAAAATGCAACTTTCGGGAAATGGCGTTCAAAGTTTTTGTAAAACGAATTCTTTAATTATATTTTTTTGTTAGTGGTTTTTTATGATTTTATCAATTTAAATGATAGTTTGAGTAATAATCTTGCTATTAGTTCAATGATGTACAGAGTATATTCCATTTTCATGCAGTTATTAAAAAATATTTACTTTTGTGTCATTATTCCTCTAACTTTTTTACTTAGTATTTCGTGGAGAATAGGGTACATTGACTGACACTATTCTAGTAAAACTTAAGAAAACTTAAAAAAACATGCATTTTATGAGCAATTAACTGGTGTAAATAATAAAAAAGAGTTGTCAATAGACCGTTCTTAAGCACCGACGTAAAAAGAGGGGTACAATAGGTATAATTAGTGTTACAATAGGACTAATACATAAATATGAATACTTCTTGCTATTCCATGTACGCATCGTTACTACTTCTATGTCCATACGGGCTATTCTAGATACTCACACTTATACACCGTGTTCAAAGGAAGAAGTACACTAATAAATAGCACTTAAACAAGCTGTTAATTCATCAGAAACAGGTATAAAGAAAATGTACAAGGAACTGTGTAGATGTAAAAGTAAACTATACTAAAGTAATTCCCTAAATAGCTTTGTGTTAGGCACAAAGTAATTTTGGGTCCTACTCCACTTTCATAGTAAGAGTTTAAAGACGAGTTCTGTAACCTAATCTGATTTTGATGACGAGCTAGAGCTAGAGGACTGGATCGGGCTACATTTTGGTTAAGCGCTAACATTGTTTTTCATGACACCTCTTTCAAAGTTGAATTTAAGGTCTGACGGGTTTCATTTTGAACACTCGTTTAGTTTAGATTTTGGTATAAATACCAAGAGTTAAAACTCTTGAACGATGGCTTTTCAATAGCATTTTCTTCCAAAACAAAATCGGATTCTGATGAAGAATAGTTAGATTTTTGACTTTGGTATTTTGCTCTTGACTGACGAAGGGCTTCGGGTTTGATACTGGCATAATCTTGCAAATGTTATTTAGATCTTAAAGACGGCCGTCGTAAAATTGTATGGTGGTTCGTACTACAATTTTCCTGACTCCCGTATAAAGTTTTGACAAGACAACTGGTGGGGATGTTGTTGTCTTGATTGAAATCAAATACTGTTTTCATGATCTGAAATGGGCCTTAGGTACTTTGTCCTACGAGAATCTAATACACCTCATATTCTACATACGTAAATACATAAGTTCACGCAATTGTCCCATGGGGGTAGGCAGAGACCACGGACCGGCACACGCTACGACTCTGACACACCTGTTTAGCCTAATTCACATTCATACATCTCTTCATGCACTTCCGTCGATTGAGGGTGCTACGCACTTGTCCGGCATAGATTTTGTTTTGCGGCTTATGAGCTAAGAAGTACTACGTAATTCTATACCACGGGGCTGATTAAGTTTTTGGAATCTCTAAAAGCCGAAGTCAACCCGACTTCTTTTGCAAGTAACAATTCACTTGAGTTTTTAGTTAGCTTAATACCTATGAAATCAAGGTAAAAGAACTCTTCGTTTTGGCAAAAGAATACAAAACTTTAATAGTAAAAAGTTAAAATGTGTTCTTATTTATTTTTAACATTCACAGTCTACAATAAAGGGTAATATCGACACCAAACGAAACATGACACGGTTTACTTATAAAAGATACAAACAATACTGACTCTAAGAAAATGTTATCATTTTTGTATGAATTTATATAAAATGACAATATTTCTTAAAATTATCTACAGATCTTTTATCTTAAGTAAAGGCAAAATAGGTTTAAAACATAAAATGACAGTATTGTTTAAATCCCTATGCGTTTTACGCTCAAAAACTAACAAAAAGAACGACAGTAATCGTCAAAAGTACACTATTCCCAGAAACTGCAACAGATTTTTAGCCTAAAGTAAAAGCAAATATGGCTCTATGCAAAAACAGACAGTATTGCGTTTATTTGTACCGAATTTACGCTATTAAATTAACGTGAAAATGACACTAACCAAAAAATGACGGTACTCCACACATCAAAGTACATTCAATTGGCTGTTTTATTTAATGGAATAACGTTCTTATCCAAAAAATGACACTCTTGCGCTTAGAAAGTACTCTGGTATGTCTGACGTTCACGTCACTACCCAAATGGTGTCGGTAAAGCGGTTAGTCGGCGGGCGAATTTTGTTTAAAGTCGTTGCGATACTACTGACATCTATAAGAATTACATGGAATTTTGTTACAGGTGTTTTTGCATTGGACAAAGCTCTGATTGGTGGGAGACGTGGTGCGAAAATCTAAAAATGCGGGTTTTTCGTTTAGTGACGGTATTGGTTTTAACGTGCGACATTCTCTTATTCGTAGACTTGTACACTTTTGCGGCAGTATGACCAACAGTCTGTAACGCAAAATCATCAAATACCCAAGATGGCAACTATTTTTTTTTAAATAGAATAGAATAGACTGACTGACATACAAAGCACAGCCTAAATACGATAATTTGGAATACATATCGTGCAAAGAATGTAAGGATGTACGAAGCAAGGATTTTTCGAAAATCAACCCTAAAAGGGGTGCAAAGGGGTGTCGACGTTTATCAAAGTAGGTAGTGGAGACGGTAATGACTTCAAGGATAGTCATTTTACTATCAGTATCTTACCTTAAACGTATTGTTCCAGGTCAAACGGAGTTAACGGACGAATAACAGTGAACGGGCACGCTCGGGACATGAGGGTGTTCAAGAAGTTGAGCAGCTACATCATGCAGGATGACCTGCTGCAGCCCAGGCTCACGGTGGTCGAGTCCATGCGGATAGCAGCTGATCTTAAACTGGGCAAGGAGCTGGGGAGAGCTGAGAAGGAACTTATTGTAAGTACTGTGTTGAACTCCAGAAAACACTCTAGTAACATTTAAAGGGGTGGTTACCCAAGTAACAAAATGTGGTCTTGTAGTGGTTCCGAAGCCAGGCCTATAAGAGGCTAGTAAAAGTTTATAACGACGGAAAAGGGCATTTTATAGCATTTTATAGGCGTACTTTTGGTAATAAAACACTCATAGTAGACTTGGCGAGCACCATTTAGACCAATAATACACTTATAGTTGGACTACGCAGAACTGTCTGCTCCCGCGAAGCCAACTATGAGCATCTAATAGAACCAGACATTAACGATTTAAGCCCATAATACACTTATAGTTAGACTCCGGAGAACCATTTGCTCCCGCGAAGCTCACTATGAGCATTTAATAGAATCAGGCAGGCCTGTAACGTGCTCTGCGCTTCTATTACTAGCTATTTCAAACATTTGTGAATTGTGTTGTGTTGTGTTGTAAGATTGAGGAGAAAAATAAACAAATACTAAAAGAAAAATTCATCTATTTTATTTATATCAAATGTATTAACAAGTACTTGGCTCGGTATATTATACGTGCATACGTGTTTGCACGGCAAACGCATAAGTATTTTCGGTGAAGTGTATTGTGTTTTAAATCTCAATTTTTGTTCGCCTTTTGAACACGGCGTATTTACTAAGTTGTTTTTAAAAATAATATTGAATTAAGAGCATTGTCGCGCCATATTGTGACGAATTAGGGTTCCACTTAACACTTCAATATATCTCAAAGATTTTATCAAACTTTTGTTTTATTTACAAACAGTAATTATTTATTAAGTATAATCAAAATATATAAATTGTCTTTAAATTTGATGGAAAATCCATATTCGCCATAAATATTATTATGAATTAGGGTCAAAATGGCCGTGAAGATGCTATAAATATTAAAAGCAATTGTTTTCTTATATGGACTTAACGAAGATATCTTTGGACACTAATAGTTTTACAAGAAACCTTTATTATAGAAAGTAAGACTATAACAGCATTCGAGAGTCAACAATAATACCAAGTACACTTACTCTTAGAAGAAACCACTGTAGAACTAATTCACTTATTATTGGCACATAAAGTTGACTTATACACCCCTATAAGGTCAAGTAACAAGTGCAAATGGTTCTAGAGTTTTTAGTTCTATAAATTACTATTACTAGCGTATGACACTTATAGCGGATTTATAATTACTTCTTGTAGGCGATTATAAGTGCAACTTACTGGAGCAAGTTTTCTCAAGTGTATTTACACTTTTACAACACTTTTATAGGCCATTTTAGCCTTTACTGCGCCTGTAATTTCGTTCTATACACGACTATAAGTCAACTTATAAGAACAGGTGTACTATAAACCCAAACGAACTCCGTGTAACCTGTTATAAGCTTGGTAGTAAAACCTGGAACCATTAAGAGAGAGTTACTAGTGCTGTAAGCCTGTAAACTGCGCACTACAGGAGAACTTTGTTACTTGGGTAAGACTATCAAACTGAACAAACTGTCACTATGGGGCTAAAATCGAGAAAAAACAGAAAATCTAGAGTTTCTCACAAAACAGCGTTTTCTCGTGGTCCTACTATTTTGTCCACCTACTCGTTTCATGTATGGGAAAAATGTTTTTTTTTCGACATTGTCAACATAGTGGTGTACCTAACTCTAAACCATCCGTTTAAATATCACAAGGGTGTTTTGTTACACCTTAACTAAAACCAAAATACACCTTGAATAAAAATAATACAATACTTTATCCTAATCAAAATCGCGATAAAAAAATCAGACCCTCTAGCATGATTTCTCTAGGTACACACTCGCGACTCGGATTTTTTCCATAGGTACTAAAAGTCACGGGAAGCGCGGCTTGCGCTCTCCGAAAATCGCAGGAGCAGGTTATTACTTATTTTGTATGCAGCGACAGCGCGTAAAGGTATTATACCTTACAGGGATAAAGCATCAAACATGAGTTGTCAAATGAAACCGTTTTTGGATGTTTTTTGGAGACTATTCGCGGGCAAAAATTCGAATATTGTCTATAATTCTGAGTCTAACGTGAAATTGTGGATAAATTAATGAAGTAGTGTCAGTATTTTCATAAAATTATCTACGATTTCACTTTTTAGATTCGCAATTATTCACGGAAACCGAATTGTTAAAATTAATAATTAGTGACTAAAAACGGTTCTATTGCCTCGCGTCACGTATCTCTTTCTATTATACAGTGGTGCCGCTAGGTACATCGCTAAGCTGTATGTTCCTCTATTCCTGGTATAATACCTTTATGGCCACGCGCGCGTTTTTTTTTTTTTTTTTTTTTTTTATTTGCTTACAGGAAGATTTACAGACCAAATAGTATCTTTAGTTAAGCATATAAGTTTACAAATGCTATTAACAAATCTTCACATGCAGGAAAGGTTGAGAAATAATCATACTAGACGAGCAGCTGTACCTACAATGCATTTGGGTCGAGAAGGTTTACAGCTTTTTAAGGAACAGCTGATTTTTAGACGCTCTTTCGCTGATTATAGAGAAAGATTTTCAGTTTGATGGTCTGATCATGCATCTAATAAACCGTCAGCCCTAATACCTAAGAACTGGCTGAAGTTGAACTCGACTAACGAGCTAATGGTTACTGAAATTTCTCAACCGTTCATTAGATTAGTCTATGCTAAAATGCCTCCAGAGACTAAAGTAAATTAGGTGGTAAGTACTCAATGTACTTAGCAAAACATTGGACCAAAACAAAAACAGTTTTGGGATAATCATGCAATCAACTCAACGATCTGCGAAGCTTTCCAAACAAGCTGATTATACGAAACGATTTGCATTGTTATTGGACAACAGATTACTAACTGAAAACCAATTCTATTAATTACATTGTTATTATTGTGTTAATACTGCAAATTTATTTGGTATACCGTAGAAGCATACTTATAGGTAATATTATGCACGCGTATAGTGGACTAACGCCCTGAGAGTAGTCATGTCTCCTGCAGTGGGACGTAGGTAAATAGGCTGATGATTAATATATAACACTTTCCCTAATATGAGGGAATAATAATATATGAGTTTGTGTTTGTATAAAATTTGCATATTTTTATCTGGTTTAATAAAAACTCATAAACATTTAAAATTAGGAATCAAAATTCTAACCAACCACGTGCGATAATTTTATATAGTCCAGCCATTTTAAGGGAGTACGTATGAAACGTTGATCTCAGACCATCAAACTGAACAACTTTCACAATGGAGCCCACCTCAGTAAACGCGAAAAAAAATCAGCTGTTTCATACTAAAATGCTGTACCAACGACTCAAATGTATGGGACAGCTGATTCTTTTTCGCGTTTCCTGACGTAGGTTCTACAGAACATAGTGTCGCGGCGGAATCACAGCGATATCGTTTCGAAAAATCGCTTGTGTAATACGGCCCTAAAAAAGATACAATGTAAAAAAGTTACTAAAGTAACTCAGTTATACAGGATGAAATTGATATCATAAGCATCCTTTTAAACTAAGAGTCTACCCATCAAACTGAACAACTTTTACTATGGGAGCAAACTGATCGGAGCAAAAATAAAATCAGCTGTTTCATACTAAACTACATCGCCTACACGACCCAAATGTATACAACAGCTGATTTCTTTTTTGCTTCGATCGGTTTGCTCCCAAAAAAGGAAGGTTTAAAAGGATGCTAACGATATCAAATTCACCCTGTAGAATAGGTACTGAAATCATTTCAAAACTAAATATCTTAACTCATCCTAGGTACCTAACAATATTATTACGACTCTCCCCTTGTCAGTCCAGGGCACTGTTTAATAAACACGACGTTGAATTGACAATAACAATTCAGAGTACCTACATTGCTGGTTACTTATGACGCTAAACTTGCCGTGCTTCATGTGTCCTAGCATTCTCAGCAATGTACTCTGAATTGTCAGTGTCAATTGTCACTCGTCGCTTTTATTAAACAAGGCCCTGGAGTGCGATATTTGAATCTCATTTGGTGAGCTCAGCAGTTGAAAATGACAAAATTATTATGGAGATATGTATCTTTCTACTGCTGATTTGACTTTAAAAAATCACTCTCCTGTAGTATTATTTAGGAAAGTCAACTCAGATCCTTAATAAAGATGCATATCTCCATAGTTATTTTGACATTTTCAACTGCTGAGCTCACCGAATAAGATTCAAAAATCGCACTCCAGGCCCCTGTTTAATGAACGCGACAAGTGACAATTAACAACGAAAATTCAGAGTACATTGGTGGTTACTAATAAGTAATAACGCTAAACTTGCAGTGTAAGTAGGTACTCTGAATTGTCATTGTCAATTGTCACTTGTCGTTTTTATAAACTAGGGCCCTGGTATAAATGTGCCCATAACGCTATCAATGCTGCCGCGTTGGATTGCTATTGGTCAACCTTCAACTTGATTCATTTAAATAAAACCAACAATAATGGAAACAAGTCGTCGACCTTGTCGATAATCTGATTCAATAAGCAGCATTTATTCAATGACACCATTTAACGGTTTTAATAACTGTCCTGATAACCAAAACAAACAAACGATTAAATAAAAGAACCTTTAATTAAATAGTAAAACAATATTTTACCTTGGACATTGTCACACAGATTATCTAGTCCGATTACTAGACAACAGTATAGGTGCACCCCTATTTTTCAATTAATAGAAAGACTGTAAGGGTGTATTCACAACTTTCCCTAAGGAACATGGGTCGAAAAACGAGAAAATTGTTGAACCTCCCTTAGAAAATCGATCGGCTGCTCCGCACTTTTGTATGGGAAGTCCAAAATAATTCTCGTTTTTCGGCCCATACTTATTCCTTAGGAAAAGTTGTTTAGTTTCATTATCATTCATTATCATAGTATACAGGTGTAACAACACACTCTAGTAATACTTAAGGGTATATTACCGTTGGCGCACTCCATACAAACGTAGTCTGGTTATATTTTCAATACTAACCAATCAATTTCAATGAAATTTTTAAGAAACAATCTAGAAACCAATCTCTATGTTTGTATGAAATCCGATTTTCGTTAAAATGTATGGTTTTAAAGTGCCTCTAAGATTTCCATCCAAATCTTAAATTAATCCTAGCATTAAAACTGTATATTTTAACGAAAATCTGACTTCATACGAACATAGAGATTAGTTTCTAAATTGTTTCTGAAAAATTTAATTGACTTTAATTGGATAGTTTTGAAAATATCACCAGACTACGTTTGTATGCAGCGCGCATTTACGCTCTCGGAATAAACTTCTCTTAAAATTATCTTCTTCTCTCTCTCTTCAGACCATCAAACTCACACACTTTTACTAGAGAGACAACTTCGAAACCACGATAAAAATCTGCTGTCCCCATCCATACATTAAAGTCGAATCGGTTCTGCAGTTTTATATGAAACATCGAATTTTTTTTTGCGTTTTCTATGTTAGCTCCACAGTGAAAGTTCAGTTTGATGGTCTGAAGCACCCCCTTAAGTATTACTAGGGTGTTTTGTTACACCCTGTATATAACTCTTGCGGGATTCGAATCCACGACCATCTAATCAGCATGCAGGTTCACTACCTACAGAACTATCGAATTTATTTATTTTTAACGATTTAGGGTCCAACTTAATATGCTGACACTTTTTTAAGAGAATGATCAGACAGTCAAACTGAACAACTTTCTCTATGGGACCAACATCGAAATCGCGAAAAAAAAATCTGCTCTTCCATACAAAACTGCAAACCTACTCGAGGCAAATGTATGGGACAACTGTTTTTTTTTTCGCGATTTCGATATTGGTCCCATAGAGAAAGTTGTTCAGTTTGATGGTCTGATCATCCCCTTAAAAAAGTGTCAGCAGTTTAAGAAGGACCCTGTATAATAACAACTGAACTTAACCTAAGGTTACTCAATGATCAAGCCTTCCAATCAATCTATTTAGGGCCGAGGCCAACTCGATTCCAACTTTAATGCAATAGGGTCATGACCAAAGCGATTTTCTTTAATTGGCCCCTATTTATCCAGCACGCGACTTCTGGATAAGGGCCTTAAAAGCTTAGAAGTTTGGAAAGGTAATGAAAAGGTTTTTATAAGACCCCTTTTAAGTTGGATTAAGGTTGTATTGAGGAAGGAAATGCCTTGGTGGAGTTTGTGATCAGAATTTATTGATGTGGATTTTTACTGAACGGATCGAATGGCAAGAGTGTAGTAATCATAAAGGTATTATACCAGGAATAGATGAAAATACAGCTGAGTGTACCTAGCGGCACCACTGTATAATAGAAAGAGATACGTGATGCGAGGCAATAGGACCGTTTTTTAGTCACTAATAAATTTTTACAATTCGGTTTCCGTGAATAATTGTGAATCTTAAGTGAAATCGTAGATAATTTTATGAAATATACTGACACTACTTCATTAATTTATCCACAATTTCACGTTAGACTCAGAATTATAGACAATATTCGAATTATTTCCTGCGAATAGTCTCCAAAAAAACATCCAAAAACGGTTTCATTTGACAACTCATATTTGTTGCTCTATTCTTGTAAGGTACCTATATTACCTTTATGGTATGGCACCAACATCAAAATCGCGAATAAAAATCAGCTGTTCCGTACAAAACTGCAAACTTACTTGAGCCAAATTTATCGAAAAACTGGTTTTTTTTTTCGCGATTTCTACAGAATCTCGTTTTTCGGGCCGTGTTCCTCAGGGAAAGTTATCTAGTTAGCTAGCTAGTAGCTACCAATTAAGGATGACGAATGGACAGACAGACGGTCAGACTGCGTAGGTTTAGTAATAGGGTCCCGCTGGCATCCTTTGTATTAGAAATCCTAGGTATTTAGTAACAAAACAATGCAGTGTAGATACAATGTTATTCTTGGGGTGTGTCGAGATGATACTTGTAAAGACAAGCTATTATAAAGTATCAATTAAACGAATACCTTCCTAGGTCCCTATTATACGTAATTTAGCATTTAACGCATTTCTAAAACACTTTTCTGTAATAAGGATTCTGAAATGTCTTGTCATGCAAACACTGATTCTTTTACATTGTCATAGTACTTACTAATTGTTGCTAATTAAAAACCGTTTTCTCGTTACTTTATGTCTGTTACCTCTTTATACATACTTAAGTACTTATTCATATTTTAATTCCTAACAAGTTGTTTCCGGCATTTTGCAATGCCTTTATTTGTCTGATTTTTTTTGCAAGCGTGCTCGAAACATCTCACCAATGTTTCACCGCAATCGGATGAATCGCAATAGGCATACAACACACAAAAATTGTTTTTTTTATATACAGGGTGTAAGAAGACCTCTATACCCAACTATGAGAATTTATTTAAAGAAAAATCTGCTGTTTCATACAAAAATTAAATATCTTCCTCGCAAAATGTATAGAACAGCTTTTTTTTTCCGTTAGCATACTTAGAAAGATCCTGTAGATAGATGCAAATCAGGATACATAACGGTTACTTAATACAATTTTTTAGTTGAAAAATAAGTCATGGAGTAGGTAATCGACCTGAAAAAGATGTATACATGGACAAAAAATCATTCACTTATACCTACAGCTTTTGTTCCAAAATCTTGTATTTTAACATTTTTAACCGACACCGATAATAGTGAACAAAATGTCATCATACAGGGTGTTACCAAATAAACCTAACACAACAATAATAACATTTCCTTACTCCTTTATTTTCTCTTGCAGATCGAGGAGATTTTGCAGACCCTGGGTTTATGGGACCACCGGAACACCAGGTCGGAGCACCTGTCCGGGGGGCAGTCGAAACGGCTGTCCGTAGCGCTGGAGCTCGTCAATAACCCACCTATTATATTCCTGGATGAACCCACCACGTTAGTACCTACCTATTATTGTTTTTATCTTTATCTACACCCCAATTTTATAATTACTAGACAAGGGTTTAAGGGTGTATTCAGAAAACGAAACTAAACTAACGGTAAGGAAATTGGGTCGAAAAACGAAAAAAATTTTTAGTTGGCTTTTCCGCCTGATCAATTAAATTTTTTTTCGAATAATTTCGCGCATAATTTACTGTCTAGAAACTACTTATTTATTCATTGGTCTATTCATCAATAGGGTGGGGCTAGACAGCGATTTAATTTTTTAGTATGTAAGCAAAAATGAGCCTAGTGGTGGTCAGGAGAAAAAGTCCGCGATAGTCATCAAAGGCCTTTACATCTGTGGCAGATGATTTAAGCAGTGTTTTTGGACAAGCATACATACATACATATTTGGTTCCTCAGATTTCAGGCCTGCCTGCTGAGGACCCCTGGTAATTTATAACTGATTGTTTGAAATATTTTAGAGATTAAGCTTAACTGTGTCCTATTATGTAATAACTTTCAGTGGTTAAATAAAAACTATTATTATTATTATACAACATTGACTTACCAACTACTGGACGTAGGGTCCGCGCTCAAAAGTGTTTGAATCAAAAGTGCACCAAAACGTAAAAAGAGAATCAATTACGCGACAGTCTTCGTTTGATCAGCCGACAAAGGGCACGCGCGGGGCGGTCCTTGCCGCGTTGGAACACATACTAGTACGAGTGGGATGGAAAAGAATTTCGGCATTTTCAATGTTTTTAGTTACTTACTTTATATTACTACACGTAGGTACTTTTTTCGAGAATTTTGTACTAGACCCGGTGTCCATAGTATTCTACGCCAATGCTTACAAACTACTCAACCGATTTGGATGTGGTTTTCACAAAAACATAGAGCTTAGTTCGAATTAACATTTACTTCATCACAATGAATTCACTCAATTAAACGTGTATTATTCAGTGGTCTGCACAAAGTCTTAGCTAGTTTTACATAAAATTAATTATATTCTAATGACTCTTAATGATTTATGAGTGCATTTAATATTCTATCCAATCATCATAATATTATACCAATGAAGAAATATGTACTTACCTATTCTATTTTTCTATTTTTATTTAATGACGTTTCCTTGTTAGATTTCGCCAGTGTCAAGTTATTTGAGGGAGTGTCTATCCAATCTCGAGGATTGTTTTTGAGTAAGAACACTTGAGAAGGATTTTGGAGCCTCGTGGCAGGCTGAGACGCGAACCGCGCGAACACCACGCGAGAGACAAGTGTTCGAGGCAAACCCCGCAACGTGACTCCATGTACTTACCTATAACATGTAATATTATGATGTTGACAATATCATCATAAAATTAAACATGGTTGATTTTTAAATCATGAGGAAAAGTTACGAGTACCGCAGCTGTTAGCCTTGATTATAATATCATGTTTTATCTAATAATGATTTATTTAAAAAAAAAACAATTAAAGTATTAGAGGGAAGGATAGATAGCTACAAGGTAAAATATCGCTCAATTGATGTGGTGCTACTTATAGCGATTTTGTAACCCATCACAAGTTAACATTGTCACGAATTGCCTTTAATTTCTTTGATAGGTTAAGTTATTCTAGAATCTGGTCAATTATTTAACTTGGAATATAAAATTTAAATAGTAAAACAACAAACCTTCCCCCCTTGGACAGTCGGGTAAAATAGCCTTAGCTACGGCCGGCCTTGGCTTTTAGCTTATCGTAGCTAAGCTCAGCTTTCATACATTCATCCTGACTGTCTGTTTGTATGCCCCGCCTCAATGACTTGCTAATTTGTTCACCCATTGAATATATTTTGTAGATTTTTTTTATGTAACTCGCACTCAGGTGCAGAAACGCTCATTAAAGTTAATCCTCCATTAAATCTCTTGCTGTCACTTTTTGTCTTGTTGACGTAGTAAAAGCTAGCAAGAGATTTAATGGAGGATTAACTTATTGAGCGTTTCTGCAACTGAGTGTGAGTATGTTAATATGTTCGGTAATACCCCCCGTATTACAGAACGACACTCAAGTAGAGATCTCTTCTTGAGTGTAGATAGAAAAGGATGCAAATACTTACAACGTATACATGCATCCTTGTCTATCTTTACTTAAGAAGAGATCTCCACTTGAGTGTCGTTCTGTAATACCCCCTAGTCTAACCAACTATCTGGTTGACTGGCGTCCGCATCTGTCATTTACGTATCCAATGACTAACCCAATAAAATAAACCCGCTTTCAGTAGGCATGTAACCTAAAACATGAATAATAGCCGTGATTACCTTTATTGCTCCAATGTTTTCCTTAATCATAGCAGATTCTGAGACAATCCTTATAAAATGAATGGTGTTGAATTGTACATAATCAAGCACTTACTTACAAGCATACTATGATTAAAAATTATAGGTACCTACATAAATATACACTTTCGCGACCAATGATATTTCGGAATGGACAGAAAGTTTAAAGATGGAATATAAACTAAGGTAAAGTTTATAGATTAGATTAGTTAATAGTAGGTTAGTTACAAAATGTACTGGACCATAGTAAGTTTTATTTTGTAGATTTTTACAATTTAACTTGTATTATTTAGATGTCTCTATAAGTTCCAATGTTTAAGGGTTGCACGCCGCAGGCGATCGCGTTCCGTCTATCTTATATGCTCTAGCAAATGACGTTCCTGAGCGACAGAAAAGGATGGAGCGACGGAAAAGTGCGATCGCGTGCGGCCATGTGTAGTTCAACCCTAAGCGTATACTCGGCGTAAAGCGCTCGCCCGCCGATACGAGAATCGACACGTACAGAAACTCGGCGTAAGGAGAACTCGCTGTAAAAAAAGAACAACTCAATTTTGGACGTTTTTCCATTAACGCAAGGAGTAAATTGGTGTGATGAATATGAGTGATCAAAAACGAAAGTAAACAATTATTTGTATATAATTTAGGGGGAATTAATTAAACGTTAGCACAAAATATTTTCTTGATTTCGGCTGGCGCACCCTGGGTTGCAATCGTGGTAAATATTCGGTGATTGAACCGCGATTGGAATACGTACGAACCATATCTTTTGACACATTTGGTATTGTGCTAATCGCAGTATAGGTACTGCTTTTGACAGCCGTTAGAGCTGTTATGTCAGATCGCTCGGATGTTAAAGGCTTTCAGTTACATAGAGTTCAGCGCGATGCGGAATTCAGCACAGTTGAATAGTAAATGGATTGCAATGTGATTAGAACTGAAATGGGATTACGATTGAACTTGGATGTTTTAAATTAACGCAATCGATCTCCTGGGCAGGCAGCCTCGATACGACCATTGCTGATGTAGCTGATGCTGACATGAAAGAAGAAGAAATTTAAAGTTTAAAGTTCAGAATTTTAAAAATAACCATAATCATCAAAACTAACAACCCGTGCATTTAAAAAACTTCATCGAAAGATTGGCTAATCAACCCTAAGGATGGAGATAACACAAACCAATTAGCACTAATTGGTCCATAAGGTTTAATTCGGCCATAAAGCCGGTTCGTGTTGATTCCCGGGCAGTCCCCGGTCCCGATCACAATGGAAATATACGAAAATACTAAATAATTACGACAAGGCTGACCCGGGCTGGGCCTTCATATAATCGAAAAGGAACACTCGCATTTTCTTATAGTAACCAGCGCGTAGGTAGGATCTGTTCTGACCATATAGGGGTGTTTGTTATGGTAGACAGTTGCATAACTTTAATGGGTGATTTGCTGGTAGGCGTAGTGTGGGACGCCCTGCTGCCCGCTGGACAGACGACCTAAAAAAAGTAGCGGGGAGCGACTGGATGAGGAAGGCCGAAGACAGAGTTTTGTGGCGCGCCTTGGGAGAGGCCTATGTCCAGCAGGGGACGATGATAGGCTGATGATGATGATGATGATGATGAATGGGTGATTGTACTCATGGTACTAAATAACTTGACCCAAGGGACAATAAGAAAATTCGCAAAAAAAAATTATACTTTTCATACAAACCTTCGATTTAGTATAGAGGAGAGTCCAACAGTTTTTTGCTTAATTCCTATATTTCTTAGAGAAAGTGGTTCAGTACCATGGCTACAATCACCCCTTAAACTAATGAACTGTTTACCTTAACACCCTGTACTTCACTATCATTGGGAAATTCCCTTCCAGAACATTCTTTAGGAAATATTGTTTTTAGAACGCTGCTTTTAGTTTAGGACGTTCAGCTTTTTAGAATCGAATTTGCCTACATACATGCATATACTCATGCCACTATCACACAGGGGTAGGCAGAGACTATAACTCACCACACACTACGATTCTGACATACTTCTCTCGCCTCATCCACTTTCATACGTCTCTTCATGCACTTCCGTCGGTTAAGGGGGCTACGCACTTGTCCTTTTCGGAGAAGACCTTTGGTCGTGGTAAGTTCTCCTTAGACGCCCTATCTCAACTGTTCCACTAACATTGAATCGATAATTCTCCGTAGTGAGTCTACTCTCATTCATCCTCTGTATGTGACCGAACCACCTAAGCATACCTCTTTCAATCCTAAGGTTACCACATCATCCTTCAACTTGCACAGCCCTTATCAAACTGTTCTTGATTCGGTCTGTCACTGTTACACCACACATTAACCGCACCTTCCCTTTTTGTAGGACGCAGCCGATTTGATCAAAATACTTCCTACAAGGGCGCCCTCTGCCGACATTTCCACCACTATATATCTCTTTCGTACCTACATCTACTGTCACTCATCCTCTCCACATGACCAAACCAACGAAGCATACCTTTCTCTATTCTTGTCACAACATCCTCTTTCAATTCACATCGATCTTTAATCACACAATTTCTCACTCTATCTCTCAGCGTAACACCACACAATAGGTACTTCGCGAGGAACACATTTCAACAGGATTAATTTTACTTTCATGCTTCTTCTGTAGATCTGTCGGACCTTTCATCGTTAGCATAATAATTATAATATCAAATAGGTATTAGTCATTGACTTACCAACTACTGGACGTAGGGTCCGCGCTCAAAAGTGTCCGAACTAAAAGAGAACTAAAACGTATAAAAAGAGAACTAACTACGCGACAGTCTTTGTTTGACTGGCCGACGGCGAGCACGCGAGCGCGTGCAGTGCGCGCTGTACCGCGATGGGGTGAAAACTACGGAAGCAAAATGAAAAAGAATTCCAGCATTTTCAATGTTTATATTACTGTAGATGTACTTTGGTTTGTGTGGGTTAGTCTCGGACATTTTTTTTTTTAAATTTTGTACTAGATCCGGCATCCATTATTTTGTATATCGATGGTATTAGTAGATTTTCCTACATGTGCCTAACACGTAATTTGGCGTACGTTGACTTTGGCAGTACGAAATGCATTAGTAATTTCTACTTATTTAAAAACAAAGGTTCCGTGGTGATTTTTCGTTGGATTTACTTCTAATATAAAAGAATACAAATGTATTTAACAAATGGCATACAAAAATTGTACTAATATACTATTTTTTCACAATTTTACAGATTTTTTTTACCTACTTTGTTTGATTATTTAAGAAAAAAATTTGGGGGATTTTCAATCTAAATGATAACTAGAATTATAATCTAAAATATAAAAGAAAAAAACCGGCTATTATAAATTATTTACATTCGCCATACAAGCGACCCGTAACTTTACTGGAGTAAGCACGCGAGCGCGTGCGGTGCGCGCCGTACCGCGATGGGGTGAAAACTACGGAAGCAAAATGAAAAAGAATTCCAGCATTTTCAATGTTTATATTACTGTAGATGTACTTAGGTTTGTGTGGGTTAGTCTCGGACATTTTTTTTGAAAATTTTGTACTAGACCCGGTATCCATTATTTTGTATATCGATGGTATTAGTAGATTTTCCTACATGTGCCTAACACGTAATTTGGCGTACGTTGACTCTGGCAGTACGAAATGCATTAGCGTTTGTAATAAATCGGAACATCTGCGGCGTATCATCTATCAAATATGGCGCTTGTCTTGGTAGGTACTCGTATTAATCTAATGGACTAATATTTGGTAAATAGTGTTTCAGATTGAGGACCGTTTAGAGATAATACGTGACCTTTCGCTTACGAAAGTAAAAATAGGGGTCCTTTTTCAAAATTAGCATCCTCTGATATTTCTTAGTAAAATCGATAGCTAACGAAATTTAATGAGGGATAACTTTGTTTTCGAAGATACACAACCACAGAGTACTATATTTTATATGTATATATTACCGTAAGACACACCAAACTTTAGATGCTTATATCTTCGAAATGTGACGCTTTACAATAATTTCCCACAAACTTATAGTAATACAGAAGTCTGTGGATTTTCCAAAGAACTTTTCTCGTTTGTATTGACGTTAGCTATCGATTTCTATAAGATTTCATCCGGGGACGCCATTTTACAAACACCTTTAAATCTTAAATCACCTTTAATCAATAATCTTTAACGCAGCCAAAATCTTCGTACCCGTACTTTTACTTGCCTTTTAATAATGTTGGGCCCCAGAACCCAAAAAAAGTTTTACTGATTAATGATTGGTACCTAAACTTTTTTAGCATTGACGTGTGAGCGTTCGATTTGAATCTCTTATAAAAAATAAACAATTATAATATTTTCTGCTGGACCACTATTATGATTAAAAAAACGACTATAATAAAGCGATTATTTAAAAAACATACAAAGTCCAAGTCGAACTTTATTTGTTAGTGTTCCGTATGTAGATATCTCGCTCCGTTCCGCTTTCTTGTTTATGTCTGTCACCTGTGAGATGAGTTGATGAGGTGAGTTTTTTAGATAACTTTTCGTTTTTGTTTTTGTGTACCTACTCGTACCTACCAGACGTCGCACTAGCAGCCATAGTAGGTCAAGAGAAATGCAAAATTTTTTAATATTTACCATTAGTTAGGATATTTTACTGATGGAGACAGGGGAGGACCGACGCCAACAATGTTTTTAAGGTTGTTGTTAATATTGTTTAAATATTAAAAAACATGTACTTCATCATTTTGTTCCAATTCCAATTTCTTCCCCAAAAACGAACCCTCTAATCTAAAAATTATTCAAGAAATACAGGGTGTTCGGGTAGACAGATGCATAGTTTATAGGGTGATTGTTCTCATGATACTAAACAACTTTCCCAAAGGACCATAAAGGAGATTTGCAAAAATTCATTAAAAATTTTTTCCAACTTTTAATGAATCCAAAAATGTTTTTCTAATTTCCTATAAGTTTCTAAGGGAAAGTTGTTCAGTGCCATAGCTACAATTGCCCCTTAAAGTAATGCACCTGTTAACCCTAAAACCCTGTAATAGGTATACGAATGCCAAAGTTATTCCATTAGAACTGTTTTTCCGATTTCGATACGGAACTCTAATAAAAAGTTTTAGTTAAATGCAGGTTTTACATAGAAACAGGTATAACAACGCAAAAACATGGTTGTAAATCAAAATATGGAATTAATAACAGTTGATTAATATGATTATCAACGGCGATAATTATCACGTTATCGTTATGTAAAAGATATATAGGCAACATTATAAAAGTATTAACATTTATGACGTATATCCTCCAATTATCTCGATCGAGATGCTGTGTTTGTCTGAGAGATCATATCAGTAATAAGGTGATACGTCAGAGAACTAAAGTGGTTGGACATAGCTCAGAAAATTAGCAAGCTGTAGAGGCAATGGGCTGTTTATTGTGCCGAAGAACTGACAATCTATGGGAAGTATGAGAGTTCTAGAGTGGAGACCACGAACTGGCAGGCGGCGTAGTGTGGGATGCCCTGCGGCGCTGGACCGACGACTGAAAAAGATTTGTAGCGTGCCTTGGGAGAGGATTATGTTCAACAGTTGACGATGATAGGCTGATGATGATGATCCTCTGATTACTAATAAAAAACTAGATACACAATCAAAGTTCGAAAAATGATTAATTAAAACAAAAATTAAGATTGATAAGTCCCTTTATCTAAGGGCAATAAGTATTACTCCATCGACAGTAAACATATTAGTCAATTCGGACAAAATAACAGATTTTACATGAGACTAGTTCTTTTATTTATTATTTCGAACAATTTAATTCATTAAAAATTATATAGAAATTAACTTAGTTCTTATTTCGTTCGTATCTTTCGTCACCATTTCGCGTGTCAAAAATAGGGACAAAATTGATATTTCGTCGGGACACGGGACAGTATAATCAAAATCGTGACCGTCCCGGCAAAATCAAGACAGGTGCCAAGGCAACCTTCTTTCACTTTATACAGTATTATTCACTTCACGCGTCATACTATTCAGTAAAAAAAAAAAAAATCGGTACCTTGTTAGTTATTGCAAAGTTTCTGACTACCCCGAAAGGTAATATTGTTGTATGTACCTATGGCATGTTTTAAGGTTAGTTTATTCTATTGGAATCTAATACGCGTACCTTTTACAATAAAAAAGAATGACTTCTACTTACTCTTCGTGTACATTTCCTACTGAGATCGTTTCATACTCGTAAGTCCGATACGATAGATGTTTACAGGGATGGCTTTTTGGTTGTTTGTTCTCTCATTTCTTTCTAACTGCAATTGTTATCCATAATGTAGTGTACGAGGCAACGAAGGGATATTTTCTTATGCAGTGTTTTTGGGGCCCTGGTCACTTTTTCGATAATAATGTTTCCCCTAAGATAGAGGGTTGTTAACAACAAGCAATAGAACAGAACAGGGGTAGGAAATATAGGACCCCATGAATCGCGGCGACCTTTCTCGCTCTAGCCAATGACGTTCCTGAGCGACAGAAAAGGATAAAGCGTGAAAAAAAATTCCATCCGGTGCTGCTTGATGAGGCTCTAGTGGGGTCCACATTTACTCCGGCCCTGTTGACTCATGCAAACATTACCGGATAGCCACAACAATAAAATTCAACTGCTGTGCGAGTAATGGAATTCAGTGTATTGCAATGTTCACAGTGTATTGTTCCGCAAATCAATCATTGTAATGTGTTTACAGTTTTGTTTAGTATTGTACTGAAAATATCAATCAATTGTGATGGATTGGAACAGACCGCATGTAAATAAGTAAACCGTGATTGATAATAAAAATCGAGTGCCTGCCTATGTCTAGACTTCTCTACGTTCTCTTCTCATTCTCGTCTCTGGGACTTTTGAAGGACACGTCTAAATCGTCTAAATCGCATTAATGTTAGGATTCCATAAAAAATTATCTCAATCTTATAATTTAAAACACTTTCGAGAAATGTTGGTTTCCGACAGCCCCTACCAACCTATTTTAGTCTAATCACGGACCTGAAAGAAATACGGACCGAGTATTGCACTAAAAAGATGTGAAGCATGCAAAGTAATACAATCTCGTTTGTTCTACAAGGGACCTACACTCACACAGATGCACTAGCTCTAGGCGCAGGTCCGACCACCCGTCACCTTATGTACCGCGTGACAGCACGCACACAAAAGAAATGGGTGCTTCACTCATGATTAGATGACATTACGTCTGGTTCTTCTTTTAAGTCTGTGAGTCTAATTCGGAGTCACGTTGCGGGGTTTGCCTCGAACACTTGTCTCTCGCGTGGTGTTCGCGCGGTTCGCGTCTCAGCCTGCCACGAGGCTCCAAAATCCTTCTCAGTTGTTCTTACTCAAAAACAATCCTCGAGATTGGATAGACACTCCCTCAAACTACTTGACACTGGCGAAATCTAACAAGGAAACGCCATTAAATAAAAATAGAATAGAGTCTAATTCGAATTTTAATTCTAAATTAGATTTTTTCTGTGAAGGAAAACATCGTGAGGACACAATCATGCTTGTTTTGCAGTTTCGAGGCATGTATTGTATTCACTGTCCATTACAAGTGACACTGGGCTCACACCCCGTCACACTGGACAGAGTTTCAGTAGGTACTATTATGGAAACATGGATGTTCGAAGTTTTCAGAATATCTCTGAGTACCCCTTCCAGGAATACAGTCATGAAGATATGCCATGCCGCGTCTAATTTTAATAAAGTTTTAAAGGTAAGCCCATATTACGACGAGCCACATTGGGGTGGAACAGGCCAAATCTCTACAGCTAAAATCTTAAGACTAATAACAATGTCTATAGTGCTATTGTCGACTATGAGGTAGGTACCTATTATCGTTAGGTGACAAGCTCGCTTATTCACGAATATGACGTGGAAACTCCGCTAGGACTAATTTAGTGCCGGCAAACCATGAAATAGGTTAGATTCTTGAGATAGGTACAGTCAGAAACGGAAAAACTGTTTTGGGAATATTTTAAACATTGCACAATAATACTAACAACGACACAGGCATAAAAATAATACGTATACAAAGTCGCGACTTCGCGAGTAATATTTTGTAGGTTTTGTACCACCCTACAAATTTACAAAAAAAGATATTTTTTCAAACATGCTTGGAAATTTGAGCATTATTTTGACAACTTTCTTCGAGATAAATCTAAATTGCTGTACTGGCCAACATGGCCTGGTTACATGCGAGCAGCGGCCGGCAAAAGTTGTATGAAAATCCATATCTGTCGTGGTTTAGCGGCCAAATAAATTACATAGTAAACTCATATCGATCACGATATCGATTTTACTCCGAAACATTACAACCAAGGAGGTAATTAATCAAAGGTTTTATTTAAATTTCGAACTGGATTGCAAATAGAAAGCTTTATAATGAAAAAAAAAACGATGAATACTTTAACCACCGATTAATAATAATTATGTTCTTAGATTCTTTATTATACAAAAAAAAAAACATAAATATGAAAAATTACAATAAATCATGATGTACAAAGGCGAGCTTACATTTAAACGTTCGTCCATCAATGCCTCTTTTCTGGCCACTGCATTAAGAGGTTTCCCTGACCGAACGACCTTGACTCTTTCAGAGCCACCTCACCTCTACTAAACTACGTTATTTTAGTAGATATACCTATTTATGAATGGCTTGTCCTTAATTATGTCACTGTGGTGCCTTCTAATCCTAGGAAATCACATTCCAAAAACATAAGAATTCGCACCAAATTTAACAATTATCTAATTAACTCATTAAATATTGGTCTTAAAAAAATTTCAAACACAAAAAACATCGTGAGGAAACCTGCATGCTCTAATTTCGAGGCATGTATTGTACCCACTGTCAATTATAAGTGGCGACGGTCTCACCCACCGACACACTGGTTAGTTTTGGTACTTATAATGGACAGTGGTACAATACATGCCTCGAAATTGAAGCATGCAGGTTTCCTCACGATGTTTTCCTTCACCGAAAAGCCAGTGGTGTTACAAATCGTACATAAATACCGAAAAACTCATTGGTACGAGTCGGCCTGGACGGGGATCGAACCATCGCCTCCTGTACGGCAGGCAATGTTACTCGCCACTGGACCACCACGGCTTCCAAAAAACTAAAAATACGAAATTTAGTTGGATTCTTTAAAAAGTATCTTAATATAATTTGTATAAACGATCTAGCAAAAAAATGCTTATTAAAAATTATTTCCTTTCGACCCGTATTTTTACTGGACTAATATGTCGCTGTGTGTACAGAGTACAAGACAATGAGCACGGCTGCGTCTATCCCGTTTCCTATTTGTAAACGCATCGCTCCAGTGGATTCTCACTGAGCTATAATTGGTTGCACCGTCGATGTCAAGGCGATGCGTCTTAGGTCTTAGCGGGATGCATCTAATCGAAGTAGTTACTACGCTAGGAGGAAGAGGGGTCAAGTAGTTCTACACTAAAGTTGGAAAATGTAAAATGGAATCACATTGACGTCCGTACTCCGTCTAATTAGGTATCTATAGCAATGGATATATTTTTTTTCGAAATGTAAAATTGTGAAAACAGTAGGTACTTACTTAAAATACAGAGAAAAAAATAACAGCAGGCACAAAATAAGCTAAATAGTCATCATCATCATCAGCCTATCATCGTCCACTGCTGAACATAGGCCTCTCCCAAGGCGCGCCACAAAACTCTGTCCTTGGCCTTCCTCATCCAGTCGCTCCCCGCTACTTTTTTTAGGTCGTCTGTCCAGCGGGCAGCAGGGCGTCCCACACTACGCCTACCAGTTCGCGGTCTCCACTCTAAAACTCTGACAACCCATCGGTTGTCAGTTCTTCGGCAGATATGACCAGCCCATTGCCACTTCAGCTTGCTAATTTTCTGAGCTATGTCAGCCACTTTAGTTCTGTGACGAATCACTTCATTTCTGATGTGATCCCTCAGAGAAACACCGAGCATAGCTAAATAGTATAGGTAATTAATTTTTAGCTTCTTGACATTTTAATTTTTTGTTAAAAGCCTAAATTAGTAGGACGTGGTATGACTGACAGACGGAAGGACGGACGGACAGCATAGGCATGTGAATAGGGTTCCGTTTTCACCCTAACCCTAAAAATGACAGTTAAACGATCAGAATGTAGGATTTTCTAGTATAATTTTTGCGTGAGAAACCGGCTGTTTTCCAAAGTATGCAAGAGATTCAGGCCGTTTCAAAACAGACGGGTAATTTGTGTAACCATAATTACTTTAATCTGCTCAGCTTGAAATTACATAAACATCATTTCAAACCAAAACCGCTCCTAATAAGTAGAAAATGTTAATAGTCTTGACGTAGTTGTAAAACCCAGAGCAAAGGCAAGACAAATAATCAAATATCTTGGATATTGTCGCAATGATTAATTGATATTATCTAGTGCCACTGCCAATCGAAGGGTCTTCTACGAAGACTTTGAGCACCTTAAAGATATTCCACGAGAAGAACCTTGAATGGTGATCTTCGTGGAATATAAAATATTGTTTTTTTTATTCCAACTTGAGCACTGATTTTGAATAGCACCGTAAAGTTATTCTAGCTAGCCAAACACGTATCCAATTTGGGGGTATAGGTGGGATTTACCGAGCCCACTACCTAGAGGACGAAAATTGTCAACCTATTGCGTCTTAAGGTGGTTGCAGAGTTGTCAATTTCATACAAAACTTTGTCGTCGAACGCTCGTAGACAGTAATGTATTATATGGAAAAATTGCTTAGAAAATCTAGATTGCGCGTATCAAATAACATTTACAATTTATAATATAATTACGAAGATTTAGGCTTTGAAATTTTGTATGAATAATTTGAAAGCTTGATATCTTCGTAATAATATTATAAATTGTAAATATTATTCTATATGCGCAATCTACATTTTATAAGAAATTTTTCCATATGCAAAATATTACTTTTATTAATACCGTCTACGAGTGTTCTACGACAAAGTTTTATATGAAATTGACAAATCTGCAACCACCTTAAGACACCTCTGAGTTTAGTATGGACGGAAACCACCTTAAGGGACGTGGAAAGACGTACATTAGTTATTAAACTAACCTACTCAGAAACGTACCTACTTATAACATATAGTAGGTAGGTATAGTCTCTTACGACATTCTAACTATTGCATTTAAAAAAAATCATTGGAAATAATGACTAGCGGATGCAAATTGCATGACCAATTGAATTGACGACAGTCATTATTGTAACTGTTGTCCTCATCACGATTCCTCAACAACCCGAGTGTACTTTTGTTTGAGTCATTCAATTGTTTTACAACACTGATTGATTGATTATATAGAAAAAAGTGTCGGGAAATACTTTGTGGGTAAGATTACTAGTTGAATAACTAAACAATACAATAAAAGGGATCTATTAAAATATTTCTTCTTTTCTGTATCCAGGTTGTTCCTCACAGTGTTTTCTTCACCGTTTTAATCGGTATTACGTCGGTAGTACATCAAGTTAGAAAAGCTCATGGCATGTCGTGAGTGTGGTTTAGAAACGCTCTCTTCACAAACTAAATAATTGTGCAGAAGGCCGGCTCCACACAACGACGACTGACACAGCGGCATACCTACACGTAGGGCGATCTAAGATAGAGTTGGTAGAACCGATCAAACAACTTGATCCAAAATCGCCGACCGTTACGCGTCTATAAAATCTGCTGTCCCATACATTCGGGTCGGGATAGTTTTTTTTTTCTTTTTTATAAAAAAATGGGTTTGCTCTTCAATCACAATCCTGTCCTGAGAACAAAGATGGGGTCGAAGTAGCGAGCTTACCCAGAAGAAGCCTATTCACTCTTACTTTAAAGTAATTCGGGTTGTCAGCGTAAGCGCTCGGAAATACTGACGCAGGCAGGGCTACGAATAGGGCATTCCACTCCTTGGCTGTGCGCATTATAAAAGAATCAGAAAGGCGCTTAGTGCGGATACGTGGGATATCAACCAAGAAGGGGTGGCATCCTGCGGTGCGTCTGGAAGTCCGAAAGTAGAAAGGGGAAGGCGGAGGAAGGTAGTCAGTTTTGTATAGAACAGCAGATTTTTTTTGCAATTTTGATGTTGGTCCTATGAGAAAATTCTTCACTTTGATACACCCTTTAAAATAGTTTCAGCTAATTTTGTTAGAGTGTGTGTGCCTGTATCGCTCGTTGTTGGAGCCGTCCTTCTGTACCTGTTTATTCTGTGCTCTCACGCTTACTATCCTCTTTCCTTCCAGTGGCCTGGACGTGGTCTCTATCAGACAGCTGGTGGTACTTCTCCGTCTGCTGTCCCGCCAGGGTCGCACCATCATATGCACCATACACCAACCTTCAGCATCTCTCTTCACGCTGTTCGACCGGGTCTACGTACTGGCGAGAGGCATGTGCTGCTATCAGGTATGTACTAGGTAATTATTTTATAATTTAAAAGGGTTTACGCCTTATATCACACGAAGTGTCAGATAGAGCCGTGATATAACCCACATACAAGGAGAACAATAACTTTGAGTTAGGTATATGTGACATAAATATTATTTATTTGCACACCAAGACCTTGACGTTTTTCTTGATTTGTTTCTTTATTTATTTTTGCTGAGTTTACTACAAAAGTCTAGGTACCTAGTTATAAATCGATTTATGGTAGATTTTTTAAATTCAAATCTACTAAAAAAATACTTAATTGTCACATACCTACAGTGGTTCTACAGTATTATTGCTGACCGATTTTTAAGGCAATCTATGACGACTAAGAGAGATGAATGGAAGAGGATGATATATAGCGCGCCGACCCCAGATAATGGGAAATGGGCAAGCGAATGATGATGAGTGGCGCGCCCTCATCGAAATATTAAGAATAAACTACGATAAAAAGTGCAACTCCAACTTCCTAAAAAAGCCTGAAAGCTATTTTTTATGCAATATTCTTTTATAAGTTCGGAACGTTCCACTTTGTAGAAAATTGAAGTAAATAGTTGGCTTAGATCAAAATAAAATTAATGGATAGGTCTTATGCGAACATTTTAAACCAGAAAAATGAGGCAAAAGAAATGAAATGAATGGCGCTAGTTTGTATGGACAAAGTGCACCAGTAGTGTGCTTCAACTTACCGCGCTTTAAGACTATCCATTAATTTTATTTTGATCTTACCTATAAAGTAGCCGTATTCATTTATTTTTCTTCCTTGTTATGTTCATACTTACCTAAAAAGTATTGTATAAAAACAGCTTTTGGACTTTTGTAGTACGTTAGAGAAGAATTTTATTATTCTATTTTAATTTTTAGGTTTTATGATTGAGAAATTTTAAAACGGTAAAAGGACTCTTAAGCAATATTTTTTTTTACCTACCTACACATTCTTCTAACTATTGTATTAGTCAATCTATTTACAAGGCAATCTCGTATATTCCCCTGGTATTTCTACGCATTATCCTTGTTTATTACTAGTATTTCATATTATTTCCAAAATAGTCTACCATTTGAGTAATAAATAAAGGGGTTGTTTATTAAGCTTTAATAGAATTCTAGATTGTTTTTTCATTGGGACATCAATAGGTATTTAGGCATTCGATTTTGCCTGCATCTTTACCCACTCATGTTTTGAAAGCGAATTAGAGAATGTATCAAATATTCATTGAAAAACAATGTACATAATACTTAACTGTATTCACTGTTCTATACACTTATTCTGATTTGGGGGGGACTACTAACTATCTTTGTATCGTACAGTTGTACCAGGGTGGAATTGTAAATATTAATCATGTGATTGATTATATCAATAATATTTGAAATTGGAACAGGTTGTGTCATCTATATCGTATGAATTCCAGTTGTAATACTGGACTTACTCGTTGGTTAGTTTGTAATAAATTAACTGCTAGAGATAGCGCCACGTCCTTTAAGACGCAATAGATTGAAAATGTAGTTTTCTGGGTTGTGGGCTCGGTGGCGAAATCGATAAACGCTTATCCCTGGTTTGGAAGAGTGCTGGTTCTATTCCTCCAGAGACTACATTTTTCAATCTTTTATTTGATTCAAGTTGAAATAGTGATAAGCCTCTTTCTAACAAAATTCGAAGCAAATATAAAAAATGTCGTACATTTATCCTCTAAAGTTGACATAAACAGGATGAAAGTTGACATGAGTTTCCGTAGAACGAAATATCCTAGTTCCGGAGAGCGACGGTTGTCCCCAGAATCGTTTTCCTGCTTAAAACATGGTTACTTTGCAAAGATAAACCTTGACAACTTCAGATTTAAACTAGGTTAATTATGTATCATTGAATAAAATTTTACCTTCGCATTAACCTCTGTACAATAATATGTTAACGACTAAACACAACCAGAAAACTGTTTAGATAACTGTTTATATTAATCAATATATTATGAGTTTTGACATCCAGAAATCAATTTTAGTACTTAGATAAATTAATTTGTGCTGGTGTTCAAAACTCTAAAGCCTTACATACCGATCTATTGCCTGCAAATAAAGAAACTTACTAATATTATTAAAAGTGAGACTGGGCTCGGCATGTTTGCCGAATGCACACCGAGCGGTGGGCATCAATCATCACGCAATGGGTTCCTAATGATGGTAGTCGAGGTCGAGGCAGACTCCGGAAAAGGTGGCGCGATGCGTTGGATGCATATTGCAGCGAATAGATAGAGATATGTGGAAGAGTTTAGGGGAGACCTTTGCCCAGCAGTGGGACGAAATAGGTTAACAAATATTATTAATGTATCTCTGAAGGTATTTTACGAGCCGTAGCCCCGACCTCTGGAATGCTTCCGTGGGGACACAGGTCTAACACGTAGAGGCCCCTTTGAGACACTTTTATCTAAATGCGATGGAATACACCAATCGTGGTCTATCTCTGAGTGCATTATGTAAATGCACCCCCAGATATCACACGTTCGGTGCAGAAACGATTGTAGAATGGACATTATATTCTCGGATTATGGGGTGAACTGTGGGCAAACCGAGAAATCTGGGTTAATGCGGAGAGACTTGGGACACCTGTCGTAACAAATGTCTCTGTTCATTATCAATAATATCATCGAAAATATTAACAAATGTCGGCGAACCGCGAAATGAGACTGTGTAGTACAATCTATGCATTTCTTGTGTGAATGTTTGATTGTACTACCTACCTACTCAGATAATAATTCTTGCTAACGCAAAGAAAGGTATAAAATTATGTACCGAACTATGCTTTGTAAATGCATTAAAATACACCTAAAAAACACTGAAATTGCAACACGAGTAGTGACGAAATATGAACTCGAATTATTGAGACTCATAAATTACACTGACAATTTTAGCTTTTGAACATGCATGCATCGTTACATAAAATTCATTGGTTTCATAATACATCGAAATTCGAGGCCGGAATTTTCGGGAGTGATCCGGAATATTCTGGCAATGTACGCTGCGTGTGCCGATGATAAAATCCGAATTATTTTAACGCCCGATGACACTCGGTGCCTTTTTTTTTCAATTAAACTTTTAATGTGATCTTGGTCTGAATGACCGCATGATCCGGATTTTAAACGAAATGTTATTGTTTTTATTTAATTATATTTTTTTATATTGGGGCTTTTAACCCTGAGCCGCCGTTATGTCAGCCCGTTACTATGTTTTTTTTGTTTGTTTTACTTGTTTTTTTTATTTACTAGGTAGTTGTAGAGATGTGCTACGATAACCTGGCCCCAGTAGTCCATAAAAAAATCCGTATACGTTTTTTTTGGACTTGGAAAAACTTTGGAGGCACGGGTCATGTTATCGTTGTAGGTCTCCTAAAATACAGGGTTCAACTTAATTATGCTGATGGTTTTAAAAATAAAAAAAAATATATAAATATTTAGAAAAAAAAATTTTTCTTTCTTTTTTATTTATTTATAGGATGATCAGACCATCCAACTGAGCATCTTTCTCTATGGGACCAATGTCGAAATCGTTGTTGATAGGTACCGTAGAGAAACTTGTTCTGTTTTTTGTCTGAACATGCATCAGCATACGAAGAAGGACCCTGTATATTCATTAAATACCAATTTAATTAATATCGATCGAAACGGTTAGTTACACAATTATCACCCCAGGTCCGATTTCAAAAATAATTTTCATGGAAAGATAAAACCTTTAACAAGAACGAAACAAAAAGGGTAACAACAAGATTCCCTTAACTTCCTGAGAACAAAAGTTTGTTTCGTCTCACAAGGAACTAATTAACCAAACTGACGAAACTGCCAATCAATCAACATAATCTTAACCCTAGACAAACTGGTGGAGTTATCAGGTTACGAATTAATTGGGTCTTAATACGTCTCTTGATAAGCCTCCGTTTCATTCAGCTTTCGGTAATTTTGTTTGATTTATTAATAATATTATGAGATACGAAAGCATGGTAGGTAAAATAAAAAATAAACATTCTAACAAGCTCACTACTTAACAGTTGCAGAAACGCTCATTAATGTTAATCTTCCATTAATCTCTTGCTGTCACTTTTTGTCTTGTTGACGTAGTAAAAGCTAGCAAGAGATTTAATGGATGATTAACTTTAATAAGCGTTTCTGCAACTGTTAAGTAGTGAGCTCGTTAGATAGAATGTTTATTTTTTATTTAAACAAAAACAAAGAGGTACCTAGAAAATAGAATTCCTTCACCTTTGTTTGAAGACATAATAAATAAATAGGTACTTACATTTAAACGTGCAATTCCTAAACATCCTCATAAATTCATTAAATAGTTTATAACTTAGCACCTTTATTAGATATGCTATTATCCTATTGAAATTATTCGTCCACGTGTAAGGTACACTCAGCTCAGACCGTTAGCTTTCAAATTAAAAAGAAACTAGTAAATTTTTTGGCCTACTGACACTAATTATTGTATAGGTACCTCTATTGTATTGTATGGACCATATTGTATGGACTGGTGCCAAAGTTTGCCAAAGGGCAAACTGTGCCAAGCCAAGCTTATTAAGACGCTCTCCATAGTATGACTATGACTATGACTATGACATAGGTAAATGCAGGGCCGGGCCATATTTTGCTGGTTTTTCGAACCTACGAGTATCTTCTCGTTATTTGAAAGACATAGGTACAAATTAATCTTCTTCTTATCGTGTGGGCAAGCCCTGGTGTCAAAGTTTACTCAAACCGCCTAACGGCCTCTGATGTAACGACTACTACCACCAGAGATAATAGCCGGGACCACCGGCTTAATGTGCCATCCGAAGCACGGAATTAATGAAAAACAGTACAAATTAATGAAAATTGTAGAGCAAATGATCTTCAACATCTTGGCTTTATTTGCTATGAAGCACATTTCTTATTTTTCTATAAAAAACATTATGATTATTTGTGATGATTGTGAAACCTGTGTTCAAAGGTACCTAAACCTAATATTGGAAAAAATCTGTATTACTTATGTGCATTTACTTTATATGTGGAAGTCACTTTTAGGTACTTGTTTTGTGTAGAGTAGTGTAGACAATATTAAGACCTAAAAGTGCTATGAAGTAAAACAAAATTGATGTTTCACACCACCTAACTAATGGAACAACTTACTCTATGGAGCCAACTACAAAAAAACCAAACCAAAAAAACTGTTGTTTCATATAAAACTGCAGTACCGATTCGACTAAAATGTATGGGACAGCTTTTGTTTCGCGTTTTCGAAGTTTGACTCCTATATTGATTTTTTACTGATTTTCTTTTTTTGTGATTTCGATGTTGCCTCCATAGTAAACGTTGTTCAGTTTGATGGTCTAATAACGTATTTAATTTTACACTCTGTATACGAAACAAGTGGTTTGTGCCCTCTGTCCAGTAGGATCCACTATCTCGATCCAACCAGTGGAATGAATAGCACGCTGAAGTTCACTGTGATCCACCATTATCTGTGGATCCTATGATACTGTGTGTGTGTGTGTGTGTGTGTATCGACATACAAGCTCTCTCGAAGGAGTATACCGTTGATAAACAAAAGCTAGCTTATGAGTTTTATAAAACTAACTAGTGTTTTCCCGCGACTTCGTCCGCACAAATTATACACCAGATTTTATGTCAGATCATAAGCTATCAAACAAACAAAAATTCTACAAAATCGGTTCAGTCGTTTTTGCGTGAAGCGCGAACAAACAAACAAACAAATAAACAAACAAACAAACACACAAACCAACAGACAAACAGACAGACAACATTTCTAAAAAAGGTTGATTTCGAGTCAGGGATACTTAAAAACCATATAGTAATCTTTTTCTTGTAAATATCTTCAATGTACAGACACACTTCAGTTACAGTTTTATAATAGTTTAGATTGATAACGATAATTAATAATTTATTACGTTAATAAATACATGGCATTTGCATTTGCATTTTAAGTCAATGGAATAAGGTATTGTTTTGAGAATTATTAACGTCCTTATGTCTTGGTTTATGGCCTGTCACATAAAGCGTACCTACCTATACATACCTATAGTATAATGGTAATTACTGTAATACTATTGATCATGATCATGATAATTGACCATGTATTCATCTTATCATGATTGTCCGAAAGAAATCACTTTTATCAGATTTTCATTTGCAATTCACGTTCACTTTTTTTATAGTGTGATCAAGAATTTTATATATTCCAAATTTTTGAGTGTGATGTACTTATACAGGGTGTTTTAGGGTAGATAGTTGCATTCCTTTAAGGGGTGATTTTACTCATGGTGCTAAGCAACGTTCCCAAAGGAGCAAATGGAATTTCCATTTGATTCAATGATCTGCTAAGTTCACTCACACATTCGCAAACAAAATATTTCGTCTTTTCATATACAAACGTTTGATCAGCTGATTGCATTCAATCACCTATGGAAAATCCAAAAATGTTTTTGCTATTGGATTTTTAGGGAAATTCGTTCAGTAGGTATATCATCGGAATAATCAGTGATTATGATTACGCAAAATAAATTTTCACATTTTTGATTCACTCAATATTTTTTTCACTCAATATTCTCGATTTTCTTAATTTACGAAATGTCACCCCTACCTACTCTATAAATTCCTCAATCGAATGTAATACAAGTTATCGATTCAGCTTATTTAAAGTAAGTACCTACTTAGTAAAGAAAAATACTTTGTTTACGAAGTTGGTCTCAAGCACCGGTTTATATCTTGCGATAAGTTTCTTGCAGCTACTTAGTAAAGTGAGACCAAACTCTAACCCAGGGGTTCTCAAACTGTAGTACAGTCAGCACGAAATAAAACATGTCAACACATAAATTAAAGAGTTTATCCAGTTCGAATAGAACTATTAAGCTTTTAAAGATTACAAAAAAAATTCCAGTTGACTGATTCATTTTCAGGTTTGCTTTCGTTTGGGAAGGGGACAACCCATACAATTTACATAAATCCTCATTTTACACAGTTACACCATCAAATAATTATTCTATTATCATTTAAGCATCCCATATGCATACAAGGTAATATAGTTGTAAAGTTGACTAAAGTTGCAAAAAACTTGACTATTATAGTTGTAAAGTTTCTGATCATGCAAGAAATCACAACTGACGTAAGAGCATCCTGCGTCGTCTGCATGATGGTGGAACCACACTTCGTTATGTGTTATTTGCTATGCGGCTACGCTGTATTCGCCCAAATACGAGTATTTGAACAACAAACTTGCCATCCACACGTGCGTGCGAATAAAGCAAATAAAGACGAACGAGCCCTCCATACTTCGTCGTATGTCGTATAACAAATAACACATAACGAAGTGTGGTTCCACCATGTTTGAATATCTAATCATTTCTTAGTGCACTACATCCTCCGTAGAATATAAGTATGTATATTCCCATGTTTCTATCTCCAGTGGTCTAGGCTGTGCGTTTTCTGTCAGTCAGTCAGTCACGGAACTGTTCTATAAGTATAGATAGATAGATGTGCTGAATACACAGATTTCTGAACTCATTTAGAACCATAATTGAGATACTTACCCCTTGAGATATTAGCTACACATAGTTCAGCACCTTTACCGCTCAAATATTATAGGTATCTGAGGCTGACTGTAACATCTAACTTAAAGTTCCCTAGCAATTTTCATAATTTTGCTAGTAGACCGACTCTTTCACGTCCCCAAGCTATTTTATTGGGACATCTTCTGAAAAAAACACGCTATTCTTCGGCAAGTTTTAATAAAGTCTCCCAAGTTTTGAATTCTTGAGCTCCGATCTTGTTTGAAAGTGGTTCTGTTCATGAGCTAAGGGAGTACTTAACAATTTAATTTCTGATTAGTTATTTATTTTCTCTCGATCACTGGAGATCGTTAGTATAATTATGAACAGGATGCGTCAGTGGTTCGTTGTGGACTGTATGGACACTCAATAACAAGGGTCGGAGGTCGAATCCGCACGGACAGCATGCTATATTCCAATGAGTTTGTCTAACTTATGTACGTAATACCGACTGCTCTCAAACGGTGATGGAAAACATCGTGAGGAAACCTGCATACGCTGAAGAAGAAATTCTGATGCGTATGTGAAGTCTAGCAATCCGCATTGGACACGTGTGGTGGACTAACGCCTATACACCCAATATCACATAGAAAGCTTCCTGGCGTCATTTATTGACTTTTCTCGAAAGGTGTTCAGTTGTAAAAAATAATGCGTCCAGAAACTCTACAACACACATCTTATTGTACCAAAGCAACTATAGCATGTCCACGGGCTATAACAGTAGGTCAGTAGTTTATCAACTAAACAGGCCTTCTTTCAGCACAGTATCCGGACTATATAGCGTGCTTTCCGAAAACGTTCATTCATCGAAGGACTTACAACGTCAGGGTGTTGCTGATCCTTTCTAAGACTATTATATTCATTGTTTATTTACTTACTTAAAGGAAGATTCACAGATCAAATAAGTAAATTCACTATTATGTATAATTCAATACCCATTATTATTTAAAGTACCTAACGTAAAACGTTCCTACTTTGCTCCTAGGGGGATATACTCGTAAGTACTTACTTCCAAGAAGTAGAAATAAGTACTTCATCGATTTTGATAAATGGAATGTCGACCTAATCCCAAGAGAGCCGTTAGCTACGAGAAAATCTGGTCGGGTTTCACAAATGGTATAGAATTTAGATTGTAATCGTTTTGAAATTCACAAAAGTATCGTATTTGAGAAAAGTTTTAAATTTAACTGAGAGTTATTTTCAAGAAATGTACCTACTAGAATAGGTATTCAGTATGCGCACTTTACTATATTCCCCGAGGGGGTAGTAGGTAGATGTTCTAAATAATAGCAATAGCATATTATTCTGAATGCCAGCATTTCGTTAGCCTCTTCTGGCCGCATCTTCTCCACAGCGATAACGCGTTCCGAAGCGGTGGTAGATTCATTAAAATTAACCTCAAAAATGAACATGAGGTCCCTGAGTTGAATAAAAATGTAACAGGCATGGACTGTAGACACCAAAGGTTTCCTCGTGAAAAGGAATTTCGATCGTGAGTTTATATTCGTATGTATTTGGTGTATTAGAATAGTATAATCCAGGGATTTTTACATCTAATAAATACAAAACAGTTCCGCGACTGACTGGCTGCCTGACAGATAACGAAATTGAAATGAAACACATGTACATAATATTCTACGGAGTATGCGGAGTGTAATAAGAAACTATGTTTAAAAAATTTACCCCTAAAGGAATGCAACGATGTGTTTCTTTTTTTTTCAAGTAAAAATAAATTATATTCAATAGGTTTAAGACTTGAAGGCCTAGTCATGGACGCTGGCGAAGGTATTGTCTACGGCCTGGACAATACCTATGCCGGCTTCCATGCCAAATCTTTTTTTGAAACTTCCATCGCGTCAGAACGTTTTTTTGGTCGTCATGGATGGACTAAGGTTGTCGGTGTAGAGAAGATGCAGCCAGACAATCGACAACAACAATTCTTAATAACTTTTACAATATAAATTCTTTAAAATAAATAAATAAATCTTGGACATTGTCACACAGATTAACTAGTGCTTTTGAAAGTACTTGAATCTGACTTTTATAATGATGACTAGTAAAAGTTATAGAATACTTGCATAGGTAGATAGGTTACAACAAACAACAACAAAAAATACACTGGAAGTAAGTAATTTGTAATATTTATAACACAGTATTATAACGACAAAATTAAATTAATTATTTAAACTATTGACTAAACTTTAACTAAATCTACCTCAATTAGTTTGTAATGTAAAAAGTATATACAGAATATTGAGACTAAAAAGAAATTATGTACAAATTTACAATCCTAAAAGTAGGTAAGTATAATATTTACAGGGGGCCGCCGCACAGTCGAATGCATAAATGTATTATAACGTTTATAACTAGTGTTATATAAGGTCTAACAAAATTAGCTGAAACTATTTTAAGGGGATGATCAGACCATCAAACTGAACAACTTTCTCTATGGGACCAATATCTAAATCGCGAAAAAAATATCTGCGGTCCCATACATTTAGGTTGAGTAGGTTTGTATGGAACAGCAGATTTTTTTTTCGCGATTTCTATATTGGTCTCATAGAGAAAGTTGTTCAGTTTGATGGTCCGATCATCCCCTTAAAATAGTTTCAGCTAATTTTGTTAGACCTTATACAAGGTGTTACAAAACTACAAATAAACATTTAAGGGGGTGGTGTAGACCATCAAACTGAACAACTTTCACTATGGGACCAATACCGAAATCGCAAAAAAAAAATTGTATGTTCTATACTCTACAAATCGACTAGAGCTAAAATATGTACCTATGGGATTTAAAATTATTTTTTTCTCGATTTCGATGTTGGTCCCATAGAGAAAGTTGTTCAGTTTGACGGTCTAAACAACCCCCTTATGAGTTTCAAAAATTTATTGTTACTTATGAAACACCCTGTATACACAACGAAACATTTCATATTCATACAGCCCCAGAAAATAATTTACAAAAAATGTAGAAAAGCAACAATTTCCTTTATAGCCATTTCTCAGGCAGAGAGGGTATTAATGAAAGCTTTTAACCATAAATTACTATGTAAACCCTCGAAAGATAGCTTCATAAAGAGTAATAAAGTCATAACTCGTAACGTGACCTTAAAGGGCAGCCGGCGCGTAAATAATAACTACCTATATAACGTAAACATTTTATTATGATTATGTTCATCCACTGATCCTGAAGTTTATGTATTTTCTCTTAATTACAATAGTTAACGCTCCTAATTAAGGTGCGGGACCTAAAATAATGGTTTCTAAACTGTTACAGAAACTTTTGAAAGTGTGTCTGTTGCAAGGTGTAACAAAACACGCTAGTAATATTTAAAGGGGTAGTTTAGAACAACAAACTGAAATTTATTATAGACAGGCGACGGAGACAGGTCTTCTTTTTATATGCACCCTGATACTTCTTTGAACGTTTTTGGTGTTAGGTAACTACTTAGAATGGACAGGATTAACTAGAAATAAGTTAGGTATATTAGAGGAAGCTTAAAAGTAGCTTAACTGAAAAACTGTGCAGAAAAATCAAAAGGACCTACGTTTAATGAATTTTGTTACCTTTTCCCCTTTTGCTTCTGTGCTTCTCCCAAACCCAAAATATCCCTTTATAAAGTTAAAGCAATAGGTATTGAGATCCCGTTTAACATAAGCGTTAGGCAATACCTACTTAGGTATATTGAATCATTCCGAAGCAAGAAATCTAATAAACAAAGATGCCAACAGAGTTAATTATTTCATTACGTACCTACTATTACCTACATCGTTTTCCTGTTGTCCCCACAAATCTTACTGTCGTGATTACCCAGGCTTATTGCACTACTTAGTACAAAAGTCACGTTCTCACCTACCGTATATGTTATTCCCGTACTTAATAAATCATTTTTCGTTTGACAAGTTCAGACCGCGGTGGGTAATAGACTGAGATCCCGCTGTTAGTATTATGATTAGGCAATGAGACACTTCGGTGGAAATGTCATATTTAAGGGATCCTAAAAAAATTCTCAATCCTTTCACAGCCGATTGCAATCTTCTCTATTCGCATGACCGAAAATAACTAACAACACAACACTGTTGCGACCATTTTCATGCAGGAGTGCGATTTTTGAATCTCATTCGATGAATTCAGCAGTTGAAAATATCAAAATTTCTATAGAGATATGCATCTTTCTACTGCTGATTTGACTTCCAAAAATCATAATTCAATAGTGCTATTTTTTAAAGTCAAATAAGCAGTAGAAAGATGCATGAGAACGCTTTTGTATGAGATTTAAAAACCGTTCAAGCTTACCGATGACATTCAAAAATCGCACCCCAGGTACCTAACCCTAATTATTTCGTGAATCTAACAATTTGATAAACAATATAAGCTCGGTGGCGCGTTGCGGAGAGGTATGGACTCTCAATCATGAGGTCCGGGTTCGATTCCGCACGGACAACATGCCACGTACCAATGAGTTTTTCTAACTTATATACGTAATGTAATACCGACTGCTCTCAAACGTTGAAGGAAAACATCGTGAGGAAACCTGCATATGCAGAAGAAGAAATTCTGATGCGTATGCGAAGTCTACCAATCCGCATTGGGCTCGCGTGGTGGACTAACGCCCAAACACTCTCCTATGTGGTACAGTGGGTGGTATAGGCTGATGATGATTGAATATATTATTGTCTAAAGAAATAAGCGTATTAGCTTATAGAATATAGATAATCAACGGAAAAAAAACTTTTTCACTGGGCTGCCGAGTGGCGCCAGGCAATCTTATATTTTATCCTTAATCTATGACATTTCCATTGGTATTTTTTATGTTTCTATGTTTAAACATTATTGTAGCGGGATCTTAGACTAGTGGGTAAGGAAAGTTTTTGTAATAAGACGACAATGTAAGTAATAGTTTGTGAAACAAGCAAACTTTTTTATTTATTGTAGTTTGGCAATGTGGGTAAAATATTTTAGGGGCGCGATAGAGTCGGTTTTTGTAGAGCATATTCGTTATTTACTTTCCCACTTCTTAGCGTTAATAACGAGGTGTGGAGAAGTTGATAAACTTTTTTGATTTAGTGGTTTCTTTCCGCCACTTTCGATTCAGTTCATTAAAGGTCCTTCTTTAGGTGGTTTCAGAGTAGTCAATTTCATACAAAACTTTGATGCAGAACACACGAAGACGGTATTAATATAAAAGTAATATTTTAAATATGGAAAAATTGTTTAGAAAATCTAGATTGCGCGTCCTAAATAACATTTATACAATTTATAATATAATTACGAAGAAAGAATGAATAAATATAACAAATACATCTATAGATTTTAACGAAAATCTGACTTCATACGAACATAGATTTTAGTTTCTAGATTGTTTCTGAAAAATTTCACTGACTTTAATTTGATAGTATTGAAATATCACCCGACTACGTTTGTATGGAGCGCGCCAACGTTAATATACCCTTAATATACTGACACTTTTTTAAGGGGATGATTGACTTTGACTTTTATTGATTACTTTGTTTTCATACAAAACTGAAAACCTACTTGAGCGAAATGTATGGGACAGCTAATTTTTTTTGCGATTTCGAAGTCGGTGTCATAGAGAAAGTTGTTCAGTTTGACGGTTTATCCCCTTAAAAAGTGTCAGCATATTAAGAAGGTTCAAATAACCTGTCAGCAATTTGAGTAGGTAATCTCCACCAGTACCTAGCGCACCAGACGGAGCATGGCCCATACCCTTACCACCTTATTCGTAAAAGGCCCACACCCTGCAGTGAGACGCATATGAGCTGATGACGACCAAATTATGATATTTAACCAGAACATTTCTTTATTTTCCAGGGAGCAGCACCCCTCCTAATCCCGTTCCTCACAGAACTCGGCCACATCTGCCCCAAGACCCACAACCCGGCTGACTTCGTCCTGGAGACGATCCTGGGAGATGTGGAAGCTCCAGCTCAGATGTCAGAGTTGTGCCAGAACGGGAAGCTTTGCAGGAAACTTGACAGAATAACTGCTCGGGGCGGGAGGTATGTATCTACAGTAAGGCACGCATGCCACGCATGACAAAGCGACAAAATGAGAAAAATTTCATGCTCAAGCGCGCTCTTATTGGCATACGACAATAATGTAAACTGTAGGCTTACCATGAGTTTTCACCGTACTTTACTACTGTAGTTACGTCACCAATTGTGTATTGAATTTCGTACAGCGCTCCTAGTGGTTACGTTGAGAACTAATTTCTGCCATACAAACTACAGTAGTACAGTACAGGGAAATCTCATGGTAGGCCCTCAGAGATGGAGGTGCATCTTGATTTTCATCGTTTTTTCGGGGGTGGCATGCTATGCCTACAGGAGCTTGATATTACCACAATGAGTACCTACCACAGAAGATGGCTAAACTTTCCACTACAGCATGAGAGTTTGTCTGCGATATAAGTAATATAATGTAACTCATGCTGACCAAATCCAAAAATAAATTTAAAACACGAATGAGGGGGGATGATTACCACAGAATATGTTATTAATGATTGTTATATCAAAGAATTGTCAGCTTTCTGGTGGTAGATATTTGTAAACGATGTAGGAAATGAAAAAGTTTGAATCAGATTTTATATAAATCCATGATAAATCTCATGACAAACGATATCCCAGCTCCTAGTACGAACCCTTTGTTACCCATTCAAAGCTAGAATTTAATCAGGTCACATGTTTTAATTAGGTAAAACTAGCTCTAACTTAATTAATCAGTGAAATGAGTCGAAACTTTATCAGAACCGCTTTATTAAACCTAATGGAAGCGGTCTCAATTTCAGCGACATTTAAGGCTTCCGCACACTGCCGCGATATTATCGAGCGATAATATCTCTGCGATTTTGCGATAATTGTTTCCAGTACATTTTGTATGGGGACGCGTCTCGATAATATCGCTGCAATGTGCGGAAGCCTTAAATGTCGCTGAAATTGAGACCGCTTCCATTAGGTTTAATAAAGCGGTTCTGATAAAGTTTCGACTCATTTCACTGATTAATTAAGTTAGAGCTAGTTTTACCTACTTGGGACAGCTGCGATGAAGAGTGTCTTGCCTCATAATCTTGAGGACGTAGGATCGATCCGTTCTCATACTACCGAGTTTTCCCATGTACACAGTCACTAGATCAGATCAGCTATGAAGAAACCTAAAACCTTATGATGGTGTAGCATTGAAAATATCTGTCTATTATTGTTAGGAAGGTAATACCTACAATTTCTCTGATACAGGTAATCGGGCCCCAAAAAAAGAAATTTGCCTGGAATACCTACTCACTGTAGGGCAAATGTTGTATTGGTTTTCTGTCTCAGGGAGTGGGCCACAGTTTACCTCACGGCACAGTGCTGATTGGCGAAGGCAATTTTGTGGTCAACTTGCTCTCATATTTTATTAAACTGCTTTTGTATAGGTACTTCTGACCTGGTTTAACGAATAGGTAACGGATCTTTCTGGGAAGCTCAATTAAGCCACCGAATATATCCTACAGCTATACATCACATCACACCAACAGCTATCACCAAGCACGTATCCAGACTTTTGTTTCGGGGGGGGGGGGGGGGGGGGGGGGGGGGACATTTAATTTTCGGGGGGAGGGCAATGAAAAAGAAAGTGCTGTATCACTTTTCCATACAAATATTCGGATTTCGGGAGGGGGATAAATCCCACCTATCCCCCCCCCCCTGGATACGTGCCTGGCTATCACACCCCAAATCCATGCGCAGCGTGCAGCAATAGTGTGGCGTTCACGTACGAGAATGAGCAGTAGTTTGGTAGAAACATCGCTGCGCATGGGCATAGGGTACTGGCCGCCACGCGTTTGTACTTATAAAGCTGTAGGCCTACCATGAGTTTTCACCGTACTTTACTACTGTAGTTACGTCACCAATTTTGTATTGAATTTCGTACAGCACCCCTAGTGGTTACGTTGAGAACTAATTTCTGTCATACGAATTGGCGACGTAACTACAGTAGTAAAATACAGTGGAAACTCATGGTAGACCCTCAGTTTGTAGGTAGGATATCTATTCTGCGGTGTATCATATTCTATTCTAATATAGCATAGGCCATCGAATCTTGATTAAATTAGCTTTACATTCAGAAACTAATGAACTACGCCCTATTTCAGGAAACCAGTCCTGCACTCAGACGACTCCATACAGCGTATATTCGTCGAGCATGTCGCCAAGGAGTCCCTTATTAAGATGGAGTTCGCTACAACCTTCCTTACACAGTTCTTCATTTTGAGCAAAAGAATGTTCGTGCAGAACAAGAGGAATTCTGTAAGTACCAAATGGCAGTCTTAACATGAATTAAGTCATTTTATTTTTCGGTTATAATGCCCCTAAAACAAAGAAGCACACTTATTAGCGGACACCCAATAAATGATTCTGCTTTCGACCATGTTGTACAAAGATATCAGAATTTTATTGACCTTGTAACAGATAATGCTACACTAGGTAGGTAATACCTACGTCATGTTTACACAAGATGGGAGCAACGGCTTCTAACAGTTATATGTTTTCTAAAAACCTATTTGAACTCACATTGCTCTAAGTTCTTTGATTGTTTTAATAATTTACATGTTGTCTTGCTACCAAGGTATGCTATATGACGTAAAAAGAATCAGAATGGTTCTTCGATTGATTTTTTCTGCAATTTTCTTAATTTATTATAGTTAAATAATTATTCACCCCCCGTCACACTGGACAGAGTTTCGGTACTACTGGTGAAACGTGGATGTTCTGAGGTTTCAGAATATCTCTGACTACCCCCTCGGGGAATATAGTCGTGAGCTTATGCTTATGCTAAATAATTATTAAGTGCGATTTTTGAATCTCATTCGATGAATTCAGCGGTTGAAAATATCAAAATTTCTATGGAGATATGCATCTTTCTACTGCTGATTTGACTTCCAAAAATCATAATTCAGGAGTACGATTTATTAAAGTCAAATAAGCAGAAGAAAGATGCATTAGAACGCTTTTGTATGAGATTTAAAAACCGTTCAAACTCACCGATGACATTCAAAAATCGCACCCCAGTTCCTCCATAAGTTACGTTTCTTCAGTAAATTTTTGTTGTGGTTATTTTTTATTTACATCTCAAGTCTTTTCTATTGAAAAACCTTATTGTCCAAGTACCTATGTACACATTTATGTAGACACATGTGAGTGTAAAAACTTGACCCGTCTTTGGAGCGTTTGGAAAACTACCGAGTCATTCATTAGTAGGTGCAATGTCTTATGTTGTTTCCATGTAATTTATCATCTTGAACATTAGAAACACACAACGTGCCTCTAGACGGAAGTAGGGGTCGGTGGAAATCCAGGAAAATAGGGCGAGATAATTTATAATTCTTATTATCATTGAGATTATGGGTAACTATTTTAGGTAAGTATTTTTTATGGTCGTGTATTTACTATGTATGCAAGTCTGATTGTAGCCATGTCGCTCTATAAGTTACACAGATGTATGTGTACTTACGTAGTTCAGTCAGATACAAATTTAGAGATTTCCTGTAGGTAAATGGAGTCAAGGGCGTCGCCAAGGGGGCGGCGGGACAGGGCAGAGATTAAAAAATGAAGTCAACTGCAAAGCATCTAAAGTCCTAAGGCCGTGCAATTGACTTGACGTGGCGAAGAGTCGCGCTACAAGTGTATTAACTAGCCCCCCCCCCCCCCCCTGGGCCATGGGCTGGCAACGCACTTGAATGGAATAAAGTGCCTTGGCTCCAGCCGAGGTAGGTCAAAGCACATTTGCGTAAAAAGACTGCATGCGTATTTTGTATTTATCCAGTTCCTATCTTTTAATCCGTTTTTAATCCAGTTCCAGTTCTTTTGTGTAAAGTAGGTTTTTAACTAATTAATTGTCTTCCTCAGTTAACGCTGTGGATCCAACTGGCCCACCACGTGGTCTCTGCCGTCCTCCTCGGCAGTATATTCTTCATGGTGGGCAACGACGGCAACGTGCCCATCGTCAACTTCAAGTTCTGCCTCAGCTGTCTCGTCTTCTTCATGTACACTTACATCATGATTCCTGTGCTGTTGTGTAAGTTTTTTAGACTATTTTTTCTAGGCTATTTTGTACGCATGCTGAAATATTCAGTAAATAAGCAGTTTTGAAGATAGGATTAGGCTTTGGAACAGTATAAAGCGTTTACGCAGCCATTTCTTACACTATTCTGAATTTGGCATCCATTAGGTACCTAGTTAATCTCCGTGAATCTAGCGGAGCCAGCTCGAGATTTTGCTTTATTATAGCTCGACTTTTCTAGCTCCTGCCGAAATCGAGGTAATTCATGCATTAAACAAATAGCTGAAACGAGCTTATGCTTATGATTTCGAAACTCGATTGTAGAGGTCTTGAAATAGAGTAACTAGGTAGGTAAGTATATTTGTGTATAAAATAAAACAAGAGCGAACGAATACTACCAAGATTATGACTCTGTTGTAACAAGAACTCAGTTTCAAGGCATAAAATGCTACCAAAAAAGCCGAGCGAGCGCAGCGAGCTCGAATTTTCGAAGTACATTCTGACCACATTGATTTTTCAAGAAAGCTTAGTGGACATGAGAAATGAAACACAAGAAATTGTGTTTATTTATTATTATAGATGTCTCTTATTGTTAGTAAGTGATTCATTTGATTTCTGGGGTGTCCCAGAAGGATTCTGGGGTGGGCCGGACCCACCCGGCTCCCCCTCCTTGCTACGCCTATGCAGGGAAAGCAAGACAAAAACTCTAGTAGAAGCAGTAGAAGTTAATTCTGATATTACGGAGGTAGTATGTATTTATATGGTTTTAAAATTGTTATGATACTCTCTAACTGCATTATTTAGAGGTAAGTACCTAGAAGAACACTGTGTACCTACAAACTACTTCAATACTTATTTGATGTAGAGGTACCTCCAAAAACAAAAATCATTGCATAGGTACAAATTGCCTACAAACAAATTGACCTCGTTTTACGTGCATGGTTTTTTGAGAGGATAGCTTTGCATTATTGAACCAGGCTGGTCAAAACGTACGTTTGGTTTGAACCAGTGGCTAATCGGGCGGATTCGCGGTAAGCACACACTCGGCCACATGCATTCCGCTTTTGCTTTGCGCTTCACAAAGTTTCTGTTTGAACTTCCTGTGGTCAAACAAAGTGAAATGGACCATCAAGTGCAGGTCTAGATTTTTTCTCTAAAGCTAGGCTAGCCATGTCCAGGTATTTGGCGGTCTTGCGAAATAGTATCGGAGGTTTTACTTTACGTGTCGAATGCGTCAGAACAATGAGGTCAACCAAGCAATAGATAGGTAGGTAGGGTAGATATTTAGTTACCTGGAGTAGCGACCGCGTAGTTAGGTGCCGGAAAGGGCGAAAAAAATTATGTTTTCACCTCACAAGCTCGGAAAGATTATTTTTATCGTTCGAAATCTGAGTGCAAAAGTGCATTTTATCCGCTAGCGTGGAAAGAGTTTTTAAAATTCGAATCTTTCTATTCAATATTTGTCTATACTGCCAGTCCAGATACAAAGATAGTAAAAACCATACTTGCGAGAAAGACAAAAAGAATATATACAATGTTCTTGGTTGCTAACTTGACGAACTTTGCATACTTATATTCGTGCATATTATTGTCTTCTCTTTTTCGCGTGTAGGTTTGTCCTTCACTATAATTTATTTGAGTGGAAAAAAAAGAGATTATACCTAAATATAATCTCTTTGAAAAGCAATATCTCTTGTCTTCTCTTTTTCGCGTATGGGTTTGTCCTTATTTGCATTTGCATATAATTATTTTCCCAGTGTGGGATAAAAATATCGTTTAAAATAATATTTAAAATGTTTTTTAATAATTTATTCATCTTGTTTACCTATGAGAAGTTATTCCTTTACATTTCTTGAATTATTTGCGCAGTGTCTCAGTACCTACACACCAGGACATTTTTTATGCTGATCTATTTTTGTTCAATCAAACTGCTACATGTGACCGCTGTGAGACAGTGATTAAATGCAAGAGTACTATATCGCCGCAATAGAATGGGACAACGTCATGAAGCGCGATGTATCTGATGATGATCTAAAGTTAATGCTTGCACCTAACATTTTCCTCGCTGTTGTGAGGTGAAAAGTTGTGTGTTTCGCTCGGCTGCAAAATTATTCTGCGTCCCGTACCTTTGAAACCTTCGCTACGCTCCGGATTCTATATTTGAACCACTCGCTCCGCTCGTGGTTCAATCCTAGAATCCTCCGCTTACTCAGGTTTCAATACAAGTACTCGCGCCAAAAAACAACTTTGCAGCCTAGCATAACAAATAACTATTGTGCTGGCTGTAGCAAGCAACTGAACAAATTGACCCGGCATCATATTTATCCGCTGTTATAAATTTAGGTAGGTAGGTGGTTGTTTCTCCTGGGCGTTTAAACGCTGCGGCTGTCATTATCCTCTCCAAAATATTTGCATCTTGTTGGTATGAAAAGGTATAAAATTTTATAGCGCTGTTACAAAGCTCGAATCGTAAGCTCATATCGTAATATCTTCTTATAAACAAGATGAAAATACTTTGTAAATATAATGAGAGCGTTTTAGCGCCCTGGAGAAACATCCACCTACATTTATAAAGCCGGACAAATATTATACTGGTTATTTTGTTCAGTTGCTCGCCACAGCCAGCACTAACAGTCAATGGTCCTTTTAGATTCATAATTTTTATGGAGGAACTCTGGAGCGGTACAACGTCGTCAAATCTTGAACCCCAATAGTCAAAATTTAGGTGTTTGTAACAGTTTTTTATCGTCTCCCCTTTCTGGCGAGGCTATGATGCTGTACAAATTAAATTAGTACAACTAGCTTTTAAGATTAGGAACAGCTGATTTGTTCCTTTTATTGTATGTTCCTTATTTACTGTTATTTATTTTGTTTTCATTTACTGTTTCTCTTGTATGCAATGATGAGGGTGACATATTCAAATCATGAATAAACCCTCTATAATCAATAAAGAAAAAAAAAAACCCTGGAGAAGCACCCAGGTAGGTACATCCTTCTCCGTATGATCGTGAATAAAATAAAGAAGGTCAAATTAAAGGTTAAATTTCAAAGGCAACGTCTATCGCAAGCCTAGTATACTGACAAAGAAATCTTTTCCCTATAAAATGTTTTTAGACTGAGCCAAAAAGTAATAAAGGGCCCCGTGTCACTTTCCCTTTTTGTGATGATAAACTGGCTCATGAATCATAATGACCTCTTTAAGGCGCTTTCGGTTTCCATTTAATAGTTTTTGTTTCAATTTATTGCGTGTCATTATTTCTTTTTGAATGGGAAGGGATTTCGGATGATGGATTTAAGGCTATTGAGCCGTGGTGCCCTAGATTTTGAATGTACCTGCCTACCTAACTTATTAACAGCAAAATTCAACTCATTGTAATACTTAGAGAAAATACAGGGTGAAATTGATATCATTAGCGTCCTTTTAAACTAAGAGTCTACCCAAACTGAACAACTTTTAATATGGGAGCAAACCAATCGGAGCAAAAAAAAATCAGGTTTAATACCAGTACAAGTGATACTAGTCTGCATGAGACTCGAAAAAACGCTGAACAATTAAATATAAAAATAAACCACTTATTAATTAATTCTGTGATATTTGCGGTGAAGAATCCCCGCATCACCACAGATTAATAATAAGTAATGGCATCACTATCTCTATTCAAGTATTTGCATGACGCACGCACTGCGTTTTCCGATTCAAGTTGCGGTTTAGGCATGGTTTAGGTGTAAAGTGCACCTTAGATTAATCGTTGAAAAAAAATATGTCTACGAGTAGGTATCCCCTACCATCCTACCGTGGATTTATAAAAAATCCCACCGCAAAATGTATACTTTTCGGAGGGCTGGGCAGTCGCGTTTCTCATAGAAAATATTCGTCGGAACCCATGGCCCCTTAATTATAACTATCAGAAATTAATTGTGCCTGTGAGCGTTATTTATTTATGTATTATGAAATAGAAGTAAGTTTTTATTTATTGATTTTTTTTCAACTTTTTCCAGTTCCGATGGAGGTTAGACTGCTTCGCCGGGAGTATTTCAACCGCTGGTATAGTCTGAAGGCCTACTACGCTGCTTTGACAATCTCTTCTTTACCTATTATGGTAAGTTTTAGATGATTATATTCTAAGTCGAGCAAAGGGTCCTGTTTTACTATACATATCATCATTAGCCTTTGTACGTCAAGGGCGACCCTATGGGCGTTAGTCCACCACGCGTGCCCAATACGAGTTGGTGGACTACACAAACGCATCAGAATGTCTTCTTCAGCGCATGCAGGTTTCCTTACGACATTTTCCTACACCGTTTGAGAGCAGTCGGTATTACATACGCTACATAAGTTAGAAAAACTCATTCTCACATGACATGTCGTCCGTGCGGATTCAAACCCGGCCTCTAATGATAGAGTGCTCATACCTCTCTCCACTGATCCTATGCCTTTATCATTACCACTTTTTCGAAATATTGAAGTTTTTTTAATTACCTAAGTAACTGAAATAACGCCAACTGATTGAAAATCCATCACATAGTACATTATGAAACCTTTAATAGCGCCCATCTATGCGAATAGTTGATAGTTGCACCATAGGAGCGTGTAATTTCTCTAGGTCACCAATGTTTCCTCCTCCTCAGAAAAGATCATGGTCATGAATTAGTCATGATGCATTCACTCTACTGTCAAAGACATTGTTTTATAGGAAAACAACATTGTGCCAATTTTTGCCAAAATTATGAATCTAGAAGGAATTTCTATCTGACTTCCCAAATGGTACGTATCAGGTGGCACGCGTTGTCTCATAAGATAGTTACTCCCTGCCAAGCACCCTGCTGTTTCACCACGGGACATCAGTTCACTTCTCAGCTATTTTTACTCAGTGCCTCAAAAATATTTTCCCGCTAGGAAAAGATTAACTTTATAAACCCACCTGTCATGCGATTCGTTTATTTTTGGCTATAATACAATTTTAGAAACTGGTTTTCTATTAAACTTACCGAAGCGGCCAATGTTACGGAGGTTCCTAGTAGTTTAGTACTTAACTAACTACAAACATAAAATGTACCTAGTAGGTAGTCCGAACAATGGTATAGCTATAGGTAATGCAAGCACGTATCCAGACTTTGGGTTCGGGGGGGGGGATAATTAATTTCGGGGGGGGGGATTTTCACTGAAAAACGATGAAAAATGTATAGCTGTTACCACTGTTCCATACAAATATCCGGATTTCGGGGGGGGATAAATCCCACCTATCCCCCCCCCCCCCCCTGGATACGTGCTTGAGGTAATGTGACATTCTAGTTTTTTGGCAATATTGTTTAATTAACGGTCTAGAAATTTGACGACCCGGTTGGTGTAATGGTTACCACGCCGGACTGCCAATCCAGGGTCCTGGGTTCGAATCCCGGTTTGGTCATGGATGTTATATGTTCGTGCCGTTGTTGTATGAGTTCCATAATAAAAAGCCTTTAGTGCTTGCTTGGCATCATTACAATGTATGTGTCTGTGAGCGTATTTTTATTTTTAAATTAGAAATAAGAAATACGATTGTGGGTGTCAGTGGGTACAGTCAGGACACTCCTTGCCTCCAACCAATGCTCACGGGTCTCGGTGGTACTGGAGAGGAACGACAGGATGACGATAGTAAGCAGTGATGTATTCCTCTCTCACTCGCACTCACTCAGCATACACGTACGTGCACTTATCAGTGCGAGCCTTTTTTTCGATGAGTCCAGGGTGTGTCTTAACTTAACACGTTTGTTACAGATCTTCTTGGCGCTGCTTTTCCTCGGCATCTGCTACCTCATGTCAGGACAGATACTGGAGTGGGACAGATTCGCCTTGTTCTGCTTCAGTGGCATCATGACAGCTATTTGTTCTGAAGGACTTGGCTTGGCTGTGGGGTCCGCTTTTAGTGCCACCGTAAGTTATTTTACTATGAATTCTTAGCACACATTTATGAAAAAATCCATCCAAAAGCGTGTACATCGACACCTCACTCTATGGGGTAGGTAGCATATTTTTTTTCGATCCCCTTTTCGTTATGCGATTTCAGCATTGATACAGATTATTATCCTTTACCCAATGAACGCAGCGCAAATCTTGTCGCCATAAGGCGATCCTAGGAAGAGGTATATGTCCAGCAGAGGACGTCTGTCGGCTGAGAAGATGATAATTAGCAAGTGATTAGCCGGGCTTATTTTCAAAATTGTTTATGAATAAAAAAACAAAATTTTCTAAAACAGTCCGAATGCTAACGTCGCCGCATGCCGCATGTCAATTTTTAACGGTGTATCGCTTACTTCAAACTCTTTTACAGAACGGCTCCATAATAGGCCCAGCGACCGCTGCCCCTCTTCTTGCCTTATGCTGCTACGGAATGGGCTTCGGTCCCTACATAGAAACCAGCATGCGTGCCTTGATGTCAGCCTCCTACCTACGCTACGGCCTATCAGGATTCTCCTTAGCCCTTTACACTAATAGGCCTTTCATGGAATGCCTAGAACCCTTCTGTATGTACGCCGACCCTACTATATTGTTAAGAGATATCGGTATGGAGCACGACAAGTATTATATGCAGATTATTGGGTTATTGGTGTTTACTACCGTGCATAGAGTATTGGCGTATTTCGCGTTAAGGTATAGATTAACGGCCGAGTTTTCTAACAAATTTATGAATAGGATTAGCAAGTTTTTGAAGCATAGATAATGATTTTTGCGGTGTATAAGTATTTTGTAAAATGCTCTGGTTAGTTAGCCTTAAAGTTCTAAATACTAAATATAATCATAGGGTCAGCGCAAATCACACGGAAAAATTTTGAAGGGCTTAGACCATCAAACTCACAAACTAAATAACTTTCACTGTGGAGCCATCATCGAAATAGAGAAAAATAATTGTTCCCATGTTGTCCCATAGAAAAAGTCAAGGGCTACTCGACCCAAATGTATGGAACAGCTGATGTTTCGCAATTTCCATGTTGGATACTGGAAGTTGTTCAGCTTGATGGTCTGAAGCACCCCGTTTGATATGTAACGCATTTAAATTCACGTCTTGGACAGGGTCAATCTTAATATGCTTAACTTTAACCATGAAACAGAACAAATTTTTCTATGGGTCCAATATCGAAATCGTGATAAAAATCTGCGGTTTGCAGTTGTGTATAGAACAGCTGATTTTATGTCGCGATTTCGATGTTAGTCCTATAAAGAACGTTGTTCAGGTTGATGGTCTGATCAATCTGATCATTCCCTTTAATACCGCCAGCATTTTCAGTAAGGCGCTATATTCCGTTAAATCCCCTAAGTAAAATCCGTAGAACTGTTACAGACCAGGAATCTAACCGCCGCGCCTCACGATTGAGTCGCTCGTTTCTGTGGCCTGAAAGGACGTAGTATATGTTTTAAAGAATCCATATACCTACTTCTGACTATCGCAAGGATGACATGACTTCGACAAAGTAAAATCTTGAGTTAAAATAAAACTTATATAACGCAAAAGAAAAGTTTATCAAGGACAGAATGAACTTCACGTTTCACCCTTCTAAAAACTCTTTTAACAACTTACAAAACATTCTTTTTTGACGTTTTCTGACTGAATAAGTTTTACTCCCCTAACTGATATCTGACTATTTTTATTATAATAATTTAGGAGCGCGATGGAAAAGTTTTCAAAGTCACATACATAGGGTTCGCGCATATAGTCTGTCTATAAAGTCGTGGCATGAATGCTTGAGGAACTAATCATTTTTTTTTTTTTTTCAATTTATTTACTAGCCTGGTTACTAGACCTTTTGGCTAAATCTTATTTTATTTTTATATTTCTTCTGTTTTCACATTAAAACGTTGGTATTCGACGTTTTGATGGTTCTTTGGAGTTTTTGGAGACAATCGAAAGACGCAGGAAAAGCAGAGAAGTCCACAGGAAAGAGGTGAACCGACCGCTTTGCCGCGCTAAAATCACGGATCACTTTTCCTGTTTACGACCCATGCACCATCATATTTCACTGAACTATATATTGTTCACTTGCACGACACTTTGTTACGCAAAACAACACCAATTTTACGAACCAAAACTCACTAAAAACAATAAAAATTCGATGAAATATGAGGGCTCCAAACGTAAGCTACCAAAGCCCGCCAAAAACACTCGGAACTAATCATTGTAGTATGGTGGTGTTGCCAGGTTATTCTTGATTTTGACGTTCTTGCGTGGAGACAGCGCCCTCATTTTTTGCCAAGACTTTATAGACAGACTGTACCTGGCGAAGCGCATCGCAGAACATTTTTCACTGTCAACCCATTATTGACTTTGCTTGCGTTGAAATAACATCGGAAATCTGTTAACACAACTAAGGCTGCGTTTCCACCAGATATGTGCGAGAGATGTACGAGGTAGCGAGGCGGTGAGCGAGGAAAAAATTCGGCCAATGAGAGTGCTTCAATTTCCCAATGAAGACGTGAAGGAGCCAGCGCGCTATTGGCGGATTGTTTCCTCCTCGCGCTACCTCGCACATCTCTGGTGGAAACGCAGCCTAATACACCCCTAGAGCATCGAAGCGACCTGAGGTGAAAGGCAAAGTCTATAATGGCTTGGCAGCGAAAAATGCTCTTCGCTGCGCTTTGCCAGAGTGTGCCGGCTCCTAGAGGCCTATTGCCATTCAGAGGCGCCCATTCATTACAAAATTGAAGATTTCCTAACTAACGTTGATTACTGAACATCAGCAACAATCCAGACAGTAACAAAACATTGTGGCAGTAGGTATGTTTTATATGTACGTTTTGAAGATATATTTTAAGACTGCTCTATTGAAATATACGATGTAAGGGTAAGACCTCCGCAGTCTGAAACTGTGAACTCAGACCATCAAACTGAACAACTTTAAAAAAAAAACACATGAAACAGTGTTTCATTCAGTTCATTTGAGTCTGGCAAGTACAGCAGTTTTTTATGAAACGGCAGATTTTTTCGCGTTTCCTGAGATAGGCTCCATAGAAGTTTTTCAGTTTGATGGTCTGAGTTCACCGTTTCAGTCTGTGAAGGGCTGTCCCTTACACCCTGTATATACTAATTGGGCTCAATCTTAATAGTTTTAAGTTGACTGTGATAACATTTTGGATTATTATTTCTTGCCAATTCAATATGGGAATTGTACACTATTGTGTAGTTTATTTAAGTATCTAGTATAAAGAAAAAAACGTGTGTCTGCTGCAGCACGTCTGGATAAGTTCTTGATAGCTTATCTGACATATCTTCATAATGAAACATGTAAAATGATCCGTCAGATAAACATTAAGCCGCGTCCAGAAGTGGTGAAACAGGCCCTTAGACAATATTAAACACGTAAGATTTTCATTTGTAAGGTATTTAATGGTGGTAAGTAAAATGTGATTTGAAAAACTGTTGTTTTTAATTTCGTCAAAGTCTAAGATCCTAGAAGTTGGGACTGGCACAAGTCGAAGCACTATTCATCGAATTGGCTTATAAAGCCATGAACGTCGGTGTCTTATCTAAACAGACGCTGTTTGAAACATCTACTTGGATGGAATAAGTGTAATGACCGTAGAAAGAGAAGGAACTAGAAGAAAGCACGTGTCTTGTCATATCACTCAGTAAGAGATGCACATAGCAAATTCGCTCTAGTTAAAAAAAGGAGATCGCTACTTACTGCTGTCCTTATCGACGTAGCCACTTTTTTGTTCTACGACGACTGTCTGACTCCGGAGTCAGACATCTATTTTCATACAAATTGTATAGGATTCTATGACTATCGCTGTCTCATACGCGGTTACACTGATGTTACGTCTATCAGGGTAAGCGAAAAATACTTCGCCTATGGTAATGACACACCTGTGCGGAACGTACGGCGCCGAGCGTTAGGTAAAATTCGCGTCTACTAGGGAAAAACGACGCGTAATGGCGCGTACTGGTGTGTCGCCTGTATAGAGAAAAGAATAGCGCGCGTATTCAAACGAACGTTCAGCGCCCAAGGTTCCGCAGGTGCGCCCCTACACTAAGGCCCATGATGATGATGGTCACGTTAAATCTATGGTTTGATTATGCGAAACTTAACCCTTCAAGTTCCTCGGTCGCGATATCGCCCTATGTCAATTGTTACCTTAAGCCGGTATGCGAGCGGTTAAGGGTTGAACCCTAGGTTGAACCTCATCTGCCAGCACCGCATCGCATTTCTCCGTTGCTCCATCCTTTTCTGTCCCTCAGGAACGTCATTTGCCAGGGCGAGAAATTTACCGGGAATGCGATCGCACGCGGCAGCACCGGTAGTGCTGCGACCTTTCTCGCTTTAGCCAATGACGTTCCTGAGCGTCAGAAAAGGATAGTGCGTGAATTTCGTTCGGTGCTGCCAGATGAGGCTCAACACTTATTTAACTGTGGTGTTGTGTGTCCCTAGTGACCAGTAATTAAATTCTGTTTTTAAGCTGCCTCGACGTCTCCCTCTCCACCAGAGATGTGCGAGGTAGCGAGGCGGTGAGCGAGGAAACAATCCGCCAATAGCGCGCTCGCTCGATCACGTCATTGGGAAATTGAAGCATCTCATTGGCCATTTTTTTCTCGCTCACCGCCTCGCTATCTCGCACATCTGGTGGAAAAGCGCTCTCACTTGCAGTTAGGGCCCGATTTCGGCATACATTGGCTGATTTGTTCTCTATACTAAAGTGTAGCAATAAAAGCAAGCAATGTATGCCAAACCGGGCCCTGCATGTAGGGTAAACAAAAATGTAGGGCTGCATAACTGACAGTAAGATCACGAAAATATTAAACAGTAATATAATAATAAAAGAGAACATCTAACTAGCAAGGGTACACAGGATGGCGGTACCCCTCTTCACCCAGAAGTCCGGGGTTTCCTTCCCGGCGGGCAGGTCGATGGCAACCACGAACGCGCCCATGCGGAGTGGGTAGTAGTAACATGGGGTTATGTAGCGATCTGGAAAAGAATCGCAGTAAAATTAAAGTTTGGAGAACGATTTCTTTTTTACGGTTCCGTACCCAAAGGATGAAAACGGGACCCTATTGCTAAGCCTACGTTGTCCGTCCGTCCGTCCGTCCGTCCTACCTATTTAGGGCTGTAACTTTTGAAACGTAATAGCCAGATAGTTGAAATTTTCACAGAATATGCGTCATTACGGCGGATTTGTTAATAATAATGTTTATTGTCTACCACAAACGAGTACATAATTGCTTAGTGACTACATCGTTACAATCAATGGTGTTAACAAATAAAAAAATGTCTAATAGTTAAAAATTAAGGGGGGTTCTCAACAAGAAACTAGTTTTTATCGACGTTTTTTTCTTCTCGCTCTATTGTAAAAACGATAATACATACAAGCGTCAAACTTTGTGAGATTATAGAGCAAACTCTACAGTATAACAACAAATAATAAAATCTGGCCAAGTGTGAGTCGGTCTTGCGCTAATGGTCCCGGAGAAAACAAATTTTTTTTGTATGTTATTATGTTGCGTTTTGTGGTGGTGTGGTACGAAACCCTCGGTGCGCGAGTGGCCCGACTCACACTTGACCGGTTTTTATTTAGTTCCGTACCAAAAAAGTGCCAACGGGACCTTATTTGGATAACGATTTCATTTTCAGGGTTCCGTACACAATGAGTGCTAACGGGACCCTATTCGTCTACGTCCGTCGTCCGTTGGTCTGTTCTATCCTTAAAGGGCTGTATCTTTTGAACTGTAATAAGCAGCTGGTTGAAATTTACAGAGTATGCATTAATGGCGGATTTCAAACCAAAGATAAAAATAAAATTAGGGGCTGCCCATTCGCGAGTCCAAAACGCACTTGGCTAGGACCGTCTTGCTTTCTCTGTATGAGGGAGTGGGGACAACAGCGGGGTGCGAGCGAGAAAGTACTCGTCCTCAGATTCGGACGTTGCTTTTTAAATTCTATTTAATATTAGTTAAATCCAGCCTCTCTATGATTTCTCTAACCGCGTGCGACGCGCCTTCTCTGCATAGAAACTTATCTCTTCCCGCGCTTTTCAGAGTATGGAAAAAACCCGACAAGTAGTTAGTATGGAAAAAAGCCGAGTCTCGTGCAAGTAGAAAAATCATACCTGGGGCAGAACTACTTGATTAGGTAACTTGGATAACTTACTGCGCATCCTTCTTCCCGTAGCTCTTATAGGCTTGAAATGTATCGGTGTAAGTGGAAACACCAGTTGCATCGGAAGTGGCTCTGCCAGGTATCCGTCCTTACGGAACCAGCTGGCACCTTCTAGGAACAATCCTCTGTGAACAACAAAGAGTCAATTTTGTAAAGGATTTGGTAAACATTCGGAATCTAATAATAACCATTCATCACCTATATACGTCCCATTGCAGGGTACAGGCCTACTGTCAGGAAGGGTGTATGGGCGTTAGTCCACCACGCGTGCCAGATTGGTAGACTTCACATACGTATCGGAATTTCTTCTTCAGCGTATGCAGGTTTCCTCACTATGTTTTCCTTCACCGTTTGAGGAAACGACTTATGAGTGTGGAAGAGGCAAAAGAGGTGTCAGGATCGTAGCCGATGGCGATCAATTGTTTCTGCCTACGCCAATGGGACACAGGCGTGAGCATAATTATGTTTGTATCTAACAAATTCAGATTTTTGTAAAATTTGCGAGAATACCTGACATAAACGCCGCCATCGCGCGGCGGTCTCACGAACGCCTGTTCTTCCAGAGGCAGCACCGTGAACTCCCAACACATAGTGTCTATGGGCCAGCTCTCACCGCGCGCCGTCGTCTGAAACCAATATAACTAATATGTAGTATTTGAAATGAAAAGACTAGTTTATAGGGTTTTTTCCACTTTAGGCCACACTCCGAACACTGTCTATAAGGAAAGAAAGTGAGAAAATGATGACAGCACATGAAAACCAAGCCTGGGGGTGCAAGAACTTTGGTTGCGTACGGTACAATTTATGACGGGTAGATGGCGCGAGAGATGACATTTATAGTTACTAAAAATTTATATGAATACCTAATTTAGTACACGGATACCAATAGAAAACGGACTATTCATCTAGGTAGGTACCTGCATGACGGCGGTGAGGAAGCCGGTGGGCGCGACCAGGGCGGGCAGCCAGCAGAGCGTGGGGGGGGAGCGCGGAGCCATGGCCCACGCGCCGAGGTGGGCTCCGCGCAGGAACAACTCCCGGCTCCACCCGCCCAGCGGCTTCATCGACGGACGACCTAAAGGTAAGCAACGGTACATTTATGTCACGCACAGTTTATTCTTAAAAGCTAGAAAAAAAAACTGGATCTAGTATGAGTTAGTACTTGATTTACCATTACCAATCGCAGAATAAACCTTGACCAATACCCAAATTTTTGTTCAGGAAAAGTTTAGCTTAAAAACATAGGTATAGGGTCAACTACGAATAAAGAAATGTCTTTATTCGTAGAGGGTCAACAATATCAATGTACTAAAGTATAGAGTGCATTTTGTGGATCTTTCTCAATATGCTGGGGATGATCAGACCATCAAACTGAACTAACATCGAATGTTTAAAATATCATCTCGTATTCTAGTTTTCGTTTAATTATACAATTATAGTGCAATGCAGTTTCAAAGTAGCAATTTAAGATACGAAATTTATTTTGATACCGTTTAGTGCAAGATCTTTTGGGAAATTACATGTAAATCAACTTACATAGGTACTTTTAAACTTATTTTGTTGACATACTTTTCATCCAGAACTTTGGCACTTGCCCAGTGAAGATGCAATTGTACATAGTTTCTAGTTCTTCCGACATCACCACGAGACCTTCAATAGCTCGACGTAGCTCCTGTGACAAAGTTTATTTTCGTTTTCAAAAAGCCCACCTGTTTGAAGCCTGGCATAGTAAGAGGCATAAGTATCACACAAGCAACAAGATTTTTGAGCGTAGACAATGTCGCAACCGCACCAAAACGATATCATAACTACGACATCGCAACTGAATGAGCGTTTTTCTTTTTGTTTTCTAGGGGATCGATAGATGGTGCTACGGTCTGTGCGAAGAAACGTCAACATTTCAAAAAGTGTTTCTTTCAAACAATAAAGAGTGAAAAGATGACCAAGAAGATGCCAACGCATCTTTTTAATTACATATTTCATTATTTTTTAACCATTTTAATCGAAAGTTCTAATCTTTTACGCCTGACAAAAAAAAAGGCAGGCACAGTCTTGACAAGATTTTGACAGGATCTCTCGAACGGCTCTATGGGGCGATAAACATGCCATCTGTCGAGTTTTTTAAGAACTAAATTAAAAAAGAAAAGAAAAACGCTCATTGACGCGATTTTTACTGAGTGAGCGTTATCGGATTAATTTTAGAAATATCGCGGTGATGACCTGACGTTATAGTTCCGTCGACACCTCCGCTCAAAAATCGGTTTTGGGATATGGATCTAACTGTTCACCAGAGTCAAATTACCTACGCAGTTGCAGTTTTAGTTGCAGTGGCAGTTTCTCTCGTGATATGTTTTGGGGCTTTGATAAAGTTATATGTCAAGATTGACAGTCGAAGAAGAAGTGTTGAAAAAAATTGGAACCAGTACAGGCCCCAAAACCCTATCCATATACACGCACACATACATAATTTGTATGGCGCCTCACGCACACCAACCTATGAAACTTGGCCCCTTTTGTTTTATGCGGTATAACCGTGAGGCTCATTCTAGACATATACTTTTTCTACGGTTTTTATGAGTCCTTTTCCTATTGAATTTCGTACCTTCAAGCCAAGGGTGATCCCTGCTATCAGCACGTTGTAGTAGCTTATCTCCTGGAGCAGCGACACACACATCGGCATCACTATCTCAGGTCCCATCAATTTCTCTGTTGTCTCCACGTCTATCTTGGTTGGCAGTTTGGTTAGCATTTCCATTGCTAGCTCGTCCACCTGCAAGATTTACATATCTTAAACAGGGCGTTTTTTGAAATCACTTACTCAGACTATCTAACTGAACAACTTTCACTAACGGGAGCAAAAGAAGTAGAGCATCTTTGTTTGTCCTGCTTCAAATTTCCTCTTTTCTATGGAATAGCGAACAATGCATTTCGCTCGAGATTTCGAGAGGTAAAAGATATTGCCCTCATGACGAACTGTATTCGTTTCAAATCGTTGCGCAACTAACGAATGAGTATAATAAAAGAACAAATACAAAGAATAATAATTGCTAAAATTATACACAAAACAGGAGGAATTATCATACTTGTCAATGAAATGGAAATTATCCTTTTCTACTAGTGTTTTCCCGCGACTTCGTCCGCACAAATTATATACCAGATTTTAAGTCAGATCATAAGCTATCAAACAAAAAAAGTTTCATCAAAATCGGTTCAGTAGTTTTTGCGTGATGTGCGAACAAACAAACAAACTAACAATTTTGTCAATAGATGGCGCTGCACGTCATTTAAATCGCGCATCGAATGTTATTTGATTTTATATGAAGTAAACCGCTACTTTTTTGTTCCTCATGATTTTACGGTTTTATAATAGTTAAGATTCTATCCTAGGTGTACGGGCCAGATAGCTTCGTACACTTGATTGTAGTGAAGTTTGCTTGATTGTAACTAGTTGAGAGATGAGAGAAAGAAACGTGTCACCTACGCCGACAAAATGGGCGAAGATTGACTATGCGCATGAAACGATTAATATAACGAATGAGCAGGAACTTGAGGAGGTATCTGTTGTCTCTGCCTACCCCAGTGGCAGACAAGCTAGAGTATATGTATATAATAATAATAATAATAATTGTATATGTATGTATGTAACCTTCTGGTCCTCTCCGCCGCCACCGCCGCCGCCGCCGGTGGAGGCGAGCTGGAACAGTGTCTGGCACATGATGACCACCTCCTGCGCGAGGGTGGCCACGTCTGCCGAAGCGTGTTGACCCACTGACTCGGCTCGTTCTGACGCCGGCAGGAGGTCTAGGAAGTCGCGGTACGATTCCAGGCTACCGTCGCGGGGGATGTGGTACGATGGGATGCTTGATAGTCTGTTGGGATGGTTTTAAAATGTAAATGGATCACTACATCATAGCTGATATCAAAACTCGATTACGTTTGCACCCAAAATGCATCCGGCAACAAGATTATTTATCTGACATTGATAAATTTGAGTATGGAATTATAATTTTGAAACCAGGTCGTTTTGCAAAAGGGAAAATTAATGCTACTTTTTAAAAGAAGGAATAATTTGTATTCACTACATCTAAAAATTAAGCACGTTTCAAAATGCTAAAAAATGCAGAATCTCGAAAAAACCTAGATTTTATACAGTTTTTTTGTATTTTACTTTTCTATCTCCTGCTTGCACTGATTTTTAGGACACCTGTAGGTACAGTAAAACAGTGATAACCTGTAGAACTGTTGTTCCAAGGCATCCTCGTTGAAGAACTGGTTGATGTAAGCGATCAGCACCCTCTTGTCCCAGTCGTCGGTGATGTGGCCCCCGTAGGTGATGATCGCGAACAGATATACAACAGTGATTACCTGTAGAACTGTTGTTCCAAGGCATCCTCGTTGAAGAACTGGTTGATGTAAGCGATCAGCACCTTCTTGTCCCAGTCGTCGGTGATGTGGCCCCCGTAGTTGATGATCGCGAACAGATATACAACAGTGATTACCTGTAGAACTGTTGTTCCAAGGCATCCTCGTTGAAGAACTGGTTGATGTAAGCGATCAGCACCCTCTTGTCCCAGTCGTCGGTGATGTGGCCCCCGTAGGTGATGATCGCGAACAGATATACAACAGTGATTACCTGTAGAACTGTTGTTCCAAGGCATCCTCGTTGAAGAACTGGTTGATGTAAGCGATCAGCACCCTCTTGTCCCAGTCGTCGGTGATGTGGCCCCCGTAGTTGATGATCGCGAACAGATATACAACAGTGATTACCTGTAGAACTGTTGTTCCAAGGCATCCTCGTTGAAGAACTGGTTGATGTAAGCGATCAGCACCCTCTTGTCCCAGTCGTCGGTGATGTGGCCCCCGTAGTTGATGATCGCGAACAGGTACCGCAGCGCGTCCCACGGTACCTCCTCGTACTCTTCCAGGTAGTTCGCTAGGAGGTTGTCTGATACCTGCAAACAGGTTATACAATTACTTTAATCGAATACTTATACGTCATAATAAAACTGTTATGTTAAATATTAGCAAAAAAAAGTCCTGTCGACGAAGAAATAGTAGATTACACACCGAGGGCAGGAAAATAAGAAAGGTTGTAATTGTGATCGGGCAGTAAATAAGAAAGCATCAGATCATGATGAACATAGGCCTCTCCCAAGGCGCGCCACAAAACTCTGTCCTCGGCCTTCCTCATCCAGTCGCTCCCCGCTACTTTTTTTAGGTCGTCTGTCCAGCGGACAGCAGGGCGGCCCACACTACGCCTAAGTTCGCGGTCTCCACTCGGTTGTCAGTTCTTCGGCAGATATGACCAGCCCATTGCCACTTCAGCTTGCTGATTTTCTGAGCTATGTCAGACACTTTAGTTCTGTGACGAATCACTTCATTTCTGATTTGATCCCTCAGAGAAACACCGATCATATTATAATACTAACGTCAAAGTCGGCGTCATTGAAGCTGTAGACGGCGTTGTAGCCGAGCTGCCTGAACCTCTTCCTGGCTATGAGGGTGCAGTGGAAGAACGACACGCAGACAATATAATACTAACGTCAAAGTCGGAATCGATGAAGCTGTAGACGGCGTTGTAGCCGAGCTGCCTGAACCTCTTCCTAGCGACCAGGGTGCAGTGTAAGAAAGACACACACAATTAGAATACTAAGTCGGCGTCATATTATAATACTAACGTCAAAGTCGATGTAATATTGTAATACTAACGTCAAAGTCGGCGTCATTGAAGCTGTAGACGGCGTTGTAGCCGAGCTGCCTGAACCTCTTCCTGGCTATGAGGGTGCAGTGGAAGAATGACACGCAGAACAACAGCCGCCGGTACATCGGCGTCGCCTCCTCGAACTTCTCCTCATTTATGTTCGCGAATAGACGCACTAGGTTGCCTTTCAGACCCTGTGAAGAACGTGTATGTCATATTTTATGTAGCTTTTTAGGTAGTCGTAATTTGAGTCCGTTTAATTGAAATATACAACATATTTTGCGTTGTCGTGTGACACAAAGCTGATTTTATATGAAACCGAATGCAGCGTAAATAACGCGGCAAAAAAAAGCATAATCATATGCTCACGACTATATTCCCCGAGGGGGTAGTCAGAGATATTCTGAAACCTCAGAACATCCAATTTCACCAGTAGTACCGAAAACTCGAACCAAAGGCGAAAAAAGGCGACTCAAATTAAGCTCGTCTAGTCCCAGCCTTTACTGAACAACTTTCACAATGGAGCAAATATCGAGTAACAATAAAAAACGAGCTGTTTCATACAAAACAGCAGTACCTACATACTTGACTCGAATGTATGGGGCAGCAGGTGTTTTTTTCGGCCTTGTCTCCAATAGGGAAAGTTGTTCAGTTTGATGGTCTGAAAAACCTTGTTCCATATGTAACGCATTTAATTTTATACCGTGTATAGACTGATGAGGAAGTAATGTAAGAACCTGAGGCGGCTCCGTGGTCATCTTGATGCTCCTCTGCAGCACGTTGAGCGGGAACAAGTCGTCCGGCATCGACGACAGCCAGAGTCTGAACCGAGGGTGTATCTTGGGGTGGTCGAGGCCGCGCAGTTGACCGAGCCACTTGCAGGCGAGGTGACAGTTCGCCAGGAACACCCAGCCGCCCTCCTTCATGCCATGAGCTAGCATTCTGCAAAAGACCATGAGGAAAGTTAGAGATTGTTTGAATTGATTGAATGCAAAAGGTCATCTTCTACTATACACCAGTTTGGAGGACAAGGGAAGATCTTCTAGGGGCTAGTTGGAATGCCCGGGACCGCGGTCCGACAGTTCTTAGTCGGATGTTGTATATATACAAAGTCTCTTGATAACTTCGATAGTGCGATTTAGGACTCGCCATATGATTGGTTGTTATTCGTAATCAGCTGTGTTTTCTCCGCCATCTTATTGGCTTATTACATGAAACGTGCTATGATGCTGACCCAGCATCCGACATCCAGTTTACGGAAAGTAGCACACTACGGAACTGCTGATGCACAAGACGCACTTTGCACCTTTGCCTAATAATCTGGGCCAGCGTCCGATGCTTATTCAACATTAAAGTAGTATCTAATTAGTATATAAGCAATTGTAACTTAGGATTAGATCTCTTAATCTTGGCGGACGATCTCCGATCCACTAATAACGATATACTCCCGTAAGTCTGCGTATCATTCTTAATTAGCGCGGTTTGGTCGCTCTGTTTTAACGTATGGCATGCGGAATGCTGTGAATTTTTCACATCACGACTCAATACAGTTGTGGTACCAACATAATAGGAGTACCTAAGTACCTACTTGTAAAAGTCTGTACGCTCGCGAGCCGCATCGCGAAGCTGTTCTTAAGATTGGAAAGGCTCGCGGGCCGCATGTTTGACATGCCTGGTGTAGACTAAATACAGACTACAACAAACCTACCCACACCTAGCAACAGTCTGTACAGGCGGACCACAATCTGAGGAGGATGAGCGGATCAGCCAGCGCGACAAAGATGGCAAGATACTGAAAATTGACGATCTGAGGAAGACATGACGATTCCACACGGAGTGTAGACAACAGAGCATACCTGGCGGCAGTAGGGGCCTGACCCTGGCCCAGGCTGAGCGACTGGAACTTGTCGAACATCTTCACATCAGTCGCGAGCTGGATCAGCGCCGCCGTGGGGTCTACGCCGGGCGACAGCACGAATAGCAGCGATGTCTTCCACGTAGACTCTTCCCAGGCCATCTGGTTTATACACAATGTTAACTTAAACAGGCCTGTCTCACTCCGCACTGTAGGTATAAAAATGTACCTACGCGGTCGCGCCGCGACGTCGCGGCCTAATTCATTCGAGTGCCACGCGGCGCGCTCATTGCATCGCACGCGTGACCTTAGTATACTGCCGTGCTAATTAAGAGTGCAGTAAGGTGGTTCGCCATCATTTCGAGAAAATCGCGCCTAAAGTTTTTATTTTTTATTTTTATGTTTTTCAATCCTTCTTATGATTTTTTCATATTTGTTTTATTTTTACCGTATAGGAAAAAATGAATTGTTTTAACTGAGCTGACTTTCATTAGCCCAGCTGCAATGTAGCGTTTTAAATCGCGAAAAAAGCATTTTTGCTTAGTACGCTCTTTAGCGTCTCTACCAGGCGTTCCTAATTAAAAGTGCAGTAAGGCTTGTAACTGCACTTAACGTTTGTAAGATCATATTTAACGAATGCACTGGGTACTTATTATAAATGCAGTAACTCAAATGTCATTTTTTGTATTAGGTATATTGGTAAAATCGTGGTACCAAGTGCTAATTGTTAGTGCAGTGGGGATACTTGTTACATTTATTGTAAGGATTACGATAAGTACTAGTAATTAAGAAGACTAAATGAAAAGTAAGTAGTATCATACTGCAATTTAAAATTTCTCTTCCAATCGCGTTGCTAACAAACAATGCAGCAATCAATTTTACTGCACTTTTTCTTAGTGTGCTCTATAAAGAACCCAATTCACTGGTGCTAATTAATAAAGCAGCAAATTACCATACTGCATTACTTATTAGTCTGAATTGACAGAAGCCTTTGAAAATTAGGTAATGCCAAGTGCAGTGGCTATGCTTACTGCACTTATAGTTAGTAATTTACGTGTCTGGTGAAAACCTTACTGCACTCTTCTGAAAGAAACTATCGGTTCTAAACATGCTAGCTAAATGGGGATCAAATCATCATATAGAGCTTATTTTCACGATCTCGAGTCTGTATTTAACTCATTTTTTGAAAAAACCTTACTTACTGCACTCTTTGTTAGCACGGCAGTATAGATGTAGGTACTTGCGTTGCTGACATCCCTTACCATTCACGCACAAAGAGTCAATGTGTGCGTGACATTCACCCACAGAGAGTCAATGTGCGAGTGTCAGTCGCGCTTGGAGCGAGCGTTCTTAGATAGTGAACCTTCTGTTGTACTCTTAGATATTCCGTGACTTAAATGCGTTACATACTATATGGGGTGCTTCAGACCATCAAACTGAACAACTTTTACTATGGTGGTCTCATACTGAGCAAACTTTTAAAAAACGGAGAAAAAAAACCTGCTGTTTCATACATTTTGATCGAGTAGCTTAGCTATAAATTTTCTATGAAACAGCCGGTTTTTCCGTGATATACTGGCTCCCGTTATTGTAGCGATATAAATGATATACCTACATACCAGAATTTAAGCATAATCATAGTATTCAGATACAAATAGTTTCACCAAAATCGGTCCAGTAGTTTTCGCGTGATGCGCGAACCATCAAACAAACAATTATAGTTTTATAGTACGAACTTTTACCCGAAACTTCGATGAGATTTGGAGTCTACAGTATTAATGTCAATGGGAATTGCAGATTGTTCGCAATGTCGACGGATTCCATCGGGAAAGTTATTCAGTTAAGGTACTTACCCTTATGTCTAGGACGGGAGGCTCGACGTATCGCGGTCCAAGCACGGATATAATGAAGGTCGTGATACAAGCCGTGACGCGGTCCACCCTCAGGGAACGTACGAACAGGATCTTTTGGAAATCGTTGCAGATGTCGTTCCATTCCCCTGAAATGTAATAAGACAAATAATTAGGGTTGAACTACACCACGTATCACAGCATCGCATTTTTCCGCCGCTCCATCCTTTTCTGTCACTCAGGAACGTCATTTGCTAGAGCATATAAGATAGACGGAAAGGAACAGCACGCCGCGTGCGATCGCGTTCCATCTATCTTGAGTGACAGAAAAGGATGGAGCGACGGAAAAATGCGATGCTGTGCTGCCTGGTGTAGTTCAACCCTTATCATCTGCCCCTTCTTCTCTCTTATCAGCATGACCCAAGTCCTAGAACTGTTGTTAACAAGTTCCCTGTCCACGGTATGTCTGTGCATGCATGTCTTCCGATGACCGTGACAGCATACGGCTACTAAAATGGTCACCCACCCGAAGACTGATCTGTCACGGCTTTAACTTTGGTAATCGTTTCGCTTCACTACGCCAACGAGCACCTCACGCCACCATTTAAGGCAATTAGTCTTCTGGTACATACCGAGTAAAGGCAAGCTCTCAGGTTCAGGGTGAAGGTACCACTCCTTCCACTCCTTGGAGAAGGTCTCGAACGCGTCGGTGACCCCGTGGAAACCCGGTATCTTGTCTAGTTCCGTTATATTGTCCCAACAGTCCTCTGGCAGCCAATCTGAAATGTATTGTTCCCCAAGATTAAAGTATATTTCAGTAGGTAACAGTGTCCAAACTCTGAAAAACACAAATGTAAAAATTGAGATTTTACCATCAATTTAGAGAGTGGTATTTAACTTTTAATTAATTGTTTTTTATGGACCTGACCTGACTGATGGACCGTCAACATATTAAGTTGGACCCTGTATGGTCCAACTGCGTTTTTGACGGGGCCTGAAATGCATTAGTGAGGCTTAGTTGTAAATAATGATCTCTTCACCATTCTACAATGGGGGTATAGTGTAGCGATACATCTGCGGAACGTACGGCGCCGCACGTTCCGTTCGGTTGAATACGCATCTACTAGGAAAAATGGCGCGTACTGGTGTGTCGCCGGGATGGGGAAAAGCATTGCAGGTTCAGTTTGATGGTCTGAGTTCACCGTTTCAGTTTGCGGAGGGCTGTCCCTTACACCCTGTATACTTATTCCTAGGTAGAGTCGATAATAATAACAAAGTGTCACTCACTGGTAGGATTATCAGGCTGTTCGGACCTGTCCAGTACAACGCCACCTTTCAACAAGAACAGGTACTCGTGCGTGCTCATCTTGCCCATTTGGAAGAGGATCCGGGATACGATGTGGAAGGACAGGAGGAGCTTGTGACGCTCGAATAGGGCTCTGCATGTGTTTCTAGGGATAGAGTAGTAAGGGTATGGGATCAGTGATCATGTTAGTGAGTGAATGAGTATTTATGTTCCTGTGATGCTACAAAATATCTAGGCATGATTTGAATGATTTTGATGATGATGAGACACTTTTTCTATGGGTCCAACATCGAAATCGCGAAAAAAAACAGCTGTTCCATACAAAAATGCAAACCTACTCGAGCCAAATGTGTGGGACACTTGTGGGACAGCTTATATTTTTTTCGCGTTTTCGATGTTGGTCCCATAGAAAAAGTTGTTTAGTTGACGGTCAGGAGTTCGATTTTTTAAACGCATTCGTTGAACTCGGCAGTTTTAAATGTCAAAATTACTTTGGAGATATGCATCTTTCTACTGTTGTTTTGACTTTCAAAAATCGCACTCCTGAAGTATGATTTTTGAAAGTCAAATCAGCAGTAGAAGATGCATATCTCCAAAGTAATTTTGACGAAAAAAAACGCACGTCGGCGTTCTCGTCGTCCTAGGAAGAGGTGGCGGAACGTTCTGGATTATTTCGACGACGCGTGGACAGAGCATGCCCATGACAGACATGTTTGGAGGATTAAAGGGGCCAGAGGATTAAATACCAAACATAATATAATACTAACTTGTAAACAGCATAAGTATGGAACTCATTGAGATTGTTAATGCGATCCTCCAGCTCGAGACTCCTGGCGCTTCTGTCGATGGAATACATGAAGAGGTCTATGTAGGCGTCCAGAGAGAACTGGTACATGGGGTCTATTCGTGAGAGGTCGTTCAGAGCGAAGAATAGGACCGACGCTCGCACTGCTACCGGAACGTAGCCCTGGATATTTTAAATAGTTTTATGTCGATATAATTAGCGCGCTCCATATAAAAGAAGTTTAATTATACAGGGTGAAATCGATACAATTATCATCCTTTTAAACTAAGAGTCTACCCATCAAACTGAACAACTTTTACTATGGGAGCAAACCAATCGGAGCAAAAAACAAATCTGCTGTCCCATACATTTGAGTCGTGTCGGCAGCGGCGGCGGGTGCAGTTTAGTATGGGACAGCTGATTTTTTTTTGCTCCGATTGGATTGCTCTTATAGTAAAAGTTGTTCAGTTTGATGGTAGACTCTTAGTTTAAAAGGATGCTAATGATATCGATTTCACCCTGTATTTGGGATATTAACCAATTAAAGTCAATGAAATTCTTAGACCATAACATAACAGCACGGCTAGCATGCCATCCACGACAAAGCGTTTAAACGAGAAAAACGTCATGCGCACTCTTTCTGGCATACCTATGTAAAATATTAAGGATATTTTCTCGGGGGGTGGCATGAGAGGCCGGCCTACAGGGGACCAGTTTCGCGTTAGCATTTCCCCTCTGCCACGTTACAAGATCAATTAATCATGTGCGCATTGCCGCTGCGATCAAATGCTCTTTGATGCTCTTCTAGTGGAAGCTTGTAATTGGCCTATAGCTAACTTTTGTGAATTATTTGTTTTATAGCTGTAAGCTCCCCAAATAAAATATAATAAAATATAATAAAATTAAATAAAATAGTGTTTTATTTTATTTATTATAATTTATAATTTTCTAAGGAAGTGACAGATTTCTGAAGTTACTACGTAACAGATAATCTGTGACGTAGAAACTCTTCAGCAACCCGCGGTAAAACTGACCTGTCTAGCAGAATCTATCTCTTTCTCTGTCTCCTGGGAGGTGACAAGCGCTTCCTTCACTTCGAGGGAAGTGCGCTGCGAAGTCTGCAGAGTAATGAAGAGCTCCTCGTTTTCAAGCAGTGGCACTTGCGACTCGTACATAATGCGTAGTAGATCGTTCTCTAGATCCATCTGCGATTTAACAAATACATGATTTCAGAAAAATTATTTAGAGAAAAACCGGCCAAGTGGACGTTCTGTATGTAGAACTATACTATTACCTTTTCTGTGCCCTAAGGAAAGGCCACCTACAAAAACTTTCTTATTGTGTGCGATGCTGAGCACTAGAGTATCCTTCATCTGCTCCAGCTGGGGCCTCTCCTTGCGCACCACTATAGTTCAGTCAAGATGTACATCCGTGCTTGCAAAAGGTCAGGTCGTTCTGAATTTTTTATATGTTGTTAGGACCCAAACAAATATTAAATTGCCAAATTTGCAATTTCGAAAGTGATGTGCGAGCGGTAGGGTAACCAAAAAACCATAAAATTTTCGGACTTTTTTCAGTTTTTCGCTTATTTCTCGGAATCTATAATTCGCATCGAATAGTTTTGTAGGTATAATTTTATTCTGACAAAATTTCCTACAAAAAAAGTGGTGTGCACTTTCCTCATAGGACTTAACCTTTGAGGGCTAGAGGGACGAGAAAGTAACATCATTTCAAAAGTTATGAAATTCGTATGGCGACCCTCTTGAAAGTTGAAGATAAAAACAAAATGATTCCATATTCTTAATCAGCGACCCCGAAAACCCCCGGATACAAATTTTCAGTCGGTTCACTGAACCTTTAAAAGCTGCGTTGGCGTTTGAAATTTCCATGGCAGCCATCTTGGATTTCGCAATTTTGGATTTTTTTTCACCGCCAACAAAATCTGACCAGGGTCCACTATGACATCGTTCAAGGTCCATACCCCTATCTGTCATAGTGTCCGCGGGCCGTTGACGTCATCCGTCAGGATTCGACCTTCGCAGGAAGTCGACATATTCCTTTTAACATCAGGGCATCGTTATAATGTTCCATAAATTTCATCCTTGTACTATAAGGTAACCCGGAGATCAATTGGAGGTATCTGGTCGATCCCCACCACTTTTCATAGATAGTAGATAGATGCCCGGATAATTGTTCGCCGGGTTTCCCCCGACCAACGTATATTAAAATTATTTTGGAGATCATCATAAGGATGCTCTGGTGTTAAAAGGAATATTTCGACTTCCTCAGAAGGTCGTATCCTGACGGATGAGGTCAACGGCCCGCGGACACTATGACAGATAGGGGTTTGGACCTTGAACAATGTCATAGTGGACCCTGGTCAGATTTTGTTGGCGGTGATTAAAAACCCAAAATTGCGAAATCCAAGATGGCTGCCATGGAAATTTCAAACGCCAACGCAGCTTTTAAAGGTTCAGCGAACCGACTGAAAATTTGTATCCGGGGGGTTTTCGGGGTCGCTGATTAAGAATATGGAATCATTTTGTTTTTATCTTCAACTTTCAAGAGGGTCGCCATACGAATTTCATAACTTTTGAAATGATGTTACTTTCTCGTCCCTCTAGCCCTCAAAGGTTAAGTCCTATGAGGAAAGTGCACACCACTTTTTTTGTAGGAAATTTTGTCAGAATAAAATGATACCTACAAAACTATTCGATGCGAATTATAGATTCCGAGAAATAAGCGAAAAACTGAAAAAAGACCGAAAATTTTATGGTTTTTTGGTTACCCTACCGCTCGCACATCACTTTGGAAATTGCAAATTTGGCAATTTAATATTGGTTTGGGTCCTAACAACATATAAAAAATTCAGAACGACCTGACCTTTTGCAAGCACGGCCCCCTTTTCATGTTTAACTTGACTGAACTACTATGCCCAGCAGCTGGGCCGTCAGACCTTGCTCTAGGAAAGGTCACTTACCAGAACCTTCTTATTGTGTGCGATGCTGAGCACTAGAGTATCCTTCATCTGCTCCAGCTGGGGCCTCTCCTTGCGCACCACTATGCCCAGCAGCTGGGCCGTCAGACCTTGCTCTTTGACAGCAAAGTTCACCATCGTTGTCTTTGTCAACGTTTCTGGAGAGTACACTGGATTACCTGCAAAAATGTATAAAGGGTTGTTCTTAATATGCTGAAGTTTTTTAAGAGGATGTTCTGACCATCAAACTGAATAACTTTCTCTATAGCACCTACATCGAAATCTCGAGCCAAATACAGCCGGACAGCTGTATTTTTTTCGTTATTTCGATATTGGTCCCATAGAGACAGTTGTTCAGTTTGTTGGTCTGATCATACTCTTAAAAAACCGTCAGCATATTAAGTTGGACCCTGTATAGTATACGGTTCTTCTGAATTATGCTGACGGTTCTTGAAGGGGATACAATACAAAACTAACATGGAAAACTGTAATCATTCAAGACCCAAAAGTTGATTTTTTTTCGCGATTTCCATGCTTGTCCCATAAGAGAAAATTATTGTTTGAGTAAATTAAAAACTTACCCAACTTAGTAGTCAAATAGAGCCTAAAATCAGGATTGTATGAGACCATCTTCTCATTAAACTTGATGACTTTATCGGCGCCGATGGTCACCACCGCCTTCTCCAGAATGGGAGCGATGGATGGATCGAGGATCTCCCCGACGTTCTGTATCATGATCGGCTTTCCCTCCGATAGATAGGTCTCCATTATTTTCAGGTAGTTTGGTTGGCCGAAGTCGACGATCTGTAGATGAAATCGTCATCAGGTTAGCCAGGGAATTTACGCTGCTTGAGGCCTCCTCCGTTATTTATAGCCTGTAGGATCCCACTGAAGGGCAAAGGCCTCTTTTCATGAATAAGAGTGAGAGGGATTGGCCTTACTATGGAGGCAAGTTAGTGTTCAACTTGCTGTCACAGAATAAAATAGCCTTCAGCTACCGGTACACTCGATGGGTAGCCACGACATTCGTCAAATCCTTATTTCAACAAATTCTTATTTCGTCAAATACTACATCCGTCTAGTCCTGCAACTCGTTTTTACATCGCATCGTCAAAAAATGTGTCCAATGGACAACTTATTTCGTACAGTCGGCTGCAGCATTAATGAAAACAATTATTCTATACATATCTCACTAGATATCCAGGCTTACACGCTGCACGTCTCAAACGCAGGTCGTTACATAGGCTCATCGACACATACGAAGTTCGTCACTGTCATACGCAGTTCGTCACAGTCATACGCAGATCGACACATACACGGTTCGTCATTTACGCAGATCGACACATACGCAGATCGACTCATACGCAGATCGACACGTACGCGGTTCGTCACATACGCAGATCGACACATACGCAGTTCGTCATACAGTTGGTGTTACAAACGCGTTCCTCTTTCGTAGTTTACTACTTTTAGCAACGATGAAGTCTCTGACTAACCCACCGACATTGTCGGCGGGTCGGCGCGGCGCGTTGGGTAAGTAGACACCTTAAAGCTGCAGTTGAACGAACCACAATGTTAGTAGTTCCTAAAATGAATGCATACCTGTATATCGTTCTTCTCTTCAAGTCTGGATATCCAGATGCGGGCCTGGCCTTGAGGATCCACGGCTAGGGGCCACCTGGTAGCCCGCACCACTATTATACCATTCTCAGCGCTGAAGTTATCGTCTGTGTGAAACAATTACTTTCATTCAAATTAACGAAGATGCTACAATTCTCATTAGAAACCTAGCAATGTTTTATTTAATTCTTTGGCAACCTTCGACATGTTGACGTCTAATTTTGTTTTTTCTCAACCTATTTTGTCCTACTGCAAGGAAAAGCATAAGCATACGCTGACGACTATATTCACAATTAAATAAACTCCGTAATTATTCGAAAATGTTAATCGAGAACTGACACTCACCAGGCAATCCCATGGTGTTCCAATCCCTGAGAGTAGCGTCATCCAGTAAGAAATACTTCATACTCAATTCCATCGTCACCGGTACTTGCTCGTTGTATACCTACAAAAAAAATAGCACATACAAGACAAGAGTGCTTATTACTGCGAACCTATGGGCTCTGCTAAGTCAACCGAACCAATAACATAACCTAAGTAACTGGCCTAACGGCACCAGGCAGGGGTAAGGACTTCGGCATTAGTTCTTTGCTGGGAATTCGCGGCGGATTGGATAGCGGTTTGGATTTGGATTGGGGATCGGTGAGATCCCGATCAGAAAGATTTTAATTCTGTCTGTTTATTTGTTTGTTCGCACATCACGCGATAACTATTGGACCAATTTTGATGATACTTTTTGTGTTTGAAAGCTTATGTCCAATACAAAAGTGCGGATCGGCCGATCGATTTTCTATGGGAGGTCCAAAAATTTTTCTCGTTGGACCCATGTTCCTTGGGTAAAGTTATTTAGATGCACGGTCTGATTACACCCTTAAAGTTTCGTTTCTAATTAAACATTCGCGGTGTAGTATAATTATAATTACCTATGTAAATTCCCAAAATATTTACAAATTCTATTTTTCCTATTTTTCCTTTTAAATTTCATATGTGGTGGGGTCGTACCTCCATGAACCAGTCCGTCATGAGGCTCTCCCGGTACTCGGAGACGAAGGGCCCGAGGTAGGCGATGAACCCGGTTGCGACCAGACAGTCCCCGGGCAGGTTGTCGAACTCCTTGTCTAGTCGCTCCACTGTTGCCTCCCAACGTTCTCTTTCACCTGACGATTATAGTTAATTATTTATTGGCATTTTTAGATAAGATCCTTTCCTCTTACTTGTTGTGACATAAAATACAGCATAGCATAACCATATGCTCATGACTATATTCCTCGAGGGGGTAGTCAGTTATTCTAAAACCTTGGAACATCCACGTTTCTCTAGTAATACCGAAACTCTGTGCAATGTGACGTGGAGTGAGCCCGTCGCCACTTGTAATGGACAGTACCTAACATACAAGGTCCATTATAATCTTTTAGCTTTTTAGGGTTCTGTTAACACCCACTTAGCTTACTTTGTCCGTTCGTCCGTCCGTCCCTAATTCTTAAAGAGCTGCATCGGTATTAGGGTGCCTGTCCATTGATGCGGAGATATGCGGCGGAGCGGAGAAACTGAGTTTTATTAACCAATAAAGGCCTGCGCACATTGCAGCGATTTTATCGAGCGATATTATCGCTGCGATTTTGCGATATTTATTTCTAGTACATTTTGTATGGGGACGCGCGCGATCCTACACACTGTCGCGATATTATCGAGCGATAATATCGAAGCGATATTATCTCAGTACATTTTGTATGGGGACGCGCTCGATCCCACACACTGCCGCGATATTATCGCAACCTGACGCAATCTCTTTCGACTACATTCCGTGGTGGGGCGCATGCGTGACGCGAATCGCGGAATCGCTGCAGTGTGTAAGGTTTCGCGATATCGCTGTCGATAATATCGCTTAATAAAATCGCTGCAGTGTGCGGAGGCTTTAAGATTGCATGAAATCTCTGAAATGAGATTTTAATGGTTAATAAAACTCAGTTTCGTTGCTCCGCCGCCTATCTCCGCGTCAATGCACAGGCACCCTTACGGTACATAAATGAGAAAAACTCATTGGTACATGGCATGTCGTCAGTGCGGATTCGAACCCGGACCCGATATATTCCTCACTAACCAGAAAGTCCAGAGATGAGCGCCTCGGCCCTCTCCAGCTTCAGCTGCAGCAGCCTGGACTTCCTCTCCAACTCCTCCTTCTGGGCCACCTTCTCGTCGTACTCCTTCTGTAGCCGCGCTATCATCTCGCTGAGCTCTCTCAGCTTGGCGCGCGCCTCCGCTAGTATCTGCTGCTTCATACGCAGAGACTCGAGGGCTTCTTCTAGACGCTCCTTTTTGGGTTTTACGATTCTGATGGACAATTAGAAGTAACATAATCGAAGACTGATGTTTTGATGACATATAATATTGTGTGGCATTGTTTAATTGTGAGGACTATTGATTGGCTGGCCAATATCTTTAACCTTTTGAACGCCAAAGAAGGCCATAGCCGACAACGGTAAGTCGTGCCATTTACGCCATGTCGGGATATCACGTCAGGAAATTTTATCTAAATGTCATCTCTAATGTCAGCGAAAAGAGATATTTATCTATTACTGTCCACAAGTTACAGCCCTAAATAGATAGGACGGACAGACTAACGGACAAGCAACGTAGGCTTATGAATAGGGTCCAGTTTTCACCCTTTGGGTACGGAACCCTAAAAAATCTGCTATTTCATACTAAAATAATACATTAGCTACCGCGCACAATGTATGGAACAGCAGACTTACTTGTAAATCTTGCCATATTTCTCCATGGCTCTCACCCAGAGACACAAGCTCTTTGCAGCGAGAGACACGGTGCCCACTATCTCCGGATCAAAGTCCGGCTTGGCCGTGTAGGTGCCGATCTTTTTCAGAACTTTGTCCGGTATATTGTCCTTGTCGAATTCGCGCAGACGGTCGAGGAAGTATTGGTCGCCTAGCTGACGTTTCGCTTCGGCCCAGGTTGGCTCTTTCTGTATACCAGATTCAATCGATCAATATAAGTTATTAAAGCCAATAAAGTAACGATATACAGGGTGTAAAATTAAATGCGTTACATACCTACTTTAGGGTTGAACTACACATAGCCGCACGCGATCGCCCTTTTTCGTCGCTCCATCCTTTTCTGTCACTCAGGAACGTCATTTGCTAGAGCTTATAAGATAGACGGAAGGATGGAGCGATGGAAAAAGGCGATCGCGTGCGGCCATGTGTAGTTCAACCCTTAGGGGATTCCTCAGTCCATAAAACTAAACAACTTTTACTTCTTCTTTAAAAGAATATAATTTAATTTATGTAAAATATTTTCTTCTTCTTTTGATATTTCCTATGGAAAAACCATTTTGGTAATAAAAAATTTTTCTCGATTTCGAAGTTGGCTCCATAGTAAAAGCTGTTCAGTTTGATGGTCTGAAGCAAAGCCTAAAGTTTGTAACGCATTTATTTTAACACACAGTATAAATTGCAGTGGTTACGGCACGAGCAGCAAAAATTAATAGGTTGTCAATGAAAGAAAATAAAACCTATTTGAAAATGTCTACTAGGCAATCATATATAAGAACAAGGCATCACTTCAACACTACTAAATCTATTTGGATGGAGTTTTCAGAAAAATTGTGGTTAACTCAGTAGTACATGATATTATATTGACCACAATGAAGACCGAACTAGGAGGATGGATAGGTGGGATTCATGGAACAGCCAAGTGACGCGTAATATCCGAATATTTAAGTCATTAAAGCAATCTTTGATAAAGTTATATGTCAAGATTGAGTCGAAGATACGAAAGCGTCGAAAAAAAATTGAACCAGTACTGGCCCCAAAACCCTATGCATATACACGAACACATACATAATTTGTATAACGCCTCACGCACACAAACCTAAGAAACTTGGTCCCTTTTGTTTTATACGGTATAACAGTGAGGCTCATTAAGCATTATTGAAAATATCCGCTATACAAGAATAGTGCGCACTGGCAGAATGTGGACCTTGTTATTACCCCCACCTTCCTTCAAGCCTACATATTATGTAATGGGAAGACAAGTTACCTGTAGCAATATGAGCACAGCTTCCAACACCATTTCTACTTTCTGCGGCGGCTTGGCGTAAGACTTGACTTCACTGATATCCTTCTTGTTTAGAGCGTCCAAGGCCTGATAGAGAAAAAGCATGAAATCTAAATACCTGCATACATAAAGTAAATAGTGACTCAGTGACGTTATGTAGTAACTATAATATAATCTATTGTTTTACGATAAATCAAGCAAACTCTGAGGGACTAGCTTTAAAGATGCAAAAAACTTATCGATAGTTTATAGAGGATCCATTGCACAGATAGTCTCGTAATTATGACTATTTCAGAAAACATAAATAATTTTCTGAATCTTTTTCTGCGTGTTCTTACGTCTTGCTTGATTCTGCTACAAGATAGTCAAACAAACATTGTCTAGCTTCTTGCTTCTTCTATTTCTTTCCTACCCACCCTTCTAGCTCTTTACCTTTACTTTTAGAAAGATTGAAATGAAATTAAATATAAATTATCTAGAAGATAATCAAATAAAACGATCAAGTTACCTTAATAGCCTCCTCCAAAGCCGGCATGGCGCTGGCCAGGTCCCTCATGGCCGCGTCGGCTAGCTTCTTGCACTGCACCTCCTCCTCCTGCGTCTTCTTGCTCCTGGCGGCGACGCTCCGCTGTTGCTCGTCCGCGTTCCGTTGTTGCACGTTTATCACTCCCATGTATTCTATGCATTGTTCCGTGTATTCTGCTACTTGGATCTGACGGAGGTATTTTGATTAAATGTTAAACAGTAAGTGTTAATTAACACAGTCACACGCTCAGCTGCAGAAACGCTCATTAAAGTTTAACCTCCATTATATCTCTTTCTGTCACTTTTTGTGTTGTTGACGAGGAAAAAGCTAGCAAAAGATTTGATGGAGGATTAACTTTAATCAACGTTTCGGACTATAAGGCCAATCAGGATAAGCTGCTGTCGGGAAACTTCGTCATACTTTTTCCTCGGCCCTACCACAATGCCTCAAAATGAAGGTGTTCAATCAGCAAAAAGGGAACCGCCGATTTTGTATATAAGAGCGAGCATTTGGAGAATAAATTAGTACGCACTGATACTCACATCTTTCACTACCACCTAGCCCTAGCCACCGCTACAACCCTCAACACACTTTCCCCAAAGTGCGGAAACGTGAAATATGACGATAGTTAGTTACTAGTTCATCAATTCAAAGTGCTATGGAGCTATGCAGAATGCTATAAGAGAAACACATCAGGAATGAAGTGATACGTCAGAGAACTAAAGTGGTTGACATAGCTCGGAAAATTAGCAAACTAAAGTGGCAATGAGCTGGACATATCTCAATGAAGGCCGAGGACAGAGCTGAGGCGCGCCTTGGGAGAAGACTTTGTTCAGCAGTGGACGATGATAGGCTGATGATGATGATGATGAAGTGTTAATTATGTTAATATTAAGCCGTTTTCAGCTTGTATACGAGAGTTGAGTTCAAATCTTTGCAGAACATCCGTTACCTGAGCCGCGGCCAACTCCTCAGACATCTGCCCAACTAGTTTGGTGGTCTCCTCCACTTTTCCCAGACCATTGCGCAGCTTGTTGGCTTGTAAAGCTATCTCTATCCTCTTCATTCGAAGCATTCTGTTAATAAAATTATCGGTATTTTATTCAAAAGACTTGTTTACATCTCCGTTCCTTGAAGACCTATCATTATGAGATTTGAGATTTGCTGCAATGTAAGCCGTTTTTGCCACAACAAATGTGTACGCTAGTCGCTAGCAAGCTAGCGTACCAGGTGAAAAAATGTATTTCGTAACTATAGAGGCCCTATTTATTTAACCTAATCAGGTACGTACTATTAAGATATTTACAAAAAAAGTTACGATATTATTTTTAGGTGTCCCTGACTTTAAAGCACCAATTTTTGGATTTTTTGTCCGTCTGTTCGTTTGTTTGTTTCGCGTATCACGCGAAAACGACCACCAATTTTAATTTACTGCGTTTGAAAGCTTAGATTAGACTTAAAATCGACGAGAACAATGTGCGGACGAAGTGGCGGGTAAACTCTACTGTACCTACTACAATGACTCACTCTTTATATCCCGTCACGAGCTCCAGGTAGTTGGTAGGCGTGACGTAGTTGGTCCTGCGCATCTCCTGCCACATCTTCACCGAGTACTTGCCGACCGACGAGTGTATCAGCGACATGATCGAAGCGACGGACGCTCTGAGCGAGTCCTCTCTACTTTCTATTATTGATTCCTTTCTTCTAACCTGGAGGAGAACTTTCATTGGATTACAATGTTTTTGTCACTGAATATACTCTAGCGATAGACAAGCTCGTTCAAACAAACAACATGTCACACAAAATAACACAAAATGACACATTGCGGTCTGTCATTGCCTTAGTGACGAAGTGAACTCGGGAACATCAATAAGGTGCGAGCACCGCATTCAAGTGGAACATGTTGCTTCTATGAAAGGGCCTGTCTCTCGCTAGAGTATATGTCAGTGGTTTTTGTAATGCAGAGGTCTTTTAAAGGAAGTTTAAAATCTTTAATAGAAAATACTTTTATTGAGACAATCAACTCGATTTTCGATTCAGCCCTCCAAAAACAAACTTGACATACCGAATAGGACGGAAGATATTTCTGAAGAGCATTTGTTAGCACAAAACGGTACGTACCCTAGGACCAGTAATCGAAGCCAACAACTCGACTCCTTCGAGGAATTTGTAAGCCACTTCGAGCAGCGCCTCCCGCGGCCATTCGAGGAACCAATTCGTCGTGGTCGCGTTTATTAGGGCTGGGTATTGACGGATACGATTCCTGATGGAATAATAATGTACTTTCACATTTCATAATCATCATCACAGCCTATACGGGGTGCAACAAACCACCCTAGTAATACATAACTGGGTGCTTCAGCCAATCTAACCGAACAACTTTCACTGGAGCCGAATTCGAAATCGCGAAAAAAATCGGCTGTCCCATACATTTGAGTCGGTAAGGTACTACCTGGTACTCCAGTTTTGTATGAACTTTCTTGATCAACGTCTTCTAAGGGACCAACATCAAAATCGCAAAAAAAAAATCTGTTGTTCCATACAAATCTGCTACTGATTTTTTTTCGCGATTTCGATGTTGGTCCCTTAGAGAAAGTTGTTCAGTTTGATGGTCTTATCAGCATATTAAGGACCCTGTATCTAATCTAAACTATTATAAAACTGTAACTGAAGTGTGTCTGTACATTGAAGATATTTACAAAAAAAAGATTACGATATGGTTTTTAGTTATCCCTGACTCGAAATCAACCTTTTTTTAGAAATTTTGTCTGTCTGTTTGTCTGTTTGTTTGTTTGTTTGTTTGTTCGCGCATCACGCAAAAACTACTGAACCGATTTTGATGAAACTTTTTTTGTTTGATAGCTTATGATCTGACTTAAAATCTGGTATATAATTTGTGCGGACGAAGTCGCGGGTAAACACTAGTTTATATTAAAGTAAAAATGACCTGAACTCTTCTCCGATGGGACTGAAGCACAGCACGATGCGTAGGTTCTGTCTCACTCGCTCCACGAGGAACAGATACACGCTCTCGGCCGTCTGCAGTATATTTGCGGCCTTCATAGCCTTCTCCAGCGCTGTTTTAATCTAGAAACAACATTAAAAGGTCAGTTCTATAACACGTCATGAATTTACACACAAAAGACATCATCCACTTTGGTCCAAAATGTGAAAGGGCCGGCCAAAAACAAAACAATTCGTCTAAACATTTATTAAGCTGTAGGGTCATTTTCCTTGTTTTTATTTGGGTTCGAAAAATCTACCTTTTCATACATTATCGATGAAATTAGCCAAGGCTAGTATTCTGTTAGAACTTGTCTCAGCCTTTTTTTAGTATGGCACCAAATCTGTGGGGCCATTATCCTTGGTTTTATTAAATCTGCCTTTTCTTACATTTTTGATTTAATAAAACTTACAGCTACAGCTTTCATGCCATAATAATAAGTGCTTAGACGGACGAGTTCTAACAGAATATAGCATTCGTTTTTGTTGGCCGGCACTTTCATATTTGGACCAAAAATGTACGAACCGCGGATGATGTCTTTTTATGTTGGTCTTAGTATTTTTGGAGCTTTCGTGTTGAGTGAATTTGCATACATTTAAGCAAATTTGATACAGCTTTTGAGGGAGATACAGGTTTTACAAATTTCTGTCACACGCACGCGTCGTGATCGACAATACCCAATTCAAACACGTAGAGTTACTAACATCTTCAAACTCATCAGGCTTGAAAAGATTGGTGATCTCTCCGCTGCTGAGTAAATTATTAATGATCTCTGTGAAGGTGTCCTCGGCTATCTGCGTGTCGCTGAATATGAACGTCGTCTGTTTTGTGTCCACGCCGCAGTTTGTGTATAACACCTGCAAATAAAGCCCATGATACCCTCTAGTTTCATAAGGACCACGTCCTAAAAGGACCACTACTGAAAAGTACCACAGAGAGAGAGAGATAATATCCAGTATATTATACTGGGTGTGACAAAAGTAAAAATAAACATTTATAATTTTTAAGGGGGTTGTTTAGTTAGACCATCAAACTGAACAATTGTCACTATGGGACTAACATCGAAATCGCGCTGTCAAAAGAACTATTATTCAGTGCTTCTGAGTAGTCTTTTAAAGCACTCTAAATAGACTTATCAGTCAGTCCGAAACCCGTATTTGAATCTCTCGAACCCTGCTCTCTCTATGGACTAGTTTTGACCATAATACGCTTGTATACTGAAACACAAGTACTGTTGCCACATTAAAAGTTAAGCGCTAGATTTTCCACTAGACGCCCCCCGCGCCCCGCGCGAACCTAGGGAGTGCAGCGCACGAACTTGATCGCCTATAGGCTTGCAGTAGCTTATGGTGTGTGTGACATAAAAACGCAGTTCCTTTCACAGCATACCTTGAGATCTTCCCTGAAATCCTTGACGCCGTAGGTCTTAGTGACAACAACTTGGAATGAATTACATTCGCAGATATATGACGCCAGTCGCGTCAAACTCTGTCTGCCGGAGCCACCTGGTTGAAACATCCTGAATTAATTAATCAGAAAACATGATTATGTCACACTTATGACAAACGAAATAAGCGAGATGTCAATAGTGTAATGATGCCCGATCGATAGTCAGTTGGTAGTGAACCTGCCTGCTGGGCGGAGTCGCGATTTCGAATTCCGATAGGGGCAAATATGTGTATGATGAATAAATCATTGATGTTTGTATCTATCATAAATGTATTATACCAGGAATAGAGGAACTGATAGCTGATAGAGCGAGATGTATCTAGCGGCACCACTGTATGTAGAATAGAATAGAAAAGAATAAGACTGTATAATAGAAAGAGATACGTGACGCGAGGCAATAGAACCGTTTTCTAATGTCTTTCCAATTCGGTTTCCGTGAATAATTGCGAATCTAAAGTGAAATCGTAGATAATTTTGTGAAATATACTGACACTACTTCATTAATTTATCCACGATTTCACGAATTATAGACACGCATATTATGGACAGTATTAAAATTTTTGCCTGCGAATAGTCTCCTGAAAACATCCAAAAACGGTTTCATTTGACAACTCACGTCAGTTACTCTATTCCTGTAAGGTATAATACCTTTATGGTATCTATATGTATTCTATATCGTAGTCTAGTCATATACTACAAGTCTAGGCTAGATTCTGGCACTTTAATGTGACTAGATAATTTGTGTGACAATGTCCGACTCGCACTTGGTCGGTTGTTTTACTTACCTCATCATCAGCCTATCATCGTCCACTGCTGAACATAGGCCTCTCCCAAGGCGCGCCACAAAACTCTGTCCTTGGCCTTCCTCATCCAGTCGCTCCCCGCTACTTTTTTTAGGTCGTCTGTCCAGCGAGCAGCAGGGCGTCCCACACTACGCCTACCAGTTCGCGGTCTCCACTCTAGAACTCTGACACCCCTTCGGTTGTCAGTTCTTCGGCAGATATGACCAGCCCATTGCCACTTCAGCTTGCTAATTTTCTGAGCTATATCAGCCACTTTAGTTTTGTGAACATAATGAACTGAACTGTGATGTTTATGTTCTGTTTTACTAACCTATCCCAACGCAAAGCATATTCCCTCTAGGCTGGGATATGACACGTACTATTCGAACAACGTGCTCTATTGCATCCTTGAACAGCACCAGGTCCATCTTGACGACTCCTGGACAACTGTTATACTCCTCCAATTGGTTAGATATGTACCTTGAGACGATAATGATAAATTTTAAGAGGATGTAGTGACAAAGATAGAGAAAGGTATGTTGAGATTGGTTGGTCATATGGAAAGAATGGATGAGAGCAGATTGACGAGTGCAATCTATAAGGCGTAAGTGGAAATGTTGGAAGGGGACGGCCTAGACGTACATACACTGACCAAATTGGGGACATGCTTAAAAAGGGCCAGGTGATGTACCCAAAATTAACCGACGAGCATGCACGAAGAGGCTAATGAATGTGGAGGAAGCGAAATAGGTCTGTCAGGATCGTAGCAGGTAGCGTTCAGTTGTCTCTGCCTACCCCAGTGGGAGACAGGCGTGAGAATATATGTCACTCGAGAACTCTTCGGCCCCATTGGCCATCTGAAGAATTTGTAACACACATTTGTTTTGTATGTTTGTTTGTTTTTGTTGAATTTGAATTTGCTGGCACTTTTTTCAGGGGATAATCAGACCGTCAAACTGAACAACTTTCTCTATGGCACCAACATCGAAATCGCGGAAAAAATCGGCTGTTCCATACGAAACTGCAAACCTACCCGAGACAAATATATGGGCAAGGCGATTCTTTTTTTCGCGTATTCGATGTTGGTCCCATAGAAAAGGTGTTCAGTTTGATGATCTGACCATCGCCTTAAACCCGAATCATCGTCAGGAATTAAGAAAGACCCTGTATGTGCAACATTTGAATACATAATCTCAGCGTATGCAGAATTCCTCACGATGTTGTCCTTTACCGTTTGAGAGCAGTCGGTGTTACCAACTTAAGTTAGAAACTCATTGGTACATGGTATGTCATGATTTTTGATGCCCGATCCGATGCGACCTGTCGTAATATGTGCTAACCTTTAAAGTGAATGTTGAAGTAAAACAAATAGTAGGTACTTACTTCCTCAAAGCGACGGGATCATTGAGATCGTCATAGACCTCGAAGGGGTTGAGGAAGTGGCCGAAGAGAGGGGATGCCTTCGTGGGACAGAGCGCGTGGAAGGTCAGCTCGAAGTGCTTGCCGAGCATCTCGCCCATGTGGTTCATGAACCAGTCACGATCTCTGCGTACATCAATGGGGTCTTAAGGAACATGAAACCATCTAGTTGGCTTCAAATCTTTGATTAATTTATTGTATCAGGTTTTACTAATAGATAGATAAATAAATTAATATCATAGTCATTAACATTTTTTTAATCTTTATTGTAGTAGTAGCGCTCTGTATGTTTCTGAAGCGTATAGATTCACAGACATTTATAAAACTAGTAACCACAAAGAATGAAAATAAAAAACTAATTGTTTCCCTGAAATGAAACGTATTTATGGTGCGTAGGATACGCACGTACGTAAATGGAATAAAGTGCTATTACCATTGTAGATCCACTCCGGGCGAAGCTGTGGCGGGGGGTCGCTACCTTTAATTTATACGATTATCCACAACGACTTACTTCTCATCAGTGAGCCGGTCGGAGAACACCCTGAAACATTCGCACACCCACAGCCGCAAGAATCTTGGCTTCGTATTCTGATAGTCCTTGTTACTTCGTAAAAGTCCCTGCAAATGTTACATCCAAGGTAAATAAAGATTTCTTGTATCCTAAAATGACTAGTTTTCCGGAATATCTCGCATCCCAAAATGTATCCGATGTAGTCCCAAATTATCTAAGTGTTCCGTATCGTCTAGTCCATACAATATCTAGTATCCAAACATAATTCAACTCAACAATGCAATGCTACTCTCTCAAACAGAGTAAATCATCATCTCTCATTATGGTAAATAAATAAATGAAATGAAACATTGCTGTGCCCAACCGGGTTCATATTTCTTACTACTTATATTTTAAATGTTACACCTTTTGTCTTTATGTACTCATATGAAATGCAATGAATACATGAATTATTATGAATGTCTCGAGTCCCAGAACCCTATTGTTCAACACTTTCGCTGCTAACGACCTACGTCGTAGGTCAGCAACAAATAGGACAGGGCGCAAGAACCCACGCAGAGAGTCGGTTCTATTGCATTTCGCCTGTGTTTATGACCTACCGCGCGAGTATGGATAGAGGATCATGAACAAACCAGGAGTGTCCGTACCTGGAATATTTTGGAGATGTCACGCAAGTTGAACAAGTAGTGCATCTTGTTCGGCGTCGGCAGCAGCTTGACGACTACACTGTTGAATATCTCTATTGTTGCTATCAACACTATTTTTCCTGAAATTATCATTTTAATGTTTATGACGTGACTATGACCACAGAGGATTGTACTGTGATGACTATGAATTAATGAAATATGCTAAGGGAAGTGATACATTGACAGACGGCTTGAGACCCTAAATCGAAACGAACGAACGCACGATTCAGTAAGAACATACTTCTTTTTTTCGTGTCAGTAACTTGGTCAGGGACACCTAAAAAACACATCGTAATCTTTTTCTTGTAAATATCTTCAATGTACACTACTTTTAGTTTTTTAATACAAATTTAATACACTGGCCTGCAAAACAAAGTTATCACAGTTTTAAAATTTCAATAACTTTTTAAGTACACAAGATGTGCTTTTGAAATAAAAAGGACTCGAAAAAGAGTATGCCTAGCCTATAGATACAAAGAAAGCTGATATAACATTTGCCATAAAACGTTTTTTATTTTAAATCTCTAATTTCTATAGTTTAGAAAAAAATATATATTAAAAGTGTAGTACATTATACGCTCAGTTGCAGAAACACTCATTAGAGATAATCCTCCATTAAATCTCTTGCTAGCTTTTTCTACGTCAACAAGACAAAAAGTGACAGCAAGAGATTTAATGGAGGATTAACTCTAATGAGCGTTTCTGCAACTGAGCTTTAGTATTGCAGGTCAGTGTAGTTTAGATATAGATGTATTTTACATACCGACACCCTTAGTTTCCTCGTCGAATTCCTGCAAGTGCTGGCTGATCATCGTGCCGAATATCTTGACCAGCTGCCCCTGCGTCGGGGGCGTGAGGAAGAACGAGTGGAAGCAGGACAGCAGGCGCGGGGGCAGGGGGGAGCGCGCGCCCCCGGGGGGGCCCGCCGCGCCGCAGAGCACCATGTTCTGATGGGGGGCGTTACAATATCAATACAGGGGCGATACTCTTTCTTATACTCTAGTCATAGCATTGCAATTCTGCCAATTTCAAGTGTAGTGTAATCTCAAATACACCACGGAATTGTGGTCGCTTTGAAGCCGAAACATGGTGCTTCAGACCATCAAACAGAACAACTTTCTTTATTGAACCAATATCGAAATGGGGAAATAAAAATCTGCTGTACCATAAAAAATGTCAATAGCTTCTCGACAAAAAAGTATGAAACAGTAAAAGCTATTCAGTCTGATGCTTTAGTTAGACCATCAAACTGAACAACTTTTACTATGGGAACAACTTTAAAATTAAATTAGTCTGTCCTGGCTTCAAAACGACCCCAACTACACGGTGTATAGTTTTATGAACAAATATACATTAGAGGTAGAAAATGGTGGAGCCACGAGGCAGGACAGCCAAGCAGCACGCGCACGAAATACGTTCGTTCGTGAATCCACTAGCCACGCGACACCGATGACTTAATATACGAGTATAATAGTATAGTAGACAAACCTTGACATTCTTGCGCCACTGCTTAGCGCGGTCGAACCAATAGCCGTAGTCGTGCCATAGTCTGACTAGTTCCAGCGGTGGCTGGGACCCGTAGTAGTCTCGGACTGGCATGTTGATGTCGTCCATGACTTAATGTATAATAGTAGACAAACCTTGACATTCTTCCGCCACTGCTTAGCGCGGTCGAACCAATAGCCGTAGTCGTGCCATAGTCTGACTAGTTCCAGCGGTGGCTGGGACCCGTAGTATTCCCGGACTGGCATGTTGATGTCGTCCATGACTTAATGTATAATAGTAGACAAACCTTGACATTCTTCCGCCACTGCTTAGCGCGGTCGAACCAATAGCCGTAGTCGTGCCATAGTCTGACTAGTTCCAGCGGTGGCTGGGACCCGTAGTATTCCCGGACTGGCATGTTGATGTCGTCCATGACTTAATGTATAATAGTAGACAAACCTTGACATTCTTCCGCCACTGCTTAGCGCGGTCGAACCAATAGCCGTAGTCGTGCCATAGTCTGACTAGTTCCAGCGGTGGCTGGGACCCGTAGTAGTCTCGGACTGGCATGTTGATGTCGTCAATGACTTAATGTATAATAGTAGACAAACCTTGACATTCTTCCGCCACTGCTTAGCGCGGTCGAACCAATAGCCGTAGTCGTGCCATAGTCTGACTAGTTCCAGCGGTGGCTGGGACCCGTAGTAGTCCCGGACTGGCATGTTGATGTCGTCCATGACTTAATGTATAATAGTAGACAAACCTTGACATTCTTGCGCCACTGCTTAGCGCGGTCGAACCAATAGCCGTAGTCGTGCCATAGTCTGATTAGTTCCAGCGGTGGCTGGGACCCGTAGTAGTCTCGGACTGGCATGTTGATGTCGTCCATGAATGCTATCATCTTCTTGCCTGTTGGTTGTCAAAGAAAATATAGGTTCCTTCTTAATATGCTGACACTTTTTAAGGGGATGATCCACTTAAACAATTTTTCTATAGCACCAAAATCAAAATCGCGAAAAAAAAATTAGCTTTTCCATACAAAAGTGCAAACCTACTCGAGCCAAATATATGGAAGAAACGGCTGATTTGTTTTTTCTCGATTTCGATGTTGGTGCCATGGAGAACTTTGTACAGTTTGATGGTCTGATCATCCCCTTAAAAAAGTGACAGCATATTAAGAAGGACCCTAATTAGGTGCATATTGGAGTCGTGTTGCAGGTCTATTACTGGGCTGTCTCGTGTTGCCTGCTCCCTGGCCTGCCACTAAGCTCTACCATTTTGTGTTGGCTCAAACGTGTGTTTTTGTACATAAACAATCCTTGAGATCACCCAAATATCGATTACCGAATGTCGACTTTTGCTTTTTATCCTGGAAATTCGAAAAATCATCGATACCACGATAGGATAGATAGAGCCACGGTTTTAAGACTAGAAAGTGAATACGTGGGTATGAAGTTCCGGGCAAAAAGTCGGTCAATTTTAACTTAAAACTGATGACTAACCTCCAGCAGGCACGTAGTTCCCCTTGGTCCTCTTCTCGAGCCTGGCCTCGATAATGTCCTGCACGTTAGCGGCCGTGGTCTGAGCCGACATGTTCAGCACTTGGGTACTGTACCTGTAGTTCAATAAGACGGGACGAGTCATTGCCATGAACCTATACTATACCAGGACCACACGATTAAATTACGGTGATTTTTTGCGGAATTACGTTTCCATAGTATTGTAGTTCGCTGTTATTGACAGAAGAATTATAAATTTATAACATCTTCAAAATATACAAGAAGAAAATGATATCATTGGCATGCTTTTAAACTAAGAGTCTACCCATTAAACTGAGCAACTTTTACCATGGGAGCAAACCGATCGCAGAAAATAAAAATCTGCTGTTTCATACTAAACTGTAATGCAATGCAATACTAAACACATAGAAAAGCAATAACTGTATGAATATGAAAACAAAAGAAATATGCATACTCGACTCAAATGTATGCAACAGCAATTTTTTGTTGTTCCGATAGTAAAAGTTGTTCAGTTTGATGGGTAAACTCTTAGTTTAAAAGGATGCCAATGATTCAATTTCACCATGTAGATTAAAACTCAAAGGGCAAAGATGCTGAGCGCGCGATACTATAAGGCGATACTAAACGACGCGTTAGGGTACTGTGGACTGTCCCTGACGTTTTTAAAGGCCTCTGCTCATTGCAGCGATAATATGGAGCAATATTATCGCTGCGATTTTGCGATAATTGTTCTCAGTACATTTTGTATGGGGACACGCGCGATCCTACACACTGCCGCGATATTATCGCTGCGATTTTGCGATAATTGTTCTCAGTACATTTTGTATGGGGACGCGCTCGATCCCACACACTGCCGCGATATTATCGCAACCTGACGCAATCTCTTTCTACTACATTCAGTGAAGGGCGCATGCGTGACGCGAATCGCGGAATTGCTGCAGTGTGTAAGGTGTCGCGATATCGCTGTCGATAATATCGCTCGATAAAATCGCTCGATAATATCGCTGCAATGTGCAGAAGCCTTAACTCTTACCTGGTACCATCCAAGCTGGCTAAAGTCCCTTGAATAAGGTAAGTCTTGCCGGTGCCCGTGGGGCCTCCGATCAGCACCCCGTACCCTGCCTTCAGCATGTCCAGGGCTATGATCTGCACGCGGATGAACTCCACTGTCGGCACCAGGATGGCGTGGAAACCCAGACTGACAAGAGAATAGTAGATTACACATCGAGGACAGGAAAGTAAGAAAGGACTCAGATCTCATGTAATGTGATCATGTGAAGCTTTCTTATTTACTGTCCGAGGTTAGTATACTATTTTTCTCCTAGACGGAGGTGGAAAGCGACAACTTCGTTTAGCGCAACGGGACGACAATTGACGATTTCCGTCCGGCGGAGGGGAGAAAAGGATGTGCAGGGCTGCGGTTGTTCTTCTCGCTCGCTCTTATGGGTAGAACGCTTTTCACCGACCCTCGGAACGGCGTTAGTGCGAAAAGTTGCACTCGGGGTGCACTCTGGGCGCACTCTGGGCGTAGGTTCTGAACGCACCCCAGTAGTACCAAGTTTAGAATGCTTACGGATATAACTGCAGTTGGCTATTATTAAAACCGCGCGAATCAATCACTATACTCTACGATTACGCGCCAAAAATTATCTGTTTCTTTGATTTCGCGTCTGACGCATAGCGGACGCACTGTTTATTGCGACCATTACGTACATTCTGTCAATTGACTGCACGGCAATCAATTTTCCCTCTTTCAACAGTGTAGCCATACGGTTGTTTATATTATTATGAAATGGTTTCGAGTACACCGTCGGGAGACGGTAATCCCTGTCTGCGCGAACGAAAATTTACGACCGGAAGTATTTTCCTGGTCGTACTGGACTACTGGACGTGAGTTATATGAATCTGACCTTTGCATTGTATAAGTTATATACAGTGTTTGGTAGGGAGCTGTACATACGCCTAGGGTAGAAACTAGGGAGGGTCTGCTACCTACCCCCACCCATTATCTTGACCTTGGCCTCAAGGTTTTATTTTAATGTTTTTTTTTTATAAAATTGTGTTTTTTTTTTTGACTAAAATTACCTGTAGCTTAAAATCTATCCATAGGACAGATCTACTAACGGTCTTGTTTAAATCGTTAGGGTCTTAGTGTACTGTAAAATTGATTTCACACCAGAAAAGGGGCCTAAAGTACCGTAGTAAGGTAAACAAATAATTTTAAGGGAACTTTCTATGGGGTTAAAAAAAAACAGGATTGGACTTATTCTGATTTTTTTAAAACATCCCCAGTCCATGCCCTTTCTAACGATATACTAAAAGTGTTATTATCACTTGTAGTTCCGAAGTTATTAATTAATATCCGCAACGCGGATCCAGTTGTCCATCTTAATCTTCGATCAACAATATGACAACTAGATAACGGGTCGCATGCAAAATCAAAGAGAAATTCTATCCTCGTGAATATACAATATTTTTTGTTAACGAACCGAGAAAACAGTCCGAATACATTATAATTTCGACCTCAAAGCAACCATAATTCCTAGTAATTTAAAAAAGGAACACTGCGGCCGGCATTGCGAGACGTGCTTACGTTGGCTTTGTTCGAACGCAACTAATTCAAAATAAGACCTCACTCCAATAGTGAGGCGTTATTTGCCGGGACATGTTTTGAGCGCTGACGCGTTATCTAGTTGGATATTGTTGATCGAAGATCTTAATATTATATGTCATGTAAACTCACTTGGGATTAAATCTCCAGTTATCAGGCAGCTTCTCCTCCCAGTTCTTGAACTGCCGCAGCCGCTCGTCCACGTAGTAGTCGTAGACGGTGTCCTTGAGAGGGAATATGCCCTCGTGTTCGCGGATCCAGTTGTCCAGCTTACGTCGCGGCTCCTCCTCTAGCGTGGCGCACACGGACCATACCAATCTGAATATTAATTATCATTATTAGCACTATACAGTTACAAAAGTAAAAATAAACATTTGAAACTTTTAAGGGTTGTTTAAGATCATCAAACTGAAAAACTATCACTATAGGACCAACATCAAAAAAGCGAAAAAAATCAGCTAAGTATTTAGCTCGAGCAGACTTGTAGTTTAGTACTTATGTTACATAAGTTTTTTTTTTGCTATTTAGATATTGGTCCCATAGTGAAAGTTGTTCAGTTTGATGGTCTAAACCACCCCCTTAAGGGTATATTTTCTAAAACCCCTACTTTTAGGAACATTGTTTTCAGTGATATGCTATTGCATATCCAGTGTTTTATATTTATTATGAAAGAACTGCCTTTACTTAAAAATGTAATGAATCGTTTTTTTGTATGTTTCATATAATTTATTTTAGTAATCGCATAAAATCCGGACACTGTTCGTCGAAATATTGCTAAAAATGGGGTTACTTTAGGAACATTTTTAGAAGGGTTACGTTACACTGTTGAATTTACAGTTTACGTAAAAAGAAAGTTTATATAAATTTAAAAAACATAATGAATCGATTTTTTGAAATACCAGTCTGAAACACTAATATTTTTGAAAACATATTATTTAAAATCAAATATTGTGATTACCATACAAAATGGCGAACAAATTCAAGCTTTTGACATCCTGTGACAACTGCAAAATTATCCTTGTTTCTGATTTTTTTCATTGTACGGCGAAATGCCGTTACTGGAGCACGTCCGCGTCAAATGTTTTAAAAATAATTTGCGACAATTTTTTTCTCGATCCGTCTGTGGATGACTGAAACACAAAGGTAATTGAATGGAATAATTCATTATTTGTATTTTTCTAAAGCTAAAATTATGTTGTATTCCAAAAAATTTTTACGAATTCTAGGATAATTTTTGTCATATTGTTCAATCAAATTGAAATGACTTCAATTATGTCAGTGTCGTCTAAGTAGCGCATACCAAATCTATGACCATTCTCTTTGGTCGGCTTTTCAATATACAATTACCAATACAGTCGCGCACAGTTTCGAATAAATTCTAAGCAAGAAGATTAAATTACCTACGTAGTATAAAATTCTTGATAAGAAAATCATGCAATTTTTATTTACTTCTGAAATTAAATCACTGCAAATAATATCAAAACAACTAAAAACTTGCTTCCTATCAATTTCAATGAATAATTGAACAGAAAAGATTTTATTACTTAGGTAGGTACTAGTTTGATGCCAATCCAAACTAAGCCCTATGCTTTCGTGAAATCCAAATCTGTTCAGTAGTTTTAAAATAACGTGTGCACAAACAAACAGACAAAAATTCTAAAAATGGTCTCAATGTATTCCATTACGTAGGTACCGATTCCAATCACCGCCAATTAACATTTTTATAAATATCTTCAATGTACATCCACGTCATGTTTGTAATTATGACTCAATCACAGACTTAAATTGCAGTCGAATGACATCTCAACCATCAAAATCGGTTCAGTGGTTTAGGCACGTCTGCCAAAACAATGGGAATATTTAAATTCCACGGCTAATTTTTCTCCACTAGTCATAAAAGCAATATTTTTAAAATTTTGTTAAGTAAAATACTATATTTAAAGAAAACCGGCCAAATGTGAGTCGGACTTATCGGCCAGTTATTTTATGTACTTTTCAAATTTACCGAGGAGTTTACAGGGCCCGGTTTAATAAACGTGACAATAAGCGTGACAATTACAGGTGGAAAATCTGATAATTTCGTCAAAATGTCATGGTGGAAAATTATAGTAGGTACATTACTGCAGTGGCCAGCAAAAGACGCATCGTGGACGAACGTTTAAATGTGGGCCGAGGCGAAGCCAAGGCACACATACGTAAGTCCATCAATGCCTAGTTGTGGCCAAGGCTTGTATGGTGCTTTTCTCAAACAATGCTATTATGTTATTATTATGATTATGCAATAAATATTATGAATTATGAATGCGCGGAAATGAAAATTAATCAACTTTTCAAAATCAATGATGAACAACAATAATTTTTCCTGCGATAAAGCTAGTAACTTATAAGTTATAACTTATCTGTGGTTAAAGTGTCCATTCGTTTTTTTTTTCATTATAAAGCTTTTTATTTGCAAGCCAGTTCAAAATTTAAACCAAACCTTTGATAAGTTACCTCCTTGGTTGCCATGTTTCGGAGTAAAAGATCGTTCCATTTTGAAATTACACGACATAATATAAGTTTACTATGTAATTTATTTGGCCGCTAAACTACGACAGATATAGATTTTCATACAACTATTGCCGGCCACTGCTCGCATAGTACAGCAATTTCGATTTATTTCAAAGAAGGTTGTCAACATAATGCTCAAATTTCCAAGCATGTTTGAGAAAAGAAATTTGTCGGATTGTAGCGACAATTTGACATATTTCTGTTCAATAATTTTTCTCCTGACAGGTGACATGTGACAGAGGAGTCGCGTGGCTAAAAAGGTAACAAGTAGACGTGTCGTCGGCTTGCGATTTGATTGCCCAAGTGGCTCCGCCGTTTTATGGTGGTTTCAAGTGTATGTTTTTGTTTAAAAACGGGGTTTTCAGATCGCCATATCCTATTACCGTACAATATCTAATAAATATATCTTCAATACTTGACACTGGCGAAATCTAACAAGGAAACGCCATTTAATAAAAATAGAATAGACATAATGAAAATTTTTCCTGAAAAACTTGACATAAGTATTTGTTTTATTAAACACTTCTTCTTATCGTGTGGGCAACTGGGCAGCAAGCCCTGGTATCAGAGTTTTTTTCAGACCACCTTACGGGCCTCTGACGTGGTTTTTATGTACCTAACCAAAGATAGTAGCCGGGATCAACGGCGTAACGTGCCATCCGAAGCATGGAATCATGTGATTCAGCCTGTAATATGAACAAACTGGGGAAAAATGCACAAAGTGACATGTCACTAGGTGTCCTCCGTGGGAATCGAACCCACGACCTACGTAAGCAGAACTCAATGCTCTTGACAATTTTGTCAATGTACATTTTTATTGAACTGTAAGTAATTGTCGAATTTTCGCCTGTCGCCTTTCACCTGTAATTGTCGCGTTTATTGAATAGGGCCCTGGAGTGCGATTTTTGAATCTCATTCGCTGAGCTCAGCAGTTGAAAATGTCAAAATTACTATGGAGATTACTATGGAGATATGTATCTTCCTACTAGGAAGATGCAAATCTCCATAGTAATTTTGACATTTTCAACTGCTGAGCTCACCGAATGAGATTCAAAAATCGCACTCCTGGTCGAAAACGACCTTATATTTTTTTTTAAATATCCGTAATCCTTTCATTTTAAAATCTCTAACATAGAAAATGTTGTTTTCTCCCCTCCTGACGAAAAGCGTAAATTTTCTTCCCGCTGCGCTAAACGAAGTTGCCGCTTTCCACCTCCGTCGAGGAGAAAAATAGTAAACTAACCTCGGGCAGTAAATAAGAAAGCCTCAGATCACATGTTTGTTGACCTCGGCTTCACCCCGGTCAGCAATCAAATGACATCTGAGACCTTTCTTACTTTCCTGCCCTCGGTGTGTAATCTACTATATATCTATCTATTATTCACACAATTATTCGGTATGTCAAGCATTTTTTTGTCTTTATTTTATATTTTTTACGGATAGAAGATATGATTATAAGAAACATTTTTTTTTCAATTCATGAAGTTTATCTGTAAATGGCAAAAGTGGGCTCGAAAAAATTATTCGAACTCCACGTTGTTAATTTTGTTGTTTAAAAAATTAATTTAAAAAATAAAAATTACCTGCCTTCTCTTTCTTGCTCCATGTTGGAAACAGAAACGGCAACATGAAATGTCAAATTCTGACACATTGAACATATTTTTTCTGAATGACCAGTTATTTTAAGTTGATATTTAGTTTAATCCTTTCATTTTTAATATTCTGACATATAAAATATTGTTATTGAGACAATTATCTCGAAATGGTTTTCCATTTTGTCCTCCCAAAAAAAAACTTGACATACCGAATTGACGAAAATGTCGGTGATTTTTTTTTTCAGTATGTTCAAAATTAGAATACCGGCGGTATATATATCATAGAATCTTCTCCTTGTCGGTTAGTAAAAAATATCACATGTGTAATTTTGAAACTATAAAAATATTTAAAAAAATAAGTGTTTAATAAATTTAATTAGTTATGTAGGCATATTCCGTTACTCTACATATTGTGAAATCATAATTTTTGTGTCTCTATACACAATTTTTTTGCCCACAGTGATGATCGTATTTAGTTTGAAAAAAGTGGTATGTATGTAGGTTACACTTAAAATTAACCGAAACATCCCACTTTGGTTAATTTAAAATGTTTTAGTTAAGTAATGAATTTCTTATTGTGTGAAAAAAAACCTACCTACTAACTAGGTATTCTTCACAAAAAATACTTAACACTTTTCTTATCGATGGTGGGAGCTGAAACAAAAGGTCACGGAAAACTTACAAAACATTATCAACATTTTTTATTGAAAATTGACAGCAAGTGATGACGTCACAAACGAAAATATACCCTTAAATGCTGTATAAACACACACCTTGTATAATATAACCCCACTAAAGGTCACATCTGTACCCTCAAGGAAGGTGTATAGGCGTATTGGGCGTTACTCCAACACGCGTGCCTAATGCGGATCGATAGACTTCACATACGCATCAGGTGCAGCACAGCGGTAGATACTCACGCGAAGAGGAACCTCATCTTGGAGAGCCCCTCGTTGTCCTCCTCGTCGGGCGCGGGCGGCGGCGGGGGGGGCTGCAGGCCCAGCAGCCGGCACAGCGAGCGCACCCCCGTCAGCTCCTGCCCCCTCACGCTGGACCCCTCCGTCAGGTGCAGCCGCTTCAGCTCCAACACGGGGGTCAAAATGTTCAGGAAGTGACGCCGCAGCTGGGGGATATAGCAATAGCACCATTTTGTGACTTTTACATTTATATTATGCCTTGAAATGTGCCAAAATGAACTTAAACAATAAATAAAAACCCAGGGATAAGTGAGAATGCGGAAGTCTGTGAGAACCCTTAGTTTCGATGACAAATCGGGGATCGGTGAGAAAGAAATTAGTTTTTGGTATAGTTCAATTAATTGTACCTAAATATCGTACCCTTAGTTTTGATTTGCCAAGCTTTTCATGCATAGTAAAACCTTTAAGAGGGTACCGAACCTGCAGTGCTGCACACATTGTATTTCTTTAATTTCTGAACTATTTATACATTTCCAAAAGCAATTGCAGTCATTGCTAATTTTGAATTTATCGAAACATTACGGATTTGTTTTTTTGAACATAAACATATTTTAATAAATTGGAAATCACCATTGACTATGTGACATTGTTGTTTTTTTGGAAATGTATAATAGTAGTACAGAAATTTAAAAAATACAATTGAGAGCAGCACTGGAGGCTCGATGCCCCCTTAAATAAATTTAGTGCACGTGTCGTCGCGTCGGTGAACCTATTAAACGTATTAACATCTTACCATCTCCCTGTACTCTATGTCGGACACGGTCTCCAGCCACGAGTTGGCGAAGGGCCACCAGCCCCAGTCCTTGTAGTCGTTGTAGACCATGCCGTTGCGCGACACTGTGGCCGGCGACGCGACCGCCAGGTCCAGCGTCTCTATCAGCAGAGACACCTGCAAACAACATTGTACACAGCCTCAAAAATATATATACGTGGAGAAAACATTACGACGTACAATCGTCGGAACATTAAGTCTCTGCGCGAAAGTCGACGAGCGGAACTATTTTCCTGGTCCCACTGTAACCCGAAGGGTCATCTGCAGAGAAAATTACAAGTGATTGTCCATACTACAAGCATTGCACACCCTAGTATTATTACAAACGGCGGTTTAGACCTTCAAACTGAATAACTTTCACAATGGAGCCAAAATAGCAATAAAAGAAAAAGAACTGCTGTTTCATACAAAACTACAGTACATACAGCAGATATTTTTCCTCGATAGTGAAAGTGGTTCAGTTTGATGGTCTTAGGGTGTTTTGTTACACCATGTATACGTCCCACTGTAGGGCACAGGCCTATCCTCAGGGAGAGTGTATGTGCGTTAGTCCACCACGCGTGCCCAATGCGCATTGGTAGACTTCACATACCTACATATAGGGTCCTTCTTAATATGCTGACACTTTTTTAAGGGGATGATCAGACCATCAAACTGAACAACTTTCTCTATGGGACCAACATCGAAATCGCGAAAAAAAATCTGCCGCTCCATACAAAACTGCAAACCTACTCGAGCCAAATGTATAGGACAGCCGATATTTTTTTCGCCATTTCGATGTTGGTCCCATAGAGAAAGTTGTTCAGTTTGATGGTCTGATCATCCCCTTAAAAAAGTGTCAGCATATTAAGTTGGACCCTGTATACACATCAGAATTTCTTATTACCCTATTCCATTCTGTCCAGAACTAAAACTTACCTGCGCTGGCATAGAGATTCTCTCGCTATTGACTAAAGTCAACAACTTGTTGTCATCCATGACAGAGTTGAGGTTTTCAATCCAAAGGGCGTCGACCGGCCCGTCGAATATTATCCATTTCAAATCTGGAGATTCGTCTGAAATAGATTTTTTCATTAGAAATACGGTAATACTTACGAGGGTCAAACTTGGTGTGATTATAGTCCAAGTGTAAAGCAAAACAACGAATAGTAAAAATCTAAAACATATTTTGTTAGCACACGAAAATAAAACAAAACTCGACTAAAATGTATAGGACAGCTGATAGCTGTAGTGAAAGTTGTTCAGTTTAATGGTCTGAAACACCCCCTAATGTCTAGGATTACTAGCGTGTCTTGTTACATCCTGTATACAGGGTCCTTCTTAGTATGCTGACACTTTTTTAAGGGACCAGACCAGACCAGACCATCAAACTAAACAACTTTCTGTATGGGACCAACATAGAAATCGTAAAAAAAAATCTGCTTTCCCATAATCGTACATTTGACTCAAGTAGGTTTGCAGTTTTGTATGGAACAGCCGATTCTTTTTTTCGCGATTTCGATGTTGGTGACATAGAGAAAGTTGTCTGAATCATCCCATTAAAAAAGTGTCAGCATAACTATATGGTGGACACCTTCGATCAAAATAAAATTAATGGATAGACCTTACGCGAACATTTCAAACCAGAAAAATGAGGCAAAATAAATGAAAGGTTTACTTGTCACTTGTATGCAAGTGCCCTAGATTTGACAGATAATGGCGCTAGTTTGTATGGACCAAGTGCACCAGTAGTGTGCTTCAACTTACCGCACTTCAGGCCTATCCATTAATTTTATTTTGATCTAAGGTGGACACTGGACTCGGTGCGCGAGTACCTCAGACTCACCCTTGGCCGGTTTTTAAAATATAAAATACCTTGGCAAATAGTCCTCATAATAGAGGAGAGAACTCCATCCTTCCACTCGCCGGTAGCTAGGTTATATTCCCCGTACAACTCGCCCAGCGTCAAAGCTTTAGGGTTGATGGGGTTGAGGAGAACGTTGTCAAAACCGGGGACCTTCTCGCGGGTTAGCCGGCCGTAGGTCGCCGCTAGAATCTTCCAGGAGACTGATTTAGCTGTGTTGGTGTCGCCTAGGAGGATGCTGGAGTGGCGGGAGTTCTGAGGATAAGAGAAGATGACTATGTCCCAAGATATTTATTTGTTTTAAAATCTAACTTGTATGTCGTCGATTGATGCTGAGTGACAAAGTTCAGATATTTACTTATTGTAACTAGAAAACTCTAAGGGCATATCGCACAAGCCATTTTTGAGCGTAGGGGTTGTTGAAAGACCGATATCAGTGTGATGTGTTATATTTCTGAGATCAATCAGTGTTGCGGCGATGACGCTTAGTAAAAGGCAGCGATACGTCATTGCGGTGCATTTGCGACATCGCCTTCGCTCAAAAATCGCTTGTGTGAAACGTCTCTAAAACCCACCTTTGTCTCATAAGTCTGTATGACCTTCAGCAACGCAGCCTTAGTCGGCTGCAGACCCACGGCCCTCATCTCCGCCGATATAGCAGTCTCCAGCATGTCGTAGTCCAGCGTTGGGATCTCCACGTCTGGGAATATGTCCTGCATTATGCCGTCGAAGAGCGGCACGTCCTTGGCTGTGAGACGGGCCACGTTCATATCTCGCATGGCCAGAATCACCATCTGAAATAGATGTGGTTGCTACAAAACAATACAGAAGTTTTTAGAAATGTACTAAATAATTTTCTAAGCCGAGAGCATGTATCCAAGCCGGTAGAAGACACTTAAATAAAATTGAAAAGCAATGTTTTATAAAAAAGTCAAGTCGCATGCTAGCCCGGCTTAGTCTCCAGAAACATTTAACAATTTCTATTTACATTGATGACGTAGTAAGATTTTTGAAAAAACATAACTTTTTTCTGGCACATTGTCATACAAATTTTTTTGTAGCAATTTAAAGAACACAAGTTGCTTGCTACAGTTTTAGAAAAATCGTAAGGTTAACCTCTTTTCTTTTACAATTTGAATTAGATTTTAAAATGTTCTGTGGAGTTTGGACCAAATCTTTTTTCTTGATTTAACTTAAAAAATTCACTTAAAATCTGAAATTGGACTAGTTTTTTTTTCTGAGTAAGATAACTTATTAACACTGTCGCTGCTAAGCTCAAAACAATGATACTCGCGCAGTGCTAACACTGTGGAATGCTATACAATTCTGACTCAACGTTTAGAGTCGTGCGCACTGCGGCCCATTTGTCGCTGACCACGATGTAGGTCGTCAGCAGTTAAAGTGTTAAGTTATAGGTGGACCAGAATCTGATGAAACATAGGTGAATCAAATCACAGAGTAAGCAACACTGGGGTAGTAGATTAGGGCACACACTGCGACTTATTGCAGCGCAGGAGTGCTGCAGAAAGCATCGAATGAGTTGCGATGCAGCATCGATGCAAACGCGATAAAGCATAGACGCAAACGCAATACAGCCACGATACAAAACATACGTAATATTTATCAGTTATTCGTCGACAGCCTTTGCCACAATGCACACGCGCGCGTGCATCGATACAAATATGTGTGTGCATCGCTTCAATCTTCAAACGACTGTTAAATGCAATTGTAGCTATAAAGTCACGCGATAGACGAATGCGCGTTTTTATAGCTGCCAAAAGGTCGCAGTCTGTACGGGACCTATTTTGACTAGACAGATGACAGCTTGACACTACCACGTGAAAATCTCAATTTTTTTGTATTACATCCGGCGTCCATTGCTTGCTTGGTAAGTCGATGGCTAAAACAAAAGGAATGTATTTACAATACCTCTTGTTCAGGTAGATTCGGATACGCTCGTCTCTTGACGCCCGCGTACCGCAGTAGCGCCACCATGGAGCGCAGACCGAAGTCGTAGTGATCCTGCTTCGATAGCTGCTGCATGGCCAGCTGGTATAGTGTGAACACCTGCCGTGACAATATTAAGTATTGATATTTATTTGTTACTTGAAAAAGGACATGAAGTACTATGAGGAATGGGAAATAGGAAATGGGAATTTAGAAATTGGAAAATAAAAAAGGGGACAATAGAGGTGAGAAATGTAGATTGGGAACTGAGGGATAGGAAATGAGAATTGGGAAATGTGAAACTGGTAATGGCAATTGTTTGATGGTGAGGAACAGGAAATGAGAAATGGCAAAGTAAAGAAAGAAGAAAGAAAGAAAAATAGTGTATTTGGATGTCCAACATACAACAATCTTTCACATACCACAAACGGTAGCCATTTTTGTAAAATACCTATTAAAAAATGAATAATAATCAAAAGAGATTGTTTGTGCGCCGCAGTGACATAAAAGTCCCTAATCAGCAAAAAGCTCGGCTCGGACGCCGAAGTCTTTATGTCGGGCCTGGTTAAGTCTTGCATTAAAAATTATATGATGTGCAACGAATACAATAAACACTTGTAAGAAACGAGTAACGGGAAATGAGGAAAACTGAAATGGGAACAAGAAACTAGGAAATAAGAACGCGGTAAATGGGAAGTAATCGGTTAGAAATCGTATTATGATGATAATTACCTTCTTAGCATTAACCTTGTAAGCTGTAAAGCCGTCAGAGAACAGAGTGTTCTCAGCAATGATCAAACAGTCGGGCACGCACATAGCAATGGGTCGGAACATTGACTTCAAATTATCCGGCAGTTCAGTGCGACCGGCGTAGCTGTAAGATTAATTAATTAAGATACTTAGGGCCTGTTTCACCACTTCTGAGTAAGTTCTTGCTAGCTTATCCGACAGATAGTTTGACGTTTTTTGTATGAAAATATTATGTCAAAATATCTGTCGGATAAGCTAACAAGAACTTACTCATAAGTGGTGAAACAGGCCCTTAATAGTGAAAACAAAGTAAATCACAAGCAAAAACATTCTAATTTCCAAACATGCAGGAATTTGGAATTGCCAAACAAAACTGTCATCGCCGGTTTTCGTGTTTGTTCAATTTATTGTAGATTCTACACAAACGGTTTTCATGTTTAGTGTTTGTTGTATTAGTCTTGATCTTTATTCACTAAGCTATTTATACTTATACCAGACGCAGAAAATCTTGACTTAAAAACCTACAGGATTAGTAGGTGAAATATGGAGGTAAAATATGAGCACCCTACTATCCGATAGTTTTGTAGCACCCTACCAACAGATGGCGCTAACAGTCTCTCTCTCGCAAAAATACGACATAAGGCAATTTGCGATGGCACATTGGAAACCCGTAAGCTGCTACACTAAGGTTCACTATCGCTTGCAAGACACAAATCGCACAAGAACAATTATCACGGTGACTCAGTATTATATACAAGGTCCCGACAAACATCAGCAGGACCATGGCCGGTCCCCAGGCATCACACACACCTAGCCTGGCGGAAGTACTTCCCTTTTCAACAGAGGAACCTTCCATCTCAGTACCTCCATAGTTTCTAGCGGCCGTGAATAAAAATTAAGATAAAACTGACGATAGAACATTATACAGGGTGAAATTGATATCATTGGCATCCTTTTAGACTAAGAGTCTACCCCAAAGAGATTTAAACTTATTACTATAGAGAGGACATCGCGAACCAAATCGTAATCCATGACTTGTTACCTCGAGGTAACAAGTCGTTCTAGTTTGACACGTCGCACTGGCATGTGGCATTCAATATTGCAAAACAACGGGATGAATTTTTTTGTATGAAAACCTGTCCAATGTCCTCTCTATAAGTAGTAGTAAGTTAAATCTCTTTGGTCTACCCATTAAAACTAAACAACTAAAAATCGGCTGTTCCATACTAAACTGAAATTTTTACTCGACTCAACTGTATGAAACAGGAGATTTTTTTTACTTCGAAAATTTTTCAGTTTGATGTAGACTCTTAGTTTAAAAGGACGCCAATGAAATCATATTCACTCTGTATAGGAGAAAAAGGATAAATACATACCCAGGATTCATAGTAATAAATATACCGCAATTGGCATCAAGTTTGATTTCGCAGCCTTCGAACACGAATCTCTTCAAGAACTGTGATAAAGCCTGAAGTACTGCCAAGATCTGTTGCGCTACCACTGACAGCACTTCTATGTTAATGCGGTTGAACTCGTCGAAGCAGCCCCAGCAACCGCTTTGGGCTATACCTGGAGACAAGAAATAAAAGTATAGATCGGACTAAGCGATCGGATCTCTAGGTCTAGATCTCAATCTCTCTTTTGTGTATGGTTTCCATAATAAAGAGCCTAGTAGCTTTTGGTTAGGATCATTATAATATTTATTTATTAAACTTTTGTAGAAAACAAACATCAGGTATAAATAAAAAAGCTGGTATTCGGGAATTTCGGGAGAGTATTGTTATAACTGGACACGGGACAAGCCGGGAAAAACCAACCGGTACTTTTCCGGATTTCCCGGCCATCTGACAACCGTAGCCGGCACCGTTTGGTCTGGCTAGGTCTATCAGAATCTCATGGCACAAAAGTAGGCCCTTTACAAAAACTGCGACTTTTTGCAGTTATACAAACGCGCGTTTGTCAATATCGTGACCGCATCGCTACTCTAGCAATTTAACAGGCGTTTGTATGTATATATGTAACGGGTGATTGTAGCGATGCACACGTATGTTTGTATCGATGCAGACGCGCAAGTGCATTGCGACAAAGGCTGTCGACAAATGACTGGTCAAATATTACGAACGTTTTGCGTCGTGGCTGTATCGCGTTTGCGTCGATGCTGTATTGCGTTTGCATCGATGCTGCATCACGACTGAACCGATGCAGAACCATCATCATCTTATTTAAGAGCCACGCTCTTGTCGGTGGAGTATTCACCAATCTTGTTTCTTTTCAGCTAGTAGTCTCTTGAGTTCTTGATACGACACTACATCAACCTTTTCCTTCTTTATGCAGAGAAGGGCTGCAAAAAATTGCCACGTGTAAAGGGCCCTAATCCAATTACCCCAGCGTAGCATACTCTAAATTTTATTTCCTGATTTGCCATAAGATTCTGGTACACCTATACTAGACTGGTTAGTAGAAAAGACAATACCTGCATAGCATTTAGCCATAGACTTATAATCCAGCCCATCCGAACAGTTGGTGACGACCACCCATCTAGCGAGGGCTCTCCCGAGGTCCTTCGTCGTCTCGGTCTTGCCGGTGCCGGCGGGACCTTGCGGGCTGCCGCCGCGGAATAGATGCAGCGCCGTTGTTAGTGTTATGTAGCATCTGTGGATATTGTTGTGCAGTCAGTTTAGTTTATTAAACTAAAGGCAGAAGACAAGACGTAGTGCAGAACTGCATGCACATACAGGGTGTAAGGAAAAGTATAATCAACTTTTAAACCACATAGGTACTCTACCCATGAAACTGAACAACATTTACTATGGTAGCAATTTTGTACTAGCTCAAACGAGTCATATTTATAAAACAATTCTTGATACGATACATTTGAAACCGTCACTGGCAGAAGTACCTGTTGACTCATACTACCGATTTTAGTTCTGTCAGTAACCGCTAGGAGGCGCTGTTCAACTTGCCATAGAAATGTTTTGGGTGCCATTAGAAACTTCAAAAAAGTAACTACATACAGTGTCAGGTCATGGAGGCCTACTAACCTGTCGGTCAGCGGTGTGATGACCAGCCGTCCCGAGTTGCCAATATACTCGTAAGTGTAGACGGAATTAGTGTTGGTCTGCCTGATGTAACAATCTTCCCGCTCCCTGTCCCAGTAGAACTTCAGCTGGGAGAACCATTCGAACGCTGTCACTGTCATACAGCCTGCGGTAGAGAGCATAGATTAATATGTTTTATTTGAAAACTATAGGCTCCTTCTTAATATGCCAGCGGTTTTTTTAGGAGATGATCAGACCATCAAACTGAACAACTTTATCTATGGGACCAAAATCGAAAACGCGAAAGAAAATCAGCAGTTCCATAAAAATCTGCAATCCTACTCGACTGGAATGTATGGGACAGCATATTTTCTTTTTCGCGATTTCGACCTTGGTCCCATAAAGAAAGTTGTTCAATTTGAAGATCATCGTCTTAAAAAAAAAAAAAACATATTAAGTTGGACCATGTCTGGGTAAGTCGTGTTGGATTGTCATCATCAGCCTACCACTCCACTTCTGAATATAGGCCTCTCCTAAGGCGCACCATAAAACTCAATCCTCGGCCTTCCCCATACAGTCGCTCCCCGCTACCTTTTTAGGGCGTCCCACACTATGCCTGCCAGTTCATGGTCTCAACTCTAGAACTCTTGACTCCCCATCGATTGTCAGTTCTTCGGCAGATATAACCAGCCCATTGCCACTTCAGCTTGCTAATTTTCTGAGCTATATCAAATATTTATTTCTCTGACGTATCACCTCATTCCTGAGAAGTACCGTGCATAGCTCTCCCCATAGCTCGCTGAGCGAATTGAATGATGAACTAGTCCTATCTTCAAGGTACACGTTTCATTACAAATCACCTTTGTTTTGAGGCATGAGAGAAGAGAGAAACGAATGTGGTGATATCAAAGAACTCCAGTACATTAGTTGACATAGATCTGAAAATTTTCAAGCTGGAGTAGCACGAACCTATTGCTAATAAAAATTGCTTTTAGGCTTTTGTAGTAAGTTTGTTTTCTAGATTGAGAGATTTAATAATGAGGGCGCCACTGTGCAGTGCCTCTTAACATCAACCAATACAGACTATACCACTACAATCACTCACCCAACTTATACATCCTATCAACAGTATCTCGAGAATGTATCTCAATGACACAGAGAGCGTTCACTTTAGCCCTCAATATCTTAGGGATCTCTTTACGAGACATGTTCTGAAGAGTTGTCAGGATAAGGTTCTGTTTCTTGCGTAGTTTCTTTAGAGGTTTCTTTTCCTTCATTATTTCGCATCGGCAGAGAGTTCGAGTGCAGTCCGATGTCCATTGCATCTACAATGTTAATAAATACTCAAGACCCCCTAGCCTAGGTCGAAATAAATAAAAAAATACTGGCATTGCTACAACTAAACTTAAGACGATAGGCGGTCTGAAATGCTAATTTGGAGAATAGGTCACTTTTCCATACACCCCGCCGACTAGAGTGCGAAAGAGACAACTGCAGCTCGGACCGATTTTATCCACATAAAATCGACGGAAACAGCATTTCGTATTCCCCTGTTTCCTCCTAAAAAACTAAACCGATTTTAATAATTCTTTCAAGAATAATATGAGAAAAACTTTCGCTATGTCTGTATGTTTTGCTTTTTTTGTTTATATTCGTCAAATTCGTTTGCTGGATGTCTGAAAACGGGCGGTAAAATTGGTTTCATTTTCATTTTCATACAGTAATTAAATAATGCAAAAAAGCAAAACATATGGAAATAGCAGAGGTAACATAGATTGTATGGTGAAAAAAGTCTTGCTCTAGTGTCAATATCCAGAGGAAACAGGGTATTACGTTTGTATGGAAAAAATTTTGTTCTCCTCTTAAGCGCGAAATTTTAACAAAGCCTAATAATATAAAAGTAAACAACAACAACATCAACATAGCGATAGGTTTACGGTTCTGAGCTGCGAATAGACCACTGCATTAATTAACCACATTGTACAGTAAAGGTTGAGCCTCATCCGACTGCACGGAATCGCATTTTTTCAAGCTTCTATCCCTTTCTGTCGCTCAGAAACGTCATTGGCTATAGCGAGAAAAGTCTACTGCCGCGTGCTTTGGCATTCCCGCTATCTTTCTCGCACGAGCGATAGAAAACGAGGGAGCGTCAAAAAATGCGATTCCGTGCTGCCAGATGAGGTTCAACCCTTATAAGACCTTACCTTACTACACGTGATACCCAATTGACCGGGGAAATCGTTGATCCACTGCTCTCTCTGATACTTACATTTCCTTAGAGCCCCACGCGTTAATATCAGTTGCTGAAAGCATTCAAGGAATTGTCACATCAGTAAAGTGCAGTCAAATTTACAATAGCCAAAAACATGCGCGGTTGCATTTTATGCTCGTGTCGCTACTGCGCAGCCCGCACGCCGTTCGCGAGCTGCGCATTTTGCGGCGCGTTCGCCGTATGTGGACGCACCCTAGCAAATTTTAGTAAATACTAGTGTTTTCCCGCGACTTCGTCCGCACAAATTATATACCAGATTTTAGGTCAGATCATAAGCTATCAAACAAAAAAGTTTCATCAAAATCGGTTCAGTAGTTTTTGCGTGATGTGCGAACAAACAAACAAACTAACAATTTTGTCAATAGATGGCGCTGCACGTCATTTAAATCGCGCTATCGAGTGTTATTTGATTTTATATGAAGTAAACCGCAACTTTTTTGTTCCTCATGATTTTACGGTTTTATAATAGTTAAGACAGATAAAGAGTTGCTGCAGAATAGGTTGGCAAATAGCCTATTAACCCAAAAACATCTGACCCATGTTTTCTTTCATATCGTGAAAAGAATCAACTAGAATAGGAGATGTGGGTGTCATTATTGATTCGACGGAATCAAAACTGGCGTACGAGCCGATTTATCATTTTACTTGGGTACCTTTGAGTCGCCGCACCTTGGGAGCTTATTAAGTTCGTCTATGATTTAAAACTGGTTTAGTGTGCCAAAAAGTATGATTGATTGAACTCACATCTCTCAGCACCACTCTCATGGTATGTTCCAGTCCATTCAGCCATATTTCGGCTGGTCCATCTAGAAGAAGATTGTATTTCCATTCGATACACTCCCCGTCTTCGGACATCATCGCCTTGGCAACAGGCTGCCCGACGGCATTCTGTGAATTTATTTAGAGGCATGGAAGAATATTTTTATAATTAATACCTATCAAACATTAAAGTCAGAGTCAAATTTATTTCTGTGACAAATGCGGCGAACTCGGAATTTGTATGAAAAATTCAAACGAAGCATAATATTTGATACTAATACGGAGTTTGCCGCGTTCGTCGCGGACAGGTATGCGATCACCACGGATAAAGAATGGGATGGATATACCTACCAAAATAAAGAAAACTATAGTTATGCTGTTCACACTTTTAAATGATAATTCGAGTAAACTCAGACTCATAGTTCGTCGAGCAATTTTATAACGACGTAACTTCACTTGGAGTCCATTCATAAATTACACCAAAATTGGTCGTCGAATTATTGATTTGACTTTAGCTATTCTATTCTTCCAATCAGCAAATCCCATAATTTCCACAAATGGGGTGCGTTCAGAACCTACGCCCAGAGTGCGCCCAGAGTGCACTCCGAGTGCAACTTTTCACCCTAACGCCGTTCCGAGGCTCGGTGAAAAGCGTTCTACCCATAAGAGTGAGCGAGAAGTACAACCGCACCCGAAGGTTCTGAACGCAGCCATGGTGTAATTTTTTTTTTTCTGGTAGGTCCATTATAAAAATGAAAAATCTGACTAAAGAAGGAACTATAAATAGTAGATTACACACCGAAGACAGGAAAGTAAGAAAGGTCTCAGATCTCATGTAATGTCAACAAACATGTGATCTGAGGCTTTCTTATTTACTGTCCGAGGTTAGTATACTATTTTTCTCCTCGACAGAGGTGGAAAGCGGCAACTTCGTTTAGCGCAGCGGGACGACAATTGACGCTTTCCGTCCGGAGGGGAGAAAAACGACTTATAATCTACAACAGGATATTAAATTAAGATATTAAAACCAGTTCATAATTTAAAAATATATTTAATTTTCAATAAATTACTTAAGTAAATCATAAATAATGACACAAAACAGTTCTTACACCTACAAAATGTACTTACCTTCTAACATTTATCTTTCAAATTAAAGCCTGACCAGAAAAATAAAACACATCGCCATGTTGCGGAAAATAATTGGAACTATTTTTTGTACTTGAAACATTCTCATTAAAATGTTATAATTATTGATCGTAAGCATTGATGTGCCCATACACGCATAAGCACGGTCTGAACACTGCTATCAGAGTCAAGCATCACATGAATGTTTTAGGGCCTGTTTCACCACTTCCAAATAAGTTCTTGATAGCTCATTTTTTGACATATTTTTCATACAAAATATATCAAACGAGCGACAGCTAGGTGAAAGAGGCCCTAAATCTAACACAATATCTTTCGTTAGATAATTTTAAGGGCCTGTTTCACCACTTCTGGGTAAGTTCTTGTTAGCTTATCCGACAGATAGTGTGACATATTTTGTATAAAATTATGTCAAAATATCTGTCGGATAAGCTAACAAGAACTTATTCAGAAGTGGTGAAACAGGCCCTAAGTATAGGAATTTAACTCTGCAAATACTTAGCAGTCCTTAGTATCTTATCTGGTAAAGTAAGTATAACTTTGAGAACAGCCTTCTTGTCCTGGTCCGATCTGCATGATAACACCATGTGGAGGAAGTCATTGAGGAGACCCTGGGCTTTGGAGGTCGGGTGATTCATCAGCAGAATTGTTAGTGCCTGGAAAAAATACATTTCAAGATTAAAAACAATTCTACCTTGGGTTCCAGGGGACCGATCACGGTAAATAAATATTCACTGAAACATCATTGGACCGCATGTGAATCATAACTTTTTACACATTCGGTATTGTGCTAATCATGTGACGGTTATAAGTTATAACAGATAGATCAGATGTCTAGATCAGATGTTTCAGGCTGTCAATGCAATATGATTAGAACTGAAATTTAATAAGGATTGAACTTTGATGTTTTAAATTTTATGGGATCGGATCCCAGAACTTTCTCTTTACACTCGAATAGAAATTGACAGAAGATAACAAGATATTGTTCATGGTTTCAGTACTGTATAAATATAGTAAACAGGTGATCCAAAACGCCTTCCACCTAGCAAAGCTTTCAGTTGTGTTAGTTGCTTTATATGACCACCGCAGGAAGAAATCCAATGATTTAATTCTAAGCTTGGGTTGGTTCTGCAAAGCAGATGCAATAATGTAAATCAAATTGATTTTAGAAGACCATCATTACCATTAAGTCATCTCTCATCAAAGAAAAGGCCAGGTTTCTAAATGTAGATCTCCGTCTCTTCCAAACCTGCACAGTGCAGTCCTCTCTCACTTGCACTCATTCAGTATTGTACAGTCAGCATCAGAGAAATCTGACCCCTCTATCATAATCTTTATAAGCGCAAATGGGTTAGATTTCTCTGATGCTGACTGTACACATGGCGTCAGCTCAGGCTACCCTGTTTGGACTTTGAACTATTCGAAGTTGAACGCTGTGAATCGTGCGAGAGAGCGCGGTATGTTGTTGTTGTTTCGTCTCACGGCACGCTGCACCCGCGCCGGCAGCCGCGTCTATGCAGGCTCTCTACCGCACTATTTTGTGTTTTGTACGTAGTGTAGTTATGGGTATATAGGGTGCGTAACCTGATGTGTCGCCGTGTGTACATGCTTGCCTGTTCTTGTGAATGCGAGCCAATTTATATGAAGGAACAGCAAAATGAAGTATAGGTCAGCATCATGTTATTATTTTGTATGATATCATCATCTCAGCCAATAGACGTCCACTGCTGGACATAGGCCCCCCCCAAGGATCGCCACAACAACCGGTCCTACACTGCCCTCAACAAAAGGATTCCCGCCGCCTTCACCAGGTCATCGGTCCACCTCGTTGGGGGCCTTACCCATGCTGCGCTTTCCGGTACGCGGTCGCCACTCTAGAACTTTTAGGCTCTATCGGCAATTGGTTCTGCGAGCAATGCCTCGCCCACTGCCTATCTAATCTAAACTATTATAAAACTGTAACTGAAGTGTGTCTGTACATTGAAGATATTTACAAAAAAAAGATTACGATATGGTTTTTAGGTATCCCTGACTCGAAATCAACCTTTTTTAGAAATTTTGTCTGTCTGTTTGTTTGTGTGTTTGTTTGTGTGTTTGTTTGTTTGTTTGTTTGTTCGCGCATCACGTAAAAACTACTGAACCGATTTTGATGAAACATTTTTTGTTTGATAGCTTATGATCTGACTTAAAATCTGGTATATAATTTGTGCGGACAAAGTCGCGGGTAAACACTAGTATGATATAAGGGTTTAAAATTGATGCAACACTTACTCTAACATAACAAGGCAACTCCTCTTGAATCACCACCTGCTGCTCCCAAATCGGTGACTTCCTCAACAAATAAAGTAATTTATTCCAATTGTGAGAGTATACGGCCCTGCTCAAAGCTATCTGGTACTGAGTTTTCCAAGATTTTCCTATTGTACTCTGAGATATGGTACGATTCAGCTGGAGTTCGTGCAGATTACGCTTGCATTTTCTATAGGGCATTAACGGTGGGGTCTGTATAAGATCTAATACCTTTTGCTGAAATAAATTTAACCATATAGTACATGTTATTAATATCCTGTTCTGTTGTGATCTCCTCAATTAAGGTGGCTAGCAACATATCCAGACTTTTGGATGGGGGGGGGTGTTTCAGAAGGGGGATATCGATGGTTATTAAATTTTGTAATACCACGTAATATTAGGTGTAAAAAATAAGAAAATTTTTTCCCTCTACTGCAAAATGAAGTCAATATGCTTAGGAGGTATTGAATGTTAACCGTTGATTATGCCTTATTCGCCTGTTACCCAAGGGAAGATATAGTGTGGCTCCTATAATATTACATCATTTATGTTTCTTTTGTTTTGGACATGGCATAGATTTTAGATCTTAAGTTTGTACAGTCAGCATCAAAAGTATCTAAGCATCACCGGTGTTCAAAAAGATCTGAACAATTATACGAAAATAAACCCTATTTCCTACTAGATACCATTTGTTTTTATCTTAACAAATAATAACATGACAGATAAATTAATTTGATTTCTTTGTGAGTTGAAATAAGGTTTGCTATCGTAAAGTTGTCCAGATATTTATGAACACTTAAATGCCTAGATACTTTTGATGCTGACTGTACTATAAGAAATTTCAGTCACATTTCGGAAGAGGTTATTTTTGTAACTAACGATATCAACTAATTTTTAAGTCAAATCTAACGGAGATTTAGTGAAGCATGATATTTGAATAACAATAAATTAAAAATTAACTCAAACTTACCATGGTGCTCATGGGAACGAAGTGGCATTTTACAATGTCTTCTGCCTTCATTTTTAAATGCAAGATATTCAGGTGAAACGTGTGCAACCCAACAAGAAATACAAGTAGCAAATTAAAGAATAATTACCTACAAACTACTCTTTATGCAAGATTTATTTCACTATTTTCTTTCGCCAGGTTTTGCGCGCCGTTTTGTTTTGTTGTTGTTGTTGTTGTTACATTACATTTATCCTTGCGGAAAGGCAAAGGGAACATAGCCTATGCAGCCAAGTCTGATTTTGTCTTTTTTTATAAATTCATTATAAAAGGCACTATGTGCCTGATCTGTGTTAAAATAATACTTTTTCCAAGTCTTCATATTCCAATTTTCGTTTTTCCGTAATAATGTCATTTCTGTGGTTTTCGTCATTTCCTTGTGTCATTTCCGAGATCAAGTTTCTATTTGCCGATGTCTTCAGTAAGTTTTCAATCTTGACAGGAATCCGTAGTCTTTAGCACTTTTTCGTTTATCGTAACTTAAACTCTTAAACCTCCCTCCCTCCTTCCTCTTATTGAAATGCGAGGGTGGTTCACACCAAAGAGTAATATAAGTATATTAGAAAAGAGAACCCACTCGTGGCAACATTATGCATCCACCTTATGTCAAATTGAAAGCTACCTAACTCCATCTATGTTCCAGTTCAGTTATTAACCCATCAAATGTCTTATGGACACACGCTGGGCATACAAATTTTTGGTCTAGCGCGCCATCGGGGCACCATGTGACACTTTTGCTAGTTTTCGTTCAATCCTGCACCGATCCAGTTAAATTTTGGTCTCCCTACTATTCCTGTAATCTTTATATTGGTTAGAGAACAACAGAAACTCCAGAACATCGCTAAATCGGCACCACATTGAACGAAAACTACAAACAACACGCACATTACACAAAAATAGGCAGCCATCTTGTGAATTTGGCAATTTGACATTGACATAGACCATAAAATCTTTTTTTTTTCGTAGTTTGCAGAACCTAATACTAGATGACTGCACTTTCTATGCAAACTACATTGAAAATACCAGTCAAAAGGCGATTGTCCTCCCACTGGTTCACACATTTCAATGTTCAAAGGGAGTTTTACACGGGGATATCAATCCGAATCAAACGATCGCGCCTTACTTTATTTCTTACTTTTACTATATTGTTTTTTTTTTTTTTTTTTTTAATTTATTTAACTTTTAAAGAATGATTATGGGGTCACTGCCGTTTGAACGACAGTTGTTTAGCAATTTTTAAAAAAATACACAACGTTCTAAAAATGAGTCGTTTCACAAATCATCATTTAGTAGTAATAGGTTTCACAAACCATTTATTTAATTTTGTGATCAGTTGTCAAATTGTCACATTGCAACATTTCATTCTCAAGACACTTCGATACGAAACTGTATTATTTAAACATTCATCTTTTGTTAGAAACTCGTTTTATATTTTATTGTTTGATCAGCAAATTACTAAATATAACAACGTTTTACAAATATCGATGATCACATTATTTCATTTCACAAAACCGAACCAGAGCACCCCTCTTCCACGCAGTCTTGTCTGTACATGCATGTGCATGCTTGCTTGCATGTTGCATGCTTGCTTGGTTGCTGCATGCCTGTGTGCATGCTTGCTTGCATCTTTGCATGTGTGCATGCTTGCTTGTTTGCTTGTCTGCATGTTAGGGGGTGCAGGGGGGCTGCGCCCCCCGCTCGGGGGGTGCGGGGGGCGGAAGCCCCCTGCCTGAGAAAAACATATTGGAGCTTGTCGAGTTCTAGGTTAGGTTAGGTTAGAACATGTATAACACTTAGCGGAGCGAGCGAAGCGAGCGGAGCATCAACATGCTTGCTTGCATGTGCATGCCTGCTTGCATGCTGCATGCTTGCTTGCTTGCTGCATGCTTGTGTGTCTGCATGCTTGTGTGCATGCTTGCTTGCATCATTGCTTGAGTGCATGCTTATTTGCTTGTTGCTTAGGGGGCAGAAAGGTAACATCGAAACTGTAGGTTATGGTTAGACTAGGTTAGGTTAGTTATAGTATGTCATGCTGCATTTTTGCATATATGTATGCTTGGTTTAGCGTTCATGTATGTTTTATACATGAAGCACCATGAAAGACGGGTGTTACACGCTCATTCTCACGTCAGTCAGGAGTGCGATTTTTGAATCTCATTCGCTGAGCTCAGCAGTTTAAAATGTCAAAATTACTATGGACCTACGCATCTTTCTACTGCTGATTTGACTCTCAAAAATCATACTTCGGAGTGCGATTTTTGAAAGTCAAATCAGCTGTAGAAAGATGCGTATATCTCCATAGTAATTTGGACATTTTCAACTGGTGAGCTCACCGAATGAGATTCAAAAATAGCACTCCTGGGCCATCAATCTAGTCACGTAGAACGATCGTCAGACTGACGAACATTATTAAAATATTTGAAATTAAAGTTTAAAATGAAGTTGCAGCAAGTTTAGTAGATGAATTTGAAAAATTGCAAATAACGTTTTGTGATATAAAAATTGATTTATCGTTGTTTGCTAAATAATTCATTTGGTAAATAAGATTGTTGTCGCATAACTGATGTTGAAATGTTGTTTTAACTATAAACATAATATAATTCAATGCATTTGCTAAATGACTACTTTCGATAAGTAAACATGTGTATTAACACCTTTGTTAAATCACTAGTTTGTGAAATGAAACATTGTTAAACGTTGCTTGAGAAGTGATATTTTGCTTATTGATTTTGTGTTAAACATTAGTGAACCATGATTATGAGCTAGGATCTACGGCTAGGATACACAACTCCGTACGGAGTTTAGCGGGAGATCCACAGTTGCTGCGTAACGTTAGGCATCACACCTTAGTTTCATTTTTAACTACAGTATATCATTATTTATTTGAGAAGTAAATAACAATATCAAAAACAATGAGTTCATGCATACAATAATAAAATTCCACCTGCCTAGCCCTTCGACTGAGTCTTGGGATCGGATTTCACAGAGGCGTTAGACTGGACCACTAGGCAGGTGAAATAAATGCAAACATGTTATTACCTAATTAGTTTAGGGTAACACCACAGCCTAAGTATAGGATTAGTAATCCAATAAATATCTTTTTAGTTTATCTTTAATAGTTTTTGTAACTAGTCACTCTTCTACATGTTCAATCAGATGGTAGGTTATTAAATATTGTAGCTTATAGTAGGAACTATGTATTCTTTTGTTCTTTTCCCGTAGGTATACATTTTTAGTTTTGCACACCCTAAGGCTACCCTGCGCTGCTTTTCTGGTGGGATAATTATATTTAACTGATATTTTGTATTCACTGCGTGTGTACTCTTGCAGCGCATGGTAAATTAGAGATTTTTTTTCTATCGGGATTACATTGCATAATTTGAAAAGAGGTTCATAATTTTCACATTGTTTACATTTTTTGCGTACTTTAATGTGACATTCTTGTTTTTTGGAAATATTGTTTAATTGTTAAGAAATAAAAAAAATACGATTGGCGGCAGCACAATAGGCTCGGTGCAGCCTTAACAAAATTATAAAACAAATCCACCTTTGCTTCATTTTAATTAAAATTATAAATAAAAATTAAACCCAAAGCCTTCCCGAAGATCGTGTGGCTCCCCAAGAATGCTCATCAATTTTTACTCCAGAATACGCTTTCCGCGCGACACTTTAATAATAAATACCTATCTACCTACGATCAACCTACGCGTGGTCAGCTTTTGTTGGTTTTGTATATCCTATGCATGTCCTACTTATTAAGTTTGTTTATTAAAAGTGTTTATAACGGAAAGCACGGAGCTTATAATATTTTCAGTAGAAGTTTTATAAATTATTTATTTAACTTACCTATTGCTTACCTTATCAATTCTTATTTTGACAATGTTATCGAATAATTTCTTTAGATGAACTTGTATTAGCTGTGGCTTCTTTGAATTACCAAGAATTTCCAATAAATCATCGTTAGATATAAAATAGAACCTTGGAAATAATTGACGCTTTGTTTCGAGGTATTTTTCGAGGGCTCTTAGGATATTATCAAGACTGTCCACCATTGCATTGAGCTTATTGAAAAGGTAAGGCGGCGGTTTATAGAGGATTGCGTCAACGGCGTTAGCTCCGGCGTGCATGCTGTTAAAAATATAAGATTTTAAAACAAAATATAGGTACTACTCGTAGGCACAGTCAGCATCAAAACAAAAATATCTAAGCATCTCATGCTTTCAAAAACATCTGAACAATTACACGAAAATAAACCCTATTAGCTACTAGATACCATTTGTTTTCAACTTAACAAATAATAACATGACAGATAAATTAATTTGATCTCTTTGTGAGTTGACATAAGGTTTGCTATTGTAAAGTTGTTCAGAAAGGTATTTATGAACACTTAAAATGCTTAGATACTTTTGATGCTGACTGTACGTACAAATTGAACTTAATAGCTGGATCTTACTTGAAAGTTATGTCAGCCCAGTCAACCATGATAGCATCAAAGATTTTTACTTCATTTGGAAGTTGCTTCCTAATATCTTCTCCGCTGAAGATTTGCTCAAGGTAGAGGTAACGACGTTGCACTTGCAAAGATATCTATGGAATTTGAAGTAAATTTGTTAATAAATTTAAACTAAATTCTACCAATCTTATCTACCATAGGTACTTTCGGGGATCTATTTATTATTTTGAGTTTACGATGCGGACTTTAAATGGTACCCACCTCAATGCACTCGGCAACTACTCCTAGTGCCTTTTCCCAATAATCGACAGTTTTTATAAATGGTTCGACATATTTAGTTGACTTCATCGACGAAAGTTGCACTTGATGGTCTTCCAGGAACTAAATGGCATATAAATATTAATTTTATGAATTAATTCATAATAACGACTAGGTTAGTTACGACTAAATTTGTCCCTCACTGAACTTTAAGCTCGAAGTCTTCTATAAACTAAAGTAGGTACAAATCGATATATTTTAGTAGTTACTGTGTATTGATGAGGAATGTTATTGAGGAAAGGGATCTGTGGATCAAAATCATAGCCTGGATTATTTAATAAGTAAGACATAATTTAATATTTGGATTCAGATAGATTTCATCTTTAAGTGTTTTTTGACAGAATATAATGTTAACATTATATTACCCTTAAGGGTAGAATTAGCAAGCCAAGTAGCAAACCTGCATAACATCTTCAACATTTTTAATCTTATACATGTCGCCTTTGTGATGTTGCATTTCAAACGTAGTCGCGGTCCAAACTTCTTTTATTGCTTTCAAACCGTTTTCGATCGCCAGTTCCATTGTAGCTGCATTAGAAACCTCGGCAATGTCTTCAGCATAAGCTTGGAAATTGAGGCGCACTATCAATTCCAGTTTGAAATCTTCAGAGTTTTGGTCAAAATCTCTGGTCAAATAGAATGGTAAAAGGGAACATGGAAGTAAGAGACAAAGATAAGAAATAAGATAAGATAAATATTCTTTATTTGCACACCAAAAATACACAAAAACAACAACAATATACACGAACAAGAAGGGTACAAAAGGCGACAAAGCCGAGAATACTGTAAGATTTATTAAGAACACTACAAAGGATGTATGTGTAAAATGGATATAAACTATATAAATCTTTTAAAATATTAAGTTATTAAAAATATAATTATTTTCAAAAACAACTTACACTCCTACAAGAGCCTTTATTCTATCCCAGTGCCTATCTCTCATGCAAGGATTTTTCAAATCATTTATTAGTGGCAAAGTTCGTCTAAATGCATCGACTTTGACTCTTGTAGTATCAATAATTTCCCAACCCTTATCTTTTAGCTGCCTGGAGAGACGGTTAAAGTTCCTGAAAACAAAAATAGCCACTCATTTTTCTTATGGTAATTACAGTAAAACATTAATTTTCTTCAAAATGTTACGGAAGAGATATAATATCAGTTACCTGAATAAGAACATTACATTTTCTTCCATTTCATCTGTTTCCATTTCCCAGAACGTTTGGTTCTTATATTTCTCCCACGATTCCTCCCATTGAAAGACTAAGCTCCAAACTTCTTCCAACTTCTCTAACTCTTTCTCCATCTTCTGTAGGTCCAGATTCACTGGAAGCCTGTGAACCATATTCAAGAATAATTTAAGTAATAAAACCTAAATGGACTTATTTAGATCAGTACCTACTATAATTTAATAGAAGGTATGCTATTAATTATACTAACTACAATAAACATTGCAGCCGCAACATAATACGTGCGAAAGGCTATATCGCGCCTTTTATCACGTTCGTTCACGTGCAAATAGCAAGAGAGCTAAGGCGCGATATGGCTAAAGCACGCTGCCAACCATGCTACGGCTGTTAGTAGGTGACACAGGATAGTACTGGTCGGTCACTGAACAAGTAATCATGAGAAAGCTACGTAACAGAGAAATTATTATTACGTCAAATTAAATACAGCAAGTCCGTCGCGAATATTTTGCTCTTGGGCCCTAAGAGCATTTAATTGCTCTCTGAATGCTTTTAGTTGACTCAACGCATCTTTAGCACTAATATCTGAAGAAGTAGGAGCAATTTTGTAAAATTCTTCACAAAATTCTTTTGCTGCTTCTTTGAATACCTGGTGGGGTTAATTATCAATAAAAATAGATGATAAATAGCAGAAAAAAATCAAGGAAAAATGTTTTTACATAATTAATAAAGATTTAAATTACCTCAGCTTGTTCTAATAATTCTGCCTTGAACTTGTCTTTATTTGCTTCTAGATTCTTCTTAGCTTCTTCTAAGAGTGCCAAATATTCAGCCCAAATAACTGGAATGTTTTCATGACGTGTTACCATATCTGAGCTCAACTCAACTTCAAACTTAGCTAGTGATGCCATTTTATCAGTTATCGGAGGGAAAGTCTTTTCAATTATAGGAATCTCAGAAACTAAGCGTTCATAAGTGGCCATTGAAGATGCAAGCTCTTTCAAGGTGGCTGGCATCTGAAAATAAGATAGGGTATAATATTCTGAGAATTTCAAATGATTTACCTATCATACGTTTCGTATTTATTACCTTCATAGCGTCCTCACTGCTTTTTTCTACGTATGAGTAAACACAATCAATGTCAGTTTCAGTTATTTTTCTCAATAATTCACCCAGTTTTGTCTGCCAGACCAAGCAGTGACTGATGATAGATTTCTTCAGCTCACTTGAATTAAGGGTTATAAAGTGAATCTGTTAAAATTAAGACGTATTTAGAGTTCTTATCTACAGGTTGATATCTAAACATTTTTAGATAAACTAAACCGAAGCAAAATACCTGATTAATAGTTTCTTGAATCTGAACAGCATTTGCTAGATCACTGTAATTGATGATTAAAGCATCAAAATCAGAAGCTTTGTGACCTTCCTCACGGTATTGTATCATAAATTCATCTTTATCTATTTTCCAAATATGAGCGTAAGGATCCCACATGCGTATATGCTCATGTATCAGAGCAAGATTGTAATTAACCTCTGAAATAATTTCAAAGTGTATTTAAGTACCTAATAATTTCATTTAATCCATTATTGTCTTGCCAAACTGTAATTTAAAGTTATTTTACCTTCATCAATCAACGATTGAAGCTTATTACTATCTGCATCAACCTGTATAACATCACAAAATCTTTTCAAACCCCCAGAAGGTAAAGCAAACTTCTCAAAAAGCCTCGGAATAGTACCAGATATATGTATAATCTCTTCAAGTACAGTGTTAAATGTATCCAAGACCTCATAGCGAGCTGGTATATAAATTATTTCCTTCTCAGATAAGAAGAGATTCATTTTGATCAAAGGTGATGGTGCCATTGTTCCTGTAAAAGTAATCAAAATTAGTTAAGCGATCATTTCGTATCTTGCGCCATTTAAATTTCAAATATTTTTGCGACTGCTTAGTTATGAAATTATTCAAGCACTTTTTTTTTGTCGAGCCTAATCCTACTTCTGTCTACAGTTCAGTTAGCTAAAAATACAATCTTACCATCACCGTGAACACATTTATACATATTCTGCATTGTGGACTTAATAGCTAATCGAAAAGCATCTTCAAGTAACCGGTCGAATCTCCTTACATATTTAATCCAGTGTTCCGCCATCTGAAAATGATTTCATCGACGTGTGATTCACTTATTCCTTCCAACAACGTTTCCAATACGTAGGTAAAGTTCGCGCCATGAAAAGTCACGTGACAGCAGCGGAGGGGCGACATGGTAAGTAAGGGACAGGGTGACATGGAAGTGGAGGGGCTGGACAACATACGTAGCCCTTCAACTACCACTTGCACAAAAAGCACCCACTACCAAAAACTACATAACTTTACCCTTACCAAGTATCTCCATAATGGAGGAGTAGGTACCAAGAACCCCTAAATTCGTTAGCCACCATGGGCTCTAGTAGTAAAATAGGTATCATTATGAATTATGAAATAGTATCATTTGTTCTAGTACCACCTAACAATATTCCTAAAATTTTAAGTGTCTGAAAGACTTTTATTATACATGTGCATATATTTATGTACGCGAACATTTTTAGTCGTGGCGCGGACTCTAGGTTTGGTATTATTCAATCTAAAAATACTATCAAATATTAAAATTAAGCCAAGTAGACAATTTACCTGTGTTATTTGAGCTTCAAACCCTTCGTAAACTATGACAAGATATGTGATTATTTCTTTGTACATATCTAGAACTTTCTCAGAAGCATCTGCTTGCATCTGTCGTATTTTATGTCTGAGAACTTTAATATCAAAGACATTGTAAATATCAAACTCTACAAATGGTGTATCACATATTTTTTCCATTATTTTGACTAAATTTACGTTACAATTTTTGTAAGTTGTTAAAAAGTCTTGCAACTGGAATAAAAATAGCATTTCATAATATATGTAGGTACTTATATAACTACTTATATTACTCTTTGTCATAAACTATATCATGCTCTATTAAAAAATAGAATTGTAACTGAAGTGTTAAAAGAAACGTACTTCTCCAATTTGCACAACACAATCAGCAATATACGCATCTGACAATGTTGAAGTCCAAGTTAGTTTCGTTATACCTGGCTGTACTTTTTTCTCACAAGACTGAAAAATAAACCATTAGTTACCCTTTTGGCAGAATTTCAAAAACGAAAACATCAGCTCCAACTGTTACAACTGCAGGTAATACTTTAAATAGCGGCTATTATTGTGTTAATTTGGTGGAATTAAAACTTTACTTTAATAATGTGCCATTAATGAAGAACAATGTATAATGTGAGAAATAAAGAAAGGCGCTCCCGTTTGATAAAACTCCATTGGGGCATATTACATTATCAGTATTATCGTGATCCTGTGATAATACTGATAGTGTAATATGCCGTATCGCAGGATCGTGATAATATCACAGAATGTCCAGAAATCCTGTGATCCGCGCGATCCCATCAATAATATTGAAGTGTAAGCGCTTCGTGATACGATCCATCAGTATACGGCTGTATCACACCTTCGCTCTCTTTCTATTTGCACGCGAGTGAACGAGACAAAAGACGTGCATGCTACGAGTGTGGATCATGATAATATTGATACGTGTAATAGGCCTATCAATACTTGCGATACGCGCGATCCTTGGATCACGATAATATTGATGTGTGTTAGGCTCGGGTCCCACGGCCTGTATATACGCAAATCGCGCCAAGCCACACGCCGTGAGAACGGTGTCGCCTGTCTTGGCCTGTAGACGCCTGTGGACGCCTGTGGTGTGTATTGTGTCCGGATCGCTGTCGGTAACTTCAAAGGGGCGCCTGTCGCCGCGCCTGTGCAAGCGCGTGGATTGCCGAGCCATTGACATAGTACTGTAGCCAGGGGACTTATTAATTACCAAAAAGATTACCGATTGCCGTTTAGAAATGGTTGTAAGGTACTAAATGACTTCTATAATAAAAACCTAAGTCTTACAGATCACAACCCGCCGTAGAAAAAAAATAAAAATATAAAATTTTACCTTCCAATAAAATTATTATTATGTTTCCTAGACGTCCGAAGTCCATTATGAGAGAGTACCTCGTATTCGTTCCGTTTGCTTCCGCTAGATGGCGTGGTTATCCGTCACGTGACCCGCGCTTGCAACGCTCCCTGCTGGAATTACCTGAGAACTACTCTTGTCTCATACAAGCCGCCATGATAGATTTTTGTCATTGTTCGGCTCATAAGGATGTCAGGACACCAGGAAGACATCACCTGGACTTCGGACGTCTAGGAAACATAATAATAATTTTATTGGAAGGTAAAATTTTATATTATGTGTTCCGTTTGACGTCCGAAGTCCATTATGAGAGATATGTTTGTTATCTCCTGGTGGATTGTATGAAAAGCAACAATGTGATGTTTAACTTATTTATTTTAATAAAAATAAAACAAATTCTGACTTCCATGAGACAATCATAACTTTTTCAGGTAATAATCAATGACATTTTTTGGTCAATGTGTGTGTACATAATAAATGATTAACAATCAGTAACTGAAAAATATTGAGAAAGTGATTTTTCTGCAACAACTTGACTATTAGACACTCTTATATCTTTACGATAGAATTTACTAAATGTACATTCATGCTGCCAATTTGCTTTTGCCAAAATATCATTTATAGGATAGTTTTCAAGCCAATTTAACGATGACACAGCTGATCTAAAACTACCGGGAGTAGCCTGTATACCAGCCTCCGCTAATAGACGCTTTACCCAACCACCGATAATTGTGGGGGTAGCAGGTTTAACTGGACTCCAAGTTGTAATAAATAAATTTGATATTTGGCCTCTAACATCTCTAGATAGATATATCAAAGTTCTAATCCAGTGTAACGGGTTAATATTTTGATCCAAGGAAGGTAACAAAGTCCAACTAGACTGTTGATAGGAAACACTATCTGTCTTTGATCCAAACATAGGGTGTAGAGTAATAGAATTTTCATTATCAATTAAGTGCTGAGTATCACAATGCAGAAGAGACAGATCATGCACCCTACGACCAGAACACAATAAAAGTATTGTCGCTGTACGTCTTGATACATCATATAAACTATTTGGATCAGGACTAGTATCTTTTAGATATCTGATTAGAATCCTTGCATCCCATATGGGGACTTTTAGTGGTGTAGGTCTAGCTATTGATACTGCTTTTAAAATGTGTTTAACAATATGATTAGAGGAGATTTTTATATTCGAAATCGTCTCACAAATCGAAGCTATTACTGACTTATGTACCAAGATAGATCGATAAGCTAACTTTTCAGTCAAAAATAAATATGCTAAATATCTAGCTACATCAGTAGGTTTCGGTAACCGAAAATTTACATTTTGTTGCTGACACCAAAGGCACCATTTACGCCAAATTGGGGTGTATGTTTTAATCGTGGACGCTCGCCAACACGACGATAGAAGTTCCTTTTCTTGTGGAGACCAGTCTTCTGTTAAGGAGTCCCACCCGAAATGAGCCAAGCTTCCAATTGAAGATTGTTGACGTGAGCTGGCGGCCGGACTGTCACCGTGTCCACTAAAGTCGTCTCCAGGTTCCTGATCTTCATGGGTCGTGCTAGGGCCCGGCTTTTCAGGTCCGGACGCCAGAAAGGCTTCTTCCACTTGGGTGCTACTATGATGTACTGACCTGACGCCTCGTTGAGGTGATGAAGGATTCGAGGTAACAGGCCCGGTGGAGGGAAAATCCAGGCTAGGTCGTAGTACCAGTATCTGCTGAACGCGTCGTGATAGCAAGCGTTCGAGTCTGACAAGTCTAGCGTAACATAGTTCGGAACGACGTACGCGTGCCGCGAGGCGAACAGGTCTACTTCCGGCGTTCCCCATGTTTGAAAAATCCTGGACGTTGCCTCGTCTGTTAGATGCCACTCGCTGCCGGCGCGATTTCTTGAGAGGTGGTCGGCTTCTGTATTGTACACTCCTGGTAGGTGGTGAGGGAGAAGTACAACATTCAGGCTGTCTACCAGGGCAAGAAGTTCCCTCGTCAGGTCGAGCAGTCGCTGAGACTTGGTGCCGCCTTCTTTCTGTATGTACGAGATCACCGTTTTGTTGTCGCTTTGCAGAATTATGTTGGAGTTTTTGAGAGCAGCCGCTTCTGACGAGATCGCAGCGATCACTGCATACATTTCTTTTAAGTTGCAGTGCCAGCTTTCTTGACGGCGATTCCATGGACCTTGAATCTCCTTGTCGTTGACTAGTGCTCCCCATTGAATATCTGATGCGTCTGTGATGACATAATTTGTTGGTAACATCTTCACATGGATCGGGGTTTATTGGCTGATATTTTCTAACCACCATTGAAGCTCTCCTCGAACTTCGTCTGGAAACTGTGTAGCTCGGCGAGGACACTGGCGTAGAACATTGCTGTGACGTTGCAGCACACGGCAATGCAACCTTCCCCGGTGGGTGATGAAGGTCGCAAAGTTTAGATACCCTAAAAGGCGTTGCGCCTGTTTGAGGGTCCAACTGCCGGCTGCGAGGCGAGACAGGAGACTCTGACGAATCTTTCTCACTTTGTCTGGCGGAAGGGACTTGGTGTTGTGTTGCGTGTCCCAGTTTATGCCCAGATATTCGATCGACCTTGTCGGCCTGGTGATCGATTTTTCTAGATTGACACACCAACCCAGACTTGATAAGAAGTTCACCGCAGTTACCAGGTGTGAGCTGAGAACTTCCTTGGATTGATGAACGAGCAGATAATCGTCGAGGAATACAATAAGACGAAGGCCTTTTGCACGTAATATCTCCGCAGTCCAATTTGTTATTTGTGCAAACATTTTCGGTGCTGCAGCCAGGCCGAAGGGCAAACATGTCATCTGCAGGAGCTGTTCGTTGTAACTGATGCGTAGGTAGCGTCTGTGCTCTTGTTTGATCGGTAAATGGTAATAAGCTTGGGTAAGGTCTAGCTTGACCATCCAGTCGCCCTGTTGTAAAAATGTGGGCATCTGGTGATGGTGAAACAGATGAAAACGTTTGGGCTGCATGAACTGATTCAAAGCTTTGAGATTGAAAATAACTCGATTTTTTCCATTGCTCTTTGATACTATAAAGAGTGGGGAAATGAAGGAAGGAGTCGGTGAGGCCGGTTCGAGTATGTGACTTTGAATCATGTTTTGAATTTCTGTAGTCATTTTTGAAGTGACTGGTGTGTGAAATGTCTTCATGACTTCTAAAGTAGGAAGAATTAAAGGCGGTGTTTGATTGAAGGGAATTCGAGCACCCGAAATCATCTTTAATATAGCTTTGGGAGGATTGAAATGATTCCAAACTTCTAGATAATGCATTAGACAGCCGCCCGAAAACCTCCTTTGTATCGAGTCACTTATGTTTGTTTCCAGGTTTTCTTCCGTTCTTATCTTTACGCCCCCCCTTCTTTTTGGAAGAGAAATCATCATATCGAGCATTCGAGTACTTTCTTTCATTATGTTTTGGTTTGTTTGGTCGGGGACGAAAGGGTTTGTCTTGAAAGGAAGTTGAAGGTTCTGGAGATTTCGGACGAGATACTCGTGACGTAGTGGATTGTTTCTCCAACTTATCTACACCACCTATCTTCTGAATGTAAGTTGACAGCCCATGAGGATTAAACATGTATTCATTTGAAGGTGGAATTTTTTCTATGTCTTCACGTATATATTTATTTTTAAGACGTTTTAAGAGAGAACGACGACGAAATTCCAAAACTTCAGCACGTTTCCCACAAATCATTTGAAGTATGTCATGTGAAACAGTTTTATAGCCCGATTCAGTTCCAAACAAGTCTTTTAGTTTGTCATAAAGTGAAGTAGGTGATAATTGAACATCAGAGCTCGCAGACCAGTCAATAAACTTTTGTAAGGCCGAATTTACAGATTCATTTTGTGCTAAAAAAGCATTAGATAAAGCCGCGAAGCTACGTTCCATTTGAAACCACCTTAATGGAGCGAATGGGTCTTCAAAACGCCTCAACTCTTCATTTACTTTAAGCTCCATGAAACTCGGGTAGGCTACATATTTCTTTTGTACGTCTTTCTCGCGTCGAAACCGTTGGCACGGGATTTTCTTCATTCATCTTTCACGAAATGAACTATTTACGTAACGGATAACCTAACAATTACTATTTTAAACTATTTTAACACGAACTTTCTACTTTAATCTCAAAAGTTTCAAACTTTGCAATCTAACGGATCTTTGCACGGATCGAAAACGACGCAACAATGTCATCGCAATCTATCATGGCGGCTTGTATGAGACAAGAGTAGTTCTCAGGTAATTCCAGCAGGGAGCGTTGCAAGCGCGGGTCACGTGACGGATAACCACGCCATCTAGCGGAAGCAAACGGAACGAATACGAGGTACTCTCTCATAATGGACTTCGGACGTCAAACGGAACACATAATAAGTTTGAAACGTTTCAAATTTCGAGGCTATTTTCTATACTGCCATGTTCTTCACCTTAGTTTGAAAATGTCAGTATAGAAATAAAAGAAAACCTCGAAATTTAAAAATTTAAGACTAAATCTTTTTATTTTTTTTCTACGCCGGGTTGTGATCTGTAAGACTTAGGTTTTAATATTAGTCATTTAGTACCATACAATAATTTGTAAACGGCAATCGGTAATCTTTTTTGTAATTAAAAAGTCCCCCGGCTACATATACTACCCTATCAGTGTCAGTGTCAAGGTTAAAACTATGACTAGATTTATAGATATACCCCCCCCCCCCCCTTGCTACGCCTATGTTAAGATTTTTGCATTTTTAATTGAAATGAAAATGATTAACACTCACTCTCAGTTGCAGAAACGCTCGTTAAAGTTAATCCTCCATTAAATATCTTGCTAGCTTTTACTACGTCAACAAGACAAAAAGTGACAGCAAGAGAATTAATGGAGGATTAACTTTAATGAGCCTTTCTGCAACTGAGTTTTAGTTGCAGGAACGGTCATTAAAGTTAAACATCCATTAAATCTCTTCTGTAATTTTTTGTCTCGTGGACGTACTAAAAGCTGCAAGAGATTTAATTGAGGATTAACTTTAATGAGCGTTTCTGCAACTTAGTGTTAGTTGCAGGAACGGTCATTAAAGTTAATTTAATTGAGGATTAACTTTAATGAGCGTTTCTGCAACTGAGTTTTAGTTGCAGGAACGGTCATTAAAGTTAATCATCCATTAAATCTCTTCTGTAATTTTTTGTCTTGTGGACGTAGTAAAACCTAGCAATCGATTTAATGGAGGATTAACTTTAATGAGCGTTTCTGCAACTGAGTTAGTTGCAGGAACGGTCATTAAAGTTAATCCTCCATTAAAGCTCTTGCTGTAATTTTTCTTGTGGACGTAGTAAATCTAGCAAGAGATTTAATGGAGGATTAACTTTAATGACCGTTCCTGCAACTAACTCAGTTGCAGAAACGCTCATTAAAGTTAATCCTCAATTAAATTAACTTTAATGACCGTTCCTGCAACTAACACCAAGTTGCAGAAACGCTCATTAAAGTTAATCCTCCATTAAATCTATTACTAGGTTTTACTACGTCAACAAGACAAAAAATTACAGAAGAGATTTAATGGATGATTAACTTTAATGACCGATCCTGCAACTAACTTTAATGAGCGTTTCTGCAACTGAGTTTTAGTTGCAGGAACGGTCATTAAAGTTAATCATCCATTAAATCTCTTCTGTAATTTTTTGTCTTGTGGACGTAGTAAAACCTAGCAATCGATTTAATGGAGGATTAACTTTAATGAGCGTTTCTGCAACGGAGTGTTAGTTGCAGGAACGGTCATTAAAGTTAATTTAATTGAGGATTAACTTTAATGAGCGTTTCTGCAACTGAGTGTAAGTTGCAGGAACAGTCATTAAAGTTAATCCTCCATTAAATCTCTTGCTGTAATATTGTCTTGTGGACGTAGTAAAAGCTAGCAAGAGATTTAATTGAGGATTGACTTTAATGAGCGTTTCTGCAACGGAGTGTTAGTTGCAGGAACGGTCATTAAAGTTAATTTAATTGAGGATTAACTTTAATGAGCGTTTCTGCAACTGAGTGTTAGTTGCAGGAACAGTCATTATTCATTAAAGTTAATCCTCCATTAAATCTCTTGCTGTAATATTGTCTTGTGGACGTTGTAAAAGCTAGCAAGAGAATTAATTGAGGATTAACTTTAATGAGCGTTTCTGCAACTGAGTAAGATTAGTTCATTTTTAATCAACTTTTTAGATCAAAATAGTTAATTATTTTTAATTTTAATCAAAATTTACTTTGGGTCCGCACTGCTTTAAACCACATACTCGACTCATCAAACTGAACAACTTTAACCTGTCAGAACAAAAAAAATAGAACAACTCTGATAGCATGGTCAACTCGGACAACATGAACAAATCGGATAACATGGTCAACTCGGACAACATGGTCAACTCGGACAACATGGTCAACTCGGACAACATGGTCAACTCGGACAACGTGGTCAACTCTGACAACATGGTCAACTCGGACAACATGGTCAACAAAGTCAACTCTGACAACATGGCAAACTTGGTCAACATAGTTAACTTGAACAACGTGAATAACCTTAATAGCATGGTCAGCTCAGTCAACATGATCAACGGTGGATTTTGTCAAAGTTAATTGAGTTGTCAAGAGTTGTCCATGTTGACTGAGTTGACCATGTTGTCAGAGTTGACCATGTTGTCCGAGTTGTTCATGTTGTCCGAGTTGTTCTCCTCCATCTGGCGTCAACGCCATCTATCGCGGTTTGTTGGAACTATGTTTTACTAGCTGTCAGAAAACTCCCCATCGGGTAGATTTATTCCTGACTGGCTCGGCAATCCACGCGCTTGTACAGGCGGCGACAGGCGTTTCCTTTGAAGTTACCGACTTTCGATGGATAGCAATACGCACCGCAGGCCGCGACAGGCGCTCTGTTCCCACGGCGTGGCGCGTGGCGTGTGGATTGACAACACACATGCCGTGGGACCCTATCTACAAGTTAGCTACAGTTGGTGCGTGGATTGTAGCGACAGTGTTGTCATGTTCGGCTTTTTGGAACTAGATTAGCTCTTTTTTTCTCTCGACTAGCGCTGCGCCATATTTACTAACTTAGTAGTTTATATTTCAGTTGTGTTTATATAAATTAGCCGTAATTTTACATTTTCTTATTACGGACAAATTACAGAGCACGGTTTGTCGTGAAAGTTCGTTTTGTTTCTATACATTACATGCAAATCTTTTCCAATGCAGTTTTCGTGTGCCGCGGTGATTACGTAAGACGCGACAATTATCGTATTTCTTTTTTTTTACTTATTCCGGTCTCCTTATAATCTATGTTCTTGCAGAATAATTCAGAAAAGAAAGATTGTTTTTCAGTTATTAAAACAACAAGAAATAAAATATGTAACAATTTAGACATTATAATATTATATAATAATTTGGCTTTGAAATAAAAGAAATAAATGGCTCATTCCCTTGCATAGCAATGGTAACACTGACTGGCATGGCGAGCCACAGGCGGCGTGGGAACGGGTCGGCGCGTGGTGTTACAGGCGAGTACAGGCGAGGCGCGTCGTGGCGCGGCTTGTCTATACACAGGCCGTGGGACCCGAGCCTAATATGCCCCATTGAACATTGGAATGTGTGAACCATAAGAATAGTGTGAACCACCCTCGCATTTCAATGAATTAGGTTTAGGGTTTAAGCCTGAGATTCAGAGACGATTTGTAAGTCATAGTTCGAACTCCCGTATGTCAAAATCCATACATTTCGACCCTACTTAGCTCGAGCTAAGACGGAAAAAATCGTCTCTGAATCTCGGCCTAAGTTACGATGAATGTTACTATAAACGAAAAACTGCTATAGACTACGTATTCCTGTCAATATTGAAAGCTTATTGAAGACATCGGTCGGCAAATAGAAACTTGATCTCGGAAACGACACATGGAAATGATAAAAACCACAGAAATGACATTGTGGGGACTTGCCATAGATGTCAACACCCACAAGTTATAGCAAAGAAGCTAACAGATGGCGATACCGTCGCGCTCAGAAATCTGCTCCATACAAAGACAACGTTCACCGTAAATACGTAACTCGTAACCTACTACAAATAAGGTTCACAATCGAATGCGAGACATAAATCGCGCAAGAGAAATAATCACAGAGATTCGATATATATACAACGTCCAACTAAGAACTGTTGGACCACGGCCGGTCCCCAGGCTTCACACTAAGCCTGGTGGAAGATCTTCCCTTTTCAAATGGAGGAACATTCCCAAGTAGCACCTCCATATTGGTGACCCTCGACAAAGAACATCGCAACCTGAACACCGCAGAGCAGCATCAACACAGATCAGCAACCAGCTTCAACCAACCCTTCACACCCCTCGACCAGGTCAAACAAGCAGCAGTCACACGCCGTCAACCCGAAGCCGCACCAGGTCCATCGCAGCTGTCTTCACACCGCTTCCTGGGCCTGCAGCTTCCTCAACGACAGTCAGCGTCTGCATAGAAGGATCTCCCGCAGCCCACGTGTCTGAGCTCACCTCCACGTGGCAGTTCTGCTCGCCTTCTCCACGCCTGTCACTCACCCGCATCACATCAGGACTAGTCTCCCTGACAGATGCACACACTCGCAGCACATCGCTCGTCAGACTCACTTGACTGGAGCCCTGCACCTACATGGATACAGACTGCACACTTCGAACAACTCAACGACCTCCGGTCTGAGGGGGGAGTACTGTGGGGACTTGCCATAGATGTCAACACCCACAAGTTATAGCAAAGAAGCTAACAGATGGCGATACCGTCGCGCTCAGAAATCTGCTCCATACAAAGACAACGTTCACCGTAAATACGTAACTCGTAACCTACTACAAATAAGGTTCACAATCGAATGCGAGACATAAATCGCGCAAGAGAAATAATCACAGAGATTCGATATATATACAACGTCCAACTAAGAACTGTTGGACCACGGCCGGTCCCCAGGCTTCACACTAAGCCTGGTGGAAGATCTTCCCTTTTCAAATGGAGGAACATTCCCAAGTAGCACCTCCATAACATTATGACGGAAAAATAACATTTTATATTTAACGAAGACTTGGAAAAATTATAATTGTAACACAGATCAGGCACATTGTGCTTTTAATTTATAAAAAATTTATAAGAAAAATCTACAAAATCAGACTGGGCTGCATGGGTTATGTTCCCTTTGCCTTTCCGCAAGGAATAATGTAACAACAACAACAGGAAAAAAAAGTGTCAAATGCTTGGTCAAATGTCAATCGAATGAAAACAAAACGGTGCGAAAAATTTCAAAATTCTGATTTTATTTAATTAGAAAATGAATTTAGGCGATCCCGAGTTAGAATTTATAGATCCTACGCCAAATGTTCATGCACTTTTCATTCAGTTTGATAAAATATTTTTCGACACAAGGCTGGCTAGTCGCGCTGTGGTGAGATGGAGCAAAAGAATGTATTCTTGCGCTGGTGTGTGCTCGTGAGTAATTAGAAAATACTGTTTTCTTCCTTTATAAGTTTCTTACAACCCAAAAAGCGGAAAAACCCGATTTGAACCACTAAAGTCGAAGCTATGACTGCAGGTAAGAGTATCAAAAGTAGTCGAGAAAGTGCCTTATTGTCAAGGGTTGTCAAATTATTCCGTAACTCGATGACCGTGGCGAACTTCGTACCGCCTTAGAACCTTCCGACACACACTTAGCCGGTTATTTGGTCAGAGTGTCATCTTATTTTTAGCTTATGTCCATCATGGATAATGTAGCATTGTAATGATGAAAGAATTATTCAGATCGGTCCAGTAGGTAGTTTCGGAGCCTATTCAATACAAACAAACAAAAAATCAAATCTTTCCTTTTTATTATTAGTAAAGATGACATTTCGATGGTACAGAGGGCCACCAACACCTTTCCCTGTCCTAAGGTGTTGGAGTGATGATATATATATACGGATACGGAAGGGAGCTAGTGCATTGAGGCACTAGTTATCAGGCGGCGGTTCGATTCATGGCCTGTACCACTAAATTCTACAGAATAGGGTATTTGACAAAGTAGGATCTATTGGTGGCACCTGTCTGTATCGAATATGAATTTTGGAAACCAACTATTTAGTCCGTTAAGAAAAATACTGGATATTTTCTTCGATCAAAATAAAATGAATGGATAGGCCTAAAGCGCGGTGAGTTGAAGCAAACTACTGGTGCACTTATTATTATTATTATTATTAAGTCTTTATTTTCATCATCTTATAAAAATTATTACAATTCATTTACAGGCCTTATTTGCTACTTTTATCACAATTCAATATGTTTTTCTGAATATAAATTAATTTTTAACAATTCCAGTAAAAATTAAATATAATACATTTCTATATTTGGCATGCATTAATTACCTATGTTAATATTAGATTATATGTATATAAATTATTTGGATCAAGTATAGATAATAATTAAAATTACTAAATTCATGAATATTATTTGTTTCATTTTTTATTTTAGTCTTGCGATGATGACCCCTTCTGGGTATAGACCTCCTCCAGTTGGTGCCAGTTGGCACGGTCGGATGCTATCTCTAGCCACCTCTGCCCCGCTACCTTTGTGATGTCCTCTATCCATCGTTGTTTTGGTCTGCCTACTCGTCTCTTACCTGCACTTGGTACATACAAACTAGCGCCATTATCTGTCAAATCTAGGGCACTTTCATACAAGTGACAAGTAAAAACATTTTATTTTGATCGAAGGATATTTTAAGAGAAAAATATAAAAATAAGGAAATAATTTTTTTGTTTACGTTAGTCATGTGATCGTAAACAACTGTGATTGGTCGAATGGTTGATGTCAACTACTTGTAAACAGTTGCGTGTAGAGTGTGAGTTTCGTACAAAGTTAAGTAGCAGGTGACGTCACGATGACTATATCTTAGGAAAAACTGTCCAATAGTCACGAATATGCCATAAAAGTTGTATTTTATTTCCAGCTATGAAGGGAGAGCAGGCCTCTGTGACATAGCACTAAGCGAACCTCTCCTCAAACTGCGTCCCCGCAAAGACCTGATAGAGACGCTCCTGCATGAAATGATCCACGCGTATCTCTTCATAACATCTCGGGACCAGGACCGGGATGGCCACGGACCTAACTTCAAGTTCCATATGTATAGGATTAATAAGTCCGCCGGACTTAATATCACCATTTATCATGATTTTCATGATGAGGTAATTCATTAAGTTTAATCTGGGATAAACAAGGCCTTTTTCAAAATCATTACCTAAATATGAAATCATGCAGTAATGTATTTCAAATCCCATTTAGATTTTTTTTGTATCCGTTTTCTCTTTCAGCATCACTGGCTTTTTGGTGAATGAAAACATTGAGGAACCCTCTAGCATAATAATGATAGGTTTTGCTACCTCACTGTTCTTAATATAGTTTATTAAACATCCTCGGGGAATATAGTTATTGTAGTGATAAAAATCATTGTTTTCTGAAGTCAGTAGTTTTATTATTGCTATTTTATATTTTGCAGGTCGAACTCTACCAAACTCACTGGTGGCGTTGCAATGGGCCATGTCAAACAAGAAAACCTCATTTCGGCATCGTCCGTAAGCCTGAAAATAGAGCACCTGGTCCCCGCGATTGTTGGTTCGAAGGCCATAGAAGAAAATGTGGAGGTACATTCGTTAAAATTAAAGAACCCGAGAAAAAGGAAAAGAAAAACCAAATTAGCAAACCGAAACCCAATCAAAACGTAATAACTAAATACATTAACAATAATAAACAGACAAATAACAATAATGTACCAAAATCTGTACTTAAAGATTCCAATAACATTCCTACAAAAACAGGTACAAAAACAAATAGTTCTAACACAGTAGTTATAACAAAAAAAGGACCAATGTTCAACCCACTTGTACCTCCTGTAAAACCTCCAGTTTTGTTTACTGGTAAAGGATATACAGTTGAGACTGGCAGAGTAAGATCTAATTCAGTGGATGTGACTGAAACTGTAAGAAATATTTGGGCCAATAAACAAATAGGTAGCACAGTTTCTAATAAAAGGCCAGAACCTCCAAAGACTGTCAAACCAATACGTAAAACTATTGGAACAAATCTTGTAACAAATCCAAATAAACATAAAGGACAATTCCATGGTGATTCACCTCCAGCGAAAGTAAAGAAAATAGATGATTACTTCAAAACTACAGCACCAAACGTTCTTAAAGACATATATGGAGAAGATTTCAAAATAACACAACTGAATGATAGTAAATTATTTGCAGTAAGTAACAAAGTCGATGTTATTTTAGTTGGCTGTCCTATATGTAATAAAAAAGTTAGTGATAAAGAAATAAATAGACATTTAGATGAATGTTTAAATAAAGATGTTATAGAAACACTTAGTAAAGATAGTGGAGTAACAAATCCACCAGTGATGACTAGTCAAACTATAGATAAAAATAAATTGAAAGATTTTGTTGGTGTCTTGCCTTCCATACCGCCTTTCAAAGGAAGTTGTGGAGATAACTTTAAAAAAGAAAATGATATAAAACCCGTTCAAAGAATACCAGTATTTTCCAGTCATTCAATAGACTTGACCAACATAGATTATCTAAATACCAGAATCAAAACAGAGGCAGCAGAACCCATAGAAACTCTACTGACATTTGATTCTAATGACATCAACAAAGTTAAATCAATAGTCAAAAAGATAAATTACGATAAACATGTCAGAAAGTCTGATAATTTCGTTGTACCAAAAGAAGAGACAGCCAAAGAAGCAGACTTTGGATTCTTACCATCATTTTTGGATGACGACGCGTGCAAAATCGAAGCACCTCCCATCAAAATAGAACCCGGCACAAGTAAAGATATAGTATTACAATTGACTGGTCAAAAATGTGCTTGTTGTGGTCAAAAAGTCGATAAGCCTATAGAACAACATTTAGATGAATGTCTTGCATTTTTCGACAATAATACAACTATACCAGAAGAAGGAGCTTCCACTAGTTTTGCTAATCAGACTATAGTTATAGATGATGATGACGATGATATATTTGATGAATCACAGATATTGAATGCTACAGGAACTAAATGTCCGTGCCCATGTTGTCTTCAAATGATTGAACAAGCTGATATGAATGATCATTTAGACAGTTGTCTTAGCTAAGCTGGTGTGGCCATCCTTTAGGGACAGGATAAGGTCTGAAGTGTTAGTGAATTTCGTGTGTTTGCCAAGAAAGAACAATTAAGGTAATGCATTTATTTATTATAACACCTGTTGATTGCCAATTGTACCTAAAATATTTATAAACAATTTATGCTAAGAAGTATTGTTAATTATTTTAGTTTCAATTGAAGTTATGTTTGATTAAATTATTAATGTGATATTAGAATAAATAATGTTTTTGTAATCAAGAAATGTGTACTTACAGCTGTCAATGGCTTGAAAAGTAATCTCTCTTCCTCGGATAATGATTCCAAAATCTTATTGTATCCCTTCACTACCACCAATACACTTTCATACACAAAAAATACATTCTTGCTCTTTGCATACACCTAGAAAACGAAATAATATAATAATTTCATCTAAATAATGTGCCAACAAGTCAGTCAACCTGAAATGATTTAAACAACATTTAACTTGTAGCATGAAACTTAAAAAAAAAACATTTAGTTTGCTATTCGAAAGACTTTTAACTAGTTCTTTTTATGCCATTGCCCTTTCTTTGAAACTTTTGATGCTCTTGAACTGAAGCATCGACAAGCTTGAAAGATTAGTCAGATAGATTCTTAATAGTAATACCAGCTTATTATACCTAGGTAACTAAAGTTATGCGATGTGAATCGCTCTGCGTCTCTTTCTCGATGCACATTACACATTGCCTAATGGCGATAGTGATATCATTTTCATATTGTCGTGTTTTGAAATCGACGACTAGTAACAAATAACATACCATTCCTATTCTTTATTTGCACATGAAAATGCACAAATTATACATGGATACTTGAATACATAGGATGCTTGAAAAACACTTACCTGATACGCATGAACCGGTATATCGAGACTCAAGTTCTCCCAATGCGCTGCTTCCTTGCAGAGTTCCAAAATGTGTCTGCGCAAAATAGAGTATCTTTTTAATCTTAAGGGGGTTGCAGAGACGTTCACAGGCAACTAGATGGCGCGCGGGAGCATCATTCCTGATTTTATCACATTTTATTTTATATCTTCGTAATTATGTTATAAATTGCAAATGTTATTTGAGATGCGTAATCTTGATTTTCTTAACTATTTTTCCATATATAAAATATTACTTTTGTTAATACCGTCTACGAATGTTATACGTCAAAGTTTTGTATGAAATTGATTAAAATTAAAATGTATATCAAATTCGTATGAACAATAAAATTACTATAACTTGTAGCTAGATCAGTAAAACATAAACACAAGTGCCCGCATAATTGAAAATTTTGATTGAAATCATCACAACCCGAGCGCCATCTAGTGTAGTGCAACTCCCTCTGCAACCCCCTTAAGTTCTCTCTAAATCTTTCATTATAATCAGTTGTCATCCAAATACTAACACGTCAATATTGCATTCCAACAATCCAGGATTTTCAACACTCTTCCTCATCAAGGTTCTATTCAAACCAGCTCCACATTTTTCGTCAAGGTTATGCTAGAAACATACAAAAGCCAATTCATTTTCTTTAACACCAACTAAATAAATAAATGTAGACTGCAACTCAATCACAATCGGATCAATTAAAACTCAAGGAGCATTAGGAGCAGCGGCGCACATTAATAAAAATGTTACCTATGATTTTTCCATTATCTACACGCAGTAAGATATTATTTCACTTGAGGCTATCGTCGCTTCTCTGCACACAGCTGCTCTTTCGATCTAAATTGAACCTTAAACCTTAGGACTAAGGATCCAGAAGTCAAAGTAAAACAAAACAATTTCTACCGTCCAAGAGATCCATAGCTCTCTGATAGCAACCTCAATAGCACCCATCAGTCTATTTACGTGCATGATAACATCTTCAGAATTGCTGCACGCCATCAGCCATACAGAGGCGTCCGTCATAACCTGGCAAAAATATGTCAATTATCGAGAAAATGAACCCAAAACTTTGGATCGAAAAATGTATGAATCGACTAGATTGAAATAGGTGACAAAATTTTACTGTTCTTCAATGGACAAATTAATTATGGTACCTTCTTCAGATACAATAGCCTGTTCTTTCTCATCCTCAAAATGACCGCTCTGCCTGCGAAAGACGGAAGGTCTGCAGGATGTTGGCTGCGGGTCGCCACCATATCCTTCTTTGATTCTTGCACTTCATCGCTAAACATTGCCCAGACCTGGATAAAGATGTTAATGTTATGTTTCGTAACTTTCATGACCTTATCATTTATTACAGGTTCAAAATGTTCTCTGACTGCTTAAAGAAGTACAGATGTGAGCCTCTGCCGTCCATCCTAACTTACTTCTGCAGTCTTCCTCTTGAAGATGCGCTTCAAGTTCTTCCTCTTTGAGTAATTGTACAAAGAATACAGAGCTACTACAGCCTCTTCAACGTGATTCACACCTTCGAAGACTGATTCCACCAGATTCTCTATTATTATCTGAAAATAATAACGATTGTTGCAGGATTTAAGCAGTATTAAGAGTAAAGCTGTATTTAAGTGTTATCTCTTCGCTTAGCTGCGTTAGTAAAACTTGATTTCGTCGCGAATGATTTTCACCGCCTAGAGTTAATTTCTAGCAACTGCACAAGAAATTCACGCCATAGCTCAGGTGCACTTACCTCAATATCTTTGATGACAGTCCTGAACTGCAATATGTCATCGTACCACGAAGGTGCTTGGACATCCAATATGTTTTGCGCTACCCGCCTCACATTGTCCAGAGCGTCGTGAAACATGTGCTCAATTTGATCGCATTTTGCTTCAAACTTATCGCCTTGTGACCCACCAAACATAGGCCTCTTTATATTTTCCATTTCGTCGATCCTGGTTCAAGAAAAAAGTAAAGAAATTTCAGAATCTGCTCCAGTTGTCTTAAAGATGTAACAAAAAGTTTAAAGTTGTTACCCCTTTCAATATTACTAGGTTGCTTTGTTACATCCTGTACATAGACCTTTTTTGGTCAATGATCCTGTATTATAATTTCAGCAGTGAATGTGGGCACTAACCTTCCAAAAATAATCATGCAGTTGCAAACATCCAGCATGTCAAAACATCTCTGAACAAACGAATCAATGTAATTAAAAATTGCTCCCGTATCCAACTCCCAACTTCCAGGATTAACTTCATTATGAGCTTCAGCCATGACGTCATAAATCTCCCTATACTTCTTGCAGCAATCGATACATTTACTGAATTCTCCTAAAGCTTTCTTTGTTTTTCCATCAGAAAAAAGTTCTTCCAAATTTATGTACGTTCTACAGAGAATAATTATCTGATTACTCAAAGCTTTGAACAGATTTGTGATTCGTGCTTCCGAGTTGTAATAAGGGGACTCCATCCAAATGAACCTAAAGAGATTAATGATCTGTGGAACATGTTTTGAAATCTCGTCCGGGTCATCAACGCATTCTAAGACAGCGCAAGGTTGTTTGATGACTTGCAAGAATTCTATGCTAGATTTAGCTTCATTGATCTTTTGGATGATCTCCTCGCATAAAGATTGGAACTGGTGGATGAATGTCGAGTGCGTTGTCACGAGAATCTTAGTAATATGCCTGACGGCCGGATTCTTTAGTTGATGAAGTAGAGCATTCAGGTTTTCATCTGCAAAAATGAATTTTCTTGTACTTTCTGAAATATCAAGGAAAAGACCCTGTTAAACTCTTAAACTTACGTCTATAAATCCAGAAGTCATATTCATCACTTGGGCACAACAGTTCTTTTTGTGAAGAGACCGACGATTGATCCTCCAAGCATGATTTCATCTGATGAGTCCAATACACCACAACCCCTTCAAGCCTTTTAACGAGCTCACGATCAGCGCTGGCCATTTCGAAAGAAAGCTGTTGGCCTTCGCGAGGAATGTATAGGACTGTCAAACCAAGCATTTTGTAGTACATGTCCGTCAGCTTGGCTAAAAAGGTATGGATGTGGGTGCAGAACTCGCTCTTTACACCTGCAAGAAGAGTTTTTTGTTTTACACTTGCAACTCTATTTGTCAACAGCACAGATGCAGAGAAAACAACGTTAAAGGCATAAACTCTGGCATACAACAAGTTAAATCTTGTTCATTTCGCAAGCCTTGTTGTTTTTCTACTACTGCGGCTTCTGCTCATTTAAACTTGCGGTGATTAAATACAGTTCTTCTGTCATACCTTTATAAGATTATACTCACTATCGGGCCAAGCATTAACAGCAAAAAAATACGGCGCGTAAACCAACTCCAGCATCTGTATCATGTTCGACTCGATCGAATCCACAAACGTCCCAAAAACAATTTCCTCGTGAAACGTGTCGGCCCTGAAAACGTAATCTGGCGGCCTGACGAAATACGTCAAATCATAAACAGGGTGCAAAGGGATATCGCTTGCAGCCTTTAATTTGTCTCCTCTGAAATATATGCAGAGAATCAATGCTCGTGGTTCCATTAACCAGTCTTCTATGCCTTTCGTAGTTTCTTCTGTCCAATCCTCGTCCCGTAAGTCGTATAAGGTGGTCATCTTCATAATGAATGAGACCAGCTTCTCTAGTTCCTCGTCTTCATATTCAGGTTTGACGGGAAGCATAGCCAGCTCGAGAGCGAGCTTGGCGAGGCGTTCCCGCTCTGAAAAAACGAGACATTTTGTAATTGATAAAAACAACAAATAAACCAGATGACTCCAAGCATGATTTCATCTGAATACACCTCTCTAGGAAAACACGATACAAAAGGATAAAGAGCGGACTGAGATTGTTCCAGTGAAACCCTTTCCATATGGCTCATGCGACTCCAACCTCCAACCTAAGGCTGGCCAATTAAGGTCACCACAGGTCGATCTGATTCTCTTTGGGGTCTACTCCGACCTGCCAGTAAAGGTAAAGGCAAGTCGGAGACGAAGATCAGGGACTTTCCCGAGAGCACTCGGGTTCGTAGTGAAGTCACTCACCAGCAGCTTGCCACAAGCTGCCCTGTGGTGGGTTCATTATTATCATTACTGAATATAAACCTTTGTCGTGTTCCTCGTACCGACACCTACTGAAAGAAATGAGGGTGGTCCGCTCTAAGTCAGAACCACACAATTAAAAATCTACTTGTTGCGTATAAGTGCTTCTTGCGTAAAACTTAGATTTAGGGCCTGATTCAGCAATTCTGGATAAGTTCATAGTAGCTTATCCGACAGATCGTTTGGCATTTATCTCTTATGAAAGATATGTCAAACGATCCGTCAGATAAGCTATCATGAACTTATTCAGATGTGGGGAAACAGGCCCTAAGGCTGCATTTCCACCAGAGAAACGAGGTAGCGAGGCGGTGAGCGAGGAAAAAATCGGCCAATGAGAGTGCTTCAATTTCCCAATGACGTGATAGAGCGAGCGCGCTATTGGCGGATTGTTTCCTCGCTCACTGCCTCGCTACCTCGCACATCTCTAGTGGAAACTCAGCCTAAAACAAAAAAATTTGTCACCTACCTCTGTCCGCTTCGGAATCATGGCTAAGATCGTCACTCCACGACACTTTGGCCTTCGGAATATCATCGAGCGACTTCGCCATTTTGACACATCGGCCAATTAACTTAACAAAATGAGCTTAATTAACGCAACAATCTATGGAAAAGTAATTAATTTTTCCTTAAAAAAATCAGTCCACGTTTTCCGTCAAACAGAAAACAAAAGACTGACTCAAGTCAAAAACAAAAAGAGATTATTCGTTAAAAAACTAATAATTTCGTATTATAAACTTTTTGTTTATTTTAAGTGAGAGCTATTCGTTTATTGATTTAACGCTGCTTAGTAACGTGTGGGTAAGCTTCGATCTATTACGTTTTAGGGTGAAAGAGGGTCGATTTTAACTCTTTCATCCCCAAGTAAAACATTTTTATGAGTATTTCATACGAAAAGTTTCATCCATACCGATTTAGTTTATTTCTGGATGCCAATAAAAGAAATTGTGACATCGTCACTGTGACGTAATGTCACAAGTCACAACGAAAGTCAGGATTTTAAGTGTTCTTTGCAGCGAAAGGTGGTGAATTTTATATCTAAATATATTTTTCGATGCTATTAATTGATTATCAAATACAAAAGGTTAGTAGTTATATTTTAACCAAGATAATATTGATGCTTATTTCATCTGTCTTTTCCGGATTTGGCTCTTCTTGTTTATATTTGAAATTTTTTTCATTGAATATAGCATCTCTTGTAATGTGTACTGTATTAGTTTGTGGGTCCCATAGTTTGTGCCCACCGGGACAGTAGCCAATAAAAATCATTTCTTTTGCTCTTGCACTTAGCTTGTCTGCTTTTGGTACTAGCACTTTCCAAGCCTTACAACCAAATACCTTTAATTTCTTCAGATCTAAGTATCCAAACCATATTCGAGCAGGTATTTCTCCATTCAGGGCGACTGTGGGGCATCTATTTAGTTCATAAGCTGACGCTTGCATTGCTTGTCCCCATAGGTGTTTAGGTAGGTTGGTATCAGCAAACTTTGTCCTTGTTTTGTTCATTAATGTCCTGTTCATTCTTTCTGCTTTCCCGTTTTGTTGCGGAGTGTATGGTTTTGTATATTCCAAAATAATTCCTTTTCTTTGACACCAGTCTTTGAAATAGTTTGAAGTAAACTCACCTCCATTGTCTAGTCTTATTCTCTGAGTTTTGCAGTTTTTCTGAGTCTTTAGTTCTGTGATGTAGTTGATTAAATTTCTTTCAGCTTCACTTTTATTCTGCAGCAGTTTTACAACAGTGAAATGGGAGTAGTCATCAATTATTACCTGAAAGTATCGGTATCCTTCTGCAGTGGGTGGTTCTATTGGCCCACTTAAATCAGTATGAATTAACTGTCCTATCTTAGTTGTTCTTTTTTCATTTCTGTAGAATCTTGGTCTTGTAGCTTTACTCGTTATGCATTCTGTACATGGTTCATTACTTACTGGTAGTTTCAATATTTTCATTCCTCCTGTATTCAAATGTCCTAATCTTTTGTGCCAAATGTCTGCTTCGGATAAATTTTTCTCATCTTGCGTATTATATGAATGTTCCTCTTTATTTTTAGTCATTATTTCCATATTTAGTATGTATAGCTTGTTGTGTTCTTGTGCGTGTAATGTTATTCTTTCATTTTTAATTTTAAATCCGTTTGCATCGATATTTATGTAAAATCCTTTTTCAGTTAATTTCTTGACGGAGAGTAAGTTGTGTGTTATATCTTTTACAATTAGCGCTTCAATATTGATTCTTTTACCATTACATGTTGTTTCTAAAATTCCCTTTTTCTTTGCTGTCATTGTCGTATTGTTCGCAATATAAATTTTCACTTCTTCTTTTAGATTTACTATGGATTTCATGTGTTCTTCTAATTCTGCTCTGACATAATGATCTGAGGCACCAGAGTCTAAAATGAATATATTTGCGTTTTGCATTGTTACTGTATTTAAGGCTATAAATGATTCATACGGTGGATTGTTTGAATTGTTCCCATACGAGTGGTCTTGTCTGCCTCGGCCTCTACCTCTTTCGTTAAATCCTCTTTTTCTCATATATCTATTTCCTGTACCTTTTCCTCTTGACTTGCATTGAGAGCTTTTATGTCCTGGTTTTTGACAATTATAGCAAATTATGATATTTGAACCTTGAAATGCGGTTTCATCCTGGTGAGAATTGCAGACTTTGAGTTCTTCATCTAAGAGTTTCGCTTTAACAAATTCTACGGTTGGACTTACGTGTAGAGTTTCTAATGCCGTTGATATTGTATTATACTTTTGTGATAGTCCTTGTAATAAATATGTAACTTTTTCTTCCTCGTCGAGCTTTTTCTCTGCACTTTCTAATTCCCTCGTTAACATGTCAAATCTAGTGAAATATTCTTCCATTTTTTCGTTGTCTCCAAGTTTTAGTTTTATTAGCTTTTTTCTTATATGAATTCTTGAAGTTATCGTTTTACGTTCAAAAACTTTGTTGAGTGTTTCAAACATTTCGTACGCACTTTTTGCCTCTTTGATAAGATCTAAATGTTTGTCCGTGATGCATTGTACGATGATTGATTTTGCTCGAGCGTCTGCGAGGCTGTCCGTCGTTATTTCCTTTATTGTCTTGTGTAATTGTCTTTCTTCCAGTAACATACTAACACGGAATTTCCAGCTATTTTCGGCTGAAAGTTGAGGCAGATGAGACGAATATGATGAATTTATGTTTCCACTAATGGCGGCAGCTCCCGTGCCGGCCATGGCGTCTTTCGGTTTTGCTTTTCCTTCCAATTCCATTTTTCTTCGTGATTAGCCCATAACCTATTAGAGTTATAATTTGCAGGGAAGATTTAGCAGATATTAAACTACTTTCACTGTTTATTTACTTTGTTTTATTCCTTTTATGAGTTTACAGATCTTAGTACAACGTCCATCTTGCAATCTTATTTTACCACATATATCCATAGATAATAGACAAAAGCAAGTACACATCGCAATGACTGCGTTCCAATTTATACAATTCTAACAAACGCAACGTACCTAGCTATTGAAATCTCATAGTTAAAGTCTTGGTACGTGTTGACTGTTGAGTTTATAATTAGTTATGATTATTTTATTTTATTGTTTATAATCACTTTAAAATATCTTCTATGCATCTGTTCTATACTTGCATATAATAAAATTCATACATACATAAGCTCACGCCATTGTCCCATGGGAGTAGGCAGAGACCACTGACCGCCACACGCTACGACTCTGACACTTCGTAATTTTGACATTTCAACTGCTGACTTCACCGTAGGAGTTTCAAAAATCGCACTCCTGGTTCCTATATAATTTGTTCGGACGAAGTCGCGGGTAAAAGCTCTTCACAATATACAGGTAGTAATATCGCATTTTCTCTCAGCGAGGCAGCTAGTATGGTGTTGCACCATGTCGTCCCATGGCTTGGGGTGTGTTCACGTTCACTAAGGATGGCAGGCAGCGTCTGGCGGGAGTGCTGCGTGCGTTGCTGATCGCTCAGCTTGTCGTCTCCCTGTGCATGGTCATTTTCTGCTATAACACCTCTATGAAGGTTTTGTTGCTGTTGAAACATATTCATAAGGTAAGTTCTGTTTGGATTATAATGGTATTGATTTTTGATTGAGCCTATTCCCAGCATTGTGATTAGTTTTGCTGATGATGATGATTCTATTTAAATGCAACATGCCAAGTATATTACATTCTGGATAAGGGGTAATTAATAGACCCCGCTCATTGTTTGAGAAGCCTTGACCTCAGGTCTTGAGAAGAATCCTGAAGAAGGATGGTGAATTCGGAATTTCGGACCCTTTCTTTTTTACGAAAACTAAATTACTAATTTGTTTTGGTTTAACAGATAGTCTCACTCATTTTGATTTCTTCAATTATAATATTATACGATACGCCCATCGTGAAATTGTCATTAGAATTAAAACAATGCATTCATATGTGATTCAGCGGACTAGGTATCTGATAAGAAAAAAATATGAGGTTGACACATGATTTGAAAACGTTTCATAGGGAGCACTTTTCCTCAAACTTCTACAGGATACGACGAATTATCTTCTTTTTGTTAGTTTTATCGTTTGTGTTTCGTTTATGTTCGTCCCCTTTAAGACGGAGACCAAAAAAACAGGCGTAGGCATCCGCCATTCTTCTTTAGGCCATAACATCTTATTGTTCTTATTTGACTTAGATAGGTACCACAGAATGTTTTTCGGAATACCCACCACACCCAGCTATCGTCTAATCCCTGCTCCAGGTAACAGTGTTCTTCCTCTACGGCCTGATCCTCCTCCAAGCGTATTGCATGAAGCTTCATTACACTAGCGGCCTTCGGCTCATGTCCTGGTTCCTGCGATGCCCTCACTGGCGGAGGGTGACGCTTGTCAGTCGGGTATGGAACATAAGTGGCACATGTGTGGCTATTAATGGCTTGCTCGTTTATGCATCCTGCAGAGGGACTTTGAAGGTAAGTTTTGATCGAATGTTGAGTGTATTTAAGCATTAAGGGACCTATTTGTGGCGAGTGTCGATTGCGTACAGGAAGGCGCAGAGTAGGTAGGCCCAAGACAAGGTAGATGGACGCCCTGGTGAAGGCGGGAACCCGTTGGATGAGTGCAGTGCAGGACTGGTCGTTGAGACGTTCGCGATCTTTGGCTTGTGTAAAACCTTTGACGCTTGGCTGTCATTTCATACAAACAAATGGGAAAAATTTATATAACGTGCGATACCAACTGAGTGAGTGCGAGCGAGACAGGAATACGCGATCGCTTGCATTTTCCGCCATGTTTTCGGCCAGAGGGGAGATGAGGTTAAATTGGTGGGAGGCAGGGAGTGTCCGTACTGTATGTAGTTATAGATACCGTCCTTATACTGTGCTTGTGTCCAAAAATGGGTTGTTAAAACGTTATCTTGCTAATTTAAAACAAACAAGCACTTTGAGCGCAGCAAATAGTCTAGTGTTACATGTAGGTATGTGTGACAGCGTCTCACATTATTTTTCTATTAATGTCATATTCATATTTGATTGTTGCAGGCGCTCATGAAAGATTTGTGTTCTTCGCTACGCATCGGTATAGCGCAGTATTTGACGGAACCTACTTGGAAAAGACTTTTAGATACAATGCAGGTGAGGTTACCTGTAATATCTTAAAAGGTTGACAGGAGTCGTGTGGCGCAGAGGAGGACGTTTATTCGCAGACGGTTGTGTACGTAGTGCGCATTCTGGCTGGTCACGAGGTTCCTTCACATTGAATTAGCTCAAATATGCTTAGCCATAAAACAATTGAGATTACGATTCTTTACGAGTATCGTATAGACCACTCGATATTTCTTTATTATACCTAATAATTTACATTGCAATTTACAATGCAGTATACTCACAATAAAAGGCCATTTAATGCAGTATCTGTTAGTATTAACTAATAATCTGTGACTGTGCAACAAAGAAGCGCGCGGGCGCGCTGTTTTGTGTCTCGAATGGTTTCGAAGTTCATAATTATTTCGATTAGTTATTAATGAGCTCAGCTCAGGGCCCCTAGACAAAGTATCTTTCGATTAGCGTTAACCTATTCGCAGCCACTAACGGCACTAGCCGACACATAGTATTATCTAATCTGTGCCGACACATATACGACAGTAGAAAACATAAAAATGTATAGACTTGAAGTATGGTGACGAAAGCAAACATCAAAATGTTTCGATCGCCAATGTCAAATCCATACATTCTGTAATTTCTACTAGCCTCTACGCCAATAGAAATGTTACTTTGTCTATAGGCCCTGTTTTGTTTTAGTTTGGGACTGAACTGTGATTTAATCATTTGCAGGTGGAACTCAGTTGTTGCGGCGCTGAGAAGCCGAGCGATTGGCACGAGATACCTTGGATTAACATGGACTTTCTGAACGAAGAGTCTGGTTTAGTTATGAAGTAAGTAGGTATCTAAACATTCTTATAGTACAATAAATATCTTAGATAATTTTAGCACAGATTCATCATCAGCCTATCATCGTCCACTACTGAACATATGCCTCTTCCAAGGCGCAACATAAAACTATCCTCGGCCTTCCTTATCGACTCGATCCCCGTTACCTTTTATAGGTCGTCGGTCTACCGCCGGAGGTTATTATCTATTATCTTATCCCCAATTATCTGGCCCCAATTGAAGAACCAACATGTAGTCCAGACTTGTATTTTGGCACGTCCAAGAAGTGAGCATCCTCCTACCTCCCACCATCCCACCAATTTTTATCTCCCCTCATTCTTGTTAGAAGGAGGCAAACGACAGTTGGCGCTTGAGCATATATTTCTTGGCAGTATAGTTCTCTCTCATTCGCACTCAGTAGCTTAATTTCAACGATTTTATTGGGACAAAGGTAATATAAAAGGTGGTGAACAGTATTTTAGATAGAGCTCTGTGATCTGCGCATGAGCATGCAATATTTAACTTGAGAGAGGGCATGCAGAGCATTTACAATTCTATAATAGTATACTTAAATATTACTATATAATTTCGCTTACACACTTGCCTCTTGTACATTTTTTCAATTTGTATGAAAATGACAGGTCCCTAAGTGTCCGCGGTGTGCCGATACGTCCGACGTACCCAGGGAAATCAGCAAGCCTCTGACGCTGATTACCACGTTTCTTCACATATTTAGCAAACTCAGTGGAATGCTATCGACTGTAAAAGAATCTATACATTTGCACGTTCATGACAGATTGGCGGGTGCTGATGGGAAGGTGGTAACGCCTGTGACGCCGTACTCCTGCTGCACTCCTCTGGTCCTGGCAGCCTGCTACCACGATCCATTACAACAGGTTCACCTACCTGCCCGACGATATTCGCTCTTTCGGCATCATAATACAGGCCACTTATGTCACATTTCTATGGGATTTTTAATTATACTAGCACTGCTCTGAGCTGAGGTTGTATAATAGTATGAGTGTCTTTCAATCTTCAGGCTTCAGGTTCGAATCCACTCGCTGACAATAAGTTTTCTAACTCATGTTACGTATTTGCAACTGCTCTCAAACAGCGAAGGGAAATATTTTAAGGAAACCTGCTTTCTTACACGCAAAAATAAATTCCGAAGCGTTTGTGAAGTCCACGAATCCTTATCGGGCATACGTCATCATCATTTACGCGTGATAGACTTTTACGCCTATACATTTTAATCATGAGCGTGCCACAGTAGAGGGGTCGATATAGGCTGATTATGACAGAATCTTTCTTATCGAGTGGACTGCAAGCCCTGGTGTCAGAGTTTATTCAACCCGTCTTACGGCCTCTGACGTGGTTTTTATGTAACGACTACTACCACCAGAGATAGTAGCCGGGACCAACAGCTTAACGTGCCATCCGAAGCAGTGAATCATCTTTCTTTTCAGACAATCAGGTGACTCAGCCTGCAATGTCCTAACCAACTGGGGAAAAACGCACAAAGTGACATTTCACTAGGTGCCCCCCGTGGGAATCGAACCCACGACCTCCCGACATGACAGAATTATTTTTCGATTTTTGTCCCTCACTTTCCCACCATAGTAACTATAGATACTCATGTAATGAGCTCCATCTGCAGGGTGAAATTGATATTAGCATCCTTTTAAACTACCCATCAAACTGAACAACTTTTAAAAAGGGAGCTAACTGATTGGAGCAAAAATCTGCTTTTCCATACTAAACTGCTCCTTCTCGACTCAAATGTATGCAACAGCAGATTTATTTTTGCTCCGATCGGATTGCTCCCATACTAATAGTTGTTCAGTTTGCTGGGTAGACTCTTAATTTAAAAGGATGCTTATGATATAAATTTCACCCTGTATTGGCGTTGTAAGTCCTATATTGTTGCATGTGTCAGTCAGAGTGGCGGGACATGTGGTCGGGCGGTTCCCCGCTGCTGTCCGCGTCGCTGCACACGCGCGGCTGCGTGGAGGCCGTCAGGGCGCCGCTGACGAGGGCCATGCTGGCGCTACAGTTCCTCAACATGCTCGTCGCATTGTTCCAGGTATTATACATCAGGTTATCATCGGTAGCTTAATGAAGTCGCGACATGTGAAACTCTACCATTTAAAAAGAATACAGGGTGTTAGGGTAAACAGTTGCATTACTTTTAGGGTGATTGAACCCATGATACTGAACAACTATCCCTAAGAAACCTATAGGAAATTCGCAAAAAAAATGGTCTTTCCATACTAAATGCTATCAGCTAATCAAACGTTAGTATGAAAAAGCGAATTTTTTCAGTATCATGGGTCGAACCCCTTAAACTTGAAGGCTAACTGTAATGCAACTGTTTACCCTAACACCCGTATAGTCGTGGGCATATGCATAGTCTTTGGAGGTGACTGTTTAGTGTGATTTCATCTCGAGCGTCTCCCTACTTCGGATGGCACGCTATGGTGCCGAACGCATTCCCATACTAATCGTGTTTTTTTTTTGTATGGGCCCGCCGTCGGTCAATGTGTCTCAGCCCTAAATAAGATGATGATGTCCAATAAGGAAGTTGTATATAATACGCAGGTGCTGATAGTGATACTGACGCAGTTGCTGCGCACGAGTGCGCGGGACGCGGTGCTGAGCGGCGACTGCGACGGAGAGGGGAGGGGCTGCTTGCTCGGCACCCTGCGCCCGAGGAGAGACGTGAGTCGAGGGCGATGCCGCGGGGTGGGGATGCGCCAACAAGGTGGACCGACGACCTGGTGAAGGCGGCAGGAAATCGTTGTATGAGAGTTGTGGCGATCCTTGTGGGAGGCCTATGTCCAGCAGTGGACGTCTATCGGTCGAGATGATGATGATATGATCCTTTGCACTTGATCCTGTGGAGCTAGCATGGCAGTGCGACATAGCAAAGTAGCGCCTTATCTCCCACTTTCACTTAGCGTGTAACATAGCGAAAAAAGGAGCGGGATAACTTTGTTGCACGCGTCTTGCTAGGCTTTCTGGTTGAGTGGTGAGCTAAAATTAAAATAGTTTCTTCGATATACCTATTTGAACAAAAGTGTTGTATTTGAAGAGTTCATTTTTAAGGCAGTAGCCTAGCAACGGCCTACCGTTTGCATGGCTGGAAAAATAGGGAATGACATTGCCATCGAATCGACAAAATAAATTGGTGAAGTTCTATAAAAGAGTCAGGGCAAATGTACCCACTTGAAACCGGCGAACATTTTATTTTTTATTTTATTTTATTCATTTTAGGAAAACTTACGGACTAATTACAGGATAGGGTATCAACATAACCAAAACAAAATTGCCAACTAAAAGTTTCCACAGATAAATATCATTCGTTTTACATAATTGTGTGAAAATAAGTAAGTAAGTTAGTAAGTTATAGCCTGTAGAATCCCACTGCAGGGCAAAGGCCTCCTCTCACGAATAAGGGTGAGAGGGAGTGGGCCATACTCCACCACGCGGGCCCAGTGCGTGTTGGTGGAGGCAAGTTAGTGGTCACCTTGCTGTCAGAGAATTTTGAAAATACAAATTTTAAATTTTGAATCATTAAAAATTATCAAAACCTACATTACAAAAAGCTTCAAGCTTGCTGGTACTTCAAACCATCCACAAAGGATAAAGAATTTATATTAACTAAAAGTAAAGAGATGCTGAGTGAGCCGCTAACTCATTAACCTAGGTAGGTATTTTCCAGTAAGAACTCGTTTAACAGAGGTCGTGCTTGTGCAAAACAAATCAAAGTTTAAGTCAACCGAGACACTATTAAAGCTATTAGCGCTGCGCAGTAAGAATGCATTTTGACTGTAGTTCGTTTTTGCATGGGGAACATGTAGAACGGGACGTTGCCGAAGGCCTAACTGATTGGTACGAAGATATATTTTAGAGACTAAATCGGAGCTGTCAATGGATCCATTAATAATATTAATCAAGTAGCAAATATCGCTAATATTGCGTCGGTGTTCAAGGGGAAGAAAGTGCATGCATGCATGAATCCATTAATGAATGATGTTGAAGCGAATAAGATGGGGAGTCTAACCAGTGAGTTAGGGAGAACAAGCGTATGCCTATTTATCTATGTACCTATGTAAATATTTAACATTTGTCGCCTCATTTAAAATGTGGTGCGGGTACCACATGTTGCATCCATTATTAATATACGCCGGTGTGCTTTGTGAACATAAATTTTATTTGTTCAGTTGTTTTATTTTTAAAAACAAAAGTTGTAAAATTGTATTTTTGTGTACTAAGCCAAATGAAATGAAACGTTAGGAATGAACGACCTTGTTATACTGACCTACTAACTTTGAATGGTGTTTGTGTGTTTAGGGTAAACATTTGGGATTCATCGTCATGTGTTTCTGTTGATTGTTAAATCTTCTGGTTTGGTCATTATTTTATAAATTATTAAGTCATTGAGATCATCTTGTGGGCTTAGCACTTTATTGTCAACGTTTTGTGCAAAAATAAAAAATCGACATCGGTAATGATGTGCCTCAATAGAGGCAATCACGGGTAGCACGTTAGAGTTAGACTATGATGGTCGGTAGGGCCATTGTGTAAGTTTCCAATTAAGTATATCGTTTAGAAGATCGATGACGCGTGCTCTTGCTTGTATGTCCTTCTTGCTATAATATTATATACCTTTTCTTATAAACAAGACGAAAGTATTTGGTGAGGAGAATGAAAGCGTCTAAACGCTTAGGAGAAACACCCAGGGCCAGTCTACAATATTCAAAAGCTTTGATGAACATGTTAAATGAGTGTAATGAACATAACTGCGGGTTCCTCAGACGAGCGCTACGCAGCGGGCGGGCGGGTCTATGAGCGCGTGCCGCGTGACGATGTCGCGGCGGCGCCGGGACATGCGCGCGCGCAGCAGCTACCCCTACCTGTCCTAGCGCTAGCGGTGAGCTACCTCGTCTATCTAAAATACCCTTTAGACGTTGTAAATGATCGCATGCTTTCTGCCAAGGCCTAATATAATGGGCAACGCGCGCTCCTTATTAGAATATAATAGAAAACTTTATTTTCGACCAACTGAGATCACAATTTTGTTTTGTTTGCTATAGGCTGAGACCATGTTTGCAATCGTGCGATTGGCCTTTAGGCAGTGCAATTTGACTATCGGGCGATTTGGCCTTGATAGAATGCATACAATTGATTGCCCGTTTAAAGGGTCTCTGCGCCCGCGGCATGATACATCGATAAACGTTTTATCGCGCCTGCTAACTCGTTCGTTCGCGCGCAAAAAGAAAGGGAGCTAGGGCGCGATAACGTTTTATCGCGCGATCATGCCGCGGGCGCTGATGGTGTTAGAGTGGCTACCTGTAGGGCCAGCATGCCACGCAAGACAAAACGAGAAAAATGTCATGGTACGAGTAAGGGCTCTTACAGACCAGCGACAGTTTGTTTACGACAGTTTGCGACAGCGGTCGCCGACAGTCGGCGACGGTCGTGCGACGTCGCGCGACCGTCGCACGACCCTCCGCGACCGTCTGTCGCAAGCTGTCGCCGACGGTCGCGCGACGTCGCGCGACGCCGCGCGACCCTCCGCGACCCTCGGCGACCGTTACGTCATCGTCATTTATAGTCTGAGAGTCAGATGTTGTTCTTGAGAGGTTTAATATTTATTGTATAACGGCGGTTACAAGTTTATTGTTATTGTTACCAATAACAAGCCAGCAAACTAAAGACAAGACTGATATCATCATCATTATCATCATCATCATCATCATCATCATCATCATCGTCATCATCATCATCATCATCATCATCATCTTCATAATCGTCTGATATAGGTACATACTGAATTACTCAAGTAATTGTTAATTCAATTACAGTAATTGAGTAATTAAAATGACACAATTACTTTTATAAGGGTCTCCGATAAAACTAACTCTGAAACCAGGACCAGGGTGTCCGCCAGCGGGGTGTGAGTGGGGGTCGAGTGGGGGGTCGAGTGGGGGGTCGAGAGGGGGGATCGAGTGGGGGGTCGTGGGGGTTGAGTGGGGCGTCGAGTCGGGGGTCGAGTGGGGAGTGGAGTGGGGGGTCGAGGGGAGGTCAAGTGGGGGGTCGAGGAGGGTGGGGGGGTTGAGTGGGGGGGGGGGGGTTGAGTGCGGTGTGGTAGTTTGTGGTCTTGCGCTCTCAGACTATACAAATAACGGCGCGTTGTCATCGGTCGCGGAGGGTCGCGGAGGGTCGCGCGACTGTCGGCGACTGTCGGCGACAGCTTGCGACAGACGGTCGCCGAGGGTCGCAGAGGGTCGCGCGACAGTCGCGCGACGTCGCGCGACCGTCGCGCGACTGTCGGCGACCGCTGTCGCGAGCTGTCGCAAACCAACTGTCGCTGGTCTGTAAGCGCTCTAACAAAAACATACTGGGCGTGGTTAGTCTCAATGCATCCGATCCCACCTCTAATCGTATCGGTTTTCTGTTCTATCAAATTAGGTCTGACATAACTGCACCTTATACAAGGTGTTACAAAAATACAAATAAACCTTTAAGGGGGTGGTGTAGACCATCAAACTGAACAACTTTCACTATGGGACCAATATCGAAATCGCGAAAAAATAAATTGATGTTCCATACTCTACAAATTGACTAGAGCTAAAATATGTTTGGGATATCCAATTTTTTTTTCGCGATTTCGTTGTTGGTCCCATAGAGAAAGTTGTTCAGTTTGACGGTCTTAGCAACCCCCTTAAGAGTTTTAAAAATTTATTCTTACTTATGAAACACCCTGTATATGTTAAGCTTGTCGCGAATAAAATTAAGAGAGAATCAGGCCGTTGTGTTTAAAAATATTGCACTCTTTAAAGGGGGTTATTGTCCATCCCAAAAGGGGTAGTATATGTACTTTGTGTGGAGACAAAATAAATTAGTAAGATAATGAGCAATTTTGTTTTGTTTCAGATAGTAGTTTCGAGGTTATTTCTCTTATAAATTACGTTAAATGATTGTAAATAAGTTATACATAATTCTAATTAGGATATGTGATCTAAACTGTAAATAAAACTAAATTTTTAATCAATGCAAAGGCTTTATTTTTGACTTTATTGTAAACAGTCCTTAAGACCTAATAGTTAAGTAACAATGCGTGAATGCTATTCGAAAGCCGTTTCTTTATTTGTGCGGCGCTTTTTAAATACAGTTTTTTTTATATAAATAATAAATATACTTCATTTTAAATAAATATTTCGATAGTTTTGGCGCGTATCGTTTCGGTACGCAAGCCCGCCGCGGCACAAGCTTGTCTTTTTAAATAACCGTAACAAATATACAAAATGGATATATTTACAAGGCGCGGCGGGCGGAGCGCGTGGCTTAGCACCATTCTAAAATTGGAATGTCTATTTTGCGCGCTCGAACACCGCGTTTTGACAAAAAGCAGTGGCGAGAGCGCTTGCTAATGTCAAAAGCGTGTCTTTTTTTTAAACTAATCTCACTAACAATATGTGACACTAAACACGAAATTAATTATCTATCCGCACCTCGCTCCAATGAGACAGAAGAGGACAATATCTCCTGCCCTTTTCTGTCTTACTGAAAATGACTTTCAGTTCGAAAATGATGGCGCTAGATATTTAATTTTGTGTTTTATAACCTGTGTTTAACATTGTTAGTGAATATAATTGTTTTTTCGTCAACCCAGAGGGTAGGTTGGCGTTTTTTTTTGTACTTTTGACATCGACGTTCACTTTCGCTTCGATCAGAGCGGCGGGGGTCCATCGGGGTAGCGTAGGACCGGTTCTAGGGCCAGTCCGGGGGCCCTGCAGTCTGAATGGGCGTGTGGGGCCAATGCTGCAGCCCCCAGTAGTAGCAGGAGGAGAGCCTGGAAGGGTATGGAGGCTCGGGCCACGCGACACACGAAGCGCAGTCCTCGTTGCAGTCTAGAGATCTCTTGGTCTTCGGTTTCATCACTTACAACCACGCTGTGGAATTAAACATTATTGTTAGTATATGTCGAGTTCTAACATAAATCGAGTGAGGCTCTAGAAGTTTTAATTTAGGATTTTAGAAGATAGGTTATAAAAAGATAACACAAGAAAATGTAATGGTGAGGCTGTTGAGATTTTGGATTGCAAAAATAATGTAATACTTTCAGAATATTGTTTATCAATTACAGAATAGTGTAAAGATACATATAATACTCTAACACTCAGTAATAGAAACGCTTATTTAGGTTAATCCTCAATTAAATCTCTTGCTGTAACTTTTTGACTTGTTGACGTAGTAAAAGCTAGCAATAGATTTAACGGAGGATTAACTTTAATGAGCGTTTCTGCAACTGAGTAGACAAGAAGAATATTTAAAATTATAAGAATAGTTAGAAATTCGTGTTTTAAAGCGAAACAAAAGTTAAGAAAGTTATGCAAAAAAAGGAAGTGTTAGGGCCAAAAGTCTATAAAGGCAAGGTGTAAGTAAAACTTACTCATTTTCGTCGAGAGGTGGCAGGTTCGTCGTCGAGATTTGTTCTTCTTCGTCTTCCATAAGCTAGGGGAGGACAAAAATACGTCAAAATACTGTGCAAAGCAACTACTGTGATATCACAGGGGGTTTTATCGACTTGCAAACACGAAAAAATCTATATTTTTCGATTAATACCAATATATTTTTTGTACAATAACTCAGAAATTTTCAGTTTAAGTTGTGTTTGCATTTCGATGGGTACAAAATACAACTAAAATTAAATTTTCTCGGTTTTGGTTTTATATCTACTGTTATGTGGACAGTTAACAGTTAATCTCTAGGATACGAATAATGACCAAGACAATTTGGATTTACTAAATAAATGTCTTGAATAATATTAAATAAGTAAACACCCAAAAAACGATACATTACAAAGCTTGCTTTGTGATTTCTCTGCCATTTTTAAGTGCTCTGTGGCGGGGAAGCGGTGATAATGATAAGCAAGGGGCAACTTAGGAATAAATTGTGTACCGATTTTGATGAACTTTTCTTTTTTATGTGAATAATACAGATTATTTAATGAGATTTTACAATATCTATGTATCTAGTATGTGATGCACATTGTAGGCGAAAGGATCGCATTAGAAGTGAGGCCCGAAGATAAAGTCGGTTGCCTTCATAATAAACAGTGTTTTACATTTCAGTCTTGTGTTGTGCATTACGTTTTCTAAATGTGATTTAGGTTCCGAATAGTAATGTTATTGTTGCCCAATAGTACCTACATATTTCGTTAATGACTATCTAATCACCAAACATAAGTATTAAACTTAATATCTGGTATACCTACTACTGTATAAAAAAAATGAACGTAAAAATAATGTATCCAGAATCGATAAAAGAACTGTTCTACGACATTTCATAAAAACTCTAAAAATATATGAAGCCATCTATTTTTAGGATGAAAAGTAGATGTTTGTTTTGTCGAAATTATTTTATCGATTCTGTCCTGACGGATTTGCGTTCAATTGTTAATAATACCTCAAACACTATATTTTTGTGACTACGTTACAGTATACAGTGTATACAGGATGTAATAGAAGGAGGTAGTGTTATTTAAAGGAGTGGTTTAGACCGACACTATAGTGAAAGTTATTCAGTTTGTTGGTCTAAACCAGGGTTTTCCAATCTTTTTTGCGTCGGGCCTCCCGGGATCATAAGTAAAATATTGTCATGACAATATTTCTTACATTAAAATTTTAATGACAAACGCGTTTGGAACGCTGCAAGCACTGCAAGTTCCTTCTGAGCTTCAACATATCGGCAACAACGACCGAATGGATTTTGAAATTAACGTCCGACCGACCTGCCACACACATAACGTAATTCCGAATTGAAATTGTGAATTTGTATAGGATTTGAATTGATTTGATACCTTCGCAATTCCGAACGGAATTCTGGAGGGGGAAAATCCATACGAAATCGTAATCCTGATTCCGTATGTATGTGGCGGACCTTAAATTGACATCTCTTAGTAAAATGCAAGGGACGCTCTACTGGTTAGGAATTCATGGTCTAAACCTTTAAATATTATTGCCTCTTCTGTTACACTCTGTATAGTAGTCGAGTAGGGTACATGATGGAGGTATGTACAGACCTGCGGCGCGGCGGCGGCGGCGACGGCGGCGAGCGCGGAGGTGTGCGCGTGCGCGGGCTGCCGGGACAGCGCCGCGCCGAGCTTCAGCGCGTACACGCCCGACAACTTGCGCAGCGACTGTAGCCGTAGCCGCAGCTCACCCAGCCTGCGGGGGGAAACGTTTGTTATGATCACGTGTCACTAGGCGTCGAGAGGTCTGCGAATCTGACAGTTTCATAAAAATCATACAAAAAGCTACATTGTTTTTACGTCACTAAAACCTTACAGAAAGGTCTTGAGTTTGGGCACAGTACAAGAAAAAGTACCCAGCAATTTTAACCTCACCCCGCTTAGTAGGAAGCGGGGCGAAAAATGTAGACAGTGGCGTATTCCTGACTCGCTCGCACTCACCACTCAGTATCGCACATGCTTACCTCTTCTAAATTTTTCACATTTGCATGAAATGACAGCCAAGTGTCCAAGGTGTGGTTTAGGCAAGCTTGCTTTAGCAATAAGTAATGTATTACCGCGGATGAATCATGAGTGGCAAAGAAGGGACTGAAGACATCGAAAGTGCTCAATTGGAAGCCCTAAGTACTACTTCAACTTATACATTTGCGTAAAACAATATTGAAAACAACATTATGATATTTTCAACTCCATACGAGGGCACTTCATCAACCAAAAGATAGCCGTTGACAGATACGTCGTGAAGGACAATAACGGCGGAGGTTGTGTGTGTAAGTTAGTCACCTTCTGCAGATGTCATCGGCGTGCACGGGCGCGTCCCCGCTGCGCAACAGCTGCGCGGCGTCGTGCAGCGCGTGCACGCGCGGCTCGGCGGCGCACAGCTCGTCGCGCAGCTCGCTGAAGCGCCGGAAGTCGCGCTGCAGCTCCGCCGCGGCGCGGTTGAGGCGCAGAGGTTCCCGCGCGCGCACTCCGCGCTCCGCCGCCGCGAGGCGCGCCACTAGCTCCACCACTGTTGGGAGGAAAACATTATGTTTAGTTTAGAGATCCTTTTGTTGTCGCTTCCTATATGGCGTGACAATCGCTCATGGATTAGTGTAAAGATTTACTGGTTGTGCACCAGCGCGCGCTGCAGCCGCTTCTGCCAGACGCCGGCGCGCTCGCAGGCCTGGTCCCAGCGCGTGTTGTGGCGGGGAGACTCACCGATGTCATGGAACTGCTGGTTGTGCACCAGCGCGCGCTGCAGCCGCTTCTGCCAGACGCCGGCGCGCTCGCAGGCCTGGTCCCAGCGCGTGTTGTGGCGGGGAGACTCACCGATGTCATGGAACTGCTGGTTGTGCACCAGCGCGCGCTGCAGCCGCTTCTGCCAGACGCCGGCGCGCTCGCAGGCCTGGTCCCAGCGCGTGTTGTGGCGGGGAGACTCACCGATGTCATGGAACTGCTGGTTGTGCACCAGCGCGCGCTGCAGCCGCTTCTGCCAGACGCCGGCGCGCTCGCAGGCCTGGTCCCAGCGCGTGTTGTGGCGGGGAGACTCACCGATGTCATGGAACTGCTGGTTGTGCACCAGCGCGCGCTGCAGCCGCTTCTGCCAGACGCCGGCGCGCTCGCAGGCCTGGTCCCAGCGCGTGTTGTGGCGGGGAGACTCACCGATGTCATGGAACTGCTGGTTGTGCACCAGCGCGCGCTGCAGCCGCTTCTGCCAGACGCCGGCGCGCTCGCAGGCCTGGTCCCAGCGCGTGTTGTGGCGGGGAGACTCACCGATGTCATGGAACTGCTGGTTGTGCACCAGCGCGCGCTGCAGCCGCTTCTGCCAGACGCCGGCGCGCTCGCAGGCCTGGTCCCAGCGCGTGTTGTGGCGGGGAGACTCACCGATGTCATGGAACTGCTGGTTGTGCACCAGCGCGCGCTGCAGCCGCTTCTGCCAGACGCCGGCGCGCTCGCAGGCCTGGTCCCAGCGCGTGTTGTGGCGGGGAGACTCACCGATGTCATGGAACTGCTGGTTGTGCACCAGCGCGCGCTGCAGCCGCTTCTGCCAGACGCCGGCGCGCTCGCAGGCCTGGTCCCAGCGCGTGTTGTGGCGGGGAGACTCACCGATGTCATGGAACTGCTGGTTGTGCACCAGCGCGCGCTGCAGCCGCTTCTGCCAGACGCCGGCGCGCTCGCAGGCCTGGTCCCAGCGCGTGTTGTGGCGGGGAGACTCACCGATGTCATGGAACTGCTGGTTGTGCACCAGCGCGCGCTGCAGCCGCTTCTGCCAGACGCCGGCGCGCTCGCAGGCCTGGTCCCAGCGCGTGTTGTGGCGGGGAGACTCACCGATGTCATGGAACTGCTGGTTGTGCACCAGCGCGCGCTGCAGCCGCTTCTGCCAGACGCCGGCGCGCTCGCAGGCCTGGTCCCAGCGCGTGTTGTGGCGGGGAGACTCACCGATGTCATGGAACTGCTGGTTGTGCACCAGCGCGCGCTGCAGCCGCTTCTGCCAGACGCCGGCGCGCTCGCAGGCCTGGTCCCAGCGCGTGTTGTGGCGGGGAGACTCACCGATGTCATGGAACTGCTGGTTGTGCACCAGCGCGCGCTGCAGCCGCTTCTGCCAGACGCCGGCGCGCTCGCAGGCCTGGTCCCAGCGCGTGTTGTGGCGGGGAGACTCACCGATGTCATGGAACTGCTGGTTGTGCACCAGCGCGCGCTGCAGCCGCTTCTGCCAGACGCCGGCGCGCTCGCAGGCCTGGTCCCAGCGCGTGTTGTGGCGGGGAGACTCACCGATGTCATGGAACTGCTGGTTGTGCACCAGCGCGCGCTGCAGCCGCTTCTGCCAGACGCCGGCGCGCTCGCAGGCCTGGTCCCAGCGCGTGTTGTGGCGGGGAGACTCACCGATGTCATGGAACTGCTGGTTGTGCACCAGCGCGCGCTGCAGCCGCTTCTGCCAGACGCCGGCGCGCTCGCAGGCCTGGTCCCAGCGCGTGTTGTGGCGGGGAGACTCACCGATGTCATGGAACTGCTGGTTGTGCACCAGCGCGCGCTGCAGCCGCTTCTGCCAGACGCCGGCGCGCTCGCAGGCCTGGTCCCAGCGCGTGTTGTGGCGGGGAGACTCACCGATGTCATGGAACTGCTGGTTGTGCACCAGCGCGCGCTGCAGCCGCTTCTGCCAGACGCCGGCGCGCTCGCAGGCCTGGTCCCAGCGCGTGTTGTGGCGGGGAGACTCACCGATGTCATGGAACTGCTGGTTGTGCACCAGCGCGCGCTGCAGCCGCTTCTGCCAGACGCCGGCGCGCTCGCAGGCCTGGTCCCAGCGCGTGTTGTGGCGGGGAGACTCACCGATGTCATGGAACTGCTGGTTGTGCACCAGCGCGCGCTGCAGCCGCTTCTGCCAGACGCCGGCGCGCTCGCAGGCCTGGTCCCAGCGCGTGTTGTGGCGGGGAGACTCACCGATGTCATGGAACTGCTGGTTGTGCACCAGCGCGCGCTGCAGCCGCTTCTGCCAGACGCCGGCGCGCTCGCAGGCCTGGTCCCAGCGCGTGTTGTGGCGGGGAGACTCACCGATGTCATGGAACTGCTGGTTGTGCACCAGCGCGCGCTGCAGCCGCTTCTGCCAGACGCCGGCGCGCTCGCAGGCCTGGTCCCAGCGCGTGTTGGCGGCGGCGAGGCGCGCTCGGACGCGCGCGGCGTCGGTCGCTGAGCTCGCGTGCGCGGCCACGTGCGCCCCCACCACGTTCAGAGACACCACGATAGACTTGTGAGAGTCCAGGTCTAGGAGGAATTCACGGTGGTCCTGCGGCGGAAGAGTTACGAGTTATACGTGGCTCATCATCATTCATTTCACATTACATATTTGGCACAGGACCGTGAGGAGGGGCGCAATAAAAAGGAGGCCTATTGCCCAGCAGTGGGTTGACGTTGACATGATTTGATTGATTGATTATTACATATATAAATGTATGTAATACTGACTGCACTCAAATGGCGAAGAAAAACATCGTGAGAATACGCTGAAAAAGAAATTCTAATGCATATGTGTAGTAATCCAATCCGCATGGGGCGAGACTGTGGTGAATTGATGCCTATGCACCGAGCTATATACCCTCCCTAGGCTCAGGGTAGGCCTGTGCCCTGCAGTGGGACGTTTGTGATGATCAATACATATTTTAAGGCTCTAATCTAACAGTTACTCAAAGGGTAATGGAAAGAGCTATGCTCACAGTTTCCCAGATTGAATCAGAAATGGAGAGATTCGCAGAAGAACCAAGGTAACTGATATTGCTCAAAGAGTTGCTAAACTCAGGTATGGGGCACATTGCTGGTACGATATAGTTTTGTGATACAAAATATATTTAACCGCTCGGTACCCGGCGAAACGAGACTCAATAGATAACAAGGAGTGGGTTACTCCTAGCCTTAAATATATATTGTTTCTAAGTTTACACCCTGTGCACTTTTCTGAACAGGGATTTATAATCTGTTGTAAGTTACGATGATATTATAACATTATTCACATTTTTATCTTAGGTACAATACCAATCTAATCTCATATTATAACTCACCTGTATGGCATCTTCCAATATGTCGTATTGTTCAGGCGGATCGGACCTCGCCGCCTCCGTAGCCTCGGCGAACTGTAGCCACTGCTCCAACCTCCAGAGGTCGTTGTCAAGCTGCTTCCAGTTGCGTTCCGAGCACAGCGGGCAGGTCAGCCGACCAGTCTCACTGAGGGGGGAGGGTAGCATTACATTAATATTGAGTATCTAATTAATTCATTAGTGTTAGCTCGTAATTTGGTCTGTTTAAATAATAAAATTATACTGTTAACAATTATACTACTAATTTCTCTAATGAATCTAGACTAAAGTTGGATCTAATGAAACAATAGTTAATTAATACTTTTTTCTCCCCTCCTGACGGAAAGCGTCAATTCTCGTCCCGCTGCGCTAAAAGAAGTTGCCGCTTTCCACTTCCGTCGGGGAGAAAAATAGTATACTAACCTCGGGCAGTAAATAAGAAAGCCGCAGATCACATGTTTGTTGACCTCGGCTTCACTGCGGTCAACAATTACATGAGATCTGAGACCTTTCTTACTTTCCTGCCCTCGGTGTGTAAGCTACTATAAATCACTATTACTAAAATATTTACCTATATTCTTATTAAAGCCTGACCAGAAATATAAAAAACCTCGCCATGTTGCGGAAAATCATTGGAACTAATTTTTGTACTTGGAACACTAACATTAAAGGTGACAGTCGATTGCAGCGCCCCCAAACCAGGTTTTTTATATTCCTGGTCAGGCTTTACATAGGTACCTAAATAGATAAATAAATAAAATCAAATGGGCGATAATTTATTAATATAATATGAAGCCTATTTATTATAGTTCATGACATGGCAATTTCCATACTGACCCTTAAGCGCAGTTTTCCATTGCCATATCAATCTGTCAAGGTTCAAATGTGTGTGTAGGAGTGCAGTGCAGATAGCTTATTAAACATGTGCGTTATTAATACAAGTGCTCTAACTACAAACGCATATTCTTAGCTACACAATCATGCAATTTGATTTTATGCTGCATTTTGAAATGTCAATAACCTGCAGACAAAAATGTCGGCCGACATCTTTTATTCTCAATATTAGAGTCGAAAAAATAATTTGTAAGGATGCAAAACAGAGTTGCCTTATTGCTATTGTTTTTCGCGTTCATTTGTTTGTGAAAATCGCGGCTTTTCTTTCAAATTGTATTCAAAATGCAGCAGAAAACCAACAAAAGATTATTCTAAACTAAAATATTAATAGAAAGCATAGTACTCACTGTTCGCACGTGAGCGCGTACGACGCAGAGTGGGGCAACCTATGGGACCAGAAAACGCAAGTGTTTAGAGCATGCCGGGTTAGGAAGCCGTTGAACACTCCCCTTTTATCTAACTATACTCTTTGGTAACACTTTATATGTCCTTTAGTCCAAATCCTTACTATTTTAACTAATATTATAAATCGACTAAGTATGTTCTAGAATTCATTATAATTTGTATTACTATCTATTACCCCTAGTTTATCCCTTTCCAGAAATCTCTCATAAAAGGAAAATTATCAATTTTTTTTCAGGAAAGTCATATCCTATTCCTTTCCCATTTACCTAAGTGAATTTGTTAAATTTTTTGTTAAAAAAATAGTAACAATAGCGATCTTAAACAACTTATTTGCCTATGCATGGGTGTGGACTGGAGATGATAATAAATGCAATCAAGACGGATGAAAATGTTGATAGTGAAATTCGCGGAGACTCTAAATATATCAGTGAAGGATGACACCGTGAGAGTTGGTCGCGCGCGATATCTTAGCGGCTTGGCTCAGTTTAGAAGGTCCGATCATCCTAACTAAGCTTAATTTATCTTTATTTTAATTGCTTCATTTCTTTATCATATAATTTAAAAAGTCAATGAACTTGCTATCTTTCGATCTAATCACAAATCAAAAATTAATTGACATTACCTAGTAATAAATATAGTCTTTATGTTAGTCACTTTAAAGTGCAGACTTGAAAAGGAAAATTCAGAGGAAGAGAAAATTGTCAATCTAAACACTTATAATTATAATGCAAAAAATATGTCAAGAATAACAGAATTTCTATATCCAGTCGGCTGCATTGACCTTTGCAAAAATATTAGTTTAAAATTATTGCATCTTTTGTCTCGCAAAGTGTCATACACAAGTCGTGCGCAAGAAAGAGACATGTCATCACTGCACTGTTCTTACATAAGCCCCATCACCAAAATGCAAATCAGTGCAAATGCTACAGAAAAACAACTGTCTTTTGTTTTGTTGAGCGAACATTCTTTGAAACAAGGTCATATTGAAGTTAATCGTTTAGAAATATTCTACATCGAGAGGAAAAGAAACACAAATGTAAATCACAATGAAATGTTTCTTAATTATGCATGCTTTATCGTTTTTTAGTCGTGACACATATTCAGTAAAAGAGGTCGTTTTAAGAACTGTTTTGAAAATATTACTTCCATAAACTAGATTTCAATATGAATCCACAATCCAAAAAACATTAGCTCAAAGACAAAAATTCACAACAAAAAAAACAACTAACCTTAAATTGTTAATCTGCAACTCCCGTTTCTTTGCTTGAGCCAAAAGGTCTTCGTATCTCATCGACAATGATTCCACTTCCTTCAACATGGCTTCGTCTTCCGTTGCGTCGCATTCCGTCAACAACAGTTCCGACAAATGTTTTGCCAGTTCCAAGGTCTGACTAGGCTTAGCCCCGGCCTTTGCGATTTCCTTAGCAGCTGTAGCCAGTTCTTCGCTATCAGCATTGTCTTTGGGTTGATTTATGAGGGAATTTCTGAGAGCTTCCAAGGATTCCGATGTTTCTTTAACGGCTGACGCTAGTTCGGCGTGGTAGGTTTCTTTGGAGGTGAGGGTGTCGACTTGGAGAGCTGCATCGGTTTCCCATTTGAGGGTATCCACCTGGAAATGAAGATTCAAATTTAGCCACTATTAGGCTATCATAAACAAGGGTTTTGCTCTAATCGCCACGCTTGGAAAGTGGATTGGAGGATTGGTAAACTTTAATTTGGGCCCGAGTTGTCTACACGGAACAGCTTTTTGCCATAATTCGTCTCTTTCTGTCGTTCGTGTAAGTCGTTCGCTAGAGCGGCTTGCAAGCCGCATTTTGCAGGTTTTGCATTTTGCATGTTACGTGCTGGCAAGCAATCTTTGAATAATAATAATATTGTAATGTTGATGTCCACGTATCAAAGTCAGTTTATTAAATAATCCAACCTCATTTACATTCTAGAAAAACTCTTCAAAAGTTACTGACCTGGACAGCACTATCAACGTCCCCAACAACTTCTGCCCTGGCCATGTTGAGTCGTGTCCTGACGTCTGCGAAGAGAGCTCTGTACTCCGACACCATGTCCGATACTCCTGATAAGGTAGACACGGCGACTGCCAGGCGATCAGCGTCTTCTACCAGGGCCTGACACTCGTGGAGTTCTCGTTCAATACCCTGGAAAACAGGAAGGAATTTCAGAAGTGATTTTAAATGATCCAAACGTGGGTGGTGCTCAGAGGAATATTCCAAGAGACGAAATCTTGAGAGATGAAAAGGTCAAGAGTAATCAATGGAAACAAATTATGTCGGTCTCAAGTATCTTCAAAAGACTAAAAAGAGTTAGTTTTCATTGTGACGTTTCATGGTTTTCAAAGTGCAAGATATGCCGAAAGAAAAATTGGTACAAAAGAGGATGAATAATGGTCGCCTATAAAAAAATACAATACTTACATCCAGTTCCATCAGAGTAGCATCTCTGTCCAGTGGTGTAGGAGCGAGGTGTAAAGCACGGGTCAGTCTTACATCGGCTTCGGCCAACGCAACGACTGCCTTCCCGTGAGCAGCAACAAACTGCCTATGAGCGTCTGCACCAGCCGCGTCCACTCTACCACGCAACTGCTGCCAGCGACGGATCGCAGAACGCAGTCTAGCCGAATGGTCCGCTCCTTCACCACGGAGTTCTATACCTCTGGAAGAAGCCAATCGGCTATAGGCATCCTCAAGCCGCTTGATATCACCCTCGAGCGCGTCCAAGTCTTTGATGACAGCTTTAGATACGCTCTCGTCTTCAGATTCACCCCGTTGCTTGCGAGTCTCAACCTTTTCTACTCGCCTTTCGATCGAGTCCAGTTTCTTTTCAACTTTAGGTAGTAATGAGTTGGCTAGTTCTGCAGATTTGCGGATTTCTTTCAAAACGTTTTTGCGCTGTTCGGACATGTCGCATATGTTTTTCCATTTCTTTTCAACTATGTCTACTCCTGTACGCAGATTTCGTAAATCAAAGTTTCCTTTGAGAACATCTGGGTCGTTGAAAATTAGCTCACAGAGGTTCAGAGTCTCTCCTATTTCTCCGCTCTCATTCTCGATGCTCTTGTGAATTTCATCACGATCCTGGAATTTCTCGTCAACAGCTTTTGTTGTCAAATACTCTATGACGACTTGTGTAGTTAGTTTAGACTCTATTGTGTGGAGTTTAAGTCTTATTTCTGTCAATCGCTCTTCAAGTTGAATAATAGTTTCCAGAAGCTCCGTGATCTTTGCGATCCTGGATCGTCCAGTCTCTTGCAGTTTGTACCACCTTTGTTCCACGTCTTTTAGTTGTTTCGACGTGTTCTTGCTGTAAGATTTCTCCTCCTTCTTAGACAGCTCGACCAAAGTATTGCCAGTTTCAGAAAGCCATTCGAATTCACGTTCTTTTAGTGCTGTTTCAGCTTGAACATCGGAGTTGATTCTCCTGATTAGGTCTTGAGGATCGAGGGCGTTCATTTCACTGCTTTGACTAGAAGTTTCAAGTCGGGATTCGAGAGTAGTCATCCATTCAGCGAACCGCGTCAGTCGTGAGTCGAATATGGAATAGACTTCCAGTCGCTCTTGCAACCGGTGGATGATTATAGAAAGTTGATGCTCCAGATCAGCTCGTTGCTGACGCAGTTGCCAGACTCTCTGGTTGACTATCCTGATGTCTTGAGGACTGAGACACTCCTTTAGTTGCTCCTGGATGATGCTGAGAGATTCAATCTGAGACTCGGTTTTGTCAATCTTCGTTCTCAAATCAGTATATTTGTCTATTGCCTTTTTGAGCTGAGGTCTAGATAGGCGGTCTTCGTCAGAATATGACATTATCTCATCTTGGGTTTTGGAATAAAGTTTGTGTAGGTCATTAGTCAAGGTTTCGTATTCTTTGATGAGTATAAGTATTCGAGTTAGGAAGTCACTCCATGTGTCGAGACTGGCCTGTAGGTTGTCGACCCTTTTCACGATGCCAGCGTACTCCATCCTCACCGATGCCGCGTACGCTTCTTCAGTGAAGTCGAGAACTTTCTTCAGATTTTCCAAAAGTTTTTCTGACTGTTTACGTCCTTCAGGTACCTTGTCTGAGAGATTCTGAATTTTAGATAATATTGTCTGTATTCTCTTGATGTGGACATATCTGAGTTGCATCTTTTCCTTCTCTCTTTCCATTTCTTTGAGCCATCGTAGTAATTCTGTATGAATTTCTCTGTAATCATCCCACGCTGATATTCTATTGCAAACTTCATCGTGCCTTTCTACTATCCTCGCCAGAGTCTCATTGTGGAAGTTTGTTAGTGTATCAAACTTATCTGCTAAATCTCTATTCTTCATTTCCTTATTCTCATTCATCAGCACTGATCTCTGTGACGCTAACAGATTTCTGTGAACTCTGCACAAGCGTCGGTGTTCTGTTAAGTTCTCGTAATCCGCTGGTACCGATCCCGAGAGGAATGACTGAAGATCCAGCAGGTATTCGTTCCACAACCTTAAAGCTGTTGCTGCATCTCCAGATCTGACTAGAGCAGTTGATAGCCTGTGGTAGTGCAAGAAAGTGTCCCTGAACATAGCCTGCCATAGCTCTAGGATCCTCACGATAGAGTGCTCGTCTGAAGCGTCACGATCGATGTCGGGGAGCTCGGCCTTTGCCGGAGCAATGTCAGCCTCACTCTTACCGAGTGCGATGAGGTTATCGCGAAGAGCTATCAGTTTGTCTTCAACGATTTCGCCGTCTTCGTGCAACGGGGTCAAGTCCTGTAATAAAACGAATCTTGTATAACAAAATCACACGCCGACCTAGTTCTATTAATACGGTTGACACCATTAACTCCGGATGCATTGGGCTTTGCCCTTGGGGACATTATAATCAATAAACAGTTGACCGTTAGCTCATTCGTTATGCAGTAATTCATGCCCTAATTAAATGACTATACTATCCGTTACCTATTCTTTTATCGAATTATGTGCTTTAATAAGTTGTAAGTAAAGCCCCACTGTAGGACAAAGGTAACCCTCCTCTACTGTGGCCAATTAAGGCCAAAGTAACCCTCTACGCGTATAGTACGATTAAGTGGAGGCTAGTGGTCGACAGCATCTGACTTGCCTTACGAACAACAACATCTAGCATCGATCGATTTCGAACTTACTTTTTGAGCATGGACGAATTTGTAATACATGGGAAATACTGGATTGATCTAATATTATAAGAGATAAGTGTACTTTTTGCAACCATCAGCAGCAAGGCTGATTCAGTGTTTATGTGGTGAAGAGCATCTCTGTGATGGGGATGGACCAGGTCTGCCTGCATAACTTCAGTCGGTTTAGGAGTTACAGACGTTTAAAGGTCTGGAAAAAAATTACGAACAGCTGCAGGGCTGATCGTGTGATATTATTGTAGTATGCACTGTAGCCATGTGAACAGTACAAAAACTGACATGGTTCATCAGTCGGTTTCGGAGTTACTGACGTTCAAAGGTCTGACCTTTGAACGGCTGTATCTCCTAAACCGACTGGCAGTTCATGTCAATTTTTGTACTTTTCGCATAGCTACAGTGCTTACTACAATAATATCATACGATCAGCCTTGCTGTGGATCGTAATTTTTTTCCAGACCTTTAAACGTCTGTAACTCCTAAACCGACTGAAGTTATGCAGGCAGACCTGGTCCATCACCATCACACAGATGCTCTATACCACATAAACACTGAATCAGCCTTGCTGCTGATGGTTGCAAAAAGTACACTTATCTCTTAGTCTATAAATAACGACTACTAACCTGTCTCATATCATAAAGCTTCTCCTTAGCATTCTGAGCCTTCGTCCTAGCCAGTTGCCGAGCCTCTCCAAGGTCAGCCAGGGCCTGGACGGCACCAGCTACGAGCTGCAACCTCCTCGCCAAAGCATCGGCGTCTGCTTGAAGAGCTCGTGAACCAGTTTCTTCTGCCACTCGAGCGGCCAGCGAACGGAGCTCGGCCACTCTTGATTCTTGTTCTAGACATGCCTGCGGATGAAATTTATTGTCAGCCTTGTTTTTGATGAGTTGAATGTGTAATAAATATTTGAATCACGTAGGTATTACGGTCGTTGTTTGGTCATACCCTTGTAGAGGTATAGAAATGTTCCATAGGAAACGTGCTGTGACAACAATGAGTCAACTGTGCGCTTTATATTATGAGAAAGTATATATTTGTGTGTTATGTGTAAGGTACGGATATTATCATTCTGACAATTATTTCTCTAAAAATTAAGTACATATTTAGAATACCTTTGACTAACACCTCGGGTAATAAAGTAATGAGCATTATGCTATGACTTACTTAACTGATGGCATAGTTTTACAATAGTGTTTAAGCAAATATTTTAAATAAGCAACCTTGACTTCTGACGTAGATGAACTACCTACCATTTGTACATGCATTTCGAGTTGACATTGAACGAGAAAACGTGTCCATGATATTTAAGATTAACGTAGCTATGTAATCTGTATCACCAACTAGGCATATTTTGGCTTGACTGTCATAAAACGAAATTATATGATTAATTTTGTGTGTAATAGTTAATGTCAAATCAAGGTAAAAAAAAGACTCAAGATGATCGGGGTAGGATCCTTCCATATCCTCTTAGTTGTTTTTTACCTATAATAAAACTCTGATTGTGTCAGTTTAGGGTCAAAAAATCCATGTGCCTGCAGTGACCTCATCCATAGGTAACAGTAGATAAGTATATATTTTATTTATAATATTTTATTCACACCTACACCAAACCATTGCGAATTCAATAGACGCAAAATAGGTAGACTAGGTTATAAATATTTTCAATAAGACGTAACTACGAGTATTAATACGCATGACGTGTCTATTTATTCCAAGATCAAACAAACATGGTCTTATGCAAAATAACTATAGAAAAACATACAAGTTGTCGTTTTAAGATAAGATGACGTAACTCGGTTTCCATAACGTGCAGTATTTTCAGAAGACCGTTGGGATTATTTACTGAGTAAAAGGTCAAAGGGAGGTGATTCTATCGCGTTAATTAACCGATATTACAGGTTTTATACGCTAAAATATTTTTTATTACTTATCTGCATATTTTATTACTTTTTGTGGTGCTTTGGTGGGTTAAGATATGGATGAGAAAAGATTTCAAATTAATCAATACCTAAGTAAAACTAACTTCTTCTTTCGTGTCAGCATAAGCTATATCGCATGACAATGAATCAAGGTACTAAAGCAGCAACCAACATGTCGGGCCCGATTTGGCATACCTACATTGCTTACTTTGATCACAACACTTTAAAATAGAGAAAACAAAACAAACAATGTATGCCGAAATCAGGTCCGACCAACTACAAGTGTAATCGCTGCTTAAAAAACTAGCATATTACGTGGAGGGGGTGCGTCAGACTATCAAACTGAACAACTTTTACTACTGGACCAATACTGAAACCGCGAACAAATTAATTGTTTTATTACACTGTAACCTAAATGTCTATAGGTATTTCATCTCGAGCGTTTTCCGTGCTTCGGAAGGCACGTTAAGCAGTTGGTCTCGGATAGTTCCGTCAGATGGCGTTGTAACTATTCGTTAAGCCAAGTCAGAGGCCTATTGGCGGCTTGAAAATTATCTGACAGCAAGGTGACCACTAACTTGCCTCCACCAACACTCACTGGGCCCGCGTGGTGGAGTATGGCCCACTCCCTCTCACCCTTATTCGTGAGAGGAGGCCTTTGCCCTGCAGTGGGATTCTACAGGCTAAAACTTACTTACTTACCTAAATGTCAATTTCTATTCGACCCAAATGCGTGGAACACCAGATTCACCTACTCGCAATTTTAATGTTGAATCCATGTTTTATATTTAGAACTACCTTGTCTAACCCCTCGAGGAATAGTCGTGAGCATATACAGACATTAATCATAAACTCTATAATACCTAATCCTTTTTACAGAGGACCTCATTAGTCTCATTTCATTACCTACAGAGGAACTGCTAGCAGCCTCCATACATAACCCTCATTCTGGTGCAGTCGGGTAAAAAAGCGTAAAATAAGGCTTCATACTCAAAATGGACCTTAAACTTTTAACTGATAGATTCAAAATGGCTAGCATGAATGTGTTTTCATATATGAAAATTCATCACATTATACGACTGAAATGGAGCGTAAGATTCGTAGGATAATGAATAGAAAACAATAATGTTTATGTATTACATTTACATTAGCATGTTTCCTTTGATCGTTTTCTAAATATTTTTGCGCGTTTATTTGCGATTCATACAGAAATTGTTATTGTACAGTTAGCAAAAAGAGTGAAAGTGTCTAAGTTGATACGACGATGACATGACAATTACACTTAACTGCCTATTACTATTTAATCTAATTTTAATTACAACTTTTTGCTGATTATTAATATTTCCTCAATAGATATAGAGTACAATGATTCCGAAAGTGTTTGTGTAGATTATGGCGCATTTTATCCCCGATGAAAATGAATGATACCTTGTTGATATAATAACGAAGAAATTCTCCATTTAACAAAATTTCAAAGTACCTAAGTCCGAACTACAAAACATGGAGAGTTTTATGATTTAGAGTTAATATTATTGATTACTTACAAGTCGATTTTATCTAGCCGTTTACTCAAACGATGATGTTTACCTTGCTTTTTAAATAAAAGTCGTTATAATATAAATTAGATATATAATTTACGAGTAAATACGAAACCAGTTCTAGTAATGTGTCTATGACAAGTTTATCAAAACTATGATTTTTGGTCCAAGGTCTGATTACCTACATGATGTTTATCAGTTCCGTACACGTTGATAGGAGATTTTCCACATATTTATAAATCTGTAGCTTTAACACTTATCTTTATTTATTTGATAGTATTTAGATATCCTGGAAAAACACGTTTCTGTCAGAAACGTATGTTTTTTTTATTATTTTCCATTTATTTTCTTACTTTTTATTTGACTTTGTCAATATTTGCTAACCCAAGCCAATATTGTCAAATAAAAACCTTAGCCTTTGCACGGCACATTAAAGTTTGGTAATGAGCATGATTTCGGTTCGATGTGAACTGTTCAGGGCTGCAGTCTCCAGGGTCCGAATACCCCTAATGATAGCCAACCTCCGATAGGAGATGGCACCACAAGAAGAAGAATGAGCATGAGTGTGTGTATGTATAATTTGATTAATCTTAAGATCATAACAAAAACGTATATGTACCTACCTATCTATCAATCATACTAAGTGGGTAATAGGTATCGATTTAATTTGGACTCCAGATCATCGGACGCATTGCACGCAGCGCATCGCCCACGTGCGCGTGCGTCGCTTTTTTGCGTGCATTCCGGCACATTGGATCATATCCGTAACACATAACGTGTTGCTATTTCTAAATTATATTCTCTGTTCATCCTGCTATTAATGTATTTAACGGCGAGTTTAGTTTAGATGAACATTGTCTTTAAATAATTATATGACTCATAACATCTGAAACTATTAGACAGTGTTCGCGAGGACTTGTGATGCCAGACAGGGAAAGGATCGATTGAGCGTTTTAATTGCCACGCTTTGGTGAAATGTGAAATCGTTATGTCGTAAGACATGTTTTTATAGTCACCATTGTTATTATAGTCATCATTCTCTTGCGCTTACCCCTTTATTTGGGGTCTGTTGGGGTTTTTTGGGGTTTGGGTTTGTTTGTTCATTCATCTCTCCTAGCCGTCATTTCAGCTCTGACTCCTTTCTTCACATATCATCTTTCACACAATCCATTCATCTTTTTTCGGCATTCGTCTACTACTACAGCCACCCACAATCATACTCATCCTGCATCACATGTTTATACCAAGATAAACTTTGCTGAAAATCGCAAGTTCGTAAAATGGCAACGCTCAGACTGTGCTATTACCCGATTTATACCTACTACTTAGTACCTTACGTCGTATTGTTATCGAGTATAGTATAAGTAATCTATCTATAGATAAATTCGGTACACAACCAGAAATGGATCTTGTTGTTTCCGACATAGGACTACACAAGTAAACTCCATAGTCTACCAACTCATATCCATTTTGGGCGTGGAATTTATTGAAGATCTTTAGCACCTTGTCATTTTCACCACAGCTTAATTAAGAAAGAGTGGCGATACCCAGTGATGGCTTAAAATACATCTTCTGTCCACACAGGGTCTTTTGGCGCAGTCAAAAGTACCTCTTCCCCGAGTAAACAATAGTTGAGTGGTCTTTTACTGCTTTTACATGGCTTCTAGTTGACACGCATAAACAGCGATACAGAAGTCAAATGAAAAAAAAGTATATGAGCGTAACCGCAAACTCAAATCATCGGCCATCACGCGTTACTGTTATAGCATCATATTAACAATAAATAGCTTTCACACTTTCACTGCACTTTTGACTCTTGAACGTGAGAAATTTTTTAATGAGAATCGAAAGTCGATATAATTTACAGGGACGTAAAGTTCAGTTTCAGTTAATCGTTGGTTAATCAATAATCAGCCGCGAATGCATTATCTTGGGACCTGATCTATTAGTTCCATTTAGATTGTAAACTTTGATAAGATTTAGAGTTTTTAAATGGACATAAAAAAGTAAGTATATAATTTTAATTCTTTGTGCTAAATGAAAGCAAATCTGAAAAACTTCTACTAACAAAAAAATAGGTTAACAGAACAACGTTTTGATATGTTACATATTTTACACAAAAATTCGGATTCAAAATCTAAGATTGCAACTCATCTCGTGTTCTCTTTTGGAGTGGTCAGAAATTAAGCTTCAACTACAAAACACCATTCAAAAGCATGTTGTTGTAATAATGATCAGTGGATCACTTTAACTAAGTAGGTACATTTATGGTTTCAGAGGGCCTACCATGAGTTTTCCCTGTACTTTACCACTGTAGTTACGTCGCCAATTCGTATGACAGAAATTAGTTCTCAAAGTAACCACTACGAGCGCTGTACGAAATTCAATACAAAATTGGCGACGTAACTACAGTAGTAAAGTACGGTGAAAACTCGTGGTAGACGTACGGAGTTTCAAATCTGACATGCCATAACTGCACAAAGTGGTTAGTTACCAATTGAAATTACTCAATTGAACGACTCACAAAAACATTCGAACTAAATAAAAAAATAAATCAAACAATCATAGCTATCTTCCCATCAAAAAGATATTGCGCAAATAATAGTTATTTAAAATTCATACCAGCTTTAACTCCATTAGTATAATAGCCTGATAAATCAGTATGCGAGTAGTTACCTACGTACCTACTATTTATCTGTTAGTTTAATTGTAGAACCAGACATCGGAAATTAGAGCATGTACTATTTTTAATCATTAGTGTATTGGGATAAGTCCCATGCCCATCAAAATTATTTATCTTCATTAATATGGTTGGAATGAGCTGAAATTATGGAAACTATTAGTTGTCTTGTTTACATTAAAAATAGTTTCCATTAGAACATCATATCCAGCAATAATAAAATAGCTGCTATTCTATTATTGCTTTCAGACAACCCTATTCTTTATTACAAGATTGGATATAACAATTTTCAATACTTATCTTAAAGCTTGCTTTGTTACAAACCATGATTCAAAAGATGCTTTGTTAGATCCAGCAACGTTTCTGACCACCTCAAAAGGGGTTAAAATCTTTGTATGTATGCATGTATGCAATACTTTGTTACTTCATTCCCTCAAACTAATTATCTAAGTAAAACTGTCTTTCTTCTTTCGTGTCAGCATGGGCCATATCGCATGACAATTACTCATGCTGTAGTGAAAAGATTAGCCAGCCAGTCACTGACTGCCCAAGGTGCGCCAGACTAAATAGGTTTCGTCACTCATCAGTAATACATGCTAATATTGTGTGACTTTATTAGAGTAGGTATTAATGATGGACCTTTTGTTCGTGAAATAAAACGATTTTATTTTTATTCTTTTACTTTTTTGTAAACACAAAACGATGTGTAATCAAAACAAACACGAGTTCTGACAAAGTCGTAAACCAAGATGTGTTAAAACGTTATAAAACTGGGTTATTTACGTTTTTACGCAATTCCTAAAGACGTGAGACTTAAACAGCGCGTTACAGATCGTAAATGCGATGATTATATTATCAATTTAGTATTGGGTTATAATTGTTTGATGTTCCGCTTTCATACATTTTAGTTTATCAGAACCATCCATCCATGTTCTCATTCTATTCATGGACCCCTAATATGCTAAGAGCTAACTTTGCTGCAACTGCACTGTTTAAGGTGGTAGAACAGAAAAGAATTAACGTTTATTGACACCAGCAGCAGGGCTGCAGCAGCAGCAGTTTGGTAGCAGGAGTAGAGTTTTAACCACCCCGAAAGAGAAAGCAGTTTTGTTAATTTTTGTTTGAACCTAGTTCCTAATTGTGCCGTGTGGTGTCCACATGGTGTGGTGTTAACCTAACCTAACCCGGACGGACAGTTTTTATCATTTTTTCAATTTCTGTGTCCTACATCCAATCCCACCTATGATCGGAAAGGATCCAATTAGTGAGAGAGGGTATCTACATTATCTTTAAGCTGACATTTGGTACAGCATATGCTCACGACTATATTCCCCGAGTGGGAAGTCAGAGATATTCTGAAACATCAGAACATCCACGTTTCACTAGTACCGAAACTCTGTCATTTTGTAGGTACTGAATAATTGTCATTTGGCATTCTACATGCCTCTTTTTCTTTCAGAATTTCGGTAACTTCAAATAAAGAGATAATGATTACGAACAGTGATTGATTAATCTCGCTAACCTCGCGTTTAAAAACAAATCAACAGAAAGTTAGTTTGATTGAAACGCGTTAATAGAATCCTCAAAGCCTTAACTTTATTGATTGAAGTGTCGAAGGTTACTGTTTGGGTGGTTTAGTAACAAACGCGAGGGCAGGCATTCGCGCCTACCCCGCAATTAAGATATTTACTACTGTGTACCATAGACTATGCAACATGAAAACACAAGGACTAATCTAAGAAAAAAGTTGCAAAAACAACAACTAACTGACGCCCACGACTTTGTTTGATATCATCCCCTATTTTACCCCCTTGAAGGATATTTTGCAAAACGGCCGCTACATATCTTACCAATTAAAGCATAGATATGACTTTGCATATCCCTAAGAAATGATGGGTTCCCCATTATAAACTTATCCTCTATTTAACCACCTTCTGTTTATTTTTTGAGACAAATGGTAGCCTATGCCCTTCCTCAGGATGAAATCTATTTCCATCTAAAATTTTATCGAAACAAATGTTAACGGTTTATTTAGTCTTGAAAAGGTAACAATATTAGTAAGTACGAAAATATAGATCGAACATATTGAATACTTATCAAACTTTTTGACATTAGGAAGGTATAGCAATGTCGTTCATGACCCGTGTTACTAGTTTTTACAAAAAATTTTCGAACTGCAACAAGCTAATATTTTCATATTAAAATTAAGGTCGAACATCCGTGCCGGGCCGGGGCCCAGGGCCGGGGATTTTGTCACGGATGCGCATGATACGGACGAGAGTCGTCCATCCTAAACATTTCGTTTTAGGGTGCATATTGGCGTGTGGGCAATCCGCATTGGGCACGCGTGGTGGACTAACGCCCAAACACCCTCGTAGAGGGTAGGCCTGTGCCCTGCAGTGGGACGTATACAGGGTGTTTCATAAGTAACAATAAATATTTAAAACTCTTAAGGGGGTTGTTTAGACCGTCAAACTATGCTATACATCTTTCTCTATGGGACCAACATCGAAATCGCGAAATTTTTTTTTTATATCCCATACATATTTTAGCTCTTGTCGATTTGTAGAGTATGGAACATCAATTTTTTTTTCGCGATTTTGATATCGGTCCCATAGTGAAAGTTGTTCAGTTTGATGGTCTACCACCCCCTTAAAGGTTTATTTGTATTTTTGTAACACCTTGTATAGGCTGATGATTGTGATATGATTGACATTAGAAACACGAGTTTTTCTATCGAACAAATAAGTTAAATACATATAAATAAACATATAATTAACGCTTTTTCACTGCAGAGGGCGACGATATGTAGGTACCTAAGTCACTCAAGACAAATCTTTGCTACAACACTTCCTTCTCCAATATGCGGCTGTAGCTACGCTAATATTTTAAATATCAAACACATAATCATATTATCTCAATTTCTACGTTTATAAAACTATCAGCATAGGTAGGTAGGTGCTTAGTTAATTCTTATCTTAATTCCTTAGCGAATTTTTATGGTATTTTTCCACACAATCGGTCGTATCTACGACGTTTTTAAGTCTACGTACAATGGCAAAAGTAGGAAAGTGCCCTTGAGAAGTCTGAAAGTTGCTAATTACACTAGATATTAGTAGTTTTAGTTTGTCTGTCTGTTAGTTACTCTAATGATACGATTACCGTTAACTACTGAATTGTGCGGCTGAATAATAATTAATGCTGTTTTTAATAACATGTTTTTAGGTTGTTACGATGAAAGATAGTAATTAAAATGTTTTTATTATTTACGGTTAAGTTTGTTTTTGTAAGTAATATGTTTTTAAGTTTGACCGGAATCATTACAAAGAAGTGTTTCAAGATAGTACTCTTTACCTGGACAATAGGACAATATAACGATAAGAAATTTAATAAAAACATAAATTGACGACTGTCGAAATATTATTTTAAGTTTAAAATATTGACGGAAAAATTTTCGTGATACATTGCAACATCTTTGAAATCACAAAAAATCGTGTAAGTTAATAGTAGGGTTCACTTAATAACTAACTATTTATTATTTTTGGATGAATTTAATATAAATTAAGTACAATTACTCCCTTGAACATATTACATCATTTACGGAAAACGTATAAAGGAAATACCTATTTTACTAATAAGGAAAGGTTATTTAATTTTACATTAGTACGAAGTTCATGGACTCTAATACTAACTGCTAAATTTCAAACACGAGTTACACGAACTAACGAAATAATGCAAGCATAAACTTAACAAGTTGGTATTTTTCAATTTTAATTTATTTTCGAGTCAAATTGCTTCATCATATACTGGAAAACTGTTTGGTACCATGAAAATAGAGGATACCTAACGAAAAACGGAACATTAGACGTGCTTGACGAGATGGTCAGAAAATAAAAAAAGTCCTGGGTTCAAATTATGGTTTTTTGAACATTATCTCTTCTTTCCCATCCTTATAATCAGTGAATATTGCTGTGGTCCCGCGATTCTGGATGACTCTAAACTGTATTGAAACCTTCGATCAACATTGAAACCGATATAGAAATGAATAAAAGCAAATAGAATCGGGATAGGAAATCAGATCAGATAGGTACCCTATAATCCCAAATCCGGTAATAGATTATGCCTTAATCTTCTGTTAACAATGAAGCATATTGTGAAAAACTCATTCATTAAAATTGAAACAAAATAAAAATACCACCTTCTAACAATTTACGTTCCACTGCAGGTAGGTACCTACGTGAAAATCACAAATTAAAAACATGTTTAGGATCTCACCTCTTGTAAAGACATTGTTGTTATCAGATAAAATCACACTTTGCACTGCTGACACATTTTTCTTATCACTTGTTTTTTTAAAACAATATAATTCGTAATTTTTGACACAAATGGCACCTTAATGGCACGCACGTCGCGTCCGTTCCTATCAATACACGGAAGGTATTTGAACGTGGAATCGTTAATTAGCACATTAATAATTATCATTAGTTTATTTTACCAAACAGTGGGTACGATAAAACATCAAACGAAAAAATAACGTGACAAGCGTTTGCGCGGCAAACGAAAAAGTTCTCAACTGGCTGGCCAAGCTGGAAGCTCTTCAATTTTCGAATGCGGAATTCAAAACTTCAAATTTGGAGCATAGCATCTAATGGAGTCATGGTCGCTCCAAGGTCAGACATTGTATGCAATTCCACTTTTATCGCCTAATAATCAAATGAAATTATGCATACGGTTGATTAAAAGTTGGGTGCATTCTATGCTGATGTCACGCGTTACGGATGTCCTTGGTTTTTAAGCCGATAGTTTAAATTTTACCGGTTTAATTAAAAACTATTTTATTTAATATTCGTTAATGGTTTTATTCGAGTACATTTTCGAGTTTGTTCGTAAAATCGCGACTTTTTTGTTCGTTGACAGACGTCCTTTCGCGTGGACGTCTGCAGAACAACTGGCGGTGGTTGGTTGCAATGCATCTTATCACAAACGTTATCAGTTCATTACAATGCTATTTCGCTTTGTATGCACGTTCGTTCATTAACAACATTATCTGAGTTTTCCTTTTCACATTCGCTTTTATCAAAGGTTGCTTGGATGCGATAGCTTCTGATATTAAGTCTAAACATGACCTTTAGTCGTATTATACGGTCTAGTTTACCTAGACTGATTTAATGTTTATAAATAATTTATGCGATCTCTGACTACAGTTTGGGACAAATAGTATGATGTAATTCTCCACTCCAGTGAACGTAAGTACTTTATTCTCTATAGAAAGAGTGCAATCCAGGTAAAAATACCCGATTGTTTAATGGTTAATTAAAGGTAAATTTACTCAAAATGATGTTAATGTAATGATTAGGATTAAAATTCAAATACTTCTAACATAAAATAAGTTCCCAATTTCAGTATCACCTATTCTCAGAATGTCGTTTAGGTAGGTACTTACCTACTTACTTTATTTGAAACTAGCGACCGACTCCGGCTTCGCAAATAACACAGACTTTCCTCGTGAATCAGTCTATCTATTCGTAACAATTCACAATGTATACACATCTCAACTTTAAATCATAATTAAAAACCAAAGGTGTTATTTAACAAAATAAAACGTACCTACCTACCCTACCTAATTAAAACATTTTCTTATCTGAAGCCTTTGTAAAAATAATGATCATGTTTACCGTTTAGCAAAATGTTAACCAATAACCAATAGGTGGTCTTGCAAATAATAGCGCAGTCGAAGTGAAGCTAACTGAATTGAGAATTGTGTTAATATTGACCAGGTTATTAGACTTTACTGTAAGCTGTAATGGTAATTAGATAGACGGTATTCTGATCTTCAGAATATGTGACCTGGTTTCGAAATCATATTCGTAGATATAGTAGATTACACACCGAGGGTAGGAAAGTAAGAAAGGTCTCAGATCTCATGTAATTGTTGACCGAGGAAACAAGTGATCTTTCTTATTTACTGCCCGAGGTTAGTATACTATTTTTCTCCTCGACGGAGGTGGAAAGCGGCAACTTCGTTTAGCTCAGCGGGACGAGAACTGACGCTTTCCGTCCGAAGGGGAGCAATAGTATTTTTAAGGCTCCTTAGTCAGCAAGGGACCCTTATACACCTTGTACTTTCGTCTATTCTGACTGTCTGTATGCCCCGCCTCATTTATTCCCTTATTTTTGCACCTTTTGATGGAAGACAGATAAAAGTAAGGCAAAGACAGAAAAGTGGAAAAAAAACACTAATCGAGTAAGGTGTCGTTGTATAGATTAGGTAAGACGGTTACTCGATGTTGGCTCAGTTGTTCAGTTTGATGGTCTAAACCCACCACTTTAAATATCATTAGAATGTTTTGTTATACCATTTAGATTCGGTACCTAGAGATTTCTAATAAGCCAAGTTAAAAACTAGACTGCCTATCAACTTTAATTAATTTGGCAAACGATAATTTAGTAGTTCGAACATTTTTACCAAAAATTATTATTTGGCCCGAGTCCAAAAAGTTATGATCTGATATTTTTGTCGATTACACTCTTTCCTACTAATAAAATGTCTATCTTTAGACTTTCTTTGATATTTTAAACATTAATATTCTATCTGGAAAAGCGTCGGTAAGACCTGGATACGATCGGCACAGGACCGAGAAGGATAGCAACATAGGGAGGAGCTTTATGCCCTGCAGTGGGTGAATCCGGGCTGATGATGATGATGACCACGATTCTACCGCAGCGGTTCTTAACCAGGGCGTTGCAGAAACCCGTAACTTTGCTCACCGTATCTCGATTTATGCTACGAATAAGAATAACTATACTAACTACTTTATTTAATAAATAAAATAAAATAAATAAAAGAGTAGCTCTAAACACCTTAGTAGCACAAACAAATCCACTTAATTTTTGGCACATCTTTATAATGAAAAATGACATGTTGTATGAGTTTTGGCGGTAAGGTACAGTTTTTAAAGAACTTTTCATCCCATCTATTCAAAAAGTGTCACTTTAGTCCTCTTTAAGTGCGCCTAAAGTTGCACTTTTTGTTAAGAGACTTTTACAGCGGGCAATGATGAGTTTTGAATTTGGAACATGTATTTTTGCTACATAGGTCCGCGACCAAAGAGACCGAACGCAAATATTAAACTAGAAGCGCCTTTTATTTATTTTCCTCATAGAGGGGGATGAAAAGTAGAGTGTATCACTCGGCCGCAAAATTATTTTTTCCTCGGGCGGCATACTTTGAATCCCTCGCTGCGCTCAGGATTCTACTTTAGAATCCCTCGCTGCGCTCGGGATTCTACTCAAGAATCCTTCGCTATGCTCTGGATTCAAAATAGCGCCCTCGCCTTAAAAATATTATTTTACGCCCTTGTGATACAATCTACTATTAGAACACGTTAGTTTTTTTGGTGCCACTTTTTGAGCTTGATTTACCTACATTTCTTTACATTCTTATTCGTAGTTCGTCACAGAAGAAATATTTTGTTCGAATTTCAAATTTCTAGGACCTTGTTAAGGCTGGTTGCTTGATAAGCTAGTCAAATAAAGATAAAATCGCCTAAAATTTAGTTTTTTTAAAAACAAAAAGTAGCCAATGTCCTTTTCCACGCTACACGCTACCTTCCTATCAAGTTTCATTGAAATCGGTTCAGTAGTTTAGACGCCAAGATTTTATAAACAGACAGACACTGTCCGCATTATAATATTAGTGTAGATAAAAACGTATAAATGACATCATAATAAGCACTCTTCAAGTGACTGACATTACAGTTGGGTCAAACACCTCTAACAGTGATTGTCTAGATATGTTTAGCTAGACAGCTTTATTTTTTTAGCCTATACTTTAGGCATATCCAAATTCTAGCACTTGTTAAGTTGACAGTATGCTTTATCCTTGTAGTATGAAAATATGCGTCTAGTAAGAGGAAAAGTAACAAACAAAACATGTTGGTACTTTTGTACCCGAGTCATGGAGGTTTGCATCTATGTTATGTAAGTATTATATATTCTGGTCTATATTCATTGTCTTGGTAATCATAATACAAGTCTCGACTAGATTCTGAGGTATTAGTTCGATTGCTGGTGGACTGGACTGGTGATAAATTATACCCAGGTATATGTATAACAATGTCAAGGATTTTTTTACATACTATATACATATATAGTACTTACATATTATAGCGCAATAAATGATATGATAGATATGGGACAGAAATAGACACCTGCTACGTCCCCGGCGCAGACACCCTTCCTGTCATATTTATTGTATAGATCGATCTGTCATGTGTGCTATAATTTGTCATGTTTACTATGAGCGTGCCAAGTATCTAAACAAGACAACAAGTTTGGTGGACCGTTCTAATAATAACTTGTAACAATTACATAGTAATCATTATTGCAGTATCTCGGGATGGTATTTCACGGAATCACGGGCCGTAGCCCGGACCTTTGGAAGGCTTGCGTGGGGACACAGATCCCCCTTTGAGACACTTTTATCTCAATGCAATGGGATGCACCAAGCGTGGTACATACAGGGTGTAAGGGACAGCCCTCCGCAAACAGAAACGGTGAACTCAGACCAAAAAATCAGCTGTCCCATACAAAACTGCCGTCCCCACCCGACTCAAATGTATGGGACAGCTGATTTTTTTTCGCGTTTCCTGAGGTAGGCTCCATAGTGAAAGTTGTTCAGTTTGATGGTCTGAGTTCACCGTTTCAGTTTGCGGAGGGCGGTCCCTTACACCCTGTATTACGTAGATTATAATGAACACGTATAATTGCTCGGTATTATGTGTAACTTTTTGAAATTATTCAGAAGAAACCGTATTTAGGTTTTGCGTTAACACCTTATACATTCTAAAAGAAACCCAAAGACTTGCACATTAATAATTATTAGGTACTACGTGGATTGGAATCGATGCCAATTCGGAATAGCGCTACCTAGTCACTTATTTCCGCACCTAAAGTAGTTTCAAATGAAAGTTTTTTCCATTTTATTCAGTCACCGAGTAATAAACTGTGTTCAACTTTAACCAAAGACATTATTCGATGTTATTAATTTATGTCACTTCTGTCGAAGTATATTCCGAGTCTAAAACATTTTGCAGGTGTATAATTTAGACTGGTAACGATTCAGTACAAGGTCAGGTTAGTGTGCTATCTGATAACTGCTGCTTATCTAAAACTTTACTTTCTGTAACAGTCTGATTCATAATTCTTAATCGTTGTTACATGTTCCTCTTATAGGTAGTTAGATAGGTCACATAGGTAGTTCAAATTAAAACTGTACGTAATTTGAATGGACCACAATTCTTCCCATAGTTGTCTTACGAAGCGACAAAAGGATAAATGAAATTGTTTCTTATGCTTAGAATTCTTTGTGCTGTTTTTCTTTTACCTGAATATTTTAGTCTCAAAAAATGTTTAAATTCTGCAGTGTGTCCTCAAACACTTCCCTCCATATAAACTGTTAAGTAAAGAGCGTTGAACCACGAGTGTTCAAGTAAGGAGCGGTCACTTTCTGACTCACACGTTGCAACTTTTTGCTACGTGGTAGCGATACCTACTCATGACTGTGTACAATGAATGCATTTTAAATTGAAATTAATGACTTTGGGATCAAACAAGCATCTGTTTCTGATCCTGCTGCAGGTCAAAGTCATCCTATTGGCTTTTTAGTCGACTCGCATCATCATCATCAGCCTATACAGGGTGTTAGGGTAAACAGTTGCATTACTTTATGGGGTGATTGTACCCATTATACTATACAACTTTCCCTAAGAAACAGATTCCAGAAAATACGCAAAAAATGTTGGACTTTCCATACAAAATGCAAATCGAATGTTTGTGGTTTGAAAAGCAATTTTTTTTTAGAATTTCCATTTTTTTCCTTTGGGAAAGTAGTTCAGTATCATGAGTAAAGCCTGACCAGAAATATAAAAAGCCTGGTTTGGGGGCGCTGCAATCGACTTTTAATGTCAGTGATCCAAGTACAAATATTAGTTCCAATGATTTTCCGCAACATGGCGAGGTTTTTTATATTTCTGGTCGGACTTTACAATCACCCCTTACTTAAAGTAACGCAACTGTTTTCCCAAACACCCTGTATACGTCCCACTGCAGGGTGGCCGAATTGACTAATAAAATTTGTCACTTTGGTCGATTGGGCACAAAAGCATTTACAAAAATCGAATTGTTTGAAACGAATTTTTTTATGCGACAGTACAATATTAACCCTAACGGGGTGTGGCGAGACTATCCTTTCAGGTTAAAGACTAGTAGAACACTTAGTTTATTAAATTTTTACCATTAAGTCTAGTTTTACACGCAATGTTGACTCAAGTTCGAACAAACATGACCATTATGCTCTCTGCATTCCTCGAGGTCATAGCCAGACACATTATTATAATTATAACATATATTCAAAATATCTACATTTCACTAGCAATGCCCATACGTCCAGTTCAAGCGTGTTATGATATTTATGAGGCTGGTAAAGGTAGGTAGTTCTGGTGCATAATGTTGCAATGACTCCTAAATAAAAACGAATAGCACTAACACTTGTGGTATTTAAATATTTCTAGGCGTTATACAGGGTGTTAATTTAAATACGTTACATACTCAAGCATACAGACGGTGCTTCAGACCTTGATGGTCTGCTTAATACCAAAAAGTGTTTTACTGCCATTCGTTAAGTATTTAGTGCATTAAAATTAACACTAGCAACTTCCTCTATGGGACAAAAATCCCGAAGAAAATATCGGAAAATCTAAATGGTGATTCGACCCAAATGTGTGGAATAACTGATTTTTAAAATCGCGATTTCAATTTTAGCCCCATATTAGTGAAATTTGTTCAGTTTGATGGTCTGAATCACCCCCCATACTAAGTATACATGTAACGCATTTAAATTTACACCTTGCATATTCAAACTTGAAGGGTCTGTTTACCACTTCTGAAGTTCTTAAGGGTGCGTTCACATCTGGCGACCTTTATAGCTCATCTGACATGTCATTTGACATATTTTGTATAAAAAATATAACTATCAAACGATCTGTCAGATAAGCTAACAAGAACTGACTAAGAAGTGGTGAAACAGGCCCATAGTGTTGTGTAGTAAGTTGTGAGGCCATATCTGATTACAAGTAACAAATCAGTGTTGTAACACTTAACACCCAGTTGCAGAAACGCTCATTAGAGTTAATCCTCCATTAAATATCTTGCTGTCACTTTTTGTCTTGTTGACGTAGCTTTTTTACAGCTAGCAAGAGATTTAATGGAGGATTAACTCTAATTAGTGTTTTTGCAACTGAGTGTAAAAGACTAGAAGCGGCACATACTTGAGCGGTGTTGGGCGCGTCGTCGGGCCGCAGGGCGTGCAGGCGTCCTTCCTGGAACTCTGCGAAGGCGCGCACCGCCGCCGCCGCGTCACGGTACCGCTTCCAAAGGTCCACCGCTTTGTGGTATCTATGGGCAAAAGGTATCTGTTATTGTGGCGACTGGGAAATTATGCATTATGCATGGTGCTTCATTAGGTGTACTACTGAAGATCATGTGAAGGTTAGGTTAAGGAACATAGTGTAGGTGGTAGTAGGTGATGGGAACTGCCAAATCGACCGAAGCGCCCGGTGTGGTAGAATATGTATCATCTCCGGACAAACTGTGTCAAAAATGCTTGAATCTAAACACGAAATCTTCTTAAAATACTTTTAAAGGCGTGGAAGTTTCTATTGGCATCTAAGTGCTCACTGAATAAGTTTTATGAAATTCAACCCCATTAAAACCGGGAGAAACGTTTGTACGGATATTAGCGCTGCAAAGATCGTCGATTCCAGCGAATGGAATAGCCAGTAGAATCCCCTAAATAGCCATCCAAAGGGAAATCAACGATACACGACAATACCATTCCTTATAAAAAGCACTTACTTGTCGCACAGCTGTGTGAGATTGCTGCAGGTATGTTCGTAGGCGGCGGCGGCGTCGTCGAGCTCCCGCTTCAGCTGGGCGGCCACTGTTGGCTCCGTCGACGCCTCGAGCGGCGCCGCGGCGTCTTTCAGTTCACCCACTAGTTCACCGCTTCGTCGAGAGAGGGACTCGCTGAGCGTCTGTTGGAGAGATGGTTGTTGGAATAAGGTGTTTGATAATTAGTTATGTTAGTGAGGCTTTACCGGAAAAATAGAACCTGCTTTAGGAACGCTACAATGTGAACTTTGAGGAAAAAAATAGTTTCAATGATTATCCGCAATTTGGCGAGGTAAAATAAATTAATACGGTAGTAAGGGTAAACAGTTGCATTACTTTAAGGTTAAGGGGTGATTGTACCCATGATAGCTTTGAACTTTTTATAGTAAATGAAATCAGCTTATGAAACGTTTGTATGAAATGTTCAATTCATTTCGCGAATTTCCCTTCATTTCTTCGGGAAAGTTGTTAAGTAGGTATGCCCTGTATACAACATATCAAATTATTGGGTATAAAAATTGCAATACCTTAATAGAGTAAACAACCTGTAACATTGTATTAGTATGGATGAGCCCTCGAGATCTCGGGATTTTGTAATGGGTGGCAATTTATAAGCATAAAAGGTTAAAAGCGAATTCGTAATTCCCGGTATCACGGAATTGGATGGTATGTCCATATTAAGATAATGCCATGGAATACATGGAATAGCGGGATACTGGATTTACTGGAAGTATTGACTTGCAGTTGTATTACCTATCTAAAAAGATCAACAAACCTCAAGCTTCTCGGTGGCTTTCAGCAGGCGATCGTAGTCGACCTGCCCCTGTACTGTCAGCAGCTCCACCATGTAGTCAGCTTCCCTCACCGCGCCTTGCACCATCTCCAGTTGCCTTTCGAACCGTCTCCACAGGTGGACTTTAGCTCGGAGTCGGGCGCTCAGGTCGTTGGCGGCAGCTTCTAGGTCCGCATGGGTTTCCTGTGAAGATAAGAATTGTTGGAACGTTTTTATAAGTCAATAACTGAATTTACAAGAAGCAGTGATCTTGAAATGAGATTCCTCGTTCGTGAGAGGAGGCTTTTGCCGTGCAGTGGAATACTACAGGCTATAACTCTTTCCGTTCCATATGAATGTTAAAAATAAAGATATCTCACCTGTAAAGCAGAGATGTCTCTCTCTACGCCTGTGGGTGACACGCAGACCCGCAGACTAGTTGGCAGGGTATGCAACGCCTGCCTCAAAGCCAGGATATCCCTCCATTGCGTCGCTAGATCTTCCAGCAGCCTGTCACAATTCTCCGAAGCCCTCTCAACGACGTCACTGCCCAGTCGTTCGGCCGCTTCACACTCTTCGAGGGTCAAACGCGCACGACGCTGACTCTTTTGACAACGGCTAATGCCTGCTTGAACTTGCACGATCTTCTCTTTTAGTAGCAAACTACGCTCGAGCTCCTCAGAAATCTGATCATTCAGGATTCCTGACTGAGTTAGTAAAGCTCCTAAACGTTCAGATTCTGCTGTAGGCAGTAAACTCAGTCTGCCAAGTTCGTTTTGGATTCTGTCTATGCGTCCAGTCATTACTTGCAACCTTTCTATGTATAGGTTCAACTCGTCTTCGCTTTTGATTACTCCTTTGAGACTATCTACGGAAGCGCGCAGTTCTCTCAGTTCGTCTTCAAGGATATTTAATTTCTCACCAGAAGAAACATCGCGGTCTGAAATGTTCTGGATGGCCGATGCATGAATGTTGCCGATTCTGGCAGATAAGTCACGCCATTTATCCTCGATCTTGGAGAAGAATTGTCGCTGTACCATTTCGTCGGATATCGGGAGGATTTCTAGAGCCTTCTCAAACTGGACTCCGGATTCGTTCTTCAGGTTATTATAGACTTCGTGCTGAGCTTTCAGTTCCCAGAATCGACGAAGGTTACCAGTCGTAGTAATGTTTTCTGGAGTGACATGTTCCAGTTCTTTGTTGGCTATCTTCATCCACCCTTCAACTCGGTCAATTAAGTGATCGTAGGTTAACCAGTTCTCTTTGAAAGCTGTCAAACGTGTCAGTCTGGAATCCACGTCTTCTTGTAATGTCAGTAATGTGTCGAGCGCTGTAGAGCACTCTGTTTCCAGACCGGAGCAAACTATAAGGCCTCGAAGACCTTCTGTGATGGACATAAGTCGTAAGATCTTAGCGTGATGATGAGACACATCTAGGCTTATGGATTGGTAGAGATTTATGTACTGTTCGTGGTCTCGCGATGTTACGTTTGTAAGGTCAGGAACTCTTTGATGGGCCACTCTAAGCCATTGCTGTTCTTCCTTCATTCCTTGTTCTAGCACTGTCCACCTTGAAGCGGACAGAGTCATCTGTTGAGCTCGACTCGCTGCTCTATCGATTATCGTTGTTGCCCTATCATGAAGTGAGTTATGCAGTGATGCATATTTGGCTCTAGTTTCGCTGTCCAAGTTATCTTCCAAGGATTCAAGGATAGCTCTGCAATGGCTCAAATTGACGAAGAATTTCCTGTGCTTTTGTATTTCTTCACGTAAGTGATCAAGGTTTGACACGATGATCTTTCCATCTAGCAATGCTTCTGCCACTTCAGTAATCTGTCCGAAATCTTGTAAGGTTTGCTCGTACTCTTCGGCTAATGATGTCAGCTGTAAAAGACGATCTCTTTCGGTGTTAATGACATTCTCAATTTGTTTAGAATCATCGTCACAGTTGTATAGCTTCATAGGGCATTCACGTTTTGGATTAGCTTCGACCAGAGTTCGGTATCGTCTAAACAGTTTACGAACACCATCACAGTTGTCAACATTCTCAGAATCTATCTTGTCGAGACGGTCCAGTTTCTGTTGCGTCGGAATATCAGATAAGATGACATCATCAAGACTAGCTTTTACTCTTTCGACAGTTTGGTTAAGTTTGTCAGTATCTTCTAAGAATTTCTGCCATTCCTTCTCCACTTCAATTACTTTGACCGAACTCTGGTTACTCAAAGTATTAACAGCACTTACTTGGCGCGTTAACGTTTCAATCAAAGTAATAATTTCTTCGTTAACTTCAGTAACTTCGATGATTTCTTTTAAGCTTTGGATATAGCTTTGTAATGATTTCAATCTTTCAGTTTCTTCCGTCTGCTTAGAACCAGAAATAGTTCCCCTCTGTATTTTGTATTGGATTTCTTCCAGCCAAATAGAGATAGTTTCGATGACAACAATTACACTTCTTTCGACTCTTGTTGGGTCATTGTCTTCGACGGCATGTTTTACTTCATCAAGCTCCTTATTTACCACAAGATCGTACGATTTTTCTACAGATGGTTCCAATAGCGCAACAGCCATAGATTCATCTGGCACAGTTCTTTGCGGCTCAGTCACTGATTGTGTTCGCTTTTCAAGAGCGTCTAATAATCTTGCCTTTTCAGATTTTCGTGGCAAGAAACTTTTGCACGGCGATGGTGATTTCGATTTTGATCTTTGAACTATTGAAGAATAGGTTGGTTTGTGTTGTGTTACATTGTTTTCGTATCTCATCGGTGACATTGGGCTGGTGAGTTGAGAAATACCTTCGTCTATTGAAGAAGGGTCTCTGCTTGAAAAGTCTTCACTAGTCGGTGTTAACGACATAGAAAGCTCAGTCGTGATAGGATCCGATAGGCTCTCAGGAGTCATTGGTGACTCTGCCTTCTTTTTCGACTTCCTCTTCTTGTGTTTTTGCCTTTCACTGATTATAGATTGTGGTGGTTGTACTTGACGTTCATTATCAATGAAATCATTGGTTGCTTGAGGAATGGAGATCTGAGCTCGCAGGTGTACTTCATAAGGCTCATCGGTAGATGTCGATATTGAATCTTCAGAGTAAACCCTCGGGGATGTCTGTTGAGTAGAATCAACAGTAACGATTTCTCGTGTAATAAATTCAAGCTGAGGTACTTGTACAGGTTCCTCGGGATATTCTCTCGGAGATGTTTGTTGAGTACTATCAACTGTAACAACTTCTTTCTTAGCTAAATCAAATGCCGGTATTTCCGGCTTTTCAGGAACAGGTTCTACTTTAGGTTCTTCCTTGACCTCTGGTTTTTCTTCTTCTTTAGGTAGTTCCTCAACTATAGGTGTTTCTTTAATCACATGTTCAGGAGTATCAGATTGAGTGTAAGAGTTTACAAGAGGAACTTCTGGAGTCTGACTACTTATTTCTGTCAATACCTTTTCCTTGATTGGTGATGTGGATGTTTCTCGGTCAACGATTTCTTGTTTGACAGTCTGAATATCAGTATCAATTGTCTCAACGATGATTTCAGTACTCTTTTCATCTTTTTCAACTTGTGGTATAGGAGAGGTTTGCATTTCTTTAGATTCTGTTACAACTATAGGAGTTGCAGGTTTTTCTTCTGGGACTACAGGTTCTTCGATAGGTGAAGTTTGTGAGAATTTCTCCTCGGGAGCGTTAATATCATGAGGTATGACTTGAGTAGTAGCTTCAGTTTGAATGATTGGCTCTGGGCTTTCCTCTCTGCTTGTCTGCATTTGAGAGTCTGACTTCTCTATTTTTTCTACCACCGTTACTTCCTCGATAGTCTGGGTGTGAGCTTCTTTATCTTCCACTGGTGTTGTTTGAATCAAGCTATCACTTACAGGTGTTGGAGATGTTTGGAATGCAGCTTCAGCTGTTTCTGGTCTAGGAACTTCTACTATTTCTTTCACAGGCTCCTTTTCTTCAACAACTTCAGGTGATGTTTGGACTGAATACTCTTGTGTTGGGATTTCTTCAACAACTGGAACAGGGTAGGTAATGGTAGTCGACACTTCTGTTTTTAGTGTTTCTGGGCTACTATGAACGCATTCTTCCACTATTTTCACTGTGCTTATGTCAGAAGCTTCACTCATTGTGCGGTATGATTCCTGTCTAGGTGATGTCTCTAATACTTCGCTACCAATCTTTGGGCTCTCTGGTTTTACTTCCGGTTCGGGTTCAGGCTCTGGTGAAGCTTCAACTTCAGAAGGAGTCTTCTTCTTTCCTTTCTTCGCTTTACCTTTCTTTGGTTTTATGGGTTCAGCTGGTTCGGCGATTTCAGCTGGCGTAGAAACGTTAGTGTCATCTGAATCGGTGGTACTCATTTTGGGATAAGTTGTTTCTTCGCTTACTCCGTGGGGTTTGCGTTTCTTTTGGCGTTTCCTCTTGTCTGGTACTGAAATTTGACCTAAGGATACATCTTCAGGCTCATATCCTTGCTCTTCTGTAGCCGGCTCTGATTCCGTAACCAGAGAGTCGGGTTCTGCTTCTTGAATTGGCACAACTTCTGCAGGTTTAAGTACGTCTTCAGTTGGCTTAGGAGATTCTACAGGTGGTGATGTTGGTAGCTCAACATAGTGACTCAAAGATGAACTGTCTGTATCAGCAATACTCTTATCAGTTTCTGTAGGCACTTCTGTTTCGTTTGAATCGCTGCCAGAACGCTTCTTCTTTCTCTTTTTGGTTTTCTTATGATCTTGTATTGAATCTTCTGGTGTTATTTCTTTTAAGGGTTCTTCTTGCTCAACTATCGCTGGAGCCGATGCTTTGAACGGTTCTTGTGTGATAACGAGTTCACTTGGCAGATGTACGTCAATGTCTTTCTTAACCATAAACGGTTCGTTGGACTCGAAGCCTCCAACTTTGACATCAAATTGCACTTTAGGTTGATCTTTCTTTACCACATCAGTTCTAGCAATGGACATGGAGATGTCTACAGTTTGTTGCGGTTTATCGGATTCTAACTCCGTTATATCCATTGTGTCAAGTTTAGTTGGAGGTGACGTAGCTATAGATTGTGTGGTGCCTCGTATATGAGTATCTTGTCGTTCAGATTGAAGAAGCAAGTTAATGTCATACTTCTCGTCAGATTTCCTTACAGGTACTGCGCCAATAATTTCAAATGCTTCTGAAGGCATAACTATAGGTTCAAGCTCGAATTCTTTTTTGACAAGTTTATCAACGCTTTCTGTGGAGCTCTGTACTTTCGGCTCATATTGCTGAATGTAAGAAAGTTCTGGAGCCTCGGATTTGACTGTTGTAATACTCTCCGTGACAATATTTTCAGCTTTGACAGGTTCTACTTGTACCGTTGATTGAACAGGGGGTTGTTCAGTAACGATTCGACTGGTTGTCTTTTGAACTTCAGTTATTACCTTTTCGGACGGAACTGGTAAAGCTACACCGGCTATACCTTCCTGAATCAGAAGATCCTTTGTAAGTTCCACGACGTTCCAAGTAGGTGATACTTTTTCAGATGGAAGATCTTTAACGTATTCTTTTGTAGGTTCACTGATTGTCACTTTCCCGTCGATTGTTGATTCTTCGGTAAGAAGTGTCTTTGTTTCTTCTACTAACTCTTTTAGAGACGGTGTTACTATAGTTTCAACTTGTGGAATGTTCTCGAGCATCGGCGTAATAGTTTCTGGAGCAGATGGAATGTCTCCTTTCACTGCATCTTTTTTGATAGATTCAGTTGTTACTGTCTTTGTGACTGTAACAGTAGTCTGCTGAGAAGTCACTGGAGGTTTTTGTTCTTCTACCTCAGGTTTCGTTAGGTCTATAATTTCTTGTGAAGTCTTGACCGGTTGTTCCGAAGCTACTACAGAAATTACAGTAGTTTTTTGAATAGACACATCTGTTGGAATATTTTTTTCAACAGTTTCTGTATGTTTAAGAGTAGGTTCAGTTTCAGGATTGACTTCTTCTGTTCGCGGGCTAGGCACCACTTTCTCAGAAGGTTCCATAGGTGCTAGTTTCACGGGAGAATGAATGTGTCCAGCATGAATACTTTCCTTCTCCAGAAGCTGTTTAGTCAATTCAAGAAAATTGATTTGCTGTTTGTAATCGTCCGTTTCCTTTGTTAAGAAATCTATACTGATTTCCTCAGCTATCGGCGACTTGATCTTCACTTCTTCTGGTTGCTTTTCAGAACCATTCAAAGTAATATCTTTCACTGGAGATGGTGTTTTGACGTTAATTTCCTCGAAACTAGTAACTTTTTCAAGTAAAGGAGTTTTATCTTTCTCCGGAGATACTACCTTCTGAACAGGTAATCCAGTTTTTAGAACCTTTGTAGTTTCTTCTGTGACTGGAGCTGTTGAAGTTTCAGTCAACTCTTCAACAATAGGAACACCCTTTTTATGCGACGCTGTTTTGTCTTTTCTATCTTTAGTTGGAGTTTCTACTGGTTTTATTGTCTTAATTACTTCTTCAACTATGGGTATGAACTCCTCTTTGGGAGAACTCACGACAGGTGTAGGTGATTCTTTCTGTTCACCAGAATCTCTCTTACGTTTCTTTTCCCGTTTTTTCGGTACAGGTTGTGAGGCCGCTGAATGATCAGACTCACTACCAATTAAACTCTTTGTGATATCGATAATGGTCGTGTCTTTTTGAGATTCTGTTTCGGGAATCACAGTAGTTATTTTAGTAGTTGTGATTGTTTCTGTAACTTTTGGTTGGGTTGCCTCTTTGGTAGTTCCCTGAACGATTTGAGTCGAAATATCAGACGTTTTAGTAATGTCCTGTTCTGAATGTGTCTTTTCTATTTCTTTTGGAATATCGTCCTTTGGAAGTTCCTCGGATGTTTTGCCTTTCTTTGATTTCTTTTCTCTTTTCTTTGCAACCGGTTTTGATTGTTCTTGAGAAATAGCTTGGTCAGTCTCGCTACTAATAAAAGCTTTAGAGACGTTGACTACAGTTGGATCGTTTTGTGAAACAGTGGTGGTTTCAAACTTGTCATAATCTTTTCTAAGCTCATACATCTCCGGCTTGCTAATTTGGACATCAATTTCAGCAGTGACTGTTGAATCAGGAACGTATTCATCATCAGGGTCTTCTACAACTTGGTCAGTGACATGTTCTTTGCCGTCAATAATTTGAACTTGTCTTATAATTCGAATGCGTTTAGTTCTGATACCAGCGTCTTGAACAGTATGAGTTAGTTTAGGTTCCCCTTCAATTATTTCTACGTCATCAGGTTCTTCGATGACTTCTTCAGTGACATGCTCTTTACCATCTTTAATTTGTATATGTTTGATAATACGTCTTCTGGTTCTTGTTATGGTGACATTTGTCTGTTTGTGTACATCGGTTGTCAAACTAGTTGATGTTACATTGGATGCAGTTAAAGTTTGTTGAACATCAGCTGGTTCTTCAACGATAGGCATTATTTCTTTAGTTGTAGTGACAGTTACAATATCAGGTTCGGCCTGTTTCTCAAGTTTTTCTACAATTTCTTTCATCACTTCTGTTACTTCGGGAATCTTTTCTGATTCGCTAGTTGTGCTATCATCTATGGAAGAGTCTGGTTTCTTACCTTTTTTGGATTTCTTGTCTTTTCTCTTCTTAGGGACCGGTTCTTTAGTTGGTGTTTGGGATACGGCAGAGTGGTCTATTTCACTTCCGATTAGACTCTTAGTCATGTCAATAACAGTTGTGTCTTTTTGGGTTTCTGATGGACTTTGAGTAACAGTTATAAAAGTCTCCTTTTGTGGTTCTGAAGTAACAGTAACGATAGTTTCCGTAGTAGCTGTTGGCTTTTGCTTGATTTCAGTAAACGTCACTTGTGATGTTTGAGTTGGTAGAGGTTCTTCTTGAGCCTCGCTCAACTGAACATCGATATCAGCTGTAACAGTTGTCTCTGGGACGTATTCATCATCAGGTTCTTCCACTACTTGTTCAGTGACATGTTCTTTGCCATCGATTATTTGAACTTGTCGGATGATTCTTATACGTTTTGTTTTGACACCCTGTTCCTGCACTGTGTGAGTAGAAACTTTAGGTTCTTCTTCAATAACTTCTACGTCATCAGGTTCCTCTATAACTTCTTCTGTTACATGTTCTTTGCCGTCGATTATCTGGATGTGTTTGATAATACGTTTTCTTGTCCTTGTTATTTTTCGCGTGACCTTTTGCACGACGGTTGCTATATTAGAAGAGGACGTCTCTAATGTTGTGTGGTGAACTCCATGTCCTATCACAGTGAATTGACCATCTTGGGGCTCTTCTACTTGGTACGTTTGATCGATATTAGATGGTAGTGTTTGGAATGTTTCAGAGATAGCAACTGTTTGTACAGGAGTTCTTTCTCTTTCCTGAGATGTACGAATGATTGTTTGTGGTGTTGTAGTGTATTCACTTTCTTTCTGCATGAATTCTTGCATTAATCCCTGTAGGTTTTGAGCCTGTGTAGGTATACTTTCTGCATGAGATTTTATGGGTGAATCTCTAGACAACTTTTCGTCTTTTGGAGAGTCTCTGCTTTTCGGCGACTGCCTGTCTATAGGAGACTCTCTGTCTTTAGGGGACACTTTGTCTTTGGGAGAATCTCTTCCTTTAGGTTCCTCTTTATCTTTAGGCGTTATCCTATCTTCAGGCTTATCATCTTTTACAGGTTTATCATCCTTACCAGAATCAGGTGGTAATGCTGGTGGCTGATCGCCCTTATCATGGGAATCATCTATCTCTTCGAACTGTACGCCTCCATGATCTCTTACACTTATGGAAACTCGTGGAATCTGTTCTTCTTGAACTTCAACACTGTCAGGTTCTTCTATGACTTCTTCAGTCACATGTTCCTTACCATCAATAATGACGACTCGTCTGATGATGCGACGGCGAGTTCTAACTATCCTTTTGGTAACTTGTTGTACGACAGCGGTAACGCTTGATGATGAAGTGTGAATTTGAGGATGTTCACCTTCAGCCAATTGTAGGATTTCTTCTGGATTCATAGCTTTGTCCACTTGGATAACCATGTCTGGTCTTGACGTGAATTCCTGTATGGTAACTTCTCCTCCAGGTAATCCAGAGATTACTTGGCCACCATAAGTTTGGTATTGCAAGTGTTGGACACCACCGTCGTCCATCATAGTTGACGTTGAACCTTTATCTTCTTTCAGAGTGATTTGTGAGAAGGATTGTTCGTGAGGAACGCCTTCACTTGAAAGTATCTGAGACCTTTGTTGTTGAGTTTGCACGGTCTGTTGTCTTGTGACGAGTGTTTTCCTGACTTTCTTCACTATGATTCTCTTTGTCCCATCGGCGTCAACAACAACTTCAGTTGTTGTTTCATCTGGTTCCACCATGATGGTTTCGAATGACTGTGGTATGCTATGCGTTATATTTAGCTGAGAGTCTTTGCGTATGGTGTCATCTCTGTATTTAGCGTCAACAAGCAGTGATTGATCGTCGATCTTTTGTTCTCTGTAGACAGGTCTACTTGCTATTTCTATGGTTTCATGTCCTTCAGATATAGTTTGACGAACTTGTATATTTTCAAGAATTTCTCTGTTTTCCAACTGTGGATCACAGGTCTGAATTTCGACTTCTTGCGGTGCAGCGCAAGTTATAGCTACGTCATGTGTTGTTATCACTTCTGGCTGGCATATCACAGACTTGTCAGAGAAAGACGGAGCGTCCGACATAAGACTCTGTCCAGTTTGAGTTTCATTTGTCACAGCCGGTTTCGATTCTGGAACCTTGACTTCTACTTTAGGTTCTTCTTTCGGCAAAGATGTCTCCGACTCAGATCTAAGACTTTTTCCAGTTTGTGTTTCCATTGTCACAGTCGGTTTCTTTTCTTCCGGTTTACTTTCTTGTACTGTCGGTATTTTCTCCGATACAGTTTCTTGTATTTTTACCTCCTCTTCTGGACTGGTAGTCTTTTCAGGGACATCTTCAGGGATTGTATCCCTCGGTGTGACTATTTCTTCAGGCATCGATGTCGAATCGATTGTCCTATCCGTCTGCGAAATATCGTCTTCAACTATTTCTGGTGCAGATCTAATGTGCAAAAGCACTTGCCTCAACCTCTCTATCTCTATAATGACTAGATTCTTTGTTTCTCCCAACGCATTTTGCATTGCCTTCAACTTATCTCTCAACGACTGACTAGATTCACCTTGACTTATCACAGTGATAGACTTCAGTATAATCTCATATTCCTCGTATTCTTTGATATACCTTTCATATATTTCAATGTATTTGATAATATCTTCTTCAATGAGAACGTCTGTTTGTTTCGTGGACTCTTTGAGTTCATTATTAATGGTTTCGAGCCAGTGATCTAATTTGGCTATTTTCTCTCGCTGGTCCTCTATTTCTTTAGCTTCACGTGCCACTTCTACTTTGGCTTCCTGGAATAGTTAAACACTAGCATCAGTACTGTTTGAAAGATACCAACACAAAGGGCATGAAAAAAAATAAAAGAAAATAAAAGAAACAAACTGTTACCTTGCTTACCTGGATGGTGACAAGACCCTGGCGTGCTTGTGTAAGCAGTTTTGAGATTCTGGCCTTCATCACTACCAGCTCCTTGAGCAGCGTCTGGATCTCGGTCTCCTGGCGGTACTCCATTATCTTCTCTTCTAAAAGATTTGCCGCTTCTTCACACTTGACTAGAACTTCTATGCCCTCCTAGAAACATTTGTATTTGACGTTTAGATTGAAACTTTAATACTTAACACATCCGCCTGTGTTGATTGGGTAAAGGAGACTAAGCACAAAATATATATACGCTAGCTAAGACATCATTGTTTGCGGTAAATTTTAAAACTAATTACTAACTCTTAGAGGTAAAAACAGAGTATAATATGTATAACGTTATTCGCAGAATTTGAATGATAACTTGAAATCCGTAGCTTACAGAATCCTACATTGTATTTCCTCATTCTATGTTTGAGTAGAACCGAATGAATGGCTAATAAAACTTTTTATGGCTTTAGTGCAACTTTTAACATTCAATTGGTGATGGTGTGGACGAAAATAGAAATGGCGACATTTTGTTGGAACAATGTTGTCTTAATAGCTAATTTTGTACGTGACCGACACTAGGTCCTGTATTGCTCATTGCTTTGCTTAGCGTCATGCTCTGTGATAATATGGACTTTGCATTTCTATGAATATGAATTACTTTGCTTTAATGACGAATAAAATATATATTCTTTAAATTGATTTAGACTGGAATTAAGATAAAGTTTCGAATTGTTTACTACAATACGATACAACAATGGTAAATAAAAATATTGTAGAGTATTTTACTAAGATAAATAAATTACCTACACTTCTAGACATATACATATACTTAGTATTGAGCCCAAAAAAGACTGCCAGGCTTTTATTATCGTAAACCACAACGAAACAACATAACATAATCATACGTATGACTTAATCGAAATATGTTACGATATTTTTTAAAGAATGACGAATTGCAAAGACTACGAGTATTTGCCTAAATCCACTATAAGTAAAATACAATCTCTTGAATCAGTCTAATAATAGTTGATTGTATCACAATACAAAAATGTTGTACGAACAAGTCTGTCGGTGACGCCACACTACGATATTTAACAACCGCTCCAGAATTTATCACGCGCGTAAAATCATTCATCTCACGAGCTTATACTCCATTTATAATGTTTATACTTAAAACAGTTCAGCTGAAGCGGTATTGTGCTGGACATATTTTGTGGGCTTGGTCAAGATAATGAAGAATTGGTCCGTCAAGATTGACACCGAGAAAGGGTTTGGGATTTGGAAATGCTATCTTACTTATCTTATCTTGTTGTGGGGGCAGGAAAGCCAATAACACTTCGACCCAGTGGGTTCTTTTGTGTTAGCCCCCATACTTTGGAAATGCTATAACTTCGATGTTTTTCAGAATGGTTGACCGGAATTTGCATTGCTTAGGGTTGAAGAAGGAGGCGGCCGTTTTCGAGTAGAATATTACTGTAAATTAAGAAATCAAAAAACCCGTCTGCGCAAAAAGTTAATTTTAAATAAAAACTGAAAAGAAAAAAACAAGTCCAGTAGTCTAGAATTCTGTTATGTAATATAGAAGCGACTTTCACAGTCGGGACCCATTATTCGGAAAATTTTATCCGGTCTAGAATTTTTAATGGATCCCGACTGTTAAAGTCGCTTCTATATTACATAACAGAATTCTAGACTACTGGACTTGTTTTTTTCTTTTCAGTTTTTATTTAAAATTAACTTTTTGCGCAGACGGGTTTTTTGATTTCTTAATTTATTTTTTTATTTTACACTTTTTAGTTTTTTCAACTTTAAATCGCTATAGATCCTAAATGGTCCCTCAGAATGAAAAACTATAAAAGAAACCTAAAGATGATTTTCAAATACCTATTCAATAATACCCCACTCGATATAGTTCGTCAACTTTATTTTTTTTATTTGTTACAATATGGCGTCTGGTAGTCGCCATATTAAATTTTGATTACTGTCATGTCTTTAGTGACACTCGCAAGATTAAGACGAATCGATTGACGTAAGAATCATCAAAATCGGCCTACGCGTTTGGTCTCTAGTGTGCCACAAAGGTACAAACTTACATACATAGGCTGTTAAACACATTACCCTTCCTTTGCGTCGCGCAGTCGGGTAAAAAGAGCAATAAGGGTGGAATAAGGCAAAAAGTTTTACCCATAATTATTGAAGTTACACAAGTATTTGGCTGGACCCTGATATTCTGTCACACCTCTCTCCCATTCTTCGTTATTGTGCTGTTCGCACAAACTTAATTCAATTTCTATGAATGAATGAATGAATGAAATATTCTTTATCGATAGAAGAGAATTTTCAAAGGGGGTTTTGAAATATCCCTTCATGAAATATACGATTGATCGGAATACACGGAAAATAGGCAAGTATCTAACGCAAAAAAAATGTATTTACAAGGTGTTACAAAAATACAAATAAACCTTTAAGGGGGTGGTGTAGACCATCAAACTGAACAACTTTCACTATGGGACCAATATCGAAATCGCGAAAAAAAAATTGATGTTCTATACGCTACAAATCGACTAGAGCTAAAATATGTATGGGAAGTCAAATTTTTTTTTTTTGCGATTTCTCTATGGGAATAGAGAAAGTTGTTCAGTTTGACGGTCTAAACAACCCCCTTAAGAGTTTTAAAAATTTATTCTTACTTATGAAACACCTTGTATACAAAATTGTTGGCCCATTCATGATATAAATAGTAAGAAAAATTACCGATATTGAAAAATAATTTTGAATAACCTAATTAGAAGCTTGATCTTCATGCAATATGATTATGTAGCTACGTATTTAATTATTTGCAAAAAATATATCTTTTATTTACATCCAATTATGAATGTATTTGTCAACAAAAATTACTGTAATTTGTGTGTACCCTGATCTATAGCAAATAAAGACTAGTACTAGAATAAAGACTTTACTTACCAATTCTATTTAATTATTAAGGATTATATTTATTCGAGATCAAATTGATTACAGATAAAATAGCTACCTTTTTGTTGTAAAAAATCCTTTATCACGACACTAACAGAAAACATTGTCCTACCATTACAAACTTAAAACTTTACGCACTACTAAACTTTTCTAAAATCGAATGATCGGAAAATCGTTGCGAATTCGTATCGAAGCGCCTAGCGTTCGGATGCACGTACGAGTGGCCTACTGAGGGATGCCAAACACTAGAGTTTAATAATATCACTTCTGTTGTAATAGGCACCTAGGTGATGTCATATTATGGCACACTACGGGTCTAAACTCTAAAAAGACTCACTGCCGAGGCAATTGTGAACAATTACCTATAATAAACTATGATACCGTAGTCAAATATTTGATGACGTAAGATTAGTGTGAATTCTAGTTTTGTTTACATTGAGGCTTTTTTTAAAGCTTGTGGCGCAATCTTTACAGATGTCTGAGAAAAAATTATCGTATGTTTTAGCAAACCATAATCATGGACCCTCAACTATATTCCCCGTGACATTCTGAATACAGCATATTTCAGAATAACCAAATTTTTTAAGACCAAACTCTGTCCAAAGTGAGAGATAGTTAGCCCGCGTTCACCCGTAGTCACTTATGTATATTTATAAGCACATCGTTATTAATTATTAATACAATAGTTTATACAATCTTCAAAGAGACGACCACAAAGTGTTGCTAGTAGAACTAGTGGACATCATCATAGCCACTTTCCCAATTTTTCATTGTTTTCCTTTTTTGTATGTTTACTTAGGCGTTTAACTTGTAAAGTCCCTTCTTCTGTTTCTTACGGCACATAAAGGAATTTACAGTCTTATTTTTTATTTACTTTAAACAATCCAAAATATGATACTCACGGGGAATATATTCGTGATCATAAATTACTACATATCTACTAAATAACAGTAATATCTCAATCCTGCATTTCAGCAGACACCAACTATTAACTATGTTGAAATGCAAAGCTATTTGAAACTAAAACCTTTACTGAAACAGTCATATGGAAACGGAGACAAAATATGATACGCAGCTGCGTTTCAAACTGCATCTAAATAGCGCATCCAAGAATAACCCCAAACAGTACTAAAAAGCTAATGCGACTCTAAAATCTAAATTTGAAAATGTCTTCTAAAAACTATGTCGTAATCGTAAGTAGGAAGTTGGGCTTGTTATTTAAACCAAGTGGATATATTTACAGTGACAATGTGACGCCATTTTGAAGAGGAAGACATGAAGAGTGAAGTAAAAGTAGTAGTCATTTTGTTGTAGCGTGTTGAAAAGTTATAGGCACTAAAGATGACGTATTTATTCGATAGTAAACATCTTAACTAGCTACCACATACAAAAACGTATTGCCAACATTTTTTATTGTGCAGCTATAAATTTTGCACGTAGGTTCAATAAACCCTTTCATTCTCAGCTATTACGGCACATTGTTGAAAATCAAATATTAAATTATCACAAAATTGTAGGAGAAAATAATATTAAATACAATAGGGGAAAATACAAATCTTTTATGTTACAGCTGCATTTATGGCAGGTGACTACTCCACTTAATGACAATTTTTACATCCTACACAATATTTCTTTCTTTCAATATTCAAAAGCCAATTTTCTCAACGAAGTTTTGAATTTAATTTTCTTGATATGACTTTACACATTTTAATTAAACTTAGCTTATTTAATAGATAACTTGATTGTTGCAAAGTTTCAGACCAACTGGGAATACGGTCATGAGTAAACACATGAGTGTGTGAGTCTCTACATTTCAAACATATTATAAAATTTAACTTGACAAAAATCCCACGTACATGAACTCATATCTCTTCCTCCCTTTTCAGAACGACGTCACAAAGGGCACTTACCCTCAGTCCCTCCTCCATGGCGTCGAGACTCTCGTCCGGAAGGTCTGACAGCCTCATCTGGACATTCCTCACGTCTTCGAGCAGACTTTCTATATCGTTAGATAGGTCATCCTGAGAACACCCCCATTTATTAGCAACACACCACAGATTTTTTACAGGAGAGGTGGAATTAGAAGATTATTGGCATTTCTGTTTTAAAATTTTAAACGAGTAACACTTCATTGTTTTGTATTTACTTTTATAAAACCATAGTTTTATGAACTGATAAAGTTTGAATATATTGGTTTGTAGAAATTTAATTTCCATTTGAACCAAATATTTCAATAAATATTTTCGTTGTTTTTTTAAATTACCTACTTATTTACCATGTCTCATGTAAAATTTGTTTAAATTGAGACATTATAAAATGTAAATAACAAAAAATGTCTTGATACTTAAAATAACAGTTATCTTTACTCAAGACAGGAGGACCTTTTAATTACAATACGAAATTTAACAATATTATAACAGCAGAAAAATCCAATTACTTATCTCCAATTAAATCTTCTGATTCCACACCTCTTGAAAAAACAATTTAAAACAGAGGGAAAAAATAAAAACAGCAACTGCATTCCAGATGCAATGGGCTGTTAGCAATACAAAAACAACAACAAAATTATAGCCTATTAGTTAAAAATATCAATTTGGCATGACATGCTAATTTACCATTTTGTACGAAAAATGGGATTTAACACAAAAATGCGTTATAGTGTTCCGTACATACCAGCTCCTAATTTTTTTTTAATTGGTTATTTATTTTAATTAGAATTTGAACATTTTATAATAGAAATTACATGTTTGTTTGAAAAGTTACTTTTTTACAAACTTGTATAAGTAATATAATAGTAATTAATAATACACAAATTAATGATTAATTAATATTGATCCAATTTGTAATCGAATTTAAAACTCAAAATGAGCTTTTAGTATCCTTTAAAATTTTGATTGTGTCAGAATTGGGAAACAACATTTTTCTGCTGTGTTAAAAATAGTTTCAAATATAATTTCATACTATAGAAAAGGAGCAGTTTTAAAACCACTCTTGTTTAAAATTTCATACATACCGTACCCGAGTTTACTTCTAAGCTACTTTGTGATTGATTAGGTAGGTATTAAAATATCAGAATTTTATAAATAAGAAAACATAACAAAGTTTTCATTATTGAAGAAAACTATTTGTATTTAATGTTGTTTTCCAACACTGCACAATTTGTTAGTTTTAGTCAATAGCGTGTTTGAAGCATGTGATCTTTTGCACACTGAAAGCGGACGAAGCTGATTTCGTCTGTTTTCGTATTTGGATACGGAACACTAAAACAACCAGGCAGTTTAAAAAGGGAAACAAACAAAACTTTAAAAATACGATTGGAAACACAAAATTGTTACTGAAGATGAAAACATAGATAGTTTGAAAATATTCCTTGTCATTTTAAGTTTAGGAATCATATTTGATTGCCAATTAAATTTGAGTGTTCATCTTTTACATAAAACATTCATGGATCTTAAAACTGAGCTATTATCTACAAGGAATTAAAACATTACAGCGATTTAACAGGACTGACCTGGGCAAATTATTTGATAAATAATGCAGACTGTAAAGTCAGCTCTTCCTGGTCGCATTTCCAATAAATTTAAGCCCAAATAAAACATCTAGAACATTTTGAACAAAGCGTGGAAGTCGATCGTCTCGTAGTGGCCAAATAATTGGGAGCAAAAATTTTGATCAAACAAAAAAGGGTATTTTTTCACCAACAAAACATCAAATAAAAAACAATAGCTTAAATAAAACAACACGTAGAAGTATTTTATTTTTATTACAATTAAAAGTTCAGACCTTTTAAGACTAGAAAACAGTATTTGAAAAAATCGCAAATAAGTTAATTGATCTGACTAGATAAGACTAGATTAATTTGCACACACTACATTGATTTATAATTATTTATCTACTAATTTCAAATGCGCATCTATAAACTACGACTTACAAGTGCATGCCAACAATTGGCACTACAAGACGAACGGCTTTGGCATTGCAATACGGCACTTTACAATACATATTTTTGTAATAAGTGAAATTAAGAATTTAGTAAGAATATCATGCCAAACATAAAATATAAAGTGTAAAATTGTACAATACGACTGGGGGTCAGTCACCTTGGCAGTCCTCTGGGATGCGTCCTCTCCTCCCGTTGGCTCCTGTGAGGGGAGGGGTGGGGCAACTGGTTCTAGGGGTAAGGTTGTTAGTATATCCTCTCGCATGTCAGGTCCTAGCCGCGCGTCCTCGCTAGATAGACCCAGGGAGTCCACAGGTGTCTCTAAGCTCAAGTAAGAGCTCTGGTCTTGCCAACTACAGATCCCGCCGGGCAAGTCCATAGAAATATAATTTGAATCGAAAGGCGAACCGCTAGAGTCTCGGGGCTCCTCGGTTTCGGAGGAGCGGCCTGAACCACCACCAGGGCCTTTGTCTTTATCGTTTTGGTCTTTGATCTCGAATTCCATCTTAGTTGGAGGCGGTATCTTAGACTTCCTTGCTAATTCAAGGAAGTATTGGCATTCCGCATCATGGTATAAATGTTTTTCGGGCCAGAAAGAATTGTCCTTACTAATGTTTTCCTCGACGCTTTTGTCGTCTCTGAGTTCAGATTGTGGTTCGACTGTTTCAGTAGGCTGAACGATTTCGCTAGATTTTTGTTCGAGTAGTAATCGTTCCGCGTCGTCTACTACGGATTTTTCTGTCCAGAATTTGTCATCTTTTAGGTTCAACAGATTGTTAGTAACGACAGTAGATGCAGTGTTAGAAGATAGGGATTCAAGCACTTCTTGGGGTTTCGTATCAAATGTTTTAGTTTCTGTAATAATGGTAGTTTGTGTAACTTGTGAATGTACTGTGTGCTTTTCTTCGGATGGCTTGATAACTTCTGGTACTGGTTTCTTTGATGTTGCTTCTTTTTGTGGTGATTTTGACAATTCTTCTTTCTTACTCATTCTGGATTCGGGTGCTTTAGGCTTCTGTACCAAAAGTTCAGATTCTTTAAGCGTTGTCTGCTCAATTGAAAGTTCGGTAGGTATAATTGGTTTTTCTTCTATTACTGGTGTTTGAGGTTTATCGGTTAATTGCAGAAGTGAGATCACTTCTGGTGTAGCTTGTGAACTTTCTAATAATGAATCGATAACTCTTCCAATGTTCTTTTCTTCAGAAGATTGGACATCTACAGTTTCAGGTTTCTTTGATGATTTTTCTGATGCTTTTGGTGATTTTTCTTTCTTACTCGGTTTAGATCCAGGTGCTTTCAGTTTCTGTACCGAGGGCTCTGTTTCTTGAACCGTTGTCTGCTTAATTAAATGTTCCTTAGGTGTAACAGGCTTTTCTTCTATTACTGGTGTCTCAAGTTCTTCGGTTAGTCGCAGAGGTGGGATCACAACTGGTGTAGTTTCTGAACCTTCTAATGAATCGAAAACTCGCACGCCTTGCTTTTCTTCAGATGTTTTGACATCTTCTGTTTCTGATTTTGTTGATTCTCTATCTTTTTGTTGTGTCGCTTTAGACAGCTTTTCTTTTCTTTTCTGTTCTTTTGAAGCTTTCTTACTCAGTTTGGATGCGGGTGCGTCAGATATCTGTACCAAAGTATCAACTGTTGTCTGTTCAATTGAAACCGTCATTTTTAATTCTGGTTCCGTCGGTATAATGTGACTTTCTTCTGGTGTTTGTTTAGGTTGATCAACCACTTGTGGAGGTGGGACCACCATTGGTGTAGTTTCCGAATCATCCAATAACGAATCAATCATGCTTACACTAATATGTTTGTCATCTATTTCTTCATCATCTCTAGGTAAGATGTAAGCAGAAATGTGAGTAGTAGTGTCTTGTACCGGTTTCTGTTCTATTGTAAAATCCTCTTCTGGCTCGGGAGACGCCAATGACGGTACAATATTGTCAGGAATCTCATCGTGCTGATAATCTGCTGATGTCTGCGTATCAGCTAGTTCTCTAGGCGAGTCGTCACTGGTAAGAGAATCGTTTTCAGGCAGTAGCATTTCTTCTATTTCTCTTTGCAAATCAGCCATTTTGTGTTCAAGTGACTGTTCTTCTGTTATCTTCACATTTGATGAATGTTTTTCAATAACGTTTGGCTTAGTTTCTTCTTTGATAAATTCACTTGAAGCTAATTTATGATCAACAGTAGTTGGTACTAGTTCCGTCGATTCAAAAGGTGTATCCTGTATTTTAGGTTCCTCAGTTGTCTGTTCGACTTCAACTGATATTATCTCAGATACATTGCTTAAGTTATCTAAGCCACTAGGATCAACTTTCCAGTACTGCGCTTCTGAATAGAATCTATCTTTGATTGGTGTATGTAGTGACTCTGGTGTGGATACCGGAGTGTCAACTAGTTTTCTCTGTGGTTTGATCACTTTTTGGCTTTGTGGAGTAACTTCTTGTTCTAAAGGATTGTTTTTAACTGGAGAAAGAGGTTCAGTAGTATCAGTAGGATGAGACTCGGACTTCTTGTCCTTTTTCTTTTTCTTACTCTTCTTTTTACCGTCATTTATTTCTTCTGACTGTTGTACAGATTCAATAGTTTCGTCTTGTTTTATTTCCACTGATACAATCTCTTTTATTTCATCAACTGGTTCAATTTTCCCCACCTTTTCTATTACAAGTGCCTTGTCTTTAGACTTAGAGGAACGCTTCTTTTTATCTTTCTTTGTAGTTCGTTTTTCTTCTGATGTACTGGGAGCTGCAACTTCTGTCACTTCAGTTTCTATTTGTAATAACTTAGTCTCTGTTTCAGACACCTTTGGTTGTACTTCTGCGACCTTAAGCTCTACTTCAGATTCCTGAAGTCTAACCTCCTTATCTTTCGACTTAGAAGAACGGCTCTTCCTTCCCTTCTTTGTGGATTGCTTTTCATCTTGTGATGGGATAGTCTGAACAGTTTCTATATACTCAGGCCTTAGACTAGTAAGTGGTTCAAATCTGTTTTCGGATTTTTCACGTGTGTCTTCTCTCTTTGAAACATGTGATGACGATCGAGAGCGATTGTCTCTCGATCTTGATCTAGACCTCCTATGCCTATCGACTGTTATAAAACCTTCGGCGTCAACTACAGCTTCTGCTCTGTGTGGTTCTGATTCTGTTTCATCAACTAAAATCATAGGAGGTTGATATGTCGTGTGAACATGTTCTGTGTGTTGAATTTCCAGTTTATCGACTCTTTCAGGTGACGTACGGTTGGCAGCTACAATTCTTGCCCATGAACTGTGAACGCTTTCACTTTCTTGTACAGTTTCATCCACGATTTCTTTGATCTCTCGAACGGCAGAAGGGTGTTTGACTTCTTTTGTTGATTTTATTTGTTGCGAGATTTCCGATGCGTCTAGTAGTAATTCCTTTTCTTCTTGTTCAGATAAAAGCAAGCCTTCAGCTAAAACATCAGCATACGACTTTCCTTCTTCAGCCGCCTTTGCCCATACATTAATGGGTTCGGAAATAGCAGCAGAGATTTCTGTAACTGGTTGTATTCTCTCCGGTACATTTGCAATAGGTATATCTTTTTTATCTTCCTTCTTTTTCTTCTTCTTACTACGTTTTGATTTTGTATCCACAATATGTTCTTCATGTGCCTGCTCTTCAGGAGTTGCAGTAGGTGGAGTGGTTACTGGTTCTTGGACCACAGTTTCTTCTACAGCAGATTTTGCTTCTTGTTTTTGTTTTATGGTTTGCAAGATGGATGAGTAAGAGATTTGTGAAGGAGTTGTATCATCAGATGGAGACCCAGATTTGGAAAGATCTAAAGTGGCATCTACAGCCTGAGGTGATATTTGTGGCAGCAGTTCCGTGAGTGGCATAGTATCACCGACAGTTATATCAGTCGGTTTATTTTCAGGCACAGTACTTTCAACAGTTCGATACATATAAGAAGGTGTGAACTCTGGTGCATCAGCCGATAAATTGGAATACAGTACAGTGTTTGAAAAAGAAGGTTTGAATTCAGGAATGGAATCTATTTCGGGAAGGAGGTCATGCAAACTATGTATAGGAGATTTTTCAACGCGGACATTATCCGTTTGAGTTACAATAGTTTGTTCAGAATCTATACCTATGTCATGAATTTCTATATTTAGATCCGTACTTGTGTCCCTAGATTGTTTAGGCGTATCAATGGTTTCAGGAGTGTGATATTTGGTTTGTATTTTATCAGTTAATGTGGACACCGCATGTGATATTTCGCTTTGAATTAAATCCACCGAGATAGCCCGAGGCTTAGCGTTCAGGTCTTCAACAACATCTTCTGTAAATTGAACCAATTTGTCGATTTCAGCCTGTAGTGATTCTGGAACAGTTTCAGGTATTTCTGTGGGTGGTTCATACTTTTCTGTTGACGGCACGGACACTTCTTTTTTAGCTGTCTTTGAGTTCTCAAGTTCTCTTTGCTGGACAGATTTTTCTGCATCCTTGATATCACCAAAAACCACAGGCACAAGCGTATTGTCGATATCATCAATTTCGTACGAAAATTCTATTTTAGCCACAGGCTTATTATTAGCTGAATCAATTGAGTACAATGTTTCCATTACTGCACAAGACTCTTCAACTTTAGGAGTTTCAATGTCTGAGACATCACCATAAACTACAGGCACAGGCGTATTATCCAAATCATCAATTTCGAATGGATAATCAATTTCAGATTGTTTTGGTATTGGAACAATCTCTTTAGTAACAACCGGTTTTTGGTGTATCATTTCGAAGGCACTGCTTTCGCTGCTAATAAGATTAATAGTATGCTCAATAACAGTTTTAGTAGTAGTTGATGTTTCGTTATTAAAAACTTGTAATGAAGCATTTTCTATTCCAAAAGATGATTGAGATATAGTTTTGTGAGATTCACAATTTTTTTCGGGGCTTTTAACCGAGTCTTCTGGGTTTTCCTTTTGTGGCTCTTCGGTCGACTTGGCTGTCAATAAAGTTGCAAGAATACGCTCAGCATCCTGTATTTCGTGATAGCTGTGACGCATGGGCTCGAAAATTTCTTGTTTTGGCTCTATCAGTGCACTCTCTTCTAATTTTACAGAAATATAATCTCGTTCTTGGTTTTTAGTAGGTTGCGGAGGCACGACTGCATCTGAACCATTATTGTGTTCTTGAGACGGAACAGGTTCATGACGTGAGAGACGTGCAGCAAATAAATTTTCAGCATCATTAAGTTCATGATAGCTGAATCTTGGCACTTCGTAAATGATTGCGATTTGCTCAGGAATAACAAGTCCTGGTCTCAGTCCATTGGTCACAGGACTTTCTGTCGACGAGACTACAACATTTTCATGTAAAGTTGTCCTTTGTTCCGTCACAGTTGTTGTATTTGCAACGGTGGCTTCTACAACATCTTGTACAGATACAGTTGTTTCAACCTTTTCCTTAGGAAGTGAATGCTCTTTACTTGGTTCTCTTGATTTAATAGCTGCTAATGTACATTCCGCGTCCTTAATTTCATGGTATTTTAGCCTTTGCTGTTCAAATACTTCGGGTACTACTTTTTCGGGTTTAGTATCAGATTTATTTTCAGGTTCAGGTAGATTTTTTACTTCCAGGCTGGATGTTGTATCTTGTTTCTCAGCTTGAGGCTCATCTTTAGTCTTGTTAGAGGTAATTGTAGAAGCGAAACGTACTTCAGCGTCATTTATCTCATGATAACTATGTCGAGGCGCTTCTTCACGTAAAATACCAGCGCTATCTGGTATCGATACCTTCACTTCAATAATTTTATCCGGAACAATCTTTTCGACACTCTTGATTATTTCGGAGATTACGGTAGTGGGTACAAAATCGGTTTCATCTACAGATGATGGTAATGATGCTGTCAAGCTTTCGACAGAGGGTTTAGAAATAGAGCTTTCACTGTGTATTAAGTCCAAGCTGTGTTCAACAATAGTTTTCAGAGGTATCTGAATTGTGTCTGAAACAACAGTTTGAAGTAATTTCTCTTCAGAGGGTTTCGAGTCGAGAACCGCTACGTTTGGAGCTTCCCTTTCCAAAGATTTTTCTTTCTCATCGCTTTTTTGAGTTGTTTTGGAAACGATTGCTGCTAGTTTACTTTCCGCATCTTGTAGTTCCTGATAACTGAACCGTGGTGTTTCTTCTCTTATAGGAGATTTCATTTCGGCTAACAAAGACTCCGCATCAGTTATGCCACAGGAACTTTGACCTGGAACTTCTTCAACTTCTTGTTCGCTTTCTACTTTTATTTCAAACGAAGATTTAACAACCTTGTCTATATTAGACAACACGCTTGGTTCTTTTCGCATCAGTTGAGAATAATCATATCCTAATTGATCAAAGTCTAAATCGAGCGAGTATGTTTTAACTTCGTCGACCAATACCTGGTAAGGAATTTCGTTAACTTTCTGTTTGTCCTTCTTTGTTCGGTTACGATCTTGAACAGATCCAAAGATTGCTTGCTCAAGAATATCGTTAAGGTGTTCTTCAGTTATAACATTTTCCTGTTTTTGCACATCTTTTGTAACTATAGAAACATCCTCTTTTATTTTAGATTCGGCTGTTCCATCGGCAATTTCTGAAATAAGTTTTTCCTTTGTTTCTTCAAAACTTAAAATCTTATCTTGCTTCATAACAGTAGATTCCTGAACAGTCTGACTTGCTTCACTAGTAGTGAATAACTTCTCAGTTGTTTCTCGTGTAATAACTTGGGTACTGGTTGTCCTCGTAACAGTAGTTTCCGCCGATAGACTTGTTTCTCTGCTTTCTCTACGTACATCGGAAGACTTTTCTATAGAGCCTTCTGTAATTTCTTCCGTGTCATATTTTGTGGCCTGCTTTTCAGACAATTTTTTTGAGTCAGCTTCTATTTTTTCTTTAGACATTTTACTACTTTCGGTAGTGGAAATATCAACAATCTCAGTAATATCCTTTTCTAACCTATTGGAAGACTCTTTATCAGTGATTTTGTTTTCAACATTTATTTGCTCACTACCCGGAGACAAATTTTCATCGAAAGAAGACGATTCTTCTAACGAATTGCTTTTACTACTAAATACTTTTACAGTTCTAATGGGTGGTAATTTCTTTTCCTCGTGTGTTATGAGGTAAATAGTTCTTGTTTCAGGATCTTTCATAGGCTCGTATCTAGTGACTTCTTCAACAATGTTAATAGAACCCTCTTTCAGCGAATCAGCTGAGAAGAACTTATCATTGTTATTCTGTTCACTAGATGAAATTGTAGATGCAGAGCTCTTCTCCTGTTTCTCTTCTACTATTTTCTCCAACGATTTTCGGCTCTCTTTAACATTGTCTTTTCGGTCTTCGGACATAGTTGAAGAAGATTCGATGATACTTTCTTTAATGACGTTTTCTATTTCTTCACGAAGCAAATTACTTGTTTCCTGTAGGATTGTCACTTCTGTAGCCAATTGCTTAGTGGTTTCACTTAAAAGCAACTGAGGTTGACTTGTAGGCTCACGAAGAGGTTCAGCTTTATCTTCCTCTTCCTCCATTAACGTATTCCAATCCATTGTGATAAGTTTATCATCAATCTCGATCGGTTCGTTTGGCTGTACCAAATTTTTAAGAGGAGACGCTTCAGGTGTTTTAGTCTTTACTTTTTCTGAAATAACCGTCTCTAAAGTTGCGGCATTCTTTGGACGTTTCTCTTTTGATTTAATAGGCTTCTTTTTAGTGCCCTCAGATTGTTGAATTTCTTTCAGAGCTTTTTCAATATCGTCATCTTCAATTTTCTGTTTCTTCGATTTTGATTTCTTTTTATGTGTTTTAAATACTTCCATTTGGTCCCCTTCTACAACTGGTACACTTTCTAAATCTTTCGTTTCTTCAGGCACTTCTGTTTCCGGTTTCGGGTTTACCTTTACTGGTTCCGGCTGCTCTTTGACTTCCGTTGGTTTAGGTTTCTTGGATTTTGATTTCTTTTTAAAACCTCTGCTGTCGCTTAACAATTCTGTGACATCAGTTAATTCGGGCGTAGATTTCTTCGTGATTTCTATGTTATCTTGGGCAACTTCAACTTGTTCTACAATGTTCGGTTTTTGTTGAATAATAGGCTCTATTGCCTTAACATCTTCCACAATGGTTTCAACAATTTCCTCTGTCTTTAAAGTGACGTTTTCTGGTGATTTATCATGTTTCTTATTCTTCCTTTTCTTTGATTTTGAGACAGTTTCTTTATCTGTTTCCTCCAAAGTTGCAACAGATTTAGTGATAACATTTTCTGGTATTTGTTCTGGATTCTGTTCAGGTTCAATAGTGGATTCTATTGTTATAAAGTCCGATGTTTCTACTTTGACTGTCCTTTCAACGTTTTGTTTACCTTTCTGTCCTCTCTTTTTCTTAGATTTCGATGTGTGAGTTTCAGTTTCTACACTTATAATAACATCATGTTTAAGCATAGATTCTTCTACATTTTCAACTGTAGTTCCGATAAATGCGCCAACAGTTTTATCTTTTTTGTCTTCAATATCTTTAGTTTCTTTCACTGACATTTTTGTGGTAGTAGAATCAACAAGATCTTGTTGATTTTTGTAAACCTTAATATCTTCTATAACGTCAGTAGCGGGTTCTGTAATATTTGACGCCACCTGACAGATTTTGCTGTCAGTAGAAACAAAAGATTGTACATCTATTGTATCGGCAAGAGGATCCGAAACCGATTCCTCTGCCGTTTCTTGAGGTTCTACATTTGTAGGTTTATATTTTATCTTTTCTTCGAAAGTTTCAGTATTGTAAACAACGTCCTGTTTGCTTGTTACTGCTGTAGATTCCGTTGTGATAAACTTGGTAGTCATTTCTGCAAGCTCTGATTGAACAGATTTTACTTTTTCTTTGTGACCCTTCTTCTTCTTTTTATGTGTGCCATCTCTGAGTAAAGTTTCAGCAGGTTCTTCCTTTGTTATTTCCTTTGCAGGTTCAATGCCCTGTTCGACAGTTATAATTTCAGTCTCAACATCTTTCTGAAAATCTTTTAACGTATCCTTCTGGCTCTGTTTCTTTTGTTTAGTTGGTGGTGACTGTGTGTCAGGAATTTGTTCAACGATATTTTCTTCTACGTAAGAAGTAGCTTCTAAAATATTTGGCACCACTTTATGCGAGATTGCTGTTTCAGTAGAAACATTAGATTTTACATCTACTGTACTAGCTCGAGGATCAGGAATTAATTCCTTAGCAGTTTCTTGAGTTTCTAGATTAGTTGTTACAGATTTAGTCTTGTCTTCAACATTTTCGGTACTGTAAACAACGTCATGTTTGCTTGTCACTATTGTGGATTCAGTTGTGATAATCTCGGTAGTGATTCCTGCATGCTCTGTTTGAGAACTATCAGATCTTACTTTTTCTTTTTGGCCCTTCTTTTTCTTTTTATGCGTTCCATCTTTGACTAATGTTTCAGCAGGTTCTTCCTTTGTGATTTCCTTTTCAGGTTCAATGTATTGTTCGACAGTTAATAATTCTGGCTCAACGTCTCTCTGGAAATCTTTTAACGAATCCTTTCGACCCTTTTTCTTTTGTTTAGTTGGTGCTGCTACTTCCTTTTCCAGTGACTTTGTTTCAGTAATTTTTTCCACGATATCCTGAATAGGTTTCTCTATCAAAGATTCTTTTTCTTCTTCAACCAGAACAGGACTTTCTCGACTTTTGTCACGAGATTCCTTAACTCTCTTTTTCTTATGTTTGCCAGATCCTTCTATTTCTTTAAGAGCTTTCTCTATTTCGTCTTCTTGTTTATTCTTCTTAGGTTTGTGTTTCTTTTTCGATTTCTTATGTTCAATTTCATCCGAAGTGATTTCTGGCTGCGAATCTTCTACAGCGACAAATTCAGTGACTTTCTCAACGACAGTCGCACTATGCTGTAGTTTTTTAGTAACTTCTCTTGTGGGTGTTTCAACGACGGGTTCCTCAACCCTCGTTTTGACCGTAGTTATTCGCTCTAGAGTAGGTTCTACAATTTCCACAGTCTCTTTTGCATCGTCGAAGTCTTGCACTTCTATGACTTTCTTCGTTAATTTTTTCTTCTTCAATACCTGCACATCGTGTGCCTTAGTTGGTCTTTTTTCAGGTGCACGTCTCTGCCTTGGCATATCTCTTGATCGGCTTCGCTGAGACGGCCTTTCCGGTCTCTCGGGTCTGAGCCTCGCGGACTCCGTACGCTCAATCTTAGGTTCAAATTGTTGTATGGGTGGAACCTTTTCCACTTGTTCAATAACTATTTCCCTAACTAATTCTACTTGTGCGACCTGTGGCTTCGGTAACGACATAACGCTGTGCGTATTCGCTTGCCTACGTAAACCTAGTGCTAATATGGCCGCATAAGACAATTCATGTGAACGAGATGCCGTTGCGGGACTCTGAGCTCTTTGCTGCCGATCAGAAGATTGTAATTCCTTTACAGGTTGGGCCGGTGCTTGGGTCACCTCTTGAATAGGCTCAACCTGGATATATACCTCCCGAGGTGCCATCTGGTAATCCATAGGTTGCTCCGTATAGAACTCCTGCACCTGTACGACAGGGCTAGTGCGAGACACATTTTCCTGATAAACGTATCGATGTGAGTCATCCCTATACGGTTCACTGACACTAACGTTATCGTACACACGAGTCTCACTGTACCGATCGCTCGGTTCGTACACATCACCGGGTTGTTCGTACTCAACACTCGGTTGCACGGGCACACTAATAACTTCACTTCCGTAATCCTCGTAGGCGATGGACGGAGTTTTCATCGGTTTATCTTTTTCGTGTCGTATTATCTGGGAGCTGAGCGATCTCTGTGCGCTAAGCTGCCTCTGCTCGATGGGATGTCTTTGAGCGCTAGGCTGTCTTCGCTCATTGGACTGTCGTTGAGCGCTGGGCTGTCTTCGCTCAATGGACTGTCGTTGAGCGCTGGGCTGTCTTTGCTCTACCGGTTGTCTCTGAGCGCTGGGCTGTCTCTGGTCTACCGGTAGTCTCTGAGCGCTGGGCTGTCTCTGGTCTGCCGGTAGCCTCTGAGCGCTGGGCGGTCTTTGGTCTGCCGGTAGCCTCTGAGCGCTGGGCGGTCTCTGGTCTGCCGGTAGCCTCTGAGCGCTGGGCGGTCTCTGGTCTACGGGTAGTCTGTGTGCACTCGGTGTCCTCTCTCCGATGGAGCTGGACCTGCTGCTGCAGCCCCTGACTATCTCGGCGTAGGTGGTGCCGGCGAGCAGCCAGGCGGGGCTGCGCTCGTCGAGGGGCGGGGCGGGGCCGCGCGGGCGACGCTCGGGCGAGCGCGGCCGGCGGTCGGCCCGCGCGCGGTCGCCGCGCGACACGAGCATGCTGAGGGTGGCCACAGACTCCTGTACCTCCGAGGGACTCGGCGGCATCACGAAGTAGGGGTCCAGCTCGTAGATACCTCGAGTGAGCTCCTCGATACGCCGGGCGACCTCCTGATACGCAAGTACGGACAGACATAATTTACAAAATGATCTTACGGGTTTCGATTATCGTGTACGATGGAAGCTGAGGATTCATGAAAAGAAACGACAGTGGCTGCGATGTGTCGAGTATGTATATTTAATTTTTTAAATATTTAAAATTTATAAAGTAGGAATAGATGACTAAAGATCGACTTAAAGCTAGATGAACGGTTCGGTTCGCGACTAAGTGTCCCTCAGCGGATCGGCGTCCGGACTGCCGCGCTGCACTAGTAGTTTTATTCGTTCGTTCCGCGCCTGAATCTTGCTCTGAAGCGACTTTACTCTCTCTCGACACGCCTGACGGAGGATATCGATCGAACGGTTAGTAGCGGTGAGGGTGAAGGGTGGACGTAACAAAAACAAAAGATAAATAAAAATGAATGCGTAGCCGGTGATAATGTACAGGCCTAAGACCTACGACCGTCTGGTGACCGAGGACGGTTCGGTGCGCGAAGCCGCGCCCGCCACCTGCGAGGCCACCATGAGGGGCGACCGAGAGCCTCCCGAGTGATAAACAAAACTAGAATCGCTAGCCACCTACTCGCATGGTGTCGGTGCGTGTGACGGGGCGGGGCCGAGCGAGGGCGGGGGGCCGTCGCTCGGCTCGCCCGGGTGCGAGGAGGACGTCCTTACCTGTTGCTGTCTCTGCGCCTTGTCGGGGTCGCGGGGGCTGTAGTTGGGCTGGGCCGCGTGGCGCAGCTGCTGCTCGGCCTGCAGCAGCTGGGCGCGCAGGCGGGCCACGTCGGCGCAGTAGGCCTCGACCTGCGCGAGCGCGGCGCTCAGCTGGCGCGCCTGCGCCGCGGTCTGCGCGTCCAGCGCGTCCAGCGCCGCCGCCAGCGAGCTCGCCGCCGCCTCCACGGCCTCCGGCCCCACGGACTGCGCCGCCACGCCGTCCGGACCGAAGTGCACCTGCGGCCGAGCGGAACGTTAGCTACACACTATCTGCGAGTAGGAGCTGCCGCGGCTCCCGAACCTCCTGAAACATAGATTCGACAGTGTAGTGACTTAGTAACTCACGTTAAGCTTTTCGACTGCATAGGATATTTTAGTTTTCTGTGTGGATATATCGTTGATGAGTTTCTCTCTGAAACCGAGACGATCTCTGAGCGGTTTCTTTGAGTTTTGCGGTGCCTCTAGGGTTCGGGCCGTGGCCTCCAGCCAGTGCCCGACGTCCTTCAGTTTCTTTTCGCACCGTTCCCATTCTTCCGCTAATTCTTGTAGTAAACCGTTCTGGAAAATAAAACGATAAGATTAAGTTGTGTTTCCTCATCATCTTCCACAACGTAAGTGATGTACTAACTGTCTTGGCCAATTTCTTCTCGACGTCGACGGTGGCGTTCTCCGCCGCCTCGAGTCTCGAGGGTAGGTCCCCTGGACTGGTGACGCGCTCGATGGCTTCTATTTCCTTAGCCATATCCGCTAGATTCTTGGCTTGCTGCTTACAACTCTTGAGCGCGTTCTGCAACATAAACGATTTATTAATAACTCGTTGTTTGTAAACAAACAACACTCACATAAGAACGTCCGTACCCCATATTCAGTCTGTTTCTGTTGCGCCTCCTGCAAGTCGGCCAATGGGAGCGGTCGCGCGAGGAATGCACGTTGAGTCTCCACCCAGAGGAGGACTTTCTCGAGGAGGCCGAGGAACCTGGCGACGGCGTCGCAGGCGTCCTCGACGGCGGCCTGCCGCGCCTCCAGCTCGCTGCACACGGCGGCGAACTGTTCGGAGAGGGCGGTGACCGTGGACTGGACCAGCTGGCGCTCGGCCGCGTCCCGGCTGCCCTCCACGATGGCGCGCGCGTTGCGCGTCAGCCGCTCGACGCGGTCGGCCACGCCGGGCACGTCGGCGCGCGCGGCGACCAGCCGCTCCCTGTAGGGCTCCGGCGGGTGGGTGCGGTCGCGCGCGGTCAGCTCGGCGGCGCGCACCCAGGCCTGCACCTCCTCCACGTCGGTCGCGTACTCGGAGCGGGCCGTTCGCGCCCGCTTCCACTCCCGCTCCTTCTCCTCCATTGCGGCGGCCAGCGCCTCCGAGGACAACTCCAACGCGGACAGCTCCTGCGCCACGTCAGCCGGCGCGGAGCCTCCGTACCGCTCCCTACTCTCGTCGGTGAACTTCTTGGTGCGCTCCACTAGTTCCGACACCTCCTTCCCGAGCGCTCGCACGCTGTCTGTCTCGTCCTCCCCGAACACGTAGAAAGTCTTCACTTTAGCGATAGACACCTCTATCAGCTGTCGGAGTTCGTCGATCCTCTCCGACACTCGGTCGAATTCGGACACTATCTCGTCGATCTCCGCGAGCCTCGCCGCTAGAGTCAGTCGCAACCTGGAAGAGAAGCGCACGTTACAGAAAGCACTGAGGTTTGACGCGTACGTACGGTCGGAGCGGTGCGATGCGGTAATGTGGTTCGTGATAGTTCGGGTGCGCACGAGGGGAGAGCTGCCAAATGCGACGAAAATAATCTATCGGCGCGTCGTGACGCGGCGGCCGTGACGCGGCAAGGTCGCCGCGCCGGGAGCGTGGCTGCACCCGCACCCGTGCGCACGGCGCGGTGCGGCGCCGGCCGGTACCTCTTGGTTCGTGCTCGTCCGCTCGCGGCGCTCCGCTCGCGTTGCCCTCCCGTCGCTCAATGAACCATCTCGATAGATTCGCTGGACGCATCTATATTTAAATTCCACGTTCTAATGTTTGCACGGTGACATCAGAGCGCGCGAGTTTTTTCGGTGCATTCGCGAGCTAGTGTTTACGTTCTCATCACACGTCCGCGTTTACTTTATGATAGGTGAGGTGACGTGACACGCGTGACCTTGGCGCTCGACTTCCTTAAACTGACTAAAATATTAGCGGTTTACGTGAACCGAGCTCCGTTTTAGTCGGCTGAGTTTAGAAACGTAGACTGTTATACATATTGCGAAACCGCGAAAGGGGAAACGAGTGACGTGTGCTTAATGAATTTCTAATGCGAGCGAGCATGGAGCGCTGCCGGCCGGCGCCCGGCGCCGCGATCTCTATTCAACCAACGAAAGTAAACATTTAGTCGACCGCTGCCAAAAGTACACATTAAAGCAATCTTACAAAATCTCGCATTCGTCGGCTGCGTTAGTTCACAGAAATACGACTAGGTCCGTGACTCATCACCACCGAACGGATTTATAGGCACAGTCACATGTATCACATAGTTTCGTCGCCGTAGGCATGTCGCAAACTGACTTCGTCTCGATCGCGACGAAGGCACGTCTCGCTCTCCTTATAGAATAAAAGTCGTTTCGAAACAGTTTATTTTTCGAAGCCACTTATTTCGGTACCGGTTCCGCCGGCATTGTATTTAGCACGCGGAAGAAAAACTCCGAGAGAGGCGACGGTTTTAGCTACTTCGCGTTCCACAAGGACAATCTTCTTCGACATTTCGTACTTTTAGGGTTTTTACTGAGATTCTCTATTTTGCAGCTGTTGAAAAATGGCGTATGTTCTAAGTATATCCCTTTAGCCGGGTTCCAGTGCAGACTGTGAGGCCCTGACCTATTAAAACACTGCGATCCACGCATGCGCAGTGGGAGCACAAAATAGTAGTCTGCCAGTCTGAATAACGATTACAGTCGTCCCCCATACCCGCCGCATGTCTGGAACTTGGATCGATTAAAAATGTACCTTATTATGAGTCAAGAGATTTTATAACTGAGCGTAGCGTGTCGAGATATAGGGCGTTTCCGTTTTAATTCGTTGTATTGATGATTGATTCTATTCTAGTCTATAAGAGGCTAATATTGTAAATCTGTACTGCGTCGATGTTTTCTGAGCACAGATATAAATAATGTCAATAATGTATGGCTGAACAACAAAATAAGTAAATAATTAGTAACAATGTAGCAACAATATATCAGTTTCCTGTAACGGAAATAGCGATGACATGGCCACTTCCAGTAAACGTCCAAATAGAAGAAATACACAGCTATAAAGTTTTATCTAAAACGAAGTAACACGTTCAAACTATTATTCGTGATTTTCAGAATGAGAAACCACGAGAATGTGGAAACACAGATTAACTAGGATATCTGAATCATTTACCCACAGTAGTGTTAGCTTTCTTTTCTATTACATTAATAATATCACAGAGACTGGCTTTTTTGGGCTAACCCATACATACCTATACAATTAATTAAGTATTATACTTATATGCTAGTCGTTGTAGCAGTGTTTCTGTATACCCCTAAAAGAACTACGGACGTAGATTTATGTAATGTACATGTAATGTACAATTACCTATATTATAACTATGAGTTACATTTCGAAATTACGGCAAAAATTGTATGTATATGTACTTAAAATACATTCCACATCACAAGGTACAATTGAAACTACATGCTTGCTTCCATTATGATCTCATACAAACATTATTTAACTCTGAAGTCACATCTATGTACAAAATGTTTAAAAAACAAACGTTCACATCAAGGTTGAGCGACGGAAACGGATTTTACTATTCATTACAGTTTAATGTCCTTTAAATCTTCTATTTCTACGTTTGCGGCCAGCAATGTTAATAAAATACGAATTACGTAATTCTTTACTATTATTAAAAACTATGCTAAGTCTCAAAGACATGCGAAGGATCTACGAATAATAATGTTTCTCTATAAATTATTGTTGAACGATTCGCTATCTTATTGCTTAGAGGCTAAAGATCAGTTTGTGACGTCGACAGAATGACATCATCGACAGATGAAAAATTTAATAAAAATTGTCACGACTCGGTGATTCAATTCTTGGATTATTGTCACTGCCTAGCAATCTGCCTAGTGACATAATTAAATACATAAAAGAATAGAGCCTTGCGTTTAATGACTAATTCATTGCATTTTAAGGACGTGCAAGAAATAAAAAGCTGCGAACACAACGTCTTAGGTAGGTATATTATATTAAGCCAACTTTGGATTTTAATGTTTTTTGTTTGGTGTGAGGATCTGCAAGAATTATAAAGCTGGGAAGGCATTGTGTTGCATAATATTAAGTTGGATTTTAATTTTTTTTAAGCGTTCATTTTCGTACCGCTGCGCTAAACGAAGTTGTCGCTTTCCACCTCCGTCGAGGAGAAAAATAGTATAATAATATAATATAATCTACTATAAACATTGGAAAAAACAACATTTTAAGAGTCTTACTATCCCGGTAAGAAACTAAACATGTCTACAGCGCAGCGGCAGGGTTTACCCCCAGCGAATTCGATATATTTTTGTTACATGCTCATTATACCGAATACCAAAATTTACCTTTACAATTGTTACTATAGATCCGATTTTCCCACGTAAATAGCGCCGGCTTTTTTTGCCGCAAATGCAATAAAAATCATTATCAATTCAGTAACCGTCGAATCATGCGTCGCTCGCCCTTGACCGCTCCATATGTGTCATGAACCACTTATATGGAAACTTTACAATCATAATTTTGCCGTCATATCCAACACACCCGACTTTGTAGCTAGGGAACAGAAGTGATATTACAACAACTTATTTTTTGCTTCGATATATAAATTTGGGGACTGCTCACCATGACTAAACTAAATTAAAGGCGCGGTCATTGTGGTCTTTATTGCTTACTACATAAAGGATAAATTATTTCGTATGAATGGCGAGTTAAGAATGTGCAATTTGTTGTTGGACTATAAAATGGTCAAGGCACCCTACTTCTGAAGTTGGAGTCTAGAGTCTCGACTGTAAGATGAATTTTAAGATATTCTTTTGCGAGTTAATGAAACTTAGGTACGAACTTGATTTTGTCAATGAAAAGTGTTTTATAACATTCAAAATTTTTCATCATCATCATCACAGCCTATATACGTCCCACTGCAGGGCACAGGCCTAACCCCAGGGAGGGTGTATGGGCGTTAGTCCAACACATGTCCCCAATTCGGATTGGTAGACTTCACATACGCATCGGAATTACTTCTTCAGCGTATGCATATTTCCTCGCGATGTTTTCCTTCACCGTTTGAGAGCAGGTGGTTTTACGTAGGTACATAAGTTAAAAAGAACTCATTGGTACATAGCATGTTATCCGTGCGGATTCGAACCTGGACCTCAGGATTGAGTTTCCATAGCTCTGCGATGCTCTCTATAGTATCAATCTGCCCTTTTTATTTGTATGAACAGTAAATGATCAACATTTACTCAATGCAGTTTAAGTAGATGGTTGTTAGGAGTTATACAAGGTGTTACAAAAATACAAAATAAACCTTTAAGGGGGTGGTGTAGACCATCAAACTGAACAACTTTCACTATGGGACCAATATACAAATCGAGAAAAAAAAATGATGTTCCATACTCTACAAATCGACTAGAGCTAAAATATGTATGGGATATCAATTTTTTTTTTCGCGATTTCGATGTGGGTCCCATAGAGAAAGTTGCTCAGTTTGACGGTCTAAACAACCCCCTTAAGAGTTTTAAACATTGATTGTTACTTATGAAACACCCTGTATAGTAAATTTTCTACCAACCTGAAAGTAAATACGTTCGCGAGTTTATAGCATAGCATATGCTCACGACTATATTCCCCGAGGGGGTAGTCAGAGATATTCTGAAACCTCAGAACATCCACGTTTCACCAGTAGTACCTAAACTCTGTCCAGTGTGACAGGGGGTGAGCCCGTCGCCACTTATAATTATAATGGACAGTGGGTACAATACATGCCTCGAAATTGAAGCATGCAGGTTTCCTCACGATGTTTTCCTTCACCGAAAAGCCAGTGGTGTTACAAATCGTACATAAATTCCGAAAAACTCATTGGTACGAGTCGGCCTGGACGGGGATCGAACCAGCGCCTCCTGCACGGCAGGCAAGGTTACTCGCCACTGGACCACCACGGCTTCCGCGCGCGCGCGTACGCGAGTTTATACTGCAAGTATTTTTGCTCTTTATCTTAAAGTTCGTAATAATTACGTAGGTACACCTATTAAAAGTATGACATAAACTAAATTCCAAATAAAACCGAAAGTTCGACCATAATCGCTAAGAATATCTATGTATTGGCCCAGAGAGGCCACCGCTAAAAACGACGATGACGCGAAACGCAAATCACTAACTTGAAACCGCGAGGACGCGAACATTCCGTTTATTATTATTAGGTACATTCGTGTTTTCTGCTCTGTCCCTTAAGAGAATTTTATTCCGAAAGCGAAAATGCGCGCTGCTTACAAACGTACTATGGTGATATTTTCAATACTAACCAATTAAAGTCAATGAAATTTTGCAGAAACAATCTAGAAACAAATTTCTATGCTTCTATGGAGTCAGATTTTAGTTAAAATATACAGTTTCAATGCTAGAATTAATTTAAGATTTGTATGGAAATCTTTGAGGCACTGTAACTTGAAAACTATACATTTTAACGAAAATCTGACTCCATACAAGCATAGAAATTTGTTTCTAGATTGTTTCTGCAAAATTTCATTGACTTTAATTGGTTAGTATTGAAAATATCACCATAGTACGTTTGTATGGAGCGCGCTCCGAATAATATACCCTTAATGACTGATCGTGACGTTATTAGACTATCAGGAACAGTAATATTAAAACCCAATCTCCAGCAATATTGTTCATAAGAGATATCTAGTTAGCTAGATGGGTACTACTCAAAATTAGTATCAAAATTGTGCACAGTAGAAAATGTATTTGGAATTTATAAGTATATTCTTAGTAATATTTTAGTATTTTTTGGGGTCAAGTATGTGAGGTGCGAATAAAGAAGCGCCGACCTGTCAACTGGTTGAAATAATGCCAGAAATCTCTTCCGGTATCAATTGGCAGCGGACAAAAATTTTGAGTTAATGTCCCGAAAACATTTTTTGGCAGAATCATTTATTTTAACATACAATGTTGTTGTGACGGGAGTGTCTGCATTTTACGGCGAATTTGATGACAAGGGACATTTTTTTGTTAGTGTTTTTATAATGTCGAGACAGCGAGGTGTCATAGAAAAATTAGGCGTGAAAAACTTATTACGAAACATTGAAAACATTTAAAATAATGTCTAAATAATATAAGAGAGCTTGGTGGCGCGTTGCGGAGAGGTATGGACTCTCAATCAAGAGGTCCGGGTTCGAATCCGCACGGACAACATGCCACGTACCAATGAGTTTTTCTAACTTATGTACGTATTACCGACTGATCTCAAACGGTAAAGGAAAACATATCGTGAGGAAACCTGCATATGCAGAAGAAGAAATTCTGATGCCTATGTGAAGTCTACCAATCCGCATTGGGCACGCGTGGTGGACCAAGGCCAAGGCCCAAACACCCTCCTAGAGGGTAGGCCTGTGCCCTGCAGTGAGACGTATATAGGCTGATAATGATGATGAATATAAGAAACGTTTTAAAGATGTTGAAAAGGCAATGAGAAGTTTCTCTGGATCTTATACATATATGGACCTATCGTAGTTGGTAACGGACAACTAGGTATGTCTGCCTATACTAACGAGTCTTTAGCGTGATTACGAGTATAATGTAAGGATACCAATTAAATTTTAATTACTTTAAACTAGGTTTTGCCCGCGACTAATTCCCGTTTCCATCATTGCAGCACGATCAAATATGTATCAGCTTTCAAGTCTGATCATAAGCCTTTTAACCCAAAAAGTTTCATGAAAATTGGTCCAGTAGGTATTGCATAATGCTCGAACAAACAATCAGACAAAAATCAAAAAATCGGTGATAATGACGCAGGGACACCAAAACACCATATCGTAAGTCGTAACCTTTTTTTCTTGTAAATATCTTAAATGTACAGACACACTTCTGTAACAGTTCTATAATAGTATAATAGTGTAGTGTAGATTGATAAACTTCAAGCAGAATAAGACTGTTTAAAATAGCCCTGCCTCTGTTGCCGCATAGTCGTGTAACAAAAGATAAGTACAGTTGCAGCATTTTGAAAAGCCAGTTGCAGAGCTTTCTCTTCCACTAATTGCCACTTCGTTCCGCGCATTGTTTGGAACTTTAAATATTTTAAGTGCTGCAGTATAAAGCGACAGTATTCGCTTACAGTTTGAGTTATTTTTCAAAAGCTTTTAAATAGGTACTATAATTTATGATTGAAGAATTTAACAGCTGCTAAGTAATTAAAACCTATTATTTTAATTATATTAATTAGTACACTCACAATCATTTTTTTCACGTTGTTCAGAAACTATTGTGAAACCATTTCTTTATAAATATACACAATTATATAACCAATACTAATTAATTTTCGCGAAATCGCACTAGTCAGTCACTAATTAAGCATAAGCATAAGCATATGCTCACGACTATATTCCCTGAGGGGTTAATCAGAGATATTCTGAAACCTCAGAACATCCACTAACACTAATACTAACTAATTATATCCTCGATATAAAGATAACAAGAGAATGAGTTGATAAATTGTCAATTTACGGGAACTACCACAGAACGCACAAATGCATCCACCAACTCCGTTACATTACAACTGAAGAATTAAAACAAACGCAAACGCCTAGTACCTGTATTCAAAACACATTTGGAATTACACGTACTTACCATAACATCATTGATTCCAGAAAGCGACTAAAACAATATGATGATCTTATATGGTAACTATAAGTCTCAGTCAGTCAGTCAGTCGGTATCAGTGTCGAAAAAGCCACACTTACTTGTCATAAGCTTCCACCAGCTCCTTGACGGATCTCTCCGCTTCATCAGCGGTCTCCTTAGAGTGTGGTTTGAGGAGGGTCACGACAAAGTCTGCGTGCTCAAGTAGTTCGTCCTTGGTGTCTTCTAATCCTGACACTTCGGTTTGGAGTTCCTGTTTACAAAGAAAACTTAAGCTTAAACTTTGTTACTTAAATTCATTTTGTATGATTTTATTACATGTTCTAATCTGAACTGAGTTTATACAGGGTGAAATTGATATCATTAGCATCCTTTTAAACTAAGAGTCTACCCATCAAACTGAACAACTTTTACTAAGGGAGCAAACCAATCGGAGCAAAAAAAAATCTGCTGTCCCATACTAAACTGCACCCGCCGCCGCTGCCTACACGACTCAAATGTATGGGACAGCAGATTATTTGTTTGCTCCGATTGTAAAAGTTGTTCAGTTTGATGGTTAGAGTCTTAGTTTAAAAGGATGCTAATGATATCAATTTCAACCTGTAGAGGCCTTTAAATACTGGTGGTTTTTATTGTCGTTAAGGTCATCAATTTGGACAACTTTTATGAATCGCAGTCCAGCATTCAGGGCATGTAGTGAAGTGTAATATAAGATTTTGGTTTTCTCTTTCAAAGTTATACTCATCGTAACGTTACGCAGTTAGACCGTTAGATCATACTAATAAGCTGAATAACTGTTGAAGGGAAAAGGCATAGTTATTGCACTTTGCGTTGATGGTTCACTTATTACGACACTAATACATGCAGATGCAGAGTGTTGGGCCGCTAAAGTGACGCATGAAAAACAAATGAATGCAGCTGAGATGCGAATGTTGAGATGGATGCGTGGTGTTACTAGAATGGACAGAAATAGGAATGCGAATATTAGAGGAAGCTTGAAAGTAGCGCCAGTAACCGAAAAACTGCGCAGTAATAGATTATCGTGGTATGGGCATGTGATGCGGAGAGATGAGTGTCATATTACAAGACGAGCGTTAAATATGAATGTGGATGGCTGCATGAAGAGAGGAAGACCAAAGAAAAGATGGATGGATTGTGTGAAAGATGGCATGTGTAGAAAAGGATTGAACGCTGAAATTATGGCTAAAAGAGATAAATGAAATAAGACTACATATTGCACCGACTCCAAGTAATGGGATAAGGGCAGGAAGAAGAAGAGAGTGTAAAAGAGTATAGTAAAAATCACTGGTCTCTCCCTCGATAACCGAAGTGTCCTTTAAGACCATTTTAAGACACAAATTGCATTCTAAGATCTCATATACCTACTGTAAGTTAACTTGGACTGCTCTGTTATTTTCTGACAAAAGCTTACCTGCAAAGCATGCCTAGTGTCAAGGGCTCGTCTCCTGGTGCTGGGGCTGGCATCAAGCTGCCTCAGCCTGTCCGAGGCTGCCGTGATGGAAGCACCCAAGCTTCTCTGCACATCGAGGAGTTGACTCCATCGCTGGAGCTGGTGGTCCGCTGTAGCCGCTCGTTTCGCTAGACCTGCAAGTATGAGGGAATTAGATTGCTGTGGTCTTTAAAATAATGGAACGAGTGTTGGAAGCAAAAGATAAAATTACAGGTAGAATACAAGCACAGGTCGGGCTGTGAACCCAAGGTCTACAGCTCATTAGCAACTAGCCTAACCACTAGCATAACACTCAATGATTGTTGAGTTATTGTTTGTATTTGTTAACTTTATTTGTGTATGTTATGTATATTGTTACTGTAATCTCCTCTACCCTAAGGTTGTCTGGAAGAAATCGTTTTTTAAGATAAGACCGCCCATTTTTGTACCTTCTGCATCTCCTGTTTGTTTACTCTAAATTATGTTTTTTGGTTTAAAATAAAGTATAATTGAATTCTCCAGTATATCTAAAAGCTTAGTGCTTAGTTATTATTATTATACGTCATTTCCCAGTAAATCTAGATGAGGCCCTGAAGTGTTATTTTTGAATCGTGATATTTAAAATCATGACCGAATGAATACACAAACTTAACTGTTTAGGTCATTTTATACTGCAGATTTCGAAGTGTGACTTTCAAAAATCGCACTCCTGATTGGAAGGTTCGATTTTAGTAAGTCATTCCCCAGAATATTTAAAAGAACCCCTAATTATAGTGATATTCTCGTTTAATATTGTTAATTCGGAAAAAGTCATGTTGGATTGTGAGCCTTTCATTTCCCAACACAAAAGAAAGAACCCTTATAAGAAAACCTAGTTTCTAGTACGTACCTTCGCAAGCCACTCCCCACTGGTCGGCCAGTTCCCTGGTCCTCTGCTCGACTCTCTCTCCACTGGCAGCATCAGCGCCACTACACAGCTCGCGAGCCCGCTCCCGGACCACGTCCAAGAGCGGCTGCTGGTTCTACGATAACACATTTTGATATATGAACATAACAATTAAATGACTAGTAAATGAAAGCCATACTGAACATAACTTATTAAGAAAGGTCAGGTACACGGCGACAGATCAACCTACCCATAGTTGGACCATGTTATGTTGTTACATCCATGAACATAGAGTTTAACTATGGGTAGGTTGATCTGTCGCCGTGTGTACGTAGGATGTTTTTAGCGCTAGAATGTATGGGTTGAACACAAATGCAATATCTCGTCTTCGTCATGATGAATCTTGTGGAATGGGAAACCGCTTCCATTGTGGTGGGGTAATTTATAATCCTACCTGTATAGGTTGAACGATAATGCAAAGAATACCAGATTTTTAGCACGATATAGACTTAATCTATTTTGGACATTCCCGACAAAAGATATGAATACACAAAAGAACAGAAATAAAGCTGAGAAATATACTGTACGTTCGTTTGATAGAGTCTCCCTCTTTAGTAAGAATTGGTATACATAAGTAATTCAAAGACGGTGAAATGTAAGAAACAACTGCAAATCTATTTAGCAACAGCCCGGTGTGTACTCGTATTAGCACTGCATACCGTCTCTGTTTACAATGTTATCGGGATCAGTCGTAAACAATGACTGATAATGGTAACTGATAACCATTATCTTACATAATATTAGTATATATCTCTCTGTAATAATATCATACGATAAATAATACATTACTGAAACCTTTTGAGAAATTCTTTTGAATAACAGCTTTCTAATAAATAGGTCAGTTAAATACATAAATAAAACTCACGACTTCACCGCATTCGGTGTGGTTAGAAACTTTGCTACAACTGGAATTATTTTTTTAAGCATGCAGTCGTAAGCATGGCTCGTCATTAATATCCTTAGTAAATATATGATGCCGTTTTTTAAGGAAGGGAAGAGAAGGATACGATCAGACGATCAAATTAAACGACTTCTTCAATGGGACAAACATCGAAATCGCGAAAAAAATATCAGCAGTCCCATACAATTGGGTCTAGTAGGTTTGTACCTAGTTTTGTATGGAACAGCAGATTATTTGATCCCATAGAAGTTGTTTAATTAGACAAAACAACTCCTTAAAAGCGAGACCCTTTCGGAACCACGCGGCAGGATAGGTCAGGATACCTAATTGAAATTCATAATTAATTGCCATTGTATTGTAAACTTTATGTCAAATGCAGCATTGTTTATTTTGTATTGAACTTATTCATGTAAGGAAAACTCGTTATTGTTTGACCTTGACACGATATCTCGTTGAATCTATTTATAGCTCTTTGTCCAAGAAAATGATTACTTATGTAACTAATAAGTACCCAAGTAAAAGCATAGCAATCTCATTTAATTAAATGTTTTGCCGTCAAACATAACAATGTTGCAATTTACATGCAAATTTCTTTTTTAAGCTAAAAAACAGTACCTAGCAATATTTACAAACATGTTTTTAATAGAACTATTTATTAACGGACATTGACTTTTAATCATGAGGAACTGAATGCAAATTTGCACGACACTGGTGCATTTCCTTTTCCAGCTTAAAATCATAAACAATTATGTATTGACTGCTCTCGAAAACGTTAAAAGGAAGCGTCGTGAAAAATACTTTTTACCTTGAGATAGATCAGGAACGGTAAAACATACCAAGACTGCAAACAATGCGTGTTTCACCACAGAACCACAGAGAGGATCCCAATCCTTAATGCTACTGAATAGTTTTTCTCCTAAACAAACTGCTTAGTTTGGCAGAAACAGTGTTGTAGAGTTTCTGGCCTCATATTCTCTACAACGGAACAACTTCCGACGATACTGTGGCAGAGTCTAAAAAATCTGACGTCATAAAGCTAGTTAGGTGATATTTTGAGTATAAAACATTAAAATGTTGATGATGTATTCAATCCTGAAGATTCAAAACCTTTACAAGAAGCTCAGTTCAATATTAGCATAGCATCAGCATATGCTCACGACTATATTCCCCAAGGGGGTAGTCAGAGATATTCTGAAATCTCAGAACATCCACGTTTCACCAGTTCAATATTATTAGCCAATAAATTAGCACTATCATTAAATTTTATCAAAGAGACTCCTTTTCATTTTCAAATGTGATGAGATGAATCAACAGGATACGTCTGTCTGTCTGTCTCGATTGTAGGAATAGTATTCAATTACTAATTATCGTTCATTCACATTTTAGTACATACATTTAGTCGCACCGATAATCAATTTTGATAATACTGTAACACTTGTAAATAACTAAAAAGAAAACTAGCAAACCGTATCAAATGAACTTTTTAAACTTTTTAAACTACCCGGAGATCATTCTGGAGTATTGCACCACATTTTGAAACGCCGACGCCTTAGAAAACCTCAAGGAATAGTCCATCCCTATATTACAGACTATTAGATTTACAAATACTTCTTGAGAGATATGGAATGATGCCATAGACAACAGAAGATGATTAATAATATGTAAACAAACATTTAAACAACATACAATTTACACACACAGTATTACGGAAGTGAGTAGAAATTAGCTTGAAAATAAATTGTGGACCTGAAGTCTTGAATTCAAATGTCCTGTACCTACTCAATGTCCCCATTTTGACCCCTGGTCATCCAAATCCCAAAATTTAACCCCCAAGTACGCACTCACCTTCCTTTTACGCGGAATTGTTACTTACAACTCAACAAATTAAATAAAGAACTAATTTTAAATAACCCTAAAATCTTTACTAAGTAGGCACAAGAATTTCGCACTTGCACGATGTGAAAGCTATACAAATATAAATATTTTGGTAAAGTAGTATGCTTCTCATTGCGTCGGTGTACGAAGACTGACTGAACAAGTGCAAACCTTGAACGGTGACATCATCTGTTAAGGCGATTGAGGAATTAAATCAAGAATGGTATCATGACTGTACGCGACTTATTTGCGTTCTTTTAATTGTACGGTCATTTTGATCGCAAAATAGTCAATTAAAAGGACGGTTTTGTTCAAAAATTATTGACTCGAAAATTATGATTGACCAAAATAAAAACAAACTGGAAAAAATGAGCAAACAATGATTTCGGCAAACATTACGTAAAAGGCCGAAATCATACTCTAGGTTTTAGTTAACATTAAGTAAAAAAAAATATAAGTTCATGAATGGTGCTTTTTGTGGGAAGTTTTAAATGGGTATGAGCCTTCAAATGTAATTTATTTGTTCTTTTTTTGTCACTGTTGTCAGTCTAGATCGTAGGTAGTGATAAATTAGAGTTTTAATGTGGTATTTATTTTGATGACCGACCAAAATACTGTAACTATTCTATTAATCCCATCAGACTAGAAATTAAATTTATTTGAAGTTCAAATATCTTTGAAAGTCGTCAGTAATAGCCTGTAGGATCCTCCTCTCTGGCAAAGGCCTCCTCATATCGTCTTGTGAGAGGAGATATGTCATATTTAATCATCCAGTTAGGTCTCTTTTACATTCATCATAATAATATACATTAAAAGAGTAATTTTATAAAAATAATGATTAAATATAAATAAAGCGTCGCCTTAACGCCTTGGGGATCGCTGTGTGAATTGACTATACGCTGTTAAATCAATTGAATAGCTCCTGCTCTGGTAAATATGTTATTGTTTTACTTTTAATTACCACTGAGATCCTAGTTAATATCATAACTGACAGATACTACCACGTGGTTTGGAATGGAACACCCCATTTCTTTACATGGGTGTCATACGAAGCGACTAAGGAATAAAGGGTTTGTTATTTTTTGAGGGCGAAAGGCTCCTATCATCAATGGACATGTCATCCCATCCTGACATCTTAAATGTGTTAAAAGGTAAGCCTTGCTACGATTGCACACTTAAAAATATAATTGGTAGTTGCAGCTGAGTTTCAGACCACTCCGAGGATTATAATGGAAAAGATGTATTAGTTAAGTACTGCATAATGAAATATATTTGAGAAACAGGTGTTAAAATAGCATTGTAAGAAAGAAGAAAGAACTGACGAGTAAATATGTATCATAAAGGATTCGTTATCACGATAAACGTACAACATTGTTAAAGATAAATTTAATAATAATGTAATGGCTTAGAAAAAGTATATGTCTAGAATGAGCCTCACACTTGTTCCGTATAAAACAAAAGGGGCTAACTTTCTTAGGTTGGTGTGCGTGAGGCGCCATACAAATTTTGTATGTGTGCGTGTATATGTATAGGGTTTTGGAACCAGTACTGGTTCCTATTTTTTTCGACGCTTTCGTAGCTTTGACTGTCTATCTTGATAATCTGAGTGTAATGGTAACTGTGAATGATAACTAACTTCGCAGTACTTCGCACTCATGCCGGCCGGTATCATAATATCAATTTATCAATTATGAGCTATTTGTCCAAGAGAGTCACCGTTTGTCAATTTAACTAAGTAGAGACTTCGTTACGGGAGGCATAACATAATAACACAGCCCTGATATAGCCTAAGAATGTGGTGTGGTTTACTACAATAGTTTCAAATTGAAGCGCTGTGAGAAATTGGTAAATCCGGTAAATCCCGATTGGCGCATCGCCTGGCTTTTAGCGTAGCTTTGAGCTAGTAAGTATCTCGCAATACTAAGTAAGTAGTACAAGATTTCCTAAGGCCAGGGCTTTCGAGTGGTCTTATAAAATAACCAGTGTTTACCCGCGACTTCGTCCGCACAAATTATATACCAGATTTTAAGTCAGATCATAAGCTATCAAACAAAAAAAGTTTCATCAAAATCGGTTCAGTAGTTTTTGCGTGATGGGCGAACAAACAAACAAACAAACAAACACACAAACAAACAGACAAACAGACAGACAAAATTTTTGGCCGGTGCTTATTAAATAATATATACTTCTGGGATTCCACGAACAAAAGCTAACTTATATTATAACCATAGATACCAATACTTACCTACCGTAATAAAATGATTTGAATGTTAGAGTTCATAGTCAAATTTTTTTAACGACAACATTTCTTTTTGTTTTCTGCTTTTGTTTTGTTATTTTTTACATGACGTACTTACTTTTAATAACTTCTGGTAATTCAGAAATAAGTATTTGTCTAAAATTCGAAACCAAAAAAATTTACACTCATTTTGCTGCATACGGGATCGGCGAGACTATTTGGTATTGTAATAACTGTTTAATATGTAATTTATACAGTGACTGAACACCGGCTGCCTAAGTTTTGAGGTGTTTCAACTGCTTACAGAGCGAAACAGAGATTCATTATAAATAGCGCCATCTCTTGGCATGATCGTGAATTATTTAATACTATATCGTGCGTAAATCTGTGGCTTGGTACAAGAAGTACGATGATAATATCTTTGCTAAATGATTTAATAACTCAGTGAGGAAAAAGAATGAAAACATTTACTTACTAAAAACTTCATAAAAATTAAGGAGAGAGGCATAACATCATTCCAAATGTAGATTCTGTAATAAATTTGAAGCTATTCGAAGTCATTAATTGCATTGAGTCATGTTTTCACACCTTCGTTTATCACAATCTTGAAATCGAATGGCAAATACTTAATCAAAATTTTTATGATGATTGACTAAGTAAATAGGTTAGTCATTTCTTGATCTAGATTTCACTACTGACTACAGTTTCAATTTACTATGATATCGATATGTTTACACATTTTCCGAATCTACATTCAGATTGAATTTAAAAGAAACTTAAAACAAAACTCACCTCTAAATCATTCTTGGCATGGTTGAGTTTCTCCAGATGCAGTCTCAAAGCGTCGACGGTCGACACTGGTTCTTCTTTGATGTCATTCTTGTCCAATATCGCCTTGATCTTATCAACAAGTTGACAGAAGTCCTTCCAAATCTCCAAGTCTTGTTCTAACTGCGCTTGGCGTGACTTAGCCGAGTTCAATGTGTTCTTTAACAACTGATTGTGCTTCTGGTGTTCTTTGGATAGTTCCTCTTGTTCCGATGATGCTAAAGACGGCCAGATCTTATCGACGATGTCCTGCATACGCTTGCCGACTAAATCTTTCATTTCTGGTTCAGAGGCGTTGAAGAAAGACTTGTGTTCTTCCAAGTCCGCTTCAATGTTTTCGAAATCAGTTCCATTCTTGCCCATGTCGAGGCGGATCGCAGCTTCGTTGACCCAAATGTTTAGTTTTTCTACTAATTGCAAGTATTGTTGTCTGTATTTCTTGTTATCTTGTAGGTACTTTTCTCTGTTTGCTAATTCCGCTGGTAGGGATGATTTTAATGAGTTAGCTTCCGATACCATTTCGAGTAACGATCCAGGGACTCCATCATCACTTTTAACTATATCTGTGATCTTTGACAGTTTGTCTAAATTAGATTGTATGCTCTTTGCCAAAGTTGCGTGCTCGATCAGTTTTTTATCGACACTGGCTACATCCCTGTTGAGTAATGGTCGGGAATGCACTGATGCTTCGTTATCGTGGAGTAACTGTAATATTTCTGATAAATCTGAGGCAAGTTTCTTATGTTCCGCAGCAGCTCTTTCGTTTTCTTGTCGTTTAGACTCTACAGTTCTTCTTAGAGTAAGAAGTTGTTGTTTTAATGATTGCAGGAGTTCAGTGATATTATTTCTGTCAATGACTGTGCCTTCAGCTGCAATTTGTTGTCCTTTGTCAGTAGCTGTAGCTAGCAGAGCTTCGCAACCCTGAATTTTTCCAATAATGTCGTCATAGCGTTTAATTTTTTCTTCTAATGAGTCGTTAGACTTTTCAATTTCGGATGTGAGATCAGTGTATTTAGCAATGAATTCTTCGATTTCCTTTACAAGAGCGAAGAATTGCTCTCTTAATAACAGCAGCTGTTTAAGTTTAGAAATTTGGTCTTCTATTGTGCTCATTAAGTCATCTTGTTGTGTAAGAATGTCTTGAAGGTCGTGGAGATTACCACCTTGAAGCTCGTTAAGCATTGCCTTATTCTTCTTTAGATCACCAAGAATAGATTCGTAAGCTTGTATAATAGGCTGGACATCCTCAACTTTGCTGCCAATAGGTTTGTTCAATGCCTTCAATTTGTTCTGGATTTCGTTGAGGAACTCCAAAGCAGCAGCGATTTTAGCTGCAGCATCTTTGTATTCCTTGATGTGTTTTAGTAGAATCTTCTTCTTGTCGTTGATGATAGCATTGATTCTAGCAAACCTGTCCGATAGGATATTAACTTGTTCTTTTAGTTGCAATTTGTTGGAATCTGATAAGGAATCCATAATATCTTTAGACTTGTCTTTGATCTTGTTAATGTTTTTCTCTACATCCTCGGCTTCCTTGCTGAGTTTCTCGAACTTAACTAATTGTTCCTCCAGGACTTGAAGACTTGTAGTTCTAAGTTCAGGAGTAGCAGCTACTTCGGCCTCGTTCAACCAACTCTGGCATTTAGCTACTTCTGATTCAAAGTCGCTTCTTCCTTGCAGCAGTTTGTTCAAAGCTGCAAACTTGTCATCGATGTCTACTTTGGCAGAAGTGTAGGATTTGTTCAGGTCTTCAAGAATGGCTTGTAATTTGGTTCGGTCTTCGGGTGAGCAGTCTTTGGATACAGCGTTGCCTTGTCTCATTACTTCGGCAAGTGTATCGTTGTGGAAGTCAGATAATTCACCTTGATGTTTTTTGTGAACAGCAATTTCTTTTTCAATCTTAGAAGCTTCTAATGGAACTGGTCCTCCTAGCTTTTTGATTTCAGCCAGTTTAGCTTTAAGCCAGTTCTTTGCTTTTTCAATATCATTTTCCAGCTTCTTTCTGTCCTCGGCGCTGGTGCCTAACCTTTCGATTTCTTGTTTAATGAGAGACGCTAGTTGTTTCTGCTTGGATGATAATTCAGACAATTCTGATTCTAATTGCATTTGCTCGGAAGGTTCAAGTTCTGACTGTATATTGCTTACCTTCTTTTCCAGGGAATCGATGACGGTTTTCTTACCATCTGTTTCCTTCAATAGATTAGCCATTTTCTTTTGCCTTTCCTTGACAGACTTGCTTTCATAGCCTAGAGGTTCTGGATGAAGGATGTTGTCGATTTCTTTCTGCATCCATTCATTCTGAGCTTTAACTTCGCTCTTGGTTCCATCAATAGCTTTGTAGGTTATCTCAAGCATTTGGAGTTTACGTTGGATACGCTTAGCGATGTCATTGTATCTTCTCTCGACTGATTTCATCTGAAAGAACAAAGTAATTAGATGTTTTCTTTATTACGGTTCAACAGTATAATTGTGAAACAACTAGATTCATTAGTTTAGCTAGATGTGTATATTTTAGTTAAGTACTTACTTGTTCCTCCACTTGTTGTGATTCTAAATTACTGACAATATTAATAACTTTAGAGCCAACTGTCTTGATATTATCCACTTTGTCTTTTCCTGCGTTTCCGAATTCATCTGTCAGTTCCTTCAAAGCGCTTAGCTTTTGAGGACATGGGAGACCAGATCCTTTGTCTGCTAAGCACATTTTCTTTAATACGGAATCGAACCAATCGTGGATTTCTTGGCACTTATGCCGGAAGTCATCGATTATAGCTTGGTTACCCTTTTCCCTTTCCATTGCTTTAAGGATAGCTTCTTCTAGTTCGTCTAATTCTTCTTCTAGATTGATTTCGTCTTCAAGACCTGAAATTGTTCAAAATGCTATAGAATGGTTGGCTAGTAAGGTGGAGGCCATTTTAGTGATTTAAATATCTACCACGAGGGCGCTATACGTACGGTATCAAAATCAGATTATGTAAAAAATCTATTCGTATTATGTCAAAAGTCAAGAAATCCTTTCATCTTTTGTGGCGTAAAAGTAGAAAACAAATACCTTAAGTAGTTGCTTCGGCGCAATGCCCATTAAACAAAGAGTCACGAGTTATTTTAATCAAGGCTTAGCCATATTATGCGTAATCGAAACATATCTGAGATATCTAGACACTGTTTACCAAAAGTTTACACAGGAAAATCGAGGGAAACTAATCTTTATCTCTATTAAACTAAAGTACACTCACCATCAGTAGGAATCTCAGTAAGCAGCCTATTCCTCTTCTCTCCGAGAGACACCAGGGCATCGCTCATCGCAGCTATGTCCTGCTTAGCGGCTTCAGGCCTCAGTTTCGAAGGATTAGCGAGCCAATCCCGCGCTAGAGCGTTGTGGACGTTTATCCATTCCTGAATCTCGACTACTTGCTTCATAGCCTCTTCCATGTCGTGGACTGCACTGCCTAGGGTTTCTAGGTGACTTTGTACCTAGGGGATGAGATTGGGATGTTAAGGCTTCAGTGATTTTTTTGTTTGTAGCTACATTATTGTGATGCGGTGCAAGATAATGTTGCGAGTAATAAAAACAATTGATGATGAACATTGAATGTGCATCTATGTCCCTATAGTTGGCCTAACCGTGACTCCGATTTTGCCTATCACAACCAGCTTTAGGCGATCAAAAATAGAATATGCCTCTGTCTAGCTGATTCAATCCATGTATGGATTACAGGCATTAGCTGTAAATAGTGCAATAAAAAACCATTTATAAAAAATTTAAACCGACTTGAGAACTAAAATAAAAACCGGCCAAGAGCATGTCATCAGCCGAGCCTAAATCTATATCAGCAGAGTCCGACACGCTCTTGGCCGGTTTTTTATAGTTTTGAAGTTGGCATGCATTTTTTGGATTTTTTTTCTTAATGTTATTGGTTGGAATGCATTTTTTGGAAAAAATTTTCATAATGTAATTGTCATATTGTCTTGCAAAGTAGAAACCATAAATATATCAAAGACCACGTAACCCAATTTTTGTGGGTCAGTAGAAAATAATCTGTAAATAAATAGCGAAAGCATGCAAGCCTTACCTTTTTCTCATAATCCAAGAACTTAGCGTTGTAGTCAGAAGACTCAAGATTCTTTAGCACATCGAGACGCGGTGCGCTGTCTACATCGCTCACATGTTTCTATAAACAAACCATGCATGACAGACACACGGACATTCAAACACGGTGCGTGTTAATGCAAACTGTGCCTTATGAGCTGAAGCAGAAAGATTTGTTTTGTGATGCTTTTGATCTTGCTATGTTTGCGGAACAGAAAATTGAATCAAATGGGTTGATTGTTTATTTTTTGTAATTTGACTGAAATGTCTGCTCCGTGGTAGTTAGGAAGATCAAACATTGTCTTTGATTTCTTAAATAACCAAAGATCATTATCAATTAGTATTGACGAGTCTGGGACTACAAAGAACACAAGAAGATATAGTTTACGTTATGTTGTGGAGCTGCAATTCGGTATGTCAAGACAAAAAGTCTTTATTTTATATTTTTTACGGATAGAAGACATAATTTCAAGAAACTAATTTAATTTTTTTTGCAATACTTACATAGTTTATCAATACAAATTTAATTTTTAACTGTAATTTGTAAAAGGCAAAAGTGGTCGCGAAAAAATCATTTAAAGTCCATGGAGAAAAAACTTTGCTTAAACTAAAAAAAAAAACACTTGCCTTCTCTTTCTAACTCAAATGGAAACAGAAACGGCAATATCAAATGTCAAATTCTACAATATATTGATTTATTTTTCCTTTATGGCCATTTATTTATAGTTGATTTTTAGTTTACCAAGGAGTTTGCAGATCCAACGAGTGACGTCACTCGTTGGACCGAAAAACGACGATATTTTATTAAAAATAACTGTACTTAATCCTTTCATTTTAAAATGTCTGACATAAAAAATATTGTTAGTGAGACAATTATCTCGAAATGGTTTTCGATTTAGCCCTCCCAAAAAAAACTTGACATACCGAAATTACCGAATTTGTGAATAACATTTTTTTTAGAATACACAGTCCATCTGATGTAGTATTTCTAACAATGACAGTCTATACACAAGGACTTTCGTATAGACTGTCATTGATTTCTAACTACGTATCCAATTGAACAATCAGATTTGAAAACTTACGGAGCATTCCGTAATATGAATTGTTTTAGAATGTTTTTTCCTATGTCTAACAATCCACATAAACAAAATCTTTCTGCTTTATATTCACACATGATATTTGCAGAATGTTTTCAGAATTAGTGTTTATAAAGCCAGCTATTATGTTTCCTGTCGATGATTAAAGTTATTTGCTAAAGAGTGCACACGTTAAGTTGTCATACACTTGTGAATCACACATCTGTGAAGGTGCTAATAGTTAATTCTCTTATTCTAATAGTGACATAGTTCTGACTCAAGATAATTTTCTTTTAAATTTTGTTTGATGTTCTACTGTTTTTGAAACTGATTACGAGCGGGGAGAGTGCATTTTTTTTATTTCACATCTATTATTTTAAGATCGTAATTCTTAAAACCCCAAAGATTTGAAATGAACCTATGAAGCAGCTTTCGGACCACTAAAACAAATTTTATTAGTCGAAAATGTTTGATATCTATTCCATAAGTATCGTGAGATAACTATATTTAAAATATTTCTGATTACTTTCTCGGCAAATATATTCATGGGCATATACTACATATATTGTTGTTAAGATGTATGTTCCATAATAGTTTCATCTGTCGATTAAAAAAAAACAGTACTTATCCTTTTTTTCGTGTGATAATCTGTTTACTATTTATAAAATGGCAACATTGCTTGCAAATATTTCCATGAAATTACAGTCGGAAACTAGACTCAAATGTAGCTTGGAAAATAGGTGACATTAAAAATCGCACTTCCTTCTCTTGCATCTATTTCATTTTTTATTAAAATTATATTTTAGAATCATCTTGACTCAGTGATACCAGGTGCACAAAAATACATTGCCAACGATAAAGCCTGTACATTTTTTGTAAGCTAACTACTCTATCTCTATCTACCACTTCCATTAACTAGTATATATCAAGAGCTTACTTTAGTTTTCAAACTCGTTGGTTTTGTTCTTTTTGTAGACCTGGCAAACTTAAGGTACGAGTATTTTAAATAAATTATAAATTATAACCCTAACTGTCCTAAAATCATTCTCCTTTCTAAGAAAGGGTTTATTAAACTAACAACCCCAAATTACTTTACCCCCTTTTACTTTTCTTAAATTTCGGGGAAAATCATCATAGCTCTAAGAGAACCTAACTAATATTTTTAGCATTGTCACCATGAAGCAAAGTCTAAATTATATCCTATTATTTTATCAAAATAACACAAAAAAAATCGCCCCTTGAATAAAACAGATGGCCGAATAACTACCATAAACGCTAGGATCGTATTGTTGTTTCTTTTGTATTTCAAAGAGATTTAAAAAATCCCTGCAACATCTCACGATAATCTTTTCTAGACTAAGTACTCAAAACGTTACCTACAACTATCTCCTAAACCCCTTAGACACCCCTCAAGGGGTCCATAAATTGAATACAAGTGACAGGCAACCCTATCACCACGAACCCCAATACCTACTCGGAACCTACCTCTCGAACCCCTTAAATACCCCTCGAGGGGTCCATAAATTGAACACAAGTGACAGGCAGACCTATCACCACAAACCCCCAAAAATCACAACCAAAATAATTAGTTAACATCAAAACAACACTCAAAAGGAAGTCAAAACATCGGAAGCGAGTATTTTACCAGAAGCGTTGAGTACCTGATCGATGAGGTCCTCGAGGCGAGCCCTGACGTGTAGTTCCCGCGGGGGGATGGGCAGGGGCGCGGTGTCTGCGGGGGAGGAGGGGCGGGACACGGAGGCGGCGGCCGCGGAACAAGCTGCCACAGCGGCCGAGAGCCGGGACTTCTCCGTTTGAAGGCGGTTGTGGAGACCCTGTGGGTGGAAGTATGTTAGAAGAACCATATTTAAGTAATTAAGCTGGTCCCCGGATTAGACTAGATCCAGATTTAACCTCTGGTCTGTTGAGACGCAGATCTGGTCCAGACCCAATAGATTTTCTATTGTGTTGTGTTAACATCTGAATTTATTTTTCGCGATTTCGATTTAGGTTCCTTGGAGAAAGTTATTCAGTTTGACGGTCTGATCATCCCCTTAAAAAAGTGTCAGCATATTAAGAAAGACAGTATACAAACAAACATGCCTAGATGAAAAAGCTTATTCAACAATTTTAGGTTTAGATGGTTTGGATTCCTTTTAAACTTCTAATATTCTTTGACACATTGTCATCTACTTCGGATCCCCTAGGAAAATACACAGTTCGCTTTTTGGTCATTAGAAAAAGGTAATTTTAAATGTATAAGAACTCACCCTAGCCTTATCCAGTAATTCGCGTCCATGCGCCAACCCATCGACGGGCACGTCTAACTCAGTGATCGCCGGCTCACATTCATCCAGATTGTTCAAGATACTCTCCAAAGTATCTTCGTATTCTTTGAACTTAGCCAATCCCTCGCGCAGACGGCGCTCAATCTGTAACGCTGTGGCCAACAGTGACTTATGACTGTCATTCACATTCTTCAATTGTTTTCCTACGGTGTCACGGATTGATGGAGTTGTTTTTTCATAGCGCTCGATTTGTGCACGACCTTTGCCTTCCAATTCGTCCAACGTGGAACGATATTTCTGAATGTCATCTAGTAAAACTGCATGTTGCGCTAATTGCTCCTCAGTTTGTTCCCGATTGGCGATGTATAGGGAATTATGAGCCATAAGTTGGAAGGAGATCTGTAGCAGCCATTTTTCTGTCTCCTGTAACGATTGGTGGTATTGATTGTAGTCTTTGATTTCGGATTCTAACTCGGCTTTCTTCGCTGCGCATTTAGTTCTTAACGCGTTGATTTTGCGTTCAATTTCTGTTACTGTTTCTTTGACCGCTGGTTTCTTAGCCCATGAGCTAAGTTCGGCAGCTTCGCTCTTCAGCCTTTCTAACTCTGGCTTCTTATTCCCGATTTCATCTTCGATATGCTTGTATTTCTCAAGCAGTGTCTTCATTTCTCCCAACTCGCCACCAGTAGGAGGAACTTTGTCCAGATTCTGTTCAGTATCCTTGATCCATTGGTTCATCTTGTTCTTTGATTCCTCAAAGTCCTCCCATTTACCGATAGCTGCTTTAAGTTGTGCTGTAATAGAGTTCAAATCTATCTTCAATTGATCCCAGCTTTCTTGTAGAATCTTGACGTCGTTTCGAAGACCATCTTGTTCTTCTGGTGGGGTGTTATTTAGAGCTTTCTTAAAGGCTTCTTGTAAGACGACCAGCAAATGATGACCTTCAGTCATTCGGTTACTGACAAGTTTAATAGTGTCAAGTTTATCTTTCGTAGTATCGATGTCTCCTACTCCAATAGAATCTTGTACAGTTCCGTGAGCTGTCTCTAACCATTGTTGTAATTCTTTCTTAGCTTTAATGAACTCTGTGTGATCTGATAGGTTCTTTTCTCCGTTGGAAACTAGACCCTGTATCTTAGTGAGCAGGGTAGTGTATTCTGTTTGGAGGGTGACTGTTTTGTCGCGGACCCACGCGCAAGCGCTGAGTTCCATAAGGTTTTCACATCTGTCGTTGAGTTCTTCTAACACGTGTTTGTTTCCTAAAGCTTCGGCTAAAAGATCCTACAAGAAAAAAAAAATTGGTTAAGGATTGGCTTTTTTGGCAAAATTTAAGTTGATAAAAATTTATATAAGGTTCATTTCAGTTTTTATTTTGAAACTAAGATAACAGAGGCATGGCAATTGTAACATGCCGAAATATCGGGAACTCTAATATACCAAAACGCTGTAAGAACCCGTTAAGAAACAGTGAAACAGGTCCGAAGAGTACAATAAACGAAATACTTACGCGGCACTTCTCGAGATGTTCAGGCGTTATTTTATCAGCTTTCTGGACCGACTTCAATTTATTATCGAAATCTTTCACCCACTTGCTCATCTTGTCCGAAGTCTCAATGAAATCTGACCAAGCGGAAAGACATTTCTCCAACAACTTCTTAGTATCTTTACAAATCTGTTGTAGATTCTCCCATTCGATTTTCAACTGTTTTATCTCTTGGTTTATGTTATCTTTTCCTTCGTTGCCTGTAGTGGCGTATACTGCGTCGCTAAGTTTGATAGCTTTTTCGAGTAACGCTTCGCCTTTAGGTAAAGATTCGATGATTTTGTTGACGCTCTTGAGTTTCTTCTGTACTTCTTCCTTTTCGCCGTGGGAGTCGCTACACTGTTGGATCTCGATCTTGCAGTTACGAATCCAATCGTAGAAGCTGTCGTAGGATTCTTTGTATTGGATGTGGGAGTTGACGTAGTCTTCCAGTTTCTGCGTGCAAAAAAGTAATTTATATCATAAAACATGAAAGGATTTTTTTAAAATCCCTCGAAGTTTGTGGCTAATGAACAGTAAGTAGGTCAGTATGTTTTCCGAGATAACTGAATATTTGTTATTAAATTATTGTATAATGAATGGTAACTAATTTTCTTTAAAAAATATAAGAATAGGTAGGTACTAAGCGTAGAGGAAAAATCTACGAATAGAAACTTTCTGTTCCTCACTAAGCAATCCTATAGGGGGTTTTTCTGAACTCATTTCTTCACTTCTTTGCTTAGCTCTGAAAGACTGGTAGCCTTCTTGTTGAAATTATAGATTTATAAAATAACTAGTGTTTACCCGTGACTTCGTCCGCACAAATTATATACCAGATTTTAAGTCAGATCATAAGCTATCAAACAAAAAATGTTTCATCAAAATCGGTTCAGTAGTTTTTGCGTGAATCGCGAACAAACAAACAAACAGACAGAACAATTTTCTAAAAAAAGGTTGATTTCGAGTCAGGGACACCTAAAAACCATATCGTAATCTTTTTTTGTAAATAATTTACAGACACACTTCAGTTACAGTTTTATAGTAGTTTAGATATCAAATTTTTTTTTCGCTTATCTAATTTTGACACGATTTTCATTAATTAACTGAGCAGTATACTTACAGCAATCATATCACTAACGGTTTTCCTAATATCGTCATATCGCTTCAACGTGTCCTCAATACCCTTAGACTTCAGAGACGCATCTTCTTTTAGTTTCTCGTTCAGTTTCTTGACGAGGTCGTTGTGCGAGTCAATGTCTCGGTTGAAAGTCTTGAACTTCTCCAACTTGGCTTTCTTCTCCGACAGGTCGTTGAGGAGGGAATCGTCCGACTGGATCTTTTGATCGATGTCATCTAACCATTCGACCAGTTGCTTGTGAATCTGAAAATGTATAGAGCATGGTAGAAATAAATATGAGGCAAAGATCACCGATTTTATCTTTATCTAAATAAAAATAGAACCCATAGGATTATTCTTAATCTCTCTTCAAAGTCTTCAATAATTTAATCAACGAAGACAAAGGAGGAGGAGGATCCGATAAAACAATAAAATTATGTACACTACTTTGCTTCATTATAAACAGCTATGGAAAAAACTGGACTTATAATAAGAATATATGAGACTTCAGAATTAACAAATTAAAGCTACTCGTTTTTTATTACGTTTTTGGAACTTATAACTTGTTGATGATATTATCAGGGATAGGCAAGTTCAAGATCCTTCCAACAGTACACTGATATGACCATATGTAATAAACTACGAACATCACAACTCACCTTGGAAATATCATCAAACTGGGCCGCCCTGCTTGTCAGCTTGTTCCTCACATCCTGCAAGTCTGCTATCAGCTTATCGAACTCCTGCTTCAAGCTATCCGTGTCCTCCTGTATCTTAGCCGCTCCCGCCTGCTCAGTATTCATTATTACCTTCTCCTTCAGCTCAAGAAGGTACCTGAGTTTGTTCTGACCCTGCTCGAGGGATTGGCGGAGAAGCTTCACTGTGTTAAGTTTGCTGTTAACCTCTTGGATAGTGTTGGGTATGTCGGCGCATTGGTTTAGTTTCTCTCGGGTCCTGTCAAGCCAGTCTTGGCATTCGCCGTACAGAGCGTTGTGTTGTTGATGTTCCTGATAAAAGTCGGGTTAAATAAACATTATTAAATTGCAATGTTAGAAGGGAACGCAAGATATGAGACAATCCCGCTCATAATTCACGTGTGATGTTGTATATCGAGCATGTAATGCGAGTCAGTGTAAATTTGTAAATCTCTTGTCTGTAAACCTAAATTTATCTATAATTTTTTGATAAAAGTGCTTCTACTAGGACACTGCTTAAATCATCTGCCATAGATGGAAAGGCCTATAATATCGATAAACTTTTCCCAAGTTTCTAGTGCCAATGATTATAACATCATGATTCATGTTGTATAGTAATAGATAGTAATATATATTTTGTTGAGAACTGAGTGAGAGAGGAATGTGAACTGTGAGCACCGTGATTGAAGAAAAAAGGAAATTTAGAATAAATTGGTGTCTATCCTTAGAACCCATGTCCTTAGTCCATAAAGGATTGTCAAGACAGTACACTCAGTAAAGAAATAAAGATTGTAACTCAAACACTGGCCAAACTAATACCTCTTCTTCTCTAGTCGTTGCCTGACAAATAACAAAACAATAAAAAGTTGTAAAGAAATATTACAATAAGTTGTAAGGTCAGTTAGCTGGAAAAATGTCAACGGATTTCTGGGATAACGAACAACGTGGTTTACCTCCATTGTTATTACATGAATTTTGAAATACTGGTTTTCAAAAATGATACAAGAGGATATCTTATACGGGGACAGTTCTAGAAATGTATTTCTTAACATCACATAACAATTAGAAGAAACATTAAAAACACGTAACGTAAGAATCTCTCAGTTTTATACATTTGTTTGATTCCTCAAAATGTAATGAGAAAAATGACGATAACTACTGGTATAACGGTTGCACGCACTTTACGATTTCAAAATCCTAGAGAAACCAGTAATGCAAAAGCGCTCTATGAGTTTCCTCAAATCTACAAGCATTTTGTAACATTTTTCGCAACTAACATAAAAAAATCATAAAACAAAATACCTGGTAGTGAAGTTCGAGCCTCTTCATGACTTCCTTGGCCAGCGACAGCAGAGCATTGTACTTGGTGGTCAACTGAGTGATGCCATTAGAAATCCTCGTGTCAGAACAAGTCTCGAGTAACATTTGTGCGTGTACGTTCAACTTGTCTAGCTCTGCTTGCCAGTCGAATAGCATTTGTAGATGTCCCTGTTAATAAATAACAAATTCATTTAATGTATCTATTACGTGATAATGGTGGACGGTGATGATGATGATTATGTAGAAGTTAGCTCAAAAATACGGGAACCTGAATAAGAAACAAAGCATGTATATATCATGTGCTCAAGGCTATATTCTCCGAAGCAGGGAATAGCATATTAAGAATATCAACATTTGAAAGGCAGTGCACAAAACTGTAGAACGCAACTCTGTCAGTTTGACAGGTAGTGAGCCTGTCTTGCCCTTTCGCACCTTTAGGGTTGAACTACACCACACAGCAAAGCATCGCATTTTTCCGTCGCTCCATCCTTTTCTGTCACTCAGGAACGTCATTAGCTGGAGCATAATTAAGATAGACGGAACGCGATCGCGCGCGACAGGACGCCGCGTGCGATCGCGATGCTGTGCTGTGTGGTGTAGTTCAACCCTTAGATAGTGCGCACAATACCTATACAACCATCGATATAATACAAATCGAAGCATGCGCCTAGGTTCCCCACAATATTTTCCTTCACCAAAAAGCTCCTGCTCTACACTGGTTTTTCTGTTACTTATCGGTGGTTTAGTTATCCCAAAAAGTCTATTAGTCAAATCTGGATATGTGATTTGAATAATTTTAAAAACATATTACTTTTGATTTGATTTTAAAATAATCTGCACATACCTGGAATTCCTCAAGAACAATCTTTTTCTGTTCTAGATTATTCTGCAGTTTATTGAACGATTGTACTAATTTCTCAGTCTTCGACAACCAATCCAAGGCTTCCTTGTATTGCTCTTCGTATTCTGTCCATTTCACGATACCACCTTCTATCAGAGATTTTGTGTTCTTCAGCTGATCACTAAAATGAAATGCAACTTTAGTATTAAAAAAATAAAGTTCGAATTAGAAAGAACAATCATAAAAAATCTCAAGATGAGATAATACTTACACATAGGTATCGTATTCCTCCTGCATAAGAGCTATTTCTTCTTCAATTTCCTCTCTATCCTCATCATCAGCTACAGCACAAGAAATCTCTCCCTGTTCGAGAGCTTTCTGCAGTTTTGCTTGTCCTTCTGGTAATTCACTTTCCAATACTTTTAGCTGTGATATTTTACTGCTTAAAGATTCTTTGTCTCCTGTCGCATCAGAGCACTTGCCTAATCTTTCTTTAGCAGCCCTAATCCATTGGACATAGTCTGAACCAGCATCTATAAAAGCTTGATGTTGCTTCACAGTTTCCTTCTGTTTCTCATATAGATCTTTAGCCTGTTTAGACAATGTTTCGTATTTGCTAGTTATTTCAGACGCCGGAGCTTGTTGCATAAGTTCTGAAGCCTTAGAAGTTACAGACTGAATCATGGGTTCAAACGAAACGATATCTTGTACAATATTGTTTGTTTGACGGAGTGTGGCTTTTCGTTCGCCCAAGCCAAGGCCAGTTGTAAGTCCGGCGAGGCGGTCTTGGCCCTTCTTCGACTTGGCTACTTTCTGCTCGCACACTTCTTGTAATTTTGCTTCTCTGTCGGATATCCATTGTTGTAGTTGTGAGTAACTTGAGCTGTAGTCAGCCCATTGTAATAATGCTGTCTCGAGATGGACCTTAGCTGTTGTCATTTTCTTGACTAAACGATCCCATTCGTTCTGAAGTTCTTTTAGTTCTGTGTTAATCCTGTCTTTGCCGTCAGACCTGGTGTTCCTAAGAACTTTCTCTCCGCTGTTGACAGTTGCATGAACAAGGTTTTGGCCCTCTTCTCGTCGTTTCAGTAAATCTTCGATTTGTTCTAAGCGTTTCTGGAGAGCTTCCTTACTGCTGTTGCTACCGGCCTCACTGCCACTGCGTGTGATATCCCACGCATCATCGATCCATTTCTTTGTCTTGGTATAATTGTCATCATAATTTTGATGTTGTTCGTAGTTTGTCTCAACTTTCTTGAGGACATCATTAGCCATGTTCACCAACACCTGATATCTGGAGTTGAGATGTCTTAATTGATTGTTCACATAGGTATCCAGGTGTGAGGATAAAAGGCCAGCAGCTGAAGCGTTAAAGTTGTCAATATCGCTCTTACCCTTTTGCAACTGATCGACAATTTCTTTAACTTCGTTGACTTGAGCACCCTTTTCTTTGGCAGTGCCAAGTAACGCGAGTTTGTGGTTTTTGATATGAATTTCTTTTTGTTGCAACCAATCCGACAGTCTTTCATACTCGTCTTTGTACTCACGCCATTGATTGACAATGTCTTCTAATTGACTCTTCTGTTGTTTGATTTCATTGAATAGGTCATTGAAACTTTGTTTCAGAGCCTTCATTTCGTTCTTTATGATGGTTTGCCCGTCAGGTGAGGTGCTTGCTAAGACAACTTCACCTGTATGCTGTAAGTGTTCTAACAACAACTCTCCTTGAGCTTGCTTGTTTATAAGAGCTTCAAGAGGAGCCACTGAATTCTCAATAGCCAATTTATCACTCAGCGGTTTAGATTTAAGCGATGGCACCTTTTCTCTAGCTCTGCTTAACCATTGAATCAACTCATCTTGAGCTTCTTTATAAAGTCTATGATCTTTGTATTGTTCTTCACGGTCAGCAAGAAGTTTCTTAATCTTGTCGTAAAGAGAATCAAATTTGTTCAAAGTATCTTGAGCTTTAGTTGCAGCCTGGTTTTGTTGACCACTGGCAATCATTTCAGCTGCCTTAGCCTTCAATGTATCGACTTCCAAGCGGTCGCAGCGTGCTTTCTCTTCGACTTCCTTTAGCTTTTCAAGTTGATTCCTCTTGTCCGTCATTGATGTTTCGAACGGACTTAACTCTGCAAGCATATTCTCTAGATATGCGTTACTCTTGTCAATAAGTTGGATCTGTTCCAAGAACCCAGCCCATTTAGTCACAGAATCGTCTAGCGTGTTCTTAGTTTCAATCATCCTGGACAACAATGCTGACCATTGCTCTTGTAAGGTTACTAGAGAGTTATTGATAGCATCATGTCCAGCAGGTGCAGTGTTTGCCATTACATTCTGTGCCAATTCCACCAACGATTGGACTTTAGTGTATCCTTCGTCTTTCGCAAGCAATAGATTCTGAATCAATACCAATTTGGTCTCCAAATCATCTTGAGAGCATGAGCTCAAGTCAGCACAGTAGTCCAACTTGTCTCTAAGTTCTTCGATCCATTGAGAGCATTCGGTTACATTGCTGGAGAATTCTTGATGAGTCTTCACATACTGCTGCCATCTGTTTGTTAGGTCTTTCACCTTCTGTGACAAAGTTTGGTATTTTACTGCCAAGTCAGATATCTGAGACCCGCGAGGACCGAGTACACCAGTGTATAGGTTCTGAGCTTTTTCTGTAATATTGTCAATTTCAAGTTCCTTCGCACGAACTTCTCCTTGCAGTTCTTGGAATTTCTTAAATTGTTCCTGTTTTTCGGGTAATGTTGCCTTTAAATCGACGGCATGTATTTGAGTATCAGTGTTTCTGATCCATACCAAACATTGGTCTTTCATATTCTCGTACTCGTTCCACTGTTGAATCTTATTTTCTAGTGACTCAATAGTCTTGTTAATGAAAGATATTAATCCTTCCCATTCTTGATGCGACGCATCGATTTGGTTCCTGATGTTAGCCTGTCCATGGCTTATTGTTCCTGGCAATACCTTTTCTCCCAGAGATCGTATCTTATCAATTCGGCTCTTCTCTTCAGGAAGGCTTAGTTGTAAGGATTTCAGCTTCTCACAGTTACTGCTAAGAGCAACTCTTTCTAAGTTGACATCACCCCAAAGTTGGGCTGTGTTGTGAGTGGCTTCCACCCATTCCTGCAAGTCCATAACAGCTTTAGTGTACTGCTGATGATTGTTGACGATAGCCTCATATTGATCAACAAAGGACTTCGCTCTGGCAAGAATTGTTTCATGTCTTTGCTTAAGCTGGTTAATTTCTTTCGAAATATCCTTACTAACGTCAGGCAGGCTATGTGCACGTGATTCTAAGTCAGCGATATCTTGTTGATGAGTGATCGCATCTTGCAGATGCGTTCTGTAGACATTGAGTTGATTACGTTTCTCGTCTAGAGTAGACTTAAGCTCGATCTCTTTGGGAAGATTCTTCTCAGCAGCTGTTAGCCATTGCTGGACGCTCTTTAAATTGTCATCGAAAGACGACCATTTATTGAGTTCTGAATCCAAATCTCTTTCTGCTTTGGTGATGTTATCGTACAGATTATCAAGAGCTTGCTGGATATCATGGAGCTGTTGTTCAATTAATTCCTTACCTTCTGGCGAAGTGGAAGGATACAATTTTTCTCCTAACTCGAAAGTGTTGTTAACAAGTAGGGTAGCATTTCGTCGCTGGCTTAGCAAGTCATTAAGACTCTCTCGCTTACCACTGATGCCTTCGGGAGTGTTCGATAAATTCTTCTGGCATTCTTCGAACTTGTGTTGGGCTGTTTTGATCCAATCCGTGCATTGATTGTATTTGCTGTGATAAGCATTATGGTCATTGACAGCTTGTTCGCATTTCTTAACAAGTTCTTTTGCTGTAGACTGTACTGATTGAAAACGTGATGTCATCTGTTGCAGGTTCATTGTGATTCTAGTATCATTACAATTTTCTATCAGGTCACTGAATTCGTCAGATAATTTGTCAACATCATTCTCAGTTTTCTTCAAGTTAGCCAAAATAGCCTGAAAGTAAAATATTAGTCAGCAAAAAATCGTAGTTTAGAAATTTTATCAATTAATTATTAAACTAAACTACGACAACTAATATTAGTACCGTCGTTTAGATAGTTTCAAATGGCGTGTTGTGAGATAGTGTGGTAAGTACCGATTACCGACGCCTCTACTGATATTAGTAAAAGTGTAACCTTCAGAACCATAATATAATAGTAGAAAAACAAGTAGTTACTACGTAAGTATAATACGAGTGTTTATCATTCATATATCTTGTTAGACTTATTCCAATAGTTTTCGTGAAATTAGAACCATCTACTGAAAATTAGACTATATCCTACAGTGCTGAGGATTTTAATATCTTCCTTTCACAAAATCTTACTTGATCCAAGGCTTCGCCCAGCCTTATTACCGCACTCAAATCATTTTCGTGTTTATCAATCGCTTTACACAATTCCTGTTTGAAATTTATCATGATCAAAATATATACAGAATTATGTAGATGTCTATTTTTAAAATAAACAAAAACTTACCTGGTATTTGTTAAGTTGGTCCACCTTTTCGTCCAAAGTTGCCTTCGGGGTGTAGGTTTTCAAACTCATTTCTGTGTCACTCAACCAATGCTGTAATCTGTCATTAGCACTATCAAATTCAATCCATTGTTGTATCTTGTCTTCAATACCTCTCTTAACATCGTGCACTGTTGCTGTGAACTTTTCTAGATCAGCTTTGAGTAGACCCAGTTCCCTGGACATCCCTTCTCTGCCTCTAGGCGACAACTTTGCCGCGTTACCGTCAATGAGATCAGACAAGATCTTCAACTTATTGTTTCCATTGGGAATAGCGTCTAGCAATTCCTGAATTTTACCCAGCTTTCCTTGAAGAGCAGCTTTGTTGCCAGTAAAATCCGATAGCAGATGAAGTCGGTCCCACAAGTGCTTTTGGTAGTCTTGCAGCGACTTCTGTTGGTCGGCGAATTGTTGATAAATTTCGAAACTCACTTCATGATTATCGATGATACCAGACAATCTGTTTGTAAGAGCGTTGTACCTATCCCAGACTGATTGAATGATGGATGTCATTTCATCACTTTCTCCTTTGCCTGAATGTAATGTAGCAGCTACATTTTTGGCTTTTTCTGTAACTGTTTCGATTACTCTCTTGTGCGAGCAGATTTCTTGTAACAAAGTCTTGTTCTTCAGAAGCTTAGATTTTATTTCTTGAGCAGAGTTAAGAACAGCTTTATCTTCAGATTCAACTATCTTTTCTTTCTCGTCCAACCAAGAAAGGGTCTGTTGAAGTACATCTTGATAACTTGACCACTGTAGAGTCTGAGATTCGTATTCTTTTTGTTGTTGAAGAATGGTATCGTTTAATTTGTCCCATCTTTCTCTCAGAGTTCTGATTTCTGCACGAATGTTCTCTCTACCATTTGCAGCAGTTTCCGGAAGAACTTTGTCACCGGCTGTTGTTAGTATTCCAATCTTATGTTCACCGTTATCTCTTTCCAGTAAGAATACTTGAAGCTTATTGCCCTTGCTTTCAATGCTCAGTTTATCTTCCTTAGTAACCATTTGAGACAATTGCTCTTCTAAAGGCTTTAACCACGCATCGAATTCATTCCGCAGTTGCACGTATTTCTTGTGATCAGCAACTAATTCAGACCAATGGTTGACAATCTCCTTCGAAATCAAATGAAGCTGCTGGTAACGGCTACTTATTTGAGTTACAAGCGGTTTCAATCTCTCCACGCCACTTAGTTGGATGAGGCTGTGAGATTCATCAACGAAAGCGTCAATCTCTTTTTCTTTGGCATTGATGTCGTTACGCAGGTTGACGTATCTTTGTAATTGTGCTTCCTTCTCTTGTAATGCTGAGCATAGACTTTGGTCGCGGCATTTAGATTCCATATCCTTAAGCCATTCAGTAATTGACTCGATGGAGGAGTCAAACTTGTTCCAGATTTCAAGAGTGTGCTTTAGTTTTTGTTCTGACGTTTCAATACCACCGACGGCATTGCGTAGTTGGCCAGTCAAGTTGTCGATTTCAGCCTTTATAGCCGCGTTACCTGCTTCTGAAGTACTCTTGCTAACTGAAGAGAAAACGGAACGGATCTCATCCAGTTTGCTAGAGCCAATCTTTTCGATATCTTTCATGGCAACAGCTGATTGAAGTTTTCTTATGATTTCTGGTTTTTCTCCGGTTGCATTTTCAATGTCAAGCAGCTTCTCCGACTGAGATCCGAGCCACTCCTTATATTGTTGAATGAGACGTACCAAATCTTCATGCCTCTTTACACAGTCATCCAAATTATCAGACAGATTTTGAGATTTAGTGACAATATTCTGGAATAACTGCTTTATACTTTGAAGATAAACGTTCAACGAAGCATCATGCGTTTGATCAACGAGTTGTTGAGCTTTGTCACAAACTGACTCGACTAAGGTTTGATGAGTCATTATTTCTTGATGCATTATCTTGTGGTTTTGCAACTGGGCTTTCTTCTCTTCCAGGGAAGCCTTGAGCTCCGTGTGCCGTTGCATTGCTCTTTCAACGTCCTTTAACCATTTTGTCAACTGCTCCTGAGCAAGAGAGAAGTCTGAAAACTGGAGAAGACACTGGTCTAGTTTGTTTACGGTTTCCTGGAAGCTGTCACCAAAGCTGTCCCATAAAGTTCTTATCTTGCGAATCTTCTGACGAATAACTTCTCTACCATCGGGGCTTGTGTGAGTATAGAGCTTCTCTCCTAAACTAAGGAACTCTTCAAAGACAGGCGTCTTTTTGTTCCTAGTCTCGTAAAGTTCTTTAGCTTTGTTTTGTTTTTCCTGAAGAACAGCATAGTCGCCAACTATTTCATTCAAATCTTGCAATTCACCGAGCATGTCCATAAGCCAGGATTCCATGTTTGCGTATTCGTTTTCAAATGACTGGTGTTCTGAGACGAACACTTCGTATTTTGAAATAGTTTCATTGACGAGGTTGTTAAGAGTCTGGTACCTTGTTGCCAATTTAGACGTTTTGGTACTGAGTTCAGATTCACTGGCGACATTTTGCTTGCTGTCTGACAAAGCAGCGAAATCAGCACTTCTGGATGCGAGCTCATTCCGTATCTCCATCACCTTTTGTAAGTGAGCAATCTTAGCCTCAAGATTACTCTTAAGACTCTGGTCCCTGAGCTGATTCTCTTTAACTTTAAGCCATTCTTCGAGTTCATCCAACGTCTTCTGGCTTTCGTTCCAGTGCTTGAGCGTTTCTTTAAGTTTGCGGTCCTGCTCTTTACACTGGTTCGCAAACTGATCCCAAGTAGCCCTGAGTTGTTCATATTCGCTCAGAAGTAGAGGATGTCCATTAGAGCTGGTGGACTGCAACACTGTGTCTAGTTGTGTCTTCAATACTTGAAGAACGTTCTCAATGTCCTGAGCCTTTTTCGTGACTTTCTCAATATCAGCAATCTTTGCGTCAACATCTTCTTTTTGAGACACAACACCATAGTTCAACAAGCTGTTTTCTGCAACGATATGATTGAGACGATCACGACAATCCTCAAACATTTGAACGTATTTATCGTGATCGGTAACATGAGATTCACAAGTCGCAACTCGTCTTTCGAGCTCTTTGGACATATCCTGGTACCTATTAATGGTTTTGGAAAGGCTCTTTTCCGCTTCTTCATCAGGCATAAGCTTAATTTTCTCAGTTAATTGTGAGAGCATGGATTGATGTAGTTCAACTTCTTGGTGCAAAATCCTGTTGGCATGAAGTTGAGCTTTCTTTTCTGGTAAAGTAGCACATAGTTTAAAGTCTCCCAGTTCATTCTCTTTGTCACTAATCCATTTTTGAACTTGATTGAAGGTATCGTCGAACGATGATCTCTTATTGATTGTTGTCTCAATATCCTTGATGACATTGTTAAGTGAGTCAACTGAATTTTCGAAGTAGTCTCTCAAAGATCTGAGTTCATTCCTTATTTGTTCACGCCCCTCTGGAGTGATTCCACTAAACAGAGCTTCGCCAGATTCAATAGCGTTGTTAAGAAGCCTTTGGCCTACTTCTTTATTGTCATTTAATCTCTTTACTTGATCTAGATCAGCTGCAGATGGCTTAGCGTGTTTACTCATCGCAGCCAAGTCTGTGATCTTTCCATTGGAATCTTGAAGCCAGTTCTTAAATTCAGAAATAGATGAATCGTATTTTCCTTTGTTGTTTTTCAAGTCCTTAAGTCTATTCAGATGACCTTCCATAAATTTACCAACAGTTTGATATCTAGTCATCAAATGATTTATATATTGTAAGACGCGAGAGTCGGGGTTACGAGACAAGATTTTCTCCCCAATCTCTGTGAGCTTGTTTATCTCACTTCCGTAATCTTTAATCTCTTGGTTCAAGTGCTGAATTTCAGCAATTTTATCATCGATTTCGGTTAGATTAAGAAGATTTGCCGCTTCAAGTCTAACTTTGTTTTCTTTGTCTTTCAGCCACTCTGACACATTCTCAAGAAGGGATTCGTACTCCTGCCAAGACTCAAAGTTTTCTTTCAGTCTATTTTTTATCTCTTCGTAGTTAGCTGTAAGCACATCTAGATTCTTCTGTGCTTTCTCTGTCTGAACAGCAGCTTCTTGGGCACAAGCCGGTTCAGCAACTACGCGCAGGATGTCGCAGGCCTCTTTCAACTCCACAACTTTCTTGCGGCAATCAGCAATACCATTATCAACGTCTGTTAAGGCGGCGATCTTTACTTCCAAGTTGTATTTGTCACTATTTACATCAGGCATACACCATCTTGTCTTGTCGTCTAGAATCTTTAAGTTTCTATTGAACATTGCTAGCTTGTCGGTGAATAGTTTTTGCAAGAACGTAAGTAAAGTTGTCTCGGTTTTATTAGCATGGATTAAAACGCTTTCAAATCTTTTTTGCAAAGAACTTAGTTCTTTGGGGACAAGAGACTCGTAGAAACCTGGGTAGTTAGCGTTCATTTCGGATACGCTTTGTGTCAAATTGTCAATTTCGTCATTTAGGTTTTGTAACTCAGTCTTGCACACCTGGCATTTCTTCAGACGGTCCAAGATTTTAGCATTATCACCGGTCATGTCATCGCACTGAATGATATCATCGCGAACTTTGCTAACGCTGTCTGAAACACGCTTGATCTTATCCTTGAGTTTGTTCTCATTAGACTCCAAGGAAGATACCGCACTTTCTAAGTTGTCAGCTAATGACTGTAAAGCGTCGAACTCATTATCAAGGTAGTCTGTGATAGAAGAGACATGTCCCATTGGGATACTCTTGTTCAGATTTGTAATCTGCTCGCACTTAGCTTTAATACTGTTCTTAAGACCTAAGTACAGAGGCAATTCCTCCTTGTACTTCGTTAAATGATTTTGACCGAATCGAATTTCCAAATTGTCACAGGCATTAGCCAAGTTCTGGCCAGTTTCGCTCAGCCAAGTTACAACCTGGTTCTTTGTATCATCAATTTGTCGCCATACAATAAGCTGAGATTCTAGATCCTGTATTCTTTTAATAATAGCATCATTCACTTTTTCCCAGTGTGTTTGTGAGGTAAGGAATGCCTCTTCCAGAGGTGTTGTATCAAATCCACCTAAAGTTGATGCCTGTTTTAGAATGGATTGTTTAATAACATCCATCTGATCCAATAGTCCTTTAGATCGTTTCAAGATCTCATAAGCTTTCTTTGCCTTGTCCAGAGATTGTGCTGTCTGGACGTAATCATTTGGTGCGTCCTTGCAGTCATTGTATAACTGTTCGGCACGGCTCATTTCTCTGTCAAAGGCGACGGTAAAGTTCTTCAGCTCTTGCAGTGTAGATGACAATAAAATATATTTGTTTTTAGTATCACGAACAGAGTTCACGATTTGGTCCCAATTATTGTCAGCGGCCGATAAAGCGTTCTGTATAGTACCCATGTTAGGCTGGTCTTCTCTCATTAAATGCAGACCTTCTTCTCTTAGTTCTTTCCTAACTGATTGTTTCTCTCTCATTTCCGCATCAAGTCTATCCAATTGCTCAGTCATATCCTGAATTGTAGCTTCTGTTAAAGGTACTGGTTTCTGTGACATGTCATTTAATACCGATTGGATATTATGTAAAACTTCTGATAAGGCGTTATGCTGAATATTAAACTTGTCCCATCTAGCACCGACTTTCTGTACTAGATCTCGCTTCGTTGTCACCTGGTTCAATAGCGCTTCGGCCTTCATTTCGATCTCCTTTACTAGACTCGTAGGTGACATGATTCGTCCAGTATTTTGGTCGGTCACTTTAACTCTTGATGGTCCATCTAACAATGCTACGTTGCTCTTCCATTCTGGTATTTTAGTTATAACATTGACAAGTTCCTGCCTTAGAATTTCGTAGCTTTCAGGAGTCAGTTTCGGTCCATCGATCTGGTACTGTATGTGACCAAGTTGTTGTTTGGTGTCTTCATACCAATTCAATAGATCTGACCATTTCTGTAGTACACTCTTGTTTTGTTGAATATTGTTCTCGATAATTTGGTAGTGTTGGGCGATATTAGAGTATGTTTCGCTCAGAGAACGTGATTCATCAGGATGCGAAGATAGTGTCATGTTTTTGATTTCATTGTAAATATCAGTGAACTCTGGTTCTTTAGCCGCGTGCTCTTGTAGAAGCACATGCATGGATTGTAACGTTGGCTCCACTTTGTCGGCGCCGACTTGATCGTAACTCTCAGTCTTTCTTCTAAAGTCGGTGATCCAGTTGTCGAAGTTGTGTAGTTTAGTCATGAATTCTTGGCGAACAATTATTTGGTCAGACAATTCGTTGACCCTCGATCTGACAGTTTCAGCGAGAGAATTCGTCCGTTGTTTTATGTCTGATACTTTGTTCTTCAGCAAGTTGGCTCCTTCAGGCTGTATGCTGTGGCAGATGTTATCACAAGTCTGGGACAAGCTGATAATTTTAGCTTGTTGCTGTGATATCTCATTTCCAAATGACTTGAGTTTGTTAAGCTCACGGTCAAGCTTTTCTACTTGAGGGGATTCAACAGTAACACTTCGGCTGCTAAGTAGTTTCTCGCCGTTTTCAATCCAGGTCTCAAGTTTTTCAGCTTCACGTTCAAAGTTCTCCCAATTGGTCACAAGCTTGTCTAGTTTGTTGTTCCATTGGTCAGCCTGATCGTGGACTACTGCCCATCTAGAATGAATAGCGTCTACTTCATCAGGGGCACTGGTTTTTCCTGATAGCTGATGACTGACACTAGAAAGGATTTGCAAGTTCATTAGTTGCTTGTCACAATCGGTGATCAGAGCCTTAGATTGCTGCTGTAGTTGCTGAGCTTCAGGCAACGTGCTTGGTTTAGGTAAATTGCCTAGTTTCATTTCAGCTTCCTCGATCCAGGGTTTGATTTCTGCTACACCTTTCTGGTACTTCTGCCAACTGGCTAAATCATGTTCAACAACTTTAGTCTGATGTTCTGTAGACCGTTGGAGATCAGCCATCATTTTCTCGAGTAAGTGGACTTCTCCTTTAAGTCTGTTGGCATCTTGAACGCGGTGTTCTACTGCCAATTTAGTTCCTTGATCAGCAACACCTCTGATAACACCCAGTTTTTCAGATATAATCTTTTGTAAGGCTTGTGATTTCTCAACTCGTTCTTCTGGTGTAATGTTCTCTGATTGGATCTGAGATATCAATGCAGGACTTTCCTTCTTGATCCATTCGCGAACATGTTCCAACTTATGTTCAACTTTAACCCATTCTTCGTTGAACTTTTCCAAGTGTTCTACTTTAGTTTGCACTTCATCTTGAACTCTTTCTAATTTACGTTCGATTGTTTCTAAATCTTTTTCGATCACTGGCTTAGGCTTGTTAGCAGTGAGACTCTGCAGTTCAGCGTAAGCGTGCTGCAATTGCGGAAGTCTCTCAGTCTTTGCCTTGTCCAAATCATCATTGAGGATCTTAGTTTCCTGAAGCTCACGTCCAATGTTAGTGACGCCGAGCTCCAAGCCGGGATGAGCGACGTAATTTTCAATCTTATCGATATCAGAAATAAGCTCTTCTTTCTGATACTCGTAATTAGACCACACTTTCTGTGTATCTCTAAGCTTGTGGAGACGATCAGTGGAAGTCTCATAAGCAGTATTCCATCCTGTTTCCAGATTCCTAACATCTTCTCTGACGAAGGCTGGTGCATTGGCATCCTTGATGAGGTCTTTGCCTCGTTGCAGCATGGTCATTACTGAAGGTCGATGGCGGTCGAGCTTCTGTACTGCCGCTTGCTGGTCAAGGACCAATTGCTCCACGTGTTGTAGAGACATCGGGTCTGGTACGACCATGGCTTGTTCTTTAGCCGTCTCCAGGATACAAATAACTTCGTGTACTTCACGTCTGTACGTGTAACATCTTGTGTACGTTTCGGTTTTGATCATCGTGATCTCGATGGTGGGGATTAAGTTCTTGTATCTCGCGATCAGGTTTTCAAGTCGCAGTTGTTCTTCTTGGGCCTCCACTTCAGAACAGTGGTTGGTAAGCATATCTAAGGTTTGGACAAGCCATTTCATGTCTTCTCGCTTCCTGTCGGCTTCACGGCATATGTTCTAGAAAAAGTTTATGATTATTGGCATGGCAACATGTATTTTTATAAGGGTCAGTATCAAGAAGTCATTTTCTTTATGGCAAAACGCAACAAAAAATGGCTGCAAATTACCGACCCTGAAAGAATCCTATAAGAGAATAATAATTGCTCTAATAATTTTGTGTAGGTACACTAACATCATAATCATAATTACCATCAATTCCTTCAACTGTATCCATAGGAAGCAATTACAAAAAACAGGGTCAGTAAGAAATCCTCATTTATCTTAATGGTTCACATAAGAAGTCCCAAAAAACAAGCAACTCTCTTACTTAAGGCAAAGTAAAACACAAGAGTCGAACGGACTTCTTACACGACTTTGACTAAACAACTAAAACTCACCTGGAAAATAGTCTTTTCCCTCTCAAAAGCCTCAGCAGAATCGACTTCTCTGACGATACTGTCCATAGTTTTATCGACATGGTCCATCCAGTTCTCCATTTCCCTGAACTTCTCTCTGTAAGCGTCCCATTTAGCGGGAATCCTTTGTAGTTGCTGCCTGAAGTGTTCCACTCTGTGGACGGTGGTCTCCCACTGCTGTTCGCATTTCCTCAGGGCTTCCTCGAGGACAGTGTCCCCGGTCTGGTGGGTGTAGCTGGTGGATATCTTGTGGAGGTTCTGGAGGCAATGTTCCACTTGCATGATCTTGCCTTGGTTGCGGAAGTACTCTTCGTTTCTGATTAGGATGCCGTCGGCGTCGTCGCTCTGGTTGTAGGCCTAGGAAATGGTTTTAGTTGAGATTAAATGTCAAAATGCAATAATTACAAGAGTTTACGTCATTTGAAATAGTTTCGGCAATACAGAAAATCTGAAAAATAAGCAAACATACTTCCGGGTTCATAAAATCGGCATTAAGACAAGAATAGATGACCGATAAATAGGTCATCAGCGTTAGGTCTAAATAAATTCCACTGCAAGGTAGATAGCACTCAAATGGCCCCATCCTAAGACGTGAATCGAGGCGTTTCGAGCACCGAACCTAAGCCACGAGTCTTATTACAATTATTTTATTGTGTTTGGGGATCTAACAGCAAGCACTCGAAGAACTAGCATTGGGCAGGGCGTACTGCTCATAGAACATATGGCCGATGGGTCGAAGAGTTGTGGCAGTGTGGGTAGGCCCCACAAGGTGGACCGAAGACCTGATGACGTTGAAGGGGAACCCATTGGATGAGGGCAACGCAGAACCGGACGTTGTGGCGATCCGTGGGGGAGGCCAATGTTCAGCAGAGGACGTCTATTGGCTGAGACTGGCACTTGGCTTCAGCTCACCTTATGGAAAGTGTAGATGAAGCCAAGGATGTAGCGCGCTCGCCCAGAAAAAGCCTATTCTTTTAAAAATATCCTGATTGTATTTGCTTGGATAATAACTAATAAGAAGTCAATGGATAATAATGCCTATTGCAGCGAATGGAGGGATGCCGCGTTGGATAGAGAGAGATATGTGGAAGAGTTTAGGGGAGACCTTTGCCCAGCAGTGGGACGAAATAGGTAAAAAAAATTATAGACTCACCTGCTCCTCATAGACTATTTCCTTCTCGATGTCCTTGATGCAGTGGTGGAAGACTGCCTCGTCGAGCCTGAACTCGAGCCGCATGAGGTGGGGAGGCGCCTTGTCCAGGAGTTCCCGCCAGCGGCGCTGCAGCTCCTCCACTGTTTGCACCACGCGGGCACGGTCCTCTTCGCTCACCAGCTGGGATGATGACAATTTTTTAAGTTTTTGACATAAAAGGATACCGCCATTTTATGGTAAAATGGTTCAGGTTGTGTTTTTGTGAATAGAACAGGGCCTTGGGGGCGTCAAGCACTTTTGCTATTTAAACTTTATATTGAAAAAATGATCAACGCTACGATGAGGCCACAATTTTAAGATTAGAATAGAATAGAACCTAAATACGCTTTGGTGCAAGTTGACCTTAGTTCTAGTCTTTGAAAGAAAAGCGCAAAACTCACCGCAAACTAAGCTAACTTAGCCTAATCTTAGCTCATGCAGCAACGACACTTTATATATTTAACTAAAAGGCAATTCTATAAATCACAAATTGGAAACTCGAACACAAAAGTAACATGTCAAAACCTTGCAAAAAAACTTACAGTTACAGCTATTATGTAAGATGCCAAAACAGCAAGGCACGGACATATCACTTTCAAGTTCACGTTCGTGTTTGTGCTTTATAGAATAGCATACCAGAGCTTAAATATCCACTAAGTAAGCCTTACCACAACTGCAAACTTAAAGACCACCCCGAAAGGCATAATCCCTTTCGGGGTGGTTAGAAACTTTGCTAAAACTAGCTTTTTAAGGGTCGGCACTACCCTAATCGGGCAAAACAGGGTTCGGCGTTCCGACTTTTGAGGATAGTAAATAGCTATATTTAGAAACAAAATTAATACCATCGCTTCTTTAAAAGATGAAGTACAAGATGAACAAAAAAAATTTGAGTAAAATTGTGTAGTTACATCAGAAAGTAATCGAGAATTTCATGAAAAACTCTAGAATAGCACTGCCGCGTTCCGAGTCCTGTGATTTAGTGAAACAAAATAAAGCAACAAAATATATTTCTAATCAATGGCAAAACATCAAAGAACACTTTAAACAAATCAGTTTTTCGATACGACTTCTAGTTTTTTTGCAATTTGTTACCAAAAATCACATATTTTTTTTGACGTTTTCTTCATACAAATTACTATGGGCCATCAATCGTTCGAAATCATTGCAAATAGACCGGTGACCGGCAACACCCAACACTGTCTTAGAAGATTAATGAACCAATCCATTTTTAGCTAAAGTAGGCAAAGTAACTTATAAAAAACCGGGCAAGTGGGTGTCGGGCCACATGCAGTGTAGGGTTCCGTAGTTGCCCGTCACGATATGTGGACTTAGAAGTACATTTTATAAATTGATCGACTATTAGGGGAGACTGGGGCTTGTTGTAACGGGGGTAAGAAGTAACAGTCAATTTTCAACGCGAAATTTTAACATATTTGATTCATGTGTAGGGTGAAAGTTCATCTTATAACGCGAGGCATTGTTTAAGTATTGATAGTTCCCCGTAGGACAGCGCAATGAGAGGTGGTGAACCCATGGTCAATTTCGGGTAGGTATTATAAAAAAATGACACAAGTAAATTTTGATTTTCATGGTCTAGATTTAATAAATATTTGATTGTTTTTAACCTAATAGAATCAGAATATATCTAGCTTCTAATTTAAGCTTTCGTTTTCTTCTATAGGTTAGTAGTTTTTGAGAAATTTAGACATTATGAAAATATGAGTCAGCGGGGTACGTAGTAACAAATTTTCGGGGCAAGTTGTAACATAACGATATGGGTTCTAGCTACCTCAATAATCATTTAAATTCGACAGAAGCAGACGAAATCATAAATAATTTGGTGTTACATCTTGAAAACCCTAAATTGCTCAAAATAACCCCCGAAAGAGTCGTAAACAATTAATAAGTGCACAATTGAAGCTACTGTTCTCCCCCTGGTCGTTCAATCGCCCAAATAAAGCCAACACTGAATCTACATGCCATCTAAATCCAAGGATAATCATTCAAAAGAACTTTTCATCTTCTGTGATAAGAAAAACGCGGTCTTGTGTTAACTTTACACCGGAACATGATATGTTTTAGAGAAAACACATAAAAAAGAGAAAAGAAAGTAAAAAAGAAGGCAAGTGTAGCAATAAAGCAAAGGCTAAATCCAAATTTGGTGTATGTCTATTATTCTATATATTCACAATAATTATTATTGAGCTATTTTGTTCAGGTATGTTACAAGGAGAAATGCTGTTGTTGATCATTATAAGTATACTTATAGACACGTGGATTAAAATGTTTAAATCTTTTTACTATTAAAAATGTTCGTTAATACTGTTTAGTTAATAAACATAAACGTATATTTTATCGAAAATAATGGCGGATTCTTATTGTTACAACCTGCCCCGAGCCTGTTACAACTAACCCCAAAGAAGGGGCAAATTGTAACACCTCCCATTTTTTGTTAAATGGTCTCTCACGGAGGATATGAAGGGATTTTAAAAGGTTTTCTATCTGAATATAGTGCTCAAATAGTTACTCAACATACACATTAATTCAAAATTTTGAAAATGTTTATGGATTGGAAAATACAAGCATTTTCCCAAAAACTGTTACAACAAGCCCCAGTCTCCCCTACTCGTTAATTTTTGTCCCCATTATTATAACGGAGTTATGTTGGTGTGGTTGTTATGAGTTTCGGTACTACTGGTGAAACGCGGATGTTCTAAGGTTTCAGAATATCTCTGATTACCCCCTCGGGGAATATAGTCGTGAGCATAGGTATGCTATGCTATGCCATTATTATAACAGAATAACTGTAAGTTTATTACTATTGTTACTAGCAAACTAAGGATTGATAATCTGAAATCATCATCATCATCGTCAGATATGTTTTAAATAAGAATGGAATAAGAATGAATTCTGTACCGTAGTAGGTAACTCAAACGATTGACTTCGAAAGTCATTTGCACGACAGAATTTTGCGCGAAAAGACATTGCGCGACACAAGACAACACAAAGGAATTTCACAAAAGTTACTTTCCGGGCACTGTTTGGTAATTTATGGTAGTTTTTGAGTCTTTCGGTAGTTTTTGTTAAATTTTCGTACAAAAGTAACCAAAAAGTTATTTTTGAAGATTTTCGTACTTTTCGGTAGGTAGTTTTTGGTCATTTTGGTAGTTTCTAGTTTTTTTTGGTAGATTTGTAGATTATTGTTATTTTGGTAATTTTTCATACTTTTTGGTAGTTTATGGTTAATTTGTTACTTTGTGGTTCATCTCATTAATTCATTTCATTTATTTACCTTAAATTGTAGGTAGGTACATAAGTTACAGATGGTAAGTACAGAGTACCTATTAGTCACACTACAATATAATTTATAAACATTAAGAAAAAAACAGATTTAAACAATAGGTGCCAGACAATAACTTAACTGCCACCTTTCACTACTACAATTAAATTAGTTAAATGTTATAAAATCAGTTCAATGTGATTAGTTAAAAATTATAATAATCTATTGAGTTACAAATAATCGGTCTGCAACACATTTTTTTCTACTCAGATTGATGCCTGTTTGTTTACTTATACTGAAGAAACTAATTAAAGTCATAGGGACACTGTTCGATTAATATTTTTTTAACCTTCTTCAGAAATTTCTTGTCGGCTTTAATGTCATCTGGTATTTTATTATACACAAGAACAGTATTCGACTTTATTTTGTAGTCCTTTGCATCGATGCTAGTCGGTAATTTGGTACCAGTAGCTCATTTTTGCGAGTTAAATGTAATCTCTTGCTACTGAATACTACGGGGTATCGTCTCAATATTTTGCACAGATAGAGGATATACAAAGCTGTCACAGTGAGTAATTTAAAGTCGGTAAACAAGGATCGGCATGACACCCTTACTGACTGAATTCCGCTTACGATTCGAATGCACCTCTTTTGCAAAACAAATATTTTATTTATGTCAACAGACCCACCCCGTAGCCAAGCCGTCAAGAACTCTTTTGTTTTTTATGGTAGTTTTTGGTAATTTTCATTCTTCTATCAAATATTACCAAAAAATATAAAATCTACCAAAATAACCAAAAACTACGAAAATCTACCAAATAACTAAAAACAACGAAAAACTACCAAACTAACCAAAAACTACCAAAAGAACCTAAAGAACTATTGAAATTGTACTAATTATTTTTTTCTTTAAAATTACTTCTTGTTAATATTGCTGTGCCCTTTCAGGGTTCATGTACCCACTTTAGCTACTAAGTACCACCTATATGTTCTTGTGTCGCACAATTTCCTTCAGCGTGACCAAAATTACTGCTGAAATCTACCAAAATCTACCAGTCCTGTTTCAAATTCTACTTAAATTCTACCAAATAATATTTATGTCGTTACAGATGATTAAAATTTAATATAAAACACGTTTTTGTACAAAATATTATCAATTTTGTCTAAACGCTCATCATTACACATGTTATTTTCGCATTTTTGTATAATTTTTATTGGTTTTCATCATTTTGTAACGTGGATGTTTCAATTTTCAAATAATTAATATTAAATTAGGTCGTCGCTTGCATAGGCAAGTTTAAATTTAGTACAGTTTTCTGTGTCTCATACGCAGAGTCCGAAATTTTGGTAGTAGGACGCCTAGGACGTACCGGAACTTTTGATCGTCGCTGGTCTTCAGTGGGGTGATCAGGGCTTCGAATTGGGCAAACCATAGGCGGGGATGCTCACGCCAGAATGGTAATATTCTTGATTGAATCGACACGCCAGCGAGGTCTTGAATCGATACAGGTTGTTGTACATTTTCGTCTTTCGAGGCTCCGCCGACTCCATTTTTCTCTTCGGACATGATGGCGTCTAATTGAAATTTTCTTCAGAAATCTTGGGGATTTCTTCAGGGAACGTCGGTTGGTCACCAGCTGTGGTGGTTCTGGTAGGTCTTTCGCTCCTAATTCAGTTAAACAACAATTGAAATCAAGTTTTATAATTTCATTTTCGTAGCACATGTCACAGCGAAAAACAAAATACACCGAATGACTTCTTTTTCTTTTTTTCATGACAAAGACAAAAAGGTGGCCATAATCTATGTATCCCATAGTACTTTTAATATGTCAAAGGGATTGCACGTTTATCGACTTCCGATTGTGTCGATATACCTACGGGTAATTATTTATCACTGCGGATAACTCCAGCATGACGTATTCTACTCATCAAACTAAACAACTTTCACTATGGGGCCAACTTCAAAAGAGCGATAAAAAAATCAGCTGTCCTATACAAAACTGCAGTAGGTATATATTCGACTCAAATGTATGGAACAGCTGATTTATTTTCGCTATTTTGAAGTTCGATACATGCTGAAGTTATCCGCAGTGATATAAAATATACCCGTATATCGACATTATTGGAAGTCGATAAACATGCAATCACTGTGACATATTAAAAGTGCTAGGTACCAAAATTCCAACTCTGCTCAGAAGCCCTCTTTTGTAAAAAAAACAACATTAGGCGATATGATTAATATTTGCTATACTAGAAGTGAGTTCGGTGGCGCGTTGCGGAGAGATCTGGACTCTCAATCAAGAGGTCCGAGTTCGAATCCGCACGGACAACATGCCACCTACCAATGAGTTTTTCTAACTTATGTACGTATTACCGACTGCTCTCTAATGGTGAACGAAAATATCGTGAGGAAACCTGCATATGCAGACGAAGAAATTCTGATGTATATGTGAAGTCTATCAATCCGCATTGGGCACGCCCAAACACCCTCCTAGAAGGTAGGCCTGTGCCCTGCAGTGGGACGTAATTATAGGCTGTTGATTATGATCATGGTGTACTAGAAGTTCTGGAAAACTTGCAAACCCTGCAATCGTTTTCTCAGCCATTTGTATTGCCAGCTTAGATTTTATATGCCTGAATCCTTGCATTTTTAAATACATTAAAATTTTCGAATACCTACCCAATTTCTACTAAAATCTACTAAACAATTTTGCCCTAAATCTACCAATAAAGAAGAAATCTACTAAAAGTGGTAACACTGATGTCCTTTTGCGCAAATGTTTTTAAAGGCAATCGTTCCAGTTACTGCAAAATTAACTTTTATTCCATGCTTAAAATATTATATCTGACTATGATTATGATGATAAAAGATTACAAACCCTTAGTTTGCTAATACCAATAATATTAAACTTATAATAATGTAATTATTCTGTTATAAGTTTTAATTTGTTCTGCTTTTAAACTTAAAATTATTATAATTTTAAGTTTTTTAAGCCTTAGTATTAGTAATACTGTGATCTAATTAGTTGGGACCCATCCTATCCTACCACCAGGGGTGATCTTTGATCAGTCACATTAGAGGTCCATCACGGTACTGTACTGTTGCTGTAAATATCAATTTCGACCTACGGCTCTCAAATCCAGATGCTGCAGGAGCATTGCCACGCACAACCAAACATTCAACATTAATTTAATGTAGTAAAATCTGCCTTCCGGGTAGTAGGTACCCTAAATTTGGTCGGACCTACGAACCTGCCTGGTCGGCCGACCAGACTTTTTAGGCCTTACTAATTGGCCTCTAGACCAACAGACTAGTTACGTCCTTTAATTCAACTAATAAAATTTAATTCAACTAGTAAAATGTTGTGTCACCAGGTAGGGTTCACTTTTTCCTTCACACCAGTAAACGTGCCAGCCAAGCTGCGCCGCGCGCTGCAACCGACCAAGTTTTTTGCAAGAAATTTATTACCAAAAGCTATCAAATTGATTTGTTCATTAATCTTATAACATAGGGTTGAGTGTTGTCGGCCACCGGTCTATTTCTTTTGACAGATATGTCAAACGAGCCGTAGGTAGTGCCGACCCTTAAGTTTGCAGTTGTGGTAAAGCTTACTTAGTGGATATTTAAGCTCTGGTATGCTATTCTATAAAGCACAAAGTCAGTCAAAACGCAAGTCGTGAGTTTATGTACAAACCTCAATCAGCTCCCGTCCGGACCTGACCAGCTCCGACACAGCTCTCTCATCAGCTCCTTGGAAGAACCTCTTGTGGAAGTCGACGGCCTGCTTGGAGTCGACTCTGTTGTCGGTCAGTAGTGCCTCTGCCCTTGAAGCCCACTCTTCGACCGCTCGCTTCTTAGTCTCGAACTCCTCCCAGGCTCGGACGAGGCGCTGGAGGTCAGCCTCGCGGCGAGTCGCTTCGGAGGATACGTGCGCGAATCTGACGGTATGAAAGAAATTTGTTAAATAAAACTAATGATCATTATCACCAGCCCATACGTATACAGCCCACTGCATGGTACAGGACCAGACCCACTGTGGTGCAAAAGAAGGTATGGTGCATCTCATACCGTGGGAACTAGAACGATCGTTCTAGCGTGGGAAACATTGAAATTTAACAAAAATGACTCATCTCACCTGTCGTTAAGGTCTCTCATCAGCCTGACTTGGTCGGTGACGTCAGCACTCTTGTCCGTGTCGGCTGACTTGACGATGTTCTGGAACACTTTGTTCTTGCTCTCTAGCATGGAGCGGTAGTACGTGGTGCGGGAGAAGAAGGTGCGGTGTATCTCATACCGCTCCTCTATTACTTCACTATTGGACAAAAGATTGGTAATTTTAATTTTTTATTTTTTGTAAGACGAGGGACTAATTCAAGCGTCATTTTACTCATGTACTTAGTAAAACTAATTTGATATTGGTTTTAAAGATGAAAGTACAAAATCAAAAGCTGAAGTATATTTTTAAATAAAAAGTAACCCAAATATTAGATAAAGCCTGACAAGAATAATGAAAAACCTGCTTTGGAGGAGCTACAACCGAATAGTTGTTTTAGTGTTGCAACTACAAACACTGATTCCAAAATTTTTACATGGCAAGGTTTTTTTGTGTTCTATTCAGGCTTTACATAATATTCAATATAGTTCAGTTACCAATTCTATTCATTATTACTTTATTTAATAAACAAACAATAACTACACTAACATCGAGAGAGAAAACTGACTTTAGTTTGTGCTCCAACGGTCATTTGTCATAAAATTAAATTTGCATCAGCATCATTCATCAAGTAATTCAACATCTCGTATGACGATCCTTGGGGGAGAGGCCTATGTCCAACAGTGGACGTCTATCGGCTGACATGATGACGATGATCTCGTATGAAGCTAGGATTCGCTTCGCTTCGATCACTCCCACACGAGCCACAGAATTCTGTCCGATTTATTTCTGCCCGCTCTGACGTGACTCTTGTTGTACTAACAGTTGCCTCTACTGGTGTATTTAGCCTGATACTGGCTTTCGGATACTGTAATTAGCAAGTATCTACGAGTATAACAGTTACTAAAGAAAACAAATTCTTACCGTCTACTCTCAAACCCAGACTGCAAAGTATCTTCAGCGCGATCCAGCCACTGTCCGATCTCTTTCTGCCCGCTCTCCAGAGACTCGTGTTGCACCAAAAGCTGTCTATACTGGTGTATTTTGACTGGCACCGTAGCCCTGACACGGACCAGAGCTTCTTTCTGTTGTTTTAGCTTCACCATGTTCGCTTCTACTTCATCGCGGGGTAGTTCGGCTATTGCGTTTTGGAAGGTTCTGGAATAAAGAAAAAAGTTTTAAATAAAAATTCAACATTACACATACAATTTGAGAGCTGAGATGTTACTTCATCCGAGTACAAAATCACAGAAAAGAAAAGTTTTAAAACTGCTTAGACACAACCCACCCCCTGATCCTTCAATTCTGCTCCACTAACTCTTCGATCAAAATAAAATGAATGGATAGGCCTAAAGCGCGGTAAGTTGAAGCAAACTACTGGTGCACTTGGTACATACAAACTAGCGCCATTATCTGTCAAATCTAGGGCACTTGCATACAAGTGACAAGTAAAAATTTCATTTGTTTTGCCTCATTTTTCTGGTTTGAAATGTTCGCTTAAGGCCTATCCATTCATTTTATTTTGATCGAAGCCACTAACTATAGACATATTCAGCGAGCCTGGCGTGCAGGTGTTCGGGCACAAGGGGCATTCTAGCAGGTTTACCATCAACTTGATTGGTTTGTTGCAATCTTACTGCGTTAGGCCTATTACCCCCCAATTGCATAAATTTTGTCTACAACGACCAACTTGAGTGCAAAGCAGATTGAAGGACTTTTACACTGACGATTGCTGATTGTTCCCGGGAGGTAGATGTTCTTGAGGAGAAATGAACTCAGCTGGTGGGAGTAACCTTTCCTTCCATACAGTGCATCTAGTGATAAGATGGGTCGTTATTTAGCGCTGGAAACTCCTTGAGGTGCATTCTTAAGGTGCACTTCCGTAAAAACTTGGGGTGCACGTAGAGAGCCTCCACGCAGCACACCCTGGAAGCAGCTAGATCACGGTTACGCAGTGACGTAGGCTGACTAATCTCGACAACACAATGGTTCTACAATCATCATATAATCATCAGCCTACATACGCCCCACTGCAGGGCACAGGCCTACCCTCAAGGTGTATGGGAACTAGTTCACAATGCGGATTGGTAGACTTCACTTACCTACGCATTGGAATTTCTTCAATCAATCAATCAATCAATATTTATTGCTTTTTCATGTGGTTTACAAGGTTTTCTTCAGCGTATGCAGGTTTACTCACGATGTTTTCCTACACCGTTTGAGAGCAGTGGGTCTTACGTACGTACACCAGCTTCCTCCCCAAGTCAAGCGTGCTTAAAGAAGTTTTACTTCAAAAACTCATTGGTACATCGAACCCTGACCTCGAGATTGAGTTTCCATACCTGTCTACAACGCGCCACCGACTAATTAATTAAAAGATAATGTAACGCAAACCTGCTAATAGTCTTGAACAGTTCCTCGTGGTGTTCTATATCGGAGTTGAGCTGCAGCAGCTGGTCGATGTACGCCTGTATGTCGGCGGTGTTGGCGCGCGGCTGGGAGGCCAGCAGGTTGTCGGCGGCGGTGAGCCACGCGTCCAGCGCCTGCACGCCGCTGGCGAGCTCGCGTCTGTGACGCAGAGCATCGCCTCCGCGGACGTAGCTGCAATATACAACAGGTATCAGAAATGGTTTTAAAGTATAGCTGTATTGTAAAAGTAAAACACATTACCCTTTCTTTGCGTCGCGCAGTCGGGTAATAAGATATAATGCCAATCGCACAACGAATCTAATCCCTAAACCTAGCCTAAACCCCAATAATTTTTTTTTGAAATTTATCACATTTATTGAAGATACGTTGAAGATACATATCTACATAATTGAAGATACGTTGAAACCAATTTGCTGAAAAAGATAAAAATTTACAAATAATTGCGGAAAGACTTGACTTTCCATTGCAGATTTTATATACTTCTAGGCTAAATAGAAGGACAAGCTTGTGTTCAGTGATGATTCGCCATATTAATCGAGACTATTTCATCAAAAATAGCTATAAAATTATGAGTTACCGTTCTGCCTCTTCCCAAACTCGTTCCCACCGCTCCGTGATCTCCACATACTTCCTCTTCACCTCCGAGCTGATATCATCAGAGCAGGTAGCAGCCAGGAACCCGGCCGCATCACCCAGCAACTGATGCCTCTCCTTCCAGACCGTCAGGTCTTGGAAGAACTCCAGCCTCTCGTCCTCCGACACCCTCAGCATATGCTGCGCTCGGTCTAACCAAGTCGTGAAATCATCTGCCAGAGTGTTCCATCTCTCCCAATGAGCTATTACTTCTTCCAGTACACTTCGAGCGCATCTAACATCGGAGGCCACTCGCCTCCAAGTCTCGGAAACTTCCCTCAAAAACGAATCAATTTCCCTCGACTCTGTCCTATCTACTTCGCAGACTCTTTTATATTCCTCTGCTACTTGCTTAATATCAACATACGCTCTATCGAATTCTTGGAAAATCTTATTCTTCGTAACAAAATTATCGTAGTCTTCTAATAAGGCACGGGCGTGATCGATGCGGCCGTATTTGCCGGTCCACGCGGCGAGCTTTGCTTTAGTCAACTCTGTGAAAGCGACTATGCAGCATTTGTGCTCTAAATACTTTAATCTGGCTTTCCTTTGAGGAGCTCTTCGACTTACTGTCTCTAGACGCTCCTTCATAACTTGCAGTCTCTCTGGAGGTATTCTAGAAGCATCTTGGGACCTTAGTGCCGCTTCGAATCTGTCTATGACTTCGGGTAAGCCAGCGAAGAAAGAGCTATGCTCTTCTAACTTCTCGCTTATAATAGCAGCGGTTCGTTCATCTAAGCTAGTCGGTATTTCGTCGAAGTACAAAAGGTACTCGGCTCTCGCGAGCCATTCGCCGACGGTGCTGAAGTCTCCGGGTAGATCTGCGTCGAGCATCCAGAGCCATCGTCTGTGGAGTCGCTCGAGTTCTATCCAGAGTGAGACTAGTTCGCGCCATGATTTGGGTGCGATGGCGACTAAGCTCTGTGTGTACATGAGTTTCTCTAGTTTCTGGTAGATGGGTTCGCGGGCGAGGCGATCGTTCTCGGCGCGAACGTAATCGTCGTAGTTTCGCGAGAGTGTTCGCGAGTCGTATTGCCTCTGGACTGTGGTGACGCGCTCCGTCAGCCACATTCTGAGTGATTCGTACTCTTCTTGTACTGCCGCTACGGCGTCTGGTCCTGTCGTCTGCAATTAAAAGAAGAAGATTTAAGACATTAATTAAGCAAAGGCGTTCAGTGAAAGCGATGTCATCCTTAAGAGGAGAAAGAAAAGAACCTTTGCCAACAATTAGGGCACTGAACCAGAAACATGTACCAAATTCTCACCTTGGGTTCAGGATATTTATGCAGGAATTGGGCCACGTAAGTCATAATGGACCTCTCATCGGGTTTATCGACATCCACATCCTCAGCATCCAACAGCCTTGCGATGCCGAGCTCGCTCTCGGCCACGTCGAAGGCGTGTTCCAACCGTTGCCTGTTGGTCTTTCTCCTCATCTCGGCTAAGTTGATGAGGTTCGCTTTGATGGCGTCGATGATCGCGAGGAAGGCTACACCATCGCGCCAGGACGGCCCGAAGTCTGTTACTTGTACGTTTGATTCTCTGGAAGTTAATGGATTTCTGTAAGTTTTAGGCGTACCCGTTTCTAATTTTTGGGTACAATATCTTTCTCGGTCTTCTGTACTAGGTGTACTTTATGGAACAACTAGTAAGCAAAACAATAAAAAAAATTCTAGCTAAGTTTCCAAGTATTTGTTTAATAAGTTATACGGCCTTGTTTTTTTTGGAGTACAATTTATCAACTTATTTGTCCCTTTTCATAATACCTAACGACTTTGTTTACAAGTCGTAGCAAGAAAAACTTTACGTCAACAAAAACCTAGAAAAATAATAATAAAGAAAGAACAATACGTAGACAGTCTGAAGTAACATTTATCAATATCTCTTGTTCTTCTCTTTCTGAATATAGACCATTGGTATACTACGGCCGCAGGTATAGTACATTATTGCAGTGGCCAGCAAAAGAGGCAGTAACTTATTATTAATCTGTGGTTAAAGTGTTCATTCTTTTTTTTTTATCATAAAGCTTTCTATTTGCAAGCCGGATCGAAATTTAAATAAAACCTTTGATAGGTTACCTCCTTGGTTGCCATGTTTCGGAGTAAAAGATCGTTCCATTTTTTTAATTACACGACAGATTTGAGTAGGTATACTATGTTATTTATTTGGGCCCTAAACCACGACAGATATAGATTTTCATACAACTTTTGCCGGCCGCTGCTCGCATGTATTTGGCCAGTACAGCAATTTCGATTTATCTCGAAGAAGGTTGTCAAAATAATGCTCAAATTTCCAAGCATGTTTGAGAAAATGTTATTTATAAATATGATACACTTAAAAATATTAACAAAACTTACTTAGGCAGGGCATTAGCCACCCACTGCAGCAAGGTCTTCTTGGCGCCCTGCTTCCACCTGTCCTCTGCCCTTTGAGTCGGAGTCGCAGCTCCAGACTCCATGGACATGGCTGAGGCGCATCGCGAGCCTCCGAGGTACTCTAGCGCTCGGCTGTTCTCCTCGATCTGGTGATCATATTCTTTAGTCAATTTGAGATTGAATACTGTTGACAATGTCATAGAAAATTCCAATTTCACTTATTGTTAATGGCTGTATATGTGAAAATATTTAGGGCTATTCCATCCTCCTAAAGGAAGAAAAGTGTAATGTTGATGTATGTTTTGTACGTTTCTCCTAAAGGGGTAGGCAGACACAATGTTTCTTTTCCGCTCGACTCATACACCTTATCATACATTCTTCAACTGATGTTAGACAAGGTTTGTTCAACCTAGTTAGTCAGTCATATCATGTAATCGAGGTATTTATGTTAATAATGTATGAAACAGAAGATTTATTTTCAAAACATTATAATAATTATGCCATTCCCATAATGGTGATTTACCGGACATCCTGTATAATGTAAGTACCTGATTGTCAATAGAATTAATAGTCTTCTGTTTTTTGTGTGTTACTCCAGTAAAGTTACGGGTCGCTTGTATGGCGAATGTAAATAATTTATAATAGCCGGTTTTTTTGTTTTATATTTTAGATTATAATTCTAGTTATCGTTTAGATTGAAAATCCTCCTAAAAATGTTCTTAAATAATTAAACAAAGTAAGAAAAAACATGTAAAATTGGAAAAAAATAGTATATACTTACAATTTTTTTATGTCATTGTTTAAATACATTTGTATTCTTTTATATTAGAAGTAAATCCAACGAAAAATCACCACGGAACCTTTCTTTTTAAATAAGTAGAAATTACGAAAAACTCAATTTTAGGACAAAATTTACACAGAGTATGTAAGCTCATACCCTAAAACAAACAATCAAAATAAAAAAAGAAAGCTATCTGACACTATAAATAAAAAATTTACATTTTAGTACTAAAAACTAAAAATACGAAATTTAGTAGGATTCGTTAATAAAGTATTATAATATCATTTGTATAAACGATCTAGCAAAAAAAATTGCTTATTATAAATTATTTCCTTTCGACCCGTATTTTTACTGGACTATGTTGCCATATAAAAAGTAGAAGCGCTCGAAGACAGTTTTGTTTAAAAACCTAATCAATTTTTAAACAATTCTTACATTTCAGATTATAAATCTAAATAGTTTATACCTTACCTCTGCAACTTTGAAACAAATTATGATGATGAAAACTAAAAAATCACGAGTACAATGAACTTCAAAGTAAAACTGAATCTAAGTGATGTGAAAGGTGAATGTGATCTAAATAGTGTCTCTAAATCCAATACGTCAACCAATAGCAGTTCCAAAGATTTTGTGGGAGCGCAGCGAAGACCAAGCAAAATCTTTGAGCAGTTTGTTACTACTTCGGCGTTATTGATAATAATATATGTTTATCTGTTACGAAAGAAATCATACTTATGTATTTTAATACAAAAGATTTCAGATAATGCCATGAAGTTTTATAAAGAGAGAGCGCATCATTTGAACGAAGGACACGGTTTCTTTCTGGATATGGTGCCTTTCATGTACAAAACTTAGTTAAATTGATTTTCCGCAACATGGCGAGGTTTTTTATTTTTCTGTTCGGGCTTCACAAAGGAAACGGTACGGACCCGTTTCCTTTGTGAAGCCCGAACAGAAAAATAAAAAACCTCGCCATGTTGCGGAAAATCAATTTAACTAAGTTTTGTACATGAAAGGCACCATATCCAGAAAGAAACCGTGTCCTTCGTTCAAATGATGCGCTCTCTCTTTATAAAACTTCATGGATACATAAATACAGATTAAATAATTTTAGACTTGGGTCGATCAAACTTATAGCATAATATAATGCAAGCAGAACGCAGACATAGAAGAAAATTATAATAGAATAATATTAATGCCTATCCTGCAATTCAAAAGCTTAGAGCTCGGGTTGACTAGTGTTTTATAATTTGGGGTCGAAATAGATACAGAGGATCCTATATCAAATCTAAGGTTAAAATCTTGAATTAAAGCTACGCAAATCCAATATGACCTGGCCACGGGACGTTATACTATACAGTAGGTACATTACTCTACCTACGCGCGACCAACTTATTTTGATTTTGCGTAGCTTGATGTGTTGCCGAGTGTACTATGTGAAATCAGTAAAATTCGTTATGATTTTGAGATTATTTTTCTTCGAGTAAATTGCTACTGGTAATCTATTTCGATCCCTAAATGTTTCTACGATAAGATTTAGAATTTGGAAAAAAACTACACAGTTCTAAAAGCTGTGATGCTTTACCCACCTTTGGTCCTCTATCCTGTGGGTCCAATATATTGAGCGAAGCTTGCGCAAACAAAATTAGTTCAAGCCAATTAAAATGAGAATCTACCACGACTTTTATTTTAAATTATATTTATTCATCACAGACTAATAAGTCCGTGGACTGCTCATAATGCTCATATCAATATATTATCTACGTGATGCAAAATTTAAGCGTCTCGTTTCGACTAGAAATGAATCGCGAAGGATTTTTAGAATAAGTAGTAAGATTTTTATATTTTATGTTTTTATACTACCTATTACTATTAACCACAAGTAGGTACTGTCTTTCCCTTCAAAAATGTTTCTTCTAACTTCAATAACTAGGATGCGAATGAGTGAAAAACCTAATTTAAAAAAAATCGGACATCTGATCATACGATTACAATTATTTATTTGTCTCACAACTACCTTAGAATATATATCCTTCAATACTGTAAATTTGTATCCTATTACAATTACATAATCTGACTTTCATGCTTTTCAGCAATTATAATTCTTTGTCATTGTTAATTGATATGTTCGTTCGTTAGGCTGAAATAATAAATAATATCACTGCATTTAACGGATCCAGTTATGCATGAATTAAAAATGTTTGTAGAATTGCGGCACCATGGTTATACAGATAATATAAGCAGTCCATATCTGATTGGTCTATGCATTATACTCGAATATCAGCCATAAAGACCTCGCAAAAATTGTTATAACTCATTCATAGTTGTAGGCTATCCTCATTAGAATCGGTTGACAGTGCATCTATTATACGATATTTATTTAAAGTAAAACAAAATTACATTTCTTGCAATGAGCCATTTTCCAGAATTTACTAGAAATAACGTCGCGTTGAACCTACTATTAAGTCACCAAATCAGGGTTATGCGTCATTATTTTTTAAAGAAAATTGCTCATACATTAAAAGGAGAATTATAAATAAAAACCTTTCATAGGTAGTAAATATTGTGACTAGAATTTGGGTTGTAAATGTGGACAGTTTCAATACTTTATAGGGCGATTTTACGCATAATACTGAACAACTTTCCACAAGGGACCTACGGGAAATAAGCGCAAATTTATTTGTACTTATCATACCTAAATATTATCAGCTGATTGAACGTTTACATGAAAAGATGAGTTTTTTTCTTTAGGTTGTTAATTTCCTTTAGGTTCCTTAGGAAAGTTGTTCAGTGTCATTGTACAATCACCCTTTAAAGTAATTAAACTGTTTACACTCTCACCCTGTATAGACGATTTAACAAGAATAATGTTGAATGATAAATGAAGGGAAGATTGAGAACACTGAAGTAATATCATTAAAATAATAATATCATGGCAGATTTCTGCTATTGGTTGTCCAATTCAAATTGAAATTTTGAAAAAGAACTAATAATGTGAGATAATTTCTAAAATCACAACCAATGTCTGTGCCAATTAATATGTGATGAAAAATCTAAAATAATCACCATGACACTTTTGGAAAAACACCTTTTTGTAATTTTCCTCATCTCTCAGTATACAACACACCTGGTGGCTCTATATTGTAGGAGGATACATAAAACCGCAAAAAGTGAAGCTACCATACCAGACACTAACCAAGCAGTACTGACATTTAGCGTCGATGTGGTGCGTTGCGGAGAGCTATGGAATCTCAATCTTGAGGTCTGGGTTCGAATCCGCACGGACCACATGCCATGAGTTTTTCCAACTTGTTTACGTAATACCGACTGCTCTCAAACGGTGTGAAGGAAAACATCGTGTGGAAACCTGCATACGCTGAAGAAGAAATTCCGATGCGTATGTGAATCCGCATTGGGCCCATACACTCTCACTGAGGGTATGGGCCCAATGCGGCCTGTGCCCTGCAGTGGGACGTATATAGGCTGAGATGATGATGATGACATGAGGAGTGAGGACGGATGACATTTCTGTCGGTCGGAATTGAAACATACAGGGTTCAACTTAATATGCTGACACTTTTTTAAGGGGATGATCAGACCATCAAACTGAACAACTTTCTCTATGGGACCAACATCGAAATGGCGAAAAAAAAATCTGCAAATACATTTGGCTCGAGTAGGTTTCAAGTTTTGTATGGAGCAGTAGATTTTTTTTTCGCGATTTCGATGTTGGTGCCATAGACAAAGTTGTTCAGTTTGACGGTCTTAACAACCCCCTTAAGAGTTTTAAATATTTATTTTTACCTTGTATAATGTGCCAACCCAACACCGATACTTGATAATATTAGAGGATACATTCCTTATCGCCCAGTATTGCAAGTCATTCACTCCGTGTATACGGTGATATGACTATAAGGTCCTATTTCACAACTTTTGAATAAGTTCTAGGTAGCTTATCTGACAGTTCGTTTGACATATTTTACATACAAAATATGTCAAACTTTCCGTCAGATAAGCTATTAAGAAATTATTATGGTTATTTCTTTGCAGTATTTCAAATATTAGTTATAAATTCATCTAATTATCTAAAACAAATTACATTAAGAGCTACAAGGTGCTAATCCCCAACGGATTGCGATCCTAATTAGTGACTCACTCCAGTGCTTCTGTGAAGTTGTTAACGATTACTTTAACTAATAGATTGAACCATAAATATTTATGAGCGAGTGGTTGTGACATCTATTCAATCATCTTGATTTGTCTTTAGATAATTCAAATTAGTTGTACAAGAAATGTCATTTTTTATTCTGGTACAAAAGCGTAGCCTGTTTTGGGACAAATCACTTAAGAAACTTTTTTTTGATTCATTCGCTGTTCATTTGAATTTGAACGAAAATTTTACTTAATGCTTGTTAGAAGTTCACACCCACTCGCCAATAGCAATTTTAGATTTTTTTATGTTTTTCATTTAACTATTTTGAAAAAGTACCCTAGGAAATTCAAAGAGTGTGAGTTCTATTTTCATGCAAATTCAGAACGTAGATATAATTTAATTCTTGTCTTAGCTAGCTCTCATGCGGTATCAATAAATTTAAATAAATTGATTGATCCCGCATTTTAAAATTTATATTACCTATTTTTTTAGTTAGCGTCCACGACTGCTATTTCATAGACTCTATGACATCACTTTCGTAATCGAATTAGGATGCGTGACTTACAAAAATGTCACTTCATGACTTCACCAAAATTATCTAAAAATTTAATCACACCATTTCATCTTTGCAAATTTCTTCCAAATTGAATCGCACCATTTCAACTTCCTACGACACTAAATCTTTCTCCAAAGGCTATGAAATACCATAGTCCTAAAATAGCAGATCCTACCTGGAAGTAAAGGATGATGGTCCATATAAGTCCGAGCACGACAGCCGGCCTGCCGTCGACCAGGTCTGCCGCGTTGATGTTGACCAGCTTGATCCTCTTGCCGGCCAGGAACCGCAGGGCGGTGTTCGCGTTCGAGAGGAAGTGGGGGCGGCGGAGGACTCGGCCACGCTCCATGGGCTGGAAGAGATTGGCAATGAGTTGGATAATCTACACCACAATTTATGAATCTTTACAAAACATTGAAATGTACAGGGTGAAATTGATATCATTAGCATCCTTTTAAACTAAGAGTCTACCCATCAAACTGAACAACTTTTACTATGGGAGCAAACCAATCGGAGCATAATAAAAATCAGTTGTCTCATACGAAATTGCACCCGCCGCCGCTGCCTACATGACTCGAATGTATGGGACAGCTGATTTTCTTTTGCTCCAATTTGTTTGCTCCCATAGTAAAAGTTGTTCAGTTTGATGGGTCGACTTTTAGTTTAGAAGGATGCTAATGATATCAATTTCACCCTGTATACACGTACAACTTGGACTTTATCACACACACAGGATTTAAATCGTTAGCTGATAAAATATATAGATATCTAACGATAAAGACAAGTTCAGGTGTCAAGCAGGATAAAAACCCGAGACCAGCCTGTCTGGGGTCTGCTTTAAACAGCTGAGCTCCTCTGCCTGCGCATTCAGTCCAGGACAGAAAATTTAGAGCAGCAAAAAAGATGTTGTAATTAATGCCCTTTGCCAGCAGCATACAGTTAGTTTTTCAAGCCTCTGTAGACGGTTGTTTAAAACATGAAACATTCGCACTAGTGGTGCATATTGTCTCACAAAGTGCGACAAATGATAATTATTTGACCTTTGCACGAATAGCCGAAATTAAAGACAGTTAACCTTAGTTGACTTCGGAGCAGATTTTGTAATATTGTTTTTTGCGACGAAACAATTAACTTATTAGAAACTGGATCTGTCGCCATTGTGTCTCTAACACCGAGGTTTAAAAAGGTCTTTTGAGCGTGAGCTTATTTCAAGTAGGGTCGAAAATGTATGGATTTTGACATACGGAAGTTCGAATTCAAACTTAAAAATTAATCTGAATATTTATACTTTTAGTTAGTTAATAATAAATTCACGACACACTGTATATTCTGTAGCAATGCAATGTTGGGCCACTAGGCAAATCCGAATTAAGTTCTAGATTCATGAACGAGAGGACTTAAATACAGCTAGACCTGACGCTGTCAGGTATGCCGAGTACCTGCCCAATCAAATATATAGAACCAACATCGTAGACCCACTGACTGATACGAAAATAAGATGAATGGACGACATTTAAGCTGTAGCCCACACTGTAACAAACTCACCAGTTTCTCTCCTGACAGCACTTCGAGCAGTGCAAGTAGCTTGGTTCCATCTCGGAGGTCGTATATCAGGTCGTCGATGCGCAATGGCGGTATGCGCTGCAACATAAACATCACATTTACTTTTGTTTTCACTTAGTTAAACCTTGAGGAAGCAAGAGAGGTGTGTCAAAATGGAGATCCATAGTCTCTGCCTACTCCTCTGGGGAAAAGGCGTGAGTTTATGTATGTATGTATCTTCTTGATAGTCGTGTGGCTCTCAGCTTAGAATATACAGCTTATTTTTACTACATGGGCCTAGTAAGATAGAAAAGAGATTGTAAGATAACTGAAGATGTAATGATTTTGCAGTGTCCCCGTAGACGAAAGTTGGGCCACCCATTCTAGCCAATTCAAAGCAAAGAGGCTAAGTAATCCCAGCGAAATCATAGCGAAGATCTAGCGAAGATAAAGAGGCTGTAATCTGTAATACGTCAGACAAACCGAAACCACAGAATACTTAATAGTTAGTACCGTGAATCAGCCAGATTATAGACAACCCATACAATGCCAATACTAGAATGTATCGCGAGCGACTTCTTACGAACTTTCCTTATGTTTTATAATGAAACAACATAATTCAGATTGTGAATACGAGTAGCTGTAAGTTTTCCGTTAAAAAACATTTTTTATAGGCAATGATAAAAGTGAAACGCACTCACATCAAAAGATAGCTCCAGGAAAGTGTCGGACTAAAAGGCTTTAAAAATAAAATTATTGAAAGGCCTACTTACTATGCAGTAGTCTTTCTACCTGTATCTAACTTTTACTTGCTTATAAAGAATAATATTTAGATGGCCAATAGACTGCCTCAAGTCAATCGTGACTATAATATTATAATGTATGCAGGATCCATCTCAAGAGAAATTATATAGCTATTCATAAAACCTGTTAATCTAAATTGGCTTTCCAGACGTTGTCTGTGATGTCGTTTCTTAATGTAGAATACTAGTAGAATATCTATAATTAATCATTCGTCACAAGGAAGAAAGAACGTGAGTTTGTGCTATTCTTTGTTATACATGTATGCAAGATTCCCTTATAAACAGATCTCCTTTAGCAAGGTAAACAACACGGTGTACTTCAAGATCTCGCTTTACCGTGACGATAATCTTTAAATATAGACTGGCACATTAAGATTTACAAGGGATATTGAAAAAAAAATTACCTTCGACAAATGTGAATTGATCCAATTGACGAATGTCTTCTTCTGTACTCTTTCCTGTTCATCTGTAACAATTAAATAAATACCGTTAGATAAATTGTTTGCTTTATACGATCCAAAGTCAACAGTTTTTTTTTTCAGAATAATAAATATCACATAAATAGCTTTTTGAATAAATAGGCTTTCGACTCTACCACCACGTTCAAGGTTCCGTTGTGGAGTAGATGCGATCAAAAACTCTACCCCGAGGGGCCCGAGGCTAAGTCACGAGAGGGACTATCTGGGACCAAGAAAAAAAATGCGCTAGAGGACGAGCTCCAGCAAAGTGGGTGGAAACGGTTAAGAAGGCAACGGCAGGAAAATTTTACCGCGCTGTCCACACGACGCAGAACTGCCTCCACTAATAGAGGCATATTCCATGCGTAGGTACGACTCTCCGCAATAAGGAGGACAAGAAAATTTGAACACTTTATTGTACGATAAACACATTGATACAAACAATAGAGTAGACATGTACAAAGGGTGACCTTATTCTCTGAAGAAATTTCTTGCAGCAGTGACAATTATTAAATGAAAGGCAGACGTATAATAAAAAAAACTTCCAATATCCAATATGTACATAATATTTGTACGATAAATGTAGGTATATAGAAAGAGAAAATTATATGAATATGTACGTATATTGAGAGATTTGTTAGACGACCCTCCACCAAGCGATAATGCTGAAATTTTAACAAACTATCTGGAGCTGCATAATGACAACACAGGTATATCGAAACCACCGTCATAGCCGGCATGACCTAACCCGATTTGAATTGAATGAATCACTCTCTCCATTGTATGCCAACGGCTTTTGCCAAGTTCACTGCACCAAACAAGTACACTATATTTGTTTGTCTGTAACCATCTGCCAAATATCGGAAATATACGCGATCTAATACATTTGATTCTATTTCTAGTTTATGAGTTCATAGACATCAATTTAAATCCGTCCTGAGATGGCATAATCTGGGATTTTAATAAATCCCATCTGACGGAAGATGAGTTTTATATTTACTGTTTAAATGCATGTCGTAAATAACTAAAGCAGCATCGATGATCCGATAGCTCAGTTAGTAGTGGATCTGCCTGCTATTCCAAGGGTCACGGGTTCGAATCCCGTATGGAGCAAATATTTGTAGATACGTATATCAGTACCCGTGTCATGGATGTTTGTATCTGTATATGATTGTATTCTATGTCGTTGTCTTGTCATCATAATTCAAGTCCGGGCTACATGCTGGTACTTTCAACAGAACTAGATAATATGTGTGGCAATGTCCGAAATATTATCTATCTATACTTATCTATACAGGGTGAAATTGATATCATTAGCATCCTATTAAACTAAGAGTCTACCCATCAAACTGAACAAATTTTACTATGTGAGCAAACCGATCGGAGCAAAACAAAAAAAATCTGCAGTCCAACAATACTAAACTGCAGCGCCCACTCGACTCAAAAATGTATGCAACAGCAGATTTTTTTTATGCTCCGATCGGTTTGCTCCCATAGTAAAAGTTGTTCATTCTCCATCCTTCAATATTCAAAAAAGATTGTTTTTAGTTGTAGCAGTTTCTGAATAGCCCGAAAGATATTTAGTTGTGAATTTATGAAGAACGTTGATGGTACGTTTTTCATATCATTTCCCTTTCGCACGAATAGGTACCTAAGGAATATTCCCTGGTTTCCTTATTACTCCCGGTCGGTAGCCCTGTTTCCCTTAGTTCTTTAAGGGAATCTTATCAAATTAAAGTCACGCATATCTGTCAGCGGATCGCGGGTGTGCTGCACGCATGGTACAAACTGATACGGGCAACGACTGATCTTTGGGCATGCTTTGCTGTTGTGATTTAAGTAAACGTTATTATGTTACGTTTTTGGTAGGTAGGAATTTTCTTTGTCGAGTTTCCTGAGATATTCAAATATATTATTTTATGAGTGAGAAACATTTTTCAAACTAAGACAGTAATCGTAAGATCCCATCACGAAATCTACAGAATTAGAGATTGCCCCATACTTTAAAAATTTCATTATACCTACTTCTTCGAATTTTCGTGCTTGCATGAGTTTTATTTATATGGCATAAAAATCATTCATGCTGTAGGATCTAGTAAAAAGGCACGTGAGTATATTTTTGTTGTGGTTTCTAGGATAGATAAATAGACTAAGAGATAAGTGTACTTTTTGCAACCATCAGCAGCAAGGCTGATTCAGTGTTTATGTGGTGTAGAGCATCTGTGTGATGGGATGGACCAGGTCTGCCTGCATAACTTCAGTCGGTTTAGGAGTTACAGACGTTTAAAGGTCTGGAAAAAAATTACGATCCACAGCAAGGCTGATCGTATGATATTATTGTAGTATGCACTGTAGCTATGTGAAATGTACAAAAACTGACATGAACTGCCAGTCGGTTTAGGAGATACAGCCGTTCAAAGGTCAGACCTTTGAACGTCAGTAACTCCGAAACCGACTGATGAACCATGTCAGTTTTTGTAGTGTTTAAATGGCTACAGTGCATACTACAATAATATCATACGATCAGCCCTGCAGCTGTTCGTAATTTTTTTCCAGACCTTTAAACGTCTGTAACTCCTAAACCGACTGAAGTTATGCAGGCAGACCTGGTCCATCCCCATCACAGAGATGCTCTACACCACATAAACACAGAATCAGCCTTGCTGCTGATGGTTGCAAAAAGTACACTTATCTCTTATAATAAAAAGGGTTCAATCCCTCACAGTGTGTAGATGGGCGAAAAAGATTGTAGGAGAATCTTCTTAGACCCACATGTACTATATGCGCTACATTCTTATACACCTATGCACATAAAGAAGGTATTAAAATTTTCCAAGAAGCTACCTTCTGAGTCAGTTTTCGAAGAGTTTCGACAACGATCGCGTGCTTAATAATACGTTTATCGGAAGGCATCTTTGCAAGTTTTTGATGATATTATACGAACTATCGACAAAAGTTCACAAGTTTAAGTGCTTTTAAAAGAACATTTCGAATATTTCAACTGGCATGTGAAGATTTTTAACGAGGTACGTATTTATGTACCAACGTACCTATATGACCGATACAAAATTGTTTTGCTAAGCCCCACTGGCGCCAACCTGGGTTAGCAATAAACTCCAGGTTAAGTTGGTAACCCATGACTTTTTGTATAGAAAAACAACTGAAAGAGTCATTTTATCCGGAGTTAATTGCTAACCCGTGGTTGGCGCAAGTGGGCCTTACAAGTTTTAAAATATTTAGGCAAGTAGGGTTTAGCGTTCTACGAAATTAGACAATTGATGCAACTTATGCATTTTCATGTCATTTGATGATTCTAAATTACCTAATTGTCTTAGTCTTGACTACGAAATGCATCTTTTGCAGTTCGAGCATTCAAAAAAGATCGCCGATATTTTTGTAACTACACTGAAAAATTATTTCGTTAAATATAACCAAACTTTTGTAAATTCCAAACGGTTTTGTAACATATAATAAAAAGTTTGGTACCTACCTAATAAATAGTAAAAAGATTTGCTATAAAATTTTATAAACAAAACATTTTTTTCTGTGTATATGACTGTATGTAGGTAACTCACGACTATGTTCCTCAACGGGGTAACAACCCCTACTAACTAGCCCTAACTAGGGTTACTCTTAAATTCTAAATATACAAGGTGTGTCATAAGTTAAAAAAAAAGTTTACCGTCAAACTGAACCACTTTCTCTATGGGACCAACATCGAAATCGCGAAAAAAAAAATTGATATCCCATACATATTTTAGCTCTAGTCGATTTGTAGAGTATGGAACATCATTTTTGTTTTTCGCGATTTCGATATTAGTCCCATAGTGAAAGTTGTTCAGTTTGATGGTCTAAACCACCCCCTTAAATGTTTATTTGTATTTTTATAACACCTTTTATAGCACCATATCACAAGCAGTGGTAGGTAGTGAGCCTGTAAGCGTGCAATTTTCATTCTAATATGTCTGTAAACTTAAAAACAGTTATCGTTGTAGTAAACTTTCTGATAAACTCGAATGGGATTACGGTCATATATGTTTATGTATGTTTCGTGGTGCAGTATCCGTGTCTTTGTGACATGTTCGCAAATAGTGGCACGTACAAATTCACGCTGATTGAATTGACCTAAAGGCATTGTGGGCGCTACTAAGTAAGATTGACACCTGGCTTACTGTCCATTTAAAATACATAAAATAACAGATGACCAAAATGCACGAGGAGAAAAAATATATTAATGTATAAAATATACAATAAATAAAATATGTAAGGATTCACATAATAATGTATCTGTAAAATTGTAAGTAGGTACTTATAGGAAACATTACCGAAATTCTGTAAGTTGACAAATACAGGACACATTTTAAGGAAATGATCAGACCATCAAACTGAACAACTTTCTCAATGGGACCAACATCGATTTCGCGAAAAAAAAAACTGCTATCCCATACATTTTGCTCGAATAGGTTTGCAGTTTTGTATGGAACAGTAGATTTTTTTTTCGCGATTTCTATGTTGGTCCCATAGCGAAAGTTTCTCAGTTTGATGGTCTGATCATACCATAGGTAAACTAGGTAGCATAAATCTATAATAATAAGTGCCTAAACTGTATTTTTGAGGCATGTATTGTACCCACTTTCCATTATAAGTGGCGACGGGCTCACCCCCCGTCACACTGGACAGAGTTTCGTTACTACTGGTGAAACGTGGATGTTCTGATGTTACAGAATATCTCTGACTGCCCCCTCGGGGAATATAGTTGTGAGCATTATGTTAACTGTATTTTCTTTTGTTTTTAGGTTTTTATTATGGATTGAAACTCGTATATGATCAAAACAAACAATTTAGTTATCAATTGAACAATATAGGAGTGCAAAAGGAATGTGCATATTACTTACACAATCACTATCTTATCAGACAGCTGACAGCTATTGTCCAGTTGAGGACTATACAAAAGACAACTTATCACGCCTCTAGGGAGGGCGAGCATGACACACACGAAAAAGCGACAAAGCCGTCTCATGCGCGCTCATTTTGGCCAATTTTAAGGAACAAAGTTAGAGACGATTTTTCTTGTTGGCGATGTTCTAGGAATACTGTGGCGTAGCGTAGGTATGGTAACGCCATTACCTACGGCAATAAAAATAAATTAGTATCATGGAAATTGCCACAAAAATTATCTAGTCACATTTAAAGTACCAGAATCTAGTCTGGACTTTAGCCCAGTCATTTTACAGAGTTTTGTTAGGAGGAGTAGGGAATAATTATAAAATGTACTTTTAAACTGTTACAGGTACCATTTAGTGACAAAAAGACTACCTGAAAACATATTTTAAAAAAAACATTACGCAACATAGAAATCTAAATTGTACCTCCCAGAAGGATATAAACTTAATAATTTTAACACCAATGCACTCATTTTAACATACATCACTCTTTAGATTCAACGATACATCGACTTATCCGGACGGAAAGCGACGACTTATCGATATATCGATACATCGTTAGACTTTTGAGCAATAAAATAGTCATTGATATAAAAAAAAAATATTTTTCATTAGAAAATACAAACGTATTTATCAAAAAGGTTTCTAAGTAGACAAACATTTTTACTCCGTGTTTGACGGGTGTATAATGGTAAAGCCATAAAAATGTAAAAAAAAATTTTACCTTCAGTTTTTTTAGAACGAGATAAATGCAAAATTTTCAATTTGGGGCTGTTGCAGACGTGATTTTTTTATTAATTGTGGTTTATTTCTAGGCCCAAATTGGCTCTTAAATTACCCGAAACACCGAAAAAATATCAATTCTTAATTAGTCCCGGCTCAAACCGTAAAATGACTGGGCTAATTGCATAATGATGACTAGACAACGATATAGAATACATAGATACAAACATTCATGATTCCGGAACAAACTTGTCCCTTACTGGATTCGAACCCGCGACTCTCGGCACAGCAGGCAGGTTCACTACTGATTGAGCTGAGATTACCAGTGGGCCTAGCAAGTCGACTCTGACAAAACTGTTATGCTAGCCGTGCTAGCCTCTAGCCCTACGGTTAATTGTCAGTGAACGAGGTGACGTAATTCCATCGCCATGGTAATGGCGTTGGCGCCACAAAGTCAATGTCGTCCTATTGTAACGCGTTGGTACCTACCGGATGTTGGACGAAAACTAGTTTGTTTTGACTGTGCACTTTACTTCAATGTTGTGTTTTATCTTTTATTATTAATTTAGGAATGACTGGACTATTTGTTTTAGATTGTTTTTCAGGTCAATATCGAGGCGTTTATTTTGTCAACTGTACATAAAGGTCGGTCACATACATCCGGAATTCCGTAACGGAAATCTGATTCTGAATTGTGATTTTGTATGGGTTTGATGTCCCCATAATTCCGAACGGAATTCTAGAGCAAGCAATTCGATACGAAATCCTAATTCCGCCTGGAATAATTCCGCATGCACGAGTATGTGGTGGGGCTACAAATTACGACGAACTTAAATACCGGTCACCATTCAGCAGTGGACGATGATAGGCTGATGATGATAATGAAGATTCTGACTAATGTAATGCTATATTTTGAACATCTTTAACTACATCAATAATAACAACAGACGATTTGAACACAGTATACAATATTATTAGTAAATGTCGAAATGTGAAAGGAATAAATTCATTTTGGGCCCATAATAATTACGTAGGTATATAATGTGAGTTGTTACTTGTGTTATGTTGTGACAGACCTTCATCTAACTAAAAGCTCTAGATGCGTACTATGACGAATTTTCAGATGAATGGCAAATATTTTGAAAGACTTGTAACCAAATATGAAAGGTCACTCCCAAAATAAGAATGTTTCCTTGACGAAATGAGGTCGGTAACCAGACACGAAGTCCTCTTTAGAATATACAACGTGTTAACAAACGCACGATATAAATATAAATTTGCACATAATAGGTACGTACCTATTAACAAAAAAATCACTCAAATGTAACATTTTAAAATTCTGATATTTTCGACATTAAAATTTTCATTCAAAGACCATTCATTAATTTTTCATGTTCTTTTAAAATGCTAAAGCAAATGCCCATATAAGAAACCTGTCAGAAACTTTTTATTACGGAAGTGATACTGATAACTGAACAACACTCGATATGAAACCAATCGAACAATTTCTAAAACCGGCGCAGCTGATAATAAAGTAACCTTTATGGGTAAGTATCGATTAATAATGTAGAGTCCCCTCTACAGAAACATAATTACAAGTGCTCGGCTAGTGTTGACAATGGACAAATCGATAAAATGCTCATAATATCATGAATGTAAAAATAAACAACACGTACACGTATGGTATACTTTTAGTCCAATCATTTTAGAGTTTCCATGTATGGACAGGACATCCTAACAATAATTCATCTATCGCTGAAACTTTGCAGTGTGATAAAGTAAAGTATACCGATTATGGTTGACAAATAATCTAGGACAGGAAAAATTAAAACCTAGATTATTTGTCAACCGTAATCTGTATACTTAACTTTATCACACTGCAAAGTTTCAGCGATAGATGAATTATTGTTAGGGTCAAACCCTAAAATGATTGGACTATTTGTTCAAACTTCAAACTGAAGCATTAAAGCTAGACCTATAGAACCACCGAATAGTGATTTCAAGCTTGGACCTTCAATTTATTCCATGTCAAATTTAATTTCCAATCAAGGACCTAGTCCTTAAAATACACTGTTTCAAAGAAATTACATAATTATTACAGTGTATTAAATATTTGCATGCTTCGGTATTTTAGCTGAATAGGTGATACTGGCTGGCTATACTAAATCCTGAGATCAATTTTATGGACCTATTCATAGAAAATAAATTATTTTCATTTAGCAATCAGGCTAAGTAATGACTCCAGCTGGGTGGTCGATTTTGTTGTCCAATTAGCATAGCATATCGACGCTCACAATTTTATTTGATGTCCAACGAGACGATATATAATGAGTGGGCACAATTACACGCCTCGTAATTGCAGAATGTAGATTTCCTCACGATGCGATGATTACAATAAAAAGCCAGTGGTAGGATATTACAAATTCTAAACTTATAGAACAGTTCCGTGTCAGACAACGCACAGCCTTAACCGCTTAAGTTAGAAACATGGGAATTAAGATTTTACTGAGGATGTGGGTGCACTAAGAAAGTATTTTTTGATATTCTAATTTAACGCGGACGAAATCGCGGGAAAAAGCTAGTCTTACATCAACCCCCTGAAATGTTCCTCAATTCTTTGAATAAAATCATGTTTTCTTTAGCCTGGAAATTGAAGTGTAAAATTTTTAAAATAAATAAATAAATAAATTTAAATAAAGATAGTCACAACATAATACAGCCAGTATTCAGTCACATAATAAGAGGAGCTATTCTTAAAAAGTGTGACACGTCAGAGGCCGAAAACGTAACGAATCGATGCCAAGGTCGCGGGTTGTAAACAACACTGTTAGCTTCTGTTACACTGATTTGTTGTGTAAATGTACTCGCACATTTTATAAGTGACAAATAGATAGAATAATATGTATAAGTACACCAAAATTTATAAAATTTTAAGTGTGTATTTAGACAATGAAACTACACAACTTACCTAAGGAACATGGGTCAAAAAAGAGAAAAATTTCTGGAAAATATTAAAAATCGATCGGCAGATCGGCACTATATGAGAATTCCAAAAACAATTCTCATTTTTTGACGCATGTTCCTTGGGGAAAGTTGTTTTGTTTCATTATCTGAATGCACCCTAAAAAACATCTGGTATAAAGAACGAAGGACCCTGCCTTCTTCATCTGACCATCAAACTGAATACTTTCTCTACGGGACCAACACAGAAATCGAGAAAAAAATTAAGCTGTCCCATACTAAACTGCAACTCTATCAGAATGTGTAAGATGTTGGTCCAATAAGGAAAGTTGTTCAGTTTGATGGTCTGATCATTCCCTTAAAAACCATCAGCCTTCCGCCTTATTGCACTCATCTTTATGAATGGTGGTCCCTTTTAATTTCTCGAATACATTTTACAATAAGTAATAAATCTCAAACGCAAAACAATACCTAAAATCCTATAGTCAGAACTCAGAACAAGTGGCTCTGACCACAAGAACGATGATCTAATACAACAACCTTGGCACGTCCGTTTGTGTGTATGTGTGCGCTACATACACCTTGGTATAATGCATCATCAAGTCAATGCAGTAATTATTAAAAAGGGAATCCATTAATCAGTTTGATGTGGAAGGCCTTCCCGTGGGATTGCCAAATGTTTTACTAGTATACAATATTTGGTATTGAGGAATCAATCGTTTATTTTACCAACATATTATTATTTATTAATTACAGACAAAGTGTATCTCTCCTAAGAATTAAGAATAATTAATCAAATATTGATGAAGATGGACAACCAAGAAAGTAAAGATTCAATAACAGAAAGAAGACTAGCTTTCCTTGAATATGAAGTAGGCTTAGTCAATACAAGGCAGTGACGTATTCGAAGGCAGCAGTAGGTTTATGGACCAAAGAATATTTATATGCAAAGACCATTAACTGGCAGGCGTAGTTTGGAACAGCCTATGGCCCGCTGGACTGAAGACCTGAGCCAGGTAGCTGGGAGCAACTGAATGAGGAAGGCCGAAGAATTTTGTGGCGCGCCTCGATATAGGCCTATGTCCAGCATGTTAGCATATTTACTTAACTGTAGTGTATTTTTTTTTTTGAGAACTTTAAATAGTATGCAATATTATTACTATAAACATTGGGCGCGAGAGTTCGAAGGTGACTAATGAACGTCAAGGACCATTCGAGCACCCGCCTCAGGAGAGGAAACAGTTTTATAAAGTTTTGTCTCTGATCTAATTTATTTAAATATTATGTTGTATTAATGTGATAGCTGTAGAGTTTCTGGCCGCATTTTCTCTATAGTGAATTTCCGAAGCGGTGGTAGAGTCAAAAAAATATATGATCTGAGTTTTATCAAAATACCAAAGTTTGTATTCTTCTTCTTTTTTCTTGAGGTTTCAGAATATCTCTGACTACCCCCTCGGGGAATATTGTCGTGAGCATATGCTATGCTATGCTGTATTTTACTTCATCACAAAAGATATGGGTAAGTTAATAAGCAGTGGACAATGACAGTGCGATGATGGTAATGAGTGATTGCTGACATCAACTCTAACGATAACGTGGGGGCAGCCAGATACTACAGTTCGGCACAAGATCCGGACACACTTGCGCCTCATCCACATTCATACATCTGTTGATTTACTTCAGTCGATTGAGGGTGATACGCACTTGTAAATAGTCTTTATGACTGCTAGATCCAATCTAGCACAACAACGTCCTATCGTTGTATCACAATCGGAACACAATGAAGCAGTTAGTTTGGTCTACATTCGTTGGGCCAACCTTGGCGAGGCCCTTGGCGGTCGTTGACGCATTACGTCACAAATGTTAGTGATACGGAACTAATGGTAAACGTAACAGGTTGTCTACGTGTTTGTGACTCGTAGAATAGGGAAGGCAATCTCTATAAACATACTTAAACCAACAGTCGTATTGATTTAAAAAGTGGACTAGAAACTAACTGGCCAAGTAGGCATCATAGTATGACTATGACTATAACATAGCAGGTACCTTACCTACACACATTTACGGGTCAGCACTCAGCAGATTCGTTTCGGCTTCCGCAAAAATAATAAATTATATTCGTATATATTTTGAGTAAATAGCTATGAAGCTTTCATTTAAATCATATTTCAAAGTCAAAAATTACCTGGGTAATTTTGGGAAACTTAACTTCAAATAAAAAAAGTAAAAACCCATAATATACTCGTACACCCGTTTTAATATAAACATATTTGAGCACAGCAAAATGTACAGAAAAGAAAAGGTACATAATAATAAGTAATTTATTGATCATAAGTAATCTGAATAATAACAAAAATAGAGGTCAGCACAAGCGTCGTCAATTACACATATACACAAACAGATATAAATCAGCAACAAGCTTCGTCAAAACAAAAAAAATAACATAATAATTAGTTCTCATCACTTAACAACTCTATTAAGGAATTTTTCATCAATGAAAGTTAGAGAAAAGCCGAACTGAATGTGCCGACTTGATTGGGTATGTGTGTAGCAAGCTTATTTATATCTGAATAATCATAATGCACTGGTGCGTGTGTGTGTGTCTGTCTGTTGTTCGTCTGGTTTACGTGAGTGATTTGTTACGTTAAACGATAACGTCTTAGGATAATTACCACTCAACCTGATCACATCAATGTCTTTGCTAAAAGCTCTTTAACCAACTAACCATAGTGAATTTAATATACTGATGCATCTGATGATATTATTACTTATCATTCGATTTGCAGAGCACATGTGACTAGGGATTGCAATCCGGTTTTCCGGATCCGGTAATCCGGCGGATCCGGCACCATTTACTGTCTACCGGATCCGGCACCAGCAAGCCGGATCCGATCCGGATCCGGCAATTGTCTTAAAAATCGCATAAAACTGCTTTTATAATGAAAATTCTCGTGGTGGTCGTCGCTTACGACGTTACTTAGTCACCTGCTACGACAATCCGCACCTACACGCATAATTACAATAGAAATTGTAAACTTTACCAAAATAAATGTGCTATGTTTATTATAATTTTTCACCGCCAAATTCTTCAAATATCTTGTTGTGATCATTACTTTGAGATCATAGATTAATTTACCTATTAACCAAGAATAGAAGGCCTTTTACTCTATTAAAATTAAATTCATATATTCAATACATTATTCTCTAAATAATTAAAAGAAAATGTTTTTTCGCTTTTTTAATACGATAGAAACTATTATTTCGTAACAATATTTTTTTTTTCACAGTTGCTAGACACCTCTATTACAAAAACAGTTGATTTTAAAATGAAAACGCAAATTTTTATGGATATTACCAATCTGGTCGGATCCGGCGGATCCGGCCGGATCGGTGAAAATCCGGTCGGATCCGGCCGGATTGAAAATTGCACCGGATTGCAATCCCTACATGTGACTTCCCCGTATCTCAGATTTGCTAAGAAAATCGACCCCTAGCTTTCATCCACTTACTTCAATCAACTATTGATTTATTTGACCTCGTTTAAAATAAAAAGATTAAGCGCCGCCCAAAACTACATAATTGGGTTAATGTTCTACGTGATCTTGCTAGGTTTCTTTACCTTGCTTCATAATTGGTACAATATTTGGTTCAACTATTTCTGAATCAGTTTAAAACATTTAACATGACAACATAAAGATAATTAAATGCTTGAGGCTACTGCATCTTTGCGAAATGTACTGAGAAAAAGCTGTACCTTAACCTCGTATACAAGGTGTTTCATAAGTAACAATAAATATTTGAAACTCTTAAGGGGGTTGTTTAGACCGTCAAACTGAACAACTTTCTCTATGGGACCAACAACGAAATACCAAAAAAAAAAATTTCATTTCCCATACCTACATATTTTAGCTCTAGTCGATTTGTAGAGTACCTACCTATAGAACATAATTTTTTTTTTCGCGATTTCGATATTGGTCCCATAGTGAAAGATGTTCAGTTTGATGGTCTACACCAACCCCCTTAAAGGTTTATTTGTATTTTTGTAACACCTTGTATATGTGTCAAATCGACTGTATTCTATAGATGGATTGAAAGAAAGTCCCCGGAAGGCTACTGTCCTGTCTGTCTGCCAATCTGTCGGGTAGACAGCGCGCTTTCTAAATCGTGAAGTCAACACGATAAGTCTATTATGACAGTATTTTTTTTATTTAGAGTCCTGACATGAAATTTGTGCGAGGACAAAGGAAGCACTGAAATGGCAAAGTATTCCAAATTGAACACCAATCCTATTACTTCGCTGGCTCAGGGGCCCACAGTGGGTCTTGGCCTCCCGAAACTTACACAGGATCGGGATGTCTGGGGCTCTATCGTCACAGATTTCCCGATCCTGCGTATGCTTTCGCGAATTGCTTGCTTGATGCTCACAAAGGTCTGCCAGTCCTTACTCATGCAGTTTTTCGAGTCCAACGTTTTATCATCGTCATCATCATCATAATCATCACCATATACACAGTATTCCCTATCAGTATGGAAGCTTATTTGCTACCGCTACCAACAACTGCCTTATTAAGAGAGCAGTTGTTGCTTTTTTATTCGTAGAAAAAGGAAGGTCGTATATCTTCGCAACGCATACTTATTATTACTCGTAACCATAGCCTTTAAAAGCTTCACAGTTTGCATAGATGTCGAGGCAAGCCTGTCTAAGAATAAGATAAACATAAAAGGTCAAATCGATTCTATTTATCTAGTCAAGTCTATCAAAATGGATGCTAGCGTGCTTGAAAGTGTTTTGTCAACAGCAACGACCTTGTCTAAACTTGAAGACATTTTTAGGTCGTGGATAAGCGAAATTGATGTTCAAATATGGGTCATAGATTGCTGAAGCTTCACTAAGGTTGCCTTTCTTTGAGTGGGCGAAATCATGCAAGCTTTTATGTAGCATCCCGTAAGTAACGGGTTGTTACCGTGTTTTATATTTTCGGTAATATGGCATAAATATAAATATATCTGAACTTCAAACATTCACAACTGTAGTAGGTAGGATCTTTAGTTAGGAAGATGTAACAAAATCGTGTTTGAATACAATTTTTACGTATCCTGTTCAGTGTCTCACGGCTGGGAAAAGGTCTCCCCTTTCACTCTCCATATTTATATCTTCGTATATTTATAATATTCGAAGCGCCAGTGGCGCGTTGTGTATAGCTATGGAAACTCAATCTTGAGGTCCAGGTTTGAATCCGCACGGACGTCATGCCATGCATGCACCAATAAGTTTTTGTACGTAATACTGACTGCTCTCAAACGGTGAAGGAGAGGAAACCTGCATACGATACGATATATCTAGCTTTTCAGTTTTTCAATGTTATACAGAACGAAGTCGCGGGCAAAAGCTAGTGTTTTATTAGAGGAGTCCTGTGCTGTGGGACATGAATAGGCTGATGATAACAAATGGGTATGAGTTAGGTCGTATGGTATGGAGAACATTTTTAATTTTTATTGTTAAGCGGCCAGTAATAAAACTTACACAGGCTTTTAGAGGACCATTCAAAATACATTAAAAAACATCACATTCATTGCTAAGGCGCTAAGGAGCTAAATAACTGAAATAACTTCTACGGCTGTACGGAAGAAATAGCTTTTAACGCTTATCTTGTACCTTCTGTATTTCTTTACGGTATATTTTGCTGAGTATGTAATATGTTTCGATTGATTGATTGAAAATGAGCCTTTAGAGTCAAATATCTCAGCTCCGATGCGAACTAGGCCATAAGTGTTAATATCAAAATATGTTTGTTTTCCATAGCACTTTAATTATACAATACTTTAATTGGTGGCCGCAACTGTTAAAAAAAATACCTTAATTCATACCCATTTTGCTCCAATAGTATGGCTACAACCACAATACAGGTATAAACCGATATAAATAGTCACGCATTCTATTCCATTTATAAATAATCATATTGTTTACATTATTAACTATTATAACGATGTATGTGAGATATTACGTCATTAGACCTACTAATCGTGACCTTACGTTAAACAGTAGATCAATCTATCTCTAGAGTAGAAATACGGAGAGATCGCGTTGTCCGTCTGTCTATATAATGTCAAAGAAGATTATCTCTGCTTTACTTTTTATTTTACAAATACTTTTTTTCATCTGCTGTTCCGTACAAAACTGCAGATTGCAATCCTACTCGATCCTGCAAATGTATGGGAAAGCAGTTTTTCTTTGCGATTTCGATGTTAATCCCGTAAAAAAAACAAAAGGTACATTTTTAGCGGCCTTCATTTAGATGGATAGCTAATTAATAACAAAACCGTCACTAGGTACCTAAACAAGGCATAAACTAATAATGAAATAAGAATTAAAAATAAGTACTGACACTAGGTTATCGTAATAACCTGCAATGAAGAAGCGAAGTAAACAATGACAAATTATAATATGGTTGTGTTTGGATGAGATAGAGTCATAGTTATTCTTAGAGTGACCAGTTTATCAAGAAAACATGTTTCTATGATTGTGATGAATGAATGACTGAGGACGATGAGACTTATAAAGGGTTACATTGATATCATTAGCTAGATTTTTGCCCCAATCGGTTTGCTCCCATAGTAAAAGTTGTTCAGTTTGATGGGTAGAGTATGTGGTTTAAATACTTGGTTTTATACTTTTCCTTACACCCTGTATAGGTTTTCTTTTTTAAATGCTGGCGGTTTTTTAAGGGGATGATGTGCCAAAATAATAAAACTCAATGACTTTTTTCTATGGGACTAACATCAATATCGTGAAAAAACAAATCTACTGTCCTATACATTTGGATCGAGTAGGTTTGCAGTTTTGTATGGATCACACGATTCGCTATTTCGATGTTAGTCACATAGATAAAGATGTTTAGTTTGACGGCCTGACCATACACTTAAAAAAAGTTTCAACATATTAAAAAGGACCCCATAATTATAATCTCTAGGGACGTAAGTCTCTACTATCGATTCACTATAAAATCAATTTAATACGGTGTATTTTACTTCCCCCATCGTTACAATTCAGTAGGTATTTAAATTTTCATTATTAGATTTTTTTTTGTGGTGCCGAATTTTCAAACAAGTAGGTACCAGTACAATTAAATTACATATTATGATTCAAAATATTTTAAGCTAAAGTTAATCATTTAATTTTTTTTTTTTTTTTCATATTTTATTTTCAGGTTCTGTGTCCATTTCTTTAGATTCTTTATTATATTACACAAAAAACAGAATACGTAGGTAAGTAATTATGAAAAATCTACAGTACCTGCTTATGTCATGAATAGTCGTAATATTTTACAATAGAAAGGCGAGCGTCCATTGCTTAGCACGTAGTATGATTTATGTCGTGTAATGTAAGGCATAGCTCCCATTTTATAGTCATGAAAAAGCATATTTCCTTTCAGAAAATAATACTCGTGTACTTATTCAAAACAAATGCTAACAGCGAACCAGAAAACCATAGTAACTAGGAAATACCTTGCAAATACAATACATCTCCCACACAAACTTAAACTCTGAAACGCCAAACACAAAGTTGTTATTACACAAATTCACGGAATTCAATAACATAGAAGTATGAGGTCACCTATCGGACGTTTGCGCAATACATTAACATTAACATAGTATGAAATGCCCAACGCACGGCTAAAGGTGCACTTTGAATCGTAATGCATAACCTTAACCTAATTTGAATTTTTTGCGTGAGTAACCAAAGGACGATGTTTTTCAACAGTTTTCTTGCCTATCAGCAGCTTAATAAAATTTTTATTATACAGGGTCCTTCTTAATATATTAATGATACTAGTGCTTAGGTGGCCTAATTGTCATGATACACTGTAATTTATAACTCATAATTTGTAATGTTCTTTTGACATTTTGTACCGTTTTTGACTTCAGATATTTAACATAAATGTGTAATTATATTTTCGCTAATTATTAATTATTAATCATGATGACATAATATTGTAACTAATGTAATGTAATAAATAACAAACATAAATGTTGCTGTGCCCTGACAGGGTTCATGTATTCTCTTTAGCTATAACTTGTAACACCTAATGCTGTATGTACATGAATGCAAATAAATTACTATGAAACTATGAAACAATAATATGCTGAAACTTTTTTAAGGGGATGATCAGACCATCAAACTAAACAACTTTCTCTATGGGACCAACATCGAAAACGCGAAAAAAATCTGCTGTCCTATACATTTGAGTCGAATAGATACTGCAGTTTTGTATGGGACAGCAGATTTTTTTTTTTGCGATTTCTAATCTGGCTCCATAGTAAAAGTTGTTCAGTTTAATGAGTAGAATACATGCTGAAGTTATCCGCAGTGATATAAAATGTACACTTACGAAGCTAACAATACAATATGAGTAAAACAATAGGTACTGTATTGTATATGGCAATTGAAAAAAATATGTGCAAGAATATTTTTTACTCTACACTACAGGGTGTTAGGGTTGCATTACAGCAAATTAATAGCTAAAATTATACACAAAACAGGAGGAATATCATACTTCCCAATGAAATGGAAATTATCCTTTTCTGCAGTAGGATTTCTTATAAAATTCTAATTTACCAGTTTTGTATGCGAAACGGGATTGGGCAATGTCTTTTATTAAATTCATCTGGACACATAATCGAAAATAAGGGACCAGTCTTCATTAATTTTATTATTCTCGCGTCAAAATTAGAAGCGCACATTCTTTGGTAATTTAATTCTCCAATTTATCCTGTTCGTGTGTCACTACCTCGCTGGTGACGTCACTATAACTCTGGCACTCATTAACATTCTTTACATAACATAAATACCGATACCACAGTATCCTATACCTATAGGTAGAGTCATAATTAGGCATACTTAGGACTAATTCGCTGACGTCATCTGGCTTTTAGTTGGGTGCTGTTTTTGTTTTGTACATGTTATTTTAGAATTGAGGGGTCTAAAATCAAAAACATCTGCCTTCATGTCAAATTTGCAGGAAACCATAAAAACACTTTTCTAGTCTAAGAGTTAGGGATTGCCAAATGATCCGAGTTCTGATTATAGGGCAACCTGACGCAAAGTTTTATAGCAATGTCATAGGTATAATATAATTATCTGCGCCGTTATAATAGCAAAATTGCCGTGAAAGTGAGCAAAATAGCTGATATTCTTGGGTGCGCTTACTGGTATTAGATCCCAACATACATTTTTAAACGAAATTTTAAGGGCCTTACCTGTATTTGTTCCTAACAAGATTGAAATGATTAGTTGCAACCAAAACTTTACTAGCTAGGCCCATACTCAGTTCATTTTTGGAATGTGTGGCACTTAGCTGCCTTTGATTCTGTATGCCTCAATTGTGGGGTTCACTGCAGATAATTTTGCTAAGTGTATACCTACGATCAAAAGTTTATAAAGTAAAATCCATATTATAAATACAAAAGTGTCTCTGTCCTGTCTTTCTGTAAAGTTTTCATGGCTTAAATTTTGGTTTGGTTGTTTTAACTCTGAGGAAGGCATAAAAAATAGCATCGGTAATACTTGTCCTGTAATAGACCAATTGGCTTGGTCTATGCTAAACAAAGATCGACCAAAACCGCCAGTGGGTAACCTAGCCGTTTTTATTTAATGCTAATTTTGCGGGTTTTATGACAAGCGATGAATAACAACTCGCCTCTTTGATTTGTGGGTCTTTAGATGATATTACGAAATGTCGAATAAATTCTTTAAAACGAATATCGTTAAATTTTGTCGAATTGTCATCAGCATATTTATGTCGTAAATTTAGATCCTTTTAAGGTATAGGTACTTTAAGAACACGGACTTCACAAAGTACCTATATTGGAGAATTTTAAACCAGTTTTTATGTTATTCAGGATTGGCAATAGTACAACCAAAACGCTGTGGATACGAACTTTGTATTTTTCTGGGATTCAGTGAAAACCAAAACAGGAACCTTATTTCGTTAAATCGGAATGTTATAAAAAGATGCGATAAATAAATCGAGATAGAAGGAAAATGTGAGGAATAAAATATTACTACTCAACCTCAAATCAGGAAATTTAACAAGTTGTGTTTAGAACCACACACAATACCAATATCCCTGCTCCCTTTCAAGCTTATTCGTAAGAGCAGATAGTGCCCTGCTCGATTATTATCAGGAGAACATTTCGCAGGATTATTGTCATCTATAGGAAAATTATGATTTTCATTTATGATCGTGGCTAGTAAAATTATAACACTTATTACTGTAACCAGTCCATAATATTGTAAGCCCCACTTGCGCCCACCTGGGTTAGCAATAAACTCCGGGTTAAGTTGCTAACCCATGATTTTTGGTATAGAAAAACAACTGAAAGAGCCATTTTATCCGGAGTTAATTGCTAACCCGTGGTTGGCGCAAGAAAAGTAGGTAGATTGATAATAATCCGGCGGCTTATAATGTTATTAGGAATTTTATAGACTTTGACAATTATCCTGAAAGCTCATACGCTGATATTTACATTTCTGTCTTCAAGCGATCCGCGTTTTCCAGCGAGAAAGTGCCGCATAAAATTAGCTCTGATCAGAGACTACATATACCTATACTATTCTAGCTATACATAAGTAGATAGTTAAATGGTACACCTACCATTTGTATTTTACAAGTCCACTTTATTGCTCTTGGGTTAGAACACTCTTGAACTTAAAGATGCGTCTACGGACCGACTTGCATTGGTTTTGTAATTCATTTTAAATTCCACACAGTCTGGAGGTTTTAAACCAAGATAACCACATTTCGAACGAAATAGCACCTTGTGAATTTGTTACTAAGTCTGTTTTTATTAAACAACATTTTATAGCTGTCTTTTATGGTAAATCGTTCGCATGTGCGTAAAGTTGCATTGATCGTGGTTTAGAGAATTCCAATATTAACGAAGCATCAGGTTTTTACGATTATATCTGTGATAATATCGACAAATTCTATACGCGGATAAAGATGGAAATTTAATTTAGTTAGACAGTTCTTCCAAAAGAAGATCCAGTTAGCTACTCAACATAGAGACCATATTTATGTTTGTTAAGAGAATATTATTCCGAAAGCGAAAATGCGCGCTGCATAAAACGTACTATGGTGATATTTTCAATACTAACCAATTAAATTCAATGAAATTTTGCAGAAACAATCTAGAAACAAATTTCTATGCTTCTATAGAGTCAGATTTTCGTTAAAATATACAGTTTCAATGCTAGGATTAATTTAAGATTTGTATGGAAATCTTTGAAGCACTGTAACTTGAAAACTATACATTTTAACGAAAATCTGACTCCATACAAGCATAGAAATTTGTTTCGAGATTGTTTCGGCAAAGTTTCATTGACTTTAATTGGTTAGTATTGAAAATATCACCATAGTACGTTTGTATGGAGCGCGCTTCGAATAATATACCCTTAAGTATATTTTTTACAAAATTAAATCGGATAGGTAACAATTATGGACCTCGTGTGTCCTTGGGGGAGGCCTATGTCTGGACGTCTATCGGCTAAATGATGATGAGATAAAAACGAAGGAAGGGATAGATAATTATTATTATAATAAACAAGATAACAAAAACATTGCGTCATTTTAATACAATACAAATAAAAAAGAACATCATAATGAGCAATTCCAGACGGCAATATCATTTTCGAAATAGTATGATAGTAAATTAAATATAAAATACACATACTTAAAGAAAACGATGTTAGCAAAAACCAAACCTAAAAGTAAAACTCAAGCAAAAATGTCAACAGAAAAAAACGAGTCGAACGATAAAAGCCGGTCGTTACACAACGATGAGGTCACATCGCCACACACCGCCGCCGCCGGCTCAAACGAGACAACACACGTGAACGACTGAAATGGAAAGTGTTCACTAAAATAACTAACGAGATTCAAATCGATCTAACCCTCGATGGAAACCAGTTTATCCTGGATCAAAAAGTCGAAGTCAACAATCATATTTTAATCTTAGATTATTTATTTTACACAAAAACTATAAAAAATTACAATAAGTCGCGTCATGTACTTACATTTACAAAGGAGAGCTTAACTCTAAGAGTTTTCTTCCAGCAAACCAGTACAATTCGTTGAAGATTTTGGACTTATTTCTTGACCAAAACGATTAATTGAAAGAGAATTCGAAAAACAAAAAAGATCTACCTAACTAGGTTGACCTGTTCAGAATTCTTTTTGGCTGAAAGGCCATATTTTATTTAAATTAATGGTCCGCAGAAGACCAGATATTTCATCACAACGATACGGTCTCATACATCAGATTACAGATCCATAATATCTCGAAAGACGATCTACGAGAAGGCTGACTAGAATCTATCTACAACAATCTTGACACACCTCCTCTTGCCCATACAATAACAAACCATTGCAATCTAGAACGATTTTGCAATGCTCGCCAATATATCGATGATAACATTCCTGATTATAAATGGCATAGAATAACAGTATTTAAATGGTGGTGATGCAATGAAAGTATACAACAAAATTAAGCTTAAGTGCCAGTAATAAAAGTTACAGATCGTAAATTTTGAGTCATGACCATGGCTTAACAAGGGATTAGATTTTGCAGCAAAGGTCAGATAGAGGTAGGTTATTATTATTAATAAAAGCAAAATAAACGTACATTTTTTCGACACCAATATACGGGGTGTAAGGGACAGTCCTCTGTAAACTGAAACGGCGAACTCAGACCATCACACTTAACAATTTTCACTATAGAGCCTACCTCAGGAAGCGCGAAAAAATCAGCTGTTTCATACAAAACTGCTGTACCTATCCGACACAAATGTAACGGATTTTTTTTGCGATTTCGATGTTGGTCCGATAGAGAAAGTTGTTCCGTTTGATGGTCTGATCCTCCTATTATAAAATCGGCAGCATATTAAGTTGGACCCTGTATAACGAAGACCCTGTATAAAAGAACAAGAAAGAAGTATACACATTAAAATTTACATGACAAGGATGTAAATAACGAATTAATTAGTATATCTCTGATAGCAAAAGAACATTAATCAATACACCTACGCTAATAGTATAATAAAATTGTATAATAGTGGTCAAAAAAACTTGTGAAACAATGTTGTAGACCAGACGCGGAACCAAGGCCAAGGTTGAAATGCAACTTACTACGACGTAAATACCATCAAATTAAATAATACCATGACACTGCAAAATGAACATTAGAGAGGCAGTAAATAGGAATTAGATTGAGTAGATCTACAGGGCTACTGATTCAACGCTTTTGATAGCATTATCATCTTTATCTAACACCCGTATGCTTAGTTTAGTTGTTTCCTTGAGGCTTCGTTACTCGAGTCGAGGACGTTTTTGACATTTTTTTTCATACAAATTATGTCAAAAACATCCTCCACTCGAGTGAGGAAATGTCAAGAAAGCAACTAACCTAAGAATACGGGTGTTAACCTACGCTGCGCTACGCTTTTGATAGCAATAAAATAATACAAGATTTGTTATAGAATATGGACAGAATACCTACCAAGATTAACAATAGGGTGTTAGGGTAAACAGTTGCACTACCTACTTTAAGGGGTGATAGTACCCAGGATACTGATCAACTTTCCATAAGAAACATATAAGAAATTCGCAAAAAAAATCTACTTTTCATATAAAATTTCGATCAGCTGATTGCATTTAGTAAGGAAAGTGCACAATTTTTATTTTATTTCTTATGGGTTTCTTAGGGAAAGCTGATCAGCCCTTAAAGTAATGCAACTGTTTAATCTAACACCCTACATAATGAATGACAATAAACATTGAATTAGGATACTATAAGTCGATGACGATGAAAAAGAATATTTTGAGAAATAAGAAAGAGAGCGAGTCAATCAACAGGTGGTACAATAGCGAGTAGCTAATTCAAACATCTTGGAAAAAGACAGGAAATATCCGTATTGTTTAAAAAAGGAGACATAAGGGAAATTCGAATTTCAACGAAGTAAAACCACACGTGAACGTAGAACCGTGGAACCAGAGATTGCAATTTTGACAACTTTCCATCGACGACGTAGACTTTTTTCATGATTTTCTTTGATTGATCAGTAAATTATATAAATAACCAAATTTAAACACCTAGACAATTTTATCCGTCGTCGTTTGATGTCAGAGTTCTAAACAAAATGGACGTAATTTTATTAGGAGTATTATAGCAAAAGCACGGAGTAAAATCTATAAATAGTACAAGATACTATTAGAAGGAAAATGAATCACTATTACCTACTGCTTGTTCAGTCTCACTCAACATCGTTTTACCAGTTGAGTAAACTGCGTGTTCATGCCTTATCTCGATTATTGCAAAGCGTATCAAACGTCAGTGGAACTTTGTTCAAGCATGTTGCTCTCTGGGTGGTATTATTGTATTAACAATGTCTGACGACGTGTAGTTCCTTGTTCAGATCAGCCTATTGATTCTCGTGAGTATCGTAGGAGTCGACTAAGGTGTTATGTTCCTTCTTTGTGGGCGAAAGGCTTGAAGGCGAAAGACCACCACTTGGCAAAAAATTTAAACCAGTTTGCAATTTCACCCTTAAAACGTCTTTGGTATTTTCTTTTCACAACCGATCAACTGATTTTATTACAAACTACACGTACTTAGATAATAATATATAGGTAATACTGTAATACTATTGAATTCGAGTAAAATGGCAATTTTTGGAAATTGAATTTGACCATACTCTTTCAAGCGGCTTCAATTTTATTTTTTTCATTGTTGGTGAAGGCAAGTTAGTTTTTTTAAACATGTTATCAGAGTATTTGATAGTGACGAATACCTCAACACGTAATCAAATCTAAAGTTAAAAAAAACGTTACCGGTTGCTAAAATAACAATGCCATGATTTTGGGACTTGATAGAAAAACATAGTAATTTACGGTCATTAATTTTCACGCTCACTTACGAAGATAAGCTTCAGAATAAATTGTATGGTTCAAAAACATTGGAAACTAGTGGAAAAATTGTTTTGCTAACCTTCAACTTAAAAAATGAAAAATAATGACTTCTAAGGGCACCTCGCTATTATCTACTGGAGATAGGCCTTCAGCTGCCCACAATTATTAATTAACCCCTCGTCAGTCGCAATTCCAAACACAATAGAAAATCGAATATGTCTGGACCAGATCTGCGTCTCAAACTCAACAGACCAGAGGTTAAAGAAGTTTATTGCTCTTACTTGGCCTAGATATTCAGCTTCCCTTATTTGTCTCCCGGTTTCCAGCACTAATCGGATCTAAGGCTACTACTGTCAACGTCTACTTTTTATAATAATTGGATGCTTCTACAACTGATATGAGTCGATTGACCTATATAAGTTTATACTTTACAAGAAAACGATCAACAGTACACATCATTTATTTCTGTATTGCTGTCAACATTAAGAATGTGCTTTTTATTATTTTATATATTTTCTTATTCGACCGTATGTATCTATGTATGTTTGTATGTCTATTTCTTTGGCACGCCCTACGGCGTGATGGATTTTAACATATGAGGTGTCGTTAGATTTGTAAAAATCGTGAGAGTGTCATAGGGTACTTGTGCGAATTAAAAAAGAGAGGGGGAAGAATCATATTTTTTTTCATAAAAAATTACAATATGGGTATCAAATGAAAGCTGGTGAAGAGCAGATTCCAAATATACCTATATATATTATTGTACTTTTGTGCTACCATTTTGACACAATACTAAAAGTTTGAAAAAAAAACTAAATTATTAAGAAAAACAAAAAACCCGACTGCATAAAAAACTATTAACTGAAAAGATAAAAACAAGCTCCTTTAATCAGCTATAATAAGCTTGTTTTTATCTTTTCAGTCGGGTTTTATTTTTTACTTAAACACTTTCTTATGAAACACTAAAGTAGAGTTAATAGGAAAAATTTTGAAAATTAAATACTGTAGGTATGACACTTGAAAAATCTATCCACCAACACGAAAAATAAAACTTTAATTTTTAAACAAAATGTGATGAACTATTGTAAACAAGACAAGACTGTGATATGAGGTCCCAAGAAAAGGAGTCACATTTCCAAAACTAGGTAACAATAAGATAATAAATGACTAACTAAAATACTTCCAAAACTATTATCATCATCCTCATTCTCTTGCCAATTTCCAAAACTATTATTTGGAAGATACTTTCATATTCAACTGTGTACGAGAAAATTATATTAGGTTATTTCGAAGACCATAATATTCGGGCTGCCAAAAGAAGCTGAAAGCTGAGCTAATATGTACTTTCATATTTATGTTCCTCTCAAATCATATCGTAAGGGTCTTGCTCTTGAACCATATAATGATAACACGCTAGTTGGTTAATCACGACAAGCATGATGATGTCATGGCTATTACCGCAGTTGTGATGTGAATATTAATGTTAGAGTTATTTAGTAGATGTTCTCTAGCGCCATTAATTGTCATAAATGTGTCCTATAATAGTGCCGCTGATTTAATCATTTTTATATCGATGTTTAATTGCTGTTTACATTGTTCATTTGTTGCATAATATAGATGATATTATAAAAATATTAATTCTATCATTCCTTTAACAAAACTTAGATATCTTGTAAAGTCATGGCATGGTCACAAATTCACAATTTCTCTTTTAATTTCAGGCTATGTTTCAGACAGGTCTTTATGACACAAAAGGTTTTTAAGTAGATCGATCGATGGTTTGGAGTGGAGTTTGGAGGTATTTTTTACAAACGACACATTGTCATTCTGACAATATACTCGTAAGTTTAGGTTTCCGTATTCATGTGTATCATTAATTTCTCACGAATTATGACTTCAAACAGAAGCTACAATATAATTTTTACATACATCCGAACTCTGAATAGTCAACATAGTATATTTAAAAAAAGTTATATGAAGAGAGAATAGTGATGTACTATGACTTGATAGTAGTAAAATTTTAAGTTAAGAAACAAATCAGGAGTTTGATGCAATCAATAATTAGACATGGCTACAGGTTTTTAATCTTAATGTCAATAGTATCAAGGTTGACTTGTTAAGCTTCGGCCCGGGACCAATGGCAGTGTTGCCACCTTACCTCCGGAAAAAGTAGCTAAGCCGTATCCAAAAAGAGGCTAGATACTCGTACTGAAAATTTCAATGTCCGTATGCCCAGCGGGGCCCTCGGCCCTAGGGCTTTGAAACCTAGCTAATCATATAGTGCTCATTTAGTGCTCTCTGAATATGTATTGCTTATATTTAGTGCTTCAAAGATAACTGAGTTATATCAAATCTAAGCTAGCGTCCGCCCAGCGGGGCCCTCCTTTATTATGGACAAAAATGATTAAAATGTTACATCAATATTTAGTGCTCTGAATTCCTATTAAAACTGTATCAAAAGATTTGATCTAGCTGGTTTGGTTTAAAAGTTATTGCATTTTTAAGTTTTTAATTTCCAGCGGGGCCCTCTCTTGTTTGACTATATAAGTCGCTGAAATTAATGTCGCCATTTAGTGCTTGATGCCAGGTATCGGTCTGTATAGTTAATTTACACATTCTGCTTCTAATAAACCTGGAAAATGCAATAATATATCGCAATTTTGATTCATATTAATTGACATTTCGTGGACAGTCGGCATCAGAAGTATCCGAGAGCTTTACTATTTTTACTAGTCCGAATAAAATTGTGCACCCATATTTCTGGTACATTGTCTACATCTACGTCGTATTTTAGTCCAGAGGGTCTACCATGAGTTTTCACCGTACTTTACTACTGTAGTAACGTCACCAATTTTGTATTGAATTTTGTACAGCGCTTCTAGTGGTTACGTTGAGAACTAATTTCTGTCATACGAATTGGCGACGTAACTACAGTAGTAAAGTACAAGGAAAACTCATGGTAGGCCCTCTGGTGACTCTTGATGTGATATTATCAATTATTCGCTGCCGTATGACTTCTACTAGTACCAACACGTTCATGAAAGTGCGCGTGTGTGTAGGTAAGTACTTATTATCTATCTATTATTATAATATAATACCTACTACAAAGGTTTGTCTGATTGTTGGCGTATCACACTATGTCTAAATGTAAGTGTATGGACACACCTGTGGAACGTTCGGTTGAATACGCGTGAAACGCTTTTCCCTATACCTGCGACACACCAGTACGCACCATTACGCACCATATTTCCTTGTAGACACGTATTCAACCGAATGTTCGGCACGGAACATTCCGCAGGTGTGTCCCTACACTTATACTACCGGACCGATTTTGATAAAACTTTGTGTCTGAAAGCTTAGACCGTAGCGCCCTCTAGCGATCCCCTAGGAAACCACGGACAAGTAAAGCTCTCATCTACTTTTGATGCCGACTGTCCACGAAATGTCATTTTATATGAATCAATGTTGCGAGATATTATTGCATTTTCCAGGTTTATTAGAAGCAGAATGTGTAAATTAACTATACAGACCGATACCTGGCATCAAGCACTAAATGGCGACATTAATTTCAGCGACTTATACAGTCAAAGAAGAGAGGGCCCCGCTGGAAATTAAAAACTTAAAAATGCGATAAATTTTAAACCAAACCAGCTAGATCAAATCTTTTGATACAGTTTTAATAGGAATTTAGAGCACTAAATATTGATGTAACATTTAAATCATTTTTCTCCATAATAAAGGAGGGCCCCGCTGGGCGGACGCTAGCTTAGATTTGATATAACTCCGTTATCTTTGAAGCACTAAATATAAGCAATACATATTCAGAGAGCACTAAATGAGCACTAAATGATTAGCTAGGTTTCAAAGCCCTAGGGCCGAGGGCCCCGCTGGGCATACGGACATAAAATTTCACTATCGCTAAAGTGGCTTAAAATGGCTGAACCAAATAAAGTAAAAAAAAAATATAATTCTATGTTGATGTTTTACTTAGCTCATTGTAGAAAATAGTCTCTCGACTACCGTACTGCATTTGGGTAAGAAAATGAAAATAATTAGCCACCGAATTTTTTTTGTTGCCAATGATTTCGAAAATGTTGCTAAGTAAATCTAGCCAAGAAATGGCTAAAGTGGCAACACTGACCAATGGATTCGCTTAAGTTCAGTTCTTGGTACCTGATAGAGTAATGAAATATTTATACAAAATGTCTTAAAACTTAAACATTTGCATAGCCTGAAAGGAATATTTTAAACAAATAAGACAAGCACGTAGAAAAAGAAAATTTAATAAGTGATGCCTCAGATAATATATAAAACAGAAATTAACGTAACAATGTCCACTCATTTTGCATTTGCAACGAAAACATTTTCATAAAAGATAACCTTGTGCATATTTTATGATACGCGATACAGAGTGAAAAACAAAACACTGAGATTTATAAAACTAAAGAGATGATAACATCGCTCGAAGATAGACTAGTATTTAATGCATTGGTAAAAGAAAATAATTTCAATCAAGATGACACAAATCCAGGAGCAGTACGTGTCGACTTACCGACTTACTGGCCACCTTTTTTACTATGGATTTTACTAAGAGAAAGCTATCTCACCAGTAACTACACAGATTCATTATACATGGGATTGCATATTTGAATATAAAAAAATAAAATGTTTGAAACTAAGCTTAACTTATTCCAAAAACAACCGACTTCATCGTGTTGCAGGTTATTATCAAATAAAAATCGATTCTCGAATAAACCACAATAAAATAAACAATAAGCTGCTGCCAATAAAGAATATCAAAATAAAACCAAACTAAAAGGCGAAGAACAGAAAGATGATTATTCTTGTGACAATTTAAATGCGTACAAGTTCATTGAAGCCATGAGCAGCGTTAATGCACCGATAGTTGCGGTTATCGGTTACGTGATACGCTCCATTGGGAGTAATATAGCGACCGTTTAAATAAAGGTGGGACATAATGGAAATAAGGTGGTGATTGTGTGGGGAACAGGATATTGGGATCCATTATGCGTTTGAAATGAGTTTGATCGACCACGGAAACCAGAAAATACACTGTTATTTTGTTGATAAAAAGAAATAACTTACACATTTAAAAAAAATAAGAGATATCGGATACAGCAAGGATAATATCTAAAACAAATACAGAGATGAAAATACATAGCTAAAGCCTATAACAGAATTAACAGAACAGACCTCCACCTACTACGACCAAGATATAAGAATAATATAATAATATCAATGTCTAAACTATTATAAAACTGTAACTGAAGAGTGTCTGTACATTGAATATATTTACAAAAAAAAGATTACGATATTGTTTTTAGGTATCCCTGGCTCGAAATCAACCTTTTTAGAAATTTTGTCTGTCTGTTTGTTTGTTTGTTCGGGCATCACGCAAAAACTACCGATTTTGATGAGACTTTTTTTATTTGATAGCTTATGATCTGACTTAAAATCTGGTATATAATTTGTGCGGACGAAGTCGCGGGTAACACTAGTTTCTTTTATGAATTGCTTGGATTTCCAATACACATGCTAGAATTATGTATACTGTAATCCTACCCAGGAACAAGACTAATAAGTATATGGATCTCGAATTTGGATGGTCCGGGCATACTTCTCTTGTATCCTCTAAAACCAGCTTATATGTAATACAAAGTTGGTACCCATTTAGTCTCTGAAATCCCTAAGCATATCCCAAACTGTCATCATAGTAATCTGTGTCGTTATATGGTCGAGTAAATCTAACCTCTGAACTATCTACACACCTACCACTAGAGAGTTAGCACACTCGACTGGTCGATTGCTAATTGCTTCATCCATCAATTTCGAACCTGTAATTGCTTCTGAACTGTCATTGGCTTTACATCAATCAAACTCTGGAAGTCTTCAATTCAAGATTTGATCTTCCAAGACTCGTTCGGCTTTTCTTAACACCTCAGGAAAACATTGTATTGCAATGATGTTCAAATAGCGGTCAATGATAATAATAATTTTAGTTCAAAGATGTAATTATATTTCTGACAAGACTGATGACTACTATAAAACATAACCATATTGGTCATATATGAGCATTTTTAGAATAGAATTATGGGGACATGAAATTTTAAGAAAAAAAAAGAATTATTGAACAAAGATTGCCATAAATAGAGTTCTAATTATAGACTGTGGTCCTGATTACAATTCTAATTGGATTTCAATGAAAGACTACATCTTGAAATGACGAAATACAATTCTTACGTAATTTTAATTTGGCATATTTAGAAATACGAGAATTAGTATTATCTGTGGTATCATCTTAAAATTGTTCCTATTCTCACAAGAGTTTAAACCTGATAAACAATAATAACGTTACTGTTTGTTTTATCTTGAAGAAAGATGGCATTACATGTAAATAATAAACAATTTACATAATAATATGCGATCATTGTCAACGTGAAAGAAAACTGGATGTAGGCACAAACATTGGGTTAGTCCGATACAATAGAAAGAAAATTTGAATTTCAAATTATGTCATTTCGATAATGAACTCATTTAGATACAGTAAAATGTATACCTACCTATATATTATTGAAAGCAACTAAAACATTCGCTGAGTTTTAACTCTCTATTTACAAGAATTGATTTCAGTCAACCAAGAGCTAATCCGTTGCAAAACGAAGCATATCACTAAAGCTTCTTTAAAAATGTGATGCTGGAAAACATTTTGCGAATAACATTCGGTCCTAGTCGTGTAGCTCCCGTGATGGAATAGGACACCCCATTCACGAGATGATTACTTCGCCACAACTAATGTTTCTACGCCGAAAAAGGTAGTTGTAGCCAAGAGTCGTACTTGGGTCATAATAAGGGAATTTGGTCGTGAGTTTGCGTCTCAAGGTTAAATTTGTAGTATGAAATCGTCATTTTATGTTTACGCCGTCGAAGCACGAACGGAACGGGCTAATGACATCATACCAATTAACATTATTAACGTGACGATATTTATGCTCGTTTTAATAGTTTTTATGGAGAATTAAATTGAATCGGTCTCCCGTTCGATGGATTTAAAATTAATTTTATTGTAAGTATAATAGGAAAGATAAGACTTAGAAGCAAATCATTTTATACCTACATTTGTAGTTTTGACGAAATGGTAGGTATAGTGCCGTAACTCGTAACGTAATGTAACTAATCGCAAACTTAATAAAAAGCGTTTTCTTTTACCAAGTCGCACAACATGAAAAAGTTAAATAAAATGCCTTTTAAAAAAATTCCAGTATTATGTAGTGGCCTCGATGTCCAAATAAGAACAAGAATAAAGGTAAGACCTACCTAATGTATAATGCCCGCGCGACCGCGTCTTCAAAGATTTTCTCGGCATTCTAAGTATAAGTATAAGTCACGACTATATTCCCCGAGGGGGTAGTCAGAGATATTCTGAAACCTCAGAACATCCACGTTCCACTAGTACCAAAATTCTGTCCAGTTTCCAGTGGCGGGGAGTGAGCCCATCGCCACTTATAATGGACACACATAAACATGCTCACGCACGACGATATTCCCCGAGGGGGTAGTCAGAGATATTCTGAAACTTCAGAACATCCACGTTTCACCAGTAGTACCTACCGGAACTCTAATGGACAGTAGGTGGGTATATAGGTACTATATACAATACATGCCTCGAAATTGAAGCACGCAGGTTTCCTCGCGGTGTTCTCGGCATTATTTCGACATAAAATCATTGATTGAAGCTGGTTCAACGAAATAGTTTTAGAAATGTAATATAGTTATTTGTGATTATTGAAGCAGCATTTAATTACGTACTTCGCTAAAAATGTGCAGAATAAATAGAAGATAAGATACAGGATAAGTTTTTAAAGGAATTTAATCTTTATGTAGTATGCATTACAAAACTAATTAAAGGAATGGCCAGATAAGCTGTTATCTGGATGTAAATAGATTATGCACTTTTCTCTTAACATTTCGAATTATGTCAATATTTGTAAGTATCTTGAGTTATGGTACTAGAATGAGCAACAGTGCAATATTTTCTTAGCTCAAAATAAAATCTTGTGAGCTCTCGTAAAAAAGTTTCTAAATAGGAACAACAAGGTCAAAAAGGATTAATATCCTATAGGAAATTCAGAAGAGAAAAATAAAAATAAGTATTTTATATTTAGAAACCATTTGTAAAAAAAAAAAATTATCATATCGAACTTAGGCAAATAAAAGTTCAAACTAGAGAACCAGCGAAAGCTTCCGAAACACATCTTAACGCAGGTCCGTGTTTTAGGATGTTATACAGAGTGTAAAGTTAAATACGTTAAAGCGTGCTTCAGATCATCCGACTAAAAAAAAATTACTACGGGACCAACATAGTAATTGCAAAAAAAACGTGTTCCATAAAAAACGTCAACGGCTTCTCAGCCCAAATGTATCTAAGAACAACAGATTTTGTACCCCAATACCCCCCAAGTGAAAGTTGTTTAGTTTGATGGCCTGAAGCCTAGGCCTGAAGCATCACGCATATAAGTTTACATCCTGGAGTCCGATTTTTGAAAGTCACACGGTCAAATAAGCATAGAACATGTCATAACCTCCATAGTAATTTTGATATTTTCTACTGCTGATTTGGTCGCGTGACTTTCAAAAATTGTGTTGTATTATGTTCCATTTTCATCCCAACGAATTAAACTATTCAAGCAGACAAACACTACCTGGATAAAACTTACTTTAACTCCGCATTCATTATGTACGATGTTTGACTTTGCTACTCGTATCAAGGTGACCACCTTTTGACATTTACTTTGGAAGACCCTTGGTACATTATTAAATAAGCAGTACTAGTACTGTTAGGTATATCCTACCCTATTCCTCTTTTCATTTAATTAAAATCTATAAATTTACCTCTAATTTCTGCGATGTGAGAATCATACTCCGATCGGCTCCTAAGATAGTCCTTCCTCGGAGCATTCTGCAATGTATGGTGCTTGTACTCCGAATACCATTCATGATGCGGAGAATCCGGTCTTTCTTCACTACGAGATTCTGTTACAGTCCTTTTCACAGTAACCCGTTCAAACTTAACGAACCGAACGCCGGCAGCGAGATCGCCCTCTTCGATCTGCTGCTCGACCTTCTCAAACTCCTGCACCGGCTCCACATGTCTCAGTTTCAAATTTGGAAAAGACGATTCATAACTTCTAGTTGGAGATTCTGTATCCCTCGTTTGTTTGAGTTTTACTTCGATTTTGGGCGATTCGGGTCGCCTTTTGCGCTGCTCTAAGCGACGTTCTATGTCATCGACGTCGGTGGCGGCGTCTACAGTGTCACTGCTGGTGTGTCCAGTCCAAACTTTTTCGAAGAAATTGACGCGGTCGCGGAGACCGCCTTGCGACGGGGAGTCGCGTCCGTCGGACATAGCGACATGACCTCTCTGCTCGGAGGCACGCTCGATACTGCTGTGCTAAGTTGGAGGCTCGGGCGCGATGCGCATGCGCCGTGACGGACGTCCCACGTGTAGGCTCTAGACGTCTCCTAGACAAGGAGCTTTGGGGTGCTTTCGGAACTCTACTGGTGCATTTTCATTGACGTTTTCTCCATTATTGATGATACTTACATGTTTAGTTCGCAGGTAAAAAATCTAAGAATGTTTCATGATAATTATGGTATTGGAAAATACTGCATTAGTATACCAGTCTTAGCTAGAATTCGAAGATCCCGTAGGTATTTATATTTATGAAGGAATTCCTAACATGAGACAATAACAATTCAATTTCGGGTCAATAGATTATATTTAACAGTGACGTAATTATCATTATCATTCATTATCAAAGTGCTTGTTTTTTTATAGACATAATTATCCGTATCAATAATTTTTATGTATGACTCAATATTATCAATGTTGACGTGGTAGGATTTATTAATTAACTGCTGCAATTTAACTTTAATCGGCGCTACTACTGTAATTTGTTATATTAGTTTAGTTTGGATTTAAAAAAAATCACCAGTCAGACTAGTAGCTTATTTCAGATCGTTTGATATATTTTTTCATAAGAAATACGTCAAATGATCTGTCTGATAAGCTATTAGAAGCTTAAAAGATGTTGGTGACACAGGCCCTAAGTAAAGTGAATTAATGATCTAAATATACGAAGATTTGAATGTTAATTGAAAAACTTCCATCCGTTTCGAACGCTTAAGAGAATTTTATTCCGAGAGCGCAAATGCGCGCTGCATACAAACGTACTATGCAAAATTTCATTGACTTTAATTGGTTAGTATTGAAAAAATCACTATAGTACGTTTTTATGGAGCGCGCCAACGGTAATATACCCTTAATTATCAGTCAGTTTTGAACATGTTACAAATATCTGCGTATCAATCGTAGCGTAGATCGAAGATGCTTTTGGCAAAATTAATACAGTAAGTTGTGCTGGGAAAGGTCGATGTCAGGAACTCAAGACACTTGCGGAATAACCAACGACAAGGCTTAAATAATATGACGATAAGCAAGTTGTCAGTATGTCACCTATAATTTGAAACACACTTTGAGTCTTGCCTTAGTAGAATTTTACGACATGCGCAGTTAAGCATCTGATTCATTCGTAGTTTTCTTTCAGTTCTAATTCAGCGAGGTCAGTTGCTCTTTATGATAATGTACAGACAGGTGCGACCTATTTCACCATCGAATCTTAACTAAGGAAGGAAGCAAGCAACGATTACTACCTACCTGAAAGCCAACCCTAAAGAAATTAAACACACCCCAATATTCTACTCTCCATATCCAATTGGAGCTTTATAAATTTAGCATAAAGTTCAAATCTGTTCAAGAATTCACTGTACTTTTAACCCCAATACTAAAATTCTTTATAGTCATGAGTCACGGAAGAAGTTTTGCATTATCGTAGGAACGCAGAAGGAGCGGTTGAAGTAAATTTTTCACGCTTAACGTAGAAGCTGTCGTATGCCTGCAAAATGTTGAAATGTAATTTATCATTGGGTAGCTAAAAGTGTTGACTAGCCAAGGATTATAAAATAGGGCTTATAGGCTATATTATAAAACATCCATGCCTTCTTGTAGTTCAAACTGCTACTGAAATTTAACTATATCACATCATTTTATTCAGACATTCCGAAAATGGATATAGTGTGGGTATTGTGTTGTGATTGTATTGTATTGTCTCTTTAACATCTTTTAATAAATTGTATTTAATAAAATCATGTTTGCAGAGGATGAGGGCAGGGCAGGACCGGTCGTTATGGCGATCCTTGGGGGAGGCCTATGTCCAGCATTGGACGTCCATCGGCTGAGATGATGATGATGATGATGTTTTTACTATTTTCCGAGGTTTACAAGAAAGAATTATTGTATTTTCGTATGATACAACTTTGATTACATTAATCAAAGGCATTGGATTTTCGTTCCTCTATCATTTGCTTGATGGCACATAACATAGAGATTAGAGATGGGACTTGGCGGACAGGATTGAAATTACAAATCTACGCAAATGAAGTCAAAGTCAAAGTCAATATAAATTCAATATAGGAGCTTGAAGCACACTTATTAAACGTCAAATCTTTTTTAAGCTACCACCGCGTCGGAACGTGTTGTCGCTGTAGAGAAGATGCGGCCAGAAACTCTACAACATAACACGACTTAAAACTATTACAATATAAATTCTTAAGCTACTGTTATGTATACAATAATACATAAGTCTATCTAATAAAATAGTTGATACTATACAGTAAAAAGTCACTGGCAAAAGCTAGTTATAATTATGAAAGGAGAAACCAGTAAAAGTAAATTATGACAGTATAATCCCTACCTAAAGCATCAAAACTCATCCGACAGTAACACCCGTATTCTAAGACGTTTCCTTGAACTCTTCCTCGACTCAACCTCACTCGAGGAGACCTTAAGGTATTCCTCGAAACATCCTTAAAATCTGTATTCTCAGTCATAATCTCGAGGCTCCTCGAGAGAGGTCGAGTTGAGTAATGTCATGCTATTTGGTTGGCAGCAACGAGACTTCCATCTTGTCTATGATGATATCCTGCCTGCTTGGTCCCTACATGTTTTGTTAAACGCAAAAATCATAATAATTATAATTTATTTGTCTACGTAAATAGAACTAAATAATACTTTACTTATTCCCATGAATATATTTGAACACGGTTAAAACAATTTTTTTGGGCTACTAAACATACAGGTAAACAAAAAACGGCAAGAAAGGAAATTAAATACCCAAGCATTTAATCTTCTTAGAAATACCTATGAAATGGAACATCAACTGTCAAGCAAATTGACTGACAAATTTGAAAGATTAAAATTTTTCATTCTTCGAGAAAACCTAATTCTGATTGAATGTATTTTTGGAGATAATCTGGTGATATAAATAAAGCCCGGACGCCAATTATTCAGTGACTCGAAGAGAGAAGCATTGTTTGAGTGAGCTGATCGTCCAACATAAAGCTCAACTCTACGAACATTATTTATAGCGCCTGCAAAAACGGGTGCATGGGCACGTCTCACTACTGATTTCAACTCATTAGAAACAAACAAATCCAAGAAGAGCTCCAAACTTATAAACTGGTAGAAAAGGAAACTCTCCTTATAGTGGCAGAAAAAGTTCTCAAAAACTAGAGCGGCAGAAAGCAGAGGAGCAACTGGAGTACGACCGAGCGCAGAGACTACTGAAAATGCCAGCAGAAAGATGTTCTTCACCACTCCTGAAGATTGGCCGTCATCTCCGTGAACCTAGAACGATCCGTGAACCCTTCTCTGACATGAATAAACCTATTATATTTAAAATAAAATTGTTCTGCATTTATTATTACCCCGTCATTTTATTGTACATTCCTATGCCGTTCGTCCGATATTGATGAAATTTTGATAGTTGTGCGCACCCCCGTAGGTTTCTGATCTTTGTTTTTAAGGTCATCTTCCTCAAGCCGCAATTGGCAAAGATGCGGGAATCGTGTACCTACCTACTGACCCCTCATCATTCATTATCATACACGTAGTTTATAAAATCTTCGAAGTCCGATATTTTTTTCGTGCTTAGATTATCAATTAAAAATAATTTATATTCCATTATTTAAAGATATACTATTATTCAGTAATGTTAACGTATCTCGAGGAGTCCTAAAGGTACGTCGGGAGCTACCTTGAGTTGACATTTCATTCCTCCAGTTGACGTATCATTCCTCCACTCCAGTTGACGTTTCATTCCTTCACTCGACGGAGGAAATTACTCAAGTCAAGGACGTTTTTGACGACTAATCATACAAAATGTTTGAGTGGAGGACGGTTTGAGTGGAGGAAATGTCAAGGAAACGTCTTAGAATACGGGTGTTAGACTATCAAGTTACATCGTATAAGTACTGACCCAGTTACTGTATTAAGTCCATTGTCGTTATTGTTTAGTAGATTTCACTTTGCAGCCACGATTGTTGAATGAAACATTTATGTAAGGAGTTATATTTATATAAGTAGTTTAGTTTAGTTGCCGTGACAAAATATTATTCAATAACTTCAAAGTGAGAATAAAACTTTGCTCCTACTACTTGCTAAAGTCATTTCAAGATTGTAGCAATGTACACTTTTTAACATTTCATAGCTTGGCATAGCATAGCATATGCTCACGACTATATTCCCCGAGGGGGTAGTCAGAGATATTCTGAAACCTCAGAACATCCACGTTTCACTAGTAGTACCGAAACTCTGTCCAGTGTGATGGGGGATGAGCCCGACGCGTCGCCACTTACAATGGACAGTGGGTACATCATACGCGCCTCGAAATTGAAGCATGCAGGTTTCCTTACGATGTTTTCCTTTACCGAAAAGTCAGTCGTGTAACAAATCTTACATAAATTCCGAAAAACTAATTGGTAAGAGTCGGCTTGGACGGGGATCGAACCATCGCATCCTGCACGGCAGGCAAGGTTACTCGCCACTGGACCACCAAGGCTTTTCAAAGATTTGTTATTAACAAATTATAATATATTTCTGGAAAATCTGTCGTTATCAGAAACCATATTTCCTTAGCTCAACAACAGATTTATAAATGAATCTAATAGGTTTTATGTAATAATGTTTTTATGTTCAAGCAGAATTCGGTTTCATGTACAAATACAGGGTTAGTGCCATCTCTCCCCGTTCCCAGCTCCACCCGTCCCAACTGAACCCGATTTTATTGCCCAACTATAAATGTAATTAAATACCATATCAAAAACAAATTCCCAACTGCACCCGACTAGAGGTGGGCGCCGCGCCGGCGCGGCGCCGCCGCGCCGGTTCACCCGTGCCGCCGCCGCCGCCGAGTTAGGCGCCGACGGCGCCGGTGTCCGTGGTTGCTGTGTGCCGGCGCTAGTTGGCGTGCTAAACTGTACTTTTACATGGTCTCTCCGCTGACCGCGCCAGTCGCTCATTTGTTTGCCGGCGCTGGTTATCCATATCAGTGCCGGCGCTGGTTGCCTAGCTAGCTGCTGGCAGCGCCCCGGTTGCCGAGGTAGATGCCGGCAGCGCCTGTTACCGAGATAGCTGCCGGCGCTGACAGTCAATTTGGCTGCCGGCGCTAGTTACAGGCCTAAACTAAACTTTACAAGGGCTACCTACTCTCCACTGACGGCGCCAGTCGCTCATTTGGTTGCGGGCGCTGGTTATCCATATCAGTGCCGGCGCTGGTTGCCTAGCTAGCTGCCAGCAGCGCCCCGTTTGCCGAGGTAGCTGCCGGCGCTAGTTACAGGCCTTAACTATATACTTTACAAGTGCTACCTACTCTCCGCTGACGGCGCCAGTCGCTCATTTGGTTGCGGGCGCTGGTTATCCATATCATTGCCGGCGCTGGTTGCCAAGCTAGCTGCCTGCAGCACCCCGGTTGCCGAGGTAGATGCCGGCAGCGTCTGTTGCCGAGATAGCTGCAGGCGCTGACAGCCAATTTGGCTGCCGGCGCTAGTTACAGGCCTAAACTATACTTTACAAGGGCTACTCTCCGCTGACGGCGCCTGTAGCTCATTTGGTTGCCGGCGCTGGTTATCCATATCAGTGCCGGCGCTGCTTGCCAAGCTAGTTGCTGGCAGCACCCCGGTTACCGAGTTAAGGGCCGGCGGCGCGGGCTGCCGACCTAGCTGCCAGCGCCGACAGCAAAGTTGGCTGCCGGCGCTTGTTACCGGGTTTTTTTTTTTTTTTTTTTTTTTTTTTTATTCTAGATGGGTTCGCTCTTGACCTCAATCTAGTCCTCAGGACAAAGATGGGGTCGAAGATGTAGCGAGCTTACCCAGAAGTGCACTAGCACTCCTGCACACTGACGGAACGCAGCAAGCTGCTTGGCGCCAGACTCCGGCAGGAGGGTGGTCGCGAGCCAGGCGGCTCCTCGCGGAGCCTACCACACCGCTGTGGGGGATCGTTCAGCCGCCACCACAAACTTGGTAGCTTGTGATGCCGTTGCCCGGGGTGGACCGCTAGGAGGTAGATCCCCCCCACCCCAAAACTGTACTTTACATGGGCTCCCTGCTGACGGCGCCAGTCGCTCATTTGGTTGTCGGCGCTGGTTGCCAAGCTAGCTGCCGGCAGCACCCCGTTTTTCGCGTTAGATGCCGGCGCCGCCGATTGCCGAACTAGCTGCTGGTGTCGACAGCCAAGTTGGCTGCCAGCACTAGTTACTGGGTTAAACTGTACTTTACATGGGCTCTCTGTTGACGGCGCCAATTGTTCATTTGGATGCCGGCGCTGGTTATCCATATCTGTGCCGGCGCTGGTTGCCAAGCTAGCTGCCGGCAGCGCCCCGGTTGCCGAGTTCAGTGCCGGTGGCATCGGTTGCCGAGCTAGCTGCATGCGCTGATTATATGGGCTCTCTGTTGACGACGCCAATCGTTCATTTGGTTGCCGGCGTTCAGTGCCGCCGGTTCCTAATGACGTTATATTTGGTTGCCAGCGCCGGCAGCAGTCTCCAGAATCAGATTTCTGGAAATAATGCCGGAGATAACAAGCTTAAGTTCGATGTCAAGGAGTTGACATTTTGAGAGATGTGATTGCCTATATTGGCGAGATAAGAAGAATGTGTTCTCAGGAGTTTCTACACTTGCCGGGATTAGTCTAGCGATTCCTGCTAATACGAACCCCGTTGTTTTTTCTACACCTGGATTGGTTTTGAATGCTGAGAAATCGCGTTTGTAGTTGTAAAAACATTTAACATCAGTACATTTTTTTTCATTTCTTATTGTGCATCTGGAGCTTCTAGATAATACATTTAACACCTAAAATGTAAATTTTCCAAAATAAACACCCGCGCCGCGGCGCGGCGCCGCCGCGCCGACCAATTTCACCCGGCGCGCCGCCGCCGGCAAATTTCGGGTCGGCGCCCACCTCTACACCCGACTGTAAACGTTTTAATAATAAACTGGTACACTGAAGAAGAAAAATGCTGAGGTGTTTTCTTAATCGTGTTTATTATTTATCTACTCGTAAATCACAGATTTAGTTATCACAATTACATTTTTCATCAATCAAATAATTAGGGCAACTATTGGTGTAAGTAACAAGTTTTATTTACACCAATATAGGGTCCTTCTTAATATGCTGACACTTTTTTAAGGAGATGATCAGACCGTCAAACTGAACAACTTTCTCTATGTCACCAACATCGAAATCGAGACAAAAAATCCTGCTGTTCTATACAAAACTACCCTAAACCTACTCGAGCCAAATGTATGGGACAGCTGATTTTTTTTTCGCCATTTCGTCGTTGGACCCATAGAGAAAGTTGTTCACTTTGACGGTCTGATCATCCCCTTAAGAAAGTGTCAGCATATTAAGAAGATAAAAACGATCGTATAGTCTAGATTGTCAAAGAATACAATGCAAAAATACAAGAACCTTATAATAGTACCATGTAATGTTTATATTTTTTTCTGACTAATCTCGAAACAACGAAAAAAAATATGATTAATTAAAAAATAAACATTATAAAACGGTAAACACAAAAATCAACATTAGGAAATAAGAAATAGTAACTTTCTAAAATTATTAAAAATCAACAAAAATAAAATGGAAACAAAAAAGGAAAAATGTTAACTATATCAAATATTTTTTCAATGTAATAAAGAATTGAGCTAATTGTGTGTAAAAATCTGTGGATTGGTAATTTTGTGCAGTTAATGTGGCAATAGCTTGATCGGTTTGTTACGGAATGTTTATATTTTTTCAGATTAATCGCGAAAAAACGAAAAAATATTTTTAATTAAAAAATTTGCAACGCTACTATGTCTATCTCTTTCTTCACCGACAGCGCTTAAGACAATAGGGTTATAGCAGGTAAAAAACAATCTGAATGCAACCCTACAAACTGAACGACAAATTAGATGTGTTGAAAGGTTTAATACACAAGGACAGATATTTTAACTGCAACAACTAAATTACTTACTTAACTTTAACTATATCGATAAAAGCACAAATCAACATTAAGAAATTTCCGTAAATATGTCCTTAATTAAGTCTTTTTAAAAATGATTTAACCGAAACACTTTTTGACTTTGATTGTACTAAAATGAAACCAATTTAAATTATGGATATATCGTAAAATTATATTTTAATAAAATTAATCGAGTGTAAATAAAATCGGGTTCAGTTGGGACGGGTGGAGCTGGGAACGGGGAGAGATGGCACTAACCCCAAATACAGTGGGTCCATTCCAAATTATACAGAGCAATTTCACTTTCACAATTCCCATAAAATAGCACCTAAATCTTTCTTAAATCACCGTTCCGGTTCTGCTACACAAATTATCTTTCTCTTTGTCATCGAATCCGAAGATAATTATATCCAATGGATCATTGTTCTCATACCGCTCATCGATTTATTACTAAATCTTATTCATAATTCAATGATTACTGTCATCAAATAATCAGTATCTCCATACTTGATTCGATGACATCAAATTCTATAGCCGTCTGCTTCACACCCGTATGTTACCGAGAACCTAATAAGAAGTTATTTTCTTATAATTATAAGAGGAACTGATGGATAGTGATGCAAATGTTCATCTTCTAGGTATTCCACCTTCAGACTCGTCATTGCTTAAGAAAAGAGGTCATACGCTAGCTCAATATAGATACATTAAATAAAACTTTGTTTGTAAATTTAAATTATTAACCTGTATACACCCCAAGGAGGATGTATGGGCATTGGTAGTGACATGTGTCCGATGCGGATTGGTAGGATTCAAATACGCATCAGGAGTTCTTCGTCAGTGTATGCAGGTTTCGTCACGATGTTTTCCTTCGCCGTTTAAGAGCAGTCGGTATTACGTATACAGGGTGTAACAAAACACCCTAGCAATACTTAATGGGGTGCTTCAGCCCATCAAACTGAACAACTTTCATGGAGCCAACTTCGAAATCGCAAAACAAAAATCTACAGTCCCGACTCGACTAAAATGTATGGGACAGCAGTTTTTTTTTTCGTGATTTATATATTGGCTCCATAGTGAAAGTTGTTCAGTTTGATGGTCTAAAGCACCCATTAAGTATTAGGTACTATGGTGTTTGGTACATGCCATGTCGTGTAGTTTCGAACTTGGACCCTCACGATAGTGTCCATACTCGTACCTCTCCGCAACGCACCACCGACGTTCTACTTTAATATAAACAATACAACAACCAGATAAAAAGTAAAGTATAAGTCGGTATAGAGTTCTACTTTCTTCTCTAGCCTAGAATTGTTTTCGATATTGTGAACAAAACATTCGGAAATAAATTAAATAAATGATGTAACTATTCACAGAACAACTATATTTTATCAAATTGGGTCAGGCTTTAGATGCATCGTTGATTCCGCAAAGCCCATCGTGAAGATTTTTAATCAACGATTACAACTGGATTCAGAGCGTCAGTTCACGGTCGATGTGCATTTCCTCTGACCAATTGGACCTTGGTGTTCCACTTCCACAGACGATGTTCGGTCAAACAATCAGCTTTGTTAAGTTAGGGACATCATCAACAGCACCTAAACTGCAGGATATAACCCTTCTCCCAATTATACGATTTTCCCTGATCCTGTGCTTGTGACATCTAAGTTTTTCTAGCAATTTTCTTAATGCCTTCAGCCTATCGGGCTGCTGTACGACCCATTCTTCTTTTGCTTGTAGTTTGACGACAGTGACCGTCGTTTCAAAGAGTAGAAATAATCGCATATTCAAATAAACGCTTTCAAAGATCGTCGTCAGATCTTTTTATTTCAATCTTAGATCAAAAGATCATGCCCAAAATTCTATGAAAGTTAGGCTGAACTTGCGTCTGCCCAAATTGTCACCAGCATTATTTTAAAAGAAAATCTTAAATATTTGATGAGAAATATATAAATAATCCTAATTTAAAAAAAGAAAGGTTTAATGCTACAAAAATGTATTTTATTTTAAACTTCCATTCCCATAGGGCTAAAAAAGCATGTGAAGAGATTCATAACTCATATTAATATTTTTGCTAAATGAATGGTGATGACAAGATGACGCATCTTTAGCTTGATTTTGGGCATAGACTTTTAAAAAGTGTTTACATTAGTAATGCTCACAAGCACATACATTATTCTGAAGACTTTTTCGAAACCAGAAAACAACGACACAACATCCATGACCGAACCGGGACTCGAACCCAGGATCGCAAACTATCCGTAATCTTGTAGTTTATAGTAAATTAGTTCACCCTATAATCTTACATCTCCAAAAAGAAAACCTTTGTTATCAAGACCCATCACGGCAAACTGTTGGTCATTCAGGTCACTTGAGAATTTGGGAAGGGACCAAAATGGGTCACAGTCGGTTGCGCAGTTACCGTCAATTGAGGGCACCAGTCAAGGGCAGGAGGGCTTTGGCCCTTTGTGTTAGACAGAGCTAGATAGATAGTAATGTTAGAAGTTGGAGCAGGATAGGAATGTGCAGCTGATTTTCGTGGAGTAAAGTGAATTGGCAAACAGTTGTTGTGTTCGTTGATTATAATTCTATACTTCATGCACTTCCTAAAGATAGGGAATCTAGATTGTATACAGGTACCTTTTTAGACAGTTAAAATTAATAATCATCTAAGTATACTCAAAGTTTTTCAATTTCATCATCATGAGTGAGTAGGTATCACCTCACATCATTAAATTCTATCATCATATCTACAACAATTGTAATAGATACGATTATCTTAGCAGTAAGTATAACAAATCTCAACCGAATTGATTACTTTAGTTGCATTATACCTACTTGTTGTAACAGAGGAAGAAACTGCCTACCAATACACGGTTCTATGACTTTGGGAGTCAGGAATCAGGGAATCAGGGAATCAGGGAATCAATCATTTGTATGGGTAGCACTAAATTGTAATCAGGTGCTTTTTTTATTAATATGTTTATTATCAATTATTATAACATATACAGATGTGGAAATGTGTAAATTGTAACAGCCTTCCTGCACATCTCGTCATCTTATAAATAGAAAGTTCTATGCCTTGACCGATTAGATATAGCTCCAATCAGAAGCTAATTGATGTCTGAGCACAAATTTCGCAATGATCGACTAAGGCTATTTGTCTACGTTTGAAGTCTCAAACCTAAAAAGAAAGCTAGAATAATAAATCATCAGATAAAGATTTTATTATTTCTCTGTTATTATAGCTTTCTTAGATTCTTTATTGTACACAAAACAGCATAATTATGAAAAATAAAAATAAGTCATGATGTAAAAAGGCTTTAGAGCTTAACTCTAAAAGAGCTTTATCAGAGGCATAGACATTTCCACATCTGTCTCATAACTATGAGTCGTGTAGGCATTGAAGTTTAGTATGGAACAGGTTTTTTTGCGCTGAAATGTTTGCTCTCATAGAAAAACTTGTTCAGTTTGATGGGTAGAGTATGTGGTTTAAAGGTTAGTGATACTTTTTCTTACACCCTGTATTAATATTAGTTTTACGAACTTTAACTACGATACTCTGTGATTTAACTTTAACTTAATTACACTTTTCCTTCGAAAAGACAACGAAGTAAACCACGCAGATGATGATGACTTAGGCATAGGCATATGCTCACGACTATATTCCCCGAGGGGGTAGTCAGAGATATTCTGAAACCTCAGAACATCCACGTTTCACCAGTAGTACCGAAACTCTGTCCAGTGTGAGCCCGTCGCCACTTATATTGGACAGTGGGTACAACACATGCCTCGAAATTGAAGCATGCAGGTTTCCTCACGATGTTTTCCTTCACCGAAAAGCCAGTGGTGTTACGAATCGTACATAAATTCCGAAAAACTCATTGGTATGAGTCGGCCTGGACGGGGATCGAACCATCGCCTCCTGCACGGCAGGCAAGGTTACTCGCCACTGGACCACCACGGCTTTAACGGCAGATGATGATGAATAACATAATAAAAACAATTAAATCCGTAGATTTTTTATATTCACTGCAGTTATAAAACCAACATGGATACCGACACTAATTGATGTAAATTCAATAATACGTATGCACACGTTGTTTTAAGGAATTCGCAAGTCGATGCCACTTTCATATATGCTGAACGCAAACAATGGCAAATAAAATCAATTCTCACCGAACAAATACTACGGTAGAATGGAAATATCTTTTTTCACATAGATAAATGTACATATTGTCTAAAATTTACATGTTCTCGTAAGGACCGCAATTTGGATAATCCACTATATATTTATTTAAAAACTTTTTATAATAATAATATGTATGTACTGTCATAAAGTTTGAACTGCCATCGTAGTGAAAAGATTTGTAACCAGCACATCAGTAACCATAAATAGTACATAATATATGGCCCAGGGTGCGTGCGCCGGAAAAATATAAGTAATCTATATTCTACAGAATCTTCAAAATTCGCTCTACCATTTCGTTGATATCAAATAACAAACAATCATATTCGAATTTCTTCTTACAATGGTGAAAGGAGATATAACCGAAACCTAATTAATGACTTGATTGACAACTCGAATCATTTATCAAGAGCAAAAGAACAGCCATCCTCAAAAGTTTCAAATACGGTTCGATTAACACAGGCAAAAGGAATCGAAACAGTTCTAGACTGTACAATCGTGTATTGTTGAAAAGACAATCGAAACCTCAGGCCCCACAAGCTTTAGCAAAAACTCACTGCACAGCACACGGTCTTGCAAAAATTGCCAACTTCGACGTAGCAATCCGGCACGTGCAAGTTTATTGAACTTTACCTTTACCAACTTAAAGTTCTACTTTAGTTACATCAGTATCACCTTTAGCACGTTCTGATAAGAGTGTTTTAAATAGTAGTTTTAATATCGTAGGTGTAATGTCTCGATCCTTATGATAATGAAGCAAACTGCGTGTGGGTGTGGCAGATTTAACGTACACGCATATTTTGTTGCTATCTTCTGCCTGCGGCTACGTATGTATGGTGTTTGTATCTAATCTATGATAATATTGTACAGTGTTGTCATATCAATATCCTTTTAATTGGATTAGCAGATGTATCTGTTACTCATTATTAAATGATATAACATGAAATTTTATGTCCTGTTAAACATGATACGAGATTTGTGATGACGGCCTCATAAACTACATAGGTACCTACTTAGTTAAATATTCGGGTGAATAAAATCTGTAAATGTGATAAGCTTTTTTTTCTTATCTCGACACTCTTCCAGGAGTTTGAGGCAAATAAAAGATTTCTATTTCGGTTAAAGTACCAAATTTTTCCGGGCTTCAGAAACCCCGACCGTTTTCAAGTTTGACTATGCCGGCCCGCTCTCTATCAGATTTTCAATGTAAATAGAAACAGTTTAACTACAATGTACGAGTAACATTTTCTTTCTAACACCGATCGTATCTACTACATTTGCATCTAATAGCAAAATCCGGTCAGTCTAGTCGTCTAGCAACTTGATACGTCTCTTTAATAGAACAATAACTATACTGGCACAGAATGGCCTGAAGCTAGTCTCTCCGAAGGCTGCCGTAAAGATACTTGAAATCTGGTTAGTGTATTTTATATTGAATGTAAGTACGTATAATATTTTTATAGATTTTTGTTCTTCATTAGCATTTTCAGTGACCAAGTTTTCTTCAAACTGCCTAGTATTTCAGGACTTCTTAATTAATGATTCGAAACATTTAGCTTGTTGGAATTGGTAGGTTCTGGTTTCGAAGACTAGACGTAATGTTAGGGCTCTTACAGACCAGCGACACTTTGCGGTCGCAGAGGGTCGGTAAAGTCTATGAGCGCAACCCTCTGCGACCGCAAAGTGTCGCTGGTCTGTAAGAGCGCTTATTGTTTAAAAAATGTCATAAGTCATAACCAAATATTAGTTCATTCAAAGTGGTAGAAAGAGTAATCGCAGTAGAATAGATCCATGGCCAGAAACTCTACAACACAGCCTACTATTATAATTACGTAGAATTATTTGTTATTTTCAATCGTGATCAGCATCAAAAGTTGGTGGATAGGTGGATAGAATACATTACAACTTTAATCAATCTCTATCTCTATAATTATAATTATTTCTGTTTGTAATTCTTTCTGACATCATCATCTTCCTGCCCTTAACCCATTGGCGTAGGCGCAATATGTCCTCTTCCTCCATTCATCTCTTATAGGCCTTATAGCCATAATTTCAACGCAGTGAGCCATTTCTACACTTTCGATCTTTCAATATATTTCATGGCTTTTAAAAATCATAGCAATATATTACATAAATAATGATGGTTCATGGCCGTGTTCGACTGATTATGGCTGTTTACTTTGAGAACTTCGTTCATGTGCTTTCAGATGGCTGATGTAGCCTATCTTGGCTTTAAAAGTGCGTCCGCAAAGGCTACAGGGTACGGTTACTACCAGTTTAATGTCTGTTCTCCATCTACAATTCTGACCAACAAAAGAGAACAATCAACACAAATTACAACTCGACGATCCCACCCACATTCAAAACTGCCATGGAACCAAATATAACCGACAAAATACTGTGTACATGCAACGAAGGACTATCTTAACGCCTACACATAAGCGGCCTGTCCAGAATAAGAGCACACAAAACACAGATAGTATGGAACCGGTCGAACCGGGTGCAGTCTAGAAATCTGAGCGGCCATTGTATAGACCTGAACTGAACACTCTAGGTCACCTAAGTTGCATATGGTAACTAGCGTGTAAGTAAATACTTTACCTAGGCTAGGGTGTAGGTAGTACTCGGTGGCAAAATATTATGCCTCATCCGCTACCTTTTTTGTAGATTATACAGATTCATAATAAGTAAAATGAATGGTGTCGAAATGCGTTCCTTGCGAAGTTCGTGTCGTATTGCGCTGAGAGATAGAGTGAGAACTTGTGTGATTAGAGATCGGAAAAAAAAATTGAAAGATGTTGTGACAAGAATTGAGAAAGGTATGCCTAGTTGGTTGGTCATGTGGAGAGGATGAATGACAACAGAAGAGATAATGTAGTGCTAATATGAATGAAAGTGTCGGCAGAGGCCAGAGGGCGCCCTCGTAGGACGTACTTTGATCAATCGGTTAAGTCCTATAAAATGGAGAGGTGCGCAGTACTCGAAACCGACGGGCTTGTATGAAGAAATGTATGGACGTGAACGATGGCGCGCCCTGGGCCCTATTCAACAAACGTTACAATTGTAATTTACAATTACAATTCTTGATACATTGCTGGTTACTTATGACGCTAAACTTGGAGTAGGTAACATATGCCTAACATTCTCAGCAATGTACCCAGAATTGTAATTGTAAATTACAATTGTAACGTTTGTTGAAAAGGGCCCTGGTCTCTGCCGACCCCACTGTAAAAGAGGCGTGACGATATAGATAGATAGACAGATTCATATATGAGGTATACGAAATAAGAAATTGTTAAAATAGGCTGTTCCATACATTTGAGTTGAGTAGGCATTGCAGTTTAGTTTGGAACAGACCTTTTTTGCGATTGCATGTTTGCTCTTATAGTAAATGTTGTTGAGTTTGATGTGTAAAGTCTTCGTTTAAAAGGATCAGGAACAAATCTAAGTAATAATAATATGTTCTCATGTTTCTGACCACTCCGAAAAGGAATACGGTCTTGAGTTTATCTGCGTATGTTTGTATTGATCTAGAGCTTCATATCGTTAGCTCAACAGATAGAATAAAAGAAAAGGATGTAACTGAAATAGTAACCTATTTTTGTCATTCCCAGTAAGAATAAGTATTTCCTTTCACATAAGTTCGTGTTCGTGATCATAGCTCAGACCGAAGTCACGTTTCCAGTGAGAAATGTGAGACTACAGGGTTAAAATGACTAATGAACCCCGGTTCACAGTTCACGCTACCGTGGGTAATAGAAACTATCCACTAAGAACTATTAATAAACAATAAAGCATAGAATCAAGACTATATTCCCCGAGGGTAGTCCGAGATGTTATAAATTAATATAGCATAATACAGAATATATACAACTGACTTTATTCCATTCCAAACAGCAACGAAATTTAAAGACATTAGGTATATATTCATTATACTCAATTCCAAATGAAAATGAAATTTTAAGGCACTTTTGAATATACAGAGATTTGAAACACTTATCATCACTTATTATTGTAGCAGCTTTAGTATCGTCCAAGATATGTCGGATAGTATATCTTTCTAATACTTAAATAAATAAATTATATTTGCTAATCGGAATTGGCCAGAAACCTAAATAGGAATCGTATTTTTTCGTCCTTATATGGAATGTAGTATAGTTAGTACCTAGTGCCCAAATTCTGTCCAATGAGGCAAGTAGTGAGTAGACGCCTTAAAATTGAGTCATGTCTCTTCACAAATTCACGATGTTTCTAAGGTACTAATTGAACATACGTTGAGTACGTTCAATAAATTATAACATAATCTTTAAGTAGTCTAGGTGTTTTCATTCATGTTGTGTTACTTATATTTTAGTTGTTATTGTTATTTATCCTTACCTTTGTTTAATAAATTCTACCTTCTTCATAATTATAACATCCATAAAAATGTTAATAATTTAATATGCGAATTATGCGCCTTACTTGTTAAAATAGCAATAATTATCAAAAACATATTTGCCGGATCCTGTCGCAATAGTATAGTAATCAATAAACCACTCACTAACTGTATAATAACTGGCAAATAACTTGGCAAACACCTTGACTGCGCAGAACAACATTTGTAGGCGGAAACGCTACTGCGCACGCACACCCCCCTCACCCCCTCCCCATTTGACAAGTTGTTTGCCGGGTAATAGTGTAAACATTTTCTGTCATTTTATCACTAAACCTTTATCCCACCACCGTTACTCCTTTATAACTAGTAGCTACGAGTACAATCAACAATGGTTACCATTCACAACACTAGACAGCCAAGTATTGCTTAGGCGACACCATCAGTTCAATCAGACACAACCGTAAGATCCTGCCAGAGCTCTATTCAAACACAGAAATAATTCTAAAAATATCCTTATCAAGCCTATAATTAGTAGCTAGGATCAACAATGACGACCATTCACAACACTAGACATCCAAGTCCAAGACCTGTTATTGGCTTTCTGCTTTATACTCTTGTGACTACTGTATTACTGTTGGTTTTCCAATAAAATAAATAAATAAATAAGTCTTGCTTAGGTGACACCATCAGTTCAATTGTTCGCAGACATAACCGTAAGATCCTACCAGAGCTCTATTCAAAGACAGACATTATTTTAAAAAATATCCTTATCAAGACTATAATTAGTAGCTAGGATCAACAATGACGACCATTCACAACACTAGACAGCCAAGTCTTGCATACGTGACACCATCTTGTTCGCAGACACAACCGTAAGATCCTCCCAGAGCTCTATTCAAAGACAGAAATAAGCCTAAATAAGACTATAATTAGTAGCTAGGATCAACAATGACGACCATTCACAACACTAGACATCCAAGTCTTGCTTACAAGCAAGACATGGAATCTTGCTTAGGTGACACCATCAGTTCAATTGTTCGCAGACATAGCCGTAAGATCCTCCCAGAGCTCTATTCAAACACAGAAATAATTCTAAAAATATCCTTATCAAGAAAAAACATGATTTCCAGTCATTTCCAGTTAACGATTATGCAAATAAATACAATTTACCTTCAATTCAAATGAAAAGGTTAGCGGCGTCTCATTTCAATGCTGACATCACGGCAGCGCATTGCCAAGGCTGACTGCACCATAAAAGGGTCAAACGAGACATGTACAGGAGATGACAGGACCTATGTAGGTCATAATGACACTGAGATTTGCACAAATAAATCTTTATAGTAGGTTATAGGATCTTTCTATATTTAGCCATCACTTATAGATACATTATTAAACTCAAGGTCATAATAATTATCCCTTTTGGGGTATTCAGAAACATTGAACATCGTACTACTTTTTGTAGTGACAAGTCGACTTTTTCACAAAATGTTGAAAATTCAGTGATACTACTACTACCAACTTTGTAAGTTGTAGCAAGGCATATGGGAGGTTTCAAGTTGGAATGACGTAGCAAGTGGTGATAGCTGGCTAGCTTTTTGCCCACAAAAAATACTGTCAATCCTTATATCCCTTAGTTGCCTCGTACAACACTCACAAGAAATAGGGTGGTTCATTCTAAGCTGAAACCATACGGCTTCTATACACTGTGCCGTCCCCAAAACATAAGGCATTAATCGTAAAAACCCATCATTAACTATTATAACCGACAATTTGTTTGTCTTTTTGTCTACGTCAGATAAAACGAACCGAAATAAACAGTAACGAAATAAAGTGAGAAAAATACGGTACTTACTTGCTATTCCGTAAAAGACATGAATTCTATTTGTTTCGAAATAATTCATTGAGTTTTATGACGAACGAAACAACATTTCCATGACCGCATTATTGTGAAATATTAAATTTCAACAAATTAAGAAGTAATAAGATAACAATGACAGTCCAGCAACACGTGGCGATTCCACAACAAGCATCAAAGAAAACAAACCATGACACTTTGGCCGCTTGACAACTGACGAGGCTATTTCGGATTTCCACGTTGAATTCCTCGCATACCGATGGGATAAGTTTGAATTGACGATAGAAATCTTCAGGGGATTTATGACGTTGAATAGAGGGCGTTAGTATCATAATAGCTCAGCCGTTACATGAATAAGAAGTACTGAAGGGAAGCAGCCATCATAATGATAAGAGTTCAACAAGTAGCTAAAGGTTTTACTTTCATCCGCTACCTTTGGTGCTTGGTTGGTCCTATCCTATAACAGTTTAGTATTGAAGACATCGACTACAAAGACTTAAGCAAAAACTCCTTGAGCAAATTTCATGATAATAATTATATGGAAATACATGTTTTTTTTTTACCTGGTTTTGGTGACCCGTACAATAGACGAGTCTATATCTTCTTGTAATGGACCTTGCAAAGGAAGCTACCTACTAGCTTGCATATTCTTAAGTGGATGAGCATGTACACCCATAATCTGAGATCAAGCCAGACCGAGTTGTATTCATAGTATCATTATAATGGCAAATACCTATTGCGACGATGAAAAACGAAGATATTCAAGCAGACTTTCATCAAACTGAACAACTTTCATCAAACTGAACAACTTTCACTATTATGGGACCAACATTGAAATCGCTTACGCATTTAAGTTTACACCCTGTATATCGACATACTTACGATCCTGTTCGCTTACCAGGTGGGTAGAAACCCTCTAAATACCTTTAAGCGTTAGTTTTAGCAAGCGTATATTTCTAGCAAGATCCCTTTTAGCATCTTTACCAAGTTCAGGATGAAATTTAAGAGCATACCATAAAAATATTAAAGAACTTCAAAAATACCAACTAAAAGGTGTGTCCACATAAATACGAGGTCGATGTCCTTGTTCTTGGGAAGTTTCTAAAAGATATTTCAGCGGAAATCTCAACTGATGACGACAGAATGCGGTCACGGTGGTGAGTGACGGGAATCGGTCAAACTTCACCGCTTTACGATGGTTCAGTTCTGTTTCAATCTATTTTTGTGCTGATTAAGGCATGGACACAAAAAATCTACTGTTAATAGTCTTTCTCTATCCTCCTTTTGGATCGGTCGAATCAATGAAAGGATCAGTCAATCAATCAATTAAAAATTACACACACAATACAGCAAAGTATACAGAAAGGAAATACTGATGATACAAAATATGACCGTGGTAGCATCACCATCTCAGCTACTGTCCCGCTGGGTCTGCTTTCCCTGTCTTTTTCCTCCCACTTCGCCGCAAAATGAGTGGTATTATTAGTTCAGGGTAACATTAGGGTAAAGGAATTAGTGAATGAAGACGAAAGATGTGAAAAAGCTTTTTGGAAGTCAAATGTAACATTTGCAACTCATATCTTTATATGCAAGTTATGACTCGTAAAAGTGAATCAAGCTAACCTTGAAGACCATTATAAATGTTAGAAAACAAATACGGCGGAAGTTAACACTAAACCGTGACAGTGAAAATTACGGATCAAATGAAAGAGTCATCTAAGCTTCATTTTAACCAAGCGGATGCGTTGGTAAAAAAGAAAGAGTAGGACAACAAAAATTAAAAGAAGAACAATAATAATGAAAAAGAGCTTGAGAGTTTAACAAAGTTTTTTTTGTGCCGACACTAATTTTATCTTTGCTAATTACAATATTCTCTACTTTTCCTCGCGTACTGCACATACTGTTCCTGACATCTTGGGTTTATGACATTCTAAATGCATTAAAAATTAGGTCAGGTCCAGGGAAAAGGCATTAGTGTGCCGCAGATTTCACAGTTATCTGGTAACACGAATGTTTGTTGGCACGTTTAAGTATTGGGTATAGATTAGTTAAACACGTGATTTTCTATTTTTAACGATGATGCTACTAAGGTTGAGGGCGGGATAGAGAACGATAGTTGAAATAGTTTTGCGGTTTGGTTAGTGAATGGTAAACCATGCACTTCTGGTAAAATAGAGGAGGTGAAAATGAAAGTAAAACCAATCATGAATTCGGACATTAATGTGATATCTATGTTGCTTTAATATAACAAATATGAGTATAATGTAATGAATGAGACAATATGTTTTTTAGGCATTGGGCTCGAACAACGGCAAATAAGATAATGCTTACTTTTTTTAATGCTGGGAATCGAAAGAATAGTTGATATTTGTTTTACAGACTTGGGAATTGCAATGGTATGTTCTTCATAGCAATATGGTCAGTATGATTAAATTAAATAATATTTATATTAACTTCTGCGACACGTTTTTTCATCAATCCCACAAATTACATCCTTAAAAGGTGATATTTGCAGCAATTTTTTTTTCATATGTAATAATGTATTGATGATTGAGTTTCTAAAAATCCCGAAAGGGACGTGAGTTTGTGTATTTACTCTACAGCGATAGGTAATCTAAATCCAAATGCATTACATGACGTACATCAAAAGAATCCATTCCTACCCAAACTTTCATTAGATTAATCCAGTAAACCACTAATAATAGATGTTAAGACCACGTAGGCGATACGGACGTAGCGGGCGATACGTTTTATATTAATAACTTTATATTTAGATCCCTGCGTCTATTTGAATACCGTGTGCAACGATAGATTAAGAGAATGACACGTTTAAAAGGAATCTGTGCTGTAATGAGGTTATATTTGGATTGGAAACATTGGGGAGGGAAATGTCAAATCAGAACTAAAAGAACTTTCATAATATTGTGACCAAGAAATTTGGAATCCTCTGTAGATTGTGACATGATTCTTTGACTGTGGAGAAATTTGCTATTTATCTATGAAGAATCCCAATATTTTATCATTTTGATACTCTCGGTAAAATATTAGAAAACATGACCTATCGTCCGGTAAACAATACTCAGAAATGGAATCCGAGATCAAAAATTTCAGAGTATAGTGAACATAAAAAAATTTAGTAACAGTTATAATTCGTCAACCCACCGTTTCTTCTGGGAATTTCCATTTAGAGGTAAAATTTTACTAAAACGACGTGAGATTAAAAAAAATTGCCAGCGATATATTGAGAAAAATACGCAAGGAAAGTCTGCAATGGCAATCACATAAAAAAGCCTAAAATAAAAACCACAAAAATTTATAACATGCTTTAGTAAAATCTAAAAGAATAATTATAGCATAAACAATCACAGACCAGGAAACTAGAATTTTACGAGAATCTGGATAAATTCTCGACACAACGTTTATGGACTGCGTAAAAGCAAAATAATTCTCAGGACAATAAACGCCCACAAGTCCATAATATTTTGATTTATGATAACAACTATCAAAGTCACTTCGAAGAATTAAGAGATAAAAGCCGGGGCTGATTTATAAGAATTAATCTCAGCGGATGAAATACGTTTTCGTTGTGAGATTGTCCATTGTATTGTGAAAAGAAAGACGTGGATTTTAATAATGGTTTTGATATAAAACCCGCATTCATAATCCCTTTCAGAACGATCAGGCACCCCGCCACAAAGACCAACAATCTTTTTAGACTTGCAGTGAGTTTTTTAGGGCTGCAAGACGAAAAGAACAGTTCTGAGAAAGTCTGGCTAACCTTTCGCCATTAAACAATTAACAACAATTTTTATTCTGCCAAAATATGGGAGACTAAGGGCTAACTAACTTGGGACTAGAGTTGCCAGGTGTCCCGATTTGCGCGGGACGTCCCGATTTTCAAGGTCTGGGGACGCGTCCCGATTTGCACCTGATCGGGACACTAAATGTCCCGATAAATCACCCCTGGCCCACCCAAGAAATCAAATGAATCACTTACAAATAAGAGACATCAATAGTAATAATAAGTAAACTAAACACGATGTTATTTTCTTGTGTTTCGTTTCTCATGTCCACCTTCTTGAAAAGTCAATGTGGTCAGAATGTACTTTTCAAATCAAAGTTTTCAGCAAAATCTTGCAAATCTAGAAGCAAAATCTCGAGCTCGCTTCGTTCGCTCCTGTATTTAGAACGTGCTGCACTGATCTTATGTATATTGCTGTAAAATCTCGAGCTCGCTCCGCTCGCTCCTGGCTAGACACATCACAGTGAAATCTCGAGCTCACGTCGCTCGCTCCAGAAATGGGTGAAATGTCAAGCTCGCTACGCTCGCTATAGGTTTTGGATCGTGTATCTTTTCATAGCGTAGTTAAATCTTGAGCTTGCTTTGCTCGTTCCAGCTTTAAGGTCGTAAAAACTCGAGCTCGCTTCGCTCGCCCCAGGATTTAAATCATATTAAACTATATTGCCGTAAAATCTCGAGCTCGCTACGCTCGCTTCTGGCTAGACACATTGCAGTCAAATCTCGAGCTCACTTCGCTCGCTCCAGAATGCGGTAAAATGTCGAGCTCGCTTCGCTCGCTCCTGGCTACGATTGTTAATTTTTAAAATACATTACCTTATTTTTACGTGTCCCGATCTACAGCCCTAAATCCCGATTTGTTTTACCTTCTGCCCCGATTTAAAACAAATCGGACCTGGCAACCCTACTTGGGACCATCAACCTGGAGTGCGATTTTTGAATGTCATATATAGCAAATGTCAAAATTACTCTGGAGAAATGCATCTTTCTACTACTGCGGATTTGACTTCCAAAAATCATATTTCAGGAGTGCGACTTTTTAAAGTCAAATAAGCAGTAGGAAGATGCATGAGAACGCTTTTGTATGAGATTTAAAAACCGTTCAAGCTCACCGATGACATTCAAAAATCGCACACCTGAACAATGTTCAGTGATGTGTGATGTTCAATGTTCATTATGGGACAAACATTAAAATGGAGAAAAAAACAGTGCCATCGCTGCTCAACCCAAATTTATGAGCCAGCTATTATTTTTTTCGCTTTTCAGTTTTGGTCCTGTAGTAAAAGTTGCTCAGTTTAATGGTCTAAAGCTCCCTGTTTAGTATGTATCGCATGATGACGAAGCTTCAACAACACAATTACAAAACATTGTCACGAAACCTAAAAATTAAAATACCGTCAGCATGCAACTAATTTCTCCTGAAATATCAGATTCAACTTTTCCAAGAAGTCCTTCATTCATTCATAGTCAGATTCGCAAGTGGGTCATACCGATACAGAAATAGACCGAAGTTCGTGGCACGTGGCGAATGTAACTCAAACAAATGCCATACTGACATGCCGACGAAATTCTAATATTTAAGTGCCAAGTCTCTAATTAAGTACCAGTTATCACTACATTTTGGAGGCTATAACTCGGTGACAAAAGTTAACTTATCTGGATCGGAAAGAACGAACTAGCAGGGCATTCAAAAATGGATGGGAAACAAACAGACGATGGAGAAAAAAACGATGTTCGATATTGAAACATAGATTGTTTGGATGCTGTGAGAGTTAATCCTGATATGACAGACAACACGCGCAATTATAAACAATAGTTACCGAGCGGCTTTAAATCACATTCCCCTTCACGTCTTTGAAGCAGGTTCCGGTGGTATTAGTCCTGCAGGCTACAGGTGCCATCATCTTACTCTGACGATCACGGCATCTGACTTGGTTATCCTAATAATGGGCCCCTCTGTCCAGTAGGATCCAGTATCTCGATCCACCAGTGTGTGCAGATAGTTTTTATACATGAAGTCGATGTCCTAATTCTGATCGCCTTAACTACCGAGATACGTAGTAGTTTTGGCTATTGCTCCTTGCTCCCAGTGAAATGAAAATGAAATGTAATTTACAAACCATGGTCCGGTGCACTGAACTTTAAGTTAATAATAGACCTAACCAGCCACAATTTGCTACGCGTTGTGCTAGGTTTTTGGCACTAATGATCTTTCTGTCCTCAATTCAGAATTTGTCGGAACAATGCGTTATTTCTTAATGAGGCTATTCTATGAAAAGCTGTTACTACTTACTTAAAGAAACATAATATATCCTACAAATATAATAGGGTTAAAGGAAACGGCACGGCAGTGTTCACACTAGTAAACGTATTTCAATTTGATCAGTAGAGCGCACCCGTTCAGCTTCGAGCCTATACAGAGTGTAAGGAAAATTATCATTAACCGTTAAACCACATTCTCTACCGATCAAACTGAACAACTTCTACTATGGGAGCAAACCTGTCAGAGCAAAAAAAAATCAGCCATACACCCTGTCATTCATTATCATCATCATCATCTCAGCAGATAAACGTCCACAGCTGGCCATATGCCTGGGGAGGCATCAAACTGAACAATGCAGTGGGGGGCCACTGATAATCGCAATGACCTGATGTCTTGTGCTGCCTTCATCCAACGGGTACCCGCTACCTTCACCAGGACGTCTCGGTCCACCTTGGGGGGCGTACTCATGCAGTGCATTTCCAGTCCGCGGTTGCCAGTCGCGTTCGGTATATGTCCTGTATAAAAAAAGAGAAACTGCATGCCGAATAAATACGCTTGCCACTGCTTTAACCGAGTTCTAGTTATTTAAGAGTCGACTTCACCTCATACAAGATTAAGCAGATTTAGAGAACGTATATGTGGAAGAAATTGGGCGAAATCTGACGAACCAAATTAATCATGAGGACAACATGAGAGCATTCTCCTTGGAGGGGATTTAAAAAATGGGCGATACCTACTGTCAACACATTGCGTTGCGACTATGAAGCTCAAAGATTATGCCTCACCAAAATAAATAGCGATGCAAAATCAATGACAGCAAAGAGCAAGAAAAACATGTTTAAAGTACATCGACCGGGAATTTTCGATTCAGACTGGAATCTTCGAAATTGATTACCCGATGACGTCAGAACTTCACGTGGGAGGGGATGACGTGAGATGGAACCGAATCAGCTGTAAGAGATGCTAAGACAGATTATTCAAGACATCAAGTATATTTTAGAAAATTTATGGTGAATTTAATATTGTGTGACGTAAAGAGGACATTTATTAATAATGGAGAAGGTCGTTGGGTAAAGATAAGATACAATTCACGATGAATGTCGAAAACAGTGAAATTAGGAAAAGAAACTGAGTGAGGATTAAGGTTCTTGGGCCTGGGCAGAGATGAGGGTAGAGCTCGCCCGGTGACAAGGTTGGCTGTGGCTGCTGGTTGGTGTTTATAGTTAGAAAATAACCAAGCAGAATATAACATACCAACACGACAAAGAAAGATCACCCGTCATAGAGTTGTTAAGATATTTCAAGGTATAAAACAGGATTGAAGAAGACAGAAAAATCGAGAAATCACATGATAGTAAAGTACGATTTACTAGAGACAAATTTAAAGTTGTTGGCATGTTTTTCACTGCAGTTCACTGAAAAGCGAGAAGCTGTGATTGATTCCAAAAATTCTTGCGTAAGAACACAAAATAGTGTGCAAGAATGTAAACATACGAGCTCGAGCATGAAGCATGCAAACCGAATGCATCGCGTAAATTCTGAAAATCCCCCGTTAAAAATGTTAAAATGCAAGTGCGTAAAGTTTTCTAATTGAATTTTTTTCAAGCATTGAATGGAGATATCAAGGAAATGTCTGGCTGGCTCTTGGCCAGGCACCAGAGGGGCTGGGTGGCGGGGAGCGAGAGGGGCGCCGGCGCCGTCCACTGTGCCAGACGTCGCTAGTGACAAGAATCAAATCGAATTGTGCTATTGTTTCGCATTAGAGGAATCTTTGTATTTAAACAATCATCTGACCTTGCGTCACTTTCGTTACGTAGGTACACGAAAAAAATTCAGTGTCGTTTTGCGTCTCAAAACTATAAAACACTCTTCAATATATCTCTAAAACTGAGCTTTTTAAAAAGCTGCCATATTGCTAGATTTACAGCGCTCTCCTTTGATTCTGGCAACATTTTTGTTAGATCAAGGTTGATTTGATATTTGAAAAGAGCGTTTGGCAACTTCGCCATTAAAATTTTGCTGATTTTGTCGGTGTCTTCAGCATCATGTAACGCAGCGTTCTTGTCAACGAAATGATAGAATTCACATTCAATAGGATTAATGATGTGGTGTTGTTTAAAAAGCCCCACATTTGATTATCTTTGATGTGTACACTTCCTCACGATGTTTCACCTTATGAGACGTTGCTGGTATTACAGTACACAAGTTAGTAAAATTAATTGCTACATGTAGTGCATGTAATAGGTAGACTCAATCATATCTCCTACAATATCCGTGTATTTTTACCAGACTGCGCGACGCAAAGGAAGGGTATTTTTTTAATCTCACACTTCCAAATTCATATACGAATTAAAATGTGTAAGATTCAAGAAGCACTTCAGGATGTAGTGAGTTGAGTGAGATGAGTTGTAGGCCAATGCTCAATCGTCAGGCCTTCTTCATTGAAATGAACATCTCAACATTCGCTTCTCCTAACGTAGAGATGTGAACTTTCAATAATCTATGTAAAAGAGCGTCTGAGTTTGTCCGCTTATAATTTGTGTATACAGATTGTGTACAGACGGCATTTTAATGTAGTTTTGATTATTCAGTGAAGGTTTGTAGGATGGTTTGTGGAAATGTTCGCGTTACGACCATTTTGAGCTACGCTGCAAGCGGACTTGTTGACAAGCTCTAGACATACAAAGTAACATGCACTGCAAATCTATAACTGAAAATTTCGTAAGACAGGAAACGTCGAAACGTTATGACCGCACAGATCTGGCACAAGGTGGATGATCTCACGGTTCTCATGCCAGTTCAGTGTTACAACTGTTACATACAACCCATGCATATATTGTACGATACATTAGAGAATTGTTTATTTTGGAAGCCACTTAATAGATGTATGATTTGTTTAAGAGTTTTAATGGATTACGAAGAGAGTGATGTCTCTATTGATGCTTTTTAATAGTGTGTTTGTGATTTTAGTCGATTTAAATGGATTTAGATTTGTTATTGATAACGACTAAAGGATTGGTAAAACCACAGTAGGTAGGTATTATACTGGGTGACTTTGCAAACACTTTCAGTTTGATGGTCTGAACCACCTGAGAATTTGGAAAATGTTTCAAATCACCAATGAGGTATAATAAAAACGCGATAGATGCGAATGTGGCAGCAAATGTGATTTATTGAGACTGAAACACTTAGGTACATTAGGACACGACAGTATAGATGGTTAATGGTTATAGATTATAGGTTGTGTGGGCTCTGCCTCACAACAAAGATAACAACATTTTTGCTGCTTTCTACACAGACAAGTTGAAGACCCGTTAACTGCCCAAACTGTCATATGGCTAATTCTGGTTCAGTTATGGAGGTTACCATAATAAGTTGTGTTTTTATCATCTGTCTATTATAGGCCTAGAACATTCAGTTTAAGATCAAAACAGTGTATTTTAGAACTACATTACTCGGAGTTACAACTCTACATTTTATCACTACAAGAGACTTTTTTGCAGTTTAAAATAAGATGCATTTGCATGATTGACACGTTGCTCTCTTGTTTTACAAGAAGTAGGCTGATTGACGTGAGTGTCAGTGCAGCTGACGACGCCCCCGAAATTAACGCTCTTGGCTTAGGACCAATTCCTATAAACTGACTTGTCTACTAGAATAACTGCATGTGTTGCTAGTAGAAAAAATATATCAATGTAGACGCGATGAAGGCAGGTGAAGGTCTGACAGCTGGAGACGATGGAATATTGGAAAAGATTATGGATTGTGGATAAAACATGGAAAGGAATTATCATTGAATTGAAAAAGAATCAGAGCCGCATTATTATTTAAAAGATTTGAAGAGGTAATGAGATAAAGATTCTAATTATTTAGACATTTATAGTGTCTTGGAAACAGATTTCGAAATAAATAAGAACATTTGAAATCTTAGAGTTGTTGTCAGCTTTGACTGATAAGTTCGTTTACAATATCGGCAACGTATTTATGACTGTACTAGACAATTTTAGGTAATATTTTATTTCTGTAATAATAATATCCATTGTCTGAAATTAATTAACTAAATATTAAGAAGCAGAATCGCCCTGTCAAAAACACCTAGTAGATTTGATACCGATTGAATCGGGTAGTTACACAATAAGACCGTATCTGTATCGCATTATTAGACGGTTGCTTTATCAGGCACTTGACAAGAAAAAAAGGCAGCTGTCCCATACTAAACTGCAATACCTACTCGATGCAATCGTATGGGACAGCAGATTTCTTTTTGCTCTGATCGTTTTACTCCCATAGTAAAAGTTGTTCAGTTTGATGGGTAGAGTCATGGTAGAGTCTGTGGTTTAAATGTTAATGATACTTTTCCTTACATCCTGTATAGTCCATGGACCTAGAGACCGAAAGTATCTTTTTATTTTCTGGTAACCCCTTTGTTACACGAAGAATTATCAATTGAATCTTCTAATCTAGTTATCTGGATAGGTAAAGCGACTACTCTATTTCAAATTAAATGATCCCAGTAATTGAGTCTCAAACTAGTGCAACCACTAGCCAGCCAATTAAATTGGTATAACACTTTGTATTACTGCCAATGTTTTATTATAATTGCAAACAGGTTATTCACACTGTATTTAAATTGTATTTTTAGTATATTAAATTATAACCGTATTACTGTATCGTCAATAACGGTTAGATTGATGGTTAAAACATCGATTCAGCTGACAAATCGAAGGCACAAGGGTTGGAAATTTGGAATACTGGTTCACTCAAAGGCTACTATGTTGTTACGTTTGTATCGTTAGAGCTTGGTTAATAACATTCACCATAAATTAAAATTAAACATTTTAAAGGGTTTTCCCGATATTTTTCCAAAAACGCAGAAACCCTTTAAAACGTAATTTTTTTACTTAATAGCAACCTCGTAGCTTCCTCAGAGTTAAAAGCCCTCATATAAATAAAAAACGAAAAAAGAAACCTCGTAACTTTCAAAAACAATAAACAAACGTAACTCAACAAAGTAAGGAATTAAACCAATTACAAAATTCAATCATTGCATAACAAAACGCAACCGTTATGAAATATGATATAAAAACAGGAAACTAGAACTATGCAAGCTTAACCCAAATTCAACGAAATGAATAATCGAAAACATTGATCCAACAAATCGATTATCGTTTAGCGAGGTAGGTAATATTTCCTAAAATATTCCCCGTAACGTCTTTCCCCAAACATTGCGTGAGACGGAACCAAAATACATGATACGGGCTAAAATAAAGCTGGTAAAAACGAAACTAAGCAAACGGTTCATGTAAACATCTCGATTCTCTTCTTAAAGCTACCAATGAATCATGGCACTGAAATTGATTATGAAATAGAAACACGACCAGTGGTTCTAATTCAGATTCATTTATTTACAAGAAACATGGTGTGTAAGGTACAACAGTGGGAAATAATTTGATGTGATAATAAATAACATAAATGGCTTTTAGTGATATGGCCGCCTATTATACCCATCTCATTCATGTTTTGAAATTATTTTGGTAGATATAATAATTCTTTTATATTATTTCATGTAGGTAAATTCGCCAGGCATACTTAAGACGCTGTTATCCCGTCGAGGCCGTTTTTTGAACACGAACGAAAGTGTTTTAAAGTCTGAAAACCAATTATGTCTTATTTAAGGATCTGGCTGATAGGCGACCGTTCTCAATTACACGATTAGATTAAGTTTAATAGATAGAAAATAAATCCAAAGGTTACCCCTTTTTGTTATGTTTTTTCAATACTATGATTAAACTGCTGATATTTAAATTTTTATTCTTGTACCTAAACCTTGTAACTAAATACATTAAATATTTCTAGTAAACTCCGTAGAATTTTTAGCTTAGAAACACCCATGAACAAAGATATTGATGAAAAACACGTTTTTTTGCGATCCTGCTTTCAATTGGAGCGGGATGGCTAATTGCAAACTTATGCTTGCAAGAAAGAGACGCTTGCACTGGGATAACCTGGCCTTAATACTTTTATTCAAAAAATCATAACAAATAAAAACACATTTATATATTTTGTTACACATTTATACATTAATACAGTCAAACTAAACCATAAAATACATGGCATACTTAAATACTAGGTAAAACTAACGGCTAAATGCACAACTAATTAAAGATAAGCACAGCATGCAATGGAATATTATGGAAACCTACCTAAATATAAAAGCCAGGTCAATTCAAAATTGTCGTAAGAACACAAAATAATAAATAGACCGAAAGAATGTTGACATCGATAAAGGAAACGATGTAATGATGTACAATTTTCCGGACGATCTCCACTGACATAAATAAATACATTTTGTAATAAACAGACATTCCTGATGATTTATATATGATTTGTCTTTGTTAGGTCGGTACTGTTTGTATAACCGTAGTATAGTTCATTTAAAATGTATCTTAGTACTTGTATCGTATCAGAGGTAGTCTGTACATAATAACAATAACATTAAAATGACTAGAACTTACCCTAGAATAGTAACTATTCCAGGAATTGTGTAGTGACGCGTATAGTAGTAGTAACCGTAGGTACATATACCTAACGATAATGAGTTATTAAAAGTATAAAGTCCAAATTGAATATCATCATCATCATCGTCTCAGCCGATGGATGTCCACTGCTGGACATAGGCCTCCCCGAAGGATCGCCATAACGACCGGTCCTGCGCTGCCCTCATCCAACGGTTTCTCGCAAATTGAATATATTCATTGTGAATAACTAGTACTGAAACAAATGCTCTAGAATACAAATTCAACACTGGGAATCGCGTGCAACAATCAGTACCTAGCTAAGTTCATTTAAAATAATTGTAGGAAAAATGCTTGAATGATGGAAATGGCCCAGACTTTAAATTACTTTTAAGTCAAAGTTGGCCAAAATTGTTTTAAAATCCAATGGGCTATCTTTTGGTTGAATAGTCTAAGAATTCAACGTCAGCAAACAATTACTGGTGTAGCAACTTGCCAACAGATGGCGCTAACAGTCCCACACAAATCGCGCAAGAAGAATTCTCACAGAGTCACAGTATATATACAAGGTTCTGACAAACATCAAGTAGGACCACGGCCGGTCCCCAGGCATCACACCTAGCCTGGCGGAAGTACTTCCCTTTTCTATGGAGGAACCTTCCACCTCAGTTCCTCTATAGTGGTGACCCTCGACTAAGAGCATCGCAACCTGAACACCAGCAGCGCAGCGCAGCAACACCAACAGCACCAAGCAGCAAGCAACCACCAGCAACAAACTTCTCTCCCTCGACCAGGTCAAGCAAGCAGCAGTCCACATCGCCATCCTCGACGACAGCTCAGCGTCCGTAGAAGATACCAGCAGCCCACGCACTGAGACACAGCCTCTACCGTGGCAGCCCTGCTCACTTCTTCTACACGCCTGTCACTCGCACGCATCACCAGGACTGGTCATCCTGCACTTGTCTCTTTATATAGAGATGCGTAGATTTAGTTGAGAACAACTCTCAACAAGATATTAAATACACGCATTTCCTCAAGATTGAAATATAGGTTACAGTTATAATTTCTGATATAATAAAGTAATAACTTTATTACTTGTGAGAAAGCGGGAATGACATCGTTACAAATATGCACGAATTTCATGTTTCAACATTACAATTATGTGTCAACGATTTCAACGAATATGACCAACACAATCAACATTGTATGTTTGAATATGAATAAATGACAAACAAATCATTTTAAAGATATTCCAATCTAGTCTAGCATATTATCACTATGTCCCCTTATTGACGGATCTAACCAAAACTTTGCTGGACCCTTTGCACAGAAAAACGTTAGTAAAAGTAGCAAAGATATTTATCACACATTTAAAATATTTGCAGTAAAACGAAATTAGAATATCAACTTATAAACAAAAACATTGGACATTAAAAACATTCTTTACAACTGTAACGATTTTCCAAATAAAACATAAAATTAAAGACGCTAAATGCAAATGTGTTTTAAATGTCAAATGTAAAACTTCTCAAAATAGATTCAGAAACAATGCACTAAGACATGCAATGCAACTCCATTCAAATATGCCAAAGTAAACATAGAACTTTATGGGTGTTTCCAAGTGCATACGGATATTTTCGCATTCTACCATCATCTACTGCACTTAGCATTATTGCATAACACCAGCAGTAAAAACTGTTATGGAATGTTGTGGCGATATTTTTATTAATGCCACGAAGAAACTGCAAGACTTACAAAGTTCTTGCAGAAGTTTTACAAATGCAATTTTGAGGGAAGGAAAGAATGACATGCGTGTTATTTTTATATGAGTGGTATGTTTTAAATCGTATGGTATGTATTCCACACGGCCAACATGTAATGCTACTTTGTAGCTCCGATAGTTCCGATATCGATTCTTTATTTATGACAGTACTGGCGAAACCGGTAGGCAAAAACAATATCGAACATAAAAATCCCAGCAGTATCAAAAACAAATATCGATCATTTAACAAATCGTAACCGACTATCACACAATCCATTCATATCTTATCTTACCTCCCCATCATTCTCGAATAACACTTTGATAGAGATTCTGAAACACGAAGTTCCAAACGCGACTAATAACAAATTGTCATGTCATTTTATATTTTTCCACCCCAGTAGTATTTTGCCACACGGATAGCACTACCGGATGCGTCCATAAGCTCCATTCAGTGCAAGTTTGCGGGCAGGAAGGGCAAGATATGAGATGGGCAAAAATACAACTAAACACTTGCGATGTGTGGAAATCACAATTCTGTCACTCACCTTGTAACAATTGAATCGTAGCCTGATACTCAGCAAGCTTCTCATCCACGTAGCCCTCCTGCGACTGACTCGCTATAATCTCCGCTGTAGAAGGTCCTCGTTCCTCCTCTTCCTCGTAAATCATCGGCCGCGGCGGAGGCGGCGGCTCCAAAGGCACTCCCGCGTAATCGTACTCCCGAACCGGTTCGTACGGCGACGAATAATAATACTCCGGATTCAAGCCCAACGTAGGCGACATTGGATAAGGAGAGATCGAGAAATGGGAGCTGGGAGTGGGTGAATGCGGACGGAAGGATTGCGGCGAATGCAACGGTCGAAATGGTCTCGGAGATGGATGGACGGGCGGTGGAGATATTATGGCTGATGGGTGTCTCGGACCAGAGATGAGGGGTGGAGGGCTAGGTGCCCAGGGGGACGGGGGTCGGTAGTGGAGGGGGGAGGGCGGCCCAGGGGCCCGCGCGCGCCCGCGCCCCGGCGGCGGTTGCGACATCTCGCGGATTGATACGCGTCAACCCGGTGTCACGCCACCAGCTGCATCGCTGCAACAATAGGAAAGGATCTGTTAGTCTTGTGCCACATTTACTTAATATGCAATCATTGATCATGATTCGATTTGCTCTCGCAAAGCTTTTGCAAAGTGTCATAATGTACACAGTATAGGACTTTCACGAGATGCAACTGTCGTCTGGTATACGCAGCCAGAAATATTGAACCAGACAGGTCATCATGTAAGGATTTTTATTGAGTTACAAAGCCAGCTGGCTTATTGGCTCATGTTTGCCTTACTATACGAGACAGTGTAGTTGAAACTATTGCATCGTTCTATTTGTCTGCTCTCTGCACCAACTTTTAGAACTTTGATACTTAACAACTACTAATAACAATGGAAAGCAACATATAATAAAGTGTTAACACAAGTTAGTTAGTACGTCCCTTGCTAATCGTATCGGTCTATTTAAAATTTCTATTACTGAAAGGGTTACGGCCCGCATTTGGGAGGGATAGTATACAAAACCGTTACAAGAAACAGATGCCCAGATACTTTTATTAGGTTCAAATCGATTCATATGTGTTGCGTTTAGTTCAGGTTATCTGAACTTTAAAATTTAGGAGCATAAGAATTGGGGTAATGATTTCTTCAACTGGATTATTTCAGATGGAAGAGTTTCGTAATACTAGAAAGTTAGTATCAGTTCGGTAGTTAACTAGTTTAATCTCAAAATATATTGCAAGATTATGTCACAAAGGAGTCAACTCAGAAGTAGGGTGGATAAATTAGACCCTCGTCATCATCATCATCTCAGCCGATGGACGTCCACTGCTGGAAATAGGCCTCTCCCAAGGATCGCCATAACGACGGTTTCCCGCCGCCTTCACCAGGTCGTCGGTCCCTAGACAATTAGACCCTATCAGCGGTCAAATAGAACTTAATGTCATCGGTACACATTATTAGGTAGGTATAATTACTTATTCCAAAATGTACACAACCAACATATTCTTTTAACTCACGCAATCGTGAATTTCAGATATGATTAAAAGATGACTTATCTTATCATATAAAGACTTAACCCTACCCTCCATTTATACAAAGACAAGAAAAGGCAAAGAAGGAAAATCTACTCAAACAAAAGTGACAAACATATCGACTCAGTCGAGAAGACGAAAACCGACCAAAGAATAGACGTTGGAACCAGAGAACTCTAAATATTTCTGGGTCACACAACACTCGAAACAAAATAAGATACCTATTTTAAATAGCGATCTCGCACCTTTAAACTACACGCCATAATAAAATTAAGAAAAATATAGCACTGTATCGAAATAATCTTTCAGTAGCGTAGAGAAATACAGTAAAAAGCTGTAACTGCGCCGCATATTGGCCTACTTCACAGTAGCAAAGATATTTGGCCTAAATTGCAGAATCTTTTGAGAAACATTATTTGGTAGCGCAAACAAGAGAAATATAGTTGAGTTTAACGATATCTTGACTATCAATATTCACTGCTAACATCAAATACGAGAGCAGAGAATCCCGTACTTCTATCTGCACTTTTGAGATAATTAGATAATTTTGTAAAATTTGGAAGGTAACCTTCTACTATCCCTGAGTACCACCAATACTTGCCGATTGCCCAAAGTGCAAACTATTACTTTTGCATAGAATGGACAGAAAGAAAGAATGGATATGAACTGTATGAGTGTATTTGAACACTATAGTCCTCTACGACAAGACATTTTCTCATTTTGTGGTGGCGAACATCAACATAATTAATTATAATGTTAAAAACTTTATGTCAGTGCTCCGATTAAAATCTGAGGGTTAAAAATGTTTCATATATTTATAGGGGACCTAAATAATATAAAATTAGTCTTGACGTCTTGCACGCTGGTTGCACTGCTATGATATTTTGAAAGACATAACTGTTAAATAAATTATATTGGACGGCTGCCAATGTCAGAATTTTCAGAAAAAACTTGTTAGTTCTAACATAATTTTGTGTTTGTAGGGTTAATTGAATAAATAAATTAGCACGAATGTTATGATAAGAGAATTATTGTTTATATTGGAGTTGTAGCATTGTGTACATGACAACTTTAGGTATAAGTTTGCACCAAGTGTTTTCTATATTCCCTTGGGAAATTTGAATCGGCGGCAAACTTTTTTTGATCGAAAGTACCTCCGTAGAAGAATTCAGGTCCGACGTAATCAGTGCATGCATATGCTCTCGACTATATTCCTCGAGGGGGTAGTCAGAGATATTCTGAAATCTCAGAACATCCACGTTTCACCAGTAGTACCGAAACTCTGTCCAGTGTGACGGGGGGTGAGCCCGTCGCCACTTGTAATGGACAGTGGGTACAATACATGCCTCGAAATTGAAGCATGCAGGTTTCCTCACGATGTTTTCCTTCACCGTAAAGCCAGTGGTGTTACAAATCGTACATAAATTCCGAAAACTCATTGGTACGAGTCGGCTTGGACGGGGATCGAACCATCGCCTCCTGCACGGCAGGCAAGTTTACTCGCCACTGGACCACCACGGCTGTATGTGCAATACGTACGTATACACTATACATACCGAATCTTAAAATCAAGTGACTATTATTTTGAAAACATTGAGACTTCGTTTAAAAATGAATCTAACCCAGTTGGCAGCAATGGATACTCAATCTAGATCAATCTAATCGACTAAAATTGTAGAAGATAAAACAGATGATGATAGACTTCTACTTTCTAAGATCATTTTTCTAAATTGAAACTGAATTGGAACATTATTTGAATACTACAGAAAAATGCAAGAGAATTAGTTGATCTACAATATTGTCAAATAAGGAAATAACACAGTAAAGTGTAGTATGATATCACGAATGTAAATGCATTATTAGTTTAGAACAAAACATACAATTCACAAGGTCGAATAATTAAATACCGATGTTATTATATTGACATGATAGAAAAAGCTAGTAGACTCGTAAAAAGTTAGTGGGTAGATTCAAAGATTGGACCCGAGAGAGTCGATGGCGCGTTGGACACAATTATCGATATGAACCATAAAGGTATAATACCAGGAAAAGAGGAACTGACAGCTGAGAGAGTGAGATGTACATAGCGGCACCACTGTACAATAGAAAGAGATACGTGACGCGAGGCAATAGAACCGTTTTTTAATCTCTTACCAATTTTTTACAATTCGGTTTCCGTGAATAATTGCGAATCTAAAGTGAAATCGTAGACTATTTTGTAAAATATACTGACACTACTTCATTAATCTATCTACGATTTCACGTTAGACTCAGAATTATAAGCAGTATTCGAATTTTTGCCTGCGAATAGCCTCCTGAAAACATCCAAAAACGGTTTTATTTGACAACTCATGTCAGTTGCTCTATTCCTGTAAGGTATATCTTTATGATATGAACACAATTATCAGGGTCCGAATCCGTAAGGACGATATGCCATGTAATAACGACTGCTATATGAAACGTTGAAGGAAAACATCGTGAGGAAACATGCAAACGCTGAAGATGAAATTCTTTTGCGTATGTGAAGTCCATCAATATGCTTTGGGCACACATCGTGGACTCTAAAGTCCTTACACCTTCACTCCTTGAAGGAAGACTTGGATCTGATCTGTGGGACGTATTAGGCCGATGATGGACTAGGTATCCATAGGTAATTAATTTATGCTTGTTGAAATATAAGTGTACCGACTTTCTGTCCGAAGAAGTAACAGATGACCTTCAGAGTTAGGAGATTCTCCAAGAAACGGAGATTTACAACAAACAGCGGGTATTTATCAACACTAGCCGTATAAAACTAAATATAAATTAAGCCAAACTATTTTTGTGCACAATCACGAATAAATTACACAATAGTGTCTTACTCTGTGTAGTCAACGACCCTTTTAGAAAATGGCGGCAAAATGGCGTCAAGCCAGACGGTCATAAGTCTAGCAAAAAAATTACTCTTTGGGTAATGCACGACTCTCCCTGGCTTCCCTCCAACCGTGCCAGCGTGAGGATCCGTTATGTAATATGACGATTATAAGCTTACTAGTTGTAAAGCTGGAAAAAATTGAAGACACATGCCAAGATGATTGTTGTAATCTGAATGATGTACGGGCAGACAGGTGATACTTGCAAAATGGTGGGACTTGGAGAATAATTAATAAATAAGAGAATGTTGTGATTTTGTGCCTTTACACGCCATTGATCCGGATCCCAGGCGTTAGATCGTATCTAGTGCTCCGACGATTATTCAACAGTCGATCGAGCTAAACGCAACAGATCATTTCTACAGTGATATGATATCAACAGTAGACCATCAAGAGCACAAAATACGTCACCAGCATCAAGCCAGCTGCCTTTCGGAGATCAACAATCCATGTAGTGTAGCTTAGTAAACTATATTATTTATTATACGCTTGCTTAAAAGTCAGTCTCCTGTCCTAATCTCGTTTTCGAACTACAATGTAACTGGACAGACTTTCTGTTTGAACACTACAGTTCTAGTGAAAATGTTTGTAGATATTCTGATTAATAATGAATATTTTGAACAAAATGTCAAAATTACTATGGAGATATGCATCTTTCTACTGCTGACTTTCAAAAATTGCACTCCTGGGTTGTGATTTTTGAAAGTCAAATCCCTCCAAAGTCACTCCAGGAGTGCGATTTTTGAATGTCATACGTCGAACTCAGCAGTAGCCAATGTCAAAATTATTTGACATTTTCAAGTGCTCAGCTCACCGAATGCGATTCAAAAATCGCACTCCGGATCGTAATCAATCATAGTGCTTATTATGGTGTAACTAAATTATCTTCTTATGATATAAATCGCATGACAATCACTACTGTAATAGAAATATTTACCAGTTAGCAATGGTCGAATCGAGGAGTGTAAATAAAACTATGTTCCTATCTATGAAACAGGACTTTCTCATTATTTTCATTAGATCTCATTCACACAAGGAAACAATAATGTATTAAATACATAAAAACTACAGATTGACAGCTAAAAACAAATAAAATACATACGCCGTCTGAAGTGGCAATGGTCAGTCATAATAAAAAATATTTCCACATCAATGTAGGCGTTAGCGTGGGTATACAGAAACAAACTGTCGAAAAAAGTTAAAATAGAACCAATAATCGCACACGCTGCAAACATTATCCGAACAAGCCATTGCTTCAGATATGTTACGGAGTGATCCACCGAAAACGAAAAACAGATGATAATGAACGAAAATATAAACCAACTTGCACCAGCTTGCATTAACAGAACTTCATTCCATCGTGAAATCAAAAAATGTTTATAAAGTGCAGCTTAGCAAGCTCAAAAAGGTGTTGAGGCATAGATTCAAGGAGAATAAATTGATGGGTTTGCAAGACTTACAGTTTGTATGTATCGTGTATTGTGTATCGTATCAACTTGTAGCTTACTCTTCAATTATAAATAATGAAATATGCATTTTGGATTATATTAAAAACTCTACATATAAGGGGTGCTACGGGGTGTAAAGTTTTTATGGGGAAGATCGTATTGCCTGCGTGTAACAATTTGAAACTTAGGACATGACTCCCAATTACGGTCTATTAGGTCAGATTCTTTTATTGAACTGTGCTCATATTGAATCTAAAAAAACGTTTTCCCAAAAAGACTGATTATTTCAATCAATCCACGAGGACGAAGTCGGGGTAAAATTAAATAAAACTGAACACTTTGCGTGTCTGTATATCGAAAATACATGCATAAAAAGAAAATTGTATGTTTGTCATTGCGTATGAAGTCGCAGGTACAGATAAATAATAAAACTTATCAAGAGACTGTAGTTTTCCAAATAAACAATAAGAGTATCTTTCCTTACAGCAACAATCGACCCATACTCAACTAAATCCGTCGATTCTATCAGTAAAACATCGCAAGCACCATCTATTATTAGACCATCTAGACTATTAACTCCAGCATCTAGTAAATCCAGTCTCCGACAGCCTACCTTATATCAATGACTTTAGTATGAAAGCAGCTTGACTGACGTGACTTCAAACATTGAACAAGTCTGAAAAAATCTTGAGCGATTACCTACTTCGAAATGCATCATCATCAATGACGTTATACATTAGAATAGTTAATGGCTGATTATTAAAGCTCAATTTCATTTGCATCACTATTTCGTTTAGAATTCACATCACATTTATATCATAGCTTTACGTCCCACTACAGTAAAGGTGCCACTTGCACGAAAAGCTACTCTACTACAGCCCGATGCGGAAGGGGAGGTAAGTTAGTAGTCAACTTGCATAGCATAGCATATGCTCACGACTATATTCCCCGAGGGGGTAGTCAGGGATATTCTGAAATCTCAGAACGTCCACGTTTCACTAGTACCGGAAACTCTGTCCAGTGTGACGGGGAGTGAGCCCGTGTCGCCACTCAAGTTGCAAGTAACGTCAAGCCGCCTTATAACCCGATCAGATTTTGTTGTTATTTCCGGGAATTACGGGAAGTTCAGAGCACTGACCTATACCTTACATCCTGAAACCATAAACATGCGTAAATGCTGCAAGTTTAAAAAGAATCTCACCATACCGAATAGAATAAAACGATATTTTTTCAAAGCTGTAAAGAACGGAATCTCCTGAAGTATGTTGAACCTTTAGCCATGACAAACATTCCAAACTCCAAAAGCCTTTCAAGCTTACCAGAACAGTAAAGAACACAAATAGCATATTTACAACAAACAAACACAGAACGAGGGTACGGTGAAAGTGTCACAATAGTATAACAAAAGCTGCGAGTACCTAGTATTCAAACTTAAGACATAAATCTTTACGGCCATTTATGCGAATTGTGAATTGTCTAGGCTCGACTCGAACAATACTTGGTTAACGAAACGGTTGTGTAGACATTTGTCGCGGTACATTTGGAAAAGCAAATGCGGAAACGGAATGAGGGTAAACTAATTGGAAAATTTTCTTAAGAATTGATGTAATATTTTTGAAATAATCTTCGTAGTGGCTCACTCTTTGGTTCTAAAACATACACAAACTCACGCTTTCTTCCTTGTGAGAAGAGGCAGTTTTCGGTTCTAAAAATCTTAAATTAAAGGAAGAAAATTTCGTCCCAAATGTAATATGGTCTTAGAAAATAATGTTATAACAAATCCAACAACTAGTTCTTATTCGTCATCATCAGATCACCTCTTGTTCAGCTATACCTACATATTATCGACGTTAAAGCAACTATGAGACGAGTTTGAAGTCGAAATTGATTAAGATATCAATTAATTACCCAAAAATAGTTAAATAATTTTGAAGTATAAATGCTTAAAAAGCCGTGCTGGTCCAGTGGCCAGTAACCTTGCCTGCCGTGCAGGAGGCCATGGTTCGATCCCCGTTCAGGCCGACTCGTACCAATGAGTTTTTCGGAATTTATGTACGATTTGTGACACCACTGGCTTTTCGGTGAAGGAAAACATAGTGAGGAAACCTGCATGCTTAAATTTCGAGGCATGTATTGTACCCACACTGGACAGAGTTTCGGTACTACCGGTGATACGTGGGTGTTCTGAGGTTTCAGAATATCTCTGACTACCCCCTCGGGGAATATAGTCGTGAGCATAATTATGCTATGCTATGCTAAATGATTCAAAATAGACACAATCCACAAAATATGACACAGGGATAAATATAATAACAGTGTTTCCTATTGCAGGAATGCGATATCTCAGTGTTGTTGAATTTATCAATCGAATAGTAAAGATAACTCCATTTTAACTTCCTTTGAACTTTTCTCACTGTTTTGTAAGGTATCGGTATACAGTCACTTCACTTCCGGCTACCTTACGCAGATTGTCGATATTCGACAAGATATTTGGTACCTAAAGCAACAAGAAAGCGTATCTAGCCTAACATTTGTTTTTCAACATTTTTCTCTAGTCCAAGAAACAGCCAAACCCATTTGTATTTTAATTTGGCTTCGAGCCAGTCACCGCACCTAACCGGAGCTTTTGAACTTCAGTTTCGGTCGATCTCTGAACCTGCAATGTTAAAAATGTACATCACAACATCCTTGACAAAAACTGTCTTAGTCGCAGCTGTGTTAACATTTTGTTTCTTAAGTTTAGCAATTCACTATATTATATTAATATTTATTGAACTAAAGAAATGATTTATTAGTAAAAGGGGTTTGAAATATTATTGAACATGTTTATGTAGGTACTACGTATAGGTTGCCTAAATATAAATAAGCCAATTTGTAATTGTCTTCGAAAGTTCGAACCCGTTAAAAATGTTTATGGCACCAATTTGTAGTTTAAGACCATGAAGAGTTATTAAAACAAACAACAGCAAATGAGTGTTATTTTCGACGATTACGTTCATCTTTTTGACTTAAAAAGGGAGAACGGATGGATGTTCTGAGGTTTCAGAATATCTCTGACTACCCCCTCGGGGAATATAGTCGTGAGAACGGATCAGTTGTTGATAAAAGCCGAAGAGATAAATAAGAACCGGTCATAGCTCACCTAACTGACCTGAAAGACAAGTAGAAGCCTGGAGTCGACCTCTGGTGAGGAGCAACAATAGCTAACAGAATGGATACCTCTTTTTCACCCTTTCCTCACTTTTATCCATTTTTTGTATTCAGACTATGATCCCGATCACCAAGCTTATCCGTACTAAACCTATGGTTGTAATCAAAACCGCAACTATTAGTACTTACGTTTATTATTGTACAATCGTAAATTCGAGTTCGAAAACCTCGTTAACGGCGTGTTTATAAACAAAATAAGATTTTGTTTAAATTCTATATTATTTTCAGTTGAATTTAAAGATTCCAACTGCACGTTGCATTGCTAAGTGCCGAAATAATTCATGACGCTGTTTAAAATATTCAGTGAGCTGTAAAATTTAAACAACGTGAATTTATTACAAATGTGATAATGTGTAAATTGCATGTGACAACACTACATTATGTCATTGAAATGTTTAATACCTGTGTGCATTGTATTCGTTTATTTAATTTTTATTTACTTGAAAAGTGGCATTGGAACAAACCAAAAATTTTCCACTATACACAACACGAGCGTAAAGAAACTCGAATACTATCTATACTATCTTAGTAATCCTACTATCCTACTTCCTACTCTTATTATAAACCTGGAAGCTTGCGACGATGCATGGATGTTTGTAACTAAATCACGCATTATACGGCTGAATAGATTTGGATAAAATATGGCACACGGATAGAAATGTGTGTTGTTGAGTTTCTGGTCGGATCTTTTCTACAACGGAACACCTTCCAACGCTGTGGTAGAGTCAAAAAATGACGTCAGTTTCGTCAGAAAGCTATCTAAGTAGGTATGTGATATTACAAGTACTTTGAATAAAAAAAATATTACAAAAGTTGATTTTTAAGTTGGATAAATGGGTCGCGGACACAGCTAGTAAAGACTATGTATTCTGTATATTTCATCACTTTACATCACTGTTGTTTAGTCAGGAAATGAGTGATGTGTTTCCTCTCAATATAATACTAAACCAAGGCATCAAGTATGTTTTTTTACACGTCCTTATTCTAAAGAGCTCATTTGTTATACAGCTCTTCATTAGAATTTGAATTTTCGAAAAATAAAATTTAAGTATTTCAAAACCTATAACATTATCTAACTATCGTAGAATAGAGATCACTTAAATAAAGTACTAAAATCTAGATTAAACAACAAAACAACACACAAGATTAGGGTCACGACTTTTTGGGAAATATTTAACGTATAAGTTTTCTTATACCCATTTAAGAAAATAAGGGGGAAGAAAATTGTAATGGTAAAGGCTCCTTATGAAAATGACGGATTATCAAGTCTGTGAATTTATCTTTAGCAATGATGCGTTTGCACGCAACACGCATTGCTTAGGAAATGGAAACATTGCGTGCAGCTTTGCATTGACAAAAATCGGGAAATACGCGACATAATTTAAGCAAATAAAAAAGGTAAAGACGATTTCGGGGAAAAGTTTATAGGTTTATTGACTTGCAAGCTAAAGTAGAGCAAACAGCTTTGCGATAAGTACCTAAATAGTTACTGTTTTTGGAAAAAGTTTAGGTTTTTATGGAAGAAAATGTACCCCAGGTTCTATAGAATGTAAAAAGTTCTTCTCCAGACTCTGATCAGTATACCTACTTATTAAAATAACGATGTGTATGTAACTTTTAATATGGCCGAACTAAAATTTATTTTCATAAATATTCAATAAATAACATAGGTACGAAATTTACAGCACAACTTTACTGCTTGGAAACAGTATTGCCTCGAATTCTAGAACTTTAAAATTTTTCATAACGACGTGACCTAGAATTGTGAGATCACAATCTACCGAGACGTTGGAAGTAAAGGCAGCAAAATCAATAAAAGCAGCCTCCGCACAGTCTAGACGCAAAACCGGCAAGTGAACGAGCTACGTCGCATTGCGGGACCAACTTCTATGCTAACAAACAAACTTCACTACAAACAATACATTTAACAAACAATACCAACTTTAAAGTCGTCGATTATGACGTAAACGACGTACTTTCAGTGTTAGAGACAGTTACCACAACAGAATTGAGGTTAGGAAAACTCCCGGTGTAAGGAAGAAGAAAACTGAATCAACACATCACATGGATGGAAATATAGCAAGGACTGACGGGGAAAATAATTCTGGAGCGGCAGGCAGACATATTGAAACTCAATACTCGCGCTTCCAGCACGTGCTTATCTGCCGGCCTAATCCAAAGTTAGTAAGCATTAAATCCCTGACAGATAAGGGAAAAGTCGGAAAACTAAAACTGCATTTTCTACATTACCGGTAACTCGGAATAAAACGCTCAAAAAGAACACCACACACTGTCACTTTTCCACGTTTTGTTGAAAATTCACTGGTTATTTTCACGGACGCGTATTCCAAATTTGGAATTTGAATTGTATTTTTTTTTCGACCGTTTACGATGTGCCCTTACCAAGTGAACGTTTCGTTACCGCGCGTTGCGATGATTTTGGGAATGTCGAAGCGGCAGTTAGCGATGGACTGAGGCGGGCGGGCGCTTCGGCGGCGCTCGGCTGCTTTCGGCCGCCTTTAAATTTAGAAATTGGCTCTCTCCCCGGTTTTATATAGCAGTGAGTACATCGCGTATAAAGCGTATTCGAGATGCGGTCGCCGCCTGTATATATATAGGAATTACGGCTTTTTATTGAGTGGATTGAAAATTTTTGCATACCATCTAGCAGACGAACTTATACGGCGATGTCATCGATTGAAACAATTCTGTTAGATCACATCCCTATCGAGGTGTATTACCTTTTCGTTACACACGAGCCCAAAGATCGGAAGTTACTCATCTCTTACATCATCAGTCCGATTTGAGTTGTTTATTCGAAGTAGGTACTAATGAAATTCGTAATTGGGAGCAATTCACGCAAGCCCTAAAGATGGGTGCGTAACTGCGTAAGAATAAATTTGCAAGTTCATAAAAGCAAGTACTTCTAAGAGCTCCACTGGAAGAATTTAGGACAAAACGACGACGTTTTAACTCATCAAACAAAAGCAGAGCGACGATATGCGAAGAGAAGCCAGCAGTGACTAGAAGCGAAAAGCAGATCGAGCTCAATGTCGCGTCTTGGAAGAGGCGTTTGTCGATCAGTGGATTAGCGTGGGCTAATGCATATTTTGAACTAAACTGACCGCTACCAGCTTCAACCTGCAAGTTTTCAACCCTTAGCCCCACTTGCGCCAACCACGGGTTAGCAATTAACTCCGGATAAAATAGCACTTTCAGTTGTTTTTTTTATACAAAAAATCATGGGTTACCAACTTAACCTAGAGTTTATTGCTAACCCAGGTTGGCGCAATTGGGGCTTAGGAATCTAATTTAATTCAGCACTTCTTCTTACGGCCTCTGACGTGGTTTTAATGTAACGGCTTCTAGCACGAAATCATCTTTCTTTTCAGACAATCAGGTGATTCAGCCTGCAATGTCCTTACCAACTGAGGGAAAACGCACAAAGTGACATATCACTGGGTGTCACCCATGGGAATCGAACCCACGACCTCCGTGTCAAGAGCCCAATGCTCTTAACCATTAGACCACGGAGGCAGTTAGCTGAGAATTTAGCGCCGGTCAATAGTATCACAACCAGAATAGATATGCGGCAGGACCCGTTCGACCAGAACCAAATTAATATACAAATATGTTTTGGCTTGAAATAGACAGCTCGTATAAACAGCCAAATCTATTTTCTTAGTAAACTGGGTAGCATAGCTTTATGCCAGGTTTGACTGAAACCCCATCAACAGGCTAATATACTTCGAATATGTATTTCAAAAGTGAAAAGTGATGTCCTCACACAGGCGCTTTGTGCGTGGATCTTCTATGAGATTTGAGATGTTAGCCCTGCTCCCGGCAGTGAAGTTGGAACAATCGCTAAGTCGACATTCAGGGGCACAAACATCACAGCTACTGCTACACTGGCACCTAGTCTTGGACTCAATGTTTCTTTCTAACTGGACCTTTCAAAAACGTCGTTGTTGATCGATGTTATAATGAGGTATACTGCATTCCGAATAAGGACGACGAGATTTTCCGATTCCTATTTAGCTTTCTGGCCAATTCTGATGAGCAAATATAATTTATTACAAATTAAAGAAGAAAAAATAATAGATAATAGTTATATATAATTTATTTGTCAGAAAGATGTAGGTACTATCCGACATATCTTGGACGTTACAAAAGCTGTTCTAAGATTAAGTGAGAGTAAGCGTTTCAAAATTCTGTTTCTGTAATTAAAAATGGCCTTAAATTTTCGTTGCAATTTGGAATGGAGTATAGGTTAACGTAAAAAATATGCTCGGGACCGTATTCCCCGAGGGTACAGATATTCTGAATATACCTACTCAGTGGTAAATTATATGGCTCTTAGTGAAAGTAGTTCTGAAGCATACCCTAAAATGTAACAGGATGTAAACCTAAAGGTGCGTCCATCTGGTGAATGCGCCGCTCGCGAGCCGCCCGCAAGCTGCGCGCGTGCATTTTATCGCTCGAGAGCAACGGGCGAGAGCCGCTAGAGCCGCACGTTACACCGACTTCCCTTCCACATCTGGCTTATGCGCCGCAAATGCGCAGCTCACGAGCCGCTCGCGACCCACGAGCATAAAATGCACCCGCGTAGATCGCGAGCGGCTCGCGAGCTGTGTGCGAGCTGGGCATTCGCCGCGCGTTCGCCAGATGTGGACGCACAGCTAAGGCTCACAGTATGAAAGCAAACATAACTGAAAAGTCGCGAGTGCTCACTATAGGTACAAGTCATTCATGAGTTGCGCTAGAGCGGAGCACCAAACAATTGCAGTAACTGCACGCGTGCAGCTCGTGAACCGCTCGCGAACAGCTCGCTGCACTTAAGTTTAGCTCCTGTATTGTCGTCTTAGCTTTTCCAAATCGCGGTTTGAGCAACAGCATCCGTTATAATTTTCACTGAAAGTACAGGGTCCAACTTAATATGTTGACACTTTTTGAACAAACATCGAAAACGCGAAAAAAAAATCTGCTGTCCTATACAAAACTGCTAACCTACTAGAGCCAAACGTATTTTTTTACGCCCTATTTTTCTTTTCACTCGATTTATTAAAAAAAACTAATTTTTCCTACTCCTCTTTCGTTGTATGGAAAATGCATTTTGACGTTGGCTATGAGGATATTACGATACATTAGTGCGTATGTTTTAAAAAAAATTACTCAGCTGCTGTCTCGAGGAACTGTGATACTTATGTTTTAAAAATACTTTTTGGATTTTTAGAAAACATAGGGCTGAATGATGTAGGTAGCATATTTTTATAACTTTTTCATAAGGCCTTTCATTTGATACTACACCCGAAAAGTATTAAAAAAAATTGTTTTATTTCCCAAACTAAAAATGTATCTTAGAGATGCGTGAGCTCACATGGCGAGCCACGCTAGTTGTCTAGTATAGTCTCTGTTAGGTGGGCATCTAATTATGCGCTTGTAGTACGAACAGGGTGCTTCAGACTATCAAAATGAACACTTTTACTATGGAACCAACATCGAAATCGCGACAAGACAAAAGTACCTAGTACTACCACAATTAGATTTTTTTGCGTGATTTCAATGTTGGTTCCATAGTAAAAGTTGTTCAGTTTGATAATCTGAAGCACCCTGTTCGATATGTAACGCATTTAACTATACACCTTGTATAGGTAAGGTACTATAAGCACATCATTAGGGTTGAACTACATCTAACAACACCTTTTCCGTCGCTCCATCCTTTTCTGTCACTTAGGCACGTCATTTGCTAGAAGATAGACGGAACGCGATCGCACGCGGCCGTGCTAAAGTGCCTAAGTGACAGAAAAGGATGGAGCGACGGAAAAATGCGATGCGGTGCTGTCAATCGTTAAGTGATGTAGGGTTGAACTACACCACGTAGTACAGCATCGCATTTTTCCGTCGCTCCATCCTTTTCTGTCACTCAGGAACGTCATTTGCTAGAGCATATAAGATAGACGGAACGGAACAGCACGGAACAGCACGCCGCGTGCGATCGCGTTCTGTCTATTTTATATGCTCTAGCAAATTACGTTTCTGAGTGACAGAAAAGGATGGAGCGACGGAAAAATGCGATGCTGTGCTGCCTGGTGTAGTTCAACCCGTATTCATCTACTTTAAGACGTAAATATGTAAAATTTTGAATTTGAAAATCGAATGCCCACCTAACAGAGACTACTAGCGCGGCACCTCGCACTGAACCGAGACGAGTTCACGTACACGCCGCCCGTGGACAAACATGATGGGCCAGTGGACAATATGGGCGAGCGCGTCACGTGATAATTATTTTGCGCTCCTTAGAATCTTTGTCCCTGTGGGCTATTTAAAATAAGTACAATACTCTTTATTTGCATACCGAAAACATAAAATAACACACACATTGCCTTCTCATGTTCATTATTTAATAATGTTCTGCAACTAGTAGAACAAAAAACAATTCAAATATCAAGACTCCAGATAAAGTTTACATGTGATTTACATTGTTTTTTGTATGGATTCGTGACAAACTTATAAGATTATGAGAGGTTAAAATTTAGGTATAGCTCATTTTAGTTTTGTGGAAGGAATAAGCCACGGATCTCATCATACTATGTGCAATCTTTTTGGCACGTCTAGGTTTGACTCTACACCGATTTGTGTTTTAGTGGCGGCCCTAGGAATTAGGGCCCCAGTCATAGGGTAATTATCTTCTTCTTATTGTATGGGTAGCAAGTCCTGGTGTCAGATTTTTCTAACTGCCGGTAGTAGTCCACCAGAGATAGTAGCCGGGACCAACGGCTTAATGTGCCATTCGAAGCACCAAATCATCTTTCCAGCCATATCCTAACCAATGGGGGAAAACGTACAAAGTAAGTAACATTTCACTAAGTGCCTCCCGTGAGAATCAAACCCACGACCTCGCGTCGCGTCGGGTCTATGCTCGCGCGGTGTGCGGTGCGGGGGACGAGGCACCGGCAAAGCCGGTACCGCGCGTAGGTTAGTCGGTACTGGGACACTCTCCCTCCGGTCCCCTGACCTGTCGCGACCGCTGAGCTGAACCACTAGTTTCATTACACTATGCCCTAGTCGTGGTAGCGGGTTTGCCTAGGGTTTGGCCCATGGCCATGGTTTCATCAAACTGTGATGTCATGGAACTCCTCCGAATCACAGGTTACTGCTTGAATATAGCATTGGTAGAAAGATAACTGTGGTACATAGACATCAAATTATCATATACTAACGTAGTTTAAGCTAACTCTATGGTGGTAGATCAGACAGTGTAAGGAATTTTGGAGACGGAACGACGAAAACGAAGGCTTTACAATTTACAAATGTTTTATCTATCTTTGAATATATATTGTAAATGCTTACCGGTTTTGTTGCGAAGCCCAGGAGTTGTTGGGGACACATTTCTTTATTGTTTTCAAACTAAATTTATAAAATAAAGAACAAATCAACTTTGTTTGTTTACTTTTTGAATTGAACGAAAATGTTGAAGATGAATGAACGAAATTGAAATGAACGAACATTTGAATGAAATAACTGACCAATCAAAAAGAAGAAATAGTGGTGAGCTCAATAGGGGCGGTTGTAAGATATTGGGGCGCAAAAATGAAGACTGACGATATCACATTTTCAGCCCCAAATAGATAATAATTAGTGCACAATCATAATGATACGGCACGGGATGCGGCATCCATCGACACTAATTGTTCACTAAGAAAATACAAGAAGGTCAAGAAGACAATCATAATTTTATATACAAAATTGGTACCAAAATGTAGTCTTGCAACACTCAAAACGAAACGTCAAACGAGCAGTGTTGCCAAGTTAGCTCCTTTAGAGCTAAATTTAGCTCCATTTTCAACTAATCAGCTCCAAAAAATCATTTTTAGCTCCTTAGCTCTTAAATTTGTAAATTCTAGCTCTATTCCATTATATATTATTTGTTTTGTTTTCCTTACAATTTAGATGTGTATGATACACATCACAGTGTATTCCGAATTTTCGAACGCAGTCGGAAGTATAAACACACACATTTAATTAATCTGAGACACACATACACAAAATTACTCTTTAGTCTATGATTTGGATTGCAGGATACCGGGATTTCCCCCAACAAATTTTGTTGGCTTCGTGTTTAAAAATATACTGTGTTGATTTTTTGTGTAGCTGCAGAAAAACTTACATCATATTCATGTAGAAAAGTGTAATATTCCAAAAAATTTCATTGAGTAAACGAAAAAAAGGTTTTTTTACCCGACTGCGACAGAAGGAGGGTTATGTTTTTCGAGCGTATGTATGTATGTAAGTATGTATGTATGTTTGTATGTCTATTTTTTATTTAGCTCTTTTTAACTAAAATAATTAGCTCTTTTTTAGCTCTTTTTTCATAACCAACTAGCTCCCTTTGCAAATGCAGTGTTGGCAACACTGCAATCGAGATAAAAAAAAAAAAAAAAAAAAATGGGTTTTTGGCGGGCTTTGGTAGCTGACGTTTGGAGTCCTTATATTTCATGGATTTTTTATTGTTTATAGTGAGTTTTGGTTTGTAAAATTGGTGTTGTTTTGCGTAACAAAGTGTCGTGCAAGTGAACAATATATAGTTCAGTGAAATATGATGGTGCATGGGTTGTAAACAGGAAAAGTGTTCCGTGATTTTAGCGCGGCAAAGCGGTCGGTTCACCTCTTTCCTGTGGACTTCTCTGCTTTTCCTGCGTCTTTCGATTGCCTCCAAAAACTCCAAAGAACCATCAAAACGTCGAATACCAACGTTTTAATGTGAAAAAAATTAAAAATAAAATAAGATTTAGCCAAAAGGTCTAGTAACCAGGCTAGTAAATATATTAAAAAAAAAAAAAAAAAAAAAAAAAAATATAATGTCAGTCAAGTCAAACAAAACACCCAATATTTTGTTGATTTATTATTTTATTGTAATATATTCATTGTATTGTTCCCAAAACTATTTAAACACTGCGAATAAATAAGCATTATGTTTTGTTGATCGCTACAACGTAGTACAGTTATTGTTTTCCTCCTTTTCTCGGTGAATATCGCTTCGGTAAACGATGTTCAATCCAGACATCAGTGATTATCAATTAACCTCTATTGTTACGGAGTGTAGTGGAGGAGTAGCGGTTGTCTACTCTGCTATTTACAAGCCCAACAACCAGCATGTGGCTATCAAGAGGTATTTTGTTGACAAGACCAAGGAAAATGCTAATTTGATACAGGTAAGTGAACAATGACCAAGTGTATTTTTTTTTTTATTGTTGGGCTTAGAAAAAGTATATGTCTAGAATGAGCCTCACACTTGTTCCGTATAAAACAAAAGGGGCTAACTTTCTTAGGTTGGTGTGCGTGAGGCGCCATACTAATTATGTTTGTGTGCGTGTATATGTATAGGGTTTTGGAACCAGTACTGGTTCCTATTTTTTTCGACGCTTTCGTAGCTTTGACTGTCTATCTTGATAATCTAAGTTGTTGGGGTACGTTATTTCTCACTAGATGGCCGCTGTACCTCCCCTTGACTCTGCCAGCAAATAGTAAGAAAGAGTATCTGGTACTACATACAGTATGGACACTCCCTGCCTCCCAGTAACTTTTTACCTCACCCCCTCTGGCTACAGTGGAAAATGCGTTCTTCGCACACTAAAGCATACTGGGTAGCAACACTTTGATGGATTAGTTTAGATTTAAGACTGCAGACGTTGTTAATGACCACATCAGGACTGGTTATTCCCGGTATCCCCCACGGTCTCGGCCCCAGTGGGGGAAAACGGGAAAAAAATGCTTGCTGTCCCCCCCGCCTCCACTGGGGGCCATCGGGAAAATATGATACCGTTGTTCCCCACTAAAATAAATTCAATGGATTTTTAATAAAAACACTGTAAATAGTTTTGTTATCAACTGTATTATGTTTTTGCAATAAAATAGTGTGCTTTATACATCAATAATTAACTTCTAATGTTATAAATTTGAATACAACACTTATTAATTATTTATATGTTTTGAAGAAAGATTCTGAATAGATATTTAGGTACTTTTCTAAAACCAGAGTTGTAATCAATAATTAAGTAACTTTACTTTTTCTTTTTAAACAATCACATAAATCAATATTAATGAAACTGAACATTTTCTAAAGTTATTACGTTACGATTTGTGAAGTAAAAATATCAAATGTCAGTTTTAGAAAAGTACCTAAATACCTAGATACCGGGAATAACCCATCAGGACGGAGAGGGCCGCATCGCAGGGATGGCAATCCGCTGCCCAATAATCTGACTTGCCAAGGCACGGCCTAGTATTCAATAGTTCATATAAATTGTATACGTATTGTGTACGGCCTGTAGTAATGTTCTTACCTTTAAATGGCATTTGTATTTTCCAGGAAGACATATCAATCCGTAAGGAGTTACAGCACAGCAACATCCTCCCCTACCTGATGTCGTTCGTACACGGACAGGAGCTATACGTAGTCTCCCCACTTATGAGCCTGGGCTCGTGCCGGGACATACTGGACCGGTACTTCCACGAAGGCCTGCCGGAGCTCGCCTGCGCTATCATTCTGAGAGATGTGCTGCTTGCGCTTCAATATTTACACAAACTGCTTTTTATACACAGGTATGGCACAGTATAATAAGAGACTAGCGTCTTTCGAGCGAGCTTCGCCGTCGAGCCAGCTTCCGCGCCGAGTCGACGCCGCGGCGCAGAATCTGGCGTCGCGTTACCGCGTCTCGTCAGTCAAAATAGAGAAGCCCGGCGTTCCGCAGCCGGCCAGTGCTGGCGCCGCGTCGACGCGCTGGTCTCTTAGTGCCAATTTTGACTTGACTCCACCTCAGTGGTAAAATGGAAAATGGCCGAAAATAAATAGTAGTGTATTCGTCTCTCACTCGGTACCTATATCAGTGTGTGTGAGTTTCTATGAAGTGATCAGGGTGTGCTATGGTTTGGGTTTCAATCACATACTATTTTTTTGTTTTTGTTAACTATCTGCAATCAGTACTGACACTATAAGCAGATCATGAGGGTGATTATGTATTTGTGGAATTAACCAGCTCCCAGCGGGTATTCCCTTATTGTTGTCTAGGAATGTCTAGATCGTGTATGTAAGGGTGCGTCCACATTTGGCGATGGCGCGGCGAATGCGCAGCTCGCGATCAGCGCGGGTGCACTTTATGCTCGTGCATAGCCACGCGCATTGCGCATTCGCAGTGCATTCGCCAGATGACGCCTTTGACGATGATGACTTTTTACGTCATTACTGTAATTGGCTAGTCTATTCTTATATCGGTTCGAAATATTTGATATTTCTTTTAATCACGTACATTTTTTTTTTTCTAATGATTGGGTAGGGGAGTTTCAGGATTAAACTATGTGTAATTTTAGTGATAGATAGTGTTTTCCCGCGACTTCGTCCGCACAAATTATATACCAGATTTTAAGTCAGATCATAAGCTATCAAACAAAAAAAGTTTCATCAAAATCGGTTCAGTAGTTTTTGCGTGATGCGCGAACAAACAAACAAACTAACAATTTTGTCAATAGATGGCGCTGCACGTTTTTAAATCGCGCTATCGAATGTTATTTGAATTTATATGAAGAGAACCGCTACTTTTTTATTCCTCATGATTTTACATCATGTTTCATATTCCATTGGTTTAGCAGGGAGTCGCGTCGTTAAAGCATGCGCGGGTTAGGTGGCACGTGGCTCTACCATTTTATGATGACTTTGATTAGATGTGTGTTTTTGTACAAAAAACATCCTTGACAACACCCAACTATCTACTACCAAACAACGCCAAGCACTTTTGCTATTTAAACTGGAGATAGTCAAAATCGTCGACACCATGTTGTAGCCTCAATTTTAAGATAAGAATCAGTATTCGTATGACAAAATTATATTGAGCAATTCTACGATGTCGCCTTCGTAAACACAGAAAACTAACATATAACAAATAATTTTGTTTTGAAAACTCCCTTTACAGAAGCGTACGAGGAAGCCACGTACTAATAAACGCAAACGGCAATGTCCGCCTCTCCGGGCTGCGAAGTGCTGCCAGCCTCATGGTGCGGGGGCGTAGGCAGAAACAACTACACAGCTTGCCTCCACAGGACGCCGACAATGCTAACCTCATGTGGCTCAGCCCTGAACTGCTGGAACAGGTAACATAACCAGGCCACGTCAGTACCGAGATAGGCACCTTAACATTGGCCTATTGTTAGCAATGCACTCGCCAGACTGTTGCCACTCGCGAAAACACGACGTGTCGCGTCATTGGCTTTTTTAGGTAACACCTGCAACGTTGGATTGCACACCGGCACGTGGCGTGCTATATGAAGTAATGACGACACTGAGGCAAGCTTCATTATACATATTTGCGCGTATCGCCTTGCAGCGGGAAGAAGATATGCAATTAAAGCGTGAAAATTGTTCGTTTTTAAGGAAGTGATGTATCTGTTATGTACTAACTCTTTACTTTAGTAAGCTGTGACATAACTAACTCCGCTGACTCAGCGACCTTATGGGGGCCTTGGTCTCTGAAGCCGAGAGAACGCCACTTTTCCCGATCCTGCTCGACCTCTCCAGGAGCAGCTTTGAATGTCACGTAAGTCAGCCTCCACTACGTCACTCCAGTGATACCTGGAGGAGCCCATCTGGACGTCGGCTGGTACATATTTTAATTAGCATAGTAACACCCTTTACGGACACACCTGGACAAATTTGACGACCAATGGCCAGAGGTTACCCACAACAGGGACGAGTAGAAGAGCAGGGAGAGGCCTTTGCCCAGCAGTGGGACGAAATAGGCTTTTAAAAAAACACAGCTTGTGAATCTATACAGTTGTCACTCTCCGCAGTTGCCACAGGTGAATTGTGCGGTGAGTGCGGGGGTGAATGTGTCATTTTACCTTAATACCTTGAGTTAAACCTTAGATTTGACCAACCCATACAAAGCCTAGCTGATGATTACAGACCTTTCTTATTCTTTTTCATTGTTTTTCTATGAATATCCCTCCCGAAATAAAAGTCTGGATAAATGCATGCATTGCAATGATCTCATTTCAAATGCTGTAGGTAGGGTATCTGGCTGCATCTTCTCTACAGCAAAAGAATTGACGATTAATAAGTGTGCTTCAGGCATTCCTATATTGAATAAATTATTTTGAGTTTGAATTACTTGCAGAATCTAAAAGGGTACGACGAGCGGTCGGACATATATTCGCTGGGCGTGCTCGCGTGCGAGCTCGCGAACGGGGCGGTGCCGTTCGCGGACGTGCCCACCACGCTCATGTTCACGGAGAAGATGCGCGGGAGTCGGCCGCAGCTGCTCGACTGCTCCACCTTCCCGGAGCCGTGCCTCGATGACGGCGAGATGAAGAGTAAGTTACTATGTTTAACCTACTTCAGTAAACTATTTGACTCGTATGCATGGATGTGTTTGTTCGCTATACCAAAACTACTGCACAGATTTTGACGACTATTTTGTATCATCATCATCATCATCAGCGTATCATCGTCCACTGCTGAACATAGGCCTCTCCCAAGGCGCGCCACAAAACTCTGTCCTTGGCCTTCCTCATCCAGTCGCTCCCCGCTACTTTTTTTAGGTCGTCTGTCCAGCGAGCAGCAGGGCGTCCCACACTACGCCTACCAGTTCGCGGTCTCCACTCTAGAACTCTGACAGCTGACACCCCATCGGTTGTCACTATTTTGTATGTCACAAACTATTTTGTATATCAGATTTAATTCACTGTTTTAATTAATGTCACTAAGCTCCCGGGAGAAGTCCCTGATCCACGTCCGTCACCGACTTGCCTTTGCTGGCCGGTCGGAGTGGACCCCAAGAGGATCAGCATATTAGGTTGGACCCTGTATATCTATTGTAAAGGACGGACCCTATATTTCCATAGCTTCACACTAAACTGGCACTAACCTATCGACAGGTATGTACCACACAGATAGCGGAGTGGGCGACAGCGCAGACGCAGTCTCCCGGCTGAGGCAACTGTACGCCTCCAGGAAACTCTCTGATACCTTCCATCATCTCAGTGACATCTCTCTACAGAGGTAACTAGTCAGTGTTTTATACCTAAATAAATGTGATTAAGGAAACTACATAATGTAGATATATATCAAAATACAAAGGAAGAGCATGGATGCGTAATTCGAGGAAATTAAGTGAAATGATATTTATTCGTAAACATAGGTGGATACAATGCTGATCAGGCTTTCGTTCTTGACATAGTGGACTCGGTAGCTTAATTGGACGAAAGCAGAGCGCCGGTTTGGCAGGTTGCGGGTTCAAGTCCTTCCCGAGAATTAATTTGACAATCTTTGATTTGGTTTGATTTGAAATAGCACAACATGGCTGTAACATACTAATGATCAATCTACAGGGTGTAATAAAACACTCTAGTTATACTTAAGCGGGTGCTTCCATCCATCAAACTAAACAACTTTCCGAACCAACTTCGAAATCGTGAAAAAATCAGCTCTTTCATAAAAAATAGCATCAACGAGTCGACTCAAATGTATGGGAGGAAGATTTTATTTTTTGAGATATCAAAATTGGCTCCATAGTGAAAATTGTTCAGTTTGATGGTCTGAAGCACCCCCTTAAGTATTATTAAGGGGTTTTGTTACACCCTGTATAAACTTGACTAATATTAACATAAATAATTTGCAGGGACCCGGAGAAGCGGCCGTCTGCCACCCAACTGTTGAACCATCCGTTCTTCAAACAGATCAGAAAGACTGACTTCTTGCCCAGTCTCATCGGACGAGTCAAACCTATCAAGCCAGATCCTAGTAAGTTATCGAGGCATAGCTCTATGTAGGTACACTCGGCGACATATCAACCTACCCATAATTGAACTCTATGTTCATGGACATAACCAGCATATAAGCTGGCCACGCGTAGGTTGAATAACGGGATGCGTTTCCAACTAATAAAATTTTGACAAGGGAGGATAATTTTGCAATTCTGTTTGTTGATTTTACTGTACTCTAACGTCCCGCCAGCCTCGTAAAGCTTGAAGACAGTGTCGCCGTGTGTCCTATATTATCTGGGAAACAATCAGATATAATGTAAATTCTAAATATGTTATGAAAAATATCGCGCATGGTCATATACACACTCGCTCACTGGAACGCCCACACGCATATACAAATATCATTGGTAACACAAAGTATCACAGGGATCATAAGAACCTTCTGGAAAGCGATCCTTTTGAATGCGGTCTTTGGGAAGTTGATAATCGTTTTGGGATGTAGTTGTGTTGAGAAATAGTCCTTTTGGGAAGTTACCATTGGCATAGAAGGAACCGTTTTATTTGTAATTCAACACTTGTAAAAATTTTCAGATGACATGTCAGCACTCCTACTACAAGAGAAGATGGCAGATATGGATATAGAGAAAGGGACAGAATGGGACTTCTAATGTAAAATAGACCAATCGTAACTAATACAATAATAGTACAGTTATTAAACTTCACTTATTTGATGTTACTGGTAAGTTATTTTTTTATTTTTTTTATGTTGGGTTTATCTGAAGCGTAGGTGTTAGCGTAGGTGTGGTAGGTTTGGAACTCGGAATTTATTTTTTAAATATTTTATACAAGGTGTAAGTGTAGAGAAGTGTAAACAGTTGCATTACTTTAAAGGGTGATTGTACTCATGTTTCTGAACAACTTTTCCCAAGGAACCTAAAGGATATTCGCAAACAAAAAGACAATGCGGGTTTCGTATGGAAGGTTGGCGCCTTATTTTTCGATGTTGTTTTTGGCGCGGCAAACTTGAATTTTTAGTTCAGAATAAAGTAACAAACAAAACTTGTTATTACATGTATACCTATCCCTAAACTCTGTCCGAACGGAGATATAAAGGCTTGAAGTTGAAATATATTTATTACGTTTACTTCAAGCCTTTATATCTCCGTTCGGACCGAGTTTAGATATATACTTTTATAACATGTTTTGTTTGTAACTTTATTCTAAACTGTAATATTCAAGTTTGATTTAATGCAGCGCTATAAAAGAAAAGAAAAAAGTGTCATTATTAGTCATCGGCTTTTTAAATTTTCATACAAAGTCATAGTAAGTTAGATCAGCTGATTGCGTTTAATATGGCATGTCCACATGTTTCTTGGCTGATTTCCTATAGGTTCCCCGGGGTAAGTATCATGACTACAATTACAACAAACAGTTTTAAAGTAATGGAACAGTCGACACTTAAACCCTGTCGAATGTTGCGTTTTTTATTTCCACTTATTTTAGTTTTTAATGGGGATAGATGGCGATTGAATGGTTCATAAAATTATTATTTTTTGAAAAATTTTGATAAAGGATCAGTTTTTTGTTTCTAAGATCCATAACCCTAAAATGTGAGGATTTTAAAGTTTAAATCCTAAATTACAATCGTACATATTCGTGTGCCATTCAAAAAAGCTTTTAAACTTTTTTAACAAAGACACCTCATAATATTTGGTGTGAACAAAGATCTCAAAATAAATTATGCTATTATTTATTTGAAAATGTGCGTATATTTTACTCAATATTTTATTTATTTTATACCTACGTGGGTTGTTTACTTTTTCCAATAATTCGGGATTTTAATGAAATCTAGTGAAAAAAATGTTTTTAAACGAAATATTTAATTTGAATCAGTATTACAGAGACTAATACTGACGCGACGCGTAAACGTTTTATTTGTGTATTTTAACTTACTGGTAACATTAAATACGCAGTAAGTAACAAGGTATATACAGGTTAGGATAACAATAAATTAAATTGTAATATAATTTAAACTATATTTGTTTTAGAACAGACGTTGCCACTGTGATTATATAAACAATTAATTGTTGATATAAATGAGTTATTATTTTAACTAACAGTCTGACTACTAACTGCCCATTATCATCATCATTTGAATCGAAACAAATACACGATTCTATCTTATTTAACCTTAGACTATTTAACGTGTTATATGTGTATTTCTTCTAAGAAACTTTTCTGTATCTTTTTGGCTGGTCTGTAGTTTAACCGCTCGCTCGGTACCCGGCTATACGAGATACAATAGATAACAATGGGGTCAAAAATGGGTTAATCAAGTTTGGATTTTTACTTTGCTAGTAAATATTGATTTGATTTGATTACTATGAGTAAACTGTTGACTACGATATAGTACAGAGTGGTATACTTTACGGGGTGCTTCAGACCGATTATGAGCACAGTGCCTACAATGAAAGATGCGCTTGATACAATCATACCTATCACGCCAATTGACCAAAGAAGATTGCCTACAATATACCGTAATTTTAATACTCGAATGACTAAGAAACAGAGTGCCTAAACGTTTAGTGAATTGCCACTTTATTGGTTTGAATCCGCGTCCCTTGGTTCAGCAGGCACCATCTACCAACTAAGCTGTCGGACCGTTATAGTAGATACACACCGAGGGCAGAAAAGTAAGAAAGGTCTCAGATCTCATGTAATGATCTGAGGCTTTCTTATTTGCTGTCCGAGGATAGTATACTATTTTTCTCCTCAACGGAGGTGGAAAGCGACAACTTCGTTTAGCGCAGCAAGACGACAATTGACGCTTTTCGTCCGGAGGGGAGAAAAATTACTCTCTTATCTGTTATTCAGTAAAAGTAATGTACTTTAGATTTAATATTTATTGTCAATAAAGTTCAATATGGCATGCAACCAGACTGCCGCGGCGCGCGCGCCCGCGTCTTCATCTTGCGTGTACCCGCTCGCTACGTACGACGCTCTTCCCGCTCTGTGAACAAAAACTTTAATGTCATACGGTTTAAGTTCTAATTAGTTTGAAGGTGATGAAATTCTGACAAGTTTAGGAGTTAAAAGATACTATGATCAAACACCTATAGTAGCTATTTCACGCTATTTAAACTAGTAGAATTCGCATGAAGACTATTTAGTTCGAGAACTAGCTTGACCATAAAAACTATCAAATTAAATTCAACCTTATCTTTATAAGTCGTATGAATCTACATAAAATTGCCATGGTGACTTTTTCTGAACGAAGTGTATGAATAGAGAAGAGAGCGTATCTGGGGCTACCCTCTGGGCGTCGCCCGGTGGGCAGGCCAAGGTATCGCTGGATAGACCAGATCACCAAGGATCTCGACGAGCTGGAGGTGTCCAACTAGACTGAGATGGCACATAAAAGAGATGAATGGCGTGTTTTGGTGTTGGAGGCCAAGACCCACTTCGGGTCCCTGAGCCGGCATAGTAAGTAAGTAACCAAAGATTAAAAACCGGTGTGTTTAAAAATGAACACTATACCTGGCAGTCATTTTGGCAGTAGCCTTAGCTCCATTCTCGGCCGCCTCAGCCGTCCTCTTCAGTATTGTTTTGAGACCGTTGTCCATGTTCTGCTTGTAAGCTATCGCTGCCGAGTGTAATGTGTCCAGCTGTTTATAAGTAACATACAGTTATACGACGAACATTTACCATTGACGAAGTTTGAAACTGTAATAAAAGTTGATTTGAATCTGATTCGATTAAGCCTGCATTGCGGTACTTTTAGGATGGTACAAACTTTGCGAAAAAAACTGCTGTTTCATACCTTTGAGTCGAGTAGCGATTGACGTTTTCTATGGAATAGCTGATTTTTTGTCGCCATTTTAAAGTTGGTTCCGTAGTGAAAGTTGTTTAGTTTGGTGGTCTAACTAAACCACCTTTTAATATTTCTAGGGTTTTGTGACACCTGTATAGTGTTTTTGTGTGTATGTATGTGTATGTTTTTACATGAATGAAATGGTGAGTCATACAGTAGTTCGCTGGTCAAACACCATACAAAAAACTACCGTCAATACAAACTTACCCGCATCATCAGCTGTTATAGCTTCTAAGTAATAATTATCACTATGTGTCTATTGTATGTTCGTATCTCAATATTTCATTGGAACAAAATATGTGTAACTACTTAGACATACCATAGTTCTGTCACCTGGCTCTGCCCCTCCATATTTAGTAATAGCTTGCATCCCACTCTCCCATGCAGATAACCAGATCGCCACGTCATTAGATTTACCACTGAAAAGGGATAAGCGTTTAGTCGAGGTTTTCTCCAAAATTCAAATGTTTACTACATAGCAGTACACAACACTTTTAAATGTGAGCTGTATTAATTCTTAAAAAAAGGCAGGTCGTGGGTTCGAATCCCGCTCGCCGCCCGACTTTTTCAATCTTTAATTTGATTAAGCTAACATGGCATACATGTAAAAATAATAAGCATAAGCATAAGCATAGCATATGCTCACGACTATATTCCCCGAGGGGGTAGTCAGAGATATTCTGAAACCTCAGAACATCCACGTTTCACCAGTAGTACCGAAACTCTGTCCAGTGTGATGGGGGGTGAGCCCGTCGCCACTTATAATGGACAGTGGGTACAATACACGCCTCGAAATTGAAGCATGCAGGTTTCCTCACGATGTTTTCCTTCACCGAAAAGCCAGTGGCGTTACAAATCGTACATAAATTCCGAAAAACTCATTGGTACGAGTCGGCTTGGACGGGGATCAACCATCGCCTCCTGCACGGCAGGCAAGGTTACTCGCCACTGGACCACCACGGCTTTTTAAAAAATAATAAAGTCGTATTAATTCTTACTTACACGGAAAGTGCCTGAGAAGCAGCAGATAGTCCCAAACTGTAGATACCTCCGGATGTACCACCCATATCAGTTTCAGCTATCTCAGACAAGTCCCAGAGGACGTTGGAAGGGTACTCCAATGATGCTGTCTTCATGTAGGTTAGAATGGCTGTAAAAATTGGAATTACTGTGTCACCTTTTGGATTCAATTCCGAATATTGTAACTAGAGGTAGAACAAATATAGTCGATATTAGTAAACGATTAAACTCTTAATGAATATCGGCAGGAGTCTTAGCTAGTCCCTTTTAGATTTAGAGCGGTTGGAATCCATGTAATATGTAGCAAATTTAATTTCGTATGCCAGCCTCTTGCAAAAGACAGACGCAAGACGCATCTGAAAGCGTTATTCTAAATCGCGCTAACGATGATTTCGAAAGACCTGCTATATACACCCTCCCTGTATATGGTATTAAACAACATACCTTGAGCAAACTTCTTAAGCGTGATACCGCAGTCCCCGTCACCGCAGCCCGAGTCCAGTCGGTTCAGTAACTCCTCACTGCTGACCAGCTGTTCGGCTGCGGCCTGGAGACTGCCTCGAAGGACTTCTTGCTCCTTTGCTGACAGAGATGGGCCGGAGGCAAGCTGCAAAATGACTGATAATCACCTGCCAACAAGCAAACAGCCCTTCTCGCACGAATAAGGGTGCGACCCGGCTTAAGGGATAGTTACACCGCCATCTAACGAAGCTAACATCCCTATTTGCCTTCAGAAGCACGGAAACACTTGAGACGAAACACCATTCAAAGACTGACCGGATCGGTCGGTGCTTTACTTCGGTCAAAGTTGTGTTGAATGAAATTATTTGAGGCTTGTACATATCCCATATGAGAATAGCCTAGTTGATAGTGAATCTGCCGGTAAAGCCAAGGGAAGTCCGCAAGGGGCAAATATTGGTGAGATGAATATTAACAAATGTAATCAAGACTTGGATTTTTCTATTATGGCCGGCAAACATCTTGAGCAAGACCTTGACTGCGCAGAACACAATTTGTAGGCATATCCCTCACCCCAATGTAATGTATGTAATGTAGCAATATATCATTGTCTAATCGTCACAATACAAGTCTAGACTAGGTTCCTAAATCCATTGGGACTAGATAATCTATGACATAAAATGGCCAAGATAAAAAACATACCAGATACTTACGAAGCGGCAACTTTAACATACCTTTCTAACATCACTCTGCAGCAGTGTATCATCATCGCCATGTCCCCCTTCGCCCCGCACGGACACCGCTCCCCCCGCCCACCCGAGTGAGCTCGTCGGTGCATCTAACAACTCTAACCAAAGGTCGCCATCTTGCTTGTTCAGGTGCAACAGGCAGATCTGAAAGCCGTGCATTTCTAGGGACGTCTTCATGTGACCGGAGAATATTCGCTCTACTGTTATTTTCTTGCTTTCTGGAAGTAAAGTTATAAATTACGTAATCGGTGCTTTAGATTGGGTTCTATTTCAATTTCAATTTATTTATTTGTGAATCACAGGTTATAAAGATGTTACAAAATTTTTGGTTCCTTTGTGTTCCGCCAGAAGGCATACAAAAGTTTTACAAGTAGAGACATTTACAATTACAGTTCTTTCTGGCTTATGCACAAGGCTCCGCCATTTTGTATTAACTTTATAAAACAATCTTTAAAATTACTCCAAAAACCCACTTAACATTGGCAGACATGCAATGCTTAGCCACAGCACCAGGTCATAAGTTATAAATAAAATGTATTTGCGGTCAACATTTTTCCAAGTCGCCTTATCAGGCCCCTGACATAGCTTCACCATATTAAACCCGAGTAGATCTTGCCATCGAGGTGATGGAATTTGCCAACAAGTGTTAGAGGCGGCTTGATGATTGCGGATGTTTCGGAGGTTCAATACGTCACCCGGGGAGCCTCTCTTTGTGCACCCTCTCTTCGTGCACCCTTGTGTATAAACATACCCAAATAATCCTTGGTTTCAGCAGCAATAATGTTCATTTCAAGGAACGACGTTCCTCCTAAATTGTCGATCATCACAGCCACTCTGTTGCCTGCTACTAACTTTAGATGGGTGACAATCTGCAAACACAAATTTTGATTGCATTCAACAATTCTTATCATATAATTACTGTTACCGATAAAGTCACCAATGAATGAGCAGTTGGCCTTTATGATCATCATAATCAACCTTTTCCAAATATTTGGGATCTTATAATTGTCATACAACTTGGTCTGGCCTGATCGTCTATTGCAGATGATTTTAAAAGTGGCTATAGAGAAACACTTTTTGCAGTCCTATACCAGAGCGGAACAAAATTCTGCAGACTTGACAATAAAACTGATCACCGGTGGCGAGATTGTGGTTGTATCAATGCCTTTGGATAGCTATCCCAGAAATGCGGTCCAGATATCATCTCATTGCGATCTCCTCCCATATCGCGTGCCCGATAACAAATCAATAGGACGAGAACGGAGATGCTCCTCTTGACGCAATTGATTGCTTCAATCAAATTGATTGATGCAAACCTTAAATCGTAACATATTACCTTTTCAAGTATCATGGCCACGACTTCTTTAGCGGTTCCCATCTTGAGTTTCTCGATGCCGGCTTCTCCGTGCACTCCTGCTCCCAACTCCATCTCATCGTGAGCTATCTCAAACAGAGGCGGCTGTCCTGAAACAAAAAAAGTTAGCTATTTAAATATCTTTAGGTTTGATATGACTTTGTATTATATGCAATAATAGCTATCGATACGTCCACGGATGGGCATGTATTATCCCTTAAAACATTTTGTTTTGCGAATTGCCTATAATAGGTTTTTAGGGAAAGTTGTCGATATATATAATCATCCTTATCGTTAACCCTAACACCCTGTATAATACCAATCACCAATAAATGTTTTTGACGGGCCGAACTCTTCCTTGCGGTTCCTTCGCCGGTGGAGAGGTCAGCATGAGTGAACACTGTAGCAAGACGATAAGGCATTTGCTTTTTCTGACTATTCTTTGTCTACAAAACACTGTAAAAGAAACTATTTTCCCACGAGAACAATCGATATGGTGGTCAACTCCAAACCGAAAACAAATAAAGATCAATGCCTTACCTGGTAAAGAGCATGCGCTCAAGCAAACACCCAGAGTAGACATGTATTTGTTAGCCTCCGCTGCTTTATCCCTGATGGTTAGCAAATCATAACCTTTGGCTGCCATTGCGCCACATAGCTGAAACATTAAAATTACATAATTTTAAAACCGCCTACCGGTTCACACGTTGCCAGGCTTGCCTAGTGTGGGAGGGACCACTATCACTCTCAATCTTAATGTACTAACTACTGTCCACTTTGTTCTCCCTTTGTGTATTTACTCTGTACTTTTCATTTGTGCAAATAAATAAATTTTATTTTTATTAATTTTACATTAAATTTGCTTCGAAAAGTCATTAGGGTTAGCTTCATCCTCAGCCTATTTACATCCCAATGCTGGGCCACTGACCTCCATTGATGATTAATTGCCGAAGTACAAACAAAACGATTTGTCCCTACGTCTAAATCTTATTTGTTTATTAAAACGCGTCTTCGCTCCGCTTCGTATATCTTTTTGAACGCTCTATGCTTAAGTGTAAATGGCAACGAGCCATAATATACTCTCAGATTGGTGTCAGCAAGTAGGATGTCAACAGAAGCTACCTCAACAACATGACTATTACAGGACACATTCTGGAAAAAGAATCCCAGAATATCAAAAAGCTAGATGAAATTCTTTACCTTATAAAAGAAGACCTCTCCACACATACTTCGGCCTCCAGTTTTGTTGTGACTCGAAGCCACATCTTCACCAACGATAAGGCCTTCTACCTGTGATAGGAATGTCGAGATATTAATTTTTCTTTTTACTGGAAACTAAATTATAATCTTGTATGTATAGTGTACTTACTTTAATGCCAGCTATCTTAGCTTTCTCAATAGCTTTTCCAAAGTTCAATCTGTCGCCAGTGTAGTTTCCAATTATTACGATTACACCACCTGTAATTAACGTTATTTTTAAATTAACAATTAAATAAATAAATATCTTGGACACTGTCAAACAAATTATCTAGTCACACTTAAAGTACTAGCCTAAGTAAGTTTAATCTAGCCTGGACTTGTACTATGATAATCAATCAATTTTGAACTAAACTAAGAGCCAAGTCAAAACGAATGATAATTTACCCCTGTTCCGAACCACTTAACTATCTATCCAGTACCATTAAGCTTATCTAATTGCAACATTAGACGTGTGAATCAGTAGTTTGTATAACTCTGGTAGATGGCGCTGACGTCCCTTAAAGACGATAATATAGATTGAAAATTTCTTCGTGGCTTACGGGGCGACGACAGCTCTGTTGGAGTAGAGCATGCCCCGGATAGGCAGGTCGTAGGTTCGAATCCCGCTCTCCGCCCGACTTTTTCAATCTTTAATTTGATTAAGCTAACATGGCATACATGTAAAATAATAAATTCCATTAAGCTTATGTCCAGCACTAGGTAATTATGGCCCACTAAGACCATGCAAATTACACAAGCACAATAGTGCAGTCACAACGCGGCGACAAAAATTATATTACACTCATAATAATGAAAAAACTAATGAATTACCTGAGTTGTACTTGTACAACTGAGCAATACCGTAAAGAACATGACCGGTCGGCGGCGACGCGAATACCCCACCGGCTACAGCCCCGTCTAGCATACCAGATCCTAGTAAACCTGTAAAATTACATGCATTATAAACTCACGACCATAATTGCGGGGCGGTCAGAAACCTTGCTACCACTACCAATCATCTGCTTGATTGAATTGCTGTAAAATTAATCCATTTAAATCATAAATCGTGATCCAGTTCAATAAGATGCATTCAAGTGAATTTATGCGAGCCAAGTCTTTTAATACTGGTGAATCGTGGATGTTCTGAGGTTTCAGAATATCTCTTACTACCTAATAGGGGAATATATTCGTGAGCATATTAAGCTTAAGCATAAGCGCTTAAGTCTTTTAATTTCTTTAATGTCACCATGTTTGGTTGAGCTTTTAAATTTTAATACCTAAGTCAAGACGTAAGTTTGTTGTGTATAAAGAAAGAATATTTATGTAAGATAATATGTTTAAAAACCATTGTCTTACCACCAGCAAAAGGTTCGTGTCCGGAACCACCTCCTCCAAGCACGGCTACCCTTTTCGAATCATTCTAAAAAATAAAAGTTATTTACAATGCAATGTGATCCTTATCACCAAGTCCTAAAGAATAACTTGAAAAATACCGTCAGTTTATAAGAAGGATCCTGTGTAGTATTAGTATATTGAAATGAAATAGATCGTGTATTAATTTAAAACCGGCCAAAAGTGTGTCGGACTCGCCCATGATAGGGTACCGTATTTTTAACTTTGAGCGCAGATATCGCAAGCCAGAAGTATTATATATAATCGCTATAGCGATTAAGTTTCTATGAGAGTTTAGTTCTATTGGACAAGACCTATCTAACGACACCTCATTCGATGTACTTATACAGGGTCCTTCTTAATATGCTGACACTTTTTTAAGAGGATGATCAGACCATCAAACTGAACAACTTTCTCTATGGGACCAATGTCGAAATCCCGAAAAAAATATCTGCTGTCCCATACATTTGGCTAGAGTAGGTTTGCAGTTTTGTATGGAGGGGCTAATTTTTTTTTTGCGCTTACGATGTTGGTGCCATAGAGAAAGTTGTTCAGTTTGATGGTCTGAACATCCCCTTAAAAAAGTGTCAGCATATTAAGAAGGACCCTATATAAAAAAAAAATTTTTTCAAACCCACTTTGGTTGTATGGGGTCGAAAAAAAGATTTTCTTAATAACTACTAACATTTCTATTTTTGGGTTAGGTACTGTCTTCATATCTTTCGATTTAATAGGTGCGAAATAGAGCTAGTTATTACGACGGGGCATACAGACAGAATGGACGAAAGGGGTTCGTTGTTGACTACGGAACCCTAAAAAAGTCATACATTACCTTACTCCTAACAGTAATAACCCGATGTTTAGGGTGTAAATGCAGAGCGGGGTATGTAGCGACGACACCTCGCAAATTGTCGTCCACGCATGTTTCGGGAGAGTTTATTATTTTCTTCGTCACCGGCTTGCGCGTTGACATGTTTTAGACCTATAAGTAGAATCTGATTATTAATGTGGTTGCAGAGGTGTCAATTTTATTTTGTTAAATGTTGTATGAAAAATTTCAATGCTTTATATCTTCGTAATTATATGCTACAAATTGCAAATTTTATTTGATACGCGGCATCTAGATTCTCTTAACTATTTTTCCATACATAAATTAATACTTTTATTAATTCCGTCTACGCGTATTACGCGTTAAACTTTTGTATGGAATGAAACCACCCTAAGTACATTATAAACACAATGTTTTTTGCTGAAGTTACAAGATGTTAGGTAGGTATACTTAATCCATTTAGAATTCCGGTCTATACCTAGCTAGTAGAACATTTTTACATTGCGAAAATAATGTTTAAGTATTAAAAATGCAGATCTAAACTTGGTGATACACTTCCATGCTTCCAATTTTGATGAAGTGATAGCCTGTCGGAACCCCACTGCTGGACAAAAGCCTCCTCTATAACGAATAAGGATTAGAGAGACGTATTGGATACGAAAACAAGAAACTAAGTGTTTAGAATCCTAGTTTTTGTGATTCATATAAGCATTAAAATTATATATTGTAATATATAATTATACCTATTACTGAATTATAAACAAGAATTGCATGCAAACAAACTTATCCTTTAGCCTTGCAAATTGGATTAGCAAAGGATTAAATTCTGCCATACAAAAATAGCATTTAAAACCACTAATTATCACCACTTGCTTACCTAAAATTGTTTGACACCAATGAATAGATAAGAAATATCCCAAGACATGCAATATGCTCGCACAACAGTACGCTAATGTTAGAAAAAGTAAAGAAAAACAGTCGTTATGTAACCGATAACCGTTTATCTTTTACGAGGCAAAGTTTATGACCTCTTACAGATAAAACAAACAAAAATGTACCTTGTTACAAACTTTAAGAGATTGATTATCGTTGTACTCCGCAGAAGGAAAGGGGTTCTAGATTGTAGAATCAACATTAAAGAAATATGCTAATTATACATTCAGGGTAAACTTTTAATCAGTCCGCTTCACCATGTCATGTACATTTGAGACGAATTACGTGCAGCAGTTTTGTATGAAACAGCTGTTTTTTTCTCGCGATTTCGAAGAAACACTGAAGAACTGTTCCGTTTTCGAAGAAACACAGAAGATCGGCTTCGTTTCACGGTTTTCGAAATTAGCTCCATACTGAAAATTTTTCAGTACATGGTGAAATTATCAGCACTGATTAAAAACTTTCCCGAAAATTTATGTTATACCTATCTATGTCCCTTTGCGTATGCGATATTTTTGTTTGCCTCTTCTGCAATTGCTTACAAATCCTGCAAATGAGGGAAATAATGTCACCTTTTCATACCTACGTTTTTGTCTATCTGCATCCCTTTTCAACATACGCGTTTAACTTTACTGGATGTTCCTCCTTCAACGTTTTCGTTAGTCTTTGGACATTAGGTATAGTCGAGGGAATCTATTTTCTTTTTACGGGGAAAAATTCAAGTACGTGGAGTACTTTAAAAGAGCGGAAGGCAACCACGTGTCTACTATCATATTGAAAAGTAGGTATTTATTTGCATATAGGAACTCTTGTGGTAAATTCCACACATTCTAATCAGCAGGTATACACAAAGTTTCAAAACAATGTTGAGTTGTGTTGTTGTCATTTTCGTATGTACGTAATTATACGAATTAGGTATTGCCTAATTATAGTATTTACCAATACAAAACGATTGAAAACTCACTTATAATTGTAGGCACAAACGACTACCAAGTCACAGAGTAACATCAATACTAAATCTAAACGAAGATATCAATGCAAAAAGATCATTCAATGATGCTAAATACGGTACTCAGTTCTACAAAGACGTATTGTAGTATTTTGTTAAGTCAATTTGAATTCTATTGGTAATGATATTACGCTTGAAATCGTAAAGCTTCTTATCGGGTCTTTTAGTCATGTGTTATTCCCAGTTTAACATGGCTTGCGTATTGTAGTTTTCAATGTGCCGCATAATAACTATTGTACAGCATGTGAAAAACAATAGAGAACTCATAATTTAATGTGGACGTAGTTATAAAATATAACACTAATAAGTATAACACACTTCTTAGTAAGTTCTTGTTACTAAGAAGTGGTGAAACAGGCCCTAATATTCTTAAGATATTTAACACAATTTGTTGGTCTTCTTGGCTGCTCTCTTAAAGGCCAGAAAATCCAGAATATTAGTCAACTTTCTACATATAGGAGATGGTACCATTAGAAAAACTCTTGGCCAAAAAGACAAAATTGAAATGATATCTTCAATGTTGGCTTACGTTGGTAAAAAGTTCAAATAAGACGATGTAGAACAATAAAGAATTTTATTCAGTCAGATATTATTAATCAGTAATCACATTTCCTTACACAACCAACAATACTTAGTACTTACTATAATTAAATAAAACCTATACACTCATTGCCTCGACGATATTAAAAGCGTTGCTTTCCCCACGGAACTGGGTGATGGTACCACCAATACTTCTTGAAGCCCCCAAGTAGACAATTCGATGAGGTGCCAGCACAGCACCTGATGGTACCGTCCATTCGAAGCGGGCGCGACTGGTGCCTGTCAGGGTGGATTGTCGCTGCCAGTGGAACCTGAAAGCAGTCGTTTTTTGTGTAACCAAACAGTTTTCAATGTCAATTTATTAACCTCTATGCGCTTGTTAATACATAATTATTACTTGACAAAATATAAATGACTCGGTTTTAAATAATATTTGTGTATATTCGTCTCAGTCGGTGGAGCGACTTCCACCACCACGGAACAACTGGGAATAAACGCTTTTAATTATCTTTTTCAAACAAATGCGGTAAGCAACTATAAATCTATCTATCTATCTATAACGTCACGCCTCTTTCCCAATAGGTTAGGCAGAGACCAGAGCGCGCCATCTACTACGATCCTTACATACCTCTTTTAAATTAGGAACTATAATATAAATTAGGAAAGAAAACGGCGTTTAATTTTTTTTTTCAAATTAATGCGGTAAGCAACGATAAATTAGGAAAGAAAACTGCTTTTAATGATCTTTTTCAAACTAATGCGGTAAGCAATGATAAATTAGGACAAAAAACGGATACTCACTTAGTTTCCCAATCAGCATCAGTAGCAACGACGGCCCATTGGCCGAGTTCTAACCTCTCGATTACAGCGTGAGTCGATTCTTGCTTCAAATCGTTACGAGGGTTTGCTCCCACCTAAAATTTAAAGTTCGTCTACATTTATAGCCCTTTACCGAAGTAGTTTTTTTGAGTTCTGCACGAAAGCTTCTTTTGAGTAGTCATCTTTATCAATTTGCCTTTGAAGGTGGAATCTTATAATCAATCGCCCCGAGTTTATATCTCCACCATATCAATAAAACACGATAGAGATTACCAAGAAATTAAGCAGTACCTTCCTTGCTACTTTCAACCGATATTGCCTATCTATTTAATCTGATTATGGCAGAAGAAAGGCTTATATTATGTCAGTTGATTTCTTGTGACTCATAGATATACATACAAATGTGGCGCTGACAGTGTCTCCTCTCCTCACGACCTCTGGTGGCTGTTCGATCACATCTCCGAAGCTCCTGCCAAGTCCTGCCGAGTCGAGCACTACTGGCAGGATGAGGGATATAGTACGGCCACTGTTGTCGGCTGGTTCTGGACCTGGTTCTACTGTTCCACCCTGAAATGTTTATGGAACATGGTTGAAAAGCCTGTCGATATTATTTTTCGACCTAATATCGTAATCCTATTAAGGAGTTATAAAAAAAAGTGATGAATAGGAAAGGAAATACCTCTATGGCAACTGTGGTGAATTGGGCGAATTTGTTCAGGAATATGTCTAGAGTATGCGGGCCGTAGATTGTAGAAGCTGCTTCATAGCGTTGTACCTGTAAGCATGTATTATGATATTAGTTTATATTATTTATTACTATTAGGGCCTATTTCACCACTTCTGAATAAGTTCTTGTTAGCTTATCCGACAGATATTTTGACATAATTTCATACAAAATATGTCAATCTATCTGTCGGATAAGCTAACAAGAACTTACCCAGAAGTGGTGAAACAGGCCCTTAGTCTGTCATCTTATCACTTCGTCGTATGCATCACAAGATCTAGGTTCGAGTCGATAACAATAAGTCGGTTAGTTAAGACAGCTTCTTATTAGTCGTTGTAGTTAGTCATAGACAGATTCTAGGAATGTGTAACTACTCGTACTGTGCATCTTTTCCACTCTTTGCAAAATTATACTCATATGTACCGCTCATGAGTTTAATGAAGGAAGGTACACTCATTTCTCAACAAAGTCGAACTATCTTTTTGAAACAGAAAGAGTCACTCACCTGGTACTCCTCATAAGTAGACACATAATGAATATACTCATTAGTTAACCCGGAAACCACAACCCTGGGCTCAAACCCATTCCTCTCCATGACAGAGCCCACTACGTCCCTGATCCGTCTCCCGGCCATTGTGGTGGGTTCTCCAGGAACTCCGGCAATGACCAGGTCAGCTAGCCAAATCAGAGTTGCGGAGGCAATGCGAGGGTGCCAGGGAATTGGGAAGTTTGCCTAGAACCAGAAGATAGGTTAATAATAATATTTCTTCTACTCAGAGACACCATTAGGGTATATGTTCAAATTAATCTAAGACCCACAGGAAGAATCTAATTTCGCCGCGACTCGTCTGCGCGTAATCATACTGGGCGTAAGCAAAATACTAGGCGTCAATACATACACAAGCAACCTGCGAGTTTAAACTCGTGTTACTTCTCCTGATTGCCAAACGATTTGCGGCGAATTCGCCCTTTTTGTACAAGTTCTTCATCCCGAATTACCTCCGATATGTCTCAGAGTGCCACATGTGGTCAGTTTTTGTGTTATATACTCACTCTTCCCGTAGCAAGCAGGATTGGTTTAGGAGCATGACATTCCACGTCTTCTGGAGTAGGTTCAGCTAAAATTCCACTTATAGAGTCCAGAAGAGGATTTCCCGATATAGTTCCCTGAAAAAAGTTAAAACGATTATGGAGATGTGATGTGAAACTACTCCGGAGAAAGAGGGAGAGGAGAAGGAAAGTCCACTGGATTATAAGTGGTCTGTCTCTTGAAGCCGGCCATGATATATCATTCGGCTAGGTGACAACTTGAGCACAAAAAATCTCAACCTAAGGCCTAAGCTGAGTTAAAAGAATCAATAGGGCAATGCAGATTTTGGACATTTTTAATAATGGAGCTATTTCACCAGAACTAGACGACCTCTTGTATGAAACTAGATGGAATCGTAGGATAATTCCGTAATTAATTTGAAAACATCTTACGGTTTTACCTGAGTAATATTGAGAGTATTTGCTCCATCGATAGTTCCCGAAGCAAAACTGTAGCCCATTGCTGGCACACACCCACTGACTGGTTCACTCTGGAAAATAGCGGATTGATTATAAAATGGCAGGGACCTAAATCATATACCAGGAAAATGTATTTAGCTGAACCTAGCACCAGGCAACTGCCATGTTAAGTTTTTCTCGGATGCCATAAAAACTAGATGATACGGGTAACCATAAGCACAGCATTAGAAAGACAGTACAGTACAGTACGGAGTTACGGACTCTCCCTGTAGGTACTTGTACTCTACCAATTTCGACCTCACCCCCTATTGGTGGTAGGTAGGGGAGGTGGTCGACAGTAAGCAGTAGTATTTCTCTCTCATTCGTACTCATTCAGCGTACACGCTATGGTCTCTTGTCAGTGCGAGCCCGTTTATATGAAGTGTCCAGGGTGTGCCATAAGAATAAGAATAATTTGTTGTAGGTTCTTATGTGCTCTTAAGTTTCATTGTTTAATAGATCGCTATTTTGTTAGTTATAGAGTTATTGCTTTTATTATCATTTATCATAATACACTCACCGTATTGAATGTTCTCGTTAACGTGTCGTATCTTGCCACAGTTTCTTCCGGCATCTCCACGAATTGATGGACAACGGCTAGTTCTCCGGTCAATTCTTCTCCGGGAGAGTTCAGCACTTCCTGAAATTATACGATAAAATCATGAGTTTTATGATTTGGGAATATGGAGAGATATTGATTGCTCCGCCGAAAAGGGCGTAGCTCTTATACGATGGCGATTAATTAAATCATCAATGTTACCGTCCACAAGACGTTCACTCTATTTGCCAGACATCTGAATCTCAAAGACATAATACACTAAAAATCGCCTTATTCAGTGTAAAGGCTTCCGCACATTGCAGCGATATTATCGAGCGATATTATCGACAGCGATATCGCGACACCTTACACACTGCAGCGATTCCGCGATTCGCGTCACGCATGCGCCCTTCACTGAATGTAGTAGAAAGAGATTGCGTCAGGTTGCGATAATATCGCGGCAGTGTGTGGGATCGAGCGCGTCCCCATACAAAATGTACTGAGAACAATTACCTATCTCAAAATCGCAGCGATATTATTGCTCGATAATATCGCGGCAGTGTGTAGGATCGCGCGCGTCCCCATACAAAATGTACTGAGAACAATTATCGCAAAATCGCAGCGATAATATCGCTCGATATTATCGCTGCAATGAGCGGAGGCCTTTAATCAGAAATGTCCATACCAAAGCTCCTTCATAGACAGCAGTGCCAATAATCTTGGTGCTCTCAAACATGTCGTCTCCAGGTCCTAGAGAGAAGCATCTCTCCAGTGCAGCGCACAGCAGGAACTGGTTATCGCATTCGTCTCCGCTGAATTCACAGCGAGCTCCTCGTATGTTGGGGGATACATCGCCGAGGTTAGACGCGAAGAAACCTGTTACGATTTCTGGCTGAAAGAATTGTTCTTCACTTAAAACTTCGAAGATGGTTTCAAAAACTTGTGTTATAGCATGTAGGTATCTCCTAAATATTAAAAATCACAATTCAATTTTGAAATAACTCAAGAAACAAGATTACGTCGATCGTCTAGATTAAGATTTAGGTACCACTGAGAAGGGACTGAGAAGGGGAAAGAATCCCAAGGGATTTTGCGTATTCTTGTTGACAAAATATTGAAGATGGTGCGGATTGCAAAAGACATTAAATCAAGCGGGGTGGGAGATTTATTTTCAGCAGTAGTTTTTCGGTTGAAATTATATAAATTTTACCATCGATGTCCCGTCTATACAGAGTTTGCACTTATTTGCTCTTTCTTTACGAAAACAATTTTAAGGCTAGGTTATCCCAGTGCAAGCGTCTCTTTCTTGCAAGCATAAGTTTACAATTAGCCATCCCGCTCCAATTGAAAGCAGGATCGCAAAAAAACGTGTTTTTCGTCAATATCTTTGCTCATGGGAGTTTCTAAGCTAAAAATTCTTCTGAGTTCACTAGAAATATTTAATGTATTTAGTTAAGTACAAGAATAAAAAGTTAAATATCAGCAGTTTAATCATAGTATTGAAAAAACATAACAAAAAGGGGTAACTTTGGGATGTTTTTCTATCTAGTAAACTTAATCTAATCGTGTAATTGAGAACAGTCGCCCATCCGCCCGATCCTTAAATAAAACATAATTTAATTTCAGACTTTAAAACACAGTTTAAAACACTTTCGTTCGTGTTCAAAAAACGGCCTCGACGGCATAACAGCGTCTTAAGATCTTTATTGATGTGAGGATTTCACTTGTGTGTTTATGGCAAACTTACTTTACCAATCTGGCTGTTTGGGTTCAATGTGCTTTCCAACTTCAACGATGCGTAACCAAGGTTATCCGAAGAGATCAGATGGTTACTCATGTTCATACTGGTCGTGTGGACTGCGAACCAGGATAGGACTCCGTGGAGATTCCCATCTGCCTTCACTATGCGGACTTGAGTGAGGGTGTCGTCGGTGTTCGTTGTGTATCTGGAGAGAAGGATTCTGATTAAAATCTATTGATGTTCAAGATCTAGTGACAGACCTTGTCAGAATTTTTACCTAATCCTTTCATATCTGAAACCATTCTTATTTAAATAGTACTCCAAGATCTACAAGTGAGACTAACTTCTCAAAGGTCTTGCGACTAATCATGATCAGTAACAAAATATTGTTCTATGGAGAAAAATTTTTTCCACCAAAATCCTTCAAACTTGTCTTGAATACTTTCCATAATTTATGGATCTGAAGACCTGCTGCCTTCGTGGACCGTACTGTGCTCTTGTGTACTGTAGCTGATTTACCTGATATCGTCAGATTTTAGTGTCGCTAGAATTCTAAAAGTGACCAGTCATAATTAATATATGAAACCCCATTACATGCCACTTCCTTAGACTTACCTAGCTCTTTCCTCAGCTGGGTTAAATTCGTAAGAGTACGGTGATCTGTTCATATGAGCATTCGTTACTCTTGTCTGACCGAAATAGAGACGAGAAGGTGCCATGTTCTCATGCGCCCTTACGATACTCTGCAAGAAATTATTTAAAACTGGTAATAAAACAAAGATAATTTAATTACAGTGTACCACATAGTAGCTCCAATAATGTTTTAGTGATTTTTTGCTTACTCTGGTAATTCCATCGACATAGGCGTCGAAAGTTTCCCTGGAGAAACCCAGGATACTGATGTCCAGAAGAAAATCAACCAAATATCCTCCAGGAGTACTGTGTGTGTGAGTACCCGTGATAATAACGTTGCGAAGTGTGTATATGTCGCCGTATAGTCTTTGGAGGCTACGGACTACCTGGATGGAGAAGGAAGAATATGATTAGAGAAAGTGGGTTAGTTTTTCCTCCGTGGATAGTGATATTTTTGTCACAGTCATCATCGGCATCGGCCTATCATCATCCACTACTGAACAAAGGGGCCTCTCCAAAAGCGCGTTACAAGGAGAGAGTATCCTCGGTCTTCCTCGCCCAGCCGCTGCAACTAAACTGCCTCAGGTTTTCGATCCAGGCGGAAGGCGTTCCACACAACGGCCTGTTATCAAATATGCCTCTTATATCATCCCTAACTTGGCACTTTACAGAAAACATCACTTGTTTACTTTTATTCTTCTCATCAGTCACACAATTACAGCTTACCTCTCGCCTGACATGGATGCCCACAGCCTGTACGTCAGCTGTGACCAGGACGATCCTGGTGTCCCCCTTCACGAAGATGAAGGCTCTGGAGTACTGTCGCAAGTGGATACCTTCACCTGATTGACTTAGTTCAGCGTACCCCATCTGGATTAGGAGGGTAAGTTTTATTCTTTGTATCTTTAATTTTACACGCAGAACGAAATAACTTAACCGATCGAGATTTTAAATGGCCGTGGTAGGGGAGTTTGGGGCTGCTTTTGCAAATTTTGGAATCATCATCGTTGTCATCACACCCAACCCGCCTATTGGTATTTGGTACCCCATAATTGTTACCAGGGGCCAGGAATTCCGCTATTCCTGTAATATAATTCATCGAGATACCTTTTTAATTTCTGCTTTCCCCATTGATTCCTCGATTAGAATTACACGTATTTCACTGATGAAATACCTGGTTTTGCATCCCTGTAGTGCAGCACATTTAAGTAAACGAACATTGCGTAAACTACATTAAGAAGTCGTGAGATGCAGAAACTAAAAATGTCTCTTCGTAACTTGAATGATTAACAATATTCTCGCAAATTCCAAGACAGTTGAGACTTTGAGAGTAATTCTGTTGGACTTCATTTCCAGTGTTGTGGTTGTACTGGACTAGTAGAACTAAATAGTACAAAGCCCTATAAAATCACTATGCAAAAACAAATAAGAAATATGCTACTTACAAAAGTAATTTCAACGCATGGCCCAGTCATATCAGCTATACCAACACCGACTTGATACGGCATGTCCGTGACCGATTCTGTAGTACCTTCAGTCGTTGTAGTGGGGGCTGTAGTGGGTGTACTATCGGTAGTGGTAGTACCATTCTCATTGTTATCGTTGACTAGGAGAACTATAACAGCTGTCATACCACCGATCACGCCCAATACGAGAACGGTGATCACTATTTTGCCTGTTAGGGAGATCGCCATTTCTGGAAGAATTTTGCGGGATTTTAGTGGTCGAAGTTTGAAGGAGTTATGTGATTCGGAGGGCAAGTAGACTCAAGCTGTTGATTCTTTAAAGGACCAACTTAGTGATCTTTGACCTAGTGTCAAAGGTGACTGATAATGCATCCTGTTAAACTTGCCATTGATGATGGTACATAGGCCGATTCCGCCTATTTAGTACCTATGTTTTGCCAATTCTAGTAAAGGTCGCAGTTGCCTCCACTCCTAGCTACTAATCGTTCTGACTGAAGAGGCCTGTGCCTTATCCTAAATGAGTGTTAGACCACCTGTGAAGTCAGTCCTCCATTCTGTATTTTTATCCTTTTACCAACTTACTCGGCTGGCTTTGGGACCCGAAATGGGTCCTGTGACCTGTGGTGGGCCTCCGACAGCAAAACATAACATTCTTGTCTTTCGTCCTTTTCAACTTACAAATAATCACAAAGTTAAACTAAAACTTATCACATGATTCTTTGAATACCCACTTTGCACTGCCAGCAAATTAAAAAAAAAGTCCTAATTATTGAACCAAGAGGTTCATTTCTGCCACTGCGGTCGACCCACACGAATGAAAAAGATTATTACGTTAATTATAGTATAATCAATCAGATAATACTAATCGTTTTTATCTGGTTTGAACATATTAATGGTGATGTTAAAATGTGCATTGTAATTTATTGATAAAATTAATTTATTTCAATGGTTGTTTATTGAGTGAAACGTTGCGAAGAGATAGTCACTCATTCATGTGGGTCCGGGTTCGAATCCGCACGCACGACAAGCCGATATATACCAAAGAGTTTTTCTAATTATGTACGTAATAACGACTGTTTTCAAGCGGTGAAGGGAAACATCGTGAGAAAACCTGCATTCGCTGAAGAAGAAATTCTGATGCTTATGTAAAGTTTACCAATCCGCATAGGGCATGCGCGATATGCGTGGTGGACTAACGCCCACCCTGGAGGGTAGGTCTGTATACCATGCAGGTGTCGTGAATGGTTTTTTATTGGGCTGCAACAATTCAAATCTTTATCCACGTTTATGTATATGTTCATATGTTCTTTCATAGAGGGATTATATATTCGTAGCGGGATACAAGACACTTTAAAGTAAGTAATACGTTGGGAACCCTATACTACTGGTCCACCACAGTAGTTTGGTGGTAACAAGCTTCGATGTCAAATCGCCATGAAGGAAGAGAAATCGTAGACAAAAATGTTTTGTCGATCAAATAAAAAAATATATTTTTTGTGACTAATGAGTTTTAGGGCGAGAACCTAAAAACGTAGGTATATGGTTTATGTATATAATCAGAGTGCACTCGTTTACCACATGGGAGAGGGTCTGGTCAGGTGCCCCGCTGTCGCACGTGGGAGACTCCCTCAAACCCCACTTGTGGAGGTGATAGTTAGTCCTTCCGTGGTTGGTTCTGAACCGGTTAAGCTTAACCCAGGTCTTACGGTCCTTTTCAAAACCAGCCGGTTTGACAGTCGGGTCTCGCACGAGGCTTGCATGCGGATGGTCAAAAAGGCCCCAATCTGCCCGCCATGCACTATTAACATCGTACTGGGACTGAATTCGGTCGGTTTGGTTCATCCTGTATAATTTATTCCTTCAATCAACGTATGCATTATTTTTTTTTTAATTCCAATGCGTTGTTATCTCAATAACAATATCGGAGATAAAGGTTAATTTAAATAAAATAAACAAGATAATAATTAATTCTTTATCATTTTATTTCTTAAAAAAATATTCTGGCACTTTGTGTAACACGCTAACATTATAATCATATATTATTATGATAATGAATACTTAGACCTAATTAAATAATTTATAACGTAAAAGATAAGTTGATAATTAGACATAGATCTAAGCATATAATCCAGTTATTTAAATGATAGAAACAAAATATATTAACGGAGTTAGGACCACTTTAAAATGGGGCATTGTGAGTTTTGCTACAACAGCATAGCATGCTTAAAAACATAGTTGGTAGTTGTCGCAATGTTTCTGATCACATGAATAAATACACCACAGAGACTAAGCTTCTAGAAAAAAACGACCTAGGAAATCACAAGTAAGGAAATAAAATTTGCTTACTCGGCATCTCCATTCACAGTCCATTACAAAATTTTATTAAGAATTATAATAAATGACAAGCTATATTTAAGTGGGGCCACGCTGAAAAACAGCGCTAGGCAGTGTGTTTTATCACTTATCACACACCAGAAAACGCTGAAGCCTAGTCCCTTTGTCATTGTATTAAATATTAAGCTTATATTTTGCTTGCTTGACGCCCGTAGACAATCAGGCTCGGTCAGTGGACAATATATGGGCGAACGCGTCACGTAGTCATTATGTGCGCTCCTTAGAAGCTTTGTTTCTGTAGGATATTTTATTTACTAATGCGTTTTCTGACCACCCCGCAACGGATTATGAGCGTGAGTTTGGGTATGTACGTATGTCAGTCATATTATTATGTATGAGGCATACGTACATACACAAACTCACACTCACCTACATTTTTAACAAATCCATTTAGAAGAAAAATTTTCTTTAGATGAAAAATTCATTCATCTAATGATACATTACATTACATTTATTGTAAATATTATAGACTAGGTTAAAAGATGAAGTGTTATGCAAGGATCTGAAAAAACCTTAGCCTGTGTAATAAAAGGGAATTTTTTGTTCTTTAAATAAGCTTAAAAAAATCTTAACCTAAAAGATAATCCTAAAATGTAAGTTTTATACTGAAACAAAATTCTATCACAATTTTAACTACTTTGGTGTCATTAAATTGACTACAATTAAAAACCCAGTATTCAGGTAAATTATTCACATTCAAAGTACTTAATTACAAATTCAGCTATTTTTTCCTGATTGTAATGCCGTTTTTCCTCAAAGGAACGTTATTTTTACATGTTATCACAACGAATACCAATTGGGGCTATGCTGCGTAAAATAAAGACTAGTGAAAACCGAATACGTAAATAAATTAGACGAGAATCTAATTATTTCAGGGTTTGTCTATCTTTGGTTGTATATAATGGTACTCAATGTATACCGACAGATTGACATAGCGCATTTATACTCTTTAATTTATATCCTTGAACTTTGATTTGATTATTTTCTAATAGCCAATTTCAACAAAATCCATTCGATTATTCAGAAAAGTTGTCGGGTACGCAGGGCATTTTTAATTGTACAAGTGTTTTCCCGAAATTGCAATCTCTCGTCATTACCCTCTTGAATCTATCAGGCTGAGGAACTGCTGCTGAATTAGAGAATACAATTTTTTTTCAAGTAAATTAAATACACTTTACACAGGGTGTAAAATTAAAAGCATTACATACTTAAGTTGGCGCTGTAGACCATCAAACTTTCACAATGGAACCAATATCGATATGGTGAATTTTTTTGTTGTTGTTTCAGATAAAATGTCAATGCCTACAGACCCAAATGTTTGAGACAACTGCAATTTTGTTTTGTATTTTGATCTTATTCCGAGTAAAAATTGTTCATTCTGATGGTCTGAAGTACCACGTGGTCGAAATTATGTAACGCATTCAAATTTATTCATTCACAACCACCATATTGATCCAATTGACACATAATTATATCTATCATAATTTCATTGGTTTAATTTCAGTCAAACTTTACATCTAAATCATAACGTAACTTAAAACCTATGTGATCTCAAAAGCATCAGAGAACCCATTATAAGGATATATGCCGCCAAGAATGTACTTATAGCTCCCGTAGTGGTGGATGCGGTAGGTGCCTGCAGGGGTACCTATTGGCACCTCCCATTCTATGTCCGAGTAACTGGTGCCGAGGATCTTGGAGTTACGTCGCCAGATGTATCTGAAATTTTTGAGGACCGTTTAGAAGTTGTTGATTGTTAGTTAGCCGTATAGTTACGAGCATAAATCAGAGTAGAGTATCTGCTTCATGGTTTCGAGTATGGACCACCCCATTTTTCCCGCGCTTCATATGATAGGCTGATATTTAGCAGAGATATCGCTGTAAAGAATCAATAAATCAAAGATAGGAATAACTGTTTATTTATATCCGAGCCTCCATTGCAAACGGGAGACAGTTATAGGAAATGCAAAGCTATCAGTAAGTCATTTTTAAGGATCACCCATGGTAGGGTTGAAAGGTTGAAGATCCTACTGCGATAACACCAATTTAACAGCACAAAAACAGGAACCCAACCAATAGTACCTATTCTGAATCTATGACCTACTTTGCTGGCAGTCACAAGTATGGCAGTAGGCTGAACGAACGAGATGAGAGAGCTAGATGTTTCTGTAAGTAGGTAAGTAAACATACTTGGTCTCCCAATCAGCATCAGTAGCAAAGACAGTCCACGCATCATCTTCCTCTGACTCCAACTTCTCTACAGCGGCGTACCAGCGTCCGTGACGTAGACCGTTCCTAGGGTGTCCTGATACCTGGTCAAGAAGAAGAAAGAACAAGAATCAATTATTTGTGAAACATGAGTGAGAGAGGCTGCCCGCTGGACAGACGACCTAAAAAAAGTAGCGGGGAGCGACTGGATGAGGAAGGCCAAGGACAGAGTTTTGTGGCGCGCCTTGGGAGAGGCCTATGTTCAGCAGTAGACGATGATAGGCTGATGATGATGATGATGAGTGAGACAGGCATACAAGCAGTTGCTGTAGTAGGAATCGGCTATCAGAAAAGGTAAATCAAATAGTTTCAAGAAGAGCAAGCTTTGGCTAATATGAAGGGTATGGTCGAAAATCATTGAGATAGCTGAATTTAAATAGAGGTGGGAGATGTGGCCGTGACGTTCACAAGCATGGTCCTAGTCGGTCGCAGAATATGCCGTTAATGGAAGTTGTTTTCATCTCATCAGCATCATCATTGATGCCAACACCTTGTGGCTGTCTGTTAGACTTATTGCATCTGACCCTACATCTGATCATAGCTGTCTTCCGTTCCATCAGATTTAGGAGGGTCATAAATTTCATACGATTTTATTTTGGGGGGCATCATCTCATATTTTCCAGGGGCCCTCTGTACAGCAATTATCTAACGCGTCTTATATTCAGTTGCAGTTTTGGGAGGACCATGGCTTACTGGATTCCCCTTGCCTAAGAAGATGTAAACTTAAATATCCTGCGCACCTGACTGCTTTTCTAAATAAGCAGTTGCTGTAGTAGAAATCGGCTATGAGAAAAGTTCAGTTGTACATATATAAATTTACTCACGCCTGTGTCCCATTGCTGTAGACAGAGACAATCGATCGCCTTAGGCACTACATCCTCCTACTGTTCTGTATTCGGTCATCAGGGTCACACCACACATCACCAATTATACTGCTTAAACAACGCATTTCGAGGGCATTTATTCAAGATTCATTCCTCTTCTGCCATAACCAACTTTAGCTGCAATAAAGTTCAGTTGAATACTAACAAAACTGGCAGTGACCACGTCTCCATAGCTGTACTGTTTCTGAGGGTGGGACACACAGTCGCCAAACTCCTTGCCCCACGGGGCACTGTCCCACAGCACCGGGGGCACCAGGGTTATCAGCTGGTCGCTGAAGTCTGGCGGCTCCGGACCTGGATCCAGGGTTCTATCCTGGGAAACATTTAGTTCAATTTTATACAAACACGTTAGTTATTTGTTATTTCCATTTCCAACTGACCGTTTTTTTGCTATACTGGGTATGCTGCCTGTTTTATAAAGGTATGATCAGGAGTGCCATTTTTGAAAATCATTCACTGAGCTCATCAGTTAAAAATGTCATAATTACTATGGAGATATGCATCTTTCAACTGGTGATTTGACTTTCAAAAATCGCACTCCGGAGTTCGATTTTCAACTGCCGAGCTCAGCGAATGAGTTTCAAATATCTCACTCCAGTTCATCATCAAGTAATAGGAAATAATCTCCATAAAAACCGTCAGCATTTATAAAGAAGGACCTGTATAAAACCACAATTTGTAACTGCACTTTGCACTTACTTTCAGTAACGCTTCTGTCAGTTCCACGTATTTGTTCAGATATATGTCGAGAGTGTGTGGTCCGAAAATAGTGGAGGCTGCTTCGTATCTTTGTGCCTGTAAGAGCAAATTTTTATGTAAAAGAACGACCGTATTATTTGATTGTTAGAATGGAGTATACAAGGTGTTACAAAAATACAAATAAACCTTTAAGGGGGTTGTGTAGACCATCAAACTGAACAATTTTCACTATGGGACCAATATCAAAATCGCGAAAAAAAAAAATTATGTTCTATACTCTACAAATCGACTAGAGCTAAAATATGTATGGGATATGAAATTATTTTTTTCGCGATTTCGATGTTTGTCCCATAGAGAAAGTTGTTCAGTTTGACGGTAACAAAAGAGAGTTTTAAAAATTTATTGTTACTTATGAAACACCCTGTATATATACGAGTAGTAAAATCATGGTTTATAGAAATGTTAGGAAAGACATGACAATATTATGCCCAATATGACGACTACTTGATACTTGACGACCCGGTAGGTGGTTATACTACGCCAGACTGCCAAATCAGGGTTTTGGATTCTAATCCCGGTTCTATTTTTATGCCGTTGTTGTTTGGTTTCCATAATTAAGAAGTTGAATAAGTACTGGTTAATCGACGATAACTCTTCTTCTAGTCTCTATTATCATCTAATGCTATTCAAATCTATCTACTTACCTGATACTCTTCAGGAGTGGCAATATAATCAGAGTAAACGTTGGACAATCCTGCCAGAACCACGCGTTTAGCTCCAGAAGTCTTGGCGACCACGTTCCTCAGTCTTCTTCCCGACATTGTGGTGAATTCTCCTGGAACAGCTGCCAGGAATAACCCTCCTATCCTGGCTACCGAACAAGAAACTATCTTCGGCTGCCATTCGTATGGGAACTTTGCCTGGAAATTGAGACAGGTTTCAGGGTGAATATTCATACTGACATCAAGTCTAGATCAAGACCGAACATCGTCAGTCTATAAATATGAGAGATATATCCCTGCTATTCGCCCTACAGAGTTCAATTAGTGTCAAAATAGTGGTCTATTTTGAAGCAAAGCAGTAATAGAAAGGAACCTTGTAGCAAGGCAATGGCTTTCTCGAATTATTCCCTGTAGATAGGTACCTACACGTTCCGCGTAGCAGACGCTTTTTGAAAATTCTCGTTTTTTTTCCTTGTAGCTTTCGTCTAGTTCAACAAAACGTAAAGTGCATGGATTTGGCGCAAAATGACACATTTGCAAAAGTTCGTTTCTTTTCTCATTATAGAAGTTGAGAGGAAGTCTTGCGTCTAACGTGGCTTACAGAATTCTATCATCTACGTCGGAACCAACTTTAAAACAAAATGCTACCTTCTGCCAGCGACTTTCATATCCACTGAGAAACCGTATTCCCAAATTCTCAAATATGTCCCTATCTTGTAACTAGGCTAGGCTAGGCCATTCATCTTCTGTTCTATTGAGTCGATGTCGATGGCATGCCATTCTATGTTTTTGTAGCTCGGTATTTTGCTCACGGATAGCACTACCGGCAGCGTCCATAAACTCCGTTTGGGTGCAAGAGAACAGTTTATAATGGGACTTAGTCTGAAGAGTTGATATTACCCCTACTTTACTCAAACAGGTTATCTTTACTCAAGCCGACTTGAGAGTTGGTCGGGCCAGGACATTCGATAACTGTAACTAGGCACCCTAGGAGTACCAGAAACAAATTTGATGTATGCCCACTACTACGGCCAAATATGATGTTTTATAGGAAAACTGCTTACGTATTAGCTCCTAAGTTATTCAATAAATTACCTGACTCTTTAAAAGACTTAAACCATAGACAATTTAGAAATATACTGCACAATATTTTGCTGGATAAATGTTACTATAGTATAGAGGAATACTTATTGGATGACTTGAAGGTAGAATGAAAATCCAGTAGTTGGCCGTTCAGAAATTACTTTAGTTTCACTGATATACGTATACGTGCAATAAATAAAAATTGGCGTTAATAAAATTTATGTCAAATGTATTTATTGATTTATTAATGGCTTAATTGGAAATTTCCTAATTTGATTGTATTTATTTAATTTGACATAAATTTAAGTAATTGTATTGATTTAATTTGACAGTATTATTATTTTGTATTATTGACTTAATTGAACATAAATGTAATTGTAGATATGGATTCTATTTTATTGTATAGGTACTTAAATTTTTTTCTAATGTATTGCATGCTGACATCAGCAAGTTTCAGAGATGCCTACTATATTTATTTCATACGACTTTTGTAACCTGTAATTATGCAATAAATATATTTGATTGATTGATTGATTGATTGATTGATTCGCTACTTACGCGTCCAGTAGCAAGCAGTATTGGCTTAGGAGCCTGGCACTGAATATCTTCCTGCGTAGGTTCAGCAATGAAGTCCCTCACGGCGTTCCACAGGGGGTTGCTGGTTGTTGTTCCCTGCTTGAAGTCGAAGGCTCCCGGGCCGTCCGTTGTTCCAGCCGCGAAACTATAGCCCATTGCTGGGAGACAGCCTGTCACTTTAATGTTCTGGAAATAGGGTTCAATCTTGTTTTAATTCTTCAAAGGTAAGGGAGCTTATTTTCATACTCAAAATAGGTATATCTGTATTCATCCATTTTAATGAGAAAATTAAGTGTAATTTTGTGTTATGTTATGTATGTATGACCGTCCGTCTGTCTTAACTTTGAAGGACTATAATATATTATCTTTTAAACCGTAATAGGTAGACGGTTGAAATTTCACATCATATATTATTAGAATATGTTATTATAGCGGATATCTTACCAAGTAGTTAGTCAAAAAAAAGTTAAAATATTAAGGGTAGGTACAAGAAATTCGTTAAATGAAAAAAATATTTTGTGAAAACGGAAATACATAAAAGCGTCAAACTTGGTGTGATTTTCGTGCATTCTCTCAATGTAAAGTAAAACAATAAATCAAAATAAATTATGAAAACCGACCAAGTGTGTGTCGGGCTCGTGCTAAGGTAAGGATCCTGGAGAAAAGAAAACACATTTTTTTTGTTGTATTGTATGTTGATACGGAGCCCTTCTATGCGAGTCCTACTCTCACTTGGTCGGGTTTTTTATTTCCTCCTGAGGTGTGGCCTGAACGTATCAGCCAGAGCATTTTCACCCGCGACGGAACGCCCAAGCAGCATAACAAGCTGTATAAAAGCTGTATTTGAGTTCTTTTTTATACTTAAAGCTGCTTATTGAGCCTGTATAAATGCTGTATAAGCGCTTATACAGACCTTATAAGTGCAAAAAGGGCCCATGTTATACAGCTTTTATCGTTAGTAGAGCTGTATAATAGCTGTAGAAGCAATTCATAAGCCTTATAGCATCTGTATAAGAGCTGTTATTCGGTGTAATGAGAAACCATTACACTCCAAATAATATCTTATAAATATCTTATAAAGATTATGTGTTTAAATAAGAGTTTGAAGAGAATCAAAAAATTATAAAATAAACAAGACACAATATTTTTCGTACAAGTCATTGCTAATATGAATAATGGTGACAACAGTTTATATAATATTTCAAAGTTACATTTCAAGTTGAAGATAAAGATAAAGTGTTAATTGGTAAATCAAAGTGGAAATCAAATTATATTGTCAATGTGTGGTTGGTTATGGGCAATATTTTCACGCGCCCGTAAAATTATCAAACAAATATGAAGAAAATTACGAAATACGGATAATTAAGTGTTTGTTTATAAGGTTATAATAAAAATTATGTTTAAAATAATAGACTTTAGGACACAGTAATCATTATTTTAGCTTATTATCATGAAACGGCTCCAGCTATCATCAAATATTGGATTAATTTTATTTTAAATTTTTATTTTTGTTAGTTCTAAAATGGCGAGAATGTGTTATACAGCTTAGATGATAATTGGAGGGTATTATGGTCTTATTTGCTGTACTACGTAGAATATGGATCATATAATATAGCTTTTGGTTTTTAATCAGAGTTATAAGATAATATTTTTATTATTTAGGCTGTATGTGAGTTCTGAACTCATAACTAATAATTCTCTTTAGAGATCCGTGTATGAATTTATTATCCCTGAGCAAGATTTAATTTTAGTAGAACATTTTACAATACAATACAAGTAGAAATTTTTTTGAAGTCGAGGATCTATACATTTATAATTTCAATGATATACGGCGACACGTCAAGCTATACTAAACCAACATAACCTGGCCGCGCGTAGGTTGAATATCGTATAACGCCGCGCGGTCGGCTTATTTTGGTTTTGTATAGCTTGATGTGTTTGCCGTGTGTTGTGTATTGCCGTGTGTACATACATATGTTATTTTGTTCTTACTTTTTGTTTACGTAATTTAGTTAGTATTTAAGATAAACACGTAATCGCGTGGCTGTGATTTTCCTTACGACACAAATTTATATATTTGGTTTTGTAGCCTACCTAGTTGGCACACAACCATGTCGGTACTTACGTCGTAAGTGGCAATCGTTGTGGCAATGGTTGATATATAGAGTAACAAAACACCCTAGTAATACTTAAGGGGTTGCTTCAGACCATCAAACTGAACAGCTTTCACTATGGAGCCACCATAGATAAAAATTAAAAAAAAATCCGCTGTCTATTACAAAACTGCAGTACCAGCACGATTCAAATGTATGGGACAGCAGATTTTTTTTCTCTATTTGGCCCCATAGTGAAACTTGTTTAGTTTAAGTATTACTAGGGTGTTTTGTTACACCCTATAGACATATCTACATAAAGTTGTATGTGTGTAAATAACACCCATAGTGTTAATTTGTGAGTAAGTAACACCCGTAGTGTTACAACAAGTAAAAAATTAAAGGAATTTTTTCGTAAATTCTGTTTTTTATTTTTCTTTTAAACTGTATGCAAAAGGGGTATGAAGTATAATTGATCTTTGTGTTCGATACATACTAATTTCATTTTTATATCTTGTTCAATGGTTTTGCTTATTTGTTTCATTGTACCTAAAATGGTTCTAGTGTCACATGGTAATATTCCAGAAAATCTGCAATTTACAATTGCGGCTAAATCGTTTAGAGCTATTTGAGATATATTTCTTTCCATATTGAAGCCCATTCCTTATACGAAACAACATATTTTTTGAAAATTCGTCTTCGTCATTATTTGAAGTACTTGTGCTGCTGCATGAAGAAACATCATCATCAGGTTCCAAAGGTTTAACTCCATCCATAAATTCGACACCATTAAATGGTTTTCCTACGGAACCTCACGGCAACGGAACTGTCGCTTGACTGTGGGTTACCCGATTTAATATATCCGTTTCCGTATCTGTCAGTAAAGCAGACTAAAGCTGTACTATGGATGTAATTTATTTTTTTAGTTTTAAAGCACCCTTGTAGATAGAAGTTATAAAACCACTATATTCAAAAGAGTGTCTAATTACGCTATAAGAATAAGTTTTATAATGGAATTTTCATATACCATTGTACGGAAACAAGTATCGAGAGATACCATAATAATACTTAGAGCTGTAGTAAGTAAGTGATCACATGCAAAATACAGCCTTTATGCAGCTTTAACGATAAAACTAGCTTAAAGTGTCACAAAATACTTAAAGTTGTATAGTAGAGTTTTCATATTCTGTTTTAATACTCTAAGCTTACGCGAATCCCTTAATACAGATTTTATACAGCTTTAACGATAAAATTAGCTTGAAGTGTCACAAAATACTTAAAGTTGTATAGTAGTATTTTCATATTCTGTTTTAATACCCTAAGCTTAGGCGGATCCCTTAATACAGATTTTATACAGCTCAAGCTGTATAATAACTGAAAAATCTTGCTTATAAAGATTGAAGCATCCTTTGACTCTCTTGTACGTCTTTAAAAGAACTTTAAGTTCTAAATTAGCTGGTTAATTGATGTACAAAACGCTTGCATGCTGCTTGGGGGAGGACGTGTATGCGTGCCTCTCACCCTAAGGTGAGAGGTTGTTTGTTTGTGCAAAACCCATTCCCATTTATCTCCAAAACGGCTAGACCGATTTAGATACGGTTTTCTGTAAAGGGTCTCTGATTAATCAGCGATGGTTCTTAGATAGGTGATACAGTGTGATCTCGCCAGGGGGCGCTGCAGTAAACATTTTTCTAACGTCAAAATCAGTTTTTGCGCCGAAACGGCTTGACCGATTTGGATGCAGTTTTTTTTAAGTTTTTGAAGTTTATTTGCAATGAGTCTTAGATAGGTTTGATTGTGACAAACCACCAGGGGGCGCTGAACTGGTTTTTGTCAAGTGCTTGCTAGTAGACCGCGTTTGAGCTCTTTCATATTTCATATTCCATATTTTTTTTTCTTTTGATAGCGTTTGGTGAGTAGCTTCTGTACATGAACATTGAACGTCTGAGGGTCTGAAGATATAACTACATCGTGGGGAACTCCGCGAAAGCACATAGCTGGTCGACCGTGTTTGGGCTCTTTTAATAGCGTTTAGTGAGTAGCTTCTGTACATGAACGTCTCAGGAACAGCATCGTGGGTCTGTCTGGAAGGCACATAGCTAGGAAACCATGTTCGGGCTCTTTTGATAGCATTTGGTGAGTAGCTTATGTACATAAACTGCTGATGTTCTGACGATGGATCAGAAGAACATCGTCGGAAACTATGTGGATGCACGTAGTAAGTAGGTAAACCATGTTTAGGCTCTTTTTACTCACGACGGGATGGAGAAGGTACCTATATGCGTTTAGGGTAAGAGGTTGTTTGTTTGTGTGTTTGCCTATGCAAACGAATGTTCCTGTTTATTTCAAAAACGGTTAAATTTAGATAGGTACTGTTTTCTGTAAAGGGTTTGTGATTAATCGGAAATGGTTCTTGGATCGATAGGTGTTATGGTGTTTACTGGCCAGGGTATGCTGCAGTAAACATAATATTTCGCTTGTCAATAATATTTGTCTCCGAGACGGCTTGACCGATTTATGTAAGATTCAAACGTACCTACCTACAGAAAGACAAACAAATAAACATATATTTTGACGGTTATTTAGGAATTCTCTAAAAAGTTTAAAATAAATTAATAATTTTGAAAAACCCCGCATGACGGATGCAAACGTTATTCGAAAAAGGATTAAATATTTTTTTTGAAAAACCCTCGACTTAAAGAAAGTGGGTAGGTAACGAAAGATAATAAACCAAAATCTAGAAAATCCGTCGAGGGCTGCTGCTGCCTCGCTCCACTCGGGAGTAAATCTTAGAAACCCTCGTTCCGCTCGGGATTCAATATGCCCGTGACGAAAGACACTGCTTTATCCCCTTGGTGCATAATCTACTATTGTATCTCTATACCTACTTGCATGACACCGTGATAAAGCGCTATCACACTTTCGCTCTCTTTGTATTTGCACGTGAACGAACGAGATAAAAGGCGTGATACAGCCGTATCACGTGTAACATGCTACGAGTGCTGGTAGGTATAGAGATACAAATTAAATAACTTTCAAACTCGTCAAAAAAGTAAACGAACCGGGATTAAATATCTAATAGGCAAAAGTCAGTATCCCAACAACACCGACGCTCTATTAAATGCAATCAAAGGTTAGAGTGGGAATTTTTATTACACTTGTATAATAAGCAGCCAGTTATTTTCCACCGTAAACAACATTGCTGGAAATTAAATGATTCATGTTTTGTTATTAATTACAGTGTGTTTAAAACTACAGAATAGTTGTAACTATAGTAGCTTCCGCGTACCTACGCTACGTACATTCTTACGCAAAGATAACTGAAATATTTAGGCACTGAAAAACATTAAGGCCAGGATCATTAAAATCGACCTGTTTTTGGTTGAGTTTTAAGGCATGAAATAGTCGTTGTTTTAAAAATATATGTTGTTGTTCATTAACAGTTCTTGATTATTCTTAGGCTCAAAACACGATAGTTATTTTTTCTCTCGATCATAAACACATGCAAAGATAGCAGAGTTTATGATTAAGTTTTACTTAAAGATAAAACACTGTAAATAAAAAAAATACTCTGAAAAATAGGAAATGATAGTGTCTAAATTATTCTCAGTTTCTTCCCCCAACACCCAAGAGAAAGGATATTGATGAAAAATACGATTTTTTTTGCGGAGCTTCTTTCAATCGAAGTACTCGTATGCTTGTAAGAAAGAGACGCTTGCACTCGAATAACCTGCCCCTAAGGTGTTTCAAAGTAGTCAAGCGTTAGTATTCTGCGTCAGTTCTGTATGGACTGAAACCACCTTAAAAACTTACGGCTAGCATGCCACACACGACAGAGCGTTTATACGAGACAAACTTCATGCGCGCTCTTTCTGGAAAAAGTAAAATAATAAGTTTTCTCGGGGGTGATATGCGAGGCCTATTGTAGTTGGTAAGCTACGAGTACATACCCCTATAGAGACGTAATATAAGGCGACCCAACTCTGTCAACTCATCAGTGACTTGTCACTTATATATTTCGCATCGCCTTTGTTTTCCGCCATTGTTTCGAATAGACTTCGTAGTACTTCGGAGCATTTCCGTCCCCCCCGCACCGCAGCTAGTTGACAGAATTGTTTTCTTTTAAATTCGCATGTATTACGTCTCTATAGGGGTATATGCTCGTAGTTGGTAAGTCAATGCTTACCGTATTAAAAGTTTCAGTGACAGGGTTGTACGGTGCTACCACCTCGTCGGGCATCGAGACGAACTGTTGCACCACCCCCAGAGGTCCCGTCAGGTCTTCTCCGGGCTGTTTGAGCACTTTCTGAAATACAATATAAAACTACAGGGTCCTTCTTAATATGGACCGTCAAACTGCATCAACTTCTAAATCGCGAAAAAAATCTGCTGTTTTACGGGGTGAAATTGATATCATTAGCATCCAACCAAAATGTCTGGTCTTGACAATGTTACACTATGTAATTCAATATTTGTACTTTGTATATTTTGTTTTGTTTAAAAGAAGTGTGTTGTAGAGTTTCTGGCCGCATCTTCTCTACAACGGAACACCTTCCGAAGCGGTGGTAGAATCAAAAATGACGTCAGAAAGTTATCTATGGGATATTATATTGAATAAAAATTTTGACTTTGACTTTGACCTTTTAAACTAAGAGTTGATTGACGTTGAGTTGAAATTGAACAACTTTTACTATGGGAGCAAACCAATCGGAGCAAAAAAAAATCAGCTGTCCCATACTAAACTGCACCCGCCGCCGCTGCCTACACGAATCAAATGATGGGACAGCAGTTTTTTTTTGCTCCGATTTGTTTGCTCCCATAGTAAAAGTTGTTCAGTTTTATGGGTAAACTCTTAGTTTAAAAGGATGCTAATGATATCAATTTCACCATGTATATTTGTGAATTATTTGTTTTATAGCTGTAAGCTCCCCAAATATAATAAAATAAAAAATAATTTAAAATTGCAAACCTCCTTGAGCCAAAAATACGGGACAGCTCTTTTTTTCGCGATTTTGATGTCGGTCCCATAGAGAATCCCATTGTTCAGTTTGATGGTCTGACCATCCCCTTAAAAACTGTCAGCATAATGAGGACCCTATTATCATCATCAGCCTTGAAGCACTGGGCCTACCATATGGGTTTGTCCACCACGCGTCAGTGCCGAACTGCCGAGCGACGGACTTTGCCATACCATACGCATCAGGATTTCTTCTTCAGTGTATGCGTGTTTGCTGACAAAGTTTTCACAGTCAGAATAAGGGTTGAACTACATCAGGACGCGATCGCACGCGGCGTGCTGTTCCGTTCCGTCTATCTTATATGCTCTAGCAAATGACGTTCCTGATTGACAGAAAAGGATGGAGCGACGAAAAAATGCGATGCTGCGCTACGTGGTGTAGTTCAACCCACCGCCCTCTGCTCGAAAGTCGAGGATACTAACCACTACACCATCACGGCTTGGCTTCATTATAATTATAAGACGTGTGAAAGCTGATGTTTATACAAAAATGTAGTTTCTAAATGTCTTAATGTATAGTGCAATCGACTGGCATACCTACATACTGCACATGGCACGCGAGATAATATCGTTGGTAAACGGATAAAATCTTATTTCTCTTTACTGAAATAACTTAAACGTTGGTTGATGAAATCCAGAAAATCCTGGTAAAATTCGCCGCGATTCCGCCGCAATATCGCTGGCGTGATTCAGCTGTGACACTGATTGATATCGCGACGGTCGCGATGATATCGTTCAACGCCTATACTTCATTCCAAATAAGGGCGAAGAGATTTTACGATTCCTATTTAGCTTTCTGGCCAATTCTGAATTCTAATTAGCAAACACACTTTATTTATATGAAAGATATACTGTCTGAATATCTTGGACGTTACTAAAGCTGTTCGAGCGAGTAAGAGCCTGTTTCATCACTTCTGGATATTCTATTCTATTTTTATTTAATGGCGTTTCCTTGTTAGATTTCGCCAGTGTCAAGTAGTTTGAGTGAGTGTCTATCCAATCTCGAGGATTGTTTTTGAGTAAGAACAACTGAGAAGGATTTTGGAGCCTCGTGGCAGGCTGAGACGCGAACCGCGCGAACACCACGCGAGAGACAAGTGTTCGAGGGAAACCCTGCAACGTGACTCCACTTCTGGATAAGTCGTTGTTAGCTTATTTGACAGATCGTTTGACATATTTCCTATTATTTCCTATTATCGCCTATGAAAGATATGTCAAATTATCTGTCATGTAAGGTAACAATGACTTATCCAGAAGTGGTGAAACAGGCCCTAAGGCTAGTATTACAGAACGACACTCAAGTGTTCTTAAGTAAAGATAGACAAGGATACATGTATACGTTGTATGTATTTGCATCTTTTTCTATCTATACTCAAGAAGAGATCTCCACTTGAGTGTCGTTCTGTAATACGAGTCTAAGTGCTTTAAATCTCTGTTTCTGTAATTCAAAATGGCCCGTTCGAAAATCACTTGTGTGATCTTAAAGACGTAAACAGTGTCATGCATTTGGATATCAACGAACGATACACATGATTAACACTTAATCCTAACATTAAAGACACGCACGATCGCGTTAAAGCGAGAGACCTTCAATATCTTCTGAACGAACGTACAATTATAATACATTTTATCTGGAGATATTAGCTTAATTTGCAAGGTCGTGTTAATCACTGGTTCAGATTTCTTCTAGTTTCTATCTCGTGAGTGATCTAATTAAAGATTTATTAAGATAAAGGCCAGCCACTATTGGAAACTATATTACAAATTAATATCTAAATATGCAACTTATACGTAGAAGCATGTCCTAGCCAAGAAGAACTAAAAATCAAATTGAGAATAATCGGCTCCAGATGGCGCTACCTAAGTACTACATTTTGATCGTAATTATATTCTCAAATTGTTTTTTATTTTTAGTTCTATAGCAAGAGGACCTAATTTTATTCAAAATTGAATTTCCTGTTATGTTTTCGTCAAAGAAAAATTAATTTCTAATCATTTAATATTTGTGTTTTATTACTTTCATTTTAACGCCCTCTATTGGGTCATTGCGATACGTTTTAATAAAAATAAACCCATCTAGAAGTCCTTATTTCCTTCCTTAGAAGTTCTCTTTCGTATAAAAAAATCCGCCCTACCTTCAACTGCAACCTTTAATTTAATAAACCTTTAATCCAGTCTATATACCAAACCTATTCTGTGATCCAGTTCTAGCTACGGCCCTGCATTGACCTTATGTATGCTTAAACGAGTAGCTTGCTGCACGCTTAAAATGTTGTAGTAGGGATTCTGACCGCCCCGTTTATTTATAATTTGTATTACCGTATTTTGTTTGCATTCACTACGTAGGAGTAGGAGATATAATAGATCACCACCTTGTATTTTCCCAACACAGCGCTCTTTCCCCGTAAATATAATTCACTCTCTCACTGACTCATAATGAAATCTATATAAATAAAACAAATCTCACCATAGCAGTGTCAAACATCTTGGTGGCAATGATCTTCGTGCTCTCAAACATGTCTCTCCCGGGGCCTGAAGCGAAGCACTGGTCCTTAGGAAGCTTGCACAGCAGCTTGTCCTGGTCGCACACTTTACCGGAGATCTCGCAGCGAGGACCTCTTGTGTTTGGGGAGACATCACCGAGATTCGTTGACGCGAAGGCACATACTATTCTACCCTGTAATATTATTATAATTATAATTAGAAAAATTCACTCCAATTTTAGGATTGGTGGAGAGGTGGAATTTTTCTAATTAAATTCTCATCTCCCAATAATGTCGGGACAATAAATTAATTGCACTGTTTTACTAACAATCTGTTACTAAACACTTTTATACAACAACTTTAACTATTGAGCCAAACTAAAAATCGTAAAAGTGAAATTGTTTTCTTCTATAGAAAATGTGTCTTACTACTGGATCCAAATGTGCCCATAGAACAGCTGATTTTCTTCTTTCGATTTCGACGTTTGGCTGGATGATCACATCGTCACAAAAACACGTAAAAGAGGAATTGTTCGACGAGGAAAACACGTAACCTCGTGATTGACAACTATCCAAAAGGATATGAAAAGAAAAGAAACTTAAGCGAACAAGACGCTCAAAATGGAGCTCCGTGGAGACTCAATGTAAGGAATGCCGACCGGGAATAACGGGAAAAGTCGAGGAAGAAGATTTCGATGATTGTCCTAAAGTTTTAGCTGTTCAGTTTGATAGTCTGAATCACCTCGTTTAATATGTAACGCATTTAACTTTACACGCCGTATAAATCGCTCCTTTGTCCTTGGTTCTGCTAACTTAAAAGTTTTTGGGGAAAAAAATCACTTACCTTGCCAGGCAGCGTATTATTGCCATTCAAAGCCTTCTCCATTAACAGGGAGGCGTAGCCCACGTTGTCCGAAGACACCAGTCTGTTGGTATTGTTCATGCTAGTCGGGTGAACCGCGAACCAGTTGATGACCCCCAGGATGCCGTTACCAGGCGATATGAAGCGGACCTGCGCCAGGGTTTTGTCCACGTCGTGCTGGTATCTGGTGTTTTGAGATGGTTTTGTGAATTTGGTTTTATCCATTACTGAATTCAGATAGGGATATTTTCCTACAGTTACAGTTCCTACAGAATAGAATAGAATAGAATAGAAATAGTTTATTTGCCAAAATACTTTGTTAAAAGGGGGTTACACTAACATACTTCAGCATAAATGCTGCGTCAAAACTTTTTTATCGGCGCAATATGGGTCGTACCGTGTCGTATTCCAACATCTATACTATATCGAGTTTGTTATTCAATGATACATCGTCGTAGGAGCTCCTATTTTGCGGCCTTGTTGGACCTCCTTATACGGACTCCATTAGTAATTACCTACTACCTTTTGCTGTCGGGGTTTTTCCTGTATTGTGCAGATGAAATAAATGAATTATTATCTATATATCTAACTACAACGTTGTTTTGCCTAAATTCTTAACACAACAATATGCCTTTCAAAGCCATCTTCTTTAGTTTTTACCCGACTGCGACAGAAGGAGGGAGGTGTCGTTAGATTCGTAAAAATCGTGAAAGTGTCATAGGGTATATTATTTCAATATGGCGTCTGCGAATTAAAAAAGAGAGGGGGGGGGAGAATCAATTTTTTTTTGTAAAAAATTACAATATGGGTATCAAATGAAAGCTGATGAAGAGCAGATTCCAAATATATATATATTATAGTACTTTTATGCTACCATTTTGACACAAGACTAAAAAGTATGAAATAAACTAAATTATTTAGAAAAACAAAAAACCCGACTGCATAAAAAACTATTAACTGAAAAGATAAAATTAAACAAGCTCCTTAAATCAGCTATAATAACTTTGTTTGAGCAAATTAATACAATTTGAATGTTATTACTTATTAGGTAGGTAGGTATTGCAGGCGGGGACAAACCAATAACCAACAAATAGGTCATTTTTCTTTGTCCCCGTTTGCGATACCTATCTAATAAGTAATAACATTCAAATTGTATTAATTTGCTCAAACAAAGTTATTATAGCTGATTTAAGGAGCTTGTTTTTATTTTTTCAGTTAATAGTTTTTTATGCAGTCGGGTTTTTTGTTTTTCTAAATAATTTTTCAATAATGAGTAAGGGGTCAAGAGTTTGAGACCAAATCGCCTAAACGCCTCTATGTATTTTAATCTGTTACTAGAGAATCTTTTCAGCTATTTTATGTTTTTTTCGGAGTGAATCTGTTATTCCCCAAATTATGTCGATATGTTCACTTAGTTCAAAATTTCGAAATAAAACAATAATATCATTATTATAAAGATGACTTTGACTAATCATCATTGGTTACACATTTGTTTCCTTTGTTATATTAATGGATTTGCTTAGCGCTGTTCAAATAGCATCTCAGTGATTACTGTTTGTTACTGAGGACAATTGTTCTAATTCTGCTTGGTTTCAATTCAATTCAACCGAATCAGTGAGAAAGTTAAGCACTTTCTATAAGGGCAATTGATCACTAAATGAGAGGTGGTTACCTATAGGTAAGGTGTTATCCCAAAAACGACTATTTCCAGATAATGGTACAGAAATTTTTACGTTGGCAAGAGGTAACGTGTCGAGGAAGTCTTACCGAGCTCTTTCTTCTGGTGGATTCCGTAAGTAGGACGTAGGAGATCTGTTTATATTGGCATCCAATAACTCCGCCTCCCCGTACTCCATGCGAGCTGGTGTCAAGTTGTAGTGCGCTATCACTATACTCTGAAAATATCCGAATCTTGAGTTCAGTAGACGTCGCCTGATATTTTCTGTCATACAAGACATAGGAAGCTGTGCTATATATTGTCTGGCAAAAGCGCAAAAGTAGCTTTATACTCTCAACTATATTAAAGTCAGAGACCAGAGATATTCCGTATTCTGAACATCTTCATGTCTGGCAACATTGCATATTTGCATGGTTATACTTATCACTGTAATAGAAATATTATCCCTTAGTCGCCTCATTTAATTTGAGCATCTTTAGCTTGCAACGAAAGGAGAAGAATATGTACCTACTAGGTATGTGGGATGACAACATGTTGATGATGTCGATGCCCACAGAAAAAATGGTATGATCGAAGCCGAAAACCGCATCAACAAATTAATTTTAAATGTTTTTGGATGATTTGGTTCTGACTGGATGCTCGACATTACATAGCCATAATCGCAGATAGCAATTTCTAAGAATAAACTTGTGGCAAGTTTATATCAAACTTTCTAGTTACCCTCCGACAAACTTGTACAATTTTTGCTCTATGTTTGCTAATGCATGAAATCGCAGGTTGTAGGAGTGCTAGTGCACAGAAAGAATTGTTCGAAAAGCAACCCTGAAAAGGGTGAGATAGGTATCCGAATACCCCTGAAATCACGGGCATCCAGCACCATAAATCTCTACTAGCACAATGGAGATTTACTGTTCTAGCTTTTGTAGTTGTACGAATGCATCAATTATCGAGGTCAGTCGATAGATGTTATTTCGTAGCACCTAACTCAGCAGTTGAACATTGAACGCGGACATCATGCGACCTCGATAAAAGTGCATCGTACATAGGGCGCTTACATTACCTTTTAAGAGCATTTACAACATCAAAGCAGTGTTTGAATATACGTCGATCGATACAACAGCATCTCTCAGCCGTTTCATTCATGTCGGCCGTATCCGACTTCAGCACTCACATCATAATAAGCATTAGCAACCTAGCAAATCATGAGCATTATCCTTAGCATAGCATACTAACATTCACACTAATGTGGTAGCACAATATTATTAGCCGTCACAGTAGTAGTTTTGCAAATTTTCACTAGTTGCCTGACCTAAACATCTTGTAGACGCAAAGTTGGTAAAATATGACTTAGTTACCTTATAAATGCCAGAGACATAAGCGTTGAAGGTCTCCCTCACGAAGCCAAGGATCGGGAGGTCGAAGAGGAAGTGCATCAGGAATCCTCCGGGGGTGGAGTGTGAGTGGGTGCCGCTGATGATCACGTTGTGGTCGCTGTACAGGTCCCCGTATCGCTTGTGGAGCCGCTTTAACACCTGGCGGTATTGTTAACAGTTAATTGGACACTTGAGGAGCGCAGACTATTGGTGATAGGTCCTTTCAGACAAAAGAATTAAAATTACATGAAATGAATCAAAGAAAGTTTTGTACCATTTACCAAGGCCTATCGAACGACCGTACCTACCTCACTCGATGGGATATGATCTAGAATCGTTCTAGGATATCGCACGTTAAAACCATTACCGTCACTATGCAAAAAATGCAACTTTCGGGAAATGGCGTTCAAAGTTTTTGCAAAACGAATTATTTAATTATATTTTTTTGTTAGTGGTTTTTAATGATTTTATCAATTTAAATGATAGTTTGGTTAATAATCTTGCTTTTAGTTCAATGATGTACAGGGTATATTCCATTTTCATGCAGTTATTAAAAAATATCTACTTTTGTGTCATTATTCCTCTAACTTTTTTACTTAATTTGTCGTAGAGAATAAGGTACATTGACTGACACTATTCTAGTAAAACTTAAGAAAACTTAAAAAAACATGCATTGTATGAGCAATTAACTGGTGTAAATAATAAAAAACAGTTGTCAATAGACCGTTCTTAAGCACCGAGGTAAAAGAGGGGTACAATAGGTATAATAAGTGTTACAATAGGACTAATACATGAATATGAATACTTCTTGCTATTCCATGTACGCATCGTTACAACTTCTATGTCCATGCGGGCTATTCTAGATACTCACACTTATACACCGTGTTCAAAGGAAGAAGTACACTAATAAATAGCACTTAAACACGCTGTAAATTCATCAGAATCATAGGTATAAAGAAAATGTACAATGAACTTTGTAGATGTAAAAGTAAACTACACTAAAGTAATTCCCCAAATAACTTTGTGTTAGGCACAAAGTAATTTTGGGTCCTACTCCACTTTTATTAGTAAGAGTTTAAAGACGAGTTCTGTAACCTAATCTGATTTTGATGACGAGCTAGAGCTAGAGGACTGGATCGGGCTACATTTTGGTTTAGCCCTAACATTGTTTCATGACACCTCTTTCAAAGTTGAATTTAAGGTCTGACGGGCTTAATTTTGAACACTCGTTTAGTTTAGATTTTGGTATTTAACTCTTGACCAACGATGGCTTTTCAATTGCATTATCTTCCAAAACAAAATCGGATTCTGATGAAGAATAGTGACTTTGGTATTTTGCTCTTGACTGACGAAGGACTTTGGGTTTGATACTGGCATAATCTTGCAAATGTTATTTAGATCTTAAAGACGGCCGTCGTAAAATTGTATGGTGGTTCGTACTACAATTTTCCTGACTCTCGTAGAAAGTTTTGACAAGACAACTGGTGGGGACGATGTTGTCTTGATTGAAATCAAATACTGTTTTCATGATCTGAAATGGGAGGGGCTTAGGTACTTTGTCCTACGAGAATTTAATACACCTCATATTCTACATACATACATACATAAGCTCACGCAATTGTCCTATGGGGGTAGGCAGAGACTACGGACCGTCACACGCTACGACTCTGACACACCTCTTTAGCCTCATTCACATTCATGCATCTCTTCATGCACTTCCGTTGATTGAGGGTGCTACGCACTTGTCCGGCATAGATTTTGTTTTGCGGCTTATGAGCTAAAAAGTACTACGTAATTCTATACCACGGGGCTGATTAAGTTTTGGGAATCTCTAAAAGCCGAAGTCAACCCGACTTCTTTTGCAAGTAACAATTCACTTGAGTTTTTAGTTAGCTAAATACCTATAAAATCAAGGTAAAAGAGCTCTTGGTTTTGGCAAAAGAATACAAAACTTAAATAGTTAAAAGTTAAAATGTGTTCTAATTTATTTTTAACATTCACAGTCTACCTACAGTAAATTTTGGGTAATATCGACACCAAACGAAACATGACACGGTTTACTTATAAAAGATACAAACAATACTGACTCTAAAAACAAATTTTACCATTTTTGTATGAATTTATATAAAATGACAATATTTCTTGAAATCATCTACAGATCTTTTATCTTAAGTAAAGGCAATATAGGTTTAAAACATAAAATGACAGTCTTGTTTGAATCCCTATGCGTTTTACGCTCAAAAACTAACAAAAAGAACGACTTTAATCGTCAAAAATACACTTTTCCCAGAAACTGCAACAGATTTTTAGCCTAAAGTAAAAGCAAATATGGCTCTATGCAAAAACGGACAGTATTGCGTTTATTTGTACCGAATTTACGCTATTAAATTAACGTGAAAATGACACTAACCAAAAAATGACGGTACTCCACACATCAAAGTACATTCAATTGGCTGTTCTATTTAATGGAATAACGTTCTTATCCAAAAAATGACACTCTTGCGCTTAGAAAGTACTCTGGTATGTCTGACGTTCACGTCACTATCCAAATGGTGTCGGTAAAGCGGTTAGTCGGCGGGCGAATTTTGTTTAAAGTCGTTGCGATACTACTGACATCTATAAGAATTACATGGAATTTCGTTACAGGTGTTTTTGCATTGGACAAAGCTCTGATTGGTGGGAGACGTGGTGCGAAAATCTAAAAATGCGGGTTTTTCGTTTAGTGACGGTATTGGTTTTAACGTGCGATATGATGATTTTTTCGTTTCGAAGTATTATGGTTAAAAATTTTTTTTTTTAATTCTGGTCACATTAATTTCGCATCATCATCTTCAGGCAAAATTTGTTTCACACATACGAACATAAATAAACTCACGACCGTTCTACCATCCATTCTGTTTAATAATGTAAGTAGTTGTATTGTAGTTATGCTCACGTTTAGCAATTAAAGTTTCAGGATGGAATGACGTGTCAAGGGGTGATAGGTGGCTAGCCTTTCGCCCACAAACTCTCCATAAGAAACCTATAATCCCTTAGTCGCCTCGTACGACACCCACGGGAAGAATAGGGGTGGTCCACCACCTGAACCACATGACACGCAAAATTTGTTTCAATTGGTGCAAAAACAATGAGCCGAAGGTGGGTTGGGGCATACAGGCAGACATAAAGGGCGAAAAGAAAGAATAAGGGTTCCTGTTTGAATACAGAACCCTAAGCAATTAACTTAGATCACAGGTTACTCACCTCCTTCCGGACCCCATGGCCCATCATAGCAGCGTCCACCGACACGAAGACAATCCTCTGACTGCTGTTACCCCCCTCGTCCAGGACGAACGCTCGGGAAAACTGACGCAGATGGATTCCATGGCCGGTCTGCTCAAGTTTCGCGTAGCCCATCTAGAAAATTTTATTCGAATTAGTTTTTTTTGCGGTCGAAATGCCCGCTTCGTGGTTCGATTTTAAGCTCGTACCTACCGTTGAGTTTGTCGGGTACGAATTTGTCACCATAGCTTGGTGGTACAGGAAAACATGGTACGAAAATATGAGTATTGATGTTTTATCTCCACGGCTATTTAACCTGTTACACTTGGCAGTTTTTGGGTTATTTTGAGCGCAGCTAAAACCAATAACTTATCTAAGGTCATGCTTTTTAAGTTAAGCATAGCATATTCTCACGACTATATTCCCCGAGGGAGATATTCTGAAACCTCACAACATCCACGTTTCACCAGTAGGTAGTACCGAAACTCAGTACACAGTACAAAACGAAGTATATATTTTGAATAATTCGATTTAGAATAACTCTTAATATCCCCTGGGGAGGGAGAGACCAGCATAGCTAGCATGCCGCAGTGATACAGCGCTATCACACCTTAGCTCTCTTTCTATTTTCGTGCGAACGAACGAGATAAAATACGTGATACAGCCGTATCAAAAATCAAAAAGAAATAGATTCTGAGATAGTGAGAGACTAAATAGACTGAAAGGGAGACAGAGAGAGAAAGACTAAATATACAGAGTAGACACACAGAGAGAGAAAGAGTAGAGAAAATTATCTAGGCAAAAGAAAAGGTTTGTCGTGACTCGTGACGCATCAAGAACTCAAGGCACTTACGAAAATGTGATAGGATGGGTGAATAGGAATACTCCACCGACAAGAGCTAGACTAGAGCATGGTGTCCTATCCCATACAAGTGAAATTTCAGTTCAAAACAATGGCAATAGATGGCGTTATGGTATCGATTTGTAATTAATGTTTACGTAAAAGTGAAAATTGTATACTAAAAATACATGATCTGACTACAAAAAAATCTCATGAGTCTCGGAAAATCAAGCAATGACTTTGTTCATCAAATTCAAATTTTTTATTAAATTAAAATTTGTTCTCATCCTACCCTCTGGCGGCAATAATTGGTATCACGTGGATCGTTGTGAATTGATATGATTGACGACTTTGTAGTGTTTATTCTGCGTGCTGATAGATGGCACTACCACATCAATACATACTTTGCGTTGTCGAGGAGAAAAATAGTATACTAACCTCGGGCAGTAAATAAGAAAGCCGCAAATCGTGTGCGTCAGAACCGCGGGTGTACTCCACCTATTGCGAAGTAATCTATATAAATAAAAGGTACCTGCTGTGTACCTCTGTGTACCTTTCTTAAAATTCTGTGTACCTAACCATGAAAGAAGCTATGCATAAAATAAGGTACACCCGCCACCCTGACGTCAGGATGGCGGGTGTACCGATAAACGATAAACAAACTTCAACAAACTATTTACTACCATTTGGTACCTATTGTGTACCTGTAGAAAAATGCATAAATGACTGCTTATAACGTTCTTTCGTGTTTCAAATGACAATTAATCATATTATAACATACATTCATAACATAATAATAAACCCAAAATAAAACAATACTTAAAAATCAACATTACATAAGTTTTAATTGAAAATAAGAATAAAACTTCTTTAACTCATAACATCACATTTTATTTCTGACCATATACAATACAACGCAATGAACGATCATTTGTCGGGCTTCGTGTTATAGTACTATAGCCACGGGACATTTTAATTACCTAAAAGATTACCGATTGCCGTTTAGTTATTACCTAACCTAAAGTTGCCATACAAAGCTATAAGACCGATCAAAGTTGACTTTTTCATCTGGTCTTATAGCTTTGTATGGCAACTTTAGACATTCTTACTATTACGTATGGGTATTGAGCTCAGTTGAAAAACATGACAGTATAGAAAAAAATTGTAATCTCGAAATTTAAAAATCTTGTACATTTTTTTTTTCTCCCCTCCGGACGGAAAGCGTCAATTGTCATCCCACTGCGCTAAACGAAGTCGTCGCTTTCCACCTCCGTCGAGGAGAAAAATAGTATACTAACCTCGGACAGTAAATAAGAAAGCCTCAGATCACATTACATGAAATCTGAGACTTTCCTTACTTTCCTGTCTTTGGTGTGTAATCTACTATTTTCAACCGACTTCAACAAGAGGATCAGTTTCTCAATTCGACCCGTATGATTTTTTTTTTAATGTTTGTTACGCGATTACTCCGCCAATTGTGAATTGATTTTGATGATTCTTATTTTGTTTGGTAGGTCATACTTCCGAGGTGGTCCCACGAAATTGATTCAGCGCTTGTTGAAAAAATCGACAAAATAACAAATATGTAAAAAAGACGGACGTAATGTTACACTAGAAAGATGTGAAGCATGCAAGGTCCTACAAATTCGTTTGTTCTGGGCCTACACTCACACAGATGCACCAGTTCCAGGCGCAGGTCCTGCAACCCGCCGCCATTATGTACCCCGCGACAGTGCGACAGCACGCACACCATAGACTAAGATTTTTTTTTAAATTACGCTTGGTAGACGGAACATCAGATCAGTGTAACCGCGTATGAGATAGCGATAGTCATAAAATCCTATACAATTTGTATGAAGCTAGATGTCTGCCTCCGGAGTCAGACAGCCGTCGTCGAACAAAAAAGTGGTTACGTCGGTAAGGACAGCAATAAGTACCGATCTCCTTTTTTAACTAGAGCGAATTTGCTATGTGCATCTCTTTCTCTTACTGACTGAATATGACAAGACACGTGCTTCCTTCTAGTACCTTCTCTTTCTACGACGCACATACATAAACATAATACACGGGTGCTTCACTTATGATTAAGAGGCTATGTGAAAAAAATTGGATTCTTCAAAACATCAGATATCATGAAGTACTAACAGTAGGAGTATGATTTGTGGATATGTGTAAATTGAACATATTATTGAAGTTTTGATTAGAGCCAAAACACGATTAAGACACATTTTCTCGATAGAAAAACAAGCCAAAGTAGCCTCCGTCTTTATCGATAAACGCTTGGAACTGCTAAACGGTGATTAATGGAAACACGAGACATGATTTAAAAAAAAGAGATTGATATTTTATAAAATTTGATTAGAGCAGAATTGAAATTATTTAATTAGTACAATCACAATAAAATAAAGTTTGTTTTTGCGCTTGCGTGTTTCAGGCGCACGCGCCGCCCCATCTCTTTCTCTCGCATCAGGCAGTAATATAAGCTATCACACGCCTATTTCGCTTCAATTATTTTTCGACATAGGCCCTTAAAGGATATTACGTCCGTCTTGGTTTCTGTGACGTTTTTGTTTGTCGATTCTCTTCAGGAGTGCGATTTTTGAACATCACACGTTCAAATCAGCGGTAGAAAATGTCAAAATTACTATGGAGATTATGCATATTTCGTCTTTCTACTGCAAATTCGAACGTGTGATGTTCAAAAATCGCAACCCAGCAAAATAAATGTTTTGATGGGGACTGTCAAACTCTGTTTTTTTTAACTGTCATAACCAAGAAGCTTTATATGCCTTTATATTTAAAGCTTCTTGGTCATACTGTTGTGTTTAAACGTATAATAACTTTATTGTTAAACTTCATGGATATAGGTACCGAACACAAGAGTCTGTGGTACCGAAACACATAGATTTAATTGATCATAGCGGCGGTCGGTAATGTTCGTCGTTTTTAGGATTCCGTAGTCAAACAAGAAACCCTTATACTTTCGTCCATTCTGTCTGTCTGTGTGTCTGTATGCCCGCCTCATTAACTCGCTCATTTTTGCATCTTTTGAATCGAAATATGGCATAAAGACAGATAACAGTAACCCAAAAACAGAAATGTTGTACGAAAGATGGATTGGATTTTTTTTAAATCGAGTGAGGTGTAGAGCTAATGTATTTCACCTAGATTTCAACACTAAAAATTTTGAAATACAATTTTTTTAACAAAAAATTAAAACTGACATCAAAACTAAAAAGGTAAAAATAATAATATTGCAGTCGTTGACTTTTACAGTCGCATCTATAAGAACATTAATTTGTTTTATTGGAGTCGGTGTCAAGCCAAGCCAAGCCAAAAAATTACTGCAAGCCCGCGAATCGCGCCACGAATCGTACCAGCTTCACACCGATGCCGATAAGACAAATTAATGTTCTTATAGCTGCGAATGTAAAAGTCAACGACTACAATATTATTATTTTTACCTTTGTAGTTTAGAAGTCGGTTTAAATTTTTTGTTAAAATTTTTTTTTTTGTTACTGCGGGTTGTGTTGTGATCTGTAAGACTTAAGTTTTTATGTTAGTAATTTTGCAACATACAATAATAACTAACCGACAGTACTATAACACGAAGCCCGACAAATGATCGCTCATTGCGTTGTATTGTATATGGTCAGAAATAAAATGTTATGTCATGAGTTAAAGAAGTTTTTATTTTTATTTTCAATTAAAACTTATGTAATGTTGATTTTTAAGTATTGTTTTATTTTGGGTTTATTATCATGTTATGAATGTATGTTATAATATGATTAATCGTCGTTTGAAACACGAAAGAACGTTATAAGTAGTCATTTAAGCCTTATTAAAGTATCCGATTTTTTTTATTAATATACTCGGTTAGGTTAACAATTATTTTCTGACAGATGCATTTTTCTACAGGTACATAATAGGTACCAAATGGTAGTAAATAGTTTGTTGAAGTTTGTTTATCGTTTATCGGTACACCCGCCATCCTGACGACAGGGTGGCGGGTGTACCTTATTTTATGCATATCTCCTTTCATGGTTAGATACACAGAATTTTAAGAAAGGTACACAGAGGTACACAACAGGTACATTTTATTTATATAGATTACTTCGTAATAGGTGGAGTACACCCGCGGTTCTGACGCACACCGAAATCACATTTGTTTGTTGACCACGGCTTCGCCTTTGACGACGCGACGTTGCCGCTTTGTGCGGACGCCAGGTTCACACCGCACCGTAAGCGCCGAATAAAATATTGTACTTATGTTATTTATGAGTACTTACCTACCAATGGTCATTCTTTTAATAAAATCAAGAATTGATGAGATCCACTCCATAGAGTGCGATTTTTGAATCTCATTCGATGAATTCAGCAGTTGAAAATGTCAAAATTTCTATGGAGATATGCATCTTTCTACTGCTGATTTGAGTTTCAAAAATCTCACTCCTGAAGTATGATTTTTGAAAGTCAAAGCAGCAGTAGAAAGATGCATATCTTCATAGTAATTTTGACATTTGCTACTGCTGAGTCCGACGTATGACATTCAAAAATCGCACTCCTGATTACGGTTGACAAATCACCTAGTTTTTTTTTCGGTCCTAGATTATTTTTGTCAATCGTAATCTGTATAGGTACCTACTTTACTTTATCACACTGCAAAGTTTCAGCGATAGATGAAATTATTATTACGGTCAAACCCTAAAATGATTGGACTAGGAGTGGAAAGAAAGAATTATAATACTTGCAGGCGCAACGCAAATCGATACAATTTTTACGTAAGCTCAACTTGCTTCCGAAACAATATACTCTAGCCATAGGTAGGTATGTACAGAGTGCCCTGGCGCAATGACAGCGATGTGCCGGCGCACCCCGGAGTCCGCCCCGGCCGGTACCGATATATTACACGATTTCCGCCATTTCTCATTCACTCGCTCAACACTACCGCCATCTATTGGAATAACGCTTTACTACTAAAGGCGTGGGCTTGGTGCGGACAAAACGAACACGTTACACGAACTTCATGGATCACTAGATGGCGTTAGTAAATACGGTTGTCCGCTACTGAGAAAATGTGCCCGAACAGTTGCCCGAGTTACGGCAGTCGCGTTCCATTGTTTGACGTTGGGCATCTGTACTGTATAGTATTATCTAATCTGTGACTAGAGGAATAAAGTACTTAGATAGCATAATATTATGACGCTTAGAGTAAATATAGCCATTATAATATCAATCATAACATAACTGATGTTCCTAGTTAGTCATGTAAGTCGTATAAGCGATGAAGTATAAATATTATTAGAAAATGTTTAACAAAACTCTTACTTTAAGCTTATAGTACCTATACTTTGATAGTGTCAGTTTCATTCACTTTCGCTTGTGACTGATCGTATTTCAAGCCGAATAAAGTTCATAATCCAACTATTAGTGTTAGATCAACTGAATGTCAAGGGTCACGTCAATGTTTTCTTAAATAAGTAAAGTGGTAAAGTCAATATTGAGAAACTCAATGTCTTACTTTGTTAACACTGCCGTCCATAGTCCATTGCAAATCGCAGTGGTTATTCGCAATAGTATTGAATAGAAATAATAGCTACTTAGGTACCTACTAGATAATCAATAAGTACTTTTCTGATTGTAAAACCTTTGTTGCATTATAATAACAAGACGTACAATGTTACGAAATGAGTGTTTCATTTAATTAAACCACAAAATTAGTTAAGTACCTACCTATTCTTTCAAACAAATGAAATCAATTAGGTACCTATATCTTCTTTAATGAAACATTATTACTTAACTGGAGCTTAACTGTAATAAAAAAAAGTAAGGGCCTGTTTCACCACGTCTGGGTAAGTTCTTGTTAGCTTATCCGACAGATAGTATGTCAAAATATCTGTCGGATACGCTAACAAGAACTTACTCAGAAGTGGTGTAATAGGCCCTAAGTATTGTTTTTTTTAAATTCGGAAATGCCTCTAAAGATTTGGATGACATTTTGTATTTAGATAATGTTTTTCTCACCAAAAGTAGGTAATTCTTAACAGATTTCATCCCTCATATAAACAGATTTCACAAAAAAAAGTTTTTTATGTGAAACCTGTTTTTCTCGGGGATGAAATCTAACAGAACAGTCTTTTAGGGTATTTTTTCAATCGCCAGATGAAATGAATAAAATAAAAATAATTTCCATGAATAAAATATTAGCCCAGTCATTTTACGGTTTGAGCCGGGACTAATTAAAAATTGATATTTTTTTCCGTGTACAATTTAATAGCCAATTAGGGCCGGGTGAGATTAATATATATTTTCAACCAAATAAAATAATGACATTAAATAAAATTGGGCCTAGAAATATACTTACCAAAATAAAAAAAATATATCACGTCAGTATTCTATTCTATTTTTGGGTGGTTCTATTTAAGAAGGACGAAAACCATGTCAAATACGGCACGGACTTTTATTTGCATTTTAGGCAAAAGAAGTAGTTTGAACTATAGCATAAATTGTTTCTATATTGATCTAAAACGGGCCAGTCAAAAAAACCAAGTATGTGACTATTATGGCCTTTTAAAAAATATTAGTGTCCAGGAGACTGATGCTGGGGACAGGGTACTGAGATTTCAAATAATAAGTCATAGAAAACCAATGTTTATTGTAATCAAATTACTTAGATACTACATAATTAACATTTTCACATAATGAAGAATCATTTGAAATAGAATAGAACATAAAACTCAAGCAAAATAAAAAAACAGAAACATAAAATTCGAAACTCTTCCATAACCTTTTCACAGCTTTTTAAGTAATATTATTAATTATTATTGAGTATTAATAGGCAGACGTATTACACAGGTAACATAGGATGTCCAGTATCACACATAAAGTTGGGTGTAAGTAGGTACCTACACGTTACATAAATTCTGACGATGTTGTTCTTCTCCATCACCAGACCCTCAGCAGTTCATGTACAGAAGCTACTCACCAAATGCTATCAAAAGAGCCCAAACACGGTCTTCTAGCTATGTGCCTTCGCAGAGCTCCCCACGATGTTTTTATGCTGCATCACCAGACCCTCAGACGTTCATGTACATAGGCTACTCATTAAACGCTATCAAAAGAGCCCAAACACGGTCTCCTAGCTATGTGCCTTCACAGAGTTACCCACGATGGTATTCTTCTGCGTCATCAGACCCCCAGACGTTCATGTGCAGAAGCTACTCACCAAATGCTATCAAAAGAGCCCAAACACTGTCTACGAGCTATGTGCCTTCGCAGAGCTCCCCACGATGTTTTTATGCTGCATCACCAGACCCTCAGACGTTCATGTACATAGGCTACTCATTAAACGATATCAAAAGTGCCCAAACACGGTCTCCTAGCTGTGTGCCTTCACTGAGTTCCCCACGATGGCATTCTGCTGCGTCATCAGACCCTCAGACGTTAATGTACAGAAGCTACTCACCAAAAGATATCAAAAGAGCTCAAACACGGTCTCCTAGCTGTGTGCCTTCACAGAGTTCCCCATGATGGTATTCTGCTGCGTTGTCAGACCCTCAGACATTAATGTACAGAAGCTACTCACCAAAAGCTATCAAAAGAGCTCAAAGGTCTCCTAGCTATGTGCCTTCACAGAGTTCCCCACGTTGTTGTTCTGCTGCATCATCAGACCCTCAGATGTTCATGTACAGAAGCTAATTAGCCGCTAATTAGTAAAGAAATTAAGTATTAAATAGATATCCATTTCCGAAATTAACACTAAAGTCTCAGTATCCTGGTTCAATCTCAGTCTCCTGCCCATCAAATTGGCAGAAGACTGAGGACAGGATACTGAGAATATTTTAGTTATTGGTTAATAACAAAGTCTATACACCATTTCAATATTAAATCAAAGCAAATATATACAAGGACTTCAATATGTTACTAGATTTAACAGGTAGAAAATAGCTGGTAATTACTGTTTTTGTCATACTTACGTGCAGGATACTGAGGAGCTGACCGACCGCGACCCAATCTCACTCAAACAACTCGCCGCAACGACTGCACGATCCGCGAGCGAGACCTAGGCAAACGACCATGAGCTAACTTCACTTCGATCGTTCATTTCAACAGAACACAAACGAACTAGATTACGCACACTTTGATAATTTCATAAAGTTCTGATGTAGCAGGAGACTGATGTAAAAACAAAGAGACAAAATGTAATGCAGTATTTTTAATTAAATTTCACACTAGGTAACAAAATTACACAAATACGTTAAAAGTTCATTTATTAAGGCTTTCTATTTCAGTGCAAAAATCTATTTTATTTCTAAAACTGGGTTATTATTAAGCATCAAAGCTTTTGTTTTGTACAAGAGACATGTCAGGAGACTGAGAAATTGGCTCTTCAAAGTATGATTTTTGTATTAAAATGTTTTAGAATCGAGCTTATTTTCAGTGCCATAATAGAAAAAGTTAGGTGTTCAGGCTTGGTTGCGAAATTAAGTGCTAATATTTAAAAATAATATAAGAAATACGAAGAGCCGTTGAAAATTCCATCAAGAATAGAACCACCCTTTTATTAAATGGCGTCGTTGAATTTAGTTAGCTCTCTTCAAAACCTTATATATTTTTTTCGAGTAGAATGGAGGTGGCTATAATAGCTACGCATTGAAAATACAAAGTTCAGAAAAAGTCTGACCTTCACACTACGAACAAATATTATTATTTGTTCGTAGCCTTCACACGAGAAAGAAGAAGAAGGAAGATAATTATGAGTAATGATCTTTGTATAAAGATCATTGTTCTTATATTTGTATTACTCATATCATATATTTTAATATTCATAGCTAGATACTTACTTATACTCGTATTTGTAATGTATGTGTCTACACATACAATACAAATACATAAACTGACTGACTGGGTAGTGAGGCACTGAGAGTAGTAATCCTGCGAAAGCAACTAACATCCCTTTTATCTGGTAAAAATGGTGTATAGTCGAGCTACTCATCGCAAAAGGCTCACTTTATGGTATGGAATAGATAGACGTTGCTACAACTACCTATCCCTTTTATAAATTGGCGCGATTGGAAGCGAGCAATTATAATCTTCATAGAGCATAAGAAAAAAGTTGTTGTTGAACTGATCCAATGAAAATGGACGGACTTTCAGAATTCATACCTGGGACTCCCGATCTACATTATTATTGAATCGATCCACCACCTGTTGGAGTGTGTTCTTGGGTATAGGCCTCTTCATGACTGCCATTCATCCTGGCCATTCATTTGCGTCCAGATTTGACCAAAAGAGTCTAAAAATATGCAAACACTTCAAGAGTCAGTCGTCTTTAATAAAAAGGAGGTCATCCGTTCCGACATTTCGGTAAATATTTTTTGCACAAATAATGAATCAAGTTCAAGCAAAATCAAGGTTAAATTATGCAATACATTCCGAGCGTGATTCAAATGGTCATTTTGTGTGGTTACTATTCAGTGTAACAACCGGACTTAGACACAATTAATTCACTTTGTTGGTGATGCAGTGAGACGTATATTTATAGGCAGACGATGTACCTACATAGGTACTAAGTGCTCGCTTTTATATCCGAATGTTTTGCTCCAAAACAAGGTACGGTACATAAAGCTGCAGTATAGTAGATTACACACCGAGGGCATGAAAGTAAGAAAGGTCTAAGATCTCATGTGATCTGAGGCTTTCTTATTTACTGCCCGAGGTTAGTATACTATTTTTCTCCTCGACGGAGGTGGAAAGCGGCAACTTCATTCAGTGCAGCGGGACGAAAATTGACGCCTTCCAGGAGAAAAAATATTAACTGAAGCATAGCACCTCTTCACAGCAATCACCTTAGAGATATTCTCTAAGCATATCAGCAATATGTGCATGACTGAATAATATATGCTTTATGGGAATACAATCATACATGAGAATGTTCCATACAATATATGTATAGCGTATTATTTAGGATATCCAAATTCTAATAATAGTGCCCAAACGTTTTCCAGTAAGACAGGGAAAGAGCCTGTTGCCATTTTCAATAGAGAGACACAATAACACGCCTCGAATTTTGGTATTGGTTAGGTAGAATTTTGGTTTCTTTACGATATAACGGAAAAGCCAGCCATGAGCCTTAATATTCCATCTAAGTATATGTTTCAATCGGCGTCAGTGCGATTAAAACACCGATGTTCGAGGTTGTATAAGCCTACGCAACAAGGCTGGCGTGGACGAAGTATCCTCTCCGCAGACGCTGCATTGCCTAGGACACAGTTAAGGAAAGCACAGAGTTGTTTTGTAGGGTAGGCCTGTACCATCCTCTTGGCCTATATTAGATTCCCCAGGAACGGCAAGTGGATACGTGCGGAGACAGGTTAGCTGCAGGAGCCTGCCGGATCCTCAAGATCAACTCTAATCCGTGTTTGATTTCGGAGTTTTCTTTCTCCTAGACTAGAAGAGCGAGCGTCGGAGGCGCGTTGCGGAGAGCTACGGAAACTGAATCTTGAGTTTCAGTTTCGAATCCGCACGGACGACATGTTTTCTAACTTATGTACGTAATACCGACTGCTCTCAAACGGTGATGGTAACATTGTGAGGAAACCTGCATACGCTGAAGAAGAAATTCCGATGCGTATCTGAAGTCTACCAACAACCATACATCCTCCCTGAGGGTAGGCCTATGCCTACATTGTGACGTATATAGGCTGATGATGATGATGATGAGACGGGTGTTACAACAAAAGTTCTTAAAATCTTAAACTCATTCAACAGATCAAACTAGGCGTAAACATTTTATAAACAGAGACAAATTATATTTAGCAAACAATTCACATAATTGCATACATACGATATGCATTATTCTATTCATGTTCATGTCGACCTTGGCAGTAGAGACAGGTCCGCTAGTTCATCATCATTATACTGTTTTAAAGTAACCCACTTTGAAAATAAAGAGCAATTTATATTATAGACAATGAATACTACCTTGTTATGAAAAACTCTTGTTTCGTGAGGTAGATGCTAGGTACTCGTAGATGTCATTGTGCTGATAGTGGGATGAAATTAATTATAGTTACTATTGCAACTCTTGTTGAGCCAAGCCAGACAGCAGACCGTGTTTAAATGGTGGAATGGTGATCATCCCAATATAACATTAAAAGCACCAGCAAAAAAACATGATTCTGGCTTAGAATAAAATGATTTAAGGTATTAAAGCTTTTATTATAAGAATCAGAATAGAATCGTGTACGTAATGCCAATATATCAGGAGATTGAAATAAAGGAAAGAGTTCTAAATCACTTTATTGTCCAAAAGAAACTGCATCGTCCTGGGATCAAAGTATATGGTATCCGGGACCGACTGCTACACCCTCTAAATGGCTTTTCTTACAATAAATGTCTTACCACAAACCCAATCAGCATTATAAAATACACTTTACCTCTGCTTTCTTTAAAAGTACCTAACTCTATGCATCTTGGTCTTGGGCAAGCATTGACATCATAATTCTTGCCATGACCTGATCATCACTTTCTATTAGGTCAGATAAGGTCAAACGCGTGACCGGTTTCAAAAATAACATATTAAAACTATATGCGTTCGAAGTCGATAATAGATAAAATAGCCCTCATTTCGTTACAAAATAGTCATAGGTAGGTACAGTATATACATCGGTCTGTGACTTCTATACCCGTGTGATATAGAATAACACAAACTCAGGAGTTCTATCACAGAATAAAAACTAATAGTGCTGGCACAGATTAATAAATAAGTTACTACGTACTGAGCCCGGTCTATAAGTAGTACAGTGCTATTTTTAATATCACACGTCCTAATTCATATTCGAAAGTTAAATGTATGGTGACCTGCTCTGTCTGTCGGTTTAGGAGATATAGCCATCTTGTCAATAGACGATGTCAGTTTTTGTACTGTTCGCATAGCTACAGTGCATATTACTATAATACTTACATATTCATGCATATTTATTTTAATTTTTAGCAACCATTCCAGACCTTTGAACGACTGTAACTCCTAAACTGACTGGAGTTATGCAGGCAGGCCTGGTCCATCCCCATCACAGAGATGCTCTACACCCGATGAATACTGAATTAGCCTTGCAGCTGATGGTTACCAAAAGTACGCTTATCTCTTATATCTACTGTTTCACGTTCCACCAGTTTCAGGAAAGGTTCAGAGAGTGCATCAAACTTTTAACTGATAAATCTGATACCTAATTCATGTTGATGTAGCCGTAATCGAGCACGAGCATACTTATGTAAATACAAGGTGTTACAAAAATACAAATAAACATTTAAGGGGCTGGTTCAGACCATCAAACTGAACAACTTTCACTATGGGACCAATATCGAAATCGAGAAAAAAAAATTATGTTCTACTTATAGGTAGGTACTCTACAAATCGACTCTAGCTAAAATATGTACCTATGGGATAGGCATCAGATTTTTTTATTTCGCGATTTCGATGTTGGTCCCATAGAGAAAGTTGTTCAGTTTGACGGTCTAAACAACCCCCTTAAGAGTTTTAAAAATGTATTCTTACTTATGTAACACCCTGTATATACAGGGTGAAATTGATATCATTAGCATCAACATCAACAACTCTCTAAACTGTCGATAACTGTGTTAGTATTGTTTGTAATCCGCATATGTACAAATTGCACTGACATAAGTTGCACTGAGTAGATGTTATGTAAAGGTGTAATAGGTATATTATGTATAAATAAGCAATGACTCGTATACGATACATATATTACTGGTAAATGTGTACCTACGTGAAATATATAATGTGATATATCAGGTTTCATATACCTAAGTAGGTAATATAAAACCCGATATATCGCACAAATACAAAACAACAAGAAAATATACTATTGTTCTATAGTAGGATATAGAGCCGAGTTGCCGGCAACATTTAATGCGCAACATATTGCCGCGGCGTCACGCGACCGCGACGTGGTGAGAGGTTGCAGAGCACAATAACAAATGTTAACCCGGTTAAAAAGGGTCCCCATTACACTTAAGTATAATAATAATATAATACTCACAAATCCGATCTCAGCAGGTGGTCCAGTGACGTCAGCGATGCCGACGCCGACGCGCAGCGCGTGCGCAGCCGACACGCAGGCGAGCAGCGCGAGCGCGATCACGCCCGACATCTGGCGAAAGTGAAGGACGTTCAACTTTGTGATGAGATGAACGAAGAAAGTTGCGGGGTTCTGGTTTTAAGAATACCACTAAACTTGACTAAACCATAGTGAATGATTAATTAGCTACTAAACTATAGTAGTTAGCAGGTAATAAACTAAATTCTAACACGTCAAATCTTTGGTTAAAGACTTGGGATTATTCATTTACAAGATACAAGTACCTACAGCACCTGGTATAACAAAATTAGCTGACACTATTTTAAGGGGATGATCAGACCGTCAAACTGAACATCTTTCCCTATGGGACCAATATCGAAATCACAAAAAAAATCAGCTGTCCCATGTCCCATTATTTGTGCAGTTTTTTATGGGACAGCTGATTATTTTTTGCGAATTCGATATTGGTCCCATAAAGAAAGTTGTTCAGTTTGATGGTCTGATCATCCCCTTAAAATATTTTCAGCTAATTTGTTAGACCTTATTATAGGTAAGTAACTTAGCTGTTACCCTGTACCTAATTCGTCTGCCGTGGAGTTTGTTTGTCAATCCTTTGGGTTCAAGTTCATACTAGTTATCTCTATACCAAATTACTTATATCGATACCGGTTCATCGGTTCAGTCAAAACTATTCACTTTCGCACTTAGATTCAATTCAAGAGCAGTAGTTCATGTAAGTTCTCGCATTTATCTTAACTATTATAAAACCGTAAAATCATGAGGAACAAAAAAGTTGCGGTTTACTTCATATAAAATCAAATAACATTCGATAGCGCGATTTAAATGACGTGCAGCGCCATCGATTGACAAAATTGTTAGTTTGTTTGTTTGTTCGCACATCACGCAAAAACTACTGAACCGATTTTGATGAATCTTTTTTTGTTTGATAGCTTATGATCTGACTTAAAGTCTGGTATATAATTTGTGCGGACGAAGTCGCGGGAAACACTAGTATATAATATTTATAGTACCATAGGTATACAAGACCTCTTTCACAATTTAGATTTGCTAGAAAAAAAAGCTTAAAGCTTTTCAGTTTGATGGATTAAACCACCCTTTAAAAAAATCACACCTTTTTGTGGCAGCCTCTAGAAATAACCTCCGTATTGTGTGACGATATAAACTCTACTATATGATACTCAGAAGCAATCCCAAATAAATCCCCGAATACTTGTATAAATCAATATTTTTCCATTGATTTCATTTCCGATGTGGAAGTCCTTAACAATTTAGGATACATTAAGATCTTCCGTATCATATATAAACAATTAAATCTTAATGACGAGTAATAACCACTAATATGAATCATTTATGTGGCAATCAATCATTGAAACAACACCAAAATGAGATGATAAATGTATCCTCTATAAGAAAGAACGTGGAGAGAATTTTCTATTTTAATTTTGTCTGTATATTTAGTATACTACGTTTCTTTAGGAAAGACATAAGATGTAAACAAAAACTAACCACCAAATTGATTTTTCATTGTTAAGTTACAGTACGACCTGGAAAATATGGCCGTTCGTTAATCTTCGTTTGCGCAGAGCAGACCCGAGTCTACGACAAAACCCGAAGTCATTTGGTAATCAGAGTGCAAAGTCGGATAGCAGCGAAAAGGGTGCGAAAACAAATTAGCCAATAGCCTAATCGGATTGAAGGTGGCTAATCCTGATTGGTCAATATAATTTCGCGCGCTATTAAAATTTTTCAACTGCGAAGGTACATCGATAAGCCTTATAAACCTGCATAGGTAGCATGCCACCGTGATACAGCGCTATCACACCTTCGCTCTCTTTCTATTTGCGCGCGAACGAACGAGATAAAATACGTGATACAGCCGTATCACATGTAGCATGCTACGGCTTCTGGGTGGAGTTTTAACGCCGACTGTTCAATCTGTAGCTAAAATTTGTTTATTTCATGCATAGGTATGTTTAACAGAAATTTTATATAAACTGCTACGTTAGAACGCCACGCAGGATAAGCCATCTACAGTATTTTCTGTTTTGATGTTAGTTTTTTTGTTAACATCTTAAGACATCCCTATTGGAATAGAGTATCAGGTACAATAGTTTCAACAATGACTTGATGGGATGGGATAATAATAATAAGTACATATAAAAAAAATTGTAAAGACTTTTTTCTCACAATAATTATATCCTTTTGTCGATAAAGTTTTGTTGTGCTCTCCCATCTGTCTGTGTTGAAAAATGTATCTTATTGCAAATGGGTAAGCTTCACATTAAATCGGTCATGTAGGGATTAACACAGGATCAATGCACGACCCTTTGGTACGGTTGTCGGGTAGTAGATAGTATTTATTATGTGCCTTTGGGACACACGGTGGTGTAATTATAATTATATTCTCTGAGCTGTTGCGTTGAATCTTTATCAATAAATAAAAAATTATCACAAGCATAAGCATTTATGCTCACGACTATATTCCCCGAGGGGGTAGTCAAAGATATTCTGAAACCTCAGAACATCCACGTTTCAGCAGATTTTTTTTGCTCCGGTCGGTTTGCTCCAATACCTAGTAAAAGTTGTTCAGTTTGATGGTAGAATCTTAGTTTAAAATGATGCTAATGATATCAATTTCACCCTGTATACTATCACAAATACCTATATTACTCCCACCCCCTGCATGTTTACGTAGGTATTTATTTCATTCAGCCACATTTTTTAACTTGACTACAAACCTATTGATCTCATACCAGTATACTTAGACTTCGGTTAGTCTTTTGGTTTCGAGGGAACTAATTCTGCAGTCTCACTTTAACATGTCATATTTGACCTTTTGTATAATAAAGCAGTTAGAGATCTTAATGGTTCATAAACATCCGCTGTAAATACGTGCAGGTGGTTTATTAGTTCCGCTAAGGAAGCCTATGTTATCAGTGCCTGATTTTCCGGCAAAATATCACCTGCCACGCTACTTTTTAGGGCCACGTGGTACGAGGACTAGAACCCAATAAATGAAGAAGGACTACCAGAAAAATGAGAAAAAAATATTTACGGTAATTATCAATCTAGCTGTGTAGTCTCAGCTTATGTAGAATAGACCAGCGTTTCTTCTCTTTGGGTGTCGTACGAGGCGACTAAGGGGTAGGGTTGTTTATAGCAGTATCTTTGGTGGCAAAAGGCTAGCCACCTATTCTAACACCACTTGACACGTCTTTCTATCCAGCCATGCTACGGTTGGTAAATTGTAGCGACGTCTGTGGTTATAGCCAATGCCATAGGTTGAACTATAATACTTCAATGATTGTAGCAAAGTATCTGACCATTCCGAAGGGGATTATGGGTCCTTAGTTTACGAATGTAGGTATGCTAAATAAGTAATTGCAGAAATAAACCTTATAAATGGAAGATGGCGTTTGCAGACCTCCAATTTGAATTATTGACTGCCTGGGGCTTTTTAAGTCGACCCGGTACTGAATTGAGGTACAGACATAGCCGAAAAATTCTATAAATCGTGTACTTTTGCATGTAGTTGTATGTAGTCAATGCCAGCCTACCTTTTACTTGACAAGGTAGGTATGCTAGATTTTATTTACCTTCTATTCTGAAGGACATACGGCTTATTATCATAGGTAGGTACGTTGGTTTGTATACTTTGCAATTAGTTATGGATTATGTGTCAAAAGTAAACGTAAAATACGAGTAAAGGAATTATTAGGAGAACTTTATGAAGGCGATCTTCTCTTCTCGAGTGGGCAGCAAGCCCTGCGGTGTCAGAGTTTTTTCAGACCGCCTTAAGGCCTCTGACGTGGTTTTTATCTAACGACTACTACCACCAGAGATAGTATCAGGGACCAACGGCTTAACGTGCCACCCGAAGCACGGAATCATCTTTCTTTTCAGACAATCGGGTGATTCAGCCTGCAATGTCCTAACCAACTGGGGAAAACGCACAAAGTGATATATCACTAGGTGTCCCCAGTGGGAATCGAAACCACGACCTCCGTGTCAAGATCCCTGCTCTTAACCATTAGACCACGGAGGCAGTTGATCATTACTGGTGTGCAACGTGCAACCTTCGTATGCAAGGAATTATTTCCTCCTCACTCCATAAATTTTATGCCTGTTCTTTTTCAGGTTTTAAGGAAGTTCAAGCTATCTCTGCATCAATTTGACCAAAATCGGTTCCTGGTTTAGCTGTGAAAACGTAACAGACCAGACAGACACTTTCGTGGACACCTATGGAGTGCAAAGAACAGAAAATAGAAACAAAGCCTAGCATAGATTCCTCAAAAGTAATTTTGGTATACTTAGGGCCTGTTTCACCACTTCTGAATAAGTTCTTGTTAGCTTATCCGACAGATATATCGACATAATTTCATACAAAATATGTCAAACTATCTGTCGGATAAGCTAACAAGAACTTACACAGAAGTGGTGAAACAGACCCTTAATGTCGTTGTTACCTACTTAGTAAAAAGTAAGTTATAGCCTGTAGAATCCCACTGCAGGGCAAAGGCAACCTTTCACGAATAAGGGTGAGAGGGAGTGGGCCATTCTCCACCACGCGGGCCCAGTACGTGTTGGTGGAGGCAAGTTAGTGGTCAACTTGCTGTCTACTACTTAGTAAATATTTACAGTTTCAGAGAGTTATAGTTACCTACGCGATTAGAATAGAAACCGTGTTCCTACTTTTGTTATTGTGAATACGATCAGTGTACCTACCTACACCCTTCTATTGCTTTGAACTCACCGGTCCTAAATTAGTCTAGATTCTAGAATCATACATGACTCATCCATCAATTGAGATTCGACTCACGCGCATAAGATCATTGACATTGGCGCTGCCCCTCTTCCGTAGAACGTGTCTCGTGTCGGAATAGTTTTGTCTTGGAATTGTTACCTATAGGAAAGTGTGTGACCTTCATTAGGCGGTAATTTCCTGTCATTGGAATAGGGCCTAGTAGATCATGATTAGGAAGGTTTAGGAATGAATCTTAGAAGTTAGATTTAGCTTTGTGGTTCCGGCTTAGAATGGATCTTCTCTTTTTTTCCCGTGGGTATCGTATGAAGCGACTATAAGAGATGTAGCCAATCAAAACACGGATGATGAAAAACATGGTTTTGTAGGACTTTATGTAAAAAATGTATTTCGATACTTCTTATTAAATAAATAAAAAAAAAAAACAAGTTTCAGAGATGGCGAAATGTAGCCATCTATCAGTATTAGTCCGTCCATCATTTATAGCCAAGTTGATACCTACTTAATTGAAGTGTCTGTGTAATTGTTGAAAAACCAATTTCCACGTTAACTGTCACTGATCACGTGTGGTCCGATGTGTTAACTTCCGAGGTCAAAATATAATGATTATTTTCAATTACTAGCAAACTATTCATGCTTTGTACTAGTGGGTGAAGTAAATGGCAAATAGTGTATAGTTGGTGGTCGATATTTTGTTGTTCTGACTGTTATGAGTATGAGTCATGTGCATTAGGTATGGTACGAGTAGGTCATGCGGCTCATGCAAATATATCCAATGTGCATCCTAGACTTTACAATGTTATTATAATATGTATAGATTCATCTTCAGCCTATATACCTACGTCCCACTGCACTACTCTCAGGGAGGCTGTATAGGCGTTAGTCCACCACGCCACGCGTGCCCAATTTGGATTGGTGGACTTCACATACGCATCGGAATTTCATTTTCAGCGTATGCAGGTTTCCTCACGATGTTTTGCTTCACCGTTTGAGAGCAGTCGGTATTAAGTAGGTCATTTTTACATGGCATGTCATCTGTGCGGATTCGAACCTGGACATCAAGATTGAGTTTCCATAGCTCTCTCTCCGCAACGCTTCGCTCTGAGCGACGCTCTGTGATGAAATTATCCCTGTCCCAGTATGTAATGGGACCTATAGCAAGTCAAAAAAGCTTTATACGTACGATCAAAACGACTGGTAGTACGGAATAACGGAACACTCACTCCGACTCGCACTTAGCCGTTTTTTTTAAGTCGCATACGAAGTCCCGGGCAAAACAAATAATGTTTTTGGTGCATTTATGTAGACAATGAGACTGTGAATTATTGTTTTGGCAAACGCAAACGGTGGTGTTGCTGCTGCTCTACATAACATGACGTGTTCGCTAGAACCGTATTCGCGACGGCGAGCGGCGGAACTAAACTTTATGACCTTGTGGCAAGGTTCAAGGTTGCGCAGAAGTTTACCTTATCGGTTTTTTTTCCTATTTATATAGTTAGTGCATTCAGTTATTTATTAATGCTTTAATTTTTTATGTACTTTCATAGTCGTAGGTACCTTATACTTTAACTTTATAGGTAGTTATGCACCTTTTTACAAGTAGGTATGCTACAAAATAAAAGAAGGTTTTTTAACGGTGGCTTGGACCATCAAACTGAACAACTTTCAAAATGGAGCCAACATCGAGAAAAAATAAAAACATCTGTCTTTTCATACAAAACTAACTAACAAGTATAAGAGATAAGTGTAGGAAGGCTGATTCAGTGTTTATGGGGTGTAGAGCATCTCTGTGATGGGGATGGACCAGGTCTGCCTGCATAACTTCAGTCTCTTTTTTCTACTTTGTCTACATACCCACTATTGAAAGTTGTTCACTTGTACTACCTTATATGGAATGATTGTTTAGACTAAACCAACCCTTTAAATATTACTAGGGTGTTTTGTTACATTCTGTATGGTAGGTATTAGGTGGGTACGAGTAGGTATAGGTCAGAATCACCACGAAAGAATATACTGTACCTTTCATTACCTACCTATGAATGTAATAGCGTATCTACCTAAGTAGGTATACACCTAGAGTACCTACACTGGATGTTTTATTTTTTTAAAGCTGCAGATTACTTAATATTTAATACCTAACTTATAGTCGGTACCTAGATATAGGTAGTTACCTACTATCAGAGGGTCTACCATGAGTTTTCACCGTACTTTACTACTGTAGTAACTTCACCAATTTTGTATTGAATTTCGTACAGCGCTTCTAGTGGTTACGTTGAGAACTAATTTCTGTCATACGAATTGGCGACGTAACTACAGCAGTAAAGTACAAGGAAAACTCATGGTAGGCCCTCAGATTGCATCGTCTAAGATGGATGCACATACTTAGTTTCACAATGTAGAAGAAACAAGACTACCGCACTACGCACTTTCGTGTTTCATCATTCCCTACTGCGACATTTACCTACCTTAGTACCTAACTATCGTGTTATGACGTAAATATAAGTGATGCTCATTCAAAATATCATTAATTAGGTATGTTCTAGGCTAGGCCTAGGTATATGAGGTAGTTTTTTAAGAGGATGATAATATTTCGCGATTTAGGCGTTGGTCCTATAGAGAAAGTTATTGGATTAAGTTTGATGGTCTGATCATCCCCGAAAGAATTACATATATAATCTTACATAGTTTAATTCGCCAGGTTTTTGACTCTACCACCGCGTCGGAAGGTATTCCGTTGTAAGGTAGAGAAGGCATTGCAGTTAGCATAGTTACCTATGTTTGTGCCTATCACTCCGGTTATATTTTAGAACTAGAACCTTACCTAGATTCAAATAAACCTGTTATGCAAATGTTATCTCAGTGAGTTTACCAGTAGATCACAATAAATCTAAACGTTATAACTAAGCATTATGTAAACATAGGACACCTAGGTAATACATGACTGACTTACCTATACTTAGTCTACAGTACTAGTAAGTCTACATTAACTACTTATACAGGGTGTTTCATAAGTAACAATAAATATTTAAAACTATTAAGGGGGTTGTTTAGACCGTCAAACTGAACAACTTTCTCTATGGGACCAACATCGAAATCGCGAAAAAAAAAATTGATATCCCATACCTACATATTTTAGCTCTAGTCGATTTGTAGAGTATGGAACATCAATTTTTTTTTTCGCGATTTCGATATTGGTCCCACAGTGAAAGTTGTTCAGTTTGATGGTCTACACCACCCCCTTAAAGGTTTATTTGTATTTTTGTAACACCTTTTATATAGTCTATAGATATTGTATAGGTACCTACTAAGTAGGTAGGTAGGCACTATAAGTTGGCAAGTTAACATAGCGACAAAAAACGTGACCGCATTAAAATTTTATTCCGTCCGAGTCGACTACAGAAGCAGCTTGAAAATACTCTGATTTGGCAGCAAGACGACAACTAACTTACGCACACTGAGTCGGTGTGGTGGATTTTGACTCCTTGTCACTCTTATTGTCGATTTTCCACCGACATCAAAATAAGGAGGAAGTGATACTTCTGTAGTCTTTTTCAAGATCTCACAGTATAGATACTGAAAGTTTGATTCTTCTTCTTATCGTGTGAGCAAGCCCTGGTGTCAGAGTTTTTTCAGACCGCCATACGGCCTCTGACGTGGTTTTTATGTAACGACTACTCCCACCAGAGATAGAGCCGGGACCAACGGTTGCCATCCGAAGCACGGAATCATCTTTTCAGACAATCAGGTGACTCAGCCTGCAATGTCCTATCCAACTGGGGAAAAACGCACTAAGTGACATATCACTAGGTGTCCCCCATGGGAATCGAACCCACGACCTCCGTGTCAAGAGCCCAAAGCTCTTAACCATTAGACCACGGAGACAGTTTGATGAGTAGAATACATGGTGAAGTTATCCGCGCTGATTAAAAAAATACCGGCGCAAATCTAGCGTTTCTAAAAAAAAAATATTATGAAGTTGAAGATCATTTACTTTACTACCAGGGTAGTTAGTCACATATTTTGGTGAAGATTTGAGAAAGCGATTTGGAGATCGAAAATGAAAATTAGGTGACGAAATGAAACCCCCTCACTCAACGGATGACAGAAAGAAAATCAATCAATTAAATGTTTATTTTGCATACTGAATTTTGTATGAAATTATGTCAAAATATCTGTCGAATAAGCTAACAAGAACTTATTCAGAAGTGGTGAAACAGGCCCTAAGTATACAATATGTTCTTCCAGTGCTGGGTGCACTGAATGATATAAAATTAGTAAAAAATCCTCGGAATGAAAATGATGATGAAATGAAATCATAAAATGTAGCAGTTTTAAAGGCAGCACATATTAAATAAGTAGTTCATCAAACTGGATGCAGTTTGAGCAATCCGTAGCGTTCAAGATCGCCGAGCCAAGTTTGACCCCAGTCATGCATATAATTACATACATAAACAACGTTAATTTTAACCTTTTCGCGACTCCATCTCGAAGACACACCTATGTACCACATTCAGCATGTTATCTCCTTAACATACGGGTCAAAATTGCTCGTGAAAAACGGTCAAGAAGTTTGACTTTGGCCTAGTTGCGCAAAAAATCATGTTTTGTTTATAATTTGACGTACCGAAGTAAATAATAGTCATGTATGCTTAAAAGTTTTACCGGCAGCTTAAAAATAGCTCTTATGTTTGTAGGTACCAAACGTATAACTTATTTACACCCTGTAGAAAGTAGTTTTTTCAATATGCTTTTCAAAACGTAACACGCGTCAGATTAGGCATGGATACCCTGGAAGTTCCTACTAAAATAACCAAGGGTGTCCTTAAAGATAGATATGGATTATATGCAAGTAACTATGTATAGGCAGTAATAATTTCAAGCTCACTCCATTTTAAGATAGGAACTTAAGTCTCTCTGCTTACCTACTTGTCTAACCACAGATTTGCCTGAAAAGTCGAGCTCGCTTCGTTCGCTCTTCACAAGTTAGGAACTACCTATTTTAGGGCTAAACAATCTGAATTTAGGATTTGAATTTCTTAAAACCATCAGAGTAGGCACCTACCTAGATTTGCCTGAAATATCGAGCTTGCTTGATTCGCTCTTCAAAGTTAGGATTTTAGCAAAGGGGTCATCCTGTGGATCAAGTAAGTATTTTCATTGCATCCCCTACGGTTGTACTTTAAATATTCCACGAATCCATATATTTGACTCGAGTTAGTTTGCAGTTTTGTAAGGACAGCTGTTTTTTTTTCGCGATTTCGATGTTGGTGCCATAAAAAAGTTGTTCAGTTTAACGGTCTGATGATCCTTTATTAAGAAGGACCCTATATGTAGGTACTAATTTAATGAACAGTTTGAAGTAAATCTTTTCTTAAGTATAGATAAGTAGATATAATCAAATAAGTGAGTAGGTCAAACTTGCAGTTTCATATTAGTTATACTAACTAATATGAAACTGCAAGTTTGACCTACTCACTTATATTTTTACAAAACCGGTTCGATTGGTGCATTTTAGTAACTACCTACTTACAAGATTAAATAACGGTTGCACGCTGTTCGTGTTTTGGATCGACAACGGATAATACCTACCTATGTAGTAAAAAAATCGCTACAATCCTGAATCTTTGTACCTATACTCCATTCCAAATAACAACGAAAATTTAAGGCCCATTTTGAATTATAGAAACAGAGATTGAAACACTTCCTCTCACTTATTCTTAGAACAGCTTTAGTAACGTCCAAGATACGTTGGATAGTATATCTTTTTCATAAATAGATCATATTTGTTAATCTGAATTGGCCAGAAAGCTATACAGGAATCGGAATATCTTTTCGTCCTTATTTGGAATGCAGTATAGGAACTAATTGTAATAATAACCGAATAAATGAAAGAGCACTTACTGGGGAGCGAAGCATAAATGGTAGGTGAGTAGGTACCTATTAGGTCATTCATTATCATCATCATGATAGTGATATTTAAAGGGTTTAGCCCTTTGAACAACTTTTACTTACTATGGGAGCAAACATGTCAGAGCAAAAAAAATCTGCTCTCCCATACGCTATACGATTTGTTCGTAGCTATACGTTTGCATCGAGTATAGGTATTGCAGTTTAGTATGGGACAGCTGTTTTTTTTTTCGTTCTAACTAATAGATTTGCTCCGATAGTAAAAATGGTTCAGTTTGATGGGTAGAGTACGTGGTTTAAAGGTTAATGATACTTTTCCTTGCACCCTGTATACAAGGTGTTTCATAAGTAGGTAACAATACATTTTTGAAACTCTTAAGGCGGTTGTTAAGACCGTCAAACTGAACAACTTTCTCTATGGGACCAATATCGAAATCGCGAAAAAAATAATTTCATATCCCATACATATTTTAGCTCTAGTCGATTTGTAAAGTATAGAACACAATTTTTTTTTTCGCGATTTCGATATTGGTCCCGTAGTGAAAGTTGTTCAGTTTGATGGTCTACACCACCCCCTTAAAGGTTTATTTGTAGTTTTGTAACACCTTGTATGTAGTTTAAAAGGATGCTAATAATATCAAATTAACCCTGTATAATCCATTACCATATAGGTAAGTCTATGTAACTTACTAAAATTGTTGAAAGGTAGGTTATTGAATTTTACCAATCAATAATTTGTCATTACGAACCTAAGTTTGTTAGGTTTACAAGTAATAACTCCTACCTGCTCTACTTGACTGATAGTCTATGTTGATAACACTACTGTAGAAGGTCAATGCATTTATTTTGTTTCATCCTCTTATAATAAGTGTGTTTGTGGTTTTATCTATCTTATCATTATGTAGGTATGACTAAGTATTCAATTACGTAGGTACATTGTGTTTACAGAGGGCTCTTGTTTTCGTTCTAGCAAATAAGGTCAGATTGTTTCCGTACCTAAAGTTATAATAGGTACCTACAGAATCATTATTTTCATCATAATTGTATTATTATAGGTAAGTAGGGTAACGTACCCAGTAGTCAGCGCTGCACCAGTACTCAGCCTCTCTCAACATTAATGCCTTATAAATAGTGTTGGAATTTATTTAAACGTAAACAGTAACTTTAATCACTTTTATTTAAATCCGTGTGTTCTGATTAGAAAGTAGGTACGCACACTCAAAGAACCAATATCATCAAAGGGTGCCGAGATATTCTTGTTCATTTGCACCGCCGCTAGCGGCATGCCAACTATTATACTACCAGTTGCTATTTTTTGTAGAAGGATAAGTGTTCGATATTTCAGCAAGTTTTGAGAATGTCTTAGGTTATCATGTTATTCCAACTATAAAATGGTTTCTTAGCATGTTTATTTGCAAAATATGTAGGTACCTATTAAATTAGCCACTCAATTTAATAGGTACCTACATATTTTGCAAGTAAACATGCTAAGAAACCATTTTATAGTTGGAATAACATGATAACCTAAGACATGCCTAAGACATTCTCAAAACTTGCTGAAATATCGAACACTGGGTGGGGAACTACTGGGTTTCAAATTTTTCAAGTTAATCCAGTAGTGGGTGGCTGACTACTGGTTTAAGGTGAATCCAGTAGTCGGCCCATGGGGGCTGACTGCTGCTGGTTTATTAAAATTAATACACTTTCTAATGTTTGTCTTCCTAAATACAGTGAATTAAACTCTTTTAACATGAAAAAGTAATTTTACCAGTAGTCGGCCAAATTCAAATGTAAGTGGCAGACTAATGGATCTATATATAAATCCAGTAGTCGGCCGTGTGTACTGTTAGGGAAAATTGCACTTTAATGTGTTTTAATTGGGACTAAGTATGTTTGTATGTAGTAAGATGCTGACTACAGGGTAGGAAAAGGCTGACTATTGGTGAAATGCGGCTCAGTACCTACTGGTGAAAAGTGCCATATTTCGAGTTATGTTGTTTTTTGCTATGATAAGATATTAATAATTGAATTTTGTTGATTTCTTTTTAAAATGTAATAAATAACCATTCAATTAATCACACGCAATTTTTTTCGGAGTGTTAAACACTTAAACTACCAGTGAAATAAAGTTTAAATTTTCGTTAAAAGGCTGACTGGGTGTTTTACCCTACACAAACATACATGAAAATGGTTGCACATCTTCATGATCAAGATCAAATTCACCCAACCAAAGTTCTTGGGTTCAATACCTATATTCTGAAGCATGAATATTGTCGAAGCAGGCGGGAATTAGGTATAATGTAAAAAACATTTTTTAAAACCTATAAATATAAATACCTAACTAAGCAGGCACCTACTTATTTAGAATGATATGATAAATATATGATAAATAAACGCTTCATTTCATCAAACAATTAACTTTAGATACAAATTAACATTAATAATAATAATAAATAAATATCTTGGACAGTGTCACACAAATTATCTAGTCACATTTAAAGTTCCAGAATCTAGCCTGGACTAGTATTATGATAACTAGACAACGATATAGAATACATATATAGATACAAACATCCATGACTCGGGTACAAATATTCATATTCGTCATACAAATATTTGTCCCTTACGGGATTCGAACCCGCGACCCCCGGCACAGCAGGCAGGTTCACTACAGACTGTGCTGTCGGGCCGTCAAATGATACCTAGAGGCTGTTGATATACCTACCGTATCAGATAACGATAAATAGGTAGGTAGGTAACTCACCTACTATGATTGGGAAGTTTTTTAACAAAGAAGGTGAATAACACTTAATCAGACATCGTCAATTTTTCACCTCACAAGCTCTGAAAGATTCTGTTTATCATTCGAAATCTGAGTGCAAAAGCGCATTTTATCCGGTAGCGTGGAAAGAGTTTTTGAAATTTGAATCTGTCTATTCAATATTGTTCTAAACCGCCAATCCACTGAAAATGTTTAATAACTATTTCATTTCTAGTCACTGGCCAGCACGAAAAAAAAAACTTTTTAAAATTTTCTTTTTAGAAATTCACTTTTTTTCCTCGCTGTTGTGAGGTGAAAAGTTGTGTGTTTCGCTCGGCTGCAAAGTTATTCTGCGTCTCGTACCTTTGAAACCTTCGCTAAGCTCAGGATTATATTATTTGAACCAATCGATTCGCTCGTGGTTCAATCCTAGAATCCTTCGCTTGCTCAGGTTTCAATACAAGTAGGTACTCGCGCCAAAAAGCAACTTTGCAGCCTAGCATAACAAATAACTATTATGTACTTACCTAAATGTACAGTCCACCAACATCATAAATCCATGAACGTGTAGAGATATTTACCCAATTTAAAAGATATTTAAAAAAAAGATGTTTGTTATAATAATAAATCTGTTCGGACCCGAAAACTACACTGAACTTCATGAACCTCAAATAAAGCTACTCCTATCCACAGGAGCATAATATGCTACAACATTCTAAAACAGAAACCTAGTTGTAGCAATGTTTCAGACCACCCCGAAAGGGATTACTGTCGTGAGTTTATTACCTATGTAGGTATGTATGTATACAAAGCTATGTACCTACCTATGTTTTTGTTATTGTTCTACTTATTTATGAATTTAATATCTTACCATAATCACGTTTTTTCAACTATCACAAACCAATAAAATTCAAAATTATAAACGTAAACAAACTTTAGAACAAAGAAAACTTTTTACATTGTCACATTCACATTTTGGCGCTAAATTAGCGCAAATCCCATATCGCGAGTCCGTTCGGAAACAGTATCCAATTACGTAATTTATTAGCCCCTTCCAGCGAAGGTCAATTTAATTTTGAGATATTTACTCGCGAATCGTGAATCACCGGTGCCAGAGGCGAGGGACAGACGTAATCCTTCGTGTACGGCTAACAACAAACTAAACAAACTGGTACGTAAACGCCGAGTTGACTCAGACTGGCTGGTGGCTGAAACCAAATCAATGCTCTTTATTATTATTTGTCACACACTTGTTTAAAAAAAAAGAGTCCTATTTTGGACTATAGGGGGACCTACTTACCTGCTTTGGAAACGATAGGTGCCGATAAAGCTGGTATTACTTATCGTTTAATAGTAGATTACACACCGAGGACAGGAAAGTAAGAAAGGTCTCAGATCTCATGTAATTGTTGACCTCGGCTTCATGTGATCTGAAGCTTTCTTATTTACTATCCGAGGTTATTATACTATTTTTCTCCTCTTTTTTTTTCCTCCGAGATGGAAAGCGGCAACTTCGTTTAGCGCAGCGGGACGAGAATTGACGCTTTCCGTGGGGAGAAAATTATATTATGTTCCTATATAATGTTTATTTCAAATCTAAAATATGTAAGCAAAGTGATATTTATTAAACACTTAACAACATAACAAACATACAAAAAAAAAACATACGGGTCGAATTGAGAACCTCCTCCTTTTGTTGAAGTCGGTTAAAAAGACAATTCAGTACTTAAGTACAATATAATCAGGATAAAGATTAGGTTATTTTATTTAGTTATTTAATCACGCTGAAATCGGTCGCTAGTAGAGTTTGGGCACTGCTAGTGTATTGAAATTATTCTGGAATCTGGATATAAAATATATACCTACCTCTTACTCTCCTACCTATTTACAATATCTCTGTCTACCCCCTCAGGAAATAAAGTTTTGAGGTTACAAAGCCCTTTCACAAAATACATATTTTTTTTGTAAGGTGACAAGTGACAATAACAGAACAGAGGATAAATACTAACTTGTATATTTGAATAAATCACAGATTTAAATTTAATTATCATTCCGATTTCAGTAAAATTAAATTACTTAGAAAATTATTTTCCACCACCACCACAGGTGACCACAGTGTTTAAAAAAGATTTTGGACCGGAAGCACAGAATAGGTTTGGTATATAATGCCGGAAGGAGGAACTAGGTAGGGGATGATTTCCGAACGGATCAATTATTCACTTTTCACTTCAATCAATCAGCCATCCATATTTGTTTTTTGTTTTCTCTTTGCACGCACGAGCCGAGCAAGTTTTTTTCGTTTTTCTTGTTTAGCTATCTTTAAAAAATTGATTAACACAACAATACGCGTATTTTTGTGCATTTTGAATAGTGCAGTGTATAAAAGAAGTCAGAAATATATGACTACGAGAAAAGTTGAAAAGCAAGACATGAAAAGTTTATTCAGAATTCGAAAGAATAAAGTACCATGGAATACCGTTTTCAGCTTCCTGGTAAGTAGGTTTATTTTGATAAAATGTACTTAATCCATTTGATTCTGAAGGTCATTTTAGTAATTTGGCAATCACAATCCATAAAACGAAATTAGGGAAACATTGGCTACAATCGATGTCTTGAGCTTAGATTATCAAGATAGACAGTCGAAGCTACGAAAGCGTCGAAAAAAATAGGATCCAGTACTGGTTCCAAAACCCTATACATATACACGCACACATACATATTTAGTATGGCGCCTCACGCACACGAACCTAAGAAAGTTAGCCCCTTTTGTTTTATACGGAACAAGTGTGAGGCTCATTCTAGACATATACTTTTTCTAAGGTCTTGAGGTTAAATCGTTCTAGCTTGAGGCTAATATAGAAAAATTAGGCAGGCATCCCGATTCCCGTTACAAAATCTGTTGAAGAAAGCAACATTTTTTTTTTCTACAAAATTACAACCATTTAGTGCATAATGAAAATATTTAAATTATTTAATCCGTGTGAAAACTAGACAAAATTTAAACTGAATAGTTCGATGGCAATAAGTAACTTTTTAACAAAATCTTTGAATAAACCGCGGTCTTTTAGATTGAGATTGCGCCATCTGTACAAACGCATTGAAACTACAACAATTGAGTACAACGCCATCTATCAGAACTGATAAAGTATAAATTCCAGCACATAGATGTCGCTACTAGTCCATTCTTGTGGAAACTTAGGGCGCGTGTACTATTGTGCGATCAGTTTTTGCCGATAGAGTCTACAAGGCCATCACCATTTTATACTGCATTATTCCTTAACCCCTAATTAGTCAATGTTGCTATACGAGTTGCCCTTTACCTCGCAATATAATTAATGATGATGCTGTTATATATTAAACCCGGAAATGCTTCTTTTGCTGATAGTGTGTCACCCTCTCAGCTTGAACATTAGGGTAGGGTAAGAGTCCTGTTTATGGACCCCTTCTGTTTAAAACCGCTTTTCAATTTAACTGCAGTAAATTCTAGGATGCTATAACCGAAATTTTAATGGTTCATCCGATCTAAACGTAGCTTTATCAACTGCGATTCAACTCGCGCCATATTTATTTTTATAACGCTATCTTTAAAATTATTATTACTGGATTAAGTATGTCGAGGATTTCTAGTTTGGGAAAATACCAATCTCCAATAAATAAATAAGCTTAAAAAACAAAATAACTTTTTACTTAAAATCGGTTGTATTTACATTTCGTCCATTGTAGAAAATCAATAGTGTTTAACATCACAAATAAATAAAATCGTACTAAGGTATTCACATTAGACGTACATCGTGCACAATATGCGACATTTCATTCTTACCACAAAACGAAAGGCGGGTCGATAGGATCTAAGATAATTAAATTTTATTTATTTCAATGTCAATCGCTGCTAATGAAAACAAGGTTGTCCCCTTGGTAATAGACTGCCAACGGAACAATTGCCTAAAATGCTTCGTGTACTATCTCGCTGCTTCCAACGGGGGTTTAATGTAAAGAGATAAGTAGGAATTTTAATTCAATTGAAATCAGCACCCCGCACTCAACGGATTCAACGAGAAGTATCAAAAACACTCGTGTTATGTTATAATCAGCGTCTAGGTGACCGGACGCGATCGCGCCGGCACGAATACATCGCCGGTCGAATCCCTCTAGGACGCGCGGCGATGTATAACGCGCAACGGGTGATTCTCAAACACGAGGGGACGCGTTGCTACGACGTGGTAGAGGTGGACGAGGCAGGCGACGGCGAGGGGCGCGGGGACCCACGCCGGTGACGCCGGCCGCGGGCAAATCGAACGAGGCCACGCGCCGCCCCTCCCCGCGTGAAGTGACGCGCGCCTGCCCCTTCCCCCGCCCGAGCCTCCAACAGCGTCCTCTCATAAAAAATGACGTATATCCTACATACTAAATCACTTTAAACCTAGGAATCTCTTGTTCCACACCTCGAAACACTGGAATACCGAACTGATGGTTCTATCCTAATTAACAGTAGTTATGAAAAAAAAATTACAGGCCGAGTTTATAAGGTTTCGCTATCTCTGTGCGACGGCCGTCGCGCTCTCTTTATCAGTCGTTCGGGGTGCGGGCGGCCGGCGCGCGATGTGCACGAGATAATGGCAAAATTGTGATGTTTTTCTAATAAAACTGTCATGTGATACCAAGAAATTGAATGTACGGCGGCAGTTATTGTCTCAGTTCACGACCCTTCGTGCAGACTTTGAAACTCCTGGACGATTAACCTCAATCGTTTTGTTTAGCTAATTTCATAGTAAACATTCATTTTATGATCATATTTTATCATACTAATTATCCGGCCCAGGCAGTTATTCGAGCTGAACGAAGAACCGGAAACCAGACGAAGCGTAATTATGTTCTGAAAAATAAAATAAACCTGAATGCAACACTCACTATGTTAAATTACTGATTGTAAAATCACAGGCTTCACTTACTCTAAATATGTACACACAAACTCTCATCGACAAACAAGAAAATGAAGAATTGAGCTTTGTGACTTATTTACTAATTAGAACTGTCATACGTTATAATTTATTAGTAAGTATGGTTAAAGAAAAAGGTACCTATTGCAAAGAAAAATATCACAACTTCGCCATTAGACGGACTCACAGGTAAACCTAGAATACAGAGCGGATTTCACTTAGGATAAAGTTTACTTCCGAAAACACATTTGTACATTACATGACAAAATTCAACAGCATTCTACTTAGTCTTAATTACACGGCTCGAGCAGCGAACCGGAGAAAAATAAAGATACAGCATCGGTACCAAACTTAAACATTGTAAAAAATTGATTCTGCATTGGATTTGACTTAATTACATTTTGTCATTTAAATAGAACTGCACCCGTTTTAGGTGGGAGCGATGTCGGCCCCGCGTGTTCCCAACTGTTGTTACGTGAAACTTGCTGTTGACGCTGTCGATGTCGCTTGGAGACAGTTGAGGCGAGGCGAGGCCGCGCCAGTCCGGGCGTCACAAGCACTAACACTTCACTGTGACATTGTCCATATAGAGGCACGAGGCGTATTACGCGTCCTCTTCCTCCTCATCCCCTAAGTCCTCGTCTTCTACTTCTTCATCTGGAATACAAAATACAATCAAACATTTCGATTTACTTGTTTCATAAGAAAGTTTTTATTTAATATTGATTTACTATTCTTTGTCGATCTCGTTAAATTGGCTCCTACTCACGGAAGTTGAACTCGAGTCTAATATTATTATCATCGATGTAATGTAATTATTGATAAGTTCGAAGTAAAAGATTGAGACTGTTTAGTAAGACAGCTTTCGGCTTACTGAATCTTTTAATCAGATAGATAGATCGTATGTTACTTATCAAGAACAAATAACATATAAATATGAATTATATGTAATCCGTTTATACCTACCTAAAACCTATCCAAATAGTCGACAAAATCGAGAAAGTCCAAAAATTCCATAAAGTCCTTTAGATCCTCACCTTCGAGATCGTCATCCTCTCCCTCCGCTAATTCTTCTTCATCATCCTCCTCCCCCTCTTCCCCCTCCACTTCCTCGTCATCATCCTCCTCACCCTCTCCATCTAAATCTTCTTCGTCACTGTGTGGTTCTTCGTCACCACCGCCGCCATTTTCTTCCTTTCGCGCCTTTTTCGCTTCAGTTATTTTTTCCTGAGGGGGGAAAAGTTTACACAATTATTGCTGAGAACTTTAATGTTCAATCTGATGAATAAATAATCGATTTCGCATTGTTTATGCGCCGTGTAAATGACATTATACCAAACGCCTTGAGTCGTTTCGATGATCATGCAAGTATCAATAACTGGCTATGGGCCAAACAACTGAAATGTGTAAAAGGTGAGAGTCAATCTCATTACCGATGGCTTTATGACAAAAACAAGCAACTTTTGGATATAATAATGAGCCGCAGGTGATAAAGATTCGTTACGATAAAGAAGCGTGGGTTATTAGTTGTGTGGGGGAAACAGGGACGGAACGCGCGGGGCCGGCGTCATACGGCCGATATTGCCGTGGCAAAGTCGAATGGAACGCGGTCACCGCGCATACATAGAAGTTCGTAGAACGACGTAGCTGTATTGGACTCTAAAAATCGTCCACAGTGTGAATGAAACAAAGATACATACAGTCGAACAAGTATTTGGGAATTTGGTTATGAGGCCTACACAAACTTATTACTTAACGCCATGCGTTCGTACAAATGTAGGTTAATCAGGTCACCACGGAGGAAAGGGATGGAAGATACAAAATATTCCCATTCGACCGAAAATTCAATGCGGTTTAAAAAACCCGCTCAATTTATATTTCATCTTCACACTTGCCGAATGCTATTACCGACTACATAGGTACTCGTAGAACAAAGGAAGTGTGCGTACTAAATACACATACATGCAAATAACGCCGGGTCATTGACTAGTTTTCTATCGAAATACCGAAATAAAACTGTTATTGTGCAAATTGCAACAGCGTCATTTAAGTACTCGTGATCCATGGCCGCCTAGAATCCCATTAAATAACGTTAAGAGAAACTACATTCAACAAAACCTAACCCAAACATTGGCGCGGCGTTTGTGACAGTTCAAATACGTACAAGACATTCGCCGGCCATGTTACCCATCTAGCGTCACGCTACCATGAACGCAAGCCCTGAGAAAGTATTAAAATAGACAACGATACGCAATAAAATCAATAACAAACATCCACCTATGGTATTGAAAGAAGTCCGTAAGACTTTTTTTTTGTAATAACCTCTTGAACGGGGACAGCGTACGTTCTCGCGCCATGTTTTTTCTGCCAAGGTCATGCCTTCGTATCGAAAACTGGTAAACAATGCTAAAGAATTGTTGTCTTCAGTGTCCGGCGCGTGAAACCTAGCAATTTCTATGCTTGAGACAGCTTAGAACATCGTGGTACTGACTCATCGATTACCTCACACATGCTAAAATGCATAACTCGTCAGAAATGACATCCAAAAATACGCCGGTGAAACGCGGTTTCCTACTCGAAAATAACGCGGCAAAATGCAACTCACCACGTGGATTATTGTACAAGGAAAATATAGATAATGAAATAGTTTTAATGTGGTGTGTATTATAGCGTTCAATAAAATGGCGAGCGATTAATGAATACATTTTGTTTGACATGTGCACTCACCTCTGCCGCCCTTTTGGCTCCTTTAAGTTCACTTTTTGCGTCTTTCTTCTCCTCTCCGACCTTGTCTACGGCCACTTCACTGTTATTTTCTGTGGTGCTCATGATTTTTCTGATTTTGGCGTTAATTACTAGAATATATTCAAGTTGTACGGCTGCCCGGATCCGACGCGCGACTGACTGAGCGAGTGAGCGGCGAGATGAGTTTGAAAACGAAGATGGCGCGGGCTTCTACACGCGTCGCCTGTGATTGGTCGAGAGCGTTCGCCATTGACAAGCTGTGACTAGCATGTGGGAAATTAACTCGATAATTATTTCGATAATTACGGAGTTTAGGGTCAAAGTAACTAATTGAAAACCCTTTGAAACCAAAATTAAAACGTTCTGTCACACAGAAGTTTTATTGTTTAGGTTTAGTTGCGAGAAATCATCGGAAAAGTAACCGCGGTAGTTAAATTAATTCAAAATTTTCATGGTAGGCGGCGCTACAATAGGTCATAGAAATGGCGCGAAAGTAAAAAGTTATCAAATCTGTTTTCTTTATGCGCAAACAAGCAATCGAAAAGGCTGTGGGAAACGCCATTGATTAGATAGGTATACCTAAACATTTTTATTGATTTGCTGAACTAGAAGTTGTAAATAAAACAACAAACTTCACAATTTATTGTCCAGTAGGTTCGGGTAATAAGTACATTATTATTTCCAACTTATTCAAAGTGATCGTGAAGAAAATCTTGTACCGCCTCTCGTGTCATAATCATAATAAGTACTTCGTTGTGTAAAATGTATATTGGAAATATACAAAAGCTGCTTAAATAAGCTTGTAAATGTGAGAATTTCTAAAACCATAAGAATAATAAGTATAGGATTTTATGAACTACTTAAATAAAACTGAAAGTTATTTAAAAATTATCGTTTATTTACACAATGGGACTAATCTTACAAACTTTTGTACTCCTAGTTGGAGCAGTAATAAACAGAGAAAAATCAATAAATATCTTAATGATGTTGGGTAATTCCTAGGTTTTTGGCAATAAATTAAACATCAACTTATACCTACCTGCAGATTACGCAAAAAATTAAAAAGTTCTGAAATCAGTGTTACCTACCACTGCGTAATACCAAGTTGTTTTAAGAATGCGCAGTACGCAAAGTAGTTGGCTACTGCCTGCGCAGTGGAAACGCAAACTTCAGAGCTGTCAGAAAAATTGCGCCAATTTTGAATCACCATTTTCAGAGACGTTTTTAATGTTATTTTGAGGATGTACTACCTAAATAAACAGCTTGCAGAATATGCTCACTAAAGTCACTAACCAGAATGCAATCTGCGATATTGTCCCTATCTTATTTTTGCCCTGAGGATACGGAGCAATAAACTTTGACAGGCAGATAGTAAGTCGTTTTCGGCAACATTAGGTTTGCACTATACATGGGTGGTTTTTTTATATTTTAATTAGGTATCTGTATGGCAACAAAGTACAATCAGACTAAGACCTGCCGCACGCATACGGAATTCCCATCCGGAGAATTGTGATTTTGTATAGGATTTGATACCTCCGCAATTCCAAACGGAATTCTGGAGGGGGACATCCTCCCTCATATCAATTAATACAAGAGACATCCATTACGAAATCGTAATTGCTTCGGAATTCCGTATGTGTGTGGCAGGTCTTATGCACCCTTTGGAACAATAATTGCGTTTTTAAAACTTCGAGATAACGGACGCTGGCTATGTGTCGAAACCGCAACTAACGGAAAGTTTTTTTCTTTCAAGAGTTAGGTACATGATATTGTTCCCAATAGGTTATAAAATTAACTTTTATAAATTGTAAATATCATACTTTACACACAAGTTTAAAAGTTATTCCCATCTAACTAATTATTTCTATTTTTTTACAGGAAGCTTCTGAAGACTTAAGGATTGGTTATACAAAATTCAAACGAATAAGCTTTTTATTTACAAATGCACAAGTGTTTTAATAGTTTATAGAATATCTAACAATCTTTTTACACACACAAATTCCAGTAAATAACGGGCACGTGGTTTCATTAAATTAAAAATAAACATGTCTGAGATAACTGAAAAGGCAAAAGTAATCTAACAAAAGGGCTAAAGTCGTCAATTCACAATCACAATATGTGAAAAGGATAAAAACAATATCATTTCTAAGATAATATATAAAAACTGTCTCTTAGTTTTCATCACGATCACAAAATTGAGTTAAGCTCGCCTGGTACAGTCAAGAGCACATTGTCATCAACCTTGACAATCGAAGTGCGTTTCTTAATACGAACGCCATAAGAACAGTACGAAGTCAAAGCTGTCTGTTAGCTTGACATGCTCTTGACTGTACATCACTTCTTAATGTAATATTTTTATTTTTAATTACCCATGTAATGTTATTGTGTTTAATAAAGAATTAAGAAGGAAGCAATACGCATTTAGTTTTCAAGCCAATGTTCGTAAAATGCAGTACCTTTGGATCCTACGCGGCGACAGCGATATTGCCCTATGCGTTTGTCAAGGATCCGTGAAAAAGAAATATCGTTCCATTATGTCTGGAAAATCACCATACGGACAAAGTAAATATTACTAACAGTATTCGTTTAAAGGGTATCGTCGCAAAACGTCCCTTTCTCAAATGGGGCATTTTGAGAAAGGGACGTTTTGCGAACGAGGGACATTTTGAGAAAGAAACGTTTTGCGAAGATACGGTTTAAAGGTTAAATATCTTGGGACATTGTCACACAGATTAAAGCCTGACCAGGAAAATAAAAAACCTGGTTTGGGAGCGCTGCAATCGACTGTCACCTTTAATGTTAGTGTTCTAAGTACAAAAAATAGTTCCAATGATTTTCCGCAACATGGCGAGGGTTTTTATATTTCCGGTCGGGCTTTATATGGTAAGATTTGGAGTTGCGTTGTGGGTCTGCTATTGGGCGGTCGCTTGTCGGTTGTCCCATCGGCCTACAGCGGAATTCCAGTGGTGGCTCAGGATATTGTTCTTTTATAAGAACAACCCTTGAAGTCACCAAAATATCAATATAACCGTACAACGTCAAGCACTTTTGCTACAAAAACTCGACATTGGCAAAATCATCTACACCATGATGGATGCCATAACCTTAAAAATAGAATAGAAGGGTAAGATTTGAATGCGGCGTTTACTTAAAATAAATCGACGACACTCACTAGATGGCGTTGATAGAAAATAATTTACTTTGCCGAATGCATGTCTCGAGAGGACATAAATACATATTCATAAATAAATACGATTACAATCTTAGCTAATTTGAAAGTAGTTATAATAATTTGAGTAGGTAAATAATATACTTTAAATCTGACAGAACTATTTACGTTCCTACATAAATACTACTAGCGCCATCTATTGATTTTTTTCATACCAAGCTTGGACAACGCCACGCTATGGACCCACGCAAATTCGTAAGAGGCCCTGCAGTGTGATGTAAACCCCGACCAGAAATATAAAAAACCTCGCCATGTTGCGGAAAATCATTGGAACTAATTTTTGTACTTGGAACACTGACATTAAAGGTTATAGTCGATTGCAGCGCCCCCAAACCAGGTTTTTTATATTTCTGGTCAGGCTTTAGACCGATGATAAAAAAGATGCCTATCCGTACATGGCTACGATTATTCGTACAGCAACAAATATTTACCTCGTGTGTTTAGAAACTAGAGAACAGGCTTCGCAGTCGGATTCAGTACCTATCTGTACAGCGTGCAACGAATATTACCATGCATTTTTCAACTATATTTCGATGAGAATAGGTTCAAAATTGTGATAACACTTTTAACGACGATATTCGTTGCCGACTGTACCAGTAAACTATCTGGCCATCAAAGTAAACTTTTTGATTCGAACATTTATTAAGGTATCACTGCTTTTACCCAATAATCATATTGTTGTAGATTACACTTTTACAGCTTATCGCCTTCTATTTTTTATTATTTATGCATGGTGTAAGGAAAAGCATCATTAACCTACCCATTACTCTACCCATCAAAGTGAACAACTTTTACCATGGGAGTAAACCTGTCAAAACAAAAAAAATAGCTGCAGTTTAGTATGGAACAGCAGATTTTTTTTTTGCGCTGACAGGTTTGCTCCCATAGTAAAAGTTGTTCACTTTTATGTGTGGAGTATGTGGTTTAAAGATAAATGATACTTTTCCTTACATCCTGTATTCTAAACTTAAATTAATTTCGACTCAAATTTTAGAAATAAATAAGATCCAACAAACCTTCGATCAAAATAAAATGAATGGATAGGCCTAAAGCGCGGTAAGTTGAAGCAAACTACTGGTGCACTTGGTACATACAAACTAGCGCCATTATCTGTCAAATCTAGGGCACTTTCATACAAGTGACAAGTAAAAATTTCATTTGTTTTGCCTCATTTTTCTGGTTTGAAATGTTCGCTTAAGGCCTATCCATTCATTTTATTTTGATCGAAGCAACAAACCACAATTTTAAGGGATGATGGTCTGATGTTAGCCCTTATATATTAATCAAACATATATTATCACAGGCATATATACAAAAATGTTTTGTTAATAAATCAAATATTACGTGTCTTTAAAAATTCAATTTTACAATAGAACATCGGATGCCAAAATATTAGAAACAACGAATAATAACGAATAAATAAGTCATATAAACAATTAAACATAGCATTACATTATGTAATGGCGGATATTATTATAAGTGTAATGGCTATATGACAACAAAGTGCAGAGGGCACAAGAGTGCGTGTTTCTAACAAACGTATCGCAACGCACTCACAAATAGGATCAAGAGCATAATGTCACACTCGCAAATTGTCACACCCTTCTTTTGGTGTAAAATGTCACATTCATAAAACGTCTAATTCGCAAGATATCACACTCGCCGGTTGGAAGTGTGTATGTGTGTAACTTGTGTAAGTGACTTACGCTCAGTTGCAGAAACGCTCATGAGAATTAATCCTCCATTAAATCTCTTGCTGTCACTTTTTGTCTTGTTGACGTAGAAAAAGCTAGCAAGAGATTTAATGGAGGATTATCTCTAATGAGCGTTTCTGCTAATGAGCGTGAGTGTCACTCGCACACTTCCAAACTAAACATTTACCTACTGGAGTGTTATTTTTGAAAGTCACACTCAAAATCACGATGTATAATAGCAATTTTGACATTTTCTACAGTTAATTTAAACGTGTGGCTTTCAAAATTCGTACTCCTGTATATTTGTTTAGTTCACACAAATACGCGCACACACTCACGGCGCTGACATTTTGCGAAGGTAACGTTACGCCAATCAGACATTTTGCATTTGGCGAATGTGACATTATGAGACTGATCCACACATACGCGTCATTCTTATAAACTAACTATCATATAGAGAAATAGTAGGCGAGCTAGAGCCGCGCAAGTATTAAATATCACTGACGCCCCGTGGCTGGCTACTGCATCCGATCCCACCTCTGATCTTATCGGTTCCCCGTGTAAGGACGAAAGTGAATCTGTATTCAACGCTCACACTTAAGCGCTTAAAAATATCGTACAATTAAAAAAAGAGTAAACGTAGGTCATCAACAAATGGGCCGTAGCACGCAAGAACCCATACAGAGTCGGTTCTCTGGCATTTCGCCTGTGCTGACTTACCGCGCGAGTCACCGAAAACCTTACGAATTAACTAGTGTAGATCAACACAGCTTGTGCGAGTGCGTTGCGGAACGCCAGTTCGAAGGTTTCACACTTTCATGCACTCTGGTATGTATCTCCTAATAATAAAGAACATAAGTGGCATATAGTCTTTAATTTAAATGCAGCCTATATCATATCTACTTTATCTGCCATTCTTTGAATCACCTTTGAATCAAAATATTCTAGGACTTAACCAGTCTTGTAAGATAATTTCTTGTCATTATTATACATCATTATCGTTGTATAATTTTCATTGTATAATTAGGTTTGGCTACGAATACATTATTATACATCATTATCGTTGTATAATTTTCATTGTATAATTAGGGTTGGCAACGAATACAATCTATTTACAAATCCTAAGCATATTCCAGCGCCAATTTAAAAAGAACCAAAACCAGTTTTAATCTTTCACTAGCCTATTTCGTACCAAAGATATCTTGCACTCATTTTTACTTTGTAGGTCATCATAAGTACTTTGGTGAATATTTCCACTACTACGCCAAAGTGCGCACTTGTATTCACAAGTGTATATTGGTGCTAAACATATTTTATATCACACACACACAGGTTCACAGTTAAATTGACGCTGAAAATGTTACCTTTGCCAACCCTAAATTTCAATAAAAATGCAATTATGATAACATGGTTAAAGTTTGGTAATTAGAATGTTGTATTTTAGATTTCAGAAAATATTGCGCATGTTGGGACCCAACGTGGTACAGCTTTCCCCATATAGGGATTTTATTTAACTTTTTCAATTATCATGTAATATCGGGAACCGTTATAAAAGTACCGTCCCGTGCAGACAACATTTTACAGTGTTTTTTTTATTTACACCTTTTAATTCGTGTACGGATACGGAACTAAAAAACCTATGGAGTTTATGCATTATTCGTATAAGAATTTGGATTTGTGTGAAAAATAAAAATAGCACTCCTGTACAACGAATTATCAGATTTATCAGTGAACATTTTCCACACCGAAATTCCTTTCATCTACTTAGTCTTCTAGCTGCATTTAAATTAAGACCTTAAACCTGGCCCTAGAAGGTCGTACACACGTTTCCATCGAACTCGATGTTCCCGCCGTAATTTGGCGCGCTGCTGTCGTCGTCTGAAAACAGTCTATTCTCGCCGCGCCACGCGCTATAAAGTGTAGGTAAAAAATCATTGAAGAGAGGACTTCGGAGTTGAGACACTACGTTTTCTCGGACGATCTGGAAGAGAAAGAGAGACAAAAGTTCATTATAGATTGTAGTATTGTGGTACCGAGTAGATATCCTACAGAGAAACGGCTGTAAGGCTTCCGCACATTGCAGCGATTTTATCTAGCGATAATATTGCTGCGATTTTGCGATAATTGTTTCCAGTACATTTTGTATGGGGACGCGCTCGATCCCACACACTGCCGCGATATTATCGCAACCTGACGCAATCTCTTTCGACTACATTCAGTGGTGGGCGCATGCGTGACGCGAATCGTGGAATCGCTGTCGATAATATAGCTGCAATGTGCGGAAGCCTTTATACAAATTGGCCATACACCACTACACGCGCAGCGCACATATCTCGATCTAGTAGACATTTTTACGGTCTCTTGAGGGCCTGATTCACAACTTCTGGATAAGTTCGTAATAGGTTATCTGACAGATCGTATGACATATTTTGTATGAAAGATTATTTCAAATGATCTGTCAGATAAGCTATTAAAAACTTATCGGGAAGTGGTGAAACAGGCCCCGAATCTAGGCTCCTGCTGATAGCCGAACGATATTTAGGCTCGGCTTTAGAAACTCTGGGTAATTCTACCAAATGAATAATGCTTACGTGTGTAGAATTTGTCCTGTTAGTGTAAGTTGTTTTGAATAAATTAATTGAATAGAATCTCGATACCAATTAATCAATATTGTATCAAACCATTGAGATAATCCAATAAAATCCCTTCTTTGTCGCCTCGATGTCGTGGTGATCAAGAAATCTAACACAATCATTGACTTACCAAGCAATAGACGTCGGGTCTAATACGAAAGTCTCGACAACAGTGTCACATACTAACCTACCTAAACGTTTGTACGTGTTAGTAACATAAACTAACTAAAAAACATTGAAACTGTTATCATTTTGCTTGCGTAGTCTTTTCGAAGTTTACAGCACAGTGGCACAGAATATAGACGTGCGATCGACCGACTGATCAAACGAAGAATGGCGCGTAGTTGTTTACTCTATATGCGTTTTGTTACTGTTTTGGTTCGGACACTTTTGAGCGCGGACCCTGCGTCCAGTAGTTGGTAAGTCAATGCGCAAAAGGGGTTTAATCTAAACAAATAAAAGAACAGGAACCACATACCCTTTCTATTCCATCATAGGTGGGATCCTTGTGGTTCTTAGGTATCCATATTTTGACGTCCTTGTCGAGCCCGCTCGTGGCCAGGACCGGGCATCTCGGATGCGCCTCTATACAGTTTACCTGAAATAAATATATCAAAGTAATTTATAAATAAATATCTTGGACATTGTTACACCAATTACCTAGTTCCAAAGCACGTCGGTGGCGCGTTGTGGAGAGATATGGACAGTCAATGATGAGGGTTTGGGTTCGAAACGACATGCATCAATTAGTTTTTCTAGCTTTTGTACGTAAAACTTCATACTACTAGGTGAAGACTACCAATCCGCATTGGGCACACGTGGTAGACTAACGCCTGAACGCTCTCCCTGAGGGTAGGCCTGTGCCCTGCAGTGGGACGCATATTGGCTGTTGATGAAATATCCCACAGAAGATATTTAGGGGAGTAAAGATTATAGTTGTGATGAAGTTAAACGAAACCCACGCGGATGAAGTCGCGGGCGAAAGCGAATATTTAAAACCAACAGAGTAACACTCACACTACCGTTGACATCTCCCTGCATCCACTACACCATGGCCTTGTTGTTCTTCTCCCAGATGTAAGAGCGGTCAGACCCCGACACTATTGTAATTGGAGTTGGAAGTGATCGTGGTTTTGGGGTTTGCAGATGGATTTGAATAAATTTCACACGTAGCAGAAAATGATGTATTCAACTCAGTGTTCCGGATCAAAGTGAAGGTAGTTACAATATTAGTGTTGTCAACGTTAAGTTACTGAATGGATGAAAGATAAAGCTCCATATTGACTGATCATAGCAAATCAACTAAATTAAACAATGATTACTATTAATTATAATCTACTATACGGTGTTATTATGTGTTGCATTGGAGTCTAGGTGGACAGAACTGTAACACTATGTACTGACTCTTGGCACAGATTATAGATACATCGTAACAGATACATCACTTCCTTAGAAAACGATAAGTTTTCACGCTACTTACTTCGTACAGCGCGCGACGTATGCGACGTTGCCATTTGGAGCGAGTAGCAGAATTAATTAAGTCAAAGTGTAGTTACTTATCTCGGTTCCTACGGCCGAGTGACGAAGGCCTGTTCTTGGGTCCGAAGAACGCTACTCCCTTGAACGTGGCGCTGTTCCTGTGCCCGCTGATAAAAACAAACAACAGAGTAGCACTCACAACACCGTTGACATCTCCCTGCATCCACTGCACGATAGCCTCTGTGTTCTTCTCCCAGATGTAAATGTAGGAGCAGTCGGACCCCGACACTATGTACTGACTCTTGGGTCCGAAGAACGCTACTCCTTTAAACGTAGCGCTGTTCCTGTGCCCGCTGTACCTGTGCGTGTAACCTTCTTTCTGCGACGGGTTCTCTCTGGAAAGGGATAATAATAATATGATAATCACGCAAGTTTTTGTTTTGTTTTTGAAATTCTAGACAACGTTGGATAACTGAACTATACTCGAGAGATAGACAAGCACGTTCAAACAATCAAAATGTCACACAAAATGACTCATTGCGATCTGTCATTGCAATTTGACGAAGTGAACTCGGGAACATCAATGCGGTGGGGCGGGTACCGTATTCAAGTGGATCATATTGTTTCTATGAAAGGGCTTGTCTATCGCTAGAGTCGCTAGTCAGTGGATAAATGTTTCTTTTTGGAAATTGGCTACAGAAGGATAAGATTTGCTTTTTTAGAAAAAAAAAACTGTCGGGTATTCGCTTTTTGTAGGACATTAGCGCCCTTCAGCGTCATTCCGGAACAGTGAATAATTGTTCTCTTATGTTGGATTTTCCAGTAAGTTAAGTATTACAAAACCAACTAGATGCGAAAAAGCATTTTTATTGAGCACCTTAATGCCAATAGAAACATCTATGCCAATAAATTATTTAATCCGAATCCCCAAGTACTAATCTGCGCAGAATGCTGATCAACAAGGGGAAGGTGGAACTTACCACCAGAATCCCTATCGGAGTGAACAAAGGCTATGCTAGAACCACCAACAGTCTTTTGAATCATTCCTTTTTCTCAATTTTAGCATATTTAAAATGTCCACAATTCGGTATGTCAAGTTTTTTTTGGTCTTCATTTTTATATTTTTTTCTGATAGAAGACATAATTTTAAGACACCTATTTCATTCTTATTGCGATTCATCGAGTTTATCAATATAAAATAAATTTTAAAAAAATGGTGATCTGTAATCTCTAAGTGCAAAAATGGCGGAGAGAAAATAATTCGAACTCCATGGAGAAAAACTACCTACAGCTATATTTAAAAAAATTAAAACCTCCCTTCTCTTTCTAACTCTATGCTGGAAACAGATACGGCAACATCAAATGTCAAATTCTGTCATTGTGAAAGTATTTTTTTTCTTAATGGCCAAGTTACTTTAAGTTGATGTTATGTTTACCAAGGAGTTTGCAGGGGCAGCGAGTGACGTCACTCGTGGACCGAAAAACGACGTTATTTTATTAAAATCTGTAATCCGTTCATTTTAAAATCTTTGACATCGAAAATATGATTATTGAGACAATTATCTAGAAATGGTTTTCGATTTAGACCTCCAAAAAAAAACTTGACATACCGAATTGAACGCCGTCAAGCTGGAATTACGTTTCAAGTTATTGGTAAACGGTATAGCTTTGCTTTTTGCTCTCATAAACACTGCACAAGAAACCGTACTCATACACTCACGTTGCAGAAACCCTCATTAAAGTTAATCCATTACTTGCCATTATAAACAGATTTATCCGTATCTGTACGAATTTTGGAAGTGGAATACAGATAAACCATGATTACGGATTTTTATACGGGTTTACGTACAGACCACAGACATAGTACAGACGGAAAATGTATCACTAGTTATACAGGGTGTCAGAAAAAGTATCATTAACCTTTAAACCACATACTCTACCCATCAAACTGAACCACTTTTACTATGGGAGCACACCTGTCAAAATCTGCAATACCAACTCGACGCAATCGTATGGTACAGCTGATTGAATATGCTGTCACTTTTTTAAGGGGATGCTCAGATTGTCAAACTGAACAACTTTCTCTATGGGAAAAACATCGAAATAAAAAAAAAAACAGTTGTCCCATACAAAACTGCCAACCTAACTCGACCCGAATGTATGGGACGGCAGATTTTTTTTTCGCAATTTCGACGTTTTGGTCCCATAGAGAAAGTTGTTCAGTTTGATTGTCTGTACATCAAACAACAACAAAAAAAAGTGTCAGCAAATTAAATTGGACCCTGTATGTCCTGGTCGTTGTAGGAGCCCAGTATCTCTGAGCCGTCGTGGTTGTACACTGCGCATGTCAGGTGCATCATCGTCAGCCTCGCCTTCACAACTATCGGTATGTTCCGATTCATAAAAACAGTGCTGTGAGCGATTACAGCGCTAACACCCGTTCCATTTGCGTTAGCGTGCCGACAGCGCTGATAGCGTTCTATCAATTCGGAACGCTAAATATCGCGCTCACACCGTTCACATCACAACATTCAAATATTCCTATTATTTTCTTCATCACTAATCGTTATTAAACTTTTATTCGTCTTTTTTAGAACATAATCAAACCCAACACTACAAAAGAAACCTAAATCGAGACCTAAACAAACCAAAAATGTACGACAGCAAAACTGTCAAACGCTACTTTTGAAAATTCCCTCAATAATTTACTATAACAAACGTCACTTTTGACAACTCGCTCACAGTGATAACGCCCCGAGCCGTGAGCACTGTTATTGCAAGATGGCGTCGGTAGTGACGTCATGAATGACGTCACGTTTTCGATTGTGGACGCGCTCACGTCAACTCGGAACGACATTTATCGCGCTCACAGCGATATCGGCGTAATTCGGAACGCACTGCAATTCGGAACGCTAAATATCGCGCTCACACCGTTCACATCACAACATTCAAACATTCCTATTATTTTCTTCATCACTAATCGTTATTAAACTTTTATTCGTCTTTTTTAGAACATAATGAAACCCAATACTATTAAAGAAACCTAAATCGAGACCTAAACAAACCAAAAATGTACGACGGCAAAACTGTCAAACGCCACTTTTGAAAATTCCCTCAAAAATTTACTATAACAAACGTCACTTTTGACAACTCGCTCACAGTGATAACGCCCCGAGCCGTGAGCACTGTTATTGCAAGATGGCGTCGGTAGTGACGTCATGAATGACGTCACGTTTTCGATTGTGGACGCGCTCACGTCAACTCGGAACGACATTTATCGCGCTCACAGCGATATCGGCGTAATTCGGAACGCACTGTATAATGTACTAACTTGTCATAAACATCGTTTTTGGTGTCAAACAGGTATATGTCCTCGTCGTTGTAGGAGCCCAGTATCTCTGAGCCGTCGTTGTTGTACACTGCGCATGTCAGCAGTGCTAGCATGATTAGTCGCATGACGCGCGCCTGCGGGTTTGAAATCCATACCCGCGCCTGTCATTTATCCCGCGATGGTGAGCATGATTTGACAGCTCGTCAGCCACTCTACCAAGAGAAAGCTTAGTCGCGGCCCGGGTTCGCTGGGTTACCATACGGTTAAATCGATCAATTTGAATAGGATATCACCGAATCGGTGATTAGAGCTGCCCCAAAATCATTCGTTCTTTTACTTATTTCGTTGCGTAAACGTAGAGCCACAAATTCTACCGAACGGTGATCATGCTCGCATTTGTAGACTAGAGTCTACGAATGACAGTTGAGAGCTCGCGACATCGTAAGTCGCGGGCATCATGTTAGCTACTGTAGAGACAGAGGCGAAGACGCGCTGAAATAGAGATATGGTATAGAGAGACTCGAAGTCGCGTGGTATCATGCTAGCACTGCAGGTGCATCATCGTCAGCCTCGCCTTCACAACTATAATGTACTAACTTGTCATAAACATCGTTTTTGGTGTCAAACAGGTATATGTCCTCGTCGTTGTAGGAGCCCAGTATCTCTGAGCCGTCGTTGTTGTACACTGCGCATGTCAGGTGCATCATCGTCAGCCTCGCCTTCACAACTATAATGTACTAACTTGTCATAAACATCGTTTTTGGTGTCAAACAGGTATATGTCCTCGTCGTTGTAGGAGCCCAGTATCTCTGAGCCGTCGTGGTTGTACACTGCGCATGTCAGGTGCATCATTGACAGCCTTACCTTCTTTTTTGCTACACCCTGAAATATTTACAAAATTTTATTTATTAAAATTTAATGAAAAATTTCGGTGGTGCGTTGCGGAAAGCTATGGAAACTCAATCTTGAGGTCCGGGTTCGAATCCGCACGAACCACATGCCATGTACCAATGAGTTTTTCTAACTTATGCACGCAAGACCGACTGCTCTCAAACGTTAAAGGGAAACTTCGCGAGGAAACATGCATACGCTGAAGAAGAAATTCCGATGCGTATGTGATGTCTACCAATCCGCATTGGGCACGCGTGGTGGACTAACTCCCATACCCCTCTCTGAGGGTAGGCCTGTGCCCTGCATTGGGACGTATACAAGGTGTTTCATAAGTAACAATAAATTTTTGAAACTCTTAAGGGGGTTGTTAAAACCGTCAAACTGAACAAACGCGAAAAAAATAATTTCATATCCCATACATATTTTAGCTCTAGTCGATTTGTAGAGTATAGAACGTAAAATTTTTATTTCCCGATTTCGATATTGGTCCCATAGTGAAAGTTGTTCAGTTTGATGGTCTACACCACCCCCAAGGTTTATTTGTAGTTTTGTAACACCTTGTATAGGCTGTGTGGTGATGATGACGACAATAGAATATTCGTTTAAAAAAAACGTAGCACACTGACTCTTCAATCACCAGTCTTAGGTATGTGTCCATCAGGTCTGCGTGATGCTATCGGCGTGAGAGAAGAAAACATTTGAAAAAGCCGTGGTGGTCCAGTGGCAAGTAACCTTGCCTACCGTGCAGGAGGCGATGGTTCGATCCCCGTCCAGGCTGACTCGTACCAATGAGTTTTTCGGAATTAATGTACGATTTGTGACACCACTGGCTTTTCGGTGAAGGAAAACATCGTGAGCAAAACTGCATGCTTGAGTTTCGAGGTATATATTGTACCCACTGGACACTGGACAGAGTTTCGGTACTACTAGTGAAACGTGGATGTTCAGAATATCTCTGACACCCTCTCGGGGAATATAGTCGTGAGCATATGCTTATCTTCTTTGATTAAATTCGTAGCGGTTTCAAAGACAGATAAAGTGTTATCCCCCGGTAGTAAGAGAGGTTTTGCGTGATGTTTGAACAAACAAACAGACAGACAAAACAATCCAAAAATTTGTGATTTGAAGTTAAACTTAAAAACCATATTGTAGTCTTTTTTGTGAATATCTTCAATGAACAGACACTTCTTTTACAGTTTCATAATAGTAAAGATAATAGTGTGACTTACATTGTGTTCTTCAAACGTAGAAGGGCAATAGAGAGCAAGAGGCTTGGAAGACTTCCGCCGGTCGTAGATCCTGAGGAACTTGTCCCTGCCGGCCACCAGCAGCTCCTTGGAGTCGAGCGGGTGTCCGCACACGCTGTACAGCGGTATCGTGGTCCCACCATCCGATCGGTCCTTCACTTGGAACAATCTGCAATCGTGACAAAGTGACATTTGTGCTGATATACTTTATAAGTTTCGTATTTGATTAGGTATTAGCTGTGCCCGGCATGCGTTGCAATGCCGTTTATATTTGTCAGAAACCTGCGTAGGAACGCGCACAAACCACTTCAGTTTCATCGCAATCTGACTAACGGTTTAGTAACGCATAAGGGACAAACAAACATTTCCCGCGACTTCTTCCGCACGGGTTCATGTCATCGTAGCGACATAAATGATTTATACCAGATTTTAAATCTAATCAGAAGCTTTCAGTTTCATCAAAATCGGTTCACTAGTTTTTGCGTGATTGCCTCCATGAGGAGGTGGTGGGTTGGCCTTTACATCCTTAGATCAAAATAAAATGAATGGATAGGCCTTACTCGAACATTTCAAACCAGAAAAATGAGGCAAAACAAATGAAAGATTTTCTTCAAATTTGTATGCAAGTGCCCTAGATTTGACAGATAATGGCGCTAGTTTGTATGTACCAAGTGCACCAGTAGTGTGCGTCAACTTACCGCGCTTTAGGCCTATCCATTAATTTTATTTTGATCTAAGTTTACATCTATAAAGATGATACAAGCAGCTTTTTGGCGGCTCCTGCAAGCCCGATACGAGAGCGACAGGTACGGACGCATGTACGGCAAGTAAAATTAGAGTATGCAAGGAAACACGGGCTTGTGTGCGCTAGTTCTAGTTCATGAGACACATATCATAGTGTAGTATATACCTGGAGGCGTGTTCTGCCCCGACGTCGCACTGCATCACCAGCCCGTCCTCGCCGGCCGATATGACGACGTGCGGCTTGTGTTCGATAGTTCTAGTTCATGAGACATATCATAGTGTAGTATATACCTGGAGGCGTGTTCTGCCCTGACGTCGCACTGCATCACCAGCCCGTCCTCGCCGGCCGATATGACGACGTGCGGCTCCGACGCACACACGTGCAGCTTGTGAGCCGCGCGCGAGTGTGAGGCCAGCCTGCGGCGAGATACTGTCGACCCGCCGCTCGGGGGGCATTGCAGGAGGCGGACCTGCAGTGGCGGAGATTACATTGAAAATTATTCCAGCTCATCACAGCCAAGATACGTCCCATTGCAGGGCACAGGCCTACCCTCAAGGAGGGTGTATGGGCTTTTAATCCACCACGCATGCCCAGTGCGGATTGGTAGACATCACATACGCATCGGAATTTCTTTTTCAGCGAATGTAGGTTTCCTCACGATGTTTACCTTCACCGTTTGAGCGCAGTCGGTATTACGTACATAAGTAAGAAAAACTCATTGGTTACATGGACTACATGGCAGGTCGTCCGTGCGGATTCGAGCCCGGACCTCAAGATTGAGTTTCCATACGTCTCCGCAACGCGTCACCGAAGCTCTTCAGAAAATGATACCAGTACATTACTATTATTACCACTTTTATTTGCTCCTCGAGAGAGCACATACATTATTAACGATGACTTTTCTCATTACAGTTCCATAGAGATTATTTCATATCATCACATTCACTACCACATTGAATGCAAAAGTAGTCATGCATTTGTACATAATGATGTAAACAATACACGAGTGAGGCACAAAGTATGTTAAGAAGATCCTAATAAATAAAAAATAAAATAGATCCACATTAAGAAACTGATTTTTATTAAATGGTTGTTTATATGAATCCTACTGATGTATGTTGTATGCTTCGATCAAAATAAAATTAATGGATAGGCCTAAAGCGCGGTAAGTTGAAGCAAACTACTGGTGCACTTGGTATTGATACAAACGTATTGATACGTTTCTTTGTATGGATACAAACTAGCGCCATTATCTGTCAAATCTAGGGCACTTGCATACAAATTTGAAGTAAATCTTTCATTTGTTTTGCCTCATTTTTCTGGTTTGAAATGTTCGCGTAAGGCCTATCCATTCATTTTATTTTGATCTAAGGTTGTATGCATACAGAGTGGTAAAGTGGGTATCGAAAACGAGGATGAAAGTCGGTGCTAAACAGACACCAGGGCTGCGTTCAGAACCTGCGCCCAGAGTGCACCCCGAGTGCAACTTTTCGCACTAACGCCGTCAGAGCCTCGGTGAAAAGCGTTCTACCCATAACAGCGAGCGAAAAGAACAACCGCACCCAAAGGTTCTGAACGCAGCCCATGGGTAGCATGCCACTATGATAACACGCTATCCCACCTTCGCTCTCTTTCTTTTTGCGCGCGAATGAACGAAATAAAAGACATGATACAACCGTATCACGTGTAGCATGCTACGGCTTCAGTCAGGACGATCTGTTTGAAAGCTTGAAGAAGTTATTGCCCAATAAGGGAAAAACAGGATAAAAAAATATTTACTAAAAATGTAGAATCGTAAGAAATAGATGAACAGAATTTCTAATTTATTTTAAACTATAAAAGAAAAATAAAAAAGCAAACCTGTCCATCCCTAGCGCAGGTGACAATATTGAGCTGACTCCTAGCATTCAGGTACAGAAACTTGCTTTGGAACACGTTGGATTTGTGACCGGTCTTTATAGTCTGTAGGGCTGCGTTCCGCGACCAGTCCCACACCACCACGTTCGTGTCGTCCGACCCCGACGCCAGGAGGTGACCTGGTGAACAGTATTTAATTCGGCTTACATAAAGACAGACATCAGAGCTTAGATATATTCTGACCACAAGGGGTGTACCACTCATTGAATCCGCGGAGCTCTGGCGCAAATGAACATGTAATTTGTCCATTATAAGCCCCTACCAATGCGCTGCCAAACCACATGTCATTAAATAAATAAATAAACCTTTTTTACAAGGAGTACCAAGTGTGATACCATTTTGAAAACTTGATTAACTGAACCAACTTTTAAAATAACTTGCCAAGTTGGCACCATACACTATTTTACAGGATGTAATCTCAGTTGCCAAAGAAAAATTTTTTTATTGCAGAAGTCTATTTCCCTCTTCGCTTTGTACATGTTTTCTCAACTATGCGTATTATTGTGTCAGAAATAATTATAAAGTCTGTCAAAATATAGTGTTTTCTTTAAAAAGTATGCCACCAATGCTTTCATCTTGCATTGAGACAACAGCATGGCTAGCATGCCACCTACAACAAACGCTAAAACGCAAACGCTTTGGCGTTTAAACGAGAAAAACGCAATGCGCGCTCTTTCTGGCATACGTAAAATAATAAGGATGGAGGCACATTTCGATTTTTATCGTTTTCTCGGGGGTGGCATGCGAGGCCTACTGGTAAGGTTATTCAGGATTGCGTAATAAGTATTGCCATGAAACAATATACAAATTTGGAATCACTACACCATAAAGCTCGGCGCAGGGTGGCTATTCTCAAAAAAATGTTTAAAAAAATCAAAATCTCGAAAACGAACATAAAGTTTGTTTTTATTTTTCCCTGAACAGTTATAAACTGGCCTACCTCCCGTTTTCGGCTTGACGTTGAGTTTTGGCTCACCCAGCACAAGTGTACAATTTGTTACAAAAATACAAAATAATCACTCAACAAATTTCACTATGGGACCAATATCGAAATGGCGAAAAAAATATCGGATGTTCCATACTAAACTCCAAGTCAACTCGAGCGAAATGTATGCTGATTTTATTTTTCGCTAAGCAATTCAATTCAAAATCATTTATTCAATATAGGAGCCTGAAGCTCACTTATTAAACGTCAATTCTTTTTTAAGCTACCACCGCGTCGGAACGTGTTGTCGCTGTAGAGAAGATGCTGCCAGAAACTCTACAGCATAAAGCGAAGTCTACAAACTCTCAATAGACACTCATGGCTAAGTGTAGTATGATTGTCTTTTACACCTAATGTTAAGGATGAGTCCCTACCGGCGTACGAACAAACCAGTTATGGTTTATAGTGCGTCGATTATTTGTTAATCTACAACATTGTATTGTCATATATAAATAAATAAATAATAAATAAATAACCACCCTTAAATGCCCCCATATTGATGAGTCATTGAGAGTACGGTAGAATTAACGCCTGGTTCCGCCTCTATCACTTTTCTCTACGCCAAAAAATATAAAATACATACCTTCAGGGTGAAAATTGATAGAATTAACACATCCTTTGTGTTTTAGCAGACTATGTAGTTTCTTCATTCTGTATACGACGTGTAGTGATCCGTAGAAGTTTTGTTCGAACATTACGTTGTTTTTCGCCGTTTTACCGCTGGGAAATGACAGTCCCATCTCTCTATGTATAATCTCTGTAAAAAAATAGTTTTATACAAGTTGTTACAAAAATACAAATAAACATTTAAGGGGGTGGTTTAGACCATCAAACTGAACAACTTTCACTATGGGACCAATATCGAAATCGCGACAAAAAAAATTATCTTCCATACTCTAAAAATCGACTAGAGCTAAAATATTTATGGGATATCAGATTTTTTTTTCGCGATTTCTATGTTGGTACCATAGAGAAAGTTGTTCAGTTTGACGGTCTAAACAACCCCCTTAAGAGTTTTAAATATTTATTTTTACTTATCGACAGTGGAAATTTCAAATGTCGTAAGGGACAAACCCCTACTTTTGAGTAGAGCCAAAAAACAAAATTTTGCCAAAAAACATTCATAACTTCTTCATTTTCTTTGCTATTAAGATGATTTCCAGACAGATAGTTTCAAAATTACTTCATCTACAGAAGATTGTTGATCAAACCTGGATTAGCACAATAGTTTAGAAGATAGTGTCCCTTACACAATCGAATTTTTGAAGAGATGTCCTTTACACAACCGAATTTTTGAAGAGATGTCCGTTACGACGTGGGAAAAAATGCGATTTACAAAAAATGTAATTTACACCCTACCACACTCTACGCTTAATCATAATCATTTTGTCGTAACTGCCTACCAGTCTTGTCCACTCCTATAATTCTATGTTGTAAAGCTATAATATAGTAGATTACATACAGAGGGCAGGAAAGTAAGAAAGGTCTCAGATCTCATGTAATGTGATCTGAGGTTTTCTTATTTACTGCCCGAGGTTAGTATACTATTTTTCTCCTCGACTGAGGTGGAAAGCAGCAACTTTGTTTAGGACAGTGGGACGAAAATTGACGCTTTCCGTCCGGAGGGGAGAACAAAATTTAAAAGGAAGTTATAATAAAAAATGACGATCTAATCAATGAGATTATTGCTATGTTGGAGCAAAATTTCAGATCAGCAACGTTTAGTTAATTTGTCTTGTCCTTAAAATCACTGTTTTTATCGGTATTTGACACGTTTCCTTCATAAGAACCATTAATATTTTACTTTTCATCGACGTATTTTCTATATTTGACACCATTGTTATTGTTGAGGCTTTACCATCATCAGCCTATCATCGTCCAATGCCGAACATAGGCCTCTCCCAAGGCGCGCCACAAGACTCTGTCCTCGGCCTTCCTCATGCAGTCGCTTCTCGCAGTTCTCGCTACCTTTTTTAGGTCGTCTGTCCCACACTACGCCTGCCAGTTCGTGGTCTCCACTCTAGAACTCTGAAACCCCATCGGTTGTCAGTTCTTCAGCAGATATAACCAGCGCATTGCCACTTCAGCTTGCTAATTTTCTGAGCTATGTCAACCACTTTAGTTCTGTGACGTATCACTTCATTTCTGATGTGATCTATCAGAGAAACATCGAGCATAGCTCTCTCCATAGCTCCATAGCTCTCCATACCTAGCTTCCTTAAATTGATGAACTAGTCCTATCGTCAGAGTCCAAGTTTCCGCACCATAGATCGCATCACTGGCAGGACGCACTGATTGAACACCTTAGTTTTGAGGCATTGTGGTAGGGCCGAGGAGAATAAATGACGTAGTTTCCCAAAAGCAGCCCATCCTAGCAGCCTCCTTGTCGAAGTTGTTTCTAGCTGGCCTGACCTAGCGGCGCTGTGTCAGAAAGGAAACTAAAAACGGACAAAACTGTGATTTGTAACCCGCTAAATGACATTACATCTAGCCGTATTGAAAAACTCAAAGCGCTGATCCAGGAAGCGGTCGAAGTATGATTACGCATAAATGTCTCCAAGACTAAAAAATGCGTCTGAACTCATCCGACACGGCACAGACGCGGGTCCAGGACGAAAGCATAGAGCTGGTAGATAAATTCTGCTACCTTGGTAGTATTGTGGATCCAGGCCGGGTACAGAAGCTGATGTGGAGACACGTATAAATAAAGCTCGAGCGGCGTTCGGTCAACTGAAACCAGTATGGTGGTCGTCCACTATCATCACTAGGACGAGAAAGCTTAGGCTCTTCAACTCAAACATAACGGTTCTACTATACGGCTGTGAAACTTGGTTCATCCGAAAAGCAGTCACAGATAGACTCCAAGTCTTCATCAACAAATGCCTCCGGCAAATCTTAAAGGTCTTCTGGCCAAACACCATCTCAAACGATGAGCTATGGAGACTGACGGGCCAGCAACGTATAGAAAAAATGATCCTTACTCGTATGTGACATTGGCTAGGCCATGTATTAAGGAGGCCTGACGATCACTCATCCAAGACAGCCTTAAAATGGCACCCACTAGGCAAGCGAAAGAGGGGACGTCCTAAAATAACCTGGTGCCGCTCTGTGGGAGGATATCTACAGTGCTGCTCAAGATCGCAACCGGTGGAGAGCTATCATCCGAGCCCTATACCCACGTAGGGGTAACAGGAAGAAAATAAGAAGAAGAACACTACAATTACATTGGGACTAGCACACCTTGCAATCTAGATGTAAGGCTGCAGCAACTTTCAAAGAATCATTGTCATCATTGATCATGCAAAGTCCAAATTAGCGTATAACTCCGGCTCCGTGCTATCACTTTTAAGCGGGAATATTACACCAACAGCGCTGCTCACAAAGAGTGACAAAGATAGTCTTGCCGCGATATCATCCCTGTTTGCACGGCCAAGTTTTCAGGGCGCTTAGCGTGTGGAGAGGAGGTTGCAGTTGCAGAGTAGTGAAAGCTTTGGATTTTCTGTGTACGCTCATTTATTTTGGCATTTCCCCCTTGTTTTATACAAAATGGCGGTTCTATATTCGTCGGTAAACCCCCGATTAAACTGTTCACGTGGATATCCCCATACCAGAAAATTTTTTGTATGATCTCTCCTTTTTATTCCTATTTAAAATTTAAAAAGTCATTAGTTAATGTTACTTATCTAAACCAAGTCGATATACAGGGAGTTAGGGTAAACAGTTGCATTACTTTAAGGGGTGAGTTTTCTCTTCTTCCTTTGCGAACGTTGTTCAGTATCATGTGTTAATCCTAGCACCCTATGTAATAATAAGTAATTTCTCACTAAATAATGTTGCCAAACCGTGGTGCAATCTAAAGCTAGCTTCTTTAACAAAACATTACTAAGCAAAAGATAAATTGTTTTGTTTAATTTTATTGGAACCTGGAACCTGAAATTGAAATTTTTATTATAAATTCTTTTACTATATGATTTTTAAAATAGCTTTACAACATTGAATTTTAGAGTGAACAAGATTGGCAGGTAGATACGCCAAAATGATTACGGTTATTCCTAGGCTGTACACTATTTTTTTATTACAATCGCAATTTCTTTAACGTCGTAACGGACATGTGTTCCAAAATTATATTGTCTAGTGACACAATCTTCTAAACTATAATCCTAAGCGAGATTTGATCAATACTCTGCTATGGATAAAGAAATTCTAAAACAATTTGTCTAGAAATCATTATAATAGCAAAAAAACTTAAAAAGTTAAAACGTTTTTAGGCAATGTTTTGTTTTTGGTTCTGTTGTATGTTTATACAAGTTATTGACGAATTGTAAGTTTACTACCGAAATATCTGGAACACATATATAAAAAAAATTGTAAAAATCCTTTTAAATGTTTAATTATAGCTTACATAATAACCGTTGGAACGACTTACTACAACAACCAGAAAATTATTTGTGAAAATAACGTCGTAAAGGACATAATGTATTCAAATTATTTGTGAACATAACGTCGTAGAGGACGTAATGTGCTACAAACGACAAAGTTTATTCAAAATTCTAAAATATTTTACCAAAATATTTGTTGTTAAGGACATAACTCAATAATTTATTGCTACTTACGACAATGTTTATCAAACATTTTTTATTTTCGTTTTCAGGCAATAATGTCGTAAAGGACAAAGAGTAATAATGTGTTGCTACTTACAACAATGTTCATTCCAAGTTTGAAAATATTTAAAAAGAATTTATGTTGTAAAGGAAAGTTATTTTTTTGTATGTGGGGTTACAACGTTTTAAGACTGATAATTATAAAGACTTACGACGTTGCATAACAGTTTGAACCTAAAATATGACCTATACAACACAAAGTTTTAATATTTTTGTCACTTACTACAAAATGATGGGCCTCGTATCTCCTTTATTTGAAGAGATATCAAAATTTTAAATATACAGATCGATAGAGGAAAAAATTCTGAGTTCAGTGGTATATTTAGTGGACTTACGACAAAATGTCCCTTACGACATTTGAAATTTCCACTGTCGTTATGCTTATGAAACATCTTGTATATTATTATGTTGCAGTTCGAAAATTATTTTAAACTGATTAACCAAGTATTGTAAAGTGTCTTCTCTATTGTATATTGAAAATTGTTTCATATGTGAGATTGATAACAAAGAATCCACCGAGAAAGTATGACGAATTTAGAATGAATTAAGGCCTCCGCACATTGCAGCGATATTATCGAGCGATTTTATCGAGCGATATTATCGACAGCGATATCGCGACACCTTACACACTGCAGCGATTCCGCGATTCGCGTCACGCATGCGCCCCACTACTGAATGTAGTCGAAAGAGTTGCGATAATATCGCGGCAGTGTGTGGGATCGAGCGCGTCCCCATACAAAATGTACTGAGAACAATTGTCGCAAAATCGCAGCGATATTATCGCTCGATAATATCGCGGCCGTGTGTAGGATCGCGCGCGTCCCCATACAAAATGTACTGGAAATAATTATCGCAAAATCGCAGCGATATTATCGCTCGATAAAATCGCTGCAATGAGCGGAGGCCTTTATAGTTTTTATTCTTTTTTCTGTTCAAAACAGAAACAATCACTGGCATTTCTGGCTCAATTCACACCAGAAGAGCATCAAAGAGCATTTCCTCGCAGCGAAAATCTTATAATTATTGTTGTCACTAGTGAACAAAGGTCAAATTTATTTGGCGATACGGGCAGCGCAGCCGTTTCGACGACGTGCAAACGTTCGATGCTCTTCTGGTGTGAATTGACCCTTAGTTATCGTATAATACGAGTACTATTACTTCTACTACTGTGGTACTGACTATAATGCAGCAGCTTTAATTAACACTTTAACTGCTGACGACCTACGTCGTAGGTCGGCGACAAATGGGCCGAAGTGCTGAAAAACCCACGTAGCGAGCCGGTTCAATTGCATTTCGCCAGTGCTCATGACCTACCGCGCGAGTCGTCGATAACCTTACGCCTGCGCGGGTGACCCACGAGACGAGCCAGTTTATCGTTTCACCGTTACGACTGTGCTCGCGACCTACGAGGGGGGTCAAGTGTCGCCTGTGCTCATGACCTACAGCGCGAGTCACCCGAACCTTACGCCTGTGCGCGCTGACCCACGAGGTGAGCCGCTTTGGTCGTTTTACGTTACGACTGTGCGCACGACCTACGAGGGGCGTCAGTTTTAGCACTGCGCGAGGATCATGATTTTGAGCTTAGCAGCGAAAGTGTTAATTAGCATGTAGTAGCCTAGTTTAAAACCATACTGGAAGGGAAGATAGAGGGGAAAAGAGGCAGAGGAAGACCCAGACAGAGTTATCTAGCCCAAGTGAAGGAAAAGGTTGATGTCGTGTCGTACCAGGAACTCAAGACACTAGCGGAAAACAAACAAGAGTGGCGAATACTCCACCGACAAGAGCGTAGCTCTTAAATATGATGATGAGCCTAGTTTTAGCTCAAAAAATTCCATAATAAGTTGTGGAAGGGGAATAAATTTTACTCTCAAGTCTGTTTTATCATATTCATATCATAAAATCGTTTAGTTATTCTGAGAATAACTAAACGATTTTTAGCGTACGTCACTATGAGCGTTTTTCCTTTCTTTTTTAAATTTAGTTCCTAAAATGCTCGACAGATACCATGTTTATCGCTCCATAGAGCCGTTCGCGAGATCCTGTCAAAATCTTGTCAAGACTGTGCCTGCCTATTTTTTGGAAAGCCAAGGGATCGAGCCCATACAACCATGTTAGGCGTAAAAGTTTCGAATTTTCGATTAAAATGATTAGTAAATAATGAAATATGACATCAAAAGATGCGTGGGCATCTTCTTGATCATCTTTTCCCTCTTTATTATTTTAAAGAAACATTTTTTGAAATTTTGACATTTATTTGCACAGACCATAGCATCTATCGATCCCCTAGAAAACCAAAAGAAAAACGCTCATTGCACTGCAACGAGGTCGCAACTGCACGCCCGATGCAAAGTCACTACTAATCGCCGCGAATCTTAATAAGCGTTGCGGCCACGATTCCACTTCCACATCACTACTACATTGATCCCAGAAATAACACGGGCGGTAACCCGTCGATCTCGCGGCGACATCGTTCTGTCAACGCCAACGCTAAAAAACCGCTTGTGTAACATGGCCCTTAGCGAGCCAAAGTGTGATGACAGGCCTGATAATCCCCAAGATTCTTAACAACAACCAATACTCACCTCTCAGCAGAAAGTAATTGTGTTTAGGCTTAGCCTTGAGCAACACCGCGAGCGACCTGCCCTTGTTCTCGTCATTATCATCGGCGTCCTCGTTGGACCTGTTCCAGACTCCGTCGTCGTCGCTCGTGTCTCCTGACGCCATGTTCACTATGTCATCACTTTCGTAGCTGTCGTTTGCGTTGCTTTCTGACGTACTGTTTGAACTGGAAAGATTTACAACATTATAACACGATTTGAAGTTATTGTTTCGGAATTATAGGCTGTCTCCATTAGTGATAAGGTATAAAATTGTATGTAAATGCATATGATTAATGTGGAGGAAGCTAGAGGTTTGTCAGGATCGTAGCAGGCGGTGTTCCGTTGTCTCTGCCTACCACAGTTCAGACAGGCGCGAAAATATTGTATGTAACACTAAAAATGTATTTAAAATATACATGAAATGTATTTTAATTTTATATTTTCGATAAAAAATACATACATACATATACTCACGCCATTGTCCCATGCCTACCCCGGCAGAGACCACGGACCGCCACACGCTACGACTCTGACACACCTCTTTAGCCTCATTCACGTTCATACATCTCTTCATGCAATTCCGTCGATTGAAGGTGCTACACACTTGTCCTTTTCGGAAAAGATCATTGGTGCACCTAGTCTTTGACATTATAGTTTCTTATCACATTGAATAACAAATAATTGAGAAGAACAACAGAAGACAGTGAGAAAATTGATTTCATGTTTTTGAGCTTCTTTTTTCACAAACCATGATCGTAAATACGTGGCATGACATTGTTAGCGCAAGCTTTTTGTGTTTCCAACCAATTTTATAATTATCAATTCGAACCCAGGTGCAGCCGTGGTGGTTCATTGGCGAGTAATCTTGCTTGCCGTGCAGGAGGCAATGGTTCGATCCCTGTCCATACCGACTCGTACCAATGAGTTTTTCGGAATTTATGTACGATTTGTAGCACCACTGGCTTTTCGGTGAAGGAAAACATCATGACGAAACCTGCATGCTTAAATTTTTCGAGGCATGTATTGTACCCACTGTCCATTATAAATGGCGACGGGCTCACCCCAGGGTCCAACTTAATATGCTGACACTTTTCCAAGGGTATGATCAGACCATCAAACTGAACAAGTTTCTCTATGGGACTAGAGGTGAAAACTTCCAGGAAAGTTTCCATTTCGGAGGAAGTATTCCGGAAAACTTCCAAAACTTCTGGAAGTTTTGACCTAAATGTATGGGACTGCAATTTTTTTTCGCGATTTCGATATTGGTCCCATAGAGAAAGTTGTTCAGTTTGATGGTCTGATCATCCCCTTAAAATAGTTTCAGCTAATTTTGTTAGACCTTATAGACTCCAAGTTGCATACCAAATCTTAGCAAATTTTTGTCCACATCTGACATGTATCCGACACAAATCAAGTATGCATGAGGTTGAGTGACACAAATATGTTGTTTTTATTCATAAACTTAGTCATATTTGGTATGATTACTGTCAGCTAGTACGAAAAGTTTTTTTGCCTGCCATGAGGCTTCACAATCCTCAATCCTCCTTGTTCTTGATCAAAAACAATCCCTGAGATTGGTACACTCCCACAAACTACTTGACACTGGTGGAAAGCAGTGCTAACACACAAGCAAAAGTCCATTAAATATCTATCTGTACTAGGAGTCGTGCTGCAAGTCTGACGGAGAGCGAACGCATGCGTATTGGCCTGTGTAAAACATGCACGTGGCTCCGCCATTTAGACTACATGAATCACGTGATACTGGCCAAATTGCTACACAAGCAGAGTTCCTTAAATTAAAAAAAAATTTATGAATCTATCTGTACTAATAATATTCTAAAGAGGGAAGATTTGATTTTTTGTTTGTATTGAATAGGCTCCGAAAATATTGGACCGATCTGAATAATTCTTTCACCATTCGAATTTGACATTATCCGTGATGAACATATGCTAAAAAAACAGCCAAGTTAGTGTCAGAAAGTTTCTAAGGCTTGCCACAGTCATCTGGTTACAAATTAAAAAAAATGCTTACCCACTAGGCGATCCTTCTGAAAACGTCCCCATAAATCTTTGTGCATCATCACTTTCAGGCTCTGAAGTGCTATTCTCCACTTGCCTCGATCCCGGCACAATATCCTCAGCCGACAAATCATCGGAGTCCCTCGAAGAATCATTACTATCCGTGTCTCTATCTGGGGTCTTCCTCTTCCTATAGTTCCTCTCGCGTTTAGGCCGACTAAGCTTCAGTAGTATGGTGCGTACGTTGCTGCTAGACGGAGCGGCGTTCACAAACACATTTGCTGGAACTTCAGACGGTCCGGCCCCTCGATCCTCGCTACTAGTGCTTTCGGACTTGTCAGCAGACACCCCACTGTCCACATTCTCCTCTTTCTCCTTAGATGAGGCTAATAAAGAAAAAAACATCAAAATGGAGGCTTTTTACGTCACATATTGGTGACGTTGTAGCTTTGTAGCGTTTTACCTGATTCTTTGAGACTGTCCTGAGAGCTTCCGTCGTTCAGTTTCAACTTTTTACCCCCCAGTGTCGGGGTCACTGGAGATTCTTGAATTTCGTCATCATTCGAAGAGTTCTCGTCCATCGCGTTTTACTGCACTTTTCTAATGATCTGGAAATTCAATTTTGAACAATAGGAAGGCGACAGAATTCTAGACAATTTAGAATCCTAATTGAAATAAAACAGAAAAAATATCTTCTCAAATACAATGGAGGATTTTCCAATTTTGACGATTTTTTTTTGGCAGCTGTTGTTTTTGACAAGACACGTGTTTCGAAAACACGATCCGAAGTAAAATTGAAATAAATGAAAGAAACAGTGCCATATGAGAATTCTAGAATTTATGTCTATCTCTTTTTTTTGGTAAAGTTATAAAAGTGGTGGTGTAGTGACGTTGTGTAGAGTTTTCAACCGTGGCTTCTTGACCGTCGTGGCCGGATCGCCTGGCAGTTAAAAAAGAAAAAGTAGTTCCTAATGGCTCGATAGATGGCGTTGACGAGACAGGGGTGAGCAAGAAGTTCAAAATACCTACAGAGATGGAGATTGCATTACAAACATATTTTTGAAGCCAGAATTATGACCTTTATGACGTCACTGATGTTTCCCATCTCATTTCCTCAGATGACATGTTGTATTAATTGATCTGAGATGACATGACTTTAAAATGACCTTGAGAATGACAACTCCATGTAAAGAGAAAATTAGATGGGAAACATTAGTGACGTCATAAAGGTCATAGATTCTGGCTCCAAGATTCAGAGACGATTTTTTCCGTCTTAGCTCGAGCTATGTAGGGTCGAAATGTATGGATTTTGACAAACGGGAGTTCAAACTATGACTTACAAATCATCTCTGAATCTCGGCCTCAGTCAGGCGCAAAGGTGGACGAAGCATGTGCTCACATCTTTCTTCTTACTTGTGACGGCGGAGTAAAAACACCGCGTCACAACCAAGCGCACCGAGGGGACACGCGGGGTACGAGGCTCGCCGGCAGACGGGGGGAGGCGACAGCGCGCATCGAGCCGCCGGCTGTCCGGCCGCCCCGCCGCGCGCGCCCGCGCACTCACCGCGACCACCGCCGTTCTATATAAAAGACGGCGCACGGCTGTATCCAGCGGGCACTTTCCGATTAGCTCTCAGTTGATACAGTACTGCGTGGCGGCTTTGGCTTGTCCGAGTAAAGCCCGGTACTGAGCAACTGGTGGTTTGGCGAGGAGTCGCTCCCCTTCCTCCTTCCCCCCCGAGACCCCCGATCCCACAGGGTTACTGTGTGGCGGCTTAGGCTTGTCCGAGTTTGCCCGGTATCTCCTGGAACTCCTTCCTGAAACTTTACAGCGTGGCGGCTTTGGCTTGTCCGAGTAAAGCCCGGTATCGTTTCGAACGACTGAAATCCCCTAAAGCCTTATCGTCTGAGGCAATCGGATAACGCTTCAGGAGGACCATTCCCCCTTGGCCTCCCCTTTCAGGTGCTAGGGAACTATTTAGGTCTAGTGATAGTTTTAAGATCCCCTTGTAATATATTAGAAAATATACTTACTGCTTATTTAAAATCAAACCTCTTCTCATTTCTGCAACCCTCTGTAGACAAACTACTTCCCTTAAGGAATCAAATAAGATAGTGGAGCACTCAGGCAACCCCTGCTGAAAGGGTGCTTCATTACAATGGCGCCCAACGTTTAAAACCCACATTTCAGTCAGAAAAAGGGTTGCAAATTAATTTTTGAATATAAATCCCTACCCCAGGCTAGTGTCCAACTGACTTACGACAGACTGACACAGCGGGATAGTATCGGCATCCTATACGGCACGGTTCAGTACGGCCCAATAGATGTCAACGTCCTGGATTTATAAACTCAAAAAACCAGAACTAGTAGAGGAGTCGAACAAACGAGAACTTCCAACTGAAAACTTAAAGGTTGAAGAGCTCCGGAAAAATTTAATAGAAAACTTGAAAATGGAGGACAAAAAGCAAGAGGAAACGGGGACCAGTTGGAACATAAGTTCGTGGAATATTAACTACGATACAACAGATGACCCGATAGAATTCATAGAAAGATTGGAAGACATAGTGAAAGTAAGTGAAATCAAAGAAGATAAGTTACTACTGTCACTACCCAGAATATTAAAAGGAAAGGCCTTACTATGGTATAGAAACAACGGTGATAGCTGGAAGACATGGGACGATTTTATGGACGACTTCAAGTTGTATTACTATCCAAGAAATTATGAAGAGAACTTAAAGGAGGAAATAATAGCAAGAAAACAAAGTATAAGAGAAGGTTTCATAAACTATTTAACAGAACTACAAACATTAATGAGGAGGCACGGGAAGATGAGTGAAAAGGAAAAATTAGAAAGAATATACAATAACATGATCCATCACTACAAGTTTTACATAAAGAGACAAGATTTTGAAAATTTAAAAGAATTAATAGGACTAGCAGCAGATTTCGAGAAAATTTCAGAAGAAAGATACACCAGTTATCAAAGTTATAAGCCCCCGCCAGGGCCTCGTCAACAGAATAACGACGAGAACAACAGACAGCAGCAAAGACAAGTTTATACAATAGGAGACAATCCCATCGGGGACAATCGGACGTATACTGAGGTGGAAATCAAAGGAAAGAAGTTTATGGCCTTAGTAGATACAGGTGCGATGTTTTCATGTATAAATAACGAGGTTTGTGAAATCTGTAACATTAAAGTAAAGAACAATTCATCACGGGAAGTAACACTGGCGGACGGAACAAAAACAAAAATCAAGAAAAGTTTACCTATCGAAATAACAATAAGAGGAAGAAAAGTGACACAACAGATAAGTGTACTGCCAGAAGCAACGGCTATAATTTTAGGTATGGATATCCTAAACAGAGCCGGTTGCAAGATTATGTGGGAAGAACAGGACATAAAGGAGGGTAAAACATTGGTAAACAAAGGTAACCACCCTAGTACCCAAAAACCACAAATCGACCCCGTAACAACGAAGAGAACCAAAAGGACAGCCCCAGAAACCCCAGCACCAGAGAACCAAATGCTAGTGGTCTCCATGGCAGCAGCGGCAATGACGGCGGCACCACCACCCCGAAAGAAAAGGAAGAGGAAGCGGTCCGGGAGACCACGCAGCCGAGGTCTCCGGGTGGGAGACAGCCCCTTCCGCCTCCCACAATACAAAGAAAAAAAAAAAAAGTTAAGTCGATAGTTACTTCCTTTATTTATTTAGAAGAAAAAAAAAAACAAAGTCAAGTAGTATTTTTTTAAGTGTTAAGTGTAATTCAGATAAATGCCTTAAGCAAAGTAATTAGCCCAAAGTTAACGATAATATTAAGTAAACAAAGTCACTCATCAAGCGAACATACCTAATGTTAGAAAAGAATATTCGAAATGAAGTACAGTGTAGGTACAGTACGCGTAGGTGACTAAACGGCTGGCAGGAATGTAAACATTACCAATTCTACCTACCGTACGAATGATAATAAGGAATACGGTACGAACCACGTAGGTACCTATTCTTAGATAGATTATAATAATATGTAAGAGGCATGTCCCGAATAATTAGAATAAGATAATTAGCAGTAAGCAAGCACTATTAGTGATGTATAACTAACATACACCCACTACCATGATCCCAGGAGGGGTAATCAGAAGTTTAGTTACAACAGAAACAAAGTATAGATTTTAAGAAAACATGTTATTTATATTTAGAGTACCAACGAGTACAGTCAAATAGAGATAAGATTACAGAAAGATATTACAAACTTATATATATCGTCTATATAAAATAAACCAATAGATAAAAATATTGTTTATTGTACGGTAAGAGAAAGTCCCAGGCCAAAAAGAAGGGGGATATCATTGGGTAAATCGGGGTCAACCTAGACCAGCTGATACAGCAAGACAATTTTTTTTTTTTTGCAGAAAAAAAAAAATTTCACACGTGGGAGGAGAATGTGACGGCGGAGTAAAAACACCGCGTCACAACCAAGCGCACCGAGGGGACACGCGGGGTACGAGGCTCGCCGGCAGACGGGGGGAGGCGACAGCGCGCATCGAGCCGCCGGCTGTCCGGCCGCCCCGCCGCGCGCGCCCGCGCACTCACCGCGACCACCGCCGTTCTATATAAAAGACGGCGCACGGCTGTATCCAGCGGGCACTTTCCGATTAGCTCTCAGTTGATACAGTACTGCGTGGCGGCTTTGGCTTGTCCGAGTAAAGCCCGGTACTGAGCAACTGGTGGTTTGGCGAGGAGTCGCTCCCCTTCCTCCTTCCCCCCCGAGACCCCCGATCCCACAGGGTTACTGTGTGGCGGCTTAGGCTTGTCCGAGTTTGCCCGGTATCTCCTGGAACTCCTTCCTGAAACTTTACAGCGTGGCGGCTTTGGCTTGTCCGAGTAAAGCCCGGTATCGTTTCGAACGACTGAAATCCCCTAAAGCCTTATCGTCTGAGGCAATCGGATAACGCTTCAGGAGGACCATTCCCCCTTGGCCTCCCCTTTCAGGTGCTAGGGAACTATTTAGGTCTAGTGATAGTTTTAAGATCCCCTTGTAATATATTAGAAAATATACTTACTGCTTATTTAAAATCAAACCTCTTCTCATTTCTGCAACCCTCTGTAGACAAACTACTTCCCTTAAGGAATCAAATAAGATGGTGGAGCACTCAGGCAACCCCTGCTGAAAGGGTGCTTCATTACATACTTAAAAACTCAAATGTTTACTATTTTATTTGTAAAGCCTGCCGCAGTGATACAGCGCTATCACATCTTAGCTTTCTTTCTATTTGCGTGCGAACGAACGAGATAAAAGACGTGATACAGCCGTATCACGTGTTGCATGCTACCAGCACTGGAATATAAAAAACCTGGTTTGGGGCGCTGCAATCGACTATAACCTTTAATGACAGAGTTCCAAGTACAAAAATTAGTTCCGATGATTTTCCGCAACATGGAGAGGTATTTTATTTCTGCACTGGTAGCATGCTACACGTGATACGGCTGTATCTCGTTCATTCACGTGCAAATAGAAAGAGAGCGAAGGTGTGATATCACTTTATCACGGTGTCATGCTTTACTTAGGTACTTATTTTATTATCTGCAAGGTCGCTCACCCCTGTTGCGTCAACGCCATCTATCGAGCTATTAGAAACTACTTTTTCTTTTTTAATGGTTTTTTGAAAACCCCTCACAGGGAGCGCGCGCTGCTTCCCTCCAAAAATGTTTGCGATTTGGCCTTGGCAGAAAGCAGCGATCAATTGCCCGTCTAAGAGTTGAGCTACACCACACAGCACAGCATCGCATTTTTCCGTCGCTCCATCCTTTCCTGACACTCAGGAACGTCATTTGCTGGAACATATAAGATAAACGGAACGCGATCGCACACGGCAGCGTGCTGTCGCGCGCGATTGCGTTCCGTCTATCTTATATGCGGACGGAAAAATGCGATGCTGTGCTGTGTGGTGTAGTTCAACTCTTAGACGGGCAATTGATCGCTGCTTTCTGCCAAGGCCAAATCGCAAACATTTTTGGAGGGAAGCAGCGCGCGCTCCCTGTGAGGGGTTTTCAAAAAACCATTCCGCGACGGAAACATGCGATGCTGTTCTGTGTGGTGTAGTTCAACTCTAATGGGTGCTTAAAGTACCCATTAGACGGGCAATCGATTGTGTGCTTCCTGCCGATGCCAAATCGGGCGGCAGCAAAATTGCCCATCTAAAGACCGAAAGCACGATTGCAAATGCGTTCTCAGCTAAAAAAAAAAAGTATAAAAAGGTTTTCTAGGGGATCGATAGATGGCGCTACAGTCTGTGCGAATAAATGAACGTCAAAATTTCATAAATCATTTCTTTAAAATAATAAAGAGGGAAAAGATGATCAAGAAGATGCCGACGCATCTTTTGATGGCATATTTCATTATTTAAAGCATGACCAGGAAAATAAAAAACCTGGTTCGGGGGCGCTGCAATCGACTATAATCTTTAATGACATTGTTCCAAGTACAAAAATTAGTTCCAGTGATTTTCCGCAACATGGAAAGGTTTACTAATCATTTTAATCGAAAAATCTTAACTTTTACGCCTGACATGGCTGTATGGGCTCGATCCCTTGGCGTTCCAAAAAAAAGGCAGGCACAGTCTTGACAAGATTTTGACAGGATCTCGCGAACGGCTCCATGGAGCGACAAAGAGTCGCGTGGCTAGAGGTCTACCGAGAGGACGTCTGCGTCGGCTCGTAATTTTTCTGGCCATGCGGCTCGGCCATTTTGTGAAATCTTTTGTGTTTTAACCTTAAAACAATCATTTGAGACTCTAAACTTATATTACTCTTTGCTCTAAACTAGGTACTTACATTGGCAAAACTGCCATTCTACTTAATTAATTAATACTGATCATTTTCATACGTATATTCTCCACATAACGAGACGTTGGCTGAATTGTGATAGATAACACATCATGCCATTAAACAAAAATTGAATCGAATTGAATTGGAGTGACAAACGTACCATCTGTTGAGTTTTTTAGGAACAAAGAAAAATGCTCATAGGGTTATAGTTAGTAGTTATATATAGTTTTGTATGGGACAGCTGATTTTTTTCGCTTTTCCTGAGGTAGGCTCTATAGTGAAAGTTGTTCAGTTTGATGGTCTGAGTTCACCGTTTCAGGCTGTCACTTACACCCTGTATATTATATTATACCTTACCCGCATGGATAGCATGGCAGCGTGATATAGCGCTATCACACCTTCACTCTCTTTCTATTTGCGCGCGAACGAAGGAGATAAAAGATGTGATACAACCGTATCACGTGTAGCATGCTACGACTTCTGCTACTTTAGGGCTGAGATTCAGAGACGATTTTTTCCGTCTTAGCTCGAGCTAAGTAGGGTCGAAATGTATGGATTTTGACATACGGGAGTTCGAACTATGACTTACAAATCGTCTCTGAATCTCGGCCTTGGCTCGAGCTAAGTAGGGTCGAAATGTATGGATTTTGACATACGGGAGTTCGAACTATGACTTACAAATCGTCTCTTAGGCCAAGATTCAGAGACGATTTTTTTTGTCTTAGCTCGAGCTAAGTAGGGTAGAAATGTATGGATTTTGACATACGGGAGTTCGAACTATGACTTACAAATCATCTCTGAATCTCGGCCTGAATCTCGGCCTAAGATACTTGCGGAATAAATATCTGCATAGCTAGCATGCCGCAGTGATACAGCGCTATCACACCTTCGCTCTCTTTCTAATTGCGTTCGAACGAACGAGATAAAAGACGTGATACAGCCATATCACTTGTTGCATACTACCAGCAGTGCGATTTTTGAAAATCATACGAGCGGTTCGGCAGTAGAAAGATGCATAATCTCCATAGTAATTTTGACATTTTCTACTGCCGAACCGCTCGTATGATGTTCAAAAATCGCACTACAGTGCTGTTCCACGTTATTTGCTACTACTAGGGTGCGTTCAGAACCTACGCCCAGAGTGCGCCCAGAGTGCACTCCGAGTGCAACTTTTCGCCCTAACGCCGTTCCGAGGCTCGGAGAAAAGCATTCTACCCGTAGAAAGAGCAAGTAAGCGTAAGCGAAATACTTGGCCTATGGTTCTACCCATAAGAGCGAGCGAGAAGAACAACCGCACCCAAAGGTTCTGAACGCAGCCCATGGCTGCGAACCTTTGGGTGCGGTTGTTCTTCTCGCTCGCTCTTATGGGTAGAACGCTTTTCACCGAGCCTCGGAACGGCGTTAGGGCGAAAAGTTGCACTCGGAGTGCACTCTGGGCGCAATCTGGGCGTAGGTTCTGAACGCGCCCCTACACATCTCTACAAACGTCACATTTTCAGAAATGTCATTGTCAATCAATGTCAATGTCACTGTCGCGTGGAGCTGCTTTAGCTTTTGTAAACTTGGTTTACTCAATTTTTTGTAAAATTTATTTAAATATGCCACTAACTGAGAGAGTACACTTAACTATCAAACAGTGTTAACTACATTTCAGCTGCCAATTGTGTTTTCGGTCTTATAAAACGTCTATTAAAAACCTAAAAATGAGTTTAAACGACGACATTTTATCCTTCATGGATTTACTGGATTTAGACGAAGACCTGATAGATTCACGCCTAGAAACACTCATGGTAAGAAGAACATATTCTAATAAACACCTGAAAAATGCATTACAACTAATACAGTACAAACTAATGATAAATTTACAAGAGAACACAGAATGTGAAAATGATACAGAAAGCAACTTTATTGCGAAGATTATAAGCGATATGAATGAAGAAAACATCGATTTGATTTGTAAAATTATTAACGCTGTACTGAATCTCAATAAAAGTACAATAATTAGCAAATCAGAGCATCTATTACAACAAATGTTATCCAATATTGATTTACCAAACTATACAAATGATTGTACAACAGTAAAATCAAAAACAATTTTTAACTTAAAGGTATGCGATAGCATTTTAGATGCGGTCATTGAAAATGGTGCAAAATTGTCTTTGATGTTTTTAGAGGCACCTCTTGAAAATGTTTTGTCCGAATCTGATGAGAAACTAAAATTTCATTTCTTAACAAACACTGTACCGAGACTGTTTGAGGGTGTCGTCGGTTATAACATACTTGATCGAATCTGGAATTATATAAAACAGATGAATGAGAAAGACAATGCGTTAAAGATATTAAGCAACCTCTCAGAATTCTATTTACCAATCGCAGATGCAAAAGGAAGTTTGAAATTTGAATCCGAAATAGTACATAATGTTGAATTCTGGAACATACTTTTGTTTGGACTTCAATCAAACGACCAATCTGTTAGAAAAATATCTGTTTACCTTATAAAAAGAGCTATTGATTGCACAATCTCCTCAAAGAAGAACATTCACATCAAATCTGGAAAAGAAACCTTATTTATATGGAAACAAGAAACTAGGAAAGAACTTAAACTAATGTGGGATAACTTTTTTATCCTCATGGACAGTTTGGAGGAAAAACAAAGCAATATTGTACTGCCATCGCTGAAACTATTTGATATGTTAAAAAACATACAGAGTTCTTGGTTAAAATGTGCATTTAATATTGCCCTTAGACACGACAATACACAAGTTAGAACAAAATGTTTACAATATAGACTCACATTTGAAATATTTAGTGAAGAAGAAGCTATGATGCTACTCGAAGCACTTAATGATATTAATCTTTATGATTGTTATAAAGAAAACGAGATCCTGAAACAAATGTTAGTAGCAGCTCTAAAAACAACTCAGAATTTATACATTCTAAAAGCAATACCTAATATAAAATGGTCTCCAGTTCCAATTTACCATCTGAGTAAAGTCTTAGCTTCTATTAAAGATATTTCAGTTACAAATGCAGAACTACCTCAGATAGTAATAGATGTTTTAAAAATACCATGCAATAACATAGCTATAAGAAAAGCTATACATGTCAATATGTCACATTTCATCGGAAACTGCTGCAAAGGTCTTCATTGGAAAGATATTGTTAACATTTACTCATCTTTCAATTTTGATACTTTTTCTAAAGGAAATAAAGATGATTATCCATTTATAGCATTGATTGATGGATTAACCTTGCTTAAAGAAGAAAAAGAACAACTATTTAATTTAATAACGAATACACACGCAAATATAGACTTCGGTTTGATTTACCTTAAAAGCCATAAAGATGATATTGCAGTTTTTCTTAAAAAACCAGAAGAAAAAATAAAAAACATACAAGATAACACAAACAGACAATATGCTGATAAAATGGGATGCCTTAATGATGTTATTTATTTAACACAATTGTGCAGAAAAAGTGTTGAAAATGAATTTGATACAATTTATATAATAGTTGCTAGAGAATATAAAACTATAGTGCAGTTTATATACAGTCTATTATCTAATGAAACTGATGTCTGTGCTGAAGAAATAATCCTGCTATTCAAAGACTTTCACATAATGACTTTTTGCCAAGAACAAGACCAAGAAATCAAAGAACTTGAATTACAACTTTATAAATCATCCATTATGCTTTTAAATGATGATAATGTTGAATTACAAAAGAAAGTTTTAAGCATATTTATTGTAAACAACCTTTCAAAGTCCTTATCGACACATAACTATAAACATGAAATTATGAATTTAAGACAAAGTTTGAAAATTTTGAATGAATGTGAATTCAGTCAAGTGCAAAATAAAGAAAGCAATGGAAAACTCAGAAATGTTTTCTTTGAAAAATCTTGTGAATTAATACATAATACAATCAAACAGCATAGGACTGACATAAAGGAAAATTTGAAAGAAATATTGGAATTTATAGATAATGTAACAGAATGCGGTGGATATGGTTGCTTGATATGGATTTTAAGAACAATGAATGAAGTTTTACCAGAATTATTAAGCAATGAAAGCCTTCGGTTCAATATGACACAATTTATTGATAGAATGTGGAAAGAAACTGAAGAATTAAAATCAAATAATCAGTATTCACCATGCATTGAACAATTTGTTAACTTAATAACTAATGATGCTTTACTTAAAAAGGCAATGTATAATAATGTTATTATTTTCTATGGCAATACAATTTTAGAATATGGCCCTATGAAAAATGCTCCATTATTTTACTTGATCAGGAATATTAGTAGCAAAGATATAACAACAGATCATGGGCAGCTAATTTATATACTGAGCGAAATACTTCTTTATTCCCCAATACCAAGAAAAGATCAAAGGTAAGAAATTTTTTCTAAAGATTCATTTACTAAATTACATTTAAGACCGATTAGAGTCATCCCCTGGGCTAGCTAGTCTTCATTGTCTAGTATTGTAAGTGGTCGCTGCTTTTGATCCTGGTTTTGCAGAAGTTACAGTGGTGGGAATGTTTGGTGGGCCTATAGAAAATTCAGGACTTAAGACTCTTCCCGAATGTGATGTTTTTTTATAGATGTAATTATAAGGTTTTCTATGCCACTGTATAAATGTTGCAAAATAAAATTTTAAATTGATTTATTGATAATTCCAGAATTGCTGAAAATGTGGAAGTGGAAATATTACATGATCCAATATATGGAATGAAGAATAAGTAAGTTAACTAACAATTTATGTTATTATTATTCTTCTTCCCGCAACTTCGTTCGCGTGGACATCTATTTTTATCGACATCTCAATTGCCCCGTGTAATTAAATAAAAAAATTTTACTCCTGAGGGGAGAGGGAGAGGATGAGGGGAGGGGCGCGCGACAACGTTTTCTCGCTCTGTTACGCACCAAGCGAGAGATGGCCCGAATTCGCTGTCTCGCTGCCATTCTGGATCCGCTGGTCTATACCATTCTATGCCGCCATCTGTCTTCTACCAACTGCCCCCCAGATTTTTCAATAACTTTAACATTGTTACAGCACCGACGTTCATTTCAATTATCAAATAAAACACTTATCAGTACTGACTTTATGCAAAATTTGCAATTCAGAAACACTTAGCACCATCATATCTGTGATTACGAAAAAGATAGACGATGCATTTAGAAACAAGCAGAGGTACCATGGTAACTCGCAGCCCCATCGACTGCTTCTGACTGGCATGCAACATTTACTGACAATTGGTCTGTTAAGTGTTGATACTGTTTACAATGATGTAATGTTGAATTGGGTTATTGATTTGATGGAAAAGTTGCCGCATCAGCCAAGCGTCAGGATTTGTATGGAGTGGTACTTCGCGGTTTATTTTTATGTAAAGGTATGGCTAATTATCGGATCGTTTGAAATCTTATAAACCAACACAACCAACATTATTTTATTTTATTTTCTTTGTTTAAATAATTTAATTTTAATTTTATTGGCTCTGTCTGGTTCGGTAGAGTAGACTAATACAGGGTGTTTAATAAGTAACAATAAATATTTAAAACTCTTAAGGGGGTTGTTTAGACCGTCAAACTGAACCACTTTCGGAAATCGAAAAAAAATAATTTTGATATCCCATACATATTTTAGCTCTAGTCGATTTGTAGAGTATGGAACATCAATTTTTTTTTCGCGATTTCGATATTGGTCCCATAGTAAAAGTTGTTCAGTTTGATGGTCTGCACCACCCCCTTAAAGGTTTATTTGTATTTTTGTAACACCTTGTATATTCCACCACCAATAGACCACTTCTAAACATAATATACCTAGTCTTCAGTTTATCGGTATGAAATAAAAATTGAAAGTAAGTATTTAATTATATATTTCAATTCTTGATCTTATTTCTATTTCAGAAAATAAAGCTAGACAGCAATATAGAACTACTGAAATCTTCAAAAATACCTTTAACATCACAATTCGTGATTCTATATTGGGTATTGAAACACAAGATAGCAAATAATAGTTATGGAGACGAAGAATACGATTTTGTTATGGACACACTACTGTCCCACACTATGGGCCAGTTATTTAATGTACGACTGTACGCCCAGTACTTTGCCACACAGTTATACAAAATGAAAAATTCTGAAAGATATTCATACACTATTGATGTAATACAAAAGACTTTTAGAGAAGGTGCTAAAGATAAAAACTTTATGAAACTCAAAGAGGATATATTCGTTAACAATTTTGATATAATCAACAATTTGACTCCTACTTTCATTTATTATTTTATGCCTAGATATTTTGAGATTGGAGCCAATGAATTTGTAGATAATTCTTACATAAGAAAAGTATCCAAAGAAATAAATGAAAACTTAACTAAAGAAGTTATAAATAATTTGAAAAAGGAGTGGATGATTAGCCGAATAAGCGATGAAGATGTTTTAAGTTACAATTTTGATAAACATGCCGAAAATGGAACACCTCTTGAAAATGGTGACGCAACGGGAACTATTCAAAAGAAATATATACCTTGGAAGAACATGAGCGATATAGATGTGTATGAAACTGGTAAAAAGGTAAATATGCTCTTTGGTCAATTATTTAAATAAATGTATTAGATTTTGATGTTACGCTTAGCGTCAACTAGCATTAGAATAAAATCGGCGCGTAGCCGTACTACCGCGGCGGGGTAGCCGCGTAGGCGACACAAGCAAATAAATTTGACCTTTATTCACTAGTGATAAGATTGCCACGGCGCGGCGATGCTCTTCTAATGTGAATTGACCCTTATAGGAAAAATAATTTAGTTTGATGGTCTGATCGTCCTTGAAAATAGTGTACACACGGCGACACATCATGTTACGCACCCTATATACCCATAACTAAACTACGTACAAAACACAAAATAGTGCGGTAGAGCCTGCATAGACGCGGCTGCCGGCGCGGGCGCAGCGTGCCGTGAGAAAAAACAACAACAACATACCGCACCCTCTCGCATGATTCGCAGCGTTCAACTTCTAATAGTTCAAAGTCCAAACAGGGTAACCGGACCTGTCGCCGTGTGTACGTTATTTGAGAAGGATAGGACCTATCCTTATAATTATATCCAAACAGGAGAGGAAGATAAAAGCGGGAGGATATTAGTTATACTTACATATTACTTTTGAAGTTTCAACAAAGCAATCGTTTTAAAATATCACCAATAGTATATTTTTTTCTAAAACGATAACTTTAATTATTTCCAGCGGGAGAGCAGTAGCGAGCTAATAGTTGTAGCGTCACTAATAGACAAGCTACCCAACCTGGGAGGCATGGCGAGGACCAGCGAGGTGTTCGGGGTGAAGACCTACGTGGTGGACAGCCTGAGGCATCTGCAGGATAAACAGTTCCAGGGACTAAGGTGCGTTTGTAAAGCCTGACCAGATTAATAAAAAACCTGCTTTGAAGGCGCTACTATCTAATTACAACCTTTAAGGGAATATTTTCTAAAACCCCTACTTTTAGGAACATTGTTTTCAGTGATATGCAATTGCATATCCAGTGTTTTATATTTATTATGAAAGAACTGCCTTTACTTAAAAATGTAATGAATCGTTTTTTTTTATGTTTCATATAATTTATTTTAGTAATCGCATAAAATCCGGACACTGTTCGTCGAAATATTGCTAAAAATGGGGTTACTTTAGGAACATTTTTAGAAGGGTTACGTTACACGGTTGAATTTACAGTTTACGTAAAAAGAAAGTTTATATAAATTTAAAAAACATAATGAATCGATTTTTTGAAATACCAGTCTGAAACACTAATATTTTTGAAAACATATTATTTAAAATCAAATATTGTGATTACCATACAAAATGGCGAACAAATTCAAGCTTTTGACATCCTGTGACAACTGCAAAATTATCCTTGTTTCTGATTTTTTTCATTGTACGGCGAAATGCCGTTACTGGAGCACGTCCGCGTCAAATGTTTTAAAAATAATTTGCGACAATTTTTTTCTCGATCCGTCTGTGGATGACTGAAACACAAAGGTAATTGAATGGAATAATTCATTATTTGTATTTTTCTAAAGCTAAAATTATGTTGAATTCCAAAAAAAATTAACGAATTCTAGGATAATTTTTGTCATATTGTTCAATCAAATTGAAATGACTTCAATTATGTCAGTGTCGTCTAAGTAGCGTATACCAAATCTATGACCATTCTCTTTGGTCGGCTTTTCAATATAAAATTACCAATACAGTCGCGCACAGTTTCAAATAAATTCTAAGCAAGAAGATTAAATTACCTACGTAGTATAAAATTCTTGATAAGAAAATCATGCAATTTTTATTTACTTCTGAAATTAAATCACTGCAACTAATATCAAAACAACTAAAAACTTGCTTCCTACCAATTTCAATGAATAATTGAACAGAAAAGATTTTATTACTTAGGTAGGTACTAGTTTGATGCCAATCCAAACTAAGCCCTATGCTTTCGTGAAATCCAAATCTGTTCAGTAGTTTTAAAATAACGTGTGCACAAACAAACAGACAAAAATTCTAAAAATGGTCTCAATGTATTCCATTACGTAGGTACCTATTCCAAACACCGCCAATTAACATTTTTATAAATATCTTCAATGTACATCCACGTCATGTTTGCAATTATGACTCAATCACAGACTTAAATTGCAGTCGAATGACATCTCAACCATCAAAAGTGACAATTCAGTAGTTTAGGCACGTCTGCCAAAACAATGGGAATATTTAAATTCCACGGCTAATTTTTCTCCACTAGTCATAAAAGCAATATTTTTAAAATTTTGTTAAGTAAACTACTATATTTAAAGAAAACCGGCCAAATGTGAGTCGGACTCACGTACGGAGGGTCCCTTAGCACCATACCATAGCGTAAATTCACTTTGACTATACCATACAATACAATAGTAGTAATATAATTATTGTCTTGAGATATATTTCTCGCGAGATTTTTTGCCCAACCACCATTTCTTGGTGTGGGGCTAGACAGAAGTATATACAGATTATGGGAGATAGTTATAAAATAAGTATTTTTTATGAAAGATAGTTTGTTGCAATGAAAGCGAACCGTAAAAGCTAGCTAGTTTATCAATACAAATACATTTTTAAATGAATTTGAACGGTAATCTCTAAATGCAAAAGTGGTCACAAGAAAATCATTCGAACTCATGTAGAAAAAACTTTGCTAATCTAAAAAAGACACCTTCCTTCTTTTTCTACTTCGATGCTGGAAACAGAAACGGCAACATAAAATGTCAAATTCTGACATTATAATTTTGTTTTTCTTATCGGCCAGTTATTTTATGTACTTTTCAAATTTACCGAGGAGTTTACAGGGCCCGGTTTAATAAACGTGACAATAAGCGTGACAATTACAGGTGGAAAATCTGATAATTTCGTCAAAATGTCATGGTGGAAAAATATAGTACATTACTGCAGTGGCCAGCAAAAGACGCATCGATGGACGAACGTGTAAATGTGGGCCGAGGCGAAGCCAAGGCACACATACGTAAGTCTATCAATGCCTAGTTGTGGCCAAGGCTTGTATAGTGCTTTTCTCAAACAATGCTATTATGTTATTATTATGATTATGCAATAAATATTATGAATTATGAATGCGCGGAAATGAAAATTAATCAACTTTTCAAAATCAATGACGAACAACAATAATTTTTCCTGCGATAAAGCTAGTAACTTATAACTTATCTGTGGTTAAAGTGTCCATTCGTTTTTTTTTCATTATAAAGCTTTTTATTTGCAAGCCAGTTCAAAATTTAAACCAAACCTTTGATAAGTTACCTCCTTGGTTGCCATGTTTCGGAGTAAAAGATCGTTCCATTTTTAAATTACACGACATAATATAAGTTTACTATGTAATTTATTTGGCCGCTAAACTACGACAGGTATAGATTTTCATACAACTATTGCCGGCCACTGCTCGCATAGTACAGCAATTTCGATTTATTTCAAAGAAGGTTGTCAACATAATGCTCAAATTTCCAAGCATGTTTGAGAAAAGAAATTTGTCGGATTGTAGCGACAATTTGACATATTTCTGTTCAATAATTTTTCTCCTGACAGGTGACATGTGACAGAGGAGTCGCGTGGCTAAGGAGGTAACAAGTAGACGTGTCGTCGGCTTGCGATTTGATTGCCCAAGTGGCTCCGCCGTTTTATGGTGGTTTCAAGTGTGTGTTTTTGTTTAAAAACGGGGTTTTGAGATCGCCATATCCTATTACCGTACAGCATAAGCATAAGCATATGCTCACGACTATATTCCCCGAGGGGGTAGTCAGAGATATTCTGAAACCTCAGAACATCCACGTTTCACCAGTAGTACCGAAACTCTGTCCAGTGTGACGGGGGGTGAGCCCGTCGCCACTTATAATGGACAGTGGGTACAATACACGCCTCGAAATTGAAGAATGCAGGTTTCCTCACGATGTTTTCCTTCACCGAAAAGCCAGTGGTGTAACAAATCGTACATAAATTCCGAAAAACTCATTGGTACGAGTCGGCTTGGACGGGGATCGAACCATCGCCTCCTGCACGGCAGGCAAGGTTACTCGCCACTGGACCACCACGGCTTTATTACCGTACAATATCTAATAAATATATCTTCAACACTTGACACTGGCGAAATCTAACAAGGAAACGCCATTTAATAAAAATAGAATAGACATAATGACAATTTGTCCTGAAAAACTTGACATAAGTATTTGTTTTATTAAACACTTCTTCTTATCGTGTGGGCAGCAAGCCTTGGTATCAGAGTTTTTTTCAGACCGCCTTACGGGCCTCTGACGTGGTTTTTATGTACCTAACCAAAGATAGTAGCCGGGATCAACGGCCTATGTTGTGCCATCCGAAGCATGGAATCATGTGATTCAGCCTGTAATATCCTAACAAACTGGGGAAAAATGCACAAAGTGACATGTCACTAGGTGTCCCCCGTGGGAATCGGACCCACGACCTACGTAAGCAGAACTCAATGCTCTTGACAATTTTGTCAATGTACATTTTTATTGAACTGTAAATAATTGTCGAATTTTCGCCTGTCGCTTTTCACCTGTAATTGTCGCGTTTATTGAATAGGGCCCTGGAGTGCGATTTTTGAATCTCATTCGGTGAGCTCAGCAGTTGAAAATGTCAAAATTACTATGGAGATATGCATCTTCCTACTGCTGATTTGACTTTCAAAAATAGCACTGCTGAAGTATGATTTTTGAAAGTCGCATCAGCAGTAGGAAGATGCAAATCTCCATAGTAATTTTGACATTTTCAACTGCTGAGCTCACCGAATGAGATTCAAAAACGCACTCCTGGTCGAAAACGACCTTATATTTAAAAAAAAAATATCCGTAATCCTTTCATTTTAAAATCTCTAACATAGAAAATGTTGTTTTCTCCCCTCCGGACGAAAAGCGTAAATTTTCTTCCCGCTGCGCTAAACGAAGTTGCCGCTTTCCACCTCCGTCGAGGAGAAAAATAGTAAACTAACCTCGGGCAGTAAATAAGAAAGCCTCAGATCACATGTTTGTTGACCTCGGCTTCACCTCGGTCAGCAATCAAATGACATCTGAGACCTTTCTTACTTTCCTGCCCTCGTTGTGTAATCTACTATATTATTCACACAATTATTCGGTATGTCAAGCATTTTTTTTGTCTTTATTTTATATTTTTTACGGATAGAAGATATCATTATAAGAAACATTTTTTTTTTCAATTCATGATGTTTATCTGTAAATGGCAAAAGTGGGCTCGAAAAAATTATTCGAACTCCACGTTGTTAATTTTGTTGTTTAAAAATTTAATTTAAAAAATAAAAATTACCTGCCTTCTCTTTCTTACTCCATGTTGGAAACAGAAACGGCAACATGAAATGTCAAATTCTGACACATTGAACATATTTTTTCTGAATGACCAGTTATTTTAAGTTGATATTTAGTTTAATCCTTTCATTTTAAATATTCTGACATATAAAATATTGTTATTGAGACAATTATCTCGAAATGGTTTTCCATTTTGTCCTCCCAAAAAAAACTTGACATACCGAATTGACGAAAATGTCGGTTTTTTTTTTTTTTTTTAGTATGTATGTAGTTGTTAGTATGTTCAAAATTAGAATACCGGCGGTATATATATCATAGAATCTCCTCCTTGTCGGTTAGTAAAAAATATCACATGTGTAATTTTGAAGCTATAAAAATATTTAAAAAAATAAGTTTTTAATAAATTTAATTAGTTATGTAGGCATATTCCGTTACTCTACATATTGTGAAATAATAATTTTTGTATCTCTATACACCATTTTTTTGCCCACAGTGATGATGTATTTAGTTTGAAAAAAGTGGTATGTAGGTATGTAGGTTACACTTTAAATTAACCGAAACTTCCCACTTTGGTTAATTTAAAATGTTTTAGTTAAGTAATGAATTTCTTATTGTGTGAAAAAAAACCTACCTACTAACTAGGTATTCTTCACAAAAAATACTTAACACTTTTCTTATCGATGGTGGGAGCTCAAACAAAAGCTCACGGAAAACTTACAAAACATTATCAACATTTTTTATTGAAAATTGACAGCAAGTGATGACGTCACAAACGAAAATATACCCTTAAGGGTATATTTTCTAAAACCCCTACTTTTAGGAACATTGTTTTCAGTGATTTGCTATTGCATATCCAGTGTTTTATATTTATTATGAAAGAACTGCCTTTACTTAAAAATGTAATGAATCGTTTTTTTGTATGTTTCATATAATTTATTTTAGTAATCGCATAAAATCCGGACACTGTTCGTCGAAATATTGCTAAAAATGGGGTTACTTTAGGAACATTTTTAGAAGGGTTACGCTACACGGTTGAATTTACAGTTTACGTAAAAAGAAAGTTTATATAAATTTAAAAAACATAATGAATCGATTTTTTGAAATACCAGTCTGAAACACTAATATTTTTGAAAACATATTATTTAAAATCAAATATTGTGATTACCATACAAAATGGCGAACAAATTCAAGCTTTTGACATCCTGTGACAACTGCAAAATTATCCTTGTTTCTGATTTTTTTCATTGTACGGCGAAATGCCGTTACTGGAGCACGTCCGCGTCAAATGTTTTAAAAATAATTTGCGACAATTTTTTTCTCGATCCGTCTGTGGATGACTGAAACACAAAGGTAATTGAATGGAATAATTCATTATTTGTATTTTTCTAAAGCTAAAATTATGTTGTATTCCAAAAAAAAATAACGAATTCTAGGATAATTTTCGTCATATTGTTCAATCAAATTGAAATGACTTCAATTATGTCAGTGTCGTCTAAGTAGCGTATACCAAATCTATGACCATTCTCTTTGGTCGGCTTTTCAATATACAATTACCAATACAGTCGCGCACAGTTTCAAATAAATTCTAAGCAAGAAGATTAAATTACCTACGTAGTATAAAATTCTTGATAAGAAAATCATGCAATTTTTATTTACTTCTGAAATTAAATCACTGCAAATAATATCAAAACAACTAAAACATGCTTCCTACTAATTTCAATGAATAATTGAACAGAAAAGATTTTATTACTAAGGTACCTAGGTACTAGTTTGATGTCAATCCAAACTAAGCCCTATAGGCTTTCGTGAAATCCAAATCTGTTCAGTAGTTTTAAAATAACGTGTGCACAAACAAACAGACAAAAATTCTAAAAATGGTCTCAATGTATTCCATTACGTAGGTACCTATTCCAAACACCGCCAATTAACATTTTTATAAATATTTTCAATGTACATCCACGTCATGTTTGCAATTATGACTTAATCACAGACTTAAATTGCAGTCGAATGACATCTCAACCATCAAAATCGGTTCAGTGGTTTAGGCACGTCTGCCAAAACAATGGGAATATTTAAATTCCACGGCTAATTTTTCTCCACTAGTCATAGAAGCAATATTTTTAAAATTTTGTTAAGTAAACTACTATATTTAAAGAAAACCGGCTAAATGTGAGTCGGACTCACGTACGGAGGGTCCCTTAGCACCATACCATAGCGTAAATTCACTTTGACTATACCATACAATACAATAGTAGTAATATAATTATTGTCTTGAGATATATTTCTCTCGAGATTTTTTGCCCAACCACCATTTCTTGGTGTGGGGCTAGACAGAAGAATATACAGATTATGGGAGACAGTTATAAAATAAGTATTTTTTATGAAAGATAGTTTGTTGCAATGAAAGCGAACCGTAAAAGCTAGCTAGTTTATCAATACAAATACATTTTTAAATGAATTTGAACGGTAATCTCTAAATGCAAAAGTGGTCACAAGAAAATCATTCGAACTCATGTAGAAAAAACTTTGCTAATCTAAAAAAGACACCTTCCTTCTTTTTCTACTTCGATGCTGGAAACAGAAAGGGCAACCTAGAATGTCAAATTCTGACATTATAATTTTGTTTTTCTTATCGGCCAGTTATTTTATGTACTTTTCAAATTTACCGAGGAGTTTACAGGGCCCGGTTTAATAAACGTGACAATAAGCGTGACAATTACAGGTGGAAAATCTGATAATTTCGTCAAAATGTCATGGTGGAAAATTATAGTACATTACTGCAGTGGCCAGCAAAAGACGCATAGATGGACGAACGTGTAAATGTGGGCCGAGGCGAAGCCAAGGCACACATACGTAAGTCCATCAATGCCTAGTTGTGGTCAAGGCTTGTATAGTGCTTTTCTCAAACAATGCTATTATGTTATTATTATGATTATGCAATAAATATTATGAATTATGAATGCGCGGAAATGAAAATTAATCAACTTTTCAAAATCAATGACGAACAACAATAATTTTTCCGGCGATAAAGCTAGTAACTTATAACTTATCTGTGGTTAAAGTGTCCATTCGTTTTTTTTTCATTATAAAGCTTTTTATTTGTAAGCCAGTTCAAAATTTAAACCAAACCTTTGATAAGTTAACTCCTTGGTTGCCATGTTTCGGAGTAAAAGATCGTTCCATTTTTAAATTACACGACATAATATAAGTTTACTATGTAATTTATTTGGCCGCTAAACTACGACAGATATAGATTTTCATACAGCTATTGCCGGCCACTGCTCGCATAGTACAGCAATTTCGATTTATTTCAAAGAAGGTTGTCAACATAATGCTCAAATTTCCAAGCATGTTTGAGAAAAGAAATTTGTCGGATTGTAGCGACAATTTGACATATTTCTGTTCAATAATTTTTCTCCTGACAGGTGACATGTGACAGAGGAGTCGCGTGGCTAAGGAGGTAACAAGTAGACGTGTCGTCGGCTTGCGATTTGATTGCCCAAGTGGCTCCGCCGTTTTATGGTGGTTTCAAGTGTGTGTTTTTGTTTAAAAACGGGGTTTTTAGATCGCCATATCCTATTACCGTACAATATCTAATAAATATATCTTCAACACTTGACACTGGCGAAATCTAACAAGGAAACGCCATTTAATAAAAATAGAATAGAAATAATGACAATTTGTCCTGAAAAACTTGACATAAGTATTTGTTTTATTAAACACTTCTTCTTATCGTGTGGGCAGCAAGCCCTGGTATCAGAGTTTTTTTCAGACCGCCTTACGGGCCTCTGACGTGGTTTTTATGTACCTAACCAATGATAGTAGCCGGGATCAACGGCCTAACGTGCCATCCGAAGCATGGAATCATGTGATTCAGCCTGTAATATCCTAACAAACTGGGGAAAAATGCACAAAGTGACATGTCACTAGGTGTGTCACCAGAACTCAATGCTCTTGACAATTTTGTCAATGTACATTTTTATTGAACTGTAAATAATTGTCGAATTTTCGCCTGTCGCCTTTCACTTGTAATTGTCGCGTTTATTGAATAGTGCCCTGGAGTGCGATTTTTGAATCTCATTCGCTGAGCTCAGCAGTTGAAAATGTCAAAATTACTATGGAGATTACTATGGAGATATGCATCTTCCTACTGCTGATTTGACTTTCAAAAATAGCACTGCTGAAGTATGATTTTTGAAAGTCGCATCAGCAGTAGGAAGATGCAAATCTCCATAGTAATTTTGACATTTTCAACTGCTGAGCTCACCGAATGAGATTCAAAAATCGCACTCCTGGTCGAAAACGACCTTATATTTTTAAAAAATATCCGCAATCCTTTCATTTTAAAATCTCTAACATAGAAAATGTTGTTTTCTCCCCTCCGGACGAAAAGCGTAAATTTTCTTCCCGCTGCGCTAAACGAAGTTGCCGCTTTCCACCTCCGTCGAGGAGTAAAATAGTAAACTAACCTCGGGCAGTAAATAAGAAAGCCTCAGATCACATGTTTGTTGACCTCGGCTTCACCTCGGTCAGCAATCAAATGACATCTGAGACCTTTCTTACTTTCCTGCCCTCGTTGCTCGGTGTGTAGGTAATCTACTATATTATTCACACAATTATTCGGTATGTCAAGCATTTTTTTGTCTTTATTTTATATTTTTTACGGATAGAAGATATCATTATAAGAAACATTTTTTTTTTCAATTCATGAAGTTTATCTGTAAATGGCAATAGTGGGCTCGAAAAAATTATTCGAACTCCAAGTTGTTAATTTTGTTGTTTAAAAATTTAATTTAAAAAATAAAAATTACCTGCCTTCTCTTTCTTACTCCATGTTGGAAACAGAAACGGCAACATGAAATGTCAAATTCTGACACATTGAACATATTTTTTTCTGAATGACCAGTTATTTTAAGTTGATATTTAGTTTAATCCTTTCATTTTAAATATTCTGACATATAAAATATTGTTATTGAGACAATTATCTCGAAATGGTTTTCCATTTTGTCCTCCCAAAAAAAAACTTGACATACCGAATTGACGAAAAAGTCGGTGATTTTTTTTTTCAGTATGTTCAAAATTAGAATACCGGCGGTATATATAAGGTCTAACAAAATTAGGTGAAACTATTTTAAGGGGATGATCAGACAATCAAACTGAACAACTTTCTCTATGGGACCAATATCGAAATCGCGAAAAAAAAATTGTCTGTTCCATACAAACCTACTCGACCTAAATGTATGGGACTGCAGATTTTTTTTTCGCGATTTCGATATTGGTCCCTTAGAGAAAGTTGTACAGTTTGATGGTCAGATCATCCCCTTAAAATAGTTTCACCTAATTTTGTTAGACCTTATATATCATAGAATCTCCTCCTTGTCGGTTAGTAAAAAATATCACATGTGTAATTTTGAAACTATAAAAATATTTAAAAATATAAGTGTTTAATAAATTTAATTAGTTATGTAGGCATATTCCGTTCCTCTACATATTGTGAAATCATAATTTTTGTATCTCTATACACAATTTTTTTGCCCACAGTGATGATCGTATTTAGTTTGAAAAAAGTGGTATGTATGTAGGTTACACTTTAAATTAACCGAAACTTCCCACTTTGGTTAATTTTAAATGTTTTAGTTAAGTAATGAATTTCTTATTGTGTGAAAAAAAACCTACCTACTAACTAGGTATTCTTCACAAAAAATACTTAACACTTTTCTTATCGATGGTGGGAGCTCAAACAAAAGCTCACGGAAAACTTACAAAACATTATCAACATTTTTTATTGAAAATTGACAGCAAGTGATGACGTCACAAACGAAAATATACCCTTAAGGGTATATTTTCTAAAACCCCTACTTTTAGGAACATTGTTTTCAGTGATTTGCTATTGCATATCCAGTGTTTTATATTTATTATGAAAGAACTGCCTTTACTTAAAAATGTAATGAATCGTTTTTTTGTATGTTTCATATAATTTATTTTAGTAATCGCATAAAATCCGGACACTGTTCGTCGAAATATTGCTAAAAATGGGGTTACTTTAGGAACATTTTTAGAAGGGTTACGCTACACGGTTGAATTTACAGTTTACGTAAAAAGAAAGTTTATATAAATTTAAAAAACATAATGAATCGATTTTTTGAAATACCAGTCTGAAACACTAATATTTTTGAAAACATATTATTTAAAATCAAATATTGTGATTACCATACAAAATGGCGAACAAATTCAAGCTTTTGACATCCTGTGACAACTGCAAAATTATCCTTGTTTCTGATTTTTTTCATTGTACGGCGAAATGCCGTTACTGGAGCACGTCCGCGTCAAATGTTTTAAAAATAATTTGCGACAATTTTTTTCTCGATCCGTCTGTGGATGACTGAAACACAAAGGTAATTGAATGGAATAATTCATTATTTGTATTTTTCTAAAGCTAAAATTATGTTGTATTCCAAAAAAAAATAACGAATTCTAGGATAATTTTCGTCATATTGTTCAATCAAATTGAAATGACTTCAATTATGTCAGTGTCGTCTAAGTAGCGTATACCAAATCTATGACCATTCTCTTTGGTCGGCTTTTCAATATACAATTACCAATACAGTCGCGCACAGTTTCAAATAAATTCTAAGCAAGAAGATTAAATTACCTACGTAGTATAAAATTCTTGATAAGAAAATCATGCAATTTTTATTTACTTCTGAAATTAAATCACTGCAAATAATATCAAAACAACTAAAACATGCTTCCTACTAATTTCAATGAATAATTGAACAGAAAAGATTTTATTACTAAGGTACCTAGGTACTAGTTTGATGTCAATCCAAACTAAGCCCTATGCTTTCGTGAAATCCAAATCTGTTCAGTAGTTTTAAAATAACGTGTGCACAAACAAACAGACAAAAATTCTAAAAATGGTCTCAATGTATTCCATTACGTAGGTACCTATTCCAAACACCGCCAATTAACATTTTTATAAATATTTTCAATGTACATCCACGTCATGTTTGCAATTATGACTCAATCACAGACTTAAATTGCAGTCGAATGACATCTCAACCATCAAAATCGGTTCAGTGGTTTAGGCACGTCTGCCAAAACAATGGGAATATTTAAATTCCACGGCTAATTTTTCTCCACTAGTCATAGAAGCAATATTTTTAAAATTTTGTTAAGTAAACTACTATATTTAAAGAAAACCGGCTAAATGTGAGTCGGACTCACGTACGGAGGGTCCCTTAGCACCATACCATAGCGTAAATTCACTTTGACTATACCATACAATACAATAGTAGTAATATAATTATTGTCTTGAGATATATTTCTCTCGAGATTTTTTGCCCAACCACCATTTCTTGGTGTGGGGCTAGACAGAAGAATATACAGATTATGGGAGACAGTTATAAAATAAGTATTTTTTATGAAAGATAGTTTGTTGCAATGAAAGCGAACCGTAAAAGCTAGCTAGTTTATCAATACAAATACATTTTTAAATGAATTTGAACGGTAATCTCTAAATGCAAAAGTGGTCACAAGAAAATCATTCGAACTCATGTAGAAAAAACTTTGCTAATCTAAAAAAGACACCTTCCTTCTTTTTCTACTTCGATGCTGGAAACAGAAAGGGCAACCTAGAATGTCAAATTCTGACATTATAATTTTGTTTTTCTTATCGGCCAGTTATTTTATGTACTTTTCAAATTTACCGAGGAGTTTACAGGGCCCGGTTTAATAAACGTGACAATAAGCGTGACAATTACAGGTGGAAAATCTGATAATTTCGTCAAAATGTCATGGTGGAAATTGACGTCATCACTTGCTGTCAATTTTCAATAAAAAATGTTGATAATATTCCATGCACAAAAATTCGTTCCAAAGATTTTTCGTAACATGCGATTGCGAGGTGTTTTATTTTTCTGGCCACGCTTAACATTATTATTGCTGTCACACAATAGTATTTCATACAGCAAAGACACTTTAACTCTTGCAGCGCGGCAATAAAGTACAATTTAACTTGCACCGGCTAGCATACCTTTAATTTTAATTACCTGCAAGCCATCCGGATTCCCGCTGCCTTCGTCAGTCCACCTTGTCTGGGGGGCCTGCCCACGCTGCGCGCCCCGGTAGGCGGTCGCCACTCGAGAACTTTTTGGCCCCATCGGTCATCGGTTCTGCGAGCAATATGCCCCGGCCGTATGTGTGTTTAAGTTAATATCACAGATAATATAATACTACTAGTGTTTTCCCGCGACTTCGTCTGCACAAATTATATACCAGATTTTAAGTCAGATCATAAGCTATCAAACAAAAAAAGTTTCATCAAAATCGGTTCAGTTGTTTTTGCGTGATGCGCGAACAAACAAACAAACTAACAATTTTGTCAATAGATGGCGCTGCACGTCATTTAAATCGCGCTATCGAGTGTTATTTGATTTTATATCAAGTGAACCGCAACTTTTTTGTTTCTCATGATTTTACGGTTTTGTAATAGTTAAGATTAAGATACCTAACCTATGTATTTAATGTGTAATTAACTTCCATTGCAGTGTGTCAGCCGAACGCTGGGTGGACATAGAAGAAGTCCGTCCAGGCCAGCCGCTCAAGGAGTACCTCGCGAGGATGAAAGCGCAGGGCTACTCCGTGGTGGCCGCCGAGCAGACCTCCACCAGCTCCAAGCTCCAGAGCTTCAAGTTCCCGGTCAAAACGCTCCTGTTACTCGGGTGAGACCCTTGGCTTTGTACAGCCGGATCAGGCGCATTAGGTCATGTTCGCAAAAGGTCACATCTGGTTTCGTGTTCCAAAAAGTCTAGACCATATGCAAATTGGGCATATTCGGAATTTTAAACGTCGAATTCCTAAAATACCCAATGTCAGCAAATTTTCAATCTATCAATTGTTAATTCTTCCAACATATTTTGATGTGCCACATCATTGAATTAGTATACTATGGACGGAGGTTCTAGTACACATTTCTCGAAAAAAGTGTCCGAGACTAAACTACATAAACCTAAGTGTAGTAAGGTGTAGTAATATAAACCAACTAAAAACATTGCAAATGCTGTAATTCTTTTTCTTCCCACTCCCCCATCGGGGCACGTCCACGCACGCGTGCGCGTAGTCGGCCGACGAAGACTGTTGCGAAATTCGTTCTCTTTTTTACGTTTTAGTTCTCTGTTTATTCGGACACTTTTGAGCGCGTACCCTCCGTCCAGTATTGGTAAGTCAATGTGCCACATAGATCTTTTTCCAAAACAGTTTTTTTGCGAATGTGACTTTTTGAGAATACGACAACGTGCGACACGATGACCTTTTGCGTCTCAAATATAGATTACTTATGTTATAATTAATAGAGAACCGTAGGTAACATAGCATCAACGAGTACCCGCTTCGACTGTAGTGAAAGAGTTCAAAAAGTTAGTTAAAGAAATACATACCTTCTCGTATCTCCTCTGTCATTTCTTCGAAGTCAGGAGGGGATGAGGCAAAGTAAGTGGACGGTTTGGTAAAATAGACGAATAGTGAAAGTGGACCGTTCGGGAAAGTGGACTGATCGGGAAGTAGACGGATGAGGAAAAATAAGTGGACGGTTTGGTAAAATAGACGAATAGTGAAAGTGGACCGTTCGGGAAAGTAGACCGATTGTACCGGAGGGAGTTAGAATTTAGTCGCGAGCATAATGCTCAATTGCTATGCCAAAGTAACCCATGATTTTTTCCTTATTTTACAGGCATGAAAAAGAGGGTATACCGTGCGACCTTCTACCGTTTATGGACCACTGTGTGGAAATACCTCAGCAGGGATTCGTTAGATCACTGAATGTTCACGTTACCGCATCCATATTCATTTGGGAATACGTTAGACAGAATTTATTGTAGTTTGTAGCAAGATCTTGCACACAACGGAATTTTGTCAGTACGAAATACGTGACGATCAAAATATTTTCAACGCCCCGTCCGTCCGCCGCAGCGTATGCGCTGCCTCAGAGTTCCATGCGGTATTTCCATAGAGAAAATTCCGCTATGTGCATAGAATGTGTAATTTAAACCCATCACACACGTCACGTAGGTACCTATAATTTATATTGTATTTAGGGCATTGACCTTTACGGACTTACTGTTCTAATGCACGCAAGATGAGATATGCTCGTCTCATTCAAGTACGAATTCGTATGTAGTGGGCTGGGCCAAGGTGATGATTGGGAAATAACTTGAAAAGAGTTGATAAAATATAAATAAATTTTATTAAATGATTTTGTTTTTATTCCCATTCAGAGGGTCTACCATGAGTTTTCACTGTATTTTACTACTGTAGTTACGTCGCCATTTCGTATGACAGAAATTAGTTCTCAACGTAACCACTAGGGGCGCTGTACGAAATTCAATACAAAATTGGTGACGTAACTACAGTCGTAAAGTACGGCGAAAACTCATGGTAGGCCTACAGAGTTGTTGATAAGAAGCTGGTAATAAAAAAATACTGAATTTGTCTTGGTTATTAAGTTTAAGTATTTTTTTTTTACCAACTGTACCAATAACTAATAAAAAAATATTACAATAAAAAATAAACGATCATACAGTGTTAATAATAAATATCCAGATATCCAGATCTCAAGAAAGGGACACAAATAGAAATATCACCCCAAAAGGAAAGAGATAAAGATATATTTGTTCACATACCAGCTTCTCTAAAGATGCCTCATTAGGGTCAGGACACAATGACCGACGGCGGGCCGACACAAAAAAGACTTAGGGTCGTGCACACCTAGTGGAGAACTGTACGAGCAATTTTCATTAATCAATTGATAATGAACTTGATGACTATCGAAATAGATTTGTAAATAGCGTGCAAGAAATATTGCTTACACGTCACGGGAACAGGGATCTCTTGCACGCTATTTTCAATTCTTTAATAGCCATGCTTTTTTCTTATTGCTGTCTCCCGCGACGGCGGCAGACGGCTTCCCATACTAAACGTGTTTTTTGGTATGGGTCCGCCATCGGTCAATGTGTCTCAACCCCTAGGCTCTATCAAGCCAAGCAAAAATGAACTTTACATATAGGGTCCTTCTTAATAATATGCTGACACTTTTTTAAGGGGATGGTCAGACCGTCAAAATGAACATCTTTCTCTATGGGATCAACATCGAAATGACGAAAAAAAATTCTTTTGTCCCATACAAAACTGCCAACCTACTCGAGCCACTTGTATGGGACAACTGATTTTTTTTTCGCGATTTGATGATGGTGCCATAGAGAAAGTTGTTCAGTTTGATGGTCTGATCATTCCCTGAAAAAAGTGGCAGCATATTAAGTTGGACCCTGTATAGTTAGAAGTAGCAAAAACAGAATCACAAGTGAAAATCAATCTTATTTATAGCAGCTTACAACCATTATTCAACAGCTTTAAAATGGTAAGACTAATAAATGCTAATAATTTAATTCTGGACTACAAAACAATTTAACAACTTTCGGCAGATACGTAATTTTGACAGGTTTCACTTCAAATTCTTCCTTATCTATCTCAATAGTTATCTCTTTCTCTGTTTCCTTAGGAAACAGTTCCAGTGTTCTTACTGGAATTACTTCGGTTTCATTTGATCTTCCGTTTACTCTATTCCATCCCTCTGACACAAATTCTGTGTAGGAGTAATAATTTTTCCCAAGCACTACGTTCAAAGACGGAACCGAAGACAACTTACAAACGTTTGGTGTTCGAATTTTGAAGTCCGTTGTCTTAAAACACAACTCCTGAGTCATTGCGCAATCAGGATTTAAAAAAGATGCTTTATCTTGAGCCTGGATTTGGGCAGAATGGCTAATTGGCATAAAGAACCATCTCTTAATTTCGGGTTTCTTTACCTGACAATTACTACAGCCATCGCATGGAGGTGTGTATGTAATCATGCCACTGCAGTTCCAAGTAATAGTATCTTTATAACCGTTGAAGATGAATGCTGCGTATTCTCGCCACGGACCGTAGATCCAGTATTTGTCTTTCTTCGCTAATGTATCTCTGAAAGCACCCCATTCTATAGAGGTTAAGGCGTAGATTGGTTTGTTTGGGACTTCTTCATCGTCTTCATTTACTATTGGTTCGATTTTCATTGCATCTTTCCAAACAGTATTGCCTTTGATTATAGCCATGCTGGCTTCAATGAGCTGTTTTACTTTTTCAACTCCTTTTCCACTTGGGAACATGGTGTTTCCGAGAGTATTTGTACGTCCTAACGGAAGAATTCCAAGAGGGAATTGATTGGCAGCATCGTTTCTTCGGAGCAGACCTGTAAAGATTAAAAAGACATTCTTATCATGGACAGTAGGTAAGTCAGCAATCAGGTTCCCAATGTCCAGTACCTAAAGGGTTACAAAAATTCCCTAATAAAAATTTTACTGTTCCAAAATACATACTTTCCAAAATGTCCCACTTAAGAAAAAAAATCTCTTAGGAGATTTTTTGATAATAATCAATAAAATAAAACAGGTTACTTATTTCCGCGGCTGACTGACCTTCTCACTGCTCTGTCACACCAGTGTGAAGGCCAGGAATTTTTTTTCTTGACCTTCACACTAGTTTCAGACAAAATGTCCATATAGGGTATACATTTATCTTAAAACTAGTGTTGAATGTTCCACGTTCTCCCAAGGGAGAGAAGGAAGGAGACATTCTAGGAAAGAGACATTTTGGGAAAGCGACATTCTAGGAATGGAACATTTTGAGCAAGGTCCATTCTAGAAAAGAGACATTTTGGGAACGGGACATTTTAGAAATGGAACATTTTAGACATGATCCATTCTAGGAATGAGACATTTTGGGAAAGAAAGGGACATTGCAGGAATGGGATGATATTTCCAGGTATAATTTATTTAAATGTGGTTGATAGTCATATCAAAACTAACCACTGTGACACAAATACTACTAAGAAAACAAGGTATTTAGTAAAAATATGAGTATGAAGAGTTTACCAGTAACAGTCTCCGACAGTGTCCCATCACCGCCTGCAACGATAATAGCTTCTGTACCACGGAGTGTCTCAACGATTTCCTTCGCGTTTCCCTCGGAAGCCGTTTGTTTGACGTCAACTTGTAACCCAGCCAGAAGTAAAAGTGGTTCGCAGTATTTCTCGTAGTCCTGCTTAGCTTTCCTCTTGTTCGCGACAGGGTTAAGTATGACCGTTACCAAGGTAGGGTTTCTGTCCATAGGGATAAGGACTTCACCATATTTGGCGGCTTCTTCGCATGCTGCTCGCATTAAGATATTGATTCTATGGAAACCAGAAAAGTTTATACATAAGTTTAAGTGCAATATTTAAAGATTTAACCCCGAGCCTGTCCTGGGGGTCTCCAAATCTCGAGAAGTTTAAAATATGGGCAAAATTTGTTCAATAGGTAAGTTTTGGGACTACAGTTTGAAGTTGGAGGCCCTGTACGAAGTTAAAGATAGTACAAACTACATTACAAAGGAATAGAGTCAAAATATATTAATAATTTTCGATTTCAATCTAAGTTTCAGTTTCCCTAGTCCTAGTTTATGCCTCGGCTTATCTTTTATCAAAACCTGGTGGGGGTCTCATTTAGTTTCGCTACCTTTGTCCTCCGTCGGGCTTAGTTCGCCACTGCATACCTGTACCATAGTATAAGAGACCTCCCACACTAGTACTCCAGTAAAGTTACGGGTCGCTTGTATGGCGAATGTAAATAATTTATAATAGCCGGTTTTTTTCTTTCATATTTTAGATTATAATTCTAGTTATCATTTAGATTGAAAATCCTCCTAAAATGTTTATTAAATAATTAAGCAAAGTAAAAAATATCATGTAAAATTGGAAAAAAATAGTATACCTATGCAATTTTTTTATGCCATTTGTTAAATTTATTCGTTTTCTTTTATATTACAAGTAAATCCAACGAAAAATCACCCCGGAACCTTCGTTTTTAAATATGTTGAAATTACGAAAAAATCAATTTTAGTACAAAATTTACACAGTGTATGTAACGTCATAACCTAAAACAAACAATAAAAATGAAAAAAGAAAGAAATCTGACACTATAAATAAAAAAATTACATTTTAGTACTAAAAACTAAAAATACGAAATTTAGTGGGATTCGTTCATAAAGTATCTTAATATCATTTGTATAAACGATCTAGCAAAAAAAATTGCTTATTATAAATTATTTCCTTTCGACCCGTATTTTTACTGGACTATAGCATCTTTCGAGCGTCGTCATCGAGCCAGCGTCCACGGCGCGTCGACACGACGTCCACGCCGCAGCGCCAGCGCTGGCCGGCTGCCGAACGCCGGTCATAATAGAGAGAGATACCCTGAGAAGCGCTGCGTAAGCCCAGCGTTCGGCAGCCGGCCAGCGCTGGCGACGCTGGCACGACGACGACGCTCGAAAGACGCTAGTGTCGGGGGTCTCTAAGAACCTGTACTTACTAGATGACAAAAGGATAAGTATTCTTATGCAACCTTTTAGGGCACTTACAGACGAGCGACACTTTGTTTGCGACAGCATTCGCAGAGGGTCGCACGAGCCTCTATTACCGCTGTCGCAACCTGTCGCAAACAAAGTGTCGCTCGTCTGAGAGCACTTAGCGGGAATCTGATATGATACAATTGGAGATGGGGTCGGATGCAGTGACAAACTGGTCGGCAGGCAGGCATTACAGATGTGGACGATACCAGCAGAGGTTAGTAGACTCCTTCGACTCCCAGCCTCCACACGGCAAACTAATCTAATAAGAAAATGTAACGAAAACTCACTCATATCTTTCCTTGGCAGTTGCAGCGCCATAGTACAACGCTATTGCACCAACCACTGACTTTTTCCAATTGTTTCGAATTGTTTTACCGAATTTTACGATTCTCTCCATGTTTTTGCATTTGTGAAATTAATTATTTTTACAATATTTATCCATTTATGTTGAATTTAAATTTGAGGTTAGTCAGCTGTGTTTGAATTTGACATTGACATATTGATTTTAGAAAATTTTGCTACACCACCGCCGAATAGTAGATTTTTTTTGGGAATAGGGGCGTTTTGTGTGCCACGAAAGCGCGCTTTTACCACAGACAAATTTATCGGTTCAGGGGTGCGTTCAGAACCTACGCCCAGAGTGCGCCCAGAGTGCACTCCGAGTCCTGCCCTCGTAGTATGCTACACGTGATACGGCTGTATCACGTCTTTTATCTCGTTCGTTCGCACGCAAATAGAAAGAGAGCGAAGGTGTGATAGCGCTGTATCACTGCGGCATGCTAGCTATGTATGACTCCGAGTGCAACTTTTCGCCCTAACGCCGTTCCGAGGCTCGGTGAAAAGCGTGTTACACATGAGAGCGAGCGAGAAGAACAACCGCACCCAAAGGTTCTGAACGCAGCCCAGTTCAGGAATTTTTTATTGTCTTTCTTGTCTAAAGTCGAAAATTTGTCAAACGGAATAAGGTAATTTACTGATTTTCATTATTTGTAAATGAATTTCTTTGTATATTTCGGTTCAAATCGAAATGAATTCTGATAAAAATGAAGCACAGAAGTTGCCCGATGGATGGATTCTGTGCAAGTCCAAGTCGAACCCGGGAAGGAAATATTATTTCAATAAGAAAACCGGAAAATCTTCGTGGAGTCAACCACAGGTGAATTTCGCAATTTACTACCATCATTCTTTACATTATTGTCGTATAACTTGTTCTAATTGAACTTCAACCTAATTGGACCATTATTGAGTCGAAAACTTTACGATATTTCTTTACTAAGATAGATAATTTTAATCAATAATTTGGACATCTAAATTTTTTCAAGGCTGAAGATAAACCTACTAAATCTGAGCAGAGTAAACAAAAGAGTAAGAAAGAGAAGAGAATTATTCAGGAGAAGAGTAAAAAAGAGGAACAGAGGAAAAACTTAAAGAGGAAAAGTGATAGCAATGATGACAACTTTGCTAAAAAGAAACAGAAGCAGGGTTTGTTGTTTTTTTTTTCGTTTTATTCTAATAGGAAAATCTTACTACTTTTTCTTCCACTGGATGCTCCTAAGTCTTACAAGGTAAACAGCCTACCATATAGTTACAGTTTTGTCTGTCTGTATGACAGCTTGCATGTTCTTTGTGTTATCCAGTAGTTGAATAAAATCATGAACATTAATACAGTGCTTTGCCTGAACAAATGTAATCGGATGAGAAGTTGGAGTCATGCAAGAAGTTTGGAATCCTCTATAGCGGAGTGCAGACTGCCTAACAAGACATGAAACATGATAATACTCCTTTGTGACGTTAACTTTGTCCCTTTCTAATCCAACATACGAAATTGTATCTCCTCTCCTGTCATTTTCGTAACTACGTCATTGTATAGAAAGGGACACACCTAAAATTGGAAATATCAATAACGCCATTGCCAATTTTCTTGTATCAATGCTTGTTAGGAGGAGTGCTATCCTTTATGATTTAGATCCATGGAGTCATGTAATGAGCAGATTTGCAGATGGTAATGTAGATCAGGTACTTTCTGCTCACCGTGAGCAGGTATCCATCACTGTATGAGGTAATACCCACTTACACTTCGTTACGCTGTGGTGGTGGAAAGTCTTCGTGTTTTTGCAAATGTGTGATTGGCAAAAATCATCAAACTGCGATGGAGCCACAAACGATCTATTATAGATTATGTGTATAATACATGTAATAAAATTATTAACTTGGAGTGGATTGAAGCAAAAATATTAATTGGGGGCATTTAGGATGTGTAATGGAATGCACTGTGACCATTTTTAGAATTTTTGTCTGTTTGTAGATATGTAAAAACTACTGAACCAATTTGAATAGGGTTTTTACAAAAACATGGGGCTTAGTTTGGATTAACATTCATGCTTTATTGCATCACAATCGATTCATTCAATCAAAGTTATGAGTATTTGAAGTAGGTGGTCTACATGTACAAAGTGTACATATTTTCTGGCCCATTATATTTTTTGAATTCTGACATTAACATAATTTTTATTTACAGATGCAAAAACACCAGAAAAGCGAAAATTTGATCAAACAAACAACAAGAAAGAAACGCCGGTCAAACCTCATGACACAAGTAAAAAAGAAAGTCCCTTGAAGAAACACAGCCCTATCAAGAAAGATAGTCCTTTTAAACCTACACCTTCTAAAAACATAGCTAATGCTAGACTTTCACAATTACGTGCACAAATCAATGCAGAAGCTCAATCAAAGGAAGACACAGAAAAATCACCCGTTAAAAACAAAAAAGTCAGTCCGAATACACCTCAAACAGAAACCAAACACTCTAAACTAGAACTCAAAAGTCCAAATTTTAACGAATCAAAATGTTCTACGACTCAATCTCCAAGCAGCGATAGTATTCAATCCATTCCTTCTCCGTCACAGTTTTTCGCTGCAAACAAAATAATATACTCCATGAAAGCACAGTTACCTGAGGAATATAGTAATAAGGCTAAACCAAAAGATACATTCGCAGACATAGAAGAAGGTATATGTAATCAGACAGCCGAATATCCGTTTATGAAGCATCCAGCGACTCCACCACAGTTTTCCGAAGCAAGTAAACTAGTATCTGCTATTAAATCTAAATTATCGTATAAAGGGTCAATGAAGGATAATCTTAGAACGTTTTCGACGGCTAAAGATCGGATGGAAGCCTTGAGGACAAGGCTTAGTAGTGAAGCTATGGATACGAAAGAAATTGTAGATGAGGATTTTTTGAATAGTATAGAATTGCCGAAGTATCCCAACGAAGCGATGGAGATAGAGGAATGTAAAGAGGTTGGTACAATAATTTTCTTTTAATTTATGAATTAATGGCCCTTTCAGAACCAGGTCAGAGGCCTATTAAGGCAGCATGATAATTCTCTACAGCAAGTTTTCTAATTTGCCTCCACCAATCAGCACTGCGCCTATACATAGATAGAGTATGGCCCACAACCTCTCACCCCACTCTATTGAGAGATCATTTCCCTTGCCCTGCAATGGGATCCTATGGGCTATAAGTTACTTTAACTTACATACTAATAGCCTTTTGCTCATGTCTAAGCACTGCATTTCTTCTGTTGTTGTTTGGGGTTTAGAAGCATCATAATCTCTAGGATTGTTTTATGAACAATAATACATTAGAGGTAATAAAGAATTGTGGAGTCACGTGGCTGACTAGAAAGCGCACGACCGTTCGCGAACTCACTCGCCACGCGACTCCCGAGGTTTGCATTGTAAATCGTGACGCCTAGAATTGCTGAGAGCTTAGAATGATGCGCGTGAGAAGGCTCTGTATATCTCGAAAGTTTCTTTAATGTAGATCTTGATTATTAGACCTACCAACTGTCATAATGGACAATTCCGACTACTGAGCTGAGCTGAACCACCATCAAGGAGAGTAGTAAGCTTGTACAGATTAGTTGCTCTGCCCCTTTTATTTATGACCAAAGTTTGAGTCCTATTATCATATATTATTCTAACTAGAACATAATATTTGTTTATTATTTATGAAACGAAATAAGGCTTTTGGGATTATGGTTGTGAGTTTAGGTTGATGTGTGTATTTGTTATGCCTATTTTCTTGCCTGAAAGCTGGTATTTTTTATGTATAGATCATGTTTCATAGAAATTGTACACCCATTTTCAAGTCTTTCAGCCCTCGTAGTATGCTACACGTGATACGGCTGTATCACGTCTTTTATCTCGTTCGTTCGCACGCAAATAGAAAGAGAGCGAAGGTGTGATAGCGCTGTATCACTGCGGCATGCTAGCTATGCAGATGTCCAATTCATATCACTGGTGAAAAACTGACAAAAACTAAAGGCAGCCCCAATTTTTACTTATAGTAAGGTACCGGGCCGGTAATCTAATAAACATAGATTATATCAAGTCTTTCTATTTGATTACAGATAAAGCAAAATGCGCCAGTACAGTGTACGAAAGAGAAACCTATTGATAACAAGGAGAATGTTATGCTGATTGTTGACACTAATATTTTTATACACGAACTGGATGTTATTAAAAATGTTCTGAATTCACATATAAAAGGTATGTTTTGATTATTAAAATTTTGCCCTGTGGCATCGAATACTAGTACTATGTACAAAAGTTTCACCTTCAGACATTGAATTAGGAGATGGAAGATGGTTCCACGCTCAAAAGTGTCTGAACCAAAAGAGTATCAAAATTCAAAAAGAGACCTAAATGTGTGCCAGTCTTTGTTTGATCGTCTGAGCACGCGCGAGTTAAAAACGTGTCAAAATTACCTATAGTCCAGTCATTTTAGAGTTTCCTTGTATGGACACCCTAACAATAATTCATCTATCGCTGAACCTTTGCAGTGTGATAAAGTAAAGTATACAGATTATGGTTGACAAATAATCTAGGTTGAATTTTTTCCAGTCCTAGATTATTTGTCAACCGTAATCTGTATACTTTATCACAATGCAAAGTTTCGCAAAAGCACTACTTGGATAGGATTGGATGGTGTATCCTATTTTCAGTAAGAAAATTATTGTTTTATCATTTAGAAGCATTAAGAAGTATCACTTCGTTTATGAACATAAAATTAAATTTTTATTAAATTTATTGATTATCTGTCATCGTGTCCGCCATTACGTCTGTCATGTTTGATGTTCATTTTCACGTCCAGTCGAAGCTGCATATGGTGTTAAGTAGGTGCAAGCAAAATTGACCCTTGTGACTATCTTCATACGATTTCAATAGCAATGTTTTCAGTTTGTTTACATTACTATGCATACCCACATTTTTATAAGGTTAGTTTGGGACACTTTTATCGAGAATTTTGTACTAGACATCCATAGACCATGTGTCCATTGGTATTGGTATTGGTATTGGTTGAGCGGGCTCATTTTCCGCAACTCGACGACTGAAGCGCCTATTTTGCGTGAGGTGGGAATGACTACTCTTGCCACCCTAGTTCCTCCAGAAAGCCCAGCAGCTTGTTGATGTTGCCGAATGCCTCTGGTAGAGACCCCGGAGATCCGAGGTGTTGTGCCCGATATTGTGCTAGCCCGTTGCATTCTAACAGCACGTGGGCAGCCGTTTCTTCAACCTCCATGCAGACCCTGCACAGAGGACTGTTAGTAACACCGATATTAAAAAGATGTTTGTTAAAGGGACCATGACCAGTCAGGGCTCCAGTAACTAGGCGTAGTTGGGCTCTCTTGAGACGCAAGAGGCTCCTGGTGAGGCGAGGGTTAACCCTTGGTAAAGCGCTCCTCGCCTGTTCGCAATCTGTTAGTGCAGCCCAGATTGTGTCCCGTATTTGACTGGTGCGCTTGCGTAGTTGCGAGCGGATCCAGCCGAAAGGTAGCGGTACAATGGGCTCGGGCCCTATGGCGTCTGTGCTAGACCCGCGTCTCGCCAGTTCGTCCGCTGCATCATTGCCACGCGAGTTGCTGTGGCCTTTTATCCATTGCAGGGTGATGCGGTTTTGCTCACATACCTCTGATAGGACCTCGTGACACTCCAGAACTATGCCTGATGTGATAACATTGCTCTGGAGCGCCATTAGTGTGGACATACTGTCTGATAGAATTCTGATTGAGTGACTGGTAATCGCTCTATCCTTGATCGCTCTGGCTGCTAGGGTGATGCCCATGCATTCAGCCTGGAACACCGTATTGTGTGTGCCTAGGGGTGAAGATATCTTGATATGCAGGTCCTCCGAGAAGACGCCAGAACCTGTACCTGTATCAGTTTTAGAACCGTCGGTGAAGATTCTGAGATCTCTAGTGTTTAAGCTCTCGAAGTCTTCTTCATACAGTTGTATTTTGTATTTTTTGTCGAATACGTACTGAGCCGGTATCCTGTCATTTATAGCTGAGCAGAGGGGGATGTCCTCTATTGCATTGTTGACAATTTTTGTGTGTGGGACACCGGTGTTTTTCCAGAGGTCAAGTGTGCTCATTCGGATCGCTGAGCTAGCTGCCTCTTGTTGTATGAATAGCTGCAATGGTGGGAGGTCAAGCATTGATTCTAGTGCGGCAGTGGGCGCCGTCCTCATGCATCCCGTCGTTGCCGTGCAGACCGCTCTTTGGAACCGTTGCAGTTTGCTTATGGTAGTAGCGAGCTTCGTCCGTGTCCACCAGACTACCGCTCCATAGCTAACCATCGGTCTTATTACTGCAGTATAGAGCCACAGCGTTATTTTTGGAGATAGGCCCCACTTTTTGCCCATCATCCTTCGGCACTGCCAAAAGGCAATGCCTGCTTTGTTTAATTTGTTGGTCAGGTGGCTGTTCCAGTTCAGCTTGCTGTCTAGTGTTAAGCCGAGACCATGTGTCCATAGTTCTAGGTCGATGTCTTCAGACAAAATTGATAAATACCTATGGAATATGTTGTGAGCTAAATTGAACCATGTGCGCATCGTGAAAGGTGAATATTACACTGAAACTAGTTTAGTCAAAACCGCAAAATTGGCGTGTGGAAATTAGTGAAATGGAAATTAGTTAATATTAGTTTATTATCAACGTAAAATCGACTGCTCTTAAACAAAAACAACTGGACAATATTGTAAGGAAACCTGCATACGCTGAAGAATACATTTTGATGCGTTTGTGAAGTCTACCAATCCAGGTAGGGCATGTCGAGTGGTGGAATAAGATAAGATGAGACTTGAGGGTAGGCCTGTGCCCTGCAGTAGGATATAGGATTATGATAGTTGGCATCTTGGATAAGTACATATTTCAGTGGTCTGCGCGAAGTCGCGGATGACACTAGCTAGTCAACTTTAAAACCACTTGCAGAAGGCATTGACTTCTACTGGACGATGGGTCCGCGCTCAAAAGTGTCCGAACCAAAAGAGACTTAAAACATATAAAGAGACAGTCTTTGTTTGAACGGTCGACGCGCACGCGAGCGCGCGCGGTGCACGCCTTGCCGCGATGAGGTAAAACTACGCAAGCAAAATGAAAAAGAATTTCAGCATTTTTAATGATTATATTACTATACGTACTTAGGTTTGTGTAGGTTTGTCTCGGACATTTTTTTTTTGAGAATTTTGTACTAGACCCAGCGTCCATAGTATTCTACGTCAATGGCAGAAGGTCTAACATCCCTTGTTCCAGGTTACAGTGAACAACCTACGCTGCTGGTTCCATGGAGAGTCATCAACGAGCTGGACAGACTAAAAGACAACAATAATGGCAACGGGGCGATATGTAAGAGAGCCAGGTCTGCCATGGACTACCTGTACAAGTCACTACCTGAGAATGATAGGATAAAAGGTAATATGAACATCAACTCACGATTTATGGAATCTGGAATCCCCCTTCGAGAAATCTTGCTACAACTGACCACAATGTTTAATGTTTAATGATTGTCTGAGGCCGAGATTCAGAGATACTATGTGTACTTGTATTTAATACAAAGGAGAAAAAAAATATTCGAGGAAAGGTGTTTCTGGACTTTAAGGTGGTTGCAGAGGTGTCAATTTCATACAAAAGTTTGACGCAGTATACACATAGACTGTATTACCAAAAGTAATCTTTTATATATGGAAAAATTGTTTAGAAAATCTAGATGCCGCGTGACAAATAACATTTGCAATTATAATATACTTACGAAGATATAAAGCTTTGAAATTTTCTATGAATAATTTCAATATTAATTATTTAGGGACACCTAAAAACTAATCTTTTTTTTGTAAATATCTTCAATGTACAGACACACTTCTGTTATACAATTTTATAATATTCTTTTCTATTTTTAAAAAATGGCTGCTATCTTGGGTATTTTTATTTAGCTAGAGTGCTTGACGTTGTATGGTAATTTATGTATTTGGTGACTTCAAGGAATGTTTTTCAAAAGAACACTATCTTGAGCCACCACTGGAGCCCCGTTGTAGACCTGGGAGGGGACAACCTACGATCGACGCGCGACGTGACTACCCAATAGCAGATCCACAACGTGACTCATTTTTATAATAGTTAAGATTATGGTTATGCTACGCGCGAAGGTGCTGATGATTGTGCCCATATTCCAGGTCAATCTCTACGTGACGCAAATTCTCACATCTATCCGTGCGAGTCACCGGACGATGAGATACTAAATTGTTGTCTTCAGCAGCAGGAACGGGGAAAATCTGTGGTAAGTTAATACTACAAAATGGTAGTCTCATAAAAATTAACAAACAAAACAAATACACAGAAACAACAACAACACAAGCAAACACGTATACTACAAATAACAAACAACTAAAAAAAATCTGACGGGCCAAAATTTTGCTTCTTTGTTACTTTGTAACCTATTTAGTAATGTTTTGCTAGCTAAAGTATATTATGCACCTAGAGTTTAATTATAATAAAAATTTAAAGCAGCTCGTGCGTTGTTGGCGAGCAAATTCGAATGCTGTGACGGGCGGTATTTGGCTCTGGGCACAGAATAATAAGAGTGCAAGCATGGTGTCCTATCTCATACAAATGAAATTTTTGTTTAAAAAATGGCAATATATGGCGTTATGGTATCGATTTGTAATTAATTTTTACGTAAAAGTGTAAATTGTTACTAAAAATACATGATCTGACTACAAAAAAATCTCATGAGCCTCGGAAAATCAAGCAATTTACTTTGCCCGAAGACTGCCCGCGTTACGGCAGTCGCGTTCCATTGTTTGACGTTGGGCATCTGTACTGTATAGTATTATATAATCTGTGGTGCAAGTGAAGAAAGAAGGCTCACTATCTAAGAACGCCCGCTCCAAGTAAAAACATACCTAAAACATTAAATGCAAGCCAAATTGAACTCCACGCGGAAAAAAGAAAGTTGATATTACACTGAACCTTAGTATGACACTCACACATTGACCCTCAGTGCGTGAATGACAAGAGATGTCAGTTAGCGCGTTCCGAAGCACAACCGAGGCGCCGAGGCATTGTGGTAACGCATATCGATAGCGAATGCTGACCGAGACCAAAGATGACCGGACGAGGGTCGGCTGCTCCGGTGGCGGATAGTGTAGGAAGCCAGCTGCCTCTTTGCAACCGCTATCGACTGCGCAGTGCGCAGTGCTATAAGAAGAGTCATCAATACTTTTGGTTCATCTTAAAGTCATTAAATAATTATGCGCACATTTTTTTCTTCTATTTTTTAACCTTAGGAAGTGAAAACCATGTCAAGTCCGTATCTAAATTCTTATTCTAATAACAATGCAGTATAGTGCTAGCGGTACGCCAAACAATACTGCACTTTTTGTTAAAGGCAAGCCGCTTTGCACAGTGGTAGATAGGACCATTTGGAGTGATTTGACCCGTAGTGATTTTTGATTCACCCCTTAGGGGGGGATTTTTGGGGGGTGGGGGGTGAACTACTCCTTAAATTCTTAAAATTGCTAACCTTAACCGATATTGACAATCAGGGACTCATTTTCGCATAATTTGAGGTCACTGAATTTGAATTTGGAGTAATTTTGATCATCCGAACTTCAATTTTGGATATTTTGGACCGTAAGGACGTTTTTTGGTACAAAATTTAAAAAATGATAAAAAGTCATACAGTAGCCATATTAGAGTCAATTTCTGGAAAGTCAATAGCGCTAAATCGAAATAAGTCGTCAAAAATATATTTCGGAAAAAATTTTAGGGGGTACAAAATGACTAAAAAAATTTTTTTTTTTTTAAATCAGATTGCGTATTGTTTTTAGGGTTCCGAACCAAAAAGGCGCCACACAGGACCCTTTTACTAAGCCTACGTTGTCCATCCGTCCGTCTGTCCGTCCGTCCTGTCTACCTGTACTGCCTGTCCTACCTATAAAGGGCTGTATCTTCTGAACCGTAATAGCTAGATGGTTGAAATTTTCAGAGAATATGCGTTATTATGGCGAATTTGTTAAAAAATAATAAGAAAAGCAAAAAGTAAAAAATTAAGGGGCGTCTCCATACAAAAAACAAATTTTTTAACGTTTATAGTTTTTGCTCTATCGTAAAAACGGTAATACATACAAGCGTCAAACTTGGTACGGTTATAGTGCAAACTCTATAGTATAACAAGAAATAATAAAATTTGGCCAAGTGTGTGTCGGGTTCGCGCTAAGGGTCCCGGAAATAACTCATTTTTTTGGTGAAATTTTTTTAGCCGTGTCGAAATTTCCAGTGGTTGTTCAGACCATCAAACTGAACAACTTTTACTATGGGAGGAAATCTGAAATCACAAAAAAAAAATCTACTGCTCCATACTAAACTGCTATGCCTGCTCGACTCAAATGTATGAGACATCTGTTTTTGTTTTTTCGATTTCCGATTTCCTCCCATAGTAAAAGTTGTTCAGTTTGATGGTCTGAACCACCACTGGAAATTTCGACAGGGTTAAAAAAAAATCACTAAAAAAATGTGTTATTTCCGGGACCCTTAGCGCGAACCCGACACACACTTGGCCAATTTTTATTATTTCTTGTTATACTATAGAGTTTGCACTATAACCGTACCAAGTTTGACGCTTGTATGTATTACCGTTTTTACGATAGAGCAAAAACTATAAACGTTAAAAAATTAGTTTTTTGTATGGAGACGCCCCTTAATTTTTTACTTTTTGCTTTTCTTATTATTTTTTAACAAATTCGCCATAATAACGCATATTCTCTGAAAATTTCAACCATCTAGCTATTACGGTTCAAAAGATACAGCCCTTTATAGGTAGGACAGGCAGTACAGGTAGACAGGACGGACGGACAGACGGACGGATGGACAACGTAGGCTTTAGTAAATAGGGTCCCGTGTGGCGCCTTTTTGGTTCGGAACCCTAAAAACAATACGCAATCTGATTTAAAAAAAAAAAAATTTTTTAGTCATTTTGTACCCCCTAAAATTTTTTCCAAAATATATTTTTGACGACTTATTTCGATTTAGCGCTATTGACTTTCCAGAAATTGACTCTAATATGCCTACTGTATGACTTTTTATCATTTTTTAAATTTTGTACCAAAAAACGTCCTTACGGTCCAAAATATCCAAAATTGAAGTTCGGATGATCAAAATTACTCCAAATTCAAATTCAGTGACCTCAAATTATGCGAAAATGAGTCCCTGATTGTCAATATCGGTTAAGGTTAGCAATTTTAAGAATTTAAGGAGTAGTTCACCCCCCATCCCCCAAAAATCCCCCCCTAAGGGGTGAATCAAAAATCACTACGGGTCAAATCACTCCAAATGGTCCTAACTACCACTGTGCAAAGCGGCTTGCCTTTAACAAAAAGTGCAGTATTCTTATGAAATTTCCGATGAACCGCTAGCACTAGTAGTTTTTAGTTATCTTTCGGTTGTGATATTATTATGCTAATTTTATTTTCGAAATCAGCTCGCGTTTAGATTCAACCACCCTGTGACGACGGCCGCGTACGTATATTTTTATGCCTACAGTGCGGAGCGAGCCAGGCCTGTTCGCGGGCTTGTGATTGGGCAGCCAACCCATGCTAGAGGACCAACTTCTGGAAGGCCTACAGGTCTTTTAAATACCGTTAACTCCTTGAATCCTTAATACGAGGTGCATTCAATAAGTACCTAGCCTCATCGCCAGAGGGCGCTGTAGTTTGTTGGCAGATCGCCGATTGAAGGTTCGGGAGCTAGCTGAGACTGTAGCCATTTTAGAAGGAACAGTGCATCATATTCTTCACGAGGAACTCGGCATGAGAAAGCTGTCGGTGCGATGGGTGCCGCGTTTACTCACACCGGAAAACAAGCGCAACCGTGAGACCACATCGGAGACGTGTTTGGCGCTGTTTAAGCGGAATCCAGCGGAGTTTTTGCGTCGTTTTGTGACCGTCGATGAAACCTGGATCCACTGGTACACACCAGAGACCAAGGAGCAATCAAAACAATGGATCCAGACCGGGGAACGTGCTCCAAAGAAGGCGAAAACTGTAAAATCGGCCGGAAAAGTTATGGCCACCGTTTTCTGGGATTCACAAGGTGTGATCTACATCGATTACCTCGAGAAGGGTAAAACAATTACAGGGCTTTACTATGCCGATTTATTGGGCCGATTCGACGCCGAATTAAAGAAAAAACGACCCCATCTGGCGAAGAAAAAAGTGCTGTTTCACCACGACAACGCACCGGTTCACACGTCTGCCGTTGCCATGGCCAAATTGGTCGAATTACGCTACGAATTGCTGCCCCATCCACCGTATTCTCCAGATTTGGCCCCTTGTGACTTCTTTCTGTTTCCTAATCTGAAAAAATCACTCGCCGGGAATAGATATGGATCAAATGAGGAGGTCATCGCCGCCACGGAGGCCCATTTTGCAGAGTTTGACAAAAACTATTTTTCGGACGGGTTAAAAAAGTTGGAGCATCGCTGGGCTAAGTGTATCGAACTAAAAGGAGACTATGTTGAAAAATAAATTGCCACTATTCCAAAATTTTCGTTTACTTTTTGTAGGCTAAGTATTTATTGAATGACCCTCGTATAAACTGTCCATTTCAGATCCTGCTGTCAAACGACAAGAACCTTTGCAACAAGGCAGCGATTAACGGAGTCAAGTGCATAGGCCTGGACGATCTCAAGCCTCTGTTGGAGAACAAGCCGCAGCCCACTGCCGACCCCGACTTGTACGCCAGTGTGAAGCACTATGAGAACACTATGTATCAGCTACTCGCTAACATATTGGAGGTATGTAACAAAGATAATTATAAATACGCATACCTACTTGAATATTGCCGTAGTGATCCAGTGGCGAGACATTGCTCGATCCCCGTCCAGACCGACTCGTACCAATGAGTTTTTCGGAATTTATGTACAATTTCTAACACCACTGGCTTTTCGGTAAAGGAAAACTTCGTAAAACTTCAATATGCTGAGGGTTAGCATTTCTGCAACTGCACGATTAAAGGGAAATATAATGAATGTAGCAGTTCTTCAGACAACCACGGTCCTATCATCTACCATTATGGTCCTGAGTTGATATGTATGTAAAGCCCGACCAGAAAAATAAAAAACCTCGCCATGTTGCGGAAAATCATTGGAACTAATTTTTGTACTAGGAACACTGACATTGGCATAGTCGATTGCAGCGCCCCCAAACCAGGTTTTTTTATATTTCTGGTCAGGCTTTACTAAACAAACTTCCTTTCCCGACAGAACGAAATGCGAGCGAAATACAACAACCTATGGCAGCACGTGGTGTTCAAAGCGCCTCCCTGGTCGCTCACCGACGTGCTGCAATGTCTGCTGAAGCACTGGATAGCCGTCTTCAACGAGGTCTTCCCCCGCATAGAGCATCTCATCACCGATCTCAGGAACACTATGATCTCTATCGAGAGCAAAGGTAATAGATAATGTCACGTACTATAATAGTCCAAATTTTAGTACTAGAATCTGGTCCAGACTTGTATTTTGATGACTAGACAACGATATAGAAAATGAACAACAGGGTGAAATTGATATCATTAGCATGCTTTTAAACTAAGAGTCTACCCATCGAACTTAACAACTTTTACTATGGGAGCAAACTTAAATCGTTCTAGGAGCAAACCGATCGGAGCAAAAAAAATCTGCTGTTGCTTACATTTGAGTCGAGTAGGGATTGCAGTTTAGTATGGGACAGCCGATTTATTTTTGCTCCGATCGGTTTGCTTCCATTGTAAAAGTTGTTCAGTTTGATGGGTAGACTCTTAGTTTTAAAGGATGCTAATGATATCGATTTCACCCTGTATAAGGTCTAACAAAATTTAATGAAACAATTTTAAGGGGATAATCAGACCATCAAACTGAACAGCTTTCTCTATGGGACCAACATAGAAATCGCGAAAAAAAAATCTGCTGTCCCATACAAAACTGCAAACCTACACGACGGCCAATGTATGGGACAGTTGATATTTTTTTCGCGATTTCGATGTTGGTCCCATAGACAAAGTTTTTTAGTTTGATGGTCTGATCATCCCCTTAAAAAAGTTTCAGCGTTTTAAGAAGGACCCTATATACAAACATCCATTAGGTACCTACCAACTTTCGAATTCACCATACAAATATTTTGTCCCTTGTGTGATTCAAACCCGTGACCCTTGCTTGACGCAACAAGAAGGTTCATTATCGACCGAGTTAACGTTTCAATCACAAAAACACTGCAAAAGAAACCTTACTTCTGAGTCATAGTCATAAAACAAAGTCCCAAATAAATAATATTTGATATTAATCATTTTTTCACCTCACAAGCTCGGAAAGATTCTGTTTATCATTCGAAATCTGAGTGCAAAAGTGCATTTTATCCGCTAGCGTGCAAAGAGTTTTTAAAATTCGAATCCATTCGAGTCCAGATAAAAAGATAGTAAAACCATACGTGCGAGAAAGACAAAAAGATTATGTTGCTAACATAGCGAACTATGCATATATTCGTGCATATTATTGTCTTCTCTTTTTCGCGTATAAGTTTGTCCTTCACTATAATTTATTTGAGTGTCAACAAAGAGATTATAACTAAATATAATCCCTTTGAGTAGCAATATCTCTTGTCTTCTCTTTTTCACGTATAGATTTGTCCTTATTTGCATTTGCATATAATTATTTTTCCAGTGTGGGATAAAAACATCATTTAAAATAATACTTATTTAAAATGCATTTTAATAATTAATTCATCTTGTTTACCTATGAGAAGTTATTCCGTTACATTTCCTGAATTATTTGCGCAGTGTCTCAGTACACACTACACACCAGCAGGACATTTTTTATGCTGATCAATTTGTTTTCAATCAAACTGCTACACGTGACCGCAGTGAGACAGTGACTAAATGCAAGAGTAATATATAGCCGCAATAGAATGGGACAACGTCATAAAGCGCGATGTTCGCTCTATACATCTAAACTCAGTGCTTGCACCTAACATTTTCCTCGCTGTTGTGAGGTGAAAAGTTGTGTGTTTCGCTCGGCTGCAAAATTATTCCGCGTCTCGTACCTTTGAAACCTTCGCTACGCTCCGGATTCTATATTTGAACCACTCGCTTCGCTCGTGGTTCAATCCTAGAATCCTTCGCTTGCTCAGGTTTCAATATAAGTACTCGCGACAAAAAACAACTTTGCAGCCTAGCATAACAAATAACTATTGTTACAGACCCACAATCGCTATCACAGTCCGAAGTGACAAACTTCAAGGAGCTATGCCTGGAAATAGCTAAGAAATGTCAGATAATACCCGAGTACATGGAGCTGGCGAAGGCGACGGTCGAGCGACTCCTGCGCAAGTCTGACGAGGGCGGGGAGATGGCCGTCATAGACGCCTTCGAGGGATTGTGGACCGTGTACTCTAGTTACTGGTGAGTTTAATTTAGGTTGTATTTTTAGGGTTCTTATAGTGCGACAAGGACTGTTGAATAAGATACGGAGAAGACAATAAGGTTATCTAGTCCATCCTTCTTATCCATCGATCCGTCCGTCCTGCACGGCATGCCGCCCACGACAAAGCGACAAAACGAGAAAATCGTCAAGCGCGCCCTTTTTGACATACGTAAAATAACAAAGTTGGAGGTACATCTCGATTTATATCATTTTTTTGGTGTGGCATGCGAAGCCTACTGTATTATTATACTATTTCTCAACCATAGTGTTTGAAAGCTTTGCTCTGTCAAATCAATGTTCCGTGATGACGGTGCTTTTCATTAGGTCAGGTCAGAGGCCTATTTAGGCGAAAATTATCTGACAGCAAGTCGACCATTTATTTGCCTCCATCATCCGAACTTGCCGGAATTCCCTATGTTAGTTACCTCGATGTTCATTGAGGGAACACTACATAAAAAGACTTTATATTTAATGGTTGTTATATCGGTCGGTCAACACGGTGAAAGTCTCGCGTCGAAACCACCGTTGTTTCTTCGACATCATATCTGCTGTCTCTAATTTTGCGACAGAAGGCCCTTTCCCCGCAGTGGTATCCTCTATAGGGTCCAACTTAATATGCTGACACTTTTTTAAGAGGATGATCAGACCGTCAAACTGAACAACTTTCTCTATGGGGCCAACATCGAAATCGCAAAAAAAATTTCAGCTCTTCCATACAAAACTGCAAATCTACTCGCGCCAAATGTATGGGACAGCTGATTTTTTTTTCGCGATTTCGATGTTGGTCCTATAGAGAAAGTTGTTCAGTTTGATGGTCTGAACATCCCCTTTAAAAAGTGTCAGCATATTAAGAAGGACCCTGTATAACTTTTAACTTAACCTATATTTCTTAATGCTAACGTGTAAGAATGTTATTCCAGTGCCAAACTATCGTCAGCTCTGGGCATATCGCACAGCATAGATGACAAGCTGCCCGGTAACGATCCTCTGCCCGTCCTCACCGCCAAGTGGCCGATGTTCTCTAACCAGATCAACGCTCTCACGTTCGCCATGAAAGGGTACGTATTGATATACAGCGTCTCTTGATATGATGACGGTTGTGTAAGGGGATCATCAGAACATCAAACTGAACAACTTTTTCGTGGGACTAACACGAAATAGCGAAAAAAAAAGTTATTATTATTATTATAACACTTTATTTTAGAAGCCGTGGTGGTCCAGTGGCGAGTAACCTTGCCTGCCGTGCAGGAGGCGGTGGTTCGATCCCCGTCCAAGCCGACTCGTACCAATGAGTTTTTCGGAATTTATGTACGATTTGTAACACCACTGGCTTTTCGGCGAAGGAAAACATCGCGAGGAAACCTGCATGCTTCAATTTCGAGGCATGTATTGTACCCAGCTGTCCATTATAAGTGGCGACGGGCTCACCCCCCGTCACACTGGACAGAGTTTCGGTACTACTGGTGAAACGTGGATGTTGTGAGGTTTCAGAATATCTCTGACTACCCCCTCGGGGAATATAGTCGTGAGCATATGCTTACTTTATTGTACACAAAGGCATAACAATATACAGAGTGCGAGCGAAGAGATTTCTTCCAGCAGACCCGCAAAAGAGACAGTTAATAATTACTAGGCAAACTTATAAAGTTTTTAAAGTTCGTCCATATAAAACTGTAAACCTAGATCTACTCGATCCAAATGAATGGGACATCATTTTTTTTTCATTTCGTACAGTTTTGGTAAATAGACGAAGTTCTGTTTAGTTTGCTAGCCTAATCATGCCCTTAAAAAGCGTAAGCATATTAAGAAATACCTTACATAAAAATAATTTCTGAGGCCATATCCAAGGAGATTATTATTCGGCGACGTTTTAATGAGTTGGTGTGTGACTTACGAAAGCGTTGCCACTTTAAATCGACATTGGAACTCAGTGCATGCTTCGAAATTGAAGCTTTTAGATTTCCCTACGAAATTTTCTTCACTTAACCGAAATTCAATGGTGTTTGTAGCTGCCGGCATAGACCTTGAGCACAGTCCGTAATTAGGATTGCAGTTTTGTATGGAAAAGCGATATTCTTTTTCACGATTTCGACATTTGCATAAGCATATGCTCACGACTATATTCCCCGAGGGGGTAGTCAGATATATTCTGAAATCTCAGAACATCCACGTTTCACCAGTAGTACCGAAACTCTGTCCAGTGTGACGGGGGGTGAGCCCGTCGCCACTTGTAATGGACAGTGGGTACAATACATGCCTCGAATTGAAGGCATGCAGGTTTCCTCACGATGTTTTCCTTCACCGAAAAGCCAGTGGTGTTACAAATCGTACATAAATTCCGAAAAACTCATCAGTACGAGTCAGCTTGGACGGGGATCGAACCATCGCCTCCTGCACGGCAGGCAAGGTTACTCGCCACTGGACCACCACGGCTTTTTTTCTATTTCGACATTTGTCCCGTTAAGAATGTTGTTTAGTTTGATGGTCTGAGCGATGTTAGCTCCTTTTCGACAAGGCATAAAGCTCAAAATGAATCGTCTTAATATTTGCAGGGCTCTCGAAGGCGCGAGCTTGGAAGAGCAGGTGGGCCACCTGGAGACAGTGTTCAAAGACAGTCTGACTCTCATATGTATGGACATTACCGCTATCAACAAGGATAACGTTAGGACATTCTGCACTAATTGCAGGTACGTACGCACTCGACAGCCTTAGACCATATAACTACGGACGAGTTACGCGTCTAACAAACTTTTCTGCCACTGTTTGCGGGGGATGAGGTAGCCAGAAATCCGCAACTTTAGATCTTACGTTTCATTCTAATTTTGATTAAAAATAGTCTCATATGAACCCCAAACGAGACTAGTTTGAAGTTATTGTTTCCGCAATTATAGGCTGTCTCGTTTAGTGATAAGGTATGAAATTGTATGTAAATGCACATGATCAATTGATCTTGTAACTTGGCAGAGGGGAATTCTAACGAGGCTGGTCCCTAATTATATGGTCTAAGTCGACAGCGGTTCAAGATTAACTCGTTGTTATATTTTGTTATATGAATGACAGCAGATGTACGATAAAGATACACTGTGCTAATATGAATGGAAGTGCTAGTAGAGGGCGCCCTCGTAGGGCGTACTCTGATCAAATTACGTTCCACAGAAAGGTAAGGTTACTCGCGGAGTACTCGAAACCGACAGGCATGTATGAAGAGATGTATGGATGTGAATGAGGTATGTCAGGATCGTAATGAATAGTCTCTGCCTACCCTGATGGGAAAGGGGCGTGACGTTTTACAGAGTTCTTCCTAATATACTGACACTTTTTTTAGCGGATGATCAGGCGGCCAAACTGTTCAACTTTCTCTAAGAGACCAATATCGAAATCCCAAAATACAAATTGGCTGTCCCATACATTTCGCTCGAGTAGGTTTCCAGTTTTGTATGGAACAGCTGACTTTTTTTCGCGATTTCGATGTCGGTGCCATAGAGAAAGTTGTTCAGTTTGACGGTCTGATCATCGCCTAAAAAGAGTCAGCATACTAAGAAGGTCCCAGATAGATAGTTAATGAAGAATCGGAGAAGACTTCTTGTTTATATCGATGTATCGACCAGCATAGCTAGCATGCCGCAGTGATACAGCGCTATCACATCTTAGCTCTCTTTCTATTTGCGTGCGAAGGAACGAGATAAAAGACGTGATACAGCCGTATCACGTGTAGCATTCTACGAGTGCTGGAAACGGTGACAACACCAGAGTCCCCGTCAAAACCCGAATTCGTTTAGTAATTAAAAATCAATCATGCGCGGTAGTCAAAGGGTGCAAAATAGAGTGCAAATTTGACTCGGAGTGAGATAGAGAAATATTTAGTTCTCTATCTCGCTCCGAGTCAAAACTGACGGACGCTTCGCCGGTGACAAGTGCGGGAAAACTTTTAGCAAATAGCGACAAGGGATTTTAGGCACGCTAATGTGGCACATCCTGATTGGACAATACAGGGTGCAAGGTAAAGTATCATTAACCTTTAAACCACATACTATACCCATTAAACTGAAACACTATTAGTAGGGAGCAAACCTGTCAGAACAAAAAAAAATCAACTATCTCATACATTTGAGTCGAGTAGGCGTTGCAGTTTTGCATGGAACAGCAGATTTTTTTGTGCTGTCTGGTTTGCTCGCATAGTAAAAATTGTTCAGTTTGATGGGTAGAGTATGTGGTTTAAAGGTTAATGATACTTTTCCTTACACCCTGTATAATTTCGCGCGCTATTAAAATTTGTCAACAGCGCAGGTACATCAGTAAGACGCTTGTCAATAATAGCAAGCGAGGCAATGCAACTTGTAATATTTAACCTTCTTTTCCAGGAATATGCTTCAGGAAGCTTTCGCAAAGTTTTCCGAACTAACAACTCTATTGGACGTGTGTAAAAATAATGTTGCGAATGTATAAATTGAAAATATTGTCTTACCGTACAGTCGTGGTCAAAATGTATTAGTTTATTAACTTTTACACTTTAGGCAACGACTGTACCGGAGTCTAGTCTGAAATCTGTACAAAAGTGTACCAATTTAGAAAGAAAAAGGAAAAAGGTGTTCTTTCAATTTTATACGAAGTTCCTTTCAAATCTGTTTTTAGTTGATCTAATTGCAAGTTAAAGTCGATTTATTGTTGATTGCTAACTACATAATATATACTACTACTAATTATTTAAATCGTTTAAAAACAAAAGAAGTTAATTGACTATGAAATGTGTGAAAAACAGGGTTCGATATTATCAAAATGATTTACCCGAAAATAATCTGAAATACATGTACAAGGCGGTGTCCTAATTGGCCATCGCTAGCGCGATCGTGCGATGAAACTCCCCGTGGGCTTGCGAACTGGAGTGAGATTTTTGAATCTCATTCGGCGAGCTCAGCAGTTGAAAATTTCAAAATTACTATGGAGATACGCATCTTTCTACTGCTGATTTGTCTTTCAAAAATAGCACTCCTGAAGCATGATTTTTAAAAGTCAAATCAGCATTAGAAAGATGCGTATCTCCATAGTAATTTATACATTTTCAACTGCTGAGCTCACCGAATGAGATTCAAAAATCGCACTCCAGGTCGCACGAGCTTCAATGAGCGTTTTTCTTTTCTTTTTTAAATTTAGTTCCTAAAAAACTAGACAGATGGCATATTTATCGCCTATAGAGCCGTACGCGAGATCCTGTCAAAATCTTGTCAAGACTGTGCCTGCCTTTTTATTGGAATGCCAAGGGATCGAGCCCATACAGCGATGTCAGGCGTAAAAGTTTCGAATTTTCAATTAAAGTGATTAGTAAATAATGAAATATGTCATTAAAAGATGCGTTGGCATCTTCTTGATCATCTTTTCACTCTTTATTATTTTAAAGAAACACTTTTTGAAATGTTGACGTTTCTTCGCACAGACCGTAGCGCCATCTATCGATCCCCAAGAAAACAAAAAGAAAAACGCTCATTGGTTATGAAATTCAATAGTGATCAGTATGATCGCATCGCATGATCGCGTAAGCGATCGATGGCCAATTAGTTTAGGACACCACTTTAGAAATGTGTTGAAGTATTTTCTATTGAATTTGTATTGATAATTATTGAGATAATTATATTAACGTGAAATTATTATCATGATAATTATCGCTTCGTACCCTGGCGAAACTGTAATAAATTCAAAGCGATATTTACATCTGATGTTTGAAACATTTTGTATGAATGTTACATCAGAAAAGAAAGCAAATGCCAGTCAAATAATTAACTTTCCTGAAGATATTTTTTCTTTCTTTTATGCCTTACACAACCGCCTATTTTATTGAAAGGAACATCGGTGTCTTCAAAGACTGACTAATTGTTATATTTTATGACTGCTGTCTGCTGTTTATATATAGGTTTGTAGCATACTTTGTTCTGTTGGTAAACGATAACTAACTTTAACCTTGTTGTTTTAAGATTTAAATTAATTAAAAAGTAAATAGAATAAATTAATGTGAGCTATTTTAATCACTGCACGAATTATTTGTAACTTCTACTTACATAGGAAAAACATCTCTTGCTGTAATATTAAATTATTATTTATTGTGACTATACATCACACGTTGTCAAATTATTATAAAGCGTTGGCGTACTAAGAAATGGACTGTGCGGGTCTAACACAAAATTCACAACAACAAAAAGTTTCCTAAGATAATACTGTAATGCTTAGGGCAAATTGATTAGTTATTAAATTATTGATGTAGTTAGACTCAAAATTATACAAGCTGTTACACAAATACAAATAAACATTTAAGGGGGTGGTTTAGACCACCAAACTGAACACCTTTCACTATGGGACCAATATCGAAATCGCGAAAAAAAACCTATGTTCCATACTTAGTTAAGTATAAATTATCTATATTATAAGAAATTTATCAGCAATGTGACAACTCGTGTCTCAAAGTTCATACTGAACAACAGCAGGAGCAAGGCTCGTGCCATCGTCGGAGCCCTCACTGGGCACTACGCCACAGGCGCGATGATGCACAAAATGAAACTCACCCTAGATCCCAGCTGCCGAGCATGCGGAGAGGATGAAGAGACCATGGAACATATTCTTTGTGACTGTGATGTCTTGGCGGCAAAACGCATGTGCCTCCTCGGAGATGGATACCCAAAACCGGGAGATCTTAGGTTTCTTCCCCTCAATGGTATTGCCTCCTTCATTGACCATGTATTTGAAGGGTGAGGAAAGCAAAAAGTATTGGGGCTAACACAAAAGATCCCACTGGGTCGAAGTGTTGCTGGCCTGCCAGCCCCCACAACAAGATAAGAAGTATAAATTTACTCGAGCTAAATGTATGGGATAGCGGATAGATGATATATTTTTTCGCGATTTCGATGTTGGTCCAATAGTGAAAGTTGTTCAGTTTGACGGTCTAAACAACCCCCTTAAAAGTTTTAAATGTTTATTTTTACTTTTGTAACATTCTGTATATTAGGCCGCATTTGCACCTGGGCTAGCGATTAATTCAGGTTAAGTATCCATGTTTTTGTAGTGGAGAAAAAACGTGAGTTAGCGATTTAACCCTTTGCACCTTTGACTTGTATGCTAAATTGCTTACCCAGGTTGACACAAGTAGGGCAAAGTGTAAAACGTCAAGATATTATTATTATAATCATTATAATGAAGGACGTTCGTGATGGCTTGGAGCCCATGTAAATTTTGTCAAAAGTGCTTTCGTCGTACGCTTTGTACGTATGTATATTACAAGATTTCGATTATAAAATAAAAGTTTTTAATAAAGGCAAGAAACCCATAAAGAAATGTACATAATAAAATACAATTTTTGATTAGACCTACTCAGAACTTATTCAAGCAAAAATTTCACTGCGTTAATTTCTAAAATATGGTACCATTGAAATGAAGTTGCCATAATATTTGTGCAGTGATTAAAAAAGGTTCGTGATAGTTAATATTGCCGAATTCCAAACAATTGATGGTATTTTTTCCAAACTGCTGAATCGAAATCTATCAACTCGGTCATAAGACTGAAAATTCCTAAAAGTAAACCTTGATGTTCAATGTTTTTTTCTCTTCGATGTTAGGATAGCAAAAATATTCCTATTAAAAGTCAACACCAAGATAATAATAACCCTCCTACTGTCGCAGTCGGGTAAAAATAAGATTTTTTTGTTTTACTTTGTTACTTTGTATTACTTTATTTATAGTAAGGGCGCTTGTCTAAGAAAAAAATTGTAAACCTTTAGAAATCATGACTATGGCTTGAAACTTGGTACAGTTGCTTAGGGGGTCAAAAAAGACCGATTAAGATCGGTACCCCACGGGAGCCCCCCCTCTGGGGCGGGAGGGGGGGGATCAAAGGGACGCTCCGACCGGACAAACTCAAACAGTTTCAAACGATAGAATATAGCTATCAGGTTAAGTTTGGTATCATTTTCGTATAAATTAAGGACGAGGAATTCATTTCTGGCATTTTTATTTCATTTTGTGCAAGTGGTTTCCGAATAAAACATAGAAACGTCAAAAATTTAACCTGGAAAAATACGTTTAAACAGCTATAACTTTACAACCTATAAACAAGTTAATATTTTAGAAATACTTAAATATAGCATATTTTATGTAGATTCAGAAAAATTTACCTTTTATAAAGATAAACTTACAAAATTACGAAGGAAAATTATCTTGAACGTTGCGCCGCGTAGTTAAGTGAAATTGCGCTACCAGCTCTTGCAGCAGAATCCAGACAATTTTCTTAAAAATTCGTATTCGTATGAGAACGAAGTGACCAAAAGAGATTTCTTGGTTAATTTCTCTAATTAGGTAAGTATTTCAATGTCGAAAAGGCTATCAGCGAGAAAAAATACAACTTATAGTTTTTTCGCAATCAATGTAGGTAACTCAAAATTAGAAATATAGAAAGAAACATTTATTGTTATCTATTTATACGCACTTTCCTTCACATAATCGTAGTTCTGTGTTTGTTTTCTTATATTTACATATCTGCTGAAAGCCTGCCTCACTTCTGCCACTGCTGGCTTGTTAGCCCAGTATGGGAGACCATTCGTTTCCATTTTTCCGCCAGCCCCAAGACGCAGATCTTTTTTGGTGAATATACGAGTTATATTCATTGACTGTTGTAGGTACATTAACTTGACCTGTAAAAGGAAGAAGCAATGTTGAATCTGATTAGCAAAGTAAGAGGATTTATAGGCAATGAAAATAGTAGTCATAGTCATAATATTTATTGCTTCATGTGGTTACATAAGGTGGTGATAGTAGGAATAGATAAGTAGGTACGTACCTGACATGCATATAGTAACGACATTATCTTTGTATGAAAGGACCAGCTTCCTCAATTTTCCCTTCCATTAGCAACTTGAACCCAGTGGTGGCCTGTGGAAATACACGAAGACGGAAGTATGATTGATTGAAGCCGGTTATTAACGATTTTAACCAAGCGGTTATAATGTTTTTGTATACACGCGTTTTATGCTTGTACTTATAAAGAAAAAATCCACCGCAAGATGCCACTATCGGATTGAAATGCGTGACCAGTAAAAGAAACTACAAATTTAGATAAACAATGGTTTAGCTACCGTTTTTTCTATAACTATGCCTGTGGAGTGTGTATACGAACTCTAAACCTCAAATGCTGTCTTCTTTCCTCTTCCATTAAAGCAGGAAACTGTGTCGCATCCCATGAAGGCGTGGAAAATGGGAAGGACCTTCGCCGTTTCCACGCCTTCACGGGATGCGACACGGTTTCCTGCTTTAATGGAAGAGGAAAGAAGACAGCATTTGAGACTTTGAGTATAAGACGCTGTGAGACGTCCTTATAAGACGTCAATGGCACATCCACAGGATATAGTTATAGAAAAAACGATAGCTAAACCGTTGTTTATCTAAATTTCTAGTTTCTTTTACTGGTCTACCAATGGGTTTGAATAGGAAAAAAGGAAGAATTGTACGAAACGTCAATTTCTTTAAAACCATACTGGAAGGGAAGACAGAGGGGAAAAGAGGACCCAGACAGAGTTATCTAGCCAAGTGAAAGAAAAGGTTGATGTCGTGTCGTATCAAGAACTCAAGACACTCGTAAAAGTGACCGGATTGGCGAATACTCCACTTGAGCTGACCAGAGCTCTTAAATAAGATGATGATGACCACTGGATTCAAGTTCCTTATGGAAGGGAAAATTGAGTAAGCTAATCCTTTCATACAAAGCTATGTCGTTACTATGTATGACAGGTACGTACATACCTATACTTATCTATTCCTACTATTTTCTTTGCCTACATAATCCTCTTACTTTGTTAATCAGATTCAACATTGCTTCTTTCTTATACAGGTCAAGTCAATATACAACAGTCAATGAATGTAGGAAACACCTATATTCACCAAAAAAGATCGTCAATTAGAGAACATACCACCTACTCAGTCGCGGCCTTGTATCACACACACTAAGAGCAGTGGATCAGGGATTCCATATTTGGGGCCACGTGCTAAAGCCCTTTTATCACCTTCCCAATCCAGCGTCTTGGGGCTGGCGGAAAAATAGAAACGAATGGTCTCCCTACTGGACTAACAAGCCAGCAGTGGCAGAAGGTTCTACACGCAGAATGTTCAATACGTAAAACGTTCAAAGCGCAAAATGTGCTACTCGCTGTAGATGCAAGGCAGGCTTTCAGCAGAGATGTAAATGTAAGAAAACCAACCTAAAATGCACAAAGCTACGATGCATTTTAGGTTGGATGAGGAGCTGAGGAGAGGAGGATTATGTGAAGGAAAGTGCGTATAAAAGATAACAATAAATGTTTCTTTCTATATTTCTAACTTTGAAATACATTGATTGCGAAAAAACTATAAATTGTATTTTTTTCTCGCTCATAGCCTTTTAGACATTGAAATACTTGCCTAATTAGAGAAATTAACCAAGAAATCTCTTTTGGTCACTTCATTCTCATGCATCGAATACGAATTTTTAAGAAAATTGTCTGGATTCTGCTGCAAGAGCTGGTAGCGCAATTTCACTTAACTACGCGGCGCAACGTTCAAGATAATTTTTCTTCGTAATTTTGTAAGTTTATCTTTGTAAAATGTATATTTTTCTGAATCTACATAAAATATGCTATATTTAAGTATTTCTAAAATATTAACTTGTTTATAGGTTGTAAAGTTATAGCTGTTTAAACGTATTTTTCCAGGTTAAATTTTTGACGTTTCTATGTTTTATTCGGAAACCACTTGCACAAAATGAAATAAAAATGCCAGAAATGAATTCCTCGTCCTTAATTTATACGAAAATGATACCAAACTTAACCTGATAGCTATATTCTATCGTTTGAAACTGTTTGAGTTTGTCCGGTCGGAGCGTCCCTTTGATCCACCCCCCTCCCGCCCCAGAGGGGGGGCTCCCGTGGGGTACCGATCTTAATCGGTCTTTTTTGACCCCCTGAGCAACTGTACCAAGTTTCAAGCCATAGTCATGATTTCTAAAGGTTTAGCGGCTAAACGCCCCAGCTATTAATGATGAATTATTTTACAAACCGTAGTGGTACGAGATCCGACCGTAAAATTAGGCACTTATTTGGTACGACGAAATGTAATCAATAATAATCAGTTATCATTAATATACAACGTTATCGGGTTGCCTAGCAAAATCTTGCCGAAGTACCTTTACCATTATGATTTTTGGTACAGTTTTTTCCACCTATCTGTTTGGGAAGTAAATGAGGCGGAGACCTATTTAAAGAACTGGAAAAACTAGGGTTGCCACCTCTCAGTCCCCGCAACACTAGGGTTGCCAGGTACAAACATTACTTCTTTGAACCTGGCAACCCCCGAGTTGCAGCAGACTGAGAGGTGGCAACCGTCGTTTTTTCCAGTTCTATAGATAGAGATATATGGAGCGTAGTATACTGGGTGTTAAAAGAACGGATCGTGTCAGAAACACTACACTGCGCTCCAAAACACAAATAGCCGATGTGGGGGAAAAAACCGCCAGATTAAAGTGGGATTGGGCCGGCCATGTCTGTAGGATGCATCAGGAAAGGTGGGCAAGAATTGTAACGCCCTGGATCCCAGAAAACGGTCATCGGCGTCCAGGTCGTCCTAGGAAGAGGTGGCGGGACGATCTGGATGCTTTCGATGACGAGTGGCCAGAGCATGCCCAGGACGGAGATGGTTGGAGGATTGAAGGGGAGGCATTTGCCCAGCAGTGGGATGAAATAGGCTAGTAAAAAAAAAAAAAAAAAATAGATAGAGAGCGGGCGGCTTTCATCGCGCAAGCGGCATTGGCTAATAAGTTGCCTTTTGCGTTATCAATATGCGCGAGTATCTCTTATCCCTACCACTTTCGCCGAGCTCTCATAAACTATTGCGGGCAGTATACCAGGTCTTATTTGCTAGTACACACGGCGACACATCAAGATACACAAAACCAAAATAAGCTGAACGCGCGTAGGTGGAGTAACGTATAACGTCGCGCGGCCTGCTTATGTTAGTTTTGTATAGCTTGATGTGTCGCCGTGTGTAGCTTAAATATATTTTTGGTGTTGACTTTTGTCAGTAAAATCTAAAACGTTGTTACGGGTATCTATGTATTTTCCGTTGTAAATATTTGTACATGTATTGATAGGGAATTTTGTTAGGTTAAGTAAAAATATTATTTTTTAGGTACTAGTACCTACTTTTGATGTATCTATTACATATTATTTAATACTGTAATATATATTGGCCGTGTAATTAAAACTTATTTCGTCTTTATTTACACTGTCAGTCAGAGATTCAGATACGTCTTTTGAGCGTAATTAGTAGGGTTGAAAATGTATGGATTTTAACAAACGGGAGGTTGAACCCAAACTTAAAAAACGTCTCTGAATTTCGGCCTGATGTAATATTGGAGTATTTTTTTGAAATAACTCCTTATTAAGGCGTTAACAGCCGTGACAATGACAGTTCAAATTGTGTGTCACTATTGTTAGCACCTTAAAGTTTAATGTTACAGTTAATGTATTTTCTTTTTAAATTTAGGTCTAAATTATATTAGAAATGTTTCAAATCTGACGGAGTGCTGCACACAATACGATATCAGTGTAACTTTAAACTTAATTAAGTACTGTAAACAGGGCGTAAACTTAAAATGCGTTACATACTTGGGGGGGGTGCTTCAGACCATCAATGTACAGGTCGGTTAACTAAAGCTGGCGCGTGCATTTACGCAATGCATTTGTCGCCCTGCACGCATAATGTAAAGTTTCTCTATCTCTATCAAGCACGACGACGCAGTGACAGGGAAAATGCATTTGTGTGTCTGTGAACGCGCCAGCTTTAGTTAACCAACCTGTACTGTACCTATGTATGTAACGTGTTTGTGTTTGCACCCTGTATTATTACATACATAAACTCACGCACGTTTTGGGGTGGTCATAGCCTTTGCGACAACCAGCGATCTTTTCGCGAGCGCAGTTTTATAGGTTAACACTTAACAGAGTAGGATCCTCCGGTAGCGGAGCGGTGCGGGAGGGGCTGAAATGTGACGTCACAGTTCACCCCCTCCCTCACCGCTACCGCAGGAGCCTAATCGGTCAAGCGCTAGACATGTACCATGCTTTGACCCACGACTTCGTGTTGATTTCATACGAATATGTATTCTAAGTTTCATGTTTCTGTCTTCATTCAGTGGTTTTGACTGTGCGTTGTCAGTCAGTCACGGAACTGTTTTATAAGTACACATTAGATTACTGCTTACGTGATTCTGAATGACAGAATACGAAACAGTGTAATTAGAGGAAGATGTGGATTAAAAGAGGATTATAGTGACAAGGATTGAAAAGGGAATACTGAGATGGTGTGATCATGTGGAAAGGACGAGTGATATTAGACTGACGTATGAAATATATAAAGCTAGTGTGAATGGAACAGTTGAAAGGGGTCGTCCGAGATGTACGTATGCGGACCAAATTGGCAGCGTACTTAAGGAGTGTGATTTTTGAAACTCATTCGCTGAGCTCAGCAGTTGAAAATGTCAAAATTACTATAGAGAGAGTTGATGAGTGTCAAATATCGCACACCAGATAAAATTTACCCGAAACAGACGAGCGTGTGTGCGACTTATGATTGCGGAAGAGGCAAAAGAGGTTTGTCAGGATCGTAGCCGATGGCGATCAATTGTCTCTGCCTACGCCAAAGGGACACAGGCGTGAGTATATGTACACCTATGTATGATGTATTACTGCTTACGGCACAATTATTATATTATAAACGGTCATCTTGGTCAAGCTTCAATGTAGACTATATTATAGAAGATAGCTTGCACATCTGGTACGAGGCCGGCCTTCAATTCCTAGCCTGTACCACCAAGTTCTACGGAATTTAAGTAAGGGTAATTTTGATAAAAGTTTGACGGTGAAGGAAAATATTGTATGGAGCAAATCTGTCTACGAAAGAAGGAATGAAAATATGAAGGTTGTGTAAAAATATAAATATGTATAGGCAACGACCAAGTACCCCATCTGTACTGTCGACTACGAAAAACAATGTAAAAGAAACCGTGAGTTTGTGTATGTAATTTAGAACTGTATTGGATACAAATAAGGTTGAAATCTCTGTGCTACGTCAGGTTGAAACAACATTAGTTTTAAGTCACTTTTAGGTACTTTTTTTCTTTATTCTATTGCAATATTAATTATTATTTATGTTCTACTTTAAAATCGAAGTATCCAATGTATTATTGTAGAGAACATGTTTAAGTAGTATTATGGTTGAACTACACATGGCCGCACGCGATCGAACTTTTCCGTCGCTCCATCCTTTTCTGTCACTCAGCAATCGATCGCACACGATCGCGTTCCGTCTATCTTATATGCTCTAGCAAATGACGTTCCCGAGTGACAGAAAAGGATGGAGCGACAGAAAAGTGCGATCGCGTGCGGCCATGTGTAGTTCAACCCTAATTCGCGCAGATAAAAGAATGGGTTCGGCCGAAACTAAGAAAACTATAGTTGTCTTGCTTGCTGTTTACAAAACGTTCGTTCGAGCTAAACGTTAAACTTAACCTACTTAAGTAGGTACGTGCTTCAGATTCAGACCATGAAACTGAACAACTTTTACTATGAAAACAATGGAAAACGTCAATCGCCGCTCGACCCAAATGTATGGACAGCAGATTTTTTTTTTCGCGATTTCAGCGTAGTGAAAGTTGTTCAGTTTGATGGTTCTAAAAGTATTCTGTTTAATTATGTAACGCATAAAATTTTACACCCTATATACTTACTACTGTTCTACATTTTAGTCACTCCTATTCTTTGCTTTGCTAAATAATATACCTAGGTATACTATTATAAGATATTTTCGGCCGTTATCAACAAATAATTTTTGCTATAAACTTGAGAAAACTTATTCTGTGATCATTTCGATACATGTTTCCTTGTAAATAAATGTGTATAGATGTTAAATATGGTTTAAATGTTAATTAAAGCGTATTGTATTCCGCAACATGGCATTCATAAAAGTGGAAAGTGGATGGGTACGTAACTAATTCATTCTTTTATTGCTCCTAGTCTTTGATTAAATTAAAATAGCGGAAGATAGGTGACGTTCTTGCATTACGTCGCGTAGTAAGTATTGGATCTACTTTTCATGTACACACGGCGTCAGCTCAGGCTACCCTATTTGGACTTGTTGAACGCTGCGAATCGTGCGAGAGGGTGCGGTATGTTGTTGTTGTTTCGTCTCACGGCACGCTGCGCCCGCGCCGGCAGCTGCGTCTAGTGTTTTTGTACGTAGTATTATAGTATTTTGTGTTTTTGTGGTTTTGTACGTAGTGTAGTTATGGGTATATAGGGTGCGTAACCTGATGTGTCGCCGTGTGTACTTACGAGTGAATTTTTCTTTTTGAAATAAAGTTCTGGCTGATTTTGTATAGAAAAAAAGTTTTTATTGATGAGACGGTTAAAGAAATAAATATATTTTTCCTATTAGTTCCAAATGGCATATCATATTTTTTTTTCGACCTCTCAGCCATTATTAAATAAAATTAACCTCAGTTTTTGAACTCTGGGATGATTTTAAATGCTTAAATAGTATTTGTATAGTTCAAAAAACATGGCAGTCGCTAGTCGGTCGGGTAATAACATTGACTTACCAACTACTGGACGAACGGTCCGCTCCGCGCTCAAAAGTGTTCGAACCAAAAGAGACCTAAAACGTATAAAGAGACCTAATTACGCGGCAGTCTTTGTTTGAACGGTCGACGACACGGACGCGAGCGCGCGCGGTGCACGCATTGTCGCGATGGGGTAAAAACTACGCAAGCAAAATGATAAAGAATTTCAGCATTTTCAATGATTATAATTACTATACACGTAACTATTAGGTTTGATTAGGTTAGTCTCGGACACTTCGAGAATTTTGTAGGTACTAGACCCAGCGTCCATAGTATTCTTTTTATAATCCATAGTCGTCCACGTCCATAGTATAATTTTGCTAAAACCCAAGAATATTATATATTACAAAATTTTTGCTAAAACCTTACTTGTATGTTTGTGTAAAACGTAGTGATTACTTGTTCAGTGTGTTTGTGGTGAAAATAAATGATTTTTTTTTAATTCTACGTCAATGGGTAATACCTAACCAAGAAGTTTGGAATCCAGCAATGCTAGCATGATACCCCGCGACTTCGAGTCTCTCTATACCATATCTCTATTTCAGCGCGTCTTCGCCTCTGTCTCTACAGTAGCTAACATGATGCCCGAGACTTACGATGACGCGAGCTCTCAACTGTCATTCGTAGACTCTAGTCTACAAATGCGAGCATGATCACCGTTCGGTAGAGTTTGTGGCTCTACGTTTACGCAACGAAATAAGTAAAAGAACGAATGATTTTGGGGCAGCTCTAATCACCGATTCGGTGATACCCTATTCAAATTGATCGATTTAACCGTATGATAACCCAGCGAACCCGGGCCGCGACTTTGCTTTCTCTTGGTAGAGTGGCTGACGAGCTGTCAAATCATGCTCACCATCGCGGGATAAATGACAGGCGCGGGTATGGATTTCAAACCCGCAGGCGCGCGTCATGCGACTAATCATGCTAGCACTGCAGCATAGCTAGCATGCCGCAGTGCTGTAATAACTAATAACCAAAAACATGTTCTTTGCAAAAGGCAATTCGTTCAGTTCCTGAACGAAAAGTTCTAACCAAGAACATTGTATCGATTTCTAAACGGATGTACGAAACTACGAACCAGTGATGCCAACTTAGGCCGAGATTCAGGCTGAGATTCAGAGACGATTCTTAAGTCATAGTTCGAACTCCCGTATGTCAAAATCCATACATTTCGACCCTACTTAGCTCGAGCTAAGACGGAAAAAATCGTCTCTGAATCTCAGCCTCAGAGACGATTTTTTCCGTCTTAGCTCGAGCTAAGTAGGGTCGAAATGTATGGATTTTGACATACGGGAGTTCGAACTATGACTTACAAATCGTCTCTGAATCTCAGCCTTAGCAACTTTATAGCTAGATCTAGCAATTTTCGGAGGTCTGGCAGCTACAGATTTGTAAAACTTGTAGCTAAACTTTTTGGCTACTTTTTCTAGCAATTTTTGGGATTGTGAGTTTTTCGAGCCAAAGCCATAAAAATGAACGAAAATGGAGCAATAAATAATAGTTCGGGCGGCGGTGACGAAGTCATATACCAATCGAGCTCATGAATAAAACAGTTTTCATGCAATAGTTTACTATTAGGAGATGCGAAAAAACTTGGTCGTCCGACCCCTATCTTGGTGGGTTTTGCGCAGGAGGGTGACTAGTAACCTCTCTGAGACGACACTAATTACCCATCGAGCTCATGGACAAAATTATGCTTATCCGATTGGTTTTAGTTAGTGTAACGAAGTACACTCGGTCGTCCGCCGGATATCCTGGCAGGTGGTGCTGGCCAACCAAAAATGGTGGTCAAATTTTGGAGTACTTCTCACCCATCGAGCTCATGGATGAAATGTATGCCAAATCAGAGGTTAGACCTTCACCTTCAATATTTCATCGGTCGTCCTGGCCAAAGCCTGGTGGTTTCTGGCGGCCAACCAGATTTATCTGTCAAAGTAAGATCATGCGTTTCCACGTTCATCCAAATAAATACATTATTAACCTGATATATGCAGTTCTTTTAGCATGAACGTGAACGGTTCTATGGTTTAAAAGTACTTATTACAAAAAAAACTTAAAAATAAAAAAAATTGTCGATACGCGGCGATTTAAAAAAAAATTTTTTTTTCGTCATAACTCCGTCATTTCTAAACTGGTTTGGTTGATTGCTTTATCGATCAAAAGAATGTATTGCAGAGTTCATCCTACCAAAATTTGGTGAGGATCTGAAGAAGCGTTTCGAAGATGTACAATGTTTTAAGTGGGTCAGATTTTACTACAAGAAATACCAAACTTATTTTATTCTTTTACAAAGATAATCTTCGAGTTCTATTAATTTTTCTTTCTGAAATAAAATCTGTTCTTTTAAGAGGTGCCTATATAAGAAAATAAACTAGTAATCACTGCGGCGTTGCTTTCGAAAATTGTAGTTGTAAAAAAATGTTTCGTCAAGTCAAAGCTAGCTATGTTTATGTGGATGATCTAATTTAGTACATATCAGAGTTTTAACATAATTAGCTGAAACTGTTTCAAAGGTATGATCACACCACCAAATTGAACAAAATGTTCTATGGGACCAACATTGAAATAGCGTAAAAAACAGCTGTCCTATACAAAACTGCAAACCTAACTCGACTGGAATCTGAATGTATGAGACAGCTGGTTTTTTTAGCGATTTCGATGTTGGACCCATAATAAGAGTTGTTCAGTTTGGTGGTGTGATCATCTCTTTAATACAGTTTCAGCGAATAATGTTAGAACTGATATATGTACTAAATTAGATCATCCACATAAATATAGCTAGCTTTGACTTGACGAAACATTTTTTTACAACTACAATTTTCGAATGCAACGCCGCAGTGATTACTAGTTTATTTTCTTATATATATAGGCACCTCTTAAGAGAACAGATTTTATTTCAGAAAGAAAAAATAATAGAACTCGAAGGTTATTTTCGTAAAAGAATAAAATTCGTTTGGTATTTTTTGTAGTAAAATCTGACCCACTTAAAATATTGTACATCTTCGAAACGCTTCTTCAGATCCTCACCAAATTTTGATAGGATGAACTCTGCAATACACTCTTTTGATCGATAAAGCAAGAAACCAAACCAGTTTAGAAATGACGGAGTTATGACGATAAAAACATTTTTTTTTTAAATCGCCGCGTATCGACAATTTTTTTTATTTTTAGGTTTTTTTTGTAATAAGTTCTTTCAAACCATAGAACCGTTCACGTTCATGCTAAAAGAACTGCATATATCACGTTATTGATGTATTTATTTGGATAAACGTGGAAACGCATGATCTTACTTTGACAAGTAAAACTGGTTGGCCGCCAGAAACCACCAGGCTTTGGCCAGGACGACCGATGAAATATTGAAGGTGAAGGTCTAACCTCTGATTTGGCATACATTTCATCCATGAGCACGATGGGTGAGAAGTACTCCAAAATTTGACCACTATTTTTGGTTGGCCAGCACCACCTGCCAGGATATCCGGCGGACGACCGAGTGTACTTCATTACACTAACTAAAACCAATCGGATAAGCATAATTTTGTCCATGAGCTCGATGGGTAATTAGTGTCGTCTCAGAGAGGTTACTAGTCACCCTCCTGCGCAAAACCCACCAGGATAGGGGTCGGCCGACCAAGTTTTTTCGCATCTCCTAATAGTAAACTATTGCATGAAAACTGAATTATTCATGAGCTCTGTAGAATGCTCCTTTTCACTCAGGGTTAGTTGAGGTTGATGTATATAATAAAACACAGATATAGTCTTCACTAGTGAATGTGGCTAAGCGCACGTCCGCACGGCTCGGCGGTCGGTGAGTGAACTGAGTGAACACCGAGCGAATGCACGATATATATTGACCATAGACTGTACCTGCCGGTAGACGGCGTTACCGGCGCTTTCCACACTAACTACTCTTTATTGCTGTACACTACATCCCTTTCTTGTTTTAATTTAATTTATATTTTTACTCGAATCTACCACCGCTTCGGAAGGCATACCCATGGAGAAGAAGCGGCGCAAGAAACTCCACTTTGACTTATTTCTTAAACCATATTTACAATGCGTGTTGATGTTTATCAATGCTATTACATCAAACAAATTACTAATCATTTATTGAGACTAATTTGTTTACAGAAAATAGATATATCAAATATTGATCTGAAATTTCCGAACACCAAATTCAACGATACACAATATCCAAGGAATTTACAATCTCATCATCATTTACTCATTCACTTTAACATTTCAGTTATTTGTTACTTCTGTTCTACACTATCCCATCCTTGTCAAAAAAATGTTTTTTTTTCTATTAATGTTCAGTAATTAAAGTATACCTTGTTTTATAATAATTCTAAGGTACTTTAATGTTAACATAATAATATCCAATGTTTAGTTGTTCATGAAATAAATAATTGCAGTTGAATAAATTCACAACTTCAAATAAATTCTTAAACACCACGATATAGGTAGGTATTTATCCAAATTTAAATACAGAAATAAATATTAAGTTCTCACCTTTCACTTGCCAACTAAGTACGTCAATGTGAGTATTGGTATATCATAACATAAGTTTAGTAAGAAACAGTACCATTCGTGAATGAGTAACCTTTTAAGTTATCCTAATCTTTATCACAATTTTTTCTAGGTTTATTGTTTTTAGATTAACCTTCAGAAATATTATTAGTAACCAATACGACTATTCATGGCTGTTCTCAGAAACATTGAATATTTTTATATTTTATTTGTATTATACCTGCATGAATGCTGATATAACTTTGACTAACAACAATTATTGGTCTATTTCGTTGACAGCTATACCCGCTATGTTCAGTAGTTACCTTTAGTTATCTAGTAGACTAGACTAGTTCTATGAAATCAGCTTTTCAATTTAATGAATTCGTTTAAATAAGTAGGTTCTATTTTACTCAACCCAATACAAATAAAATGTTGCTAAACATAATCGCAATTGAATGCTCTTTTCTTTGACCCATTTAATGTTTTTTTTTTTAATGTTGTTCTTTGACAGCGATCAAATCACTTGAAAGTTTCGCAATTGAATGCGCAGTCGCAATTGAATGCTCTTTGATCCAATTTAATGTTGTTCTTCGACAGCGATCAAATCACTTGAAAGTTTCGCAATTTAATGCGCAGTCGCAATTGAATGCCCTTTGACCCAATTTGATGCAGTTCTTTGACAGTGTCGCAATTACTTAACAGATTCGCAATTTAATGCGCATGCCTCATTTTCTTCTCCTCGTTCCCCGAGTTCCCCTCGGGGGACCTTGTCCCGCTCCTGTCGGGGCCTTCGGCCGAATGCCCCGTCCATAGTGAGGCCAGTTTTGACTAAAACCTATTCATCTATTTCCCCTTTGGTCTGTAAAAGATCTACCCCATTAGGTATGATATGCTTCGATTATTCCTGAAATTGGATTGAATTCTTAGTGGATGAAAGGAGGCTTGTCATTATGACACCATTTGGTACGTCGTTCCGTCCATAAACCCAAAATACAAAAGAAGTCTATTAGCATACTACAACAGTATGCCAGACTAGAAACCTGAGATTTTATTCCGCCATCTTTGTACTCATGAAGATTGTTGTAGTAAAGGGTCTGATGGTAGCTTACCCTATGAAGAAGTTATTTTGTCTAAAACATCTATTCAGTCACTAAAGCAGTACCGAAAAATAGTTTTATAAATCGGCATAACAATTACTGCCGTGCAACAATGATCAATTTATTATAGTTAATTACTTCTATACATACATTCCTTTTTACAAACAAATCATTATCTCATAATATCAACTTCCAGTAGAGAAAAACTATATTATAATGTTATTTAGTAGTTAAAGTGTCTCTCGGTCATTGAATTACTTATTTGTAATCAGAATTCCTATGAAGCATTAAGTGACGAGATGAGATGAGACCATTTCAAAACTCTTAGCATAATATGCCGTTAAGCCCAAACTTAAGAACTAAAGCAAGTATTGTTGATCCGTCGCCTTGGCACTCGTCCTGTTAGAGGCTGGTTAACTTGTGACATCAGAACTGTAGAACTCAGATCTGAGAACAAATTTTCGAAGCATTATTATTGGTCGGCTATAATTCCTGAATCAGAATCAGACTTATGATAATATTGACTTATAAAATTACAAGTGTATATTTTTACAAGAAGGTGTGTTCTTTGAAATCACTTGTTGCTAACATAAAATGCAACCCGCAATTTAATGCAATTTGCAATTAAATGCACCCGATGCTCAGGACTTCAGAATCCCAGTACCTTATACGGTTGCTATTTAGAACTGTTAGTAGTTTTGTAAAGTATTGGCATTGGTAGATATCCTTGTTTAGTCAGTCAAATGATGACCAGAACAAAATCATACTTGTTTTAAAGAAAATAGTAGTCGTAAAGCAAATACAAAACTATCCACTCACATAATTAATTGACCGAATGTCCTCGCATCATAAATAACCCAATAAGCAGAGGAAGACGCATGTCGTTTTATTTGTGAATGTAAATTGTTATGAAGCATATCTACATAATTCTCAAGAAACGATTTATAAGATAATTTCTTCTGCAATTGTTGGTAAATAAATGATTTTATCATTATTATATAGGTATGCCAACAAAACCATACTCGGACCAGATATTGCATGTTTGGACATCTCTAGTTACCTTCAGCGAGATCACGACCGTGAGCATTATGCTGTCCATTATAATATGTGCCCAACTTCCTTCGTCTTTATCGACGCAAACAAACCACACATATTTTAGTTCTACCTTCAAATATCCAAAGGGAACGCTCATGAAATATAAACAGATTCTACGTTATGTTTTCAGTATTTCATGATTTCTTCGGTTAACAAAACGTATTAAGAATAAGTATACAGAATTAAGCCAAATTTATAAACGATAAAAATATCAAGTACATAGGAATACTCCACACTGCAGACTGAGATAGACAGTACCATGTGATGTTCTTCCGTTTTTATTACTAGCTGGGTCCCCCATGCTCCGCTGACATACACAACCTTCCACATCCGTTTACACACCCCCAGGCATAGAATCATGAAGAGCAAACCCTTCCTAAGCTAGGACGGATTTAACAATTAAGCCTATGTAGGTCTTACTTATAGTCCTAGAGATATGCTGAGGTTAACACACAATATATGAAAGTAAGAGAAGTTGCCTTTTTGTGAATAATTGTCTGATTTAACATCCTTAAATTAAAACATCATATTCCTTGCTCAAATAGCCAAAGAGACTAATTAGTTTCAGCTGGGGCAATTGCATCCATATGATTGTGATTGTGACCGCAATATCAATGTTGCAAAGATAAGATCAACGTAAGGTCACTGAATTGAATTTCAAATTAATAAAGTATACGATACGACAAACAAGTTCCGGTAACAAATTATGTCTCGGTACTATTGACAGAACAGATAAGAAGTTCCCGTTATATTATTTAAGTATAATCTGAACCCTTACATAACTTTAATTTCCCTCGGTTCGAAGCATTTAACGAATCAGAGAATGTTATGGACTTGTGAAATTATAATAATTATCTCAAACTAACTCATTAACTAGTACCATCAAATAAGCTTCTAACGTGTTGTACCTATCTTGTTATAGTCTACACGCAGAATGTCCAGTAAGTAAAACGTTGTTCGTTATGCCGAATGTTCGTTACGCCGAATGTTCGTTGCCGAATGTTCGTTGCCGAATGTTCGTTGCCGAATGTTCGTTGCCGAATGTTCGTTGCCGAATGTTCGTTGCCGAATCTTCGTTACACCGAATGTTCGTTACGGGGAATGTGCAATGCATATAATGTTCGGTACGCAAAATACTTAATACGCAGAATGTTCAATTCTACGTCAAACGGGTATTATATCATAAACATCGTTGACTGTGTTAACTAAGACAAATGCTTGGCATAATATTATCTTGGTTAAGTAACTAATCCTGTTCGTTTCGAATCTAGACCCTATTCTTAATGCGTGTGATTTGGGTACCTATTAGGCCAGAATGACGGACTACAAGCATGCATCAGCATATTTATGCTCACGACTACACCCCCCGAGGGGGCAGCCAGACACTCCGAAACCCCAGGACATCCACTCCCCACCAGCACCGAAACACCGTCCAGCGCGACGGGGAGCGAGCCCGCCGCCACTATGCCACGGACTATGAATGAGGCCATTTTATATTTGCGGAATGCTTTGAATACCTAAATTATTTCTATTGTTCAAAGTAATAAGGAATGATTACGTGACCTTAAAGATTGATGTCCACAGCAGGCGTTCGTATGTTCATCCTAGGCGCCGTCGCGTGTTGTCCCACACCTTCCTATTGTCTGGGTCTCCCCTCTTTCCTCCAGCATTCGACGGTCGACATGTGGGAAAAGAAATACAGTATGTAGATAATTCCAAATAAATCGATTTAAAAGCAGGACAGAAAACTGTTTTTACTTTTCTTTTGAAATACATTTGAAACACTGTGTAACTGTAGGCAACAACAAAACAACGCTAGCAGAAACCGTCTTCAATTTTGTTGCAAATAAATATCACGCTTAGCTTTCTTAACTGGATGAACAGTTAACATTTTGCATCCAATATTTACCGTCTTTGCAGAAATTTGCGTATTTTATTTTTACACTTCGTTTTCGAACGGTTCGTTTGAATTTTTTTAATTTTTCAACACTCAACAAACTGATAGTCACTTTACTCACGTGAATTTCGAATCCCGTCGTCGCCAATGTAGAATGCTCCTTTTCACTCAGGGTTAGTTGAGGTTGATGTATATAATAAAACACAGATATAGTCTTCACTAGTGAATGTGGCTAAGCGCACGTCCGCACGGCTCGGCGGTCGGTGAGTGAACTGAGTGAACACCGAGCGAATGCACGATATATATTGACCATAGACTGTACCTGCCGGTAGACGGCGTTACCGGCGCTTTCCACACTAACTACTCTTTATTGCTGTACACTACAAGCTCGATGGGTATATGACTTCGTCACCGCCGCCCGAACTATAAGGAAAAACTATGAAAATAGCTAAATATTTGATTTTCTTTTCCTTTTTACTATATTTCACTCTCCTTCTTACTTGTTTTTTATTGTGGAAGCAGTCAGAAACAGTCCGTAATTGTCTTTACATCCGTTTTACACCGATACATACATTTTTTAATCTTTAATTGAATAAAATGAGCACAAACATTGCTATAACATGACAATAACACCTAATATTTCGAGAAATTAAAAGACATTTCAAAGTTTGGCGTTGTTTTAATCGATTTTGATGTTTAGCTACTTCTAGCAACTTTTATATGAAAGAAAATTGGGCAATCTAGCAACTTTTCGTGAACTACCTAGCTACAGGCCTAACACACCAGTTGGCAACACTGCTACGAACTGTCACTGTCAGTGTGGTACCGCTGTCAAAATATTACAACATGTTTGCCGTAACTTGCTGAAAAATCCAACGAAAATATGTCTAAACTACGGCAAATACTAAACATATCATACTGCCGTTACTACAGCGTACAGCAAGCAAAGAAAAAGCTTCCAATCATTACATGCAAACGTCCAGAATTCAATCATTACGAAGGTAAAAGTTACGGCAAATTCGAGACCGTAAAACTTGCGTCCCAGGGCTGGTTGCACCCTAAATCTAAGAACGATTACTTCGTAGTATACGGAAATGCTAATAAGAAAGAAGAAAAGTCAGTTTACAAGAAGAGTTTTGAAGAAATCGGGGTTTGTACCGAGTTGACAGAGGTTATGTCCAATCAGGGGTTTTCTCTGCCGACCGCTATCCAAGCGAAGGCGATACCTTATATTCTTGAAGGTCACAACACGGTGATGACGGCGGAGACTGGTTGCGGGAAGACGTTGGCGTATTTGCTGCCAATTTTCCAGCACATATTGGAATGGAAACCTAGGATGGAGGAAGAGTTTAACAGTCCTATGGCCGTTGTTATAACACCGAATAGAGAGCTGGGTAAGTTTACTTATTATTATTATTATTGAGTGAATGGGGCCTTAACAGACTTGCGCCTGTGCCACTTCGACCATCGCTGATCTTTTGTGAACGCTCTTTCTACAATTCCCTATTAATCCCTACAGCAGTTAGAAATCGCAGTAGGTTTTTCACAGGGAGGTTTTGTATCTCATCTGGAGTCAGTACCTGTCTGCCAAGATGAATACTTCGTTTGTGCATTTAACGTAAGTTTACTTATACTCTATTCCAAATAGCAATTGAATTTTAAAACACTCACATATTCTTAGAAAAGCTTTAGTAACGTCCAAGATGTCAGATAGTAAATCTTTCTGATAAATAAATTATATTTGCTTATCAGAATTGTCCAGAAAGCTAAACAGGAATTGGAACATCTCATCGTCCTTATTTGGAATGAAGTAATATTAACTAATAATTATTTTTTACCATGCAAGCTATAATAAAGGTTAAAACACATCTACCGACGGAGAATGATGGCCAGCTCATACAAAAAATTTCATTTAGCATGAGAAGCCGTCCGCCTTTGCTCGTCTGAGTTTTTTCAGACTGTGATTTTTATGTAATGAATGAGTAATACCACCAGAGATAGTAGCCGGGGCCAAAGGCTTAACGTGCCATCCGAAGCTTGGAATCATCTTTCTTTTCAGACAATCAGGCGATTCAGCCTGCAATGTCCTAACCAACTGGGGAAAAACGCACAAAGTGACATATCAAAAGGTGTTGAACCCATGGCTTCCCATACTAAATTTCGTTTTGTTACGCCTTGTATAGGTTGATGATGATGATTAAATTTTATCTTAACATAACATATAACATTTCATTCTAGCGACTCAAATTGGTGATGTAGCTCAAACAATTGCCCAAAACCTGAACCTAAACGTAACCACGCTGGTCGGAGGTAAAACGAAGCAGAAAATGTTGAACCCTCCCATAGAATACTGTGATTTACTCGTCACAACGCTGGGAGCTTACAGTAAACTGGTCACGACGGGCATTTTCAAAATTCACAACGTGCATCATGTAGTTCTGGACGAAGCAGATTCCTTATTAGATGATAGTTTTATTGGAAAGACTAGCATTGTGTTGAAGAAATTTGCTGTGAGTATCGTAGGTAGTATATAGTACTCTGTGGTATAGTTATCATAATACTATCATTATACTCTTAAGGTGAGTTGAGTTGTTGAATGTTAAGTAAGTTCCAGCATGACAGAGACCAATTTTCAACTCAACGACTGGTGCTATATTCAGTTCAAAATTGACATTCTGTCATTGCCTGCTTACAAAGTTTTTGCTGAAAAAGCTGATATTGTAAAATTGATAATTGTGTGTGTGTGAGAACATGGTATTAAAATGAACATAATAATTATTGCCTGGATGAAGGATTTAAGTCATAGAATACATTAAGATAATATTTTGAATTTTTGTCTGTGCACAAATCACACAAAAACTACTGAATGGATAAGTTTTTAAATACAAGAATTAGCTTAACTTGGACTAACTAACTAACATGTCAATTGCTTGCAAATGCAGTAATTGCTACAATAATGAGATACCTCTTGTTTTCTTGAATACATTTCAGTACCGGTTTTTTTTAATCATAATTATATTTATGTAACATACAAAATAGATTGTACACTCAGCTGCAGGTTTAAGTGTACAGGTGTTCAATATGTTTCTCTCTAGATATCCATACTTACATTTGCCTTTATACTTTAGCCGACCGTACAAAATAACACCTATTCTGACGGTGAACAATTTAATCTAATTGCAGATCCAATACAAAACGCAAATCCAAGTGCCTCCCAAAGGCTGTCAGCTGACCCTGGTCAGTGCGACGATGCCACACGAGTTACCTGAAGCCGTCAGTTCATTTGTGGCCCCCGACTCATTGAAGACTGTCACCACTTCAAATATACATCAAATGCTGCCACATGTGCCTCAGAAGTAAGTACCAAAGTACATATAAAACATGTTTGGAGCATTCGAGAACTATCAATTTTTCAGCATAGGCGATGTCGCAACTACACCGCTGAGACCTCGCAACTGAATCGCCCCGATTTTTAGTAAGCGTTATCGCCGCGATATCGCCGTTATTCCACCGCGACACTGATTGATCTAAGAAATATACCTGCGATATTGTGGTAATGATGTCAGCTGTATCTATCAATATTATGATTCATAGGCCATAGCCTAGCAATAAATCTGATTTTATAAATCGTACCTAATTCATAATGTACAGTCAGCGTCAGAGAAATCTGACCCCCTAAGTATTAGGCATACATTACACGGTAGGTTTTGCGTCAGTCAAAACCATCAGTCATGAATGACGTTTGACTGATGGTGACTGATGGTGACTGATGGAATTAGTAGCCACATTACACAGTCATTCTGACTGACCGTCAGTCATGCTCAAAATTTCACAAAGGATACACGTGTTCACGCAAGACAGTATGGATATGAATGAATGAATGAATGAAATATACTTTTATTTACACCAAAACACAAATACAGCATAGAAAAGGAAACAAAGAAACGATAATGGTACAAATAAGGCGGTCTTATCGCTAAAAAGTGATTTCTTCCAGACAGACAGATATTCATAAAAGAAAAGCCTGTATTGGAATTTTGATTGCGTTATTGAGTAAAAAACGTGTTAAAATAAATGCTACCAACATACTAATAAGGTGTTAGTTGGGGGTGCAACCCGTGCAACCCTTAATAACCCCCTACGAGCTAGGGGTTGCACCCCCTAATAACCCCTTCGTCCTAGGGGGTTCACCCCCACGAGCTAGGGTGCAAATTCGAATCACCCCCTACGAGCTAGGGGGTGCACCCCGAAATAACCCCTACCTCCTAGAGGGTGCACCCCCTAATCACCCCCACGAGCTAGGGTGCACCCCCTAATAAGCTCTACGCCCTAGGGGGTACACCCTCTAATCACCCCTACACAACCCCTTAATCACCCCTACGAACCCCCTACACAGTAGGGGTGCACCCCCTAATCACCCCCACGAGCTAGGGGGCGCACCTCCTATGCACTACGGGGAGCATCTATCATGTCCGACTCCATCGCTGTCCGCGCGCTGACTGACGGTGATTGACGAAATGCGATTACACGTTCACTCAAAAGTCATGACTGATGGTTGCATGATGAAAATCTAGATTTTCGTCATGCAACCATCAGTCACCATCAGTCAACGCATTACACGGTAGGTTATTCATCAGTCACAGCCGTGACTGTGGCAAAACTGACAGCAAAACCTACCGTGTAATGTATGCCTTAAGAATTTGAGGCACAAGCTTCACGTTAGGTGAATCAAGTGCCATCTATTGGTAGACGTTTCCAAGCGATAAACCTGTTCTCGCACTTCCTTTGCATTTTAGATACTATAGAGAATCATTCTGCCAATTCTAAATTTTACAAAAAGTTATAGCCTGTAGAATCCCACTGCAGGGCAAAGGCCTCCTCTCACGAATAAGGGTGAGAGTTTGAGAGAGAGAAATTTTACAAACACAGTGAAAAATTTATAAAATATATCTTTCCATCCATGACAGAGATTTGAACTCAGCACTCGCAAAATTCAACTCCATTAATTCAAGCGATCTTACCACTGAGCCAAGCGGTTACTTACTCAACCATGTGAAATTGTGAACTGCTTGGTATCAAACTACGATAATCGTTATAATTTTATTAAATATGTTTGAGGGTAATTCAATATGGCTCGATCCAAGTTGTTGCAATCCAGTGCATACTTTCACATGACGTATCGGAGGAATCATGTTTAGTTTTTAGATTTTTAAATATTGATTAATTATTGTTGCGAATAAGTGGATTCTTAACCCTTAAACAGGCCTTGGCCACCATATTTAAATTCAATAATGAACCTTATTGTAAGTTTTTAGTAGGTACATTGTCAGTTACTTTTATGTGGTCGATAAATCGTACTATGCCTGTTTAAGGGTTAAAGGCTAAAATGATTGTTCTTTGGGAGCAATACGAAAGTATTAAGGAATTTCACGAAAATTGGGCGTGACGGTAAGTAAATCTGAATTACATATAACCGACGCAGAAAATCTATTGTTTGCTAATTTAATTTTTATATACTGTTTATTAAACGTTTACAGACAAATACTGTTCGCGTATGGATACAAATACATCAGGAAATAAGCGATTGTAAAGTGTAACCGCCAAGGACCACGGCCAGTCGTTCGGACAGATTCGAACGCCACCAAAAGTAATCAATCAATCAATCAATCACTCGCTCAACTGCGGAATTGTATGGAATTTTGCTTAGAAGACAATTGCAATAGGGAGATATTGAAAGATTTGATAATACCAGGATAAGCTGAGGGCCAGATATATTTCGTTCAAGATAATTGCTCTGTTTAACCTTCACGACGCGTCACGCAGTCGCTTGCTTATATAACTATTGTAAATAAAATTGGCCATCCAAAAGCCCCGATTTGAACCCAATCGAAAATGTGTGGGGTCAAATGGTTCTGAGTTGCGATCCTAGTGAAGTGAGGTCCAAGCCAAATTTAGATCAAAAAGTTACAAGAATCTGAGAGTTAATGCGATATGATATTTGTTTCACTATGGTTTCGAATATAAAAGGTCGACTCGATCAGATATTAGGATTTGAAGGTCACCCTATCCCTTATTTAGCTTTTTAGAATCGTTTGACTCCTCAATTATAAAGGGCTAATTGTGTAATTTAGGTATATCTTTTTCCTTAATGTTTCTGTTAGGTATATCAGATTGCGTGCGAGAGATGTAAATTGTTATCATGTTAGTTATTTTGACTACAGTTAACATGTTGGTTCTCTCGCCAAAATCTAAACAACATCATTTAGCTGTCACAAATTATATGCTTTTGTTTATTTTCTCAAAAATACTTTTAATAAATGTTTTAAAACTTATAATTGTTTTCTATTTCGTTGTTATCCCTTTTTAGTTTAATTTGTTCTTAGCCAAATGGTATGAAAAGTCAAGTTTAGTATTTTCACAAATTTAAAAATAAAATTCTCTTCACAGGTTTTGAACTCACGTCAAACTGTTCTCTTATCAAGCACCTTTAACAACTGAGCTACGACTGCCATTATAATTACCGACGTAAATAGGCATATCCTCCGTCACGATGAGAATTTGGTTCAGTTTGTTATGGTTAAGTTTCTAGAGATGTCGCTTATTGTAAATCAATAAAGATAGCAGTTTTTATGGTTCACATCTGCTTCGAGGAACTTAAAACCATTTGATTTTAGTTTTACAATTTGTCACAGATGGCGCTCAAAAGGTTTAGATGGGGGGGTCAGGTTTCTCTGAAGCGTACTGTACTATGGTTTTTTTGTGTGAATTAATAAATTTATTATTTTTATTATTATATCGCGTTAATATCACGATATCGTTCCGTCAACACCTATCCTACTATGCTTAAAAATGGCTTGTGTGATATGGCCTTTACGAAGCTCCTAAATGATGCGCGAAGGGCCCAACTGCGGGTATGTTACTCTGAAATCAAAGAGCACTGCTACGTGACGCGGACGTCTGCCACGCAGCGGTAGCGCTAAAAAGTCGCACGCGTTGTACTATGACCGGTGCTACCTTCACCCCCGCGCCCACCGCACGATTGACCTGTCCTGAACTCTAGAGTTTAGAGTTAGTTTCCTGACAGCTGTATCGATACATAAACTGTACTTTGGGGTGGTCTGAAACTTTGCTACAGCTACCAACTATCTTTTTGAATAATCAACTCTGCGTCATCAGCCTATACCTACCTCTCACTGCAGGACTCGGGCCCACCCTAGTTAGTTTAAGCAAGGTCTAAAAAAATAATTCTCTAAATTCACAGATTCATCCGCCTCGGCAAAGCCCAGAAGCCATTAGAACTCCTCAAACTTGTTCAAGCAGATGTAAACCTAAACCGACCTGTTATGATATTTTCCAACCAGACTGCGACCTGCGACTTCGTGTCCATGTTCCTAAACGAAAATAACATAGAATGCATCAATATCAACGGCAAGATGCCAGTGCCTCTGAAGATCGGCAAGTTTGAAATGTACAAGAATGGGAGGGTCAATGTGTTGTCCTGTACAGATATCGCTTCTCGTGGATTGGATACTCTTAGGGTATGTATTTTTTCACACATGACACAAATTCATGCCTTTTCGGTGTTTTCAGAATTTGGAACAGCAGTAGTTTGATAAAAAATCTTTAAAGTTCTAACGCGGTGATAGATTTATAAAAACATCTACATCTACGGTCTTACAGGATAATCCATCATCACCAGATTCATAAAAAGATTCGTCGAAAAAGTGACGTGAATAATTTTTGTATTATGTACCTAATGATCATGAATGAATCATGATGATGTGAAATTGTGTTGAAAAGTCCTCAACAGTTGAGTTGAGGGATTTCGTCCACAAAAACACTGAAATCGAAATCTCTTAGATCAGCTTAAAAAATAATAATTACAGATCTGAAAACATCTGAAAACAGACAAATGTAACCCTCAATTTGCAAGCACAATTAGGGCATATATGGGGCATGCATACACGACAGACTTTAACGCACTTTCAGTCTACGAAAAATAAAGTTCGAAATACGATGCACATGTGCGCCGTGTGCATTGCGTCTGGGTTTCATGAGATATATTTTGACGGATGTTTTATTCGCCGCCTGTGCAGTCCCTTAATTATGATCAAAACTGTCCACAGACGCAACACGTAATAAACTACGATTTCCCTCTGTACACGGCGGACTACATCCACCGCTGCGGGCGCACAGGCCGCCTCGGATCCCCGGCCGACTGCCTGGTCACAAACCTGGTCGCCTGGCCCAGGGAGATACAGCTGGTCCAGCGTATTGAGGAGTCTGTGAGGAGGCACAATGTGCTGCCCTCTGTCAACGCTAACATCAAGAGGATTATAGAAGATAGAGTAGCTAAGATGGCCGGTGCTAATGTATAGTTTGTAGGTAGGATACGATAGGTTGCGCTGTAATAAATATTGTTTAATACAGAAATTGGTATTTCTTTCTGATAAGGCTAAAGCTGTCCAGAGCGAGCAACAGCTAAAAAAATCGTTTCATAATATTGAACTCTTGGTCAATGTCTCATAACGAAAATGGAACGAATCTTTTAGGTTAATGTTTTACTTTATGTCGTTTTTTTTCTAAACATCATGTTTATCTTAGAATAGGATTTGCTCACGACTATACTCCCCGAGGGGAGTCAGAAATATTCTGAAACCTCAGAACATCCACGTTTCACTAGTAGTACCGAAACTCTGTCCAGTGTGACGAGGGGTGAGCCCGTCGCCACTTGTAATGGACAGTGGGTACAACACATGCCTCGATGTTTTCCTTATCTTAGTTGTGTAAAGGTATGCATATTTTAGGGCCGTATCACACAAGAGATTTTTGAGCATAGGCGTTGCCGGAACGATATCGCCGCGATATTTCTGAGATTAGTGTCGCGGCAATGTTGAGGCTATAACCTCAGAGAACGCCGCCGCCGGCGGTGTTTAAAAATCGCGGCGAACCAGTTGCGATGACTCGGCGGTGCAGCAGCGACGTCGTTGTGGTGCGGTTGCGACATTGCCTATGCTCAAAAATCGCATCGCTTGTGTCTCTTACTCCCCTTAAGATAGGCCCCAAAATGTTCGTTATTTACATGGTTTCAAGAGTTTGTGAGTTCTTAAGTCCCCTTGAGCGTTTGACGCATTATACTGAAAAGTCGAATGATTATAAATACAAGCCTAAATAAAAAAAACACAGTTTGCTATTTCTGAAATGTATTTATTTCTCACACAATAGAGATTCTAAATTATCAATTCGACTAGAAATTTTATTTTATAGAGCTCGTTTTTTATAAAATTTGAACACTTTACTAGGACCTCTCTTAGAATGTAAGGGAAAGTTCACGTAAGAGTAGGTAGACATGTTTCTAAAAATAATGTGCCAGATTTTTTCAGTTTGGCACTAAAAAAAATATTTGTGTTCTCACCCTTATCGAATTTACATCTTAATTAAATCTAATTTATATTGCTTTTATTTTTAAATATTATTATTAGAATTGTTAATACATTTTTTTTAAATACATAATTATAATTATCACACAAAAACTATTATCTAAGTATTGATGTATGTAGGCTAACATTTATACAAAATTCTGCGATGATAATATATGATTCGAATAAATCGCCTAGAAGATGTTAGTATATCTGATTGCTATAGCTCGTCCACAATGAATTAACTAGCTTACTGTTTTAGTCAAGTTCATGATTGTTTGTATAGCAATACAGTACAAGAAATAAACTAAAAATTGAGTTTATTATTATTGGGCTTATGTACAGATCGCGCAACGAAACATGAGCGTTGATCTTGAATGCGCCGAAATCAAATTCGAGTAGGTATTTGGCGGGGGGAAGCGGAGGAAGCGGTAGGCGGCCGACGCGCGAACGGCGTGGGCCAATTAGTCGCCTTTTAAGTCATCAACCTTGGGCCTATGTCCAGCAGTGGACGTCCATCGGCTGAGATGATGACGTCATCGACCTTCGCGAAAATCCTTACTATTTTCCCCCGCGCTTATGATTCGTTACGCGGCCTGTAACGGAGGAACCGATTTTTTAAGATATAATAAACAAATCGGACTCAAAATTCTTGAATGAGTTTTTTTAGTTTTAGGTAGGTATACCTTTTTTGGGTGATTGGTGATCTACCTCCTAGCGGTCCACCCCGGGCAACGGCATCACAAGCTACCAAGTTTGTGGTGGCGGCTGAACGATCCCCCACAGCGGTGTGGTAGGCTCCGCAAGGATCCGCCTGGCTCGCGACCACCCTCCTGCCGGAGTCTGGCGTCAAGAAGCAGCTTGCTGCGTTCCGTCAGTGTGCAGGAGTGCCAGTGCACTTCTGGGTAAGCTCGCTACATCTTCGACCCCATCTTTGTCTTGAGGACTAGATAGAGGTCAAGAGCAAACCCATAAATAATAATAAAAAAAAAACTAATAATACAATTTTACGCAAATATATTTTATAGCCATGCCAAATGGCTGAGTTTTACCCAAATTGATAAGTATAGGTAAATTAAAATCGAATTATCCCATAGGATTAATTTCCACTGCACTATATTCTACTACGGTCTAGTACAAATCTAAAATCTACTCTTTGGTGTTAAAATTCCTTTTTCTTCACACGAATCTACATATTTACAATTCTTTGATTTATTTCTACTCGTACACATCTAAAATATGTTAAATACTGATACATTTACTATTAGGCAATTCCATTTTCTGTTTTAATTCAATGTTTGAGCACAAATTAATTCATTAATATTAATACTAGGTAGGTACATCGATATTGCATTTTTAAATTGTTGTTAATGACTTGATGAATTGAAGTTAATTAAAATTTAAAACCATTCAAATAACGCTGTCACATAAATATTACAGCCATACCCTTTATAGTGTCCGACTTGTGTCCGAAAATTTACAATGTTACCATCAAAACACCGTTTCAAATTTTATAGCAGTTTAACTAACCACATAATTGATTACATAGGTTCCTTCTTTTATATCATCATCATCATCAGCCCGGTAAACCCCACTGCTGGGTATAGGCCTCTTCATTTCCACGCCAACTAGAACGGTCCCCCGCTAGTCTCATCCGCTGTTTGCCGGCTACTTTACAAATGTCATCCGACCACCTGGCTGCTGGTCTGCCCACTGACCGTTCCCCCTCTTTTATATGCTGACGGTTTATAAGGAGATGATGATGATGATGATGGGGACTGTGAACTTAACAACGTTCGCTATACAAAACTGCAAACCTATTCGACGCAAATGTGGACAGCATATTTTTTTATGTGAGTAGGTAGGTGGAGAAAGTTGATCAGTTCGGTGGTCTGATTATCTCCTTAAAACCGTCGGTCAGCATTACAGCAGGACCTGGATAATTATGGCACTACAAAATTATTGTTAAAATCAATACTCTAGCTTTTGGCACAACTTTATAATTTCTGTTCACTCCACCAGAATAGTATTAATTCACATTGCTGTAAGAGTTTTGTTCAAATGTTCAATTTTAATTCCATGCAACAATAGTGACAAGTTGCAAGTCAAGTTCCTACTCTAAGTAGACTTATATACTTCAGGCTAATTTCTACTCGAAGGTCCAGGCCTGGCATCCTCAGTGGACTTCCATCTGCTCTCCAGCACAGTTTTACCCTTAGCGTCCTGATTAGAAACGTTCTGATGACTGTATCTTCTCTGCTCATCAAATATCCTGCTAGATATACTGAAAACACTATCAGCACTCGTCTTCCTCCTATCCAGGGTCGTCAGACTTGTTCCAGTAGGAGATATCCTGTGAGGAAACCTCGGGGAACCCTTAATTTTCTCACACGAATTTTGATGCGACACCGGTCTTTTATGGGTCGTCGGCAATACGAAGTTTACTTTCGTCTCTGGTTCTGCTATGTACTTCTGCGCTGACGATATTCTTCTGTCAGCTAGATAGTTGGAGCAGGAAGGCTCATCATCGGTTACACGAATAATTGGACCGCTTTTAGCGAAAGATTCTCTTCTCAACTTCAATTCTGGATGAGGAACATGTAAAGTATTGCAAGATAGGACCATGGAATGTTTTCGGTTACCTGGTACGAGGCCAGCGATCATTCCGACATGCATTTTCAGGGCTGCCGCTATGCTTTGACCTGTCGGGTCTGCTATTGACATGGTAGACGCTTTGCGAGAAGACGGTCTACTTCCGAAGAAGCTTTTTAGTCTTTTGAGTAGACCTGGGTGTTCTTCTCTTTTATTAAGGCATAAACTGTATAGGTCTATGGATGGCTGTGATTTTCTGTAGTTGAGTTTGGGTTGTGAGCTGAAGCTGACAGAGTTTCTTCCTCGGAAGGCTTCGGCTGATGGCCAGCTCGCGCGGGGGATGACAGGTGGAAGGACTGAGAGCAGAAGCATGGGTAGGCCTCCGGTAATGCTTGGGGTTCGCCTGTCTGGGTCTCTTCTATGGCCTTCTTCTTCGACTGTGTTTAGTTCGGTCTGCAAACAAGGATTTCAATTACTTTTTGTGTCTTAGAACACGTCGAAAAATCTTTATTGCCTATCCTAAAAGAGAACAGGACTGTATTCGAAAGATCTTAATATAGCATTTATATTATATTATAGCTAACTAAGCTTAACTTTCAGGTTATGGGCCCAGAGTCAAAGAAACGTTGTCATTCTCCAATCGGTCTATTTACCTTCTTAATAAAAGACGAAGATATACTATTGGTCTTTCTTTAAAATTACTTACTCGTTTGTGCAATGATATTGAGGCATTAGAACTGGTAATTGATTCCAAAGGTTCTGCGAGCAACTTCTCCAATCTTCCTATTTCTTTGTCCAAGGCTGCCACTTCTCGTTTATACACTTTATTCTGTATTTCTATACGAAAGTGTAATTCTTGAGTGTCGTCTGTTACAAATCTTCTTGTCTTACATTCTAGTTTTAGGCCCATACTTTGTATTACTGGATCGTCTTCAGCTGAAATTAAATTGTTTTCTTAGTTTGACGCAGCGGTTTCTCCGTAATGGAAAAGTGCACTACAAACAAAATTGTTCTGTTTCTTTCATTAAAGGAGAAGGTTTTAGGATGTCATTAGTGATTTTTGACTATGTTAAAAAAGCCCAGATAATATGCTAAGTAATGTGAACTGATATCAAATGTTGTTGTGTAGAAAATCGAAACTTACTTTTACTCCTAATAGCAATAATTTTCGGCAAAAACAACAAACAAAGCGTCGAAGTCGTGGTAATCAAAATCAGACTGGTAATCGTAATATACGCCAGGGTTGCACGCTCCGATATTATAGTTCCAATGACAACGACACTCGTACTGGTAATGACAACAGAATAGACACTTATGCCGATGTATTTAGAGTCGTTGAGAGCTGAAATCTTGACGTTTCTGGTCTCCCAGGCCATGTATACGCCGACTATGAGAAGCAGACCCTTGTAGGCGTATAAAGCGCATAACCAGCCCGCTGTGTTTTGAGATTTGCATACTTCTATCTGAAAAGGAAAATTGTTTTTATTATAAAGTGAAGTTGCTATAGCAAAGCTGCTGGTAAATATAATACGTCTATAAAACTAAACAAATGACTCTTATAGGCACATATACATGTTCAGATCCAAAACTGAACCTAAAATGTTTTATTACGGAAACCAGAAAACAAGGACAAAAACATATTTTAATATTCATGACCGAATCTGGATTCGAACTCAGTTCTCAGACCTCTAGTTTAGGAGGATTAGTCTAGAAGGAGTGGTGTCCACCACACCAACAGGTATGAAAACCTGTTATAATTCCTGTATGCGACTAACATTACCAGGATAGGCCCACCACAAACCCCACCTACATCCTCCAATGCACTGTAGGTAACTCTTGTAATCTAGGATCAACAGCGGAAACCACAAGGCAATGAAGTCCAGTGTGCTCGGGGCATAACTCTAATCTTGGAACTCGCAATAAATACCCGGTTAGATGGCATATTGTGGAAGAGGCTTGGCGTAAATTTGAATAACGATCATCTTCGGATGATATCAAGCATGTCTAGAGCCATCATAATTTCTGAAAGTCTATTTGATTATAAAACAAAGTCTAAATTCCAACAAACCTGAGGCTGATAAACGACGCTCCTATCCGTGGCGCTGATCTCAATGGTCAGGTTCTTGAGATGTCTCTCCATCGGGTCCAGCATCGCCCACAATGTCACTATCAGTCCGTCGATGACTAGGAGGGCGCACACCAGAGATATTAGGGGCGTGTCTTGTAGAAGCTTCGTCTTGCAAACTCCGCTTCGGTTGCTGGAAGGAAGCACCTTAAAATTATACTAATGACCTTGGAAGTGTAAAGGCTGCATAACTAATAACAGCTTCCGTGCATGAATTTATACAGGGTGATATTGATATCATTAGCATCCTTTTAAACTAAGAGTCTACCCATCAAACTGAACAATTTTTACTATGGGAGCAAAAAAAATCTGCTGTCCCATAAATTTGAGCCGTGTCGGCAGCGGCGGCGGGTGCAGTTTAGTATGGGACAGCTGTTTTTTTGTTGCTCCGATTGGTTTGCTCCCATAGTAAAAGTTGTTCAGTTTGATGGGTAGACTCTTAGTTTAAAAGGATGCTAATGATATGGATTTCACCCTGTAGATATTGTGTAAATTAATCATCATCATCAGCCTATACTACAGGGTCCTTTTTAAGATGCTGACACTTTTTTATGGTGATGATCAGACTATCAAACTGAACAACTTTCTCTATAGGACCAACATCGAAATCACGAAAAAAAATCTGCTGTCTCATGCATTTGGCTCATGTAGGTTTGCTGTTTTGTATGGAACAACCGATTTTTTTTTCGCGATTTCGATATTGGTACCTTAGAGAAAGTTGTTCAGTTTGGCGATCTGATCATCCCTTTATAAAATGTCAGCATATTAAGAAGGACCTGTATACCGGTACATTTTTTTTACCGTTCCGAAACTTTCAGGGGTGGTACAGACCATCAATCTGAACAACTTGTACTATGGGAAGCAAACCGGAATTCGTAAAAAAAACGGCTGTCCCATACATTTGTATCTAGTAGGCATTACTGTTTAGTACGAAACAGCTGATTTTGTTTTGACAAGATATCAACCATTTTGAAGCATGAAGCTGTGTTCTTTTAGCTCATTTAATTTCAGATTTTAGAATTACTAAGTACCTTATGAATATCCTGTGTACCCGATAAGTCTTCGCAAACATAGATCCAAAAGCCAATGAGAATCCAGCTGACAGGATGTACACTCTGCCCTGGAAGTAATAAATTGATCAATAAAAAGCTGTATTTCTATAAACTTAAAGCTTAAAATTACTTTCAGATTACAGTACTGGTTACGTGGTTATTCTTATCGTAATGGCCTTTTCGTAGCGCTACGTGGGAATCCGTAGCGAAGTGTAGATCGTAGCCACGTAGCTACATTACGTAATTTTATTATACAGAGGATACAAACAATAATCAGTTGGTTAGATAGAATTTACTTATAATAATATTCTCGTTTAGAGTTAAAACTAAAACTAGTGTAGGTGTGTAGACCATAAGATACCTTAAGACTTTTTCATTCATTCACTTTGGCAATAAAGTGTAAACTAAACTTACAGTGCACATAGCAGAGAAAGGCACAAAGGATGGCAAGGTCGCGTTGTCTACTCCCAGTAGAGCGACCACGGTGTAGACCATAAGATAGGTACCTTAAGACTAAGGCAATAAAGAGTAAACTAAACTTACAGTGCACATAGCAGAGAAAGGCACAATGGACGGCAACGTCGCGTTGTCTACTCCCAGTAGAGCGACCGCGGTGTAGACCTTAAGATACCTTGAGACTAGTTGAGACTAAGGCAATAAAGTATAAAATAAACTTACAGTGCACATAGCAGAGAAAGGCACAAAGGACGGCAAGGTCGCGTTGTCTACTCCCAGTAGAGCGACCGCTGTGTAGACCAACACGCAGCCGATCAGAGTCATGTTGTTGAGTCGCGGCGATGACAGCTTTATGGACCTGGAAAAAATAAACAGCTAGATATTACGCGTATAAACATTACAACCTTGCAAGCTCAGGGAGACGGCACTACCCGGGGGACACGTACCCGGGCGATCAGTCCTATTTGGTGCCGTAAATTCTGTGCTTGGGAAAATGTTTTACGTCTGCTTCATATTCCGGAAGATATTTTCACAAAAATTTTGCAGCTGAAAGAATGCGATTTTGTGGTAGCCCTCGGGAGTCTTAGTACTACTTACTGATATGAAAAAACTGGCCAAGTGCGTGATTAATATGTGTACCCATGCCAAATTACAGCTTTCTAGTACTAAGCGTCGTAGAGCTAAGCCGCGGACAGACGGACGGACGGACATGGCGAAACTATAAAGGTTCCTTGTTGACTTCGGAACCCTAAAAATAAATTATAATGTTGTTATACCTACTGATATCACTACTGTGACCTGACTATACAATTTACAATGCCGCCATGCATAGCGAACTTTTTGGAGCGTGCAGGTGGCGCGGGGGGGGGGGGGGCGGTTTATCCCGCTCCTCACCCCCTTAAATTGGCTCGAACAATGGATAAGCGTCTTAAGTACAATTTCAAAATCAAAAACACTGGAAATACTGGGCTGTAAAGATTTAGAATGACATGCCATCGACTCTATAGAAGAATATAAGTACCTACCGACAGTGTTGTAACTACGTGTGAGCCCTTAATTAAGAGAATATTATTCCGAGAGCGAAAATGCGCGCTGCATACAAACGTACTATGGTGATATTTTCAATACTTACCAATTAAAGTCAATGAAATTTTGCAGAAACAATCTAGAAACAAATCTCTATGTTTCTATAGAGTCCGATTTTCATTAAAAAAATATACAGTTTCAATGCTAGGATTAATTTAAGATTTGTATGGAAATCTTTGAGGCACTGTTACTTGAAAACTATACATTTTAACGAAAATCTGACTCCATACAAGCATAGAAATTTGTTTCTAGATTGTTTATGCAAAATTTCATTGACTTTAATTGGTTAGTATTGAAAATATCACCATAGTACGTTTGTATGGAGCGCGCTCCGAATAATATACCCTTAAAGCAAAAATCTGCTACATGCGTGTAAAAACTAGGTAAGGAGCCCCTTCAGGTCCGGGAAGCCTGCTTGGTATGCGCTTGCTACGGCAAATGTTTATCGGGATATCCATAGGAATAAGTATAATTACTTATACCAATTTTCCAAACCATTAATGCGACGCGCATAATTTGCCTAAGCTAAAACATATTTTGTATGGGAGAAGTTTTGGCCTAGTTTTATATATTTCACGAGACTCTATACCAAAGTCGATATAACTAAGCAGTTAGTAGGAAAGTGGCTGATAACCAATTAAAAGTTACACGAAAAAGGGGCAGAAAAATGAGTAGAAATACTTACATAAAACGGCTTTGCGAAGTTCCAACGATGATACAATATTAACGATGTACATAAACTCACGACCACGATCCCTTTTGGGGTGGTCAGAAATATTGCTTCAACTACCAACTGTCTTGCATGGAGTTGTAGCAAAGCTCACTTTTAATTTGATGGTTTCATTCAAAATGGATTTATGTGTAAAGTTGTGACGGGTGGCCTTTCGCTTTGCAAATACACAGCAATGACAGCATCATCATCATGAAACCCTTATCCCTTAGTCGCCTCGTATGACACCCACGGGAAGACAAGGTGGTCCATTCTAAGCCGTAACAGACGGCACGGCATTACATGATATAATTATGACAATGCAAATACCTTCCTATCTACCACTATTTTATATTTTAATGATTTTAATGATCTTTAAAAGGTAGTTTTCAGTAGATGTTCTATTCACCCCGAATGAGACCACGATCATGTTTGAAATAAAACCGCAGGTTTATTGAGCGTCTTTTAAACTCTACTGTTCCCCGTCATATCCTCACAAGGGGCAAACTTGAAAGGTTGACTGTATAACGATATTACGTACCGCGGGTCTTTGTACAAGACACCACAAAGGTTTGCTAACGAGCTCAAAGTGCTGTAAGATTGCCTGGCAAGTGGCTTCCTTGCCTGACAAATGTTTGACATAGACGAGAAGTGGAATTTATTTGACTGCGTTTGTTTGCTTCTTGCGAAAGACGGGAGTTTACAGAATTTTATTTGATGCGGGTCTTTTACAATTGGGTACCGAGGTATTTACTTTTAAACTCCGAAAAATGAGTGTTCAAATAAATTTTACTCCTTATTCTCTTGGGGCAGGCAGCCTAATGACTAAACTGATTTGAAATATTTTTTAGAAACGCCCAACAAGCAACAGTGTACCATTTAACCCCATTTGGTAAATTGACTTTTTGGGAAAGTGACATTTTCGGATTCGGATTTCTATTAAAGGGATATTTTGAAACCAGGGACCATTTTGGGATAAGGAAATTATGAACTCAAACGCTGTAACCTTCCGTAAGAACGTTTTCGTTAGGTCCAAATAATGTCTAAGATTAGTCGTAAAAAGAGTTTGTAACTATGTACCTACGAGTAACTTCATCAGCTGCTACTGATACATATACTGCTTATACTGCATATACTGCTTGATGCAAGCACGTATCCAGGGGGTGGTCCAAATAGCTTCTAGCTGCCTTTCTAGACATCACAGAAGAACGATACTCTGTTACTTAGCTGTCACTTGCATAGAATAACCATTCAACCGTTCGTCCCGTCAGGGCGACAACGGCCCACCTTGTACCGATGGGACGACATGAACCAAGGAATGTACTACTCTCTACACATGAACGCTTTTTTAGGGACGAGTTGTTACGATGAACGCTCAAGTGGATGGAGAGGATTAGAAAAGAGACACTGGAACGGCAATGCAAAAGCTAAGACCCACCTGCGTTTGTTGTAATGCAAGTTGAAGACCAAAAAGGCGAGTCATTTTATAGAAAATACTCCAGACGCAGATAGCAATTGGACCACAAACTTACCACGACCAATCCCCATCTCTTATTACAGTCTTTTAATTTTCTCTCTGTAAGCTATATCAATCGTGTTTTGGAAAACCCAACAGAAGACCAAACGGCTCAGATGCCTTCTAGACACAGCTGTCATTTGCATAGAATAGAGAAGATTGGAGAATCCTCTATATTCCATGCAAATGTCTACTGAACGGCAACGCAAAGCTAAGACCGACCTGCGTTTGCTGTAATGCAGGTTGAAGACCAGGAATGCGAGCGCGAGCGCGACGCCGGCGGCGGCGAGCGCGGCGACGGCCAGCCGCGCCGGCGCCCACACCGAGTCCACGCGCAGCACGAGCACGCGCCGCGCCGCCGGCACGCCGCCCGCCCACTGCGGCCGCGCGCACTCCACGCACCTCATCGCGCGCCCGTGCGTGTACAGGGCTACTGTTTTTGGACGGCCACCTGAATGAAAAACGATAAATAATTTTAGAGTGTTTGAACACGAGCAATAGTAGATAGCCCTCCGTAGACTGAAACGGCGAACTCAGACCATGTCCCTTTGACCATGTGAAAGTTGTTTTCACTATGGCCTACCCTTAGGAAACGCGAAAAAAATCAGCGGATTCATAAAAGATTGGTGTACCTAACTACCCGACTCAAATGTAAGGGACAGCAGATTTTTTTCGCGTTTCCTGATATAGGCTATATAGTGAAAGTTATTCAGTTTGATGGTCTGAGTTCACCGTTTCAGTTTGCGGAGGGCTGTCCCCTACACCCTGTAAATAAAATAGCATAGTGTGAAATATTTGCACTCCAGGTCCGAATAACCAGATGATTGTCGTGCGATGTAGGTAACACATGCTGACATGAAAAGAAGGTCCTAATGACGTTTAATGAGTATTGGACTTGACTAGAATTACGAATTACGAAATTTTTTCGTAGAGAAACTTTCTTCGATCCATTTCAGTAGATGTTACAATTTTGAGTGGAACAGCTGTTTTTTTTGACGCGATTTCTATGTTAGCTTTATAGTAAAAGTTGATGATCTGAAGCACCTCTTATACATCTTTCTGTAACACGCCGAAATCTGTTTATTTTTTTGATAATTATGAAACTCATACCTTGAATTTGATAAAAAGCTGAAGTCCCTATTCTGTCAGCTCCATTAAAAGATACAGGGCCCTGAAAAAAATACAATAAAGTTTAAAGGTGTTTCCCTTATGAATATGAAGTCTACCTACCTAAGTATACCAAATTCAAATTAATTAATTAGGTATATGCGTTTTATCGCCGTGGGACGCCGACGAACGTATTCATCATCAATCTGTAGACAGGTTAACCAAACCTGGGTAGACATCAAATCTAACTCCAACCAAACTTTATCAAACCAAAAGATTAGTTTCTCGCCGATCCCAACCCAACTATACGCATACTAATCCCCAAACTCCAAAAGCCATTTAATATAAACAAATTTATTCACCGAAACTCCTAAGAAGCTCAAATTCGCCAATTGATTAAGGAACTCTTCTGCCATATCCTTTCGGTCGTAATCGAAATGGCTGAGACCCAATTTGGATCCACCTTTGTGAAGGGTTCCGTTGTGGTCTGTCATTTCCAAACTTCTCCAGAGTTCTTCTGCTTTGCTCAGAGATAAGGCCATGGCCCATACGGCATCGTAAGTTTGAGGGGCGTAGAGTGCCACTGGAACGCCGGCTTCTTCCATCTCTTTCTGGAACATTTCGTTTGACTGAAAAAGAAATATTTGTTTTACTATCCTTATTAACAACAGTTAATACGACCATAAACGAGAGACGAGACGAGAGTATGTTACTCTCTGAAGAATGCGTACTGTAGAGAAATCTATTCTGGTCATTCCGAAAGGGGTTTATGGTCGTGAGTTTATGTATGGTTGTTTGTACTTTTAAAAGGCTGGTAATTCGAACTTAATGATGTCATATACTACCGACTAGTAGATGAATAGGCTAATAATTGTGGTGACTGATAGGTAGGTACGCTCTACACAAAAATGAACAAAGACGTCATTTTTCAATTTGAGTCATTAAAATAAAATTGAAAAAAGACGACGATTTGCTACCTGGGACCCAGAATAATTCACTTGGGTGGTTCAAGTTCAGTTTGTATTCTTCTTGTGTCTCCTAATCACCGCATAAAGGTACCTACTCTTTCGTATCCCGAAATCATTAGTAGGTACTACAAATTACATTTTAGTAGGTATACTAAAATCATAACAAAACACCCTAGTGATACTTAAGGGGGGTTGCCAAACTGATCAAACTTCACTATATATGGAGCCCACTTCAAATGGCAAAAAAAACAGCTGTTTCATACAAAACTGCAGCACCTACTCGACTAAAATGCGTGGGACATCTGATTTATTTACATGCTTTATACAGGGTGTAAGGAAAAGTATCATTAAACTTTAAACCACATACTCTACCCATCATACTGAACAACTTTTACAATGGGAGCAAACCTGTCAGAACAAAAAGAAAGTAAGCTGTTCCATACTAAACTGCAATACCTACTCGACTCAAACGTATGGAACAGCACACACATATTTGTTCTGACTGGTTTGCTCCCACAATTTGTTCAGTTTGATGGGTAGAGTATGTAGTTTAAAGGTTAATGATACTTTTCCTTTCTGTATAGGTACTTTTCCGTATCCCCAAATCATTAGTAGGTTCTACAAATTATTTTTCACCTCAGATGCTCGGAACGATTCTGTTTATCATTTGAAATCTGAGTGCAAAAGTGAAGTTCGAGTTTTGAAATTCGAAATTTTTCTATACCGCCAATCCACTGAAAATGCTTAATAACTATTTCATGTCACTGGCCAGCACGAAAAAAAAATCACTTTTTTTCCTCGCTGTTGTGAGGTGAAAAGTTGTATGTTTCGCTCGGCTGAAAAGTTATTCTGCGTCTCGTAACTTTGAAACCTTCGCTAAGCTTAGGATTCTATTATTTGAATCGCTCGTGGTTCAATCCTATATAGAATCCTTCGCTTGCTCAGGTTTCAATACAAGTACTCGCGCCAAAAAGCAACTTTGCAGCCTAGCATAACAAATAACTATTATTCTCAAATTATATTATTCTATTCTTAGGGTAGCATAACATGAAATCTGTACCCAGCCTAGCGTTTTAAAAATCTATGTTTTTCTCGTTTTCAATCACCTATTCATGTGCATTTACCCGTACTTTCTAATGTAAGATGGAATTACGAAGAAGGTAGGCGATGGAATAAACCCTCTCTATTCGGTCATGTCTATTATTTGACCGAGTTTCGTTTACCCGGAATAGTTTGGTTCAATGATCACTTCGTTTACCTAAACCATAGTAGAATCTCGTGGAGTGCTGTGGTGTTTGCTTCACTTGTTTTGTACTTTACCATACTATACTGAAGGTCCTCTTATCCGAGTGCAAGCGTCTTTTTCTTGCAAGCATCATCATCATCATCATCATATCAGCCGATAAACGTCCACTGCAGCTGGACATAGACCTCCCTAAAAATGGGGGGATTTGCCATAATCGCCACGCTTGGGAGGCGGGTTGGCGATCGCAGTTGGATTGAATGTGTGAACTCAGAGGATGCTGCTGCCCATCCTCCGGTAGATCCCTTAGTCGCCTTTTACGACACCCACGGTTGGAAATGAGATGGTGCTACTCTTAGCCGACACCACACGGAGCAAGCATAAGTTTGCAATTAGCCATCCCACTCCAATTGAAAGCAGGATCGCAAAAAACGTGTTTATCATCAATATCTTTGCTCATGGGTGTTTCTAAGCTCCAAATTCTACGAATTTCACTAGAAATATTTGATGTATTTAGTTAAGTACAATAATAAAAAGTTAAATATCAGCAGTTTCATCATAGTATTGAAAAACACAATAAAAAGGGGTAACTTTGGGATTTTTTTCTATCGAGTAAACTTAATCTAATCGTGTTTTTGAGAACCATCGCCTATCTGCCAGATCCTTAAATAAGACATAATTTCATTTCAGACTTTAAAACACTTTCGTTCGTGTTCAAAAAACGGCCTCGACCGGATAATAGCGTCTTACGTATTCATTGATATTAATACACCACAAGGTTTTAATTACTTACTAACATGGGTGTATTTAGAAACTAAGCTACTTTCCCTAAGGAACATTGGTCGAAAAACGAGAAAAATTATGGACCTCCCATAGAAAGTCGATCGGCTGATCCGCATTTTTGTATGTAGATAAGGTCCAAAATTTTATCTCGTTTTTCCACCCTTAGGGAAAATTGTTCAGTTTCATTGTCTAAATACACCCACCCTTAAAGTCATTTTAGTAATAAAAAAACTAGAGGTACCTACCTACCTTTCTCTAGAAATGATGTCTAGCGCAGAATATAAGTAGGCACTTATTTGAAAATAAGCACGTTTTTTAAATAATTTTTCGTTCAAATCAAATAAAAGTGTGAATTTATAGCTAAAACATAATCGCGGGCACAGACATAATTTCGATGGAATAAAATCCAGCCATGTCTTATTCATATTATGTTCCTTAGGTGCCTTAGAAAATATAAATACATTCATATTATTTTGACATGAAAAAAATTATGTAAGTATTGCGAAACAGCCTCGAAACCATGTTGTAAGTGGTTACCTATAAAAATGTAAACTTGTATAGCCTGTAGGATCCCACTGGGCATAAGGCCTCCTCTTACGAATAAAGGTGATACTCTACCACGCGGGCCCAGTTGCCAACAACAATCAATTGATTCTGTCTAAAATTTCTATTCAGATAACGGCATAAAGGTTTTCTCGCAAATTCTTATCTTCGAATAACTTTTTGTGCTAACTAAAATAACCCACCCTCCTTCTGGCGTAGTCGGGTAAAAAGATAAAAATTTATTTTAATAAACGCCGTCCCTCAGACTTAATAAAAAATTCAATACCTACCGGGGAGTATTGAATTCTTCATGAATAGACGCCGACCAAATTAGGTAATGCTGCTCAAACACAATGGTTAAAAATATATTCCTTGTGATTGCTTTCAGATCTAGATTTTGTAGATTGAAAAAGGTACTTTGGCCTTTTCATTCTACACAAATTCAATTTTTTAGCACCAGTATGGCTGGAACTTAGTAGACTCGATCAAAGGTCTGGAGTAAGAAAGATATTTTACGTTTCTTGTTATACCTAGGTACCTGTTTTTAGTGTTGTTAAATACCAGAACAATTTTAAGGGTCGAAATTATTATTTTACATGTATGCCATGCGGGATTCGAACCCACGACCTGCCTATCCGGGGCATGCTCTACTCCAACAGAGCTGTCGTCGCCACGCAAGCCACGACGAAATTTTCAATCTATATCCTTAAGGGACGTCAGCGCCATCTACCAGAGTTATACAAACTACTGATTCACACGTCTAATGTTGCAATTAGAGTCATGCGATATAGATGTCACACCTTATTCCAATCGAAATTATTATTTTACATGCTACGAATAAGAGAATGTATAGAAGTATAAATAAAGCTCAAAAAGTGGCACCAAAAAAATTGTAACGCGTTCTAAATTTGTTCTTTAAAAATTGTAACTCGCCGCCAAAACTCATACAAAATGTCATTTTTCATGGGGTGCCAAAAATGATTTCGATTTTGTTTGGAGTTATTCTTCCATATTTATTCTCTTATTCGTAGTTTACATGTATGCAATGTTAGCTTAATCAAATTAAAGATTGAAAAAATCAAAATGAATTTTTCAATCTTTAATTTGATAATATCCCGGATAGGCAGGTCGTGGGTTCGAATCCCGCTCGCCGCCCGAATTTTAATAATGAAACTAAACAACTTTCCCTAAGAGAAGAGACGAAAAACGAGAAAGTTTTTTTGACTTCTTATTGACCATATTTTTCTGTTACCTACACGACCCGCGCCGTACCGCTTTCCACTTCAGCACTCGCCTGCAAAATTGAATATCGCCCCCTTCTCTAGTACCTATGTTTTCCCTGATTAGGCTTATTGGAATGAATATTATATGCTCGATGAGGATTCCTGAGTGCTGTCATAAGAATAATGATTAATGTGTACTGAGTTAAGAATAATGAGTTTTAATGAGTACACTATTAAATAGTGCTGTGCTTGCCCTGCACACCCGCTCCCGGCGGGTCTGCTTGCTGTATGAAGTCAATTGCACACTGCGCAAGATTAATGAACATATCTCAACTTCACGAACATATGTTAAGTGTTTAGCACAAGAACACGAGTTACACGATATTCAAATGCAAATCTCTGAAACGTTACCAAGTTTGTTGCATTGGGCTTAACTTTGTTTGTAATTTTGAAGATTAAGCACCCTTACCTACGTGTAATTCTCAAGCGGTAATTTGTGAAATACGAGGCTTTAGAAATTGAACATTTAACTGAACATCTGATGTTTGTTTTGAAAATCCATTTTGGCAGTTGTAAAAAAATGCACTTATATCCACAATAGTAGGTAATTGGTATAAGACCTACTTACTTACAGTTTCAACACTAGATCGTAGACCCAAGAACATTATATATATTCTCGTATAGACCTACCTAACCTGATGTTAGCAGGACGTGGGATTAATTTCGCTACTGAAATTGATTTAAGGCTTATCCGCCCGGGAACTCGACTCTCCATACTAATCGATGTGAACGAGCGCGTTGCACCGACCGGTCAGAATTACCAGTTTTCTTTGAAAAATAGGATGAATTTTCAAAAAATAAGAAACCCAAACTATTTTATGTTGTATTGTGAAGTAAGTAGTTATACCTATTGTAAATTTTCATTTTCTTCCGATCAACAATGTAAGAACTACTGGGGAAAAAGGGGTGACTTTAGATTCCTTTTTCTTCTGTTTTGTTAATTAAAATAGATTTAGAGAAAAACCAAATAACTTCTCATGTCCTGTAGATTGTTCAGTTTTGTTTTCTGCTTAAAAAGTGCCATAGTTAATGTATGAAACGGTTACAAATCACCAAATTGTACGGTAAAATCGGGCGGTAGATCCTTAAAACACTGTTACGTTTTCGACTTTAACCTTAAGTACTTTAGGTTGTTAATTAAGCAAATTGCAAATTTTGGCACTTAAAACAATTAAAACTGAATCTCAAAGTGTAAACTGAGTTATTTACGGAGTAAGATCTGCCCTGAAGGTTTATCTCGGAAAAGTAGATTAGGCGGACGATAAATAAAATATGAGTTTCGTAGATAGGTACACAACGAAACAATCACTTTATTTGTTTGTATAATTTGATTTCCTCTAGAGACATTTCGTCAGTTATACTTAATTAATACCATAAAGTCCCTAGCTATAAAACATTATATCTTTTCAATTCAATTTAAATACTTAAGTAATTTATTTCAGACAAGGTGTCCGTTATAGTGTTAGTTTTAGTTATTGTTATTCTATTTAGACTTAGATAGAGATAAAATCGCGAAAAAAATCAGCTGTTCCATACTAAACTGCAATGCCTACTCGACTCAAATGTATGAGACAGCTGATTTTTTTTACGAACTCAGGGATGCTTCCATAGTAAAAGTTGTTCAGTTTGATGGTCGGAACCACACACGAAAATTTGGAAAGTTTTGAAAATCATAAATTATTTCCGTACTGAATGCATGGAAATTTAATTTTGCGTTTTCTGATAGTAGAGTTCTAATATCTTATCTAAAGACAAAGGTCTTTAAGATAAAGATCAGTAAGAGGATCGAGTGGGATATAAAAAAAGTTTTGTGAAAATTTCAGTTTTTCTTGATTATTAATTTTTTTTTCAAATTCTGTGAATGCAGAAGTAATTTACTCCAAAAGTTAGGGTTAGTCTCCTAAGTTTGTTTTCTTGTAGCTATAATCAGGGCCGGACTGGGACCTGAAGTCGGCCCTCTGCGAAGATTTTCCCCTGCGATATACCTACTTAGGTCGTTGCAATTCCAATTAATACCAGAGCGAGCGAAGCGAGCTCAAGATTTTGCTACATTATAACATGATTCTGAACTTTATGACGAAATCGACTTGATTTGTTTTCCGTGCCAACACAGGGAATAACCAGGGACTTTTAAAAACAGTGGAATCCCCTGAGACACTTTCAGTGGCCGTAACCGGGCCGCTCTTATCGCCGAACATCCAAAGTAGATGGCCAGTCGATAGAGCCAAGCCAGTGGCAAGCCCACCAGAGCGGCAACCAGCCCACCAGAGCAGCGGCCCACCGGGTATTTGACCGGTATGCCCAGGCTTGCTCCTACCCGGCTATCATGCCACCCACGACAAAGCGACAAAACGAAAAAAACGTCAAGCGCGCTCTTTTTGGCATACGTAAAATATTAAAGTCTCGATTTTTGTCGTTTTCTCGGGGAGAGCATGCTAGGCCTACAGGTAGCTTCCCTGTGTGCCCCAAATGAACTTTCCATCCTGTATACACAAAACATTATTATAAGAGGGTTAGAAATGCAAAGTAGCGATTTAGCTTCGGAGACGGCGTCGCCACTTGTCTTCCCATTCTCGCTGCTACAATTACTCATGCTGTCTCGCTCGCAACACGCTGGGAGCCTTATGGTGTTATGCAAATCATTGCATAACCCGCGGCGACACGTTCCACGCCTACTTTGCACTTCTAACCCCTCTTATAATGTTCTGTGCTGTATACCTAGTCAAAATCAAGAGCAGATACTCACCAGTCCGGAATAAGAGACGACATCGCCGACGATGCCTCTATGCGCAGTGACAGTGACGAGGCCCTCGAGCGCGCGGGCGAGCTGCGCGCGCGCACAGGGCGCGGTGCCTCTGATGCGCGGCGGCGCGCCAGCGACCAGCCACGCGTACTCCGCCCCGAACATACCCAGCTTGAACGCCTGCGCGAAACAAACATCATCATAAACGTACAGTGCGACATAAAAGAGTAGACAATAAATGAGGGCGCTGCCTCCACGCAAGAACGTCAAAATCACGTATAAGCTGGCAAGACCGACCTACAATTTGTACTAAAATATGTAGTTCCTGCTGTCACCGTTTTCTACTCTTTTATGTCGCACTGTAGTCTTAAGGCAAACAATTGGTTACAATATTATATTTTGTTTAGTTATTCCCCCATATCTCCTTTCAACAGACTTCAAAAAAGGAGAATAGTTCATTCTGAATAGTTTAATCGCGAGTTGGTCCCATTAGTGAAGATCTGACGACGCGCTTCGGAGCTTCACAACAGAAAGTCCTTAAAAGTTGGCAGCCAATCATCGGCGATTGAAGCATTTGCTTCGTATCGACGTACCCCTTGTGTTAACTGATATTTGAGTTTAACTCATATAACTGACAACTGAAAACCGTGAAAAAAACAAATTTGTGATACAATTATTTGATTCGCAGACACCATAATTATGGAATACTTATACGAAATTACCGACACCAAATATGCTAAAATCCATGAAGCTGTCTAGGTTGCAGAACGTGTCAAAGAAATGGGCATAAATACATAGCTAGGTTAGGTTAGTTACACATACCTATACTCGAAAACGTGAAAATATTGAAGTTTTTAGGAGTGAGGTTTTCAAGCCTTTTCCACACTTATAAAAAGTTCCCAAACTGAAGAACTTTTACAATGAACTTATACTACAAACCAATCGGAGCAAAACTGCAGTCCCTACTCGAATAAAATGAATGCAACAGCCATAGACATATTACTCTAGCGATAAACAAGCTCGTTCAAACAAACAACATGTCACACAAAATGACACATTGCGGTCTGTCAATGTCATAGTGACGAAGTGAACTCGGGAACATCAATCAGGTGCGTACACCTCATTCAAGTGGAACATGTTGCTTCTATGCAAGGGCAAGTCTATCGCTGGAGTTTAAGTCTATGGCAACAGCAGATTTTTTTAACGATCGGTTTGCTCTCATAGTAAAATTTGTTCAGTTTGATGGGTAGTCTCTTAGTTTAAAAGGATGCTAACGATACCAATTTCACCCAGTATATTCTACGGAAGATGTCACGTTCTAAAGCTAGTCTATCATATTTGCTCTATGATTTCAGAGTTGGTAAAAGACAACAAAAACAAAAACACTTTAGGTTGATTTTAGAGTGGCACCGACGTTTGTCGTTTGCTGTATCAAAGTCTGTGGCCGAGCATACAAATTACCAAAAACGATTTGCCGACAAATCCGGCGCAAGCTACCCGCAAAAACCGGATTATTCTTTTCGGCTTTACACCACAAAAGCACATTGTTTTGTGGTTTACACTCTAGTGCGCTAGGCCGCTCGATCTGTTCGGGATACATTCGGCTCGATTTGACGATCCGGTCGGATTTAATACCGAATCTGCGCGCATTTCGGAATTGTGCAAAGTGTTGATTTGGCTTTCTGCTTTACAGGATGGAAACTTAAATGCGTTACATAATTTAAGGGGTGCTTCAGATCATAAAATTGAACAACTTTGATTGTGGTTCCATAGAAAACTTCAATGGCGACTATTTTTGCGGTTTTAATTTTGGCTCAATTGTGAACAGTTTTATGAACTGAAGCACTCCTTTAAGTATTTAATAAATTTAAGTTTATAGGTTGGAATGTTATAGTAATGCCAAACTGTGAGCGTACTTTCTAGACTTTTTTATAGTTTCTAAAGTCTGATATTAGCCTTTTCAATCAAACATTAACATGCTTAATTGCAAATATACGGAAAGGAATTACAAATCGTAAATGATAAGTAAACTGAAAGTTAAATAAGTCAAGTACTTATAAATTAAAATAAATGGTAACTTTTTCAATAGACAGATTATAAAGGAAAAAAATATTAGTAAATCTTTCTGCTACGCATTCGTAGCTACGACGTAGCAGGTACGCTACGACCTAGACTCTACATTACTCTACGAATTAAGAATGTAAGTGCTATATAAATCTCACATTGCAAACAGTAAATTGCTTTTTATTTTATTCAGTTTTATAGCCTTTTTTGCTTGTGTTATTTAATAAATTAGTAATACTCGTATTAATATACATGAAATTGTTGTATCACACAAGCGATTTTTGAGCGTAGGCGATGACGGAACGATATATTTCACACATCGCCGAGATATTTATGAGATCACTCTGAGTCGCGTCGGAAACGCAGCGATGTCGCGTCGAGAACGCTCAGTGAACGTCTGTGCCTAAAAATGCGTGGCGATCAGTTGCGACGTCGCGGCGGTGCAGTTCCCATGTCGTGTTGTCGCGGTGCAGTTGTGACGCTAAACATTATTTTTTATAGGTCTCTAACCATTATGTTAAGTTTATGGTCTAGTAGATCGGCGAACCTGGCACAAGTCATCTATTTTATAGTGTTATTTGGTATCGATGCATTTAGTATGACTTCCTGATTACAAATATATGAGATAACAAGCGCTCAGACTGTGGGGGTAGAAACTGTGACGTTATAAAGGTGGCCATACAAAGCCAAACACATTTTTTGTTTATTCATGCCGTGTGGGGTATCAAATGAAAGGGATCTATGAGTACATTACAAATATATAGCATAGTATAACATTTTCACTATTTGGTTTAACAAATTATTCGAAAAAGTAAAAAAATTCCTCAATTCCGAGTTGACTTTGAACTACTATAAACTATAAACGACTGAATGGATTTTTGTAAATTATATATCAAATGACTCAGGATATCCTCTATATTGCGTCAAAAAATAATTAACCAGATAGATTACAAAATAAAGAATGTACATAAATTTGAATAAGATTGTACATTTTTGGACACTTTCTAATAATTTCTTAAACCAAGTTGTAAAAATGTTATACTATGCTATATATTTATAAACAGATAAAACTATAAAAGAGATGACTTGAACGGAGAGTTCCGAAATATCCTTTTACCGACCCTCTAGTCTGAGACCGACTCGATATTTATCATGTCGTTATACAGGGTGTAACAAAACACTTTAGTAATACTTAAGGGGATGCTCAGACCATCAAACTGAACAACTTTCACTATGGAGCCAACATCGAAATCGCGAAAAAAAAATCCTTTCTTTCATACAAAGCTACAGTACCTGTCTAACGACTCTACTCAAATGTATAGCTGATTTTTTCGCTTCCAAAGTAAAAGTTCTTCAGTTTGATGGTCTGAAGCACCCTCTTAAGATACTAGGGTGTTATGTTACACCCTGTATAGTTATTTGTAAATATTTAATTTAATTTTAAATCTAGTGTAACGTTGTCTTTAAATAAATTTTTTGATATGCACAAAACAACTAAGACACTATTATTTCTTTTAACAAGCTGTCAACGTGGACGTGCATGTTCTGCACGGCTAAGCATGCCACCCGCGAGAACGAGAAAAACGTCATGCGCCCTCTTTCTGGCTGGAGGCACATCTCAATTTTTATCGGTTTCTCTGCGGTGACATGCGAGGCCTTCTGAGATTTCAGAATATCTCCGACTAGTGAGCATATGCTATACTACCAGCTGTCAAAACTAAAAAATATAGGTTAATGAGGCTCACCTCACAAAATATCTTGGGTATCATCTCTTGGGAGAAACTACCGATGATGATGCGTGTGTCCAACTCCTGTAACAAAAGGTATGGTCAGTAATGTCAGAAGAGTACGAGCAGTGTCCAGAGTGAGAGGTACTGAGCCCTTGTGACGGATCCATCATCACTTCAACCGCCTATAAACGTCTCACTGCTGGGCACAGGCCTACTCTCAAGTAAGGTGAAAGGGCGGTAGTCCACCACGCCTGCAAAATGCGGCATGGTAGACTTCACATACGCATTTACATTTAATCTCTTGTACTCTTCTGCTCTCCTGGTACTTTTCAATCAATTCTCAATGCTTATTAGCATTTTAGGACACAATATAGCAACTCGACCTTGGCCGATTTTCTTTACACAGGAGGTACATTTTCGATTCACAGCACATCAGTAGGATCAACGGAAATAGGTGTCCCTGGTGGTCCTACTGGTAGGACAAAATAGTAGGACCACGAGAAAACGCCGATTTATTCTTCAGCGTATGCAGGTTTTCTCACGATGTTTACCTTCACCGTTTGATATCAGTCGGTATTATGTACTTAAGTAAGAAAAACTCATTGGTACATGGCATTTCGTCTGTGCGGATTCGAACCCGGACCCTTACGACTTGTATTGTTCTTATTAATGGACAGTGGACACAATAACTATACGACTCGAAATCGAAGCGTTGGAAACACGAACACAGAATTAATTTTAAAAGTGTTTTTTAGTGAAGTATTTGCTAATCCCATTTTCTTGTCGACTGCCAGAACGGTCTGCAGTGAACCTGCCTGTTGTGCCGAATGCCGTGGATTCGAATCCCGCAAGAAACAAATATGTGTATGATGAATACGAATATTTGTACCCGAGTCATGGATGTTTGTTTGTATTTGTATATCTTTGTCTAAAAAAATGTGCCTTTTATTTTTGATACGAAATGAAACCAATCTCACAACTTACAATGATTAGATTAAAGATTAGCTATATAAAGTAGTTAAAATATTTAAATTTACTTTCAACGTTGACCTTTAACTCTCTAAAACCGTAGAAGTCTACTAAAAGTTTCAGATTATAAAATCAGCGACCCAGCAAGATTCATCTTCGTCAAAATTTGACTTTAAAATTTTAAAGTAACAAAGGCACTTTAAACCTTTACTTAACATTGGGCTAGAAGCCAATTAAAACTTTACATCTTCAACATTAATTACTTTCTTCTATTTATGATAATGAAACCAGGCCCTAAAGGAGAATTTACATGAGCCGACATTGGCTGCGGCCTGTGAACAAGAATTAAAAAAACTCATTACACGGATAGGGTCTAAACTCGAAAGGTTCCCTTTTTAGGGTTCCGTACCCAAAGGGTGAAAACGGGACCCTATTACTAAGCCTACGTTGTCCGTCCGTCCGTCCGTCCGTCCTACCTATTTAGGGCTGTAACTTTTGAACCGTTATAGCTAGATAGTTGAAATTATCACAGAATATGCGTTATTACGGCGGATTTGTTGACAAATAATAATAAAATGTCAAAAAATAAAAAACTAACCGGGGGGTTCTCAACAAGAAACTAGTTTTTATTGACGTATTTTCTTCTCGCTCTATAGTAAAAACGGTTGTATGTAACAAGCGTCAAAATTGGTGTGATTATAGAGCAAACTCTACAGTATAGAGCGAGTAGGTCTCACGCTTAAGGTTCCGAAGGAAAAAAGTTTTTTTCCAAGTGAATATGTTGTGTTCTGTGGTGGTGTGGTACGGAACCCTCGATGCGCGAGTAGCCCGACTCGCACTTGACCGATTTTATTATTTTGTTATTTAGTTAACCCTTTATTTGGACTTAACAATCCTGCCCTCCACTCATTAAATAAGCATGGGAGGAGCAGGTCATTGTACTTCTAACCACGAGGGTCAAGGCGGATTAATGTAAGCAACTTACCAGGGTCCTTCATTAAGAAGTTGCATATTAATGCTGACACTTTTTAAGGGGATGATCAGACCATCAAACTGAACAACTTTCTCTATGGGACCAAGATCGAAAACGCGAAAAAAAGATCCGCTGTCCCATACATTTGGCTCAAGTAGATTAGCAGTTTTGTATGGAACAGCAGATATTTTTTTTCTTGATTTTGATGTAAGTCCCATAGAGAAAGTTGTTCTCCTTGATGGTCTGATCATCCCCTTAAAAAATTGTCAGCATATTAAGAAGGATCCTGTACAGGATGTTAGGAAAAGTATCATTAACCTTTAAACCACATACTCTAGGTACCCATCAAACGGGAGCAAACCGATCGGAGCAAACTTGCGACAGTTTCGAATAATCTCTATCCCGTCTATCCCCCCGCAAGGGATAATTCTTTGTGTGTTTCATGGAGATCTATGAGATGTAATCATAATAAACAACTCCTGTCATCTAAAGACAATGCGAAACAAAAGGTATGTCAGTTGCACGCAAACAATAGCGGTGGCGTAAGAATAAATAGTATAACTTGGTATTATTTATTATTCTCAAGCTCGTTGTCCACTGTGAACAAAGCTACGATAACAAACTAGCTGAGCTAGCTTGCTAGCTAGCTGGCACTGGCAAGTGGCTAGTTAAACTGCGCTGGCAAGTAAAGCTACGCTGGCAAGCGAAGCTACACTATGGAAAGCTACGGTATTTAAGCGAACTAGGCTATTAAAAGCGAAAAAAATATGTACCTAGTGTTACGTCTGCTCCTGTTTTAAATTCTGCGTGCATATGGGGGCAGAAATACCTACTTCGCTTTCGTAAAGTCTTAAAATACCCACACTACGCCAAAAAATGCCGAGGGTGAATGCTAGTGTATTAATTACTAAAACCTTCCCAGAATTATGAAGATGCTATATTTTGAAGAATTATTAAAATCCATGCAGGAGTTTTGGAGTAAATCCTACATTTACATAATTATTAACCTTCCTTTTTAATAAGTCGTAGGTACATATAAAATTAATACTAGGAAATTAAATAATTATAAACTTAAGTAAGACCTCTATAAATTGTTTAACTTGTGAGCCTAGCGAGTCGCTGTCGAGAAAACCAGAAAGATCGAGATGTGTTTTTGACAATTTTCTCTTTTTGTCTTGCGAGGCATGCTAGCGCTAATACAGCCTACATTGTTCAGATCAGCTCACACCGCTTAGCGCTGCAGCTTGCAATGGACGGTTCCAAGCTAAACTTCATTAGCGGTGGACGTCGCTCTTTATGATGGCAATTAATATACCTTTGTTACGTTTGCAAGTCTGTCTACATTTTCTCGTTGAATATCGGTGTTTTTTGACAATGTGGGTATGTATATTAGCTGGCAGAAGATCTTTCCTCTGAGGAGGACTATTTCTTCGTCCTCTTTAGCGTCACGCATGTATGTGATCTAAAGGACGTGGAAAGGTTAGTTGATCTTCCAGGTTGTAACAAAACACCCTTTTAATACTTAAGGAGGTGCTTCAGACCATCAAACTGAACCATTTTCACTAAGGAGCCAACATAAAAATCGCGAATATAAAATCAACTGTCCCATACAAAAGATTCGAGTTGGTACCTACTGCAGTTTGCTGTTGCTTTTTCGCAATTTCGAAATTGGCTCCATAGTGAAAGTTGTTGTTTGATGGTGGAGGCACCCCCTATATTACTTGGGTGTTTTGTTACAGGTTGTAAACATATTGGCGACGGGCTCACCCCCCGTCACAGTGGACAGAGTTTCGGTACTACTGGTGAATCGTGGATGTTATAGTCAGTCCTTCGGGGAATATAGTCGTGAGCATATGCTATGCTGAACATATTGAACAGGGTGCCGCAGACCATAAAACTGAACAACTTTCAATACGGAACCACAGTCAAAATCGCGAAAAGAAAATCGCTGTTCCATAAAGAACGTCAATGGCTACTCGATCCAAATGTTTGGAACAGAAGATTTTTTTTTCGCGATTGCCTTGTTGGTTCCATAGTGAAAGTTGTTAAGCTTGTTCTGAAGCACCTTGACCTATATGTACCGCATTTAATTTTTCGCCTTCTTGGTTGATTGTCCTGGTCTTTTCCTTCAGATTTCTTCACTATATTCACAGAATAGGTAAGCTATAAGCTTACATCGAAATCGCGAAAAAACTCTGACTGCTGGCTGTTGTTTCATTAATTATTTTGAGTAGAGTACGTATTGCAGTTTTCATCAAACCTTTCTGTATCATCCTGTAAAAGCATGCGATGGTGTTCTAAAGTTTTCAGAGTAAAATTTAAATACCTTGAGTTGTTGCAATTGCTCCTTAAAATCAGATTCAGCGAAGGTTATGGAGGCAGCGCAGGTGATGTTAGCGGCTTCGAGCTGGGTCACCAGCTCGTTCACTGCCAACGAGTATACTTCCTCGTTCTGTGAGAACGCTGTAACCGTGTCCCAGCCGAATTTTCTGGAAAAGACATCGTTTTAAGGGGATATAATTCGGAGCGCTCTCTATACAAACAAAGTCTGGTTACATTTTCAATACTAACCAATTACAGTAAATGAAAATTTGCTGAAACAATCTAGAAACTAATCTCTATGCTTGTTATGCTATGTTGTCCGATTTTCGTTAAATATACAGTTTCAATGCCAGGATTAATTCAAGATTTGTATGGATATCTTGGAGGAACTGTAAGTACAGTCAGCAGCAAAAAGATGAATACACTTTTACGACGCCGTAGTATAAAGATGTATACACTTTAGTACTACGCGTACTATAGGCGTAGTAAAAGAGCCTACATCTTTTTGCTACTGACAATAGAGTATATACCTAGAAGTGTAACGAACATAAATATCGATATGCTTTTCTCGATCGCCACCTTTTGGCTTTATATCTACGCTGACAACATTGAGGCTTATCAACTCTATTCGTTAATAGTCATTTTTCTAATTGATTCATTCACTCGACGCTCGTTCGATTGCTCACGTTTTACTCGACTGCGCAACGCAAAGGAAGGGTAATGTGTTTAACAGCCTATGTATGTATGTATGTAAGTTTGTACCTTTGTGGCACACTAGAGACCAAACGCATGGGCCTATTCTTACGACAATCGATTTGTCTAAGTCTTGCGAGTATCACTAAGATATGACAGTAACCAAGATTCAATATGGCGACTACCAGACGCCATATTGTGAAAAATAAACAAAATGAAAGTTGACGATCTATGTCGAGTATCATTTAAAAATCATATTTAGTTTTCTCTAATCATTTTTCTTTTCGAATGACTATTTATTCAAAATGATGATTCGCAAACTAACCGTTACCATGTTAACACGTTCCTTGCTATGTTATTAAATGTTAATTGTGAAGTTATGTGAAGTGATTCATTCGTGTATTAATAAACCTAGTAAAGTGAAAACATCGCGCTAATTACTCTATTTTATATTCAATGGAATCGATTGTGCGTACCTACTGTTGAAAGGAAATTGTTTTTTGTGAGAGTGGACACAGTTTCATAACATACCTGATGAAGGCGATGCGTGCAGGGTTGTGCGAAGAGTCAGGGGCGACGGTTCTACAGAACAGAGGGAACTCTGACCTGTCGCTGAGGGCTGGTGACGTGGACCCGAACGATACCTGTCGGTGGAAACAGTATCATGTAGAGATACTAATAAAACAGCCGTGGTGGTCCAGTGGCGAGTAACCTTGCCTGCCGTGCAGGAGGCGATGGTTTGATCCCCGTCCAGGCCGACTCGTACCAATTTTCCAAGAGTTTTTTGGAATTTATGTACGATTTGTAACAAGGCTTTTCGGTGAAGGAAAACATCGTGAGGAAACCTGAATACTTCAATTTAGAGGCATGTAGTAGGTCAATATCTACTCTCCATTACAAGTGGCGACGGGCTCACTCCCCGTCACACTGGACAGAGTTTCGGTACTACTAGTGTAACATGGATGTTCTGAGGTTTCAGAATATCTCTGACTACCCCCTCTTATCTTATCTTGTTGTGGGGACTGGCCAGCCAGCAACACTTCGCCCCAGGGGGTGTTTCGTGTTAGCCCCAATACTTTTTTCTTTCTTCACCCTTCAAATACATGGTCAATAAAGGAGGCAATACCATTGAGGGGAAAAAACCTAAGATCTCCCGCTTTTAGGTATCCATCACCGAGAAGGCAAATGCGCATTACCCCCTCGAGGAATATATTCGTGAGCATATTATGCATGCATGCACTAAATAAAATCTTTATTTATTCAGCTAAAAAACTGAGATCTATGCTGCCCATGTACGGGAACGAGGTGCTATATTTCTGACATCACTTAGACTCCTTTTATCGTATTACGAGCTCACGACAGCATGAATTACAGTGAATATCAAACGAAAATGGAACTAAGGATGAATATATCAAATTCACAACATCATATTATAAACAATATAAATTAATAAACAACCACGGACCTGTAGTCTGTACCCTGAGGTTGCATGGAAGAATGATCTTTTAGCGAATGATTGATGCTAAAGGTGGAATACGTCGCTAGAATACTTAATTAAATTTGCACTAACTTCTAACATGAATACACAACCAACACATTTGAGTAATGTACTCTGTCAGTTCCGAGCACACCAGCACTCTCCCAGATCACAACTTGACCTCTAGTCTAGAAACTAGTTCCTACGTAAGCAAGCCTTGTTCAAACGCGAGATCGAAACTAACTCAATTTGTACCTTCAAAATAAACATACCAACGAGAAGTCTAGTGCTGGAATAGACTGTAACTGAACGACACTAAGTGTGTTTTTGTTTGTCTTGTTTGAAAGTTTTGGGCTTCAAAGTTCAGAGTCCAAATAGCCTGATTGATAGTGAAGGGTTTGGATCTTGCAAGGAACAAAAGTAGTCATGAAAAATTGTATTATTTTCTATTTTGATCAGCTGTTTTGTTAGTTAGTACTTAGTTTATTCGAGACTGCACTGTGAAATAGAACATAATTATTTATTGCTTCGCAGCCGGAATGATACACTGCATTAAAAAGCGACTAGCCGTTTTATAAAATGGCGCAGGGTGCTAGGTACTAGCTCCGTGGTCTAATGTTAAGAGGATTGGGCTCTTGACACGGAGGTCGTGGGTTCGACTCCCACGCCCCCATAGACACCTAGTGATTTGTCACTTTGTGAGTTTTCCCCAGTTGGTTAGGACATTGCAGATTAAATCACCTGATTGTCTAATAAGAAAGAAGGTTCCGTGCTTCGGATGGCACGTTAAGCCTTTGGTCCCGGCTACTATCTTTGGTGGTATCGTAAGGCGATTTGAATAACCTCTGACACCAGGGCTTGCCCACACGATAAGAAGAAGAGTAAAAAATTTTGTCTTTTTAGGGTTCCGTACCCAAAGGGTAAAACGAGACCCTATTACTAAGACTCTGCTGTCCGTCCGTCTGTCTATCTGTCCGTCTGTTACCAGACTGTATCTTATAAACCGTGATAGACAGTTGACACTTTTACAGATGATGATATACTTACTAAAAACGGAATAAAATAAATATTTATGGGGGCTCCCATACAACAAACTTGATTTTTTGGGTCGTTTTTATAAATAATGGTACGGGACCCTTTGTGCGAGAGTCAGACTTGCACTTGGCCAGTTTTATCAACGAACTAACGGTTTTTCCGATTGACATCTATTCGTGTTCGATTGCAATTTCAAAGTGTTAAATCGAGTTCTATCGAGGACCATAGACGATTCGTTCTAAATCGAGGTGTCGGAGTCAGTCGCAGGTATATCTAATTTAAAACGACTCTGCTTTCAAACGAGACTGATGTGGAGATTATACGATACTCATTTAATAGAATCGAGGCGATTTGATTACGTACTTTGTAACACTTATCTTATCTGTGCCGCGAAGGTATTTGCAACTAAGAACACATGATTAAATATCCGTACAGGAGTGCGATTTTTGAAACTCATTCGGTGAGCTCAGCAGTTGTAAATGGCAAAATTACTATGGAGATACGCATCTTTCTACTGCTGATTTGACTCTCAAAAATCATGCTTCAGGAGTGCGATTTTTGAAAGTCAAATCAGCAGTAGAAAGATGCGTATCTCCATAGTAATTTTGTCATTTTCAACTGCTGAGCTCAGCGAATGAGATTCAAAAATTCACTCCAGCATAGCTAGCATGCCGCAGTGATACAGCGCTATCACATCTTAGCTCTCTTTCTATTTGCGTGCGAATGAACGAGAAGATAAAAGACGTGATACAGCCGTATCACGTGTAGCATACTACGAGTGCTGCCCCTCTAGCATGCCACCGCCGAGAAAACGTCAAAAATCGAGACGTGCCTCCATCTTTATTATTTTACGTACGCCAAAAAGAGCGCGCATGACGTTTTTCTCGTTTAAACGCTTTGTCGTGGGTGGCATGCTGCCGTGCAGATCGGAAGCTTCATCCAAGCGGGACGGCGAGCCGGAGACCGCCGCTCGTCTCGTAAACACGCCATTTTGATCCATAAAACAATGGATTACAACTTTTTTCGCGAGACTACCGCCGTTGCCTTCTTCCTTCTTGCCTTCTAGTCGTATTTATTCATATGCTAAGAGCCAGGCTTATGCACCGCTGACAAGAAAGTGTGTGTTTCGGCAACTCCTAAAAACCAGGATCAACAGCGGCGACCACTCACAACACTGACAATGAAGTCCAGCGGTACCTGGGGAGGACTCTCTGCTTTGGAATCCGCAAGGAATTTATTCAAATAAGATAGAGGTAAGTAAAATAAATAATCGGTTTCCCTCCTTTGCAAACAAGAATAGGAAAAATCGACTTCAGAGATAAATTATAACAAAGTTTAAATAGCAAGACAAAAATAAAAGTAAAGGAAAAAAGGAACTAGGGACCCTATTGTACTGAAACTATGACCAAACCACTGGAGTATCTAGTATCTATTACTACATACAGTCCGGATACGGACACTCCCTGCCTCCCACCGACTCTTTACCGCACCCCCTCAGATTGAATCGTGGTTCCTCTTAAGCAAATGCGTATTCCTGTCTCGCTCGCACTCAATCAGTATCGCACATGCTTAACTCTTCATTAAAAATGCATACATACATACATAAGCTCACGCCATTGTCCCATGGGGGTAGGCAGAGACCACGGACCGCCACACGCTACGACTCTGACACACCTCTTTAGCCTCATTCACATTCATACATCTCTACATGCACTTCCGTCGATTGAGGGTGCTACGCACTTGTCCTTTTCGGAAAAGATCATTGATTTAATCATGGTATGTTTTCCTCGGACGGCCTTTCCCAACACTTCCGCTCACCTTTGCTTGATAAATTTCATTCGTTAGTCTTCTTACATTCATTCTCTCTACGTGACCGAACCATCTAAGCATACCCCTTTCAATCCTTGTTACTATATCATCCTTCAACTTACACTAATCCCTTATCACACAGTTCTTGATTCGATCAACCAAAGTAATACCACACATACTTCGTAAGGAGCGCATTTCAACTGCATTCACTCGACTTTCATTCCTTCTTCAAAATTTTCCCATTTATATGAAACTAGTGTTTACCCGCGACTTCGTCCGCACAAATTATATATATAGGTTGATTTCGAGTCAGGGATGTATGACCCAAACCCAACAATGGGCCATGTAGCATGGCTCAAAAGCACAATACTAACCTGAACAATATTCCAATAAGGTACAATCTTAGCGATGCTCTCAGTGACTTCTGAACAAGCCGTCCCCAGCAGCATCACCATCCTGGACTCCCTCTCCGTGTACAGAGCGTGGAAGAACCGGTCCACCCCCACTCCTGGGTCACACTGAAACAACATACATTATTAGTCCTAATTAGTGGCTATACTATGTTGTGAAATTTAACTGTCGCGACAGGTCAAATTTGGATTGCAAGGGGTATCTCACAACCTATAATGTGGTCATAGTATCGACAACACAGGTTATCCAACATATGGACACCTCATCGGCATTGCATGTCACTTTTTATTAGCAGACTCCTTACATTCTGTTTTATGCACTGCAAAGTATTAGTACTATAGTTTTCTTCAATTTAAAACATTTAATTCCAAATTAGGCGCTCTAAGTGGAATATACCTCATGGAGAAGGGTCACGGCCCATGCAAAATTTCCCCAGGTCCAACAAAAAAGTGTCCTATCCCACACCTATACTGCATTCCAAATAAGGACGAAACTATATTCCGATTCCTGTATAGCTTTCTGGCCAATTCTGATTTGCAAATATGACTTATTTTTGAGAAAGATATACTATCCAACGTATCTTGGACGTTAGTAAAGCTGTTCTAAGAATAAGTGAGAGGAAGTGTTTCAAATCTCTGTTTTTGTAATTCACAACGGCCTTAAATTTTCGTTGCTACTTGGAATGGAGTATAAATATTGCCTAATACTTTTCACACAGTTCTAGCAATTATATCTATTAAGGACTCTGCAGATTGCATGTGATTTCGATGACAATACAATAAATGGTATTATCAAGCTGATCTGATGATGGAGCTGGAAGGTGGCAAGTAGAACTCTTGGGTGGCTATTAGCATACCCATCGAGTTTCGGCTCATTACAATTGTCTTGATGAGTCCTATTCATTGCAGTTGGTATCGATAGGTCTGGTGATGGAGCTGGAAGGTGGCTAGGAGAGCTCTTGGTTGGTTGCTAGAATACCCATCGAGTTACGGCTCATTAAAATCGTCTGCACTTTAAAATTGGTGCATGGAACGGAATGGAATATCTTAGATTATCTAATTAAGGTGCTCTTTAAAACTGGTGCTAAATGTGGAACATCTCAGGTGCTATAATTTACGTGCTATATCAAACTGGTGTTCAATGTGGAATACCTCCTTACCTTGGTGTCATTAGTGATTAGATGCAGTTTATATCCAGGCAGCAACCCTCGCTGGTTGACATGCTCCACCGCCAGCCTTGCAGCAGCCAGCTCCGATGCTCCATCAGCTCTTGGCGTCTCTCCCACTGACAGCTCAAACAAGCCGAGGATCGAGACGATGCGGTTGCTTGTTGATTTTGTGATACCTGCAGACAATTATGTTATTCGATAAAAAGATGGTCAAGTGTGAGTCGGACTTGCGCATCAAGGATTCCACCACACAATATATTATTTGTGTTTAGTAAAAACAAAAAAGTTTGCTTTTTCATTCATGACTTACACATGATCGGTTTTTATTATTTGTTGTTATACTTATAGGTTTGCACTAACTATAATATACAAGGTGTTACAAAAATACAAATAAACATTTAAGGGGGTGGTTTAGACCATCAAACTGAACAACTTTGACTATGGGACCAATATCGAAATTGCGAAAAAAAAAATGATGTTCCATACTCTACAAATCGACTAGAGCTAAAATATGTATGGGATATCCGATATTTTTTTTCGCGATTTCGATGTTGGTCCCATAGAGAAAGTTGTTCAGTTTGAGGGTCTAAACAACCCCCTTAAGAGTTTAAAATATTTACTACACCAAGTTTGACGCGTAAACCGTCGTGACGTCAACCCGTTGGATGCTGATAGGTTAGTTCTCGCCTAACCAGAATATACGAAAAAATAACAGTCAATCAAAAAATTAAAAATTAAAATTAAAAAGTCATTTATTGCCTCAATTTTTCTTACAGTCTAAGTACACAAAAAAGTATTATTACACAATTGAGACAAAAGGTCGAGGCTCAGCCTGTGCTGGCACGGGGTTGAACCCGCGCAGCGCTGATTTTCAGCCCCTCCCTTTTCCCTAAGATCTTGAGTGGGAGATGAGTAAATGAGGGCAGATAAATAGTACATACAGATGCTCTAAACATCTAAAACTTAAACATCTTTGTACTTCTTAACTACATACAAAATTAATTATAAAATTAAATTATCAATCAATCAGTCAACATTTTACTATAGGAAAAGGTTCTTAGTTTTCGAGATAAGGACAGTTTTATGAAATTCGTGAAACTCTTTACCTTAGTCACTATTTTGAGTGCCACGGCTACAATTAATGTTCTATGCAGTTTGACAGTATCTGTGTTAAACTGTTTCTCGAAAACTAAGACACTTTTACTTAAATAAATTTTTTATTTTCTGCTTAGTCATAACCTAGCCTACCAGTATCCGACGGGTTGACGTGTCGGTTTACGGGACACCCCTGTATGTATAACCTCAGATCAATTAATTTTATTACCGCTTTTCGTTAGACAAAAAACAAACAACCCACAACTAAAGTAAATGACAGTAAACAGAATGACGTATCAAATGGTTTTTACATCAATATAAGACGTGAGAGACGAACGGAAGATGTTCTGGTACCAGTTTGTTTGATTACACTAATATTTGCTGTCGCAATCACGAGCGAATTCCACGTTATATGGACCCTGCGTTTACTCAACAGTCTAAATATTCCATAGGTAGGTACTACTTAGATTTTGTCTAATACTTGCTTTGATTCTGTGCACAATGTTTTATTGAAGATTTGCGCTTCGAGAAATCTCGAGCAGAAACTAGCTTCAGACCATCAAACTCAATAAATTTAATCATGGAGCCCATAGACTTTAAAGAAGAACAATTCCGTGATGGAGCCAATACCGAAATAAAAAAATCTGCTGTTCCATACATGGGAAGAGTAGCCGTTGACGCTTTCTAAGGAACAGCTGTTGTCGTGATTTCGATGTTGGTCCCATAGTGAAACTTATTCAGTTTGATGGTCTGGAGCACACCTTACCATTTTACACCCGTATAAACTGTGTGATTCTAAAAGTTATGTGCGTATCTCAAACGGTGAAGAAAAACATCATGAGGAAACCTGTATTAGCTGAAGAAGTAGGTAATTCTAATGCGTATACTCTGAAATGGAATCCGAGATCAAACATATCAAACAAAGGAGTGTCTTTTGTTTGAAATTTTTGATCTCGGATTGTATAGTTATGTGAAGTCATTCAATTCGCATTGGGCACGCGTGGTGGACTAACGCCCATACACCCTCCCTGAGCGTATAGGCCTGTGCACCTGTGCCCTGCAGTGGGATAAAACTATGCAGTGTCGAGATAATTGACTACGGAACCTAGCTATCCGTGTTGATTTTACAGTTTGTCTTGGTTTGTCTTTGCGATAATGCAATAGACTCATACAGAGTTATTCAATAGTTTCACAGAATAAATACTCCCATATGCCCCGAGCACTAAGCCTTTTTGGGGCGACTTATGTACCGTTGACAACAAAGTGGCTTGAGTGGATTGTCATGTAGCGACAGTTTCCTTTAGAATCTGTTCGTTTTTAAATAAATTCTAAGAAGTGATATTTGAAGTTTTTGAGAATGACTGTTTGTTGGATGACGAAATAAATCTGGATATCTGGATGGTAAAATAAGAATTTATTTTTGAATTGTACCAAGCAGTTGTAAACTAGAAATAATTTGGCCTAATAGAGAATTACTACGATATTGGCTTCATAAGAATAAAAAAAACATCTTCTATACGCAGCGAAAATTAAGAGGACAGATATAATCAGGGTCGACGGGTCGACCCCGAAAGAGATGGAGAGACGACCTGGATGCCTTCGACAAAGAGTGGATGGAACTGGCTCGGGACAGGGATGCATGGACGACAAAGGGGGAGGCCTTTGCCCAGCAGTGGGATGGAATAGGATTAAAAATATGATATAATGGTTTGGTTTATGAAGTCATTAGTATGCCAGTAATGTGAGAGATAGAACGTCAAATAGTCGACCCTGAATCCAATCCTGAATGATACAAAATGAATGTATTCTGGGTATCTTATTACAATAAAGTATTTATACAATAAGGTGAGTGCTACATGAAAGACGTGTTGACCTTACCGAGCCTAATAAATTGTGAAAACGCAATTTGGATTTATTTTATATTTTATAGCGTTAAGCCAAGACAAAGTCGTAATAATCCGAGGGTTAGCCTCGGCTATTATTATAATAACTTGGTTTAAGAAACCTTTACGGTACCTAAGCTAATGGTCCGCATAATGTGGAGAAACAGTTTTGTTCCAAGGATGCCTGTGTTTAAGGACCCTATTACACGCTCGATAGCATTCACCATACTACTCATTGTTTCTGTTTCTTCCGAATTTTGATTATGATTCCAATATACCGTTTTAGTATTTAAGTATTACCTACCTTTTATTCCCTTTGCGCGTTGGTGTCATTAAAAGATTAGGCCCGGTATCCACCAAAACAGAGCGGAAAAGTGTCAACTGATAAAATAGCTTCTTTTTAAACGTTTTTTTCAACTTCGATGCTGTCTAACTATCTATCTAATAACTAACTATCTAACAACGGATTCTTGATTTATGACACGATCGAGTGAGATGGTGGTGGTTTTACCGGGATACTGGGCCGGGCCTAAATTCGCGGTTTGTCGTGACATATGTTGACCGCGTTTTGCGATGCCTAGGTATATCCACATTGGCGAATATGCCGCGAATTATGACTTCTCAAAAGGCTACTTACAACCTTCATGCTTCAATAACACGTATCTTACGCTTCGTGCGTTAACTACGCTAGTGCTGTGTATTTTTTGCAAACCCACAACTCGTCGCTAACGATGCAGACTGGCCTATATGACGAACTGAGACTATTCACAGTAACAGTTGCAGTAACTGTACGCGTGCAGCGTATTCGTGGCATATTCGTCAATGCAGACGCACCCTAATGGATAGTTTTGTAGTGTTTTTCGTTAACACTTCTGCCTCACAAACCAGCCAGAGCCAGAACCAGAAATTTGAAATTATATAATTTTTGACTTAATTTCTGTAACTGGGCCATTATTTCCATATGTCAAGTTTCAGCATCCCCTGTTAATGGAAGGACAGACACAAAGGTGATTCCATGGTTGTTCCGTTTTACCAACTCTGGTTCCTATGGAGAACTTAAATGCAGAAATATTTTATGCTTCTTCCTATAACCACAGAGTAATATGACTATTACGTACCAACCTACAATATAGCGGCAAAGTATTGATAATAAAAAAAAACAAGAAGGTGTTTCCCCTAATTTTACCGTAAAGGGCAACAGACACAAATGCCATTGTGATTTCCAGTTGCTGGTCTTGTAAACGTTTGACTATACCCGAGGGAAATACAATCGTGGTACATACAACGGAGCAGGTCGGTATGCAGCAGGGCCGGACAAAGGAATTAAGTTGTTATGGCCCACATAAAAGAGGCGGGCCCTAAGAAAGATTAATTTATTCGTATTTAACTACGCCCACGACGCTGCACGCGCAAAACTATTTTGCAAAACTTCTAGAATGAGCGGATTGTTATTAAATAAAAAAGTACCCCAATTGTTATTCTAAATTAAGTGTTTCTGAAAACTCAATTCGAATCGGCTTCGCAGTTTTGAGGTGATTAAGTTAAGTAAGTAGCTACCTACCAAGTTATAAAAAGAGGAGGGCCTCTTCTATTGTTGTATTGAACCCTTGGCAAGTCAGCAGTTCGCAGGCACCCTAGGAAATCAGCGACCTTCTAAAGCTGGTTGACACATTTCTCCACCACGATGGCAAGTCAAACTCAATTAAGTATTTATGCCATCACCTAGAATTAGGCTCGAAATAAAATTAATATAAAATGACACATATTCACGGACACAATTTTTTTCCCTAATCTAACATAAAACTTAGCGTATATCTGTATAGAATATAATAATAACAAAGAAAGCTCACTTTAACCGATGAAAATAAGACAATGAAAGTTTGACAATAACAAGAAAACACATAAGAATTTAAACATGTATATTGTATAATGGAAAAATTACAGCTTCATCCCATTATCACAGAGGAAAGGACAATGGGCAAAAATGTATGGAACTTGGTCCAAGAGCCTCCACTCATGAGACTTGCGGGAAATGAGAGTACATACATGTCGTATGATTCTGGGAAAAGCCCATTAAATTCTGTCCCGGTGTTATCTCGCTGTGGTCATGTAGGTTCCAACTAGAAATATTATGATTATACGTTACTCCTGGTGTTTATTTTCTCCACGACATGGAGAGGATGTGAAAGAACCGTGTAGGCGTGTGCGCTGAACCGTCTCAATTCTTGGAATTTTTACCTGTACCCCTCGTCTCCCTACCAAGGTACTCTTCAACCGTTTATAACACCAACTTGCCATTTCGGATGCACGTTTAGTTTTGATAGCAATAGGAAAATATATGAATTCAAGATCTGGAACGGCATCCAGGATCTGCTCCTTATAAGAAAACTCCTCAACGATCAGTAGCACTATTTTACTGTTTTACATACAAGTTCAGTTTTGCTAACGTTAGAAAAATATGTTAACCAGCACCAGGTGATGCTACCAGAGTCGTCTCCATAAGAGGAAACTCCTCAACGGTTAGTAGCACTATCTTGCCGTTTTACATACATGTTTAGTTTTGCTAACCATAAAAATATATGTGAAGCCAAGATCTGGTACGGCATCCCGGATCTGCTATGTACGAGGAAACTCCTCAAATGTTAGTAGCTCTATCTTGTTGTTTAACATACAAGTTTAGTTTTGATAACAAATAACAATAGAAAAATATGTTAACCAAAACCAGGTGCTGCTACCAGAATCGTCTCCGTACGAGGAAACTCCTTAACGGTTAGTAGCACTATCTTGCTGTTTTACATACACGATTAGTTTTGATAACCATAGAAAAATATATGAAACCAAGACCTGGTTAGGTTAGGTTCGAGAGCTCGGTGATGCGTTGCGGAGAGGTATGGACTCTCAACCATGAGGTCCGGGTTCGAATCCGCACGGAAAACATGCCACGTACCAATGAGTTTTTCTAACTTGTGTATGTTTTACCGACTACCGACTGCTCTCAAACGGTGAAGGAAAACATCGTGAGGAAACCTACATATGCAGAAGAAGAAATTCTGATGCATATGTGAAGTCTACCAATCCGCATCGGGCACGCGTGGTTGACTAACGCCCTAACACCCTCCTAGGGGGTAGGCCTGTGCCCTGCAGTGGGACGATTACATACGTACATCAGAATTTCTTCTTCTGCATCTGCATATGCAGGACCAAACCTAACCTAACCCACAGATTATATAATACTATACGTACAGATGCCCAACGTCAAACAATGGAACGCGACTGCCGTAACGCGGGCAGTCTTCGGGCAAAGTAAATTGCTTGATTTTCCGAGGCTCGTGAGATTTTTTTGTAGTCATCATCAGCCTATATACGTTCCAGAAACCTAACCTAAGATAAAAAAAACAACCTAACCTAACATCATCATCATCACCCAAACCTAACCTAACCTAACCTTTTTTTTTTTTTTTTTTTTTTATGACGGGGGTGGAAATCTTCGAAAAGATACCCGGCTCCTTAGACGAGGAGTCGGCTTATGTGGGATTTTTACCCTAACCTAACCTAACAACCTAACCTAACCTAACCTAACAACCTAACCTAACCTAACCTAACAACCTAACCTAACCTAACCTAACAACCTAACCTAACCTACCAACCTAACCAAACTAACCTAATATCATCATCAGCCTATATACGTTCCAGAAACCTAACCTAAGATAAAAAAAACAACCTAACCTAACATCATCATCATCACCATCAGCCTACATGTAGGTTAGGTTTCTCCCCACGGGGGGGAATCGCAGAGGGGATCTCTGGAGCTTGCTGATGCGTTCCCGGAAATCCCCACACTGCAAATGTAGGCCGCCGCAGGGGTTTAATGGGTATACCGCGAGGGAGTCCCATATAACCGTCCCACCGACCCCCAGTAAGGTTAGGTTAGGTTAGGTTGTTAGGTTAAGTTAGGTTAGGGTAAAAATCCCACATAACCCGACTCCTCCTCTAAGGAGCCGGGTATCTTTTCGAAGATTTCCACCCCGTCATAAAAAATAAAAAAAAAGTTAGGTTAGGTTAGGTTTGGTCGGTAGGTTATATATTATATTATAAAATATAACAATTAACCTCTTATTGTAATACGTAATAGCTTATTAACAATATATATACCTACCTACCACGTTAAACGTAAAATCATATTATTTACAGCTGGACTTGGGACATAGATCACATAGATGACCATAGCGAGATACCACCGGGACAGAAATTAATAGGCTTTTGCCAGAATCATATGACATGTATGCACTCTCATTTCCCACCAGTCTCAATAGTGGAGGCTCTTGGACCACTTTTGCCCATTGTCCTTTTAAACGAAGATGGTCTTTAACTTCAAATAATTAATGGGTAGGAATTTATAGGGCCCCTTGTCCATCCGGCCCTGCTCTATATCCCGATGGACCACCGTAGCGTTGCCGTTGCCTCTAGCCATGCATTCATCTTTTACGAGCAATGTCGTTTGTATTGCGATTTGTAGGGCAGTTTCATGATTTATGCTAGGTTAATGGTTTTGGACATTAGGTACCTATTGTTAGTCGGTTAGAAATTATATGATTTTGGTAAATGCTATGTGGCACATAAATCATTTAGTGCTGAATACTGGTCTCGTGGAAAATGAAATCCCCTGTTTGTTTCATGTTACGCAAATAATTAAAAAAAAAATAAGCTGAGTATTAAAGACGTAGTTCGCCATAAGATCATGCATTAAATTAGCTTGTCTTGACAAAGTCTAAATTTTTTAAAGCTCCGAATGGGTAAAATGAAACCCTTATAAGATCACTGGCACATTTCTCAGCAACTACAAAAGCTAGTAAAGTGAAAAAGCTCTTCTTTACAAGGTACTTCTATAAATAATATATATCTTTTCCTATCAAAAAACCACCTCCTTAATCCCTATCAGTCTGGTTTCCGACCTGGTCATAGTACGGTTACAGCTCTTGTTAAAATCTCCGACGACATTCGTTTTGGAATGGAAAACAAACAACTTACCGTTCTAACATTGCTGGATTTCAGCAACGCTTTTAATAATGTTGATTTTGATATCTTGTTAGGACTCTTACGTACTCTTAACATATCTCCAACGGTAATTGACTGGTTTCATAGTTACCTGTTTGGGCGCCGGCAGCGTATAAAGGTTGAAGACACCTTTTCTTCGTGGTGTGATACCTCTGCAGGCGTGCCGCAGGGTGGCGTGCTATCTCCCCTCTTGTTTGCTCTTTTCATTAACTCCATCACCTCTCAACTCACTTCCTCCTACCACTTGTATGCAGATGATCTTCAGATATATTCACAGTCGTGTATGGATAACATCTCTCAAGCCATTGACGACACCAATGATGACTTAAACCGTATTCATGACTGGAGCTTATCTTATGGCCTTAAGGTAAATCCTAACAAGACCCAAGTAATCGTCATAGGGAGTCCATGGTTTACATCGAGGCTTCCTCTTGACCAGTTACCTCCTGTAGTATTCGATGGTATACGTATACCTTACAGTACTACTGTTAAAAACTTGGGAATTATGTTTGATAACACGCTCTCCTGGGGCCCTCAGGTTGCTGAAGTTAGTAGGAGGATGTTTGCTGCTTACAGTTCTTTGAAACGACTACGGAATTTTCTACCCACTAGCACCAAAATTGCGCTTGCACAATCCCTCCTATTACCCATCCTAGACTACGCTGACTCCTGCTACCTTGACCTGACTGTGGAGCTACTTAATAAACTCGAGCGACTTCAAAACCTTTGCATTAGGTTCATTTATGGCCTGCGTAAGTACGATCATGTGTCGGAATTCCGCGCTCGACTTAAGTGGCTCCCGATCAAACGTCGTAGGGAAGCTCACATCCTTAACCTTCTCTACTCCGTCCTCTTCAATCCCATGACTCCTAATTACCTCAAGGAACGCTTTGTTTTCAGTTCCTCCACCACTGGTCGTCATCTGCGTTCCTCTGAAAACCTCTCCCTCAATATTCCCATCCACTCCACTAACTTTTACACCCATTCCTTCTCCGTTCATGCCGTTCGGCTTTGGAACTTGTTGCCAGAGTCCATCAGACGTGCACCTTCCTTGAATGTTTTTAAGTCGAAAGTTAAGTCTCATTTCCTCGATCACTGACCCTCTATCTTTTTCTCGTAAGTAAATTTTTTCCTATGTCTGTGGTTCATTTTTCCTATCGTGTTTTGTTGTGTAGTACGCGTATTTATGTATGATGTTTGTGTATGTATATTTATGTGTGTATATATATATATATGCCTATCTATTACGTATATTTGTATTATTTATAATAGGTTTATTGTGTATACTTGCTTTTTGTTTTATTTACTGATAACTGCTCCTTTTTGACCATTTTTCTGGAAACACCGCCTACCTTTCTTCGTTCACCGTTTCCTCTACCCTAAGGTTGTCTGGAAGAAATCGCTTCTTAGCGATAAGACCGCCTTATTTTTGTGCCTACTGTTTTTTCTTTCTGTATTTTACTGTTTGTATTTTGGTGTAAAATAAAGTATATTTGATTGATTGATTGATTGAAAAAGATAATTTGTTATGTTATTATAATATTTAGCAATTCAACACATACTCGTACTAAAAACATTTTATAAAAATAAAATTTTAGTTCAGAACCAAATAAGTGTAGAACTTATGATGCGGTAACCAACTGGGATGGATGACCAACTGGGATGGAGGGACGAACGATCTTGAGAAACGACGACGGATGACTTCTCTTATCAGCCTACTACGATACGCTGTGATAGTCATGCGATATAAGTAGGTACATGCTGATACATAAAGGTATTGCACCTGGAATAGAGGAACTGACAGCTGAGAGAGCGAGATGTACCTAGCGGCACCACTGTAAAGAGATACGTGACGCGAGGCAATTGAACCGTTTTCTAATCTCTTACCAATTTTTACAATTCGGTTTCCATGAATAATTGCGAATCTAAAGTGAAATCGTAGATAATTTTGTGAAATATACTGACACTACTTCATTAATTAATCCACGATTTCACGTTAGACTCAGAATTATAGGCAGTATTCGAATTTTTGCCTGCGAATAGTCTCCTGAAAACATCCAAAAACGGTTTCATTTGACAACTCATGTCAGTTGCTCTATCACTGTAACGTATAATACCTTTATTGTGCTGACACGAAAGAAGAAAAACCTACAAAACCATATAAGCAAGTCATGCTGGTGCTATTGAAACGTTTGATTGCAAGTTTAACACATTATTTTGATATACAGAGTGTAAGGAAAGTATCATTAGCCTTTTAACCACGTACTCTACTCATCAAACTGAACCACTCTTACTATGGGAGCAAAACTGTCAGAACAAAAAAAATCCGCTGTCTCATACATTTGAGTCAAGTAAGGCACGCAGTTTAGTATAACCTAGGGGAGCGAGTGATTTCTTCATGGTATGGAATGATTTTTTTTTGCGCTGACATGTTTGCTCCCATAGTAAATGTACATACTACATTTTTATGTAGAGTATGAGGTATAAATAAATAAATTTATAAAATTTTTATTTAGGAAACCAACCGTCAAAATACAAATAAAAATGGTTACAGACTATGAACATAGAATATACCAATTACGCACGAATATATTAATTAATCCGCTAATTACTGATACTTTTCCTTACACCTAATATTTTGTGCATTTGAATAAAACACACACACCTATCCACACACACAAACACGCGCATAACGCACTCAAGTGAAAGTATTTAGGCACATCAGTATTTATTCCAACTTGTATAAGTGCGAATAGAATGCGAATGTTTCTGAATAATGAATAACACAGTCATACTGACAGGTGGCACACGAGAGACGAGAGAGTTATTGCGTTTCGTTTCAAAAACATCACAAAATATACAGCATTTATTTTACTGAAGGTTAGAAATAATAACTTGATAACGTAAACACAAAAGTAGAATACATTATTGTTTGGATAAATTCAAGCGACCAAGGCGAAAGTAAGAGAACTTAGATAGATTTCCTCACGAAAAATCTAAATTACCTAACAAATTTTTGTCCGAATTAACACAGTTACGAGTACCAAGCCAAGGTGTCGCGGAGACCAAGCAAAGTGTCCTCTGATAATAATTGAGTTGTTATTTAGTTCGCATTAAAATTATCCACATTAGGTAAGTAATTAAAATACACTAATCGGCACATCTAACCGCCCACTTTTCTTTTTAATTATTTCTTCCGATTAAAAAATTGTAAGAGTAAAATGGTTACGACTGGAAAAAAAGGGGTGACTTCAGATTCCGTTTTCTTCGGTTTAATTCATTAAAATCGATTTCTAGAACAACCAAATCACTTCTTATATTGTGTAGATGGTTCAGTTTATTTTTCAGCTGAAAAAGTGCCATAGTTAATGAATAAAATGGTTACAAAGTTACCCAATTTCATAGTAAAACCAGGAGGCAGCCCCTTTAGCCCCTTAATTGTACTTTCAAATCGAACATTTTTTAGGTATTTAACAGGGGTGGGCACAAATTGTGTTACAAAATACAAATAGCCGTAGGCAAGTTGGTGCGAAGCAAAGTAAAAATTTTTTGATGCGACTGTAAAAAAAAGTACCTACTGCCCGCCGAAGTTAAAATTGTACCTAGCTGGCTTGGATAATTTCATACCTAGCGAATAATTATTTGTTCGTTTATTTTTATTTCAAGACAAGAGCGTAGAAACAGACAGAAGGACAGACGCGGATAGAGCCTTTGTTTTATACTATTTAGAGATTAATTTCGAACAGGTAAATCATTTCACTCAAAGACTGGCACAGGTCTGCAAAGGTCAACCCAGGTCAAAGGTCAGAATATATTAACCAAGTGACCCGAAGAAGATTCGTGCCAATCTGGACTCTAATTAAAACGGACTTGGGGTACTTTTAAAGTATTTGTAATGGACGCAATGGACCGTATTTTGTAAGGGGTTAAGTTTGCTTTGATTGTTTCGTTTTGGGAGTTACAATGGAATTTTAGGTTACATTTGAAGTTTTAATCGGTATTCGGAAAAATCTTTTCGCTTCATGGGTAAACAACATTTTTGCTTAAATATAAAAAATCATATATAAAACTGCATTATTCCTCACCATGTATGACGGAAGATTAAAAAAAAAACGATGTTGACTCCATAGTGAAAGGTGTTCAGTTCGATATAGTCTAAACTTAACCCCTTTAAGGGTATATTATACCATTGGCGCGCTCCATACAAACGTACTATGGTGATATTTTCAATACTAACCAATTAAAGTCAATGAAATTTTGCAGAAACTAACTAGAAACAAATCTCTATGCTTGTATGAAGTCAGATTTTCGTTAAAATATACAGTCTTAATTCTAGCATTAATTTAAGATTTGTATGGAAATCTTTGAGGCACTGGTCTCAAATCTGATGACTCCATACAAACATAGAGATTACGCACGTACGTACGGTACGTACGTTTGTATGCAGAGCGCATTTGCGCTCTCGAAATATTAGGGAATACTCTTGATTTAGTTTAGCACAACAAAATCATAAAATACCTAACAATACTAAAAGGAAACAAAAAAGGTACAAGTGGCGGCCTTTTGTTACCTACACATTGTATGTTTGACTTTTAAAAACAAATTAATTAAAAATCCAACAGAAAGAAACGTAATGACATACTTTCAGTCTGCCCCCTCCAAGGAAATTAACGTTTAAAGTCTCTTTTGGAACATCTTCGGGAGAACGAAATATTTTATTAAAGTCACGTCTAAAACGGGATTTATGAGACGGAAAAATCTAATAATATTAACTAGAATTATACTTAAGAGCTTTTAATCATTTTATAACAGCTTTTAATACCAGCCTGCCTTCATCCAATTTATAAAAGGTACCTTGACCTTTAATTCCTGTAATTTTAACCTCCTCAAAAACTAGGAGGTAATTCTAGTTATAGGTAGTGTTAGGATGTTTTACTTAGAAACAATGTCATATTTTAGTTATTCCTCACGGTATGAGGTCTGAAATATTGAAGAAAACCTATTGAGGAAACCTGCATGCGCTGAAGAATAAATTCGGATGTTTATGTGAAGTCCAATCCAGTGTTAAGTATGAATGTGGATGGCTGTGGCAGGAGAGGAAGACCGAAGAAAAGATAGATGAATTGTGTGAAGGATGATATGTGTAAGAAAGGAGTGACTGCTGAAATTACGGCTAAGAGAGATGAATGGAAGAGAATGAGATATTGCGACGACCCCAGATAATGGGAAATGGGAAAGTGAATGATGATGTTTATGTGAAGTCCACCAATCCGCATTCTGAACGTATGGTGAACTTACGCCCAAACACCCTCCATGAGGGTACCTAAGCCTGTGCCCTGCAGTAGGACGTAAATAGACCAGAGATTAGGACCGTCCCTCTAGTTAGATGTATACATGCACAGGGTGTAAGGAAAAGTAGCATTAACTTAAACCTCTACCCATCAAACTGAACAACGTTTACTAAGGGAGCAAACCAGACAAAACAAAAATAAAATCTGCATTTGAGTCATGTAGGTATTGCAGTTTAGGAACAGCAAATTTTTTTTTGCTCTGACAGGATTGATATGTTCCCATTATAAAAGTTGTTTAGTTGGATGGGTAGACTCTTAGTTTAAAAGGATGCCATTGATTTGGGTTAGTCCACCAGGATCTCCTAGCCCGATCCCCCAGAGGATCCTGGTCAACCGCATCAGTTCACCAGGATCCCCCAAACCTAGACTCATTCACATGGTGCCAACTAACACGGATAATGTCATATTCGCAAAATTCAATTTTGATCGTTATCAATCTCTATCGTTATTTTGTTACAATCGTTATCGTTATTTTCGAATATACAGGGTGAAATTGAAATCATTAGCATCCTTTTAAACTAAGAGTCTACTCATCAAACTGAACAACTTTTACTATGGGAGCAAACCAATCGGAGCAAAAAAGAAATCAGCTGTCCCATATAAATTTGAGTCTTATAGGCAGTGGCGGCGTCAGTTTAGTATAGGACAACAGATTTTATTTTGCTCCGATTACTTTGTTCCCGTAGTAAAAGTTTAAAAGGATGGTAATGATATCAATTTCACCCTGTATATTAAAAAATAACGATAACGATTTAATAGTTTTTCTAACGAAACTAAGAAGTCAAAAAAAATTCGGAATAAAATAATTTACTAGTCATCTACTTAAACATGCGAATGTGAATAACTTCTGTTTTTTATATTTTAAAAATTTCTCTTCGAATGCGTTTTTTTTATCACGAAAACACATCGAATTCATCGCTGACAAAGCCTAGCAAACGCAAATTTTAAATCTGTTTACCGTTCGCGGTTAAGACACTTTGTAAACATTTGAAATTATAATGTAGCACTCAAATCCGAGTTATAATCTTCCATCGGGGAACCCGAGCCGACGACATTTGCATTATTTCAATTAATTCTGGTTTAGGCCCCGGTTTTAGAATATAGGTTTTCATTTCATATGATTACCAGCTTTTATTCGAGGGATGTTAGCGGTCAAGAGTATTTTCAAGCCAACTCAATAGGTCTTTGTAGTAGTACTATCAAGGACTGTTTACCTTTTGTAATAAAAACTAATTAAAGCGACATGCCAATTGTGCGGGGTGTGCGTGGGCCGAGAGGAGCGCGTCCCTGCACCCTGTGCCTGCGCGCGTACCTTAACAGCGAATTGTAATAGGGTACGGCCGTCCCCCGCCGCTCCCCGCACTCCGCGCAGCGTGGGCCCGCAGCGACCGCTGAGCTTCACTATTAATTTGCCACAATGCCTCCACCAATCCGTACGGTTACACCACACCCTGGACACTTCATACGAACTGACTCGCACAGAGAAGAGGCTAGCCGATGTTGAGAGAGTGCGAGTGAGAGAGGAATACTCCGCTAACTGTCGTCCACCTCCCATACCATCGAGAGGGGGTGAGGTTAAAATTGGCGGGGGGCATGGAGTGTCCGTACAGTACGTAGGTAACTCTTTCTTATACAGTGGAGAGAATTAATTTTGTAGTAGTTACAAGGAATCTCCTAAAATGTCGCGCGCTATGCCGCCGAAAAGGTGAAGGCGGATCACGGATAATATATTCAAATGTTTTAAGGTAAGTGGTCGTGGTAATGAGGTAACCCCAAAGCCCTTCGCCTCGGACCGTCAAGACCGCCGAGAATCATACCTGTTGTAGGTATAGGTCGAGGTACACAGGTTGTTATGTTAGGGTAGGCAGTAGGGTAGAAAGTTATTCAGTATCATGGGTACAATCACCCCTTAAAGTAATGGAACTGTTTACTCTAACACCCTGTATAACTTTGAAGGAAATATATAAGGTCTAACAAAATTTAGGTGAAACTATTTTAAGGGGATGATCAGACCATCAACTGAGCAACTTTCTCTATGGTCTAAAAAATCTGCGGTCCCATACATTTAGGTCGAGTAGGTTTGTATGGAACAGCAGATTTTTTTTTGCGATTTCGGTTTTGGGCCCATAGAGAAAATTGTTCAGTTTGATAGTTTGAACATCCCCCTAAAATTGTTTCAACTAATTTGGATAGGCTTATGACTACGAATAAAAATAAAATATCATTTATGAAATGCAATGAATAAAATTTATTCATTGCATTGAATTATGAATAAGAATGTATAGAAGTGTAAAGAAGCTCAAAAAGTGGCACCTAAAAAAGTGTACCGTGTTCGAAATTTGTTCTTTAAAAACTGTACCTACTTAGCCGCCAAAACTCATACAAAATGACATTATTCATTGGGTGTCAAAAATTATTTCGATTTTGTTTAGAGTTACTCTTCTATAGGCTTATGATGATAAAAGATATAACACAAATTATTTCGCCATTACCACCCAGGCTGCTGCTGGGGTCTGGATAATATTTGACATTTTGTACCTACGTAAATGATGTGATTTTGATCGCGTCTCCGAGGTCCGTAACAGCCTGCGACAATAACCGTCTATTAAGGCTTTAACGTCGCTAATGTTTAGTTAAAGCGAACTGGCAGGCAAAACTAATTATGTATTAAGTTTTGACTGGCTACTATATTATGTAACTATGCTATAATTAGTTTTTCGATAAGTAGTTATGGGTTAAAATAGAATTAATTCAGATTTAATGAAATGATTACTCTTTATAAATATCTATCTTATACAGGGTGTTACATAAGTTAGAATAAATTTTTAAAACCGTCAAACTGAACAACTTTCTCTATGGGACCAACATCGAAATCGCGAAAAAAAAATCTGATATCCCATACATAAATTTTAGCACGAGTCAATTTGTAGAGTATAGAACATAATATATTTTTTTCGCGATTTAGATATTGGTCCCATAGTGAAAGTTGTTGAGTTTGATGGTCTAAACCACCCCCTTGAATGTTTATTTGTATTTTTGTAACACCTTGTATAACTTATTGCTGCTGACTACATATAATTTATTCTAACAAAACCATTAATAATAATGTGTAAGGGACAGCCCTCCGCAGACTGAAACGGTGAACTCACAACATCAAACTGAACAACCCTACCTCAGGAAACGCGAAAACAAATCAACTGTTTCATACAAAGCTGCTGTACCTACGGGTACGTAGGTACTCAAATGTAGGTATGGGACAACGCGCAAAGATTGAAACATGTTTGTAACATACTCAAGCCGGGGTGATCCAGTGGCGAGTAACCTTGCCTGCCGTGCGATCGTTCAATGCCCGTCCAGGCAGACTCGTACCAATGAGTTTTTCGGAATTTATGTACGATTTGTAACACCACTGGCTTTTCGGTGAAGGAACACATCGTGAGGAAACCTGCAAGCTTCAATTTCGAGGCATGTATTGTACCCACTGTCCATTAAAAGTGGCGACGCGTCACACTGGAGAGCGATTTTTGAATCTCATTCGGTGAGCTCAGCAGTTGAAAATGTCAAAATAACTATGGAGATATGCATATTTCTACAGCTGAGTTGACTTTCAAAAATCATAATTCAGGAGTGTGATTTTTTAAAGTCCAATAAGCAGTAGAAAGATGCATGAGATCGCTTTTGTATGAGATTTAAAAACCGTTCAAGCTCACCGATGACATTCAAAAATCGCACCCCCGGTCAGAGTTTCGGTACTACTGGTGAAACGTGTATGTTCTGAGGTTTCATAATATCTCTGACTACCCCCTCGCGAAGTGAAGTCGCGGTCAGAAGCTATTCTCAAAAATTTGTTGTAGATATAAAACAAAGAGTTCTCATATTTTTAACCTCTCACGCAAAAAGAGGGGTGTTATAAGTTTGACGCCAATATCGGTCTGTCTGTTTGTCTGTCTGTCGCTCTGTCTGTCTGTGGGGCTTAGGACTGCATCGACTATTGCACCAAAACGTCAAGTTTACCAAACGGACTAGTTTGGCATCGTAACACCCAAACCGGTTGACCGATTTCGATGGGGGTTCTTGTAATAGAAAGCAAATTTTTGCGAGAGTGTTCTTAGCTTTGTTTCATGAAAATCGGTTCAGTAGTTTTCATGTAACTTTAAAAATAATGAAATAAAATAAAATTTGTAATTTAAAAAACCCCTACGCCAAAAACAAACATTTAAAAAGTGAAAAATAAGTCACCTATTATTTAGCAAGCAAATGTATGTTCTTCTTAACTGTCTTTAAGATATTTTAGGTCAATTAATGTGTCGGGGACCACAAGTGATTGTAAAAAAATCAATGGTAATTTCATAGCGGTCCCCTACGCATTGATTGGCCTAAAATATCTTAAAGAGAGTTAAGAAATAAAACAAACATTTGCTTACATCAAAGACCGAATTATTTTTAAATTTTTAACCGACTTCAACAAAAGGAGGAGGTTCTCAATTCGACCCGTATGTTTTTTTTTTTTAAATGTTTGTTTTTGGCGTTGGGGGTTTTTAAAGGACAATGGGCAAAAATGTATGGAACTTGGTCCAAGAGCCTCCACTCATGAGACTTGCGGGAAATGAGAGTACATACATGTCGTATGATTCTGGGAAAAGCCCATTAAATTCTGTCCCGGTGTTATCTCGCTGTGGTCATGTAGGTTCCAACTAGAAATATTATGATTATACGTTACTCCTGGTGTTTATTTTCTCCACGACATGGAGAGGATGTGAAAGAACCGTGTAGGCGTGTGCGCTGAACCGTCTCAATTCTTGGAATTTTTACCTGTACCCCTCGTCTCCCTACCAAGGTACTCTTCAACCGTTTATAACACCAACTTGCCATTTCGGATGCACGTTTAGTTTTGATAGCAATAGGAAAATATATGAATTCAAGATCTGGAACGGCATCCAGGATCTGCTCCTTATAAGAAAACTCCTCAACGATCAGTAGCACTATTTTACTGTTTTACATACAAGTTCAGTTTTGCTAACGTTAGAAAAATATGTTAACCAGCACCAGGTGATGCTACCAGAGTCGTCTCCATAAGAGGAAACTCCTCAACGGTTAGTAGCACTATCTTGCCGTTTTACATACATGTTTAGTTTTGCTAACCATAAAAATATATGTGAAGCCAAGATCTGGTACGGCATCCCGGATCTGCTATGTACGAGGAAACTCCTCAAATGTTAGTAGCTCTATCTTGTTGTTTAACATACAAGTTTAGTTTTGATAACAAATAACAATAGAAAAATATGTTAACCAAAACCAGGTGCTGCTACCAGAATCGTCTCCGTACGAGGAAACTCCTTAACGGTTAGTAGCACTATCTTGCTGTTTTACATACACGATTAGTTTTGATAACCATAGAAAAATATATGAAACCAAGACCTGGTTAGGTTAGGTTCGAGAGCTCGGTGATGCGTTGCGGAGAGGTATGGACTCTCAACCATGAGGTCCGGGTTCGAATCCGCACGGAAAACATGCCACGTACCAATGAGTTTTTCTAACTTATGTATGTTTTACCGACTACCGACTGCTCTCAAACGGTGAAGGAAAACATCGTGAGGAAACCTACATATGCAGAAGAAGAAATTCTGATGCATATGTGAAGTCTACCAATCCGCATCGGGCACGCGTGGTTGACTAACGCCCTAACACCCTCCTAGGGGGTAGGCCTGTGCCCTGCAGTGGGACGATTACATACGTACATCAGAATTTCTTCTTCTGCATCTGCATATGCAGGACCAAACCTAACCTAACCCACAGATTATATAATACTATACGTACAGATGCCCAACGTCAAACAATGGAACGCGACTGCCGTAACGCGGGCAGTCTTCGGGCAAAGTAAATTGCTTGATTTTCCGAGGCTCGTGAGATTTTTTTGTAGTCATCATCAGCCTATATACGTTCCAGAAACCTAACCTAAGATAAAAAAAACAACCTAACCTAACATCATCATCATCACCCAAACCTAACCTAACCTAACCTTTTTTTTTTTTTTTTTTTTTTATGACGGGGGTGGAAATCTTCGAAAAGATACCCGGCTCCTTAGACGAGGAGTCGGCTTATGTGGGATTTTTACCCTAACCTAACCTAACAACCTAACCTAACCTAACCTAACCTAACAACCTAACCTAACCTACCAACCTAACCAAACTAACCTAATATCATCATCAGCCTATATACGTTCCAGAAACCTAACCTAAGATAAAAAAAACAACCTAACCTAACATCATCATCATCACCATCAGCCTACATGTAGGTTAGGTTTCTCCCCACGGGGGGGAATCGCAGAGGGGATCTCTGGAGCTTGCTGATGCGTTCCCGGAAATCCCCACACTGCAAATGTAGGCCGCCGCAGGGGTTTAATGGGTATACCGCGAGGGAGTCCCATATAACCGTCCCACCGACCCCCAGTAAGGTTAGGTTAGGTTAGGTTGTTAGGTTAAGTTAGGTTAGGGTAAAAATCCCACATAACCCGACTCCTCCTCTAAGGAGCCGGGTATCTTTTCGAAGATTTCCACCCCGTCATAAAAAATAAAAAAAAAGTTAGGTTAGGTTAGGTTTGGTCGGTAGGTTATATATTATATTATAAAATATAACAATTAACCTCTTATTGTAATACGTAATAGCTTATTAACAATATATATACCTACCTACCACGTTAAACGTAAAATCATATTATTTACAGCTGGACTTGGGACATAGATCACATAGATGACCATAGCGAGATACCACCGGGACAGAAATTAATAGGCTTTTGCCAGAATCATATGACATGTATGCACTCTCATTTCCCACCAGTCTCAATAGTGGAGGCTCTTGGACCACTTTTGCCCATTGTCCTTTTAAACGAAGATGGTCTTTAACTTCAAATAATTAATGGGTAGGAATTTATAGGGCCCCTTGTCCATCCGGCCCTGCTCTATATCCCGATGGACCACCGTAGCGTTGCCGTTGCCTCTAGCCATGCATTCATCTTTTACGAGCAATGTCGTTTGTATTGCGATTTGTAGGGCAGTTTCATGATTTATGCTAGGTTAATGGTTTTGGACATTAGGTACCTATTGTTAGTCGGTTAGAAATTATATGATTTTGGTAAATGCTATGTGGCACATAAATCATTTAGTGCTGAATACTGGTCTCGTGGAAAATGAAATCCCCTGTTTGTTTCATGTTACGCAAATAATTAAAAAAAAAATAAGCTGAGTATTAAAGACGTAGTTCGCCATAAGATCATGCATTAAATTAGCTTGTCTTGACAAAGTCTAAATTTTTTAAAGCTCCGAATGGGTAAAATGAAACCCTTATAAGATCACTGGCACATTTCTCAGCAACTACAAAAGCTAGTAAAGTGAAAAAGCTCTTCTTTACAAGGTACTTCTATAAATAATATATATCTTTTCCTATCAAAAAACCACCTCCTTAATCCCTATCAGTCTGGTTTCCGACCTGGTCATAGTACGGTTACAGCTCTTGTTAAAATCTCCGACGACATTCGTTTTGGAATGGAAAACAAACAACTTACCGTTCTAACATTGCTGGATTTCAGCAACGCTTTTAATAATGTTGATTTTGATATCTTGTTAGGACTCTTACGTACTTAATAATACGTACATACGTACGGTAATTGACTGGTTTCATAGTTACCTGTTTGGGCGCCGGCAGCGTATAAAGGTTGAAGACACCTTTTCTTCGTGGTGTGATACCTCTGCAGGCGTGCCGCAGGGTGGCGTGCTATCTCCCCTCTTGTTTGCTCTTTTCATTAACTCCATCACCTCTCAACTCACTTCCTCCTACCACTTGTATGCAGATGATCTTCAGATATATTCACAGTCGTGTATGGATAACATCTCTCAAGCCATTGACGACACCAATGATGACTTAAACCGTATTCATGACTGGAGCTTATCTTATGGCCTTAAGGTAAATCCTAACAAGACCCAAGTAATCGTCATAGGGAGTCCATGGTTTACATCGAGGCTTCCTCTTGACCAGTTACCTCCTGTAGTATTCGATGGTATACGTATACCTTACAGTACTACTGTTAAAAACTTGGGAATTATGTTTGATAACACGCTCTCCTGGGGCCCTCAGGTTGCTGAAGTTAGTAGGAGGATGTTTGCTGCTTACAGTTCTTTGAAACGACTACGGAATTTTCTACCCACTAGCACCAAAATTGCGCTTGCACAATCCCTCCTATTACCCATCCTAGACTACGCTGACTCCTGCTACCTTGACCTGACTGTGGAGCTACTTAATAAACTCGAGCGACTTCAAAACCTTTGCATTAGGTTCATTTATGGCCTGCGTAAGTACGATCATGTGTCGGAATTCCGCGCTCGACTTAAGTGGCTCCCGATCAAACGTCGTAGGGAAGCTCACATCCTTAACCTTCTCTACTCCGTCCTCTTCAATCCCATGACTCCTAATTACCTCAAGGAACGCTTTGTTTTCAGTTCCTCCACCACTGGTCGTCATCTGCGTTCCTCTGAAAACCTCTCCCTCAATATTCCCATCCACTCCACTAACTTTTACACCCATTCCTTCTCCGTTCATGCCGTTCGGCTTTGGAACTTGTTGCCAGAGTCCATCAGACGTGCACCTTCCTTGAATGTTTTTAAGTCGAAAGTTAAGTCTCATTTCCTCGATCACTGACCCTCTATCTTTTTCTCGTAAGTAAATTTTTTCCTATGTCTGTGGTTCATTTTTCCTATCGTGTTTTGTTGTGTAGTACGCGTATTTATGTATGATGTTTGTGTATGTATATTTATGTGTGTATATATATATATATGCCTATCTATTACGTATATTTGTATTATTTATAATAGGTTTATTGTGTATACTTGCTTTTTGTTTTATTTACTGATAACTGCTCCTTTTTGACCATTTTTCTGGAAACACCGCCTACCTTTCTTCGTTCACCGTTTCCTCTACCCTAAGGTTGTCTGGAAGAAATCGCTTCTTAGCGATAAGACCGCCTTATTTTTGTGCCTACTGTTTTTTCTTTCTGTATTTTACTGTTTGTATTTTGGTGTAAAATAAAGTATATTTGATTGATTGATTGATTGAAAAAGATAATTTGTTATGTTATTATAATATTTAGCAATTCAACACATACTCGTACTAAAAACATTTTATAAAAATAAAATTTTAGTTCAGAACCAAATAAGTGTAGAACTTATGATGCGGTAACCAACTGGGATGGATGACCAACTGGGATGGAGGGACGAACGATCTTGAGAAACGACGACGGATGACTTCTCTTATCAGCCTACTACGATACGCTGTGATAGTCATGCGATATAAGTAGGTACATGCTGATACATAAAGGTATTGTACCTGGAATAGAGGAACTGACAGCTGAGAGAGCGAGATGTACCTAGCGGCACCACTGTAAAGAGATACGTGACGCGAGGCAATTGAACCGTTTTCTAATCTCTTACCAATTTTTACAATTCGGTTTCCATGAATAATTGCGAATCTAAAGTGAAATCGTAGATAATTTTGTGAAATATACTGACACTACTTCATTAATTAATCCACGATTTCACGTTAGACTCAGAATTATAGGCAGTATTCGAATTTTTGCCTGCGAATAGTCTCCTGAAAACATCCAAAAACGGTTTCATTTGACAACTCATGTCAGTTGCTCTATCACTGTAACGTATAATACCTTTATTGTGCTGACACGAAAGAAGAAAAACCTACAAAACCATATAAGCAAGTCATGCTGGTGCTATTGAAACGTTTGATTGCAAGTTTAACACATTATTTTGATATACAGAGTGTAAGGAAAGTATCATTAGCCTTTTAACCACGTACTCTACTCATCAAACTGAACCACTCTTACTATGGGAGCAAAACTGTCAGAACAAAAAAAATCCGCTGTCTCATACATTTGAGTCAAGTAAGGCACGCAGTTTAGTATAACCTAGGGGAGCGAGTGATTTCTTCATGGTATGGAATGATTTTTTTTTGCGCTGACATGTTTGCTCCCATAGTAAATGTACATACTACATTTTTATGTAGAGTATGAGGTATAAATAAATAAATTTATAAAATTTTTATTTAGGAAACCAACCGTCAAAATACAAATAAAAATGGTTACAGACTATGAACATAGAATATACCAATTACGCACGAATATATTAATTAATCCGCTAATTACTGATACTTTTCCTTACACCTAATATTTTGTGCATTTGAATAAAACACACACACCTATCCACACACACAAACACGCGCATAACGCACTCAAGTGAAAGTATTTAGGCACATCAGTATTTATTCCAACTTGTATAAGTGCGAATAGAATGCGAATGTTTCTGAATAATGAATAACACAGTCATACTGACAGGTGGCACACGAGAGACGAGAGAGTTATTGCGTTTCGTTTCAAAAACATCACAAAATATACAGCATTTATTTTACTGAAGGTTAGAAATAATAACTTGATAACGTAAACACAAAAGTAGAATACATTATTGTTTGGATAAATTCAAGCGACCAAGGCGAAAGTAAGAGAACTTAGATAGATTTCCTCACGAAAAATCTAAATTACCTAACAAATTTTTGTCCGAATTAACACAGTTACGAGTACCAAGCCAAGGTGTCGCGGAGACCAAGCAAAGTGTCCTCTGATAATAATTGAGTTGTTATTTAGTTCGCATTAAAATTATCCACATTAGGTAAGTAATTAAAATACACTAATCGGCACATCTAACCGCCCACTTTTCTTTTTAATTATTTCTTCCGATTAAAAAATTGTAAGAGTAAAATGGTTACGACTGGAAAAAAAGGGGTGACTTCAGATTCCGTTTTCTTCGGTTTAATTCATTAAAATCGATTTCTAGAACAACCAAATCACTTCTTATATTGTGTAGATGGTTCAGTTTATTTTTCAGCTGAAAAAGTGCCATAGTTAATGAATAAAATGGTTACAAAGTTACCCAATTTCATAGTAAAACCAGGAGGCAGCCCCTTTAGCCCCTTAATTGTACTTTCAAATCGAACATTTTTTAGGTATTTAACAGGGGTGGGCACAAATTGTGTTACAAAATACAAATAGCCGTAGGCAAGTTGGTGCGAAGCAAAGTAAAAATTTTTTGATGCGACTGTAAAAAAAAGTACCTACTGCCCGCCGAAGTTAAAATTGTACCTAGCTGGCTTGGATAATTTCATACCTAGCGAATAATTATTTGTTCGTTTATTTTTATTTCAAGACAAGAGCGTAGAAACAGACAGAAGGACAGACGCGGATAGAGCCTTTGTTTTATACTATTTAGAGATTAATTTCGAACAGGTAAATCATTTCACTCAAAGACTGGCACAGGTCTGCAAAGGTCAACCCAGGTCAAAGGTCAGAATATATTAACCAAGTGACCCGAAGAAGATTCGTGCCAATCTGGACTCTAATTAAAACGGACTTGGGGTACTTTTAAAGTATTTGTAATGGACGCAATGGACCGTATTTTGTAAGGGGTTAAGTTTGCTTTGATTGTTTCGTTTTGGGAGTTACAATGGAATTTTAGGTTACATTTGAAGTTTTAATCGGTATTCGGAAAAATCTTTTCGCTTCATGGGTAAACAACATTTTTGCTTAAATATAAAAAATCATATATAAAACTGCATTATTCCTCACCATGTATGACGGAAGATTAAAAAAAAAACGATGTTGACTCCATAGTGAAAGGTGTTCAGTTCGATATAGTCTAAACTTAACCCCTTTAAGGGTATATTATACCATTGGCGCGCTCCATACAAACGTACTATGGTGATATTTTCAATACTAACCAATTAAAGTCAATGAAATTTTGCAGAAACTAACTAGAAACAAATCTCTATGCTTGTATGAAGTCAGATTTTCGTTAAAATATACAGTCTTAATTCTAGCATTAATTTAAGATTTGTATGGAAATCTTTGAGGCACTGGTCTCAAATCTGATGACTCCATACAAACATAGAGATTACGCACGTACGTACGGTACGTACGTTTGTATGCAGAGCGCATTTGCGCTCTCGAAATATTAGGGAATACTCTTGATTTAGTTTAGCACAACAAAATCATAAAATACCTAACAATACTAAAAGGAAACAAAAAAGGTACAAGTGGCGGCCTTTTGTTACCTACACATTGTATGTTTGACTTTTAAAAACAAATTAATTAAAAATCCAACAGAAAGAAACGTAATGACATACTTTCAGTCTGCCCCCTCCAAGGAAATTAACGTTTAAAGTCTCTTTTGGAACATCTTCGGGAGAACGAAATATTTTATTAAAGTCACGTCTAAAACGGGATTTATGAGACGGAAAAATCTAATAATATTAACTAGAATTATACTTAAGAGCTTTTAATCATTTTATAACAGCTTTTAATACCAGCCTGCCTTCATCCAATTTATAAAAGGTACCTTGACCTTTAATTCCTGTAATTTTAACCTCCTCAAAAACTAGGAGGTAATTCTAGTTATAGGTAGTGTTAGGATGTTTTACTTAGAAACAATGTCATATTTTAGTTATTCCTCACGGTATGAGGTCTGAAATATTGAAGAAAACCTATTGAGGAAACCTGCATGCGCTGAAGAATAAATTCGGATGTTTATGTGAAGTCCAATCCAGTGTTAAGTATGAATGTGGATGGCTGTGGCAGGAGAGGAAGACCGAAGAAAAGATAGATGAATTGTGTGAAGGATGATATGTGTAAGAAAGGAGTGACTGCTGAAATTACGGCTAAGAGAGATGAATGGAAGAGAATGAGATATTGCGACGACCCCAGATAATGGGAAATGGGAAAGTGAATGATGATGTTTATGTGAAGTCCACCAATCCGCATTCTGAACGTATGGTGAACTTACGCCCAAACACCCTCCATGAGGGTACCTAAGCCTGTGCCCTGCAGTAGGACGTAAATAGACCAGAGATTAGGACCGTCCCTCTAGTTAGATGTATACATGCACAGGGTGTAAGGAAAAGTAGCATTAACTTAAACCTCTACCCATCAAACTGAACAACGTTTACTAAGGGAGCAAACCAGACAAAACAAAAATAAAATCTGCATTTGAGTCATGTAGGTATTGCAGTTTAGGAACAGCAAATTTTTTTTTGCTCTGACAGGATTGATATGTTCCCATTATAAAAGTTGTTTAGTTGGATGGGTAGACTCTTAGTTTAAAAGGATGCCATTGATTTGGGTTAGTCCACCAGGATCTCCTAGCCCGATCCCCCAGAGGATCCTGGTCAACCGCATCAGTTCACCAGGATCCCCCAAACCTAGACTCATTCACATGGTGCCAACTAACACGGATAATGTCATATTCGCAAAATTCAATTTTGATCGTTATCAATCTCTATCGTTATTTTGTTACAATCGTTATCGTTATTTTCGAATATACAGGGTGAAATTGAAATCATTAGCATCCTTTTAAACTAAGAGTCTACTCATCAAACTGAACAACTTTTACTATGGGAGCAAACCAATCGGAGCAAAAAAGAAATCAGCTGTCCCATATAAATTTGAGTCTTATAGGCAGTGGCGGCGTCAGTTTAGTATAGGACAACAGATTTTATTTTGCTCCGATTACTTTGTTCCCGTAGTAAAAGTTTAAAAGGATGGTAATGATATCAATTTCACCCTGTATATTAAAAAATAACGATAACGATTTAATAGTTTTTCTAACGAAACTAAGAAGTCAAAAAAAATTCGGAATAAAATAATTTACTAGTCATCTACTTAAACATGCGAATGTGAATAACTTCTGTTTTTTATATTTTAAAAATTTCTCTTCGAATGCGTTTTTTTTATCACGAAAACACATCGAATTCATCGCTGACAAAGCCTAGCAAACGCAAATTTTAAATCTGTTTACCGTTCGCGGTTAAGACACTTTGTAAACATTTGAAATTATAATGTAGCACTCAAATCCGAGTTATAATCTTCCATCGGGGAACCCGAGCCGACGACATTTGCATTATTTCAATTAATTCTGGTTTAGGCCCCGGTTTTAGAATATAGGTTTTCATTTCATATGATTACCAGCTTTTATTCGAGGGATGTTAGCGGTCAAGAGTATTTTCAAGCCAACTCAATAGGTCTTTGTAGTAGTACTATCAAGGACTGTTTACCTTTTGTAATAAAAACTAATTAAAGCGACATGCCAATTGTGCGGGGTGTGCGTGGGCCGAGAGGAGCGCGTCCCTGCACCCTGTGCCTGCGCGCGTACCTTAACAGCGAATTGTAATAGGGTACGGCCGTCCCCCGCCGCTCCCCGCACTCCGCGCAGCGTGGGCCCGCAGCGACCGCTGAGCTTCACTATTAATTTGCCACAATGCCTCCACCAATCCGTACGGTTACACCACACCCTGGACACTTCATACGAACTGACTCGCACAGAGAAGAGGCTAGCCGATGTTGAGAGAGTGCGAGTGAGAGAGGAATACTCCGCTAACTGTCGTCCACCTCCCATACCATCGAGAGGGGGTGAGGTTAAAATTGGCGGGGGGCATGGAGTGTCCGTACAGTACGTAGGTAACTCTTTCTTATACAGTGGAGAGAATTAATTTTGTAGTAGTTACAAGGAATCTCCTAAAATGTCGCGCGCTATGCCGCCGAAAAGGTGAAGGCGGATCACGGATAATATATTCAAATGTTTTAAGGTAAGTGGTCGTGGTAATGAGGTAACCCCAAAGCCCTTCGCCTCGGACCGTCAAGACCGCCGAGAATCATACCTGTTGTAGGTATAGGTCGAGGTACACAGGTTGTTATGTTAGGGTAGGCAGTAGGGTAGAAAGTTATTCAGTATCATGGGTACAATCACCCCTTAAAGTAATGGAACTGTTTACTCTAACACCCTGTATAACTTTGAAGGAAATATATAAGGTCTAACAAAATTTAGGTGAAACTATTTTAAGGGGATGATCAGACCATCAACTGAGCAACTTTCTCTATGGTCTAAAAAATCTGCGGTCCCATACATTTAGGTCGAGTAGGTTTGTATGGAACAGCAGATTTTTTTTTGCGATTTCGGTTTTGGGCCCATAGAGAAAATTGTTCAGTTTGATAGTTTGAACATCCCCCTAAAATTGTTTCAACTAATTTGGATAGGCTTATGACTACGAATAAAAATAAAATATCATTTATGAAATGCAATGAATAAAATTTATTCATTGCATTGAATTATGAATAAGAATGTATAGAAGTGTAAAGAAGCTCAAAAAGTGGCACCTAAAAAAGTGTACCGTGTTCGAAATTTGTTCTTTAAAAACTGTACCTACTTAGCCGCCAAAACTCATACAAAATGACATTATTCATTGGGTGTCAAAAATTATTTCGATTTTGTTTAGAGTTACTCTTCTATAGGCTTATGATGATAAAAGATATAACACAAATTATTTCGCCATTACCACCCAGGCTGCTGCTGGGGTCTGGATAATATTTGACATTTTGTACCTACGTAAATGATGTGATTTTGATCGCGTCTCCGAGGTCCGTAACAGCCTGCGACAATAACCGTCTATTAAGGCTTTAACGTCGCTAATGTTTAGTTAAAGCGAACTGGCAGGCAAAACTAATTATGTATTAAGTTTTGACTGGCTACTATATTATGTAACTATGCTATAATTAGTTTTTCGATAAGTAGTTATGGGTTAAAATAGAATTAATTCAGATTTAATGAAATGATTACTCTTTATAAATATCTATCTTATACAGGGTGTTACATAAGTTAGAATAAATTTTTAAAACCGTCAAACTGAACAACTTTCTCTATGGGACCAACATCGAAATCGCGAAAAAAAAATCTGATATCCCATACATAAATTTTAGCACGAGTCAATTTGTAGAGTATAGAACATAATATATTTTTTTCGCGATTTAGATATTGGTCCCATAGTGAAAGTTGTTGAGTTTGATGGTCTAAACCACCCCCTTGAATGTTTATTTGTATTTTTGTAACACCTTGTATAACTTATTGCTGCTGACTACATATAATTTATTCTAACAAAACCATTAATAATAATGTGTAAGGGACAGCCCTCCGCAGACTGAAACGGTGAACTCACAACATCAAACTGAACAACCCTACCTCAGGAAACGCGAAAACAAATCAACTGTTTCATACAAAGCTGCTGTACCTACGGGTACGTAGGTACTCAAATGTAGGTATGGGACAACGCGCAAAGATTGAAACATGTTTGTAACATACTCAAGCCGGGGTGATCCAGTGGCGAGTAACCTTGCCTGCCGTGCGATCGTTCAATGCCCGTCCAGGCAGACTCGTACCAATGAGTTTTTCGGAATTTATGTACGATTTGTAACACCACTGGCTTTTCGGTGAAGGAACACATCGTGAGGAAACCTGCAAGCTTCAATTTCGAGGCATGTATTGTACCCACTGTCCATTAAAAGTGGCGACGCGTCACACTGGAGAGCGATTTTTGAATCTCATTCGGTGAGCTCAGCAGTTGAAAATGTCAAAATAACTATGGAGATATGCATATTTCTACAGCTGAGTTGACTTTCAAAAATCATAATTCAGGAGTGTGATTTTTTAAAGTCCAATAAGCAGTAGAAAGATGCATGAGATCGCTTTTGTATGAGATTTAAAAACCGTTCAAGCTCACCGATGACATTCAAAAATCGCACCCCCGGTCAGAGTTTCGGTACTACTGGTGAAACGTGTATGTTCTGAGGTTTCATAATATCTCTGACTACCCCCTCGCGAAGTGAAGTCGCGGTCAGAAGCTATTCTCAAAAATTTGTTGTAGATATAAAACAAAGAGTTCTCATATTTTTAACCTCTCACGCAAAAAGAGGGGTGTTATAAGTTTGACGCCAATATCGGTCTGTCTGTTTGTCTGTCTGTCGCTCTGTCTGTCTGTGGGGCTTAGGACTGCATCGACTATTGCACCAAAACGTCAAGTTTACCAAACGGACTAGTTTGGCATCGTAACACCCAAACCGGTTGACCGATTTCGATGGGGGTTCTTGTAATAGAAAGCAAATTTTTGCGAGAGTGTTCTTAGCTTTGTTTCATGAAAATCGGTTCAGTAGTTTTCATGTAACTTTAAAAATAATGAAATAAAATAAAATTTGTAATTTAAAAAACCCCTACGCCAAAAACAAACATTTAAAAAGTGAAAAATAAGTCACCTATTATTTAGCAAGCAAATGTATGTTCTTCTTAACTGTCTTTAAGATATTTTAGGTCAATTAATGTGTCGGGGACCACAAGTGATTGTAAAAAAATCAATGGTAATTTCATAGCGGTCCCCTACGCATTGATTGGCCTAAAATATCTTAAAGAGAGTTAAGAAATAAAACAAACATTTGCTTACATCAAAGACCGAATTATTTTTAAATTTTTAACCGACTTCAACAAAAGGAGGAGGTTCTCAATTCGACCCGTATGTTTTTTTTTTTTAAATGTTTGTTTTTGGCGTTGGGGGTTTTTAAAGGACAATGGGCAAAAATGTATGGAACTTGGTCCAAGAGCCTCCACTCATGAGACTTGCGGGAAATGAGAGTACATACATGTCGTATGATTCTGGGAAAAGCCCATTAAATTCTGTCCCGGTGTTATCTCGCTGTGGTCATGTAGGTTCCAACTAGAAATATTATGATTATACGTTACTCCTGGTGTTTATTTTCTCCACGACATGGAGAGGATGTGAAAGAACCGTGTAGGCGTGTGCGCTGAACCGTCTCAATTCTTGGAATTTTTACCTGTACCCCTCGTCTCCCTACCAAGGTACTCTTCAACCGTTTATAACACCAACTTGCCATTTCGGATGCACGTTTAGTTTTGATAGCAATAGGAAAATATATGAATTCAAGATCTGGAACGGCATCCAGGATCTGCTCCTTATAAGAAAACTCCTCAACGATCAGTAGCACTATTTTACTGTTTTACATACAAGTTCAGTTTTGCTAACGTTAGAAAAATATGTTAACCAGCACCAGGTGATGCTACCAGAGTCGTCTCCATAAGAGGAAACTCCTCAACGGTTAGTAGCACTATCTTGCCGTTTTACATACATGTTTAGTTTTGCTAACCATAAAAATATATGTGAAGCCAAGATCTGGTACGGCATCCCGGATCTGCTATGTACGAGGAAACTCCTCAAATGTTAGTAGCTCTATCTTGTTGTTTAACATACAAGTTTAGTTTTGATAACAAATAACAATAGAAAAATATGTTAACCAAAACCAGGTGCTGCTACCAGAATCGTCTCCGTACGAGGAAACTCCTTAACGGTTAGTAGCACTATCTTGCTGTTTTACATACACGATTAGTTTTGATAACCATAGAAAAATATATGAAACCAAGACCTGGTTAGGTTAGGTTCGAGAGCTCGGTGATGCGTTGCGGAGAGGTATGGACTCTCAACCATGAGGTCCGGGTTCGAATCCGCACGGAAAACATGCCACGTACCAATGAGTTTTTCTAACTTATGTATGTTTTACCGACTACCGACTGCTCTCAAACGGTGAAGGAAAACATCGTGAGGAAACCTACATATGCAGAAGAAGAAATTCTGATGCATATGTGAAGTCTACCAATCCGCATCGGGCACGCGTGGTTGACTAACGCCCTAACACCCTCCTAGGGGGTAGGCCTGTGCCCTGCAGTGGGACGATTACATACGTACATCAGAATTTCTTCTTCTGCATCTGCATATGCAGGACCAAACCTAACCTAACCCACAGATTATATAATACTATACGTACAGATGCCCAACGTCAAACAATGGAACGCGACTGCCGTAACGCGGGCAGTCTTCGGGCAAAGTAAATTGCTTGATTTTCCGAGGCTCGTGAGATTTTTTTGTAGTCATCATCAGCCTATATACGTTCCAGAAACCTAACCTAAGATAAAAAAAACAACCTAACCTAACATCATCATCATCACCCAAACCTAACCTAACCTAACCTTTTTTTTTTTTTTTTTTTTTTTATGACGGGGGTGGAAATCTTCGAAAAGATACCCGGCTCCTTAGACGAGGAGTCGGCTTATGTGGGATTTTTACCCTAACCTAACCTAACAACCTAACCTAACCTAACCTAACCTAACAACCTAACCTAACCTACCAACCTAACCAAACTAACCTAATATCATCATCAGCCTATATACGTTCCAGAAACCTAACCTAAGATAAAAAAAACAACCTAACCTAACATCATCATCATCACCATCAGCCTACATGTAGGTTAGGTTTCTCCCCACGGGGGGGAATCGCAGAGGGGATCTCTGGAGCTTGCTGATGCGTTCCCGGAAATCCCCACACTGCAAATGTAGGCCGCCGCAGGGGTTTAATGGGTATACCGCGAGGGAGTCCCATATAACCGTCCCACCGACCCCCAGTAAGGTTAGGTTAGGTTAGGTTATTAGGTTAAGTTAGGTTAGGGTAAAAATCCCACATAACCCGACTCCTCCTCTAAGGAGCCGGGTATCTTTTCGAAGATTTCCACCCCGTCATAAAAAATAAAAAAAAAGTTAGGTTAGGTTAGGTTTGGTCGGTAGGTTATATATTATATTATAAAATATAACAATTAACCTCTTATTGTAATACGTAATAGCTTATTAACAATATATATACCTACCTACCACGTTAAACGTAAAATCATATTATTTACAGCTGGACTTGGGACATAGATCACATAGATGACCATAGCGAGATACCACCGGGACAGAAATTAATAGGCTTTTGCCAGAATCATATGACATGTATGCACTCTCATTTCCCACCAGTCTCAATAGTGGAGGCTCTTGGACCACTTTTGCCCATTGTCCTTTGTAATTTAATTAAATATTTGTCCAAGCTTAGCAACCTGTAACATTTCGCGTAGGAAGTCAAATATTATCAAAAAGCTTCCATTATAGCCAAGAGCCAATTAACTAATAGAAAACTGTTTATAACAACACTTGAAACTCAACGAGGGTTTCATTATAATTTCCTATCATGTTTTTCTAACGTTATTGTTTTCAAACAATGTTTTGCTTTGAACCGATAGATAGATAGGTAATGAACTATTGATTATTCTCGATTCACATTGTTAATACTATAAAACATATTAGTAGTTTATTGTAGTATAGTTTAGTTTAGGATATTATTTTACTATAACCAGGAACTACGAAAAACTACGAATTATGTTGAACACAAGGACCTGAAAAAAAGACGGACGTAATGTGACAATGAAAAAATGTGAAGCAAGCAAGGTCCTACATTTTCGTTTGATCTACAAGGGACCTACACTCACACAAAATGCACCAGCTCTAGGCACAGGTCCGACAATCCGCCACCATTATGTACCGCGCGAGTAGCGCGACAGAACGTCAGCCCGCACACAAATATAAATGGGTGCTAACGAGATTACATCCGTCTTTTTTTCAGGTCCGTGGTTGAACAACGCTATTTAAAACACTTTTAACTCTTTATTTTAAGAACTAGACGCAGAATCCTAAAACTGAAATACGTAGGTACCTATTTATACTTGTTTTTAAAATCTCATAACTTTTGATCCTAACTCTTGTCTGAAAATAAAGATGATTCCGTGCTTCGGATGGCACGTTAAGCCGTTGGTCCCAAGTTACTATCTCTAGTGGTAGTAGTCGTTACATAAAAAAACCACGTCAGATGCCGTAAGGTGGTTTGAACAAAACTCTGGCACAGTGAACCAAATAAGGGTTGAGACACAATGACCGACGGCGAACGATTGCGGGTCCATACAAAAAGCACGTTTAGTATGGGCAAAGTATGGGACACCGTCCGCATGAAAAATTAAATTAAATAAAAGGAGACAACTATCAACACTAAAAAGTATTTTTATATTATAGGCACGCCAGGTTTAGAATTTAACTACCTGACTATACACTTGGGATAAAATATGTGGTCTGTTCCAAGTGGTCTGTGTACAAGGTGCCAACTGTGAAAATGTAATTTAGCGACTAATTGTAATATGAAATGTTTGGTTTACCAGGATCGTCTGATCACAACTAATTTGCATCGTAAAGCTTGCAGCACTTATACTTGATATAATTTATGCTTAACACTGATATTAACATCTGTCTCTGAAACATACGGGTTTATATTTTATACGTGCATGCTGCTTCTTTGTACTTTTATTATTTACGAGTGTTTTCCCGCGACTTCGTCCGCACAAATTATATACCAGATTTTAAGTCAGATCATAAGCTATCAAATAAAAAAATGTTTCATCAAAATCGGTTCAGTAGTTTTTGTGTAATGCGCGAACAAACAAACAAACAAACATACAAATAAACAAACAAACAAACACACAAAAAAACAGACAAACAGACAGACAACATTTCTAAAAAAGGTTGATTTCGAGTCAGGGAGACCTAAAAACCATATCGTAATCTTTTTTTTGTAAATATCTTCAATGTACAGACACACTTCAGTTACAGTTTTATAATAGTTTAGAATAGATTGGCAGTGTGAAAGAAGGAAGATCTTCCAACGGCTATTAGAAAGCCCAAGAACGCTGTTCAACTGTTCTTAGATCACGTATACCAACAATTAAGTACAAATTTACAAACAAGCGTAATTAGTCATCTCTGATTGGCTATTACATGGGACATGCTACGAGTATGTCCTATACCTATACCCTAATATTGGATATGTCTTCAAGAGTTTTGTTTCGAGGGAGACTTAATGTTGGAGGGGGGAGTGGGTTTATGTATTCCACCTATCCCCTCTGGATTCAAATCCAGCCAAGCCAAGCCTTGATTGGGTTTTTGTACTGATACTTTTAGGTATTACCTGTATACAGTAGCCAGGTTTATAAGTCTTAGCAATGTAGGTACATGTAGGTACACGCAGTTGACAAATTTTAATTACGCGCGAAATTATATTACCCAATCAGGACGTGCCCCCTTCGCAGGCCTGAAATCCCTTGCCACGATTGGTTAATTGTTTTCGTGCCCCTTTTGCTGCTATTCGACCCTTTGATTACTAAATGACTTCGGGTTTTGACGGGGACTCGGGTCTGCTCTGCGCAAAATAAGATTGACGAGCGGTATTATTTTCCTAGTCGTACTATAGGTACTAAAAGTATGTGACGACAAGCGAGCCGTGCACACTTACCCTTCCGTATGTTTCCAACGACACATTATTCGGCGTGTGCTTGAAATCCGCGAGTGGAGCTTCACCGGGGATACGGTATTATCACGCTCAAAGTTATTAGTGCCGGATCCACTAGTAAACCCGACCTACTTTAGCGAAGTTTCAGATCCGAACACAAATTGAGGTATTAGCCGCTGATACACGGAGAAAAATAATCTAGTTGTATTATGTGACAACTATTAGCTGACTTTAGAATTTTACGTGATAACTATAAATCTATATTTGTGGACTTTAGAAAATTTGTTTTAATAAATCTAATTCTGGTCGATTTAACTGTTTGGTAGACTTTAGTTAAAAAGAAATAATTATTTACAACAATATAAGATAAATACAAAAAACACCAATAAACTTAATCAAATACTTACTTTAGTTAAATCTACCAGAATTAGATTTTTCACATATTTTGTTAAAGGTCTACTAAATTTTAATAGCTGATGGTATTTTTAATGGTAGGAGTAGGAAGCGTCGATGGAGAAAAGATATTTTCTCCTCTCCGGACGGAAAGCGTCAATTTCCGTCCCGCTGCGCTAAACGAAGTTGCCGCTTTCCACCTCCGTCGAGGAGAAAAATATTATACTATCCTCGGGCAGTAAATAAGAAAGCCTCAGATCGCCTGTTTGTTGACCGCTGCTTGGCCTCGGTCAACGATTACATTCGATCTGAGACCTTTCTTACTTTCTGGCCGCATCTTCTCTACAGCGACAACACGTTTCGACGCGGTGGTAGCTTTAAAAAAGATGGTCACGGTACCAAATTAATAAGTGTGCTTCAAACTCCTATATAATCTAAACTATTATAAAACTGTAACTGAAGTGTGTCTGTACATTGAAGATATTTACAAAAAAAAGATTACGATATGGTTTTTAGGTATCCCTGACTCGAAAGCAACCTTTTTTAGAAATTTTGTCTGTCTGTTTATCTGTTTGTTTGTGTGTTTGTTTGTTTGTTTGTTTGTTCGCGCATCACGCAAAAACTACTGAACCGATTTTGATTAAACTTTTTTTGTTTGATAGCTTATGATCTGACTTAAAATCTGGTATATAATTTGTGCGAACGAAGTCGCGGGAAAACACTAGTATTGAATAAATTTATTGTCTTTGACTTTGGGTTGATTTTGTTTAGAGTTTAAACTAAGTTTGATGGTCTAAACTTTGGACCGTCAAACTGAGTACCTAACTTTCTCTATGGGACCAAAAATAAATTCGTTTGGGTCGAGTTGGTTGGCAGTTTTATATGGAACAGCTGATTTTTTCGCGATTTCAATGTTGAATCACAGAGAGAGTTGATCAGTTTAATGGTCTGATCATTATCTTAAAAAGCGACAGCATTTTTAACGATGCACATTCATGATTACACTTATACAAGTTCATGTATGTTCAGTGTTTCATAAGTAAAAATAAATATTTAAAAGTCTTAAGGGGGTTGTTCAGACCGTCAAACGAACAACTTTCTCTATGGGACCAACATCGAAATCGCGAAAAAAAAAAACTGATATCCCATACATATTAGTCGATTTGTAGAGTACCTATGGAACATCTTTTTTTTTCGCAATTTCGATATTGGTCAAATAATGAAAGTTGTTCAGTTTGATGGCTTGTAGTAAATGTTTATTTGTATTTTTGTAACATATCTAAAAATATCTATTTTTTTTTCGATTGATTGCAATTTAACCCTGTATACACCTAGATTTGAGATTGAGATCCAACCCCATCATGTTATACTTGTTAGCAGTTACCCCGAGGCTAAGACAGCTAAATTGCAGCTAATTAATCTAACAACTAAATTAGAGGCTGCATCCTGTGTTTAGAGCTAGGCTCTCTATGTTCAAATGTCTATTTCATATTCACGGTGTCAATCAAATGTCAATAGCTACTCGACATAAATGTATGAAACAGCTGATTTTTTTCTTCGCGTTTTCAATGTTTGATGGTCCTCCGCATTTAAGATTTACACCCTTTAAATTAATATTATCGCAATCCTGGCGTGTCTGCTAATTAAGAGCATAGGCGGTCTGAAATGCTAATTTGGAGAATAGGTCACTTTTCCGACTGTATACATATTTGTCCATCCGCCTCAACCAAACAACCCGCCGACTAGAGTGCGAAAGAGACAACTGCAGCTCGGACCAATTTTATCTACATAGAATCGAAGAAAACAGCATTTCGTACTCCTGTTTCCTCCTCACAAACTAAACCGATTTTAATCATTTTTTCAAGAATAATATGAGAAAGACTTTGGCTATGTCTGTATGTTTTGATTTTTTTGTTTATAATCGTCAAATTTGTTTGCTGGATGTCTGAAAACAGGCGTAAAATTTGTCATTTTCGAAGGTCCGTAGTTCATACTGCAAAAAATCAAAACATAGGGACATAGCAGACGTAACATAGATTGTATGGTAAACAATTTTTTTCTCTAGTGTCATTATCATTATCCAGGGAGGAAACAGGGGAATACGTTTGTATGGAAAAAAGCTACTCACCTATCCTCTTCATCATGGGTAAAAATAGGTAACTAATATTATTGGGAGACAATAATTATTTTCTACACTATTATAAAATTTTAACAGATATACAGGGTCCTTCTTAATATGCTGACACTTTTTATGGAGATGTTCAGACTTTCAAACTGAACAACTTTCTCTATGGGACCAACATCAAATCGCAAAAAAAAATCAGCTGTTCCATACTAAACTGCAATCCTACTCGAGCCAAATGTATAGGATATAAAATTATTTTTTTTGCGATTTCGATGTTGGTCCCATAGAAAAAGTTGATCAGTTTGATGGTCTAATTATCCCCATAAAAAAGTGTCAGCATATTAGTATAATGTGTTTAGAAGCTGACTCTGAATTTTCCGTTTGTCTGTCGGTTTGTTTATTTCTTTGTTTTGTTCGAGCAGTGTTCGAGTATCACGCAAAAACTACAAGATAGATGTTGATCAAAGAGATTTAAACTTATTACGAGAACATCGCGAACCAAATCTTAATCTATGACTTGTTACCTCGAGGTAACAAGTCGTTCTAGTTTGACACGTCGCACTGACATGATGCATTCAATATTGCAAAACAACGGGATGAATATTTTTGTATGAAAACCTGTCCAATGTCCTCTCTATAAGTAGTAATAATTAAATCTCTTTGGTGTTGATAAATCTTTTTGTGTTTAAAAGCTTTATGCCTACGTGTACTGACTTACAATTTGTATATGTTTTATCTCGCTAGAGGCATTGAAGTAACAAGGTTTCACTTAAATTAAAAAAAGTTCGTCGGCGCTAAGAGAAACTACGACAGTAAAATGAAATGTCTCCCTAAAACGTTTTCTATGTTACCATTTCTTACTCTATCACTGTGATAAATTGTAAAATACTCAATGAGAGTAACATGGTTATGGTTACAATGTGCGGGGTTTTACGAGGCATATTATATGTATAGCTGTGACACTTAGAGAGTGTCCTTTCAATCATGAGGTTCATTCCTGATTCGAATCCACCATGGATCATGCCAATGAGTTTTTCTATCAACCTTCTGTATGTTTTCTACACCCATTTGTTTACAGAGATTAGTGGGAAGCTGGGAAGGTTTAAACAAAATATATAGGAATGCTCCCAGAAAAGCCCCGGAAGCCAGATGTGAAAATTCTGTTATCTACAATCATACTGACTGATTTTCTACACTATATATGTAGGTAGAGGTACCGATGATTTTGTTCTATCTTACGGACGGAATAACGATGGAAACCTGCATATGTTGAAGACGTGGGACGTGTACAGGTTGTAAAGAAAATCATTAACCTTTAAACCACTTACTCCATCAAACTGAGCATTTTTAAACTGCAATAGGCATTGCAGCAGGCGTGTAGGCACACGACTCAAACGTATGAAACAGCTGATTTTTTTGTTCTGACAGGTTTGCTCCCATAGTTAAAGTTGTTCAGTTTGATGAGTCGAGTAGTATGTGGTAAATGGTACTTCTATTATACTTTTCCTTATACCCTGTATAGGCTAATGATAATGGTAGGTACCCACTGATCTCGAGCGATTCATGAAGGAAAACATCAAATATTTGTGTGGCGCTATTTCAGTGCTACATACTTCTTAATGTGTAAAGTTATGCAATACATTTCACGAATGTGAATAAAACACGTATGAAGAGAGAATAAAGTAAAAATATTGCTCTTTGTTACCGAAAATATCATAAACAAAACTTTTACGTAAAATTAATGTAAATTAGTTTCTCAACTTCGTAGAAATATGAGAGGTTCTGTTTCGAACGTAAGTAGGTGAAATGAAATGAAATGAAAAAGGTACTCTGAATATCTAAAGTTAATTTGTTATTTCTATAAAAGGCTGTGTGATGTCGGTTTCCGAATAGCACCAAACCAGATAAGTGTCGTAACAAGCGACTAACTCCATCAGGCTGGCTCAGTGGCGAAGCGAGGGCAATTTCGCATAGTAGAATTGCAAACCACGAAATTTCTATAAACATTTTCCTTTGCCAATACAAAAATTTATGTTTAATTCAAACTTTGACGACGCATGTTGCTGAAGGAGTTTTGTTGACGACGCATGTTGCTGAAATTTAATATTTGAGTAATTTAAAATTTAATGTTTGTTAAAATAAATATATTTTGCATTTGAAAACTTGATAAGATATAAGAAATAAAGTAACTATTGTTAATTCAAACTTAATAACAAATACTTTTATTGAGTTTAATGAAACTTCCCAGTGGTATACCGGCGTTTGAATATCGACTCAATTAGCATTAAACAATTATGTCCATATACCTACTTAGGCCCGATTCGACCAAACGCGAGTACATTTTATTCTATAGAGTAAACTGATTTTGAGTTTTACCAACCCTAATCTATATGAAATGTCAATGTATGTGACATTGAAACAAAAAAATTTGAATAAAAAGAAACCTTACAAATTAAAACCGTATAACCTCACATTGCAATAAGTACGGATACAACGACCTCTTTCTTTAGGTGAATTATACATTCGTTCTTTGAGTACGGGGTATATAAACACCAAAAGTAAAATTGTTTCTTGTATAGTTACTCTTCTCTAAATCTAAGTTTGGTCGAATCCGGCCTTAGTTTCATAGTGTGCACTGCTGGTGGCCTTAGTTTCTTTGGAAACCTGGCATTGTCTTTTATGTCAAGTAGATCTTTGTGAATGATTTATTGTTAGAAATTGCTAATGAGAATTAGCCGAATCGAGCTATCGAATCAAAATTTAAATATCTATATACTTAGCCATATTTGAAGAAGAACAAAGCATTTCCATGTGCATTTCACATATGAACATAACCTTCATATCTCGATTGAGCGAACGGTTAAACGAACTGAATGAACGAATGAATGAGACCCTTGACATTTCAATACTACAAAGGCGCGTATATCCCGCTCGCAAACTGAATCCAAAGGGCCATTGAAATTAGACCCTCCTCGCAGGGGTTAACCGATTTATCTCCTAAATCTATTTATCAATTAGCCTAAACATAGGGCAGTCTTTATTCAAATAATTTATATTAGAACTTAAATTAGTTTCTACATTTAATTAAACTTTCCGTAAATTAATCATTATTGATTGAATAAATTCAGTAAGTAAGGGGAAAAAGTTTGTTGGAATCTGAGGGTGGCTTGCACTTAAACGTATTTAGACTTAATCATATTTAATGACGGTCAGTCTTTCACACGGCTCATACATCAGACCGTCTAGCATGATTTCTCTACACGCGCGCGACTCGTCTATTTTCCATACTAAAAGTCGCGGCAAGCGCGGCTTGCGCTCTCCGAAAAGCGCAGGAACAGGTTATTTTGTATGCAGCGAAGGCACGTTGCGCGCGTGTAGAGAAATGATCACGTGCAGTAGGTAATGCATGTCACCCTTAAAGTAAGCGAATATTAGGGTGGGCCGCCCCGATGCGGAGCGGGCCGCATCACAGAGGAAAATGCGTACTTCGCTCACTAGATTGGGCCGGGTCGCAACGCATTGACGGATTTGTAATACTCTAGCAGATGTTGTAAAAAGTCGGGCCACATCGGGCGGACAATTCGACCCGCTTCGCCCCGGCAGAGCAGCGATATCATTAGCATCCTATTAAACTAAGAGTCTACCCATCAAACTGAACAACTTGTACTATATAGGTGCAAACCGATTAGAGCAAAAAAAAAACCGCTGTTGCATACATTTGAGTCGAGTAGGCGTTGCAGTTTAGTATGGAACAGCAGATTTTTTTTACGCTCCGATCGGTTTGCTCCTATGTAAGTATTAGTTTAAAAGGATACAAATGATATTAGATGCGATTTGGGAGGATTCTGCGGGTTGCCCCGATGCGGGCTGCCTTTATAATTATGCGTTGACCTTTAGAGTGAGGGGTTGTAATGTTATAGGATACTATTGTAACTGTACACTTTAGATTTACTCGCCTTACATGCAACTGACGTTTAGTTTGCACCAAAGGTAATGTGATCGTCTTTGAAGGGCCTGCTTTACTCTATTTACCCTTTGGTGCAGTTATATCCGAATTTCGTCTCGAATTCTGCGTATTGACATTACTAACAGAAGGTGTTAGAGCTGTGGCTACGTGTACGGTTCCTTAGGAATTTATCCACTCGATTCTGAATAGGTACGGAATTCACCCATAATGTTCTGATTGAAATGTTAGGAGAGCTGTCGATCGCCAATGTTCCAAAAATATCTGTTTTTGGAGGAGTCTTATTAATATAAGGTCACTTCTTTTTTATGAAAAAAAAACTAGTGTGCTTTAGACCACACGACTGAAGTAAAACTTCCGTTCGTCTAGATCGATCACAATTTTCGTAACGCTGTCGTCACGCATTCACCAGCTCCCCAAGTCAAGCGTGCGTAAAGAAGTTTTACTTCAAAAACAACTTAAAATTTTTTCGTTTAGGTACCTGGGTAAACACTAATAAAAACTATAGGTAAGTAGATAAACAAATGGTTTTATAATATTACTATGCTTAAAATAGAGATACTCCTATCTACAAACCAAAACCTTTTGTAATGTCAATCACACCACAAATGCTACTTTTTCAAAATTACCATTCGATAACGTTTTTTCATTTAGACAAAAAAAACTAGACTATAGGATTTAACAAAATATAGGAATTCTATTTTTTATTCTTTGTATGAGGTAGTTTTGCAATTTACTCTTTTAATTTCACACATCTGGCTACAAAAACAGTGTAGGCTTCCTCGCTTTCCTTCACAGTTCTAGAGCAGTCAATATTACGTAGCTACCAAAGTTAGAAATACACTAGTAACCTTTAGTCTATAAATTATTTATTCACCAGGCGGTTTTTGCTTCATGGTTCGTTAATAAATGAACGAGCTGCCTTTGTAACTGACTTGCTCTAAAACAGTCATGTGGCTTTGATAAAATTTTGACTAGTTTTATATTTCGAAATCCGACCGCAGCGTCGCGGTTGAATCACAACGTTATACACACGAATATTTTATGTCAGTTTCCGACCAATGAACGTATTTATAAGTGTGACCCTTTTGTTGCTAAATATTACCTATAAACTATCGTTGCTATATTTTCCATGATGATTAATGACGAATGCTGCATATGGGTACCTATACCTATACAATGACAATTATAGAACCATCTCATCAGCAGCTTCTAATATACACAGATAGATAATCATTTATTTGCATAAGTAACACACACATAATACAGTTCATCGGTTTACAAAACAACAATAGAACGAAACATCAACAGAACAAACATGTAATTTATTGTATGCTACAGCAGCAAATAGGTCCCAGCTCAACATAGACCTTGCCCGAAAGCAGGGTGTTGATTTTCAGTTGAAACCTTTTAAGCGTGAAACCCACTCAAGAGGTAAGCGGAAGGGATATGGAAACGGTGAGGAAAGGATGCGGCACGCAAGAGGCATCGACGCGTCATCGAAGACTAGGCGATGCGGTGCGGTGCTAGTCTAGGAATAATTACGGTTTGAGATTGCATCAAAGACACTTTAGTAAATTGTGTTTGAACTAATATTACTGTTAGGAGGTCTGGCTCTCTCCGCACTTTAGGTATAATAATGTACCTACGCGGCCCGACGCCGAAGTTTCGAGGCCTAATTCAGTCGAGTGTCACGCTCTCATTGCATCGCACCTAACGACGACCTTGCCCTGTAGGCCTACCATGAGTTTTCACCGTACTTTACTACTGTAGTAACGTCACCAATTTTGTATTGAATTTCGTACAGCGCTCCTTGTGGCGTTGAGAACTAATTTCTGTCATACGAATTGGTGACGTAACTACAGTAGTAAAGTACAGTGAAAACTCATGGTAGACCCTCTGTACTCGGAGTTTCGATTTTCAATTTATCATCTTCGACCAAAATATTATTTCAGTTGAAGTTTAACGCGACAGTTTCGGACCTAACTCCATTGTAATAGAGTTGAAATTGGACCGAAAACGTTCACGCAAAATACATCATCATATAGTATGGCATCGTATGTCTTCCAAAAAAAAAAAATCGCAAAATACGTGGTGGTTACACTCCAGTGGTGGACCGGCTATTAGTGAAGCAGAAATGAGCTAAGATAAGTGTTGTCCCATACAACAAAAATAAAAATAAAATATTTTCACCTAAACTACTCGATTTTTGATTTAGGCTTTAGGACAATGTTTCACTAGGATCGAAAGATCTACCGATTGACACAGTTAAAAATAGGTACAGTGAAAAAATATCCTTAGTCCCTCCAATTGCAGTTTCGACCCACTGTGCGTCGGTCGTAGCTACCACGATTTCTTCTTCAGTCGAGTTCGTCGTATGAAGTCAGATTTTCGATAAAATTTATCATAGTTTTAAAGTTACAGTGCCTAAAAGATTTCCATACAAATCTATAATTAATCCCAGCATTAAAACTGTATATTTAAACGAAAATCTGACTTCATACGAACATAGAGATTAGTTTCTAGATTGTTTCTGAAAAATTTCATTGACTTTAATTGGATAGTATTGAAAATATCACTAAACTACGTTTGTATGCAGCGCGGATTTGCGCTCTCGGAATAAACTTCTCTTAAACGAAGCCATCGTGCAGAAAATCACCAAGTTTTCCATGTTTTTTTCATACCTAAATGTAATGTTTTGTTAATGTCTTAATTATTCAAGACATTTTATTTTATTCTTTTACCTGTGGATGTTCTAACTGAGTTTTCAGATTATCTCTGACTACCCCTTCGAGGAATATAGTCGTGATCATATGCTATGCTATGCTAGGCTCCGTAAATTTCCCCGACTATAACGCATGCCGCAGGAGGCACGCGTAGCGTAAGCGGTGAGGAAGGGATAAGCATCGGGCAAGCATCGGGCATCGACGCGGCGCCGCTTCCACGCCGCTTCGATGCCCGATGCGTATCCCTTCCTCACCGCTTACGCTACGCTTGCTTACCCCATACCTCACGAAATAGTCGGGGAAATCTACGGATTTTTGTATGGAGTAGGTTGAATTAATTGCACTTTAGGTGGTAATTTGGGATATAGTAGATACATAAATTGAAGAACATAGGTAAATTGAAAAAACATAAACTGAAAAACATAAATTCTCAACAATCCCCGTTTTTTTTATTGTGTATTATTGAATATCATTTTTATCTATTTTCATATAACAGCTATTTTTGAGTTTAAGAGGATATTCCTGTCAGCGTGCCCGAGCGCGCTGCATACAAACGAAGTTTAATCCTATTTTCTATTAATTAAATTGATCGAACAACTAATAAACAGCTATTTTTGAATTTAAGAGGATATTCCTGCCAGCGCGCCCGAGCGTGCTGCATACAAACGAAGTTTGATCCTATTTTAAAAGTATTAAATAATCGAAGATCTTATCAACAGCAATTTTCAGGTTTAAGAGGATATTCCTGTCGTAACGACGCGTCGTTACGGTACCGGACCCGGCCGCGTAGGTACATTTTTATACCTAAAGGCGGAGTGAGCCAGACCTCCTAACAGTAATATTAGTTCAAACACAACTTACTAAAGTGTCTTTGATGCAATCTCAAACCGTAATTATTCCTAGACTAGAACTCCACCGCATCGCCTACTCTTCGATGACGCGTCGATGCCTCTTGCGTGACGTATCCATTCCACAACGCTTCCTTATCCCTTCCGCGTACCTCTTGAGTGGGTTTCACGCCTTAGTAGTAGTCAGACGCAGCAACCAATGAGCAGCTTGCAATGAACGAGGGTGTAAGTATTTGCGGCTTATTATAAAAAAAATATTCGTACTACTAAACATTTTGGATTACTTATACAGATTTCACACAAAGAATTTATTAGACAAAAAAATATAGTATAGAACAAGTTGCCGCAAGACATGGTGCCCAACAGGCTAGTAGCATTCCCACTCTGAATGGCGAGACTGATTCTTTAAGCCAGGAATTGCCTTTTTGACATAAGAAAATAGTAGGTATATTCGTTACGCCGTCGGCGATACAACATTTTACAAAGTTTAGGTTTTAAATAACGTTTTAAACTACAGAGCTGTTCTTGTTTGTTCATAAATCTTACACGAACTTTCTAAGAAACTGTAAACTGATGCATCGCTCTAAGTTTGGAGGAGAATCCTTATTTCATTGTTTGAAACTGTGTCCTTGTGTTTATTTTGTATTTTAATTCTTATTAAATTACTAGCACTAATTTGTTTATAGGGACGAACACTCAGCTGAAGTGGGACTGAGCGGGATATATCTGCCGCTTGCATCCGGAGATGTGGACCAAGATGGCCACAGAATGGGTTCAACAAGATGGTTGCCGACGTCGTTGCGGAAGACCCAGGAGAAGATGGAGCTATGGAGGGTTGGAGGAGAAGAGAGAGGCCTTCACCCAGCACTGGGACACAGAAAAGGCTAATTAAAAAAAAGGGACTAAATAAGACATTTAATTATGAATTTAGTTAGCTGTTGTTGAAGATAGCAAGAGATGTGTCAAAATCGTAGCATGTGGCGATCTATTGTCTTTGCTTCCCCCAGAGACAATAGATTCCCACATGCTATGATTCTGGGACGATGGGATATAGGCGGGGGTCGGGGGTATATTATGTATGTATGAATTTAGCTATAACAGAGTAACAGGCCCTGAAGGCATGTTCCGCCAGTTCTGGATAAGTACTTAATTATTACAAAAAAACTTTTTAGCTAGCTTTTAATTATTGTCGTAAGCCAAACGTTACCAATTTGAATCTCTTTCTGTTAAACTTGAAGTAAATATGCGTTAGTTTAGTGTGTAATAAATAACTATCGACTCTTTATATATATATATATATATATATATATATATATATATATATATGTTTGTATTAAGGACAAACCAAAGACGAGTCGTTTAGTTCAGCAATAAATAAAGCTAACATTAGTCTTAATTATGTTCTTAAGAAGGGCTACAGTTATAAATTTATTATTCAAGCCTTTGAGAGCTCATCGCCCACTAAAATATATACGTCTTAAAGATAGTGTAAGACGAAAAGCTTCGTAATAAATTCAGTAGTGAGACAGACAATGTAAATCCAATAACTTCGCCTCTTTCATATAAATGTGTCACATAAATCAAGCAATTTTCATCGTTAAGCGAAGAAAATAGGAGTTTCGGCAGTGGCCTTCGTATTTGGAATAGAATAGGCCGTTTTAGGTCGAGTATTTGAGCTACCCTTTTCGATAAAGGGTTGAGGACTTTTAGGGTTAAGATTGCCTGGAATTAGAAAAGAAGCTTAGTTATCGATTTTATAGGTTTCAGATATAGTAAAAAAGGGGAGGATGTGGGTTGTACGTTTACAGTTCTTGTTCCTATTAAATAAAATAAACTACATTGATTTAAATTATAAAGTGATACATTTTATTAGCGGACGATAATTGAACCCGTATTCTGCTAAATCGAGGCTGTGCTTTATAATATTAGTCCAGTCATTTTAGGACCGAAAAAAATTAAACCTAGATTATTTTTCAACCGTAATCTGTATACTTTACTTTATCACACTGCAAAGTTTCAGCGATAGATGAATTATTGTTAGGTTCAAACCCTAAAATGATTGGACTATATATAGAAACTAGAAAAGCGAGAAAAAGAACTAGACTCTTCAGTGATCGCTGGCTCACAGTAGATCTCAAGGAGCCGGATGTGCCGAATGGCATGCTTTGTTGTCGGTGGCCAAGAGTGGTATTTTTGAGTTTCACACATTAAATCGTGTACGAATAATGCATAAATTCCACACAGCTCGTATCACTTTCGTACATTTCGTACACAGAATGTGTGGAATTCAAAAACAGAAATCTAAAACCTCAGGGGTAGCACAACAAGTTAGTTAGGTCCCTAAAATTGTTCTAAAACCAAACTACGAGTATATCTTAAATCGATTTTTACAGCTATCTATTACTGTCCCAATTATTCTGCCACCGTTTAATTAGATCGTTCTTATTATTTCTTAAATTAATGTAAGTTTTCATCTCAAAGGAAAATTAATAACGTTCCGATGTGAAAAACGGCTACATACCTACTATCATGTATAGCTAAGTAAATAAATTATATCCTGTAGGATCCCACTGCAGGGCAAAGACCTCCTCTAACGAATAAAGATGAGAGGCAGTGGGCCATACTCCATCACACAGGCCCAATGCGGATTGGTGAAGGCAAGCTCAACATGTAGAATATAAAAAAAATCGTTTCTAAAAACAATAGTTATAATACAAATCTAGGTAGGCGTATTTATATTGAGCAAATTAATGGTTAAAAATGATCAGGTCTCATGGACCCTAAACCGGCGAGCATGCATGAAACGATCGATGAAAGTTGTATAAGCAAAAGAGGTAATGTCTGGATCGCAGATGGTAAAGACAATACCATCATATCTGACTACCAAGAATTAAGAGAGACAAGTTTGTACACCTACTCTATTTTATTATGTACGTATGCACGTTAAATAAACTTACCATCAACAAAATCAGGCCTCGGTGTTCTCATTATTTTAGTAATTGAGGAAACTTGAGAGGAAGGGAGACTGTCTGCGGGAACTAATGATTCATTCAAGAATGTTCCGTTCATAGCTTCGAGCAACTCGCGAAACTCCGACTCACTCGAATTATTTATATCTGTTGTTTCATTAAAATTCATACCCTCTTCGATTTCGCTTGCGACTTCAGTCGGTTCTACATTTTTATTTATCGTTTTGAAATAATCGTAAAGTATTTTTGTTCTAGTAGCGTCGTCTATTAGCTTCTCCATAGAACTGTTCTCGTTTCTTATTTCTACAGTTTTGTTTCTTATTTCTAATGGGTCAAAGTCTAAAGTGTGATTGATTTTTGTTTCTCTAATACTAGGCGTAGTTTCTTCCGTTATTATAGTTTCTAAATTTGTTTTTAAATTTTCATTGTCAGTTAAGTTTTTTCTTCTAAATCTATCAAGAAGTGATTGGTAATTTTTTCTATGTATTGCATTTGTTGTAAGCTCATTATTTCCATCTGTTTGTTGTTCTGCACTAAAATGTTCTGTACTTCTTTCTATGTTACTTTCCGTTTTCACATAAACAGGTTCTTTACTATTATTTATTTCTGCACTATAATCTTCTGTTACTGTATTAGGAATTGTAACATCGACACTTATTTTATCATTACTCTCAGTATTTCTTATATTCTCAGATAGTTCTTTAGACACAGTTAAAGTTAAATTGTTACTTATTTCCTTATACATCTCAGTTTTATTAGTTTCATCTTCTCCATAATTTTGAGGAACAAAAACAGCTTTAGTAAAGTTTCTTTCTTTGGTTTTAGAATGACCATAACCTTCGGTAGCAGTGTAAAATGTATTGTTTTGGAAAGTCATTTGTGTGTAGACAGGTAAGAGAGAGAGGGCAAGGAGAAGGAAGGGTATCTTCAAGGCTCGCTCGCAGGGTGAGCAGTGGAGGTACGGGGGTGAGTCGCGGCGCGCGGGGCGCCTCATGCCAGGCCGGCACTTTAGCGCCGACTAGCCTGTAAAGAAAGATATATTTTGTCATTAGTGGATATAGCAGATTACACACCGAGGACAGGAAAGTAAGAAAGGACTCAGAACTCATGATTGTGATCTGAGGCTTTCTTATTTACTGTCCGAGGTTAGTATACTATTTTTCTCCTCGACCGAGGTGGAAAGCGACAACTTCGTTTAGCGCAGCGGGACGAAAATTGACGCTTTCCTTTCCATCCGGAGGGGAGAAAATCTATTAATGCCGTCGTGACCTTATATTATTGATAGCAGTATTGAAAGTCACATAACAATTTCAATCGATATCGATATTATAAGCTGCCGCCAGCCGCTATTATTATTTATATTTAATAGTTATGTACAATAATATTATCGCTAATTATAATCAGAAACAAAAGTGTACAAAATTGTTCAAATCAACCAAAATGTCATTAGTAATATTGCTTTCGACATTGGGCTGTTGGAGAATACCATATACCGATTTAGGCCGAATTCGACCAAACTTAGATTTATAGAAGTGTAACTATACAAGGAACGATTTTACTTTTGGTGTTTACACACCCCGTACTAAAAGAACGAATGTATAATTCACCTAAAGAAAGAGGTCGTTGCATCCGTACTTATTGCAATGTGAGGTTATACAGTTTAAATTTGGTAGGTTTCTTTTTAAAATAATTTTTTGAATTATGTGACATTGACATTTCATTTAGATTAGGGTTGGTAAAACGCAAAATCTGTTTACTCTATAGTAACCGGCGACTTAATCTAAGATTAAAATTTACTCGCGTTTGGTCCAATCGGGCCTAATCATGTAATATACACGAATCGATACTTTCGATATTACGTAGTTTTTCAGTTAGAAACAATCAGTGTCAAAAACATGCTATGCGAGGTACAGTCACAGAGGATTACTTACCTACTCTTTTATTCTATGTCACACGTAGGGCGTGTTAGGGTAAACACAATGCCCATGATACCGAACAACCTTCCCTATAGGAAACCTATAGGAAATTCGCAAACAAATTACGACTTTTTACACAAACGTTCTATCAGCTGATTATATTTAGTGCGCAGTCCAAAAAAATTTATAATCGAAATTCCTATAGATATTTTACGGAAAGTTGTCCAGTATCATGGTTACAATCACCCCTTATAGTAATGCAACTGTTTACCCTGTGTAGCATTAGAGTGTAATACAACAATACAATACACTAAAAATAAAGCTCTTACAATATGAGTAAGAAAATAAAGAGCTCAATTTATTAATTACAAAAGAAGAAAAAAAAAACACAATTCGTTACAGTTTCAGTTGTTCCTAGAAAGATAAAAGTAGGAGAATTAAAGTTATTAGTTGTATTGTAAGTATTTCAAATAAACAAGAATGATTTAACATATTTAACGTTGGGAATTTATGTAAAGAAGCCTTCTCATTAATGGTGATTGATGGTCAATTGATGAACTGCTTACGTCACAAATCCGGGGGATCTAACTATATCCGCTTACATAAGTAGCTTGCAGCAGTTCGTGGGCGTCCTACGACGTAATATCAAATAACAAAAGTGACGTCATTGGAAATGACGTGAAATGGAATACAAGTAAGAGTATTTTTTTATTAGATTCGTTCAAACGCGAGTAAATTTTATTCTTAGATTAAATCACCGGTTACTCTAGAGTAAACAGATTTTGCGTTTTACGAACCCTAATCTATGAATAAGTTGAGAGACCGAGACTAATGAAATGTCAATATGTCACATAATTAAAAAAAACCTAACAAATTAAAACTGTATAACCTCACATTGCAATAAGTACGGATACAACGACCTCTTTCTTTAGGAGGATTATACATTCGTTCTTTTAGTACGGGAAGACAAATGAAGTTATTTCGGAGTAAACACCAAGAGTAAAATTGTTCCTTGTATAGTTACTCTTCTATAAATCTAAGTTTGGTCGAATCCGGCCTAAGGGTGTTCGCGCATTCGTAGGTCACGTCTAAAGCCTGCCACACACATACGGAATTCCAATCCAGTATTTTGGATGGGGCAAATCAGTACGAAATCGTAAATCCGTTCGGAATAATTCCGAATGTGTATGGTAGGCGTAAGAACCAGATTTTAAGCAGCTATATTCATTCTGACGACCCGGTTGGTGTAATGGTTACCACGCCGGACTGCCAAACCAGGGTCCTGGGTTCGAATCCCGGTTCGGTCATGGATGTTATATGTTCGTGCCGTTGTTGTATGGTTTCCATAATAAAAGCCTTTAGTGCTTAGTTTGGGATCATTACAACGTATGTGCCTGTGAGCGTTATTTAATTTATTTAATTCTATTGTGTACTTGGTAGTATAGTAAAGAAAGTCTGGTCTTTGTGTCCAGTAGTGGACTTGGTGTGGGCCTACAACTACATGGTGAGTAAGTATCATAAGTGGTGCTACGGTGTCACATCAAATTAAACTTATTTCTTGACCATGTGGTACCAAGTTAAAGAATTAAGTGGGAATGGCTTCACTGCCCTAGTTATTTTTTTTTTTTTTATATAGCCTATTTTGTGTCCCACTGCTGGGCAAAGGCCTCCCCTCTTTTCCTCCAATCTTCCCTATGCAACGCGAAATCAGGCCAACCGTTCAGGAAGGTATTCAAGTCATCACTCCATCTTCTCTTGGGTCTTCCTCGACGTCGGCAACCGTCTTGTGGAACCCATTCTGTGGCCATCTTGGTCCACCTAGCTATACAGGGTGAAATTGATATCTTTAGCATCCTTTTAAACTAAGAGTCTACCCATCAAACTGAACAACTTTTACTATGGGAGCAATCCAATCAGAGCAAAAAAAAAATTTGCTGTCTCATACTAAACGGCACCCGCCGCCGCTGCCTACATGACTCAAATGTATGGGACAGCTGATTCTATTTGTGCTCCGATTTGTTTGCTCCCATAGTAACAGTTGTTCAGTTTGATGGGTAGACTCTTAGTTTAAAAGGATGCTAATGATATCAATTTCACCCTGTATGGTTGGTTATTCTCAATAGTATAGAAGACGACACCAACTTAGCATAGACTTTACGATCTCTGAATAAAGTATTCAACACAGGGCACTAAAATTTGAGCAAAGGACGACTCGATAGTTGAGTACAAGGTAGGTAATAAATAGTAGATTACACACCGAGGGCAGGAAAGTAAGAAAGGTCTCTCATGTAATTGTCAACAAACATGTGATCTGCGGCTTTCTTATTTACTGCCCGAGGTTATTATACTAATTTTCTCCTCGACGGAGATGTAAAGCGGCAACTTCCGCCCGGAGGGGAGAAAAAATATTAGCTTTCTATAAATAAGTAGTAACAGAGGTTCAGCATTTCTTTTAAATATTATTGTATACTTTTCTTTAATTCAGTTGAAACTGCCAAAACTATGTACCTATTGATAAAAACATTCAGAAATTGACTGGTAACAAAAGATATTAGATACTGCCATCTTTTGTAACATCTGTACATAGGGTCCAACTTAATATGCTGTCACTTTTTAAGAGGATGATTAGACCATCAAACTGAACAACTTTCTCTATGGGACCAATATAGAAAGCGCGAAATAAAATTCTTCCATACAAAACTGCAAACCTACTCGAGCCAAATGTTTGGGACAGCTGATTTTATTTTCGCGATTTCGATGTTGGTCGAGAAAGTTGTTCAGTTTGATGGTCTGATCATCCCCTTAAAAAAGTGTCAGCATATTAAGTATAGGACCCTGTATAAGGTAAATAAGTGAACGTATACCGACGGTGAAGTGACATGAACTTATAACTACGAAAAAAGGATATTATAGGAAGTAAAAAAAAAGTTTTCTAAATCGTATTTAAACATTTTCAAATTTCTATTGGCATTCAATTTCGTACTCATGGAAGAGGTAATTAAATGAACGACAAGTTACAATATGCAACATCGTATTTTATGTCAGTTCGCCGTCGATACAAACAAAGAATATTTTTGTTACGTTAAGTATTTCGTTGTTTTCGATCCATCTGCTATCGAAATTATATTAAATATAAACCGAATGTCAGTTAAATTAACTCAGAAGAGAATAAAAATACATCAAGCGCATTCAACCGCAAAGAAAAAGCTCTACGGCGGTGACGTTAATGCCTTTTTGAGATAGGGTTGTCAAAACGATTGTCACTCAGTCATCGAAAGTAGCATCCATTCTTTTTATTTCTCTGTTTATTTTTATACTACAGCAGTATACAAATAAACGTGCGATTTTGTTCGGAAATATGTGAGTCGATTGCAATGAAATGAAAGCTATCTGATATGCTAAGAAATTATGTTTTTCTGAAAACTTCATACTGATCGGTGCAGTAGTTTTTACATGGTGCATGCACATAAAACCCGATAATCGTTTATACATTTTTGGCGAATATTAGACGTGTACGAAACTAATTCGGTAACTTCTAGAGCAGTTCCATGATTGCGAAAAAAAGTTAAAAGATTTCATTATTCTCACGCTAGAAACTAAACATTTTCAACCCATTTTCAATCATGTTTTTTGTCCTTCATTCAACATTGCATCCGGTTCAGTTCGATACCAAACTCTTCAAAGAGAATACGTAATACATGTAGCTATGCTATACTCCCTACTATAATTATTATCCGAAATATCGAGAGTCACAGCACTTTAAACCTTACTACGTCGAGTGAGGGTCTTTTTAGAGGACTTCCGAGTGGAATCTTCGTACGTGTGAGGTACGGCTGACTGAATGGTACTTGGTTTAAAGAGCACTTTACGTGTAAAGGAAGGCTTCGGAAGCATCAGGCTGTCGGTAGAAGCTAGTCTTAAGAATTACTATACTGTATTTCACATAGAAAGGGCTCAGATAGGACTCTTATCCCAATATTGTAAGTGCGAAAATTGCTTGTTCCAAACACCTTCTTATCTGAAATGGAGTATACAGGGTGTAACAAAACACCCTAGTAGGTGGATTAGATGATCAAACTGAACGACTTTTACGAAGGAACCAATATCGTAATTGCGGAAAAAAACAGCTGTTTCATACATACATGTTTCATACACGTAGCTATATTGACATTTTCTATGGAACAACAGAGTAACGCCCTGTTATAGTAATTGATTGTATTAATACAGGGTCCTTCTTAATATTTGGTCTGATCGTCCCCTTAAAAAAATGTCATACAAATATGTCCGAACTATTTATTTTTGTAAAACTTGTTTGAAAAATTGTTGTATATTTGTTGCTAAAATGATTGCAGACGTGACTAAAAGCTTTGTTAACGATAAAATTATCTTTTTAACGAAGTTATCCGTTGAAAATTCTATTCCGTTCAATGAAAAATCTTCCATAAAAGTTACAATCAAAACTGATCAGGACTCTTGTGACAGTCAATTTTATACCTTTTGTGTCTGGAATTAAGTTGAAATTGGATTATACTTGACGATGAATGGGTATTCAAGCGGGAAAGTGTTTTCAGGTTGATTGGTACATTGTGAATCGACTTCCCGCTGTTTATCATATTTGTTATTTCTAAAACATGTTTTTGTGTATATCTGTTTCTAATTTCAACCCCATATTACGACCGAACCGACTAAAGGACCGGGCCGCAGCTCAAAAGTCCGCCCAAATCACTTCTCTATACAATTTGTATGAACTAACGCACACTGCGCCGAACCGCATCGCATGGACGGAAATCCGCCGCGCAAAAATGCGACCCGATCCGCCCGTCGTCGCGTCGTAGCGGAGCGGAAGTGGGCCGCATCGCACCGGCAGTATTTATAGTATAAATTGTATGCAATAATAAGGGCGGAAAATTAGGCGGATTTTAGCGCTGCGGCCCGCTCGTCCGTAATAGATTTACATTAAACATCTAGTAGTTTATCCTTAGGGTTAATTCTTAACATGCTGCCATTTTTTTAAAGGGATGATCAGACCGTCAAATTGAAAAACATTCTCTATGGCACCAACATCGAAATCTCAAAAAAAACAGTTGTTCCATACAAAAATGGAAACCTACTCGAGCCAAATATATGGTTCCTACTTCCTCAGGAAATATAGTTATCGGCATTGCTTAATGCTTTTTATTTCCTCAATACTGAATTCTACACGAGTGAAACTGCAGGCAAAAGTTTCTAATAATAGAAATCACGAAGCTTTTTTTTCAAATCTGTATTACTGTGATTGCTGTAACAAATTGGCATTGACTGCGCAAATATCGTCTGTCCCACTTACACCCACACATTTTGCCGAGTGCCTATGAGAGAGGTTAAAGGTCAGATTCGTTAACCTATCTAGAACACTTTTATTCTGAAAGCTCGTACTCTAGTGTAAACTTGTTAAGGCATTTTAAAGCGGCTTGAAAATACTTTGACAGCGAGTTATTTGCTTCCATCGCTTGTTTAGAGCCAGAGTGGTGGAGTATGGCTCACTCCCTCTCTTATTTATTCGTATTTATTCGTGCTTGTATCTTGTGTCAAATAATCAAGGTATAAACAACAAATGAATTCAAAAATGAAAACTACTTCTCCATATGAAAATTTAACTTTTTGTGAAAAAAAAAGAGATTTTGATCAGTTACTATGTAGCTCTATTATCGAGGTGTTAACAAGTTAACAACAAATGAACTCAACATAATATGAAAACTATTTCTCAATACGAAAACTGCCGGTGGTCTAATGGTTAAGAGCATTGGATTCTTGACACGGAGGTCTCGGGTTCGATTCCCACGGGGGACACCTAGTGATATGTCATTTTGTGCGTTTTTCCCCAGTTGGTTAGGACATTGCAGGCATAATCACCTGATTGTTTTAATAGAAAAATGATTCCGTGCTTCGGATGGCACGTTAAGCCGTTGGTCCCAGATACTATCTCTGGTGGTAGTAGTCGTTACATAAAAACCACGTCAAGGCCGTAAGGCGGTCTGGAAAAACTATGACACCAGTGCATGCCCACACGATAAGAAGAATACGAAAATGAAACTTTTTGTAAAAAAATTATCGTAGTGTCTAGTCGTCCGATAAACGAAAGAATAAAACAAAGTCAGTCAGTCAGTCAGATAAACGGATGACTTTTTCTCGGACTACTAGCAATAACCAATCGAAGTGTCTAGTCGTCCGTTTATGGGACGATTAACTTTATTTCATTCGTCCGTTTATCGGAAGACTAGCAACAGCCAAAAATTATTTTGTTTAGTTATGTAGCTCTTAGAGCGTTCACACACGATGACGCACTGACGGAGCAGCAAACGTCAGTCCGTCATTTTGCGAAGCAAGGAGTTGTATGAAACCGCACGTAGAAGCACACAAGGTGACGCCACAGAGGATCCTCTGTGGTGACGCATTGACGCACCGGGTGTTGTTCTATGGACTGACATCTGCCGCTCCGTCAGTGCGTCATCGTGTGTGAACGCACTTAAATAAGATGATTATTGATTCTGAAAAGTACTTTCCACATGCCGAAACATAGAAGTACTAAGTACGCTAATGTTCATATAAGTTAAAGTTTTCCCGTGCAACCCTAAACTAGGTAGATAGGTAATCGACTGAAGTAAGGGTTCAGTACAAAACATACAACCGAACGTAAACCATAACTCGGCCGCTAATCGACTCCGATAACAATCAGTAATTTCCTCACCGGTTTATCGTAAACGATAAATTAATTTGTTTACTTCAAGTTGAGAAAAACAGTTTTAACATTACACAACACAATAGATCGGTTAACAGTTTTAAACATAGATAAAACATAGATCATGGCAGTTGTAACACTGCCGAAATATCGGGAACTCAAATATACCAAAACGCGGTAAGAACCCGTTATAGTACATTATGATACAAGTTCGGTGAGTTGATAATTACAAACGAGGCATTATTGCTTAGACCGAGCCGTAGGCTGAATTAAAAGTAAAAATTAAATGTAAACGCCAAAAAAAAAGTGTTGCTGTGCAAAAGTAAACCTTATAAAAATACGTTATAAAACAAAACACGTTGTTGAGCTTTGCATCCTTCCTGAAAAACTTCTGTACAATATTTTGTTTAAAACATTTTATCTCCATGTTAACTCGTAGTAGTTCAAACGTTGACTACGACGTAGCGCGTAGCAAAATCGTAGCCCGTAGCTAGTTTGTTAACTTGGTTATAAAAATGGAGAAAGTTTTTGTATAAAATTTCGTTAAAAATTAATGTTTGGCTGTGGAATACAGGGTGTTACAAAACACCCTAGTAATATTTAAGGGGATATAATTCGGAGCGCGCTCCATACAAACGTACTATGGTGATATTTTCAATACTAACCAATTAAAGTCAATGAATTTTTGCAGAAACAATCTGGTTACAAATTTCTATGCGTGGATGGAGTCAGATTTCCGTTAAAATGTATAGTTTTAAAGTTACAGTGCCTCAAAGATTTCCATACAAATCTTAAATTAATCCTAGCATTGAAACTGTATATTTTAACGAATTTCGGACTCCATACAAGCATAGAGATTTGTTTCTATATTGTTTCTGCAAAATTTCATTGGCTTTAATTTGTTAGTATTGAAAATAACACCATAGTACGGTTGTATGCAGCTGCAAGTGATTTAGAATCTCACACTGAACAACTTTCAAAATGGAGCCAAGTTGCCAGTTGTTTTACGCAAGAAATATTTTAGATATATTTATTACGCTGTTGGTTTTGTCAATAAACAAATTTCGAAATACCGAAAAAAATTGATGTTTCGTACAAAACTGTAGCACCAACGGACACGACTTATTTTCTCGATCGTTCAACACTCATCACGAACAAACCCTTTTAGTTTAAGTGGTCTTTATTTCTATACACACGACCAAAATCCCTTTCGGGGTGGTCAGAAACATTGGTACAACTACCAACTTTCTGTTTAAGAATTAAGTTATAGCATGGCTCACAACTCGTAAGGATGGAATGACGTGTCAAGTGGTGAGAGGTGGCACGCGCCAGCTTTAGTTAACGGACCTGTACCATATCTGGTCATCATAATACAAGTCCGGGCTAGATTCTGGTACTTTCAAATAGATAATTACAATATCCAACGTTAAAAAAAAATGGCAGACGAATAAAAAAACTGCGTGTTTTAATAATCTCAATTGAGAGGTTTCAGCTCGTTCAAGTCAGTTCCTGTCACTACCAGTTAATGTCACGTCAATAGATGGGAGGTGACAACTCGGTCAAGACTCCTTATCCTCAAAGAGCCTTAGAATATAGGTCAGCTATTACAATAGACTGGAGCTGCTAATGACGTATCTAGGAACACAGGGTGTCCCGTAAACCGAACCGTGATTTCGATGCTGGTTCCACAGTGATAGCTGTGCAGTGCAGTAAGAAGCAGCCCGTGAAACATGTAATGCATTTATTAATAAGAAACGCAAATAGTACCTACACAAGCTAGTATTCAATAAATGAAGCCATGAATAAAGGCTTCCGCACATTGCAGCGATATTATCGAGCGATTTTATCGAGCGATATTATCGACAGCGATATCGCGACACCTTAAACACTGCAGCGATTCCGCGATTCGCGTCACGCATGCACCCTTCACTGAATGTAGTAGAAAGAGATTGCGTCAGTTTGCGATAATATCGCGGCAGTGTGTGGGATCGAGCGCGTCCCCATACAAAATGTACTGAGAACAATTATCGCAAAATCACAGCGATATTATCGCTCGATAATATCGCGGCAGTGTGTAGGATCGCGCGCGTCCCCATACAAAATGTACTGAAAACAATTATCGCAAAATCGCAGCGATAATATCGCTCGATAATATTGCTGCAATGAGCGGAGGCCTTTAATCAAATGTACAACGTGTTAATGAATTAACGTAAAACTAGAAAGTAGTTTGTTTGGTTGGTTGGTATGGTTTCACATTATGATTTTTTTTTCTTCAAAATATTAAATAATTTGTTTTTAAAATTTACTGAACTCGATCTCAAACCACCGAACGGGGACACTCACCCTTCTTACTACCAAAACAAGAGTCTTAAAATTTATCTATTAGCATTTATTTATGGTCAAATCTTTTCTCCTAATCTCATGGAGACGAATTTGGGCGAAAGATCTCGCGTCAATTGTGTTATTTATAACTATAACTATGATTTCACTATAAATACATTCAATATTGATCCTATCCTTAGCTTACTAAGTAAACCCACTTGACGAATCGTTGAGAAATGAGGCGATCTAATTCTATGTGTCAATATTTTATATCCCTCGGGATACACATTGTAAGAGTTTGTAAGTTGATAAGTCATAGGTGGCGGCGGGAATCTGGAGTTACTCCAATCTTAAGGCTAGGTTATCCCACTGCAAGCGTCTCTTTCTTGCAAGCATAAGTTTACAATTAGCCATCCCGCTCCAATTGAAAGCAAGATCGCAAAAAAACGTGTTTTTCGTCAATATCTTTGCTCATGAGAGTTTCTAAGCTAAAACTTCTCCTGAGTTCAATCAGCAGTTTAATCACAGTATTGAAAAAACATAACAAAAAGGGGTAACTTTGGGATGTTTTTCTATCTAGTAAACTTAATCTAATCGTGTAATTGAGAACAGTCGCCCATCCGCCCGATCCTTAAATAAGACATAATTTAATTTCAGACTTTAAAACACTTTCGTTCTTGTTCAAAAAACGGCCTCGACGGGATAAGAGCGTCTTAAAATTGTGGCTCCATAGTAAAGTAGTGTCGATGATTTTGCCAATCTCTGGTATTAAATGCGCTTGACGTTGTTCGATAATCGATCCTTGGGTGATCTGAAGGATTATTTTTGTACAAAAACACGCTTAAGCCACCACAAATAGAGAGCTTCGTGGCGGGCCAGAGTTCTAGAGGTGATTTTAAGTTTTGTAGTTTGTGAGCGTACAGCGGGATGTCGGCAGGTTCCGTGTCGTGTCTAGCGACACCTACCTACGTAATCTAGGTACCTAAGTGGAATCACACACGAAGACGCATTGACGGAGCAGCAGACGTCAGTCCGTCATTTGTAAAGCAAGGAGTTGTATGAAACCGCACGTAGAAGCACACACTTCGCGTCAATGCGTCACCGTGTGTGCTTCGCGGTTTCATACAACTCCTTGCTTCACAAATGACGGACTAACGTCTGCCGCTCCGTCAATGCGTCATCGTGTGTGAACGCACTAAGTAAAAAGGTATGTGGCATAATATATTCTAAGAAAACGGTTAATAAAATAAAAACAGTTGTGTTAGGTAGTTTAAAAAATAAATAGTAGATTATTAACCAAGGGGATAAAGCAGTGTCTTCTGTCGCGGGTGGGGTTTTAAATCGCGAGCGTGATGAAGGACTCGAGGTTTATTCCCGAGCGTAGCGAGGGTGTTAAAAACTTAAATCACGAGCGAAGCGAGGGATTTAAGACGAGTCCTGAGTTTAGCGAGGGATTTAAACTCACCCAAGACTAAGACAGCTTTATCACCGAGGAAAATACTCTACTTTTCGTACCATTTGCGAAAAAATTAACACAATAATAATATGAGATAAGCATTTATTAAAAATAATGACAATTAAAAGTAAAAGTTAACATTCGAAACATTGGTCCAATTATTGATAGAGAGAGTTACATTTTTGTAAGCAAAGGCATCAAGCTCATACGGCCTCGTCGGTTTTCGTAATTTTATGATTTTTTTTTGACATAAATGATTTTTTTTTTATTTTTGCATGCGGAAGGGTCGGTTTATGAGTAACCTAGGGGTTAGAAAAAATTGTTATTTTTTCGCTAGGATTCACCGTTATCGATATATTTCATAAAAATAAATGCGTATTCCTTTTACAAAAGAAGTATAATGCTTTATATACAAACTCAATGGTGTAAACACAGATGTAGTTCAGTTCCAAATTTAAATCACATTCTCTCCCTAGGGGATGAATGAAATTCAGTACAACTTTCTTTCCCTGTTTTTAACAGGTTAATAATGACTATTGTTATGTTCGCTTTTTGTGGCATAGAATGTCACTTTTTTGAGCAAGTGGTACGAAAACAGTTTTATTAGTATTGATTGAAATACTATTCATTCAATACACCAATTAACTGTTTTTTAGAATGTATACTTTGTAAGTATATTCAGTATTGTGAATAGATCTATGTGATCAAATAAAAAACTATAAAAGCTTTTTAGTTTTTTACATACTTACCTAACTTTTAAAAAGAAAAATTAAAAATCTCGTATGCTTATACCTGTGCTTATACACCCAGTAAATATAGTAAAACGCATCTTTATAAAAACTAGCATGACAAAACTTTTTGCAAGCCCCCGCCGCGCTGTATAGAAATATTGAAGCTGCCTGAATGCATTCTAGCATATGCTCACGACTATATTCCCCGAGGGGGTAGTCAGAGATATTCTGAAACCTCAGAACATCCACGTTTCACCAGTAGTACCGAAACTCTGTCCAGTGTGACGGGGGGTGAGCCCGTCGCCACTTATAATGGACAGTGGGTACAATACACGCCTCGAAATTGAAGCATGCAGGTTTCCTCACGATGTTTTCCTTCACCGAAAAGCCAGTGGTGTTACAAATCGTACATAAATTCCGAAAAACTCATTGGTACGAGTCGGCTTGGACGGGGATAGAACCATCGCCTCCTGCACGGCAGGCAAGGTTACTCGCCACTGGACCACCACGGCTGCCTGAATAAACAAGTAAAATAAACTAAACGATAATATTCTATTGTATTCCAACAATTAAGCCCTGTCTATTTTCAAACCTAATCTCTATTTACACATCGCAGAATAAAACGTCGGAGATAAGCTGGCCTGAGTAATGAGCTACGCGTGACGTGACGGAGGTACGCACATAAATAACATTAAATGCCTGCGTTTTTTGAAAGAGGTTTCAGCTTTAGAATGTGAGTTTATTTTTGTTGAAACTTTTATCTGTTAACACAGTCGTAGTCGTTTTGACGTGAAATAAAGTTAACTCTACGATCAATGTCATGAAATTAAACAAGAGAAATTTTAAAAAACTTCTTTTAGAAACAAGCTTTCATTGCGTTGTCACGCGATATACATATGCATACAAAATTTCATTTCAATCGGAAATCGGGAAGTGGGTGAAATTTAACTTGCAAGATTTTATTACAGGCACCGGGGTCCGGGACAGTGTAACTACTAATAACTAACAAAAAGGAGTATTTTGATTGGAAATAATGTTTGGACCTCAAAAAACAGTGAATAAGAAATATTGTCCGTTAGTCGCCTCGTACGACATGAATAAATAGGTTGGTCTATACGTTCCTACGGGAAGAAACAGGTTGGTCTATACTATACTAAGAGACCTAATTTTTTTGCTCTTCTCTATAAAACCAGGCAAAATTCTTTTGACCTCTAAGCACTCAGATACTTGATAGCAACAATGTCGGAACAACGATATAATCCAGCGATAAGCCCGCTACGTGACGTCACAACGCTCTGATTACATCGAGCCGGTAAGTGCTGAGCTTATGGTACACTCAGCTTCTTGTTCAAAGTACAGTCAGCTAAAAATTAACGAGAGATTTAGTATCAAAAAATTCATTTTTTTAATCAGAATATATATATTTATAATCATAATATCGCACAGTTAGTTTTTTGACGACATTTTCTGCCTTTATTAAACCTCGGAAAGTATTCCGTTGTAAAGAAGATGCGGCTGATTAATAACAAATACAACACACATCTTTTAAACAAAACAATAGATACATAGTACAACTACAAAATAAATACATCAATCACATACATAGGCGTAATATTGTCAAGCATTTTGAATCAAATTAAAGATTGAAAAATGTGTCTCGGGCGGGACTTGAACCCGCACTCTTCCAAACCGGGGAAACGCGCTAACCAATAACGCCACTGAGCCCACTGCCCAGAGAACGAAATTTTTAATCTGTTGCGTCTTAAGGGGACGTGCGGCAGGCACTTTGGTTTATAATAAGTCTTTTTTTACCGATGAATTTCTTAGCATAGGACTATTTGCAATACTAAACAATTAATATCGATGAAAGTTTTTAAACACGGTCTAGATCCTAAAATCTGTGCCTGTGGTTTGTCCGATTTCCGATAAAATAAACAGTTTCAATGCTAGGATTTTGTATGGAAATCTTTCAGCCACTGTAACTTTGAAACTGTACATTTTAATGAAAATTTAACGAACCACACAGAGATTAGATTCGATTATAGATCGTGTTTGAAAAATGTCATAGATATTAATTGTTAATATTGAAAATAGGACGAAACGTTGTTTCCATGTAGAGCGCTCGTTCGCTTTCGCAGTATCATTCTCGTAAAAGTCGTCGTCGAAAAAGACGTCGATAAACGCCCCATGTCTTCATGCCAGGCCGGTCAACTCATTAAGTGGTGTGAAACTCAATAAACGTCAGTAGAGACGATAGAAACCGTCGGTAATTGCATTAAGGCTACAAATTGCTTGACAAATTGAAGGCTTCCGCGGTTCCATTAACTAACACTTACCGAGCGCTTTATAAGCAAATGTGAGGGGAGTAAAACTTGTCTTTTTATCTAGATTAATGGTCTATTAAAATGATCTGTTCCTAAAATGGGCCATTTTTTCCTACGTAAAGTTTTTTGATAAGGGTATAAACTGTTAATTTATTTAGAAACAATGCATAAAAATCTGAATAATGATCAAAAAGAAGGTTGGTTGTTGTAGGATAGTTTCTGTCCAGAAGTTGTTATTGGTCGTGAGTTTATGTATGTACGTTTTCATGTACCTACGTACATCAACTATAGATACCAACTAACCACCACAATACTAACTACCAATAGGCCATCACAATGCTTTGTAAAAGATATAATAATGTAAATTTTTGTAGGTGACGGGATAGCCATTTATCACCATGTGACATTACATCGTGAAACCTCCAATATTATGCTGGCACTTTCACATGGCCAATTTGGCAAATATTACGCATGACAAATACGCGTGTCTACGTGAAAATTGGCAATAACACTATAAAATGTGGATCCCAGTAGATGTTTTTGTTTTTTTATTTGCCTATTTAACTCCTTTTATGTGCGTCGAAAACCGACAGAGACTCCGGGAAACGCGTACATGTCATGCGTGATATTTGCCAAATACGCCATGTGAAGTACCATTAAAATGTTTGTTTAAAAGATATTTTGCAACGCTTGTTTCAAAATGTTTTACTTACAATACCTACAGCTTAATTTAATTGCAAGCGTTCGGAATCCAATACATGTGAAAATTACTCAAGTTTTTAAAGTACTAGGAACACTTCCATTTCCTCCGAAACTTATAAAGAAGTTGAACATTGGTAAACAAATAGGTATTTATAATTATCATCATCATCATCATCATCAGCCTATATACGTCCCACTGCAGGGCACAGGCCTACCCTCTAGGAGGGTGTTTGGGCGTCAGTCCACCACGCGTGCCCAATGCGGATTGGTAGACTTCACATATGCATCAGAATTTCTTCTTCTGCATATGCAGGTTTCCTCACGATGTTTTCCTTCACCGTTAGAGAGCAGTCGGTAGTATAGTCAGTATTTATAATTATACCTATTGTTAAATATAATTATTAATATTAATTTTCATAAATTAAAAAAGTCTAGCTAAAATGCTTTTTTTAAACTGACGGATAACTCGTTGCACAAATCCATCTCGTGCTTGGCGGGTTTTTTATTTTTATTTCATTTAGCTTTGCCTCTTCAATCCTTTGACTGAGCTAATTGAAAGAGCGCCATCTAAAGTGCTATTGAAGATTGTAATTAATTTGATTACACTGTCTTAAATGCGTTTCACGAGACAAGGTTGTAATCTTGCTAAGTCATTTTGAACCTTATGAGTTGTGACTTGAGGGCGCTAATTATGTTTGACCTGAAAGCAATTTTGTTGACTGGATCGAAGGTAGGTTGAACAGTAATTAAAACCCATGCTTATATTATGAATGTGAAATATCTCTGTCTGTCTGTCTGTCACGTTTTACGGCTAAACCACTACAGCGATTTTGATGAGGTATAGTGTAGATATAGTTTGAACCCTGAAGAAGCACATAGGCATAAAAATGCCACACAGCCGAAGTCACGGGATACAACTAGCAGTTCATAATAAATTATAAAAGTTAAAATAAAAAACCCACGCATAAAGTTCATGACCAAATCCCATTCAGGGTTGCCAGAAACTTTGCTACGATTACCTACCAAAAATGTTTTTAATAACTATTCTTTTAGGCCAAGGACGTTGATAGAGATCAAAAGTGATTGACGGCCAAAGTTTTCACCAATCGTATACTAAATAAAACGTTTTGTTAAAATGTGACCAAATATTTTGTGAATTCGAAACGACAAAGCACATAAATAAAAAATATGGTTATAATAAATAGCAAAAACTGTTTCGTAGCATAATTGTTTGTTTATGTGCTACAAAACATTTTGGAAATCACTATAGTTTGGTTATATTTAACAAAACATTTTTCTCAGTGTAGCGGTCCTCCGTCTTATTGGGCACCCAGTAAAGATGAGAGGGTACATCTGCATTGGCGCGTTTGCTTGTGCACCTAAATATAATCTTGCGTACTTGACTTATTGGCTTCATCATCATCATCATCATTTTAAGCATGCATCGGCCTTGACATCTGTTACAGATGATTTAAGCAATGTTGTTGGAGAAACACTCTTTCTCATGTCTGGCAAGCAAGGCTTACACTAAGCACATTCAAGGCTTCAAGATGGGATTCCAAGCTGAGAAATACACGGAACAAACAGCACCGTCACCATAATCAGTCTATCATAGTCCACTGCTGAACATAGGCGTCTTCCAAGGCACGCTACGAAACTCTATCCTCGGCCTTCCTCATCCAGAATATTTCAATCTCCCAAGGCGTGCCTCAAGACCATACCCTCGGCTTTCCTCATTCAGTCCACCCCGGAACCTGTCTCAGGTCGTCGCGTCGGTCCACCGGGCCACAGATTATATAATACTATACAGTACAGATGCCCAACGTCAAACAATGAAACGCGACTGCCGTAACTCGGGCAGTCTTCGGGCAAAGTAAATTGCTTGATTTTCCGAGGCTCATGAGATTTTTTTGTAGTCAGATCATGTACTTTTAGTAACAATTTACACGTTTACGTAAACATTAATTACAAATCGATACCATAACGCCATATATTGCAATTTTTAAACTAAAATTTAATTTGTATGGGATGGGACACCATGACCGGGCCGGAGAGCATTCGCAAGCGAGAACAAACGAATGAACTGCATGATTAAAAACAAAGATTTAATTTTAAATGTCTCGTCCCCAATGCCAGTTTTGGATCCAATTTATGTAAATTCGCTCCGAATAGCTGACAAATTGAATACAAACTTAATTTAGGATCGAAATAAAGTTAATACTAAATGGTTAGTAGACAAGATAATAAATTGGTACTGAAAAGGGCATAGCTTTGATGAATTCAGGATTTATTCATCATCATCATCATATCAGCCGATAAACGTCCACTGTTGGACACAGGCCTCCCCAAAAATGGGGGGATTTGCTATAATCGCCACGCTTGGCAGGCGGGTTGGCGATCGCAGTTGGATTGAATGTGTGTATTCAGAGGATGCTGGTGCCCATCCTCCGGTAGATCCCTTAGTCGCCTTTTACGACACCCACGGGAGGAAATGGGATGGTGCTACTCTTAGCCGACACCACACGGTCTATTTATTCATAGAGAGTTCATAAAATATGATAAGCTCTACTGCCGCCTACAGCTATTGCCCCTTGTTGTTTGACTTAGATTTATTAATTGTTCTTTATTTCGTACATTAATACAAGGAGCATGTGGCATGTTGTGGAGAGTTATGGACACGACACTCAACCGTGAGGGTTCGAATCCGCACGGACGACATGCCATGTACCAATGACTTTTTCTAACTAATATACGTAATACAGACTGCTCTCAAAAGAAATTCCGATGCGTATGTGAAGTCTACCAATCAGCATTGGGCAAGTGTGGTGGACTAACGCCCATACACCCTCCCATTACACCCGTCTGTATAGTTAATAAGTTATGGATGCGAGCCAGAAAGTCGTGTATTAATCCTCTTTTGGTTTCATCTAAGACTACAACTCTATGTTAAAGGTTATTAATGTAACTTCAGTGTATTCGACCAAAACTAAGCTCGGTTGTATAACTTTGTTTCTTGTTAGCCTTTCTAACCCAGCTTAACTTTAAGTCAGCTTCGGTGATGCGGTCACATGTAAATGTAAGGGATGGGGCGGGGAGTGCGGCTAAATGGAGTTCATTTTTTTGTCAACAGACCTAGGGCAGATATACTCATGCATACATACATAAACTCACGACCATAATCCCTTACGGGGTTGTCAGGAACGTTGCTACAACTACAAGCTTGCAGTTGAAACAACGTTCATCTTTACCGTATCATATCTGGTTTCAGGATATTGGATGGATTCCACTGCAAGGTCTAACTCAAGAGGATGACTAACTCTCAGTTGCAGAAAAGCTCATTAGAGTTAATCCTCCATTAAATCTCTAGCTAGCTTTTACTACGTCAACAAGACAAAAAGTGTCAGCAAGAGATTTAATGGAGGATTAACTTTAATTAGCGTTAGGCACGTCGAAGGCGTGAGTTTGGTTTATTAATAAGGGCCTAAGTATTACACTATACCTAAAACACTTGCATTAGTTGCACTACCTACTTTAAGGGGTTATTGAACCCATGATAATGAACAAATCAATAGGAAATTACAAACAAATGTTGGACTTTCCATACTTCATGCAGCCAGCTGATCGAATGTTAGTATGAAAAGTCGAAATTTATTTTTGCGAATTTCCTAAAGGTTTCTTAGAGAAAGTTGTTCAGTGTGATGGGAACAATCATCCCTTAAAGTAATGCAACTATTTACCCTCACACCCTGCTGTATAGTAGGCCCAGAACTAGTGTTATTTTCAAACACCTCTGACTTGGCATCGTGTCTTCCCACTCGAAATTAAAAATCAAAACCGGCCAAGTGCGTGTGGAATCATGCAAAGTGTAGGCTTCCGTAGTCACTAATCTTTTGTTATCATCAGTTTTGCTTTTGGAACTACGGAATCTTAAAAACCACTAAAGCTGTCACCCATCCAATAATGCAGATCACCTTTGAACATAACGTTTTGATCATCATGTATAAAATAATAAAATGAAAATGAATTAAAAAAGAAAAAAGTGTAACTAAATCGTCGAACAATTTATTTCAATTTAAATTTTACAAGACATCAAACAATTTCAAGTTAACACATTTTAACGTATACATTTTTATAAAGAATCGTCTAAAAACATTTTCATTTTGAGACTCGCAAAGTAATATGTCAAGTTGACAACTTTCCCGGCTTTTAAATAAACATTTCCCCTTCAAAGGTAAGAAACATGTGATGTGTTGATTTTTGTAATAACGTTCTGACACAACACACACAGTATCGATACTGAGACCATAATAATATTACAGCCGATTCTCTAATTCTCGGATGGTTACGTAAAATACTTACTCATATTTTTGATAATTAATTCAGAGGCTTATATCATGATACTGCAACTGAACCGCCGCGCCGCGATTAATTTCAATCAATCAATTATATATTATTTATTTCAAGTAACAAGACTCACAATTTTGTTAGTACATACTTAATCTAATGTTAGTAGTTCCAATATCAGAAATATCGCGGTAATAAAGCGACAATATCGTTCTGTCAACGCCGAAGCACAAGAATCGCTTGTGTGATATGGGCCTTGGAATTTGAAGACCATAAAGATCGGTCAAGTGCGAGTCGGGCTACTCGCGCATCGAGGGTTCCGTACCACACAACATATGAACTTAGAAAAATACTTTTTTTTTATTATTTGTTAACAAATCCGCCGTAATAACGCATATTCTTTGAAAATTTCAACTATCTAGCTATTACGGTTCAAAAGTTACAGCCCTAAATGGGTAGGACGGATGGACGGACGGACAACGTAGGCTTAGTAATAGGGTCCCGTTTTTACCCTTTGGGTACGGAACCCTAAAAACTATCTCCGCTCGAGAACTGCAATAGACATTGTAATCCAAAAACTCCCAAGCATTTCTTTTAGCATCAACCGTCATTTACTTATTCGTCCCACGTTCTTCTTCAGGGTACAAACAATCCTCTCCCGAATAAAGGCTAGAATGGGTCATTCCTCACCCTCGAGACAACTTAGAGCACTAAGGGTCGATTTCACCAAAGTCATACAGGTATATACAGTATATACAGGGTCCTTCTCAATATGCTGACACTTTTTTAAGAGGATGATCAGACCATCAAACTGAACAACTTTCTCTATGGGACCAATGTCGAAGTCGCGAAAAAATATCTGCTGTCCCATACATTTGGTTCGAGTAGGTTTGCAGTTTTTTATGGAGGGGCTGTTTGTATGGAGAAAGTTGTTCAGTTTGATGGTCTGATCATCCCCTTAAAAAAAAGTCAGCATATTAAAAAGGACCCTATATAAGTTTTATTCAAAGGATAAACCGTTAACTTATACACAAATAATCAAATTTTCATTTCACAAACAAGAATAACAAAGTCAGAGGAGTATAGTGTTATACCACCAATGTCGGCGGTAAAACGGCTTATTACCTCGGATAAAAATGGTCTCTAGGATCGTATGCGTCTAATACGTAGTAACTTTTAATAATCTATGACGGTACGTTCCTTCAGAAGCCTGAAAGTTACTATAGATGAAATATCACTAAAACGGTTACCCAACCAATGCCAGCACCAGTTGGTGTTGCTTTAGCATCGATTTCCTATCGTTTTGTAAACCGAAAGCTCCACGTCGTCGTTCCGTTTGAAGGGATAGTATGATTATCGCTACTGCTGGCTTAATGTATTGGTAAGATAGGATTGGAGAAAGGGAAATGCTGCAAATGTTATCTTGTTTCAAAGAGCGAATGAGGAAGCCTCGAGATCAAAGAGATTTTGAGATTTGTGACGGCTTCGTTCATGGTCTAGAACCTGTTTTTATGGATAAGTTACACGGATCACAGCATACATTCATAAATAATTATACTTTATGTATGTTTTGGTTTGACCCAGGTATCGTTAGATAGACCAGCACGGCTAGCATGCCACCCACGACAAAGCGTTTAAACGAGAAAACCGTCATGCGCGCTCTTTTTGGCGTACGTACAATAATAAAGATGGAGGCACGTCTCGATTTTTGTCGTTTTCTCGGCGGTGGCATGCTAGAGGGGCAGGTCACCAAGAAACTAGTAGAATAAACGTAAAACCACACAAAGTTGCATTTCATCAGCATAAAGAAGTTATGAGGTAAAACTTTTTATGGGTCATGTTTTAGGCATTGAATTCTGAACATAATAGTTTGTTGTAAGAGTTTTATAGCGTATCTTACATACATAAGCTCTCATGAGCATATTCCCTTTCGGAGTGGCCACAAACTCTTCCACTACAAACTTCATATTATTTATTTTGCGCGTATTTGTATCAAGTTTTATTTGGGCTAGGCTTGCCACCTGACTATCGTTTAGCATGTATACAGGGTGTGACAAAACACCCTAGTAATACTTAAGGGGGTGTTTCCTACAAACTGAACAACTTTCACTACGGAGCCGAATTAGAAATCGAGAAAAAAAAATCTGCTGCCCCATACATTTGAGTCGAGTCGGTAATACACTTTTTAAACATGAAACAACTGATTTTTTATTCGCGAATTCAAAGTCAGTTCCATAGTGAAAGTTTTTTAGTTTGCTGGTCTGAAACTGTTTTTTTTACACCCTGTATATCCTCTTGCTACAACTAGATGATCCATTAATATTACTTTGATTTAATTTATATGTGGGAACTTGTTGTCAGCATCTGACTATCAATTTGTCTTTTGAAATCCGACTATTGTTTAGCTGTAAGTTCTCCAAAAAGGAAATAAATAAAAATAAATAACTAAAATAAAGTTGAAGCAAAGATTCTGACAACCAGGAACGGAATAATTGTTATGAGTTTATTACGGGCTTAGCAATCATTTTTTCAAGGGGACCGATTTTTACTCTAGGGCGAATTTAGGGTTTAACCAGAACATGTAAAATTTATAGAAGCGAGCGAATTGAGTAAAAAATTTTTACTAGAATAAAATTTATGCAATAACGAGACCCAAACTCTCCCTTGCGATCTTGAGCTTCCCTGACGCCGGCCGGATAGTGAAAATTGTCAGCACTTTCGTGTAAATAAAAATACATAATAAATAAATTAATGTTGGTATTTTGTTTTTAATTAGTCATCATCAGCCTATATACGTCCCACTGCAGGGCATAGTTCTGCCCAATGCAGATTGGTAGACATCAGTATTTCTTCTTCGGCGTATGCAGGTTCCCCACGATGTTTTCCTTCACCTTTTGACATTTAGAGCAGTCGGTAGCACGTACAGTCAGCAGCAAAAAGATGTATGCCTCCTCATGCATAATACTCCGACGTAGTAAAAGTGCATACATCTTTTTGCTGCTGACTGTACATCAGTTAAAAAAAAATCATGAAGGTCATGCATGTATGCATTTACGTATCCAATCTTCGCATTAAATGTGCAAGCACATAGCTGCATGACGTGAGCACGCCGTTCTCAAAATTATACGTGATAGTAGTTTGTCTGACTTAGATTTAGTCACGTTTCGCATACATATCACGCATCCTCTCCTCTCACACCTGAAAGCTACACTACAGCCGGTGTCGACACGAGTGTCGCATCGCAATCGCTCACACACACACAAACATCAAAGGTACAGAATCAAACTAAACTTAAGGTGTAAACATCAATACGTTATTTACTTGAAGGGGTGTTTCAGACCATCCAACTGAATAACTTTTTCTATGTAACCAACTTTGAAATTGACTTTTCATCTGTTTTATACATTTTGGTCGATTAACCAGTTAGTTAGTTAGTTAATTAGTTACTTGTTATCATTTCGCCTAGCTACGCGTCCCCCACCACCACTTTAAGCGAGCTATTCGGTCCCAGACGTCCTGAACCTTAGTTCGATGTCAGATCTCAACGTTTGTGACATGGTCAAGAAGGGTATTGCCTAGCATGGCGCGCTCCATGGCTTTTTGTGCTACTTTCATTTTGTGTATAGTTTCCTTAGTGAGCGTCCATGAGTTTCGGCACCGTATGTTATGGTGAGCAAGACACATTGATTACAAAGCTTGATTTTCGAGCATTGTGGCATTTTTCTGTCTCGGAGCACATCGTCCAGCTTACCGAAAGCAGTTCACCCAATTTGCACACGTCTTGAGACCTCTTTTACTTGGAATTCCGATCCAAACTATTTAAAAACTGCCCATTGTCCTTGTCCTTTTGCTATGTATTTCGAATATTCTGACTATTCTCTTGTGACATATAGTCATGAGCAAATGCTAATTCTATGCGGGTTGATATAAAGGTGACCGTAATTTCGAGTGAGGTCCTAACTAAGCAAAGAAAAAGGGGCAAAACAAATTATATTAATTTGAATGTGAACGGTGACCAAACATGCCAGTTACCCTTTTTATATTTCTCTAATTGGATTTTAAGAATTCGTTTTTTTTCGCAAACGTAAATATTCCCCTATGCTAATTTCTAACAGATGAAAAGGTTAACGGTTTTTGGTCTCAGAACCTTTGAAATAAAATTGAATATACATTTTTAATTACGTACTTTTTTGGCTTCTGATATAGAAAACAAATATTGTGAAAAAGTCATATTTTGTTCGCCTATTATGTTGCTTAAAAAACATCAATATATAGGGTGTAAGGGAGAGCCCTCCACAAATTGAAACGGTGAACGTAGACCATCAAACTGAACAACTTTCACTTATGGAGCCTAAAGCCTAAACCAGGAAATGCGAAAAAATTCTGTCCCATACATAGACAAATTACTCTAGCGATAGACTTGCCCTTGCATAGAAACAACATGTTCCACTTAAATGAGGTGTACGCACCTGATTGATGTTCCCGAGTTCACTTCGTCACTATGGCAATGACAGACCGCAATGTGTCATTTTGTGTTGTTTTGTGTGACATGTTGTTTGTTTGAACGAGCGTGTCTATCGCTAGAGTAATTTGTCTATGGTCCCATACCTACATTTGAGTCGGGTAGGTACAGCAGCTTTGCATGAAACAGTTGATTTGTTTTCGCGTTTCCTGAGGTAGGGTTGTTCAGTTTGATGTTGTGAGTTCACCGTTTCAGTCTGCGGAGGGCTGTCCCTTACACATTATTATTAATGGTTTTGTAAGAATAAATTATATGTAGTCAGCAGTAATAAGTTATACAAGGTGTTACAAAAATACAAATAAACATTCAAGGGGGTGGTTTAGACCATCAAACTCAACAACTTTCACTATGGGACCAATATCGAAATCGCGAAAAAAAAAAAAAATGTTATATACTCCTACAAATCGACTCGTGCTAAAATATGTATGGGATATCAGATTTTTTTTTTCGCGATTTCGATGTTGGTCCCATAGAGAAAGTTGTTCAGTTTGACGGTCTAAACAACCCCCTTAAGAGTTTAAAAAATTTATTCTTTCTTATGTAACACCCTTTATTTATACACTTTTGTTCTACGTCGTAGTACTAAAGTGTAGGTATATAACTTATTGCTGCTGACTGTACTTATAATTATATAGTTTTATACAGTGTTAAAATCAATTCTACCTTTCTTTGTGTAAGAGAATACAAAAACAGAAATTCTATACAATTTCTCTAAAAACGAAAGACTTCAATGGAATTGAATGACAAAAAATTCTTTGTGACGTTAAAAATACAAGACACAATATTCGTTGCTGTCACTAAGCCCCTGTCTGAATGAGTCAATGGATTCTATTTATATACAGAAACATTGCCTTACAGAAAGTGTAAAATTAAATTAATCTACATCTCAGCTTTTCAAATGTTGTTTCAGTCTTGTATTGTAAACCTATTACGAAAAAGATACCTCGTTGATATTAATATCAAATACTAAGATCTACATGCCCTCAAAGGTGTAAAAAATGCAAGCTTTTGCAACACAATAAAAAAATATGGCCATTTAAGTCTACAAGGAGTTACAATAATAAAAATAAACCATCAAACTGAACAACTTTCACTATGGGACCAATATCTAAAAAAACATCAATATACAGGGTGTAAGGGACAGCCCTCCACAGATTGAAACAGTGAACGTAGACCATCAAACTGAACAACTTTCACTTATGGAGCCTAAAGCCTAAACCAGGAAACGCGAAAAAAATCTGTCCCATACCTAGTATGGGACCAATATCGAAACTGCGAAAAAAAATTTTTTTGTTCTCTACTCTACAAATCGACTCGAGCTAAAATATGTATGGGATATCAGATTTTTTTTTTCGCGATTTCTATGTTGGTCCCATAGAGAAAGTTGTTCAGTTTGACGGTCTAAACAACTCCCTTAAGAGTTTTAAAAATTTATTCTTACTTATTTAACATCCTGTCTACGAATAAGAGAATAAATATGGAAGAATAACTCCAAACAAAATCGAAATCATTTTTGGCACCATGAAAAATGACATTTTGTATGAGTTTTGGCGGCGAGTTACAATTTTTAAAGAACAAATTTAGAACGCGTTACAATTTTTTTGGTGCCACTTTTTGAGCTTCATTTATACTTCTATACATTCTCTTATTCGTAGCATCCTGTATATACATTTATATATATTTTGACACTCGCAAGCTCACTCATCAATTCGAATCATGAAAGGTAAGAAGCAAGGTACTTAGCAAATGTAAAGGAATATATCCGAAAATCGTTCATTTGCCGTTCATTCACAACAAATAAAACTAAATATTTATTAAATATAGGTCAATTCTTTTTTAAGCTACCACCGCGTCGGAACGTATCGTCGCTATAGAGAAGATGCGGCCAGAAACTCTACAGCAAATATACATCGACAGTGTCATGTATACGAGAGAACCCTTTTATCCACTGCAAAGTTTTTGTCATTCATAATTGAGTTTGTACCGAACCCTCAGAGCACGGGTCCTTTTCGCACTTGACCGGTTTTTAGGGGTGTCGGCGCAATATGTCGTTTCTTTCCATTCATATCTATTTCAGCACTCACTCTATTCTTACACTTTGTCATCTTTCACATTATGTCTTTCACACAATATTTTGTTTATACTGTTAAAGAATTTCTGGAACCAAATGTGTAAAAGTAGATCTATTCTATTCTGAGGATAATACCTATTTTGTAACATTTTGCATGCCTTTATAAGTGGTTAAGTGTGAGAAACCTATTGAAAAATTTAACATTCCACCTATATAGGCACTATGTAACCATACTTACAGCAAATAAAGTTTCTATTCTATTATGATTCTATTCTATACAATATTTTGATAATTTCTTTTGCTTCTTCAGTTCTATATTATACTAGTGTTTACCCGCGACTTCGTCCGCACAAATTTTATACCAAATTTTAAGTCAGATCATAAGCTAGGCTGTCCACAATAGCGTGTTGGTTCCAACTTTGATGTATGGGAGTGAAAGTTGGGTGTGGCAGCAGAAGAATGAAAGCAGAATAAATGCAGTGGAAATGAGGGCTTTACGCAAGATGTGTGGTGTGACTATAAGGGATAAAATGAGAAATACTGTGATTAGGGAACGTTGTGGTTTGAATGAAGATGTAGTGATTAAAGTAGAGAAGGGAATGCTTCGATGGTTTGGACATATTGAAAGGATGAATGAAAGTCGACTTACAAAACAACATAAAGCGTGTGTGAAAGGAAATATTGGTATAGGCAGACCTAGGAGGACGTACCTAGATCAGATCAAGGACGTCATTAAAAAATGCCAGGTTAAAAGCAGCCGAAATCGACGGGAATGTATGAAAAGATGTATGGACTTAGAGGAAGCAAGAGAGGTGTGTCAGAACCGCCCAAAATGGAGATCCATAATCTCTGCCTACCCCTCTGGGAAAAAGGCGTGAGTTTATGTATGTATGTATGTATCATAAGCTATCAAACAAAAAAAGTTTCATCAAAATCGGTTCAGTAGTTTTTGCGTGATGCTCGATCAAACAAACAGACAGACAAAATTTCTAAAAAAGGTTGATTTCGAGTCAGGGATACCTAAAAACCATATCGTAATCTTTTTTTTGTAAATATCTTCAATGTACAGACACACTTCAGTTACAGTTTATAATAGTTTAGATTTTGTATATAGAACGATTTCCACAAAACGTAATAATAATAAGTAATTCTCGCAGATACAAGGTTTTTTTTGTATATTAAATTTAGTACACACTTAGTACATTGTACGTCTGACGAATTCGATACGACAATGAATCGTTAGTACATTCTTATTTGATCTCCAATGAAGCCTGAAATATAAAGGTCATCCACATATCTATACTACAGATAAAATGTAGGTATCCCGAAGAAATGTAACGGTTGGTCTCTCCGGACTTGTGTCCAGTTAGGGGTGTGGTACAAGCAATATTTGTATTGTTTACAGAAGTTTATGTCTTGCCGATTTGAGTACCATAGAGAATAGGGCCACGTATAGTACGTTTTACCATGCAGCAGTATAGCAGCAATATAAAGCCTGACAAGAAAAATAAAAAACCTTGCCATGTTGCTGAAATTCATTGGAACTAATTTTTGTACTTGAAACATTGTGTGGTTAAGGTTATAATCGATTGAAGCGCCCCCAAAACAGATTTTTTTATTTTTCTAGTCGGGCTTTACCTCCATTTACTGTGAATGTGAAATTTCGAGCACGCTTTACTCATAAGTAAAGATAAAACTTTGAGATAGAGTCAAGAAATTTGTTTGCACATGGTTTGCACTCTTTGCTTTAGTTATTCTAATAAAAAGCTTACTTGTATCAACAGCCGATCTGCTTTGAGCTTGTTTTACTAGTTTCTACTTTTTTATTTGGTTTTACACCACTCGGTTTTTGTACCAAAAGAAAAATTTGCGAGGAAATATTTTAATAATATCTTAATTTTGAGGCGTGTATTGTGACTACTGTCCAATCACGTTAATCTGCACTCACTGATTTAATCGTTAGTTATCCTTATCAGCGTAATATATAATCATTATATTCGAATACATTTTAATATCACGTTTCGGTATTCTTTGTCACAATCGTTGATCATTATTTCTCCTATAATTTAGACCACACAACTAATCTCCAGGCAATAAAAGTTTTATTATATTTCGTCCAGCGGCCCAAGACGCGATCTTCCCTCGATTGCATCTCGTCCGATACGAAGGATTATTGCCACGAATGAAATTAAACGCCTCTTTATGACTCGTTAACTGGATATAGACACTAAACTGCTATAAAACGATGAGTTAAGTTGGTACTTTAATTAAATTCTGATGAAAATGGGCAGCTTGGAGCTGTAGCTGTAGCTTTTACTGTCCTTTAATCATAGTTTTTATGGATTCTGATCTGAACCCGCCTGGTTTTTACATAGATTTGATCTGAAATGGGCGAAATAGTTTAGTGATTTCGGAAAATGTTGCCCGATCTAAATTAAGTAGATTTGTTTGCTATGAAAATAGTTTAGTCCTTGTTGTTCCGATAACGGATATAGTTGGATTTTAGTTCGATTGCAAATGTTCAAATATTTTGTGAAATATACATAGATACCTATCTACAGACGGCTTAGGACGGCATGGACTAGTGCATCAAAACGTCAAATTAACCAAACGGACTAGGTATAGTTCCCCAAATCGTCTAGTCTCAAAATGTCTAGTGTCCTAAAATAACTAGTGGCGCATCAGGTCTACCGTGTGAGATTGTCCGACATACCATATGGACAAGTTCCCAAATGGTCAAGTCCCAAAATGTCTAGCGTCCGTCTGACGGCCAGTTCATTTTTTCATATCTGTCTTACGCCTCCTAAACATTTTACTATGGAAATGATGCCCGCTTGACAAAAACCGGCAGCAATGCCGCCGGCACTGGTTTTGGGAGCCTTTGTAGGGTTCCGTAGCAAAATATGACGTACCTAATAGCTAAAATAATGGTCTTGAGGCCTGATTCACCACATAGGCAGGTTACTTGATGACATGACAGGATGGTATGGTTAATTATTTAATTGATCGATGATGGAAACCGAGAACTAAAAACCAGAGACCGGGCCTACTCAAGACTCTAAAAGATGACATGTCTAGAGCAGAATGGCGATAATTTGGGGCCGCCTATGTCCGATACTGGATAAACGAGGCTGATAAGATAATGTACATGAGATACGGCATAGCATAGCATATAATTTGACTCCAATTGATTCTAAGGCAGGTGAAATATCTGCATGAGTTGTCGATACTTACTCATATTTCATAATAACAACTCCCTTTTGTTATCTCTGTTCTTCAATCAATCAATGTTTTCTCTTTGTTCTAAAAGTATGTTAAACTGTTTTTTCTGAACTGTCAACAACTTTATAGGCTTTCTATGTTATTGATATATAAATTTATATGTGTATCAGAGTAGTAGCTGTAACAGTAGATGTTGCAAAAAAAAAAACAGTAAATTTGCTTAGGTCTTTCGCAGAGACTGCTTGTATTAAACCTTTGTAAATCTAGCAAAGTAATACCCTTGCTAATGAGATTTGTATCAGGTAGACAAAAAGGACTGCTCCAAACAGGCATGCCTAGTTGCTTACTCGTACATTGAAACTGGTATACAAAAAAACCGAAGTGTTTCTTAGACAAATAGGACAGTAGGGTTGCGTTCAACTTCAAAGATAATTAAGGTGTATAAGATAAACGTACAGTCTGTCTATAAAATCTTGGCAAAAAATGAGGGCGCTGTCTCCACGCAAGAACGTCAAAATCAAGCATAACCTGGCAACACCACCATACTAAAATGATTAGTTCCTCAAACATTCATTCCACGACTTTATAGACAGACTATATTAATCTTTTGGACCGCAATCCAATTCTGTGTGGTTACTTTGCTATAACTACCAACTATCTTTTGAAGCGTGGAGTTTTATCAATACTGGAAAGGCACTTTTGCTATATATTTTCTGGTTTCAACGATGAAAATTACGTAGGTATCAAAAAAGTGGTAAAAGGTGACTAGACTATCTCCCACAAAAACACTGCAGACGCTAACCTGTAATAATGACTAATGGTAATGACACATCTGCGGCACGTACGGCGAAGAACGCAATGGCGCGTACTGGTGTGTCGCCACTCGCCGGTATAAGGAAAAGCATTGCACGCGTATTCAACCGAAAGTTCGGCGCCAAATGTTCCGCAGGTGTGTCCCTACACTTAGTTGCTTTGTATTAATTCGCGTATGTGATTAGATCAAGAATTTACATACCGAATAATTGTATCCTACAAAAGTGCCTACTTTACTCGAAAAAGTAAATGACAATTTTAAACGATTATTGCAACATCGAGGCCAACCCTAGAACAGTCCCCTGGTAATCCTATTTACGAAACGACCTAACTAAATGTAACCTAAACCTATTTACTCACATACATACGTACACATAAACGAAACACGATCGGCAAATGTGGCACTTCCCAATCTTGCAATAGCCTCGTCACAGATTACGTAGCGGAAAGAAGAGACAGCATAGCATAAGCATATACTCACGACTATATTCGCCGAGGGGTAGTCAGAGATATTCTGAAACCTCAGAAAGAAGAGACAAATTGTTGTAAAATGAAAATCGCAATTAAATATTATGTGGAAATTGAAAAATGTTTTATGTAAGGTTGTGAATTTGGACCCTACCGTCATCGACGAGATTCCACGGCGTCCATCATATTAACTGAGATTTTTGAAGCTCTTAACTAAAGCTGACTAAATTGCAAACAGCAGGATGAATGAAATTGATGAATGAATGAATGAATACTTTACGGATAACGGTAACCAATAATGTCTTAAAATACTTACTTGCTGCTTACATGCATATGAATACTTTTTGATTTCTTGCTGTACCCAGCATGAGGTGCAATGCGCCTCCATTTTCCTCAACAAAGTTTCATTGTAGTCAGAGGAGCGGTATAAGAATGCATAAGGGACAGAAATACATTGATTTTTATATGAACATATTATAATATAACTTTCTAGCTTTAAGGTGGAACTCTGTCGCCCGAGCAGTTATACAGGGTGTTAGGTAAAGAGTTGCATTTCTTTAAGGAGTGATTCTAACAATGATACTGAACAACTTTCCCTGTAGACAAATAAAAAAAAATTTCGACTTTCCACACTAAATGCAATAGATGATCGAAAGTTTGTCTGAAAAGTCGATTTTTTTTTGCGAATTTCCTATAGGTTTCTTTGGGAAACTTGTTCAGTATGATGGGTATAATGACCCATTAAAATAATGCAACTGTTTACCCTAAATTCTACGTCATCATTAACACTCTGACAATTTTAACCAAAATCAGTTCTGTTTTCTAATCTATGGTTTCGTATCTAAACCGAGAATCAGAGTGCCCTGATTTGAAATTCAAAATCTTGTCAATCGACTGTTCCGTACACTTCAAACGTCCTAAGAGAGTTATACATTCCTGATTGAGGGAATCGAGTTACGGAAAAGGTTGTGTGACCTTTGAGATATCTTGACTATAAATCTAGTTTTAGGGAGGGAAAACAATGAATTGTAATAAAACGTCAAATCTAACTTACTTAACTTACTAAAACAACATACAATTAATCCTAGAATTAAAACTGTATATTTTAACGAAAATCTGACTCCATACAAGCATAGAGATTTGTTTCTAGATTGTTTCTGCAAAATTTCATTGACTTTAATTGGTTAGTATTGAAAATATCACCATAGTACGTTTGTATTGCGCGCCAACGGTATGCCCTTAAGTGGGTGGATACAATGCTGATGACCAATTTATAATTATAAGACCGTTTCATTTCGTTCTTTGTCTTATAATTACTTATCCATTTAAATTTACACATGCATAGACATAATCACGACCATGAAATTTGGGGGGTAGCCAATAATATAATAATCAATAATGACTTTTTCACTCATTGCAATTTTACTAAGTTATGACCAAAGTAAAGTGCCAACTATTTTTAAGCTTATTTTGGTTTCTTGCCCGTGGGTGTCATCTAAGACGACTAAGGGATAAGTTACATGTTTTTATGAAGTATCATTGTAAGTAAAAGAAACATAAAAAGATATTTGGTAGTTCTAGCAAAACGGTAAGTTTAGACCTGACGCTTTAGAAATTCAGTCCCCATTTTAAGTTGAAGGACATACCTAAGATCCTTTTACAGCTCAATGATCTGTATTTTCCAGGTCCAATTGGTTTGGATAAAACTAAATGTAAAGGTAGGCAAGGATAAGAAAAGCGTGTAATTATTTGAAGAAGTTTGATCAACTATGACATGATTGTAAAAGACACTGGATGGCGTGAGTAAAAATAAAAAAAAAATGATGATGATTATACATACAAAATTTCAAAGCCTTATATCTTCGTAATAAAATTATAAATTGTAAATGGCAGGCAGCAGTACATGCAGCCCGCACCTTTGTCACCAATAATGGAGGCGAGGTGTTATTAAAAGTGGACGTTAAAAACGCGTTTAACTCCATTGACAGGGGTGCAATGCTAAGCCGAGTAAAAGATGACACTCCATTGATTTATAAATACCTATGGCAGTGCTATAGTCAACCATCTATTATGATGGTTCAATGTGAAAGACGTTTTGTTACTCTGAATTTGGTTGACTTAACTAATTAGTTCTCCTCCTTTCTTTCACGAAACTATCTTAGCTAGCAAACACAAATGAATTGAAAATTAATGATATACCTAGTATTAAACGTAAGGTCTACAATAATAATAAGACGATCTATATTCTAGACTTAAGCACATAAGTAGGGCTTCAAGCATACTAATGCTAATACTAATTTGTAAAATACTAAGTCTTCAGTAACAAAAGGAATTAGTTTTACTAGTTCATGATATATCGAAGATACTTAGCATTAGGTATACTTCATTGAATTTATGCAGGCTTAAATAACATGTATGGAAAATCATTCGAATGATGTTAGGACCGGCGAAAAGAGAGGATGGGACCTCTCTTTTGGCGGGTCCTAAAATCTTCCAAATGATTGCAGATTGCAGGGCCGTAGACCTGAATTAAGGTAGGGCGGAAGCATCGGGAACTTTTTTCTAAATAAGGGCAACGTCATTCTGTGAAATATTCCTTCCAGTATAGACAAAGTATCAATAACATTAAACTTCAAAGGTGTGGGAAAGATCGAAGTGACCTCTAAATTTCACGCAGATAATATAGGTACGCAACTGTTGTGGCGAGATTTGTCGGTTCGTATAGGGTCAACGATATCAATGGACTAAAGTATAGGGTTAATTGTGTTCATCTGCCCATATGGTAAAGAAATAGTGGTTTGGTAATTTTTAAGGAAGGCCATTGGTGCGATTTGAAATAATTATGGTAATTCAAAAATAAGCATTCTTCATGATGGAATATGACATGCCAAGTGGTACCTAATAGCTAGCTTCAAAAACATATGCCCTTATCCGACGGGCTAACAATTTCTTATCCAGAAGTGGTGAAACAGGCCCTCAATGTCCTAAAAATTAATTAAATCCACGGATAGCAGACGATTCTCACATTATTTGGAATCACAACATTTTTGTCTCCAGGAATTCTTTACAGAATTCAAAGAATAATTTTAATAACAGATACAAAATGAAACAGTATTATACTGACAAAGCAGAATGGATTTTCCTTTACTTTAGCAACAATGGCGTAATCTTGATAAATTATCGTGAAATATTGCAAAGAATTGGAAGTCATATTGATCGGCATCGACAATGATAATCGGCTGAAATTGTATTCAAAAGAAGAAAAATTAATCTATCGATTTACATACATGCATAAACTCACGACCGTATTCCCTTTCTTAGTGGTCAGAAAATTACCAACTTTTCTTCGTATACAGTGTTACATAAGTAAGAATAAATTTTTAAAACTCTTAACACTTTCGCTGCTAAGCTCAAAATCATGATCCTCGCGCAGTGCTAAAACTGACGCCCCTTGTAGGTCGCGCGCACAGTCGTAACGTAAAATGACCAAAGCGGCTCACTTGGTGGGTCGGCCCGCACAGGCGTAAGGTTTGGGTGACTCGCGCTGTGGGTCATCAGCACAGGCGAAACTTGACCCCCCTCGTAGGTCATGAGCACAGTCGTAACATTGAAACGATAAACTGGCTCGTCTAGTGGGTCACCCGCGCAGGCGTAAGGTTATCGGTGACTCGCGCGGTAGGTCATGAGCACTGTCGAAATGCAATTGAACCGGCTCGCTACGTGGGTTCTTCAGCACTTCGGCCCATTTGTCGCCGACCTACGACGTAGGTCGTCAGCAGTGAAAGTGTTAAGGGGTGTGTTAAGACCGTCAAACTGAACAACTTTCTCTATGGGACCAACATCGAAATCGCGAAAAAAAAAACCTGATATCCCATAATATTTTAAGCTCTAGTCGATTTGTAGAGAATAGAACATAATTTTTTTTTTCGCGATTTCGATATTGGTCCCATAGTGAAAGTTGTTCAGTTTGATGGTCTAAAGCACCCCCTTAAATGTTTATTTGTATTTTTGTAACACCTTGTATAGCGATAGCAGTTGTAGCAATGCTTAGCTTTAGCCTTAGAAAAAGTATATGTCTAGAATGAGCCTCACTGTTTTACAGTATAAAACAAAAGGGGTCAAGTTTCATAGGTTGGTGTGCGTGAGGCGCCATACAAATTATGTATGTGTGCGTGTATATGTATAGGGTTTAGGAGCCAGTACTGGTACCAATTTTTTTCGACGCTTTCGTATCTTCGACTGTCAATCTTGACATATAACTTATCAATGGCTTTAGCATATTTAAGATTTCAGGGTTGAATGATAATGTCAAGTGTTGATAGACGTCTACTGGCTAGGCCTTTTGCCGACAAAAACACTGCAAGATACCTACCAGCTACATATACATTTGGACATCGAATACGTCTGCAGTTTTGTATCGAACTTAATTTTTTATCGCAAAGTTTGATGGCGTGATCTTCCTCAATCAGCTGTTCCATACTAAACTGCAAAGCCAACTCGACTCAAACGTATGCAACAGCTGATTTTTGTCATGCTCCGATCCGTTTGCTCCCATACTAATAGTTATTTGTTATGCTAGGCAGCAAAGTTGCTTTTTGGCGCGAGTACTTGTATTGAAACCTGAGCAAGCGAAGTACTCTAGGATTGAACCACGAGCGAAGCGAGACTTTTCACCTCACAACAGCGAGGAAAAAAGTGAATTGCTAAAAAGCTTGCTATTATTGCTAAATTGCTTTTCGTGCTGGCCAGTAAAATGAAATAGTTATTAAGCATTTTTAGTGGATTGGCGGTATATAAAAATATTGAATACACAGATTCGAATTTCAAAAACTCTTTCCACGCTAGCGGATAAAATGCACTTTTGCACTTAGATTTCGAATGATAATCAGAATCTTTCCGAGCTTGTGAGGTGAAAAAGTTGTTTAGTTTGATGTGTAGACTCTTAGGATGCTAATGATATCAGTTTCGCCCGGTATAAACCGATCGGATAAAGAATGGGCTGAAACCTAGAAGCTGAAACGAGGAAAACTATAGCTGTCTTGCTTAATACGAGTAAGATGCTTAGCTATTCTATTCTTTGTTTCACTGGTTTCAACCTTTGACTACTTATTATAAGGACTCGCCTTGCGGTAGCATTTCCCCTCTGCCACGGTATAAGATTAATTGATCATGTGCATTTTTCATTCCATTTTAATACCTTATCACTAAACGAGACAGCCTATAATTGCGAAACAATAACTTCGAACTTAGAACGTTTGGGGTTCACACGAGACTACTTTTCATGATTTTTTACATTCAAAATTAGAATCTAAAGTTATGGTGAATAAAATACAAAGTTGCGGATTGCATGTTACCTCGCCCCCCGCAAAAAGTGACAGAAATGTTTGTTAGTAGAATTACACGCGTTACTAGTCCTCATTTAAGTAGTCAAAGGTTTCAACTAATATCATGGTGCTTTATTCGCGTTAGCATTATGTATCTTACTTACTTAGAGAGAAGATATAGCTATTGTCTTATTACATGGAAATGTAGATAAATTGAGACTTATGTGCTATGCCAAGATCTTCATGCCAAGAACATTTGCATTCATTTAGCAGAATAAACTAAAGTTGTGTTCACAAATTTGCTCGTGCCGTGTAGTGTAGTCTCTTCGAATAGCATATAGGTACCTACTACAGGGTATACAGTTTCATTACTTTAAGGGGTGATTGTATCCATGTTAGTGAACAACTTTCCAAAAGAAACTTTAATATAGGAAATTCGCAAAAAATAATTGAAGTTCAATTATTTCCCATAGGAGCTCCTAAATTTTTTTTACGGATTTCATATAGGTTTCTTAGGGACAGTTGTTCAGTATCATGGGTACAATCACCCCTTAAAGAAATTCAACTGTTTACCCTAACACCCTTCATATGCGTAATTTTTTCATGTGCATAATCAACCTGGTGTGATTTTATACAAAACTAGTGTTTTCCCGCGACTTCGTCCGCACAAATTATATACCATATTTTAAGTCAGATCATAAGCTATCAAACAAAAATAGTTTCATCTAAATCGGTTCAGTAGTTTTTGCGTGATGCGCGAACAAACAAACAAACACACTATTTTGTCAATAGATGGCGCTGCACGTCATTTAAATCGCGCTATCGAGTGTTATTTGAATTTATATTAAGTGAACCGCAACTTTTTTGTTCCTTATGGTTTTACGGTTTTACGGGTGGTGGTTTGGTGACACGAAAACCTCGCTGCCTGAGTCCGAGGCGCACTTGACCGATTTTTACCTACCTATACAGGGTGAAATTGATATCATTAGCATCCTTTTAAACTAAGAGTCTACCCATCAAACTGAACAACTTTTACCATAAAAGCAAACAGATCGGAGCAAAAAAAACTGCTGTTGCGCATACATTTGAGTCGAGTAGGCATCGCAGTTTAGTATGGAACAGCAGATTTTTTTTTCTCCGATTGGTTTGCTCCCATAGTAAAAGTTGATCAGTTTGATGGATAGACTTTCAGTTTAAGGATGCTAATGACATCAATATTAACATGACTGACATTGGGTAGATTTTTAATTTTTTATTAAGGATGCTAATGACATCAATTTCACCCTGTATAACAAAAAAATACTCAGCGTAGATTAGGGTTTCGATGAAACAATTAAAATTAGTATAACTTTTTTAAATTTTAGGTAACAAAACTTGCCTTAACAACTGTTTTTGTTTTTCGACGACTTGAGGTTTGCCAAGCTTGAGATTGGAGAGAAGGATACATGTGGACGCAGGTTAACGTACAAGATATTAATCTAAGTTGGATTTATTAATGAAAAGTCTCAGACTTTATTTCTAGTCTTCTCTTTCATCTTATAATCTTTTTGACTCAAAGAGGAAAAGTAATTGGAAACGATAGAGAAAGTCTAGTAATTGTGATCGTGTTGTGAAAGAAATGGTCACCACCATCGTTAGTTTATAATCCAATCCTAGAGGTCGATTGCACTAATTTAAAACATCCAAGTTCAATCCTAATCCAATTTCAGTTCTTATTACATTGCAATCCAATTACTATTTAACTGTGTTTGATTCCGTATTGCGCTAAACTGGACTTATTACTATGTGACTGACAGCGATCTGTGAAAACGACTCTAACGGCTGTCAAATGAATTGTGCTATACCGAATGTGTTAAAAGTTGTGGTTCGCACGCGGTCCAATCATGTCAGTCATGTTTCATTTTACTTTCACTCGCTTTAGAAATATTTTACGGGTTGAAAATTTCAAAAATTATATTCATAAATAAAAAAATAAGAAATGGGGTTCACTTCTATAGAGTGTTCAGGGATGGTAGCTGGTTGGTGTCATATTACCATTTTGAACAAATTGTCTCTACGTGTTGGCTTCGGCCCCGCGCACGCCTCCTAAAGGTTCATGATACTTATGTCCCGTGATAAGGAAATGAAAACATAATAATAATAAAAAACGGACTCCAAACTTTTTCATTTCACCTTCGGCAAGTATCCATTCCATCCTTGGTAACAAAGTCCGTAATTTAACTCCCGTAAAGAAAACCTAATCTTTTATAGTAACAAACCCGGACAAAATTACGTAGTCCGGATGTAGGGATAATCCGGAATACGGCAGCTGAATGCCTAATATTGACGTGTAACATTGTTTGATCACAAACAGTGCCAAATTCGTACTACATACACCTACAGGTGAATATAAATTATCTGCTGATAGTTGCTGGCAACAAGGGAGCAAAACAAGGGTGTTTTGAAATCGGTCAGTCCATTATAAATATATTGGTACAGGCCAGTCATTTTACGGTTTGAGCCGGGACTAATTCAGAAAAATAATATTTTTTTCGGTATATAGTATTTAAGACCCAATTTGAGTCTAGAAATGAACCAAAATTAAAAAAAAATCACGCCAGCAACAGTCCCAAATTTAAAATTAAGCAATAATTATTTCGTTCTAAAAAATTTGATGGTACATTTTTTTAATGCACATATTGAAGACTTCACCATTATTCATACTTCAAGCATGGTGTAAATATTTTTGTCTACTTAGAAGGCTTTGAAAAATGGCTTTGAAAATTCTTATTTTCTAATAAGAACGTTTTTTTTTTAATTTCCATGCCTATTTTAGTACTCAAAAATAATTTATATTGTTAAATCTAATTAAAATGAGTGCGTTGGTATTGATAGTGTTAAGTTAAAAGCCTTCTGGGTAACACAATTTTGATTTCTATGTTGCGTAGTCAATTTTTTTAAATAAGTTTTCAGATAGTCTTTTTGTCACTGAATGGTACCGGTTACAGATTAAAAGTACCATTCTTAATTACTCCCCACCCCTTCTAACAAAACTCCGTAAAATGACTGGGCTATAGTAGTATAAAATAAATGTGTTCATTGTAAACAGTAGCATTCTTATGTTTAATAAATCATTCATTTGTAGTTAGAGGAGGCTTATGTTCAGCAGTGGACCATCGGCTGAGATCATAATGATGACTTCCTTAATAAGTAAGAAATCATCAAAATGTCTTAGAATTTGCCGATCATTAACAGACCATGAAACAAGACAACTTTCTCTATGGCACCAACATCGAAATTGCTAAATAAAAGTGGCGTTGATGGTTTTACTACAGGCCTTAATTAAATTCAATCAATTTATTTTGAATAACAAGTTCCTTTACTGTATTCGATTTATAATTAATTAACAAACATTCAACAGTGTAAGCAAAACAGTCACGTACTAAATTTATAGTAGGTATAGTGGTGGTAAGACCAAACACTAGTAACAAGTAGGTACACATTTACGGAATAGCTAATTTAGATAGGCATAAGCATAAGCATATGCTCACGACTATATTCCCCGAGGGGGTAGTCAGAGATATTCTGAAACCTCAGAACATCCACGTTTCACCAGTAGTACCGAAACTCTGTCCAGTTTGACGGGGGGTGAGCCCGTCGCCACTTATAATGGACAGTGGGTACAATACACGCCTCGAAAATGGAAGCATGCAGGTTTCCTCACGATGTTTTCCTTCACCGAAAAGCCAGTGGTAATTTAGATAGGAGTTACACTATTTTGTTTTTGAGTTGACTATAGTTTATGTTACACTCACATAAGTTGAATAATGAATAGCTTCATACATTACACACTCCTATTATGTTATTTTTCAAAAAATTTAGTATTCATTCAGAAAACGAACCTAAACAATTTTCCATAAGGAATATGGGTCAAAAAATAAGACAAGTTTTTGTCACTTTCATACAAAAGTGCGGATTAGCCGATCGATTTTCTATGGGAGGTGCAAAAATATTGGTCGAATTAAAAATAGTAGATTATTCACTAAGGCTTTTCATGCCTAACCTCACAAACCTACGCAAAAAGTCAGACACGCAAAATGCCAGCTCGCTGAACTTTGATGCGAAATGTCTATTCACACAATACCTGAAACGATAAAATACCATAGAGACTACCTAAGAATATCTGATATGCAGAAAGACAGAAAATTTAAATTTATGATATTGAGAGTACTAACGGTACTACCTACAGAAAAAAATCATTACATATTTAATAGTAAAGCCTGACCAGAAATATAAAAAACCTGGATTGTGGGCGCTGCAATCGACATTAACCTTTAATGACAGTGTTCCAAGTACAAAAATTAGTTCCAATAATTTTCCGCAACATGGCGAGGTTTTTTATATTTCTGGTCAGGTTTTACTTAAGTAACTTTATGTCCAAAATATAGTGGATACTCTTGCACAAAATATTTGTCACTATTCCTAATAATATTCACACATATAAATGGTAAGGTAATCCGATTCGGTGTGGTCACAACCCTATTTATACAGGGTGAAATTGATATCATTAGCATCCTTTTAAACTAAGAGTCTACCCATCAAATTAAACAACTTTTACTATGGGAGCAAACCGATCGGGGCAAAAAAAAAACCAGCTGTTGCATACATTTAAGTCGAGTAGGCGTTGCAGTTTAGTATGGAACAGCAGATTTTTTTTGCTCCGATCGGTTTGCTCCGATAGTAAAAGTTGTTCAGTTTGATGGGTAGACTATATTCGTATTCTTAGTTTAAAAGGATGCTAATGATATCTATTTCACCCTGTATAATTTGAGTGTTGAATTCGATAACTAGAAAATGTTGACGCTGTCGACAACATAATGTGTACTTATCGGCACTTATCACGGGATAATAGGCTATCAGAGTCCGGGATCCAATTTGGTCGATCGACGCCGCCCCGGGACAAACTTTGTTAGTGGTCGGTCCGGGGTTTTGTGATTTTCCACGGGATTTTCTTATCTTATCTGTTTATGAAGTTTGCGGTTCGAAAATTTAATTTTAAACACTTTTGTGAGAGGATTTAAATTTAAATTTATAAAATACCTATCGTAGTTGGTTATACCTATTCTATTCCTTATCTAAGTTATTCCAAGTTATTCCAATTCTTACCTTCCAAGTTATCAATTACCGTCATATACAAATGTGTACGGAACCAGAGTAAACGAATATGTGCTACCACAAATTGTAAATGAGCTACCGCAGAAGCTACAGCTTGTATACTTGAACAATGACAAATTTAAACAAAGTATTAAAAAACACTTTTTAGAACAGAGTGGACAAGCTGTAGTGTCTGCGGAACCCCAGTGCAGTAAATGAGATAAGGAGATTAGCGTAGTTAGTGTAGTTAGTTATAAGTAGAAGTATAATATATCGACGCTGGAAAGCGAAAACGCTGTAACTGACACCAGTGTCAAATTTTTTTTATTGCAGATTCGTAACCAGAAAAAAATTCTGCGTCGAATGGTCTGAGTCCCATAGCTCTACGGCCCTGAGAAAATTTTGTACAGCGTTGAAATTGCCTGTTATTTTTGGTCGACATAGATTTTGGTAGGCTGTAAATAGCACAAAAACTCTACATTTTTACCGATTTGCATTTACGTCAAAATCGAGTTCCGTAGAAAAAACCAACAAGCTAGTTACATCGTTCGTGATATACTATTCAATGTGGGTTACAGCGTTTTTGCGGGACAAAAAAATTTAGTGCACCACATTTATGACATTTTGTTGTCCAATTGTTAGGAACGAATGTGGCTTATTACGTTTTAACGTAACCAACATTATGGCTACATGACGTGTTACAACATTCATTTCAAATCTCTATTTCTAGATCACATCAATTTACGCTTTTTTAAATGTAGTATTCGCGACAAAGTTATTGCTTTTACCACCATCGATTTGGCGCTCGAACCGCTATGGCCTACCATTTACTGCGTCCCAAATCAGTCCATGGCCGTCAAAAAGGTGTCTTACTTTTGTTGTTCGTATTTTTTGGCGCGTAATTGGTTTCGTTTGAATGGTAAGTCTATTTGTTAGATACTGTTATTTGACATTTTTATTAGTAAATGTGTTCCCTTATTTTTAACGTTATTTAAAAAAAGTGAACTGGATTGCATCATTCCCTTTATGAAATACAGGGTTCTGAAAAAGCGCATCATCGTCACCCACTGTTCAATAATGCTCTCCCAAGATGCGCTACAAAACTTTATCCTCGCCCCTTCATAATATCTAAACGTCAGGAAGCTTCGTTTAAGCTGATTAGCATCCATCGGAGCAGAGATTCCGCCATATCAGCATCGTAATTTTTTTTATTTGAAACCTCGAAAAACAACTTGTGAACTTGGTTTAGGATTCACATCGGTCTTTAGTTCTTGAAATGCGATTTTTCTTCTTTGCAGTGTAATTAGTAATTTATCAATACAAATGAAAAAAATTAAGAGCTCTTTTTCACCTTCGGGATAGGACTACCTCGGGTTACAGCACAGCCCTGGGTCCCTCGCAAAGGAAACCTGAGTGACGGAGCCTTCATCCAACGCCTTCTTATTTTGAGCAGCGGGAAGTCTTCCTAATCTGACTCAAATTAAGATCCAGGATGTCGCCAATGTAGTAGTGTATTTGGCTTACTTTTTTCTTCTTCGGTTTTCTCTTCATTACTGGAGGTCGGCAGTCAGCTCTGTATATGACTGGCTGTCTCTTGCCAAACGAAAAAGCTTTTTAAAGGTGGCGATGCTGGTCTACTATTTGTTCAGGCTTTCGAGCCATGTCATTCGTAGCCTATCTACTTTTTTTTTTGCCCATTATTGTAGTATGAAGCACCTGGAAGGTATCGCATATACTTACTTCCATAGTAATTTTAAACTTCAGCTAGAAAATCCGGCCCAGAAGTATCTCGACCCTCGAAGTCTTCCTCACTTATACGATTCTGGGCTTTTCCGATGCTACTGAACTGCCAAATCTGCTCATCGTCTCCTTTATGGGGCTTGTGTGTCGGACGTTGCATTTGTTACTAATTTTATTTTATTATTATCGAAAACCTTCAATACTTCACGTGTCTTCCTCTTGAACTCCAGTCTTGTTCGAGAGGTCGTGAGTAAATTTTGTTCCCTACTATGTAATATTCAGCAGGTTTGTAGCCTCGTTCTCAGTGGTATTGCGAATTGCATCAGATTTCGAGGATAACTTGGAAAATGTTTTATTCAAGCAGAATTTTATCATTATAATAATGATTTTCTTTCATGTTTGAAGTTGATTTACGGAGTTCCTCGTATACCTAACTTACAGACAGCTGACAGTTTTTTAAGAGGATGACCAGACCATCAAACTGAATAACTTTCTATATGGTTCCAAAATAAAAATCGCGAAAAAAACTGCTGTCCCGTACATTTAGCTCTAGTAGGACTGCACTTTTGAATAAAACAACCGTTTTTTTTGCGTTTTTGTTGTTGGTTCCACAGAGAAAGTTGTTCAGTTCGACGGTTCAATCATTCCCTTAAAAAGTGTTACTTAGAATATTGTTGAATCTATTGATTACTGATACATCTCCAAATATGTGATAGTAATTGGTCAATTATGATATATAATCAATCAGATTTTGCATCCAACCTTGAGATGAATTCCTTGAGAAAAAATTTATCGAGAACGCTTCCGCGCTCCAGTTAATTCCAGTTTCGAATATTAAGAATTAAGCTTTTTGTGCTTTTTTGTAACCTAATATTACATTTTGAATTAATTTCTGATGTCTTTACTTTTTAATAACACAGTAAACATTTTTGACTTAATATTTTTACGTCATTTCAATTTAGCAATTTTTTTCGCTGTTCTTGTGGTTAAACCATTACATGACTATACAAATTAAAAAGGTTATATTGTTACATCAATATTATGGTACTGGATACATTACGGAATAGTGGGTTACAACGATTTCGATTTCCAAAATAAAGTATTATTTTATGAAATCCATACAATAATCGACTTCAGTTACAGCGTTCTTTGGGGTTGACAAAAAAAGTCCATATGCTGTAACCCACAATAAAATTAAAAGCAGGAACATTTAACGGAATCGGGGAAATACGTATCATAGCGTATCTTAAATTATATTATCTATCCAAAAATGGCATATGTGGGACTAACATTAACGAAGTTATGAATTTTTTTCTGAAATCGCAAAAGTTTTTCGGGCCTGGTGTAAAGTTTGCCTTTTGTGGGTTACAGCGTTTCCGCTTTCCAGCGTCGAATTATATTATGAGTACATGTGCTGTTGATCAGCGACACCGCGTACTTCAGATAAACCTAACAAGGTTTATGAGGTACAAGTTCTTAACTTTTTGTAACTGTTTGATTGTGTTGTATTAAATAAATTAATAAAAAAAAAAAAAAAAAAATTACCTATCTAGTCAGACCCTAGTGGAATGTCTGTGCTCGATAACAATTGTTTATGTTTTGTATCAATGGCTTGAGATGAGAGCTCGGTGGCTCGTTGCGGAGAGGGATGGACTCTCAATCATCAGGTCCGCTTGCAACCGCGCTCCATTCAAACGAAGTTTGATTCTTCTTATTTAAATATTTAACACGTTCGTGGGCAGTAACTAGCTATATCAGTGATAGCAATGAAAGTTCAATCGTGTCTCCACGAACGTGTTAATTACCTAACAAATTAAAATCAATGACATTTACAAAACTAATATCCGTGTCACTGGTTTGTGTTTATACATTGACATATACTCTAGCGATAGACAAGCTCGTTCAAACATACAACATGTCACACAAAACAACACAAAATGACACATTGTGGTCTGTCATTGCCATAGTGACGAAGTTAACTCGGGAACATCAATCGGGTGCGGGCACCGCATTCAAGTGGAACATGTTGCTTCTGTGACAGGGCCTGTCTATCGGTAGAGTATTATGTCAGTGTGTTTATACTTATTTGTCTGAAATTTTTCAAAATAAATGCTTACTTCCAGACCTCGTACAATTTGTTTTGTAAAATCGATTACATTTCTCACTCTATTGGACTGTTAAATAAGACTTATCTTTGAAGCCTGGAATTCTTTTTATTTCTTCTAATAAACATGCCAATTTGAACTCTAAACCTTTTACAATTTTGACTGCGAATGCTTCATCAAAGGTTTTTATTTAAAGTTGTTTCTTATTCAGCACCTTTGTGCTTAAGGCGAACTGGTTCTGAAGGATTTTTGGAGGCAATCTTTTCTCTTTTTCGATCATTCTAAGTGCCATTTCAATGTTTCTTAGATTTATTTTAGTTCCTTTTTATTAAGGGTATATCATTCGGAGCGCGCTCCATACAAACGTACTATGTTGATATTTTCAATACTAACCAATTAAAGTCAATGAAATTTTGCAGAAACAATCTAGAAACAAATTTCTATGATTTTCGTTAAAATGTATAGTTTTCAAGTTACAGTGCCTCAAAGATTTCCATACAAATCTTAAATTAATCCTAGCATTGAAACTGTATATTTTAACGAAAATTTGACTCCATAGAAGCATAGAGATTTGTTTCTAGATTGTTTCTGTAAAATTTCATTGACTTTAATTGGTTAGTATTGAAAATATCACCATAGTACGTTTGTATGCAGCGCGCATTTTCGCTGTCGGAATAATATTCTCTTAAGGTAGAACGTCACGAGTTATTATGATTATAGCCAGTTCTGAGCAAGGGTGCAAGGGCTTCGGGTTCGAAACCTGTGAGTTAGGCTTTGAATAAATTAAAATAGCGGGATATTGGTAACTCATGCTAACGTAAAAAGAAGAAGCATACATTTAAACATCACAAAAGTTCTTCTTTTTATTAGATTATGTTAGTATAGGTAGGTAGCCTTTTAAACAATAGGTACCATACACCTATTTTAATATTAAGTAACATGATTTATAAGGTAGTATTAGTTAAAAGTTACTTGTCTTATAATAAGTTCCTTAAACGTAATAAAATTAAAACTAAATTCGTAGGTAACATACCTACGTTTTATAGAATCCGAAAACAATCACAATTCAATTTCTATAATTCAATGTTCTTACTTGATCACGATCCGCGACGTATCACCTTAACAATGAGTAGCTAAAAGAAAGAATCTGTAATTTGTTACTACGAAACGGTTCTTGTCTGTCCTTTAAATTGGAGTGGAATCTTTCTTCCAATATAAATTTAAGGCCAGGTTATCAAAGTGCAAGCGTCTCTTTCTTGCAAGCATAAGTTTGCAATTAGCTATCCCGCTCCAATTGAAAGCAGTATCGCAAAAAAACGTGTTTTTCATCAATATCTTTGCTCATGGGTGTTTCTAAGCTCAAAATTCTACGGAGTTCACTAGAAATATTTAATGTATGCTATACAATTCTGACTCATCGTTTGAGTCGTGCGCACTGCGGCCCTTCAATTTTTGGCATCATGTCATGTTGTGCCGTTAATAGGTGCAGAAACAACAGTAAAACATGTAATGTAACAACAAACAATATTATTTTTAATCGGTAAATCCATTTCTCTATTTCACCAAAATATTTATCAAAATTGTATAACGCAACGCGGGTCAAGTTAAACTGGACAGGTCCGTCACGTGTCCACTCCCCGTCCTTTTTGCTCTTACTGCAACCATGTATGTCTATCTCTCATTATCGTAATTACCCAATGACTAGTGCGGTGCAGTGCGGTGCATTAATTTTGTATTGTCGATAATTATCCACTAGATATCGGCTTTTCGTTTGTGGATGTTATTAGTAACTTGATATTTCATAATGAAATATTTTTTTTCGTGTATGATTATTTTATAGGTGTGATAACAATCTTACTGTACGATTTTTTTCCTATAGATTTCCAAAAGACGGTGAATATGAAAAACAATTAGATATGATACAAAAAGAGAAAATTGGTTTCCATCAAAACATAGCGTCATGTGTTCGAAACAATTTACTGAGGATTATTTTTTGAAGACAAACAACAAGCGGAGGGGTGGTCGCATCTATCCGCGGCGAAGGAGGCGAACGAAACGAATTTCCTTTTAATTCTTCTGACGATTCGTCTGATTCGCCGCTGACAAGTGTGCGAGGTGTCATAGAATTTCATACAACCAATTCTAAATTCGATTACCTATTTCGCCTACTTCGGCTCGTTCGCCTCTGATAAATGTGCGTACACCTTAATGAAGAGTGCACTACCTACGCTGTTCTTGCCGAGAACGGTTAGTTACAATTATGTAACTGCCTAATATTATCTGAATGCTATCATGTCACATCAGTTATTAAGTTTTGACATGAAAGAAGTTCAAACGAATACACATTTAACATTAAGGATTAAATTAATATTATGAGGAAAATTCTTTTGTTTTACCTCTACCTATTAAAAATATTTTATAGAATAAAGATTCCGATTCCGTAGTCAACAAGGAACCCTGTTACTTTCGTCCATTCTGTCTGTCTGTATGCCCCACCTCAATAACTCGCTCATTTTTACACCTCGTATCGTATCGTATCATATTGAAATTTGACGTGAAAACAGATAAAAGTAACCCATAAACAGAAATATACTTGTAATGACATAATTTTTTTAATTCGATAACCCTTATGGCCGCTCCACATACACGCGTTCGCGCGCGAATTTCACGCGCGAACGCGCGAAAACGTGAATGTGGAGCCGATTCGCATATTTTTCGCGGGTTCGCGCCTTGTTAACCACTTTTTGTCGGTTTTTGGCCCGCGTCAAAGAGCCTGCGAACGCGCGAAAGCTGCGTAGTGATAACACTGCGAATGTGGAGCCAAGAAGAGTTCACGCGCGATTCGCGCCGCGATTTGAGCCGCGATTCGAGCCGCGATTCGCACTGTGAATGTGGAGCGGCCTTTACAACGAAATGGTGGTCGGTTTTTTTTTTTAAATAAATCGAGTGAGGCGTCGTTGGAAAGGTCTTGTCAGTTGGAACAAAACTCACATATAGATATAATATAACGCTTCTGTCTCGATATATCTGCGGTCAAACTCAAAAATAGGGCGTACCTCCTCTAGGCCGCTCCACATTCGCAGTGCGAATCGCGGCTCCAATTGCGGCTCAAATCGCGGCGCGAATCGCGCGTGAACTCGTCTTGCCTCCACATTCGCAGTGTTATCACTACGCAGCTTTCGCGCGTTCGCAGGCTCTTTGATGCGGGCCAAAAACCGACAAAAAGTGGTTAACAAGGCGCGAACCCGCGAAAAATATGCGAATCGGCTCCACATTCACGTTTTCGCGCGTTAACGCGTGAACTTCGCGCGCGAACGCGTGAATGTGGAGCGGCCATCTTAGCTTCTAAAATACTGAAGTAATCAATCTGAAAATTGCAATATAGATTTTGGTATGTAGGTACTTTCAATCAAAATTATAGCGGAAGCTGTAGCCCAACTAGTTTCGGAAAAAACCTGTAAAATAAATATATTTTCTAAAAATGAGATGTAGATGGCGTTCCAGGAAATTAACGGTATGTTTAGAAATTTTCTCTTAGCTAAGATACTCTGTGCTACTGTTTTTTTCTTATTCTACTTATAAAATGGCTACAGAACCCTATAATTGGCGAGTACGACACGCTCTTGGCCGGTTTTTATTCCCATTTCAGTCCAAACGTACTGCCTCGTAGTGCCTCGACCTCAAGTCGAACTATCTTAACCACGGGGCCTTCTTTAAGTAGATCCTCTAAAGTACAACAAAACACTAAACTATTTTTTCAACTTGTTTAGTATAAAAAAATTCACAGATCTCGTGTCTATCACGACCTTCTTGGACATTGAAAATTAATTTTATGAATTACTTAAACAAAACAAAATTTACTCATCGTCGATTGCGTGATGCAACAAATATTGATTTTTAGGGTTCCGAAGTCAACAAGGAACCCTTATAGTTTCGCCATATCCGTCCGTCCGTCCGTCCGTCCGTCTGTCCGCGGCTTAGTTCAGAGACGCTTAGTACTAGAAAGCTGTAATTTGGCATGAGTAGGTACACAAATATTAATCAAGCCAAGAAAAAAGGTATAATAAAATTTTGAAAAATATTTTTTTTAGGGTACCTTCCCTAGCCGTGAAGTGGGGATGCAAGTCTTTTAAAAATACGGTGGGTGTGGGAAAACCATTTTTCGATTTAGGGATCCGTTAGCGAAATATTAAGCTTTAAGTCGAAAATTTTTGTTAGAGTCGAGTGCCAGCTAAACGGTTGTTTCTGGATATGTGAAAAAAATCATGGCAGTAGTGTATATAATGAAATTAAAAGGAAAACTATCACCGCTAAGTTAGCTTTACAAGTTAACGAGTAATAGTCGACCAACTTAAAAAATTCACTTTTTAGACTTTATTAGCCGTCAAACCGTAGTATAAAACAAAAAGCCCCGTTTTAAGTTCGTATATTGTGACGGGCAACTACGGAACCCCACCCTGCGCGTGGCCCGACACGCACTTGGCCAGTTTTTTAACTTATTTTATTTGTAACTGTGACACGTGTGACAGACTCTGTACCACCCTTTTCACAGTTAATCTTTTGTAATATTGTTCGTGAGCGACCCTATGAACAATAAAGTCCCATCTTTTTCATGTTCTTAAATTACTTTAACAACATACCTACTTACTTTTACTTTATTGATTTATGACTTCTATCCTTTCGGGACCTTAACAATTATCATGCAATATATGAGTCTCTACCGCTTCCTGATCTGTTCACAGAGAAACAATGGTCTTTACGCCACTGTCATTGCTTTTAACATTAGTTTGGCTTGTATTTGTACAAATAACATAATTTACAGTCACATTTAGCTACAATTTTTTTATTGCAGATACATTTACTCGAAGGTAATTTCTTCTCCATCTTAAGGATCTATTCAAGTTTCTATTCTTTACACTAAATTATCTTGTAATACCAAATGAAAAAAAAAACTGCCAAACATTTCTCGTATATCTAGGTATATACAGCGCAGCCGCAGATGTGAACTGTAAATCACGCTACTTTCATTTTCCATGCCAACTGAATACTTATGTCATAGTCATAACATAAGCCATAAAATTTCGCTTTACTACTTACCAAATCATAAATATTCCCATTTAATTATGGCAACTTAACTTGATCACATGTTTGTTGACCTCGGCTTCGCCTCGGTCAACAATTACATGAGGTCTGAGACCTTTCTATACTTTCCTGCCCTCGGTGTGTAATCTACTATTTATGATGGCTCTTTATCAGTATAATAAATTTTCTCATTTAATTATGTCAATTTAACTTGACTTTTTAAGAAGTCTCGTGATTACTTAATTTGTTTTTAGTATCGTATAACTTACTCAACCTAATTTTATTGCAATAACTCAAGTATAAAGATCGATCTCCATAATTCGACAAAGAGTAGGTAAGGTTTTTTTTCACCCCTCCGGATGGAAAGTGTCAACTTCCGTCCCGCTGCGCTAAACAAAGTTGCCTCTCTCCGCCTCCGTCGAGGAGAAAAAAGTATACCTACTTAACCTATACCTTCTAAACTTGGGCAGTAAATAAGAAAACCTCAGATCACATGTTTGTTGACCTCGGCTTCGCCTCGGTCAACAATTACATGAGATCTGAGTCCCTCGTGTCTCACTATTTATGATGGTTCTTTTTTATATAATGGACTTATTTTGCTCTCAGCTGTGCGCAATATAAAATATAAACATCTTTTTCTAAACTTATTTAAGTAGGAAGGTACCGAAGTTTACGATCCACTTGTGATACAAAGACGGACTGCGGACTAGATTATTGCTATTGTGTGTTTTGTTGTAAGTTGAATCAGCTCAATTTAAATAAATACCCTACACTTACTTTTTAAACCCGAAGCCGATGATGGCTGGTACAAAATTGGTTTGTGTTTCGTGAAATCGATTACTTATATTATTCCGTGGTGAAAGATCGGTCATTGTTTACAATTTACAATTTACAATTTGCTGTCTTAAGAACTTGTGTAAGTAATAAATTAAATAAAAAGACATTTATTTTTTATTTCTGTTAATAATAGTCTTTCAACCGCGAATATCCCTCACAGTGCAGAATCAGATTTTTAAAAAAAAAATTAAGTATTTTAATTTTTAAACTTTTAATTTGTTTTAATTCTTAAATTTTATTATTCCTTCCAAAGAATATACAATTTAGTAATACACGGGTACCATTAATTGTAACAGAAATAAACATTTTAAATAGGTATGGAAATAAAATCACAATTATAAATATATTACATGAAATTTTAAATCAAAAGTATTATAGTTACTCAAATCAAAATACGAAAATGCCTTTACTCTAATTAACTATCTAAGTCTGTAACACGCCTTAACGCCACGCGCCTTCAGCGCGCCGCGCTATCAATAATTTCGCTAAATAAAGGAAAAGCCACAGCCTAGACCGTAAGAGATAGAGAGGTCCGGTTATTTTCAAAATGTAGCCCAACTCATTACCCCGAGGGGTTTTTTTCATTTTTTCGATATCGCTTTTTGTTATCGAGAAATAGGCGATATAGTGAGACAAGACCCCGAAAAAATGCGAAATTTTTCGACACTTTTACAATTTTCGAAAAAAGTTTGTGACTTTTTCAATTTTATTTTAAATCATATTATAGTCCTCGTTGAGACACACCTTTTGAGACTTCAACCATTCACGTAGCCCTAAAACTCACGACACCAGGGCGATATTTCACTTTTTGTGAATCTGGATGCTATACAGAAGCGATCGAAAAAACATTTTCAATGTTAAAATCAAAGTTGGCGTTTATATTTTAGCTGTGTACTGCTTGAAGCTGCTTGTTCCTTGGCCAGTGCTAAAATTATACAAAACTTTTTATCGATATCGACAGAAAACATAAAATACATTACAACGCACGCCGCCTTAGCCATCGGGTTCAGAATACTTCGAATAGACTTCGGAGTACTTCTGAGCAATCCCGTCCCCCCCGCACCGCAGCCAGTGTTGACAGAATGGTTTTCTTTTAAATTCGCATATATTACGTCTCTATAGGGGTATATGCTCATAGTGTATGTCAAAAGTCATGGATCAAACGAAATGAGGTGATAGCTGAGCTCATTTCCAACCAAAAAGGTCAAGTAAGCTGGGGTCCCATTGTTGATGGTTCAAAAGTTATGGTACCTTTTTGTTTTTTTCATAATATCGCATAGATAGTGCTTAAGTAAGCAGTCATTAAACAAACAACTATCAAGGTTATCAGCTTCCTTTTTTATCAGGAGGTGTGAGGAAGATTTTGCTTTCCTGGAATACGTACTTTTGATCAGCTAGCATACATGTGAAAACTTGCCACTGTCTTTAGGCACAGAGGATTGTACTTTAGGCACAGAATCCTCTGTGATAATAGTTTAAATTTTCAGGTTTTTAATCTTCAAATAACACTTTGAAAAACTCTTTCGCAGTCGCGCGCGCAGAAGTGTCACAATCAGTCCAATTGACATCTCACGTCACCCGTAGTTGCCACCTTTTCTAAAATATGTGTTGCCATAAATAGCATATTCTATCACATGAGTCAAATAATAAAACAAAAGTACAAAGGTTTAGATCTAACACAAATTTTGCTCGGTTTTCAAGCGATTCTCATGAAAAAAAAAACGTTTTACCAAAAGTTAACCACTTATAACAAAAAGTTGCCTACTTCATACAGATTCATTCAAGATATAAATTACTTGGTTATCCGTATAAATGTAAATGTTATGAACTATTGAACATAAAAGAAATAATGAGGGGTAGAAACTTTGAACACCTTCTGTAATTTCCGTCAAATAAAGAAATTATTAATTATTTTTTGTTTTATTTTAGATTGATTTACTTTGAGGAGGCTTGAATAAGCGATGATTAGTCAAGGGTTGAAAGAAAATCGGTTTTCAAGCCAAAGAAAACAATGAAAAATTAAAATTTTGAAAAAAAAACACAATCCTTTTATGTTCAATAGTTCATAACTTTTACATTAATATGAATAACAAAGTGATTCATAATGATCTTGAATGAATCTGTATGAAGTAGGCAACTTTTTGTAAAACGTTTTTTTTTCATGAGAATCGCTTGAAAACCGAGTAAAATGTTTGTTAGACCTTAACTTTTGTACTAAATTTGGTTTATTATTTGACCCATGTATGCTAGCTGAACAAAAGTACGTATTCCAGGAAAGGCAAATCATCCTTAAATCTCCTGAATCTTGATAGTTTTTTGTTTAATGACTGAATTTAAAAGGAAAACTATCACCGCTAAGTAGACTTACAAGTTAACGAGTAATAGTCGAACAACTTTATAAGACGTTAAACAGTATAGAAAAAAGCCCCCTTCTAAGTCCGTATAGTATTGAGACGGGCAACTCCGGAACCCTACTATGCGATACGCACTTGGCCGGATATTTTATTCTACAATAACAATACTTACTAAATTATTGTTTAAACATATTGCGATAAGAGGCAGTGTACCTATTTGTTACCAATTTAAAAGCAAAATAAAACTGATTAGACTTACTGGTATTTTATTGACCTATAACCGCACCGATTCCCGTAATGAACAAAAAACAAACTTCATAATCGGTAATTCTCAGAGCAGGTTTTTTTGCGATAAGACATGCAAAAACCAGTCAATAACATCTTAAATATAAGAGCTATGTAATTGAAACTTTATACCTACGTCTATTATGTCCACTATTGACGCCATATCCCGAGAATTTCGTTCATAAGTTATGAGGGTTCAAAAAAACGACGAAGCGCTTCGAGAAAACTACCGTGCCCCCAGATATAAAGGAATGAATTGAATTAGGCTCAATGTGTGATTTTATTGCCTCGTAAAATTAATGACATAATATTATGAATGTACCAATGAGTTTTTCTAAGTTAAGTAGGATGGGTGTACCAGTCGCAAACCAGTACCAGTGTTTGACCACTCGCATGTTTAATTGAATAAATTAAAAAATGTAGGGCATTTTTGAAGAATTCATTTGTTTTGTTATGTTAATGTGCCTACACTTTTCCCAACCTTATAAACATAATTTTTGCCACAGTGAACGAAAAATATAACCACCTTGCTCTTTTTGTCAGACCAGTGTCTCGTTTATTTGCCTTCCGACCGACATTACAGTTAGAAAAGTACGTCGCCATGGCAAGTTAAATCGTTTAAAATAATAATGTGAAGTTTCGAATAAAATAGTCCAACTAATCTTGTTTCCCTATACAAACTTTGGACCCTCGCTTCAGCCCCTTAGGGGGTAAATTTTGACAAATCCTTTCTTAGTGCACCCCGTGATCTCATAAGGAACCTACTTGACAAATTTGGAATCTCTAGACTCAGCGGTTTGGGCTGTGCGTTGATATGTCAGTCAGTCAGTCATTCAGTCAGTCACTTTCTTCTTTTATGTAAGTATTTAGATAATGAAAATAATGAATAATACAATAATGTAATATTTTGCAATATAAGACTGGGTTTTTCCCCACCATTTTACGTAATACTTACTGAAATCATTCCAGATATTTTCGAATGACAAAACATACTACAATGGACCACAAAAACCTATCCGTGCCACTGGATTTCATTTTAAAATAATTTAGGCCTCTAGCTACAGAAAATAATTATGCTATAATAATGTTAAATTCAAATAAATATGTAATGGAAATCATGGCAGACTAGCAGTCTTGATTGAAGATTTCGACTTCAAGCTTTTGATCTGCTAAACATGGAAAAAATAGTTATGTTTAGCATAACCATGTAGTACATTTTAATATTTTTAATATATGCTTATGATGTCGCAAAAAAAACACTTTTCAGTATTTTATATGGTTATAATTATGATTACAGTTGAGGCAGAAGAACCTATCAAAGGTTTTGAAATCGCATCAGTGTTTGTGTTCTTCTTCTTATGATATGATTAGACAAAAGAACATTAGGTACAATTTAGGAAACCTGTGGTACGAATAAGGAGACCAGTTTCCTAAATTGTGGGTAAGTACTATTTTGGAAACATTTTTAAAACGTAAATTAAAGTCATCTGTTAATGTTCCTGATCTTTTTGAGTAATGTAAACTGAAGACCAATGAAATTGACTTTTTATTTTTAACAAGCAAGTTCTCTAGATTACTACAGTTTTTGTGAAAACTTATGATAAGCACTAGGGGGTTCAATTTAGGCAACTTTACCCTATAGTGTAGTGGTACTTCTTTCTTATTAATTCTCTTTTACATCTGTTTAATTTTTACTTTTTGTTATAACGAACTCGAACTCTTTCTTTATTAAAAATCGAATTAAAGATTGAACAATTAAGTTCCGGGCGGTGCTATATAATCATAATTATAAATTATCTATTGTGATACACAGGTTAATAGGTTGTTACATAGTGATGTTCACTGCAATCCGCCAAATGCAGGCATTAGGTAGTACATAATATACATTGAATCTACACTTATAGTTATAACACATTACATTAATTAATTAACACTATCTACTGCGGTCTTTATCTATGTCATTTTCATAAGCATAATGCCGATTGATAAAATCAGTAAATTAAAATAATAATTAAATCAGTCAAATATCATTCAAAAGTTCATAATACATTACATTTTATTAATTAACACTATTTACTGCTGTCTGTATCTGAAGTAGCCACAATGCCTTTTTATAGGCATAATGCTAGAATCATTAAATTAAAATTATAAATAAATCAGTCAAACATCATTCAACAATTCAGTAATAGTGTAATATTATGTCTTATCAGTAAGGTAGTCAAATAGTTTTCTCTTAAATGTACTTGATCCCGCAATCTTCCAAAACGGAGAATCTTTCTTTATTTAAATTAACAAAACATTTGACAAAAATCATTAGATTACTTCTATCTTACATACTTATGTTTACTATTTACTTATTTTGTCTTACGTTTGATTGAATTTTGTAGATAATTGTTACTTTCCTTTTCAATTCCCCTTATTTATTATTTATCTCATAGCTTCCTCATATGAGGGTGGTTGATCCCGATTTAATATTTGACTATCTTCAAAACCAATCTGTACAGGTATCTCCAAAACTGCATTACGATGAAATATGGGAAGAAGCACGGTTATAACCACGAAGTAATATCTACTGACCATATTAGAATGCTTTACAGAAGACAAGTAAGAAGGCAAAGGCATTTGAAAATCCATATTTTGAGTAACACCACGATTTATAACACCAGTTTTCTTCTCACTTGTACACTGGAAGTCTTTAGTTATTACTATCTCATCTAAAGATTTAAACCTGTATTTCTGGACAAGTTTTATTTCTACTCCCTTTATTGACACATTTGTATCGCAGATCACTTTGTAGTTCAAATGTATTATATTACCTGGTTTGAAAACACATTTATCAATTATTGCTGTTATCTTGACAACACTGTCTTTTCTAAACCAGTGTGTTAGTACTTTTTGCTCTCTCCAGATAGTAGGTTCTATGACCGGATATTTTGGTTTTATGACCGGAAATACAGTCAAATTGTGTTGAAATTTATCAACGGATTTTAAATTTCCAGATCTTTCAAAGGTTACGCGAATGTAGTATTCTACTTCACATTCCATTTTAATATGTAATGTGTCTTCGTAATATTGCAATGATGCTGCTATGGATTCTGGTAAAGTGAAATTAAACTTGGTTGTGTAAGAACCTGTACTTAGTGCTATTACATTATCATTATTATCAATCACAATGTCTTCGTGCACATAAAGTTCATTCTTTTTGTCTATAAAATCTTCAGTCTTAGATTTAAATATTCCTGTACCGTTTATGGATATCGTTATTTCATTAAATATAGTATCTTCGTCAACATGGAATATGATAATTCCACTAACAACACTTCCAGGGATAAACACTCCTGTAGACGGTGGCAATACGGTTATTTTACACGACACTCCCATTGCGTATTTTATTTTTATGAACTGTATTGACAATTTAACGCAGCGTACTTCCTTCTATCACGCACTAACCGTAACTAAAACAATCAGAGACAAAATTTGTTCTTATAAATACCGATTATTCTGCTATCAGAAAACCCACTGCCAAAACTTAAGGGTCATTGTCATAATTCATGGGACTTCGCGGCGGATTGGTTGGCGGAGATCGTTCCATGCACAGTGCAGATGGCCGACCGTGACCGTGTACAAAAAATTATTGGTCGAAATGCGCGAAATATTTCGTTTACGGGCGAGGTAGAATGAAATCCGCAACTTTGGACTTTATTCCATTACTTTAGATGCTAATATTGAATGTAACGAAAAACAGTGTCGTGTGAACCCCAAACGTGATTAGTTCGAAATTATTGTTCAGGCTGTCGCGTTTAGTGATAAGGTATAAAATTGTATGTAAATGCGTAAATTTTTTTTATCTTGCACGGTGGCAGAGGAGAAACGCTAAGGCGAGGCGGGTCCCTTTATAAATCGTCTAAGAATTATACATAAAACATTTCTGAATCTTGAATTTTTTTATTTAGGGCCAGGGATTTCCCATTCTGCGAGAGGTACCTACTCATTATAATAAAACTATTTCAATAAGGCACCAAAAAGATCACCGAAACGTAACCAACATCTAAAATATGTTAACTAAATAGTTACATAACTATTACATTTAGTTCCTGGCTAGAACGTCCCTTGTTACAACTTATGTAACAACGCTATAAGGATGAAAATTGCATGGATTGCGAGATTTCATAATAGGGGATGGAATGCCAAAGTTTACCGCTGACAGAGGTTGAAGCGGGTTGGATGTTGAAATCTGGGTAATGTCAATTACTTTACAACTAGTGATCCAGATAGGTAGCCTTAGCAATAGGGTTGACAGTAGTTGTCACCATTATGTTTATACCTACAGGTTTTTCTAATGGTTTATTAGTGTGTTATAGATATAGAGTTTCTGGCCGCATCTTCTCTATAACGGAACACCTTTCAACGCGGTAGTAGATTCAAAAAATGACGTCACAAAGCTATGTTATAAACAATTTTGATTTGATTTGAATTTGATGTGGCTCATTTACCTACACTGGTGTGCGAAAAATTATTGAGGGTAGAGGATAAGAGGACAATGATAAGGACTTAGAATAAAACAATATGCCTACCCTAAGACTGGCTTTCATCAATTTAGGCTTAAAAGTATTCAGTGAACGCTCTGTCTGATACACTGATACTAATATAACAGTGACAACATCATATTTCGAGAGTCACGTTGCAAGTTATGAGGCGAGCACTTGTCTCGCGTGGTGTTCGCGCGGTTCGCAATTTTGCTTGCCACGAGGCTCCGCAATCCGCAATCTCCCACAAACTACTTGATACCTACTGGCGGAAATGCAGAGCTAACGCACAAATTTCAATTAATTATACTTAAATAAATTTAATAAAAATATTATTTTGTTACCTTTTCATTACCATTTGTGAGGTTCTAGCTTAGAATTAAAGGTTTCTTATGCAGTGTTAATGTGGGCAAAAGGATAGCCATCTCATCTCTCACCATTTGACACGTCATTCCATCCTGAAACTTAAATTGCTATAAACAGAAAGTTGGTAGCTGTAGCAATGTTTCTGACCACCCCCAAAGGGATTACGGTTGTATGTTTATGTATGGAAAATTATACACTTTTTTGTGCAGTTAGAAAATATTTATATTAAATGAAAACAAAGCTGTTATTATAAGTAAATGGGAACATGTAGTGTAAGCATCAACCAGATATTTATAGTAACATAGTGATAATGCGGTGGCGCATTACATGACTTGATATAGTATTTTTCAAATAATAATATGTCTTTATATCAGACCAATGCGATCCACTGGAGTGTGTTCTTATCCTAGAGCAATGTGCTATTGACAATAACAATTAATTATCAGACAGGAAATACAGTACCAAAGTAGTTAAGTTATCCGCAGTGATATACAGTACTTCAAGGAAAATAATGGGCATCGACTAACTTCGTGTTCCCGAAGATAACCGACCGAAACTAGGCAGTATTGTATAATGATATAGAGCTGCATTTACGATTATTTCCGATAGACAAAATCCGATGAATTTCCGATGCCCATTATTTTCCTTGAAGTACTGTCTGTAGGTACTCTACACAGATGATCAGATATTGTGCGATATTCTCTGAAGTAAAATAGTACGAGTAGGTACGTACGCTGAGGCTGGATTTTGTGGAAACATGATTACACGAATTTAAAACAAATTATGGAGGAAGCTTGCTGCAAAAAATATCGTTATCGGGAATTCTAAATAACTTTTAAAAGGAAAATAAACCCATATATTTATTAGGTCCTAATTAATTCTAGAACGGTTTTACCCAATTACAACAATACCAACATGAATCTATGGTTTAGGTACGTATTAACATTATTTATGTATTTAATTGTCATCAACTACGAACGTGGTCGCTCACTCAAGGCCTTATAAAGAGGCTGAAAGTCACCCAAAGGGCAATGGAGAGGGCTATATGCTCGGAGTTTCCCTGCGAAATCGAATCAGAAGTGAAGAGATCCGTAGAAGGACCAGAGTAACTGACGTAGCCCAAAGAATTGCTAAATTAAATGTAGGCAACAAGGTGGACCGACGACCTGGTGAAGGCGGCGGGAACCCGTTGGATGAGGACAGCGCAGGACCGGTCGTTGTGGCGATCCTTTGGGAAGGCCTATGTCTAGCAGTGGACGTCTATTGGCTAAGATGATGATGATGATAAATTAATTACTTATGCTCGGGTACAATGTTGATATTAGTGATTCAATTCCAAAAACCTCAGATTGTGAATCGATTCAATTTTTAGATCAGAAACTTTTCTACAAGGTGTAAACCTAAATGCGTTTCATACTTTAAGATAATTTTTTTCCGAGAGCGAAAATGCGCGCTGCATACAAACGTACTATGGTGATATTTTCACTACACGACAAGTAAATTTTACAGGAACGATCTAGAAACAAATCTCTTATGCTTGTATGGAGTCCGATTTTTGTTATAATATACAGTTTCAATTCTAGGATTAATTTAAGATTTGTATGGAAATCTTTGAGGCACTGTAACTTTAAAACATTTACAACATTACAAAAAAACATACACATTACATTTAAAACATTACATTTTAACGAAAATCTGACTCCATACAAGCATAGAGATTTGTTTCTAGATTGTTTCTGCAAAATTAAATTGACTTTAATTGGTTAGTATTGAAAATATCACCATAGTACGTTTGTATGGAGCGCGCCAACGGCATTAAACTGAACAACTCATCACTATAGGACCTATTAGCTATTGACTTATTTTCTATGTTGTTGACCTTTAATATACCTATGGATGGTTTCAGGAAGAAATGATGAATGATGATGTGCCAAGTTGTGATAGGTGGCCTTTCACCCACTAAAACACTGCATAAGGAATCATCCATTAGTTGCCTCGTAATACACCCTCATGAAACCTCACAAAGGCTGAATATACCGATTCAATATGAATCGCATTTTAAATCTACTTATTTATATCAAACAAAAAGAAAAACTACTTATAAAACCTCTGAATTAAAACGTAGTTTGACAACCCTAATTTCACGACAATGTAACCCCCGCAGCTCATCCCGTGTAATATACAGGGTGGAAAGATAAATGGTGGAGTTATTAACTAATACTTCACGCTCTAGTAGGTAATAATTTTTGGTACAGAATTTTGCTTGCAGCGCGTTTTCATAAAATATGAATCCCACTAGGTGAAGGTAATATTAAAACTGAGAAGAATTACCACGACAAAATCCTACTATTATTATAAACTAACTTTTGTTCGCGACTTCGTCTGCCTTTAGATAATATATACATTTAATATTTTAAAAGTTCCATACATTTGAGTCTAGTAGGATGGCAGTTTTGTATGAACAGCTTTTTTGTTATAAAAAGTTTGAAAAATGAATGTGACAATTGATTTTTTTGCTGATTTCAATGTTGTTGGTCCCATAGCAAAAGTTGATTAGTTTGATGACTGATCATCTCCTTAAAAAACGTCAGTATAATTAATTGTACCCTTATTCAGAGTCCTTCTTAATATGCTGACACTTTTATAAGGGGATGATCTTTCTGAATAACTTTCTCTATGGGACCAACATCGAAATCGCGAAAAAGAAATCAGCTCTCCCCTACAAAACTGCAAACCTACTCGAGCAAAATGTATGGGACAGCAGATTTTTTTTTCGCGATTTAGATGTTGGTCCCATAGAGAAAGTTGTTCAGTTTGATAGTCTGATCATTCCCTTAAAACAAGTCAGCATATTAAGTTGGACCCTTTTATGTGTTTGTACCTACACCGAGGTAGTCCCTAAGGTAGTCTCTAGTCTTACTAAATACATAAAACTCAAACCTGTCAGACAATCGGCCAACATCAGTCCGATCAAATCAGTCTTCAAATGCCAGAGCATTATAACAAGCATTAAAAATATATCTTCTTTAAAAAAGGGTAAAAATACGTTATTGGTGAAATTAACTCGCCAAAAAGTTTTGGATAATTAAGATAAATCTTCTCAATTAAAGTATAATTATGACAGATCTATTTACAGCTAAACAATAAAAGAAAATATTACGGCCAACAATTAAGACAAAAGAAACTTAATACAATAGAGCACAAAAATAAATCAGGCACGCACTCAGATCTCAGTTCTTTATGAGCACTTGAAATAATATATGAGGGTAGAATTAGGAAACAGTAGATGTCCCTAGTATGACTGACCACTTTTTAGGGTTCCGTAGTCAAACAAGGAACCTTAATACTTTCTTCCATTCTTCTCTATGCCTCGCAGCAATGACTCCCTAATTTTAAATCTATTATTGAATCGAAATGTGGCATAAAGACAGATAATAAAAAACAGAAAAAAATTCGATAAGAAGACACTTTTTAAAACGAATAGGGGGTTCTTCATAATAGTGACTGCGGAACTCTAACATAGGCGTTTCCGACACTGTCGTGGACGATTTTTCTTCTCTTTATCTACGTAGTTAAGAGATTAAATAATAAAATTATCCTACTTCATACCAATATGTAGGTAATAAACATTTTTAATTTATAACCTTGATAGAAAATCATAAGGAATAATAAAACATTAATATAAAAGCTAATCGCTTAATCTCATCTCACTAATATTATCTATGTCAAAGTTTAGATGTTTGTCACCCAATCATGCATAGACGGCTAAACGGATTAAGATGAAATTTTGCAAGTCATTCGATTCTTAAGGCGTATCAGCCGTGGACCACTCTCCTCTCACTCACACTCCATACTAATCGATGAGAAAGAGCGCGTGGCTCCGGTCAGAATTTTGCTATTTTCTTTCAAAAATTCGATGATTTTTTATTAATTTCGAAAAAGTAAAAAAACCACATCATTCTAAATTGTATTGTGAACAATATAGTAAATTTTCATTTTGTTCCGATTAAAAATGTAAGAGTAAAATGGTTACAACTGGAAAAAAAGGGGTGACTTTAGAGTCCCTTTTCTTCGGTTTTATTCATTAAAATCGATTTCTAGAAAAACCACATCACTTCCCATATCCTGTAGATGGTTCAGTTTAAATTTCAGCTCAAAAAGTGCCATAGTTAATGAATAAAATGGTTACAAAATTACCCAAAACCGGCAGGTAGCCCCTTAAAAAATCATTTTGACAAGTACTCGGTTTAACTGTGTATTATAATATTAAATTTAATTAGTAGCGGTACTACTGGTGAAACGTGGATGTTCTGACGTTTCAGAATATCTCTGACTACCCCCTCGGGGAATATAGTCGTGAGCATATGCTTATAATATTAAATTTAATTAGTTAGCGAAACTTAAGACACGCATTTGGTATCTGTTACTAAGTACAATTGCGTGGTAATGACCCCTGCCCGATCATATAATTCTGAGGTCCGCCCGCGCCCGCGTACTGTACGCAATGTGCGTACATTATAATAATTTTGTTACTCATCAATACCAATTATAAACACTGATAATGCAATCTGTTATCATTAACAAGTGCCCTGGTTCAGTTTCGTCAACTAATTAAAAAAAAAATAACCCCATATTTTGTTGATGACCTTTGATTGATGAATTAAGAAAAGTTCATACCTACTTACATCAGGCAAGCAGACAGTAGAACACTACTCCCCCATTACCACCCATACTACATTATAACAGAAGCCATATCTAAAGTTTTCTTAGATCTTTGTACAACCACTCCGACCAAAAGTAAAGCTTTTGTATATAAAAACATTTATATAGCAAGACGTTAGGTCTCACTATTTCATTGTATGAGCAATCGTAACTCCAGGAGGGCTTATTGCGATGCCCTCTCACTAATGGGCTTGCGGCACGCGAGCGCACAGGGAGGGATTGAGGGGGTGGTTTTTGGGCTAACTTTTTATTTGATTTTGGGATATTTTATGTACCATTCTACCATTGTTCGTTATACTCAAGTGGCCTCCGCATATTGCAGCGATATTATCGACAGCGATATCGCGACACCTTACACACTGCAGCGATTCCGCGATTCGCGTCACGCATGCGCCCCACCACTGAATGCAGTCGAAACAGTTGCGATAATATCGCGGCAGTGTGTAGGATCGCGCGCGTCCCCATACAAAATGTACTGGAAACAATTATCGCAAAATCGCAGCGATATTATCGCTCGATAAAATTGCTGCAATGAGCGGAGGCCTTAAGTATTTAAGAGCCTGTATAAGTGCCTATCTGCAGGGTGTTACAAAAGTACAAATATACATTTAAAACTTTAAAAGGGGTTGTTTAAACCATCAAACTGAACAACTTTCAGTATAGGACCAACATCGAAATCGCGAAAAAAAAACGGTTATCCCATACATACATTAGCTCGAGTCGATTATTGTAGTTTATTTATTTCGATGTTGATACCATAGAGAAAGTTGTTCAGTTTGACGGTCTGATCATCTCCTTAAAAAGTGTCAGCATATTAAGAAGGACGAAGCTTGTGCTAACCAATATATTATCGTTATTAATTCTGATTGCTTATAGGAAATATTTTTTTTCAATTTAATTGGTTTTTTATGTTTAATATTTTATTAAACACAAAAAATACAGAGTAAAAAAAATCAATAATAAAACTTACACACATATTTGTTGGCATGAAATCCCCCATAAAATAAAAAAGTTACAAAATATACCCAGTTACAGAAAATCCCAAGTTTCGTTGAAATTGATAACTGTTTTAACTTATATATATCGTATCATACACGTATAAGTATAAACAAAGACAATAATTATCTTGCCTATTTGATTGAAATACGAAAACGATGACATTCAATTAATTACTTCACCGTCTTGATGGAGCAAATGGGTTAATAATAATTGAATATCCCTATGGGTACGGGCTACCTACGTCAATATTAATTTAACCTTCGGGAACCGACGTTATGAACATCATTAGATTATTTTGCGTTATTCTAAAGTTGGGATTGTTTAGAATCTGTATGAGAGAAGGTTTTGATTAAGTTTTGAGGTCAATATGGGAATAAAAAACTTTTTTTTGTCCATTTTTGGCTTACGGTAGACCAACCCAGTTCTGTTCGTATTGTTTGTCGAATGAGATGACTAATAAATAATGTTTCTTTAGTAAGTTTGTTTGGTTGAAAAATAGCCATGATTATGGAACAACAAAATTAGCTTAAACTATTTTAAGGGCATAATCAGAACATCAAAACAAACAAACTTTTTCTTTGGAACCAAAATTCTAATGGCAAAAAAAACTGTTGTACATTCAGATTAATTACCTAGGTTTGCAGATAATTTTCATTCGCTTCGATAAACTACATTGCACAAGTCACACGTTAATAGACAATAAAAAGTAAAACATAAATAGTGCATTATCCGCAGAACTTTAAAAAAGAATGATTTAAAAAAAAACGTTATAAAATGACTGCCTTAGATTACCACTTTGACAATTTATTTTTGACGTTTTTTGGAAATGAAATTGTTTTATATAAACATTTTATTTTACTGTTTTTTTTATGCTTTCATTTTACTTATTCGAATATTTATATAACATTTGTAACAAATAGATTACAATCAATCTTTTTTGTTAGTATGAAATTAGTAAACTTATATCTGAATCCGTAGCTGATCGCTGTACTGCCGTTGTAATTCCAGACGGTACTTTTTCATAACTTGTGTGTTCGGCAATCTTGTTTCAGGTTTACGATAAAATGTTCCAATATCCTCAACAAATGAAACTTTTTTCTTATTTTTATTTAAGAAAATGTGCCTTAAAAATGAGTAATTTTGCATAACATTTAAGTAGTAAGTTAGTAAGTACATAATTCAAAAGAAAAGGATAGCGATACCCGTTACTTAAATACCACTAGTGTTTAATTACTCACATACTCGTCACTTTAAGGGTTTATTCAGACGGTGAAACTAAACAACTTTTGCTAAGGAACATGAGTCGAAAAACGAGATTTTTTGGACCTCCTATAGAAAATCGATCGGCTACTCCGCACTTTTGTATGGTAAGTCCAAAAAAAGTTCCTTAGGGAAAGTTATTTAGTTTCATTGTCTGATTATGATGGTTTTATGGTTTTTTATGTAGCCTGTTTTGTGTACCATTGCTGCGCAATGGCCACCCCTCTTCTCCTCCAATCCTCCCTATGCAATGCAATCTCTGGCCAATCCTTCGGGAAAGTATCAAAGTCCTCGCTTCATCTTCTCTTGGTCCTTCCACGATCTGCAACCATCTTGAGGAACCCATTCTGTGGCCATCTTGGTCCACCTCTCCGGATGCATGCGGCAGATATGTCCCGCCCAGTCCCACTTCAGCTGAGCTGTTTTAAAGTCTACGTCAGCTATAACAGTTCTGAAGCGCAGATCCTGTGTTTCGTACTCAATCGGTTAATTTTACACCTAAAATGCTATACGCTCCATGGCTCGTTGGCAAATCTTGAGATTGGATTTCTGATGTTCAGTCAAAGACCAAGTCTGAGCATCGTAAGTTAGGATGGGCAAGATGCGTATATATGTCGACGAGTTTTCGCTTGAGTGTCAGAGGAAGGTCATCATAAGCTCCTTCATGGACCAGTAGCTCTTCCAGGCATTTTGGATCCGTTTTTCGAATTTGTTTTCCTGTCTGTTCTCAAAAGAAACTATCTGGCCCAAGTAGATATATTCGTCGACGTACTGTAACACCCATACCCGACCAACTACCTCAACCTTACGTTTTGTGCTGTTAGTCATAGCGCGTGCCTTCGACATGTTATCATCTTCAACCCAACCCGACATAAAGTTATGTTATAAATTAAAAAAAAACTAGTAGTCTATGTTTCTTTTCAATTAAATAGAACGAAAAAAAATAGGTCTTAATAATGTTTTGATACACTCAATGTGGACCGACAACCTGCTGCAGTGCTATTTTTGAATCTCCCATTTTCAAAATCATGATTGAATGATGCATTATTTTTTTTTTTTTTTTTAAATAAATAAATAAAATATAATTGAAATACTTAATGCATTAATTAATATTCTTAGTAATTTTGCTGCTGCTGATTTGAATGCGTGTCTTTCAAAAATCGCACTCGTGGTGAATGTAGTTGGCACCCGTTGGATGAAGGCAGGGCAAGATCGGTCGTTGTGGTGATCGTTGGAGGAGGCCTACGTCCGAGTGGACGTTTATCAGATGAGATAATGATAATGAATGAAAAAAATATAAATTATAGTAGCATATGCTCACGACTATATTCCCCGAGGGGGTAGTCAGAGATATTTTGAAATCTCAGAACATTCACTTTTTACCAGTATTACTGATTACCGAAACTCTGTCTAGTGTGACGGGGGGTGAGCCCATCGCCACTTATAATGGACAGTGGCCTCACGATGTTTTCCTTCACCGAAAAGCCAGTGGTGTTACAAATCGTACATAAATTCCGAAAACTCATTGGTAAGAGTCGGCCTGGACGGGGATTGAACCATCGCCTCCTGCACGGCAGGCAAGGTTACTCGCCACTGGACTACCACGGCTGTAGTCTTTATAATTCCGAAGGAGACCCCTAATTCGAGCAAAACGCGCCTTCCTTGGCTTATCCAAATACAAAATCAAAGTAACCTTCCTTCGTCATTAAATACCTCATTAAAATAACACAATTATTATAAAGAATCTCAGTACATCATTCCTTTAAACGCTAAATTTCTCTTTGAATTGCCTTAATTTCTTTTTTCAACTGCGTAACGGATATGTAACACAAAGATGTAGGCCCGTAGGCGCCGATACGAACACTCGAACACATGTCTTTGATATAAGACCCTTAGTCCCTAAATTGGGGCCTCCGGTCCCCTTTGTGAGAGAAAAAATAGAACTACTTGAGGCTTCACTTTGTTTTTGATTATGGTTCTTTAGGTTTTAGAAGAGTTTAAGATTATAGGAAGACAGTGTTAAGGGAGCGGTTTCTATCAAAATACATGAGTGTTTCGAGAGGGTAAGACCGGTTGAAACCCGTCTTGAGGAACAGTTAAGAGGATAGACGAGTACGGTTTAGTCCATACAAACGTATTCCCCTGTTTTCTCCCTGGATAATGACACTAGAGCAAACATTATTTTGCCATCAATCTATGTTATTTCTGCTATGTCTCCATGTTTTGCTTTTTTACAAAAATTAATTACTGTAGGAACTAGGGACCTTTGAAAATGACCAATTTTACAGCCCGTTTTCAGACATCCAGCAAACAAATTTGACGAATATAAACAAAAAAAGCAAAACGTTCAGACATAGCCAAAGTCTTTCTAATATTATTCTTGAAAGAATTATTAAAATCGGTTTAGTTTTGGAGGAGAAAACAGGGGAATACGAAATGCTGTTTTCGTCGATTTTATGTAGATAAAATCGATCCTAGCTGCAGTAGTCTCTTTCGCACTCTAGTCGGTGGGGTGTATGTGTGGGGCGGATCGGACAAATATGTATACGGTTGGAAAAGTAACCTATTCTCCAAATTAGCATTTCAGCCCGCCTATCCTCTTAAGCTCTATTCACTCCACGACGGGCGTTCTTTCTGTCAGCTCTATAGATTTGAAATCTCTGTAAGTTGACAAATATTAGGACGTACAGAGATCTTCAGGTCCTTAAATTTGTATATCAACTTTCGTTGCCAACCGTACCGCCTTAAAAAATAAGATTAAACGCTCGTAATGTATATCTGCCGTCTATGTAAAATTTCGCACGTGTCTCAATTACTTTATGCAAAAACCGTATCTTTGTTCCATTTAAATTTGCGTCGCACACCGGTTTTTCCGGTTTTTCAAACGACAACTTGAGTTTCGTTCGAAAATCAAATTTTCCGCACGAAAACTTTGATTCCGCTTCGGTTTTTTTTAAATCCGTTTTCGTCTGGTACTAACACGTTACAAAACAGAACGGTACGAGTACCCTTTTGAAGTAGGTACCTACAATTTAACAACCTTTACACTGTTTGTGCTAGTAAATTGATTCGTGTGAAATGGTAAATTAAAATGGCTGATGTTTTAGGGATAGGGATAGTGGAACGAAAACATTGTTTAAATTAATGAATTTGGTAGGTAAGGCAATATACCTACGCATTATCGGAATCAGATGGAGCATGGATCGTATAAATATAAGCTTTGATAAAGTTATATGTCAAGATTGACAGTCGAAGATACGAAAGCTAACCAGTACTGGTTCCAAAACCCTATACATATACACACACACATACATAATTTGTATGGCGCCTCACATTATATACTTTATATACCAGATTTTAAGTCAGATCATAAGCTATCAAACAAAAAAAGTTTCATCAAAATCGGTTCAGTAGTTTTTGCGTGATGTGCGTACAACAAACAAACTAACAATTTTGTCAATAGATGGCGCTGCACGTCATTTAAATCGCGCTATCGAGTGTTATTTGATTTTATATGAAGTAAACCGCTACTTTTTTGTTCCTCATGATTTTACGATTTTATAATAGTTAAGATATGGCGCCTCACGCACCCCAACCTAGGAAAGTTGGCTACTTTTGTTACACAGGGTGTTACAAAATACAAATAAACATTTAAGGGGGTGGTTTAGACCATCAAACTGAACAACTTGAACTATGGGACCAATATCGAAATCGAAAAAAAAAAGGTTGTTCCATACTCTACAAAGCGACTAGAGCTAAAATATGTATGGATATCAGATTTTTTTTCGCGATTTCAATGTTGGTCCCATAGAGAAAGTTGTTCAGTTTGACGGTCTGAACAACCCCCTTTAGAGTTTTAAATATTTATTGTTACTTATGAAACACCCTGTATAAACGGTAGAAGTCGGAGGCTCTATCTAGGCATATACTTTATCTAAGACCTGTACAAACATCCATCACTAAGGTACAAATGTTTTTATTCATCATACAAATATTTGACCCTTGCGGGATTAGAACCCAGTACCCTCATCACTACCAACTGAGCTATAAAGATATTGCTATACACAGCCCGAAAGAAAATAAAGTAACAAACATTTTGGAACTTGTAAATGCTTGTTATTGAATTGTTTTGCTGTGTCAGTTTCTGAAAATGTCTAATCATATGAGAACAAAGGATTTGGAAAAGAATTTCAAATTAAAAGTTTTATGCTCGTTACAGTTTATTTCGTATACTTAAGCTCCTTAATATAAGTCGGTACATTTTCTTATTACTTACTTAATTTTTTTACAAAAAAAAATCTTTCTATTTCGTACTCTTCGTATCCGTTCCTTCTTCGTATTTCGTACTGAAAATGTTTCGAATAAGATTTAATTACCCGACTGCGTCAGAAGGAGGTTTTTAAATGTTTGTGTGTCTAATTTCTTTAGCATTCCCTACAGCCATTTTAACCGTGGGTGTAACTACTAAGGGATCAAGAGGGTAAATAGGATAAAAATATATGAAACTGTAACAGAAGAGTGTCTGTACACACGGCGACACATCAAACTAGGTACCCAAAATAAGCTGGCCGCGCGTAGGTAGAGTAATGTATTACGTCACTAAGTACTTTATAAACTGCTAAGTATATCTCGCTACAATAATGGTAGCTGGTGCGAACGAAGTCGCTGGTAATATCTTAAATAGGCACTATTTTTGTTACACAGGCGGTATAGAAGTCGTTAAAACAATTGGGTTATTTCGGACTTTTCATCACGCACCCCTAAAAAGTTTCAATTCTACCCCAAAAATAACTTTGGAAAAGTAACGTACACAGACTAGATGTGGTCCCGATTTAGCAAAAAGTTGGAAACTAGGGGAATAGAAGTTTTAATTTGAAATTCTCTACAAGTTCCCTTGTTAGTTCTGTTGAGGACATATTTCGGGTCCAACGCATAATTGCGTTATATTGCCTTCTTTCTTTTTTGTTACACATCTTTTCGACACACAAAACTTTTTGTTACTTTCGACTTTCACTCAGTTGCTGCTTTATTACGTAGAATTGTACAGGGTCTAAGGAAAAGTATTATTAAGGTGGTTTCATTCCATACAAAAGTTTGACGCGTAATACGCGTAGACGGAATTAATAAAAGTAATATTTTATATATGGAAAAATAGTTTAGAGAATATAGATGCCGCGTATCAAAAACATTTGCAATTTGTAATAGATAAGATAGAATTTGGAATAGATTCTACAAACTATTTTTCCATATATAAATTATTACTTATATTAATGCCGTCTACGTGTATAACGCGTCAAACTTTTGCATAAAATTGACACCTCACCAACCACCTTAACCTTTAAACCACATACTCTACTCATCAAACTGAACAACTTTTACTATGGGAGCAAAAATGTCAGAAAAAAAAATACGTTTACATCAAGTCGGTATATCAGTTTAGTATGGGACAGCTGTTTTATTGTTCTGACAGATTTGCTACCATAGTAAAAGCTGTTCAGTTTGATAGATGTGTGGTTTACTTTTCCTTTCCTCAAAACGAAGGTGTTCAATCAGTGCGTTCTGCCAGTGATGACCTATGGTGCGGAAACGTGGACCCTGAAGATAGGACTAGTTCATCAATTCAAGGTCCCTCAGCGTGCTATGGAGAGAGCTATGCTCGGTGTTTCTCTGAAGGATCACATCAGAAATGAAGTGATTCGTCACAGAACTAAAGTGGCTGACATAGCTCAGATAATTAGCAAGCTGAAGTGGCAATGGGCTGATCATATCTGCCGAAGAACTGACAACCGATGCGATGGGGTGTCAGAGTTCTAGAGTGGAGACCGTGAACTGGTAGGCGTAGCACGCCCTGCTGCCCGCTGGACAGACGACCTAAAAACAGTAGCGGGGAGCAACTGGATGAGGAAGGCTGAGGACAGAGTTTTATGGCGCGCCTTGGGAGAGGTCTATGTTCAGCAGTGGACGATGATAGGCTGATGATGATGATGATGTGGTTTACTTTTCCTTACTCCCTGTAGGTGACGTCACATCTGCTTCATTCTACTTACAAAAAATCCGATGCTGCGGTACTGCAACGCTCGTGCCATAAAGAAATAAGTTTTATGTTTTCAGTCCGTATCATAATGACAACATGGAGGGGATAATAATGACGAGGTCATGAAACGACTAGGTTTAAGGCTTTACAGAAAATATCAAGAACCATATACCTATTAAAACCGTCTTCGAAGCTTAATTTTTTCGCTTTCTCAAAGATATTTCAGCATCTTACGCTTCAATAGCACTCCAGTAAAAATAGGGTTGCCATATTTTGTAGTAATTTAAGAACACATTTTTTGCCCTTACGTACAAAAATTAATCACAAACGTAAAATTCGATATCCTGACGTTCGTTACATAAAAACCACGTCAGAAAGCCGTATGGCGGTCTGACAAAAGTCTGACACCGGGGCTTGCTGCCCACACGATAAGAAGAAGTAACTATTCGTTAAGTTAAGTTCTTCGGCTTGAAAATAATCTGATAATGTTGACCACAGACTTTCTCAACCAATCCATATTTTGGAGTCTAGCCTGCCCAGGATAAGAAGATCCCCATTCTCATTCGTGAGAGGACGTGTTTTTGCTCTGGGCTTTGCTCGCGTAGAATTAGATACGTTTTCATTTGATAAAATATTTCTTGCCCCATAGCTAGTTACTTACCTCATCTCAATTTCATTTCATTGAAATCGAAAAAGTAGTTTAGATATGAATTTGTAACAACTAAGACCGAACAGAAAACAGTCCTTTAGATTTATGTGAGATTAGTTTCTATTTATCTTTACCTATTCAGAGTGTTAGTAGGTTTTTAAGGTATAGCCTGTAGAATCCCACTGCAGGGCAACGGCCTCCTCTCACGAATAAGGGTGAGAGGGAGTGGGCCATACTCCACCACGCGGGCCCAGTGCGTGTTGGTGGAGGCAAGTTAGTGGTCAACTTGCTGTCAGAGAATTTTCAAGCCGCCGCCTTAACTAAAGGCCTCTGACCTGGCTTAACGAATAGTTACAAACGTCATCTGACGGAACTATCCGAGACCAACTGCTTAACGTGCCTTCCGAAGCACGGAAACGCTCGAGATGAAATACCACTAAATGGTCACCCATCCAAAGACTGACCGGACCTGACGTTGCTTAACTTCGGTGATCGTTTCCAATACCGAAGCTCCTACGCCAACGAGCGCTTCTTATAATACATACTCTACGTAATTTTCGTAAACGTATATACGTTTACGTCGAGTAGGTATTACAGTTTAGTATGTTACAGTTGACTTTTTTATGTTCTGATCGTTTTGCTCCCATACTAAAAGTTGTTTATTTTGATGGGTAGAGTAGGTATGTATTTTAAAGGTTAATTATACTTTTTCTAACATCATGTATAGGTAAAGATAAATCTACACGAATCTCACAAAAATCTAAAGGTCTGTGTGACTGTTTTGTTCCAAATATGGAACAACTGTTTTTTTTTATTCTGATCGTTTTGCCCCCATAGTAACAGTTGTTCAGTTTGATGAGGAGAGTATGTGGTTTAAAGGTTAACGATACTTTTCCTTACACCCTGTATGTATTTTTCCAATTTTAACCTGCACAAAATTTAAGAAATTGACTACATTTTTCTTTTCGTCTTTTAGCGTCTGGTGACCCTAAGGGTATATATAAAACTGCGACGAAATCCATGACTAAGATATTTAAAGAGTACTCTAACCTCTTTTACTCGATGCAAGCCTCTCTTGACTGAGGGGCTGCCCTATTTAGAAGACCGTTTGATATTGAACCGTGTGAGAAAGAGATATGGTCTATTTTAGGAAACGAAAATTTGTTAAGACGTAGGGTGTGTTCGGGGTATTAATTAGTGAATTTTTTTGTTGAGGTTTTTACTGGCGTCATTTTTTAACGTATATCTAGTAAAGTTTAAGGCATATATTTAAACACGACGTTAATAAAATATGAATGAAGACCAGAAAAAAAATCTACTTAGTGTAGGTACACTGAAAAAACGTTTTGTTATATACAACCAAACTTTAGTGACTGACTACCTACCGAACTGTTTTGTAAAACATAATCAAACATTTGGTTAAAACAGCTAAACAATTGGCTATTTATAACCAAATGTTTGATTATGTTTTACAAAACAGTTCGGTAGTCACTAAAGTTCAGTTACATTTAACAAACGTTTAAAGATTTCTTTGAGTGTAATTTATGAATGACAAATCAAAACTTAGTAACATTGAGCTTTTAGGTCACGTTGCAGGGTTTGCCCCGAATACTTGCCTTAAGCGTGGTGTTCGCGCGGTTCGCTTTTCAGCCTGCCACGAGGCTCCGCAATCCTTTTCAGTTGTGTTCTTATTCAAAAACAATCCTCGAGATTGGATAGATACCCCCTAAACCACTTGACACTGGCGGAAATGCGGTACTAACGCACAAGTAAGAAGTCCAATAATTATAAATAAAAAAGTAATGTTTTTTCGGCTATATATTTTACAACGTGTACTTCTATAGCATTGCACTGTACGGTAACGAGACGTGGACATTGACTACAGGAGATCGAGACAGGCTGGAAGCTTTACAGATGTGGTGTTGGAGGAGAATGGAAGGGTCAGGTTGGACAGAAAGAATAATAAATGAAGAGGTGATAAGAATGGTTAAAGAAAAGAGAAATATTCTAAACACAATAGAAAATCGTAAAGGAAAAATGTTCGGATATTTCATAATTGAAACGACAATTTCTTCAAAACCATACTGGAAGAGAAGAGAGACAGATGAAGACCCAGACAGAGTTATTACCCAGGAAAAGGTTGATGTCGTGTCGTATCAAGAACTCAAGACACTAGCGGAAAAGAGACAGGATTGGCGAATACTCCACCGACAAGAGCGTAGCTCTTAAATAAGATGATAATGATGATAATATATGGTTGAGTTGATATTGCGTTGAGTCTACATGACGATACTAGGCTGATCAATGATAATTTCGTCACAGCTAAAGTTTATTTTCTTTATCTATCTCTGCCGAAACATCTCTAAAAAAACCTTGCCTGTTCCGCAGGAGGCGATGGTTCGATCCCCGTCCAGGCCGACTCGTAGCAATAATTTTTTTCGGAATTTATGTACGATTTGTAACACCACTGGCTTTTTGATGTAGGAAAACATCGTGAGGAAACCTGCATGCTTCAATTTCGAGGCATATATTGTATCCAATGTCCATTACAAGTGGCGATGGGCTCAATCCCCGTCACACTGGACAGAGTTTCGGTACTACTAGTGAAACGTGGATGTTCTGAGTTTTCAGAATATTACTGACGAAGGCAAATCAACATTTTAGAGATACATGTATGTAGCTTAGCATATGCTCACGACCATATTCCCCGAGGGGGTACCTCGGGGAATATGGTCGTTAGCAATTCAATTCAATTCAATTCAAAATCATTTATTCAATATAGGAGCCTGAAACACACTTATTAAACGTCAATTCTTTTTTAAGCTACCACCGCGTCGGAACGTGTTGTCGCTGTAGAGAAGATGCGGCCAGAAACTCTACAGCATAACACGACTTAATGACTATTACAATATAAATTCTTATGCTAAGGTTATGTATACAGTAATACATAGTCTATTTAATTAAATAATTGATACTATAGAGTAAACTATATGTTAGCGACACTCAGACCCAAGCATTTTGATCATTTAAATAATCATCCAGTTTATAGTATGCTTTTTTACAGAGGACTTTTTTGATCTGAGTTTTAAACATGTTTTCGGAAAGATTCAAAATGGTCTCGGGGATTTTATTATAACAACGTATACAGTGACCCATGAAAGACGTGTTGACCCTACTGAGCATATGCTAAGCTACATACATGTATCTCTAAAATGTTGATTTGCCTTCGTTTTCTGTTATCGGTTTCATGGCGCTTCATCCGGACTCCTTAGCATCACTATGATTAAAGGAAACATCGTCTACGTTCAAATATGAGTATATTAGGTTATGAGCTCCAGCGTTTAGTTCCTTTTAAGTCGGGTGATCGTCGAATCCCTCTTTATCAGAGAAAAATATCTAAAATACTGCATAGAAATAGTGTATCCATTGATCGTTTAGATAAGCTCGTTCAATTTTATCGATATGCTTCATTTTTATACCCATCATGCTCGTACATTGTCGTATTTAGTTACATGCCCCGAGGCCCCTATGCAGTCTAGTCTCAGCATTCTCAGGGCCCTACCTAGTAAATGATGACGGGCAGTGAAATAGTAATGCTTGTTTCTTAATTACCAATTATGAAATGAGGACAGTGCGTTCTAAAATAATAAATGTATAAATAAGGTGCCAGCAAACAAACACGAAACTTGAAAATATTTTGTATAGAATTTGATAATTTTGTATGTAGGTATCATAAAAAAAAAATTGGCCTCCTTCTGGTGCAGTCGGATAAAAAGAGGAAAAGTTAATGGAACGAAAATGAAAATATGCATATTGTACATCGGTAAATAATAATTCATGAAGGTAAATTGAAATAAACATTTGATAATTATAGCCTTTGATTTTAAAACTTTTTATTTGCCTTTTCGATTAATGTGTCTTCGAACTTTGACTACTAGTCAAAGAACAAAGGTCTTCGAACCATGATGCACCCAAGAGCTTATACTTCGTAGTGTCGCTTTTTGATTAATGTCTTACCTAAAGTATCGGGTCGGGGCCCATTTTACCTACTTCTGCAGATCCAGCACTGAACATTATTCCCAATGAGGTGTGAAGTAGATAAAGATACACGTAAACTTGTATAACAAGAGGGCATGACCTTTGGCCCTTTGGTGTGTTTCAACCTACGGTCAAGGTCATTGCTGCTATTGTAATAAGAACAACCTACCTACTTTTTTTCACAAATATTGTGTTGTCAATGCATGAGAATAGTAGGGATTCTTTGCGTCAAGTTGAGTTCGAAAATTTTTAGATCGATTAAATTAATCGAGATGCATTTTTTCTTAATATACAGGATGTAACAAAGCACCCTAGTAGTAGTGTAATATTGGGCATTCTAGACCACCTTCGTTACCTTCAGGCTCACGCTGTTCGCCTTCAGTCACTCGGTGATCTAGAACACCCAATATTATAAAGATATCTTTGTTTCAATCATTTATTCATGCATGCATGATGCTCAATTCTAATTCAAAACCTTTCCGATCGAACGCTTTCCCAATGTATCAGTCAGCTGTGAGAGCCATCTGAACACAAAGTGCAATTTGTCTTAGGTTAGATAATATGGTCTCACATTTTATTTCGTTCATTCACGCAACACATAAAAAGAAAGAGAGCTAAAGTGCAACAGCGATATATAAGGCACGTTGGCAACAGATACCACATTGACACCGAACACGACGGACGTTAAAAACAAATAAGTGATAATGTCTTTAAAAATAGATGATATTGTAGAAGTGGTTATTGTTAAACGCAATGAACATGGAATTCATAATGTTCGAATAATCGGTTCGAACTATTACGAAGGCGTTTTAATACCAATTGTACACAAAAACCATTACGGTACATGGACTGGAATTTATTATGAAGGACTTAGGGTACCTGCTCGTGTAATTAGAATGAACAATCAATTTGTGGATTTCGCGGAAGTACCAAAACCATGAAAGAGCAAATAAAGTATTACCTACCAAGATAACAATATAAATAAACATTGTTTTCCAACATTACTTTCATTCTTATAAAGACATTATACTTATTTACACCAAAATGAAATTCGTAAAGCAACCACAATCTTTAAAAGTTGAAAACCTATGTATTCATTCTGAGAATGTTACTTCTCGTCATGGAAATCTCCTACCGAATACTATAAGGTGCTTAATTTGTGGACCATCAAACTGTGGAAAAACTAATTTAGTCATTGGACTTCTTTTACATGAAAACGGATTAAATTATCGTAATGTGTATGTTTATTCCAAGACCCTTCATCAACCCAAGTACAGATTCTTAGAGAAAGTTTTAAATATGGTTCCAGGTATATCTTTCGCAAAATATCATGAAAATGAGAAAGTATTAAGTCCTCAAAATGCGAAATCTAACTCCGTTATAATATTTGACGACGTTGCATGTGAAAACCAAAATAATATGAGAGATTATTTTGCAATGGGTCGTCATAAATACATAGATTGTTTTTACCTCAACCAGACTTATACCAAAATTCCCAAACAGCTTGTAAGAGATAATGCAAACCTTTTAGTTATCTTCAAGCAAGACGACGTGAATTTAAAACACATTTATGATGAGCATGTCAACACAGATATGACGTGGTTTGATTTTCGAAAAATGTGTTCAAAAATATGGAATGAGTTGTATAGCTACTTAGTGATTAATAAAGATTGTGATAAAAACAAAGGGCGTTATAGAAAGAAATTTGACACATTCGTGGTATTTGACTAGTTGTTAATACGATAATATATAAGTGTATTGCTTTCTTTCATTTATCATTACGTGCAAATTATTCAAAGCCAAGACACGTTAGACCGAATTAAAATGGAAAAATGTTTAAAAAGACAGGTTGTTAATGCAGCTGATGCTGTAAAAAGAAAGGTACGAAAAATGCGTAACATTGAAACTGATAAAGAAAAAATGCTTGAAAATGTTTTTAAACCGATAATAAATCCTCTTAACCAAATGTTGGAAACAAAAAAACAAAGTACTAACAAAAAAGAGGGTCAGAACAAAAAAAAGAAGTCTTTGAAAGAAAGCTATTCCGATGCATCGTCATCTAGTGAATCATATATGGATAAAACAATTATGAAAAGGAAATCAGACATTATGAATAATGAAAAAGATTCATCAATTTCAAACACCGATGAAGATGATATTGAGACCCATAACAGTTATAATGACCATGATATTAGCAATATGTCATATAAAAGTGTTGATTCAGTTCAGAATAGTCCTACACATAATGTATCATCATGGTCTTTATCTCCAGACTTTTATAAAGATGTTCCATTTGGTGTTAGGAATGAACGTGGAAAACTTATGATGGGTTCAGCTCGTGTAACAACAAATGGAGAATATATAACAATAGGAGCACATAAGTATGATAACACTATAGGAATACGTGAACTGATATTCAAAAAAGTACCTGATACGAACTTAGTAACTTCCGAAGACATGCAAAATTATAAAACCATGTTGATGGATACAAATGCACATAGACGAGATTTTTATTCAACTAAACCAATAAAGAGCAATAAAGGACGAAAATACTTGAATATTATCAAACCACTATTCAAGCTTCGTAAAGTTTCTCTAAGTACTGATGGTAGTGTTGCTCATGGATCTGGTCTACCTTCAATGAAAAAGTGGAATAAAGATGTGGACTATGTTTACTGGGACGATCCTAATGAATTAGTGGAAAGACTGAAGATATTAATTGCATCTCGAGATGCAGGTAACACTGGGCTGGATAATGAAATAATATCGGTCATAGAAGAGTTGCGTGAAAGTGGAATTATTGTATAATAAATATAAATAATCATAGATGTTTCTTTCATTTGAGTATTAACTTTTCAATTGATAGGTTCTCATCATGAATATTGATAAATTTGGGCATCATGTCCATAAACGAATGCGGTTATCGGAAATATTCGATTTTACCGATAAAACTTTGATGAAAACAGAAGGAGGAGAATTCGATTTGAAAAAAGCAAGACTACGAGGTATTAAAATACCTTCGTCAGCTGATGATGCAGCTAATAAAGAATATGTTGATAATGTTGTAAAATTATGTTGTAGCAAGGATGATGCGCAAACACTCCTTAAAAGTATAAAAGCAGACGTTAACAAGGTTTTAAATCACTTCAAAAAGGAGTACTATACTAAAACTGAAGTCGATAAAATTGTAAAAGCAAAATGATAAAGCAGCAAATTGTAAAAGAACTTCATAAAGCAGCTCGAAAAAATTTCATACGGAGATCTGTGATTCTTAAAGGAATAGATGATCTATGGCAGGCTGATTTAATAGACTTTTGTTCATTAAAAACTCATAACAAGGGCTTCAAGTTTATCTTAGTAGTCGTAGACTGTGTTTCTAAATATACATGGGTAGTTCCAGTCAAAACCAAAACAAAAACTGAAATAACAAAGGCGTTCCATAATGTATTGTGTAAGAGTCATCGCCGTCCAAAAAATTTACAAACTGATATGGGAACTGAGTTTTATAACGATGAGTTTGAAAAATTAATGAAATTATTTGCCATCAACCATTATTCTACATTTTCTATAAAAAAAGCTTCAATTGTTGAGAGATTAATCAGAACCTTAAAAAACAAGTTGTATCAAACTTTTAGCTTGAATGGTAGTTACATGTGGATTAAAGGACCGCTAGATGATGTAGTAAGGTTATATAATAATACAACACATCGTATTACAAAACATAAACCGATTGAAGTTACTCAAGCTAATGAAAATATAGTAATGGGTAACATAAAAAAATCCCAGGTTCTATCAAAACCTGATAAACAAAAGCTCTCTGTGAGTGATTACGTTAGAATAAGTAAATATAAAAGTGTTTTTCAAAAAGGGTACACTCCAAATTGGTCGACTGAAATTTTTATAATTAAAAAAGTTAATAATACTAATCCAACAACATACATAATTGAAGATTTACGTAATCAACCTATTCTAGGAACATTTTATAAACAAGAACTTCAAAAAACCAAATATCCTGATGTTTATTTAACTGAAAAAATTATTCGGAAAAAGGGAAATAAGATATTGGTTAAGTGGTTAGGTCTCAGTGATGATGAAAATAGTTGGATTGATAAAAAGGAAATAGTATGAATTCGGTATTCATTACCTAATGAGATATGCAAGGAGGAGGTCTTATTAATAACCTAATAAATAATCTTCCATTCGAGTTACATTTACCTGGATATAATTTTTGTGGACCTGGTACTAAACTACAAAAGCGATTATTGCGAGGTGATAAAGGTGTTAATGAGTTAGACAACGCTTGTATGCATCACGATATAGCTTATTCTAACCATCAAGATTTGGAAAATCGACATCAAGCAGATACACAATTGTTAAACATGGCTAAACAAAGACTTAGATCAAAGGATGGTTCGCGGGGGGAAAAACTTGCTTCTTGGATAGTAACCAAAGCCATGAAAGCTAAATTGAAATCAGGAGCAGGAGTAAAGAGTTTTAAGAAAGCTGTTTCAAAAATCAAGTCTCACCTCAAAAAGTCAAAACCTAAGAACACGAAGGCTGCAATCAAATGTGCTTATTTAGCAGCAAAAAAATTTCTCGCAAATAATAAGAGAGTTCGATTACCACGCGTAATACCACTCCCGAAAACAGGTGGAATTCTACCTTTACTACCAATCTTTGCAGGCCTTTCAGCCTTAGGTACACTAGCAGGAGGTGCAGCTGGCATTGCTAAAACTGTGAATGATTATAAATCTGCTCAACAAAATCTAAGTGAATCTAAACGTCACAACAAAATGATGGAATCAATTTCTTTGGGAAAGGGTTTATACATTAAATCACACAAGAAAGGCGCAGGACTGTATATTAGGAGTTCAAAAAACTAAACAAAAGGTTACCTAAACGAGCCCTTACTAACTTAGATATTCTAAAGTTTGCTAGTGATATACCATACTTCAGAGGTGTTTTTATGAAGGATCGATTACCTAAAACGCCAAAACCTAAAGAATGTGGTATTGTCAATTTAGATAATTCTGATGGTGATGGAACTCATTGGGTAGCCTATGCAAAGTTAAATAATTATTGTGAATATTATAACAGTTATGGTAATTTGAAACCTCCTTTGGAGATAGTTAATTATTTTAAACCTTTTAAAATTTATTACAACTACAAATGTTATCAAGAGTTTAATACAGTAAATTGTGGTCATTTGTGTATATTGGGTAGATCAACTATTTTTTGTCCTCACGGTACTGTATAAAAAAAGTTTTTATTCCTTTTTTCTTGACATTCATTAATTTTGTAAGATAGATATTGGTATCTAATGATATGATTCTTCTACACACATGTGCATTGCACCATCTGTGTTGAACTACTAGAAGTTTTTGGCGGTTGTCCGATAGACCAAAAAGCGTGGGGACAACAAAATAAAGCGTCCATCGGACAACCGCCAAAATTCAAGTAAAATTCAAGTAATTTTGCAAAACCGTGTGTGTGTTTAATAAATGCAATCCTTAGTTATTCAACAAACATAAAATTTTGGGGCAAGCAAAACCTGAGCTTGAGCCTGAGCCTGAACATTGAGAAAATTTTATGCAGATGATGGGACTAGGTATGGACAAAAAATAGTTGATCTACCCATTTCATACCTTATAAATTTTTGGAATGAACATATAAAATGAGAAAGCTGGTTTAATATTCAGCATTCATATAATGTCTTTCACAGTATCAATAACTGGTAATAAATCGATTTTATCAAATAATTACTATCCAACTTTGCAACTAGAAGGTCAATATGAATGCGCTCTATTGTATCTATCAACCTTTAATTCTATTCCTAATATTGATGTTAGAAATAACAAATTTCATTACGGTAATAATGAAGTTATCGAAATACCCGAGGGAGCCTACGAACTCCAAGACATCTGCGATTATTTAAAGGCTAATATAAAAGATGCAGTTTTCAAATTACACTGCAACAATAATACATTAAAAACATCAATTTTTTGTACAAAAGAAATCCATTTTGAAAGAGAATCCTCTTTTGGTCAACTTTTAGGATTTGGGAATGAAACCCTCAAAGCAAATATATTACATGAGTCACGGCATACCATCAACATTCTATCAACAACAGTTGTGAGGGTTGAATGTGATATAGTGAGCGGATCTTATATTAATGGAATATCAAGCCATATTATTCATGAATTTGCGCCGAATGTACCACCAGGCTATAGAATTATAGAAATACCTAAAAACGTTATTTACTTTCCAGTAAATCAAAACAACATAAATTGTATAAACATTCGATTGTTGGATATAAATAATAATTTGATTAATTTACGTGGAGAAGAAATTCAGTTATATCTACATCTAAACAAAAAATGATTGATTACAATAAATATGTATCACCAGTAAAGAAATCCATCAGTAGCATTCGATCTATCGGTAAAGAAACACCAAGAAAGAAAATAAAACTGACAAAAGAAAATAAGAAATTCCTTGAACAAATTGGATTGTTAAAATGAGCATTCTAGACATATCTAGTATTCCTTCGTACGATAACACCATCGATAGTGTTGAAATACATTCATATAAGCCTTACGTTATCACTTTTAACAGAAATGATGAAATTCGCATTCCTATTAATCAACAAGATTTGTACGTACTACCATCAGCAAGTACTTTATATTTGGAAGGTGTTGTAAAAGTTCACAACAGGGACACGAAATTAAAGTCAGAGAGCGTCCAATTTACCAATAACCCCTTGCTTTACTTATTCCAAGACATTCGTTATGAATTAAATGGTGTAGAAATAGATAAAATAAAAAATGCTGGAATAACAACAACTATGAAGTCGTTAATATCTATGAACGAAAGTGAAGCAAAGATGTCCAAAGCTTGGGGTTGGGATATTAACGGAACGAAGAACACACACAGTGGTAGTTTCTCTGCGTCAATACCCCTTTGTAATGTTCTTGGTTTTGCAGAAGACTACAAAAAAGTAATAATAAACTGTAAGCATGAACTGATACTTTTACGGAGCAATACTAACCTTAACGCATTGAAATTAAGTACTGGAGAAGTCGTGGATGATGTTGAAATACATAAAATTGTTTGGCGTGTTCCACATGTAAAAGTATCAGATAGAGAAAGGTTAAACTTCCTTAAACTATTAGAAAAAGATCGAGCACTTCAGTTAGTATTTCGAAACTGGGATTTATATGAATATCCGTTATTACCAAAAACTACTAAACATACATGGTCGATAAAAACCTCATCTCAAATAGAAAAACCTCGATACGTTATTATAGGATTTCAAACAAACAGAAAAAATAACGCAACAGCAGATATGACTCAATTCGATCATTGTACTATGCGTGATGTAAAAGTTTATCTCAATTCAACTTACTTCCCATACGAAAGTTTAAATGTTAATTTTACCGATGGCAAAATTGCTTTATTATACGAACAATATGCAAGATTTCAGCAGTCGTATTATGGTCGTAGAACAGAACCATTGCTGAATTTAGAAGAATTTAAAGGAAAAGCACCTCTTTTCGTTATCGATTGCTCGAGGCAAATTGATAATCTTAAGTCAGGACCTGTCGTTAATGTGAGAGTTGAACTCGAAAGCAACACAGAAATACCTGATCAAACTTCAGCATACTGCCTTATCCTAAACGATTGCATTGTGGAATATAAACCGCTGAGTAATACAGTCAAAAAAATATCATGAATAACGATATTATTATCGTAGATATTCAAGGTTTTAAGGATTTAAAAAATAATTTTATTGTGAAAGAATTCGCTATAGCCACTAGTGAATATACACAAACGTTTCTTATAAAATCTCCATATTCATTTCACAGTTTGTCTAATTTTGAAAAGAAACAAATAGTATGGTTAGAGAAAAACCGAGGAATACGATGGAGTGAAGGTTTTATTGACTATCGTGAATTTAAACGTGTGATTATTAAATATTTAGAAAATAAAAAAATATTAACAAAAGGCTTGGAAAAAATTAAATGGATTAAAGAATTGTGTTCAAAATGTAACGTTGTAGACGTAGGTGAAAAAGGTTGTCCTAATATTTTAAAACTACAAAGTGAATACTGTAAAGCCGAAAACAATTTTAATTGTATTAATCATTTAAAAGAATGTGCATTAAAAAATGTTATGTGTATAAAGAAGTGGTATGTCGATAATTCTATTTACAAGTTTTCTTTATTTGATTAGGAGCGAATTTTGTTTTAAATGTAATACAATACGTACGTACCGTATTACATTAATTATGTAATATAGAATGTATTTATATTTCAATGAAGCTACTTGCTGGTTCATACTTTTCTATACAACAACATCTTTAACAACATTACCTGTATTCATAAACAAGTACAAACCTGTAAATTTGTGCACTATGCAATTTACGCTTCTGAATTATCTATTGTTGTTGTTATGTGAATAAATATTAATGTAAATCAAGTTTGATCGTGTTTAGCGTTGAAATGTCTATACTTAAAATTCGTAATAGCTGCATTTTATTTGTTTGGTTAGAGATTAGGTATAACTAAAGTATGATGATGATTATTTGAATACTAAAATTAGATATTAAATTAATTAAAGAAAGCATTTTTAATTGTATAAATCATACGTAAGATTATGTACAACTAGAAATGTTTTTTTACTTGATAAAAATTTTGTTTTCATTAATTTTAATCTTATGCCTATTTATACTTAATAAAACATAAAAACATTCAGATTTATAAGTTTTATTTAATTAAATCACCTGTTATTTTTACAATAGATTTTATTTATTATTTATATTATAGTAGGTAATAAATTGAAATTAAAATTCTATTTATCGTTAAGTGTGCACTATACATTCATTTTATTAAATTAAATAACCTTTTGAATACAATCCAACACTATTTAATAATATTTTAATAAGAAATTAATATTTACATTAATTTTCTTAAAATAATGTAATAACATTACAAAAACCTTTTTTAAAATCTTTTTTATTTGAATTTCAAATTATTATTAAACAAACATTAATTTATAATTATATTATAAAAAAATCATAAACAAAGTTAAGTACTAATTTTAATAGGTAGGTAGTAGATATTGAAGAGGTTCTGCTCTATCCAAGGTGATGTGACGTAGAAGTTACCTGTAAAAATTAAAGTTCATTATTAATAAATACTTATGTCTTTTACAACTCGGTGTACATGATATTCAAAATTACTATATAGGTATAATAATATAGGATATTAACACTTACTTAGTCGTCGGCTATATCAGACTGCTTCCCCATCTCCATCGTTGTCAGAAGCACCGTATGCAATGCTGATCGAAACACAGGATCATCTTCTTTTTCCACGAAGTAATTAGTTTTTCTAACTGTAGCTGGAAGATAGTTCCCCTCTGATTCAACAAACTTTAAAATTTCCACTTTCACTAAGTATTTAGGTAAACTTTCAACAGTTGAAGCTATGAAATTAACCTTGGTTCTTGACATGTTGGTGCTCTTTTTATTATTAATTTAATAAAATGAATGTATAGTGTAGTGTACACTTGGCAAGTTGTGACTAAAGAATGATTTAATAAATATGAAATGCTTTCCAATAAAGATCGATGATGTCATCATAATAACGTGTTCAAACCTGAATAAAAAAATTACTTAGCTTGCACTTTAAGGTACTTAGTAACTGTAGCGCTGTCGGTATCTATGAAATCGGAGCCGCACATTTTATTGAAGTGTGCAGGTAGGTAGGTAACTATGTGATAAAGAAAGTAGAAATCAAAGACCTTGATATGAATTTTTACCAATTTATTTTATTATCAAAACATACCTACCTATCATACATTTTATAAACTTGCAATAGTTATCCCTTTCGGAGTGGTTCTTGACATTACAAAATGTTATCCCGAATGTATACCTATTTTTACATGATTTATTTAGTTAGAATTTTGGGAAAGTAATAATATGTTACAAAATAATCAAATCCAATTACAATCATTTCGTTCTCTAGTAGGGAATTTTTGTTACAATTTGATAACAATATTTTGTGTATGTTTTCGAGAGAACATAATCTGTGATTATCAATCATTTGTTTGAAGTGCTTAATACAAGTGGGTACAATCTCATTATTTAAACTTAACAAATAATCCAAATGTATATTTATACAGTTAAAAAATAGTTTAAACATGTCAATTGCTTTTGAAACCAACATGTAATCACAAAATTTGAAGCAATATAAAAATATGAAAACATCATTGAGACTGTTAATATTCCTTTTAACATAACACCATTCATCATAAGTGAAAGACATAATTTCGCATGCGTTTTCTAATATTAATATTTTTGGTTGGAAGTCGATATCAGCCCAAAGACCAATAATTAACTGTAAATCATTAAAGTCATACGATTTCTTTAGTATACATAACGATGATAAATAATTAGTTAAACTCATATCCCTAGGATAGAAGTGTGCCCCCATGCTCTTGTTGACACTTTGTTTTGAGATACAAGTCGCTTATCGTCGTCGTTCGATAAAGCTACTTTATTAACACATCGAGTATATATGGTGTGCTTTATCGACTTGAACAAAATATTTTTTTTTCGTAAAATATTGTTAGTGAAAAGCGTGTCTCTAAAATCGGCAATGTTCAGATCGCGTACGACACACGTCTTGATACCTTTAGCTTTTTTAATTACTGTGTCAGTATTTTTAATGCAGTACAATTTGGATCGCAATCCAACAAATTCGGTTATTATTTTCCCACTCATTTCATCTTTAAAAAGACCAGGAATTTTTTTGTTTTGAAGAGGTAAACCATAATAATTGTCAATATCAAAATTACTTGTATCGAAATAATCAATGAAATATTTTTTAATATCATTATAAAAGTCTCTTGTTTCTATGTAGTAAATAAAACTGTCGGTATCTGTGTAACACAGTCTTAAACGATCACCATAAAATGGTTTAAACACCGTGTAGTGAAAGTCGTACATGTATGCTTTAGATAATTCAAGCACCGAAAATCCAATATAAATAGGTTTGTCTAAAGTAATACTATCCGGTTTTAATTGAATAGCTACCAAATTTTCGGTAAAAACTGAACACTGTGGAAATTTGGTCTAGCAATCAAGCCTTCAGCACAATTTCTTTTTTTAGTATTGTTTTTCAAGTCACTCCATTCATTAACCAACTGAACGTTAATTCTATTTTCACTATTTTCCAAAGTTTTCCCGAAAATTGAATTGTTTAGTAACTTAAAAAAGTCTTGTTCGAAAGTGGAATTTGCTCGTTGTCTTAATTCGGTATTTAGATCAATGTACTGCTTTAAATAATTCTGTGTGTCCGGTGAATAACGGTCCAACTCAAAAAATGCAACTTTACAGGAGAGCCTAAAAACATATTTTTTTGGTAAAAAAAAATATTTTCTAGAAAACCGTTTCATATTTTTTCAAGCAAATCACTGTGTCTTCTAGATATTTTTATGGTCTTTTATTATTATATGGTTTAGTCTATGAAATACTTACCGTGCTGGAGATATTTCGTTCAGAAGTTGAATTAAACCTTTTGACACTAATAAAAATACGTTACATTATGATTTAAATTGAGTTAGGGCCCTTTACACTTCACAATAACCTTGGTATAAAATGGTTTATGTTATATTTTAATTTCATTTTTATTCCATCCCTTTCTTAAATACACACCACCGGAAAACTTACTTTGTAAACTGAATCAAAACGAATTGATAAAAGTAGTTTTATTTGGGTAAAACAAGCTCATCACAAAATTACAAAGTGTTTTTTGAGTTAAATTCTTTTTCACAAAGGTAACATTTTGTGCGTATGGATTTAAATCTAATATTTAATAATATTTTTAAGGAAAAATATAACAAACACTTGCAAAATGTACTTTCTAAGCTCACTGTTTAAGCTTTTAATTTCCACCATATTCAGCATTAAACTTAAGTGTCACAAAAATTAGATATTTTCTAGAAAAAATATTCATTTCGTTATTAAGTAGGTAAGTAGTTTTATCATATATAGGTATATTTTTTTGATGGGTAACACTAGCTTATATGCAAATTTTGTGACGTGGGTAACGCCACGTGGTATCAGTAATGCTGGAAAGTGAAATATTAAACAACAAACCAATATAAAAACAATACAAAAACAAATTCTAAAGCGACGCATGCTTAAAAACTTATCAAGTTAGAACTCACGATTCTGTGCCTCAAAATTGTATGACCAGTCTGATGTATTGTTATTCTTAAATACACGTTTGATATCCGGTTCGCTTTGCAGTGTTGTTATTATACAAAATACAAGATATTTTAGGAAAAAAATAGTTTAATTTCAAAGAATAAACAACAGATTCTTTCTTTACCACTCTATGTACAAGCTTATGCTTGAAGTGCGGTTCGGCAATCCCTAACTAAAACAAGGCCTGACATTATCACTTAGTTCAATATAACAGTACCACCCTTAAAAAAAATCGCCAGATTGTATTCATACTAAGTGATTCTTATTCTCACTACATAAAAGAAAATATTTGGTGATAGACGGTTTAACTCACTTATTCGACATACATTTTTGGTGAGACGTATAGCGTTCTCCCCAGTCCAAGATGATGTCAGTTTCCGTACTTAGCCCGCTATCAAACGCGCATCATATTCATGAGCTACACTTGATTTTTTATGTAGGTATTAACTATTAAGGTTTTTGAAATTTGGTTTAACTCAGATAAATCATATTTCACAAAACAAAATAAATTGTGTCGAAAGATTTAAGTCGAAGTAAATCCATGTTCACCTAATTTTATATTTGTTTTATGATCTAACTCTATTTCAACCATTGTGCACGATAACAAAATGGACTTAAATCGTTTTGTAATAAGTCTATCTCTGGAATTATTAAAGGTATGAATATTCCAGTAACACCATTTTGTAGAGAAAAAAAAATTGAGTATTATGTCATTAAAAACTCATTTTGGATCTAAGTTGAGTTAGACCGTTATTCACCGGACCCACAGAATTACTTTGTTTGAATTTTATTACACGATGAATTTTTTTCAATATTAAACCGTGTTTCATACACATTTTCAAATGAATGTAATGAATAACGTAAAAATATTTATCATATAAATTTGGAACAAGCTTATAATTCTTTCCACCAGGAGAAATGCTTTTTTCAGGACAGAAAGGTAGATCATTATGAGTTTCATGTAATGTTTTGGGGTAGATAATGTCCACTTCGAGAATGTATCCATAATCCGAATCGTCGGGAATACAACCTATGTCCAAATTATATATCTCATGTTCTTTGAGGAAACTAAAATCTGATAACGGCATTGATTGACACATACTATAGCCATATAAATTATTGCAATCTATGTAAACAATGTAGGAATCGGGAAGTAAAGGATCGTGTTCAAAAATAAATTTGTTGTTTGCTTTTGCATGTCTGTGAGAACACAAACATACCCCACCACGGATGCCTGACTGTATCATTTTAATCATTGCATGGTCATCAATAAGTTCTAACTCTACACCTGTTTTATAAAGCATAGCATCGAAAGATAAACTGGGAGCTGTAATGTAAAAAGCTGGGTCAAGTTGATAGTGAAGCTTACACGTTTTTCTAAACTGTTCAAAAATATCACTCAGTAAGAGAACATCGGTTTTTAAATACAAATCTGTGTACTCTCCCATGTTTTTAATATTGAATTGTGACCAAACTGATTGAGCGTGTATGTAATCTTCAATAGAAATTTCTGAGTTTGTAAGTGTACTATAAAAGCTATCCTTAGTTGGTAGACACCGTTCATCGTAACGTTCCCATTTATTCAAATACTCATAAGGGTAAATACCTTTACGTGTTAGCAAATCAAACATTTCTTCGCTAGGGAAATGTTGTCTTAAGTGCCAGAATTCATGTTTTTTCAATGACTTCGTTAACTTTTCTAGACTAGTGCTTAAAAATTTGAAAGAATCAACAAATCTTAATTGAATGAAATTACCATTAGAAAGAGGAATAAATTTAGTAAAGGAAACGTAATTTTCTTTTGTTTTAGGGATTATTTTGATTGTCCCCGGAGCTTCACCTAACTTTTTTATGAATAAATGACAATCGTAACCTGATAAATTATGGAAAAAGATTGGTAAGAATTTAGGGATTTTATATTGCAAGTTACAGACTTTATGAGCTGCACCACGGTACTCACCAGTTATATGGCAATGGTCTCTTACTTTATCACCATAAAGAAAATTCTGACAAATATGACATCGCGTAGCATTGTTGTAGTCACGTGCATTTGTTTCACTAAATATCATAGGGACTTCTTTACATAAGATGTTATAAATAGTGCAAGCATCATTGTAAATAGATTCAACAAATTGATCAACGCAATCCGTTCCGCGGTATGATACATAGCGATTAGAAGTTGGATCAGTAGAACAAACAATGTTGTAGGCGAACGCGACCGGCACGTGTTCTTGCATCGTAGAGGTGTGCGCGGTGTCAGGTTGCATGTTACTTTCCTCGCTTGTTATCAACATTGTTTCGAAATCTGCATAAATGACGAACGGAACATTCTGCTTACGATCATAATTTTTGAATTTAATCACTGAACCTTTTTCAGGCAAAAATGTTACGATTCCATTACAAAGGTGGTTTTCAACTTCATAAGAAGTTGTAAAAAATAATAAACAAGTGTCACAAAAAAAAAGCTTTCCGTGGTGACTGGTGATTTGATGTCTAACAAGACGTGATAAGTCTTTGATAAGACAATAATGCGACTTGGAATCATTTTCCAACAAAAGTAAATGAATTGTTTTTGTGTTGGTAGTGCATTCAGATTTATATAAAGGTCCTACAATAATTTTATTATTTTTCAGACCGTAAATTATGAAACTCAGATGAGGGTTATTTTTTTCAAAAGTTTTTATATCTGAAAATGTCATAGGGAATGATAAGTTATCTATGTTCAGTACGTCTCCGTAAAACGGGTATGAACTCGGCCTGGTAGCATGGCTTTTAACTGGGTAAAGTGCTGCGACGACACTTAATAAGAAACAAGATTCATCCTGATTTCGAATATTTAAACATGCTTTCTTATTCTTAATGAATTTAGGTAATTCGATAAAAGAAGAGCCTCTCAACGGTTGAAATTTATTAATATTAATTTCAAAATGCATGCAATTCAAAAAGCTCCAGCCGCTATCGCGCTCCGTAAATTCGTCGACTTTAGTTCTCAAAATGTCAATAACAGATTTGAACATGGATTCGAATTCATAGTTGCAGTAGATTGAAAAATTTTGAGTGTTAAAAGACTTTGTTTCCTGAGTATCATCTTTGAATAACAAAAATTTAGAAAAAAGCTCAAAATTTACTTTTAGACATATATGTTTTTTTAAAGATTGATCAATCAAACACTTTACTTTAGTTTGAATAGAATTCAAAAAAGTGTCAATAGATATCTTATCTGCGTTTCGAGCAGCTATTTTATAAGAAACAATACGAGAGCGAAATGCTGATGCAAGTATTTCTACACCGTCAATGTGCGTTGCGATTGTATGATTTTGTTTATGTAAACTACTTCGCAAATGGCCTGATAAAGATTGTTTTTTTATAAAAACATCACATTCCTTACAGAACGGCATCCTATCCAACCAAAAATATTTCTTAGAAAACTAATGAGAGCTTAAAGTTTCAACTCATAAAATGGTTCTATGTACATTCAATGAAAAAAATCATGTACATTTAGGTACGTAGTAATGAAAACCTTTATTAATTTGTTGAAATTAACACAAAGTTTCAAACAATCTTATATTTAACTAAAAATAAGTTTAATACAAGTGTTGTGCATGAATAAAACTTCATTTAAATACGTATATAATAAAAAGGGTAGATTAGCCAGACACTAGGTCACATGGAAACATTGATTAGGTACGTATTTGTTGAAAGTAAAACAAAGTTTCCCAAAAATCTTATTTGACTATAAAATAAGATAGACACCTTACGTAAAAAATCTCATTTAGGTAGGTAGTTAAAAAAGATGGATTAGCTAGACACTAAAACATCGATAAGATAATCAGATAAAAAGTAATGATATTATTTTTTATAATTAAACACAACGGGTTCACAGTCTTCAAAATTTTTGAAAACTGCACCTAAGAATTTTTGGAGTGTTTCCCACTCCAAGGTGTTCTCACCGCACTGAAGCTTCACCGATGACAGAGCCTTCTTGTACCGCTCTTCTGTAGGAGTCCCTACCACATCCTTTGTGTGGTATACTTTAAAGTCAATAAAGTAATCACCCTGGGTAACAGCGGTGCGACGGCTTTGTCCTGTAGACACCCTCGTCATGAACGAGGATGTTAAGGCGGTCGCTGCTTTGTTTGTAGAGCAGGCCTTCTCCTCTATATTGATGATGGAAAACAAATCTCGCTTGGGCTTTTTCACTCTGCAAACAAACAAAAAAAAAGTTGTTTACGCCTATGAAAAACTATAAGCAATCACGCTAGAAGCCACGATTACTCCTCCCAACGCGCTAGGGATTTTTATTTGATATTCTGAAAATCTGTCTTCATACAAACATAGAGCTTAGTTTCTAGATTGTTTTTGAAAAAAATTCATTGACTTTAATTGTACCTATAGTATTGAAAATATCACCAGACTACGTTTGTATAGAGAGCGCTAACGGTAATACACCCTTAACCTACGTACACATAGTTTGATGTTGAGTAATTTGTTTTGTTATTAATGCACTATGAATCCACTGAACAAAATAAAATATCGGAATTATGACTGAAGACAATTTAAAATAAAATGAAATACGTTACGTACCTTGTTGTAAAATCTGGTGTTGGAGGAGGAGAAAGATAGGCTTCCACGTTCTGGACTGGCGCAATTTTCCTTTTTTGTTTGGAAGCTGTAGGTTTTCCTTTCTTCAGCTCCACCACTTTAGGCTGCGGTGGCGCTGGCACTGCAACCTCGTCGTAGTATTCAAATTCTGAGTCAGACCTGAACAAAAAAACAAAAAGAGGTTTAAACATTTGTTATAATACTTCAATAAGAAGTTGAGGGATTTAAAACAATTTTATTTTGTATCTCTACTTAGTTAATCTTTCGTTACCTAAGTGATTTACAAAGAGAAAATTATTATGTCAATTACTTACGCACATTTTAAGATCGGAGTGTTTGGAGTGCAGGCAGAGTGCTTGGAGTGCAGGAGTGAAGACTTGAGCTGCTGTTCTTGAAGCTTCCAGAAATGTATGATGTTTCACCGTAAATCGTAAGCTTATATTTGAAAAAAAACGGTTTGTCAGCAATATGTGATCGAATTCAATTCTTACATAATTACTAATGTAGTGTACTTGATATACAACTTTATTTTAACTATATAATAGATATATTTCAATAAAAAATGTTATGTGCTAGCAGTGACTTATTACGTTCTAGGTTAAAGGCAGTCAAATTATGTATGGTAAAAACGAAAAGAATTCTTTTCTTATCGTAAGTGCTGAAAACATACAAATGTAAGGTTTTATTAATTTGTATAAGGTTTTATTGATATCTTGGACTGGCCACACTGGCGGCAGGGGTTGCGGGACGAGGTTTTGGGGGAATTGGCAGGCATTCTCGGACTGTAGAGCCGCACAGACGCGACGATTGTAAATTAAATTAAGAAGTTTTGAACAACAGTTGGCTAATTTGGTTGATGTTGGATTGTTATAAATAATTAATAAATTAAGATAATAAGTTTTAATGTTGGATAATAAGTTTTATGTAATTATAATAGAAGATGGACAATATAAGTTTTGAAAAGGATATTGTGTTGGTCATTTCTGAGATAATCCTACATCTCAGAAGCGGGGGATGAACTTTTCTGGTAAGTGCACGCCTACAATGATATGATACAAAATATTGCTAGATAACATTTTTGGAAATACATTTTATTTCGAAATTAAAGTTATTGAGGATATTGAAGGTATCAAGTTGAACACAAATTCACTGCATAAGAGACCCTTATCCCTTAGTTGCATTATTTCGAGTTCATAAATCATGAAGTAACCTTGTAATTTCCGTACCTCTTGTTGGAGCGGTAGGTACTGTTCGTTGATAACAAAACAAATGTATCAAGTTGCAGTTTCTTTATAAGCTACGCTAGTGCTTCGATTGTTTATATTTTGTTATACTTGGGTAACGTGATAAACTTATGATGATTTTGAGTTGTTCCCATTGTGTTATTAAGTTTTGATTCCTGTAAATAGGTATATTAACATTTCACTTTTTGCCGTAAAAAATATATATACGGCGAGTTTCAGCAACTGATGAAAACAATGGATCCCGTTGGAGTCTGGAAACTTCTGAGCGGAAACGGTTTCGCTTCGGGCGCAAACAACTTAGCACGCGCCAGGGTAGCTGTAGCCGCGGCCACAACCGCCATCTGCTAGAGCGATGACAAACATTGAGGGGAGCCGCAACTGCAGCAGGGTGCCTGATGCTGGGTCGAGCTGCGAGGAGAGCCGCAACTGCAGCAGGGTGCCTGATGCTGAGACGAGCAACGTGTGAGGCTCGCAAACGGAGCAGACTACCTGATGGGTTCAATAGGAAGGAACGAGAATCTGCGAGTGGTGGTCGACTCACAAAAAGGTAATGTAATTCCTCTTTTTCTTCTAGGGTTGAGGATAATTCAAATAATGAAATCCATTGATACTGTGGCCAGCACAGCCGTCAAACCAGATCGCAATATCGATTAATAGAGATTTATTCCAAAATTCAATCAATCAGAAAATAACTAAACATAACTCTAACGTAGGGATAAAAAAAAAACGAATTTACAAAGGGGATGCGAAGACTATAAAATTATAGTGATTCTCACCTTACTAAGCAAAACCTTTCACTGCTAGCTAAAACCTGGTACCTGGATACTCATTATTATTTGAGACGGATAATGGACAGAATAATGGGATGAGAACAAAGGTTAATCAAATTAAACTCTTCATAAAATTGTCATAATAACTTGTGACCTTTTTATTTCTATTCGAAGGATAAAAATACGAATAATTTATTTGTGAATCACGAGTATACATAACAGTATAGTGCAGGTCAGGCTTAGTGCGATGAACTACTAGGTTTACAAGTGGTGCGCGGGCTCCACCTACACACTATTTCTAATAAGGCGGAGCCGGGTTTTCTCTCTTTGAGCCCCAAACCTTTGATCAAGTAATAGAATACAAACCGAGGTCCTATTCATAGATTAAAACAATACAGGACCAACGAAGGCTTAGCCATGATCACGCTTGACCCCCAATGAAGGGATTATTGGCAATAATTTAGTACATTCCGTGGGCTCTGCGAAGGTGACTTTAACGAATGATGGGTTGACCGCTACGTTTGTTAGAAAAACTCATGCTGGTTATTTAGACTTGTTCCAAGCAGTCACAGCAGAGGCAGAAGTTCACATAATAATTATCTATAACCTGGTTGACCTCGTGCATCAATATGAAAAGATACCTTATTATAACCTGAAATATGGTTTAAGTTCAAATGACAGAATGTTCCTCGTGTGGCACGCTCCTGCTCATGTGGTTTAAAGGTTTTAAATACAATTCCTACACATTGGTTACAAGTACTGGTATCTAACGTACAAAATACAGATGAAAGCCTGGAACGCCAGTCACTGTAATATAGTTTAGAGTAAAATTTTGGTTGTTGCGAATATTAGGGTTGCTACGGGGACAGCAACAGTTACTGGTAGCGTGTTGTTGAAATACAAAATTGTATAGGGGGCCAAATAGGACAATACGTATGTAACGAACCATACAATGAAAACAGGATCTTCGATAATTTGTTTAGTATTTGAATAATTTCAATGTTGCATATTATGTATTGCTGAACGCGTAAAAACAGTCGGTCCTCAGAAATTCAGAATGCTACGCTACTTGAGTTAGGTATTTAAAATGCTTACCTATAACCAATGTTGTTATTCGATACAAAAATAGATGGATAGAGATAGATATGAGGTAGGTATAATATTCTAGATATGTGGTGCTTGTGGAAGAGATGTTTGCAAAGCGTATGGTGTGTTTACAAGGTTCCACATGGCTCAGTTTTGTAACAATACTTAACACCGTGAGGTGCTTAGTACAGCCACTATCAAAAGTAAAAGATGGCGAAAGTACCTTTTAAAAATGATTAGATGATATTATATTCGTGTTAGTAATTTTAATGGTAGCATTAAAGTCAAAGTTAATTTAACATTCTACACGTTACATATAACTTAGTTAGAAGATTATATTTAATTGTGTAAGATTAATTTCATTTTGAATTGCGCCCAAGTTAATTGGTTTTAGTGGATGACTGTAGCATAGCGCCTTCGAGAAAATGTCGTATCTTTGCGTTCTGAAAGAGTGCGAGTACCTAGTTAATAGGCTAGTAGATGATGATACCCCGTTGTGTCGAACCAACCAACTGATGATATTCTCTCGAACGGTTTAGTTAAAATCACCATAACTTTAGAGGTGACATGGTATGTGATAGTGACAAAGCAATACTAGGCTCAGACAGGTTGGAACTCCTTTGGCGTCACAAGGAGTGTTTTTCACACGAACGATTAAAAGAGTAAGGCTACACAAATACTACCTAGATAAAAATCGAGTTACAAATAGCCAACGTCCTATGTTTTAATAGACCCGAACAATGATCAATGAAATGCTGCAGGCAAAAGAGAAAATGACATCTAACTATGTATCTATCCCAATTATTGTTGTACATAAACACGATGGCGTACTCCGTTATACTCTAATTAGGTAGTTACCCATACTACTTAATTCAATCACTTTAAAAGAAAAAAATATATCCAATTAAGAATTATGATTTATGACCGATGGTACTTTGAGAAGAACCTATTTTGATCATCTTTCAGGCCCAGTATTTTGGGTGAGCATTTGAATGTTGTGAGCGATGCAACCTACTCATAATGGAAAGAAACCACAAAAATAATAATAATATAATGATAACATAATCTTTATATCTTTGCAATGTATGTTAAATGCTAGTCTCTTCTTATTTCATGTCAGCATGAGCTATATCGCAAGAAAGTCACTCATGCTGGTGCTAGTTTCTGATTTTTCAATTTTATTTGTTTTCAAAAGTCTTAATTTCAAAAGGTGAAACTAGACTCCAGAAATGTACCTATACCATTGTTTTCCTAGGTAATTATTGAAGTTTCTCGTATTACCGAGTATCAAGAAGTGATTAGAGTTTTAATACCTATTTTATTTTGTCATTTTAGATGTTCTTTCGGCGTAAAGAAAGTAATAATTTAAAATTTAATTGGTAATGGTTTTCGAATGGTAACAAGAAAGTATTTAAAATATAAATATTGGTCAAAATAAAGCAATGAAATAAAAGATTTACCTACTTACCTATGCTATATGGACATAATCGTCTTGTTGAAATAAATTACATTGGATTGACCTATCATTTTGTTCAGATAACTGAATATAAACCTAAGATCATAAGATGGTTAGATGGATTATAATAAAGCAGGACACGGACACGGATACACTTTTCTAGGGCTTCCTAATGGTTGTTTCGGTTAATAGAGTTGTTGTTTTATGTTGTTCTTGGTTACTACCTATACGTCATGTTAGTGATGTATATTATATCGTCAATGGTCTTGGACTGTTTATACATGGACTAGTTACGCGTGTAATTTTACTAACAAACTTGTCTGCCACTTTTTACGGAGGGCAAGGTAGCATGAAATCCGTAACTTTTGTCTTTATTCCTTTACTATAGATTCTAATTTTGAATGTTAAAAAATATGAAAAAAATAGAGACGTGTGAACCCCAAACGTGAAAAGTCCGAAGTTCGATGTTCCGCAATTATAGGCTGTCTCATTTAGTGATAAGGCATAAAATTGTATGTAAATGCATAAGATTTCTTGATCTTGTACGTTGGCAGAGGGGAAATGCTAACGCGAGGCGGGTCCTTGTATAAATTGTATAATTGGTAAGAATATAATTTTAGTTAGAAAAAAAAAGAACCTTTGTGTTAATAAAATAAACTAAAGTCGAGAAAATTGTTTAACTAACGTAACATACTTTCTAACAACTATCTACTCTTATGACTATCAGTCTGTAGGAAATGACTATAATCATGAGACTATAGAATACACGTTTTAGGACAATTTGATATTGAAGTCTAGTGTTGATAAGTCAATGAGATTAATATACACCCACTTGACACAACATTTTAATAGACAAATTAGTAAGTGGTCTTGTAGTTATATTTCCGGTGTTAATGCTTAAGTGCCTGTACAAATTGTCAGGAAGGGATACTCAAAAAAAAAAAAATGTTATTTCACAAGATCAGACGGTCTTAAAAGGACATGATAACCTGAGGATGACTTTGAAATTGGAACCTTTCTTGAGTCTAAGAGAGGACATGATGCACTCACATAAGGACGATGGGTGTAGATTCTTTTACAAAGCTCTTATTCATCAAATGACAAAAATGCAAACGGTGGTTATAACTTATAGTGTCAGAATCTTGCAGAATGATAAATTTTTAATTGACAGTTACGTTAGCATATTGTGACAACAAAATTGGTTGTTGTTTGTTTTTCAGTTCAGGTGCGACAAGAGCATGGAAAACGTTCATGACTTGCTTAACCTGAATCGGATACTGTATAATGATGGTAGATTTGTTAAACTGACACCATTAAAAGAGAGGTTCAGTTTACGGATTTATTAAGTTTGGATACCTGCTGAATATGGTTGATCTGTTAAACCGAAACCAATAAAAGAGAGGTTTGGTTTACGGATTTATTATGGTTGGATAAAATGATAGATATTAGCTAGTTAAAGGGTTACACTATTGTAACCATTCATAATTCATTTATTCATTGTTGATTCGACATGTTACATAAAATAGTACGTATAATTAATTTGTGGTACAGCAATCTGGCTCTTTATAGAATTTAATGTCATATATTTTTTTTTAATGTTACAATGTCAAAATGTTCCATATTATGTTCCTAAGTTATGTTCCATAATTAGAATTATTGACAGAGTGGTAATAATGTATTAATTTGTTATTTATTGGATGGATAATGGTTATATCATTGGTTGGATGCCTATACATAATATATAAGTATAAGCCTATGTATAAGGACATATGATTATTAGAGTTGCCATATAATTTTACCGGGCATTGATGTTATGTATACCTAATAATTTTGTCAGTTATTTCAAAGAATTAAGACAAAGAGATACCTACTTACAATATAATATTGTAGTGGATGCCACAAATAATAAATTATATGAAATCAGTAAAATCCCTTGAGTTTATTTATGAATATGGCATTGGTTTTATTTAGTATTTTATCATTATTATAACTGTTTGTTAAACTTTATTTTTCTTTACTTATGAAGTATAATAAGAAACACTAGGTAATCAAATTAATAGTTTGTTTTGTTTCGTTGGTTTATATAAAAAAATGTATATATATTACCTATCGTTTATCATTAAACATTTATATTAAAATTAAATTAATTTAACGATCACAAAAGACACAAAATATTTAATGATTCTGTAAATTATTTGTTTGGTCAATCAACAAATTAATATAATGATTATTTTGTATACTTAGTGTAGGATATGTTTTAATAGTCTTTATGTCAAAGGATAATAATTATAATTAACTGTTTAGTAATCTTGTAATAAAATGTACCTTTTTGCCGAGTGTAAGGTTCCACCAGGTGCGTGTATGGGGACATACACGTCATCAGGATGGTCGAGTGTAAGGTTTTATTAATTTGTATAAGGTTTTATTGATATCTTGGACTGGCCACACTGGCGGCAGGGGTTGCGGGACGAGGTTTTGGGGGAATTGGCAGGCATTCTCGGACTGTAGAGCCGCACAGACGCGACGATTGTAAATTAAATTAAGAAGTTTTGAACAACAGTTGGCTAATTTGGTTGATGTTGGATTGTTATAAATAATTAATAAATTAAGATAATAAGTTTTAATGTTGGATAATAAGTTTTATGTAATTATAATAGAAGATGGACAATATAAGTTTTGAAAAGGATATTGTGTTGGTCATTTCTGAGATAATCCTACACAAACAATTATCAACCTTATATCTTTAGCGGATCGAACAAAAAATTTTGAAATATTTTAAAGAAGGTTATTCCATTTTTTATCGTAAATCAAGAAAACTTCAGATTGATTAGTCATCAAAATGAAGTCAGTTAAAGTATTAAGACCAACAATTTGCATGCAATACACAACCTTATATCAAATAGATACGTGGGTTTGATAAGTAAGAATAATAGGTGACTTATTACTATTAAAATTAGTTCATAAGTTTTTTATAAAATAATTATATTATAAAATATTGCAACTGAATCTATTTCGTTGATAAGGAAATGTTCACACTGTAATTGCTTTTCATAGTTTTAAAATCGATTAAAATATGTATTGTATATTATCATAATTATTGATAATATACATATGATAATAACACCACTTTTTTATTATTAAACCCCCTATTTTACATCTATTATTGAAGTTTTTTTGTTGTTAAGAATAAAGTGTATGAGATAATATTATATCATTATAATAAGTTTCATAGTTAGTAACCAAATAAATCATGAAGGTAACGAAATTTTTTATTAAACATGCAGCTAAATGAATTGGTTTCAACTCTTAAAACGATAAATAGGTATTTGATAAAGTGGCACCATAACGGTTGTACGTAATCAATTTATGTAAAACCATTATGTATGTAGATCATAATTAGTATTTTCTTTTGTTTATTTCATCATACAATCGTTTATGAAAGTGGATCCTAAATTTCAACGTAAACAATCCTGAAAGACTATTATGATGATGATGTTGATTCATCCAATATACAAAAAATTATTAGTGTATTCTACCTATGTACAGTAAAGTACTAACTTAGTTAAATAATTTTTAAGATAAGTATGTTAATTATATCAAAGTAAGTCGTGTCCATAGTGTCTACCTACTCCGCTAGGGTGGAGGCGTGATGATAGATAAATAGGTTCATTATAATTACACCCTAACAATAACAAAGAAGTATCATATTCGTTATCGCGTCGCACGGTAATGCTGAGATCGCATTCTATAGTACAATAGTATAGGAGTTGATAGCAAACATTTAGAGTTCGTTAATGTAAAGTACTAAGAAAAAAACCTATTTTGATGTTGACTAAACCTTACGAAATCTATATTTTCACTAGTTTAACACGACTTTACGTCATTTCTATGTCAGACGTTAATTCCATTATACTTACTTGATTACATACTAAAATTGATAGTTACCATACATTACTCACCTTACAATAAAAACGTATATCTTAGCATTAACTAAAAGTTCTCTAAATACAATTTAAGCTTAAGAATAGTGTAAGATTTCTAATCAATTAAAGTTGTTGATTTAAATACATGTTACCTATTTGTTCACTGTCGGGTTCCTGACTATGATTTCTGAAAAGTGTTCCCACGCATGTCCAAGTACAGAACTCATTGTTAATTTGTGTTTTAACTTGTGTAGTGAGATGTTTTAGACATGTGACGAAAACTTTATAGATTTCGAGGTCGATGAAATAATCGTCCTGAGTGACAATGACTCAAAATAGTGATATTCTGTGAAAGTAAGTGCCTGAAAGTTGTGAAAACATCTGTATGTAAGTAAATTATACATTAATACAGGGTGTAAGGAACAGCCCTCCGCAAACTGAAACGGTGAACTCAAACCATCAAACTGAACAACTTTCACTATGGAGCAGGAAACGCTAAAAAAAACAGCTCTACCATACATTTGAGTCGGGTAGGTACGGCAGTTTTATATGAGACACCCGATTTTTTTTTTGCGTTTCCTGCTCCATAGTGAAAGTTGTTCAGTTTGATGGTCTGAGTTCACCGTTTTAGTTTGCGGAGGGTTGTCCCTTACACCTACAAATAGTAAAAACCTTTTTTTAATTATTATTGTTATAATATTTTATGAAGTTGTGATAATACTAGATTTCTTTGTTTTTCTCCCTTTTTAAGATGAATAGGTAGTAAGTAATAATCTCAATCACATAGGTCTTAACCAAACGTTACTGAGGAAGAGATAGTAGAAGATATTATTGTTAAGTGATTTTATTCAACTCCGCTTCTAAAGTTGTATAACTATTATCACATAATAATTTTACACAACATTAGAATTCCGTAATCAAATTTACCTCGGTAGGCAGTATAATACTATTATACCTAACATGAAACTTACCTATCTAAAACAAAAAAGTGAAGATTTTTTTTAAGTAAAACTATTTTATTTCCGAAAAAACCTTGCATTGAAAAGTATAAAATAACTTTAGTACCTCAGATTACCACCTTGATAATTATATTTATGTTTCAAAATCGTGGACGTGTTACATTGCAATTTGCAATAGTGTGATTCAAATAAATACAGCAATGTATGTATGTATGTATGTACCTATATAAGGATGTCTTTCGTATCATTCAGTTATTCATCCGATTCTCATTTAAAATTTAGGTATGTTTCTAAACTCTATGCCACAAAATTACAGTTACTCATATCATCATCTTATTTATTTTAACTAGCTCGCAGCTACGGTTGGTTGGTGGGTTGATCTTATCACGGGCACCCGGTGTGATGCTTACCATGGCTCACGCAACCAACATGTTAGGAAAGCGTTCAATCGGAGGTTCTTACCATGGGCTCCGAGCAGGATACTTACCATGGTTCTTGCAATTGAATGCTTTAGGATCGGTGGGTTGATCTTACCACCGGCACCTGGTGTGATGCTTACCATGGCTCACACAACCGGTACGTTAGGAAAGCGTTCGATCGGAGATTCTTACCACGGGCTCCAAGCAGGATACTTACCATGGTTCTTGCAATCGAATGCTTTAGGATCGGTGGGTTGATCTTACCACGGGCACCTGGTGTGATGCTTACCATGGCTCACACAACCGATACGTTAGGAAAGCGTTCGATCGGAGATTCTTACCACGGGCTCCAAGCAGGATACTTACCATGGTTCTTGCAATCGAATGCTTTAGGATCGGTGGGTTGATCTTACCACGGGCACCTGGTGTGATGCTTACCATGGCTCACACAACCGATACGTTAGGAAAGCGTTCGATCGGAGATTCTTACCACGGGCTCCAAGCAGGATACTTACCATGGTTCTTGCAATCGAATGCTTTAGGATCGGTGGGTTGATCTTACCACGGGCACCTGGTGTGATGCTTACCATGGCTCACACAACCGATACGTTAGGAAAGCGTTCGATCGGAGATTCTTACCACGGGCTCCAGGCAGGATACTTACCATGGTTCTTGCAATTGAATGCTTTAGGATCGGTGGGTTGATCTTACCACGGGCACCTGGTGTGATGCTTACCATGGCTCACACAACCGATACGTTAGGAAAGCGTTCGATCGGAGATTCTTACCACGGGCTCCAAGCAGGATACTTACCATGGTTCTTGCAATTGAATGCTTTAGGATCGGCGGGTTGATCTTATCACGGGCACCTAGTGTGATGCTTACCATGGCTCACACAACCGATCGGAAAGGTTTTGAATTAGAATTGAGCATCATGCATGCATGAATAAATGATTGAAACAAAGATATCTTTATAATATTGGGTGTTCTAGATCACCGAGTGACTGAAGGCGAACAGCGTGAGCCTGAAGGTAACGAAGGTGGTCTAGAATTCCCAATATTACACTACTCCTAGTAATGCTTAAGGGGGTGATTCAGACCATCAAACTGAACCACTTTCACACAACTTCGAAATCGCGAAAAAAAACCTGCTGTTCCATACAAAACTGCAGCACAGACTTGACTCAAATGTGGAAGCAGATATTTTTTCGCGATTTCAAAGTTGGCTCCATAGTGAAAGTTGTTTAGTTTGATGGTCTCACAGGCACATACATTGTAATGATCCAAATAATCTTCTGGCTTTTTATAATGGAAATCACACAACAATGACACAAACATCTAACATCTATAACCGAACCGGAATTCGAACCCAGGACCTTGGTTTGGCAGAACGGCGTGGTAATCATTGCACCAACCACCTATACCACAGATAATAAACCGTATCCTTTAGTCGCCTCATACCAGAACCCCAGAACCACACGGCCCGTATTCCCTACTCATTCATCATAAATCACGTATTTTCTTTATTAAAATGTTTCAAGGTTTTAGAAAGCCTTAAATTTCTAGGACTTTCTCACACAAATCAAATAGAAAAGTTTGTTACAGAAATTCCTTTCAGACCTAAACTTAGGTCATTAGTCATTAATATGGAAATGAGTGCCATACTCCAACAACTTTAGAAAATATTATTTATCATTAGCGTTTACGCATTGCTTTCTGACATCTTCTAAATTTATATTTTAATATGTTCCTTGCCAAATACTTCAATTTAAAAGAAAAAAGTTTTCTTCCTTTTTATTTAGTTTTTATGTCTTTTGATATTTTGTTTCCAAGAAATCTTGATAAATTAAAGCCTGACTAAAAAACCTGGTTTGGGGGCGCTGCAATCGAAGTGTTCCAAGTACAAAAAATAGTTCCAATGATTTTCCGCAACATGGCGAGGTTTTTTATATTTCTGGTCGGGCTTTAATTCCGAAACCCTAAATAATCCTAATAAATTACCTCTTTGGTATGCCTATTTTCCAAACTGAATTAAAATATTTAAAAAACAACAATTTACCAGCAATTTCCTGGATCGCAGGTGTATTTGAATAGAATTGGTTTCTCGAGATCTCGCGTTATTGATACCTAATTTTTTTCTCGTCTCAGCACGGTTAGCATGCCACCCACGACAAAGCGTTTATACGAGAAAAACGTCATGCGCGCACTTTTGGCATTTGTAAAATAATAAGGACGGAAGCACATCTCGATTTTTATCGTTTTCACGGGGGTGGCAATAAGGTGGCATGCGAGGCCTATTGGGCCAAATTTCTGGAGAATTCTCGTTTCGAAAAATCTCGAGCAGAAACCCAGGTAAACAGAGATAGATCTACTAAGAAAAAAAAATATCTGCTTGTGAGATAAGAAAAAAACAAACAAGCTTTTGTGAAATTATAATAAAATATAACTGTTATGCAATAAACATTACAGATAAAATATGGGTAAGTAGGTATAAGTAAGTATAATTACGTACTTTACATAGTTCGTCAGTTCATTAATACCCAATTGTTTAATTATTGATCACAATTCACAACGATCAGTGTAAAATAATTCAATAATCAGTTTCATAAATGCTACACTTCTTTCAACTATAGTAGATTACACACCGAGGGCAGGAAAGTAAGAAAGGTCTCAGATCTCATGTAATGTGATCTGAGGCTTTCTTATTTACTGCCCGAGGTTAGTATACTATTTTTCTCCTCGACGGAGGTGGAAAGCGGCAACTTAGTTTAGCGCAGCGGGACGACAATTGACGTTTTCCGTCCGGAGGGGAAAAAATAAAAATTTGTTAACGGACAACGTACAATACCTATTCTATGGTAAATATTTAAAACTGTAATTATTTAAATGTAACTGAAACGAAGACAAAAATTGTGCAATATTGTCATGATATCACGCATATTGTTCAGTCCCATATGAAGAACTTAACATAATCTAGTCCAACGGCCGTAGTATGGCAGCATGATATAGTGTGATATCGCCTCCTCAGCTCTCTTTCTATTCGCGCGCGAAGAAACGATATAAAAGGCGTGATATAGCCTTATCACACGCATCATTCTACGGCCGCTGGCTCCTATTTTGACTAGAATACGATATGGTACATAAAGTAGATAAGGCACTTACATTAATGGATACAAACATCCGTCATATTCAACATACAAATATTCACCCCTAGCGGAACTCAAACCCGCGAACCGTGGCTTAGTTGGCAGGTTATACCAACAGAGCTATCGGGTCGTCAACAGAATTGACGAATGAGACTCTAAGTTGCACCTGCCCACCTACACTAACCGCTGAGCTAGAAACGGAGTATAGTGAGTACGAACGGGGCCTAGCAGTTAAACTGCTATGATGTAAATAAACCCCACAGACAAATACACCACTAGAGCGAGACATGACTAAACACCCCACAGAGAAAAAGCTTCGATACAATGGGGAGTTTTCTGACAGCTAGTAAAACGTAGTTCGAACAAACCGCGATAGATGGCGTTGACCCGAGAGGGAGCCGAAACGGAAATTTAGACAAAAAATTTAGCAAATAAATGCATGTAGCAGGCGTAACCATGGACGAAGCATGTGCTCCAATGTGCTCAGATTTTTCATCTTACTTAAAAACTCAAATGTTTACTATTTTATTTCTATTTTATTATCTGCAAGGTCGCTCACCCCTGTTGCGTCAACGCCATCTATCGAGCCATTTCGAACTACTGTTCTTTTTTAATGGATTTTAGGAAACACCTCATTGCGCTAGTGGACAGTGCAGTGTGCTCCTGGCCAGAGACATAGCTTATTGGAGCGCTCAAAATGATCAGACGACGCGCGCGTTTTACCAATGTCTCCCATAGATAGTCCTCTAGTGCGATATCGAAACTTTCTCTTTCTGGGTAGGTATAATACTCACGCTCTAGCATCGTGCGTCGTTCACTACATGGTATGGCTTAGTCCTAACTTCTAAGGTTAGATAACTGGTTCAATTCCACTTAACAAAAATATGTTTGATCTTAAATTCTTAATCTTATAAAAGCTACATTTTAAGTTATACCTTATAGTTATTATTAACGTAAGTAAATGCGACCTATAATTATTTCATAACATACAAAAAACTGTTACAAAATGTATAAGATTTTGTTCATATACATTTTAACAATGATGCATTGCATAGTTTTGTGCTTTTATTTATAAAAATTAATTTAAATATCAATAAAAATCGGAGGCTGTCTTGGTCACACTTTATAAGTGTTCATTCGTGTAAGAAACGGAGCGATCCTATTTTTTGTTTGCGCCAATCAGTACCTAATGCCGTTCATTTTAACAGTCACAAAATGTTTTAAATACTTTGTTGTTTCAATAAGAATAGAAATACATGCAGATTTAACTTTTTGGCCAATCATCATTCTAATAGTCAAAAGCTGTCAAAATCAGAGTAACACTCATTTGCCGAAAAATCTCTTGCTAGCTTTTACTAGCTACGTCAACAAAACAAAAAATTAACGTTTCTGCACCTTAGTGTAAGTGTTTCAAATATTTGTTTTTGTGATTCAAAGTTGTCTTATCACTTTCGTGAACACTGAACGGCTATATCAGTGATAATAATAAAAGTTATGTCACGTTTATTGCCCATATATAAGAGCGTTGAATATCTATTGTTTTTTGGAATAGACTACACATGTTTTGTTTAGCACGCACACACAGACACACACACACACATAATGGGTGCCACGTCGCGCCGTTGCGTCAGCGCAATACGAAATTGGGCACGAAAATAACTCTACTCAATTATGCATTCACAGGAGTTGCTCTGTGGCTCTGCTATTGGGTGGTCGTGTCGGTTGCCCCATCCCCGGTCCACAGTGGAACTCCAGTGGTGGCTCAGGATATTGTTCTTTTATAAGAACAACCCTTGAAGTCACCAAAATATCAATATAACCGTACAACGTCAAGCACTTTTGCTATAAAAACTCGACATTGGCAAAATCATCACATACCCAAGATGGCAGCCATTTTTTAAAATATAGAATAGAATATGCATTCACAATGTCTGTTTCAATATGATGGACTTCAGTCACAAACAGTTTTCGTCACAATTCAAACTCAAATACAAAATAACAAAACAAAACATTAAATTTCCCAGTTAATACAATAGAAGAGCAATGATTTGTTGCTATAATTAAGTTTTTTTTTTATTTGATAAATGAGTTATAAATCTGGCATCGGTCTTATAATAAACCAAACCTCAAAAGGTTTCTCTGTTAATTAGTTTTCTCAAATTAATCCTTATTTATAAACATTCAAAATACTCGTATGGTGGTGGTAAATCATCATTAATGTCGTCTAAAGCATAATCATCCAGCTCTAATATACTAGCCTGATTTCCATTTCCTTCTCCGATAACTATTGGAATATCCACATGTGGATTTACAAAGGGCATTGGTAACAAAATGGTAACTCTTACAGCATAGTCAACTATAATAGTCTTCAAATGTTGAATAGAATAAAGATCTGGTCTTGTTGGAACGGTTATAGTGACATTCGATCGGGTGTAGTTGTTTGCACAAGTTGTTTTTCTTACACATCCAGTTATGTCTTTTTCTACAGATTTCTGTTGATCATTGTGCGATGTCAAACTTGTTTTGCAAATCAATTTGACTTCAACACTAGCTTGTATGTTGGCATTGTTATCTATATGAATATTCAGTGACACATTTTCCCCAGGGCTTATAAATGACTTTAGAATTTCAGCTTTAAGTGATACTTTTTCAGAGCTATCACAAAGTGGTATAGATTTTTCAAGCCCATAAAGTATTGGTTCATGAGGTGCTACAGCATTAACATTTCCGTATACAATTACTTCCTTTTCTATAATTTTTTTGCGACTAAAGAAGCTTGGGAAATCAAATTTCATTTGAATATAATAACTGACGTTACAGCTATAATCCGACAGCATGTGGGCCTTATGTTTATAAGATGTAGGTATATTCATAGGCAGAATAAATTCAAAAGGATGTTCATAAGTTCCTTTAGGCAAAGTTATTGTCTGTCCTTCTCTATTTTGTAGGATATTAATCCATCTATTAACAAACGATTCGTCTCCATTTTCGTGTAATGTTTGGGTTTGAAGATCAGGTCCAAGGCCGGTTCTAGTGAACTCGCATTCCGCTTTGCCGACGAGCGAGAGAACGATACTTTTGTACTCTGTCGGTTGGTCTACGACGTACTTAACGACACCGGTAACTGTTTGTCCTGCTTTAAACACACCTTCTGCAGTGTTCTGTATTATGATGTCACATGTCACACACATGGTTAAGACTTTACAACTGTTTTAATAATAAATGTTTTTGCTATCGCGTGCGCGTCCTCTCTGCTTAGTAAATGCAAGCGTACTGACTGACCTTGAGTTGCCGCTGGTCTAGACATATCACTATGCATGTTTTATATTTATACGTATTTATATCTTTAGGTGCTTATATTATCATTCTTCCTTTCATTTGTTTACGGCGTTTGTGCATACTTTTTTAGGGTTCCCGTCTCAGATGGTGTCTATGGGATCGTAGATATAACTATTATTATATTTGGGTTGCGTAGGATTGCAGTTTTGTATGGAACAGATGATATTTAGACATTTCTTCTAAGGCCCCTTAGAGAAAGTTGTTTAGTTTGATGGTCTGATCGTTTCCTTAACAAACCGTCAGCATAAAAAGAAGGAACCTGAATAGGTAAGTTATATAGCCGTTTTATATAGTTCGCCCTGTTTATTTGAGGTCATCGATAAAAATACCTACTAGATTATGAATCACTAATGAGAATATGACAAACAACAGTAATACTGTGGTGGGTAATAGTAGCAATCATCGTTTTTATTATTAGTATAATCATTAATCAATAATCACGGTCAAGTTAATGTAAATAAGTGTTTAAAAACATATACAACATAGGTACTCTATTGTATGAATGGCGCGTTCCAGTCTCTGCCTACTCCACTCGAAAAAAAGAGGCGTCAGTATCAATGAATTTGTTAAGTACCTGTTTTCTTAAAAGCATTGTAAATTATTAGTTTTGTTTATGTTTCTTACATCTATTGTAGATGTTTATAATCAAGCGTTTTTTTTTTATTCTTTTTTTATTTATATTGGGGCTTTTAACACTGAGGTTATGTCAGCCCAAATCAAGCGTTAGTAATCTAATTACTTTAAAACTCAAACTTGAAAAACAATTACCTATTAGGAACGACCGACGACCGACCAGAGATGAAAGACGTGAATTTGATACAACGGTTTACCGTCGGTAAGTCGGACATTCAGTCGTTTAGACCGGCAATTCTTAACTGTTTTAAGTTATTTAGGTACGTTTATTATACTAAATGTTTACATGAATGACCAATGACTGGTCTTGACAATATTACGTTATTTTATGTTGACCGAATTTATTTTTTTAGTAGTACTTTGTATACTACTGTATAACTACTTTGTAAGTATGTATTTTGTTTTGTTTAAGGGTATATTACCGTTAGCGCTCTCCATACAAACGTAGTCTGGTGATATTTTCAATACTATCCAATTAAAGTCAATGATTTTTTTCAGAAACAATCTAGAAACGAATCTTTATGCTTTTATGAAGTCAGATTTTCGTTATAGTTTTAAAGTTATAGTGCCTCAAAGATAACCCTACAAATCTTAAATTAATCCTATCATTAAAACTGTATATTTTAATGTATGCAGCGCGCATTTTTGCTCTCGGAATAAACTTCTCCCATGCGGTGGTAGAATAAAAAAAATGACATCAGAAAGCTATTTAAGTGATATTAAATTAAGGAAAAGTATGATTTTCACCATGGTTCTATTTGCTGAGTAGGTATATGATCTGTTCATGGATGGTTTAATGTGATTTAAGTAGTTTGTAACTTTGTAACATACCTAAGGCAAAGAAAATATCGTCGTTGGTTTGTAGCCTTTCTACAAATACGAATAAACCGTTTTTCGGTTAGTTAGAATGGTGGCTCGTTTTTCTATAGATAAGTATAAACGACATACCTAAAAGACCACGGGAACTACATTAACACTGCAATAAGCACAAAAAGAAGTTACCAAGTCTGTAGTAATTAAAAACCATAATTGAAACCTTAAATCCCTTTAAATCCATCCGCTCTCCTGTAAAATTATTGAAATGGCGCTTTGGCCCTTTCTACAAAACACCGACGATAGTACTTTAATATGTGCATACTATGCCTGCTCTGTACTTTGCAAACTTTCTGTCACCGATCCGCTGGAAGAAATCTCGTTAGATATAAGCTCACCCTTTGTACTTTCCAGTTATACTATTTTCTCCCTTATCTCCGCGTTTGCAATAAAGTGTAAAGTAAATTCAAAATAAAATTATCTCCTTAATTAAGTTTATGTTGTTTTTTAAAGACATTGTTTGCTTAATTTTAGAAAAAAATAAAAATAGACGGGATTTTCCGTTCTTCTATTTTCGTATCACAATGGTTCTGTTGATGTTGTTTAGGGGTCACTGCCGTTTGAACGACAGTTGTTTAGCAATTTTTAAAAAAATACACAACGTTCTAAAAATGAGTCGTTTCACAAATCATCATTTAGTAGGAATAGGTTTCACAAACCATTTATTTAATTTTGTGATCAGTTGTAAAATTGTCACATTGCAACATTTCATTCTCAAGACACTTCGATACGAAACTGTGTTATTTAAACATTCATCTTTTGTTAGAAACTCGTTTTATATTTTATTGTTTGATCAGCAAATTACTAAACATAACAACGTTTTACAAATATCGATGATCACATTATTTCATTTCACAAAACCGAACCAGAGCACCCCTCTTCCACGCAGTCTTGTCTGTACATGCATGTGCATGCTTGCCTGCATGTTGCATGCTTGCTTGCTTGCTGCATGCCTGTGTGTATGCTTGCTTGCATCTTTGCATGTGTGCTTGCTTGCTTGTTTGCTTGTCTGCATGTTAGGGGGTGCAGGGGGGCTGCGCCCCCGCTCGGGGGGTGCGGGGGGCGGAAGCCCCCTGCCTGAGAAAAACATATTGGAGCTTGTCGAATTCTAGGTTAGGTTAGGTTAGAACATATTGTATAACACTTAGCGGAGCGAGCGAAGCGAGCAGAGCATCAACATGCTTGCTTGCATGTGCATGCCTGCTTGCATGCTGCATGCTTGCTTGCTTGCTGCATGCTTGTGTGTCTGCATGCTTGTGTGCATGCTTGCTTGCATCATTGCTTGAGTGCATGCTTATTTGCTTGTTGCTTAGGGGGCAGAACGGTAACATCAAAACTGTAGGTTAATGGTTAGACTAGGTTAGGTTAGTTAGTTGTCATGCTGCATTTTTGCGTATATGTATGCTTGGTTTAGCGTGCATGTATGTTTTATGCATGAAGCACCATGAAAGACGGGTGTTACACGCTCATTCTCGCGTCAGTCTGGTCCATCATCTAGTCACGTCAGGGGTCACTGCCGTTTGAACGACAGTTGTTTAGCAATTTTTAAAAAAATACACAACGTTCTAAAAATGAGTCGTTTCACAAATCATCATTTAGTAGGAATAGGTTTCACAAATCATTTATTTAATTTTGTGATCAGTTGTAAAATTGTCACATTGCAACATTTCATTCTCAAGACACTTCGATACGAAACTGTGTTATTTAAACATTCATCTTTTGTTAGAAACTCGTTTTATATTTTATTGTTTGATCAGCAAATTACTAAATATAACAACGTTTTACAAATATCGATGATCACATTATTTCATTTCACAAAACAAAACCAGAGCACCCCTCTTCCACGCAGTCTTGTCTGTGCATGCATGTGATTGTGCATGCTTGCTTGCATGTTGCATGCTTGCTTGCTTGCTGCATGCCTGTGTGCATGATTGCTTGCATCTTTGCATGTGTGCTTGCTTGCTTGTTTGCTTGTCTGCATGTTAGGGGGTGCAGGGGGGCTGCGCCCCCCGCTCGGGGGTGCGGGGGGCGGAAGCCCCCTGCCTGAGAAAAACATATTGGAGCTTGTCGAATTCTAGGTTAGGTTAGGTTAGAACATGTATAACACTTAGCGGAGCGAGCGAAGCGAGCGGAGCATCAACATGCTTGCTTGCATGTGCATGCCTGCTTGCATGCTGCATGCTTGCTTGCTTGCTGCATGCTTGTGTGTCTGCATGCTTGTGTGCATGCTTGCTTGCATTATTGCTTGAGTGCATGCTTATTTGCTTGTTGCTTAGGGGGCAGAACGGTAACATCAAAACTGTAGGTTAATGGTTAGACTAGGTTAGGTTAGTTAGTATGTCATGCTGCATTTTTGCGTATATGTATGCTTGGTTTAGCGTGCATGTATGTTTTATGCATGAAGCACCATGAAAGACGGGTGTTACACGCTCATTCTCGCGTCAGTCTGGTCCATCAATCTAGTCACGTCAGACCTAGAACGATCGTCAGACTGACGAACATTATTAAAATATTTGAAATTAAAGTTTAAAATGAAGTTGCAGCAAGTTTAGTAGATGAATTTGAAAAATGGCAAATAACGTTGTGTGATATAAAAAATGATTTATCGTTGTTTGCTAAATAATTCATTTGGTAAATAAGATTGTTGTCGCATAACTGATGTTGAAATGTTGTTTTAACTATAAACATAATATAATTCGATGCATTTGCTAAATGACTACTTTCGATAAGTAAATATGTGTATGAACACCTTTGTTAAATCACTAGTTTGTGAAATGAAACATTGTTAAACGTTGCTTGAGAAGTGATATTTTGCTTATTGATTGTGTGTTAAACATTAGTGAACCCACGTCAGACCTAGAACGATCGCCAGACTGACGAACATTATTAAAATATTTGAAATTAAAGTTTAAAATAAAATGAAGTTGCAGCAAGTTTAGTAGATGAATTTTAAAAATGGCAAATAACGTTTTGTGATATAAAAAATGATTTATCGTTGTTTGCTAAATAATTCATTTGGTAAATAAGATTGTTGTCGCATAACTGATGTTGAAATGTTGTTTTAACTATAAACATAATATAATTCAATGCATTTGCTAAATGACTACTTTCAATAAGTAAATATGTGTATGAACACCTTTGTTAAATCACTAGTTTGTGAAATGAAACATTGTTAAACGTTGCTTGAGAAGTGATATTTTGCTTATTGATTGTGTGTTAAACATTAGTGAACCGTTGTTTAGTGGTGTTTTTATATTTAACTGGCCACATATTCGGCAAGCCTGAGAGATTTTCTCTATATGCGCTTAAAAGAATGAAACTAACTCATGAATTCGCTAAATTCTGAGCGACTTTAGCGAATTTATGAGTCACTATTGATAACGATAACTTATCAAAGTAGATAAGGTGACGACGAAAGTCCCGACATGGGAAGTACCGCGGTAATCGGTGGGAAAGGCACATCCACGCACAGAATAGGCAATAGTATTTCATACATGGACAATGAGGAGTTTTCTGACAGCTACTCAAACGTAGTTCATCATACTGGCGATAGATGGCGTTGACCAGAGAGGGGTCCGAAGACGAACATTTTTGGCTAAAAATGTCTCATCAACGCCATATATCGATCCATAAAGAACTACTTTTTCTTTTTTAATGGCTTTATAAAAATTTCTCGTTGCATAAGAGCGATTGGTCGACGTGTCCCATAGACCGAAGAATAAATTAATAACCTTCGGTTCGCAGGTATCGCGTAGCTCGGGCAAGGGATAATCCATTTCCATCGAACGAAATATTACCACCAACGTCCTGGGTACACACGGTGACACATGAAGCTATACAAAACCAACATAAGCTGGCCGCGCGTATGTCGAGTAACGTATAACGTCGCGCGGCCAGCTTATGTTGGTTTTGTATAGCTTGATGTGTCACCGTGTGTACTTTCACACAGACGATTAGTTACTAGCCAACAATACAGAACAGTAACTACCTGAGTTCCGATTCGCACTTGGCCGGTTTTAAAACACCGTTTTCCCAACAAACATTTTTATTGTACTTAACATACATTACAAACATTACAAATCGGTCTCTTCATTTTCATTATCAGATTCATACTGTGTACTAATTCGTCGCGGACTAAAGTAATCGTCTTCATGCAAAACTTCCCAATAAGATGGCAACGCTTCATTATCTTCTCTTGGAATCTCATCACTTATTTGTACTGGAATTTTAAGGACAGCGTCTGGGTGTTTTGGTACTTCCACAGCTATGACAACGAAATAGCTTCTTAACACTATATTTGAATATTCTATAGAACTTAGTTTAGAAGGTACTTTAATATCAACGGTAACATTTTTGGTTTCACTAATTTTAATTGCACCTGTTCTTGTTAGGGTCTCTTTCACATCTTCAAATATTTGCACGGCATTTCCTTTTGCATTAAATGTGTACGTTTCAATAAGTTTCGTTACTACTCCTTTTAAGTTAATGTTTGTATCATTTTTTATTTCATATTCTATTTTGATATTTTCTCCGGGCGTTGTTACAGAGTTTTCGATAAAAACTTTTATGTCGATGACTTTGTTTTTACTCAATACATGTTTTAGAGTTTTTTTCTCGCCGTAAATTGTGAGTTCCATTGGCAATCTTGGTGTTGTAACAGAAATTAATTTGATTTCTTTTCTAAATTTCTTAGCGCCTTTTGTTAAACCAGGTCTTTCAAATTTGATAACTATATAATAGGAAATCAGACATCGTATTAAGTTTTTTGGTGTTCTCTTGAAATATTTCAATGTTGTTGGTAGTTTTTCGGGCAATATGAAATTAAATTGCGTTTGATAAGTACCTTTGCGTAATTTAGTTCCACTTTCATTACTGTAAATAACGTAGTCAGTCTCAACGTAGCTTTCAGTTTTTCTTTGTGTGTCTACATTGTTTTCTCTTTTCTTACTTTTGACTAGCACATAACCATCACCCTTGAATGAGACAGTTATTTTTTTAAGTGCAGTATCTTCCTTTATGTTATATTTCAAAATTCCAGCTACTGTCCCTCCTGGTTTAAATACTCCTTCTGAAGGCTTGAACACGTTGATTTCACATTGTATACCCATTGTAAACCAACATCTAGAATTACTTTTTCAAACAACAGGCTAGCAGATCTCGTTACTAAATATTCTTACTATTTATTTCAAAGACATTTCCAAAATAAAATTGTCATCATTACACCGTATATTTTTTCTACATGTTCATATAAAAATGCCCTATCAGTTTCTTTGTTATCTTTTTTTTAGAATTGCTACTGAGTAAAGTAGTTGTTTCTGCTATTTTCTTTGTATACAGTTTTTTCTGACTTCTTGAATCTTCAGAGTTTGTAGCTTTACCCATTAACGTTTTGACTACAGGCTTTGCAGGAATAATTAATTTTAAAGCCAGTTCGCACTTTTGTTTCTTTTAATGAACTCTTTGTCAACTTTTTGTTCACAGTTTGTGAAAATGATTTCTCTTTTTTCAAATACAAAGTTCAATTTCTGACACGTCCATCGATAGGAATTCGGTAAAAATACTGAAGGAATTATGGATAAACAAAAAATGTTATCGGTTTGATATCACCTATCTGATAACAACGTCTCCAAAATAGCATAACAAAATGTGTATGATAAAATATGCCTAATCTTAAAACTAAACGTTATTTTGATGAATTTACATTTATGCCTCATACTAATGTTTCATTCCATCTTATTCCATCATAAAAAACGCTGAATAACATTCTAGTTTCCGTAGGTTTAGTTCCCATAGTAAGAACTTGTCACAGTTTCCAAAAATCTGCACTTTTAACAAGTATTGTTTGTAGTTAGTAAGTATCAACGATAATATTTCCTCCTCGACCACAACAGAACATCAAATTAATCTATGAATATTTTATTAATTTTATCTCCCGATTTTAATGACGGTTAATGTTAAAAGGGAAAAACATGAAGTTTCGAGAGTCTTTCACAGTTTCAAAATTAGAAAACAATATATCAAATTTCACATGTAATTAGCCCAACTGTTAGCAGAAACTTTGGAACTGTGAAAATTGCGAAGATAATTTAATAATTGCTCTTTTTACTTTATCGATCGCTTCGCGGGCTACCATAAAAGTCGACGCGTGCGACCGGTCGACCGAGGTCGACGTCTTGGCCACCCCTGTTATAGAAACTTATAACATCTACGTTTCACTAGTAGTATGTATCGAAACTCTGTTCTGTGTGACGGGGAGTGACCCAATAATATTCATAATTCATTTATTGCATAATATGGTACCAAAAGTACATAAAGGTGGTATCTATATGTAGGTATGTATAATTTGTTGTATCTCATAATGATACCAATTTATGGGCTCAGCACAAATGTCTACTAAAGAATTAACATTAACAGTACAAACATTTTTCATAAACATTTAGATATCTACACAAAATAAATTTAGGACTAGACAGTGGCTGCATCTGTTTGCTTCATGCTCATGTTTATATCATATGCTCATACCTATAGTTAACTTAAAATATAGGGTGTAAAATTAAATATATTACATACAAAAGGAGATCGCTCGTCGCATTCAGCTTGGGTGGGCCGCATTCGGTAAGCTAGAGGATGTGCTGAAATCCAAAATCCCTCAGAGCCTTAAGACCAAGGTGTTTAACCAATGTGTTTTGCCCACTCTCACGTATGGTTCCGAAACATGGACGGACGGAAACTAAGGACGCAGTGCACAAGGTCAAAGTCGCACAAAGAGCAATGGAAAGAGCTATGCTAGGAATTACACTTCTGGACCTGATTCCGAATGTCGAGATCAGACGACGAACAAAGGTTGTTGATATCGGCAAGCGGATTTCGACTCTGAAGTGGAGGTGGGCGGGACACTTGGCCAGGCGTAATGATGGCAGATGGACGAGGGCAGTGACAGAGTGGCGGCCGTGGGAGGGGGAACAGTCAGTGGGCAGACCAGCAGCCAGGTGGTCGGATGACATTTGTAAAGTAGCCGGCAAAAAGTGGATGAGACTAGCGGGGGACCGTTCTAGTTGGCGTGAAAATGAAGAGGCCTATACCCAGCAGTGGGGTTTACCGGGCTGATGATGATGACATACGGGGGTGCTTCAGACCATCAAACTGAACAACTTACACAATAGAGCCAACATCTAAATCGGGAAAAAAAAATCACCTATAAAAAAAATCTCCTGTCTCATACATTTTGCCCGAGTAGCCATTTACGTTTTCTATGAAACATAATGATTTTTCTTTCGCGATTTCAATGTTGGCTCCATAGTGAAAGTTGTCCAGTTTGATGGTGTGAAGCACCCTGTTCGATATGTAACGTTTTTTCCACAAACATGCTTGTAAATTTGAGCATTATTTTGACAACCTAGCATAAGCAATGCTCACGACTATATTCCCCGAGGGGGTAGTTAGATATATTCTGAAACCTCAGAACATCCACGTTTCACCAGGAGTACCGAAACTCTGTCCAGTGTGACATGACGGGGAGTGAACCCGTCGCCACTTATAATGGGCAGTGGGTACAATACATGCTTCGAATTGAAGCATGCCGGTTTCCTCACGATATTTTCCTTCACCGAAAAGCCAGTGGTGTTACAAATCGTACATAAATTCCGAAAAACTCATTGGTACGAGTCGGCATCGTGGACGGGGATCGAACCATCGCCTCCTGCACGGCAGGCAAGGTTACTCGCCACTGGACCACCACGGCTTAGACAACCTTCTTCGAGATAAATCGAAATTGCTGTACTGGCCAAATACATGCGAGCAGCGGCCGGCAAAAGTTGTATGAAAATCCATATATGTCGGTGGTTTAGCGGCCAAATAAATTACATAGTAAACTCATATCTGCCGTGTAATTTAAAAATGGAACGATCTTTTACTCCGAAAGCATTAAAATGAAAAAAAAAAGAATGAAGCTTTAACAACAACGCAGGTACAATTATTGTTGTTCGTCATTGATTTTGAAAAGTTGTTTGATTTTAATTTCCGCGCATTGTTTGAGAAAAGCACTATACAAGCCTTGGCCACAACTAGGCATTGATGGACTTACGTATGTGTGCCTGGGCTTCGCCTCGGCTCACATTTACACGTTCGACCATCAACGCCTCTTTCGCTGGCCACTGTTGTAATGTACTATAATTTTACACCCTGTAATTATTATTGTGCGTAAGGTTATCGTATTTTTTTTATTTTTGCTGTGGGTTTTCCCTAAGGATAAATTTGTAAGCGATTGTTTTAGTTTCGGGTAGTGCGCGATAGAAAGAAGTACGTTGTTTAATTATCGACATAGTTTATTTAACTAAAATGTCAGTGACGTGTGAAACGACCGTATTAACACCGACTACTGGAGTATTTATCCCCGGAGGTGATGTCAATGGATATATCATATTCGATGTTGACGAAGATACCAAATTTAATAAAATAACTATATCCATAAACGGTACAAGAGTGATAAAATATGAGACTCAACATATTAAGAAAAAGCGCGAAGAACCTTATATGCACCAAAACATTGTGATTTCAAATAACGATATGATGGCACTAAGTACCCGTTATTACGCAAAAAAGTTTACTTTTACCTTACCAGAATCCACACCACCATCATTGAAATGGAACATGAACACAATACGATATAAAGCACAATTCGAAATGAAATACTACATTTGCGTAACATTTGAAAGTCCTGAATTTAATAAATCGTGTCCGTATAGTTAGCAGCCTCACCAACGAATTCGAAGATTTTGACTAGGCCACGATTTAGTACCCAATTAGTACTATTTAGTGCCCAAAGCACAGATTTGGTACTCCTGTATTTTAAAAGATATTTGGGTTACTTACTGAGGCTGCTAGATAGACGTCAAGGTAGCAGTCGCACCGAGAAATACTGTTTATATCAATGTGATTTATATGTCACGATTTAGTACTCATTTAGTACTCCCTATATCCAAAATTTCATTAAAATTGATTCAATACAAGCCGAGATATGACAGTGCATTGTTGAGGCTGCTAGCTTGACGTTTATTCCAACGATGATTCCAATGAAACGGGTGCACATTTCAAACAGATAAATACATACAGATTTAGTGCTCGATTTGGTGCCTCTTATGATATTTATGAAATGTAGAATTTTCTTTCCTACTTCCCAAAAAAACTATGTAAAGTTCTACATACATTCGATTTTCGGTACAATCATGAACAAAAATTATCATTTATCGGAACTCTACTGCCATGAGCTGGCGCACGCGATCATAGCAAGTAGTTCATAGCAATACCGAGAGATGGCGGGATTTTATTTACGTTAATTACCTACGGTGGGTGATGCGAAAACTCGTCGAAGAATTGCTTGATTCAAATGAGTGCAGCCGAGGGACTACAACGAGTTTATGATGAACCTTGTTCTATCATAGATGTTTTCAATTTGTCTTTTATGTTTTTGTTTATGTTGTGAACAGGAATGCCATTTTTGAAAGTAACACGTCGATCGAATGATGAATAATATACATAGTAATTTTTACATTTTCTACTGCTGATTTGAACGAGTGACTTTCAAAAATTGCACTGTAGTGTTTGAAAAGTACTATACTCCGTTCAGGAATTAGAGCGACAAAATGTAAACAACGGTGATACCAGTGTAGAAAATACCATCTCGAGATTGTAGAAAACTTATCTCCGGAATGAATAACAGTAAATTATCTATTTTACTCGCAAAGGATTACGACAAATGATATGTTAACTTCGTATGGAAAATAATTAAAAAATACGCCAGATATAATTTATTTTAGATTACAAGAAAGCGTGACTGTAAATATTTTATTTCTTGGTCTGGCAACAATCAGATATTTTAGACCTTTGGTTCGTTTTAACAAAGTGCTTAAAGAAAAAGATGTTTTATTGCATACAATAACGTAAACGCGTCTGTTGATTGTTAAATACCGTCGTCTGAGTCCGTACGCTATGCGTGGATGCTACGCATAGCACAAAAAGCCCACACAGACAGGGTAGCGGCATAATTTAAAAATTTCATTCAAATTGTCATGACTGTTTTTATTATTTATGGATGGACAGTAAATGTTTAATGTCAACGCCATTTATTAAATGCCGTGCCGACATAATGCTATTCTTAAAAAAATGTACCAAAGGTTTCTGACCACGTAATGTCACTTTGACAGTGACGTTTCTTTGTTTACATTTTGTCGCTCTTATTCCTGATCGGAGTATAATCTCATACATTTGAGTCTAGTAGGCGTTGTAGTTTAGTATGGAACTGCTGATTTTTGTTGGCGATTTCAGGATTGGTCCCATACTAAAAGTTGTTCAGTTTGATGATCTGAACCACTCATTAAAGTTTCAAACCACAATGAAATCTATATATTTTATTGCTTCGCTTTATTTCGGAACGGTAAAAAAAATTCCAGTAAAATAATAGTAGAGTAGAATTAAAGAAGAATAATAGTCTTCTGGACTCACATTACATAGGTACATACGAGATTGAGAAGTATCAGAGTTACCTATACAATTTAATATCATTTCACTTTTTTGCTTGACAGTACCAACCACAGAATTAAAATAAATTGTAAACCCTATTACAGTTGAATAAAGTCTAAATTTGATTAACGATATCGACGGACCTAAATTACGATTAGTAGGTATGTAGAACTTTACATAGTTTTTTTGGGAAGTAGGAAAGAAAATTCTACATTTCATAAATATCATAAGAGGCACCAAATCGAGCATTAAATCTGTATGTATTTATCTGTTTGAAATGTGCACCCGTTTCATTGGAATCATCGTTGGAATAAACGTCAAGCTAGCAGCCTCAACAATGCACTGTCATATCTCGGCTTGTATTGAATCAATTTTAATGAAATTTTGGATATAGGGAGTACTAAATGAGTACTAAATCGTGACATATAAATCACATTGATATAAACAGTATTTCTCGGTGCGACTGCTACCTTGACGTCTATCTAGCAGCCTCAGTAAGTAACCCAAATATCTTTTAAAATACAGGAGTACCAAATCTGTGCTTTGGGCACTAAATAGTACTAATTGGGTACTAAATCGTGGCCTAGTCAAAATCTTCGAATTCGTTGGTGAGGCTGCTAACTATACGGACACAATAAATCCCTTGATTTTCATCAGGATTTGATTGTATTTCCTGTCGTAAAACAAAAATCACTGATGTTACCTTCTATCTGGAGAGAACAAAAGGTACTAACACACTGGTTTTCAAGCAAAGACAGTATTGTCAAAATTAAAGCAAGGATAGATAAACGTGTTTTCAAACCAGGTGATATAATACATTTGAACTACGAAGTGATCAACGATGCGAATGTGACAATAAAGGGAGTAGAAACAAAACTTGTCCAGAAATACAATTACAAGTACAAATCTCTTGATGAGATAGAAACATTTTATTCAAAAACTGGTGTCATAAATCGTGGTGCTACTGATAATAATACTTTAAGAATACATTTGTCTTCTTCCTTGTCTTCTACAGAGCATTCTAATATGCTCAGTATATTTTACTACGTGGTTATAACCGTGGTTCTTCCCATATTTCATCGGAATGCAGTTTTGAAGATACCTATACAGATTAGTATTGAAGATAATAAATATCATAAGATATTCATCCTAAGATCAAGCACCATTTAGTCAGGAAGCTATGAGGTTAACAATTAATAAGGGGAATGGAAAAGGAGAAGTTACAAGTCTCTACAAAGTTTAATCATACGTAAAAAAACAAAAATGGGGAATTTGTGTCAAATTTTTGTTAATTTAATTAATGTTTATGAGCGACAAAGTTTGATGGAAAATAGTCAGATATAATTTTGTTTGTTTGTTAATATTGTTTCGTTGCTTAACATAATTTGTATGATGGAGTATGTATTACTCCTTCAGTTTGATGTTTAAAATGTTACATTATTTTAAATTTATATGTTCGTAGTTTGAACGTCTGGGCCCAGACACATTACAGTGAGACTAACTTTACTTACTTTAATATAATTACTTTGATTATCTGCAATGACAAACAGGGAAAAATAGTATTGTATAAATAATCTCGGGTATCATAGAAATTATTGCCGAAAAAAACAAATGGCGAGAGAAAAGAGGCTAACAGAGGAAATCGGATGATGTGACGTAGTGAACTGTTATAAAAAAAGCTAATATAAGTATAATTATTTGTTGATCAAGATGATTTTAAGCGGAGCGGGGGTACGGAACAACTGTCCTAAGACCCGGTGCACAGAAGCGGGGAAATGCCGCCACCGTAATGGGAGCTTTTGGTCCAGGTATGGCCAGAATATACCTTGTAGAATAATTTTATTTAGTTTCTTATGTTAATCACTACATAGTATAAAACAAAGTCGCTTCCCGGTGTTTGTCTGTCTCTATTGTATGCTTAGATCTTTAAAACTACGACGCAAAGATTTATAAACTTCCATTCCCAATTGAATTTTACGCATACGGAGGAAAAATCAAGGTTTTACTTACCGAAAACGATGTTAACTTTTTCACGACATCGCACCACACACACTTTGTCACAAAACAGTTCACGGCAATATAATATTATTAAAATATGAGAAAGTTTAGTATGGAAATTGTTCACAATTTTGCCACTTGTGAATTGTTAACTCCATAGGAGCAGTATAAAGGTCCTGGAGTGTACTTTGTGCTGAATAATAGGTAACACAGACTCTATTAAACACTCTGTACGCCTTTACATCGAATTTTTAACAAGTCTCTCGATTCTGGCGTGTTCCCTACTCTTTGGAAAGAGTCCTTGATAGTTCCAGTCTTCAAGGCGGGTGATAGAAAGTCTGTCGAAAATTACCGACCAATCTCTATTCTATCTGTCTTCGCCAAGCTGTTTGAGTCTCTTCTCTTGCCTTCGCTATCATGGCATTTAAAATCAAGATTAACACCGCATCAGCACGGTTTTCTAAAAAATAAATCGACAAGTACTAATCTGGTCTCGTTTCTAGATGAAGTAATAAAAAATGTAGATTCCCGTACCCCTGTCGATGTCGTGTACACAGACTTTAGTAAGGCATTTGACAGGGTGGTGCACTCGATACTCATAGGAAAACTTTCCGCATCCGGAATCACTGGAAGCCTTCTGGACTGGTGCAATTCCTACTTATGCAAAAGAACCTCGAGGGTTGTGGTTAAAGGTTATTCCTCTAGCCTTTTTTACAATACATCTGGTGTCCCACAGGGATCACACCTTGGTCCCCTATTTTTCAATGTATTTATCAATGACATATCATCTTGTTTCATTCACTCGAACTTTTTTCTCTTCGCCGACGACTTAAAAATAATGAAATCCATTGACTCGCCGGATGATAGTGTAAGGCTTCAGGAGGACATCGATAGATTTGCAACGTGGTGCGGGTGCAACGCTATGTCTGCTAATGCTGCAAAATGTTATTCCATTCGATTCAGCCGGAACATGAACGCTCCTCATCACAGATACACACTTGACGGTCAGACTCTTAAAGCGGTGGACTCAATTCGTGACCTCGGAGTCTTGCTTGACAGTAAATTACGATTTCACTTACATATCGATAATATTGCGACTAAAGGGCTCAAGATGCTTGGCTTTGTTTTGCGCAACTGCAAACCTTTTAAGAATCCATCTTGCAAAATATCACTTTTTAACGCTTTGGTTCGTAGTGGCCTTGAATATTGCAGTGTTGTCTGGAGCCCCAATTATGATGTCTATGTAAAGCGTCTGGAGCAAATTCAAAAGCGTTTTCTATGGCATCTGTGTTATAGTTGTGGCGTTGCCGAACTATTGCCACACTATGAAGACCGTCTGAAATATTTCAAACTCAACAGGCTTGAACAAAGAAGAGAATTTTTGGACCACATGTTCTTGTACAAAATAATAAATTCTAAAGTCGATAGTCCCCACATATTATCCCGTATCAAGATTAACGCTCCATTTAAATTCCCTCGTTTCACAAAGTATACGCCGTTTGTTGCAGCTACTGCGAAAACCAACTTGGGGCAATACTCAACACTAAATAGGTTGCAGAAACAGTACAACGCTTTGTATAAGGCTTTGCCTGATCTGGATATATTTTCTCAGTCTGAATATAGCTTCAAAAAAACTGTCCTGGCCTCCTTTGATATTGTGTAGATTGTTGTTTTTGTGTTATTATAACATTCACGTTATCTGTATTTATTAATGATCATAATTATGTAAACTATCGTTCTTCCGTGCTCGACGTACCTAAACAATTATCTTAAACTTAACCGAACGTAGGTACCTAATTAGGCGTAAAATAAATGTAACTATCAACTAATTTAATTTGTGTAGGTACCCACATTTTCTATAGCGGTAAGACTTAACATTGTATAATTTTAATTTTCGTATTGTATACTTAAGCTACAATGTATGCTGTGACAGCCTGTAAGGGAAGTAGCACTTTATTATTAAGTTAAAATGTATCCAAAATGTAATAGTGTATACTTTGTTGGCAGTCCTTAAATAAATAAATAAATAAATAAATAAATTAATCAGCAATATTGCTGTATAATTGGTAACATGTACTCTATTAATCAGGCAATATTCAGCTCTTAGGGTAACTGTTACCATTAATAATGCTGTAATAATGCTGATATAATGCAATTGTGTACAGTTATTCAGCTGAGAGCTGTATAATTTGTGCCCAAACTAGAGTTATATCAGCTGAAAGACCCCCTCTAATGCTATTATTCAGCAGGCTTATACAGCTGAGGATTCCATTGTGGATAGTTATTCAGCTGATATACAGCACTTCTGAGTTACTTGGATATCTTATCTCATCAGTCAACAAACATGTGATCTGTGGCTTTCTTATTTACTGCCCGAGGTTAGTATACAATTTTTCTCCTCGACGGAGGTGGAAAGCGGCAACTTCGTTTAGCGCAGTGGGACGAAAATCGACGCTTTCCGTCCGGAGGGGAGAAAAATATATATTTTGTTTAGTCTTGTTATATTTTAGTTTTAGGATATTAGTTCCTCCACAGACAGATATCAAGCAAGAACTTATGTTCGAAACCATGGAACACACTTTAAACTCGACCGGTGAAGTAGATATAATAAAATTGTTTTAATGATAAATTGTGATGAGTTTCAACTAATTTTTTTTTATTTTTTATTTCCATTTTCAGTTGTTCTGGATTGTGTGAAGGATTGTATGTGTAAGAGAGGAGAATTGCTGAAATGACGGCTAAGAACGATGAATGGAAGAGGATTACATATTGCGCCGACCCAAAATAATGGGAAATGGTGATGAGAATTTTCAGTTTTTATAATATTTTCAATTTCAGTTTTGTGTACTACTGTGTACCATATGTATAATTGAAAGGGTACCTACTCTAATTGCAGCAGTTTTTAAAATAATCTGAACTGCGTTAGCACGTGTACTTTCTTTATTATGATAGGTAGAGTTAAAAAAAGTTAAATTCAATTCAATTCAATTATACTTTATTGCACACCAAAAACAGAACATACATTTGAAAGTTCATAGTAAAAAATAATTTGTGACAAGTTTAAATCAAGATTTATTTATGAAAACCTACTTAAGTATTGTGTAAACTTACTGCGATAATAGACAGTGTACTTAATCACCAATTTAAAAGTAAAATAAAATTGATTAGATTAGCTGGTACTCGTATGTATTAACCTCTAACCGCACCAATTCCCAAAATAAACAAAAAAAACTAACTTGATAATATGAAAGATATTACATTATTATGTTACTAACCCACTGATATAATCTTAAAAACATTATGAGTATATAATTATGTGTTTTAAAATTATCATAAAGATGCCCTATTGCCCACATTCAGCTTAGAAAATATTGACATTGTTCTACACTCTCTCTTTTGCGATTTTAGTGCTCCAATAGTGAAAGTTGTTCAGTTTGATGGGCAGAGAGTCTCTACCCACAACTGCAATGCTTATTTAGGTAGGTACTAGACTTAAATGTATGCAACAGCTGATTTTGTGTTTTGCGAATTCAGATTTGTTCCCAAAATCAGTTTGATGGTCTGAACTACCTCTGAAATTTTGGAAAGTGTTTTATAAATCACCCTGATGCCTATGACGATTGATTATATTTAACTCTAATTTGGACGTAGTCATTGGTAGTACCTAACTATTATATGTATACCGTATTTGTATTATGTATTAGTTTGATGCAAAATTCGAATTAACTTAAAATATATTATCGTATGTAAGGTTATCGTTAAATATGTATTTTTGCTGTGGGTTTTCCGGGCACACTAAACAATATTCGATGTTTATTCGTCAGTGATTGTTTTAGTTTCGAGTAGTGCGTGATGAAGGAAGTACGTTGCGTTTAATTGTTAAAACAGTTTATAAAAAAGATAGGTACGCTAAAATGGGAGTGTCGTGCAAAATTACCGTATTCCCATCGTCTACTGGAGTATTATTTATCCCTGGAAGTGTAGTTAGTGGAATTGTGACATTCCGTGTTGACAAAGATACAAAATTTAATAAAATAATGATATGCATTAACGGTACAGGAGTACTAAAATGTAACACTCAACATTTTAAGGATAAAGGCATAGAACCATATATGCACAGAAATATTGTGATTCAAAATAATGATAATGTTATAGCACTTAGCACCTGTTCCTACACAACGAAGTTTAATTTTACTTTACCAGAATCCATACCAGCATCATTAAAATATTACAAAAACACAATCCGATATAAAATAAAATGCGAAATAAAATACTTCATTCGTATAACCTTTGAAAGATCTGGAGTTTTCAAATCCGTTGAAAAATTTCAACAGGATTTGACTGTATTGCCTGTCATAAAACCAAAATTATTGATGGAACCTACTATATGGAGAGGACAAAAGGTACAAACACACTGGTTTTCAAGCAAAGACAGTATTGTCAAAATTAATGCAATAATAGAGAAATGTGTTTTCAAACCAGGTGATGTAATACATTTGAAATACGAAGTGATCAACGATACGAATGTGACAATAAAGGGAGTAGAAACAAAACTTTTCCAAAAATACAAGTTCAAATCGCTTGAGGAGATAGAAACAACTGAAGGCTTGAAGTATACAAATTTTAAAACTGGTGTTATAAATCGTGGTGTTACTCAAAATATTAATGTACAAATTCCTTTGCCTTCTTACTTGTCTTCTGTAGAGCATTCTAATATGGTCAGTAGAGATTACTTCGTGGTTATAACCGTGCTTCTTCCCATATTTCATCGTAATGCAGTTTTGGAGATACCTGTACAGATTGGTTTTGAAGATCATCACTATCATCAGACATTCAATCGGGATCAGCCACCATCATATCAGGAAGCTATGAGATAAATTACAAATAAGGGGAATGAAAAAGTAAAAGCAACTAGTATCTACAAAATTCAATCAAACTTAAAACAAATATTTCAGTGAGATAAAAATAGTGTAATGATTTTTGTAAAACGTTTTGTTAATTTAAATATAGAAAGATTTCCCTTTTTGGGAGATTGCGGGTTCAGGTCCCGCCCGAAACTTAATTATTCAATCTTTAATTAGATTTTTAATAAAGAAAGAGTTCGAATTCGTTGTAACAAAAAGTAAAAAAAATTTGTGTTCACACACGATGACGCATTGAGTGAGCGGCAGACATCAGTCCGTCATTTGTGAAGCAAGGAGTTGTATGAAACTGCACGTAGAAGCACACACGGTGCGTCAATCCGTCACCGTGTGTGCTTCGTGGTTTTTTACAACTCTATTATTGTATTATAAATTATTATTTATAAATTAAAGAACAGCAATTTTGTTTGTTTGTGTGCGTGAATATCATTTCGCTGCTTGACTTCATATTTTTGTATGATAGAGTATGTATTATAGTTTAGGTGCATAATGTTAACGTTTAAATGTAATATACTATTACGTTTAAAATAAGTTATAGCCTGTAGAATCCCACTGCAGGGCAAAGGCCTCCTCTCACGAATAAGGGTGAGAGGGAGGGAGGGACGTTTAAATGTAATATTATTTAAATCAAAATGTTTGTAGTTTACAGTGAGATTAACTTATTTTATTATAATTTTTTTAATTACATGTAATGTTTTTAATTACCTGCTAAATTTTTCAGTTTGATGGTCTGAGGCACTCCCTTAAGTATTATTACTAGGGTGTTTCGTTACACCCTGTATGTAACATGACAATGATGATGATAACGCACCGTCCTTACTTAGTTTGCTGGTACCAATAACAACAAACTTATAATTATTCTGTTACAATAATAAGAATTATTATTTCATATTTTGTGTCAACCCTTGCATATCTGCGCATGACAGTGTAAGTACTTACACCGGCAGCGGCATCGCCCATCAAAGCCGTTGTCTTACTGTAAGCCTAATAGTTATACTGTGCTTTAGTCATTCGCAGAGGGGAAATATGTTGGTTTTGCAGATAAAAATAGTTTTTCTGAAAAACAATTTTACTATAATAGCCGCCATGGTGGTCCAGACGCGAGTTACCTTGCCTTCCGTGCAGGAGGCGATGGTTCGATCCCCGTCCAGGCCGACTCGTACCAATGAGTTTTTCGGAATTTATGTACGATTTGTAACACCACTGGATTTTCGGTGAAGGAAAACATCGTGAGGAAACATGTAGGTACATACTTCAATTTCGAGGCATGCATGTAGGCTTCGATCAAAATAAAATGAATGGATAGGCCTAAAGCGCGGTAAGTTGAAGCAAACTACTGGTGCACTTGGTACATACAAACTAGCGCCATTATCTGTCAAATCTAGGGCACTTTCATACAAGTGACAAGTAAACCTTTCATTTGTTTTGCCTCATTTTTCTGGTTTGAAATGTTCGCGTAAGGCCTATCCATTCATTTTATTCATTTTATTTTGATCGAAGCATGTAGGTACCCAATTTCCAATAAGTGGCGGCGGGCTAACCCCCCGTCACACTGGACAGAGTTTCGGTACTACTGGTGAAACGTGGATGTTCTGAAGTTTCAGAATATCTCTGACTGTGGTAGTCAGAAGGGCAGGCAGTTTGGGGAATATAGTCATGAGCATATACTATCAATATATTATTAATCAAAATAAGCAACAGTTTTAAGACTTACTGGTGGTACCGAAGTGACAGTTATATTTTGAGATCCTATGTAATCAATTTATTTGATATAAAAGAAAAGAAGGACAAGTGAATGAAGAGGTGTATGAATGTGGATGAGGCGAGAGAGGTGTGTCAGAATCGTAGTGTGTGGCGAGCCGTAGTTTCTGCCTACCCCTGTGGGATAGTGGTGTGAGTATAAGTATGTATGTATGTATGTAAAGAAATATTTTTTCAGGTACGTATGAATATCAGTGATTCAGCGCCATATTTAAGTTTGATAAGATTATATTTTATCGTATAGATATCTTATGTTGTGCATAGATAGTAGGTAGGTACAGATATATAAATCATGATAATATCTGTGGAATGACCAAATACACTTTGATAGTGTAACAACACTGCTGTTTAAAAATCAACTTATAAAAAGGGTAAGCTGAAATGGGAGTGTTCAGTGAAATAAACTTAATCAAACCGGCCAATGGTGCATTTGTTCCAGGAAGTGTTGTAAGTGGAATTATAAAATATGCTTTTGACGAAGAAACTGTATTTAACAAAATAACGATATCCATGAAAGGTATAGGCCGATTAATACTTCATGAAGAAAATCGTTCGAAAAACCAAACGGAACGTACTTACACATACAATGAGAATTATGTCGACATAGACAATGTGATTCACGATAATGTGTTAAAACCTAAAACATTACCTGTCGGCTCATACGAAACTCAATTCAATTTTACCCTACCACATTATATTCCACCATCATTTGAATATCACCAAGACACAGGTCAATACATCATAACATGCAAAATAAAATATTACATTCGCATAAAATTTGACAGACCGGGATTTTTAAAATTCGCTAAAAGATTCAAAAAGGATTTGACTGTTATTTCTGGTATAATACCAAGATTACCAATGGTACCTACTATCTGCGGAGACCAAAAGGTGCTTACACAATGGTTTTCAAGAAAAAAAAGTATTGTAAACATAAAATCGACGATAGAAAAATGTGTATTCAAACCAGGTGACACAATACGCTTGAATTACGAAGTGAACAACAATACAAATGTTACAATAAAAGAAGTAAAGACAAAACTTGTAGAGATATACAAATTCGCAAACCTTGATGGTAATAAACTGGAAATAGCTAAAAGAGTAGAGAATACACTAGGTTTAAAAGCTGGTGTTGTAAAATGTGGTGATACTCAAAATGTGGATTTAGAGATAGTTTTGCCTTCAGACTTAACTTCATTAGATCATTCTAAAATGGTCACTAGAGATTACTTTGTGGTTATAACTGTGGTACTTCCCACGCCCCATCGTGATGCAGTTTTGAACATACCTGTGCAGATAGGTTTTGAAGATCGTGAATTAATATTTAACTGTGATGATTCACCACCATCTTATTGGGAAGCTATGGGAGAGCAGGAAAAAAATAAAGATTGTGATTCTGATGACGAAAATGTATAGAAGTCATTAATTTATACATAATAATGAAAACAGGGTTGCAAAGAACAAGAAAATTAATGATACTATATCATTGCTGTTTTGTAGAAAAGAAAAGGCAAATAATTAAGAAATAAGTTAGTGGAAGATTTGACGATGTTAAAGAATTATTATTATTACTTATTTATTTATTTTTATTTTATTTATATTAATAGTTGAGAAATGTAACACACAATAAATGTAAACAGGGTGAAATTGATATCACTGTTACTATGGCAGGCATACCAACCAACTGTATGAAACAGCAGTTTTTTTGTACGATCTGTTTGCTCCCATAGTAAAGGTTGTTCAGTTTGATTGACTCTTAGTTTAAAAGTATGCCAATGATATAAATTTCGCCCTGTAATAATATTAATTTCTGTTATGATTATGTAGAGCAGAGAATGAACTGAAAATTGTATTTAATAATAACAATAAGGTCAGGTGGGGTAAGGGTAAGGCAAACACACTAACATAACTCTAGTAAAGTACTGACTCAAACTCTATGGTTTTATCAAAAAACAGGAAGAATGAACTAAATCAGACTCATATTGAATTAAACAAATTGTTTCTTTTATAACTGTCCCCATAACACTCCTATATGTAGGGTATTTACAGAGCTAATAAAAGGGTTTGTCTTACCCCACCTGACATCTATACTAATCTATACTAATATTATGAAGAGGAAAGATTAAATTTTTTGGTTTGTTTGTTTGTAATGAATAGGCTCCAAAACTATTGGACCGATCCGAATAATTCTTACACTATTAGAATGCTACATTATCAGTGATTAACATAGGCTATAAAAAACGGCCAAGCATGTGTCGGGAAGATTCTAAGGCAGTACGAAGTACGCCGCGGTCCTCTAGTTTTAAATAAATTACAGGGTGAAATTGATATCATTAGCATCTTTTTAAACTAAGATTGTACCCGTCAAATTGAACAACATTTAGGTACTATAGGAACACACCGATCGGAGGTAAAAAAATCGTCCAAGTGGGTGTCGGGCTACGCGCAGGGTAGCGTTCCGTAGTAGTCCGTCTCAATATAGAGACTTAGAAGAGGGCTTTTTGTTTTATACTACGGTTTAACGGCTAATAAAGTCTAAAAAGTACATTTTAAACGTTGGTCGACTATTACTCGTTAACTTGTAAGCCTACTTAGCGGTGATAGTTTTCCTTTTAACTTCGTTATTATACACTACTGCCGTGGATTTTTTCATGAAACAACCGTTTAGCTGGCAGGGGGGGGGGGGGGGGGGGGGGCACTTGACTCTAACAATAATTTGCGTAAAGCTTAATATTTCGCTAACGGATCCCTAAGTCGAAAAATGGTCTTCCCACACACACAATATTTTTATCCTACGGTACCCAACACTATGGGATAAACGAGAAAGAAAATGGAATCCCCGCTTTTCGTGTAGGGGAGGTAGCCTAAAAAATATTTTTATGATTTTATATAAATCCACTTTGTTGGTGTGATTAATATGTATACCTACCCAAGTTAAATTACAGCTTTCTAGTACCTAGTACTATGCGTCTCTGAGCTAAGCCGCGGACAGACGGACAGACAGAGATGGACATAACGAAACTATAAGGGTTCCTTGTTACCTACGGAACCCTATAAAGCAGCTGTTGAGCTCGACATTTGAGTCGAGTAGGCATTGCAATTTAGGATGGAACAGCAGATTTTTTTTGCTCCGATCAGTTTGCTCTCCCGTAGCACAAGTTGTTCAGTTTTATGAGTAGACTCTTAGTTTAAAAGGATGTTAATGATATCAATTTCACCCTGTATAATATACAGGGTGTTAGGGTAAACAGATGCATTACTTCAAGGCAGGCATGTCAAACATGTGGCCCGCACTACGTTTTCTTGCGGCCCGATACAATTTTCAGAATAGCTTCCTGATGCGGCCCGCGGGTTTGCTGACTTTTACAGTAGGCATTATTATGTACGGTGGATAAATGGTGGTCACCGTTTTGAGTAATAATGTGAAAAATTTCGAGCTCGCTTTGCTCGGTCTGTTTTTTGTTTGGTATGCGGGGTTTCGTACAAGAGACCCAACAATTTTGCCATTTCAAGTACCTACCTTCCTTCTACCTAGAAAAAGGATTTTACCTCGAAGTCTAGCCTTCGATTAGCCTTTTCCTTCCACCCTACCTTAATCTTCCATGCCATCCCTTAATTTCAGTACTAGCTGCCAAACTAAGTACAGACCTGACTTAGATGTAGTTTAGAAGTAGATTTTTTAGATATAAAGGGGGATTGTACCCGTGATCCTAAACAATTTTCTCTAAGATATCTATAGAAAATTCGCAAAAAAAATTTCAGACTTTCCGTTCAAAATTCAATCTGCTGATCAAACGTTTGTATGAAAAGTCGACATTTATTTTCTCGAATTTTCTATAGGATTTCTAAGGAAAAGTTGTTCAGTATCATGGTCACAATCACCCGTTAAAGTAATGCAATCCGGGAGTATCCAACTTTTGGAAAAATTATTTAAACTCTTTATCTGTTTAAAATAATGCAAATGAAATAACATTTAATTAAAATTACGCCTTTAAATACAATAAAAATATATTTTTCTGTTTAAATAAAAAATATGCCACAAAAACGCGCCATTATGGTCACGTGACCGCGTATGACGTCACTGTTCTAAAACAGAGCTAAGTTTACTAAGTGCAGAGTTGATTTTGCTCGAATTATATGTAAAATGAATGTGAAAAACTACTATCAAAGCTGTGCCGTGCCTTGTTGCTGAACACTACTTTCAAAACACCTACAAAACTGTTTATTCATGTCCCGGCTAAAACAGATATTCGAAACAAGTGGTTGGAACTTGCTCGAGTGAATGTAAGAGATGTATCACCGAAATCAAATGTATTCTTTTGTGAAGATCATTTCGATGTAAGTATCAAGCCAATGCAATATTATTCCCAGGTCAATATTTCCACTAAATAAACCTAACCTTTTTGAGGTTAAGTATGAATGTTATGAGAGGAAATTTAACTACATACTTTACTTATGTCTATGTACTTTACTGAATAAATGCTACAATATCTATCTATGTTTCAGCTCCCCAATGACATGGAGAACTACATGAACCTACCATTTGTTGGGTTATGTTAAAAGAGAATATCAATGAAACCCATGTTTGCCTTCAAAATTTGCATGTCAACCAGTTCGAAAAAGGAGAACCAGAAATACTCCCTGAGATGCATATTTAAAAAGACAACGAAAGGAACTTGTTGAACAAGAACAACTATTACTGGATGAAAAAGAGAATCGGAAGAAGTCTGTATGAACCATTGAGTTACCTACTAGAGGTGACATAGGCAGTGGGACATAGGTAGTAAGTAGGTATATGGGTTCCCTACCTTACTGTGAAAGTCAACCTCTGTCTGTTAATCGATGGTACGCTACATCACATGTCTTGAAATTGATTACAGCATGGACAGGGTTACATTATCGATAGTTAGTTTATTGAAAGGTTGTTATTACTGGTAAGCAGCTAATTTGTAGGTTTGATAACTTAAATTTTTAAACAGATCACCAAAATTATAATCATTACGATGGTGTTGAAGCAACAACTAATCTACTAAGTAGGTATCCTTTCGATGGCAAGACATTCATTGTGTTGACTGATCGATACACAGGCTGTTAGAAAAAGTATCTTTAATCTTTAAACCACATACGCTCAGTTGCAGAAACGCTAATTAGAGTTAATCCTTCATTAAATTTCTTGCTGTCACTTTTTGTCTTGACGTAGAAAAAGTTATCAAGGGATTTAATGGAGGTTTAACTCTAATGAGGGTTTCTGCAACAGAGCGCTAGGTACTCTACCCATCAAACTGAACAACTTTTACTATGGCAGCAAACCTGTCAGCGCAAAAAAAAAAAGTCAGCTGTTCCATACTAAACTGCAATACCTAGTTATTCTACTCAAAAAGACTCAAATGAATGGAAAGGCAGATATATAAGTCAAAAGTTGTTACATTTAAGACCTAACTGTACCATGTGATTGCAATAAATATATGAATATGAATATGAATATATTTTTTTGCGTTGTCACATTTGCTCCCATAGTAAAAGTTGTTCAGTTTGATGGGTAGAGTATGTGGTTTAAAGGTTAATGGTACTTTTCCTTACACCCTGTATAAACCATTTGATATCGAGACTTTGGATGTAGCGTACCATGGACGTAGTGTTCCACCGATGAAGTGTACCATCAATGAACAGTGTTCGATGAAACTACAATATGTGTGTTGACTTTGTAACATAGTAGTAGTAACATAGGGAACCCAGTACCTATATGGATGGGCTACTGATGATGATCATATTTAAGACAGGCCATTAATTCCAAGAAAAATGTATCGAATAAAAAAGGTACAGCGCAGATTTTTATGTAAATTATTAGACCGTACGCTGTCTCTAGACCAAGTTCTCTATGTGCCAAGTTTTGGGGAAATCTTGTTGTGTAACGGGGACCAGCCTGATGCAGCGTACGGCCTAATATAAATATTAGGCCGTACTGTTATGATTATCCGTCATAATGATTATCAGCCGGCCGTTATGATTGATTTTTTTGATTAAAACAAATAAAACGAACATTGAAACGATTACATGGTTTTATTTACTTATATAACACATTTAAGCAGGGTGGACCTTACAAACGACAAAAGTTTTCTCTGCATTATCTTATATTACATACATAAATGAAAACAGCTATCCAGAGTTAGAAATTAATATGGAAATAGTTTTTATCAGAAGCAAGGCAACGAATCCTCGATAACTGCCAACTTATTAAGCACCCCGGGTATGAATGAGCCAACTGGAGCTAAAATGTTCTCTCTGCATGATCTTTTCATAACATATGACAATATGTTTTGTTTGTTTTGTAACATCTTTGGTTTTAATCTTCTTCAAAGTACCTACTGCCCGCCTGCAATAAAGAACACAAAATTTACAAATGCAGTGTTATTTGACAACTGGGTTAGTAAATAGTATGAGTAGATAGACGATGGGTAGCTCTAACCTGCAACTTGGGTTTTTTCCGGTAGCACTCTCTGGACGTTAATGAAGGCTCTTCGCTTCTATGAAGCCACCATGAGAAGCTACAAAATCGTGGCACCGGATATCCATGACTTTGCCTTCATCTTTGTTATAAACCAAACTAACATTACAAGGCTTGGCGTGCACTTTGTGTTCAGGACATATTCTTGATTTTACTATACAAGAACCAGCGTTCTGAATATAACCATTTGCGTCATCGCCATGGGCTTCTCTTGAAGATCTGATAACAAAAGGATAGTTTAGTATTTAGTATTTACAAAACCATAGTAAATAACATTTTGTAAGTTCAAAATAAGCTAAGTATACTCACGCAGAAGTTTTAAGGGCATCTATTTTGGGCATATTCGTACTATCGCCCTTCTGAAAACCTTGCTCCATTTTTATTAAAACAGGTTTATTTTCAATATTTATTTGCACAAAGTAATCTAAAACCACTGACAAATGCTATTGTTTTTTGAACGATGACGTCACGTTTCCTGATTGGCGTTTAAAGTCACGTGACTCACAGATAAAAAATCGTGATTTTTAAAATTGAAAATAAAATAAATTAATAATTATTATTTTCTAATTTGTAATGTTTTACGCTTTTTATCAATAAATCTATGAAATTAAATAGTTAACTTTTATTTTTTATAACACTGTCAACTCCCGGATTGTTTACTCTATCTAGCACCCTGTCTAAACTAGGTGACATAGTAGAAGGAAATACGTTGGAGGCATCTTTTATTTTTCATGTTTCGACTAGATTTATACAAATTACCGAATTATAAGTCATACCTCAGTATTCTTGGATAGTTTATCTAGTGAAATCATCAATTAAATACACGATTGGAATTACTTCACTCGATAGAAAATCGTCACAAAGATGTCGTATTTTTTAACATTTTAAACGATTTTTTTCGCTTTAGAAGAACTTAAAGTAGGTTTCATTCTTTTTAATTTATACTCACATATTCACCATTGATTCTTCTAGTGAATTCATCAACAAAAGTTATAAAAAGTAATTCCATTATTTATTTATCCTCAAAAATACGAATGGCGTACCAAATATTCTCGGAGCGGGTCTTAGCGGGGCGCGCTCAGACGGCTTTTAGCCACGGTCGAAGACGGACGCTAGCCAATTTTTTATTTTTTGACTTTGGAGTACATTGACTCGTCTAGTAAGTGGTTGTTACTAGTTCTGCCCACAAAAACGTCGATGTACAGCGGCCCCCGTCTAGGGTTGCATGAGCTAGACATATTGTGTCACGTTCGCTAAATGCTGACGTTTAGAGTTGCCACCTTAGCTTATTTTGAGCTAGATTTTGGATTTTTTAAACTCAACAGGGGAATACGTTTGTATAGCCAAAACGGTATCCGCCAATCCTCTTACCCAAAACGAAAAATCACGTGTCAAAAATCTAAACAATTACTTACGTGATTAAATTGATATACTTAATCTCACATTAATATTTACAATAAAAAAAGATGAACACTTTTCACACTAAATATTAATTTTTGACGATGGTTTGAAATACAATAAAGTGGTAAACAATTTTTATTTTTTTTTGTTAAGAATTTATCCTTTCGGAAAGGCAATGGAACTAGCCCTTAAAGCCTGGTCTTTAGTTATATTTTTCTTTGTTCTTAACCTAACCTAGCTAACTCTTGAAATGCAAGGGTGGTTCAAACATTCCAATTAGATGAGTTTTACACGAGGATTAATTCAAATCAAACGGAAGCGCCTATCTTTATTTCTCACTTTAAATGTAATATTGTTCTCCATTAATGGCACATTATTAAACTATAAAACTATATGTCAAATAAAGACGAAAATAAGAAGATGACAGCAGCAGGGCTACGAAACCTTTTCAGACCGTGATCGTTTTATAAAAAATCAAAATACCGATTGGCAGTGTTCGATAGAAGAATGTTATATAAATTCCAAATAATTATAGGAACATTATCTTAAATTAAAAATAATGTCGTCTAAATTAAAAACAAGTGCATGTTAATTTTAACATTTCACTCGTTCGGTGTTGATGGAAACGAAAGAAAAAAATCAGTTTTGTGCTCACTAGGTCCGTAATTCCGTATGATTAAACCGGACTGAAAATCGATTTTGAGGGCGAATTAAACAAGTTTTCTAAAGCCTTGAACGACATCTGTAATCAATCAATCAATCAAATACACTTTATTCAAAGATGAATAACATCAATCCAAGTATTTATACGTCCTTCACATTGTTTGTAACCTTCGATCAAAATAAAATGAATGGATAGGCCTTAAGCGAACATTTCAAACCAGAAAAATGAGGCAAAACAAATGAAATTTTTACTTGTCACTTGTATGAAAGTGCCCTAGATTTGACAGATAATGGCGCTAGTTTGTATGTACCAAGTGCACCAGTAGTTTGCTTCAACTTACCGCGCTTTAGGCCTATCCATTCATTTTATTTTGATCGAAGTTTGTAACTACCTAAATCTTACTAATGCATTAAAAAAAATCTCCCTAAAGTTACGGAATCGATAAAAACACGAAACACTATAATTAATCTAACAAAAGATTGCAACACCACCTTAAATTCAAATTCAACAATGTTTTTCCTTGCCACATTGTATGTACATATAATAGTAATGTAGACGTACGTAAGATCTTTATTAAGTATTTTTATCCTTCTAATGAAATGACAAGGATTTTTTTAAAGGGGATCGAGCTTATTGTGCTGCCCCCAATCGTATTTTTCTATTTCTAAACAGTTAAAAAACATTTCCAAAAAACAAGAAAGCATTCATGCATGGCTAGCATAGATTTTTATCATTACAAAGCATTTTAACGAGAAAAACGTCATGCGCGCTCTTTCTGGAATACGTAAATATAATAAGGATGTAGGCACATCTCTATTTTTATCATTTTCTCGGGGGTGGCATGCGAGGCCTACTGAATGGCCTTCAATTTATCGAAATTCACCAAAGACCGTCGCTTACCAACCGTGGTCAGCCTTCATCGCCGGAATAGTCTTCAAGTAGGTACTACCGGAAGGTGTTCGCGTCTAAACCTGCCCTTAGAAACGAGTAGCCCCCTTGAATGTTAATGGAATAACTACACCTTAGTCATGGTTGCAGGGTATTTATCCAAGACAAGATACCATAGCTTCGTTACTCCATAAAAAATACTAAAAAAGTTGGAAGACTTCAATCCTGCATTCCTCAATACATATAGGGTCCAACTTAATATGCTGACACTTTTTTAAGAGGATGATCAGACCGTCAAACTGAACAACTTTCTCTATGGGACCAACATCGAAATCGCGAAAAAAAAATCTGCTCTTCCATACAAAACTGCAAACCTACTCGAGAAAAATGTATGGGACAGCTGATTTTTTTTTCGCGATTTCGATGTTGGTCCCATAGAGAAAGTTGTTCAGTTTGATGGCCTGAACATCCCCTTAAAAAAGTGTCAGCATATTAAGAAGGACCCTGTATACTTAACACCGTGAAAAACAAAATCAACTTTTTATTTTAACGCTAATTCAGAGTAGGTAATTCTCGTGTATCTCATCATAATATAACAATTTCTAATCAAAATAAGTGCTGACAATAATGCGTTCTCCAAGAGCAGTAAAAATAAATATTTTATTTATTTATTTGTAAAACAGTAAAAACACAAGACACAATAATACAACTTAAAATAAACTCAAGTAAGCGTCTCCAATATTGTGCAGGTGTCAGTAGATGGAATACCATCAAGGATAGGTTTTTTGTCCCCAACAAGTGACAAGGATGAAGAGCAAGCGATGAAGCAAACATCGTGAGGAAACCTACTTACGCTGAAGAAAAAATTCGGATGCGTTATAATGAAGTCTACCAATCCGCATTCATCAATAAATATTTTTGAATTTGCATTATTGACGTTAGATATGACGAATGACGATATTACGACACATTTGGCGTATGCTTTTCAAAAATTTACTAAGTCGTTTCCTACCTGGAAGAGCCCACGCTTGGTATGTTTTGAAAATATTTTTTGGATTTTTTAAAACATTATGGCTGAAAGGTAAGGGTATAGTATATTTTTAAGGGTTCACCCTGTTGTCGCATAACTTTTTTTCGCATAATTTTGTAATGCATGATCACTATAGGCATACATGACTTATGGCATAACTTCACTTGGCATACTTTGTTTAGCATCCATTCATAACGCATAGTCTTCTATGGCAGATCAGTCGTATTGCATAAAGTTTATATTCAGAAGTATCGTATGGCATAATTGTCTTTTCGCAGAGTATTGTTACGGTTCTCACCATTGTCGCATAATTTTGTAATGCATATGATCACTATAGGCATAAATGACAAATGGCATAAACAACTACCAGTAGTACCAGGATATTAGTAGATTACACACCGAAGGCAGGAAGGTAAGAAAGACTCAGATCTCATGTGAAACATAATCTCGTAAATTTTTGACAATCGGTCAGATTACACAAAAACTGGGTTTTTGAAGGCAATAGGAGCTAATTTAAGATAAGTTTAACGCATAATTGTCTTAATATTCATAAATTGTGCATGTTCTAAGAACTAATAGAAAAATAACTGATTATACACATATCGTCATCAATGATACAAAATAAAATCTACCATCTAGCTTAACCTAACCTCCAGTTTTAAAGCTACCTTTCTGCGCCCTAAGCAACAAGCATTCAGAATGCAAGCAAGCATGTTGATGCATGCATGATACATGTTCTAACCTAACCTAGAATTTTAAAACCACCAATTTGTTTTTCTCAGGCAGGAGGCTTCTTACGCCCCCCGCATCCCCCAACATGCAAACCTGCAAGCCTGCACGCATCCAGCAAACATGCAGCATGCAAGCAAGTATGCAGCATGTTGATGCTCCGCTCGCTTCGCTCGCTCCGCCAAGCGTTATGCATGTTCTAACTTAACCTAGAATTTTAAAGTACCAATAAGTTTTTCTTAGGCAGGGGGCTTCCGCCCCCTGCACCCCCCAATATGCAGACAAACAACCAAGCAATCAGGCAGCAAGCATGCAAGCATGCAACAAGCAAGCGTGCATGCACCAAGCAAGCATGCATGCACCAAGCAAGCAAACATGCAGCAAGCATGTTGATGCTCCGCTCGCTTCGCTCGCTCCGCTAAGTATCTTACATGTTCTAACCTAACCTAACCTACAATTTTAAAAACACCAGTTTGTTTTTCTCAGGCAGGGGGATGACGCCCCCCGCACCCCCCTCGCGGGGGGCACAGCACCCCCTGCACCCCCCAACATGCAGACAAGCAAGCAAGCAATCATACACACAAGCAAGCAAGCATGCTACAAGCATGCAACAAGCAAGCAAGCATGTACCAAGCAAGCAAGTAGGCAAGCATGCAGCATGCAAGCAAGCATGTAGATGTTCCGCTAGCTTCGCTCGCTCCGCTAAGCGTTATACATGTTCTAACCTAACCTAACCTAGAATTTTACAAGCACCAATTTGTTTTTCTAAGGCAGGGGGCTTCCGCCCCCTGCACCCCCCTGCACCCCGCCACATGCAGACAAGCAAGCAAGCAATCATGCACACAACCCAAGCGGCAAAATCTTTCCTTAAGTCTGAATTGTAGATATCTCTCATTCAATAACCAAATTCTCGGTTATTGACTTAGGTAATACCATCCGTCCCTCAAGATATCTTGTAGATACACTAGAAGGCAGAGTTAGGCAAAAGTGGGCATATGGAGTACTGAATGAGTTAAGATAGACTTCATACTACTTTACAGATAAACTAAGATAAACTTAGGTACGACTTAAGGAAAGTTGACTTCTCGTAGATAAACTTAAGTAAAAATTTTTGGTTTGAAATTTCATCCTACCTTCATAATATATTATTATACTTTACGTAGATACAGTAAAGATAAATTATGGTGGTAACATTTTCCAACTTAATATTCTATGATGAATGATAAACAAAATGGCTCTGATAGTTATTATTATTTTATAATGCATTATTTCGTCGACAAGTAAAGTAAAAATTCAAACGCACATTCGTTTATCGTGTGAAATTGACAAATATTCTTAGAAAACAGGCGGGCTTCAAAAATTACAAAGTAATTGTATTTAAAATTCAAAAAATTCAACCACAAAAACTGTTTTTTTTTCATTTTTCTTCGAAATTTAATTAAATATTAAATATCAATGTTGATTTCATTACGCAAAACTATGTAAAATTGTGTAAAATTAAAAGAGTGCCTAAAATAACAAAGACGGAACTTAATAAAAAACATGTTCAAATTTGCAGATCATTCAAAATGGCGTTAAATCTATATTGCATGTGCTAAGTACGAGTAAAAGCAATACAGTATTGGTAAATCATAGTAAAGGATCAGTTAAATGTGTTTATAATTATTGCTTACTTACTCAAGTAATGTTATACTTAACTTATACCGAAGTGTGACTTCAAATAATACAAGTAAATACCGTGTCGATTTAAGTCATCCTTAACTCGTACTTGATAAATACTGATTCGACGGATATTTTATTTTCTTCTCATCTGTCATTGTTGTTGTGATTTCTGCAAACAAAAGGCCAATGCAAGATTGAACAATTCGTTTTTGTGTTTAAAGAAAAACAAGTGATTCAAAGTAAGTAAGTACTACTTATGTATTACTTATGGACAATGATAATTATAATTTGACATTTATGTACATAAATAATTGTAAACTGAGGTAACCTCAGGTCTACACTCTAAATATTGAATCTTTTGACGTAACGCGTCGTATTTGTATCTACTTTATGTATCTCAGTCACAACATAAACATGTAAAGAGTTGTATTTTTTAGGGTTCCGTACGCAAAGGTTCCGTTCCGGTTACGGCTTTCCTACTTTTGAAGAAATGTGTCTTTTGAACCGTAACAGGAAACAGTTGACATTTTTAGACAGTTGAACAGTTGACTGGTTGTCTGGAAGAAATCACTTTTAGTGATAAGGCCGCCTTTTTTACCCTTCTTGTTCGTGTATATTGTTGTTGTTTTTTTTTATTTTTGGTGTTCAAATAAAGAATATTTATCTTATTTTTTATACAGAATATGAATCTACTATTTTGCGTATTATTCTGTTGGTTTTTTTTGTCATTATTTTTGTTTCATATTCCTGATGAGTACGTTGTGGTATATTATGGGAGATAGACCACACTTTAAAAAAAAATCTATAATTAGAATCACGCTCTTCTTTTGTTGAAGTTACGTATTCAAGTTCGCTGTTCGAGTCTTCTATGATTTCATCAACCGATGCGGGCCTGGTGGATGTGCTGGCAAACATGATACAGTCTGTCTAAAAAGTCTTGACACAAATTTGGGCGCTGTCTCCACGCAAGAACGTCAAAATCAAGCTACTACAATTATTAGGTCACGACTTTATAGACCGACTGTAAACTTTGAACGTTGTTAACAAGGATCTAACAAGGAGTCACTGGCTCCGGCTGTATTTGGACTACTCGGATTAACATTCACTGCACAATCTTTGGCATGAATAGAATTTGCGGTCACATATTTTCTTACACGACGTATAAAATTTCCTGCTCTCTTAATTTTCTTAACTTTAATTATGCTCATGTTACTTCTATAAACACAAATTGTAGCACTTACTTGTTACTTTTTATTCAAAACGTCCCTTTAAGGGCTTGTCCGCACAGCGATTTTTTTTCGCGCGAAATTTTTTTCGCAATTCTGTAACATACGCATAGGATGACTTCTGACAGGACTCTTATGTCAAGGCACTAAGTACGAAAATTGCTTGTTTCACGCGTCTTCCCATGTTGAACAGATTATAGATGTATTCGCACATACGGAAAAAAATCCGGAGGTATGCTGCAAAACTGCGATTTTTTTCCGGAGCAAAATTCTGTAAGCTTAGCGATAAAAATTCCGAGCCGTGAGAGGGGTGGGGGCATCAGTCGCCTGCCACTAGTCTAATGAAGATGTTGCGTGCGGGCGAGGATCTGATGAAGAAGACGATAGGTGGCATAAAGATCTCCTCGATTTATGGTAGCAGAAAATTTGTGTTTGGGCTCATTTTATTCGTCTCGATGAGCACTTTTCAGTTTTGGATAGTTCGAGGATCTGATGTTGAATGATGGAGACGGAAGGTGGTGTAAGGCATCTCCTCGATTAATAGTAGCAGATTACTCGTGTTTGGCCTTAATTAATTCGTCTCGATGAGAACTTTTTAGCTCTGGATAGTTCGAGGGTCCCTTGATGGATGATGTAGATGGAGGAAGGTCAAGGGATCTCCTCGCGTAATTGTCGCAGAACATTTGTGCTTGACTCATTTAATTCATCTCGATGAATACTTTATAGGGTTCGAACCTCCCTGGGAGTAAATATCTGAAAAGTTAATTTTGATTAAAATTAAAAATAATTAACTATTTTAATCTAAAAAGTTTATTAAAAATGAACTAATCTTACACTCAGTTGCAGAAACGCGAATTAAAGTTAATCCTCAATTAAATCTCTTGCTAGCTTTTACTACGTCCACAAGACAATATTACAGCAAGAGATTTAATGGAGGATTAACTTTAATGACTGTTCCTGCAACTAACATTCAGTTGCAGAAACGCTCATTAAAGTTAATCCTCAAATAAATTAACTTTAATGACCGTTCCTGAAACTAACACTAAGTTGCAGAAACGCTCATTAAAGTTAATCCTCAATTAAATCTCTTGCTAGCTTTTACTACGTCCACAAGACAATATTACAGCAAGAGATTTAATGGAGGATTAACTTTAATGACTGTTCCTGCAACTAACACTCAGTTGCAGAAACGCTAATTAAAGTTAATCCTCAATTAAATCTCTTGCTAGCTTTTACTACGTCCACAAGACAATATTACAGCAAGAGATTTAATGGAGGATTAACTTTAATGACTGTTCCTGCAACTAACATTCAGTTGCAGAAACGCTCATTAAAGTTAATCCTCAAATAAATTAACTTTAATGACCGTTCCTGAAACTAACACTAAGTTGCAGAAACGCTCATTAAAGTTAATCCTCAATTAAATCTCTTGCTAGCTTTTACTACGTCCACAAGACAATATTACAGCAAGAGATTTAATGGAGGATTAACTTTAATGACTGTTCCTGCAACTAACTCAGTTGCAGAAACGCTCATTAAAGTTAATCCTCAATTAAATTAACTTTAATGACCGTTCCTGCAACTAACACTAAGTTGCAGAAACGCTCATTAAAGTTAATCCTCAATTAAATCTCTTGCTAGCTTTTACTACGTCCACAAGACAATATTACAGCAAGAGATTTAATGGAGGATTAACTTTAATGACTGTTCCTGCAACTAACACTCAGTTGCAGAAACGCTCATTAAAGTTAATCCTCAATTAAATCTCTTGCTAGATTTTACTACGTCCACAAGACAATATTACAGCAAGAGATTTAATGGAGGATTAACTTTTATGTTCCTGCAACTAACACTCAGTTGCAGAAACGCTAATTAAAGTTGATCCTCAATTAAATCTCTTGCTAGTTTTTACTACGTCCACAAGACAATATTACAGCAAGAGATTTAATGGAGGATTAACTTTAATGACCGTTCCTGCAACTAACTCAGTTGCAGAAACGCTCATTAAAGTTAATTCTCCGTTAAATCTATTGCTAGGTTTGACTACGTCCACAAGACAAAAAATTACAGAAGAGATTTAATGGAGGATTAACTTTAATGACTGTTCCTGCAACTAACACTCAGTTGCAGAAACGCTAATTAAAGTTAATCCTCAATTAAATCTCTTGCTAGATTTTACTACGTCCACAAGACAATATTACAGCAAGAGATTTAATGGAGGATTAACTTTAATGACTGTTCCTGCAACTAACATTCAGTTGCAGAAACGCTCATTAAAGTTAATCCTCAAATAAATTAACTTTAATGACCGTTCCTGAAACTAACACTAAGTTGCAGAAACGCTCATTAAAGTTAATCCTCAATTAAATCTCTTGCTAGCTTTTACTACGTCCACAAGACAATATTACAGCAAGAGATTTAATGGAGGATTAACTTTAATGACCGTTCCTGCAACTAACTCAGTTGCAGAAACGCTCATTAAAGTTAATCCTCCGTTAAATCTATTGCTAGGTTTGACTACGTCCACAAGACAAAAAATTACAGAAGAGATTTAATGGATGATTAACTTTAATGACCGTTCCTGCAACTAAAACTCAGTTGCAGAAAGGCTCATTAAAGTTAATCCTCCATTAATTCTCTTGCTGTCACTTTTTTTCTTGTTGACGTAGTAAAAGCTACAAGGAGTCACGTTGCAGGGTTTGCCTCGAACACTTGTCTCTCGCGTGGTGTTCGCGCGGTTCGCGTCTCAGCCTGCCACGAGGCTCCAAAATCCTTCTCAGTTGTTCGTACTCAAAAACAATCCTCGAGATTGGATAGACACTCCCTCAAATAACTTGACACTGGCGAAATCTAACAAGGAAACGCCATTAATTAAGAATAGAATAGAATAGAAAGCTACAAGAGATTTAATGGAGGATTAACTTTAACGAGCGTTTCTGCATTTTCATTTCTATTAAAAATGCAAAAAACTGAACATAGGCGTAGCAAGGGGGGGGGGGGGGTATATCTATAAATCTAGTCATAGTTTTAACCTTGACACTGACAGGGTAGTACTGTAGCCGGGGGACTTTTTAATTACAAAAAAGATTACCGATTACAAATTATTGTATGGTACTAAATGACTAATATTAAAATCTAAGTCTTACAGATCACAACCCGGCGTAGAAAAAAATAAAAACATTTAGTCTTAAATTTTTAAATTATGAGGTTTTCTTTTATTTCTATACTGACATTTTCAAACTAAGGTGAAGAACATGGCAGTATAGAAAATAGCCTCGAAATTTGAAACGTTTCAGACTTATTTTTATTTTTTTTCTACGGCGGGTTGTGATCTGTAAGACTTAGGTTTTTATTATATTAGTCATTTAGTACCTTACAACAATTTCTAAACGGCAATCGGTAATCTTTTTAGTAATTAATAAGTCCCCTGGCTACAGTACTATGTCAATGGCTCGGCAATCCACGCGCTTGCACAGGCGCGGCGACAGGCGCCCCTTTGAAGTTACCGACAGCGATCCGGACACAATACACACCACAGGCGTCCACAGGCGTCTACAGGCCAAGACAGGCGAGACCGTTCCCACTGCGTGTGGCTTGGCGCGATTTGCGTATATACAGGCCGTGGGACCCGAGCCTAAGGGGTCGCCCTAGGCGCACGTACGCTGGCCAAATCGGATGCGTACTGAAGAAGGGCCAAATAAAATGTACCCGGAACCGACGAGCTTGTATGAAGAGACTACCCAATATACATATTAATCTATGGAAGAGACTTATGAATGTTGAGGAGGCGAAAGATGTGTGTCAGAATCGTAGCATGTGGCGATCTATTGTCTCTGCCTACCCCAGTAGTGGGACATAGGCGTGAGCATATGTATGTATGTATGTGTAGAATTACGAAATAAAAAAGTGGTTTCTTCGATCTACCTGACGAGATATCCAGGGGCAAAGCGGGGAGAATATTTTCCGTCCGTCCTTCAGCACCAGATCTTGGTTAAAATGTGTTTTGCTATCAAAACTGAACATTTACAAACAAATTGCAAGCCAAGATGTTAACCGTTGAGGAGATCCCTCGTACGGAGACATTCCTAGCTTCAGTATCAGATCTTGGTTATATATGTGTTTTGCTATCAAACAAAACTGATCGTTTACAAACAAATTGCAAGGCAATGATGTTAACCGTTGAGGACATCTCTCGTACGGAGACATTCCTAGCTTCAGTACCAGATCTTGGTTAAATATGTGTTTGGCTATCAAAACAGAACAAATGGGAAGGAAGAGTAGTTTCCTTTTACGGAGACGATTCTGGCAGCAGGTCCAGGTTGCTGTCACCATATTATTGCATTCATCATCATCATCTAGATGCAGACGGAAGTCGCGGGAAATAAATAAACTACTTTTGTATCATTTATAATACAATTCCTGACCACCCCGCAAGGGATTATGGTCGTGAGTTTAAATTATGTGACTAGAAAATTAATAAGAATAGGTATGACGTCAACAAACTTAGGTAAAAACATTCCTGCAAGCGAGACACGTGTGCTCTCATCGACAGTTGACGGGGAACTACTAGCTAGAGAGTGCGGACTGCGGTCAGAGGTGAGTGACCAAGTTTGCGATTTTTTTCCGGCAGTGCGGCTAGGCTATATTCTGGCTCCGGAAAAAAAATTCGCGCGAATTTATTTCGCGCGATTAAAAATCGCTGTGCGGACAAGCCCTAAGGCTGATAGTACTGACACAAGCATTAGCTAAGTAAACAACCACTTAAATTGCAATTTCAAAGGAACGACTTAAAGCAACCGTTTGACCTGGATAACCTTAGGAAGACTAAAGGCAAACTTTAGGTAATTTTGCCTTAAGTAGAACTTAAGTAATACTTCTAAACACTATTAAATTGAACTATATCTCCGTTAATTCTGTTTTCAGTAACTTTATGCTTAAGTTTGCATTTCGCGTGGACATACTTAAGGCAAAGCTAATACTACTTAACTTAACTAATCCTTAAGTCGGTATTTCTGAAAACTAAGACAAGTTGAATTTATTAATACAGACTTCAGTAAAGCTTGCCTTGGTTAATGCGAAGTTTAGGTATATTTAAGGCAAAATTGATTTAGTCACGATCTGTTTTGCTGCTTGGGAAGCAAACATGCATGCACGCAAACTAAACGCCCTAATGCCACTGATCATTATGCTAAGCAAAATTATGCAAAACCGCCCTAATGCCACATGACCATTATGCTTTGCAAAATTATTCAATATAACATTCGATTATGGTAGTAGTATGCCATATTAAATTCGCATAAATTAATATTCTGCCACTTAGTTGTTATGCCAAATAAAGCTTTCTGCATTGTTAATATTCGCCCAAGAACAATTATGCCAAGTATGTTATGCAATATATGTTTCGGACAATGAAAGTTATGCCAGATAGACGGAACCCATTTTTAAGACCGACTCATGAAGCCCTTTTATTTAATACCCCACACGATAGGTTTCAGAACAAAAATTTATGACCTCATAATTCGTCATAATTTCATCTCGAGCGTTTCCGTGCTTCGGAAGGCACGTTTAGCAGTTGGTCTCGGATAGTTCCGTCAGATGTCGTTGTAACTATTCGTTGAGCCAGGTCAGAGGCCTATTTAGGTGGCTTGAAAATTCTCTGACAGCCAGCTGATCACTAACTTGCCTCCACTAACACGCACATTTTTTTTTTATTTCAGATTCTTACATCTTAATTAACAAATTATAATATCGCCAAACTGCTGAGCAGTTTGTAGTATCCCGTGTGGTAGAGTATGGCCCACTCCCTCTCACACCTATTCGTGAGAGACGGCCTTTGCCCTGCAGTGGGATTCTACAGGCTATCTCTTGCTTTTTTTTTATTTCAAAAATAATGATACCATAGACTCCCAAGTACGGATTATTTTTTTCTTTTTCAGTAGGTACCTATTAACACCAATAATGTCACATTGCGTAGAAAATGTCAAGTTACGCTGTGAATTTTACCTATTCTATTCTTGTTAGATTTCGCCAGTGTCAAGTATTGAAGATATATTAATTAGATATTGTACGGTAATAGGATATGGCGATCTCAAAGCCCCGTTTTTAGACAAAAACACACACTCGAAATCGCCATAAAACGGCGGAGCCACGTGGCCAATCAAATCGCAAGCCGACGAAACGTCTACTTGTTAACCCCTTAGCCACGCGACTGCGAATTTTACCTATCTTGGCCACCAGCAGCGTGATGACGTCTAAGTCACGAGTGACAGTTGATAAATTACATACAGAATCATAAACATACATAAACTCACGACCGTAATCCCTTTATGGGTGGTCAGAAATATTGCTACTCCTACGTACTTTCTGTTTAAGAGTGTAGTTATACTCGTAGTAATGCTCACATTTTAGCAATTTAAGTTTCAGGATGGAATGACGTGTCAAGTGGTGAGAGATGGCTAACCCTTCACCTATAAACACTGTATGAGAAACCTTTAATCCCTTAGTTGCCTCGTACTACACCCACGGGAAGAATTCGGGTGGTCCATTATAGGCTGGAACCACACAAAAATGTAACTCCTTGTTCGTTTTTAGGGTTCCGTAGTCCAACAAGGAACCCTTATACTTTCGTCTATTCTGTCTGTCTGTCTGTCTGTTGCCCTACCTCAATAACACGCTCATTTTGCACCTATTGAATCGAAATTTGGTATGAATACAGATAACAGTACCTAACCCAAACAGAAATGAGGTAGTCATAATCATGAAGCAAGTAATTTTTTTTGAAAAGAATTTTTTTCCAACCACCTTTTCGTTGTATGGGATACAACGAAAAGGTCGTTAAAAAAATTATTTTTTTAATAAATCGAGTGTGGTGTCGTTGGATAGGTTTTGTCCAATGGAAGAAAACTCCTATAGAAACTAAATCATTACAATGCTTGTGTCTCGAGATATTTGCGCTCAAAGTCAAAAATAGGGCGTACCCCCCTCTAACTTCTAAAATACAAGAGTAAAAAATCTGAAAATGTGACACAATATAGCTAGCTCTCTGTAAGTACTTTCAAAGAAAATTATAACGGAAGCTTTAGCCCAACTAGTTTCGGAGAAATCAAATAAAATACCTATCGACCGTCGACCGCTGTGTCGGCGTCTATCAATAGATGGCGCTGAACGAAATTAAATCGCACTATTGTTTGCTTCTTGAGGATTTTTTAAGTTATTTAAGCTATGTTAAGAAAAAATTTTCATATTTATTACGGAACCCTACCTTGGGCGATTCTGACATGCTCTTGGCCGGTTTTTTATTTTTGTTTAGTAGTTGCCACAGTACCTCAGGCAGGACACAAGAAGGCATATTTTTCGAGGCTACGAACTTAGCACTAGGAAACTTGTCATCAGAGGTGTAGCTACCGCCGTATCTGCCGTATCAATTATACGGGGCCCCCGACGTGCGTAAGCAAAAATTAATAAATACTTCCCAAATTTCTTCATCAGCTATAAATGATTTAATAAATCAGTTTGCCGAAAAAAGGTAAGGAGAGTGTAATATTCCATTTGATACTTAGATAATTATGATGAATAAATATTTCTTTAAATTTTTATGAAAACATTTTTTTTCTTTTGTGAGAAATCTTTAGCCTTTTATGAAACAAATCGCCGAGGCAGCTGTCTGCCAGGCAAGTCTCTGCGCCTACTCTAGTACCTACCTCAATAACTTGCAAACACATTTTTTCTAGATTTTCAGATTTAGATTAGAGACAAATCTATTCATAAATAAATACAACGATGCTCAATAACGATTTGAAAGAAGTTCTACTAATCTTAGTACATTTTTTAGAATTTTTAAAAATATTGAGTATAGTAGTGGCTACTACTAGCTCCACCTGGCGGATATTTTTCATAACTATCTTTAAAAAAGCTTCATTGAAAGGAAGACGAACCACATGTGTGCACCACTGCTTCTTTAGGTCTTTCAACATCGCCAATCGCTTTGCAACATTGTTGTTTGATACAATTTTTCATATTTCTTTAAAGTGTGTACTATAAAGAACCTTTTTTTCCTTCTTTTCGCCCCTATTTGTAATGGAGTATAGTATGATATTAAATTTCACATAGTTAGTAAAAAAAATGATTTATTTAAATTTCCGGAAAAATCCCGGAATCGGTGGTCAATACGGTTGGCAACAGAATATGAACCCAGAGCCGTAAAACTCTTTCCAAAAAAAAAGTTGACACGGGGTGCCACCCGCCGATGGGCGGGACTACTCTCCCGTCACTTCCTCTGCTTCACCCCCTCAAATACCTAAAGAGCGGCGCCGCACGTCGTCTTAATGTGTAATCTTTTGAACTGTAATAGGTAGCGAGTTGAAATTTTCATAGAATATGGTGTTCTTAAAAAATAAAAATAAAATAAGAAAATTAAGGGGTGTCCATACAAGAAAAGTAATTTTATAAAGTTTTTTTTGCTTTTGTTCTATCATAAAAACGGCAATGCATACAAGTAGAACTTTGTGTGAAGGAAATGAAGTAACTTTTAAATAAAATCGAAACCATTAAACCTTGAGACTAAAACCATATATTTCTGTAAGGTTACGGTGGGTTCGGTAAAAATGGTTTCTGCTTTTGTATGGAGACTTCGAGAATGCCCCTAAATATTATTCTGTATCCATTGTGTATCCTGTATAAGAAAGAATAAGAATAAGTAATTAATACACTACGCCTGCACCCAGTATCTATTAAACTGTCTTTATAATAACATTTGTGTTTTTTTAAACGTTGTGTTTTATTTAACAATCTTATCTCTGCTTAACGTTTATAATTATTGTTTCTGTTAAATTAATTAAATCTCCTATTTATTTGCAAATATAAGTAAATGTACATCTTATCTATTAAGAGCATATAATTCGAAGCACGCTCCATACAAAAGTACTATGGTGATATTTTCAATACTAACCAATTAAAGTCAATGACATTTTGCAGAAACAATCTATAAACAGATTTCTATGCTTGTAGAGTCAGATTTTCGTTGAAATGTATAGTTTTAAAGTAACAGTGCCTCAAAGATTTCCATACAATTCTTAAATTAATCCTAGCATTGAATCTGTCTATTTTAACGAAAATCTGACTCCATACAAGCATAGAGATTTGTTTCTAGATTGTTTCATTGACTTTAATTGGTTAGTATTGAAATACTAACCAACTCTAGATTGTTTCATTGACTTCAATGAAACAATCTAGAAACAAATCTCTATGCTTGTATGGAGTCAGATTTTCGTTAAAATAGACAGATTCAATGCTAGGATTAATTTAAGAATTATATTTTGTGCACGACCAATTTGGACGTTGTAGCCTAGACTCCGGCTTTAAGAGAAGTTTATTCCGAGAGCGAAAATACGCGCTGCATACAAAAGTACTATGGTGATATTTTTCCATACAATTCTTAAATTAATCCTAGCATTGAATCTGTCTATTTTAACGAAAATCTGACTCCATACAAGCATAGAGATTTGTTTCTAGATTGTTTCATTGACTTTAATTGGCGCAGTCGGGTAAAAAGAGAGGGGGAATAAAAAATTTGTTATGTAAAAAAATATTATATTGGTATTAATCAAATGACAACTAGTGAATAGCAGACTCCAAATACAGGGTGGATTTTTGAGACGGGGCAGTCAGGGCCTTACACAGACCACTAAGCCTTTACTAAACCTTAATCGTTGTAGCTTCAGCGAAATTTTCTTAAGAGACTACTTATTCCTAACTTTTTGGTACATTTTGATCTGCATTCACATAAGTAATAAGTACATAATTTTGAAAAAAAAAATGACAGCAAGAAAATTTGCAATTTCTACAAAAACTTTTTTTGGTGCCAATCGATCCTGTTTCTTATAAGGATCAATAAACTGTATCGGACCAACCAAGGTAAGAGTAATGTCAGAAATCGCAAACAACGTTTATAGATAGGTACTTAAACAAAACCTTGTATAAATGGATATAGGCTAAAAAAAAAATCTTAAGAATGGAATGCGATTTTCGAAAGTCTTCGAATTTCGAACAAACTTTATTTTAATATCTTTAAAAAACTGTATGGAATTTATCCAAATACATCCTTTATTAAATACAAAAGTGAGTTAGTACATTGATATCGTTGGTTTTCTTAAACCTTGTTGTAAATAATGCACTCATTTGCAGATTGCTTGTTATATTCTCTAAGGCAGATATAGTATAAAATTATATTCGGGGGTCATCACACGGACCTGAAAGAAATACGGACCGATTATTGCACTAAAAAGATGTAAAGCATGCAAGGTAATACAATCTCGTTTGTTCTACAAGGGACCTACACTCACACAGATGCACTAGCTCTAGGCGCAGGTCCGACAACCCGTCACCTTATGTACCGCGTGACAGCACGCACACAAAAGAAATGGGTGCTTCACTCATGATTAGGTGACATTACGTCTGGTTCTTCTTTTAAGTCTGTGGTGTCATCAAGGCCTGCATTAATGTAATCTATCTATTTCAGTTTTAGTATTGTTGTTTTTTACTGTTTGTTTGTGGATAAAAAAATTCAGAATTTGATTGTATAAATTGTATAAATATTTTTTTACCGTTTAATATTATAGACAGTTGAAGCAATGCTTTCATGTTTTCTTGTATTTATGGATGTTAATTCAATAAAATAACAACTGCGTCACTGTCTCACAAAACTGAGACTAATTCAAATAAGTACCAATATTAAGTTACCATAATAATTCAAATAAGTATTTTCTTGTTCACGTTGTCGAAATGTCGAATGTTTTTGCAAATTTCCCTTATGTTCCTTTGAGAAAGTTGTTTATCATGACTATAATCACCAGTAATGCCACTGTCTACCCTTTAACCTTGTATATTTTAGACAGGTTATGTGAATGTAAAAAACATCGTTTTTATTCGCATTTTTTGTAGAACAAAACGTCAAATCTATCTATTTTGGGGCCATCAGATCATCAAATCGCTTTTACTATAGGACCTACATCGAAATCGGAAAAAAAATTTACAGATCTCGTGCTTCACACGACTATCGATCACATTGGAAATGAATACGGAATTCGAAAAAATATTGTGGCTGAGTGACAAGAATGTCGGGATAAGGAAAAGGTTATAAAATTAAACTACATCGTTGAATATGTCGTTCAGACTTTCTTTAAAAGGTTAGGCAACCGGGCAAACCCTTAAACCGATCATCTTTGTTTTATGCTTAAATTGTAGCTAACTAAATTGTCCAGAGGAGTTTTACTCAAATTTTTGATATCATTCTTCGTTTCTCGCGCCAATCTAGCGCCAAAACAAAAAATTCGGAAGTGAGTGTGAATGGAAAAGTCGAAAGGGGTCGCCCTAGACGTACGTATGCAAACCAAATTCAGATCAAATGTACCCGAAACCGACGAGCGTGTATAAAACGACTTATGACTGTGGAAGATGCAAAAGAGGTATGTCAGGATCATAGCCGATGGCGATCAATTGTCTCTGCCTACCCCAATGGGACACAGGCGTGAGTATATATAGGTATGTATGTATGTATGTGAATATCATATCTTCACAACTCTCCGAGATATAAGGGGATTGAATTTTTTCGTGAAATCGGAGCTCCCACATTTCCAATGTCAAAAATTAGGTTGTCCCATATTTGGGTTGAGTAGCCATCCGTTTACGTTTTCTCTGGAACTAAAATAATATAATGTTTACCCGATTTCAATGCCGTCTCCGAATTGAACATTGTTCAGTTTGATGGTCATAAGAACCTCCTATTATTATGTGTACTATTAAAGGGTGTAACAAAACAAGGGAGGGATCCCTTTAGTTATGGTGGTGCTTCAGATCATCGAACTGAACAACTTTCACTAGCCGACGACGATAGAAATGAAAAAAATCTGATGTTTCATACAAAACTGCAGCAGTGTAGTGTACCGTCCCGACTAAAATAAACCATCCCCTTAAGAATTACTGGGGTGTTTTGTTTCACCCTGTTATATTATTATTTCAACTCCAATATTAGTAGATGACGTAATCGCATACTGGGAAACGACAGAAATCCAGTTTTGTAATTAACAACAACAACTGAACACATTCATAGCATCATGCTTTACTCCTCGCACACCTAACAATGTCAGGAATAAGAATGAGTCAACGATCGCTTTAGTCATGCGCTGTGTGTGAGAGAGGAAATACGTTGGTTTTGCAGATAAAAATAGTTTATCTGATAAACAGTTTTACTATCAAAATACCTAAGCAAAAGTTTTAAGACCTACTGGCGGTACAGATTAACTAGAGTGACAGTTGTATTTTGAGATTCTATACATCGATTTAGTTGGTGAAAAGAAATATTTTCCTACTGTGTCAGTGATTTTACTAAAAACAAAATGTTGCGCAATATTTACGTATGTTGGTAGCATTTTGATTATCGTATAGATAGGTAAGGAATTAATATTGTGCATAGATAGTAGGTATTTACTTATACATAACTCTTGATTCATTTATGGAATGACCAGATAAACTTTGATAGTGAAACAATACATACCTACTGACTATTTAAAAAATCAATTTTTATAAAGATACGCTAAAATGGGAGTGTTCAGTGAAATAAACTTATTCAAACCGGCCAATGGGGCATTTGTTCCAGGAAGTGTTGTAAGTGGAATTATAAAATATGCTGTTGACGAAGAAACTGTATTTAACAAAATAACGATATCCATGAAAGGAATAGGCCGATTAAAACTTCATGAGAAAAAGCGATCGAAACATCACGCGGCACGTACTTACACACACAATGAGAATTATGTCGACATAGACAATGTGATTCACGATAATGAGGTAAAACCTAAAACATTACCTGTCGGCTCATACGAAACTCAATTCAATTTTACTCTACCACAGAATATTCCACCATCTCTTGACTATCACAAAAACACAGGTCGATATATCATAAAATGCAAAATAAAATACTACATTCGCATAAAATTTGACAGACCGGGATTTTTGAAATTCGCTAAAAGGTTCAAAAAGGATTTGACTGTAATTTCTGGTATAATACCAAGATTACCAATGGTGCCTACTATCTGCGGAGAGCAAAAGGTGCTTACACAATGGTTTTCAAGCAAAAAAAGTATTGTAAACATTAAATCTACCATAGAAAAATGTGTATTCAAACCAGGTGATACAATACATTTTAATTACGAAGTTATCAATGATACCAATGTTACAATAAAAGGAGTTGAGACAAAACTTGTAGAGAAATACAAATTCACAAGCCACGGTGGTCATGAAGTGGAAAAAGCTAAAGAAGTAGAGAATACAGAATCAAAAACTGGTGTTGTAAATTGTGGTGATACTCAAAATATGGATTTAGAAATAGTTTTGCCATCAGACTTAACTTCATTAGATCATTCTAAAATGGTCACTAGAGATTACTTCGTGGTTATAACTGTGGTACTTCCCATGCCTCATCGTAATTCAGTTTTGAACATACCTGTGCAGATAGGTTTTGAAGATCGTGAAGTAATATTTAATTGTGATGAGTCACCACCATCTTATTGGGAAGCTATGGGAGAGCAGGAAAAGAATAATGATAGTGATTCTGATGACGAAAAGGCTTAGAAGTCGTGAATTTATACATAATATGAATACAGAATGATTTATGATACCTCTGTGATGATAGAATGTAAAATGCCTTTTAACTTAAAGCAAGAAAGAGCTCGAATTGATATGGCAAATAATATGAAAGTAAAGATATATTACAATAACATGGATGCAATAAACAAGAACGCCCAGCGCTCTGGGTCGTATGTGGTACAGACAGAGAATTTCATTGGCTATCCAGCGCGGGAACGCAGCTAGAGTGATGGGATCCTTTGTGCCGGGCTTAGATCAAAGTAAAATTAAAGGATAGGCCGAACCTGAAAAATGAGGCGAAACATTAGGAATGATATACTTCAAATTTGTACCCATTGCCCTAGTTTTGACAGACAATTGTGCTAGTTTGTATGTAGCAATTGCCTTCGTTGTATGCTTTAACTTAACGCGTTTTAGGCCTATCCATTAATTTTACTTTGATCTTAGGTGCCGGGTTCGTTTTATGACGAGAAATACCGACCGTTGAGATAGTGACCGTTTAGTGCGTGCATTTTTGTTATTTGGCTGACGAAACGTGTTTTTGATGTTTATGTGTAGTTTCTTGTGACGAAGTTTGTTGTGGATTTTTGTCTGTGCATCCTTTTGGACGAGACTTGTTGCCAATTATTTTAGAATTAATTCTTGCAGTGGCTAAGATCATCGAACTAAACAAATTTAACTATGAAGCCAACACCGAAAAAAAATTACCGTACATACCTATAATTATTATGAAAAATATGTTTTTTTCGTTTATAGTAAAAGTTGTTCAGTTTGATGGTTAAACCATCCCTTTGAGTATTACTAGAGTTTTTTGTTACAGCCTGTGCAGAGAATGAACTGAAATTGTATTCAGAAAAAACAATAATGTTTATATATACTGGCTAATCCTTTCACCACGACGACAAATCCTAGTCCAGCTCTAGCGCCGGCTCTGAGGGTAGTCACTATTAATATATATAATGTTTATTATCTCTATCTAAACTATAACCACAGATTATTTAATAGTAGCATGTAAAACTGTAGAATTGCTTATGCTTATCTATACAAGGTGTTATAAAAATACGAATAAACCTTTAAGGGGGTGGTGTAGACCATCAAACTGAACAACTTTCACTAACCAAACCACTGACCAATATCGAAATCGCGAAAAAAAAAATTGATGTTCCATAATATACTCTACAAATCGACTAGAGCTAAAATATTTGTATGGGACATATTTTTTATTTTTCGCGATTTCGATGCTGGTCCTATAGAGAAAGTTGTTCTGTCTGACGGTCTAAACAACCCTCTTAGGAGTTTTAAATATTTATTGTTACTTATGAAACAACCTGTATAAACAATAAACTATAACATGTAAACTGTAGAATTTAATACTTGTACTTTTTTTTAAACATCGAAACTATACTAAGTCTACGCTGTTCATCCGTCTTGATCCTAAAGGGCTGTGATCTTTTGAACTGAGTTGAAATTTTAATAGAATATGTGTTCTTATTTCGGATTTGCTAACAACAACAAAAAAGAAAATTAAGGGGTGTTCCCATACAAGAAACGTAATTTTTTTGCTTTTTCTCTATCGTAAAAACGGCAATGCATACAAGTAGAACTTGGTGTGATTATAGAGCATACTCTTCTAAAGTAAGTCAGTTTTGTACCTATAGCTACCCCATACATTTTGCTCGAGTTATTTTGTAGTTTAGTATGGATAATCCGATTTTTTTTCGCGATTTCGGTATTAGTCCTATAGTGAAAGTTGTTCAGTTTGATGGTCTAAACAACCTCATTAAATGTTTATTTGTATTTGTAACATCTTATACAAGGTGTTACAAAAATACAAATAAACCTTTAAGGGGGTGGTGTAGATTATCTAACTGAACAACTTTCACTATGGGACCAATACCTATCGAAATCGAGAAAAATAAATTATGTTCTATACTCTACAAATCGACTAGAGCTAAAATATGTATGGGATATAAAATATTTTTTTTCGCGATTTCGATGTTGGTCCCATAGATAAAGTTGTTCAGTTTGACGGTGTAAACAACCTGTATACAGGGTGTTTCATAAGTAACAATAAATTTTTAAAACTCTTAAGGGGGTTGTTTAGACCGTCAAACTGAACAACTTTGTCTATGGGACCAACATCGAAATCGCGAAAAAAATCATTTTATATCCCTTACATTTTAGCTCTAGTCGATTTGTAGAGTATAGAACATTTTTTTTTTTCGCGATTTCGATATTGGTCCCATAGTGAAAGTTGTTCAGTTTGATGGTCTACAACACCCCCTTAAAGGTTTATTTGTATTTTTGTAACACCTTGTAGACTGTAATGATGAATATAACATGTAACTAAAGTGACTTGTAACTAAAATCGAAACCTATAAACCTCGAGACCAAAACCATAGATTTCTGTAAAGTTACATCGGTAAAAATAATTTCTGTTTTTTTTTATATAGAGTCTAGAGAATGCACCTAATTATTATTCTGTAGGTATTGTGTATCCTGTACTATAATAATAAGTAATTAATACACTACGCCGCCCCCTGTACCCTATATCTATTAAACTGGCTTTATAAATACATTAGTGTTTTTTAAATTTTAGTTTTACTTATTAATCTTATCTATTAAAGTCGGAGTCTAGGTTACAACATCCAAATCGGTTCATTAATTTTTAAGTGATGCGTGCACAAAAAAACACACAACAATTCTAAAAATGGTCTTAATTCATTCAATTACGTATCCCAAACCCGCCCAATTAATAACATTTAAAAAAAAACAATTTACTGACACGTGAAGTTTAAAATTTTATTATAAGTAGGTAGATATGTATAGATAAGATAAAGATGAAAGAAAATGAAGAGGAAAAGGAATGATGAGGAGGAAATAAAGCCATACGAAATAAATAAATAAGATAAGAGAGGAAAGCGCAGCATATGGGTAGGCTCCCCACAAGGTGGACCAACGACCTGGTGAAGGCGGCTGGAACCCGTTGGAAGAGGGCAGCTCAAGACCGGTCGTTTTAGTGAGGAGCCTCCCGGCCTATGTCCAGCTGTAGACATCTATTTAATGATGTGATGATGTAGGTAGTCATAGATGTATTTTTTTAATTACAAGTATCTCGTTTCTGTTAAACTCGTTACATATTTAAACGGAACGATAAATTGAAACCCTATCACGCACCGCTTAGCATAAAGTGTGTGTTTTCTACAAGAATGAATCCAGGGGATTTTGGCTAAAAGATTTATGGACTAAATTTGTTTCATAACGACTTTACTTGAAAGAGCGAAGTACATTGAATTACTTGGTTTTAGATTATGCCTTGTGTCGAGAATATATTTCGCCTTTAGAGAATGTATAACGAAAATACAACCAGGACTCTTCATAGAAACGGGCTCGCACGGACAAGAACGTTTATGCTAAATCTGAATGAGAGTGAGAGAGAAATATAGCACTGCTTACTGTCTTCCATCTCCCTTACCAACCGAGAGACGGGTGAGGTCAAAATTGATGGGGGGCAGGGAAGGGAGAAGGATCCGAGCCACCGTACGTGGGTATTAGTACACTGTCTTTGAATTTTTGTGGGTGTAGCTATAGCATTGCTCAGCATTTAGACACGTGTTTTAAAATTAAAAAAAACGCAAAAACAAAAATAGCATAATTAAGAAGTGGTACCGCGCTTTTATAAGTATATCTTTGAGACTTGAAATTCGTCGAAACATAGTCAAATCCGATTACTAACGAGTATAAGGAAAACTAAGCATCCACACCGTTACCGATATCAAAACAAAATGCAACCAAAAGAACTCTAAATAAATTATTTACAAACAGAAAACCACTCTTAATTATATCTGATACTGTAAAACACAAATCTCTACAGACAATTTTATTATTTCTCAATTCTGCTTTGAATAAAATGCTGTTCGCAAAATTAGATGAAACCCTGCATAGTGGTTACAAAAGCAATTATAAACCGTAACACAAAGAAACAAGTGCCCGGATTTATTTCAGTTCCTCGCTTGACTGTGCCAACGACGTTTTAAAGGGTGTTTCCTAAATTACACGATTTTTAATTTTTATTAGTCAGTCACTAATAAAACTATCGAACGGGGAAGAAAGACATCGTCAAAAATCTTGCATTCACTGGAGAAAACATTTTTATGCATCATGTTAGGTCCACCAATCTTGCATTGTGCACTGCTCACATGCACACATATTATAATGAGATATTTTCCGAAAGCTAATTAAAAAGAAAAAAAATCCAAATTGCTCGATAGATGGCGTAGACGGGAGGTGGATGAACAACCTTGCATATTTGTATAATATACAAATACATATTTTGAACTACGTTTGACTAGCTTTCAGAAAACTCCACATTACAGTTTTTGACAGCGAATATGACGCTTTTGACGTGAGAATTGCACTCCTGGGCCTGGAGTGCGATTTTTGATCGCACTCGCTGAGCTCGGCAGTTGAAAATGTCAAAATTACTATGGAGATACGCATCTTTCTGCTGCTGATTTGACTTTAAAAAATTGCACTCCTGAAGTATGATTTTTAACCGACTTCAACAAAAGGAGGAGGTTCTCAATTCGACCCGTATGTTTTTTTTTTTTTTTTTTTTGTATGTTTGTTATTGAGAGTGAAATCAGCAGTAGAAAGATGCATATCTCCATAGTAATTTTGACATTTTCCACCGATGACCTCACCGAATGAGATTCAAAAACCGAACTCCTGATTCGGAATTCCGGATCGGTTCTCCGTAAAGGTGTTTGTCAGGCTTATTAGTTAACACCTTCGATCAAAATAAAATTAATGGATAGGCCTAAAGCGCGGTAAGTTGAAGCAAACTACTGGTGCACTTGGTCCATACAAACTAGCGCCATTATCTGTCAAAATCTAGGGCACTTGCATACAAATTTGAAGTAAATCTTTCATTTGTTTTGCCTCATTTTTCTGGTTTGAAATGTTCGCGTAAGGCCTATCCATTCATTTTATTTTGATCTAAGGTTAACACCAACAATTTTGAAAACACCCCGTTCGCTAAGTAGTGTACAGTTTCCGACAAAAGTGTTAATGATCAAAGTTGTGAGGTTGACGACGAACTTCTCTGGCCGGCGATAGAAACAACTTTGTTGTTTTCTTTGCCATTTTATAGTGCTTTTGTAGAAAATAAGAGCTTGTTAGGTCTTATTTTATTGTTTTTTAATTTGTGAAGAGTTTGTGGCGATTGGTGTTCTGATATTCGTAAAGAATGTTATCCGAATGTTTTGGATATAAACCTTATTTACAAATAGCGTTTTGCTTGTGTTGTGTCTAGCTCATAAAGTTATTATACCTTACGGAATAGAGGAACTGACGTGTGTTGTCAAATGAAACCGTTTTTGGGAACTGTTTGACAGCTTGTCGGCGTGGTGAAAATTTGAGTTCTGTGAAAAATTGTGAATCTAACATGAAATTGTGAATAATTTTGTGAAAGTGTTATTAATAATAATATCCACGATTTCACGTTAGATTGACAAAATATTCACAGAGTTAGAATTTTCACCATGCCGACAAGCTGTCAAACAGTTCCAAAATTGGTTCTATTGCCTAGCGTCACGTGTCTCTTTCTATTATACAGTGGTGCCGCTAGATACATCTCACTCTCTCAGCCGTCAGTTTCTTTATTCCTGGTAGGTATAGTAGGTAACTTTATGGTCTAGCTAGTACTGAATTTCTGCCAATGTAAACATTTTTAGGGTTCCGTACCCAAAGGGTGAAAACGGGACCCTATTACTAAGCCTACGTTGTCCGTCCATCTGTCCGTCTTATCTATTTAGGGCTGTAACTTTTAAACCGTAAAGCTAGACCGTTGAAATTTGTTCAGTTTGATGAGTAGTATCCGCAGTGATATAAAATTTACCCTATAGAGAAAACTCTACAGTATAACAACATTATTATAAAAACTGACCAAGTGCAAGTCGGTCTTCGCTAAAGATCGGGTACCAGCCAACTCTCACTTCAACGATTTGATTTTTTAGTAAATATCACATATGAGATAGCGGGTCCTCGTGGCAAGTTCAAACGCGAACCGCGCGAATGTCACAAACGCTAACGCACAGCACATGACCAAACTTGGAACGTGACTCCTGGATAAGCTAATCAAACTCCATAAAATGTTGCGTGCATTGTAGATGTAGAGAATATGAGAGAGGAATACACCACTGTTAATGTCGTCCACCACCCTACCACCGGCACCGGTAGGGGGGTGACTTCCAAATTGGTAGTTGAGGGAGTCTCAATATGTGCTTATTAGTACTCTTTTTTATACTGCATCCTAGGGAACAGGCATGAGGAAGGAAAGATTGTACTACTCTATTAAGATGGAAACAGGAAACAATCAGGGAAATATTTGCAGTGTAGCGGGCGTCCATAAATCACGTCGAGACGCATATTTGGTTAAATTAAGACCCCCACCTCCCATAGTGACATCTTGGTGACACTCCCACCCCATCTCCAATGTCAGGTAAATTTTACCATGAGCACAGACTTAAAATTCAAGTCCGTAACCGCCAATTGCCGCAGCCGTCAAGGCGAATAAATTTTTTAACCATTTTTTTATTTTAATATTGTAGAAATATATCGAACTTAGAACTACTCAAGAGAGAAATATACACAATTTTACGTTTTCTTGCATTTTTTTCTTTTCTTCCATCCATTGACTGCTGAGACTCTTTTGCATCGTCATAAAGTAGGAATTTCTGAATAAAAGGCATAAAAATTCCAAACCGCAAAATGTCTCGTGACTTTTGTTCTCCTACGTGACACTGTGTTATGGACGCCCCCGTAGGCATGGTGTATTTTCAAGTCGCTATAGTCCTCTAAATGTCATCTAATGTCAGCATCCTGGACTAACAACTTAACGTGTCTTAGACGTTCAAGCTAGACGTTCAACGTTTGGCGTTGCTAAACTTCGATGATCGCTTCAAACACTGAAACTCCATTACGCCACGAGCGCCACATATGCTAAGTACAGACAGAGAGAGTGGATGAGAGTGCAGAAACTTCTGACAAGCTCAGGGATCAACTATACCAGCTACTACTGGGAAATGACGGCTTGATACCTACTTAACTTGGCTGGGTTTTCTGTGAAGAAACGTACATGCTTCAATTTCAAAAAAATGTAATTTTCGTCTTCGGACCCCTTTCTGGTAATTTTTCAGAAACAATCTAGAAATCTATTAATCTAATCTCTATGTTCGTACGAAGTCAGATTTTCGTTAAAATATACAGTTCTAATGCTAGGATAATTTAAGATTTGTATGGAAATCTTTGAGGCTACAGTGCCTTTAAAACTATACATTTCAACGAAAATCTGACTTCATACAAACATAGAGATTAGTTTCAAGATGATTTCTGAAAAATGTTATTGACTTAAATTTGATGGTATTGGAATTATCACCAGACTACGTTTGTATGGAGCGGTAATATACCCTTAAGCTCGCCTTTGTACGAATCACGACTTAGTGCGTTCACACACGATGGCGCACTGACGGAGCGGTGCGTCAATGCGTCACCGTGTGTGCTTCTACGTGCGGTTTCATACAACACCTTGCTTCACATATGACGGACTGACGTCAGCCGCTCCGTCAGTGCGTCATTGTGTGTGAACGCACTTATTGAATTTTTTTCATAATTATGTTGTGGCCAATAAAGAATGTAAGACATTTTTGCGACCTACTTTTTATTTTATTTATTTTTATTTAGTATATTAGCCGGGCCTAGCAGAGCTCGTCTACCACTTTTCTGTGCCTCTGTAAATGTAAATGTAAGTAAACTAGTGTGCGAACGTGAAGACAGCTTGTTGATGCTTCTACCAGTGTAGAATCTACACTATCGTTCACTTTGGCATAGAGCCGGCAAAGTAGATTCAGTATTATAATAGTTTTCTTTACTCGCTTCATAATAATGCTGTGGCTATGAGTTCTTGGTACGAAGGTATTAAACTAAATAACGTATGTTGGAAACTATAATGGGTAAGTGAAAATTGTCAGTATGGAAAGTAACACGCGGTACAGCCAGCAAAATTGAAGTACTTACCTGAACTTTCTTTTGATACAAAATATCTTACGGAATACTGGATGAATTCCGTAATCCGCTTTGCGGGATGAATGAAAGTTAACATAAGCATTATGAACGCCTCACCACGCCATGTTTTTTTTCTTACTCAGAATGGGATAATAATGGTTATGCTGGTATGGATTAGCATAGCATAGCATATGCTCACGACTATATTCCCCGAGGGGGTAGTCAGAGATATTCTGAAACCTCAGAACATCCACGTTTCACCAGGAAGGATTATAAATAAAAAATAATTATGGTTTGAATTTTTAAAATACCTATGTATCTATCTAACATTTTTACAAAATTAATAATTCGACACCCCTATATAGGAATAACATTGTATCTAACTTTTTTGCATTTTGCAGTAGATCACATCATACGGATCAAAGATGCAGTTTTTATTTATTGACCGACCGACCGAAAACTCAACCGACAAGAGCGTAGTTCTTAAATAAGATGTTGATGATGATCAAGATTCATTGTATTAATTGGTACCTTATAAATAAGTAGTAACTAATTATGTAAAACAAAATTTCAAAATGTAGGTACCCCAAACAAGCGAAGATTGTCAAAGCGAGAGATAGTAGTTTTTCAGCAGTTTTTAAAGATATTTAGTGAGGGAGCTTGTCTAACAGAAAGTGGCAGTTCATTCCATAGACGGACGGACTGAACAGAAAAGGACTTGTCATAGAAGGAAGTGGTGTGGGAAGGCATAGCAAGTAGAAGATTACTAGCCGATCGCAGTACTCGGTCATGGGTGGCGTGAAGAAAAATGTATTGTACCTACTGTTCATTATAAGTGGTCACCACCCTTCACACTGGACAGAGTTTCGGTACTTCTGGTGAAACGTGGATGTTCTGAGGTTTTAGAATATCTCTGACTACCCCCTCCGGCAATATAGTCGTGAGCATATGCACGATGATCTAGAATGATTGATTTTTCCATAATCTAATTGTGGCTCTATTTAACGTCGAAATACGTTGATTCGACACAGTTAGAAGTGAGTTACAATGTTATTACTAGGGAGTGTCGAATTTTGGTTTATTGAGCTTAGGTTTCATAGTAAAATAATTATTGTTGCCGACCGTACAACAAAAGCTTGTCTACACTTTGTAATACAAAAGTAAATAGAAAGATAACATGTTCGTGCTATTTATTAAACACTGGGTTTTTCCGCACCCTACTCCCTACTATAATCTTTATACATGGTGTAAACTTAAATGCGTTCCACTTTTAAGGGGTGCTTAAGATATTTCTTTTCATTGTTGTGTAAAGTCTCAAGGTTAAAGCACGATGGGGCTGACATAACCTCAGGGTTGAAAGCCCCAATATAAAAATATAGAAGAAGATTAAAAACCTATACAACTAGTAATATTTGATAGGGTGGTTAAGACCATCAAACTGAACAACTTTGATTGAAACCAACATAGAAATCGAAAATAAAAAATCAGTATTTTAAACAAAACTATGTACCGACTCGACTCCAATGTATGGAAAAGCTGATTTATTTTATCTTATTTCCAATTTGGGTCCATAGTGAAAATCGTTCTGTTTCATGGTCTAAACCACCCCATTAAATAATACTAGGGGTCTTTTGTTACATCCTGTATGTAGCAAATAAGTTTCTGATCACCCCTTATACGAATGTGGTTAGAGTTTATGTAGGTACCTATGTATAACCAGGCAAGTAAATAAATCTATACAATGCTTACAGTAATTTCTAATTATTGTTCTTTCCAACTCTGTTGTTCTTGCGTCTCTTTCTTAAGCTTGTTGTTTGTGTTAACCCCCCAGACGCGATAGCTTGAGGCTGTATGGAAGTCGAGTCTTTGTCTTATTTTAGGTTAAGAAGTTATTGTGAGCGAATTCATGGACGGATGAATAGAGATAGAATAGGTATCTAAGGGCCTGTTTCACCACTTCTGAGTAAGTTCTTGTTAGCTTATCCGACAGATATTTTGACATAATTTCATATAAAATATGTCTTATATTATTATTAATACCCATAACGTTATAGTAAGACTGTCTAAAGTTGCCATACAAAGCTAGAAGAGTCAATTTTCAGTAATTTTTTTGGTCTTATAGCTTTGTATGGCAATTTTAGACTGTCTTACTATTAATTAAAAAGTAATTAGAAAGTCCCGAGGCTACATCACTATTAAGCTTCAAATCAAATATACCTACTTTTTTACACCAAAATAAGCTAAGCCAATAAGGCCCATCACATACATGCGGAATTGCGATTCGGAATTTGCGAACACATTTGCGAACGGGATTTCAAGCCTATACGAAAACCGGTTTGCATTCGGAATTCCGAATTGCAATTCCGTATGTATGTGATGGGCCTAAGCCAGCCAGCCAGCTAATAAGCTTCATACCAACAAACTGAAAAACTTTATAAATTGTTTTCCAAATGCGAGAATTTCAGATAAAAAATCTGTAGGTATCTCTCTTACTTTATGTCAGTAGGTATACTTGCAGCACAGAGTTCTATAATTAGGTACCTACTAATCGTATTGGCAGTATATCGCAGAACTGAGATCGAAACTGACTCTTGAGTAAGTCAATAAAATGCGCGGGAAAGCCACTGCGAGCTTGTTACTTCAATTACTCGATGCAAATGGGCTTGTTACTAGTCTTGCCTAACTATCGATAGATGACTTATCGATAGTTGATGTTGAGAAAATAGTAACAATATCGACTGTGCTATTGATAGAATGGATAGTATTGCTTTAAAGCACTTGGTACTGTAGATACAATTTCATCTCAGTTCGATCGACTGCTCTCAAACGGTGAAGGAAAACATCGCGAGGAAACCTGCATACGCTGAAAAAGAAATTCCGATGTGTATGTGAAGTCTACTAATCCGCAATACACCCTCCCTGTGGGTAGGCCTATGCCTTGCAGTGGAACGTATACAACGTGTTAATGAATCAGCGCAAAACCTCATACACCCCAACTGATTTATAACAAAATGATAAGATTGCAAGTTGCAACAATAATTTCATTATATTTATTATTAAAATTTGAAGTTATTCGCATTTTAAGTTTATAGGAAAAAATGATTTTTATCATTTCAGCAATGCATGAAAGCGCTAACGTGCTAATGAATACATTTTAAGAATCTTGTTTTGGTAGTAAGTAGGGTTAGTGTGCTCGTGCGGAGGGTTGAGATAAAGTTCAGTAAATTTAAAATTTTACGATAAAAATATTAATTATTTAAAAATAAATTTACCTATGTTGAAACCATGGTAATTCGATTCTGCTCTCGATTCTAAACAAACTGCTTTCTAGTTTTGTGTTAATTCATTAACACGTTGTATAGGCTGTGATGATGACTATCGATCGTATCAAGTTGTCTTTAATTAAAAAAAATTGTTTTTCTAAAGTTTTTATAAGTTCAAATTTTATGTTTTGCATTATTAATAAATAAATATTTATTAAAAAAACATAATTATAATCCATACATATAAGTGTATACAGGATCCAACTTAATATTATGCTGACACTTTTTTAAGGGGATGATCAGATCGTCAATTAGCTTAATAAGAAGGACCCTACATACTATCTAGAATATTGATACTGGCGAAAATATCGATTCTATCGGTAGCTCTATCGATATTGTTACTATTTTTCGGAGTCACGATAGTGTCGATAGACTATCGATAGTTTCACTATTGTTAGGTGCAACACTACTTGTTTCTATCGAAGCTCTAGTAATATTGAAGTACCCACAGGACTGGATTATTACTAGGTAGTTAGAGAGTTAAATTGAAAAAAACTTGAATTGTGTTCCATGGTGAAAAAGTTGTTCAGCTTGATGGTTTACAATTTAGATCAAGGATGATTCATCCCTTCAAATATGACTATGGTGATTTAATGTTTTTTTTTTACCAAATACAAACTTAAGGCGTATCATTCCTGGACCACGACTCTCTATACTAATCGATGCGAACGAGCGCGCGCGTGGCTCCAGTCAGAATTTTGCTGTTTTCTTTGAAAAATTAGATGATTCTTTATTAATTTCGAAAAAGTTAGAAAACCACATCATTCTAGATTGTGTTTTGTACAATATTAAAAATGTAAGAGTAAAATGGTTACAACTGGATAAAAAGGGGTGACTTTAGATTCCTTTTTCTTCGGTTTTAATTATAAAAATCGATTTCTAGAAAAACCACACCACTTCTCATTCCTGTAAGGTTTAAATCCGCCTGGGAACACGACTCTTAATACTCATCACTGTGAACGAGCGCGTGGCTCTTGTCAGATTTAGCAGTTTTCTTTGAAAAATTTGATGGTTTTTTGATTTTTCGAAAAATAAGAAAAACAAATAATGCTATGAAGGGTATTGTGATGTAAAGTATAATTATTGTAGTAGTATATTTTGAGAAAAACCATATCATTTCTCATGTCCTGTATCTAGATTCTAGATGACGCGTATCAAATAAAATTTGCAATTTGTAATATAATTACGAAGATAAAGCTTTAAAAAATATCACATGCAAAATTTCAAAGCAAATTTCAATCTTCGTAATTATATTATAAATTGCAAATTTTACTTGATACGCGGCATGTAGATTCTCCAAACTATTTTTCCTTATATAAATTATTACTTATATTAATTCCGTCTACGTGCATTACGCGTCAAACTTTTGCATAAAATTGACACCTCTGCATCAGGCGGTAGAGCCTTAATGTGATGCACAATTTGACAGGGACAGTTTTTTTCACGTGACTCGAACACGATCTACAGGATGTAAGGGACAACCCTCCGCAGACTAAAACGGTGAACTTATACCATCAAACTAAACAACTTTCACTATGGAGCCTAGATCAGGAAACGCAAAAATAAAAACAGCTATCCCATACATATGAGGTACAGCAGTTTTGTATGAAACAGTCGATTTTTTTCGCGTTTCCTGAGGTAGGCTTCATAGTGAAAGTTGTTCGATTTGATGGTCGGAATTCACTGTTTCAATCTGAGGAGGGCTGTCCCTTACACCCTGTATACTCGGCTTACATTAAAATACCGCGGTCTTGCGATGATCCAGCAAGCTTTATAGGCGGCGTACTTAGACTATTTATAATATAATATAATATAATATCCATATATTATATGCAGAGGTATGAACTCTCAATCATGAGGTCCGGGTTCGAATCCGCATGGACAACATGCCACGTACCAAAAAGTTTTTCTAACTTATTTACGTATTACCGACTGCTCTCAAACGGTGAAGGAAAACATCGTGAGGAAACCTGCATGTGCAGAAAAAATAATTCTGATGCATATGTCAAGTCTACAAATCCGCGGGCACGCGTGGTGGATTAACGCCTAAACATCCTCCTAAACGGTAGGCCTGTGCCCTGAATGTTCGGATTTCGGGGGGGGGGGGGGGGGGGGGGGATAGATCCCACATATTCCCCCCTGGATACGTGCTTGACTAGTTACCGTGTAATTTTATTCTACTAACAAACTTTTCCGCCACTTTTTGCGGGAGACGAGGCCGACCGACGTAGCATGAAATCCGTAACTTTGGACTTTATTCCATTACTTTCGATTCTAATTTCAAATGTTAAAAATCATGGAACACAGTGTTGCGTGAACCCCAAAGGTGATAAGTACGAAATTATTGTTCCGCAATTATAGGCTGTCGCGTTTAGTGATAAGGTATAAAATTGTACGTAAATTCGTAAGATTTTTTCATCTTGCACGTTGGCAGAGGGGAAATGCTAAGGCGAGGCGGGTCCCTATATAAATCGCCTAAAGCAGCGTACTACCAAGACCACGGTAAAGCTCGTAAGTCGATCCTTGGGCCTTAAGAAACAACCTAAGTAAATGTACTCACGTTCAAAACACTCCATCTGAAGACGGCAACTGAAATATAATAAGTATAAAGTTTATAAACTAGACAACACCATGAGATCAAACTACAAGCCTAACGCAAAGTATCAGGTTATCCAAGTGCAATCGTCTCTTTCTTGCAAGCATAAGTTTGCAATTAGCCATCCCGCTCCAATTGAAAGCAGGATCGCAAAAAAACGTGTTTTTCATCAATATCTTTGCTCATGGGTGTTTCTAAGCTCCAAATTCTAAGGAGTACACTAGAAATATTTAATGTATTTAGTTAAGTACAAGAATAAAAGGTTAAATATCAGCAGTTTAATCATAGTATTGAAAAAACATAACAAAAAGGGGTAGCTTTGGGATTTTTTTCTATCTATTAAACTTAATCTAATCGTGTAATTGAGAACGGTCGCCTATCAGCCAGATCCTTAAATAAAACATAATTGGTTTTCAGACTTTAAAACACAGTTTAAAACACTTTCGTTCGTGTTCAAAAAACGGCCTCGACCGGATAACAGCGTCATTTCTCTAGTCTATTATCTAAATATTGTAAATATTGTAGTGCCCTTACAGGGTTCATCTTCATGTTGATCGTGTAACTATCTTCGAAGTACAATGAAATCAATTTACATTCCATAAGTTAAAAAGTAAAACTAAAAAAAAACTATCAAAACTGAAAGACCTTTTGTAACAGCATGACTGCAATAAATTATCCTTTTATTATCAGTAAACGGAAATTTGTTATAAATTTGTAAAAACATGAATTACGAAACATATGCTCTGCATCAAACGGTTTTCTCCATACAAATGTATCCCCCTGTTTTCTCAATGGATAATAACACTAGAGCAAATATTTTTTTACCATACAATCTTTGTCACCTCTGCCATGTTTCTATGTTTTGCTTTTTTGCATTTATTAATTACTGTAAGAACTAGGGACCTTCAAAATTAACCCATTTTACCGCCCGTTTTCAGACATCCAGTAAACAAATTTGACGAATATAAACAAAAAAAGACATAGCCAAAGTCTTTCACATATTATTTTTGAAAGTATTATTAAAATCGGTTCAGTTTTGGAGTTGAAAACAGAAATGCTGATTTCGTCGATTTTTTGTATATAAAATCGGTCCGAGCTGCAGTTGTCTCTTTCGCACTTTAATCGGCGGTATGGGTGGCGCGGAATTGATAAATATTTATACAGTCTGAAAAGTGACCTATTCTCCAAATTAGCGTTTCAGCCCGCCTATTCTCTTAATGAGAACACTCGTCATGAAATTGGGGTTCATTTAACTTATTAAAGCGTCTACAAATCTCGAAACGAGCTGAATGAGCACTTCGTTAAATATGGTCATGAACGCTGACTTCAAACGCTTGAATAACCCTAAAGATAAACCGACCATATTTAATTTTAATACTGGTATAAATCGTCGTGAGGAAACCTGCATGCTTCAATTTTGAGGCATGTATTGTACCCACTGTCCATTGCAAGTGGCGACGGGCTCATCTCCCATCACAATGGACAGAGTTTTGGTACTACTGGTGAAACGTGGATGTTCTGAGGTTTCAGAATATTTCTGAATACCCCCTTCGAGGAATATAGTCGTGAGCATATGCTATGCTATGCTATAAATCGTCACATAAAACTCACATTGCATTTTATCAAGAAATAAATTAATGCAAACTGAAAGGTAGTAAGCCTGCCTGCTGTGCCGAGAGTCGCGGTTCGAATCCCGTAAATATTCTTGTCATCATAATACAAGTCCAGTCTAGATTCTGGTACTAGATAATTGGTGTGACAATATCAAAGACATTTATTTATTTAATTAGTTTTATTCTCAGCCGATTTCGACTACAGCGACTGCATTTTTGACCAATGCGACGTGGTGGTATTGGTGCTCTGGCCACTATTCTGATATTGCTTTGGTCCACCCGCCGCATTCCCGTTATGACAATAAATTAAATGTGGTCTGAAAGATGTCGTCTGAAAGAAGATGTAGTGACAAGGATTGAAAAAGGAATGTTGAGGTGGTTTGGCCATGTGGAAAGAATAAGCCAAAGTAGGCTGACGTATGAAATCTACAAGGAAAGTGTGAATGGAATGGTTGAAAGGGGTCGCCCTAGGCGCACGTACGCTGACCAAATAGGATGCGTACTGAAGAAGGGCCAAATAAAATGTACCCGGAACCGACGAGCATGTATGAAGAGACTTATGTATGTTGAGGAGGCGAAAGATGTGTGTCAGAATCGTAGCATGTGGCGATCTATTGTCTCTGCCTACCCCAGTAGTGGGACATAGGCGTGAGCATATGTATGTATGTATGTACAATAAATTAAACCATAACAAACCTTTGTGATAGTATTTTAATAGAGTCACGGGAGTACTTGGATGCGAGGTGCTTAGGACAGAGAGGAGGGTGGCAAAAACAAACAAAAAACCGGCCAAGTGCGAGTCGGACTAGCGCACGAAGGGTTCCGTACCATTATCTAGAAAAGCAAAAAAATCACGTTTGTTGTATGGGAGCCCCCCCCCTTCAATATTTATTTTATTCGGTTTTTTAGAATTTGTTGTTATAGCGGCTACAGAAATACATCATCTGTCTCACTATCACGGTTCATGAGATACAGCCTGGTGACAGACGGACAGACAAACAGACGGACGGACAGCGGAGTCTTAGTAACAGGGTCCCGTTTTACCCTTTGGTTACGGAACCCTAAAAATGGAGGCCTATGCCCAGCAGTGTGTAGATTAAGACTATGGATGATGATGAAGATATTATTTCGCACAAAATCCTTCCGCTAGACATTTTAATATGTAAACAAAAAGTTGTATAATTTATTTTGTAAGGCTCGTAACTCGTGCAAAAGTTGTTTTGTTTGGAAACTTTGTTACTCCGGTGTGGTTACCCACCCCGTCTGGTTACCCGTCAGGGTAAATACGTACCTATCTAAATGCTGTATAATTATATAGATGAGAAGAAAATAAGCATTTGTATTTTTGTTCAAATAGCCGACGTCGGAGAGAAAAGCGCCAAACTTAAATGGGCCGGTCATGTCTGTCGGAGAGATGGGCAAAAATCATCATGCCCTGGATCCCCGAAAACGGTCGGCGTCGTCCAGGTCGACCCAGCAAGAGGTAGCGTGATGACCTGGCTAAGACGAGCAATGGCCAGAGGTTGACCAAAATAGGAACGAGTGGAAGAGGCCTTTGCCTAGCAGTGGAATGAAACAGGCTAATAAAAAAAAATCATGTAACCATCTTCCATACTAAGCTGCAATGCCTTCTCTAGATTTGAATCTGGTGAGTTTTGCCTTCAAATGTCAATAAACAAATGATGACTTTGTTTAAATCGAGCGATGTGTTTTAAATGTGTTTTAATGGTACAAGCCTGTAATTTCTCGAGAACAATTAGTGGTTTAGGTAACAAGTTAAATAGTTAGTGGTCAACTGGCTGTCAGAGAATTTTCTATGCGCTGACCTGGTTAAACTGTTAAGGTTTTTTTTATGGTATTCGAAATAACTATAATCTAAACTCAAACCATACTTTTCATCAAATTTTCTTAGATTATCCGCAACAAAAAAACAATGAATTATTGTATTCATCGATAAAAGTGTGTTTTCTTACTTTAATTTGATGTAATTTGAAGAAAATCATTATGTAAGAAAAGATATTTTCATGTCAAATAATTTACGTAGAACAAAGTTTATAAATTGAACTTACCAGTACAAATAACATTACACTGCATTGTTTCACATTGTTGGTTCAATTTCACATCACATTCAATTAAAAATAATCACTTAAGTACATTGTTAAATTTCTTCAAATTAAAATTGTTTTAATAGTTTTTTGTCACAATAATATAATTATAAAATCACAAAAATAATAAAATCAAGAATTAAAAAAAAACGAAAAATGATTATTGAAGTTTTCGGGAAAATTTAAAAAGAATACTCAAAACTTAAATTCTCATTCCTATTTTCGTAGTAATATAACTTCGCGACTGGCGTAGCACGTAGCAGCGTAGCCCCGACCGCTACGAAGGCTACAACACGACTGGCTACGTAGCTAAATTTTAGGTACAGTGTTTTATCGTCACTCGTTTGTAATTCGATTCGGACGAATTGTATTGAAATAATTAAATTTATGTGTTACGATTTACAGATTCTTTTGTACTATTGTTTGGGGGTCGTTTATCCTACCCTACTTAATTTTTAATAGTAAAAGTTTGCTTTTAGAATAAAAGCATAAGCATATATGCTCACGACTTATTCCCCGAGGGGGTAGTCAGAGATATTCTGAAACCTCAGAACATCCACGTTTCACCAGAAGTACCGAAACACTGTCCAGTGTGATGGGGGGTGAGCCCGTCGCCACTTATAATGGACACTGGGTACAATACACGCCTCGAAATGGATACATGCAGGTTTCCTCACGATGTTTTCCTTCACCGAAAAGCCAGTGGTGTAACAAATCGTACATAAGTTCCGGAAAACTTATTGGTACGAGTCGTCTTGGACGGGGATCGAACCATCGCCTCCTGCACGGCAGGCAAGGTTACTCGCCACTGGACCACCACGGCCTTTTAGAATATTGAATATGGAATAATGTGTCGAGCCATGATAGATGGCTAACTTTTGCCGTGGTGGTCTAGTGGCGAGTAACCTTGCCTGCCGTGCAGGAGGTGATGGTTCGATCCCCGTCCAGGCCGAAACGTACCAATGACTTTTTCGGAATTTATGTACGTTTTGTAACACCACTGGCTTTTCGGTGAAGGAAAACATAGTGAGGAAACCTGCTTGCTTCAATTTCGAGGCATGTATTGTACCCACTGTCTATTATACAAGTGGCGAAGGGCTCACATCCCGTCACACTCGACAGATTTTCGGTACTACTGGTGAAACGTTCAGAGTTTTCAGAATATCTCTGACTACCCCCTCGGGGAATATAGTCGTGAGCATATGCTACCTACAGCCTTAGTATAATTTTTTTTAATTTATTTTATTTATAATTAATGGCTTTTTGCTTGTGCGTAGCACCGCATTTCCGCCAGTGTCAAGTGTAATTTATGGGAGTATCTATCCCAATCTCAGGGATTGTTTTTGTTCAAGAACAAGAAGAGATCACGCGTTAGTAGAGAAATCATGCTAGTGGGTTTGATTCAATCGGCATCAAAAAGACATGGTGGTTTTGGACAGTTCTTAGTAATTATGTTTTTAGGATTCAATACCCAAAGGGTGAAAACGGGACCCTATTCATAAGCCTACGTTGTCCGTCCGTCCCTTCGTCTGTCCTACCTATCTGGACCTGTAACTTTTGAACCGTAATACTCAGAGAATGTGCGTTTTTATGGTGGATTTGCTAAAAATAATATAAATCAAATTAAAGATTGAAAAATTTGTCTCGGGCGGGACTTGAACCCACGCTCTTCCAAACCGGGGAAACGTGCTGATCAATTACACCACCGAGTTCACAACCCAGAGAACGAAATTTCTTAAGTCTTCGTCTTAAGGGGACGTGCGCGCCATCTACTTTGGTTGGTTGTAATACTGCGTATAGTAGATGGCGCGCACGTCCCCTTAAGACGCAACAGATTGAAAATTTCGTTCTCTGGGTTGTGGACTCGGTGGTGTAATTGGTCAGCACGTTTCCCCGGTTTGGAAGAGCGTGGGTTCAAGTCCCGCCCGAGACAAATTTTTCAATCTTTAATTTGATTCGAAATAGCACAACATGGCTGTAACATGTTTATAATCAAAAATAATATAAACCTCAAAAAGTCAACAATTAAGGGGGACCTCATACAAGAAACTAGTTTTTCGACGTTTTTTCTTTGCACTCTATCGTAGAAACGTTAATACATACAAGCGTCAAACTTGGTTTGATTATAGAACAAACTCTACAGTATAATAACAAAAACCAGCCAAGTATGTCGGTCTCGCGCTAAAGGTCCCGGAGAAAACAAGTTTCTTTTTCCAAGTTAATATGTTGTGTTCTGTGGTTGTGTGGTACGGAACCCTTGGTGCGCGAGTAGCCCGACTCGCACTTGACCGGTTTTAATTTAGGTCGTCTGTCTAGCGGGCAGCAGACCAGTTCGCGGTCTCCACTCGGATCGGAAACTCACACAATAGCAATAAAGGCGTGGCCTATGCCCAACAGTGGGTTGATTGATGGATAACAGTCATCATCATCACGGTAGCTTTGTCCTTTCAGGCGGCTTATCTTCATTGAGGCAAATACAATTTGTGTGTTGAATTTTTCAGGAACTCAAATTAGCATTGATTGATTGAAGAAAGACAAAATCGACATTTATTGAATCATGCGTTACTTTGCGGAAATCGATGACTAACAGGTAGATGACACGATTGTGTCGAGACCTCCGCTTCTAAATACCTAGTACACAAAGTTGTATTACGTTATGCAATACAACCTGCCCACCAGATAATTTCTACTCCACACGTGTTTTGCTCCACCAAGGAGCATCCTTAGGAGTTAGACCGACGTACGTTCGAAACAGAGTTGTTACTCCGCCAAGCGTCCGTCACTCGAGTGACGGATACTACAACTTTATCTACTAGGTATTTAGAAGCGGAGGTCTCGACACAATATCGTGTCATCTGCCTGAAAGACACATCGGTTTCGGTATTTGCTGTGGGGACTTGCCATATATGTCAACACCCACAAGTTATAGCAAAGAAGCTTACAGATGGCGATAGCGTTGCTCTCGGAAATATGCTCCGTACAAAGACAACGTTCACCGTAAATACGTAACTGGTAACCTACTACAAATAAGGTTCACAATCGAATGCGAGACATAACTCGCGCAAGAGAAATTATCACAGAGATTCGACATTTATATACAAGGTCCAACTAAGAATTATTGGACCACGGCCGGTCCGCGTCTTTACAAACCCTATACCGTTTCAGTCCGGATCGGTACCATAATCGATTAGGGTTTTTTTGCGCAAAATCGTGAAAAAACCTAGCCCGTTACAGTACGAAATCGGACCAAAATCGCATAGGGTTTCTCATCGACGTAAATTACGACTGCAAAAGCTAGTCTATTATGGTCTGATTCGCATTATTAAAATTGTAAGTAGGTATATTGTCACATAGCATTTATACATTTATTTATACATTTGTAGGTACTGTTGTATGTATTACATACAAATAAATAGTGTTACACTTATGAAATGAATTTATATTATTGTAATTAAACACAAAACACATAGTTCTAAAACAGAAAAATATAGAACTATTTGAAGATAAGTAACTTAAATAAAATTAAATTCGTTATCCCTAAAATATCAACAGAATAATATGAAGAACTACAATAATAATATCGATGGTAACTAAGCCTACATACATAATAATATAATTTTGTCTGTTTGTGTGTAAGTCTGTTTCAAAGAGTATAGTAATTATACCAAAAGGAAAAGAGAACCTACTCGCGCGGTTTCTGGTAACCCAAATTGAAATCATCTATCCCTATCACACAATACGTAGGTATAGGTAGGTATGTATGCCTAATATTACTTTATTTCAATGGATATACTGCCTCGGTTTTGAAATGTCTCTTTAAAGTACAATAGGTATCCTTTAAAGTCACATTTCAAAACGAGAAGCAGAAACAGAACTCATTCTTTGAAGAATCACAAATAACTTAACACAATCATTCCACACGCAACACGCAGCTCCGCCATCTTTGATACAATGAGAGTTGCCAGTAGCTTGAACCTAATTTACCATGCTGTTGTATAAATTACCCTTAGATGTTTTATTAAAAATATTTAAAAGAGTGCAAATACTTTTATTTTAATATCAAAAGTTGTACTGAATAAATTATTGTGTAATTTCATAAACATACTCTCATAGCGTTTAACCATAGGTCCTTTTTATTTTCAAATAATTTGTGTTTTTGTTTATTTTAACGTTAATCTCTCTACTCATGTTTATTACTATATTAATATTTCTTTTATAATTTTTGGCAAAGTTGAAACCTAAAAACACAGCGTATTACAAGACCACAACAGAAGTGAAGTAAGCCGTAGGAACAATATACTAAACCATCAATCACACAATCGCGATAAGATTAACTACCAATCACGATCGCAGACACTTTAGTCAAGGTTTTATCGACGAATAAGAATAAGGTTTTATCCAATCACTATCGCACAATAATCATCAGATGGCGAAGGATACTATATTCGACTAGATTTTATTAGACGTTTGACTTTTTAAAAACTAATCTATTTGAGTCAACCGGGTTAGGGTTTATGACTACTAAATGTACCGGAATTAATGCGCACAAACCCTATACTATTAGAGTGTCAATTTTGACTGAAATGGGATAGGGTTTTTCAAGCATTTATCGACACCAAAACCTAGTCTATTATAGTCGGGATGGTGACTGAAACAGTATAGGGTTTGTAAAGACGCGGCCGGTCCCCAGGCTTCACACTAAGCCTGGTGGAAGATCTTCCCTTTTCATTGGAGGAACATTCCCAAGTAGCATCTCCATATTTGCTAACACTTGTATGCTTCTTGCTTTTCCTCACAGGATGAGGATTTTACCGTATTTTATAATTTTTCACTCATTTCATTACTCATTGTACACTTATTATGTACAAACAATCAAGTACTTAAATACAGTTTTCCTTAGCAATACCAGAATCCCTACGAACAAGAACGGAAAGGGAAGCCATGTAGTAGTTTCCGGTTCAGGGATAAATCCACGCTAAATATTAATTGTTTCCTCTATGTTGCTACTGTTTCTAGAGAAAGTATTTTTATTCCACAGTGATCCAAAAAAAGTGTTCCATGCGGCAAAGGGGTCGAATCGGTAAAGTAGACCTATTGTACCTGAATACATACATGCATTCATCTGAATACATGCCTGCTATAAATATGAATTATAATTACTATTAATATAAACAATTATTAAACCTGTAAAACTGGGGCAAAGCCCTACCGCCAGAACCACACGTATACCTGTCATGAAAATAAAACCACGAACACGGTTAAATTTTGTGGTTTTATAACACGAATGTCATTACTAAAAATGCAGCAAATTGCTGTTGGTTGTAAGTAATAAAATTAATTAAAAATTAAGTCTCGGGCGGAACTTGAACACGCACTCTTTCAAATAATTTCGCTACCGAGCCCACAAATAACACATCTTTTGACATAAATCATTTTCATACTCTGCGTACTTTTGAAGATATGAAGTGATTTCAAGTTTAATTTTTAGCTGGTAAAGCAAAATTTGTCGCTAGCGGTTTTATTGAACTAAGCTGTCGATATGCTCACGACTATATTCCCGAGGGGGCAGTCAGAGATATTCTGAAACCTCAGAACATCCACGTTTCACCAGAACCAAAACTCTGTCAAGTGTGACGGAGGGTGAGCCCGTCGCCACTTATAATGAACAGTGGGTGGGTTATTTTAATATACAACAATAATACAATAATGTTCAAAACAACTATTTACTGTATTTCATTAAAATCACGTGATCAAACAAATCGACAACAGGCATTCAACTGTCATCGATCACGTTACAATAATCTTTATTAATCCATCTCCCAAAGCCTCCTAATCCCTTTAACAACCTCGGATCGAAACAGAATGGTTTATGAGAATAAAATTTCGACAAAAATTTTCCGTGTGGTTTTTAAGCTGCAGGAAAAATATGTTTTTGTAAAACGTCTTTATCGTGGTAACAAGAAAAAAGTTAACCCAAACTGTGATCAATTAATTTAAAAAAACGGCCTAGTGCGAGTCTGATCTCCTTAAAATACAGGGGGAGACAGCATTATTTTGGAGTCTATTGAAAAAGTATCATGAAACATATTTTTTTTTTTTTTTTTTTAATTTATTTAAGTTTTTACAAATTCTTTCAAATACTTACATATTTTCTCCAAAACTCCATTGGGAGTTTAGCTGGAGCTCTATAGCTACTGCACGTAATTACAAAATTGCACATACATGGTAATACCATATTTAGGGCCCGTTTCACCACCCCCGAGTAAGCCCCTGCTAGCCTATCCGACAGATACCTTGACATAATTTTATACAAAGTATGTCAAACCATCCGCCGGACAAGCCAACAGAACCCACCCAGAAGTGGTGAAAAATATTGGTGGTATTCAAAGAATAGAAACATTTTTATAATTTAACTGATAATTTGATTGACCTAGTATCTCCGTTTGGTCTTATAACTGTAGTAAAAGGGGTTTAGAGCGATGATGCCCATACGGAAGAGAGCTAGCGCCTCAATCATGAGGCGGCGGGTCGATTCCTGGCCTGTACCCTAAAACGATTTAACCACTTCTAGCCTGTAACACTAAGTTCTACTGAATTTACGTGCGGTTGTATTTATCATTTACTAGCTCGGCGGTGAAGGAAAACATCGTGAGGAAACCTGCATTCCCGAGAATGAAAAGAAAATAGGTACCATAAGTTCGGAGGTACGTGTAAAATGTGGGTGAGCTTGGGGCGAGCTCAGAGGACCAGCGGTGGTCTCAGTGTTAGGCTTCGTTTTCACCAGAGATGTGCGAGGTAGCGAGGCGGTGAGCGAGGAAACAATCCGCCAATAGCGCGCTTGCTCGATCACGTCATTGGGAAATTGAAGCACTCTCACAGGCAGATTTTTTCCTCGCTCACCGCCTCGCTACCTCGCACATATCTAGTGGAAAAGCAGCCTTAGATAACGATCCTTGCTTCCAATAGTCCAACCACAAATCAATAAAGGGGATGACCAAAGAAGTTTGAGTTGCATGAGAAAGTTGTTCAGTTTGACCTGTATACTGTAATAAAACACCTTAGTAATAAGAATGTGGTTTACACCATCAAACTAAGCGACTTTCGCTATGGAGATAAAATAGAGAAAAAAAATAGAGAAAAAAAATCATATTCATACAAAACTTCATTGACTACTGCACGCTTTAAATATACTTAGGGTGTTTTGTTACACCTTGTATAACTGTTTCGTTTTGCCAAATTTGGTACAAAACACTGTAAACAGATATTTTTTTAAGTTACGACCATAATCCCTTTCTTGGTATTCAGTAACTTTTCCGTATCTATAAATTTATTTAACTAACCTTATACCTTAGTCGCCGCGTAGTACCTACGCATTCTAAACCGAAATCACATTTTTATTCGGTCCACCACTGACCCATAGCTATAAAACTAGTGGTCGAGCTTCATTTCAAGTCTACGTACAACTTACGATAGTACATAACTTCTCTCTCTATTCGTTCAAATGAATAAAGCACCGAGGCGAGCTATTTTAAATGAGAAATTACTGACGCTCGTATAGGTACACGTTAGACGTCCAAGTTTTCAAGTTGTTGTGTTCAAGAATAGTTTAAAACTTATACTGGTTTCGAATTGGAAGAAAAAGCAAGGAAATTTTCGCAGCTAATTTTTGACATTTTAAGGCGGTTTTTACATTGCTCATCGCGCCACGAAGAGCGGAGGCGGTGAAGCGGAGAACTAAGGCGGTGAAGCGGAGTAGGAGAGGATTTTGTAGCGGTGCACCGCGCGAAAATGCGGTGAGCGCTGCCGCCGCCGCATTTGGATTGTTTCGTGGTCCTCTAAGTTTTGGAGCATTTGAGGGACGGGTTGTTGACGGGTACGGTTGAGTTGTCGGGGGTCGAGTTGTCGGGGGTCGAGTTTTCGGGGCTCGAGTTGTCGGGGGTCGAGTTGTCCGGCCCCTTTAAGTTTACTAATGTCATTGCCTCAAAGTGAAATCGTCGATAATTTTGTGAAATATACTGACACTATTTCATTAATTATCCACGATTTCACGTTAGACTCAGAATTAATAGACAGTGCTCGAATTATTGCCTGTCGATAGTCTCCTAAAACATCCAAAAACGGTTTCATTTGACAACTCATGTCAGTTCCGCTATTCCTGTGTTATTTCGGTTCCGGTGTTATTTAGGTGCTCTTAAGATTGGTACTTATATTATGAAATGAGGAATAGGTACTTTGATCATTTTAAAGGCTCCAATTAAAATAAATCTCTCTCAAATAAATATAAAACAACGAAAAACATATACATATAAATATGTTTAATAGCCATAAACGTTAACAGTAAAATGTCTAGCAGAGGAGACTGCTAAAGTAACGCGTGCGCCGGCGCATGATCCAGACACTCTGCGCACTATACTAGACGCTCCGGTCGTAACTGTGATGCAATTCATATCGTCCAGTGTTAGGCCCACCTGAAAAATAAAGACGGTCACAGATAGTAATTTAGTGCTCTGTGGTCACAGTTAAATTTCATAATTAATCCCTCCCTACCACATAAAATAATTCATATTAATCCCTACTTAATATTATAACAACGAAATTATGTCTAGGGTTCTCACGCAAAATTCTCAAAATTCCCCCCCTCCCTCCACGTAACGGTACCGTAGCACTTGGATGGGTACTCTCTCCCCCCCTACATTCCGATACGTAACGGGAGCTTTGTAGATTTGGGCGTATATTAAGGAATAATGATTCAGTCTTTTATATAGAAACAAAACAATTTAATGTTAAATTGCAAATAACTGCTGATTTGACTTCCAAAAAAAATCATAATTCAGGACTGCGATTTTTTAAAGTCAAATAAGCAGTAGAAAGATGCACGAGAACGCTTTTGTATGAGATTTAAAAACCGTTCAAACTCACCGATGACATTCAAAAATCGCACCCCTGTAAAGTAAGGAAAACATAATCATTCCCATAGACATATTATGATCATACCAAATCAAATTCAAAATTGAACAATTAAGTCTCGGACGGTACTTGTACCCGCAACCTGCTAAACAAGGGCTGTGCTCTCGTCCAATTAAGCTACCGAGCCTACTACGTCAGAGATAAGAACTAAATTCTTCAACGTATTCCGTCTAAGGCCCATCACATACATGAGGAATTGCGATTCAAAATTCCGAATGCAAAACGGTTTTTCGTATAGGTTTGAAATCCCGTTCGCAAATGTGGAGGTGTGGGACCTCCATAAGAAAACTGGTTTGCATTCGGAATTCCGAATCGCAATTCTGCATGTAGATTGTGATGGGCCTAAATGGAACTTGGTGTGGATGTGTTCTTGAATAATCAACTGCGCAAGAATATGATTTATGTATTTGCAGCATTTATTTTTAGGCGCTTATTGACATAGTTGGGCATCGGTATTGGAAACGATCAGCGAAGTTAAAAAAGTGCGCGACTTTCGGCTTCCTATAATTTAGTGCTCATCTTGACTCTAACAAAAATGTTTACTCGACTCCGACAACATTTTTTGCTATATACCTTAATAATTATTTTGCTAACGGATCCCTGAATTGAATTGTGATCAATATTTGTATAAGTACCCGTGTCAAATTACAGCTTTCTAGTACTAAGCGTCTCAGAGCTAAACCGTGGACAGACGGACACTATACAAGGGTTCCTTGTTGACTACGGAACACTAAATATGTAACTAATACTTCAGATGGTCGTGAACTCTTGCCTGCTGATTTTAGTATTGTAAGGGGCAAATATTTCTGTGCTATATACAGGGTCCAACTTAATAAATGCTGAACTTTTTATGGGGATGATCAGACCATCAAACTGAGCAACTTTCTCTATGGGACCAACATTGAAATCGCGAAAAAAATATCAGCTGTCCCATACATTAGCTCGAGTAGGTTTGAAGTTTTGAACGGAACAGCAGTTTTTTTTTTGAGATTTCGATGTTGGTGCGATAGAGTAAGCTTTTCAGTTTGATGGTCTAATCATCCCCGAAAAACGTGTCAGCATATTAAGAAGGACCCTATTTATAATATACCTGAATCATGGACGTCATGGATGAGTGTATCTTTTTTTACGTATTTGATTTTGTGGTCTAGTCATCATTAGAAAAGTTCGGGCTAGATTCTGGTTCTTTTAATGGGACAAGATAATCTATAATAATTCGATTCAATTCACATAATTTATTTCAGACAAGATGTCCATGGGTTATTATACATTTATCTTAAAAACTAGTGTTAGTTTACAGGAAGGTTTTATTTTATTTTAAAAACCCGGCATGGAGCTTCACCCAGTGATGCAACAGCGGGGAGTCCCACCGGTCCCACCGGGTAATAATGTGCAAGATATTTATTTACCTGCACAAAGCCACGTTCGTCACTGATATTAGTATCCACTTCATTTACTTCTTTATATATTAGTTTAGATTCATCAATGTCGCTACAACTGCCGCATTTCCAGACTCCTTCACTGAAGACTGGCTGCTCCTCTGAAATGTAAGGTAGTGTTGATATAGAAATCTTTATGATTATAATTGCTTAGTAAATTTCTTGTCCCAACTGACCTAATTACTTATTTACGTCTCAGAGTCTTTTAAGGATTCCGTAGTCTAACAAGAAACCTTAATACTTTCGTCCATTCTGTCTGTATGCCCCGCCTCAATGATTTGCTCATTTTCGCACCGATTGAATCAAAATTTGGCATGAAGACAGATCTATAACAGTAACCCAAATACAGACATGTAGTAGTTATGAAGAAAACAATTTTTTTCGACCCCTCTCCGATACAACGAAAGAGGGGTTGGTAACAATTAGTGTCCCTGTTCACTGTGGTGTCGTTGGATAGGTCATGTCCAATGGAACAAATCTTCCATTGAAACTAAATCGATATAATGCTTTTGTCTCGAGATATCTGCGCTTAAAAACAAAAATAGGGTGAATTATTATGCTATTATTTATTGTTGTTTTCAACATCTCTCTCATCTCTCACACATTTTTCTTAAGTGTTACCAGTATAAATAAGCAACAGTACATTACAAATCACCTGCATTATCTTCACTGGAAGGCACTATTTCAACACTTTGGCCATTCAATAACATCTCCATTACAGAATCCATGTAATCTTCATCGCTTTTAATAACATCACTAGAAACTGAAGCCAAAAGCAGTAGAATGTTTATCAGAAGTTTAAACATTTTAGTAAGAGTTAAGAATTAGGTGTGTGTTTTTTTTTATTATTATATTATTTTGTTGTTGTTTCTAAACGTCTGCGTATTGGTGTGTCTTGAGGTTTGTTATATTTATTTTTGATTGAATTATGAGACTCTGTTTTATCAATATCATTGACCTCTTTGTGATAGTGAGGTTAATGCTCGAATAGTGACGTATACAATTATATAACAGGCCAATGATTTTAATAAAGATTATTTGGAAATTTATACCCACAATTAACCTAGAAGGGTGCCGAAAGAGGTGATTAAGTCAGGCTCAGGATTACATCGGGCGTTCTCGGATGATCTCGCACTATCCCACTTCTGATCGCATAGATTTTCCGTTCCGTCCGATTTAGGACAATAAGGACGAGTAAAGATCGATGGTTTATATTCCCCATACACATATTTGTCTCTTGCGGTGTTCGAACTCACGGTAAGACTGACTAAGCTATCGGGAGTTTTGTATATACAGAAACATTGATTTGATCTATTTATTTGTTAAATTCGCAACAGATTAAAGCCAGTTAAAACGAAATAGTTGGTACATTTTCTCAAGTTGTCAAGTTAAAATTTCGTTGACAATCGCTGTTCGTCCAATTCGCGATTAGTGCGATTCGCAATTAGTGAAAATCATCATCGTAACATAAAACTAGCTATACAAGGTGTTACAAAACTACAAATAAACATTTAAGGGGGTGTTTTATACCATCAAACTCAACAACTTTCACTATGGGACCAATATCGAAATCGCGAAAAAAAAAATGTTCCATACCTACTCTGCAAATCGACTAGAGCTAAAATTATGTATGGGATATCAGATATTTAGGTCCCATAGAGAAAGTTGTTCAGTTTGACGGTCTAAACAACCCCCTAAGAGTTTAAAAAATTTATTCTAACCTAACCCTGTATAATCACGGAATGCACTAACGAGAAAGTTCGTTAAAGTATATCGATTTAGTTTCGATGGGAGATTTGTTCCATTGGACAAGACCTATCCAACGACACCACAGGGAACAGGGAAACTAATTTTAGAGGAAAATTACTCGAAACAATTTAGATCTTAAATATCTCTGCAATTCCCTACTAAATAAGTAAGCCAAAACTTCATGGCACACTTTTAAAGGCGACAAAGAAAGGTTAAAGTCTGAAAAAGGTCAAAAGTTTGTTAAGAACTTGGAACAGAAAGTTAAAACTGTGGTTGATTCGGAAGTTGAAACGGCGTAACGAAAGTTTTAGTCAGAGTCCGAAAACTCCGAAACCGTTTAAAAAATGTACGAAGTAAGTAATTTTAAAAACCGTGTAAGTAATTTTCGAGTTAGGTTGTAGCCCGTGTAATTACGAATAAGGGTGAGACTTTCAGACAATGGATATTATGATCAGAAGAGCACAACGCTACCTACTTAAGGCTCTCTTATTCAAGTGCAAGCGTCTCTTTCTTGCAAGCAGAAGTTTGCAATTAGCCATCCCGCTCCAATTGAAAGCAGGATCGGGAAAAAACGTGTTTTTCGTCAATATCTTTGCTCATGGGAGTTTCTAAGCTAAAAATTCTACGGAGTTCACTAGAAATATTTAATGTATTTAGTTAAGTACAAGAATTAAAAGTTAAATATCAGCATAGTATTGAAAAAGCATAACAAAAAGGGGTAACTTTGAGACGTTTTTCTATCTTGTAAACTTAATCTAATCGTGTAATTGAGAACGGTCGCCCATCCGCCCGATCCTTAAATAAGACATAATTTAATTTCAGACTTTAAAACACAGTTTAAAACACTTTCGTTCGTTTTCTAAAAACGTCCTCGACGGGATAACAGCGTCTTAATAAATAATAAACTGTTAATAAACTACTGTGCAGTTTGGCGTGGTAATTTTGAAGACACACATCATGTACCCATTTAATTGATTAAATAAATTTAAAAAAAAATTCCAAATAAGATAAGATAAGATAAATATTATTTATTTGCACACCAAAATACACAAAAAACGACAACAATATACATGAACAAGAAGGGTACAAAAGGCGGCCTTATCACTAAAAGAGATTTCTTCCAGACAACCAGTAATACACAGTCATAAATAAATTACTTATTGATCTTATACGTGTAGAATTAAATTACATATTGAATAAGGTTCTTCAGGCCATAAACCGGACAAATTACTACGAAATCGCGAAAAAAGTCAGCTGTTTCAAACATTTTCTATGAAAGCTTTTTTTTTGCGATTTCGGTATTGGCTCTACAGTGAAAGTTGTTCAGTTTGATGGTCTGACACTCAGTTGCAGAAACGATCATTAGAGTTAATCCTAGCTTTTACTACGTCAACAATACAAAGAGTGACAGCAAGAGATTTAATGGAGGATTAACTTTAATGAGTGTTTCTACAATTGAGTGTTAATCACTCTGTTCAATATGTTACGCATACAATTTTACACCCTGTATTTATAGATGCTCGAAAACGTACACAATAGACTTTACAGGCCATCTGGCCGTTGTTGGTACATCTATTTTAAAAATCGGAGCCAATTTTTCCGGGACCAACTCCTTATTTCTTAACGTGCCTTCCAAAGCACGAAAGAGCTCGAGATGAAGTGAAATACTACAACTAAAATAGTTAGCTATCCAAAAACATGATTGATCGTTTCCAATACTTAATAAGTGTATAATAATATGTATATATTCCTCCTATGTACACACGGCGACAGATCAACCTACCCATAGTTGAACCACAGAGGATTATATTGGTTGAACTCTATGTTCATGGACATAAGGTCCATCTATGGGTAGGTTGATCTGTCGCCGACCTATTACAGTATTGTTACCTTATACCTAGTATAAGAGGTTCTGGTTTATCTTTATTAAAAAAGTAATTTATTCAGTCCCTAAAAAACCACCGCATATTTTTGTTCTATTTTGCATACATTTGACATTCAAAATTGTACCCATGAAAAAAAATTTTTTCTGAACAACATTACAGGGATTTCTTTACAAGAAAAATTAGGCGAATCTGCGTAACCTGGTATTTACAAATCTAACTTGTATAGAATATTAGAATCCTTATCACGTATCCTTAAAGAAGAATTTACTCCTCCCGTAATTGCAAATTTTTAAATGTATTTCTAAACAGAAAGCTGAGCATTAGGTACCTATGTATAAAATTTGGTTTAACTATAAAGAGATTTTAACGTTTTATAGTAGGGTTTAAAAAAGCTTTCTTTGATGAAATTTTAGTACTGCCATAAAATTTGCTTTCAGAAAGCTCACATTTTATGATGAGTATTATAAATATCTAATTTATACGCAAGTGCTTTTAGATAACAGTTAATCCTTGGATTAAACTGAAAGAAGAAGTGCGTTTGGATTACGTCCGTCTTTTTTTCAGGTCCGTGGTAGATACAGGTAGATACTTGGTAGATACTTGGTAGATACGCATAATTTTGACACCTCAAATCAATAGGTCTAACTAGGACGCCACTTCCTTTTGTATGGAGCACTGTATCAGTAATATCATCTTAAAATACTAAAATAAGATCCTTGAATAAACTGGTTTCCCATTCGCTTTTGAAAGACCACAAAAAATTTCTAGGTATCCTAGATAGTCGTTCTAGCAAATTAAACACAATAAAGTGAAGTAAATTTTTACTTAATTAAATATTAGGTACTTTTGCCTTGCAGCGATAGGACGTTAATTCTGTATACGATTTTTTAATTTATTTAATCTTCGCTTGTACTTGAAATTATATCCTGTGTACCTAATGAGTGCTTTTATCTAAGCATTCGTAGTTAACAGTAGCAGGAGATAAATAATAAAAACGTAAAAATTCAATATTGTCATTGAACAGGAACAGGAAAAATGTATCTACCTGTAGCGAAATTCTATGCTGGAAAGTCAATTTTTTTAACTGGTGGTACGGGTTTTCTTGGGAAGGTATGTTTTTTTCTTAGCCACTTAATTTAGTTCAATGTTTCTCAAATTATATATAGCATTTATAGTGGGATGAAATAGGCTAGTAAAAAAATTTTTTTTTAATAAATTGCATATTTTAAGTAATTCTGTTTATCTAATTATAATACACTAGCTTTTATCCCGCAACTTCTTTCACAATATGAAAATAAAATAAAGCAGGAATTGAGTAACTTACTATTAGTAAAATAATTTTTATTATCAGTTCTGTAGTTGCAGGGGTTACCCCTTACATACATACAAAAAAACAATTTTAACTTCTTTAAAATATTAGTACATTAAGTAAATATAGATAAATAAATCCGTTTCGTATCACAAGGACATGTACAGAAAGCGATGCAATGTACAGGATAGCAGTTCGGCACACTTGTACTTTAGGCCAGAACAATAATTTGGACCGGCAGTTATAAAGTTATACTTCTACAAAAAAGGAGAAACTGCTATAGTACAAAACGAGTTTCCATCGTGTCCGTATAGCTAGAGGACACATGAAAAGGATCAGGATTGAATTAGTGTCAATAAATAGTGCCTAATTAGCACGACTCTGGGCACGCTCTAGCCATGCGTCATCGAAAGCGTCCAGATCGGACCAGCTTCCTAGGAAGACCTGGACGCCAACGACCGTTTTATGGGATCCAAGGCGTCACCATTCTTATCCACCTTTCCTGGTGCATTCGACAGACGTGGCCAAAATAAAATTGTAAAAAATTCTTTTTTTATCCACGCATTTCGCAGTTGTTTACTTACATAATAAATGGTGTACTAATCACACTAAAAATTGTCGGTACCAAAAAATTATGATGGATAAGGGTTATCGAAAGATGCTTTTAAAAATAAATTGTAATCAATTTTCATTTTCCTTTTTTTAGGTAATTCTTGAAAAGCTTCTGTATAGTTGCTTAGGTATAGAAAAAATATATGTTTTGGTGCGTCCGAAAAAGGGTGTTAATGCTGAACAACGAATTAAAAACTTAATAGAATCGCCGGTGGGTATTCAAAGCTAGATTTTTTTGCTAAAACGTTAAAGTAATATGCCTCAATGTCATTAAAATTCCTACTGAGAAATAATGAAGCATAATTTTTACTTGCAGCTGTTTACTCGACTAAATAGAGAAAGATTCCAAGATCTAGGTAAAATAGTTCCCATAGTTGGAGACCTACGCATTCCCAACCTTGGCCTAATTAAGACGGATGAACAAACTTTGCTAAACAAGGTAGGTAAATCATCTTAAGGGTATATTACCGTTGGCGCGCTCCATACAAACGTAGTCTGGTGATATTTTCAATGCTATCCAATTAAAGTCAATAAAATTTATCAGGAAACATCTAGAAACTAATCTCTATGTTTGTATGAAGTCCGATTTTCGTTAAAATCTATAGTTTTAAAGTTACAGTGCCTCAAAGATTTCCATACAAATCTTAAACTAATCCTAGCATTAAAACTGTATATTTTAACGAAAATCGGACTTCATACGAACATAGAAATTAGTTTCTAGATTGTTTTTGAAAAATGTAATTGACTTTAATTGGATAGTATTGAAAATATCACCAGACTACGTTTGGATGGAGCGCGGTCTTTCATGGGTCACATAGCGTATTCTTGTCTCGCTCGCACTCACTGATTAACACACATGCTTACCTCTTCTCTTAAATTCCCATTTGTATAAATAATGTCAGCTAAGTGTCCAAGATGTGCTTCAGACCTAGGTCATGTACATTGTTATTTGAAATGATAGAGCAGTACAAAGTCAAGACGTCTTATGTATTTCAGGTATCAGTAACATTTCATGCAGCAGCCTCAGTGAAATTCGATGATCCTCTAAAAGAAGCTCTTATCCAGAATGTGGATGGAACCAGGAATGTTGTTGATTTATGTCGTCGGATGAAACACATACAAGTAACATAATTTTTTTTCTAATGCTGGGCAAAGACCTCCACTTTATTCTTCTGACAAGCCAATTGCGTATTAGTCTCGGGCAAAAAAAAAAACAAATCGAAGAATCGAATTTCGGTGAAGGAAAACATTGTGAGGCAACCTGCATGCTTCAATTTCGAGGCATGTAGTATTGTATCCACTGTCCATTACAAGTGGCGACGGGCTCACTCCCCATCACACGGACATAGTTTCGGTACTAGTGAAACGTGCATGTTCTGAGGTTTTAGAATATCTCTCACCACCCCCCGGGGAATATAATCGTGAGCATATAGTCCAAATTACTTATCGAATTAAATATAATAACATTATTATAAAACTGTACCAGAAGTGTGTATGTACATTGAAGGTGTTTAAAAAACATTTTTGTCTGTCTGTGTGTTTTTTAAATCGAGCATCACGCGAAAACTACTAAACCGATTTCGATGAAACCTTTTTGTTTAAAAGCTTATGAATTGACTTAAAATGTGGTATATTTGTGCTGACAAATTTGCGGCTAAACTCTGTTGGTATTCTAGGGTGGGACGTTTGTTTTGTATTTGGAGGAAATAAATATCATATTAATATACCAATTATACGCGCTCATACTCATAGTAAGAAGTGAACACAGACTCTATAGGCCCCATGTCGCTTGTGATGCAATCGCTTCTGGAAAAAGCACAAGCAGACTGTTGCGAAATACTAAGCGCAGACAGAAATAGCGACTTGGTTGTGTACTATTTAGAGAAGAAACAATATTAGTAGTAGAATATTCACACAATAAGATGTCTAAAGCTATATGCTATATCTATATATTTTTCTGACACTTTACATGCTTCGACAAAAATACCAAAGACGATTACAACTTGAGACTTCATTTATATTTTTGACATCATTTATAAGACAAAAATTCAAAAAACGACCTAAGTAGTATAATTATGATAATAAAAACGACCTCGACTAGACTGAAGAAATCTCAAGAAAACAACTGTATACACGGATATTATTACTTGCTTCGACAAAAACGGTAGTTCTTGCATTCGTCACCTTTTTATAGCAAAATTGCCCTCCAAAAATTAAATATCTAATTTACGTAACAATGCATTGAAAAAACGAAACTTAAAAAAGTTACCCGCCGTCAAACCGCAATCTAAAAAAACGGGTTAATTCAATTAAGTTATGGGAGATAAAACATTTATTTTATTCTGTTTTTTAGTATTTGTTGTTACAGCGGCAACAGAAATACATCATGTGAAAATTGCAACTGTTTAACTACCACGGTTTATGAGATACAGCCTGGTGACGAACGGATAGACGGATAGACAGACAGACACAGACAGACATACGGGCAGACAGACAGACGGATGGACAGCGGAGTGTTAGTAATAGGGTCCCGTTTTACCCCGTGGGTACGGAACTTTAATAAACCTTTCACTATTAGGTATTCTTTCATTCTTGCCCTTCTGATTACTTATTAACATTCTTACTAACGCAACTCCTAAATCCCCCCCCCCCCCCTCCTCCCCACTTCCGAATTTGTTCTATCAAATCAGTATTACAATTTTTGTTTAATTCACATAGCAATACTAAGGATTGGTACTGTCATGCTAATCTGATGAATGCTTAACAGGCTCTCGTCCATATATCAACAGCCTTCTGCCAAGCTGACAAAGAGGTGGTCGAAGACATACTTTACCCACCACCAGCTGCCCTTGACGACGTTTACTGTCATCTGGAGAAATATGGCGAAGATAAAAACAAAATCAAAGAACTGTTGAGTAAGTGAGATGATTGTATTAATGTTTTTTTTACAATCCTTGGGATTCTCCCACAAACCAACCCAAACTAAATGGCAGAATTGTATAAGAATAATCTTTTTAACATAAAGGCAGGTCTTTATGTTAAAAAGAAGCAGAGCAAGTAAGTCAATTTGTGAGTAAGTTGCCTGTTGGATTTCGATCTTCTCAATGGCGGAGGCTAATGGTCACCGGGGTCTCAGCCGCCGGAGGTTTTTTGCGTCACCACGCCTTGAACTGGAAATGTTAGGCGAGCACTGGTCGCAGTCAATATTCCATGCATCCTGGAGCCTCCAGGCTTGATCCTGAGGCATGACGTTATTAAATTATTTTCGGGTCTCAAGACAGTCTAGACTCTAGACTTCATTGTCTAGTGTTTTGAGAAGTCGCCGCTGTTGAACCTAGTTTACAGGAATTACAGGTGGGAATGTGTGGTGGGCCTATGCTAAATAAAAAGTAAGCCTGCAGTATCCTCCTGCAGGGCTCTTGCCTCCTTTCACACATAACGATGAGGGGCTATACCTACTTCACCATGAGGGTCCAGTGCGGATAGGTAGATGCAAGTTTAAAGTAGCTCTATTAACTGACGACACTATCCGGGACCAATTACATAACGTGACTTTTGAAGCACGGAGACACTCGAAATGAAATATCACTAAAACGGTCACCCATCCAAAGGCAGACGGGATCTGAAGCAACTTCGGTGATCTTTCTATTACCGAAGTTCCATTGCGCCAACAAGCGCCTCGTAATTGTTTTAAAGTAAAATAAAGTAGTAACTCAGAACCACTTCCCACGCAGAGCGTAAGTGGGATTACAGACAATGCCATTGACGGAGCGGCAGACGTCACACATTGCTTCACAAATGACGGAATGACCTCTGCCGCTTCGTCAGTGCGTCATTGTGTGTGATCCCACTAATAATAACAATGTGTGTTTCCAGGTGGACGGCCAAATACTTACACATTTTCTAAAGCGTTGGCGGAGACACTTGTAGCTGAGAGGCGAGGGCATGTGCCCACCGTCATCATCAGACCTACCATAGGTAAACACAATATTTGTTTTACCTGGGTACCTACTCTTCTACCAGGGTGCTATTATAGAAAGGCTTAATCATAATTACATGCGTGTTTCCTGCCATCGGCTCTTTAGCAGCACCAGCCTGTTCCATATTCCATGTTCCATACAACTGAGTCGAGTATTGCACTTTTTTTTTTTTTTTTTTTTTTTTTTTTATATCTTGGACAGTGTCACACAAATTATCTAGTCACATTTAAAGTTCCAGAATCTTGCCTGGACTTGTATTATGATAACTAGACAACGATATAGAATACATATATAGATACAAACATCCATGACTCGGCTACAAATATTCATATTCGTCATACAAATATTTGTGTTGGCAGGTTCACTACAGACTGTGCTGTCGGGCCGGTTTATGGAACATCTGATTCTTTCTTTGCGATTTCTTTGTATATATTTTTTAGTTTGATGGTCGAAACCACTCCTTTAAATATAACTTGGGTCTTTTGTTTACCTTGTAAACATAGGATGTTACAGAAATTTTTGTTCAAACATGTATAGTACCTACCTACCCGGCCAAAATCTTGAAAAATGCGTGGTGCTGAGGGGGCCTGCGCAGTAGCGCTTCGGCGCCTACAAATTTTGTTTCTTCGCATTCAAGGCCTTGCTCTAGAAGTTTGCCAGCCACTATAACATCCTTAACAGAAGGTTTAATAAAACACTCAACATTCACTATGCAGGTTAGGTACTGCCGTTTTTACTTTTTATTATTTCTTGTTTGCTGACAAAGTCCACTATGGGAGTGTATTGACCAATCAGAGACCGTCTCCAAAACTCAGACAGTAGATTTTGTTTACAAAACCTACTACGGGAAACTCCGATAGTAGATTTTGCTGACAAAGTCCACTATGGGAGTTTATTGACCAATCAGAGACCATCTTCAAAACTCCGACAGTAGATTTTGTTTACAAAACCCACTACGGGAAACTCCGATAGTAGATTTTGCTGACAAAGTCCACTATGGGAGTTTATTGGCCAATCAGAGACCATCTTCAAAACTCCGACAGTAGATTTTGTTTACAAAACCCACTACGGGAAACTCCGATAGTAGATTTTGCTGACAAAGTCCAGTATGGGAGTTTATTGACCAATCAGAGACCATCTTCAAAACTCCGACAGTAGACTTTGTTTACAAAACCCACTACGGGAGACTCCGATAGTAGATTTTGCTGACAAAGTCCACTATGGGAGTTTATTAACCAATCAGAGCGTGAGTTATGGATGCTGACCCAGCATCGACATCCAGTTCAAGTAAAGTAGAACACTACGGAACTGCTGATGCATACGACACACTTTGCACCTTTTGCCTATTTGTCTGGGCCAGCGTCCGATGCTTAGTTAACATTTAAGTAATTTCTAACTAGTATATAAGCTATTGCAATCGATTATAAGATCTCTTAATCTTGGCAGACAATCTCCGATCCACTAATAAACTATACTCCCGTAAGTCTGCGTATCATTCTTAATTATCGCGTTGCTTATATGCCGACTGGATGAGGAAGGCCTATTACAGAGTTTTGTGGCGCGCCTAGGGAGACGCCTATGTTCAGCAATGGAGCATGATGAAGCTGATGATGAGGTAAAAGCAATATTTTATTTCTCCTCAGTGTCACCAACATATAGTGAACCATTTCCAAGCTGGGTAGACAGTTTGTCAGCTGCCTCAATGATGCTTACGTTTGTCGCAAAAGGACTCATTCGAACCCAAATGGGACACAAAAACTTCGTTACTGACGTCATCCCTGTTGATTACGTCACTAATCTAATTATTGTGGCTGCTTCTAGATGTTCAAGGTAAGACAAATGAGACAACACTCTTTAGCCGATTTCAGAATAAAGGTGGAGGCTATCAATTCCTCTATATGTTTTTTTTAATGCGCTACTTTTTACGATGACTCGCTTCAGCTCACAACGGAACCACATGAGGAACTACACAACAGAACTCCTCAAAAGTTGACAGCAAACCATCGGCGACTGAAGTAGTAGCTTCGTGTTTATGCACTTCTTGTGTGTATAACTAATATCTGAGTCAAACAATTTATTTTACCGCCGAAAATTGTGAAAGTTACGTTGCAAGTTTGGCCACGAGCGGTTGTGTCATTTGCGCGGTGTTCGCGCGGTTTGCTTCTGAGCTTGCCACGAGGATCCGCCATATTGTGGTAAAAAACTAGGATTTCAGTAAAGTAAATGCGAACGTAAAATAGATATCGGTTGTAATACTAATTTTAACGCTTTAGTTTTGAAGTCTGTTTTAATTTACTGTTATTTACCTAGTTATTAAATGGTGCCGGTTTGTCTAATCTTCTAATTTATTTCCTTTCAGTTCAAATGAAGTAACAGTATATAACTGTTGCACCAGTGACATCAATCCTCTGTTATGTCAAGATTGTTTCGATTTATTCACTAAGGAAGGTCTAATTCATAAATTCAGTAAGTTTTCATATCTACCTATTAATTAGTGTTATAACATAAATATGTACGTAATGATGTAATAATAATAATAATAACTACCGTGGTTTCCATACCACCCTGTTTTATGCCGTGGGTGCCGTATGATGCGACTACAAGATGGGTGAAAGGCTAGCCACCACTTGATACGTCATTCCATTATGCAACCTTAAATCTGCTAAGTCTGTTGCATTGCTACAACTGCATACTTTAAATTTAAAAGATAATATGGGTTTTGGACTTATTGTGGTCATGAGTTTATGGTATGTATGTTCTTCTCAAAACATGGAAACGTGGACTCAGACGATAGGATCTAGTTCAAAATGCAAAGTCGCTCATTGAGCTATGCTTGGAGCTTTACTGAGAGATCACGTCATAATGAGGTGATACCAGGCACGTATCCGGGGGGGGGGGGGGGGATAGGTGGGATTTACAGGTGTAATGTGACCGACGACGTCTTAAAAAGCTAGCGGTGAGCGACTGGATGAGGAAGGCAGTTTCGATGATAGAGTTATTGTGGCGCGCCTTGGGAGAGGCCTACGTTCAGCAGTGGACGATGATAAACTGATGATGGTTCGATTATGTTCTTGTTTGATTAGAGCGACTCATATTGAATTATAAAAAATTATAATTTCCTAAATTTTAGATGATCTACCGATGCCTGGATTTATTTTTGTGACATCTAAATGGATGAAAACTCTTTTAATAATTGTACTGGAAACTGTTCCAGCATACATTATGGATTTCTTTTCTTTAATTCAAGAGAAAAAACAAAGGTAAGTTTATAAATTTATCATAGTGGTACCGATTGTCGATGAATGGTGGATCGGTTAATTTGAAACACAGGATAATTATAATACTAACATCGTACCACAGTCAGGTTCACGACTATATTCCCCGAGGGGGTAGCCAGAGATATTCTGAATCCACAGAACATCCACGTTTCACCGCAACTCTGTCTAGTGTGACGGGGGGTGAGCCCGTCGCCACTCATTATTATCAGGGTTTATAGAACGAGATAAATGCTAAATATTAAATTTGGGGCTGTTGCTGAAGTGCTTTTTTTATGTTATACTTTTCTAGGGTCAAATTGGCTTTTAAATGAAATACCGAAAAAAATATTCAATTCTTAATTAGTCAACGTCCCGGTCAAACCGTAAATTGACTGGGCTAAACTCCTGTAAACCAGTATCAATAGCCAACACTAGACAATGAAGTCCAGCGAGCCTGGGGTTGTAGATACTTGACTCTAAGCCTCACTTGCGTCAACCTAGATTACCAGTTAACTCTGGGTAAAATAGCTCTCTCAATTGTTTTTCTATACAAAAAATCATGGGTTACCAACTTAACCTGGAGTTTATTGCTAACCTATGTTGTCGCAAGTGGGGCTTATTGTGTTAATTTATTGACAGGTATGTAAAGCTGCACAAGAAGACATCGGTTTTTCGAGATCTATGCGAGCCTTTCACTGCTCGCTCTTGGCTGATGACGTCACAAAACACCCGCGACCTGGCTGCGTCTCTCTCCTCGTCCGACCTGCAAAAGTTCCCTTTTAATCCTGCCAAAATTGTATGGAAGGACTATATACCAATCTATTTTGAGGGAGTGAAGAAATATCTGATTGAAAAGAGCAACGATGATTAGAAAGTAGTTTTATTTCAATCATATAAGTTATTAGTTAACCATCATCATCATCATTACAGCCTACACAGGGTGGATTTTTGAGACGGGGCAGTAAGGGCAGGTACCTTAACCGTTGTTGCTACAGCGAAAGGTTCTTAAGAGACTATCCTTATCTTTTTGAAACATTTCGAACTGCATTCACAGATTTTGAAAAAAAAATATACAGCCAGCAAGATAATTGACAATTTACACAAAAACTTTTTTTGATACCAATCGGTTCTGTTTCTGTTGTTGTTGTTGTTGTTGTTTAACTTTTTGAAGTTAAAGATAGTCTCTAAAGAACGTTTCTCTATAACTAAAACCGTTAAGGTGGTTTCCGTCCATACAAAACTTTGTCGTAGAACACTCGTAGACGGTATTAATACAAGTAATGTTTTATATATGCAAAAATAGCTTAGAAAATCTAGTTTGCGCGTATCAAATAACATTTACAATTTATAAAATAATTACGGAGATATCAAGCATTGAAATTATTCATACAAAAATTCAAAGCCTTATAATATCTTCGTAATTATATTATGAATTGTAAATGTTATTTAATACGCGCAAATTAGATTTTCTAAGCTATTTTTGCACTGACTGTATATTTTTTTTTTTCAAAATCTGTGAATGCAGTTCGAAATGTTTCAAAAAGATAAGGATAGTCTCTTAAGAACCTTTCGTTGTAGCAACAACGGTTAAGGTACCTGCCCTTACTGCCCCGTCTCAAAAATCCACCCTGTGAACGTCCCACTGCACCTACCCTCGAATTGTCCGGGTCGAACAGTCGGGGCCGAGTTAAACGGGACCCTATTCAGCCTACGGTGTCCGTCCTTCCATCTGTCTCTTTGTCTGTCCTTGCTATTTAGACTAGTAATTAGGGCAGTATCTTTTGAACAGTAATGCCTAGCTAAACAGTTGAAAGTTTTACAGAATGGGAGCTATTATGGCGGATAATAAAAATGCCAAAAAGTTAAAATTTAAATAGGGATACAAAACGAATACAAGAAACTAGTTTTGTCAACGTTTCTTCTTCTCGCTCTTTCGTAAAAACGGTAATACATAAAAGCTTCAAACTTGGTGTTATTATAGAACAAATTAAACATTATAGCAACACATAATAAAAACTCAAGGTCCCAAAGAAAACAGAATTTTTTTGTTTTTTAATAATTATGGTACAGAACTCTCGGTGCACGAGTAGCCCTACTCGCACTTGACCGGTTTTATTTATTATTATATACATTTTATTATAGTTTTCAACGAAATTGTGTGATGATGACCCCTCTGGCCTCAATTGTCGTAAACGCCAAAAAAGACTTTTTACAGGGGAAAACACCGATCGATAGAGCGAAAACAAAACTGCATTTTTGACTCATTTTGGCCAAAAGTGGCGTTTACGACCTTTGAGGCCAGAAGGGTCGAATATTATAATAAAATAGTTTTTTTTTGGTGGTGTGGAAAGCTTACATTGAAACCAATAAAAACGATTGTAGCCACTATTTTAATATTACTAGCACGTAGTTAGTGACTTGAACCTACCACATCGGTGCGGTGGTTTAAATGTAACACAAATTTAGCCCTTAATTAAAGGTGGTGTAAGACAAAGTAGCGTCTAATTCAGATATAAGAACGATAACCCAGCTTGGAGTCGCCAAAAGTGGCCACTTTTTGCGGTTTTAACGATAATAGAGCTGCAAGTATTAAACATAATAATCCGTAATGTTTCGATAAATTGAAAGCCAAACAGGACTACAATGTGACATTCTTGTAAAAAAATACGTTTGAGGGCAGCACAATTAGGCTCAGTGCCCTCTTATATAAGATCCTTGAGTAAACTGGTTTCCCATACGCTTTTGAGAACTAAAAAATTTGCTATCCTAGATAATCTTTCCAGTTAATTAAACACAGTAAAGTGAAGTAAATTTGTAAATATTCGGTAATTTTGCTTTGCAGCGATAGGACGTTAATTCTGTGTACGATTTATTTATTTATTTAATCTTCGCTTGCACTTTAAATTGTATCCTGTATAATTAATGCTTTTAACTAAGCAGTAGCGGTAAAACTTTATAGTAGCAGAAGATAAATAATTAAACGTGAAAAATAATGTATTGTCATTGAAAGTTTTGGGAACAGAAAAATGTATCTACCTGTAACGAAATTCTATACTGGAAAGTCAATTTTATTAACTGGTGGTACGGGATTTCTTGGGAAGGTATGTTATTTGTCTTAGCCACTAAAAAACATTGCCCAATCCCGTTTCGCATACAAAACCGGTAAATTTGAATTTGAATTTTACAGGAAATCCCACTGCAGAAAAGGATAATTTCCATTTCATTGAAGTGGAAGTATGATATCCCTTCTGTTTTGTGTATAACTTAAGCTATCATACTCTTTGTATTTGTTCTTTCATTTTATACTCATTCGTTAGTTGCGCAACGATTTTAAACGAATACAGTTCGTTACGTGGGCAATGTCTTTTAGCTCAATGATTCTCAAATTGGATATAGCTTTAATAGTTTTTTAATAAACTGAATACTTACTCGTATTTTTACGTAATTGTGTTTACTTATCAATTTTTTTTGCACGCGACGTCAATATCAGAATATTCAGGAATCATGTAGCTTTCTATTAGTAAAAGAATTTTACGTAAGAATTTATTGTTCTAAAGGAAAGGACAAACTGCTGTACCTAGTAAAAAAAGAGTTTCCATCCATCCATTCCATCGTGTCCGTATAGCCAGCGTACACATGAACGGGATCAGGGTAGAATGAATGTCAATAAATAGTGCCTAATTAGTACATACTGCATTCCAAATAAAGACGACGACTAAACAAATATAATTTATTTATCAGAAAGATATACTATCCGAGATATCTTGGACGTTACTGAAGCTGTTCTAAGAATAAGTGAGAGTAAGTGTTTCAAATCTCTGTTTCTGTAATAAAATTGGCCTTAAATTTACGTTAGTATTTGGAATGGAGTATAGGTGGGTAGGTGCCAATAAATAGTGCTTAATTAGTGCCTTCGCTTCGTCAAATAAAAAGTGCCTCTGTTCATTACTAGACATCGATGTTTTAACATGGTAGGTACGCTTGCTTTACCTAAAGGTGGCGTACAAATTTTGTAAAAACGACATCAAGTAAATAGTGCCTGAAATAGTAGTGCCTCTGCCAATACTAATGTTTTATTTAAATTCGTAATGAAACAAATTAACAAAATAATTTCGCCTTTCGTGAGAAGTTATATTGTGAGAATTCATGTGTACGCTAGCGCAACGCCAGCTCCGTATTTATTCAAAATACTTATTTATGTTATCTCCGTTCCCTGAAGACCTTTCTAGACCTATGCTCATGAGATTTTGGATGCCCGAGGGCACTATTTGAGCATTATTATTTGTATTTTCTACCATTGCTGTAATGTAAGTAATGCAAGCTGTTGTTGCCGCAGAAAATGTGTTCGCTACCTTGATGTCAAAAGGTAAAAAGGGTAGAAAATAAAAAATAGGAAAAAAAATCGATATTTCTTAAAGTACAGCAGAGGCAGTATTTATTTGACGAAAGCACTAATTAAGCACTATTTATTGGCACTAAACATATCCTGATCCCTTTCGTGGTGAACGCTAGCTATACGGACACAAAAAGCCTCATTGCAACGCATACTGGGCATAGCTTCTTTGCAATATACGTAATAAAGGGTAAAGGGTGTAACAAAACATCCTAGTAATACTTAAAGGGGTGCTTCAGACCATGAAACTGAACAACTTTCACTAAAGAGCCAAATTCGAAATCGCGAAAAAAAAATCAACTGTCCCATACAAAACTGCAGGACCGACACGACTAAAATGTATGGGACAGCAGATTTTTTTTTTGCGATTTTGATGTTGGCTCTATAGTGAATGTTGTTCAGTTTCAGGATCTGAAACACCCCCTCAAGTATTACTAGGGTTTTGTTACACCTGTATGCAAAAATAATGAAAAGGGTTATCAAAGATGCTTTTAAAAGTATTTGTAAACAATTCCTTTTTTTAGGTGCTTCTTGAAAAGCTTCTATATAGTTGCTTAGGGATAGAAAACATCTACGTGTTGGTGCGTCCTAAAAAGGGTGTTAATGCTGAACAACGAATCAAAAACCTAATAGAATCGCCGGTGGGTATTCAAAGTTCGATTTTATTTTGCTAAAACGTAAAGTTAAGTATGCCACAATTTGCTATTGTCATTGAAATTCCTACAATGAAGCGTAATTTTTGATTGCAGATGTTTACTCGACTAAATAGAGAAAGATTCCAAGATCTAGGTAAAATAGTTCCCATAGTTGGAGAACTATGCATTCCTAACCTTGGCCTAAGTAAGACGGATGAACAAACTTTGCTAAATAAGGTAGGTAAATATTGCAGTTGGTAAGGAAGTATAAATGTAGTAGAAATTATGACAGATGAACGAGGGTGGCCGTGGGAGGGGGAACGGTCAGTGGGCAGACCAGCAGCCAGATGGTCGGATGACTTGTGTAAAGTAGCCGGCAAACAGTGCAATGTGTCATCTAATTTTAGAATGTCTAATAATTAATGCTCATAATATTAAGAAAGTTTAAAACGCTTGCCGAATTTTAAAAAGTAACCTTACATAACCATTTACTAATAATAATGAATGAGTCGAAAGCGGTATGTGGCTGACCACGCAAAGTAACATGACACACTAAATACTTAACCTAACCTAACCTTACTTTAACCTCAAGTTTTGAAGCTACCTCCCTTTCTGCCCCCCAAGCAACAAGCAAGCAAGCATGAAGCGAGCAAACAAGCATGCGTGAGCAAGCAAGCAAGCATGCAGGCAAGCATGTTTATTTTTTTTTAATTTATTTATTCACTTCAATGGGTACATGGTGTGTCTTAAAAATTATCACGCCAAACGGTACAACAGCAAACAACCATGCATGCACGCACAAATGTAGCATGCATGTGTCACACGTTTCGCTTGACTCCACTCGCTCTCTACAGCTACCTGGTCACAATACCTAAATTAACCTAACCTATAGTTTAGAAGGCAATTTACTAGTTATTGTAATTGTTTCAAAAACCTGCATGCTTCAATTTCGAGGCGTGTATTGTACCCACTGTCCATTATAAGTGGCGACGGGCTCACCCCCCGTCACACTGGTCAGAGATTCGGTACTACTGGTGAAACGTGGATGTTCTGTGGTTTCAGAATATCTTTCATTTCATTTTTTTCATTTCATTTATTCATTAACAATTTACATTGTATTCGAAATCAAATAATTGTACACAAATTTTAATTATATGGTCAATTACAAGTATCCACATTTACAACACTCGGAAAATAATAGGAATTGTAAAATTTTAACACACAAAATACAAACAATACAATAATTTTATCCATTAACCAAATAATCCAAGTAAGTAATAACAATAACAACAAAATTTAATGTCAGACACAATTATAAACAAGACATTTCTCTAAAAGTCGTAAATTGTGTAACAACACTTTTCTAAAAGTAGTGCCTTCAGTTTTGTTTTAAATAAACTAATTGATCTCAGTGCTTTCAACTCTTTAGGCATCTTATTAAACAGTTTCACTGCCTGGTTACGTGGGCAATGATCTACCACCCTTAACGTTGGTGTGATTACCTTACGCATGTCCATTCTCCTGGTACTCTCTCGCTGTATCATCTCCTCTTCGGTTTCAAAAATGTGACGATTTTTTACTAAATCCGTCAGAAGAACGAGTATGTAAAGACTTGGAACGGTTAAAATCTTCAGATTCCTAAAATATTCCTTACAAGATTCCCAAGGAGGAATGCGAGCTATTGTACGAATTGCTCGTTTTTGGACCACAAAAGCCTTTTTCGTATTATATGCATAGCTTTGGCCCCAGAACTTAATGCTGTATCTCAGTCTCGACTCCACCAAAGCATGATAAACTACTTTAAGTTGGTCTGTGGTTGTCTCTTCTCGTAGACTGCGAAGAGCATAGCAAGCTGAGCTAACGTTGTTTTCAATAGCAATCAACTCTTCCTTCCAATTCAGTAGTGCGTCTATTCGAACACCCAAGAATTTTACGACTTCCACGGGTTCAATGTGTTCACCGCATAAACGTATATCCAACAAATCATTATTACGTGCAGTTGTCTTGAATAGGATAATGTTAGTCTTAGAGGTATTTAGTTTGAGGTTATTGGCAGTGAACCAGGTGTAAAAAGCGAATAGAATATTGTTTATTTTAGTATTTAGTTTAACTATATCTTGACCTGTTACAACTGCATTGGTATCATCCGCGAAGACCACCAATCGGGTATCAGGAAACGTATTATTCATGTAGTTTATCAAGTCGTTAGTGAAAATTATAAACAATATTGGACCTAGTATGGAGCCCTGAGGCACTCCTCTCGTTACGCTTAGCATTTTCGATCTCTCAAACTTCTTGATGCTGGCATCAGTAGTGTCTGCAACCTCCACGAACTGTTTCCTACCATTCAAATAAGATTCGAATAGAGTTCGGGCCGTACCTCTGACACCATAGTGTTCTAATTTGTCAATTAATATATCGTGATCGACGGTGTCAAAGGCGGAACTCAAATCAAGGAATATTCCCGCGACCTTAATCCTTTCGTTCAGTTTGCGAACGACATCATCTACCAGAGCATCGATAGCTTCTGAAGTTCCGACTCCTCTTTGGTACCCAAATTGCCGTAAGTTTAGAACTTTGTTAAGATTTAGATGGGATATAAGTCTTGATTTTATAATCTTTTCAAAAATTTTTGAGAGGATCGGCAACAGGGCAATCGGTCTGTAGTTGCTCGGATCTGTTTTCGAGCTCTTTTTGTGAATAGGTACTATTTTAGCAATTTTTAGTTGTTCGGGAAAAACTCCCTGATCCATGCAATTGTTGTATAGATGTGCCAAGGGTTCGGCCAGTAAATCAATGTTATCTTTTACAACGACTATCGGGATCTCATCAAGGCCACAAGACTTTTTGTTTTCCATTTTTCTCACTATTTTCGTGATTTCAGATGGAGATGTAGGTTCAAGACACATACTTTTCTTGACCATTATGTTGTTATCTTTTATAAGGTTTATTGCCTCTTTTAAGTTACCGAAAGTGAACTGTTTACCGTGGTCAAACTTTTCCGCAAAAATGTCTGCTATTTCTTTAGGATCACTTACGATTTTTTGATTTACTTTAAGAGTAAATTTAGCTTGGGAGCTGTTTGCTGCTTTATTTCTGTGCTTGTTTACTACTTGCCAAAGTCCCTTAGATGAGTTTCTGCATTTTTTAATTTCTATTTGCACTGTAATTGTTTTGGCGAACCTGAGCACTCTCCTGTATATTCTAAAGTATGCCGTGCGATAATCATAAAGGCTCGCATCATTATGCGTTGAGTCAAGAGTGCTCAGCGCACGCTTCATTTTGCTCGAAACTCGTATGCCCTTTGTTACCCATCTTAATGTTTTGTCTTTTTTTAGATTTATCTTTAGTTTTCTCTTATTAAAACATTGTTTAAATGTGTCTGTAAAAGTTTTCAAGAAGCCATTAATTCCCAAGTCAAGCCAGTTTTTTTCCAGTAATTTTTTTCGAAACTCGCTGTGATTTCTCTTGTTAAACACTCTTTTTTCAATAAACATGACTTCTTCCTTCCATTTCTCATTGCCAGTGTTTTCAACAATTAAATTTAAAAACAAACCAGCGTGACCATCAGATAGCCCATTATGATCAACGTCAGTGCCAATAATTAGATCTTCTGTAAGATTTGTCAGAATGTTATCTATACATGATTGGGAGCCATTTCGCGTGAATGTTACTGTATTATTAAAAAGATGCCTAAAATTGTAGCACTTTAAGAGATTTACAAATTCATTCTTTTTTGAGTCATCGGTCAGCATGTCAACATTAAAATCTCCGCAAATCAGGCACTTTTTTTTAAAAAAGCGTTGCAATAGTAATTCTAGCCTTTCAATGAATACATCATAATCACTGTCATTTTGGTAACAGCAACATATACATATATTTGTGTCAAGGTCCCTAACACCACAGACCTCAAAATGTTTGACTCTACTGAGTTGTTTACAACATAAACTTTCCACCTGTCTATCACCATCAACTAGAATTACTGTCCCTCCTCTCTTTTCCTTCATTCTCGTATAGTATGTTACAACGTTATAATTTGAAAAATGAAGGAGACCTCTGACTACCCCCTCGGGGAATATAGTCGTGAGCATATGCTTATGCTGTAATTGTTTCAAAATAATATTTAGTTTGAATTTAATTGTATATTATCTTTGGAGCAATATATCAAGAGATCATTATGTCTCATAAAATAACATCAAATGATTGATATAAATCAAACAAGTTTTATATTAAGTAAATCGTTAGTAATAATCAACATTATATGTTAAAATTATAGGAAATAACTATTAAAATAAATGTATGTTATGTTTTTTTCAAAATTATGCTCGTAGTTAGTACATTTTATCCTTTCCTAGCTACGAATAAGAGAATAAATATGGAAGAGTAACTCCAAACAAAATCGAAATCATTTTTGGCACCCCATGAAAAATGTCATTTTGTATGAGTTTTGGCGGCGAGTTACAATTATTAAAGAACAAATTTAGAACGCGTTACAATTTTTTTGGTGCCACTTTTTGAGCTTAATTTATACTTCTATACATTCTCTTATTCGTAGTTTCCTAGGTTCATTATATCGTTTGAACGTTATGAAAAGTTTATTATACCAAATGTTGTTATAAACGTGACGCTCCCGTTCCAACGCACTCACTTGGTATAACATTGTGCTTAAGCACACGTTATACAGAGTAAGTGCGAGGGAGAGAGGAATAAACCACTGCTTACTGTCTGCCTTCTCCCTTACCTACTACTCGGAGAGAGTACGGTTACAATGTCAGAGGGGCAGGGGAGTGTAAATGCTTTAATGCGTTGATACGTACTCTTTAGTCTAAGATCTAATATCATGCACATTCTTATTTTAAACTCGTAAAGCATTCTAAAGTCAATATGTCTATGTATTTCAGGTATCATTAACATTTCATGCAGCAGCCTCAGTGAAATTCGACGATCCTCTGAAAGAAGCTCTTTACCAGAATGTTGATGGAACCAGGAATGTTGTTGATTTGTGTCGTCGAATGAAACACATACAAGTAACCTACATTGTTTTTCTAGTGCTGTGTAAAGTACTCCACTTTAATTTAATATTTTTATAGCGCGTAGACTACTTAAAACCCGTTTTGCTATACGTAAAAGCGAAGGGCCTCAATTCGACTGAGGAAATCTCAAGAAATCTACTGTATAAAAATATGCATATTAACATTTTTAAACTTATTGCTTGCTTCGATAAAAACAGAAGTTCTTGCCTTCGTCAACTTTTTACTCTACATTAAAAAAAAATATTTGGTACCTACTTATTTAATTAACGTAACAATGTACAATTAACATAAATTATTATACTAATTAAAATAACTTAGCTTAAAAAATTTACCCACCATCAACCTGCAATCTAAAAAAACCGGCCAAGCGCGAGTCTGGACTCGGACCATTAGTGTTCCATACAGTTGTTTAACAGGGGTCGTAGGTGATAAGTATAGAATGAAATTACAAAGTATGTACGTAATGCTAATGATACATACTGCCTTTGTCTGTATTCTTCTGAAGTTTATCCTGTATTGTTCTGATGAAATAAATAAGTTATATAATCTATCTAAGCTTATAGTAACGGAAAATCATTTTACACTGGTGGTGGTTTTTTTGATAAAGAAATTAAACTATCCACCAAGGTTCCAGTCATAGATTCCAAATAAAATCTATGGTTCCAGTCTTGTTCCAGCCTGATCGTTTTCTAGCCATCTACACATTGTTTGTAATTTTTAAGATTTTTTCTGATTTAACATACTTCATAAAACAGAGGTGGGTCTAGGGGTTTTTCTGAGTTAATTGAAAAAAATAACATCAAAGTTTCAAAGAAGCATAGGAAAACATTTTTTTATTAGACTCGTATTTTTATAGATTTCATTTGATGCATACATAACATGTTGTAATTCCAATAACAATACTCGTACAAATTATATTTGTATCATATCGTGCTGATATTCTGTTGACGGAGTCAGGTGCTGGATTCTGGATCTTTTCAACAGCTACTAGTAAACCATTAGAATTTGGGGTTATTTGTTTTATTTCGACGAGTCTAAAAGCATGTCTTGTTTTTTATATTTCATTGGTCAACAGGCTCTCGTCCATATATCAACAGCCTTCTGCCAAGCTGACAAAGAAGTGGTTGAAGAAATAGTTTACCCACCACCAGCTGCCCTTGACGACGTTTACTGTCATCAAGAAAAATACGGCGAAGATGAAAATAAAATTAAAGAACTATTGAGTAAGTAAGACGATTGACAGACTAAAAAGAAAGGAGGTAAATAACGAAAGATATTAAACCAAACCCAAGAAAATCCGTATGGAAAGAGACCAGATGGCCTGACATTATTACATTATTTTCGGGTTCCGAGACAGTCTAGAGTAATTCCCCGGGCTCGTTAGACTTTATTGTTTTGAGTAGTCGCCGCTGTTGAACCTAGTTTACAGGAGTTACAGGTGGGAATGTGTGGTGGGCCTATGCTAGATAAAAAGAAAGCCTGTAGTATCCCCCTAAAGGGTTCATGCCTCCTCTCACACATAACTATGAGGGGCTATATCTACTACACACGAGGGTCCAGTGCGGATTGCTGGAGGCAAGTTTGTGGTGAACTTGCTGTCAAAGAACTCCTAAGCCGCCTAATAGGTTTCTGAACCGATATTAAGTAGCTCTATTATCTGACGGAACTATCCGGGACCAATTTCATAGCGTGCCTTTTGGAGCAAGGAGACATTCGAAATGAAATATCGCTAAAACGGTCACCCATTCAAAAGTTGACGGGACCTGAAAGAACTTCGGTGATCGTTCCGATGCCGAAGCTCCACTATGCGCCAAGCGCCTCGTATTTTGTATTGTATTTAAAGTAAAATAAAGTAGAAACTCAAAACCTCTTCCCACGCATAGCTTAACAATAACAATGCTATCAATTGAATCAGGCGTTACTTTGGGGAAGTCCATGACTAACAGGTAGATAACACGATTATGTCTAGACTTCCGCTTCTAAATACCTAGTAGACAAAGTTGTATTACGTTATGCTATACAACCTGACAACCAAATAATTTTACTCTACACGTGTTTCGCTCCAGAAAGGAGCATCCTGAGGAGTTAGAGCGAAAAACGTTCAAAACAGAAACCGACCGACGTGTCCGTATAGTTAGCAGCTCATTCGAAGGTTTTGGCTATGCCATGATTTAGTGCCTAATTAGTGCAATTTAGGGCCCAAAGCACCGATTTGGTAATATGTATCTTTATTTTAAAAGATAATTGGGTAACATACTGAGGCTGCTAGATAGACGTCTAGGCAGCAATCGTACTGAGAAATACTGTTTTTATCTTCCTATATCCAAAATTTCATACAAGCCGAGATATGACAGGTGCATTGTTGAGGCTGCTTACAAGACGTTTCTTCCAACGATGATTCCAATGAAACGGGTGCACATTTGAAACAGATAAAACAATACGTGTTAAAACAAAATACGTAAACTTCTACATATTTTTATATTCATCGTAATTTAGATCCGTCGATACCGTTGATCAAATTTAGACTTTGTTCAACTGCAATAGAGTTTCGAATTTATTTTAATTTTATAGTTAGTATTAACTACTACTGTATAGGAGAAAGTGAAATGACATTAAAACTGGTGATTTTGTCCATGACGTCTTCGTTCAATACGTTTTACTTAAAACCTTAATAATCCCCGGTTAATATCGTAAATTTGAGTAGGTATTATTTAATATGTTGTAGTACAAAAAAATGATAACCGCAAAACTTAATTATTTACTGATTGACTCAGTGATCGAAAGGACCGGATCGTAATTGTTAATTATTTGTTAATTTATAACATTGTATTGTCATATATCAATAAAATAAAAAAAACAAAAAATATACCTAAACTTGCCAAGTAGGTACCTATAACATTAGGATTCAAAAAATATAAAATATTGTAGTTTTAAACAACTCCATGTTCCCCAACCCAAGTTTAGATACAAAATATTTACAATCCGGTCGTTTCAATCACTTTGTACACTTTGCCTTGAGACGATTAACTGTGTCTCTTGCGGGTATGTTGGAATAAATATCTTCAGAAATAAGCTTGCCTTTTGTACATTTATATAGATTTGAAGGTATTTTTCAGAGCACTGAGTACTTTTTTTATTTTTATTTTATACAGGGTGTAAGGAAAAGTATCACTTAACTTTAAATCACGTCATAATCTAGGTACCCATTAAACTGAACAACTTTTACTATGAGAGCAAACCCATCAGCGCAAAAAAATCTGACAGACAGACGGAATGGACGAAAGTATTAGGGTTCCTTGTTTGACTATGGAACCCTTAAAATCCGCTGTTCCATACTAAGCTGCCGCGCATACTCGACTCAAATATATGAGACAGAAGATTTTTTTTGTTCTGACAGGTTTGCTCACATAGTAAAAGTTGTTCAGTTTGATGGTTACAGTATGTGGTTTAAAAGTTAAAGATCTTTTTCCTTACATCGACACAATCCTGTTATCTACCTAATATAACAATGTTTGTTTCCAGATGGACAGCTAAATACTTACACGTTTGCTAAAGCGTTGGCGGAGACCCTTGTTGCTGAAAGACGAGGGCACGTGCCAACTGTCATCATCAGACCCTCGATAGGTAAACACAATTCATTATACAGGGTCCAACTTAATATGCTTACACTTTTTTAATGGGATGATCAGACCATCAAACTGAACAACTTTATCTATGGGACCAACATCGAAATCATGAAAAAAAATCTGTTGTCCCATACATTTGGCTCGAGTAGGTTTGCAGTTTTATATGGCACAGCTGATTTTTTTTTCGCGATTTCGATGTTGGTCCCATAGAGAAAGTTGTTCAGTTTGATGGTCTGATCATCCCCTTAAAAAAGTGTCAGCATATTAAGAAGGACCCTATATTTGTTTTGTTAAATAAAATACTGCAAAAAATAACCCAGCGTGTTTGTTATTATAGCACCTGCAAAGTGGGTAGTTAAAAACAAACAAGTCAACTTTGCAGTCATTACTTCAAATATTAATCATTCGGTTAAAATATTTTGTTTATGAATAATATTTCGGCTTTATTACAAATAGCAGAATAAAAGTGGCTGCATTTATCCAATTTTACTATATAACCTAGCGCAGATTAATCGTCACAGCCACGACTTAGTTAACTACAACCAGCTCACTCGGTACAAAAAGTATTCGTTACTCCGTATTTTGAACCAATTGGTCCTGTTGCTACAACTGGTTTACTCCGTAATTACTGCAATGTTGTTCGGATAATCACAACTATTTTTTTCGGTAGTTACAGCAGTGCTACTCAGTTTGAATAACCAATTCATTAGGTTACTACAATACTTCGAGTACACTATAGACTACCTAACTCATCATTATCATCTTCCTAGCTGCTGTCCCGCTGGGTAGCGGGGTCTGCTTCCTTAGTCTGTTTCTTCCACTTCGCTCTATCCTGAACATCGTCGATGGAGAGCTCGCAGTTGTCCATTTCCTTTTTTATTTACAACAACAGACCATCAGAGTTTTGGCCTGTTTACGCTACGCTGACCGAGGTAGGGTGAAATCCATAGCTTTGTTGCCTTAAGGTGGTCTTCTTTTTCCATGACCAAACCGTTGTTGCCCATGACTCACTACCGTAGGTCAGGTCTTATAATACTCTTATAAACAAGGCCTTTTATAGGGAGTCATATGCAGTTTCGAAAAACGTTATAGCGACACACGCTACTTCGAAAAACTTTTTGACTGCCTCATACCTTCGAAAACTTGTACGTTCGAATGACGTAGTCGCGAAAGCCGTCGGAGCGAAGCACGCTACTGCGAAAAACTTTTTAATTGCCTCCTCGTACGTTCGAAAGCTTGTGAGATCAAATACTAGCGAAGCACGCGCAAAAACTACCTATTGCTAAATGGTACCAAAAACTGTACACAGTCTACCCATCAAACTGAACAACTTTTACTATGGGAGCAAACAAATCGAAGCAAAAAAAAAGGCGGCGGCGGATGCAGTTTAGTATGGGAAATCAGATTTTTTTTGCTCTGATTGGTTTGCTCCCATAGTAAAAGTTGTTCAGTTTGATGGGTAGACTCTTAGTTTAAAAGGATGCTAATGATATCATTTTCACCCTGTATACAGTTTTTGGTACCACGTAGCAATAGGTAGTTTTTGCGCGTGCTTCGCTACGACAGTATTTGATCTCACAAGCTTTCGAACGTACGAGGAGGCAATTAAAAAGTTTTTCGCAGTAGCGTGCTTCGCTCCGACGGCTTTCGCGACTACGTCATTCGAACGTACAAGTTTTCGAAGGTATGAGGCAGTCAAAAAGTTTTTCGAAGTAGCGTGCTTCGCTATGACGTTTTTCGAAACTGCATATGACTCATACAAATGGGCATTATAGACTACCTAACAAATCCGGTAAATTTGAATGAATGTACAAAATAATATAGCTCACATAAACAATATGAGTCAACCAAATGATAGCGTGATGTAACTGGACGGTGGAAAATATGTAATCGACTTGCTTTTCATTAAATAAGGTAGTTTGCAAAAATCTGCCGATTTAACTTATCTATTTAAAAGCAAATAAGCACTAAATTATAATTAAATGATTTCGTATTACTAATTAGTAAACAAGATGGTTCGTAACAATCAGCCGAATAACAACGGCTTTAAAATAAACACACATAATTAAAAATTATTAAATTATTATTATTTATAGTTTTTTTTTTTTTTTAGGATAAACTAAGTGCTTGTTATGGGTTGACAAAGTCACTTATTATTTTTTAGTCAAGTTCGAAAGAGTTTACATTATCGATTATTTTATGATATTTGAAAACTTTATAGCTAAGGTGGAGATTTGAGGAGGTTCTCAATTCAACCCGTAGGTATGTTTTTTTTAGCAATGTGTACAGGTCTAATAGTTTACTTAGAGTTTTTTAGTCGTGTCTTCAATAAAAATTACCGATATGCTTTTAAAATTAAGTTAAATTAAATACTCATTTATTTCAGACAAAAATCCATAATTTTGTAAAAAGGTTGATTAGATTAGTAACAATGTTTACTTAAAATTATGTTAGTGTATGAAAATTAGGTATCAAATTATTTATACCTAATGTATTTATTTATTAGATTATCCCGATCACCATATTCATCCAGTGTTTTGTATGGGACACGCAAATCTGGCAGCAATGCATTTCAGGATGCTGTTGTCACTGGTACGCAGGCACTGCAGTAGCGAGGCCACACTCTTGCGAATGATCGCGAGGAAACCGTCCGTTCACGCCTCCGCGAACATGACGGATGCACTGGAGCGCCTCGACAGCCCCAGCAGCATCCTGAAAGCATTGTTGTATTGGACGCGCAGCACATTGTAGGCTCGTCGCGTATATGACACCTACAGCCCATTCGAGTAAAAGGATTGACAAAACGCCTGAAAAAGCCTTCACAGTACTGGAGTCGTACATCGAGTGAATCTGCGGGCGAGCATATTGCTTCTCACCGCCAATGCCCTGCGCTCCCTCTCTATGTCTTCGTTGTCCCTGAGGTTACTCGTCACTAGGTGGCCCAGGTATTTTAACCTGTCAACCACCTCTAATGATACACCGGCGAGATGAACCGGAGGCACATGATCGGTTAAATATTAGCAATTCGCTCATATTAGAGTTACATTTTAGCTTAGGCACATCCTAAGCGTACGCCTCACAGATAATATCTGTTTTGTTTCTTCGCATTCAAGGCCTTGCTCACGAAGTTTGGCGGCCATTATAACATACTGAATACACTGTGCAAAAAAATTCACAACATTCAAAATATAGCCAACAACGAGAAATAATAAATAGAACCGGTCAAGTGCGCGGCGGGCTACTCGCGCACCAAAGGTTCCGTACCACACCACCACAGAACACAACACATTATTAACTTGGAAAAAAAAACATTTTTTTTCTCCGGGACCTTTATTAGCGCGAGACCGACTTACACTTGGCCGGTTTTTATACTGCAGAGTATGATCTATAATCACACCTAGTTTGATGCTTGTTTGTATTACCGTTTTTAAAATATAGCGAGATGTAAAAACGTCGATAAAATCTAGTTTCATGTTGAGAATCCCCCTTAATTTTAATTTTTTTTCAGTTTTATTCTTTTTTACCAAATTTGCCGTAATAACGCATATTCTGTGAAAATTTCAACTATCTAGCTATTACGGTTCAAAAGTTACAGCCCTAAATAGGTAGGACGGACTGACAGACGGACGGACAACGTAGGTTTAGTAATAGGGTCCCATTTTCACTCTTTGGGGACGGAACCATAAAAATCTGCTATTTCATACAAAACTGCACTATGGGACAGCCGATTAAAAAAAAACCTTTTCTCCACAATGCAAGTGGATCATTTTGAAAACAGCCTCTCGCTTATTATTTTGAATTTTCGCCATGTTTTGGTCCTGTACATTCTAAGACTCCTTTACAAGTTTAGTTTGCTTCCCCCATTACACAAATAAAAGTAGGTACCGATGGGGTTCCGAGTTCTAAAATGGAGGCGGAACTGGCAGGCCCTGGTGGCACGCCCTCCGGCACTGAACCGATCACCTCGCTGGGTGAATACAATAACGGCACAAGTCAAAATTTGGCAAATTCGAGTTAGATGCGGATTCATGCTCTGCGCCAACTGTTCTATTTATGCAATAATGACTTAACTTGCTACTTCACAGGGTTTCCCGCAACTTTAAACGCAATTTTCTCGAAATCGTTTTTTTTTTATTGTGCCGTTATTGTATTCACCCAGCGGACCTGAAACACGTAGCGGGGAGCAATGATTGTATATGTTGGGAGCGACTGGATAAAGAAGGCCTATTACAGAGTATTGTGGTGCCCTTTGGGAGAGTTCCATGTTCAGCAGTGGAACATGACGGGCTGATAATGATTTAAAAGCAACATTTTATTTGTCCTCAGTGTCAGCAACTTATAGAGAACCATTTCCAAGCTGGGTAGACAGTTGGTCGGCTGCCTCAATGATGCTTACGTTTGTCGCAAAAGGACTCATTCGAACCCAAATGGGACACAAAAACTTCGTCACTGACGTCATCCCTGTTGATTACGTTACTAATCTGAGTATTGTGGCTGCTTCTAGATGTTCAAGGTAAGACAAAATTAATGCTGACTACACTTGTTTTAGCTGATTTGAGAAAAAGGTGGAGGCTTTCAATCGTCTGTATGTTTTTATACACAGAGTTAAAATAATGTTCATGTAAATGCGAATGTCAAAAAGACATCGGTTGTAATATTAATTTTACCGCTTTATTTTTGAAGTCTGTTTTAATTTGTAGTTATTAAGTTATTACATGCTGCCGGTTTGTCTTAGTATTATAGTATAAAGTACTCTGTGGTATTATCTTCTAATTTATTTCCTTTCAGTTCAAATGAAGTAACAGTATATAACTGTTGCACCAGTGATGTCAATCCTCTGGTATATCAAGATTGTTTCGATTTATTCATTAAAGAAGGTCTTAATCATAAATTCAGTAAGTTTTCATATTATTAAGTATCTATTAATTACTGTTATAAATTATAAATATTATGTAATGTAACGGAAATGTAATCCTTTAACAATACACGCTCTAATAATAATAATAAATACCGTGATTTCGGCATAGAATATACCACCCTGTTTTATTCCGTGGTATGAGGCGACTTAAAGATAAGATTTCTTATGCAGTGTTTCTATGGGCGAAAGCGTAGCCACCGCTTGATACGTCATTCCATCATCTGCCAAGTCTGCTGCATTGCTACAACTGCATACCACGGAGTACTACAGTAAAACTCCCACAGTAAAAGTTGTTCAGTTTGATGGGTAGACTCTTAGTTTAATAGGATGCTAATGATATCAATTGCACCCTGTATATTATATCGCTCTAATCAAACCACAATCAGTTATTCTACTCAAAGATCATCAGTTAATCATCGTCCACTACTGAACATAGGCCTCATCCAGTAGCTCCCCGCTACCTTTTCAGGTCGTCGGTTCGGAACGTTCCATACTACATCTGTTTTATGAGAGCAAACCAATCGGAGCAAAAAAAAATCTGCTGTCCCATACATTTGAGTCATGTAGGCAGCGGCGGCGGGTGCCCTTTAGTATGGGATAGCTGATTTTGCTCCGATTAGTTTTCTCCCATAGTAAAAGTTTTTCAATTTGATGGGTAGACTTAGTTTAAAAGGATGCTAATGATATCAATTCACCCTGTATAATTCTAAAAATGATAATTTTCTAAATTTTAGATGATCTACCGATGCCTGGATTTATTTTTGTGACTTCTAAATGGATGAAAACTCTTCTAGTAATTGTACTGGAAACTGTTCCAGCATACATTATGGATTTCTTTTCTTTATTTCAAGGGAAAAAACAAAGGTTAGTTCATAAAGTTTATCATATTTATACCAATTGTTGATAAATGGTGGATCGTTTAATTTGGAACAGTATACCAACCTCGTACCACATTCTATTCTAATATTTTCTGTTCCATCTTGTTTTGTTATTTAGCTCTTATGCAGTTTCATTTGTTTTTACTGTCTTAAATCGTTTACGTTACAACTTTTAACACGACATACTAACATGAAGCGATTACATAATTACTCATAATATATAAGAGGTTAATGCATAATTATTATAAAACTCACAAGCTGATGAGATGAAATGAATATGAAAAAAAAAAAAAAAATCGATTTTTGGTTATGTATCTGCTGTTTTCTGGTTTAAAACGAGTTCGAAAATACCATCAGACATGAAGTTGCTACCTTTTAATAGGTTTAAGTCATCACTATACAGATGGCTCCTAGATAATACTTTTTACTCGGTGGATGAATTTTTGGTGTACTCTGATCTTGGCGGTAACAGATAATCAATGCATAGTTTAATTAGGTATTGTTCTGACATGGCTTTAACTTCTTTTTTCTCTGACATATATCCAAAATAATTTCAATACCTACCTATTCAATTTTGCATGTTATTGACATAATGGCTAAATAGGCGTGATCAATCTTGTTTCATTATATAACATCTGAAATTGTACCCTATTTATTGGCATTTGTATTTCTATTTGTTCTTTAGTAAAAAAAAAGTTTTTTGTTTATTTTGTATCCAATTATCATGAGAATCCACCCACTTATATACCGTTTTTGTATCCAATGATAAAATTTGGCAGCCCTCCCCGGGGTTGTAGATATGTACTTGACTCTTGACCCATATGTGTTATTTTATATACAGGTATGTAAAGCTGCACAAGAAGATATCGGATATTAGAGACCAATCCGAGCCTTTCATTGCTCGCTCTTGGCTGCTGACGTCACAAAATACCCGCGACCTGGCTTCTTCACTATCCTCGTCCGATCAGGAAATGTTCCCTTTTAATCCTGCCAGCATTGTGTGGAAGGACTATGTACCAATACATTTTGAAGGAGTTAAGAAGTATCTGATTAAGCGGAAAAAGAAAAACGATAATTAGAAAGTCGTTTCAAGTCAATCAAATAAGTTATTAGTTAATACAAATCATCATCATCATCACTCCCACTGCAGGGCAAAGGCCTAGAGCCTAAGGGAGAGTGTATGGCCGTTAGTCCATCACGCGTGCCCAATGCGGATTGGTAGACTTCTCATACGCATCGGAATTTTTTCTTCAGCGATGCAGGTTTCCTCACGATGTTTTCCTTCACCGTTTGGGAGCAGTCGGTACTACGTGCATATGTTAGAAAAAAAGTTAGTTAATACACGTTTTTCACATTTTGAGAAGAGGCAAGAGTATCTGAATAGTTGAGCAAAAGAATAAGAAAGTTAATCAGAAACTTGTTTTATTAATATCTACTTAGAGTATACATATACAATATCTACTACTCGTATAATTTTAATAATAATCATCTAGTAATTTTTTTGACTTTTTGTAGGAGTCTAGAGGGAAATAGTAAATATTTTTGTGAAGAGGCTTTTTGTGTGTACCTATAACTATGTAAAAGTGGAAAAAAAGAATAAAAATTAAAAACACAATGTTTGATTACCTTGTTTGTTTGCTTCCTTTATCGTATATGAATTGAAATGTGTGGAATTCAAAATAGCATTCCTGGAATATTAACAATCGAGAAAATTTTGATACACAGGGTTACCTCGGAGACAGTGCGCATATTTTACGTATATGAAGGTCGACTTATGAATGTTGAGGAGGCGAAAGATGTGTGTCAGAATCGTAGCATGTGGCGATCTATTGTCTCTGCCTACCCTGTAGTGGGACATAGGCGTGAGCATATGTATGTATGTATGAAGATCATTGAAAATAAAAAGACACGTATTTTTTTATTTTATCATGTCTCATACAAAAATATTAAAATAGTAGTGACAAAAGAGTTCTAAAGAACAGAAAAAATGCCTGAACTCGGATTAGGGTCTTACTACAGTTATGAGGGTTGGGGTTGACATCCATGGCGCTTTGGACCGTCTGATTATAAAGAAAGAAATCTGATTGTTAAATCCCGGCCGAGATTCATAGGAATCCGAAGACGAAAAAGCAAAAAAAATAGGTTTTTCATGGAATGTGTTCTATTAACGATACTGATTGCATGGAAGAAAAATGCGCACTGTCTCCGAGGTAACCCTGTATAGGGTCCTTCTTAAAAGCTGACACTTTTTAAGGGGATAATCGAAACGTCAATCTGAACAACTTTCTCTATGGGACAAACATCAAAATCGCAAAAAAAATCTTCTGTTCCATACAAAATTGCAAACCTACTCGAGCCAAATGTATGGGACAGCTGATTTTTTTTTCGCGATTTCGATGTTGGTCCCTTAGAGAAAGTTGTTCAGTTTGATGGTCTGATCATCCCCTTAAAAAGTGTCAGCTTATTAAGTTGGACCCTGTATACAGGATGTTAGGAAAAATATCATTAACCCATCAAACTGAACAACTTTTACTATGGGAGGAAAACGATCAGAGCAAAAAAAAAGTCTGCTGTCCCATACTAAACTGCAATACTTACTCGACGCAACCGTATGGGACAGCAGATTTTTTTTTTGTTCTGATCATTTTGCTCCTATATCTATAGTAAAATGATGAATGGAGTCTATGGTTTAAAGGTTAATGATATTTTTCCCTACACTCTGTAGAATGGAATTCGTTCCCACTGCATATTAGAGAGGGTCAAGCCGCAGATCAAATAGCTGCCGTACATTCCATTGATATTTTATGTCTTTGGGGCTAAGCAAATACAGAATTGAGGACTCAAATTAAGAATTCCACAGTTTAAAATAATACAGTTTATGTATGTCATTATGTTTAATTCTATTCTTAATGATCACTGTGTCTGAATTTCACCCTTCGGTTTTAGTTTGAGAAATAGATATATATTATAGCAGACACATAAAAAGCGGTACAAATATAAATAGCATAGCATAGCATAATGCTCATGACTATATTCCCCGAGGGGGAAGTCAGAGATATTCTGAAACCTCAGAACATCCACGTTTCACCAGTAGTACCGAAACTCTGTCCAGTGTGACGGGGGGTGAGCCCGTCGCCACTTATAATGGACAGTGGGTACATATAAATAGATAGATAGATAACTCATGTATTTCATCAAAACAAAAAAGGATAAACAGTGACAGACGAAGGAAGTAGGTAACATTATGGAGTCCGCATAAGGAGGTCCGTGCACCACCTAACACTCCCGCGATGGACCGGTAGCCTATAGCTTATATATATATAGGTAGCCTATATATTATATAGGGGTTTACATATTTGATTTATTTAGAATTGCGGTATAAACATAAAAAAAAGTGTATTCATATTTTATTTGACATAAAACAAGTTTAGTTAAGTACCCTACATAAAACACCATAAAAACGTGGAAAAATTTATTATAAAAATACGGAGTCCTCTGTTAGTCGTACTTATATTTATATGCTAACGCTATTTTCACATGGGCGTAGGCAGAAACTACGGCCCACAACACGATACCATTCTGATATCATCATGACCCCAGTGCTTAGAACAAGCCTACATTTATGGTACAGAATAGTACCGAATGTATCTAATATAATAATACAAGACTTACGGTAAAAGTGTAATGTAATGTCATAAAATCACTAAGTAAATACTTAATAATATAATAATATAGCCGTAATATATAAATATAGCCGTGGTGGTCCAGTGGCGAGTAACCTTGCCTGCCGTGCAGGAGGCGATGGTTCGATCCCCGTCCAAGTCGACTCGTACCAATGAGTTTTTCGGAATTTATGTACGATTTGTAACACCACTGGCTTTTCGGTGAAGGAAAACATCGTGAGGAAACCTACATGCTTCAATTTCGAGGCATGTATTGTACCCACTGTCCATTACAAGTGGCGACGGGCTCACCCCCCGTCACACTGGACAGAGTTTCGGTACTACTGGTGAAACGTGGATGTTCTGAGGTTTCAGAATATCTCTGACTACCCCCTCGGGGAATATAGTCGTGAGCATATGCTATGCTATGCTATGCTAAATACAATTAAAATCGTTCGCCGCGTTTTTCTGTCATCCCGTCTGTCTGTATCTAGAACGATTTTCTAGGTCTGTATCTTCTCTGTAAGTATAGGATAATCTCAGAAACAACTGGGATTTAGATTTTATCCAATTGTTGACTTTCGCGGTAACATAGGGGACCCGATATTTAGGCCGGCTTGCACCAAAAAGTATGATGCTGTCACTGTCATTATTATGAGCAGTGTGAGTGACAGAACTATCACTAAATACGTTTAAGCCTAAAAAATTGTTGGTGCAAGCTGGGCTTAGTGTTATACCCGTCTAAAACCGTAGGTCACTTTGGCTACTTTTTATCCTGGCAACGCAAAAAATCTACAATAGCAAAAACTTGTACTCACCATGCACACATTACATAGACTGTACATTGCATTGAATTACCAAGTAGATTAAATAATGAAAGTTTAACAAAGTCTGCGAGTCAGTAGGAAAACCACAGTCACTCGAACAATTCCAACCCTAGTACCTAACAAGCTAGAACTACACTTGAAACTCTGATTAATCCATAATTAATTACAGCGTAGCGGTCGAGTCGGCACGTCAGCGTACGTTAGGGCTATTATAAGTTTATTTCAATCGAAATGAATTATTAATATAATTAGCTTAACATAACATTAAAATAGGTAAAAAAAAAATACAACGATAAAGAAAAAATAAAAACCCTATAAACAAAACACCTCATTTAAGGCCTCGCCTTGGGGCGCCGTACCCAGGACGCTGGCAGCATTCCCCCTCTGGATAGCTAAGCATATCTAAGCAGATGTGTCTTTGTTACTTTACGCATGCCAAAATGAGCAGGCATGACGGTTTTCTCGTTTTGTCGCTTTATCGTGCGTAGCATGCTTGCCCTAAAGAGGGCGGCGGTTGGAACAATCAATCAATTCAATATTTTAGAAAATTTATAATCATCACCAGCCTAAATACGTCTCACTGCAGGGCACAAGGGTGGATGGGCGTTAGTCTACCACGCGTGCCAAATGCGAATTGGTAGACTTCACAAACGCATTGGAATTTCTTCTTCAGCATACGCAGGTTTCTTCACGATGATTTCCTTCCGTTTGAGAGCAGTCGGTATAACCTTCACTCGTAGTAAAGCTGTAATGTGACCAAGATTTAGTGCCCTATCAAAACATTCCTAATCCCAAAACAAATCAGTATTCCTACGTCGTCCCACGCTGTAATGATGGGCTGAGTGTAACACTATTATACTGTAATAGCGTTACTTTTACTGTCGACCAATAAGTAGGGAATATAAACAATGTTACACTTATGAATAATACATTGCTTCTTCATGATCTATCTAGGGTCAGTTGAATCTTTTGGCTTTCTGGCTTTGTATGTGATTCGTAGTTTTGATAATGAATGAAATTCCTGAAATTAAATGAAGGCGTGTGAGGACGCATATTTATCCGCGGCGAACGAGCCGAAAAGGAGGCGAAAGAATCGAATTTTAGAATTCTTTGTATGACATTCGATGACACCTCGCACACTTAAGGCCTCCGCTCATTGCAGAGATATTATCGCTGCGATTTTGCGATAATTGTTCTCAGTAAATTTTGTATGGGGACGCGCGCGATCCTACACACTGCCGCGATATTATTGAGCGATAATATCGCTGCGATTTTGCGATAATTGTTCTCAGTACATTTTGTATGGGGACGAGCTCGATCCCACACACTGCCGCGATATTATCGCAACCTGACGCAATCTCTTTCTACTACATTCAGTGAAGGGCGCATGCGTGACGCGATTCGCGGAATCGCTGCAGTGTGTAAGGTGTCGCGATATCGCTGTCGATAATATCGCTCGATAAAATCGCTTTATAATATCGCTGCAATGTGTGGAAGCCTTAAATCCGCGGCGAATCGGACGAATCGTCAGAAGAATTAAAAGGAAATTCGTTTCGTTCGCCTCCTTCGGCTCCTTCGCCGCGGATAGAAATGCGGTCACTCGAATGAACTACCCCATTTTTTCCCGTGGCTATCATATGAGGCCACTAAGGGATAAGGTTCTGCAGTGTATTTTTGAGCGAAAATCTAGCTACGTATCACCACTTTACACATAATTTCATCTGGAAACCTTCAATATTCTAAAAGTGAGCCTTACGAGGATAGGAGACTACAAGCTGTCTTTCATCCCAATAGGATGAAAGACAGCTTGTAGTTATAGCAAAGTTTCTGACCACTCCGAAAGGGTTTATGTTCATGGGTTAACGTGTTTTAGTTTCTACTTCTATCGAGTCTATGGCAGCATAATTATCATAGAATTTGACTCGCTTGAATTACGAGAAAATCTTTCAATCAATCAAATAAGAATAATTATTATATTATGTGACCTTTGACGATGCATGTCGTGGAGACGCACTTTGTATTTGTATGAAATTAAATATAGTACACTAAAACAAAAAGAACAAAAAATACAGAGCGAAATAAAAGAGGTACAAAATGTGTCAAAAACGCAATTTCTTCCAGACGACTTCAACCTTTCTAGAATTTGTATCGAATAAAGGAAAAAAGACATTAATTTAATGAAAATACATCAACTGTATAAGGTAGGACTAAATATTTTCTACTTTTAAATTTTCAACTCTATTTTGTTATTGCATATTCTAATTTGCAAACTCCGACATCCAAAATTGCCTGAACCTTTGAATACGAACCAAACCTAATCCATCAATTCTAATGATTGATTCGAGATATGACGTACCTGAACACAGTTAGTGGACGAAACATATTGGATCGTAAATACGATGGGCAGTCGTAAAAATTTGCTCTTATGTGAGCAGTTGGCGATCATGTCATTGTAGATGAGTTTATTTCATGACCGGCAGTAAAATTGGCTACATTGTAGCATAATAACATCATATACGTATCTTTATAAATATCATACTACAAAAACTGCTCCAGATTATAATAATGGGCAAAGTAGAGGGCAAAAGAAGCGTCTGTAGGCCACGATTGTCGTGGCTCGCTAACCTGAAAGAGTGGACAGACATCGCCAGCGTCGAAGAGCTGTTTCGTTTGGCGAGAGATAGACAGGGATATGCAGAGCTGACTGCCAACCTCCAGTAAGGGAGAGGAACCCGAAGAAGAAGAAGATTACAGAGTGGAAGTGTGGATAGCTGCATTACTCTAAAATCTAAAGGTTGATTGTACTCATAATACTGAACAACTTTCTCCTAAGGGAAATTACCCAAAAAAAAAAAAATTTTTAATTAATCTTTGATCAGCTGTTTTTAGTATAGAGTGTCTACGTTTCCACCTACAGCATGGGTGATTGTCATACGATATAACTCATGCTGAAAGGAAAGAAGAATTTTATTTATGTGAGCAGCTTGTGATACTTATACCGTGTTTACTGTTTTTTACTGGTTTCTAAAATATTATTAAGTAGGTACTAGATTTCGCCTGTACCTGCTGCCATCGTCGTAGCAAAATAAAATAGATACCAGTTCTCAAGTCTACTCATTAGCTTTTAAATACAAAAGTTTAATCAAATTAGTGGTTTCTGCGTGATTTCCCAACAAAAAGACAAACAGCCAGAAAAATATCAAAAAATCTGTGATTTTAAATAGAAACACTTAAACACCATATCGTAAACTCTATGACAAGAATATGTTTACTTAGTCATTCTCACCCCTTCATCAGCTGATATAGAACTAAAATAGATTTAATTATTATTGAAGGTAAGTAATTCTATTTTCCTACTCCATGTCAAACCTACGTCTCTCACAAACTAATGTCTTACAGCCGTATTCTGGAGATATGAGAATAAAAGGACGAATTCAACACCGAATAAAATGAATAAAACCGACCCTGTGTGTGTCGGGCTACGCGCAGTGTAGTTTCCGTAATATTTTTGAACGTATCCAACGACGCGACAACCCACAAAATGGGATAGACGAGAAAAAAAATTCCCACTTTACGTGCAGGATACCCACGTACGGTACCCATGTCAAATTACAGCTTTTAAGAACTAAGAGTCTTTGAGCTAAGCTACAGACAGACAGACGGTTATGGCGAAACTATATGGGTTTCTTTTTGACAACCTAAAATTGTATCCAAATAACTATTGAAATTGAAATGAACAGTGACGTTCATAATTACAATACAAGAAATAAAAATTAATTTGTGTTCCCACATTTTCGACTCGGTAAGGTCAACACATCTTTCATGGGGCACTGTATACGATATTATAATAAGATACCAGAGAGATTCTAAACTTGCCAAACAAAAAGTTTAAATCCCATGTTAAACAAGTCCTCTGTAAAAAAGATTACTATAAACTCGATGATTATTTGAATGACCAAAATGTCTGGTCTTGACAATGTTACACTATGTAATTCAATATTTGTACTTTGTATATTTGGTTTTGTTGTAGAGTTTCTGGCCGCATCTTCTCTACAACGGAACACCTTCCGAAGCAGTGGTAGAATCAAAAATGACGTCAAAAAGTTATCTATGTGGTATTATTTTGAATAAAAAAAAATTGAGTTTGAGTTTGACAACCGATGCAAAGTCGAAGTTCTAGAATGGAGACCACATGGTCAGTGTGGGTGCGGGCCCGCTGAACGGACGAGTTAGAAAGTTAAGCGAGCATAGCGACTGGACGTGGAACGCCGAGGTCAGAGTTTTGTGGTTATGTTCAGCAGCGAACGATGACATCGAATAAAGCGTGATAGCGTTTGAAGTTATCGTTCAGTTTCATTAATAGGAACTTTATTTTGCTGTTATAAAGTCCGTTATCTATTTCAAATAGGAAGGTGTGTGAAACAAGTCATTTATGCTCTGAAAATGTTGATATAAGAGACCTATTAGACTCTTCCATTATGAAAAATGCCGTTAGTATTTAAAAGAAACTAACTTTGATTCTTGTAAATAAAATATAGGCATACTTATGTATGTATTTATTGTTTTTTTATAGTGAAGGAAAATAACACAAAAGCTCTTTAAATTAAAACACAAAATAAGTGAACACCATTTTTCAGTATGATAATAATAAATGTGCATTAACAAACCAAAAAGGCCGAAGGCTATATTCGTTTTACATTTCAGTATAATCACAGAGTACCGGTATAATTTACATGTTTCTACCCAAATATATTATTTGGCGTCAATGTGAGGGCGTTCAGGATACGTAACGGAATACATTGAAACCATTTTTAGAATTTTTTTATGTTTATTTATGCACGCATCACTTAAAAACGACTGAATCTATTTTTACTGAACCCAGTCGGGTGTTGCAAGAAGCGATAACATCTTTAACTAACACATCTATGACGCCCAAAACATGTTACAGCCACTGCATCTGACCCCATTTCTGATCGTATCGGTCTCCCGTTCCATCAGATATAGGAGGGTAAGGACGAGTAGGTACATATGTGTTTAGCGCGCACACATAAGTGTAAGTGCATAAGCACTTCAAAATATCCTATGTACCTGAAAGTTTTTCAGACAAAAATTAGCAGTCGCCGTCGCCGAAATCGTCAAGAAATCCCAATTTATCTCGAACCAGAATAATACAGCTGACTATCGCATCCTATACGTCAAGTCCACTACATCATTCGGTCCACTTACATTTGGCAGTCTATTAGTTGAGTTCGAGATATTTAGTTCGAGGTCGGTCCTCACTGGATGCATTAGTTCTCCTACACAAGCTTTATGCATTTATGTGTGCCGTTTTAGAGCAACTCGAATATCTACCCGGGTTTTTCGCTTGAGAAGAATCGAATTACAATACACGACCAACGATTAAAGGCCTCCGCTCATTGCAGCGATTTTATCGAGCGATAATATCGCTGCGATTTTGCGATAATTGTTTCCAGTACATTTTGTATGGGGACGCGCGCGATCCTACACACTGCCGCGATATTATCGAGCGATAATATCGCTGCGATTTTGCGATAATTGTTCTCAGTACATTTTGTATGGGGACGCGCTCGATCCCACACACTGCCGCGATATTATCGCAACCTGACGCAATCTCTTTCTACTGCATTCAGTGGTGTGCGCATGCGTGACGCGAATCGCGGAATCGTTGCAGTGTGTAAGGTGTTGCGATATCGCTGTCGATAATATCGCTGCAATGTGCGGAGGCCTTTAAACAGATAAACGGAGTTACCGTAAACTAAAACTCACATTTTTTTTGATCGAGTTGGTATCATTGTTTTATTCCGCGGAATAAAAAGGAGAGTGCGAACTGTCCTCCGTCTTTCAGCATACTCTTGACACTTGTTTAAGTGTCAAGTGCGTCAGACATTTAAGCAGTCAGACACAAGCGGAACGTGTATGCTCGATAACAATAGTTATTTTCACCTCACAAGCTCGGAAAGATTCTGTTTATCGTTCGAAATCTGAGTGCAAAAGTGTATTTTATCCGCTAGCGTGCAAAGAGTTTTTGAAATTCGAATTTGTCTATTCAGTATTTTTGTATACCGCCAATGCACTGAAAATGCTTAATAACTATTTCATGACACTGGCCAGCACGAAAATAAAAACTTTTTGAAATGTTCTTTTTAGCAATTCACTTTTTTTCCTCGCTGTTGTGAGGTGAAAAATTGTGTGTTTCGCTCGGCTGCAAAGTTATTCTGCGTCTCGTACCTTTGAAACCTTCGCTAAACGCTCAGGATTCTATTATTTGAACCACTCGCTTCGCTCGTGGTTCAATCCTAGAATCCTTCGCTTGCTCAGGTTTCAATAAAAGTACTCGCACCAAAAAGCAACTTTGCAGCCTAGCATAACAAATAACTATTGTTATGCTAGGCTATTATGCTAGGCCTAGCATAACAAATAACTATTGTTATGCTAGGCTGCAAAGTTGCTTTTTGGCGCTAGTACTTTTATTGAAACCTGAGCGTTTAGCGAAGGTTTCAAAGGTACGAGACGCAGAATAACTTTGCAGCCGATTCGCTTTTCACAATTTTTCACCTCACAACAGCGAGGAAAAAAAGTGAATTGCTAAAAAGAACATTTCAAAAAGTTTTTATTTTCGTGCTGGCCAGTGTCATAAAATAGTTATTAAGCATTTTCATTGCATTGGCGGTATACAAAAATATTGAATAGACAGATTCGAATTTCAAAAACTCTTTCCACGCTAGCGGATAAAATACAGGTGAAAATGTTTTTTCACCTCACAAGCTCGGAAAGATTCTGTTTATCATTCGAAATCTGAGTGCAAAAGTGCATTTTATCCGCTAGCGTGGAAAGAGTTTTTCAAATTTGAATCTGTCTATTCAATATTTTTCTATAACGCCAGTCTACTGAAAATGCATTAATAACTATTTCATGTCACTGGCCAGCACGAAAAAAAAACTTTTTAAAATGTTGTTCTCTTTACCAATTCGCTTTTTTTCCTCGCTGTTGTGAGGTGAAAAGTGGTGTGTTTCGCTCGGCTGCAAAGTTATTCTCGCTTCGTTCTTTCGCTCGTGGTTCAATCCTAGAATCCTTTACTTCTATTCTATTTTTATTTAATGGCGTTTCCTTGTTAGATTTCGCCAGTGTCAAGTTATTTGAGGGAGGGTCTATCCAATCTCGAGGATTGTTTTTGAGTAAGAACAACTGAGAAGGATTTTGGAGCCTCGTGGCAGGCTGAGACGCGAACCGCGCGAACACCACGCGAGAGACAAGTGTTCGAGGCAAACCCTGCAACGTGACTCCGAATCCTTCACTTGCTCAGGTTTCAATACAAGTACTCGCGCCAAAAAACAACTTTGCAGACTAGCATAACAAATAACTATTGTATTGTGTCTGAAATACTATGGCTTTGACGGGATACTGATTGTTTTTAATCTTCGTTATCCTGGCTTGAAATTGCTTCAATAACATACCTACTTCTAATTTTCTTTTAAATACCTCAAAATAATAACCAAGTCCTTGAATCAAATAAAAACCTGTTACCCACAGACATAATATTACATTTTCACACTAGAGACCGCAAATGGAATTTCGCTTACGTACAAGGTAACTAATTCATCCCTTGTCATCCCTCAACAGCCACATTATATTTGTTAAAATAACCACCACGCCGAACAAACACATTAATTCAATTATTCTGTAGGGTTTTTCTCAATGTTTTTTTTGGCAAACAATACGATATACCTACTGATACAGCTCTGACCTATTATTAGTTATTACTTACAACTGGGCATGCCTAGAGCCTTGTTCGGACTTCGCTAGTACTTAGTCGAGTCGCGCGAGTGAATTTACTGCTAAAAATGAGTACGTCAGCCTACTTCAGAAATAGACTAAGAGATAAGTGTACTTTTTGCAACCATCAGCAGCAAGGCTGATTCAGTGTTTATGTGGTGTAGAGCATCTGTGTGATGGGGATGGACCAGGTCTGCCTGCATAACTTCAGTCGGTTTAGGAGTTACAGACGTTTAAAAGTCTGGAAAAAAATTACGATCCACAGCAAGGCTGATCGTATGATATTATTGTAGTATGCACTGTAGCTATGCGAAAAGTACAAAAACTGACATGAACTGCCAGTCGGTTTAGGAGATACAGCCGTTCAAAGGTCAGACCTTTGAACGTCAGTAACTCCGAAACCGACTGATGAACCATGTCAGTTTTTGTAGTGTTCACATGGCTACAGTGCATACTACAATAATATCATACGATCAGCCCTGCAGCTGTTCGTAATTTTTTTCCAGACCTTTAAACGTCTGTAACTCCTAAACCGACTGAAGTTATGCAGGCAGACCTGGTCCATCCCCATCACAGAGATGCTCTACACCACATAAACACTGAATCAGCCTTGCTGTTGATGGTTGCAAAAAGTACACTTATCTCTTATAATAAAACGACGGTCTCAGCTATCAGTAAACAGTCACTGTAGCCGATAACGGTCATGGTGATGATGGTGTTGACACGTTTATAAAACTATCATATAAAAGTTAGAATTAAGGCTGTGTCTTCCTCCTTATGATCATCATAGTTGTCTTTTACAAAAGCGGGCCTAACAACGTAACCTAGAATGGACATCGCGCGAAATTTGAAAATTCTGGTTGCACACATCATAGTTCTGAGTGTGAAAGAATATTCGAATACCGTATTTTAATATTCGAATATTCGAACAGAGTTTTTATTCGAATAATTCGAATATTCGAATATTCGATTGCAAGCCCTAGTCGCGAGTAATTTGGCAGCTAAATATGTCTGAACAACTACATTTTGTAGAGTATAGCTTAGCGAGTGGTTTAGTCGAGTCAATACTTATATTTTGTTGATTTTTTTCAAGTGAACTGCACCCCTAATTTCTTTTCTCTGGTCAATAAATGTCGTCATTTCGTATCTGGTACAATGGCTACAAATTACAGCTAGGGAATTCTTCGCATCAATTCAAAAAGCCAACATCGAATGTTCCAGGAACTAAGCAACTTCAAAATCGGTATATAGTCGGGGAAAAATACAGTTTGAGATTGCATTAAAGACACTTTAGTAAATTGTGTTTGAACGTATATCTGTATTAGTTTATAACACTTTTTTCTAGATTTCGTGGTTATACAGGCTCAGGAACCTGAGAAATACCTAAAAATCGATATAAATGTGCAAAGGGCAAGCTTATTTCTAAAGATATTTCTTCCAGCATCCCAGCAAAAGAGACAGTTAATTATCACAAGACAAATTTTAAGTGTACAAACAAACAGTAAATAATTAAGTTTTTAGGTTAGAGTTTTTTAAGACTTTTGTCACTTCAGCTTGCTAATTTTCTGAGCTATGTAAGCCACTTTAGTTCTTTGACGTATCAAAAGTGTTAAACATAACAATTTAAAGCTGGTCCGTGTGACACACAGAGATTAGCCGCAATGAGAATGCAAATGTCACGACACAGGAAATGACCGCACGGATGCAGATACTGAAGAGGTGCAGCACAGTTTATTTCTCTACGTCTCTCGATATAACTCGTATACCAATACCGTAAGTATGACAATAGCTTGAAACGTGGAACTTCCCAAGTAGAACGGACAAAATGCATAGATACGGGTGGCGACGAGCGTTCCGAGTTAAGCCGCACAGTTTGTATATTGTAAATAGAACTAGTTTAATCTAGTTCACGGTTTCTTAAAGTGGGGTACGCGTACCATTTTGGGTACGCCGGTTAAACGTAGGGGGTACGCGATAAAATTTAAGTGATGGCGGCCAACACGAATCATTGCTGGAAATGTCTACAGATCAGGAGTGCGATTTTTGAATCTCATTCGGTGAGCTCAGCTGTTGAAAATGTCAAAATTACTATGGAGATACGCATCTTTCTACTGCTGATTTGACTTCAAAAAATCGCACTCCTGAAGTATGATTTTTGAGAGTTAAATCAGCAGTGGAAAGATGCGTATCTCCATAGTAATTTTGCCATTTGCTACTGCTGATTTCAACGTATGACATTCAAAAATCGCACTCCAGACTCTTCAAGCTGATTTTAAAAAGATCTTGTGAATTTATTTTTGGTTTACAAGACCAGAAGATTATCCGGAGCTTTTACGTAAAGCGGTGAAATTCCTTTTGTCCTTCGTGACAAATTACTTATGTGAGAGTAAGTATTCAGATTTTTACACCTGTTCATGATAAAGACGAAATACAGAAATCGACTGAACGCTGAATCTAAATAATGATTGAATTTGAAAAAAATTGCTTCGAGAATTGACTCCAAAAACAAGTCCAAAAATAACATAGGCACTTATTTTATTAGTTCTATCAACGTATCCGTATAGTCCATTTTTTTAAAGGGGTTCGCCATTGTCTTGAAAGTCTAATAGGGGTACGAGAAGCTATAAGTTTGGGAAACCCTGATCTAGTAGACTACCGTCATAGTCTTAGTTCATAGTCGTCTTAAATGTCATTGTATTTTCCCGATCATCCTCTCCGTCAAAATGTAATTGTATGTTGTGCTCAAACGTAGCACGCCCCTCGCCTTTATCCCTTTATCCGTGCTCATTCCATATTCAACTTAACCGACGTAAACATTGTAGCCAAATTAGTTTGCAATATAATTAGTATCGGTAGAATAAATACTTAGAGGTTTAGGGAAATAGTGAACGTTCGTTGTCACAGACTAACTACCCCATAAACTTCGAAAATATAAAAAACTTGGAATAAAGAAACGTCGAAATATGTACTCGTAGGTAAACATCGTTGAAGTTCGATTTATCTCGAAGAAGGTTGTCAAAATAATGCTCAAATTTCCAAGCATGTTTGAGAAAAGGTTGTTTATTTCAAGCAGGGAAGAAGAAGCAGTACCTATATAATTATGCTGACTCGAAGGTTAAAAAAACTGTATAACAAGGCTACAGGGTAATAAGTCTGCTCTAGCGAACGCTCGTCATAATAAATTTCCGCTGCAACCTAAATGTCACGAGCACGGCTGGCGGAAATCCTGTCTAACGCAGGCCTGGCCCGCCTGAGTGCATGCATTTAGGATTCTCTGAGGTTACTAGATAAATGCGATAGCGGGTTGAAGTAGGGCGTGGAATATAATAGAAAATGATATCGAATTATATTATTACTCCTAAGTGTCAGCCACAATGAGGCAGGGAAGGGAAGAGCGGGGCTAGGGATAATTAGATATTGTGACTCGCGCGGTATCCAAGTAAAATCTACCAGGATTGGATTTATGGGTAGTTCTTCGTTCCGGCATTCTCCGTGTAATTTTCGTGGCGCATTTTAGTTTTAAGATTTTTAGATAAATAAGGTCAAAATATGAAAGTACTTGACAATACAAGTCAATTGATCTATTGCGCACTTAGATATGACTGTTACTTTCAGTAGAAATCAATTTTCAAATTTTTGGTGCCACGAAAATTACTAAGCCGTCCACGAAAATTATGCATACATTTTGCATTGTGTTTTTATGTCTTGGAGGCCTTTGCCCTGCAGTGGGATCCTACGAGCTATAACTTGCTTATTTACTTACTTATTTTAATGTCTAAACAGCAAAATTTTGTGAATAAATTATTTATATTACAATGGCTAAACCTGCCAAGCTAGCTTTTCCACTATTTAGTAAAGTTCCTGGATTGATTGTACAGTGTACACATAAAAAATAAAGTGTGTTAAGAGGTAATAAGTTTCACCTAAGTTGACAGATTTTTTGTGAATGTATTCGTACCTACATTTCTATAAAAATTTGCATTTGCTGAGACGAAACCTAGCGACACTGTATTCAATCCTTTCTTACTCACACATGTCACCTTTCACACAAAGTAGTTACCTACGCATTCAATTTTCTATCTCTTTTGTTGGGAGGGAACTGCCAATCATGTACGAGACTAGATGGAGAACTGGCCCTGAAGAGCTGGGATCGGCTTTGACCTGACCGACATGGGCCCTCCTAGTACTAAGTAATAGGTTGCCGTAATTCTGTCTAAGTAGATCAAGGAGGTAAAACGAAGTAGCAATGGACTTGTGGTTTTGAAGGTGCCTGTGAATGGAGTGAAGACCTATTTATTAAAAGGATATTCGTCATAAGATGGTTGGTGTGACAATAATTTGTCGTTAAAATGAAGGGGCGTCCCGATTTTAGTAATGATGCCCTGTAACGTTACAGTCAAAAGAAATCCCACTAAAATGAGGACTTTTTGTCATCGATGACGTCTGAGAAAGTCCATAAAGCTCTTCGCTCTTCTGCGAAACTGGATGGTCCCGAGGTGTCCATTGGAGCCTGGTATGTTAAGGAAGAGCAATTTGTTGTCTTCAAAGGCAAGGCTTTTTTGCAAACGAATCAAAATTATCATTAACAATTTCGGTAAAACCTGCGAATGTCTCGCACGTCCTAAATTTTACGAGTCGTTCTCCTGATCCAAAAAGACCTACAACATGAGGACACACTGCTTCAACTATCAGTGTCACCTGAACAAAGGCTAGTCATTACTAATATAAGGTACTTTTTTTGGGTTTTGAATCTATAATAGTAAAAAGGATAGGTACTTTATGGCGTTGTCATTTTCTACTCGAGTTTACAACATAGTGCCCGCACCGCCGTGAAGCAATGAGTTCGTTACGCACCCATCGCGAGCTCGCTACGCCGCAACGCGGTGAGTACGTTGACCGATCATCTCGTTCGCAACACGTTCGTAAATCACCAGTATGATAATTATAGCCGTATAGCCAGAGTTCCTCAAAGCTCTATCTTGTTCATAAAGTTTGTTCAGAAGATTGAGTAATCCTCCGTTTTCATCAACGACATCTCGCATCCCTGGCATGTTACGATATCTGTCTTCGCAGACTCTGCGCTGCCCCTTGCTTCTCCGCTAGAACTTGTGTACCTATTCTTGTTTCCAAGCCGCCGCCAGGTTACAAAAATGGAGAGTAAAATCAGAGGAAAAAATGTAGCTGGCTTCTTTCGGAGCTGATAGGGAGGGAGGTCAGGATATTCGGTCGTATAATCCTTATAGTACCTGCCTCTAATGGTTAAGAGCATTAGGCTCTTGACACGGAGGTCGTGGGTTCGATTCCCACGGGGAACGCCTATCGTTTTTCCCCAGTTAGTTAGGACATTGTAGGCTGACTCCACCTGATTGTCTGAAAAGAAAGATGATACCGTGCTTCAGATGGCACGTTAATCCGTTGGTACTGGCTACTATCTCTGGTAGTAGTCGTTACATAAAAACCACGCCAGAGGCTGTAAGGCACTTTGAATAAACTCTGACACCAGGGCTTGCCCACACGATAAGAAGAAGAACCTTTTAGTGGTAGCCGTAATCTCTTTACCTGGATACGATCAAATACCTATGTGTAAAGTTAGATCGCGCTATGGCATACCGATCTCACATCCATCGCGATCAAATTCACCATTCGAATTTTTCAATTTTTAATTCAAAATTTTTCATCATCGCCTCAGCTGAAAGACGAGCTGGACATTAGCCTCCCCCAAAAATTGCCACAACGACCGGTCCTGCGCTGTCCTCATCCAATGGGTTTCCGCAACCTCACCACCCGGTGACCAACGAACTCGTCACCTTATTCATGCAACGCCTTCTGGAACGCGATCAACACTCGAGAACTTTTCGTCCCCATCGGTGCTCTATTCTACGATTGAGCCCATTGTAACTTGAGTTTAGCAATTCTTCGGATTTTGTCAGCTACCTTGGTTTTTCTGCAATTCTCTGACCTCTGAGTATCTCATATCGTATAGTAAGCCACCACGTCACCACGTCTCAGTTCCGTATGTCATCACTGGCAGAATACACTGATCAGTCCTCTTGAGATGCTGCATTATTTAGGATTATAAGATAATATATGTAGCTGAATGCTGTCCAGCCGCCCAATTCGACGCTTGACCTCAGTCTCGAAATTTGACTTACCTAACTGCATAATATTGTTTACTATCTTCTTTAACCTAAGGTTGTCTGGAAGAAATTGCTTATTAGTAGTCAGACCACATTATTTTGTGCCTCTTGTATTTTCTCTCCGTATTTTTTCTGCTTATGTTTTTGTGTGGATAAATTATATTTTATTTGATTTGAAAGTTGGTTCTTGGTGTATTAGTTGTTAACAAACTCAAGCACAGATTTTCCGATCTTAACAGGAGAGTAGGTAGAACATGGACAGGACATGATCCTCGTCTAGTCAATGTTCATTTTCAAACCATCACTCATCAAAGGCTTTCTCATAGTCCAAGAATGCTGAAGCCTTTTTGGAACCCAGCTTGTTCGGGAAGCTGATTCTTATGCCATCGTTTATCATTCGTTTGGTATCATTAGCAAGCTGAAGTTGGAATGGGCTGGTTATAATTATTATCTATAATGTCAATGAACTGATGATGGGGGAATGAAAATGAATTGGAGAGTCATGATAAGAGAATGGAGACCATGCACGGGTTACCATAGTATATAGTAGGACGCCGCCCTACCGCCCACTACTTGGACTGAAGATCTGAGACAGATAGCAGGCAGAGACTGAGTAAGGATGGTCATAGATATAATTATTTTCTATTACACCGTTAGGGAATCGGCTTTGTTTTTACCCGTAAGACCACCACATATTCCACCACTGTAACTCTGTAAACCAGGATCAACAGCGGCGACCACTCATAACACTAGACACTGATGACTAGGGAATCCAATCCCGCACTAAAATCGCGATCCCGCATGCCTGCGGGATTGAGGTCAATAATCCCGCGGATCCCGCGGGACTGCGGGATTGAGATTTTTTTTAACCATTTTTGTTTGTTTTAAGTACCTAGTTTAAAAAATGAATTAAGGACAAGTACATTTAAATATTTTATCATTAATGTGGTTGCAGAGATGTCAATTTCATACAAAACCTTGTCATAGAACACTCGTATTAATAAAAGTAATGTTTTATATATGGAAAAATAGCTTAGAAAATCTAGATTGCGCGTATCAAATAATATTTACAATTTATAATATAATTACGAAGATATCAAGCTTTGAAATTATTCATTCATTCAAAATTTCAAAGCCTTATGTCTTCATAATTATAGTATAAAAATATGATAAAGTATCTAACGTTTCATATTTTAGATTTGATTTTATCTTGTTGCATATAATATAGCCAGCAGCGAAAAAAGCATACTCAGCTTCCACACTAAACTTGTAGGCGGAATTGACTTTAAATAAGTATAAGAAGCTTCCAAGTATTTTCCTCTATTCCCTCCACATTCAATGAGGGATTTTCCGAAAGCCATTAAAAAGAAAAAGTAGTTCGTAATGCCTCGATAGATGACGTTGAGGAGATATGGGTTGCAGATAATAAAATACAAATAAAATGGTAAGAATTTGTGTTTTTAAGTAAACAGAAAAATATGAATAAGTATTTATTTAGTTACTCAGTGAAATGAATTTTTGTTTACTTTTTAGCCTACAAATTTCGTCTTCGGACTCCTCTCTGGTCAAATATGTTCGTTGAACTACGTTTTACTAGCTGTCATAAAACTCCTCATTACCTCGAGTGGGTATGGGTACGCGCACAACAGGCCTAGACTCGGCTACCCATTCAGTACGGAGACTGAAACTGACTCTAAACTTAGTGTAGGCGAAGGCTCATCACGACTTAACAGATTTTTATCTTATCTGTTAGTCGAAGTGATGAGGCATGTCTTTTTCACTGTCACAAAGATGCTGGTTATCAGTTTCAGGTTGTACCCACGCGTCTGACAGCAGTCTCTCGATTAAACACTTAATTTCAGTTCTTAGCTTAACTTTGCTTGGATAAAAGAATGGATCTACCACCACAATTGCAGATCCTGAATCTTTTTCTAGATATTTTTTTGGATTTTTCAAGTAAAGGAACACGGAATTATTGATTTGCGGCGTTCTTTTATCCGGCGAGATGGCTTCACTATAAGTTCAAAAATGATTTAGTAGTAAATTTAAAACTAAAAACAAAATAATTTTCCATACAATTATATAGAAAAGGCACGAGTTCTATGAGAAAGTTGTTAAATCAATTATTAATGAGGCTGTGCTGGGTCTTACAAACAATAAGAACGCCGTTTGGTCCCCTTTTTTCATATCCCGCAAAAGCGGGATCCCGCGTTTGCGGGATTGGATTCCCTACTGATGACTCTTTAGCTGGCGACCCGCAATTAATTTAGTCAGCTACAGAATTAGGAAAAATAAGTATCGGACTTCCCTGCATTACAAACAGGAAACATCAATAACAAAATAATGACTATTATTAAGCCAGCTCCAGAGATAATTTTATGGCAGAGTTGAAAGCCCTTTCGCAATCGCACCAATGAATCACCATTATAAAACCAAAAGAAGAAAATAAACATAATTAAATTTTAGACCTAGTTTGCTTTCAAATATATTATATAAGTATGGCAAAAACATCTGAACGCACCGATGCAGAAGTTATCCCTAATTGCATCAAGATCCATGTATTAAGGGACACCAGAAAACAATTTTATTGAGTCAAGCATGGTCTGGCAGTCGCCGTGCCAAAGTTCACATTCTCATTAAAATATATGATGGGCGGTCTGTTCTAAATCGGGTTCTGGGACATGGCTGTTCACATGTCTGAACGTCCAAAGGGTTCAATTGCCTATGTGCTAAATAATAAGAAGGTCAATATGCATCGGGTCACCTTTATGTGTATGTGGCGCCTGCAGCCGCAAGCGCACACTATAGATACCGCTTCTCGATGACCGGTCCAGGCGAACGAGGGGCGCGGTGCGGCGCGGGGAGAGGAGGCGACAGTCCCTGCTCCCAGTTCGCGACGACCACCGCAGAGCTCGTCCAAACGCAAACGACGCAAGACCTGTGTCCGCCCTCGGCTATTTCGCTTGCTTATTCATATTGTATTTCTATCTTGCCTAATTCGCATTAAACTATTGTAAGTAGTTATCTCGCTTCATTTACAAGACAGCAGTACGCCTATAGCACCTAAAGCACACGTAGGTACACAGTCAACTACAGTGGTGACCATCGACATCGCAACCAGCTGAAAATGTCGAGCGACGATCAAGCGGAAGGTGAGACGGTAACGGGCGAGGACGCCGCATTCCAAGACGCGTCGGGAGGCTCCGTCGACCGCGTGGCCGTGCGACTGCCGCCATTTTGGCCGGAGGATCCGGAAGTGTGGTTCGCGCAAGCCGAATCACATTTCCACGTGTCCGGAATAAAGGAGGACACGACCAAGTTCCACGTCATCCTATCACAGTTGGATCAAAGGTATGCCAAAGAAGTTAAAGATGTTATCCAGTCCCCGCCAAAGACAAATAAATACGATAAACTCAAATCCGAGCTCATCAAACGTTTATCGGTATCCAGGGAGCAGCAGATAAGTCAGCTTTTGTCTCGCGAGGAGTTGGGGGACAGACGACCTTCGCAGTTCCTTCGTCATTTAAAAAATATGGCTGCGGGAGGAGTTTCTGACGAGTTTCTGAAAAGCATGTGGATGGGCAGGCTACCGAACCACGTGCAGGCAATTATACTCTCACAGACTACATCAAATCTAGACCAGATCGCTGACCTCGCCGACAAAATTTGTGAGGTGACACCGAGCGCGCCGCCATACCAGGTTGCATCTACCTCGAATTATGATGGTTTATTAAAACGCATGGACGAATTGATTACAGCTCGTATCCAGACTGAACTCACACAGCAGATTTCGAAGCTAACCTTTCATCAGCCACGTGGCCGCTCACCCTTTCGACGTCGTAGGAGCAATTCGAGGCCAAAGAGTAAGGGCCGAGACCATAGCCAGGATCCAGGTATGTGCTGGTACCATAATAACTTTGCCGATAAAGCTAATAAATGCGTCCCACCCTGCAACTACAAGAAGGGAAACGGGGACGACGGTCGATAAGGGCGGCATCACACCGTCATAACTCCAGCCGCCTGTTTGTAACCGATAGAAAGTCCAAAGTCCAATATTTGATCGACACCGGTTCCGATCTCTGCGTCCTACCACGTGGATTCATCCGTGAGCCCCGTCAACCTACAAAATACACGCTGACTGCTGCAAATGGAACGAGAATACGTACCTTCGGAACCATGCCACTGCATCTCGACCTCGGACTTCGCCGGGATTTTGTATGGAATTTTGTAATAGCAGAGGTGGATAAACCAATTATAGGAGTAGATTTCATTGCACACTACGGTCTTCTAGTGGATTGCAGGAACGGAAAATTAATGGACAGTATTACCAGTTTATCTACAGCTGGTTCACGCACAAACTGCCAGCAGGTCAGCATCAAGGTTGTCACTGGCAGCACCGAGTACCATAAACTTCTATTGCAGTATCCTGAAATTACAAAACCTTCAGGGGTATTTCGCGAAGTAAAACATAACACTGTCCATTACATTCGTACTTCACCTGGGCCACCTGTACATTGCAGACCGCGGCGACTCGCCCCGGACAGACTGAAGTCAGCTAAAGAACTGTTCGAGGACATGCTGCGAGATGGGACAGCGCGCACGTCCGACTCACCATGGGCATCCGCGCTTCACCTGGCACCAAAATCCGGTAACCTATGGCGACCATGCGGTGACTACCGTGCGCTCAACGCACGCACAATCCCAGACAGGTATCCTATCAGACATATAGGTGACTTCTCTCAACGCTTAGCAGGAGCACAAGTCTTTAGCAAGCTGGATTTAGTCAAGGCTTACAACCAGATACCAGTATTTGCAGACGACATCCAGAAGACGGCGATAACCACGCCATTTGGTATGTACGAGTTCCCCTTTATGTCATTTGGTCTCAGAAACGCGGCACAGACTTTTCAAAGGTTTGTGGACGAAGTTCTTCGTGGATTAGACTTCTGCTACTCATATATAGATGACATATTAATATTCTCAAAGAGTCACGAAGAACACCTGGAACATCTACGACAAGTATTTGAGAGACTGAAGAAGTATGGCTTGCTCGTGAACGAAGCAAAATGCTCTTTCGGTCAAAACGAGGTAACATTCCTCGGTTATAACGTCTCAATCAAAGGTACGCAAGCATTAGACAGCAAAGTCAAAGATATTCAAGAATTTCCACCACCTAAAACTGTAAGTGGACTACGACGGTTTCTCGGGATGATGAATTTCTATAGAAAATTTATCCCTAACGCTTCGGAAGACCAGGCACCATTACACGGCATGATAGCGGGACCAAAAATGAAAGGGACACACCCACTTATCTGGACACCAGAACTCCTACGGAAGTTTGACACCTGCAAGGCAAGTATGGCAAAATCAACGTTACTAGCGCATCCAGTACTGAACGCTCCGCTTGCCCTCGTGACAGACGCATCCAGCACCGCCGTGGGAGCAGTCATACAGCAGTTGGTACATAGTGAGTGGCAACCCCTTGCCTTCTTTTCAAAGAAACTAAATAAATGCCAACAATTATATAGTACTTACGACAGAGAGCTGTTGGCGATTTACGAGAGTGTAAAGCACTTCAGGTACATGGTGGAAGGTAGACACTTTACTATCTTCACTGATCACAAACCACTGATATATGCCTATCAGCAGAAGGACCGACAGTGCTCACCAAGACAGTTTAACCATCTAGACTTTATCGCACAGTTCACCACAGACCTAAGACATATATCAGGAAAGGATAATGTAGCAGCGGATACCTTGTCACGTATCGAAGGCATATCAACACCACCAAATCATGACGCACTCGCTCTTTCACAACAAAATGATGAAGAGCTTCACCAGATCATCAAAGAACGATCATCATCGTTGAAGATAGAAAAGGTTCCAGTACCAGGTACAATTTTATCACTATACTGCGACGTCACGCTGCCGAAGCCTCGTCCTTTCATCCCAAAGGAGCTGCGCCGGCAGATGTTCAACGCCGTACATAGCTTGAGCCACCCAGGAGCCAGAGCAACCACAAAACTGGTAACAGACAGATTCGTCTGGCCCTCCATACGCAAAGACTGTCGCAGGTGGGTTCAGGAATGTGAGTCGTGCCAAAGAAGTAAAGTACAAAGGCATACGTCTTCACCGATTGCCAGCTTTAAAGCCCCAAGTGCCCGCTTTAGCCACATCCATATCGACTTAATTGGCCCGCTTCCACCATCAGAGGAGTACAGGTACTGTCTCACTATAATAGACAGGTTCACGCGCTGGCCAGAAGTTCAACCGCTCAAAGACATGACTGCAGATACAGTAGCCAAAGCACTGTACAAAACATGGTTCTCACGCTTCGGATGTCCTGAGACGATCACAACGGACCAGGGACGTCAATTCACATCTCACCTATTTAAATCTTTAACAGATCTATGTGGTACGCAGATAAGACACACCACCGCTTACCATCCAGCAGCGAACGGCATGGTGGAGCGGCTACACCGGTCTCTGAAGGCAGCAATCATGGCTCATGGGGACTGCAGATGGACGGAGGTGCTGCCAGTAGTACTTCTCGGCCTGAGGACGGTATATAAACCGGACATCAAAAGCTCACCAGCAGAAATGGTATATGGTGAGACACTCAAGATTCCTGGTGAGTTTTTCAATGCATCTAAAACCACACTCAGTACAGCCGATTTCGTGTCTCAGCTAAGAGAACGTATGTCAAAATTAAAATCAGAACCAGTATCCAGACATGGCAACAAATCCATATTTGTCCATGACGATCTTAAGACTGCTACACACATATTTTTACGCAAAGATGCCCTTCGCGGCGCATTAGAGCCACCATACAATGGCCCGTTTAAAGTAATATCAAGAACAGATAAAACAATAACTATAAACCAACCCAGAGGACCTGTCACTGTTTCAATCGACAGAGCTAAGCCAGCCTACACCTTGGCAGACAACATACAGGAGGCGACACCTAGTTGCATACAGAATGACGGACCAAAACGTACACGATCGGGCCGTCAAGTTAAATTTCCTAATTATTTTCAGGCAGGACTATGAATCTCCCAGGGGAGTGGTGTGGCGCCTGCAGCCGCAAGCGCACACTATAGATACCGCTTCTCGATGACCGGTCCAGGCGAACGAGGGGCGCGGTGCGGCGCGGGGAGAGGAGGCGACAGTCCCTGCTCCCAGTTCGCGACGACCACCGCAGAGCTCGTCCAAACGCAAACGACGCAAGACCTGTGTCCGCCCTCGGCTATTTCGCTTGCTTATTCATATTGTATTTCTATCTTGCCTAATTCGCATTAAACTATTGTAAGTAGTTATCTCGCTTCATTTACAAGACAGCAGTACGCCTATAGCACCTAAAGCACACGTAGGTACACAGTCAACTACATGTACTTTTACTTTAAAAATATAAGAGCTTTCCCTTAAAGCTTTGGGGGGTGGTTGGGGATCTACCTCCTAGCGGTCCACCCCGGGCAACGCCACCACAGACTACCAAGTTTGTGGTGACGGCTGAATGATCCCCCACAGCGGTGGTAGGCTCCGCAAGGAGCCGCCTGGTTTGCGCCCACCCTCCTGCTGGAGTCTGACGCCAAGCAGCTTGCTGCGTTCCGTCGGTGTGTAGGTGTCATTTGCGCTGTTTGGAACCGGTCTTGGCCTCTGAGCAACACTGTACTGGGAAACTCATTCTGGAGGGTAGCGGGATCTGAAGAACGGTGACATTCGTTGGCCGACCGAAGTTAGTAGGGGGCCCAAGTAGTGCGTTAGCCACGTGTGAAAGGCTGCCCCACACAAATAGCGAAAATCCCGCAAAGCCCCACCGTGCCAGTTGGCGACTGGAAGGGAGGGCCCGGTGGCCTTTGCGGGGGGGTTCGGGCGTCCCCGCAGTCGCCAAGTGAGTTTCCCATCAGTCAGTCGAGCCCAAGAGGTCCATCAGGGTATCTGAGGAGCGTCTTGACTTTCTTTCCACGTCTCCACCATTCACTACAAAATTATGAATCGAAAAGTGAAAAAGAAGAAAAAGGTTACACAACGGCTGCACTTCTCCCACTCAAAGTGCACCTCAGTAACATACGAGGTTTACACTCAAATATCGATCCGGTCCACCACCACCTTGACACTGAAAGGCCACACCTATTCTTTTTAACGGAGACGCAGATAGCAACCCCGTCTGATACGGCGCACCTCAACTACCCAGGATACTCGTTGGATCATAAGTTCAAGAAGCGAAAATCCGTGTCGATCTGCTCTCCTCCTGATGACAGCCCTATGGGCACGAGGTGAGTCTGGCTATACGGATCGGCAGATTGGGATGAGATGCGAGACTTCTTTGCGTCTTATCTATGGCGGCAAGTGTGTTTTTCTTCGAGTGACCCAGCCTGTTCCGCTGATGTGGTTGCGGATGTGATTCGGCAGGGAATGGAATATTATATTCCATTCTCCGACATCGCACTCGGTCACAAAGCCCAACGATGGTACAATGCGGATTGTGCTCGCGCTGAGGCTCGAAAGGAATCCGCCTACCAAGCATGGGTCCAAGCTCGCGACCGCAAAGTTAGAGCACGAAGGGTCCGCGCGAAGAAGAGGGCCTTTAATTCTGCCGCCAAGTCCTGCAAACGGGTGATCCGGCAGGCTCGATTCGATCATGTCAGTCACATTGGAGTCAGACTGGCAATTTACCCCTCTGGTAGTAAACAGTTGTTCTGGTCGCTTTCAAAATCGGTCTAAATCAATTTCTGCCGTCCTACTTTGCCTCCCATGCAGAAACATGATGGGTCGCTGGCTCACTCCGCAACTGAGGAAGAGAATTTATGTGCTTTTCTGTTTGCGAGCAATTCACGTCTGGAAGCTGGTGCCAAACAGCCACCAACCATCCCACGTTGTGATTCTTCGATGCCGGAGCACAATACACACGAAAGAGGTCCGCAGAGCATTGCGTAGTCTGGATGTGAATAAGGCAAGTGGTCCTGATGGCATATCTGCAAGAGTGCTGTGATATTGTGGGCGCACAATAGGCGCAAGTCAGGCGTGACTTGTCTCCTGTTTTAACACGCCTGTATTGCCTCTCTCTCACAACAAGAACAGTGCCAAAATCCTGGAAGCTTGCGAATGTGCAACCGGTTCCCAAGAAGGGCAGTCGTGCCGACCCCTGCAACTACCGACCTATAATAGCCATCACTTCCATTCTCTGTAAAGTCATGGAAAGAGTACTTAACAGTAAGTTGCTGACATACCTAGAAGATAATGATCTACTCAGTGATCGTCAATATGGCTTTTGCCGGGGGCACTCGACTGGGGATCTTCTTGTGTATGTCACGCATTGCTGGGGCGAGGCCATCGAGAAACACGGTTCAGCACTAGCTATGTCACTTGACATCTGGTATGGCACGTAGTTTGCTGAGCAAGCTTCCTGCTTATGGCATCCCCGCTGATCTCAGCAGCTGGATATCTGATTTCTTGAGTGAATGGTAGATTAGAGTTGTCATTGACAGCTGCTCTTCTGACCTCATGGCAATTGATGCTGGGGTTCCTCAGGGGTCTGTTCTCTCTGCGACACTTTTCCTGCTACACATCAATGACCTCCTTGTGTCAGGTATTGTTGGGTATGCAGATGACAGTACTGTCACAGAGAGATATCTATCCGGCGTTGGGGCCAGCGGGGATGAAATACGTTCGTAGAACGTGACTTAAAGTCAAACTTGACTTAAAGTCTTGTCTCGCAGTGAGGTGACAATAATCTAGTCAACTTCAATGCCACCAAAACTCAGGCTTGTCTGTTCACCGCCAAAAGGAGCGTTTCATCGGACTCCTACTTTCTGGGGTACATCTGTCTCTGTTTCCGACAGTCTTGAGCTTCTGGGCATGAGGTTGACTACGAAACTCAACTTTGGCGCTGATATCGAGTCTAAGGCTCAAACTGCAGCCAAAAAGCTGGGCATCTTAAACAAGGTGAAGCGGTACTTCACTCCTGGACAGCTCTTAATGTTGTATAAAGCTCAGGTCCGATCGTGTATGGAGTATTGCTGCCACATGTGGGATGGCTCAGCTAAGAATCAATTAGACGCTCTCGACTCGGTTGCACGCAGAGCCAGGAGGCTCATTGGTGACAGTAAGCTGGTAGAAACCAAGCTTTAGCCTAGTCCACCGCCGCAGAGTAGCCTGCTTGTCGGTCTTCTACAGATTGTACATCGGCGAGTGTGCACAAGAGCTGCATTTTGAGCTCATCCAGCCGTCTCCTTTATACTATCGGACTTCCAGATACCGCGGGATACCACCCCTTCTTGGTTTATATCCCACGTATACGCACTAAGCTAAGATTCAGCGGATCAAAATGCGCTATGATGATTACTCTTACTACTCCGTCATCAAATAAACTTTTCTTTAGTCAGTCAGTTAGTCACGGAACTCATTTATAAGACAAGTAAGATAAGTAAAATGCCATGTCAGTTTGATAATCATTATGGTACTTTGAAGAGACAGATTTCAATTTTAAACTGCCATTTCGACAAATAAAGCATAATAGACATTTAAACAATCGATCAATTACCCAAATTCACAAAGAAATTCTATATTTTATGATTAAATTCACTCAAAACAGGTGGGTAATAATTTTCGTGGGATGAATAGTAAGTTTCGTGGACAGCATTCCATGAAAATTACGCCACGGAAATTACGATTTTTGACTGTTTTTACAATTTACTCCTTATTTATCATTTAATTTCAAAGGACTAATACCTTAGGAAAATCTCGCCTATATTAGCACTTCTAAAAGTTAACAATAATAAAAAACAATGCATCCTTTCTATTTAATACAGTGTCCACGAAACTTACCTAAATAGGTGAATAAAAAGTTGATTCCGGAGATAAGCTTTTATATCTTAATACACATTGTATATAGCCTCAAATTGCATTAAATATTGAATTCTGGGATATATTTCCGTGTCTGTTAAAACAATAAACTTACTAATAGGTTGTAATTTGTATACATACGAAGTGTTTAAACCTGCGCTTCCAGAAACCATGAAATCGTGTGACCAACACATATTGGCTTCTAAATCTTAAACAAACTTTTAAATCTACAAATAGAAATAAGAAATGAATAAAATAACTCTTGACAGTTATTTTGATATGCAAAACTTATATGTAACACAATAAACTAAAAAGTTATATGCGATTGTTTTACGCGAGAGGAGCGTGGGACACTCGAAGAATAGCCAAATTCACCCCGTTTTCAATGTTCGGACGAAGTTTTAAGTTATTAGTTTTATTTATTTTGATGAAATAATTAGTGTTCCAGATAGATTAATAAATGATGAAACGTATAAAATTTGTTTGAATGCTGTATCTTTCATATCTTAGGATTTATAGCCGTGTGACCACCATTTTCGAGGTTTCAAATAATGACCCTTATACATACTTAAACTCACGCCTTTTTCCAAAAGGGTAGGCAGAGACTCATGGATCTCCACTTTGAGCGGTTCTGACACACCTCTCTTGCTTCCTCTAGGTCCATACATCTTGTCATACATTCCCTTTTTGATGGCATTTTTAATGACGTCCCTGATGTGATCTACTTTTTTTTATTCGATTTATAACCTACGAATAAAGCGTAGTTTATAACAACAAAATTATCTCGGTCGGCTAAATCGCATCTCATACAGAAGGAGTCGAGGCGGCGTCGAGACGCGGGCGCGCCTTGGTGACCTTGACATACGGTCTATAATAGTACCTATACCAGGAATCCGAACGGCGGTTCTTTTGGTTGAAATATTTGGTCTCGGATTCCATTTCAGAGTATAGTAGGCTATATTTCTGTTAGATGTATTAAGGCAAGCCTCATTTCACAATGTTGTTCAATAGCGATCAACGTTGGGTTAACATGTCCCGCAACAATAGTCCCCCAAATCCCCAGATTAATCGACTCCAATGTTCATCAAACTCACAGAGCAGCCTGTCACTCGCATCACGTCGAATCGATTAACAATAACCGATATCATCAGAGACTAATTGCGTTTCGAACAAGTCATCCGCCGACAGATAAATTACAATCTTAATTCATCAGGGAATTAAATCGAATTTTGATTGCTTTCATAGCCCGCTGGCAACAGAGATGCTTGGAATTGGATTTACGGCAATATACTTAGCGATGCTAATGTGAAACGCATTCTAATGCAAAATTAGTAAATGCAGACGAATGCAAATACACACAGGGACCGCGAATTGTAACCCTATTTTATGAGCTTGTTTCGAGAATCATAGTAAAATTAATTGATGTACATATAAGAGATAGATCAAAGCCAGGTTAGATTCTGATACTTTACACGTACCTAAAGCGCATCGCATACAGAAGGAGTCGAGGCGGAGTCAAGGCGGAGACTCGACTAAAATGTATGAGACAGCAGATTTTTTTATATTTTCTTGATGTTGGATCCATAGTGAACGTTGTTCAGTTTAATAGTCTGAAGCGCCCCCTTTTACTAGTGTGTTTTGTTACACCCTTTATACAGGCTGATCAAAAATGTATTGCTTTTGTTCACTTATTCTGCTAACCACCATATTGGGTATGATTTTTTGCAAAAATTTTGCATGCAAACCAAAGTGTGAAATGTGCGGGTCATTTTAATAATTTAATTTTTAAATAATCGTCACTGATCGTATATATTAATCGGCTATTAAATATTTGCGATAATATCCAAGACATTTTTGGTGATGAAATCTTGCGTGTTATTTCTCTATGGATGAAACCAACATTATTTTGCCCTTTATCCATCCAGGATCTGAATCTCAGTTTGTTCGAAGTAGGTAGGTATTGTGTCAGTACTGTTTTATAACTATATTTTATAATAGGTACAGGGTCCTTCTTAATATACTGAAATTTTTTTAAGGGGATGATCAGACCGTCAAACTGAACAACTTTCTCTATGGCACCAACATCGAAATCGCGAAAAAAAATCTGCTGTCCCACACAAAACTGCAAACCTACTCGAGCCAAATGTATGGGTCAGCAGATTTTTTTTTCGCGATTTCGATGTTGGTCCTATAGAGACAGTTGTTCAGTTTGATGGTCTGAACACACCCTTAAAAAGTGTCAGCATATTAAGTTGGACCCTATATTTATTGCCTTTCACCTTGTAGTAAGACCTTACAAGCTGTAGCTTATTATTTCAGACAGGTTAAAGTCAGTTAAACAAACAAAACAAGTTGGCAGACTAATGCAATTGTCACAAGCCAATCACGTTCCGTCAATATTGCCACACGCCATCTGCCGTTTAGCATTGAGTACAGTCAGCTGCCAGGTGAATTTCATCAGCCAAATTGCTAATGTACTTTATTTATTTAGGAGGAAAGTTGGAAATTGAGTAAAACATTTAATGGTTAACAAAAAAAGAAAATATTGGCAAAGAATACTTAATTACCATCAGCCCAGGCCACCTTCAGGGAGGGTGTATGGAAGGTGTATGGCCTTTAGTCCTACACCTGCCCAATGTGGATTGGTAGACATCACATACATAAAAACAAGAAGTCAGTCGAAGAACTGACAACCGATGGGGTGTCAGAGTTCTAGAGTGGAGACCGCGAACTGGTAGGCGTAGTGTGGGACGCCCTGCTGCCCGCTTGACAAACGACCTAAAAAAGTAGCGGGGAGCGACTGGATGAGGAAGGCCAAGGACAGAGTTTTGTGACGCGCCTTGGGCCTATGTTCAGCAGTGGACGATGATGATGATGACATACATAAAAAACTAAACTAAACAAAACAAATAACTTTACTAAACATGCAAATTAAGATAAAAAGTAAATTAACTCATCAATCTCATCATACAACAAAATTATTAGCTAAACGTATAACAGGGTTGCACATTTTTGTTTCAATCAGCCCGCAGCGCACTCGGTACACTCAATTTTGATATTTCTATTTTACAAACTAAGACATCGTTTTTTGTAATAGGTACTTAATCCACTTTAATATGTCCAGCAGCAAACGTTTTTGGCCTGATAATTCCAACCTTTACTTCGAAATTTTTAAGACGAATCAAAAGGTGAATTGAATAATATTTTCCTCAACATCGTTATCAGAATAAATCTGAAAGGCCTTTGTTCTTATGATCCAATTCATCGCCTGTATCTTCACGCATTGTTTCCCAATAAGACGGAGGTTTCTCTACATTTGTATCTCGACCAACATCATCAATATCATTATCAACTTGTATAGGAATATTCAATATACAATTTCGATACGGCAAAGGAAGATGTACGGTTATGCGTACTATATAATCTCTTGATATAAATTTAGAGTATTCTATGGAACTTGTATTGGAATTATCAATTTCAATATCCATATTTTGTGTTTCACCTCTTTGAATTGAATCTGCTTTTATATCTGTGTCCTTAAGTTTTTCAAATATTTCTAATTTAAACCCTGTTTCAGTTGTGAAAGTATATTTTGCCATTAATTTAGTTACAACACATTTGATGATGAAATTTGTGTTATTTGTAACTTCATAGTTTAATTTGATTTTTTCATTACTTTTTACAACACAGCTTTGGATAGTAGCTTTTATGTTAACAAATTTGTTTAAACACGAAAACACTTGATAAACATTTTTTTGTTCTCCCCATACAATAGGTCCACTAGGTAATCTAGGTGTTATGGCTGAAACAACGATGATTTCTCGCTTGAAACTCTTCGAAAGTTTGAAGATACCTGGGCGTTCGAATTTTATTTTAATGAAATATATGATTTTGCATTTCACCTTGTAATCTAGAGTTTCTTTTAAATATTCTACCGTCTGTGGAATACATTTCGGTAGCACAAAATTGAATGGTATTTGATAAGAGCCGATAGGTTTAGGTTCTTTATTTCTTTCTTTCACATCATGGAAATTTATATAGTCTTCATTTACTTGTCTTAGTCCTTTTTCTTCAGGATGCTTTAATTTTAGATATCCTCTGCCTTTTAAGGATATCGTGACTTTGCTGAAAATTATTTCTTCATTGATATCATATTTTATAATTCCACTAACAGATTTTCCTGAGACAAATACGTCATTTGGTGTTTTATTAAAGTTTATTTCACAATTAATACCCATTAAAATCTCTAAAAGTTTATGCAAAGAACACTAAACTTGTTTATAATAGTTATTGTATGTTCAGAACATTCTTGTTTGTTTATTTTCGTTTTGTGGTTTTGAAGGAAAGTTTGACTACAAGCTTTGACGTTGACAATTTGTCCGGATTATTTTCTTAATCTATAAACTCTTTCGTATTTTTTTTCTTTCAATAGTGTGTATTGTTTGTGACCTTCTATAAGTCTGTGTTTGTGACGAACATTTATGGTTGAACTACATCACACAGCACTGCATAGCATTTTTCAACTACACATGGCCGCACTCGATCGCATTTTTCCGTCGCTCCATCCTTTTCTGTCACTCAGGAACGTCATTTGCTAGAGTATATTCTTATATGAAAATCCGTCTATCTTTAGACGGAAAGCGATCGCGCGCTATAGCACGGCCGCGGAAAAATGCGATGCGGTGCTGTGTGATGTAGTTCAACCCTAATGGTGACGACCTTTCTGGCATACGTAAAATAATAAGGATGAAGGCACATCTCGATTTTTATCGTTTTCTCGGGGGTGGCATGCGAGCCCTACAGAGAGCTGGGAAAGGTATTGCGTATTGGTTTTTATCCATGATATCTGTGTATGTAAGTATGTAAGTCAAAGGTGAGCACGATGTTTGTGACTCCATCACGCATAAATGGCTGAAGAGCTTTGGCACACAGCTGTAATAATATGTTCGGGGTTTCAAACGCGACGTTAATGCAGACGAAGTCGCTAGTTGATAATAAAATATGTTTTTTTCGAATTTACAGTATATCTTTTTACCCGCATTCTTTTATTACGTAAAATTGTGATGCACCTGAAGAGAGTAAATCCGCAAGATATTGTAAGCCAAAGCAGGTAGGTATGCCCCGACGATTTTTTTGGCGAAATTACTTTGTCGATTATTAGTTACTTACCTTTCAAATTATAACTTTCTCATCGTTGTTATCAAGTAGGTACTTCACTGACGATGACGATGCTCACGTGCGTGCTATGTGCAAGGATCTTCTCCAAGAAGCTTGGCTATGTTAGCGACATGAGAGCTCATCAACGCCAACAAAGGAGTTGATGCTGTCGCCGCTGTGACCGAAATAGATCCAGAAGTGAGATTTTTGAATATCACATTTGAAATCAGCAGTAGAAAATGTCAAAATTACTATGGCAATTATGCATCTTACTGCTGCCGAATTGATCGTAAGATGTTCATAAATCGCACTTCAGAGCAATACATACGAACGAGTACATATACTTGCTTTAGGCCCACCACGTACATCCGGAATTTTGATTCGGAATTGTGATATTGTATGGGTTCAATGCGTCCGTAATTCCGAACGGAATTCATACATATATTTGCGAATCAGAATTCCGTTATGCCTATTACTTTTATTAGCTGCTCAAATCTAAACTAACAGTCCAACAAAACAAGCTGGAAAGCACTACATATTATTGTCAGAACATGAAGTGGACCCTCCATTGTGGGAACTGTAGGCTATTGTATTTTTAGAACACCTAGTCTTTTGTTGCTGAATGTCGGGAAAATGCACTGGTTTACTTTTTTTTTTTCTTTTCAAAAATGTGTGGGTCGGATTTCTTGTTTTACTCGCATGTTGTGAGTGTTGAGTTTTATGTGAAAACTCGATAGTTTTATGTTTATTCTTGTTTACAGTTTTATGTTAGAACCTCGAGGAACGCTGCATTCATTAGAAGAAGACTGATTGATTGATATTGTTATAATTCTTGTAATAGTTGGTTGTACTTTTAAGATGTTGTCTTAGATCAGGAATTAACTTCTAATTGTCTATAAGCCTAAACAAGGCTGACCATTGTTCGCATTTTGATATAAATACTAGAGTTCACCCGCGACTTCATCCGCACAAATTATATACTTACCAGATTTTAAGTCAAGTCATAAGCTATCAATCAAATTAAGTTGAATAAAAATCGGTTCAGTAGTTTTTGCGTGAACTGAATAGAATTAACCTATAAACAAAACAGTCGTTCAAATAAACTATCGCATTCCCCAATCGAATCAAAAATGAAATCGAAACAAAATAACATTCGAAACAACAAGTAAACTTTGTATGATCGTCAAAACGATAACCTCATGTTATTCACACACTGTTGCATTTTTGTTATCTGTTCAGTTTTCCACTATTCGCGTATTGATACAATACAGACATAAAATTGTTATTCATAGCTATTGATGAAATACATATTATTGACGGAGTCACGTTGCAGGAATTGACCCAAGCACACGTCTCGCGTGGTTTTAGCGCGTCGCGTTTTTGCCTGCCATGAGGCTCCGCAATCCTCAATCTCTTCTTGTTCTTGAACAAAAACAATCCCTGAGATTGGGATAGATACTCCCATAAATTACACTTGACACTGGCGGAAATGCGGTGCTACGCACAAGCAAAAAGGCATTAATAATAAATAAAAAAATATATATTATTGACATAATTTGTTTACAATGACTCGTCGCGCATTATTGCTTAGTCAGCTCTCGCATTGCTCCGCTACATTCTCTTTTATGATTTGACTGAGGTCCCTATAAAAGTATGTTCACACGACCGTATTGTCTCCCTAACGGTGTTATATCACGGACCACAAGGTTTTATGGATACCCTTTTATGCATAGTACTAGATAAAACGTACCTATGTATATACCTACCTGACTAAAGAGTAAAATACGATTTGTATTTTCATATATGGCATAATACGAACGAATTTTTTACTCCCATATTTTATGAAATGGACCTTGCTATGCCTACTTCAAAGATACTTACTTAGTTGTCTTGTAGTTTTTGCCCATGTCAAGAATAAATTGAGTCATGACTTCATGAGTAGGTAAATGTAATAGGAATTATTGTCAAAACCGTAAAATTATAATCTTCCTAATACATTTCATGTAGACCTCAGTTTCAGTTTCATGTAGACCTCAGTTTCAGTTTCATGGAGACCTCATGTAGACAGTCAAATCAATGATTTTGAAGCGATTAGGTGATAATAACTAGATACCAATGCTGTGATGAATTATAAGAACGACGTACTTATGCTTTAGCCATGTGCGAGGACCTTTTTATTATAACACTTTATTGTACACACAGACAAGATTATATACAAAGTTGAGAAAACATGTACAAAGGGTGAGCTTATCTCTGAAGAGATTTCTTCCAGCAGACCCGCAAAAGAGACAGTTAATAATTAAAAGGCAAACTTATTGTGTACAAACAAATATTAAATTCATATAATTATTATAAAATACATACCTACAACATAATATAAAAGGTAGTGCTCTTTCGTTCTCTTTTTATTTTGAATATAGCAATAGTCTCAGAGTCGCGAATGTCGGCGAGGAGTGAGTTCCACAACCTTGCAGCATGGATGGTGAAGGAGTAGGAGTAGAAGTCGGTGGAGTGGGATGGGATACTAAGTTGGGTACGGATGTGGGATCGGCAAGGTTTGTCAATAGGGCGGGAGAAGGACCTTCTCTAAGAAGATCGGCTATGTTAGCCACACGAGGCTCATCAAAGTAAACAATGCAGTTGACGCAGTCGCTGTGGCCGAAATCGGTCAGGAGCAATAAATGATCGTCCAGATTGTCAATCGATGACCGACTAGTTTCAGTCATATTATAATTTTGCATAGGCACAATCAGTAAAATTATCATTATCAAATAGCGGGCAATAAAAATATCATCACGCTTCAATGGGTTGAATCTCTGATTCAGTCATTAAAAATTCTGTCTATTTTTGAAACTAGGTGAAAAAACATCAAACTAAGTCAGAACTCTAAGTACCTATAAACTCAGTTTGTTAAAAGGATTTTGCAAAATCTGCGAGTCTTTGAGGAAAATCCTTGACCTTTGATCCGATCACGTCTGAAAACGATATTCGGGTTTATGCCATTTTCCGACAATTTTTTTTGTTTTGGTCCCATAATACCCATGACTTATATAGAACGTCATTGCATAATACACTCACAGAGTACTATAATTACTACCGTATATAAACTTATTTTGGAGAAAATAAAAAAAAAAAATTTAATAAATATCTTGGACAGTGTCACACAAATTATCTAGTCACATTTGAAGTTCCAGAATCTAGCCTGGACTTGTATTATGATAACTAGACAACGATATAGAATACATATATAGATACAAATATCCATGACTCGGGTACAAATATTCATATTCGTCATACAAATATTTGTCCCTTACGGGATTCGAACCCGCGACCCCCGGCACAGCAGGCAGGTTCACTACAGACTGTGCTGTCGGGCCGTCGGATAAGATACTTGGGATGAAATTGAAAACATTCTACAAACTTTTAAAGAAACTATAATGATTTTTACATTCATTGCTAATTTCTGGATTTTGTTAGGTACCGTTTTCACACTAATTCACGAGGTGGGTTTCGGAGTCACGTTATAATATATCATCATCATATCTTATGGCATTTTTGTCTTCCTGCGTGGATCCACTTCCGCTGCCGGGGTTAGCCAGTGGAGTTCTTCGATTCCACCGGGGAAACGGCGCAGAGTGCACTCGTTTACCACATGGGAGAGGGTCTGGTCAGGTACCCCGCAGTTGCATGAAAAATATTAAATAATTAGTTTTATATAGAAGCAGGTTTCAGTTATTTGTGGTACCCATGCATGCCACGCCGGTGTAGGTCGCTAGTTAATAGAAAAGATAGGGGTAAAGCTACTGTAGTATGCTACAGTGTCAACTCATGGTACACTGGTGTTCCATTATATGCTTAGCTTAGTTTGGTAATCAAGTCTTGCCTACTTTATTTTCCAAATGTTCTATACCTACAGCATTACTTAGGGAGTATCGACTGCTTATTACTACGAACACTAGAGTCAACCAAACCAATGGAAAAACCCGTCCAAGGGCACCCAGAAGGGACACGGAATTTGGCATTGTGCGCCCCTGGGACTAAGCGACGGATTGGGTAGTGGGGATCGGTGAGGCTTATGCCGTCACAGAAGGGGAGGGCTTCTGCACTTTAACGTGCTTTAACACCGTGATCCGCTCCCTTTATACCGTTTAAGTTTACATAGTAATACAGCTCGTTCAAACAGGGTAATTAAACTTGGAGCCGTTTGCATCAAATTGCTTAATCTTAATTACATAATCGCGTTACTGGATGCAAGCGAAGTACAAAGGGTATTACAGGCTTATCTTGAATTTTGCGCTTCATTGCTTCCGTCTGCTTGCCTGGAGCACTCTTTGCATGTGTGTAGATTATCGTATAGTGAAAGAGACTCCTATTATGTATGCTGATAAAATATGACATAATACCTTCCCTGTAGGTAGGGGGTACGCCAGTCACAACAAAGCTTAAAAACGCGCCCACTTTCGCATACGCAAAGTATGCATGTCTCGATTTTTGTCTTTTTTGTGGCATCAGGCATGCTACGCCCCCTGATTAAGAGATGTACGAGGTAGCGAGGCGGTGAGTGAGAAAACAGTCCTACAATAGCGCGCTCGCTCTATCACGTCATTGGGAAATTGAAGCAATCTCATTGGCCGATTTTTTCCTCGCTCACCGCCTCGCTACCTCGCACATCTCTGGTGGAAACGCAGCCTTAGAGTGGAGGCAATACCTATATTATATTTAGGTTTTCATTCTGAAACCTGGTTAATTTGCGTTGGATACGTTCTAATTTAACTGAATCGGTAAGAACATAATTTTTCTTTGTTAAGACGTAAGTACTTATCCTAAAGCTGCAGTTTAACCTTTTCTTTCACATAGGTATGCTAGATAACTATCTCTAGGCCTTCCTCTGCTTCTCTTTCCCTTTACTTTCTCTTCCACTATAAGTTTTATATGAATTTTCGAGTCATATCAGTAAATTTTTTTCTCTCCCAATATTTTCAGAACATTTTATCTTTTCTTTTTTTCAAGTTACGTATTTTAAAAAGAATCTAAACAGGTACGTAGGTACTTTGGTAAGTAAATTATGTAGAAACATGAACCCTTCCTGCAGCAGTATGGGATAACATGACGTTTACAAATCGTTGTAGGGGTTCAAGTGACGTTTTACCCATGCACCATTCATTTTGGCCCTACAATTACAAGGGTCAAAGTAGTGCGTCTGCTCATGTCCAATTATTTTACATAGTCAGTTACCGATAATAATGTATTGTTGATAGTGTCTGCGTAAAATTAATTTTAACTGTAAATTATGTAAGATTATGATTTACTAATTTCACGGATGCAAAATGAACACAAGCGAAGGTACATAAATGCCATTTACACTTAAAAATGCATGGTTTAAATTAGTTTCAGAAAGTGCAAAAGACGAAACAGTTTGTTCTTTGTGGATTACCATAATAATTTTTTTCAATATCTATCTTAATACTATGACTTTTTCGACTGCTTGACCTGCGCTGTGTATCTATTGACACTATGATTGTGATTGTGAAAGATTGTTATATATTAACGAAACTTTTAAAGTCATGACTGGAGTCACGTTGCAGGGTTTGCCTCGAACACTTGTCTCTCGCGTTGTGTTCGCGCGGTTCGCGTCTCTCAGCCTGCCACGAGGCTCCAAAATCCTTTTCAGTTGTTCTTACTCACAAACAATCCTCGAGATTGGATAGACACTCCCTCAAACTACTTGATACTGGCGAAATCTAACAAGGAAACGCCATTAAATAAAAGTAGAATAGAATAGAAGTCATGACTGTGTTCTTTGTGGGTGTTCGCCTGTAAATAATGTTGGTACACAAGAATGAAGTAGACATGAGCTCACTTACTATAAAAGGTCCATCGGTACCACGCACCGTGCTTACTGACGTGTAACCTATTTTGACAAGTCAGACAGGTCAGAAATTGCACAAGAACATGTAATTTTAAACTATTCTTCTTCTTATTCTATCAGAGGCAGCTATACCATTATGTATTATTGTAGCCCAGTATTTAGGCCATTTTTATTTTTACTGTGGGAAAATAGCAAAAGATAGGTAGGGGAGGACCTTTTCAGGAACTCAAGTCAATAATTTTTTTAAATTATGTAAGATAGATAGCAATCTGACGTCACTTTTTGACTGGACCACCGCGTAGCATCGCAAATTTTTTGGCTCTATCACCCAATGATATTAATGTTACTGTTATAATCTCACTGCGCCAAACAACCGAAACCAATCAAGACCGAAAAGAAACTAGACTGACGAAAACTCCAACTCATGCCACACAGACTACCCTGCGACAGGTCAGGCTACCCTGTTTGGACTTTGAACTATCAGAAGTTGAACGCTGCGAATCGTGCGAGAGGGTGCGGTATGTTGTTGTAGTTTCGTCTCACGGCACGCTGCGCCCGCGCCTGCAGCCGCGTCTATGGAGGCTCTCTACCGCACTATTTTGTGTTTTGTACGTAGTGTAGTTATGGGTATATAGGGTGCGTAACATGATGTGTCGCCATGTGTAGTAAATGAGGTGGGCTGTAGTGTAGTCTGAGGAGCAACACCAAATAATGCCAGAGCCAGAAGGGCGATACGCCAGAGGGCTAAAGTGGAAAACTCCAAAAATGTGTAGACTAAACTGGCAATGAACTGATCATAATTATCTGCTGAACAACTGCTAACCGATTGGATGCCCGTGTCCTAGATTTGAGACTACAAGCATGCATAGGTACATGCATGGCATATGCTCACGACTATATTCCCCGAGGTAGTCAGAGATATTCTGTAAATCAGAACATCCACGTTTTACCAGTAGAACCGATCTATCTAGCGTGACGGGGAGTGAGCCCGTCGCCATATAAAATGGACAGTGGCACAGATTACTAATATGTTACTAACAGTGGGTACAATATTTGTATCGAAATTGAAGATTGCAGGTTTCCTACGAAAAAAACCAGTGGTGTTACAAATAGTAGGTACATAAATTCCGAAAAGCTCATTGGTCGAGTTGGCCTGGATGATTGAACCATATCGCCAGCTGCACGGCAGGCAAGGTTGCTCGCCACTGGACCACCAAGTTTTTGTTGTGTATGAATGACTATTATCCATTGAGAATTCGGTGGCTAGCGGGTAAGACACCCACGGCCTCACCAAGCGGCCTTTTTTTTCATAATAGCCCATCATAATTGAACTAAAAATACAGGGCTCTAATCCTCGTAAACAGCTAAAGCCCTCGTTATCAAGGCTTTGCGAGTTACGACCAATTAAAAAAAAAACTCCATCTATTTTGCTCAAACGACTACAATAAATTTTACTGTAGGATTCTGTAGGTACTTATTACGTTTATTTACAGTATCTAATAAATTGTTTTGTTAAAATTAGTCTGGCGTCTAGGCAATTTTTTTGTTAAATAGTGTTAAAGCCGTTAGAAACAAAGTATGATTAACTAAGTGTGCAGTTGAAAACAACATGTAAAAAAACTATTTTCACAGAATTTGTAACCAAACAAAATCTTTAAAAAAAAAGTAATTATTTGGCCTCACGCATTTAATTTTGCTCATTAAATTTAAACTATTGTCATTATAGAGGACCTACACCAGTTTATCTTTCCATGAAAATTCACAAATCAACATAGTTTTATTAATTATTTGGAAAACCATCACAATAGTAAATAAATGGCTACAAAATTATACTGTAGCATAAATACAATTACAGCTTTTCACTTAAGTATATTGTAATATAAAAAAAAAGTATGAAACAGAATTTAATAGCTAAAAACGTTAAAACAAAAACCATAGAAAGTGTACTGTGTGTATTTAGGACAAAAACATGAATAAACGGTGTAGTAGTCAAGTCTTTTGATACTTACAGCTTTTGGGTTCCATTTCATAAAATAATTGAGGTTTACTTTTCTTGTCAGTCGAGGATCTGGGGCTGACTAATGAAAGCCTATTTGCAACAGATGCTATCGGACTTTCAAAGCTATTTCGATCCCGAGATTGAAAAATATCTTGTTCCTTCTTCTATTTAATGTTTAAAAAAGAAGCGAACCTTTTTTTCCAGCTGGTTACTTTAACCAAGGAGATTTTATAATCTTTTTGTTTTAATAAACAGTTAATGATACAAAATAACAAGTTTATAATCCTGCAACTTAACAATATTTTATTGTAAAAAGTTCGGAAGTAAAAAATACACAGATTTTTAATTCTAGAATTACGATAATTAACCAAACGGCAAATTAGGTACCTATCCATCGAAGAAATAAAATTTGGTCCTATCAGTTCTAACATACTTAAGGCTAGGTTATCCCACTGCAAGCGTCTCTTTCTTGCAAGCATAAGTTTACAATTAGCCATCCCGCTCCAATTGAAAGTAGGATCGCAAAAAAACGTGTTTTTCGTCAATCTTTGCTCATGGGAGTTTCTAAGCTAAAACTTCTCCTGAGTTCACTAGAAATATTTAATGTATTTAGTTAAGTACAAGAATAAAAAGTTAAATATCAGCAGTTTAATCATAGTATTGAAAAAAACATAACAAAAAGGGGTAACTTTGGGATTTTTTTCTATCTAGTAAACTTAATCTAATCGTGTAATTGAGAACAGTCGCCCATCCGCCCGATCCTTAAATAAGACATAATTTAATTTCAGACTTTAAAACACAGTTTAAAACACTTTCCTTCTTGTTCAAAAAACGGCCTCGACGGTATAACAGCGTCTTAATTGAGTATACTTAATATAAGTATGAACATTTCAGCACAGTTACTTGAAGTTACAATGCATTAGGCAGTTAATGTAGATTCGCTCTACTCCAACTTATTTAAAACTTTTCACACATTGATTCAGTTCACATTCATATTCAAAATTGTAAAGTGGTATGTTATAGCCTGCTGGATCCCACTGCTGGCCAAAGGTCTGTCACGAATAAGGGTGAGAGGAAATCGGTCATACGCTCAGGCACGAGCTCACTGTGGATTAGTTCAGGCAATCAACTAGTTATCACAACTTTTATGGCCTCTGACAACTGACTAAACTGTCCCAACTGTTTATCGAGCCTTCCATAGCACGGAGATGCTCTAGATGAAATACCAGTGAAACGGTTAGAAATCCAAAGACTGACCCGATGTTTCTTGTTTGACAATTAGTCGGATTGCGGTCGCGGGTAGCGGCGCGCTACCATGCCTTGCCGTTTTACTCGATTTTGCAAACCTCTCAAACAATACTATGTATTTTAGCAATGTGGATAAAGTTGCTGCGTAACTGAAACTGTACTGCCAGCCGTTACAATTTATTTATTTAGTGTAAATTGATCCTTGTTGCTGTGATTATAAGAACCTTGTATGTAAGTATAGCGTTGAATAAGCGTGCGTAGGACGCCTGAATTCGTTTACAGTCAGGCCATCGGCGGCCGAGGAGGCATGCCTTGTTTGTTTGACAGACTTGGCGTCGTAGAGTTTATCCACCATAGCTCCACCAGGCATATGGCTACAACTAGGCGGGGTGGATTTAGGGTAGCCTGATACTAAGTTTCTGAGTAGAAACGGACTCCCCTTCACTACGCTAATGAGCACCTAGCTAGGCTTAGGAAGATGGCGGCAGCCGGCAGTGCAGTTTGAGTTTCGCAGCATTTCAAATTCTACCTACAATGCTAAAACAAGCGGAGGCAAATTTAAGAGCTGAATAAGTCTTCCATTGGTGCCGTGAACCGCCTAACTACCACACATTTGACGAGGGTCGCTGCTGGCCGCTCTTGGTTGATTTAACCACGTGATTAAATACCCTACAGAGAGAAAGCTTAGTGGATAACCTATGGGAGACGTTGGGAGAGCGAAGTGATCATTTTGTGTGCTCTGCTTTGTCTCTATGGGTCCAGGAGCGTGTATTTATGTGGTAGAGCGATTTGGAGCATTTTAGCATGGAGGCGTACCCCATGTTGTGCCCCAACGTATCCTGTGGCTTGGGCACTAAGAGTGCTACCATCTAGTGTTATAAAGGGTGTAAGGAAAAGTATCATTAACATTTAAACTACATACTATACCCATCAAACTGAATATCTTTTACTATGGGAGTAAACCTGTCAGCAAAAAAAAATCTTTTGTTCCATACTACAGTGCAATACCTACCTACTCGACTAAAATGTATGAGGCAGCAGATATTTTTTATGCTCTAACAGGTTTGCTCCTTTAGTAAAAGTTGTTCAGTTTGATGGGTAGAGTATGTGGTTTAAAGGTTAATGATACTTTTCCTTACACCAAGTATAATATTCAACCAACCAATTTCAGAGGTAAGAACAAACGTGGAACATCTCTATTATCCACGTTAGTTAATGTAACTAGTTCCAGCGCTCCATTATGTGAGAGAAGCAAGAGCTACAATGGATTGCAGCAGACTCGAAGTTCGTGCTTCGAATTGTATTATTTTATATAATGCGTTACTAGTGTTGAACTGAGTTAACTCGGTGTGTAGATCTTTTAATTTGAACTCTAAGAATCTGTCCTTTTGCATGTGAAAGAATTTTCTACCGTAATGTAAATAATATCTTATCGAATTCGACAATAGTTACAGCACTGACACATTATTTCAAATTTCACAAAACTATGCAAACGAAGTAGGTACTTTTAATCTTCTTCTTCCAAGAAAGCAATAACATGGTGAAGTATTTTCAAGAAAAACTGATGTCATAAAACTCATAAATCACCCAGATCAGGTACTTTGCCTCAATTTGCCATCATTCTCCGTCCTACAACAATCGCATGGAAGTCGCACCTACATGCTTCTCTCCTCTTTTGCCTAGAGTCAAGTTCGATAAACTATATTTGCTTTTGATTAAGGTACCTACAATATTACCAGTTCACAGTATGTTTTTTGACCTGAAAAGCGGTCATGGTCGTTTTATTCGTGTAATCGTTAGTGTTAATCATTTTGAAACTCAGAGTAGAACTCCCGTGCGTCAAGTCTTCTTAATTCTTCTTAATATTGAGTTATAATTTTTCTATGTTTTTTTTCAAAATATCGCTATAACTTCCAAATAATCCGGTTTTTTTCTTTTTTCTCAATTTAGTATTATAAAACAATAAACGAGGTATTTTATACACATTACAAAAGATCTCAAACATTTATGTTAATGACGAAATTATACATTTTATTGTCTCTCGTTTTTTATTTTTTATTTCTATATAGTCAGTTATTGGGGTTCAATTTTAACTTTTCAATATTAAGAGCCATACTATTGATGTCTAATAAAAAAATCAGATCTAAATCTTGTAGGATATAGGAGTTATTAACTAATTCTTCTAAAAGTTCTAAAATTATCAGAAAAAAACATTAGAAGTTAATAACTCCTATATCCTACCAGATTTAGATCAGATTTTTTTAGTAGACATCAATAGTATGGCTCTTAATATTGAAAAGTCAAAATTGAACCCCAATAACTGACTATATAGAAATAAAAAATAAAAAACGAGAGACAATAAAATGTATAATTTCGTCATTAACATAAAATTCTGTGTGTCCGGTGAATAACGGTCCAACTCAAAAAATGCAACTTTACAGGAGAGCCTAAAAACATATTTTTTTGGTAAAAAAAAATATTTTCTCGAAAACCGTTTCATATTTTTTCAAGCAAATCACTGTGTCTTCTAGATATTTTTATGGTCTTTTATTATTATATGGTTTAGTCTATGAAATACTTACCGTGCTGGAGATATTTCGTTCAGAAGTTGAATTAAACCTTTTGACACTAATAAAAATACGTTACATTATGATTTAAATTGAGTTAGGGCCTTTTACACTTCACAATAACCTTGGTATAAAATGGTTTATGTTATATTTTAATTTCATTTTTATTCCATCCCTTTCTTAAATACACACCACCGGAAAACTTACTTTGTAAACTGAATCAAAACGAATTGATAAAAGTAGTTTTATTTGGGTAAAACAAGCTCATCACAAAATTACAAAGTGTTTTTTGAGTTAAATTCTTTTTCACAAAGGTAACATTTTGTGCGTATGGATTTAAATCTAATATTTAATAATATTTTTAAGGAAAAATATAACAAACACTTGCAAAATGTACTTTCTAAGCTCACTGTTTAAGCTTTTAATTTCCACCATATTCAGCATTAAACTTAAGTGTCACAAAAATTAGATATTTTCTAGAAAAAATATTCATTTCGTTATTAAGTAGGTAAGTAGTTTTATCATATATAGGTATATTTTTTTGATGGGTAACACTAGCTTATATGCAAATTTTGTGACGTGGGTAACGCCACGTGGTATCAGTAATGCTGGAAAGTGAAATATTAAACAACAAACCAATATAAAAACAATACAAAAATAATTCTAAAGCGACGCATGCTTAAAAACTTATCAAGTTAGAACTCACGATTCTGTGCCTCAAAATTGTATGACCAGTCTGATGTATTGTCATTCTTAAATACACGTTTCATATCCGGTTCGCTTTGCAGTGTTGTTATTATACAAAATACAAGATATTTTAGGAAAAAAATAGTTTAATTTCAAAGAATAAACAACAGATTCTTTCTTTACCACTCTATGTACAAGCCTATGCTTGAAGTGCGGTTCGGCAATCCCTAACTAAAACAAGGCCTGACATTATCACTTAGTTCAATATAACAGTACCACCCTTAAAAAAATTCGCCAGATTGTATTCATACTAAGTGATTCTTATTCTCACTACATAAAAGAAAATATTTGGTGATTGACGGTTTAACTCACTTATTCGACATACATTTTTGGTGAGACGTATAGCGTTCTCCCCAGTCCAAGATGATGTCAGTTTCCGTACTTAGCCCGCTATCAAACGCGCATCATATTCATGAGCTACACTTGATTTTTTATGTAGGTATTAACTATTAAGGTTTTTGAAATTTGGTTTAACTCAGATAAATCATATTTCACAAAACAAAATAAATTGTGTCGAAAGATTTAAGTCGAAGTAAATCCATGTTCACCTAATTTTATATTTGTTTTATGATCTAACTCTATTTCAACCATTGTGCACGATAAAAAAATGGACTTAAATCGTTTTGTAATAAGTCTATCTCTGGAATTATTAAAGGTATGAATATTCCAGTAACACCATTTTGTAGAGAAAAAAAAATTGAGTATTATGGCATTAAAAACTCATTTTGGATCTAAGTTGAGTTAGACCGTTATTCACCGGACCCACAGATTAATGTTTGAGAACTTTTGTAATGTGTATAAAATACCTCGTTTATTGTTTTATAATACTAAATTGAGAAAAAAGAAAAAAACCGGATTATTTGGAAGTTATAGCGATATTTTGAAAAAAAACATAAAAAAATTATAACTCAATATTAAGAAGAATTAAGAAGACTTGACGCACGGGAGTTCTACTCTGAGTTTCAAAATGATTAACACTAACGATTACACGAATAAAACAACCATGACCGCTTTTCAGGTCAAAAAACATACTGTGCAGTTGTATCAACTGTCAGTCATGAAATAAAACTAAATCACTCACCTACATCTATGCACAATAAATTCACAGATTTCGGGCCTCACACGACTATTGAGCACTTTGAAATTGATTCTACGGAATTCGAAAAAATATTGACGAGAAAGTCGGGATAAGGAAAATTTTCCAAAATAAAACTACAACGTTGAATATGTCGTTCTGACTTTTTTCTAAAAGGTTAGGCTACAGGGCAAACACTTAACCCGATCGTCTTAGTTTCAAGCTCAAATTGTAGCTCACTAAATTGTCCAGAGGACTGTTTCTCAAATTTTTGATAACTTTCTTGGTTTCCAAAATATCGAGTGCCAAAATCAAAAATTCGGAAAAAATCGTACCGTTTGGTAATGCCATATTTAGATCTTTTTGGTTAGCTTCGCAAGTGTCTACTTTGTGAGTGCACATTCACATTACATGTTAGAACTTATTCAAGTTCCAAGTGAGTCCCATCTCTAGCACAATTTCAATTGGATTTAGTTAGAGGAGTTAGAGACAAGTTCTCACTTTTGTTTACTAATGTATTCAGTTAATACTTTTGTAACACCTAGTTTAAATTGCAGACTTCCCAACATAAGTAATTCAAAAACATTACCCTCCGTCTGGCGCAGTCGGGTAAAAAGTTAGCCAAGTGCAAGTTGACCTTGGCAATTATCAAACTCCACCACGGATTGATTGAGGCAAAGTTAGTGGTCAACTTGCTTTCAGAGAATTTTCAAATCCGCAAATAGGCTTCTAACCTTGCGCTTCCTTTTTATTATTAATAGGCATGTTTATTTATTATGTTAATTTTTTTGTTCGTTTGCATGTTTATTTTTAACTGTGCCTAATTTCAGATAAACAAAGGCCAAATGGACAGAATTTCCGGGCAAAAGTTATGTAAATTATAATGCAAAAGTATGTAAGTCGATGGCAAAAGGTAATGCACCATTAATATTTAATATTTAGGTTTGACAAATAATAAAAGACTTATACTGAGCAATTTTAAAGATGATTTCAGTTTGACAACTTCTTTGAGTGTCTTGTTAAAGAAAATCTTAGGGAAAAACACAGACTTAAAAGAAGAACCAGATGTAATCTCGTCTAATCATGAGTGAAGCACCCATTTCTTTTGTGTGCGTGCTGTCACGCGGCGAATAAGGAGACGGGTTGTAGCACCTGCACCTAGAGCTAGTGCATCTGTGTGAGTGTAGGTCTCTTGTAGAACAAATGAGACTGTATTACCTTGCATATTTCACATCTTTTTAGTGCAATATTCGGTCCGTATTTCTTTCAAGTCCGTGGGGAAAAAGATAAAAAATTCAAACTTTTTATAGTGCTCGAGGATTCAGTTATGAGTTATGATTTAAGTTATAACAAGCTCTCGTTAATATTTAAATAAACTATGAAACTAAATTAAACTGATAAAATATTTCTTAGGGGCACAGTTTTACAATAACACATTTAAAACATGGGGAGAGAAGGACCTCAGGCACAATATAAGAAAGAGTAAGTACTAATACTTCATGAGTAAATACCCCACAGAGGGTAAAAGTACAAGAGACGTACTTTTGGTTATCATCAGCTGCAAGGCATATTCAGTATCATAGGGTGAAGAGATCTTTGATGGGAACGGACCAGGTCTGCCTGCCTCCAGTCAGTTTACGAGTTACAGCCGTTCAAAGGTCAGTAAAAAATCATATGATATTATTGTAAAATGCACTGTAGCTTTATGAATAGTACAAAAACTGGCATGATCATGATGACTGACAGAAGATGCCAGTTTTTGTACTGTTCGCATAGCTACAGTGCATAAATATTACAATAATTCCTACCTGTATATTCATTTTTGGCAACCATAACTAACCTTTGATGGTTATTATTCCTAAACCGACTTGATTTATGCAGGCAGACCTGGTCCGTCCCCATCACAGAGATGGTATTCAACCCTATGAATACTGAATCAGCCTTGCAGTTTGTACATCACAAAGCAAAGTGGATGACAACACCACCAGTGGTGGGAGGTGGTGTATTCCTCTCACTCGCAATCACTCAGAATACATTTGTGTTAGCATCTTCTTGTCTTATGAATGGGTGTCCTGAGGCTAGCATGGTGCTCGTGATAAGGCTATATCACGCCTTTTATCACGTCCATTCACGCGCAACTAGAAGTAGTGCTGACGCTCGATAGCGCTATATTTGGCTGCCATGCTACGGCTGCTGTTGTTCTATTGCTCTCAGTCGACTTCGAATTACGCGAGATGATAATCCCAATTCATTGCATGGTTTTCTTTCATTCCTAGATTTAGGTAATCTACCACTATATTTATTGTTGTCTCTCTTTTTTACCGTTATCTCAGTATAATCTTCAGAATATGCTGACACTTTTTAAGGGGATGATCAGACCGTCAAACTGAACAACTTTCTCTATGGGACTAACATCGAAATCGCGAAATAATTTTTTTCTGTATGGAACAGCTGATTTTTATTTCGCGATTTCGATGTTGGTGCCACAGATAAAGTTGTTCAGTTTGACGGTCTGATCATCCCCTTAAAATGTGTCAGCATATTAAGAAAGACCCTGTATGATGGCCCGATCTTCAGATATAGATACATAATTTACTAGTGTTTTCCCGCGACTTCGTCCGCACAACTTATATACCAGATTTTAAGTCAGATCATTAGCTATCAAACAAAAAAAGTTTCATCAAAATCGGTTCAGTAGTTTTTGCGTGATGCGCGAACAAACAAACAAACAAACAAACAAACAAAAAAACACACAAACAAACAAACACACAAACAAACAAACACACAAACAAACAGACAAACAGACAGACAAAATTTCTAAAAAAGGCTGATTTCGAGTCAGGGATACCTAAAAACCATATCGTAATCTTTTTTTTGTAAATAATATCTTCAATGTACAGACACACTTCAGTTACAGTTTTATAATAGTTTAGATAGGCTCACTCAATACCCAAACACTTAAACAAATCAACAGGGCGAATGAAGTCCAGCAAACTCAACTTAAATCTGTGACTCTAGTTAAAACTGTCTTGGAACCCGCAATTAATCAAAGAAGATAGGAGGAACCTACTCATATTAAGTTTATGGGAGGAACAAGATATGTAAAATGTTCAACTCAGTGTAAAACAGTTTCCTCGCTCTCTGCATTGCCAGAACATTTACCAAGTTAATTGCACACAGTTAATCATAACTTAATTTTCCATACCTTTCACATCGCTAGTGCACATTTTCAGGAAAGAGAAATCTTTTTGGCAACAACAAAATGCACTGAACACTGCGTCAGTGCAATTTATATTTTAGCATACAATTTAGATCTGTTTTAAGTTTAGAATTAACTTGTGTTGTAGCCGATTATTATTGTAAAACTTTTTATTTGGCTTCAGTCGTTAGTTAGTATTGTTTAGGTAATACAAGGAGTATTTGATTCGTTCCTCTCACACACCCCCACCCACACCCCCCCACACACCCCACTACATAAAAAACATTGTCATTTTGCGAATGATGCATATTATGCTCCTGGAGCCAGATTGCGCTAAGTTAAAACATCGAAGTTCTATTCTTATCTAATTTCAGTTCTAATCACATTGCAATCCAATTACTATTCAACTGTGCTGAATTCCGCATCGCGCTAAACTCTATGTAACTGACAGCCCTTAACGTCTGAGATTGCTGGTAAAACGGCTCTAACGGCTGTCAAGAGCAGTACCTACCGCGGTTGGCTCAATACCAATAATTGTGTCAAAAGTTATGTTTCGTACGTAATCCAATCATGGTTCAATCACAGAATATTTACCGCGATTGCAGCCCTGATACTTACCGTTATCTGTGACCAGTACCTACAATAGAAGATAATTGTATAACACAGTCACAATATCTTCGTATAATATATCGCCACGATATTTCTGAGTGATATCAGTGTCGCAGCGATGTCGCGGCCGTGCAGCTGCGACGTCGTTTCGTTTGCGTTGCAGTATCGACATCACCTATGGCCTTAAAATTGCTTGTGTTACATAAATCACACACAGAGCTGACAGAGCCATAGCTCTAAGCATCACTTTGGTTCATTTTAGCTTATAATGGTCCAAGAAGCAGTCCATCTCAATTAAGAGAAGTATTCCGAGAGCGCAAATACTAACCAATCAAAAACAATGAAATATTTCAGAAACAATCTAGTAACAAATCTCTATGCTTGTATTCGTTAAAATATACAGTTTTAATGCTAAGATGAATTTAAAATTTGAATGGAAATCTTTGAGGCACTGTAACTTTAAACTTTTTTCACGAAAATCTGACTTCATACAAGCATAGATATTGGTTTCTATAATGTTTTAAAAAAATGCAATTGACTTTAATTAGTTAGTATTGAAGATATCACCAGGCTACGTTTGTATGGAGCGCGCTCAGAATTATGTTATAAATAAATAAATTATAAATAAATATCTTGGACATTGTCACACAAATTATCTAGTCACATTTAAAGTTCCAGAATCTAGCCTAGACTTGTATTATGATGACTAGACAACGATATATAGAATACACATATCATCCATGACTCGGGTAAAAAATATTCATATTCATCATACAAATATTTATTGTATTATATTCGTCTATATTGTTCCATAATTTGGGCCATGATTTTAGAATATCTCTGTCATCCGTTCACGGCTTATTTGACTGAAACAAATAAATGTATTGCATGCTAGTAGTGTTTATGTGGACGGCCCGGTAGCTCAGTCGGTAGTGAACCTGCCTGCTGTGCCCAGGGTCCCGGGTTCGAATCCCGTAAGGGACTATTCTAATCACTCCCATTCATCATACAAATATTTATTGTATTATATTTATTGTCCCTTACGGGATTCGAACCCGGGACCCTGGGCACAGCAGGCAGGTTCACTACCGACTGAGCTACCGGGCTGTCAACATAAACACTACTAGCATGCAATACATTTATTTGTTTCAGTCAAATAAGCCGTGAACGGATGACAGAGATATTCTAAAAACATGGCCCAATTTAAACTTTGACGGGAGCGTTCATTAAAAAAAAGTTGTCAAAAAAAAAGCGGTAACACGAAACGAAAACATGAGAATAGTAACAATGAAACAGTGGATTTTGCTGATATATCCGACAATACAGTCCGGGAATAAATGGAAATTTTCCGGCTTGGCGCAGAGGAGATTGATGGCGCAAGGGTTAGAAGGAAGGTTTTTTATTGATATAAAAACAATGAAAAGGGTGATTTAATTAATAACGTATTGGCTATGTGCACGACACTAGCACACCTAGCGTCGTGAACTGTTTCAAGTAACATGTTAGTTAAAAGTTTGTTATTTCTATAATTCCTAAAATAATGTATAAACTCACAGACTTAAAAGAAGAACCAGACGGAATGTCATCTAATCATGAGTGAAGCACCCATTTCTTTTGTGTGCGTGCTGTCACGCGGTACATAAGGTGACGGGTTGTCGGACCTGCGCCTAGAGCTAGTGCATCTGTGTGAGTGTAGGTAGGTCCCTTGTAGAACAAACGAGATTGTATTACCTTGCATGCTTCACATCTTTTTAGTGCAATACTCGGTCCGTATTTCTTTCAGGTCCGTGGTATAAACTAAAGAAAGGCCATTGAACCTCTTTGTATGGGAGGCTGGCATAGTGATGACCATAAATTTTCAGGAATTTCAAAAACGTGGCGCACCCTGAAACCTATGTATATCGATAGAAGATCTATAGACGAACATAAAATGCCAAATAACACATAGTCCTAAAGTGCAACGTTTTCGAGATAATCCATGTTAAGGATCTTGTATAGATAAAAATCTTAACACATTTTCCTCCAATACCAATCTCCGTGGTCCAATGGTTATAAGACTTGGGATCTTGACACGGAGGTCGTAGGTTCGATTCCCATGGGGGACACCTAGTGATATGTCACTTTATGCGTTCTTCCCCAGTTGGTTAGGGTAATGCAGGCTGAATCACCTGATTGTCTGAAAACAAAGATGATTCCGTGCTTCAGATGGCACGATAAGCCGTTGGTCCCAGTTACTATCTCTGGTGGTTATTATTCGTTATATAAAAACTACGTCAGAGGCCGTAAGGCAGTCTGAAAAAACTCTGACACCAGGGCTTGCCCACACGATAAGAAAAAGAAGATGTATGGAATAGAAAATGTTTTTGGCATAAACAAGTTCTATGACACCTTTCTGTAATACCCAGTATGAGAAATATACCGAGGTAGGTAGGTACTTATTGATGATAATTTATTTCGAAAAAAGTTCCTGTATTAATGGCAAACATTTATTTCATCTGTGCAGGTATACACGTACACACGGTGACACATCAACCTATACAAAACCAAAATAATAAGCTGGCCGCGCGACGACTCATACGTCATGCAACCTAAACCTACTCGCGGCCAGCTTATTTTGGTTATGAACAGCTTGATTTGTCGCCGTGTGTAAGTACAAATACGCCTCACGACGCGCTGCATACTTCGCGGTCAACTTATACTGGAAGTGTAAGAAGCAAAAAAAAAAAAAAAAAAAATACTGGCAGTGTGTAGTGCGTCGTCGTGCAGGTTGTATTTGCTATTGTACCTCAACAGATGAAATAAATGTTTGTCTGGGCTATGTCCACATGGAATATATTTTAATCATGTGCTATGTCTATGTTTTTCTTAATTGCAATTACAATTTAACTGAAATAACAAAAAATCGAATGAGAACTTTTTTCGAAATAAAGTACCTACCGCTGTATTTTTTTACCAAAAAGAGAAAGGTGTAATAGAAAACGTTTATACCTAAGCACGGACTTGAAAAAAAGGCGAACGTAATGTGACACTAAAAAGATGTGAAGCATGAGCATGCAAGGTCCTACATATTCGTTTGTTCTACAAGGGACCTACACTCACACAGATGCACCAGTTCTAGGCTTAGGACCTACAACCCGCCACCATTTTGTACCGCGTCAGCACACACACACACAAAAATAAAAGGGTGCTTCACTCGTGATTAGACAAGATTATGTCAGGTTTTTTTTCTGGTCCATGTACCTAGGTAGGTATCATAAACATCAACCAAGAAGGGGTGGTATCCCGCGGTGCGTCTGGAAGTTCGATGATAGTAGAAAGGGGAAGGCGGGATGAGCTCATGCAGCTCTGGTGCACACTCACCGAAGTACAATCTGTAGAAGACCGACAAGCAGGCTACTCTGCGGCGGTGGGCTAGGCTATGAAGCTTGGTTTCCACAAACCAGATTACTGTCGCCAATGAGCCTCTAGTTGATAATTAGCTGAGCCATCTCACATGTGGCAGCAATACTTCATACACGATCGGACCTGAGCTTTATGCAACATTAAGAGCTGTCCAGGAGTGAAGTACCTTGTTTAAGATGCCCAGCTTTTTGGCTGCACTTTGAGCCTTAGACTCGATGTCAGCGCCGAAGTTGAGTTTCGTAGTCAACCCATGCTCAGAAGCTCAAGACTGTCGGAAACAGGGACAGATTTATCTTCCCCGGAAAGTAGGAACCAGAATAAACGAACTCCTTTTGGCGTTGAACAGACAAGCCTGTGTTTTGGTGGCGTTGAAGTTGACTAGATTATTGTCACCCCATTGGGAGACAAGACTTAAAGTCAAGTTTATCCGCTCCACCATGGCTTCCCTCTGCGAAGGTATTTCATCCCCGCCCCAAGCGCCGGATAGATATCTCTCTGTGACAGTACTGTCATCTGCATACCCAATAATACCTGACACAAAGAGGTCAGTGATGTGTAGCAGGAAAAGTCTCGCAGAGAGAACAGACCCCTGAAGAACCCCAGCATCAATTGCCATGAGGTCTTCCGACCTCTGAGCAGCTGTCAATGACAACTCTAATCGACCGTTCACTCAAGAAATCAGATATCCAGCTGCAGAGATCAGCAGGGATGCCATAAGCAGGAAGCTTGCTCAGCAATCTAGCGTGCCATACCCTGGCAAAGGCCTTCGAGATGTCAAATTACACAACTAGTGCTTCGCTGTGTTTCTCGATGGCCTCGCCCCACCAGTGCGTGACATACATCAATTATTAATTTAATTAAATAGACTATGTATTACTGTTTAAATAACCTTAGCGTAAGAATTTATATTGCAATAGTATTAAGTCGTGTTATGCTGTAGAGTTTCTGGCCGCATCTTCTCTACAGCGACAACACGTTCCGAAGCGGTGGTAACTTAAAAAAGAATTAACGTTTAATAAGTGTGCTTCAGGCTCCTATATTGAATAAATTATTTTGAGTTTGAGTTTGACATAAGAAGATCCCCAGTCGATCGCCCCCGGCGAAAGCCATATTGACGATCACTGTGTAGATCATTATCTTCTAGGTATGTCCGCAACTTACTGTTAAGTACTCTTTCCATGACTTTACAGAGAATGGAAGTGATGGCTATAGGTCGGTAGTTGCAGGGGTCGGAACGAATGCCCTTCTTGGGAATCGTTCTTGTTCCGAGAGAGAGGCGACACAGGCGTGTTAAAACAGGAGACAACTCAGGCGCATTATATCTCAGCACTCTTGCAGGTATTCCATCAGGACCTGGCCTCACATGCAGACTACGCAATGCTCTGCGGACCTCTTTCGTGTGTATTGTCATCTCCGGCATGTGTGGCTGTTTGGCACGAGCGTCCAGACGTGAATTGCTCCTAAACAGAGAAGCATATACTTAAATTCGCTTTCTCAGTCAGTGACCCACCAGGTTTCTGCATGGGAGGCAAAGGGGGACGGTAGAAATTGGATTCGACCGATTTTGAAAGGGACCAGAACTGTTTACTACCAGAAGGGTAGGATGCCAGTCTGTGCAAAGACCGATACTGAGTGCTTGTCTGGATCTGATGTCAGCAGAAAGTCTAAACAATTGGGCGTATGGCCATCGACATCCGTTACCCGCGTTGCTTGATTCACCAGCTGGGTGATATCTAGCGATAACGCAAACTTACGCGTCTCTCTGCCAGCATGGTTAGTTTTCTGGAACAGGAACAGCCACTCGCTGTGGTGGGCATTTAAGTCCCCCAGAAAAACAAGCTCCGCTCCGTCGAGATACGCTCCTCAGTTACCCTGATGGACCTCTTGGGCTCGACTGACTGATGGGAAACTCACTTGTAGACTGCGGGGACGCCCGATCCCCCCTGCAATGGCCACCGGGACCTCCCTTCCAGTCGCCAAGGCTGCAGTGGGGCAGCCTTTCACACGTGGCGAGCGCACTACTTGGGCCCCCTACTAACTGCGGTACCGACCCACGACTGTCACCGTGCTTCGGATCCCGCTACCCTCCAGAATGAGTTTCCCGGTACAGTGCTGCTCAGAGGCCAAGACCGGTTCCGAACAGCACAGCTGATTTTCTCCCATTCCCCAATAGCACTGGCACTCCTGCACACCGACGGAATGCAGCAAGCTGCGTGGCGCAAGACTCCAGCAGGAGGGTGGGCGCAAGCCAGGCGGCTCCTTGCGGAGCCTAGTACCGCTGTGGGGGGATCGTTCGGCCGTCACCACAAACTTGGTAGTCTGTGGTGGCGGCGTTGTCCGGGGTGGAGGAGGTAGATCCTTAACCACCCCAAACGTCCACCACCTACGTCCCACTGCAGGGCATAGGCCTACCCTCATGGAGGGTGTATGTACGTTAGTCCACCACGCGTGCACAATGCGGTGCGGTACACCTTATATACGCATCGGAATTTCTTTTTCATCGTATGCAGGTTTCCTCAAAATGTTTTCCTATGCCGTTTGAGAGCAGTTGGTGCTACGTAGGTACATAAGTCAGAAAAAACTCATTGGTACATGGCATATGTCATCCGTGCGGATTCAGACCTGGACCTCAAGATTGAATTCCATAGCTCTCTGCAACTCGCTACTGACGGAGCGTTGCGATTCTATTGATATATGATCAACCTAGCAAATACTGAAACGGTAAACTCAGACCATCAAACTGAACAACTTTCACTATGGAGCCTACCTCAGGAAACGCAAGAAAAAAATCTGGTGTCCCATACATTTTAGTCAGGTAGGTATAACAGTTTTGTATGGGACCGCAGATTTTTTTTCGCGTTTCCTGAGGTAGCCTCCATAGTGAAAATTGTTCTATTTGATGGTTTGAGTTCACCGTTTTAGTATTTGCTAGGCTGTCACTTACACCCTTACAAGTAGGTAGGTACAAGGTGTTACAAAAATACAAATAAACATTCAAGGGGGTGGTTTAGACCATCATACTGAACAACTTTCACTATGGGACCAATATCGAAATCGGGAAAAAAAATTAATATATAGGGTCCAACTTAATATGCTGACACTTTTTTAAGAGGATGATCAGACCGTCAAACTGAACAACTTTCTCTATGGAATCACTATCGAAATCGCAAAAAAAAAATCAGCTCTTCCATACAAAATTGCAAACCTACTCAAGCCAAATGTATGGGACAGCTGATTTTTTTTTCGCGATTTCGATGTTGGTCCCATAGAGAAAGTTGTTCAGTTTGATGGTCTGAACATCCCCTTAAAAAAGTGTCAGCATATTAAAAAGGACCCTGTATTGTATGAGATATCAGATTTTTTTTTTCGCGATTTCGATGTTGGTCCCATAGTGAAAGTTCTTCAGTTTCATGGTCTAAACAACCCCCTTAAGAGTTTTAAGTATTTATTTTTACCCTGTATACACAACATCTTTAACATGCATTATCTCGAAAAAGTTGCACTTTAGGACTATAGTTTATAGGACATTTTTTGTTCGTCTATGCATACTCTATCGATATACATAGGTTTCAGGATGCGCCGCATTTTTGAAAAATTTCCGAAATTCCTGCAAAATTATGGTTACCACTATGCCAAAAAGTTCAAAGCCCTTTGATGTTAAAAAATTTAAAATACCATATTTGCTAGTATCCACGACATTTGCAGTGTCAATTGCTGTCTACGAATTGCCGTACAAACTTTTATCCCGGTTTTCAGAACTTTAGAGACAGAATTTCAATAAACCCTTTTTAGTGAGCACCTAAATGCCAATAGAAAAGAATTTTTCACCTCACAAGCTCGGAAAGATTCTGTTTATCGTTCGAAATCTGAGTGCAAAAGTGTATTTTATCCGCTAGCGTGCAAAGAGTTTTTGAAATTCGAATTTGTCTATTCAATATTTTTGTATACCGCCAATGCACTGAAAATGCTTAATAACTATTTCATGACACTGGCCAGCACGAAAATAAAAACTTTTTGAAATGTTCTTTTTAGCAATTCACTTTTTTTCCTCGCTGTTGTGAGGTGAAAAATTGTGTGTTTCGCTCGGCTGCAAAGTTATTCTGCGTCTCGTACCTTTGAAACCTTCGCTAAACGCTCAGGATTCTATTATTTGAACCACTCGCTTCGCTCGTGGTTCAATCCTAGACTCCTTCGCTTGCTCAGGTTTCAATAAAAGTACTCGCGCCAAAAAGCAACTTTGCAGCCTAGCATAACAAATAACTATTTTTTTTATTTACCCTTTCTATCTCTCCAAATTGCCCCCCAATATAAAAATTTAGCTTTTTTTTACTTCATTTACTATATTGGACCAGTAATTGCTAATCTGTACCGAGTTCCAACTTCGGTCTCTGAGAAAAATGCCTGTGACAGACGGACAGACGGACGGACAGAAACCGCCGAGCTTTTGCCAATTTTGGTACGGAACACTTATAAGATGTAAGAATGTTTATCGTATCTTATCTTATGCAGGGTGTTTCATAAGTAAGAATAAATTTTTAAAACTCTTAAGGGGGTTGTTTAGACCGTCAAACTGAACAACTTTCTATATGGGACCAACATCGAAATCGCGAAAAAAAAATTGTGATATCCCCTTCGATCAAAATAAAATGAATGGATAAGCCTTAAGCGAACATTTCAAACCAGAAAAATGAGGCAAAACAAATGAAATTTTTACTTGTCACTTGTATGAAAGTGCCCTAGATTTGACAGATAATGGCGCTAGTTTGTATGTACCAAGTGCACCAGTAGTTTGCTTCAACTTACCGCGCTTTAGGCCTATCCATTCATTTTATTTTGATCGAAGGATATCCCATACATATTTTAGCTCTAGTCGATTTGTAGAGTATGGAACATCAATTTTTTTTTCGCGATTTCGATATTGGTCCTATAGAGAAAGTTGTTCAGTTTGATGGTCTACACCACCCCCTTAAAGGTTTATTTGTATTTTTGTAACACCTTGTATACAGACATACTTAATATGTTACAGTTTTATGATAATACCTATAATAGCAGATTCATTATAGTTTATGGGAATAAAGGTAAGTAATCATTTTATTCACTTGCCTTTCTTTGTCTCTATCAATAATAATTCAGTTAACGTAATAAAATTACTGAAATAAAAGGTTATTTCAAAAAGAGGATTAACCATTTCATGTAGCTTTTATAAAACATGGTCGTAAATGAAACGCTTTCAACTCGTAACTTAATTATTTTGCATTTGAGCGGACAATTTTAAAGCTTTTTCATCGAAATGAGTCTACCGTTCCGTTCGCCTGCTGACATTCATTTGAAGGTTTATACTCGTAATTATTATGAGAATTATTTGTGAAAACGGAAATGAAAATTCATCATCATCAGCCAGTGTGGTTCTCGGCTTCGAATAGACCACAATTTCTTCCTGTGGGTCTTATACAAAGTGACAAAGGACAGGAGTGCTAATTTTGAAACACAATCTTTGAACTCAGAAGTTGTGAATGTCAAAACTCACACTCCTGAAGTATTATTTTTGAAAGTCAAATCAGCAGTAGAAAGATGCATATCTCCATAGTAGTATTGACATTTTCAACTGCATCAAAATATGAGTTTTAAAAATCGAAATTCTGGTTACTCTCGCAATGTTTTAGGGCCATCACATACCTACAATGCGGAATTGTTCCGGACGGAATAACGATACCTATGCATTTAAAATTCCGAGCTGAATTTTGGGTAGGGCAAATCCATACAAAATCTTAATTCTAATTCGGAATTCCTTATGTGGCAGTCGTTACTGGGTGAAAAGCTAGCCACCTAATATCACTACTTGACCCGTTATTCTATCTTAAAAGTGCTACATATTTTGGTGTATCCAGCCCGTTGATAGAACTGAATTTAAGGTAGGTACCTAGGCACCGACAAGCTAGCGACGTGATTGCAACATTGATTTTGAGCTTTAGTTTTGAGCCCCATCTGGTCTCTGAGCTCTTGCCCCATTCTGCTTTATATTTTCAAGGTAAGTAGTGCCGTCCCACGATGCTTGTTTGTAGCAAAGTATTTAGTAATGTACCTAAGTACATATTTACAGCCCCGAATTGCAGTCGTAATACTCGGAGTATGTTTATATTCTCGTAGATTGCATTGATACATTTATAAAACTCATGTTTAAATAATCTTGTGTAAGTAAATAAAACAAAAAATATATTCTTCAAGAGTAATCTATATTTTTAGCTTCATACTTATAATCAGTCAATATTTTAACTTACGTAAGTACATTTTTTAACTCTAATAATAATTAACAACATAACACATACTCTTTGGTTTCCTTACAAAAATATATAAAAGAACAGAAAGTTCAATACGGCAAGAAAATTAAAGAACGAAAAAAAGAAGACAAGAAAAATATACAAAAAAAAAAAAAACATACGGGTCGAATTGAGAACCTCCTCCTTTTGTTGAAGTCGGTTAAAAAATACAAAACAAACACGAAGAAGAAGAACTGGAATGAAATAAAACAGTCCTAAAAAATCACATAAAATTATTGTTTTAGAATCGATCAGACTTTATTCTTAAAACAGCAAAACATTTTAAAATAGTGTCCTTTGATGCTAAAAAAAATCTTTAAATAATTAAGGTAAGATATGAAAACTGTTGGTATACCTACCGTAGAGAAATATCACTTCTAACAAACTCTCTGCCTTTTAATACGTACGCATCATATCGCTACACGATCATTCCGAAGTATCGTGGTAAAAGGACAAAAGTGACATTCGAAATCTTTAAAGTGATGCATAATTTGATGGCTACATTAGTGCGAAACTTGTAAAGGCGGCTGAAAAGCCGTTGAAATTAAATTGTCAGTCGGAATCGTCACTCAGTAATTCATGTGTGGACTCATCAGCTTCGTCAGCATCACAGGAAGGTGCGGTGGAACAGTTCGGCTCTGATAACGATGTCTGATCACTCTGTTCTAGAAGCATCTTCAGTTCATCCCGTCTTCTTCTCGAGAAGAACCCGTACTGGAAATAGAAAATGTATTTAAACACAATGATAGAATCAAAATTACTTGCTGTCGCGATTGCAGGTATTTCATCATCATCATCAGCCTATCATCGTCCACTGTTGGACATAGGCCTCTCCCAAGGCGCGCCACAAAACTCTGTCCTCGGCTTTCCTCATCCAGTCGCTCCCCGCTACTTTTTTTAGGTCGTCTGTCCAGCGGGCAGCAGGGCGTCCCACACTACGCCTACCAGTTCGCGGTCTCCACTCTAGAACTCTGACACCCCATCGGTTGTCAGTTCTTCGGTAGATATGACCAGCCCATTGCCACTTCAGCTTGCTAATTTTCTGAGCTATGTCAGCCACTTTAGTTCTGTGACGAATCACTTCATTTCTGATGTGGTCCCTCAGAGAAACACCGAGCATAGCTCTCTCCATAGCTGCTGTCGCGATTGCAGGTATTTAGAAACATGTACAAATTGCAAGTGGTTTACATAATGTGTAATAAATATTGTTTTATTTATTTATTAGTTATTAGTTTTATTACCTTATATAGACCGTAAACTATTGCCGCTAGCAGCAGTAGACCTGCCACTGAGCCGACTATAACAGGCCAAATTGGTGTCGCCGGGTCTAAGACTAGCATTGTCTTTACTGTGGACACTCTGAAATTTTATTAAAATAACTTAGTAAAGATCTGTATTCTGAGGAAATTGCATCGTCTGATAGACTGGATACGGTATCATACAGGGTCCAACTTAATATACTGACACTTTTTTAAGGGGATGATCAGAGCATCAAACTGAACAACTTTCTCTATGGGACCAACATCAAAATCGCGAAAAAAAAATCAGCTGTCCCATACATTTTGCTCGAGTAGGTTTGCAGTTTTGTATGGAGCATCTGATTTTTTTTTCCCGATTTCGATGTTGGTGCCATAGAGAAAGTTGTTCAGTTTGATGGTCTAATCATCCCCTTAAAAAAGTGTCAGCATATTAAGAAGGACCCTATATAAAAATGCTATCAAAATTCCAAAAGTGTAGATTGAATTATGAAACCAAAATAATCAATGAAGCAAACGCTAATCGGCTTTCTTCAAAACAATGGCAAGTCAAACTCGGAAGACGATTCTGAAAACTAAAATTACTTAAATGTCGTCGTCATTCCTGACGATCTGCTTTTAATACTAAATACACGAACAGTCATAATAAATTGTAAATTACTCACTTTTGCTCTTCTAGAAGTAAAACTATCTTTGTCGTTGCATTAAAAGTTCTTTGTTCTTCTAATAACTGTCCTGCAAATATAGGTATATTTTTTTTATTTTTAAAACTAATAATTGTTAAGTAATCTGACAGGCGTACCCTCCTGCCCGTGCGATGAACAACCTGAAATATAGGTAGGTAGTTGGTACCAACTGGATAAGAAAGGCCGGGGATAGAGTTTGGTGGCGCCTTGAGCCGTCTTGTTCAGCATTTGATGCTGAATATAAGCATAAGCATATGCTCACGACTATATTCCCCGAGGGGGTAGTCAGAGATATTCTGAAACCTCAGAACATCCACGTTTCACCAGTAGTACCGAAACGCTGTCCAGTGTGACGGGGGGTGAGCCCGTCGCAACTTGTAATGAACGCTTGTCGCTGAATATAAGGTGAAAAACCCTGATAAACCTGGAGTGCAGAGGGATTGGGATGAGATTGTTTGTAGAGGGGCTTTAGCGGAGCTTTTGAATAACGCGTCCGGGGCCGATCTGGCACGTCTTAGGGCTGTTTCCAAGCCTGAGTCAGGGGCGTGGCTGCATGCTTTACCTTCGCCGCAGCTGGGTACTCACTTGGACAACGACTCGTTGCGTATTGCAGTCGCCTTGAGGTTGGGTTGCGACGTATGCGTTCCACATCGTTGTGTTTGTGGTGCGTTGGTGGGGGCGAATGGTCACCACGCTCTGAGCTGTGGAAGTTGCGTCGGAAGGTTGCCGCGCCACCATGCGCTTAATGACGTTGTTCGTAGGTCCCTTGTTGCCGCCAATGTTCCATGTGTGCTGGAGCCGCCTGGTTTAAGCCGCACGGACGGGAAGAGGCCTGATGGGCTCACTCTGATACCGTGGCAGAGAGGCCGTTGTCTTTTATGGGACGCTACGTGCGTGAGTACTTACGCGGCATCACATATAGCGGGTACAATGCGCGAGGCTGGGTCAGCGGCTGAAAAGGCGGCTTCGCTCAAGCATGTCAGGTACTCAGAGTTAGAGTCCCTTTACATCTTTGTGCCGTTGGCAGTGGAAACGTCTGGTGTTTGGGGGTGTGAGGCCAAGGCTTTTGTGCGAGAGCTGGGAAGGAGGCTTGTTGAGAGCGGGAGCGATCCCCGCTCGGGTTCGTATCTGGTCCAAAGGATTTCTCTAGCCATCCAACGCGGGAATGCTGCTAGTGTGATGAATTCCTTTGAGCCGGGTGCGTTCCGTGTTGCGGAGGGCATTTAAGTTGGTTTTTGTTTTATTGATGACGAAGCGTGGGGTGGATTATAGTTTGGTAAGTTGACGAAGCATGTTGCGGAACTCTAACTGTTTATTTAAGGTTTTGACGAAGCATGTAGCTGATTACCGGCTGTTTTTTTATAGTAAGATTGACGAAGCTTGTGCCGACTGCTTGTTTTGTGTAGAAATTAATGAATTAATTATTAAATAAAGAATATAACTAGGTGAAACTATTTTAAGGGGATGATCAGACCATCAAACTGAACAACTTTCTTTATGGGAACAATATCGAAATCACTAAAAAAAACTCTGCCGTCCCATACATTTAGGTCGAGTAGGTTTGTATGAACAGCAGATTTTTTTTTTCGCGATTTCGATTTTGGTCCCATAGAGAAAATTGTTAAATTTTATGGTCTGATTATCCCCTTAAAACAGTTTCAGCTAATTTTGTTAGACCTTATATACAGGAATTATAGAAGTGGAATCATTTAGGCCCCAATACCTGAAAAAAAAACAAATACCCATAGACTTAAACCCTAGCGATAGACTTGCCCTTGCATAGAAGCAACATGTTCCACTTGAATGAGGTGTACGCACCTGATTGATGTTCCCGAGTTCACTTCGTCACTATGGCAATGACAGACCGCAATGTGTCATTTTGTGTTGTTTTGTGTGACATGTTGTTTGTTCGAACGAGCTGGTCTATCGCTAGAGTAATATGTCTATGCAAATACCTAACAACAAGAAGTTACTAACCGTACTTCCCCAAATCATATTTAAACGATAAAACGAGTGGCAAAGATACTTTGGCCGGAACGGACCAACTGCAATTAATGTTAGATCCCTCAGTACAGCCGTTGATTGAATTCGACAGGCTTACCTGAAAATTAAATTTTTATTTAAGAAAACTCGAAAAATATTGATTTTGACGAAGAGGAAGGAGCGGTTAAAATAATATTTTACAGGTTTTATCAAATATTTATTTTATATTTTCAATGTCTTACGAACTACGTTTTTATAGTGAAGATTCGATTAGTATCACCGTGAGATTGCTTTCGTATGGGGTAGGTTACAAGAAGAATCTGGTCCGCCTTGAGATTTTTTAAATAATTATTCAATATCATAAAAACTAAGGGCCATAGAGTGCGATTTCTGAAAGTCACATGGTCAAATCAGTAGTAAAAATTACAAATTTTTTTGGAGATTATGCATCATTCGATCATGATTTTGCATCTCGTCATTCGAAAATAGCACTTCAGAATATTAATGAAAACAAAAACTCACGTTCTCTGGAATTTCGATGTGGAATTGCAAATGAGGCCAATCCGAAGGTCCGAAATTGGTTATCTGAAAAAAAGATGGATCATTTTAATATGTATGTATGTATGTAGGTACGTAACTGTTCAACACCCGAATCGTTATATTATTTATTCTTTATGATTAAATTTCTGCGAACCTATTTCAACTTTTGGTTTTGTTGTCACTGAATTTCGTAGACGTATTTTACCAAAATATGTACAGTCTTCAAAATTTTACGGAAATTGACGAATAATAACAAAAGCTGAACGGTTGCGTAACTAAACTTTTACCAAATAGGGTAAATTTCAACAGTCTGGTAATAATTATTCTTAATATTAAACTCTAAATTAAACTAAAAGTTTTACAAAGTTCAAAGTTCAACCCTATATGATTATGTAATAAATACCAAACACTCACCTCAAAATTATGTACAAAAGATACAAAACCACGTTCATTAAACTTTTCTCTTGTTACAGCTATTGTTTCATTTGGTAAAGCTTTTCTGAAATATTATGATTATGTAGAATCCTTTTATCTAAAATTGTTCATAAATGAGCATAGCCAAAAATGCTCACGAATATTCTGAAAACTCTGAACATCCACGTTTCACTAGTCGTACCAAAACTTTGCCTAGAGACGGGGAGTGAGCCCGTCGCAACTTGTAATGGACAGTGAGTACAATACATCCTCGAAATTGAAGCTGATTGAAGTTGATTGATTTGATTTTTTGATTTATTGGTTTCCTCACAATGTTTTCCTTCACCGAAAAGGCAGTGGTGTTACAAATTGTACATCAATTCCGAAAAACTCATTGGTACGAGTCGGCCTGGACTGGGATCGAACCATCGCCTCCTGCAGGGCAGGCAAGGTTACTCGCCACTGGACCACCACGGCATCATATATAAATTTTGTTAATTTTTCATTTTTATTTAAATTTTAGACACCGAAATGATCGACTATAAATAACATCTTTAGGCAACGAATAATTATTTTATGTTTGTCCGATTCCCTCATAGCATAAAAAATGTATACCTAACCAACTACCTTTTAAATAATAACTCCTAAAAGTTTATATACAGAATCTACTTACCCACTTATACTAATGTTAGCTGTCGGTACAATAGCAATAGAAACTTCTTTAACAGTTTCATCACTTATATTTCGACTGTACAAAGCATCTTCTAACTTAGCTTCTACAACCAATACTTCTTCCTCAGCAGCTTTTAGCTGGTACTCTAATTCAATTTCCCATTCAATCGACTGCCCTCTCTCCAATGGTGCTGTGACGTCACATGTCATGTTAAGGCTTCCTAGAGAACAAGAACTGGGTACTCTTTTAGGTGGTAAAGGTAATGTTAGGTGTACTTGGGCCCCGTAAGCTGGTTCTTCTTTGTTGAAAACTGTTAGTTTTACACCCAGTTTATCTTCAGTACCTGGGATGTATTTGCTGAAACATGAAATTGGTATTTAATAAGTTGGATAAGAGTACATAATAAAGGGCATGTATTTCATCGACTCATAAATAAATAGAAAAGTTTTAAACTAATGATGTATAATAGGACAGGAATCAACTTTTTTGCTTTAAGATATACATATCACAAGTATCTATTGATTACCTCATAGCAAGTTTTTTCTTAAATAGTCAAAATCAATTTTTAAAATTCAATAAAAACATTCGCTACTTACTCATTCAAAGGTTCCAGAGTCATAACAAGCCAAGGAGTGCAGATCAGATCATTGCCACAGTCTCTGACCAGTTGAATGAGGAACGAGGAGTTCAGGTTTGAATCCTCTGATAATATGACGGCATCTTGTGGAAACGTGGCTAAATCGTCTAAAGTAAATAAAAATACATTATGGTCTCTGGATTCATACTGCAGGATAAAGTCTTTCTCTCGTTGAATAAACGGAGAGAGAGTACTGTCAATTCATTGTTTTGTTTTGTAATGTTCTAAGGTTAAGGCACGATGGGGCTGACATAACCTCAGGGTTAAAAGCCCCCATATAAATAAAAATGAATAAAAAAAAAACTGCAACCACATCGATCACATGGGTTCAGTGCTAGTTGATGAAGACGTGATTGTGTTATCTGTAGAGCCAAGTAAGGCCTTGGGTGGCTACTGGCTACCCAAGTATATAATAATGTGAATGGATTTAAATTTTAAACTATTGGTCTTATTTATTGGATTGGTAATGAAATTAAAACTCGTTTAGTACCTACGAGTAGATGACTTGTCATGTGAAAATAAGTTTAGCCTCAGTTCGTGTGAGCGAGCGAGTTTTCATTTTTTATATTACAAACACATTACAAAGTTATAAAATAAATAAAAAAGTTAGAAAAGAGACTCTTTTCATTTATAAGCATAAACTACCAGTATAACAAAACAGTAGCATTTTACCTGATATCTGTTGTATGGGCTCTAAATCAAATTTCATTGATATTGGTTTCGATAAGTCTGCCGTGGGCTGAAACATCAAAACAATATTATGGTCATCTAGTACCTATCTATAATAAAATATATATTAGCGATACGTGTGCCAAATCAACCAGTTTCAGTTTGCATCAACATCGTCACCTGCAATGTTACCACTCCTACGACACATCTTATCCTCATGGTGATGGTATACAGGCATTTGCTTCTATCATAATTCTTATTAAAAATGTTATAAGACGGGTTGCTTAGCTTGTATTTTGTAGCGATTGTAATATCACTTAGTCCCTGGATAGGCACGGGTAACATTTCTGTTCCTTTTCAAACAACATACTTACTTTGACTTCAACAACTTGTTCATCACAACTATCGGTCCCTGGTTTGGCAGTTACTGTATATTTATCATCGCCTGATATCATTGCTCTGTTACCTTCTGGGTCTATTGTTATAGTTGCTTTAAGATCTGGAAAAATACATGCGATTTGATAGTTTAGACCAGTGTGCATGAGGGCTAAGTCCTTAGTTCCATTAGAAAAAATGGAAGAAAACAATATTTCCTCTATGTATGTACGCGATACTGCTATTTTCACAACGCGTTTTCTATACTATTATAGTGGTCTATTATCAAAAATATGTAAGTAGGTACCAATTTTAACATGTGGCCAAGATTTTCTAATTGCTGACTGGACGCAGAATAAAGCAGTGAAATTGGTTGCATTCTGTGGCAGATTCATCGCATTTGGGACTTTAATGACTGCTGTTACTTCCACAGTTGGTAGACTTCGATAGATGTAAGCTGTGGTGCTTTCATGGGCTCCAATTGCTAAATCTGGAAAAGTAATAAAGGTACAATATACATGGTGTAAAAATTAACAGGGTGCTTCAGACCATCCAACTGAACAAACCCTAAGAAACCAAAATCGATATTGCGAAAAAATTATCATCTTCCCATACATTCTGAGTCGAGTAGCCATTGAGTTTTCTCTGGAACTGCTGATATTTTTATGTTGGATGCCTAGTGAAAGACTGAAAGTAAGTTGTTCCGTTAGATGGTTTGAAGCAATAACGTTTATTAATTGTTTTAATTAAGTCTGACACCGATGGGATGTCAGAGTTCTAGAGTAGAGACCGCGAACTGGTAGGCGTAGTGTGGGACGCCCTGCTGCCCGCTGGACAGACGACCTAAAAAAAGTAGCGGGGAGCGACTGGATGAGGAAGGCCAAGGACAGAGTTTTGTGGCGCGCCTTGGGAGAGGCCTATGTTCAGCAGTGGACGATGATAGGCTGATGATGATGATGAAATGTTTTAAAATGAGGATATCTCTCGTACACCAATTCAAAATAATAATTAAATTATGTAACGTATCCTATGACGCATAATAGCTAACCACTGGACTGTAACCATTAATTAACTATGTATGCATTAATATTGCAAATGACTCATTATCTGAATCACATTATCATGTTCTAGCGGAAATTAGTTCATTGTCATCTCATGAACTTATAGTTTACTATCAAGTTGTGAGGTCATCCTAGTTTAAAGTCCCATAGACAATATACCAATATTTTATGTTATGTTATCAAACTCACCATTGCAATTATTTCCATCTACATCAAGACCTTTGGATATAGAAATGCCAAAACCCCTGGCTCCTTCAGCAATGATTCTCTGTACATATTGGGTCCTCAATCCTAGAGCACTACCTCTATAAATGTAGACTACTCCTAGACCTCCGTTTTCCCATGGTGCACCGACTGCTATATCTGTAATTTAATTTCTGGATAAATCAACTTAGGTTCCAAAAATGAAGGATGGTCTAGGTGAAAGATGTGTAAGAAAAGAGTGAGCTCTGAAATGGCAAAATTGGCAAAATACAGGGTCCAACTTAATATGCTGACACTTTTTTTAAGGGGATGATCAGACCATCAAACTGAACAACTTTCTCAATGGGACCAACATCGAAATCGAGAAAAAAAATCTGCTGTCCCATTCAAAACTGCAAACCGACTCGAGCCAAATGTATGGGACAGCATTTAATTTTTTTCGCGATTTCGATGTTGGTCCCATAGAAAAAGTTGTTCGATTTGATGGTCTGATCATCCTCTTAAAAAAGTGTCAGCATATTAAGAAGGACCCTATAATGAAAAATATTAAGAAGAATATAACATATTTCGTTACGCCGTATCCAAACAAAGGGATAGGGACAAGAAATAGTGACGATGTTACATAAATGAATTTAAGATCGTATTTCTTTCGAACTTGTAACAACTACCATCTAGTAAGTCCGTTTTAGTGTCTACAATGCAGGGTCCAACTTAATATGTTGACCGCTTTTTAAGACGATGATCAGACCATCAAACTGAACAATTTTATCTGTAGGGCCAATATCGAAATCGCCAAAAATAAAGATTTGTCCCACACATTTGGCTCGAGTAGGTTAGCATTTTTGTATGGAACAGCAGTTTTTTTTTCGCGATTTTGATGTTGGTGCCATAGATTAAGTTGTTCAGTTTGACGGTCTGATGATCCCCTTAAAACAGTTTCAGCTAATTTTATTAGACCTCACATAATTTATGAGCAACTGTGGTCACCATATCAGCATAGTACCTATAGCATATGCTCACGACTATATTCCCGAGGGGGTAGTCAGAGATATTCTGAAACCTTAGAACATCCACGTTTCACTAGTAGTGCCGAACCTCTGTCTCTCTAGACAGAGGTCCCGTCACTCTTGACGGGAAGTGAGCCAATCGCGACTTTTATTGGACAGTGGGTACAATAAATGCCTCAAAGTTGAAGCATGCAGGTTTCTTCACGAGGTTTTCCTTACCGAAAAGGTAGAAAGTCCGTTCCCGTCAGTACATCAAAATATCAGGCACAAGAACATTATGACTTTATTGAGAAATAGGTAAGTACCTCTAAACCCATCTCCATCAACGTCTCCAAGATCAGCAATTGAGGTTCCAAATCTTGCGCCACTGTCTCCGGATCCTAATAAATATCCAGCGCTTTTTAGTATTAAGGTTGAGTTCTGTAATGAGAAAGTCAATAAGCATAGTAGATTCATATTTAATGGTTTCTGTCTGACAATTATAAGTAAGTATGTTATTGTATTCTTAGTTAAAATCAACATAGTGCTATGCCACACGATTAGTATCTAGTTTCATTATAAAGAATGACGATGCCAATTAAATAAACTTAAGATTGTATTCACTCTAGGTAGATCAGAAACTTTGAAGGACGTTCAAAAGTAAGCTTAAAACCGCACTAAGACTGTGGCCAACCTTTTAACACCACGTGCAAACACACACACACACACCAGCATACTACCCACAAAATCGGTTACTGAATGAGTTAAGCAACAGTGCAAAGACCCACCTCTTCAACAGCGACATACACAAACACAGCGCCTTGATCGTAAGGCAGTCCACCATCTTTCTTTACATAATTTGGAGCCCCAACCATCAGGTCTGTTCTTCCATCACCATTGATATCTGCACAACAAAGACTTGCTCCGAAGTAGGATCCCAATTGTGGACCTTTAACTTTTGCTTTTATATTGAGAGGAGCTGAATCGTTAGCAGCTGGTTTAAAGATCAGGACCTGGTGAAACAATGATGGAATGAAAATGGTGTTGCATGAACATAGACACAAGGAATCATATTTTTTGGTTCTGAATCTTGTATGACATCTTGGCCATGTTATCTTACTTGCCCATAACCCATTTTGGATCGCGGTGCTCCAGCTACATACAAAGTGCTTCCATTATTTTCAAATATACCAGATTCTACGCTATATCCTGAAATAAAAAAGATTTCGAATCAATTAAAATGGAAGATTTTTTTTGTACTTATCTATCTAACATAGAAAGCAGAGACATTATCATGAATGTACAAGATAATATATTTACCAAAATAATCGTCAGGTCCCAAGTCTCTGGTGAAGTATGGATTTGTAATAGGCTGTTTGAGCATATACACGCTGTTCGGATCTGGATTATATCTGTAATCTATGATTCCACCTAAAAAGTTACAATTTTAAGTGCGTTTTAATGTAAGCCTACGAATAAAGAAATAAATTATGTAAGCCAATTAATAACATAGCTGAGATCAGGAAGGGCGTAACTCTTCGTCAAATATGATGGAAATATTAGAATTTTCTTACCAGTCCACTGCATTAGACCCGGAGCACCGATGATGATGCTATTGTTTTCCGTTACTTTAATGGACATCCCTGCTTGTCCATAAGCGTAAAAGTTTAGATTAGTCCCATATTCTCCGTATTCCCTTCTTTTACCGTCCATTCTGTATGCTAGGTTCACTGCGGATGTCAAAAAAGTTGTTTCACCTGGATATCTAACTAAATAGCTTGACACAGTGCTTTTGCGCCTTGTCTCTTGTTCTCTTTGCCCACATTTCATTATCATCAGCCTACCATCGTCTACTGATGAACAAAGGGTTTCTTCCAAGATGCGCCACAAAACCCTGTCTTCAGCCTTCCTTAAAATCCAGTCGCTACCTTTTACGGGTCATCGGTTCAGCGGGCCCGAGGGTGTCTCATACTACGCCTTCCATTGTGTTGTGATCTTAATCTATTGTATACTTTTAGAGGTTCGTCCAGTTCTAATTATTTGAGTCCAGCCTACTATGAATTATGCGGGCTTTCACTTTATTAAGACTTAAGGTATAAGAATATAAGCCTCCTAAACATAATTATTTACTGGGCTGGCACCGTAAGTAAAAATATTAAACCTGCATGGGTAGCATGCCACCGTGATACAGCGCTATCACACCTTCTATTTGCGCGCGAACGAACTAGATAAAAGACGTGATACAGCCGTATCACGTGTAGCATGCTACGGCTTCTGATCTGGCTTTGCACCTGTGTCTATTTTCTGACTAATTTAATTCAAAATTTTAGTTTCACTTCAATTAAATTTTCATAGAAATAACAGTTACAGTCTTTATACTGATTGAAGTGAATATTATTCCAAGGTCAACAACAAGTTTTAAATATTTAATTGTAAAACAAATTCAGATTTGTTTTAAATATCTCATTGTATCCAACACAAAGCTAGATTTAACTGCGGTTACTCTTTGTTACAGATGGCATCATACTTTGATCTTTCAAAGGCGTCAGGTTCGTTCCCCTCCTCTTTGTTTCCACGTAACATGCTCCATTGGCGAGTAAATGTTTGTCTCTGTAAGGATCTGCCCATCTCGGTGCGCATACCTGAAATAATAGTCGAATTAGGTCATCGGACTGAATCTCGGATCTATTTACTGCCACAATCGAACCGTCATCCACCGGTGTTATTTGACGAGATTGTGTGCCGCTCTCGTATAGGACATGAAAACAGTGCTTCTCTAATAACACCGCTTAAATCATCTGTAACTGTGATGATGATGATATCTTTTCCTGGAATCTTTGAATTCCTAGAATCATTAAAACAGTGAAAGCTTTAAGTGTCCAGACTTTCTGTCCTAGACCTAGATGTCTTACTAGATATCCATACATGAAGACCCATGCCTTAGAGTCTTTTAGGAGGGGAATATGATAGGATTAAAGATGGTTCTTACCATAAATTTGCTATCAGGGAAGGTAGCAATGGTTGCACCAAACCACATATCGTCTCTGAAGAAATCTTCCATAGTGAATATTCTTCGAATTGTCGTACTTCTGCCTGAAAATGTTTACATATTTTTTTTCTAAAAAAAAAATAGCTATACGTATCACGATTTAAAGCTCATATTTGACTGCTTTTCTTTCAATCTAGTTGATGGTGGCCTAAAATCGACAATTTAAATTAGTATTTAGTCCATAAATAATACTGACCATCATCGTCAATGTTCAAAGGGTAACAAGTCTGATTTTTCTTGTTCAAATCATTCAATCGGCAAGCGAACACAAGTCCTGGTGCAATGTTCTTCTTTACTCTACTCCTTGCTTTTGGGGCTCCAATCAGAAGTCTGTAAACAATTTATGGCAACAGATTACAGATTACTAGTTACAACATGGTCTATCTTATTATGCTGACCATTTTTAAGGGGTGTTATGTCTTACCAAAATAGACCTTTGAAAAACCACGGTAAAGTTATTTTCTAAGAACATCTTATTTTCGTTATTTCACTAAGGCACGATACGACCAAACGCGAGTAAATTGTATTCTTAGATTAAGTCGCCGGTTACTATAGAGTAAACTGATTTTGCGTTTTACCAACCCTAATCTATGAATAAATTTTACACGGCCAATTTAGACGGTGTTAAACTTATACCGAGACAACGCTAGTTACTAGTTATTATTCTGTGCCGAGACTAAGAAAATATCAATGTCACGAAACTAAAAAAAAATAAATAAAAAGAAACCTAACAAATTAAAACTGTAAAGATACCTACAAATTGCAATAAGTACGGATACAACGACCTCTTTCTTTAGGTGGATTATACATTCGTTCTTTTAGTATGGGTTTAGTGTGGTAGAAGACAAGTGAAGTTAATTTCGGAATAAACGCTAAGAGTAAAATTGTTTCTTGTGTAGTTACTCTTCTATAAATCAAAGTTTGGTCGAATCTGGCCTTAACCAGTTTTGCGCTTTGATCGAATCTCTAGATTTGATTAGGGAAATTATAAAATCATGTTGTTATTAATTTGATCAAAACATAATGATTTCACCAAATCTCTTTTTTAACATAACCCTGCGGCATAATGCATAATAGACAAATAACTAGTAAAATTGCATAGAACAATGCGAGAGCGATAGCAGTAATTTGTATTTTCAATGTAAATGAACTACAAATTAACTTATGACATCCTTTTGATAAGGGCTACTGGTACTGGGCTTAGATATTAATAATGATTCATCGAAGTTATTTGTAATGCCTTCATTCGAAAGTTATAATTATAATTTATGAATCTGCAGTGATGTAACAATTACTTTAGTAAGCCCTGGTGCTATGTACCTCCAATATTTGGTACTATTTACCACACAGGGTGTAAACTTAAATGTGTTTGAAAGGTTCTTTAAGACCATCAAACTGAACAACTTTCACTTAAGACCAATATTAAAACCGCCAAAAAAACTGTGCGATAGATTAATATGATTTGATTTAAAATCTGGTAAATAATTTGGGTTGTTTCATACATTTTGGTAAAGTAGTTACTACTTTAAAAGTCAAATCATAAGCTAACAAACAAATAACGTTTTACCAAAATCGGTTCAGTAGTTTTTGCGTGATGTTGTTACAAAAAAATAAACAAACATACAAACAGACATAAATTCTAAAGAAGGTTGATTTGAATCAGGAACACTTATAAAACCATATCGTAATCTTTTTCTTGTAAATATCTTCAATGTATAGACAAACTTCTGTTAAAGTAGTATAATAGTTTACATTCCTGCCCCACTGGGAAAGAGTCGTGACGTTACAGATAGACAAAACACATGGTTTAGAAGTGTGCTGACCGTATCGCATTGTTTTTAAAATTAAGAAAAATACTCACTTAGTACCACTTAAAACCACACTATACCCAAAATATGTTGACACACCATCCGGATAAAAAGTAACTTTACTGCTTTCGTGAAAGAATCCATTTTCACTACACGTCACACTAATAAAAACAACAATAAAACACAAAACAAACGAATTCATCATCACAAAATAACTTAAAATTTCTTCACTTAAATTAAAACATTATTTTTGTAAGTACCGACGTAAAAAAATTAGTTTTTACTACAAACTTGTTGACGTATTGCTATCTGAGAACACACTGGCGTTTGCAACTACATAATATCTGTTTACAAAATGCTAACTTAATTATTGTAGCCGCTTTTAATTTTTATCAGGCGATATTCGACTTTAAAATGTAAGAAATAAGGAAATAAATGATGAGACATTAGTAAAGATTAAAGATGACGATTGTTTACTAAACTATTTATAGTTAAATCAGTTATATTATTATATAAATATAAGAATTGTGTTATCTATCACAGATACCTATAATTTTGGCTGTATTTATTTACCATCTACAAAGTAATTGAATAATGATAATTAATTGAATAGAGAATCTAATAATAAAAATAAGTAATGAGAGTGAGTGTGAGTGTTCAGTGCGTTCTCACTGAATCTGTAACGAAATTACATAGTTTGAAATCTGCCTCAGTAAATTTAATCAGTACCTATTATTAGTATATTGGGTTTGGTGGGCTCACCCCCCGTCACACTGGACAGAGTTTAGGTACTACTGGTGAAACGTGGATGTTCTGAGGTTTCAGAAGATCTCTGACTACCCCCTCGGGGAATATAGTCGTGAGCATATGCTTATGCTTATGCTGCTAAGTATATTATTTTACAATACATGGTGTACCTATAGTTTAATGCGTTACATACTTTAAGGAGCTAATTCAGACCATCAAACTGAAGAAAAAGAACCATAATCCACTTTGGAAATATAATTGCTGCTCAACCTAAATGTATGGGACGGCACCGAAATCCGAATATTTAGATGGAAAAGTGATTACAGCACTTAATTTTTCATTGTTTGTCTATGAATATATCCCCCCCCCCCCCAAATTAAAGGTACCCTAATGTGACGTGGGGGGTGTGCATATTTTTAGTTTGCCCAAAGGAGGCGTGATAAAGAAGTGTTTGGGATCCCCTGCTCCATCAAAATCATCTACAGCCGATACAGCATCAAATATTCGTCTAGTCTACTTCCTTGCTCCTTGTCCTCAATTATGTAATGTAACAACATGTTTCTGTAAAATTTAATTAATCTTTTATGACTCAGCAACCATTTGTCGCGTACGAATGTGCGCCTGCCATGCTATCCAAAGGTACCCCATGGTATATAAGTTAAATAACTTACTACTTACCTAGTAACGTAGTAGGATATTTACTTGTCATAAAGGTAATTATCATGTTAGAAATGTAATAAAAGTAGTAACAATGCGATCGTGATATGTATAATATTTACTCACTAAGTGCAGAAACACTTTGCTAACCTGACGTTTCATTTATGTAATGGCGCTGCTGTCGTGGTTTGCCGGTTTAACAATGTGGTCACCAAAAGATACGTTACACATGAAAAGATGTGTCCGTACTCCACTTAGTTTGTCTGTAAAATCTACTGTATGAATGTTCCCCTTGTACGAATGGTGCCAACCTTCCCCTAATCATTTATTTTATTTACCAGACTTACAGCCTACGAATAAGAATGTATAGAAGTGTAAATGAAGCTAAAAAAGTGGCACCAAAAAGTGTACCGTGTTCTAAATTTGTTCTTTAAAAACTGTACCTAGCCGCCAAAATTCATACAACAATAGTTATTTGTTATGCTAGGCTGCAAAGTTGCTTTTTGGCGCGAGTACTTTTATTGAAACCTGAGCAAGCGAAGGATTCTAGGATTCAAATAATAGAATCCTGAGCGTTTAGCGAAGGTTTCAAAGGTACGAGACGCAGAATAACTTTGCAGCCGAGCGAAACACAAAATTTTTCACCTCACAACAGCGAGGAAAAAAAGTTAATTGCTAAAAAGAACATTTCAAAAAGTTTTTATTTTCGTGCTGGCCAGTGTCATGAAATAGTTATTAAGCATTTACAGTGCATTGGCGGTATACAAAAATATTGAATAGACAAATTCGAATTTCAAAAACTCTTTCCACGCTAGCGGATAAAATACACTTTTGCACTCAGATTTCGAACGATAAACAGAATCTTTCCGAGCTTGTGAGGTGAAAATGTCATTTTTCGTTGGGTGTCAAAAATTATTTCGATTTTGTTTAGAGTTACTCTTTTATAGTTATTCTTATTCGTAGCTTACAGCGTTCTAAAACATGAATAACTATAAACCTATTTTATCAAATTGAAGACCAGGTCAGAACTCCACACTACTTGTCACCGTCTTCAAAATTTTATGATTTTGTACCTACCGTTTAAATTAAACAAAAACAATGGAAAATCTATTGTTCTTTTGAATGAATTTAAGGCATTCAAAAATGGTAACCTATAATCTATTTTTCCGTGCATTTAGGGTGACTCCGGTGGACCTCTTCAAGTGAGGATACCTCTCTACACAGACTATGAGAAGTCATACGGTCTTGGTTGTGCAGAAGAGGAATCACCAGGCGTCTACTCTAGAGTATCTAGTTTCATTGACTGGATTGAGGCTACTGTCTGGCCTAAATAAATATGACAAAGTACAAAATCATATTACAGCGAACGTAGGTATTTAAAAAAAAAATTATGTTCATCTATGTTTTTTATTTATCTTCACTGATGTTTTTGGGTTGACTATTTTATTTTAAAATTGTAATAATTTTGGAGTGACCAGGTATATCATGTCTTAGGTATATACATATAATTATTGTAGAAAAATTCTAAATAATTTTTTTTTTAAATTGAAATTCGGATGATGTCAACAAAAGGAGAAGGTTCTAGATTAGTATGTTTCATTTATGTATGCTACGTGATAACTTCAACATCTCTTGACTGACTTGTATAATTCTTTTTTCTTTTCTAAAGAAAATACCCCGGTTTGGTGAAGATCTGATGACGCGCTTCGGAGCTGAGTAATAGACCTCAACAATTTTCATAGGTAAAATCATTTGCTACTGAAACAATCATTGCGTCGATATTCCCTTTGCGTGTATAACTGATATCGGAGTGCCACACTAACTAAATATTAGTGAAATAAACCAAATTTATTACCCCAGCAGCGTCAGAGAAGATACAGATTATAATCGGCTTATAATCCCTCCAGTGCTGCCATCAATTAATAATTTCTTTACCATTATAAGACATTTCTAAGAAACAAGAATGCCACATTGCAGTATTTGCTGATTTCTAATAAGTGCGTTCACACACGATGACGCATTGACGCAGCGGCAGACGTCAGTCCGTCAGTAATTGTGAAGCAAGGAGTTGTATGAAACCGCAAGCACACACGGTGACGCATTGACGCACCGGGTGTGGTTCTATGGACTGACATCTGCCGCTCCGTCAGTGCGTCATCGTGTGTGAACGCACTTAGTCGAAACATTACGACATAATATTGTGTTTTGTTTGTAGTTTAATATATCTTCAAAATCGTAATAAGTGGTCACATCGGAAGTTTTAAAGATAGTTATATTACTACAAACATTCAAAAACAATTGCGTAATGTCCGGTCAAATTGAAAATCTGCAATGACTATACTGCATCCCAAATAAGGACGAAAAGATATTCCGATTCCTGTATAGCTTTCTGGCCAATTCTGATTAGCAAATATGATTTATTTATGAGAAAGATATACTATCCACGTTGGATCTTGGACGTTATCTAAAGCTGTTCTAAAAATAAGTGAGAGGAAGTGTTGTGTTTCTGTAATTCAAAATGGCCTTAAATTTTCGTTGTATTTGGAATGGAGTATAGGTTAGGTATACAACGTACGAAATTCTTGTTTTTTGGAAATGTTGTAGGTATAATTATTATTGTTAAGAAATTTGAGAGCAGCACTGGCGGATTTTAATACTTCGCTATTAATTATGGAGTTGTAGGTAATTAAAAAAACGTAACTTCGTAAAAAATTCAAACCTGTCTAAAAATCATTATGATCTGACTAGCCACTAAAATAATGTCGTAAACCTGTTTTGTATTAAAGAAATAGATACTATTATGGAAATTGGTACGCCTATACAGGGTTACTTCGGAGACAGTGCGCAAATTCTACGTATATGAAGGTCATTGAAAATAAAGAGACGTATTTTCCTCAGAATACAGAATAAACCAGAAGGAGTGTTCGATTACATTTGTACGCAGCGCGCTGTGTCCAAAACAATGTTACAACACCGCCCCGCCCGCTCTTTAAACATTAATTAATTACTCAAAAAAAAATCCTAATCTATTTAATAGATAGGATTATTTTTTATTCAGTAATTACCGATGCGCGCGTCGGCCATCTACTGACTGATTAGATATCGAGCCACTCCAATTTGGAGTTGTTGTGAGTGCCTCACTTTCAAGCTCGTTGACGGTTTCTGGTTTATTCTGTATTCTGAGGTACATATTTTCATACCGAGGACGGGAAAGTAAGAAGATCTCAGACCTCATGTAATTGTTGACCGAGGCGAAGCCGAGATCAACAAGCATGTGATCTGATGCTTTCTTATTTACTGTCCGAGATTAGTATACTACTTTTCTTCTCGACGGAGGTGGAAAGCAACAATTTCGGTTAGCGCAGCGGGACGACAATTGACGCTTTCCGTCCGGAGTAGTAGTGACAAGAGTTCCAAAGATAACAGAAAAAATTCCTGAACACTGATTAGGGTTTACTACAGTTATGAGGGTTGGGGTTGACATCCATGGCGCTTTGGACCGTCTGGTTATAAAGAAAGAAATCCGATTTTTAAATCCCGGTCGAGATTCATAAAAATCCGAAGACGAAAACCCAAACAAAAAAAACAAAAATTTTAAATAAAATATTTATTGTAAATATGTTGTATTGTATCCTATTGTTAAATTGTTGTTTAGTACTCATTTATGTATGTCTTTTTTGTATATATGTAGTGTTTTTATTTTATTATGTATATTTTTTATATTACAGTATGTTTGTATTTGTATAACTTTTTTTGTGTACCTAATGTTTATGTATTTTGTTATTGTAATCTACACCGCCAATTCCTCTTCTATACGATATTCTTCATCTCTCTCCTCTAACTTAAGGTTGTCTGGAAGAAATAGCTTTTTAGCGATAAGACCGCCTATTTTTGTATCTTCTGTATTCACTGTTTGTTTACTCTCTGTATATTATGTTTTTTTTTTGTGTAAAATAAAGAATACTTGATTGATTGATAGAAAACACACAAAAAACATATTTTTCCCTGGAATTTGTTCTAATAACGATTGTGATTGCATGGAAGAAAACCTGACCCAGGCAGGGCATTGCACTCCTTGGCTGTGCGCATTGTAAAAGAATCAGAAAGGCGCTTAGTGCGGATACGTGGGATATCAACCAAGAAGGGGTGGTATCCCGCGGTGCGTCTGGAAGTCCGAAAGTAGTAAAAGGGATGGTGGGATGAGCTCATGCAGCTCTTGCGCACACTCACCGAAGTACAATCTGTAGAAGACCGACAACTACGGAGCAATTGATCTTATAAAATCACGATTTAGTTCTTCTCTTTAACCCACGTGAATCGTATCGTGATTCTTATAAATCACGAAAAATAGATTTGCTGCCCCATACATTTGAGTCAAGTAGAACTACAGTTTTGTAAGGGCCAGCAGATTTTTTAGTTATTTATTAAGGCTATTTCGATGTTGGTTCCATAGAGAAAGTTGTTCAATTTGATAGTCAGATCATCCCCTTAAAAACCGTTAGCATATTAAGAATGACCCTGTAAAGTCCTAGATTTAACCTATACAAGGTGTTACAAAATGCAAATAAACCTTTAAGGGGGTGGTGTAGAGTAGACCATCAAACTGAACATATTTCACAATGGGACCAATATCGAAATCGCGAAAAAAAAATTTTTTGTTCCATACTCTACAAATCGACTAGAGCTAAAATACTCGTATGTATGGGATATCATTTTTTTTTTCGCGATTTCGATGTTGGTTCCATAGAGAAAGTTGTTCAGTTTGACGGTCTAAACAAGCCCCTTAAGAGTTTTGAATATTTATTGTTACTTATGAAACACCCTGTATAAACTATAACACATTTCACAAAATCAAATGTTAGAAAAAGTTAGGGAAGGTAGAGTCTTGTTATTGCAACTATCTGGTTAATTGCAACTATGATGGAGCAATAATTGCTCTGACTATCAAATTAAACAACTTTCTCTATGTAATGGAACCAACATCGAAATACCCTTAATAAATAAATTTAAAAAAAAATCTGCTGTCCCTTTACAAAACTGTAGTTTTACTTGACTCAAATGTATTGGGACAGCTGATTGATTTTTCGTGATTTCTATGTTGGTCCCATACATTTTACGTGTCTCTGAATTCAAACTACCAATTTTTGGATTTTTTGTCTGTCTGTTTGTTTGTTCGCAAATCATGCGAAAACTACTGGATAGATTTTTATTAAAACTTTTTGTAAGTATTTAAAACTTAAAATCTGGTATATCATTTATCTCGCTTCGATGACGGGATCCTGTAAGGACGAAGTCGCGGGGAAACTATATTTATATATATAAAATACTATATAAGTACAAATTACTATTTGACGCAAGGAAAAGAAGAAATATTCATGAAAAACATCAAGTTTCAGACGAAGGGGTAGCTTTCTCTAACTCAAAAGATAATGATGCAATTTGTATTTTGGTCAGATCTTTTTATAGGCCCATAATGTAGATGTTTTATCTCTATGGCAGGAGGAAATAATGTCGTAACTTATGAAGTTAACATGGCGAAAGGTTGTTATTTTTCCATAATAACCTCATTTTTGTATGTCTTAGAAGATGGGAGAAAGAAAATTGGAATGTGAATGTCTAATGAGTCCAAGGTTGGATCGTGAAAACAGAACTCGAAACTCGAACGAGAACTCGAAAGTGAGATATCACATTTGTCTCGCCGTTCTGGTTTAAAGTTTGTGCTATAGCAGGGGTGGCCAAACTTTTCAAGTACGCGGTCTACTTTGAAACTCAGATATACCTCGCGGTCTACATAAAAAAACTGTATTTACGACATTTTTCTTGGATCAAAAATTTTTGTTTGTTTGTGATTGATGTTTGGCATTTGTAATGCTCGTCTGTCAACCGAGATCAATCATTTATTCCATGAATAAATACAATACTAAGCGAAAATTCTTGGTCAATGATAAATTTTATGAACAGATTTTTGAAACTTGTCATAGTTTCCAAAAATCGGCACTTTCAAAAAGTATATCGGACGTAATAAGTAGGTGTCAGAGTTTGAATATTTCCTCGACCACAACAGAGCGTCAATTAATCTAGGAACATTTTATTAATTTTATCGCCCGATTTTAATGACTATAGGTAATGTTAAAAACAAGAAGCTTCGACGTCTTCCACAGTTTCAAAATCCACATGTAAATAGCACAACTGTTTAGAGATACTTTGGAATTTTAAGAATTGAAATATGAAAAATTGCGCGAAGTTAGGTATTAAAAAATTGATTCATTACGGTGTTACGGTATTTCATTTGCCGTCGCCTCAATCTACAAAAAAGTAGTAATCTACTAAAATGGTCACACTACTGTAACAAGCCGTTATCAGGAAGATACCGAAGACGATAACCTGACGATATCGTGGATGATGATGGTGTAATGTGAAAACCCCCCAGTTGCTGGTAGTCATTATGGACGAGGAAGATAGTGAGTTTTTACTTTATACATAATGCAATAAATACATTTTTGAAAAAGTGGCCACTTTTGGCGGTTTTAAAGATAATAACTACAAATATTATAAAAACAAACCCGCAGTGACCCGCTAAATAGAAAATCAGCATTGACTACAATGTGACACTCTTGTTTTTTGGAAATGTTGTTTAATTGTTAAGAAATAAAAAAAATGCGATTGGGGGCAGCACAATAGGCTCGGTGCAGCCTTAACACAATAAAAACTTCAAATAAGCGTCTAAAAATAACCTTAAACTTAGTGTTACCTCCCTTTGCCATAATTACTGCTACCAACATTATGTTATGACGTCTTGTTGAGGCAAGTCGTCACTTTCAGCAACGATGGCATCCTGGAGGTCGTGGAAGGTGGCATGGGCATGATCACTGGCCCAAACTTATTGTTAAAGATCGTCCCAAAAGTGTTCAATTAGATTCAGGTCTCTTCTCGCCGGCCACCTCTTATCAGGGTCCCAAACTTTTGTGAACACACGATGCTTTGTGGGAGCGGGCGTTTTCTTGCGTAATCTGAACCCCTGGCTAACAAAACTTGCATATGGAACCACAATGTTTATCCAGGACCCCGGTAATGTACCGTGGAGCTATCGACGACCCTTGACCACGATCACCACCGGCCCTGAAAACGCATACGAGTTCGTTTTATCCATCGATTGAGTCGCCGCCCCGAAACATGAGCAATCCACTTCTGTCGTTCAAATTTTTCTCTAAACAAGCTTTAGTAAAACATATCCATCCTGTAATGCTTTTGAACCTCTCGTTTCCAACCAGTGCTGGGAGAACAATTTGCTAAAGCTTATTCTATAGAGAAAACAATTGAGCTACGGAGATGATATTGCATTCAAAAAGTAGTGCAACATTAAAATGAGCAAGTGAGTTTAGTTGTAAACAAATTATATATTGTGACAGAGTGGAAGGAAACGGCTCGTCAATTTCACAATCGCAAAGGGGACTGCTTGCATTGGGTTTATTCTCATTACTTTTGTCCATTTTCTTTATTTCGTTATTTTTATTTTTATTTTATTCAAGAATTTTGTAGATCACTTGCTAGTGCTATTTTTAAACGATTTTATTCATCTTCATACGTTACATACATAACATACATAAACTCACACCCGGTATCCTTTATTTTTTTTATTTTATTTAAATGTGTGGAATTCTAATATATAGGGTCCTTCTTAATATGCTGAAGGGGATGATCAGACCATCGAACTGAACAACTTTTTCTATTAGATCAACACCAACATCGCGAAAGGATAATATTATAACACCTTCTAAATAACATAAAAATATAACTTAATTATCTCAACATTTAACACTCCCTAGAGTTTATTGTCCTCGCTTCCCTAAAGTGCCTTAACACGACCCCGGTAGGCCAGGCCAGGCTGTGCGTCCGGAGCCCTTTGCTTGTTGTTGCTAGGGGGCGCGGGGCGCGAAAGATAGTGGTGTGGGGGGCGGCACACCTACTCCTTGAACGTATCGTTCGTGGGCCGGGGTGTAGATGGCTTCACGAGGGTCACAAGAGGATGTTGTTTGGCGCAGGGTAGGCGAATGCGTGCGGCGTGGCGGGGGCATCGGCCCGCGGGCGAACTGGGTCAGTTGGAGGTGCCATCGCGCCGGGCGTCATAGAGGTGTCAGGTGGCGCAGTAGCGCTCCGCCACGCGGTCTCGTTTCGCTTAGTTGGCGAAGGCGAAAACGCTGGCGCAGCACTTGTCACCCGTATTGCGGTCATCTCATGTCGCAACTCGGCGCAGGTTCGTTCCGAAGCCTCTAACTTACCTCGAATATCGGTGATGTCGGTCATCAACAGCTGGATGTCCTTGAGCAGCCTGGTGACATCGACGTGATCGAAGGTCACCGGCGGCAGCTTGTTGAGCTCCCGCACCACGTACGTGAGGATATCGCCACCTTGAACATTCTGACGATGTCTGGGAGGTCCTGTTTGCCGCGTCCGTCCTTCTTCCTGGTGACGAGGCGCACGGGTCCAGTAGCGGCGGTCTCGTACAGCACCACCTTGGCTGCGTGGATCTCGTCCTCCGTGTAGCTCGACGTGTAGGTCGTGCTGCTCCATACTAAGCTCGTCCATCACGTACAGCTTGTTTTGCACGAAGGCGAGCAGCTCGCACACCACAGTGATGTCGCTGCGCTTGGTGGGATTCGCCATGAAATTTGATTCAGGACTATCAATTATTAACGTTGCATCAGCTATGATCCAGTCGCTGTTAAGCGTCCGTCCGCGCCGGCATTTCAGTTGCAACTCCAAATGAAGTATGTTTCTTTAAAAAAACATATGAAACCTGTGTTCTAAGGAAAGCCTAAATATAGGAAAAAAATCTGTATTAGTGCATCTACTTCATAAATTGAAGTCACTTTTACTTGCGACACACACCACTGTGTAGGTAGAGTGTAGAGTTGGAAAATAGGTATTAAGATCCAAAATGCATATTATTATGATTTCCAAATTTGATTTGTTTGGATTATAAGGAACTACAGCAACATAATGAAGGACAAGCCAGTCAAAAATAGGTATATCTACTAAAATGACGTAGTTTAGTAGAGGTGACACGGCTCTGAAAGGGACAAGGTCGTTCGGTTAGGGAATCTTGGTGTCGCGTTGTGTGTCTGCTATTAGGTGTCTCCCCGGTCTACAACGAAGCTCAAATTGTATCGTGGCTGAATAACGTTTTTTTTTAAATTAAAAACAACCCTTGAAGTCAATAAACATTTATAATAGTACAACATCGAATTAAGCACTTAAATTGCTGTATAAACAGGCAAAATCGTCAACACCAAGATGGACGCCCCAATTTAAAAATAAGAATAGTATTAGAAATTTAAAAATAAGGATTGTATTAGTATAGAAGCTAAAGAGAGGAGCTAAAAGCCGAAGTAAAACGAAGAGCATAATTTCATGTAGTGGACTATTTTAGGACACATCTAATAATTGTGTAAAAATTTGCAGAATAGATCTTCAAGGGTCCGTCGTTTTTTTCATGATCGTTGCTGAGTTAATATTATAAGTAGTATGACTTACAATTTTGATTCACGTGTTTTTCGCTAGCACTTTTAAACGTATTTAGTAAAGAACAGTTATTACATACATGTAAAACGTATAGAGGTGCCTAATGACTTCATACATTTCTATTTAAAAAAAGTATTAGTAGGTATTATTAAGTGCGAGAAAGTGATTCAGTATTTAAAAAGTGAATAAAAATATGGTTTTCTAATTCGCATTAATATGTGAAATTGAAAATATTCATAAAGGGATTGGAAATTTTTACAACAGGTGCCTGGTAAGTACCTAAATAATTATGCTATACTTGTAATCTACACTCGTGTGTTCAAGGTGATTGACAAAATATGCTTATACGGAGTCCAACTTAATATGCTGACGGGTTTATTAGAGGATGATCAGGAGTGCGATTTTTGAATCTCATTCGGTGAGCTCAGCAGTTGTAAATGTCAAAAAAAATCGCACTCCAGACTCCAGGCCTGTAAAAAGAACAACTTTTTTTATGGGACCAACATCGAAATAGCGAAAAAAATTTATATAATGTACATTTTTTCGCGATTTCGATATTATTCCCATAGTGAAAGTTGTTCGGCATGATGGTCTGAATTATCTTATCTTATAGGAATCTTCTATAAACCCAAGAACCAAAACTCAAAATTTCCATTGTAAAACCACGGACCTGAAAAAAAGACGGACGTAATCTCGTCATAATCACGAGTGAAGCACCCATTTCTTTTGTGTGCGTGCTGTCACGCGGTACATAATGGTGACAGGTGTCGGACCTGTGCCTAGAACTAGTGCATCTGTGTGAGTGTAGGTCCCTTGTAGAACAAACGAAAATGTAGGACCTTGCTTGCTTCACATCTTTTTAGTGTCACATTACGCCCGTCTTTTTTTCAGGTCCGTGTATAAAACTATCAAGGTGCATTCAAACGTTATTCAACCGCAAACTAAAGTAAATAGTAAATATATGCTGGTCCCAAATCACACGGCTCACTCGTCAAACACCTCAAAGTGCAAAGTTTTCAGCGTTTTACTGAAACGAGCAAAAATTTCACGAACACAGCCACCTGAAAATCGCTGAAACACAAAGCGCTTTAATACCTACGAGACTTACAGATTGATCGAACGGACAGCCTTTTTCACCGGACTGCGCGACAGGATAGGTTTCATATTTGAAGCGAAGTATGTTATGGTTTTCCACCAAAGATGTGCGATGTAGCTAAGCTGTGTGAAGCTATGCAATGTGAAGAGCGATGTGAAGATGCCGGGTTCCGTATGGTCCATACAAACGTACTCGTATTCATGCACGTGAACCTGGCACCGCCCACTAATAATATGAACACCTGGACTATATAGAACGTTTGTTTATCATTTGTTTACGATTGTTTAGTCAAAATCATCGTTTGTTTAACAGCCGAAGAGCGATTTTTTTTTTATTGTTTTGGGTGCGGCTAGTTTCTTCACAGCCCGACCCAAAATGCGATAACGTTTGTTTAACGATTGATTCACGTTCTATACCGTTTGTTTACGTTTGTTTAGATAAAAGATTCGTTTGTTTAACAGCGGCTGAGTGAAAACGATGATGTTGAAAACTGGTGGAGCCAACTTCACACAGCCCGACCCAAATACAAAAACGTTTGTTTCACTAATGAAAATGGTGTATTTATGTTTGTTTACGTTTGTTTAGTATAAATTACCGTTTGTTTACCCTCCTATGTCTCTATAATAATTTTTTTAAATATGCGTTTCGCGTAGGTTTCAAATTTCGCGGGTCTTCAAACCTTCCAGTTCAAAGAGGCTCAGTGTTGCCATTTTCAAATACAGTAAAACTACTAAATAAGCATGCGTGTGAACCTGGACCCGCCGAAAAAAAATATGAACACCTGGACAATACGAAACATTAGTTTATCATTTGTTTACGACTGTTTAATCAAAATCATCGTTTGTTTAACAACCGAAAAGTGTTTTTTATTTTTTTATTGTTTTGGGTGCGGATAGTTTCTTCACAGCCCGACCCAAAGCGCGATAATGTTTGTTTAACGTTTGATTCACGTTCTATACCGTTTGTTTACGTTTGTTTAGATATAAGATTCGTTTGTTTAACAGCGGCTGAGTGAAAACGATGATGTTGAAAACTGGTGGAGCCAACTTCACACAGCCCGACCCGAATACAAAAACGTTTGTTTCGCTTATGAAAATGGTGTGTTTATGTTTGTTTACGTTTGTTTAGTATACATGACCGTTTGTTTACCCTCCTATGTCTCTACATTAATTCATAAAGTTATGCGTTTCGCGTAGGTTTCAAATTTCGCGGGTCTGCAAACCTTCCAGTTCAAAGAGGCTCAGTGTTGCCATTTTCAAATACAGTGAAACTACTAAATAAGCATGCATGTGAACCTGGACCCGCCGACAAAAAATATGAACACCTGGACAATATGAAACGTTCGTTTATCATTTGTTTACGACTGTTTAATCAAAATCATCATTTGTTTAACAACCGAAGAGTGTTTTTTATTTTTTTATTGTTTTGGGTGCGGCTTGTTTCTTCACAGCCCGACCCACAGTGCGATAATGTTTGTTTAACGTTTGATTCACGTTCTATACCGTTTGTTTACGTTTGTTTACACAAAAGATTCGTTTGTTTAACAGCGGCTGAGTGAAAACGATGATGTTGAAAACTGGTGGAGCCAACTTCACACAGCCCGACCCAAATACAAAAACGTTTGTTTCACTAATGAAAATGGTGTGTTTATGTTTGTTTACGTTTGTTTAGTATAAATTGCCGTTTGTTTACCCTCCTATGTCTCTTCATTAATTTCGATTTAGCGCCATCGGGTTTGACGAAATTGACTCTAATAATGGCTATTGTATGACTTATTATAATTTTTTAAATTTCGTACCTAAAAACGTCCTTAAGGTCCAAAATATCACAAACAGAAGTTCGAATGATCAAAATTACTCCAAATTCAAATTCGGCGACCTCAAATTATGCGAAAACGAGTCCCTGATTGTCAATATCGGTTAAGATCAGCATTTTTAAGATTTAAGGAGTAGTTCACCCCCCAAAAATCACCCCCTAAGGGGTGAATCAAAAATCACTAAGGGTTAAATCATTCCAAATGGTCCTAACTACCACGCGTAGGTTTGGAGGCCGAGTTTCGCGTCATAGTGCTAGCGGTACGCCAAACAATACTGCACTTTTTGTTAAAGTAAAGCAGCTTTGCACAGTGGTAGTCAGGACCATTTGGAATGATTTAACCCTTAGTGATTTTTGATTTTTGAGTTCTTTAACTATTGTTGTGGTTATGTCATTTTCGTTTTAACATCGTAGTATACTAAATTGAACACCTAGAGTACTTTGGTACTCTTTGATAGTTTTTATTAAGTACTTTTTGTAGTTTCTAGAACCTACCTAGTTCTTTTTTGTTAGTTGTTTAGTTTTGATAGTCTTTGGTAGTTTTTGTTGTTTTTGCTACCAAAATCTACCAGAAATTACCAAACACTACCAAAAGAACCAATATTAACTAAAATTTTTATTTTATTTCGTATACCCTCGTAACATAACATTATACACACATCTGACCCTAGGACGCGTGCGTCACGCTCCGCTGACGCTGCCTTCTCGCGTCGTAAATTCATAGAATTAAGAAGGTTATAATATAAAAGACTTTCTGATAAGAAACGTACGCTACATACGCTTCAGAAGCCGTAGCATGCTACACGTGATACTCTTTTATCTCGTTCGTTAGCACGCAAATAGAGAGAAAGATAGCGCTATATCACGGTGCCATGCTACCCATGCTGCTCTCAACCACTGGCATCTGTCTTCTGAGCCTTGCGATTTCGGATGAAAAAAAAAACGTATGTGTGTGGATTGCATCCGGAATCCTGAATAACCTATGTTGAAACCTTGAAAATTCGATTCTGCTCTCGATTCTAAACAAACAGTTTTCTAGTTTTGCGTTTATTCATAAACACGTTGTATATGCATGTCTTTGAAGATATCTTACCTTACCTTATTTAGTAGTTTCACTGTATTTGAAAATGGCAACATTGAGCCTCTGTCAACTGGAAGATTATGCAGACCCGCGAAATTCAAAAATTTCGCGAAACGCATTTCTTTGAAAATAAATGTAGAGACATAGGAGGGTAAACAAACAGTAATGAATACTAAGTAGCAGCAGCAGCATTCATGCTTACGACTATATTCTCCGAGGGGGTAGTAAGAGATATTCTGAAACCTCAGAACAAAGACAAATAAACATAAGCACACAATTTTCACAAGTCAAACAAACGTTACGCATTTAGTAATTTCACTGTGTTTGAAATTGGCAACACTGAGCCTCTGTGAACTGGAAGGTTATGCAGACCCGCGAAATTTGAAAACTACGCGAAACGCATAACTTTAAAAATTAATGTAGAGACATAGGAGGGTAAACAAACTGTAATTAATACTAAACAAACGTAAACAAACATAAACACACCATTTTCATTAGATAAACAAACGTTTTTGTATTTGGGTCGGGCTGTGAAGAAACTAGCCGCACCCAAAACAATAAAAAAATAAAAAAACACTCTTCGGTTGTTAAACAAACGATGATTTTGATAAAACAGTCGTAAACCAATGATAAACGAACGTTTCATATTGTCCAGGTGTTCAAAATTTTTGTCGGCGGGTCCAGGTTCACATGCATGCTTATTTAGTAGTTTCACTGTATTTGAAAATGGCAACACTGAGCCTCTTTGCACTGGAAGGTTTGCAGACCCGCGAAATTTGAAACCTACGCGAAACGCATAACTTTATGAATTAATGAAGAGACATAGGAGGGTAAACAAACGGCAATTTATACTAAACAAACGTAAACAAACATAAACACACCATTTTCATTAGTGAAACAAACGTTTTTGTATTTGGGTCGGGCTGTGTGAAGTTGGCTCCACCAGTTTTCAACATCATCGTTTTCACTCAGCCGCTGTTAAACAAACGAATCTTTTGTGTAAACAAACGTAAACAAACGGTATAGAACGTGAATCAAACGTTAAACAAACATTATCGCACTGTGGGTCGGGCTGTGAAGAAACAAGCCGCACCCAAAACAATAAAAAAATAAAAAACACTCTTCGGTTGTTAAACAAATGATGATTTTGAATAAACAGTCGTAAACAAATGATAAACGAACGTTTCATATTGTCCAGGTGTTCATAATTTTTGTCGGCGGGTTCAGGTTCACATGCATGCTTATTTAGTAGTTTTACTGTATTTGAAAATGGCAACACTGAGCCTCTTTGAACTGGAAGGTTTGCAGACCCGCGAAATTTGAAACCTACGCGTAACGCATAACTTTATGAATTAATGTAGAGACATAGGAGGGTAAACAAACGGTCATGTATACTAAACAAACGTAAACAAACATAAACACACCATTTTCATAAGCGAAACAAACGTTTTTGTATTTGGGTCGGGCTGTGTGAAGTTGGCTCCACCAGTTTTCAACATCATCGTTTTCACTCAGCCGCTGTTAAACAAACGAATCTTATATCTAAACAAACGTAAACAAACGGTATAGAACGTGAATCAAACGTTAAACAAACATTATCGCACTTTGGGTCGGGCTGTGAAGAAACTATCCGCACCCAAAACAATAAAAAAAAAAAAACACTTTTCGGTTGTTAAACAAACGATGATTTTGATTAAACAGTCGTAAACAAATGATAAACGAACGTTTCATATTGTCCAGGTGTTCAAAATTTTTGTCGGCGGGTCCAGGTTCACATGCATGCTTATTTAGTAGTTTCACTGTATTTGAAAATGGCAACACTGAGCCTCTTTGCACTGGAAGGTTTGCAGACCCGCGAAATTTGAAACCTACGCGAAACGCATAACTTTATGAATTAATGAAGAGACATAGGAGGGTAAACAAACGGCAATTTATACTAAACAAACGTAAACAAACATAAACACACCATTTTCATTAGTGAAACAAACGTTTTTGTATTTGGGTCGGGCTGTGTGAAGTTGGCTCCACCAGTTTTCAACATCATCGTTTTCACTCAGCCGCTGTTAAACAAACGAATCTTTTGTGTAAACAAACGTAAACAAACGGTATAGAACGTGAATCAAACGTTAAACAAACATTATCGCACTGTGGGTCGGGCTGTGAAGAAACAAGCCGCACCCAAAACAATAAAAAAATAAAAAACACTCTTCGGTTGTTAAACAAATGATGATTTTGAATAAACAGTCGTAAACAAATGATAAACGAACGTTTCATATTGTCCAGGTGTTCATAATTTTTGTCGGCGGGTTCAGGTTCACATGCATGCTTATTTAGTAGTTTTACTGTATTTGAAAATGGCAACACTGAGCCTCTTTGAACTGGAAGGTTTGCAGACCCGCGAAATTTGAAACCTACGCGTAACGCATAACTTTATGAATTAATGTAGAGACATAGGAGGGTAAACAAACGGTCATGTATACTAAACAAACGTAAACAAACATAAACACACCATTTTCATAAGCGAAACAAACGTTTTTGTATTTGGGTCGGGCTGTGTGAAGTTGGCTCCACCAGTTTTCAACATCATCGTTTTCACTCAGCCGCTGTTAAACAAACGAATCTTATATCTAAACAAACGTAAACAAACGGTATAGAACGTGAATCAAACGTTAAACAAACATTATCGCACTTTGGGTCGGGCTGTGAAGAAACTATCCGCACCCAAAACAATAAAAAAAAAAAAACACTTTTCGGTTGTTAAACAAACGATGATTTTGATTAAACAGTCGTAAACAAATGATAAACTAACGTTTCGTATTGTCCAGGTGTTCATATTTTTTGTCGGCGGGTCCAGGTTCACATGCATGCTTATTTAGTAGTTTTACTGTATTTGAAAATGGCAACACTGAGCCTCTTTGAACTGGAAGGTTTGAAGACCCGCGAAATTTGAAACCTACGCGAAACGCATATTTAAAAAAATTATTATAGAGACATAGGAGGGTAAACAAACGGTAATTTATACTAAACAAACGTAAACAAACATAAATACACCATTTTCATTAGTGAAACAAACGTTTTTGTATTTGGGTTGGGCTGTGTGAAGTTGGCTCCACCAGTTTTCAACATCATCGTTTTCACTCAGCCGCTGTTAAACAAACGAATCTTTTATCTAAACAAACGTAAACAAACGGTATAGAACGTGAATCAATCGTTAAACAAACGTTATCGCATTTTGGGTCGGGCTGTGAAGAAACTAGCCGCACCCAAAACAATAAAAAAAAAATCGCTCTTCGGCTGTTAAACAAACGATGATTTTGACTAAACAATCGTAAACAAACGATAAACAAACGTTCTATATAGTCCAGGTGTTCATATTATTAGTGGGCGGTGCCAGGTTCACGTGCATCTCGTATTCCCCTGTTTCCTCCACTAGAGCAAACCTTTTTTAGGGTTCCTACCTATTTAGGGCTGTAACTTTTGAACCGTAGTAGCTAGATAGTTGAAATTTTCACAGAATATGCGTTATTACGGCGGATTTGTTGACAAATAATAAAAATGTCAAAAAAAAAAAAATTAAGGGGGTTCTCAACAAGAAACTAGTTTTTATCGTTGTTTTTTCTTCTCGCTCTATAGTAAAAACGGTAATACATACAAGCGTCAAACTTGGTGTAATTATAGAGCAAACACTTAAGTATAACAACAAATAATAAAAACCGGCCAAGTACGAGTCGGTCTCAAGCTTAAGGTCGGTCCCGAAGTAAAAAAGTTTTTTTTTTCATGTTAAAAATGTTGTGTTCTGTGGTGGTGTGGTACGGAACCTTCGATGCGCGAGTAGCTCGACTCGCACTTGACCGATTTTTTTACAATACAATAGATTGTATGATAGGCAGGAGAGTTGTGCGGATCAGTGGGGCGGATCAGTAGACGTTCCCAAAGTATTCATACTTCAAAAGCGATGTGTGCGCATACTGAGTGGTATAAATAAAGTCAAATAGAGAATCTTGTCGAGACGCATTCGTAAACCTAAAATTGCATACAATAACTGCATTGTATGTAATCGAATTGTGCAAAATTGTAAGACGGTATCCTGACGACTTTCCTTTACAACGCGATTTTAGAAGCAAGCGATTAAATATGCAACGCGAAAAGGGTATACAACTACCCAGTCACAGGACTGCATCCTACCAGAGAACTACCTCTTATAATGCAGCTCGAGTGTACAACAGTTTACCTGGGGAGTTGAGATCCTTACCAGACAAGCAATTCTTTAGAATGTTAAAATTAAATCTAGTCAAAAACTGTCCATACAATTTAGGTGAATTTTTTGAAACGTTTAAGATTATTTATAATGACAATTAATTTAATAATGTGACATAAACTAACATTCTATAGATCTATCCTTGGACTATCAAATAAATCCTAATGTAATCATAATGTAAATTTGTAACTATTATCTCCTTATCAATGACATGTCTAGTATCTCTTATTGTTATTTGATCGATTACTATTGATTTGAATGACATAGTGACTCTTAATTAATTGCCTATAACTTTACTGTAAAATTATTATTAATATCTTATTTTGTGTTGTGTCTTCTGAGTCTGATCTATTACTGTTGAATGAAATACTTATTGATTGTCTATAATTTAAAAATCATTGTAATGTCCTATTCTGTGTTGTATTCATGATTGCTACACCCGTAAGGGTAAAATTGTAATTGAACTAAGAAAGCAATGTTACCACCTATATCTATGTACATACAATTTATGGCAATAAATGAATAAATAAATAAATAAATAAAGTTAATAATTAATGTTAAAGTTTAGTCAGAAGGGTTCTTTGTTTCACTATGTAATTCTAAAAAGTGAACTTCAATAAGAAAGAGTATCTATTACTACATTACCTTAAGTACCATTAGCACAGAATAATAACTAGTAACTAGCGTTACAGAAGCTTTACTTCGCAATGGTTTTCAAAGAAATATGTACTCAATCTGATAAACAATATGATTTAATTTAGCTCGCGTTCCAGCCGAGCACGTGTTCATTTACATACCTACCAATTTTTTTGAGGGAATATGGGCCTTAATTCACTGGACTACGGTTCATAATAAGTTATACGTGGTTATACGTATTGAAAGAGTTTATTGCGGCAGCCTACTAGATTGGCCCTTGCGCAATGGCCGCCGCCTGTAGGTACCTACACGCGGAGTGACACAGGCCTGCCATTAGTACTACCCGTACTTTAAGTAGGTACTTATGAGTAGTTAATGTTTATAACAAAGCAGGCCACCCTCAAAGGAAACGGTCGTAAGTTGTAGGTACCTATGTAGTTGTGTGCATAAGCATATGCTCACGACTATATTCCCCGAGGGGGTAGTCAGAGATTATTCTGAAACCTCAGAACATCCACGTTTCAACAGTAGTACCGGAACTTTGTCCGGTAGTTGTGTGAAATGAACTTAATTACATTCTTCTTCTTCCTCTTTCTTCTTCTTCTTCTTCTTCTTCTTCTTCTTCATCTTCTTCTTCTTCTTCTTATCGAAGAAGAACTTAAGTACATTAAAAATTGTAAGTGGTTTGACACAGCAGTATTTCCCATTTTGTTAGCACAGTAAATGCATTTAGCGCGAGGGGCCGTATGCTTGCGCGCAATTTTACGGATTTCTGCTAAAAGAGATTGAAGGAAAGGGGATTTTTGGCGGATTTAGGGATCGGCTACAGAGCTCTTTGTATTGGAAATCTATTTTCAAGTATTTTGGTGAAGTTAGGTTTTATTTCAAGCTCGTGGCATCTCTAGTTTGCTTCGGTGTTTGCTGTATACAGGGTGTTAGGGTAAACAGTTGCATTACTTTATCGGTTGATTGTACCCATGATACTGATCAACTTTCCATAAGAAACCTCTAGGAAAAATCACCCTACTCTACCCTGTATTATAGCGTCATTAAACTTTTGCGAAACTTGACTGCAAAATAGTTTGCTGTGACATAGTTTTACAGTAGTCTGCATATATTAAATTGGTCATCTATAAATATGATTTTTATTTTATTTAGGTACCTATATCAAAATATCAATCGATCATACATAAAAACTTTTTAATTTTTTTTTATGAGTAGGTACAATTTGGACTATATACCAAACCTATTCTGTGACTTTGGTCCAATTTTGAAAGAAATCGCGCCCTCTATTTAATTTTTCTAGAACTAATTGCGATTTGCGAAATTTAGTTCTGTGAGTTAACATTAAATTTCAGGTAGTACACTTGATTTCTAACAGATGGCGCTGTTATCTTTACTCTGCAGTAGGTACTTAGTGAATTTTCCTAAGTCATGTTTCGTGCTAGTTCAGCCAATCTGGAATAGATGGCAATGTTTTTGAAAACAAAATTTATTTTCAGTTTATTGTTTTTGGTGCCAAAGCCAGATCTATGCGAAATATTATAAAATAATTAAAAGTTTTACAGTAAATCGTTCCTGTTCTTCCGTTTTTTTTAATGGTTTTTAAAGGGAATGATCTGTTCAAACTGAACAACATATCAAATGACGAAAGTGAAAATTAAAGTTCGAGTAAGCTTGTTTTTTTTTATGGAACAGCTGTTAGTTCTCAAATTTTGACTTTGTTGGTCCCATGGAGAAAGTTGTTCAATTTGATGGTCTGATCTGTCAACATGTTATTAAGAATGATCCTATTATAAAGTGTTGGCCATTCTAACACGACAGTTTACTTTGTATGGTTTTTATTTGAACTAAAACTGTCATTAGGTACTTACCTAATATTTCTTCGATCACATGGACAAATAAATCACAAACGAAATTGACCCTAAAGATGCCATAACTTATAAAGTTCAATGTTCAAACAATGTCGATTGAAATAACCTTGATGTGAAATGCATCTTGGCATTGCAGTTGCCAAATGAGATCGGAGACAATCACTCCCATTGTAAACAAAATATTAATTTTAATGGGTAGTTTAAACGACCCTTACCAAAAACAACACTTTTTCTTCGGTTTAAAAAAGTTAGTGATGAAAAACTACCAGTGGTTACTCGTACAAACAAAGTTTTGATGTTTACGCGCTATCGATGAAGGAAGGAAATCATTGATTTTAGGATTTGTTATTTTAGTGAACCGCCAAAATTAAGCAATTAAAGGGTAAGTAAGTTGTTTTGTAAACTTATTTCATTTTTAACCGACTTAAAAAAGAGGGGGTTCTCAATTCGTCTGTCATTTTTTGAGACTAAAAAATGTAGTGCTTTTTTTTAGTGCTTTGTTTAAATATACTTAAGTACATAAGATGGACAACTGCGCCAATGTCTGTGGCAATGTGAACATTCATTGATTTCTTTTCATCTTTCAATAAATTAAATTGGTGATAGTTAGGCACTTAGTAAAAAATTTATTAGGTCACTTCAGGCAAAGTCAATGTCAAAGTCAAAATAATTTATTCAATATAGGAGTTAGAAGCACACTTATTAAACGTGTCGTCAATTATTTTTTGAAGCTACCACCGCGCCGGAACGTGTTGTCCCTGTAGATAAGATGCGGTCAGAAACTCTCCAACAAAAAATTCGTAAAGGTTATGTATTATACAGTAATGCATAGTCTATTTAATTAAATATTTGATACTATACAATAAACTATAAGTAGGTAAGTGGCAAAAAATTATAACTCAAGATAGATAGATCGTTTTTAAAACAATTGATTAAGTACTTACTATATTTAGGTAGGTATATATTTAGGTGGTGGGAATGATGGTTTTTTAAAACAAACAAGAGTTAGCTTGAAAAATTCCTTTTGCCCAACAATGATGGGACGAAATAGGTTTAAAAACAAACTGAGCTGAAAACATGTGACAGTTATAAATCCTAATAAATCTTACTACAAGTTACTATGCTCAGCGCGGGATTTTCGACCTTATTACAATGCAAATAATAAAATTAAAAACCTTTAAATTGAATGAATAAAAGGTGAAAGATCAACGATCTAATAATTAAGTTTTAATAGACTCCTAGACTCGTTTGAATGTTATATTTGCCGTGTTATATTTAGACATAGACAAATGAAACTTTAGAGTACGCACGTGTATTGCAATAGTGCCATGTAATATTTAAATAGTGCCGTGACACTGTATTAGTGCCATCTTTTAACTATAATAAATTATACAGGATACAATCTTTAATGCGTTACATCGGAACCCAAAACGAATTCGCGAAAAAAAGTCAGCAATTTTAGTTATTTAGTTTTTTGATTTTTAGTGAAAATTACCTAATACGAGTACGTAACTCTTTTAAGTTTATAAAACAAACCAAAAGGCCGTTGTGGTTGCCCATTAAGAATAAACTAGGATTAAACAGTAGGTGAGATAAATCATTCAAGGAGTAAGTTGTACCCTCAGAATACAGAATAAACCAGAAGGAGTGTTCGATTACATTTGTACCTACGCAGCGCGCTGTGTCCAAAACAATGTGTATTTAAGGTTAGGATTAATTTATCTATTTAATTAGGATTTTATTCAGTAATTACCGATGCGCGCGTCGGCCATCTACTGACTAGATTAGATATCGAGCCACTCCAATTTGGAGTTGTTGTGAGTGCCTCACTTTCAAGCGCGTTGACGGTTTCTGGTTTATTCTGTATTCTGAGGTTGTACCTCGTCAGCCATACCTTTTTTTATCTCAGACATTCATCTTGACGACTTGACGACCCAGTTGGTGTGATGGTTACCACGCCGGATTGCCCAACCAGGGTCCTGGGTTCGAATCCCGGTTCGGTTATGAATGTGTGTGCCGTTTTTGTATGGTTATCATAACAAAAAGCCTCAGGCTTACTTGGGATCAATCATAACAATGTATATGTCTGGGAGTGTTATTTATTTATTTATATTATCTTTCTCTTTACATCATGTGGGTCTGGATTCGAATTCGCTCAGACGATGTGCCACGTCGTACCGATGAGTTTTTATAACTTATGTACGTAATACCGACTGCTCTCAGATGGTAAAGGAATACATCGTGAGGAAACTTGCATACGCTGAAGAAGAAATTCTGATGCGGACTCGGATGTGAAGTTTGCCAATCACGCGTGGTGGACCAATGCCTTAGATACACCCTTCTTGATGGTGGTATGTGACCTGCGGTGTGATGTCCTTCTCACCGATCCCCACTACCCAATCCGCCGCGTAGCCCCAGCAACGTCTTATGCCGAGGTTCGTACCGTGCGGTTGCTTAAGTTAATTCATTTGGATCGGTAGACCCTTCGTGGTCCCTCCAATAGCCCGCAGTAAAAAGCAGTAACTGCTCCCAATGCTACGTTGAAGTTATTGCCCCACCTAACCTTCCCCGACAACTTCACGTGGTTGTCGTTTGGTTAAGGTATAAAGATTCTTTTGGAGTGTTTTTTCAATATTTCATTTTTACCTTGAAAACTCGACTGAACGTGAGCCATGCTTACAATTCACTGTTCCTTTCAAAAATTGTGCAGTGAGCCTAACATGCCAACCCGAGAAAACGAGAGTTGTTTCGACAACCAAAAACACGTTTTTGTCAAAAGTACAAAATACTCGTCAAAACAAACCAAATGAGCACAAACTCGAGGGGTTTACCAGTGTAAACCCAGTGTAGTGGTGACTAAGCCATTGAATATTTCCATTATTGTATTGTTATCCGAATGACATACGCTTGCAAAGTTTCAAATCAATAGGTACGACAAATAGAAGTAGGTTAAAATCGACTTCCTATGTCTTTTTCTAATATGCCAACTTTTAGAGTTACACACAAGTGCAGCTAATAAATATAAGCGTGTTAAAATCAAAATGTACCTCTGTCTTTGTTACTCTACGCATGCCAAAAATGAGCGCTTGGCGATTTTCTCGTTTTGTCGATGTCATGAGTCGCATTATGTCATACTAGCCATGCCTCGGGTTTATCAATGTTTTTAGTTCATAAGATGTCTGTTTATGTATTTGATAAATAAAAAAATTAAAAAAAACCTACTAAATATCTGTAGAGGTCTCCAAAGCAAAACAACAAACACACATTTATTTTTATCTGTTTTTTTATTTGTTTATTCCTTTCAGCATCACGCAAAAACTACTCAACCAATTTGGATGGAAGCAAGTTCTTTTTAATGATCACAAAATTTGGCCTCAATCATGTGACTAAATAAATTTCAGTAATAAAGTCGTCTTATTCATGTTCTACAGAGACATGTGAGAAAATAAATGCAACTGGCAATGGTCCAAGAAGTTCTTTCCTCGTGATGGTAGTGCATTCATCTTTGCTGTACCTACCTAGCTACCATCCTATAGACCGCGAAAGTCTCCCGATGTAATTCTTATGTAAACTTCATAAGAATGGAAACATCTCGATTGTTGTTACTTTGTGGAAAAACTAGTTGGGTCTATTTGCACTGTAATTTTGAGATAACGATTTTTGTTCCTGTTTACTCTAGTTCTTAGTCAACGTTTGTTGTCAGAAATGAAAGTGTTTCACGATCCCCGATAGCTTTTTTTCTCCAGACGGTAGTGGTGCCCATATCCCTAGATCCACACGATCAGCTGATCATATTGTTTACAAATCGGATACCATTTTGGGGTTACAGTTCCTAGTTCAAGTAATAGATTATAAATAAATAAAAGATTATTCGTTTTATTAGTAGAATTACACCAATTCAGTATCCATTATACTGGGTGTGAGGGAAAGCCCTCCGTAGACTGAAACTATGAGCTCAGACCATTATACTGAACAACTTTCACTAAAGAGCATACCTCAGGAAACGCGAAAAAAATCAGCTGGACACCACATTTTTTTTTCGTGTTTCCTGGGGTAGGCTCCATAGTGAAAGTTGTTCAGTTTGATGGTCTGAATTCACCGTTTCAGTTTGCGTAGGGCTGTCCCTTACACCCTGTATGTCATGTATAGGTATGGAAATTATTTATCCAGTGATGGGTACTAGATCACAGAATGCGGTTGTTTATTTTCTGCTCGAGTTGCTTTGAACTGCGCATGCTTACTGCCCGGTCAACCCTTATGCTTCGTTTTACATTAACACTTATTAAAGTACGTAAGTTTCTACCTACGTCACTAGTTTAAAATAAACTTAATCCTATAACTGAATACATAAAGCCCACAATTTAATAATAGTGTTTATAGAAACTTAATATAGCTAACTGAATGCAGAGCAATCAATGAATGCGCGCGCATACATGGCTTCCTTATATTACTACCAAATATTTATTTCTACACTTCATCGCCTTGTCTTGAATACATTGCTGCTTAGGGAAAAAAGAAAATTATATCGTATAATGTAAACGCCGTAATGAATAACATTCAATGCGATACCATTTGGTGAAATATGTGAGAGAAAAGTAGTAGTCACGTAATTCGGAATAGACCCTGTAGGTTAGTCGACCGAAGTGCATTGAAAAGATGACACTGCACTGAATGTTAAAGAATTAATTAAAATCAATGATGTTTCTGAAATCATCATCTATACGCCAACATAAAACAAAAATCTTGAAGAACTAAAAAGTTAAAACACTTTTAATTGATAATAATTGTAATAAACAATGCTAAAGTAAAATAAAAAAACAGTATCAATACGTCCTGCCATTAAAATACAAAACAAAAGACTAAACTTTAATACGAAGAGACCGGAAGACAATAAAAAGACCAGATCATAAGGATCTGGGCGAAGGGTAAACTTCACCTGTAATGGAGAAAGGTGAACGGTTTTCAGAGTACCTGTTTGCTAAGATGGGGCCGGGAGATAGAGGCCCGAAGACCACAGAGGACCGGTCTGCTCGAGTGGATCCTACTGGAATCAAGAAATGGTTCATCGACAACGTTATGCTGGTTATTACATTAGCTGGTGTTTTGATGGGGATTTCCATAGGTGAGTATGCTTAAGCGTTTAATTTAATTACTCTCTCAAGAACAAGAATATCTTTACTAAACCCGATTTCCTTTGTTAGACTTCAAGTTGGTTCAGAAACAAACATACATTTTTCTGCAAGTTCACTGACCTTAGCAGTAAAATGCATCAAAATCTATCTTCGATCTTCGTTCTCACGGTCTTCGTACAGCACAATCGTCAATTTGCTGATTCAGGATATTAAAAAGTTATTAAAGATAGTTCAGAGCATTTAATTTTAATGTTTAGTTCAAGATCAACCTGGCGGACATTGTCCAGAAGAAAACTATCGAAAAATCATTTAAGTATTTAAAAAAAAACAGCCGATCTTTAAAGTCGACTGCTATTTTCTGGTAGTAATCTCCCCTTTGTAACGGAAGGCCATCAATTTTCATTAGTCTGTACCATCTTTGATCAAACTAGTTGAGGGTTCAAAAATAGTTCAGAGTAACCCCACGGATTTCACAATCTGCTCATTTGCTGATTACCTAATTTAAAAGAGAGTAGACAATTTGTGTGACTACGTCCATGGTCGTTGTTATTATTATTGATTATTTGTCTGGTTATACTGGCTCGCTTTATGTCACACAGGACAGAGTTTGGTGAATGTGAATATTCTGTGCTTACTTGGAATATATCTGAATACCCTATCAAGAAAAAAGCGTAAGCTTCCGTCAGCATTCATGAGTAGTGACATAGGATTCACCTAGTATTTTATACTCCAGTGCCACTCTCCTCCTCTTTTTAGCCACTTATGCCCTTTAAATGCATTGTGGTAAAATTTACTTCTTTTTTATTACAGGGTTCGGTCTCCGCCCGTACAAATTAGGTCCCGACGCTCTGATGCTCATATCATATCCCGGAGAACTTTTCATGAGACTGCTAAAACTTATGATACTGCCTTTAATCATTGCCAGTTTGATTGCTGGTTCTGCAAGCCTGAATGCGAAAATGAGTGGAAAGATAGCAGTTAGGACGTTACTCTACTTCATCCTCACGTCCATGTTTAACGCAGCCCTTGGTATTCTACTGGCGATGCTCATTCATCCAGGAAAGCCAGAATTAAGAGATGAATTTGCTGGTTTAGTGCAGAGTAAAAGAGATCACAGTATTTTGGATAGTTTACTGGACATTGGACGGTGAGTTAGCAATTATCGAAGCATGTAGTGGTTTTTGTTGGCGAAGCATAAAATAATATGGCAGATCTCTGACCACTCTCTGACTTATAGTATTTATTGGTCTGTCTTAGTGATTATTATTGATACTAAGATATATTTTGTTTATGTCTGTATGTGGGCTTGGCAAACGTTTAAATGATAAATTCACTGGCAACCAGATCATTGAGTAGTGATAATCATTTTTGGCAAATCCGACGGGTTTTTATGTTGACAAGATTGAATGGAAATTTTTGGAGACCTTTGCAATTAGATACTGGCAAGAGCTAATGATCCGAAAATTCTTGAAAGTGTAAAATAACGGACGCGAAACTCGCAAATATCGACAAGCTCTGTCTACTAGTTATCAATAATATATTAATATAAATACAATGTCAGACAATTTAAATAAAATTGCCAGACGTAGGGGAGGTACTCTAGTCTAGATGTTAGTGGGGGGTGGGTAATTTAGCGGGGAAGGGAAACGCGCACCTCTCAAATGCAGTCGTATGTTGAGGCGAGGGCCTCTTCCAACGTATTTGCCCCGCTGGGCGGTCCAGCACGAAATGTCTTCATAAGTATACCACTATTATTATCATTTTCAGGAATTTATTTCCCGATAACATAGTTCAAGCAGCATTCCAGCAGGCTCACACCGTGTATGCTGAAGCTCCATCATTATTCGAAAGGAATGTGACTGAGAATGAAACTATACCCTTGGTTCGGGTTGTATCTTATAGGTAAGTATCTGAATACAACTATAATCTTCAGTCAGGAGTATTTCTAGGCAAGCATAGGGTACTCAAGCGAGTTTTTTTTTCCCTAAGTGTATCATAAGCAGGATATAAGCTAGCGGTCCACAAATGATTAATTTTTTGGCTTTTATTCATCTACCTATCACAGAAACTCAAGATCAGGACAGATATTTTCATTGATCCTATTTTTAGGAAAAACCTTTTTTTTCTTCTCTTCTATATCAATAATAAACTAAGACTATCCACTTAGGCTATACTTTGCGGAGGCCTGCTGATTGCTGATGCATTATGCCTAAAATGGCCATGGAGCGGAAACCATTCGGCTGTCGTCGTCCAGATCACCCAACCCATACATGGAGAAGTTTCGAAGCCGAAGCCAAAGAGATGAATAAAACATGCGGTTAGCAATGGCAGCAATGGTTTACCTTACTGGCTATGGATAGAATCCCACAAAGAAGCCTGGTGTCAGTCCAAAATTCTACTGAGGGAACAATGGAAGAAGAAGAATCCTCTGAAACTCTAAGATAAAAACTCAGAATTTCTCAGCTTTCTTATTTCTTTCAGATCAGGAACCAATACTTTAGGGCTGGTTGTATTCTGCCTCATCTTCGGCAGCCTCCTTGGAACCTTAGGTGCCAAAGGGCAGGTTGTGATCGACTTCTTTCAAGCAATCTTCGAGGTCATCATGAAGATGGTGACCGGTGTCATGTGGTTCACTCCTGTTGGAGTCAGCAGTGTTATAGCAGGGAAGATACTTGGTGTCAGTAATGTTGGTAAGTTCGTATTTTACTGTTTGAACAGTTCCGCTAAGCTTGAAATTCAATGAGCAGTAGACACTCACTATACAGACAACCAATTTGAATTGAAGGCTACCTTCGAAGGTGGCGATCATTGGTGCATTCGTCAGTATTAATGTAATTAAAACAACTGTAAATACCTGCAGAGCACCTTAAAGGTGGCCTAATTTCATATTGGTCAACTTTACCTTATTATGTTTGAAGCTATTAGGTTTTGGTGAATAGATAGAGTGATTCAAGAGGAAGGTTTATTGTGCATTGCACCCGTGCGAAGCCGGGGCGGGTCGCTAGTATTTCATAAATATGGTTGTAGTGCTCTCGGTACAGAGTAGTATAAATTCCTTGTTGTAGTGAGGCCTTATGGTGTAGGTACCATTATTGGATTCTATCCCCTATCCAAGAGTTGAATAGGCTTGACCTGTCATTTCTCTTCATTTCAGCTCAAGTGATGTCTCAATTAGGTTGGTTTATAGCAACTGTTGCCATCGGCGTGTTCTTCTACCAGCTGATTGTGATGCAACTCATCTACTTCGCCTTCTTGGGGAAGAATCCGTATAAGTTCTACTGGGGACTGTCTCATGCTATGCTGACAGCATCGGCTACTGCTTCTACGTGAGTAGTTTGTATCTCAAAGACTTTTATTGTGTTTAGTTATTTAAAATTCACTTACTGATAACATTGTTTTTGGACTGGATGAATTTCAATACCGGAGAGATTTTTAATAAACATGGACATATAAATACATAGACATATAAAAATATCCATGTTTTGATATTTATCAAGACACCGATTTTGTTTTTGTTTGATTTTTATAAACTAATGATTTATTCCAATTCCAATTATTTAATACTTAATATTTATTTACCATACCTGCGTTACACACTAAGCCCCACTTGCGCCAACCACGGGTTAGCAATTAAATCCGGATAAAATAGCTCTCTCAGTTGTTTTTCTATACAAAAATTCATGGGTTACCAACTTAACCTGGAGTTTATTGCTAACCCAGGTTGGCGCAAGTGGGGCTTGTGTTAATGTTAACTGTTGTTTTTGAAAGCCAAAACGAATTGTCACAAAATCTAGACTAAATATCTAGAAATTGTATTATTTTATCACCAACCAAATTGTGTAGAAAAGTAGCCAAACCTCTGAAGAATAATTTCCTTTACCTTTCATTGAAACTAGAATTCGAGGCACCGTCTACCGTGCCCCCAGATAAAAACGAGTCATTACTTACAAGGAAAATAACTACAGACTTTAAAACATATCTAGCCGAATCACCAAAGAAATCTTGTACTCACCTTCTATTCATCTTCACCGTTTCCAGAGCAGCAGCCCTCCCCGTGACATTCCGAGCTATGGAAGGGCCTCTCCGCATCGACCCTCGCATCACCCGCTTCGTACTCCCCATCGGCTGCAACATCAATATGGACGGGACTGCCTTATTCTTGGCTGTAGCCAGCATATTTGTATGCCAAATGAACAGTTTGCACTTGGGTTTTGCTGAATTGGCTACGATATTGTAAGTTATAATTATCTAAATTTAGAATTTATGCAGCCCTTATCAATTTATGCTAATGCTATATGGATACAAACATCCAAGACACAGGTACAAATATTCATATTCACCATACAAATATTTGTCCCTTTCGGGATTCGAACCCGCGACTCTCGGCACAGCAGGCAGGTTCTCTACAGACTGCTATCGGGCTATGCATTCTCCATATTTTACTAACAATGTTATCCACCCCAAAAGCATTGCGTAGCTTCAGATTTTCCCTGGGGCTGCCGATCGAAGCTTTAAACTTCGGTAATTCCGTTGAGTCGAATTGGCAAAATTTGGAACCAATAAAAAAATTCTAAGGGGGCAAGTGGGTAGTTTCTAGGCAGTGCAAACCAAAGTTCATTGACGCCTTTGTTAATATCACCAGGAGAAGATCTGAAGACTGAATAATGTAGGTATGCTTTTGTCTTTTCTTCTGTCGAGCCTATGTCGAGCCCATAACGTATCACTGAGTTTGAATTGCCATCGATCCTCGTAAAGAGATTTTCTTAATAGATTCTTGCTGATTGCCTAATGTCTCATTGTTTCAGCTTAACAGCGACAGCAGCATCAGTGTCATCAGCCTCGGTGCCGTCAGCTGCCATGGTGCTGCTGTTGGTGGTGCTGGCTGCAGTGGACGCGCCCACGCACGATGTATCGCTGCTGTTTGCTATTGACTGGCTCGTGTAAGTCTCTTTTAGTCCATTGATACTACTGTAAGCGTACCTGTGGTGTCTACGTTGAGGAGAACCTGAATCCTGTATCCAGTCTCTGAGATGGGTGCAGTCTCTTCTTCGAGTATGTAGCGACTAATCTCTCAAGCATTATACGATTGTATAATCTTCAAGTACAGGAAAATAATATCTTATGGTATCAACTGCTTCTCTATTTTGCTGTATTTCTCCGTGATTCTGAGAGAATGTTAAGCAGGCTGTTAGTAAGACGTGAAAGTAAGTAGTTGTTGGTGATATTGATATGACGATGTTGGAACTCATTCCAGCGATCGGATACGAACCCAAAACAACATGTTGGGAGACTGCTACGCGGCCGCTGTGGTGGAACATCTCTCCAAGAACGAGCTCATGGCCTGTGATGCTGCTTCTATGGTAAGAATATCTTTTCAATAATAAATTAATTATATTCATCGAACTAAATCACTTTGTTTATGTGATCCATACTGAAATCACAAAGAAACAAAATATAAATTTTCAAGAAAGAAATACAAAATTTTGTAATTACAATGGCTGCGACTTGTATGTGCATTGTTTTTATTATCAGCTGTTTCTGGTTTCACATTGCAATGTGGTCTGTTTTTGTCAATTTGTTGGTTCTAATAACCAACGGGAAGTATGCGTTTTTGAATAAATCACGAACAGCTGGTGAGCGTATTAGTGATGGACACTCTTTACCTCTGGACCAACGACCTGAGACAGGTTGCAGAGAGCAACTGGATGAGGAAAGCCGAGGAAAAAATGTTGTAGCACACCTTGGGAGAGGCCTGTGTTCAGCAGTAGACGAGAATACTTTTGAACTCTATGTATTTTTTTCGTAACTATCGTACTTTTCCTAATATCAAAACAATGATTGTATTACAGGAACCAATAGCAAACGGTCTTCTACCAACACCGAACACCGAAGAAGAAATAGGCATAACTACACCAGGCAAGAAGTCTATAGCATCTGATGACGTCATCATCGACATGCATTTACACAATGCCAACCACTGTAGTATTGTTAAACGAATTTAATATTCACATTTTGAGCCTTTTTGAATTTTGGAAGATGACTGTTTTTTAAACATATTGAGGGCTAATAGTATCAATAGACGGCGCCACTTAATCATGAGACAATAAGAATGTGGGCAAATCCAATTCCAGCTCAATTACTTAAATGTAGGTCCCATGCAAATAATTTCCACGCGACGTCGTCATCGAGATACGATGCGACAATATCGTCACACCCCAGACACTTTATACAAACGGACTTGCACTGACAAGAAGAAGCTAGGGGGGCGGAGTGGCATGATACTCTACGTAGGTAGGTAAAAGGTACTCTTTCATATACTAGTATTCTCACATAATTTTGATCGAATTTTATTTCTTTTCGGTTTTCGATTAAATTTGTAATTCGATGCGTCGTGGTTACGAAAGTAAAATTTTACTTGGATCTAAGGATACGACAGCCTGATGCGAGTGAAATTATTAAATTCTCGATACCTCTTGTGTTATTGGTGACGTCTATTGATTAGGCGTAGCTCCAGCAGTATTTGTAACTTTTATGAAAGTGTAGGACCTACACTGTAGGTAATCAGTAATCACCTAGCTTATGAAACAAGTCCAGTTTATATTAACACTTAGTTGTTCTATTGAAGTTACTATTTTGCAAGGTACATTCAATGATATCATGAAAGGCTATATTTAGTGTAATTTTTTGAAGAAGTACATACCTACCCAATGTTGGTACTCTTGATTTTAAGTGAATGTGTTCAATATTGAAGGTCGAGGAGAGTTTGACAGTGGGGCTAAAGTAACAGTCGAAAAATTACTAAACCCCATTTTAACTACACGGATAAATTTTGCGACACTTTTCTAGAAAATGTGTTAATGTTGATTTTGGTTAAATATACCAAAATTAGATGAATGACAACCAATTGTCTAGTAAAGTCCTCTAAAATAAATAGTTGTCACATATACCACAGAGTACTATAATTACTACTAGATGTTTTTCTCCGTATACCATACAAAAGCGTAAATTGTCTTATAAGTAGTTAAAAGTATAAGGTGTCATATAATTATTAATGATAATAATTTTCAACTGTTGCACTGTCAAATTCATCTCATTTTGCCCTCACATAAACATAAGAAAGGATATCACTTTCTTGGCAGACAAAATTTCGCTACTACAACCAACTATATTTTTAAGTGTACAGTACCTAGGTACATACTCGTAAGTATTGTTCCAATTAAGCATAGCAAATGATTATAAGTGGCTAGGTTAAAAAACACTGACAGAAACTCCTTCCTTTTTCACTTCTACGATACCAATAGAAGAACAGGGAGATTTCCCTTCCAATGGCTACTATGTATTACAGTAAAATTTTATTAAAAGTGTTTCTTTCGTGCCAAATATCTCCAAATTGGTACCCATGTCTATCAAAAACTTAGTTATTTTATTGTACCTGTGCCTATTCAGTAAACATGCAGCAATATAGTCATCTTCCCTTAAAAATAGATTGTGTAATGAATCTTGGCACTGAAGCACGTTCGATAGTTTAAACACGATTAGGAATAGAACAAGGAAGAATAATATTTTAGAATGAAATTTTCACAGATTCATGTTTTTGATAAGTGCCAAGATTTGATAATAAACATAGTTTTTACAATACCTATTAGATATTGCGTAAGTATTACTACTGTAAGAACGAGTTTAGAAATTTAATGTCAACGCATAGTAAAGAAGCGCAATGGCTCCATTACTTAATCCTTTGACTACTTATTATAAGGACTCGCCTTGCGGTAGCATTTCCCCGATAAGATCAATTGATCATGTGCATTTTGCATTCCATTTTAATACCTTATCACTAAACGAGACAGCCTATAATTGCAAAACAATAACTTCGAACTTAGAACGTTTGGGGTTCACACGAGACTACTTTTCATGATTTTTTACATTCAAAATTAGAATCTAAAGTTATGGTGAAAAAAATACAAAGTTGCGGATTGCATGTTACCTCGCCCCCCGCAAAAAGTGGCAGAAATGTTTGTTAGTAGAATTACACGCGTTACTAGTCCTCATATAAGTAGTCAAAGACTTCAAATCAGATTTCAAAGTGGTCACGCAAATTTAAGGTTATTTTGACCTAGTATTTGAAAAAGCGTTTAAAGCGCTTTATCCCATTGTACCTACTACGGGGAACAAGGAGCATTATTAAAAAAGGATAAACTCATATTCGATTTAAATTCCCCCCAGGTAATTTGCACTGCGGAAAATGATGTGGAATAATCCAAATTTATTATGAAAGCCGTGGTGGTCCAGTGGCGAGTAACCCTGCCTGCCGTGCAGGAGGCGATGGTTCGATCCCCGTCCTAGGCGACTCGTACCAATGAGTTTTTTGAAATTTATGTACGATTTGTTACACCACTGGCTTTTCAGTGAAGGAAAACATCGTGAGGAAACCTGCATGCTTCAATTTCGAGGCGTGTATTGTACCCACTGTCCATTATAAGTGGCGACGGGCTCACCCCCCGTCACACTGGACAGAGTTTCGGTACTACTGGTGAAACGTGGATGCTCTGACTCAGAACTGAGGTTCCAGAATATCTCTGACTACCCCCTCGGGGAATATAGTCGTGAGCATATGCTTATGCTAATTTGCACTGTGGAAAATGATGTGGAATAATCCAAACTTATTTGATCGGTGTTTTCGTATCAGTCATTATTTTGGCGCATTCGTTGCTATTCGTTGACACTACTTTGGAAAATTTGACTAATCAAAATATTCTATCAGAAAGCCATTTTGTATTCAAAACATAATTTGGTTCTAGTTTATAGGTCTAGACGGTCAATTTTAATGTAAGATTATTTCGTTTTAGGATTTCCTTAATTTTAAGTTCCCATTCCAAATTATTGTTTATTGTTACATTATTCATTTAGGTTAAATTATTAGTGATATCTGAGGACAGTTAGTGATTTAAATGTAATGATGCCATACTGATCTCTTTCTGAGTAAATTCTATGCTTTAAAGAAATCGTAGCTCGAAGCGTTACCAGACATTTGAAACCCTGTTTTTCAGGTTAAAGTTTAGATTTGGTATCGAATCTTGTCATAATATGGTGAAATTTTGTGAGAATTTGGTGAGAACTAAACCATTGAACTGCTGGAACGTAGATCTACGTGAAGAATAAGAGCTTTTCTTTTGTGTCCGAAATTGCGGCAGTCCATGGATTGAGGCTTAAATTCAAAGTAATGTAGAAGTTCAAAATTACCACTTAATCAAGCAGCTTGCTTAAACATTGTAACTCAATTCAAAATATTTAAAACTTCACGTTATCTGTAGATTTAGTACCAACTGTGATAAAATAATTATTTGTAATTTTTCACACTGTATGTCACTTGTATGTTAAAATATTCAAAGAAAAAAACAATAAATTTTTAAATGTATTTATTTTGTTTAAACATTCATCGCAGACAGTCATTGGAACTTAAAAAATAATAATTACAAGAAATGATATTATATTTACAACCATTAAAACTCAATTCACTTTAACTTGATGTACACAAATCACCAATACATTCACTTAATTAATATCAGAATTAAATAGAACCGAGTATTTTGATACTAAGATGAAAATCACAGTACATTATTTTCAGATTTTCCAGAAATCAAAGGCACTGAAGTTTCTTACACAACAAAATTTGTGACTGCATTTGATAGAATTATCATAAAGCTTAGGATAAATTGCGTCTAAAAATATACTTAGAGCTTACAGTAAAGCTTTTTCATTTGTTTTTTAAAAGTATACAATTACATGGCAGTCTTCATTTTAATATTTTACAAAGGCACTAACATTTTACACTAGTATTTACAAGATTAAAGTTACAACCCGAATGAAGACAATATTTACAGTTACCGTAAAATCGGTAATAAGCGTTTAATACATCACTTTGTAGCAATCAGGCAAAGTTTACAAATTGATATGCTCAAAATGATATTAAGAAAAAAGACATTCTCTTAGGATTGCAATCCAGAAGCAGTTAAATCCCATACCATCAACACCAATAACTCACAACCACAATCTCGTATCTCACGCCCATTTAACGTTGTGTCTAATGTAGTGTTTAGACTATCAGTTTCTTTACAGTTGTTATATTATAATCTTTTTGGAGAATTTATTTTATACCTCAAAATTATTTATAATTAAATCGTAATTTTACCAACATTATTATTCAAAATGACTAAACTTTATATATTTGTAGCACTTAGTATTTTGAGATCTAAATACTCTGGGATTGCAATTCTTACTAGCCCGATTAAATCGGTAGTCAATAAATAAACTAACAATACTTATCAAACAGTCGTATGGATTATATTTACAGTCTAACTATAATAATACAAGTCTAGTCTCATATCCTCATTGTAGAATGAGGTTTCCTATTTGCCGGCGCTGGTGGAAGACCAGGACCTACAAGAGGTGACATTGAAGGCGATCTCGTAGCTAAAGGCGATAGCGATGGCGAGAAAGAAGGCGACATAGCCGCAGCCGCTGAAAATCCACCAGGAACATCATGGCTGATTGGTGACCTCGGTAATAAATGCTGAGGTTGTCTGCACGATAATGATGGTGCTGGACAACTTCTTGGAGCTACCGTCGTTAACAGTGGCGGAGGTACAGTCTTTCCGCCTGATATTGAGGTTCCTTTGCTTTTAGCACTTGAAGCACCACTATTTCCACTTTGAAGCGATACAGCATCGTCTTTTAGGCGCGCTATTTCGGAGAATACGTGAGCCAATGGCTGGTATTGAGGGCCCCAGTCAAGTAAGTAATCCCAGTTATAGCTACCAGTTAATTCTTCTTCAGAATGCACGATAGAACTAAGGCTACCTGTCATCGACGGACCAGCTGTTGGAACAGCTGTGTTTTCACCTGGTGCGCTTGGGAACGCACCAAGAGCCATTGCTCTTTCCACAGCTGCACTGGCTTCGTCTGCACTACTAGCTCTTTCACTGCCTGTTACTTCATTTAGTTTTGCGTATATAAGATTTGTTATATCGTTTTCGTGAGCTCCATCTTCGTCGAACATGTGCATTGAATCTATTGGTCCGTGATGTAGCATAGTGTCTTTATTCACGACATTTTCTGAGCATCTTCTTGATGATGTTGAAGCTCCACCACCTGTTCCTGTGTCAACTATACCAAGCCTTGCTAGGTATTCTTGAGTGTTATGTACAGATACGTCTGATAGATTATCGTCATCGACACCATTTGGTTGTCGATGAATAGATTCTCGTTGTAAAGGTCCTTCGTTTATCATTCTAATTTCCTCATCTTCACCATCCTCCCCATCTTCAGCTGAACCCCGACCGCTCGAACCTGATTGATCAGATCCGGAAAGTTCTGAAGTCGTAGCTGCTCCGGAATTGGAGCTGGCGGTATGAGGACCATATGGTGGGATTTCGTCGTATTTAGGAGGGGCAAAATTACCCGCAGCTGCTGTATTTCTTATAGGAATAGTGTCAAAAGCGCTCGGGTCTACATAACTGTTTGTCGCACCTACTCCTTCAGAGTTGAGTCCAGGCTTATTTACTTTCTTGTGTCTTTTGTTTTTCATGTGTAAGAACAGGAATGCGGCGGCAAATATAATGATGATAAATATAAAAGCAATAAGCAATCCTAATGCCCAATCAGAAAGTCCACTGCTAGCTGCAATGGATGGATCATTCAAATGATTCACATCGGAAACTATTGCCAAAGGATCTAGGAGAATTTCCACTGCAGTTTTATTTGTCAAAGAGCCTTGCCTTCCGGAACTTGCTGTAACAACCAAGCTTATAGATTTGTCAGATCCGAACAGACTTGATACAGAATCCACTTTCTTTTTCAGAATAATAACGCCTGTGGTTCTATTGATTTTGAAGTACGAATGGGAAGTCGATAGTTGATAAACTATTCGTCCGTCAATGCCTTTATCTCTATCAGTAGCGGTTGCTTGCCCAATAACGTAGCCTGCTGGCAGAGGTCCAGATTTAGGAACGCCAAAGTTATAAGTTTTCTGTGTAAATTGAGGATAGAATTCATCTCGACTGTCCACATCAATTCTTACTTTCACTGTTGAACTCTTTCCTCCCATATCTGAAGCTTTAATGGAAAATTCGTATTTGTTCTTCTGTTCGTAATCAAAAACAGCATTTGTGTTTACCAATCCAGATGTTGTATCTATTTGGAACATTTTCCATGACTCATCGTTTCTGTTATAGTTTGACGTAGCGGGTACTATTGAGTAATTCAACTTCCCATATCTACCTCTATCTAGGTCAGTTGCTCTGGCAGTGAATATTGAAGTTCCAACTCGTTCGTTTTCACCAATCGTTTCAAAATACTCATTTACTGGAAACGTTGGTGAGTTATCGTTTTCATCAATGATACCTACTTTTATGTAAACAGCATTGCATAAAGATGGCGTTCCTTGATCACATGCTACTATTATCAGTTTGTAATCTGTGTTACCGGTATCGTAGTCGAGAGATTTGTTTACTGTCAAAACACCAGAAATCGGGTGGATAAAGAACAGCTTTTCATCGTCTCCTGAAGTAATATTGTACACAATAGCAGAATTAGGTGTCCCGTATAAATCTGCATCACTTGCTGACAACTGCGTTAGTGTGTAGCCAATTTTGACGTCTTCGCTGACAGTCAACTCGAAGTCATTTGTAGAGAACATAGGGGCGTTGTCATTAGCATCAGCGACTGTGACAAATACAGTTATCGATGTCTTGTTCTGATTATAAGACAGCAGTTTGCCTTGTTCAATAGCAGCTAGGCCTAGAACGTAAGAATCTTGATTTTCTCTGTCAAGTTTATTTACTAGTATCAATGCTCCTTCTAGAGTCACGTCGAAGGTATCTCCTTCATTCCCGGATGTGATGTGAAACTCCAGGTTGTATTTCTTCAAGACGTCATTGATTCCGCCAATCTGGAGAAGAGATGAACCTTTCTCTGTGTCTTCGTTGACGGTGATCCTGAAATTCAGAAATAATTTCTGTTAATAATTTTTTAATAAAGAAGTTCAAGTTCTAATCAAATAAAAGAAACTACAATTATTTTACACAAAATTATGAGGCTTCGGTATTAAGGTATCAAGCTTCGGTATTGGAAACGATCTCAAATTTTAAGGAACGTTAGGACCAGACAGTATTCTGATGGGTGACCGTCAAAATGGCATTTCATCTCGAGCGTCTCCAATCTTTGGAGATTGCTTGGGCACGTCAAGCAGATGGTCCCAGATGATTCGATCAGATGGGGTGTAACTAACTAATTCTATTCGTTAAGTTAGAGGTCTATTAAGACGGCTTACTGAACTCTTTTGAAGTATATATAATAATAATTACCTGTAAGTATCTTGTCCAATAAAAGGCTTGATCTCCGATGAGGCTCCGGTGCTGATCCTGACTGATGCCACTGAGCTCCGATTTGGTTTTCCATGGTCAGTAGCGACAACAGCTAGCTGAGTATCCCTCTGATTTGCCGGTAAAGCACTGTAGTTTACGAATATTGTGCCAGACATTGAGTCTATGTAGTAGCCTTTTGTGGGTTGAAGAATCGAATAGGATACTTTGCCATTATCACCGCTGTCTTGATCCTTCGCGCCGACTGAACCGATTTCGAGAGTTCCAGCGCCTTCTGAAATTTGAAAAATTATTCTGTTTATAAATCTAATAGAAAGTCGTGTTAGTTACACCATTTATAACTCAAGAACGGCAGAACCGCTTTGGCAGAAAATTGGTGGGGAGGTAGCTTAGAACCAGCAGACGGACATAGGATTTATCCCGGAAAGAAAAAAAACGGCCAAGTGTGTGTCGGGTAGGTGTAGGGTAGGTGTAGGGTAGGTGTAGGGTAGGTGTAGGGTAGGTGTAGGGTAGGTGTAGGGTAGGTGTAGGGAAGGTGTAGGGTAGGTGTAGGGTAGGTGTAGGGTAGGTGTAGGGTAGGTGTATGGTAGGTGTAGGGTCGGTTTAGGGTAGGTGTAGTGTAGGTGTTGGGTATGTGTAGGGTAGATGTAGGGTAGGTGTAGGGTAGGTGTAGAGTAGGTGTAGGGTAGGTGTAGGGTAGAGGTGTATGGTTGTTGTTGGGTAGGGAAAATGGCAGGACAACGTCTGCCGGGTCAGATAGTTGTTGATAAAACTTTCACATGCAAATTGTTATTGATATAGTAGTACGAGTACATAAACTCAAACCTTAATATTCTGTTTAAGATTGATCAGAAAATATTGCTGTCAACCAGCTATATTTTTAACGTGCTGTATTATATTTAAAAATGGAATTTCATGAATGCAAAATGAACTACTGTATATCTTAGTTCTTCCTTAGTTGTAGAAATAGTACTCTGAGTAGGTAAAACAAGCAAGTAAAACTCAGTTCGTAACATTCCATTTTTAACCGACTTCAACAAAAGGAGGAGGGTCTCAATTCGACCCGTATGTTTTTTTTTATTTACGTAATGTCATGAAACCAACTCTATAATAGAAGCATATTATGCTCACGACTATATTTCCCGAGGGGTAGCGAGCTCGTCGTCACTTGTAAAGGACAGTGCGTACAATACATGCCTCGAAACCGAATCATGCAGGTTTCCTCACGATGTTTTCCTTCACCGAAAAGCCTGTGGTGTTACAAATCGTACGTAAATCCCGAAAAACTCATTGGTACGAGTCCGCCTGGACGGGGATCGAACCATCGCCTTGCACGGCAGTCAAGGTTACTCGCCACTGGACCACAACGGCTTTTATTTTTAGTAAGAGCAACCTCTCACACAATACAAATCTAACTTACCAGGCAAAATTATGTTGTAGGAAATGTCATCGTAGATAGGAGAATTGTCGTTGACGTCCGTTACTTTGATGGTGAGAGTAGTTTTCGCTACATGCTCGTTATCTGAAGCTGTTATGTTGATTTCATACACTTTGTTCTCTTCAAAATCCAGTGGCCTATTCAAAACCACTTTACCGCTGTATCTATCTATAGAAAAGCGATTATCCCCTTGTATTATGGCGTATTTCAAAGCAGGATATGTATCAACGTCGTTCGCAGTGACAGATGTGAGTACAGTCCCAACTTCCGCTCCTGGAAAAGACAAAAAGAACTAAATATACTTTCAACATCCACAATACTTTCTCGTTTGACTGCCGTTTTAACGATCCGCGAAATAAGGCTCTAAAACAAAACCTCCGTCGACGTACAATGATACAAAAACAAAGAGACGAAAAAAAGGAAAAAAAGAACGCGGACCGTTGGGGAGGCACCGCTAAAACATGCACTCGAAAAAAATGTAATACCATCCAATAAATATTGATCCTAAAGGAGTCCCTTTTATTTAATCTCAGCGTTGGAATCGAAAAGTCGCAATGTAAAGTCGCGGAGTCGAGAATACAAATTATGTAAAATGCCTCCCTCTTTGTGAAACGCTTTTTGCTCTACCAATTTATTTCGAAAAGTCGGTAGGCCGCCCTATAGCAATTTAAAACCGAATACGTAAACGAATACAAAAACTTGAAAACAAACGTACCTTCAGATACCGAAATGACGTTTGGCGGAGGGAATGTCGGTTGATTGTCATTTACGTCGACTACATTGATCCTTAGCGTAGCGGTGCCGGTCATCTGTGGATCTCCCTCGTCCGTAGCAATAACTGTCAATTTATACGTCTCTCTTATCTCACGATCCAACACTATGTTTGTTTTGACCGATCCAGAGAACGCCGGTTCAATAATAAACGCGTTATCGTGGTTGCCGTCTACTATATGGTATAGTATTCGCGCGTTCGCCCCTCGGTCGTCGTCCTTCGCGGCGAGTTGCACGACAAATTCGCCTTTAGTATTCCCCTCTAGAACGTTCGCAGTGTATTGTTGCTGCGTAAATCTGGGAGCGTGGTCGTTTTGGTCAAGCAGATTTATTGTTACATCGCAATAACCGTATAAGACGGGCGTGCCTTCTGTTCGGGCGACTACGACAAGATGCCTCTTTGGTCCCGGATAAGATTCGTAATCTAGATTCGCTGAATTATTGACTCTAATTACTCCCGTATTTGAGTCTATTTCGAAAGCGTATTGGTCATTGCCATTTCCGAATTCGTAAAAGATTCTTTGCCGTCGCCCATCGCTTCTTACAGATGTAACTTGTATCACATCTCTACCGTATGGTAGATTTTCTTCAATGGTGACATTGTAAGTGGAATTTTGGAAATTTAGAGTAGGAGTGTGATCAGAAAAATCTCCAACACGAATCTCTATAAGCCCAATGGAACTTTGTGGAGGATTTCCTTTATCCTTGGCAATTACTTTCAAATGTATCAATTTTCCGTTTTCACTTGATAAGCTCTGAGTAGCTGTAAGAACACCTGTTGTTGGATTGATGCGAAATTTGTGATTTGATGTGTCGAGAAGTTCGTAAATTATTTCAGCATTTGTCCCGACATCGTTATCAGTAGCTGAGACGCGAAGTAAACTCTGTCCTGGCGGAGTTAATATAGCTACTTGTTCTTTGAACGGGTATTTCGTAAAGATAGGTTTATTATCGTTGACGTCGTTAATTGTAACTTCGACTGAAACCCTTTGAGAGCGAGCGACGTAACGACCTTCATCTGTTGCTACAGCTTCAAAACGATATGCTCTCGTTTTTTCTCGATCAAAACTCCTGCAAAAGGAATAAAATGAGTTATTAACCAGTCTTTAAACATACAAACGATTTTTTTTTCGAATTTAACATTTGATGTTCTACACTTACCCAGTAGTAAAAATGATTCCAGTCTTATTATCAATCCTAAACAACCCTTGACTCTCATTCGCTAATGAGTAAACAATACGTTTATTAAATCCCAAGTCAGCGTCTGTAGCTCTCACTTTTATAACAGAAGTATCAACGGGAGCATCTTCTGGAATAGCAGCTGAATAATGACCAGTATCAAACACTGGGTCATTGTCATTCTGATCTTCGACTAATACAGTAATGTTACAAGATCCTTGTAATGCAACTGGGGAGCCGTGGTCAAAGGCTGTGATCGTCAAATGGTATTTTGATTGAGTTTCACGATCTAATGTTCTAGCTGTAAGTTTTCCTGATGTGGAATCTATGGAAAACTTATTTCCATTGTTTCCAGAAGTAATACTGTACGTGATTACGCCATTAGCACCAATGTCTTTGTCCGTTGCGGCGACTGTATGAATAACCTCAGGTTCATTGTTTTCTGGTACGGCTAAAGGATAGCAGGACCCAGTTTTGAACGCTGGTGGATTATCATTAACGTCTAAAATACTAATTGATACAGTAGCGACATCGAAGTTTGTCGTTGATTGAAACGTGCTGGAATCCGTGACATAGACAGGAAATACGTATTGGTCTTGATATTCTCTATCCATTCTGGATTTGACAGTGATTGTTCCTAATCGTTCATCAATGACGAATTTGTTATCAGCTACTCCTGGTGGTATCAAGTACGTTAAGTTACCTGAAACAAAATTGTAAGTTAGTATTTGAGTCATTGCTTAAAGGATAGGTTACATATTATGCTATGGAAAAACTAAAAGACAGTTTTAGAAAAATTACCTGAATTGCCTCGAGATGATTTAGCATTCAATCTAGACACAAAACTTCCTGGTCTAATATCTTCGCTAATATTCGCTCTGTAAAAAGAATCAGTAAATCTAGGAGGAATATTGGTGGACTCTAGCAAATTCAGTTGCAATGTCATGTGACTTTGTCTTGGAAACGGCATGCCATGATCAGATGCTGTAAGGTTTAATTTGTATTGTCCAGGGCGAACTCTTGAGGCGTCAGACGAGAATTTCTTAGATAAGGTTAGCTTCCCGGTGTCATATTCCATTGAGAAATAAGCGTGGTCGTTGCCGCTTGAAATGTAATATGATATCCGTCCATTATCGCCTGAATCTGCATCAACTGCTAATGCTTGATACAGTGTTCCTGATATTGTGTTCAATGACACTGAAGCTTTATTTGTTGACACGAATGTAGGAATATTGTCGTTTGCATCAGTGACTGAAATGTGAACCGTAGCTGAAGTTGCCATTCTTTCTGAGACATTTGTCGCTAAGTCCGTCGCATCTAAAACCAGCCAGTATTCTTTCAAAGTTTCAAAGTCAAGAGCAGAAGTCAGTGTCAATGAGCCGGTCAAAGGATCTAGATTGAACACATTTTTGGTTGATGGCAACGATGAAACTATATGGAAGTTTAGTTCTCCATTCACACCAGAATCAGCATCTCTAGCAGTAAAGTTATAAACAGTCATTCCGATTGGAGTGACTTCGGATACTTCGAAGTTTATAGGATCTTGAGGCCATTGAGGTACATTATCGTTGACATCTACAATTTCTATCTTTACGGTAACAGCGCTGCTTTGTGGGTTATTGGTTGCTGAAGTATCCAAAGCTCTAACTTCAAGTCTGTATTCATCTTGGATTTCTCTATCTAATTGTCTAGCTACAACTAAGGATCCGGTCCTTCTATCTATTTCAAAAGTTCCCGGCGAATGATCAGCTGTCAAAGGCATCAGCAGGTAAGATATTTGTTTTTCCTCATCGTTGTTTACTAAATTATCTTGAATGTCACTATCGCAACACGCAACTGTGCCGACAACGTGGCCAATTTTAGCGTTTTCTTTTACCTGGAAAGTAAAATGTTTATTTAGGTAGCGTTCAAAGGTTTGAATGTTTAAAGTATTGTGGATATTTTCTAGTAAAGTTGACATTAATACATAATTTAAAGTTGACAACCTTTTAGTTAAGTCAACACAATGTTAGATAGGTAACTTTGAAATAAGCAAGAATTAAGTCAAGGTCTTGGAAGGATTGATATGGTTCATTAAATATTCTAGGGATATACGAACAGAAGTTACTGAATGAGAGTTATCAATTATTTGTACTTACTTTAAAAGATAAACTAGAGCTTGTAAATGTTGGTCTGTTATCATTTAAATCTAAAACCTCTACTTTCAGCTGCCTTACAGTTTGTTTTGGAGGTTTTCCTCCATCTGTAGCTGCCACTGTTAATCTGTAGATCGATCTTTCTTCATGATCAAGAACTGTAACAAGGGTATTCGTTAGTTAACATTTAAAATTCAAACTTAAATACCAAGTAAAATAGCACGATTTCCCACTATAATTACCTGTGCTTGTCTTAATAACTCCAGAGGTAGAATCAATGACAAAAACGCCAAAACCGTCTATATCGCTTTCATTTAAGATTGAATATGTAACAGTAGAATTTACTCCATTATCTCTATCAATGGCTTTGACTTTAGCCACTTCTGCTCCAGGTTGCTGTTCTTCTCTGACACTGACAACATCTTCTCTAGGGTCGATGATCTCTGGTGCATTATCATTGACGTCTGTGATTTTTATTGAAACTGGTACTCGACTTGACCGCTGAAGTGTGCCTTGGTCTCTTGCTTCGGCGAATAGGGCATAGGATGACTTAAATTCTCTGTCTAGGATTTCTTTTGTTGTTATTGTTCCTGTAACAAGCATTCAATTGTAATAATAGATTTTAGCGAACATTGAAAAGCTATGTAAGTAAGAGCCAGGGTTCAATGCCGAAAGATTTAATTTTCATAAAATATTTTAAATGCCCATGTAAAATGCTCAATAATTTGAGTTAGTTAAATGGCTTCATTGAATGAATGAAGTAATCACAAACCTACTGATCAATTTTATAAATGATACACATTACATTTTGTATAAGAAAGACTATTATCAAATACCGAAATTAAATTCCAATTAATGTGATTTCTTATAAAATCTAGATTAAATTCGGGAACCTGTAATAACATCCTAAACGAATTTACCTCCGATAACCTCACCTCCGCGTAAGAATTTTGTCAATTTCAAAACGATTATCATGATGTCCGAACCCAAAATTAGGGATTCATAAAAGAGATCGCCCGCGGCGGAATACCTATGATTATCCGAGGGTCCACTCCGTATTGGGAACCTAAAAATCGTGATGACAGAACCGAGGGACGACCGCAAACGTGATTTTATAAAACAGCCACATACAAAAACGAATCTCATCTCGAAGCCCCTAAAGTTTATTTTACTCTGATCGGAGATAAAGTTGTCGGTCGATAATAAGACGTGGCAGAGACGGCCGTAATGAGCGATGTGAAGCGAGCTTTAGAAAAAAAATGTTCTTCGTTATTTTCCCCGCGCACTGATATTGGAGTCAGGATTTTGTTTTGATAATAAAAGGTAAGAATGTTGACTCCGTTTGTGGTAAACAGTGAGATATCCAAAGAATACTTGAATAGGTAGTAGACGTAGGAATACGAGTTACAGAATAGGAGTTAAAAGCTCAGAGCACAATTACCTTTTTTGTTTCACTAGCTATATTTAATACGTATCATTACCACAATTTATAGTCACCGTCGCAAGTCAGATTCCAACAACATTTTACGCCTATAATTCATTTGAGAACAGTTGAAAATAAAAGGTATCCGTCAACCAAACGAGTTGTAAGCCGTGCAACGTCCTACACCCTACACGTACATTTGTAACGTATGAGCTTTAAATACCCGACGACAGTATCTGGCTGGTAAGGCTTGTAATAAAACATGGGAGAGAATAGCGAGGCTTCTACATAGCAATATTTTAATAATAGTTAATGGCGGGTCACGACGTATGCGCGCGCGACGACGTTTATAACTCGCAATTGACGCGCATAAATTCATTCAGGACTGCCTCCCGTAGCGGATATCTTGCCCAACTAGTGGAGCGACCTTTGGAATAAAAATTACCGTAAACGATTGATTAATAGTATCACATTAAATATGTAAGTACGAACGCAAATCTGTTACTGTGAAAGGAATCGATACGCGATCTTTGAGGTGCCGACGAATAAAATGCGAAAGACAGAGATGCGATTATGCGCATAAAAGGCTGGAGTTTTTGCTACCGAAAACATTGTATCGGCACCTGTTCAAATCTGAATCCTCGATCGGTGGATCGGGACCACATACAGAAGTCATGCGGAATGATTTACGAATTTAACCTGGACAGTAAAGGGTAAGGTTTCGTTAAAGATTCGCTAACTAGCTCGCAGGGTGTCGATCGCCGATAAGCCGAATTGAGACGGAACGATCTACCATTCATCAGTCAGTTATCGAGACGATAACGAACTGCCACCCCCCCTTTTTTGCGAACTCCCATATTGAGAAGCGAAAAACTCACACGATTCCGACGATAAGTGTCGATGAGGCGCACGATTAAAAACCGGTCATAAAGTTTACTCTTCGAAAATTTTAACTTATCAAATTTTTGTGGTGATGTCGCCAACATTCCTCAAAGAGAACTTCGTAATAACATTACCAACGACATCAAAGCCTGTTTCAAGATGAACAGTGAACTGTATATCCTGAATTAAATTCCAGTAAGTTAAAAACAAATGTTTCAAAAAATATAACTTTGTGTATAAAAGTGCTTTACCAACTTCAAACCTAAATTAATATCATATTCCTTTATGAAAAACAGCGATATTCCCATATTATGCTATGTACCTATTGGTACTAAAAATACGCTATTTGAAACAAAACTATATTCAATTGATTTACTTTTACGACAGACAAGATAAGACGTTAAGACATTCAAAATACTTCAAAAAACTGCCTCCGTGGTCTAATGGTTAGAGCATTGGGCTCTTGACACGGAGGTCGTGGGTTCGATTCCCATGGGGGGCACCTAGTGAAATGTCACTTTGTGCGTTTTTCCCCAGTTGGTTAGGACATTGCAGGCTGAGTCACCTGATTGTCTGAAAAGAAAGATGATTCCGTGCTTCGGATGGCACGTTAAGCTGATGGTCCCGGCTACTATCACTGGTGGTAGTAGTCGTTACATAAAAACCACGTCAGAGGCCGTAAGGCGGTTTGAATAAACTCTGACACCAGGGCTTTGCAGCCCACTCGATAAGAAGAATTCAAAATACTGCAGTTGTTTAGACGAATTTAAGAAGTTTTTGTAAACATATAGATCTTCTCGAAACAAAGCTCGTCTGTAGGAGGTAAGTACCTATGTCGGTTGAACACAAAACCACATTTCAAAACATACCACCCAAAAATTGCAATCAACATTCATGGGAAGGTCCAATGCAAACACTCTCTGCTCCCTATTTCTTTATAATATGCAGGTATTAACTCCATGTTTGTACTAACTGTTTGCCCAGTCGATGAGTCTTAAGGCACAACATACTTTGGGTTTTAGCTTTCAAAAGTGCCGGCTAGCTAAACAATGGTCGAGTGGACGAGTGGGCTGGAATGATTCCTTAGCTGATCAAACAGTAAGGATCGCCTTGTAGAGATTACGGTAAAATTGCATTGTTTTATGTTCATTGTCATATATTTTAAGAGCTACGGTCTTGTTGGTGAATGAGTAACATTAAGTCATAAAATTAAATATTTAGTTGGTTGGAGGTTTTTCTATTACTCTTGCACAATTCCCAAAAGAGTTATTTATTAGTTAAACATTTTATTTTTGTTAATTAAATTGTAATATGTTTAACTACCAAGGTATATATTTGATTGGGGATTAATTTTAGGACCTACTTCTCACTGATAAGTATGTTGAACAAGATAATTATACTTAGGTTTATGGAAGAATCAAAAACTAGCACAGGATAAATTATTACATTTCAATGTAATACTACCACCGTTTTTTTAATAATACAGGTTTTTAAAATCTGCCCCCGAATTTATGTGATAGTATCAGCTTCCTACTTCTAACAGTCTCTATGAAAAATGCGTGTGACAGGTGAACGGACGGAAGTGTTCCTTTTTGCCAATTTTTGTACCAACGGTATAATCATAACATAACAGGGGACTAAAAATACAAATTTAATAAAGTTGGTAATATTAGCAACAATTTTGTTTAGAGAATAAAACAGTGTTAATAGGCTTTGCATTTTGCATTACTCTGATAAATTACTCCTATGATCAAAACGAAAATTAATAACTTACATACATATCTACATTTACATTACATACTAGTTTCCTAACAAAAAGTTTAAACCCCACAGGAAAAACATTTGTTGTAAAAATTCTTGTTTTAATAGGAGACCACCCGCTAACATGACAAGCAAAAGTAATCGTTTGAACCCTCGCCAATAAATCTATGAAACTTAGAAAAAAACTCGTTTTAAAACTTACCAGAAACTGGATTGATGTTGAAGCTAGTGTTCGAAGGGAACAAACTGTATCTTAGTACAGCATTATCACCCAAATCTGCATCAGTTGCTGCAATTTTTCCAACAAACGCTCCGGTTTTCTGATTCTCTTCAACTTGAAATTCGTATGCATTCTTACTGAATACAGGATCATTGTCGTTTGCGTCTATGACTGTGATCACAAGGCTTGCAGTTGCTGATAGCGGCGGTAGGCCATTATCGGTAGCAGTTATAGTCATCTTGTGTTTAGCTACTGTTTCTCTATCTAATAGTTTCGCTAAGTAAATCCATCCAGTGTTAGATTGGACTTTGAAGAATTCGTCGTTCGTACCATTTTCTGATACAACACGATACGTTATTCGTGCGTTGTTGCCTGTGTCTTTGTCTATGGCTTGGATTTCTAAGATCTGTAAAAGAATGTGTTGTTAAACTTTATTGTTGAAATAATAGAGTCCACATTTGTGCTACGACTTGTAGAATGCAGAAATTAAACATGATACTTTGAGATCGTAATCCGTTGACAGGTGCAAACTGAACAGAAACAATTTAAATTTATAGTTATGTAATTGTACAATTGCAAAGCAAAAGAGCAAAAGTGAAATTAAGTATAGTGTCTATGTTATTATTAGGACACTAGAATACAGAATTTACTTGATAAACTCGTAATATACTGGGGCTTAGTAATTCTTCTAAATATAGATGGAACAAAGTTATATTACACGATTTATTTAGAGATAATTCACGCAAGTATGCCCTTGTATTGTAACTCGAACCCACAACGTTTTTTTTTTAAACTCTTAATGCGATTTATAATTATTTACAAGAAAGATATCAAATTCATTCTTACTATCGATCGTTTAGAAAATGCATTTTTAGCTCAGATATGTGTGTGATAGAGTGTAGATGATTCGGGATTGATTCAAAGTTTTCATCATCTACTGTTACGAGTATAATGCAATGTTATAACTTCTATAGGGTTTAAATAAACACCCTAGTGCGATCACACACGATGACGCACTGATGGAGCGGCAGATGTCATAGTCCATAGAACCACACCCGTGCGTCAATGCGTCACCGTGTGAGCTTCTACGTGCGGTTTCATACAACTCCTTGCTTCACAAATGACGGACTGACGTTTGCTGCTCCGTCAGTGCGTCATCGTGGGTGAACGCGCCTAGTAATAGTACCTAATCCTTAAGAAGGTGCTTCTGCCCCTTAAACTGAACAACTTATCAATATTCTAAACCTCAAAAAAAATCAGCTGTTCCATACAAAACTGCAGTACCGGTACCGACACGACAAAAATGTATGGGGCAGCAGTTTTTTTTTCGCGATTTCGGAGTTGGCTCCATAGTAAATTTGTTTAGTTTGATAGACTCCTCCTTAAATATTATTAGGGTATTTTGTTACACTCTATATTATATCACCGTTTGATGCTGATCTGCAGTACACAGCACAGTGTTCTTGGCACCTAATATGTAAACTGCTAAAGCACAAAGTCCTCATCATCCAGCTCAATTACAGTCTTCACGATCATTATAATATGAAGTATGACAACTTACCTTAGTATTTATAGCTTCTGATTCAAGCACATTAGCACTGTAAGTGTCATGTTCGAAGACTGGAGGGTTGTCATTGACGTCCTGGACGTCCACAGCCAGGGTCAGGTTGGCACTGAGAGAGGGAGATCCCCCGTCTCTCGCTGAGATGACCAGGGTATGGCGCACTAGGTTCTCGTAGTCCAGGGGTCTGTAGGAATTATTTAGAGATTAGACTTTCAGTTATAGCATATTTCATCATTCGCACCATTCACTTCCCTTATCACCAATCTCCCCATAAGACTAGTTACATGTTACTCTTATGCTTATTTTTAGCACTGTACCTACCTATTGCATCTTTAAAATTGTGTTTTGTGGTGAGAAAAAAATATTTATTTAATTGAATATTATTTACCTGTAGCGTTTGGGCCAGTCTTCTATAATACTAATCAACATAAACTATAATTATGTCTCAGAACATGACAAAAACCACTCCACTCTCCACACCAGACTGTCTTTAATAAGAGCATGCCACATAAATCTAGTGACATAAAGAGGACAGAGTGTGAAGAATCACAACAGTGGTCATGTGCAGTTTTATGAAGATAAAGGAACTAAAATTACAATATATGACTAAGATTATGACACAGTACAGGGCGTAACAAAACACTAGTAATACTTAGGAGGGTGCTTCAGACCATGAAACTGAACAACTTTCACTATGACGCCAACTTCTAAATCTCTAAAAAAAAACTGTTGGTTCATACAAAACTGCAGTAGGTACAGACTCGACTCAAATGTATGGGACAGCTTATTTTCTTTTCACGATTACGAGTTTGGCTCCATAGTGAAAGTTGCTCAGCTTGATGGTCTGAAGGACCCCCTTATGTATTACTAGGGTGTTTTGTTACACTCTGTATTACTACATACTTTAAACAAAGTACAGTTTACATATTTTACGTATCCCAAACTTACCTCAACAAAGTAACCAATCCATGCTGAGGATTAACAGCAAAGGTGTTAGGAGGTCCACTCGCTGAGACCAGATGGTACGTGACCTGTCCATTTCTTCCCTCGTCCTCATCAGTGGCCCTGGCTGCGTAGACCACGGATCCTATCGTTGCTGACTCAGCAACTGATACTCTGACTGATGATGATCCGAATTCTGGTGTGTTGTCGTTTATGTCTTCTAGGGTTATTTGAACCTGTGTTGAAATAGTTAGGTTTCAGTAAACTAGATTGCTGTCATTAACATGTCAGTATGCAACTTCAGGATATCTGTTTTCATCCATTTTGTTATCGCTCCCAGTCCGTTACTAATTGCGATGAAGTCTTCCTTGTGCTCTTTGAATATATTTGATATTGTATACCTACTTCCTTAAGAACATGAAGGATATCACAGATAACGAGGAAACTTCAAAAAATTAGAGCATGGAGTCTTATGAAACTTTATTTTTCTGCTTTAATTTTAGTAACACAACTTACCGTTTTGTCCATGATTACGGCAGATTTAAACAAAAAAAGAAGTAGTGTTAAAGATAATAGTATAATGGCTCGTCTTGGCACTGCCGTGTCCCCAGACTAAACATAAAATTAACATTCTCAGTGACATTTCATGCCATAAGATGTTTTTTATATTGATCATTCTATTTCTAAAAGTTGTCCGCCCTTTAGTATCCCCAGCTAGCGCCAGTCAATATTGCTAGCATCAATATTTTAATCCGTGTGATCAATGCTCACCTCCTCCGTGGTCTAATGGTTAAGAGCATTGAGGTCGTGGGTAAGTTTTCCACGGGGGAGATCTTGTAATATGTCGCTTTGTGGAAAAACTTCCACAGTTGGTTAGGACATTGCAGGCTGAATAACCTGATTGTCTGAAAAGTAAGACGATTCCGTGCTTCGGATGGCACGTTACGCCGTTGGTCCCGGCTACTATCTCTGGTGGTAGTAGTCGTTACATAAAAACCACGATAGAGGCCGTAAAGGCGGTCTGAAAAAACTCTGACATCAGAACGTGCTGTCAAACACGATAAAAAAATGCTTATAATTCAGCATGTACCTACTGCTAGTATCCTCTATCTATCTTAATAATTACGTTAGAATCTATATCCTAAAAAAATATGTTTTAAAACCACAAACCTGAGTCTGATCATAACTAGTTGGATTCCCGTTGACAGCCCTCACGTTCAGAAGGTATGAGGAGCTGATCTCCCGGTCCAATTGTCCAGCTGTCCTAATGGCTCCAGTCAAGGGTTCGATGGTGAAACGATGGTCAGGGTCCCCGGAGACGATGCTGTAGCGTACTGGTTGCTTTCCTGTTTGAAAAGGTGAGAATTAGTGGTATGAACACAAATCTGATAAATATTCTTCATAACCATACTCAGAATAACCTCATTTAACAGCATTGCCTAATCAATGCTCAGTGTGACTGGTAGTGAGCCAGTCACCACTTTTAAGAGAATATTATTCCGAGAGCGAAAATTCGCGGTGCATACAAACGTACTATGGTGATATTTTCAATACTAACCAATTAAAGTCAGTGAAATTTTGCAGAAACAATCTAGAAACAAATTTCTATGCTTGTATGGAGTCAGATTTTCGTTAAAATGTATAGTTTTCAAGTTACAATGCCTCAAAGATTTCCATACAAATCTTAAATTAATCCTAGCATTGAAACTGTATATTTTAACGAAAATCTGACTCCATACAAGCATAGAAATTTGTTTCTAGATTGTTTCTGCAAAATTTCACTGACTTTAATTGGTTAGTATTGAAAATATCACCATAGTACGTTAGTATGGAGCGCGCTCCGAATAATATACCCTTAATGGACAGTGGACAGTGCACGTCTCGAAATTGAACTACATTATGAATGAAATCTACATAGATTTCATTCACCGAAAAGCCGATGGCAAATGATTTATGTATGGTGGACGTGGGTAATTAGTTAGCTCAGGTAAAGAAAACATGGTCAATATGATGTTGATTAACGATGATGATGATTGATTATTTAAACGCTTTATTGTACACATACAGATATATTGAAAAAAAAGCAATAGAATATAATAAGATGTCCTGAGCCATTAAAAATAATATTTTGTTAGTAATTAAAATAAAAACTATACGTGTAAGACACTACGTATTACTAATGTGATGGATCTAGCTTTCGAACAAAGTATTAAACTTTTACTTTAAACCTAGAATTCTGTATTTTGCATAATTGTAACACTTAGCAGCAAATTAGACAAATCATAACCATGAGAAGTATTCAAATAGCTCATTTAAACGTGTGAACTGAGCATGAAACTTTCTACAATAGATCATCAAAATTTCTCGTGAATAAACCGTATCATTACGTTAAATTCCTTAGTATTATGATGGTTTAGAAAACAATACGGACTCGCCTAGAAAACGCTTTTGAAGCGAATGCGAAGCGCCTCTGAATATCTTCACTAGTTTGTTGGGACACACTGTCAGTCAGTCTTTTTCAGCTTTATTTAGGTAATGAGTGCCACATTACCTGTCTTTATTGTTTATCCTATTTTTTATTCAAAACCCACACACTTTCATCAGATTGTGTTCCTATTGATTTTGAGTAAAAAAATGAAGTAGGACATAATGTAAAACGCACGTGATAAAAATTATAGTAGCACATATTATTGTGACGAGTTAAAAATGTTAATTCAATAAAACAAAGGAACAGGAATTCATTTTGAAAAAAAAAAATACGTTTAAACCTTATTTATTATCTATCTTATTTTAATCAAAATATTTTTAATACTATTAAGGAGGAAACTTTGGGTCATCCGGAGAGGGAATGATAGGTTCGATGTGCTTCCGAACTCTTCTTTATTCAAGTAACTTAGGCCCACTTGCGCCAACCACGGGTTAGCAATTAACTCCGGATAAAATTGCTCTTTCAGTTGTTTTTCTATACAAAAAAATCATGGGTTACCAACTTAACTTGGAGTTTAGTGGTAACCCAGGTTGGCGCAAGTGGGGCTCAGAATACAATAAATCGCACCAGCACGGCTAGCGCGCCACCCACGACAAAAAGCGTTTAAACGAGAAAAACGTCATGCGCGCTCTTTTTGGCGTACGTAAAATAATAAAGATGGAGGCACGTCTCGATTTTTGTCGTTTTCTCGGCGGTGGCATGCTACAGGGGCTGAAAACTTTAGCCTAGCAACACGTCCAATATCAACTTCCATAAACAAGCCACTCTCTGAATAAGAGTTTTAATACCCAGAGATAAAACCGTGGCGCGGCTACTCGACACACTATATTTACCTACTAATCAGGAACTCCCATTAACTGTAAATATAGAATATGTTATGAGCGAGTTAACATTTTCCAATTTACCTAGTTAGTATAATAATAACCGTGAAACCCCCAAAGACAAATCTGAAGACTAGTCAAAGACTACCGATTTGTTGTTGAATCATAGTTGGACGTTTTACCAAGCACTGTGTCCCAACAAAAGTGACCCCACTTGTCTCAATTTTCCCAGATTGTGGGTATCGCGAGCAAAATTGACCGATCACTATTTATGGTCAACATAAATATTTACATCCATATCATTTTACTTTCGACGTCGAATCTTCTATGATCTTGGGAAGACGCTTATGTCTTCTTTAAGTATGAACAGATGAATTATGGCGAACCGCGTGACTGTTGGAAAATTATCGTGAATGAATTCTAACTTCCTTGTGGATTCCTTTAAACCTGTGATACCTTTGGCGGTGAATTTCATATTCATGGTTTAGCTACCGTTGTTTAGAATTGTTGGTTCTTTGGTTTTAGTTTTATGTAGGTAGGTACAATCGTTTTCCCGCGACTTCGTCCTCACAAATTATATACCAGATTTTAAGTCAGATCATAAGCTATCAAACAAAAAAAGTTTCATCAAAATCGGTTAAGTAGTTTTTGCGTGATGCGCGAACAAACAAACAATTTTGTCAATAGATGGCGCTGCACGTCATTTAAATCGCGCTATCGAGTGTTGTTTGAGTTTATATGAAGTGAACCGCTACTTTTTTATTCCTCACGATTTTACGGTTTTATAATAGTTAAGATTCAGAAATGTTGAGTAAATTTACGGGTTTCTTTTACTATTCGTTTTTTCCAGAACTATCGATTTTTTCCTAAGACAGGGCAGTTCATTATTCCCTTCATTAAATTTGCGAAAAAGACTCCCTATTGATACCATTATGTCACCGCGATTGGTAAGGCATTTTAGCTCTTATTTCTATCATGCCCCAAAGATTACCAGGTCAATTGAATATAGGCATTAATTTCTCCCTAAACTTCTTCCTAAACGGAAAACAAAATTCGGCAACCAAAAACGGTTTATATCTATCAATTTTTAATTGGCAGTTCTCACAACAATTTAAACCCTTCATTGTCGAAATTTTTTTCTGTCGACTTTTTTGTGACCGCTTTTTTCGTCGGTCGTTTTGGGCAGAACCGTTGACGCTGCGAGATTGATATACAGTCTCCTTCGAGGACATGCCCGGCAGTCTTTGTTTGTGTAACTGGTCCCTCTTGCCTCCCCTTCCCTGTCCCCACTTCACCCCCTCGCTATCCCTTTGTCTCTTCTCTTTATACAATCGTTGATGCGAAACTTGGTCTTATTTTCGGTCGCGGATTTTACAGGATTCGTCTTCCGAAGCAGGTAGTTTTGTGTTTGTTTTTTTCTGCAAAATATCGCAAGTCTTTTCCAAACTATAAAACTTCGACTTGATTCCGTTGAAGACTATCAATTTGAAGCTTAGTCTTTAAGGCCAATTTAATTTAGTCTTAAGCTAAACCGTATCGTAATTTAAGCCTAAATTCACCGCTAATACGATCAGTCATTAAATTATCATAAGCCTCAACCCGAATGGATTAAAGTTCAGTTTGCAGTGTTTACATCTTTGTTCGTTTTGAGATAGCAATAAACTTGAGATGTCAGGGATGTTTAAGTTAAGGTCGGGTGTTCGTTCAATTCATTAGAGGTTGATCACGCGGTGGTTTACCAGCCCTGTCTCTCGACTTACGAAATGAATTTGCATCTTGCCCTTCTAAATTGAAATCATTAATGGCAATGCGATTATCTTACTCACGAGGCCTGAATGTGGTTCAATTAAATGTTGTAAAGATTTCCCTCTATGTGAATTGTTCGATTCCAGATTTAATTTAATGAATTAATTTAAATCTAACGCTAAAAGATAATCTGTCTTTGTTTTGAATAACATTGTTGGGGAAATGGTTTAATTTTCTATAATGCTGCTGTTTCGAATGGGTTCTGCGATTTCCTAGTGTTCTCTCCTATTTTATATTGTTGTATAGAACAAATATTTAGTATCTGTTATTTTTGCTTATCACGCATATTTATATCTAATGCGTCATACCTACAGGAATTTTCAATGGTTCTTGTTCTTGTATTAAATTGACCCATTCCTTGATGGTGATCCAAATGTGAATGTATGTGTTTGGGTTAAGCTGTAGAGTAATTAAGGCAATCACTTTAAAGAATTTTATTCAATGCCAGAATTTAAACGTTCGTACATAGTTCCCACGAAATCGTGGCGAATTCCTCAAAGACTTGGTGTCAAAATTTTGTAAGCAAAAGTACTTTTTGCAACACCAAATACATGTCCTCACTTATAGTAATCACATAAGTGTTCTATACTAAACATTTTAACAGATAAATCGCGCTTCAGACGAGGTAAAAAGTTGAAAATAATTGTTGTACCCATCTTTTAAAAAAGAAGTCTAAAACGTAGATCGCAAAAACTGTCGTCGTGTTGAGGGGTTGATGACCTCGGCAGGATTTATTCGAGCGGCGCGGGCGCACAGATCCAACCGAGCCTGGATTTCTGGGTATTCGAATTTCAAATTTTCAGTCGCCATAGGACTGCGAGATAGCGTGAAATCTGATTTTGAGTTTCTTAAATAAAAAGGAAGCTATTTAATGGTGATTGATCGGTGATCCAAATATAATTGACAGCTTGGTTGAATATCGTTTAAATAAATCAGAAATATAATTGGTACGCGTTAACACTTCCAAATAATTTCTTTGACTGGAAGGGAAGGGAAGAGAATGGTGTTTAGTATCATATCGTCATATAGTATTGCTATAATAAAAGTCCAGGTTCCGATTACTAATAAAAACTATATACACAATCTGTAGTATAAGATGGCATGATACTGGTTATGTAGTTAGAAATGAATATGACTTCACTTTTGATTCTGTCATTTTTGGAGCGTTGCTTGTCTATTTAGTGATCAAAGTAAATAATATATTCAAACAAACTAGTCAAACTGTACGCTGAAGACGATATGCCCTCTAGCGTGCTCCATACTAACGAAGTTTAATTATATTTTGGATATGTATTAACTTTGAATTATTCACAAACAAATAATATACCGACATAGCTTTTCTGGTGTCAGTTTTTTAAACTCTACCACCAAACAATTAAAGTTTGTGATTTTTTTTAACAAAATGTAATTCATAATTCATAATTCATTTATTCATTGTACATTGCACATGTTACATAAGATGGTATAATAAGTTTGTGGTACAGCAATCTGCCTCTTCGAGGCATTCAATGTCATATAATTGTTATTAAATATTTTACAGTGTCTAGCGAAATGTAGGAACTTATCTCTATGCCTGTGGTTTGTGAGGTATTAGTTAAAATGTGTATAGAATGAAAGTAACAGTGGCACAAATATTTCCATACGAATCTTATATTAGTACTTAAAATAGGTTCAACTTCGTTTGTATGCAACACTATCGACCGCGCCGCAAGCACTATCCTCTTAAAAATGTGGTTTGTTTTAAAAGTTACCCCATTTGGTCGCAGAACCCTAAACTGTCCCCATACAAAAGGCGAACAATCAGCTCTCCTATCACCTTTATTTGCGTAATGATATTCACATAACGCGGTTTGTTGGTCGGAGATGTGTCTCATTTGTTTTGTATCAAAAAATACAAAAGAAAAACCAATATGGCGACTTGTTTATCCACTTTTTGACTTTGAGATATACTCGTATCTACACTATTATAAAACTGTAACAGAAAGTGTGTCCGTCTGTACATTGAAGATGTTTACAAAAAAGTTATTACAATATGATGTAGGTGTCCCTGTCCCTGACACAAATTCACTAATTTTTGGATTTTTTGTCAGTCTGTTTGTTCCAGCATCACGCAAAAACTACTGAACCGATTTTGATGAATCCTTTTTTTTTCTTTAAATCGTATGATTCGAATTTTTAGTCTATGTTTTATCTCGATATGATGACTATACTACGTCGCCGTCGTCTTGTGTATAGTACTCTATAATATAGAGTCATATGATAAGAAAGAGTACTCTTGTGCGAGCCCGTTAAATGAAGTGTCCCGGGTGTGGTAGACTATTGCCCACTCCTGACCATAATTCGAGAATATTGTGCAGTGAATTATGTAGGTATGAAGGGGTCCTTTTTAATGTGCTGACGGCTTTTACGGCGACGATAGGACTAGTTCATCAATTCAAGGTCACTCAGCGAGCTATGGAGAGAGCTATGCTGGGTGTTTCTCTGAGAGATCACATCTAAACTAAAGTGGTTGAAATAGCTCAGAAAATTTGCAAGCTGCAGTGGCAATGGGCTGGTCATATCTGCCGAAGGACTGACAACCGATGGGGTGTCAAAGTTCTAGAGTAGAGACCGCGAACTGGTAGGCGTAGTGTGGGACGCCCTGTTGCCTACTGGACAGACGACTAAAAAAAAGTAGCGGGGAGCGACTGGATGAGGAAGGCCGAGGGCAGAGTTTTGTGGCGCACCTTGGGAGAGGCCTGTGTTCAGCAGTGAACGATGATAGGCTGATGATGATGATGATGTTGATGACGGGGACGAGGGGATGATAAGACCATCAAACTGAACAATCTGTCTCTAAAGGACTAAGGTCAAAATCGCTAAAAATAATCAGCCGTTCCATATAAAACTTCAAAAATTTTATAGGATATCGGATTTTCTTTCGAAATTTTGTTGTTGGTCCCATACAAAAAGTTGTTCTGTTTTATGGTCTGATCATCCTCTTAAAAACCGTCAGTATATTAATTTGGACCCTGTATACGCTAATGGTGATCAAAAAGTCAATTCATAATCTTAAAGAAGCTCAAAGTTCCTGCTGTCAGACGACATAAACCCATAATTAAACTACATTCTTCATACTAATCTATTCACATCTAATCAAATATCGATTTAACGTAATACAAGACCACACAGGTTTGTAAATTTATCATTATTTGACATGAAATAACTTTATTTACGGACAACACTTCCGTTTAATTTAATTACGGGAAGGATATCCATGACGGTGTCATTAACTGTATGTTTTACGCTTCCGTTTTTTTTATTCCAAATATTTATTTGTTTAGATTATCAGAGTTAATATATTTATCTTTAACTGTCTTCAGACTTTTGTAACTATTATAAGTTCAAACATAATTTTTGAGATCATTAAACACTCCTTATTCGTAAATTTCTACTACTCGAGTTTTGACTTGTTAGGTAATCAAAGTCTATGTTATTTATCCTAACCTTCGCTTATAAATAAATTTATTTGGTTGATTAATACCTAATGAATTAATGATTTCAAATAGTTCTCGTTGATCTCTTTTGTACGGTGATTTAGCCGCGTTAAGTAAATAATAGATGATAATATTTATGTACAAGTAATTATACAACTTTTTTACAGAATTAGTTCCGGATATAGAATAGATATACAATTTAAGCTTTTTAATTACTTGGGTATTTTGGATCTATTAACATAAAGATAAAGTTTACTGCAACGTATCTTCCTAACATGATTGAAATATTTTAAGTCTAGACAAAAACGTACCTAATAGAAATGTTTAAGTTTAAAATATATACTTACAGATAGCTTCTTTTTCTGGACATCTTACCTATGCAATTTAATTTCACAAAAAGTGATCGTCATATTCGCGAGCACGACGAAAGAGTGTATCTGTGTTTACACACACACACGCACACACGCACTTAAATAATAATAATGATCCTGCATATCTGAAGACAACGTATTCATAATTATTACACCATGGATATCTCCAAACCGAAATAGGAAACTAAAAATACCATTGACAAGACACCCAAGTCAACTTCTAAAGCTTAATATCAACTAAAATGACAATCCAACAATGATTATTTTCATAAAACATTCGTCCGTCCTTCCGTCCGTCCGTCCAAATCCAAAAATTTATTATATTTTTTTAATTAATGGATGTTTATCTCGGGGCGAGTTAGCAATAAATCTGGTTGGGCGTACGTTTCTACATTGAGCACAAACGTTATGGAGCTCTTTCTAATTAAACCCAAGGCTGCGCAGGCGCAATGTGTGTGACATAAGTGAAAAGCGATTTATTGGAACTATACGAATTTATGGATGAAATTACTGCAGCGTAGGACCGGTCGTTGTAGCGGTCCTTGTGGGGGCATATGTCCAGCAGTGGGAGTCTATCGACTGATGACGATACGAACTTATGGGATCTAGTCGCAATTATCGGATATTAATTTTAGATACACACTATGTGTTCATGCAAATCTATAAGTACATCTCTTTTCTTTTGCACAATATTTACATGAATAAAAAAAGATGATTCTAAGTTATATTCTTATTGTAGCTACTTTTCCTATGTAACGTATTTTTTTTTCTGAACGAAATAAAAAAAAGCATGAAAACTATTACACAATCCATAACCAAACAACATTTGAGTTCAACTTTTTACACATACTGGAAAACAGGCGTGCCCGATATTATTTTATTTTTCAATTTAGTTACTACATTTTTATTTTAAATTTTTGAAAAATAGTTGTCATGTTTTGCTTTTAAATAATTGTTTATCTGTTAGTGCTGATACCATAATACAATAATAATTATTTTAACCCCGCGCAAGCCTCTAACTTGCCCCACCGCTAACCAATATAAAGTCAGATAATTTTTAAGCGATATCTTCGTAATCTAAAGATTTGATTTGCAACACCGATACTTCTGATATTGTTATTGTGATGGAACTAGTTATTTGATAATTTACTAGAGTATAAACTTAATAGGTGAGCTTCTATAGACTTGAAATAATCTCACTAATATTATAAATGCGAAAGTTTGTGACGATGTTTAGATGTTTGGATGTTTGCGACTCAATCACGCATAAACGGCTGAACGGATTTGGATGAAATTTGGCACACAGATAGAAGGTGTTCTGGATTAACACATAGGATACTTTTTAAAGGTTCTCGCAGACGGAGTCGCGGGCAACAGCTAGTAGTAAAATATTGAAAGAAAACACGTGGATAGAAGGCGTGTTGGATGAAGAAAAGAAATCGTGACTGAACAACTGCTTCGACTACTATAGATAGAAAAAGATTGGCAAAGGTTACCTACTTACTTCTGCCAACCCAGTAATGACAAGTCACATTCACAGAAATGCAACTTGATTATAATAATAATTGACAAAGAAATAAGCGTAGAGTGATTAAAAGTACAATCATCTTCTTTATATGCTCACGACTATATTCCCGAGAGGATAGTCAGATATATCAAAAGTTTCTAACTCTTGTAAATAAAATTATTAATAACAAATGCAGCTTACTTCGAAAATTTTCTGTTATAATTAAGTACGTATAATAATTATGATTTTTTTATAATTTGGATATTTTGTAAATCACCTAGTTTATTCTTTACTTAAAAATCAGCACCTCAAAATGATATAGATTTTTGTAATTTTATCAGAAAGTTCATAATAATTTTTCGAGCTATTTAGTTATAAGAGTAATTGTGAACCTTATTCAATAATTATACCTACCTACTGATATATTATTTCAGTTTTCCAGGATTATAATAGCTAAGCAGGAACGAAGTAAAAATCTATTTTTATTTCGAACGCGTTAATTCGCGCTGTATATAAACGAAGTATATAGTTATATTTTCAAAAATCAATGAAATTTTACAAAAACAACCTGGAAACAAATATGTATGCTTGTATGTTGTCCGATTTTCGTTAAAATACACAGTTTCAATACTAGGATTAATTTATGATTTGTATGGAAATCTTTGGGGCACTCCCTGTAACTTTAAAATTTTGTTTTAAATACAAGCATAGCATAGACATTAGTTTCGAGATTATTTCTGAAAAATGTCATTGACTTTAATTGGTTTGTATTTAAAATATACCCAGACTTCGTTTGCATGGAGCGCGCCAGCGGTAATATACCCTTATCCAGCTCCAAAACCGGATGATATCAAATCACAACTACTTAGCCAAAACTATGAATCTTAAACAGCTATCGCATTGTCAGACAATAGTTGTTGTAAAGGTACCGCACAATTCCCATAGACAAGTGCACCACGTACCATAACGGTAGAGTTTGCAATTCAGTGATTTACAGAGCTCGAACTTACAACAGAATAAACGTGGACTTGTATAAACTGGGCGGATGTTACACCGAATAGAATGGAAGATTGTCTATTCATCAACTCTTGATAACACATGAGCAAATATACACACAGAAAAATTTTCTTTGGAGCGCATAAAATGTGACCTTCCCAATGTTGGGTAAAGGCAACTATTTAATTAAATTAGCTTTTTTACTAACATTAGGCTAACAGAGAACTGTTACTAACACTTTTATGGACAGGCTGTCTGAAATAAAAAAAATATTATTATGAAAAGATCACGTGTCGCGCTCGCCCACAGAATGTCCACTGCACGAGCCGGAGTTTCCACATGTGGCGTGTGAACTCATTGGTCAAAAGTCAAACACCTTTTACTAGTGTAGGTAATATTGTCATTCCTCTTTGTCATCTCTTTTTTGTTGACTATATTATTATAGTGTATGCAATTTCATTGAGTGTATGAAATACTTACTCGTATAACTTTCGACAGCATACACATTTTAAAAGTTTAAGTATACGTTACAGTACTACGAGAACCATACCCTTGTACACTTCATTCAAACGAGTGTGCACCAATGTGCACTGACAAGAAGACGTTAGCTTTATGTTATGTTATATAGTAAGTGAGTGTGAGTGGGAGAGGACTATTAACACTGCTAATGTCTGCCTTCTCCCGTACCACTAAAAAGGTGAAGTGATAATTGATGCATGTGGTCCCACATACCTACTCTTTCTTTCTTATAGGTACTGTGGTAATAAGTTCGTTCTACACACCACACATTACACTCCGGTGTAACATGCATCCATTATGGAAAGTCTAGTTGTATAAATACTCGAGAAACGCGTTGCGTTTGCGCCAAGTGAGATAGCGGCGTACTTTATTGGCCACGCTTTGATTTACCAACGATGTTCAAATGAAGCTGGCATTATTAGAAATTTCCCCGACGAAAAAGATGGGTTCTCTGATTAGACAGTCAATGGTTTTAATGTTGCACTGTTCGAACGCCTCTTGTTATGCAAGAATACGCACTTACGATTTATTTTGTACCAGTGTAGATACTATACAATACCATATTCATCGAGTTATATTTATCTCATATTTATTTAGCAATAGTATTCGCGCTTGGTCTATTCGTCTTGGTTATTCATATATGAACTTACGACCCTATTCGCTTTCGGGGTGGTCAATAGTTTTGCTCCAACTGATATATTACTAAAAATTCGTTCACAATGTTTATCTAAAGATGCTTTTAATTGACCACAATGAGGAGTTTTCTGACAGCTATTAAAACGTAGTTCAACATACCGCAATAGATCAACGCATCTGTTGACGAAGTATTTGCTCATATTTTTCTGCTTGGGTACAATACATAATAAACAAAAATTTTTACTATTTTATTTGTATTTAATTATCTGCAAGGTTTCTCATCTATCTCGAGTTAAAACCGTCTATCGAGTCATTTGAAACATTTTTATTCTTTTTATTAAGTGTCGGAAAATCCCTCATTACGATAATGATTAGGACACTATTGGTAACAAAATGTAAAGTTAATACTACTTAACATACGTTAGACAGAAAAGAGAAACAAGTAATATTGTATCTGAAAAAGACCACGCAACCACACGTATTGAAAACATGTATGGGAAACTTTTTTGCATGTTACATCAATCTTCTGGTCTTCTCATTTCCAGTAATAATCAGGGGAAGACCCATAAAAGTTAGTAGAGTGCATCAACGTTTGAAACTATCTTATTACGATTCACCTTTCATTGCAATTGCAACAATAAAACTTGCTTTATTATTCCAACGAAACCTTAATTACTTAATTCACACCGTTAAGAATCAGAATCGATCAAAATACGTATTTATGCGTCACAATAAGAACGTGGAAGAGGGGCGTGTTCATAACGCGGTATGACTTACGGTAGATGTTAATAAAGGAAAACGATTGTTTCGACCATTCGCGGTCGTTCCATTAAAGTTTGGAACGCTTTCACACCGAAGCGAACAACAAATCTGTTAAAAAGTTAATTTTAATAATTTAGTGATCATTCTTAATAACAATACTTGTATGTAGCCTCATAACCTAACTAACCCTTCTGAAAGACATGTAAGTAATCAAATCATATTCTGTTTGGTCTACCTTTACTTGAAACCAGCGTCCGTCATAAATATTAAACCAATGTTGTAAATATTGTGTCCCATCTCTCTACTATTTCATGTAGATAAACACGTGTAGTTTCTTTTTATTTTTAGATATAAATGTAAAAATAAGTTACGCCTCCCAATACACATTCTCCAACTTTGGGAGAAAGGGACTCGATCATTTGTATGACAATTAAATTGTAAACCAATAACGAATTTTTATTTAACTAGCCAAATCTCTCATCAGCTGAGCTGTAAAGTAGCTGTACAACCGTTATACCAGTTTTGAATTACAGTTTGTTAAACATCAAACGATCAAGACGAAGTATAGAGACACTTGATGAAATTGCTATTATTTATGGGCAAAGAGAAATCGACTTTAAGATTACAGAGAATCATACTGCAATTAGATCAAATCAATAGGTATGAGAAACCAGAAATCGAACATAAGAGCAAGATAATGATAGAAATCAAAAGCATTACTTACATTACAATGTAAAGAAATGGTTTTCAATTCATTTATATTATAACAAAAGAAAGAAACATTAAATTATTAGAAAAAAAAGTGCTACAAATGAATTTAAACTAAATGTACTGGATATAAAACTTCAAATTTTGCACGAGTATTATCTGCAATTCCTGAAGGTTGAATCAAACGTCTGGTATAACATTTGGGGAAATATCCTTCCTATGTCTCATAATTATTGTATCTAATACATCATACAAGAAACTGTTAACCAAACTTACGTAAACAAACGTAAATTAAAAAAAAAACAGAAATAATTAATTATCTTTGTCGTATTTTTGTATTATTATTAGTTACCGTAAAAATGTCGTTTGTTTCAAATGCAATCCCTATTGGAAGTTTTTCGAGTTTGTTATTTTAAATATGAACTTCGATTTTATTCATAATTTCTTTTGTAAATTTATTTTTCTAACTGAGACAAAAATATCTGGAGTAAAACAGGATATACCTAAACGGTGTAACCCACAGCCAGCCGGTGCATCAAAGACCGAACGAATTGGAAGCGAACGTTCCCATTTAATTGATCCGTGAGATTTTATTGATACGCACGCATTTAAGGGTTATTCTGGGAGGGGTAGCGATAAATATCACTGTGATACTTTGTTGCGGTACTTCGATTACGATGGAGATTGGGAAAGTTATAGTAAACGGCGGGGAAATTGACGATCTTTCTCGTAAAGATTACGTATGGCATGTTTCTCTTATACTATGCTTGTTAAACTATATTTCGTTAAGTCGTTCAGTTAACTCATGCTTGACATCCTGACTTATAGATGCGGAAAATATATTTCTCAGAAGCAATATTCTAAATGTCTTTTTGCTCAGATTTAAAGGCATGTCAACATAGAAAGCTTAAAGGTACATAGTGAGATATTTTCCACGTTGACGTTGGAAATAGATAACATAGGCATTTGATAATCATCCATCTTGTCTATTGTGCTTTTGACGGTTTTATCGGTAGCTCTATTAACAGTTTTGGAATTAAAATACAACAGTATGCCTTCCTTAAGGGTTGACAAGGCGACAGGATATGTTTTTGCCCTGCAATGTGAGATGGAGCAGAGGAGAGGCCTTTGTTCAGCAATGAGAGTGAGAGCAGGATACACAAAAAAAAGTATGTTTTCACTGTTATCTAGCTGTTTCATTCAAGGGAGAAATTAATTTTTTTCTTATGACTGAATAAAAATTTATGTTGCGAAAGAAACCTTATCCCTTAGTCACTTCTTACACCACACATTTGAATAAGAAACGTAATCTACGATTAATAAAAATCGGAGAGTGGTTTGCACCAAAAAGTATTTTGTTACCACCAGTACTAGCACCAAAAGGTCCAAAAGTGCTTAAACGTATTTTAGTGAACGCATCTCTCAAATACTGCTCTTTCATACGAATAATAGTAATCAGATTTAAACATGATTAAGTTTAAATAATAAATTATAAGGTCTAACAAAATTTTCTGAAACTGTTTAAAGGGGAGTATCAGACCATCAAACTGAACAACTTTCTCTATGGGACCAATATCGAAATCGCGAAAAAAAAACAGCTGGCCCATACATTCGGGTCGAGTTAGGTGGCAGTTTTGTATGGGACAGGTGATTTTTTTCCCGATTTCGATAATCTCATAGAGAAAGTTGTTCAGTTTAATGGTCTGATACTTACCCGTAAAATAGTTTCAGCTAATTTTGATAAACCTTATAATACAGCGTCCTACTTAATATGCTGACTTTTTTAATGGGATATTCAGACCATCAAACTGAACAACTTTCTCTAAGGGACAATAATCGAAATCGCAAAAAAAAATTGCTGCTCCATACTAAACTGCAAACCTACTTGAGCCAAATGTATGGGACAGCAGATTTTTTTTTCGATTTCGAATATGATCCCACAGAGAAAGTTTTTCAGTTTGATGGTCTGAACATCCCCTTAAAAAAGTGTCAGCATATTTAGAAGGACCTGTATAAGTATTGCAATTGCAACTTCATTCTAATATAATCATATTGTCTCATTTAGACAAAAAGATGCAGAAAGTAGGAAGCAGCCATAGCCTGAATGTGCTCGAACGATAGCTGCACATCACCTGATCGTGATCTTAGGGGAAGACAATAGGCGATTACGTAGTGCATAGGCATCTTAACATCTTGCGTGGTACAAGAATATGGTGAGTTTAAAGCTTGATAATGTGAGGATATTGGGAGCGGTCGATTTGGATCTTGATATAATAATATCGGTTGCAAAGATGATACTTTTATTTCAGTAATTAACATATTTTTTAAAGATTTTTAAAAGTCCGATAAAAGTTTGTCAGTCTTATTTTACTTCTACCGATCAGCCAGTTTGATCGGGTATTTCCCACAGGTTTGCATTTCTAGAATATGAATTTACTGATTTCAACAAAATCTTACAAAGCGACGGGTCCGTAACGCAAGTGACAATATTTTGTCTTTGTATTGAATAATATTATTTTTTGGTACTGAATATTATTTATCAGTATTTATTTTTTAATAATATAAGAGTATTATATAACGCTGTATAATTACAACGTGATTAAAATAATAATAAAATATTATATACTTAGAAATATATAGGTATATCATGTATCTAGGTAACGAATTCAAGCAGGACTCTAGTAAAGACTCTAGGACTAGTGGGTTAAACATTTTAACGAGTTCTTACCGCGTTTTGGTATATTAACGCAGGACATTTCACCCGCGGCGATCTTTTGCTTAAACCACACAATTGTGGCACGATTTCAATAAATTTGTTAAAGCAAAATGAAGCTATAAGGTAATTCGACTCAACGGTAGTTCACGGTTTTCTAAACATTAATGTTTACCCTTTCCTTAAGTCATTTCCCTTGTAAGTAACCCTAACTGTTTGTATAAAGCGATTTCTTTTCGGAGAACGCCATTGGAGCTTCATATCAGGTTATTTGTGACATGTGAAATGACCAATATCGGTTTGATATTTAATATATCTTGTTCTTAGAATTTATTTGATTTATGCTCTTTCATCATATTGATGGAATATTATAGAGATGTGATTTTTACGGTTTCTGAGAGATATGCGATGATTAAAATATACTATTTGTCCAGTAAACAGAAATGTAAAAAGGATGGGAAGGATTTGAATCTAGATTTGAATAGACCGTTTTGAGAATTTATATATATTCCTTTATCATAATTATAAATAAACTCACGACCGAATTCCCCGTTCGAAGAGAATATAAACTTTGCTATAGCTAGGATTCGTTTGCCTTCTAGCATAATTAGGGCATTGTATTGCAAAGAAATGTGAAAATTCGGAATATGGTATTTGGGATAACAATTTAGATGAGCAGCACTTCCTATGTTGATATCTTGTTAAAGCCCTGAAAACATCAGCACACAAATCGAATTCTAAATTAATGAAATGTACATACCTCTTTCAGCGACAGTAGCTTTCAGGTTCCCAACAACAGTACCGCTCCTTACATCTTCCTTCACACGAAAATTGTATCTTGGTTTATCAAATAGCGCCGAACCGACGCTCGCCGTCATCACGTTCACATGCACTGTTGCTCCTTGTGGCGCAGTCAGTCCACCGCCATCAGTCGCCGACACTTCCAAATCAAACTTCCCATTCGCTTGCACCAAAGACGGCTTCGTAACAAAGATTTCTCCAGTACTTCTATCTATTCTGAACACATCATTATCATTTCCATTCGTGATGCGATAAGTAACTGTTCCAAATCTACTGGAATCTGCATCAGTAGCTGATACGGCCACTATAGGTTCATTTGAAGATATCCGACCTTCTTTCAAAGAGACGTTGTAGTCTTTAGAAGTGAATGCTGGAACGTTGTCGTTTATATCAAGCAGTTGGATCTTCACCATGGCGGTCGTTGACAAGCCCCCTGCGAATAAATAAATAATTGGTCTCTTGATTGTTTGTGTATTGTTGTAATGCTATGTTTAATTGACAGCCGCTTGATTTATGCCGATGTCAACGCTTTCAACAAGGTTTGCGATAATAAAATAATTGTTTGGATGTTTGCTTGAAGGTCTCGGTACAATGTTGCCTTGGAAGGTTGCCTTGCCATTGATAATGAGATGCGGAAATAGTAATTGGGTTTGTCACTTCTATGAATCTAAATGCATATGCTCAAGACTATATTCCCCGAGGGGGTAGTCAGAGACATTCTGAAACCTCAGAAATTCCACGTTACACTTATAGTACCGAAACTGTGTCCAGTGTGACGAGGAGTCAGCCCGTCGCCACTTATAATGGACACTGTGTAACATGCAACAGTGCAACATGCCTCGAAATTGCAGCATGCAAGTTTCCTCACGATGTTTTCCTTCACCGATAAGCCAGTGGAAATCTTAATATAAATTGATATACATTTTATTAGATATTCTATTTTGAGCGAAAAAAACTTATGCCTTTTTGTAACCAACAATAATATTTCAAACAACATTCAATAAGCCACAGGATAAACTAAGATTTGCTTCCAACCTACGCTGCCATATTCGAAATGGTAAATATTTGAATTTTATTCCCGGTAAAACATTGTGAAACTCCTAGGCACATTGATTCTAAGGGATTTTATAAAGTATAAGGATGGACCCTATTTATTATTATTGTGGGAACCGACTCGATGCTCGATGCGCATGATTCGCTCTCTGGAATGCCATAAGTTTTGGTTTGAAACAAGAGGTTTACTGTTTCGTTATTAGGATAAGCAGTTGAAGTACTGTATGGACATACATTTTCATGATGAAGAGTATAATAAAATATCGCTTAATAGTGCCTAATACCTACATGCGTTGAAGTAAACTAGAGACAATGTGGCATGTCACAAACCTGAACTGACGAAGATTGAACCCTTGTTTCCAAAAAAAATATATTTTTTGTGTTCTTTTGTCAGGAACGGAGACACCGTTTTATTCTTTATCTAAACTATTATAAAACTGTAAAACTGAAGTGTGTCTGTACATTGAAGATATTTACAAAAAAAGATTACGATTTGGTTTTTAGGTATCGCTGACTCGAAATCAACCTTTTTTAGAAATTTTGTCTGTCTGTTTGTCTGTTTGTTTGTGTGTTTGTTTGTTTGTTTGTTCGCGCATCACGCAAAAACTACTGAACCGATTTTGATGAAACTTTTTTTGTTTGATAACTTATAATCTGACTTAAAATCTGGTATATAATTTATGCGGACGAAGTCCCGGGAAAACACTAGTTATAAATATAATTTCGTTAATAATATGGTGCTTTTAACCTGGATGCTATGTCATGCTTTTTAGATTGAAAGCAAACTTAAAAACAAAGTTTACAGACTCAAGAAGAATATTATGGCACATTTTACATAATTTGGTAATTAGTTTTGGATTTTTCGTCTAAACTCAAAAGACGATCGTTTTTTCGCACCCATTGTATCAGCTTTTCAGAGCTACGTTGCGTTATGCGCTACGTAATGCGTGAATTTTTTGACACTTCTAAATATAGCAAAGACATACCTATTATGCTATTAACGTGAATTACTTTTGTACATAGACAACAATATTCTAGCTTTCCAAAGCCCTTTAATATCCGAAATTCCAAATGGCACAACGTAGTCGGCGACTCAACCATACAAAGTCGCCACGTAAGATTTGGCGAAAGAAAAACGATACATAATAGTTGGCCGTTTCTCGCTCCATAAATCAGCGAGACTGCAGCCAATGGCCGGCGGACATTTTTGGAATTTATTTCGGAGTATTTCGGACTTGCTGTGTGCGGCTTTATTTTTGAGCAATGATTCGGAATTTTTCTATAGGTAGTTGTGTATTTGGATGACTTAATTGTAATTGGGTTCGATTTGGTTACAAAAAGTTTTTCGATGGATTGATTGGTGTCTGTTTACTTTTAGGGTTTATTCAGTCAAGTGTTGACTTCTGGAAAGTCATTTTGTTTACGCTTCTAGTTTGAAATACCATTAAACAATAATTCTCCACACAAAGCTCCAACATTGCAAACAAAAGATCAGCATACCGACGTAGGCAGGTGACACCATCACTGTTGAATGCCCTTTGCTTTTGCTACGAATGGTTTAGTACCGATCAACTATGGTATGAACATGTATCTACATAAACTTACAACCAAAATCCCTATCGGGGTGGTCAAAAACATAGCCACAACTGCCAACTGTATAGCAGCAAGCATTTGTAGCAAGGCTCACGTTTAGCATATTGAAGGTTTCAAGTTGGAATGACTAGTAAAGTGGTTATAGGTGGCTAGACTTTCACCCATTTACATTGAAGAAAGTCCAAATTAAGGCTTGATTGCACGAGCATTATGAAATCTGTTTAGCAGATAATATGTTGGGTCAACTCTTTTAAGGATGTCAAATCCCTGCTTAAAACCTTCTCTATAATTCCTTTCTTAGATAAGTCTCTTTACATTGACCTATATCTAACATTGTATTCTTTCACTAAAGATACACCATTATCTCGACTACCCGGTTGGTGTAATGGTTACCACACCGGACTGCCAAACCAGGGTTCGAATCCCGGTTCTTTCATGGATGTTATATGTTTGTGCCGTTGTTGTATGGTTCCCATAACAAAAAGCCAAAAGTTTACTTGGGATCATTACAATGTATGTGCCTGTGAGCGTTATTTATTTATTTATTATTTATTTATATTTCTTTCCTAAGTTTACTATAAAGGATCATAAAATAGAATTTTACCTCTATCAGTAGCAATGACAGGAAACTCGAAGTCACTAGTAGCTTCATGGTCCAGCGGTGCTGTGATGCAAAGTTCGCCGCTATCAGGCTTGACTGAGAACTGGGGTCTGGCGAAACTGTCGCTCAGGGTATAGTTGACGATGGCGTTGACTCCGCAGTCTGGGTCCATGGCTGACATCTGCGAAGAAAAGAAGGGTGGTTAGATTCTGATGCAGGTGAAGAGATACCTCTTGTTGGAAATGTGGAATAAATAAGGTACCATGTAGTTTTCAATTTAGAATACGTCACTCCGTTTGATCGCGTAGATGTTGTAAGAGGCGATTAAATAATTCGGTTTATTTTGAGCAACATTTATTACGGATTCAGGGAGTGAATTGTAATACCATCTTACAAGGAAGTTTAATAAACTTTGTCACTGGACAAAAGTGTTACAAATAGACTTCTGTTCATCGAAGTAATACTAAATACCACATCAGCACTAGCAATAAACATTCCAAACGAACGTAAAACCGGAAAACTTTACAAAGAAGACTATCAATTGCAACAAAGGTCCGTTCTCCACAACTAATTGCGAAGTCCAAGAGAAGATAGCAATCGTAATTAATTAAATGTATTTAATTCTACGTGAATTGATCAGCTTACTGTGCGGTCCAAGAGGTTATGATGAGGTATTGATGCGGTTCAGAATTTATGTGGAAACATTGGTTGGGTAAATATCTTTGCAATTAATCGGGAGGACATGGTTTACGCAATGATAGATGTACAGAATCTGGAAATTATGGTGAAAGACCCAGGAGTAAGATTTGAAGGCATTTTGTTTTGCTAAGTACATGGTTTCCAAACACGTTTTTTTTTAAACCTTAAATCACACATTGGACGCGTTGCTGTCATTTCATACGAATGGGAAAAATTTACAAGAAGAGGTAAGCATGTGCGATACTATGTTAGTGCGAGCGAGACAGGAATACGCCAATGCCTACATTTACCATGCGGGGGTGAGGTTGAAATTGGTGGGGGCAGAGAGTGTTGTATGTAGTAATAGACACTCTTTCTTATACTGTACTCAAACTAAGGAAATTATAACGAAAAACAACAAAAAAATATAACGAAAAGCCTCCAAATGCCATCAAGATGGCATCGTGCATACTATTGCTCGCTTATTAACACTGTCTTAAACTCAATTTGAGGGATATAGTGTCTTTGTAGTTATTCAATTTTTAGGTTATTTCAATCACCATAACACAGAAGTGGACTTTATTTCAAGCATTTTAGTCTAGACATCTAATACAATGGCTTTAAAATTTTAAAGTTATAACGGTTTAACAACATTTCTAACTTTTATCCTGAAAACCTGTACTTTTTCCCTTAGGAACGTCGAATTTGGTCGAATTGTAATGGACGATTGTCATAAGTGTGTGAATAGATGTCAAGTAGAGATTTATATCCAGTTTTATAATAATACATCTACCTCATGTCTATTTCGTATTAAACTTCTGCTTAATAACGTAGTAACTTATTATTAATCTGTGGTAATAAAGAAATTAAAACACTAAAAATCATAGATTTGATCCAATGTTTAATTAAAATCGTAACACAGCTTTCTTTTAAACAAACGACAAATTGGCTATAGAAAGGTGTTACTCTTAAGTGGGAAAAAAATCAAGTAACATCTCAGATAATTAGCCTGAAATCATCTTATTTTCTTTATCTCTCGTATTACGGTCGTGACAAGGACGGTTGATTAATGTACCGACCTTCTGCCCGAAGATAAATGGAATCCAACTTTTCAATTCCATTTTCAGACTTATGTTCTTTAAGTTACAGTAGGAATTTGTTTGCGTTGGATATTGTAGTGTTAGTTTTCTTGATAGTACGTGTAAATGCATCGTTTGCTCATTTATTGCAAGTCAATCAGTCGAACTAGTTTTTTTAGTACTTTTAATTGCTGTTTTTAAGTTGTATTGAAACATTACACCTTGTACGGTTAGGTTAGGTTAGGTTAGATCTGAACCAATAGAGATCACGGAATCGTGTAGGTAATGAAAAATAATGTAGAAGCAAAACTAGTCAATGTAAAATTTATTTGCATACAAAATAGCAGTTGCACGAGCATAATTCTTTTCGGGGATGGTCAGAAACCATGCTGCAACTACATTTATTTCAGGCAATTATAGCAAGACTCTAAATAATAATCATCATACATGTCTTGTACTACTGACTACGTTTGACCTGAAAACACTGTCCTTTTAAATTTTTTCCCGTTTTTAGTGGTCCAAACATTTTTTGAAAATAATTATGTAAGTTATGATTTTATGAACTTATTCAAAATCTTCTACTCTACTCTCATAAAGTCACGACTCACGACAGTTTGAAAATCAATATTTTTGGGTATAATTTTTGATTGGGCGTGGTTTTATTTTTGGTGAAATTTGTATAGTGCACATAAAAAATTCTTGGGTACGATACCTAAAAATTGTTTTGGTCACTATAAACGGGCCATCCTGTACAAACAAATTGACCCTCACAATTTGAAATAATACCTGAGGCTTATCATTTTAAATTGAACTCAAAATACAAAACATGTCTCCGCAAAGCTCTTAAACAAACCGAACCCCCCCAATTTATTCACGAATCAGACCAGCGCAGCGGTTGAAAACTGGCAACGATCGAAATCCGAGAAATGCATTTGTAGAAACAATATGTGGAAGTCGGTATTTATTATTATTGGTCGGCTTGATTGACTGCCGGCCGAACTGAGTCGCATGCAAACAACCCCTTATTAAGGAACTGCTTTCTGGACCTTTCGATCGGTAGAGGATGTTCTTTTAAATTTTCGTTTGTTGTTTTTTTTAATTCATTAAAAAAAATGATGTCATTGATATTTTTCAAATAAAAGAGAGTAAAATTGTATTGTCATAAATTCTTGATTAATTGACACCAGGACTTGCTGCTCACACGATAAGAATTGACAATAGGATCATTCTGAAAATTTACTTTTAAATTTTTGGAAAAAAATTAAGAATAAAAGAATAAGGGTTGAACTACACCAGGCAGCACAGCATCGCATTTTTCCGTCATTCCATCCTTTTCTGTCACTCAGGAACGTCATTTGCTAGAGCATAATATAAGATAGACGGAACGGAACAGCACGGAACAGCACTGCACGCCGCGTGCGATCGCGTTCCGTTTATCTTATATGCTCTAGCAAAATTAAATGACGTTCCTGAGTGACAGAAAAGGATGGAGCGACGGAAAAATGCGATGTTGTGCTGCCTGGTGTAGTTCAACCCTAACATAAGTATATAAAATGAGCTTTGTATGAGTTTGTCTATGTTAAAGGAATTTAAATAATTAACTACCTATAAAATTACTTTCATTATTTGTTAGTAGGTAATTAAAACAATCAAATTAATTGTTGTATGAACAAAGGGACACCGATATAGTGTGTTAGTATTCCCAACAGTGGGACACCAAAGAGGCTTTGTAAAAAATTTTATTAAGGCGACATGTATTAAGGCGGCATCTAATTAAGGCGATAATTGCATCCTCACTTTTAGTTTCAACATTGTTTTTTAATACTGACTGTACGAACTTTTAAATGAAGAGATTTTTGATAAGAGCCAATCGTATTGAAGCCACACACGACGATTCTGTCTTCAATGTCCAGTTTATTGATCTTAGACTATTTTAATTGAAGTCATTTAAATGGATATTGACTGTTCAAGTTTTATTTAAGTGTTAAGTACATTGTAATGCTAAAAGTATTTTAAAGACTAGTAACCAGTGTATTAAAATGTATCCGAACGACGTTTTATTTTAACGGCTAAGCTGTATGTTGGTTTGGTTGAGTTTGACTATAAATGGAGATTAAATCTTAGAGAATACCGGGAAATTTCCTATGTTTTATTAAATAATTTTCATACTACCTTTCAAAATATACTGGGGTATAACAGTTTTTAATTATAATCATAAGCTTTAAACTCAAACATTTTTATCAATATCGGCCCATTCGTTTTTGCATGATACTCGAACAATCGAACAATTAGACAGACAGACAAAAAATAAAAAAAATGACGATGTTTCGGAGTCAGAGACATTTGAACAAAACACCATATCGGTAACTTTTTTGTAAATATCTTCAATGTACAGACACACTTCGATGACAGTTTTATAATAGTGTAGATGTATTAGACATGGGTATTAACGAGTAGGTATATAAGTTTATCCATCATCATCATCAACATGTGTATTTGAGAGGAAACGGGCAATGCTCCACAACACAAGCCTATTGCAGGTTGGTGATGGCATTTAGTGGGAACGCAAGTAATATGATACAAAGTGTGAAGTGACCAAAGAAATCATACATACATAAACTCACTACCATAATCCCTTACGGGGTGGTCAGAAACTCTGAGACAACTACCAACAAAACGTTTAATCAATAAGCATGCAGTTGTAGCAAAGCTCACTTTAAACACATTGAAGGTGGAAAGTCGATATAAAGACGTGCGAGGTGGTGACAGGGGGCTAGCCAATCACCCACAAAAACACTGCACAAGAAACCTTATCCCTTAGTTGCCACGTACGACACTCAAGGGAAGAAATGGGGTTCCAGTTCCAGTCTAAGCCGGAACCACTTGGAAGAGAGAATTATCAGTAAAACGAACATTGAAGGTGAATACCTACAGCAGAGTGCACGAATACAAAGAGCAAATATCGTCATTCAAATTGAAGGACCAAAATAGTGAAATACGTAACATAATCTACACTTGAGGGCAAAATAAACGGTGCAAATAACAAACACGGACCTTCAAATATGACTGCAAAAGATAATAAAACTGAGTTCACTGTTAATACCGCTCTCTTAAAGGGACGAGGAAGGTTTTATTAACTTTTAGGTACCTATTTGATTTGAGAAGCCTAATTAATTGCTTGGTTTATAGATTTAAAGATTGTGAATACAGTCATTATATTAAAAAAATAAGTCAAACATTTTAAATGAAGTTGATATTTCCAGGATGAATAGGAATACTATGCCATTTAGTAAAGAAGTTTTTATTAAATTTAAGTACCTACAAATCTGCAAATTCGCTTTGTCATAAACGGAACCTTAGTTAGTATTGGTAACCTTACTTTTAGCCTTAAGAGGTTTTATATTTAAATCAGCGCAGTTGTCCAGGCTATATCGCTACCTCAGTAACAGAGATAAGAGCAGACACAATACGATTTATTACTCTCTTACACTAACAACATACTTAACACACTACTCTTATAAAATCAAAAGTGTTCCTTTTAACATGTCCGCCACATCTCAATTAGGAACTTTTAAGATGCCGATAGCCGCTAATAATTTAGCCGTATGAATTTTTGGCGATAATTATTTTGAAATGGTGACAAGATTTCGAAACAAAAAAGAACCTGACATTTTTTTTTGCAACGAAGTGTAATAAGAAAAGGAAGCATTTATATTTGATACCCACTTAATTCATTGTATTTCACTAACATGAGATGAAAGCCTTTTGCAGTATTTTGGGAGTGGCCAGCCATTTACAACTAATCATACGTCATTCCTCGCCCGTTCAAAAAAGATGAAACGAAGAGAAGAAAGAAAGAAAAGAAGAAAGAGAATGAAAGACAAGGCATTATGGGCCTGTCCCAAACGGACGCGAACAACAACAACAATGAAGACACACTGACGTTGTCAAAACAAAAGACAGACATAAATACGCATAAAAAGTAAAAGAAACACAAGTTAAAGTAACGTCAAATTCAGTTTATTTAAATCCAGTTGCATTCAACTTTGAGCTCATCTAAATAAAGGGAACATCTGCCTTGTTTACTTAAAACAAAATAGTATAAATAAAATGATTTGTAACAAAAATAAAGATTCCTCAGTTCGGCCGATGTAAAGGACATTGTAATTCAACCTGATTGGCACACAATAATGGTATCAAACATAAGCCATTTAAAAATTGTCCGCGTTAAAAGGAAAAAGGTATGGACGACAGTGGTTTTAAAAAGAAAATAAACCTTCGAAGGACAATACCAGGACCGGAGTCAGAAGGATTTGTAGGGCCATTAGTTGAACAGCCCTGGACAGACGCCGAGCTATTATAAACGCTATTCTTTCAGTCATAAAGTAGAGTCTCCAATGGAACGTGTTGGGTATAATTAAAAAATAAATCGAATTAGTGACCTGCATTCCAGAAGCTATCACTTTCTTTATGAATTGCTTTTAATTGATGTTACTTTCTTTTTTGGTTTTTTGTTATTTAAATTTTCAATCGTATTTTTTGTAGTTGTGCCCTGAGACTTCAACTACGTATCGGTGCCGAATTTTTCGCAGCATATTGCAATGAAATGACATCTAAATGCTAATTAAATAAAATGATAACCGAAAACAGACGATTTCCGAGATTTCTATAAAAAGGTATAATGATACGAAAGTGCGGATCACCCGATCTATTTTCTATGGGAAGGAAAACATATTTTTTGGATGAATTAAGAAATGCAGAGGCATTTACATCATCCTAATAGAGTCAGTAGTTTTAACGTGATGCACAAGCGAACGAAAAAAAAAGGTGGCATTGTCAAAAGCAGTCACTCAATCACCTGTTTTACATCATCATCATAATCGGGCTTAATATCTGTTACAGATTATTTAAGAAGTATTTTTCTTAACATTACCACATGAGTAAATACACTGCAGAGACAAAGCTAAGGAGCGCACAAAATGATCACGCGATGCGCTTGCCCATAGATTGTCCTCTAGCCGAGCTGAATTCGTACTCAGGCAGCACTTAGTTGAACTCCTCGATGAATGCACACGTAGTGTAGTGTAGTAGCGTAGTGTACCTACTAATAGCAGTGCGGTTGTACAAGGTGTTACATAAGTAAGAATAAATTATTAAAACTCTTAAGGGTGTTGTTTAGACCGTTAAACTGAACAACTTTCTCTATGGGACCAATATCGAAATCGCGAAAAAAAAATCAGAACATAATATATTTTTTTCGCTATTTCGATATTGGTCCCATAGTGAAAGTTGTTGAGTTTGATGGTCTAAACCACCCACTTAAATGTTTATTTGTATTTTTGTAACACACCTTGTATATGGCCTTCTTATTATGCTGACAGTTTTTTTCGCGGATGATCAGACCATCAAACTAAACAACTTTCGCTATTGGACTAACGGCGAAATCGCGAAAGAAAAACTCAGCTGCCCCATTTGCAGTTTTGTATGGAACAGTTGATTTTTTTTTTTCGATTTTGATGTTGGTCTGTTAGAGAAAGTTGTTTAGTATGATGGTATGGTATGGTACTGAAAAAACCATGAGCATTTTAAGAAGGACCCTATATGAAAGCATTTCTCTGTGGGATATTTATAATAGTTACTTTCTGCATAGCACCACAACGTATCTCACGAGATCAGATATTTTAGCATTTCATAGTGCATCGTCACTAAAAAAAATATGCAATCCGATACCTTTTTCAAGTTCCACTCTTTTTTCATGATTACGATAATAATGCCAATAAAATTACTTAGCAAACAGTTAAGATCGGAATTTTTAACTCCAACAATCCGTACTATTTGCAAAAGGAAAAAACGGGTGCGCGCAATGCCAATGGCTAGCTTAAAAATATCTTAAAAATAAATGGACTACTATATAAAAGCTCATCGATACGTATTTCTTTAATTGACTGTACACAACGATACCCGCTGACCTTTGAATTCCTGTCTCAGTATACCTTTTGTTCATTTAACGCATTATTGTAATTGCCAATTTATTTTCTGGGAGTTAATATTCAAGGTGAATATTGTCATTTGGAAAATATGTGGCGTATTAAAAGTTTGTTGGTAGTTGTATCCACCCCGAATTCTACGGACAAGGCGGACGGACGGTTCATAGACATCGTGCCAGCTTGGTAAAGAATGGGCTTTGCATCTTACCCTTTTTGCTTTGTAGGTAAGTAGGGACTAGGATTGTACTGTGCTTGAACCTATAGTATGTACGTCAATTTTCAATAGCCTTGCTGGTATTGAAACTGCCAAGGCGAGAATTGCGGTATTGAATCCCAAAAGGAGGAAGTATATTTGTGTGATGTTTGTCATCCATCTATATTGTTGTCATTTCTGTATTTTTTTTATTTTGTCAGATTTTTATTTGAAACATTAAAATTATCGACATAATAAAAGTAAGTAAGTAAGTAAGTTATAGCCTATAGCAGGCCCACTGCAGGGCAAAGGCCTCCTCTCACGAATAAGGGTGAGAGGGAGCGGGCCATACTCCACCACGGGCCCAGTGCGTGTTGGTGGAGGCAAGGTAGTGGTCAACTTGCTGTCAGAGAATTTTCAAGCCGCCTCAATGGGCCTCTAACGTACCATTTATTATTTTGACGTATGATTAACAAATTGGAAAATGTCGAGATTCCTATTTAGGTATTTCTAGTGGGAGTTAAAAAGCTAAGTGTAGAGAACAGATCGCTAGTTCTAAGAAAAGCTAGACGGCTATAAAGCTGCATTACAACTTGTTTTAATTTGTCGCAACTTGCTAGAGAAATACGAGATGCATGTACAATATACATGTGTCAAGTGCATCATTTTTATTTTAAAGTATTGAATCAACTTGAACTTACTTGACATATTATCACTATTTATTTTTTGATTTAAAAAGTTTGATGAACTATCAAAAACTTAATTTCATATTTTACTAAAAAAAACATGAGTCAATAATGCAACTTGAAATAAATGATTGATTAATTGATAGCATAGTTCATCAAACAGAACAACTTTCACTATGGGATCGACACTGAAATCGTAAAAATAGTATTTTCAGTTTGATCAAGGCTTCAAATCACCAACATTAATCTAAACTATTATAAAACTGTAACTGAAGCGTGTCTGTACATTGAAGATATTTACAAAAAAAAAGATTACGATATGGTTTTTAGGTATCCCTGACTCGAAATCAACCTTTTTTAGAAATTTTGTCTGTCTGTTTGTTTGTGTGTTTGTTTGTTTGTTTGTTTGTTTGTTCGCGCATCACGCAAAAACTACTGAACCGATTTTGATGAAACTTTTTTTGTTTGATAGCTTATTATCTGACTTAAAATCTGGTATATAATACGTGCGGACGAAGTCGCGGGAAAACACTAGTACCTATATATCGATCGGTATCTATACTCTACCATACTTATACCAACAGGAACTCGTTCAAAGTATAATGACTAGATTTCTCCATAAAATGACATCGGAGATTGCGTGGATGCACACAATAATATCGATACACTATCAACTAGTGTTACATCAATCGATTTATTTATTTATGTTGCTTTAATACGTGTGAATGGGGGAACGGTGGTTCTAGTTTATGTATACTAGTATCTAGCTTATAAGGAAGCAAGCAGATATAGGGTTACTGGAAAATTGTGTACTAAATTTCACGTGGGTTCAGATGGACTGTTTTAGTGGTATTCCATTCTGAACCTTCGTGCTTCGGAGGGCATGGTGAAGTCGTTAAGTAATTGGTTTCTGATACTCCCGTTAGTTCGGATCAAAGCATCGGTGGCGCGTCGCGGAGAGGTATGGAAACTCAATAGGGTTCGGATTCGAATCCGCAACGACGACATGAGTCATTTACCAATGAGTTTTGCTACTTATAATACTTATTACTGACTGTTCTCAAACGGTGAAGGAAAACATCTTGAGGAAACCTGCATACGCTGAAGAAGAAATTCTGGTGCATATGTGAAGACTAGGAGCGATGATAGCCCATACGGAAGAGAACTTGCGCCTCAATCATGAGGCGGCGGTTCGATTCCTGGCCTGTACCACTAAGTTCTTCGGAAATTATGTACGGTTGCATTTATCATTTACTAGCTCGGCGGTGAAGGAAAACATCGTGAGGAAACCTGCATTCCAGAGAATGAAAAGAAAATACCACAAGTTCGGAGGTATGCGTAAAATATGGGTGAGCTTGGGGCGAACACAAAGGACCATCGATGGTCCAAGTGTTACATTAACGACCCTTGCTTGCAATAGCCCAACACAAATAATAATAATAATAATATGTGAAGTCTACCAATCCGTATTTGACACGCGTGGTGTACTGAAGCCCATACACCTTACCTGGGGTAGACCTGTGCCCTGCAGTACAAACCAGGACATTAATTCCACTCGGCAATCTTCGTTTGCGCAGAGCAGACTCGAGTTCCCGTCAAAATTCGAAGTCATTTAGTAATCAAAGGGTGTAAAGTCGGATAGCAGCGAAAGGGTGCGAAAACAATTGGCCAACAGCGACAAGAGATTGAAGGTGGCACATCCTGATTGGTCAATATAATTTCACTCGCTATTAAAATTTGTCAACTGCGCAGGTACATCGGATAGACTTATTAATCTGGTATAAATATTCGACGTAAAAGATGATGAAGTTGACTACAGTTTTTTTATCATCAGCACTCTGCGGCTCCAACCTATCTCTCTCCCTCCGAGGGAGCAAACTGGTACTATGAGTGGCTATAGTGCAACGTTCATCGACTGATGACGATGCAATTTTTATTTCATTTCTCCGTACTAATATAATATACTGTGCTATAAGGGTGGTTCTACTATTACTGTAAAAAAATTAATATGTGGAAAAACTAAATTTTGGAATCAGGAAAAAATTGAATCAAAACGTCGTCGTAGTTACAAAATATCTCTATCACTGTCCAAAGCGTACGCATGAAGTGTCGAGGCATGTCACGACACTCGGTGTGAACGCACGTATTTGCGGAAGGACACCCGACACCTGCGCAAGAGTTGCGGTCGTGGTCAACTCCACGCGGGGAAATTGTGTGGGCGAGCTTTAATGAAATTTAATTACATTAGAGATTTTTCTAATTATTTTGTTTTATTTGTGAAGGTATAATGTGACGCGATTTGTTTTCTAATAATTTGTTGTAAAATGTTAGAAAATTACGCTTGATTAAGTTAGGTATGTCGGTATGTGAGATAGTGGTTTGTGTGGTTTTCACAAAGTTTCAATAAATTTTTAACCGAAGAACATTTCTTGTGTATGTTAACAAAAGAAACCATCGAGGTTTTGTAAAATGTAATAAATACCAAAGTGTGTTTTTGTGTCGGTTTAAAATTCATTGCTAATTTAACTAATCGACTTTTCATTTGAAATAGGCCACTTTTAATACCTACACGAATGAAGTCATGGAAACGCTAATCTATCAGTAAAATGATAAATGAATTTTTGTGCTTAACTACTTTATACAGGGTGTAGGTCCATAGTGTTTTTGTGTTTTTTCAATAAATAAATAAAATTTCTTCAATAAATAAATAATAAAAATATTCACGTTTTCTATGACCAATTCTTTTCGCTGTCACTTTTCGATGTTGACTCCATAGTTAAAGTTGTTCACTTTTTGTCTTGTTGACTACGTCAACGTACTACGTAAAAGCTAGAGAATTAATGGAGGATTAACTCTAATGAGCGTTTCTGCAACTGAGCGTTATTAAGCTCTACACTCTTGGCTCACCTACAGTTATTTCCAAAAAAACCTTGATTAATTATGAGAAAATCTCGCTTTAGCTTTTTTTAAATATCATAATATAATAATGAGACTCAACATAGCCAGCACCCCGCTGCGATATAGTTCGTTGCGAGAGTAAATAATAAAAATAAAACAAAATGGCCACTCACTCGCTATTATTGCACATATCTGTCAGTATGTAAAGAAGTTTACAATCAATATTTTAACGAAGATATCTTTTTACTCGTACAATGCTGAATAGTATTTTTTTGGAATTTATACTTTAGAAATTCCGAAAACATTATTTTGTTTTTGTCTGGCCTTTAACCTGACTAAATCTAGATTTTAGAATGTTTTATCAATTATATTATTATTAAAGTGTATTTCTCAAGGTTATGAAGTTATTAAACCCCAACTAACATAGGAACTAATATAAAGAAATAAAAATGGAAATGGGCAGGTCACTTGATTAGAAGCAAGAAAGATAAATGGGCCAAAGACGTGACGAAATGGTGCCCTAGACAAAACAAGAGAAAGAAAGAGAGGCAACGTCAAAGATGGGAGGACGATATTAGGAGAGTGGCGAGAATGTTATGGATGAGGAATGCATAGGACCGAAACTTGTGGAAAGCCCTAGGGGAGGCCTATGCTAAAAAGCAAGACAATCTGTAAAACTGCTTACCTACCTACCAAATGGTGTATAAAATTAATTAATTAGTTTATTTAAGTAGGTATATAAATTAATTGCCATGATTGTTAATAAAGGCTTTATTATATTATTATAACATAGGAACCAAGAATAAATATGTGATATCCTGCCATGCAAAACTGCAAACCTACTCGACCCAAAATGTATGGGATAGGACAGTAGATATTTTAATTAATTAGTTCCATAAAGAAAGATGTTCAGTTTGATGATCTGATCATCGCCTTAAAGCCTGTCCGAATATTAAAAATGAACCTGTATTCTTGGATCTAATCGAGGTCATATTTTGGGTCACGTAGAGAACCTTCCTTATTTGAAGTCGGTTACAAAGACATACATAAATAAACTCACGCCTTTTTCCCAGAGGAGTAGGTAGAGACTATATGGATCTCCACTTTGGTCTGTTCTGACACACCTCTCTTGCTTCCTCTAGGTCCATACATCTTGTCATACTATCCCTTCGTTTATGGCTACTTTTAACCTGGCATTGTTTAATGACGTCCCCGATCTGGTCTAGGTTTGTCCTCCTAGGTGTGCCTCTACCAAAGTTTCCTTCCACAAACGCCTTATACTATATCAGTTTCGTAAGTCGTCTTTCACTCATCCTTTCGATATGTCCAAACCATCGACAAAATATAATATGTTAAAACAGACTTACAGTCTTAAGTTTTAAAACTGTTCTTTACCGCATACCAGACACAAATTATAATAATCAATTAAAGTAAACAGGATGCAACAAAAACGTCAGTAATTTCTTCTGACCTCTAATTTTCAATTTGAAGATGGTACCGGATAATGATGCTTTCATCTAGCCGTTTCCGCCGCCACCCATAATTCGCACCAAACCGTTACGGTTTATTATAGTGGTTCTCAAACCAATTATGACAAAAAATTTTGTTTTTAATTATAATTAGACACTGATGCTATTTTATAAATTCCGAACATTATGATTGGGATGCATCAACTTTAAATATACAAATTCTTCGGTCAAGTTGTTAGTATGTCATCGATTTTGAATTTCCTTCATAGCGAAGAATATTTCCAGCCCGACATTGACAGAAAACCCTTAACCATGCAATAAAACAAAAACATAGAAATGCCTACTCAAGCCAGATATTTATGGAACAATAATATAATATGATGTTTTTTCTTGCGATTTAAGTGTTGATTCTGTAGTGAAAATGATTTAGTTCGACTGTCTAATCCAGCGTTTAGGTATATGACGACAAATTAAATTATCTTAGGTACATTGTAAGCCTAATAATACAACTAATAGAGTTGGTTTGAATCCAACAAATGAATCATTACATCACGTTATATTACCGACGGGATAGACAGATATATTTTTCATATGCCAAAGTAAAAATATACGTATTTCTCTAGTAGTCTCCAAACTGTCCTGTGGAGCTAGTAATCTCGTCGCCACTTTTAGTGGACACAATACAAGATTCGAAATTAAAATACCCATTTAGATATCCACACGATGCAATTGTAAACCATGATAGTGCTACTGTGCTCAAACTTTGAGCACCACACTCATATACCATGATACCAGTTTTCTTACCAGTTCTGTGAGACCGAGACAACTGTACGTTTATGAACATAAAATGGTTGTGTAACTATTAAATTTAGTTTTAATACGACCTTTGGGTCCGTTGCTATTGATGTTAAAGAAATGCATTTTAATAGTAGCTATTTTGTAATAAATACTGGTATCTGTTATTGGTACCAATTTTTGATAATGGTACTGGTATTTCAATCAATAGAATAGATAGCTATGCAATGAGGAATTCCACAAAGGTGATAGAAACAAGGTTTTTATTTTAAATTAAGAGGTTTTCCAATATGGCTGAAGAATGGGTTCCAGAAGCTAGATGCCGAAATCTAAAAAGATCCAGGTGAAGACATCTACCCATTCAGGAAGCCACATTGTATTTCATGTAGAGAGAATTTGAGAAGAAGCCTTTGCCCAGCAGTGAGATATAGATAAGGTTAAAATAATCACAGAAAACAAAACTTTTCATCAAATACGTTATTTTTTTATTCATCATCATCATCATCATAGGCCTGTATTTTTGGTGTGCAAATAAAGAATATTTATCTTATCTTATCTTATCTTTTCATCTGTGGCAGATGATTTAAGCAGTGTTTTTGGAGAAGCACTTTTTATATTACTACTATCGTAATTATGCATAAAATACAAATCTGTTTGCTTATTTAGATTTAAAAGAAAGAAGATAGTCATTATTTTATGTCTCAAATATGTTTCATTTTCACACGAAAAATTATCTTTTTATAGCTCTAATGTCAAACTTTAAAACACAATAAAATTTCTCCCAGGAAGCAATTAGTTGATTTTATCTAACTCAAATCTAGAATTATCATTCAAAAGTCACCATTTAAGATAGTTGCATCATTTTTACGACTTATTTGTTTTAAAATAGTTGCAAAGTTCATTCAACTTTATTAATGAAGGATACATCTAATTAAATATTGTAAATGTCAGCATCTAATATGCAAATATATGTAAATCAGTCTGTCGAAAACTGATTTATTTTTTGTTTTAGTGTTTTTTATATGAGTCACTCTACCTCCTAGGTAAAAATAGGTGCTTAAGTTTTTTGACAAGTTTTATTGCATGCCTATTTGTGATAATGTTTGAGATACTTGGTCAAAATAGAATGTTGCTATTTTGTCAAAAATTCAGTAATTTATAACCTGTAGGATCCCACTGCAGGGCAAACGACTCCTCTCACGAACAATGGTGAATGGTGGTGATGGAAAAAGTAGAAAAATGAATAAATGTTTAATACCAAGGTGGTCAAATGTCATCTCTATTCTAATAAATTTCCATCAAAAACGATACAAAATAAATAATACGATTTTTAAGCAAAAAAACTTTTTTTTTTTTGCTTTAGGAAGTAAGGGTTAGTTTACACCGAGCTGGCTGCGGCCAGCAGCGAAGCGATGAGAGTTTCAGTTGCACTATTTAAAATTGTATTTGCATTGATAAAATACATAGTATCGTTTGAAGGGATTGGAAAAGTTGGCGACCGCCCACCGCCCAGCTACTATTTACTAAAATACAATCTCGCTGTGAATTAAGCCTAAGGAGCTTTAATTTCAAGGCGTGCATTGTGTCCACTATCAATTAATAGACTAATACACGGGCTTACAACGTTGGCTCTAAACATTACAATTGCTGTCAACAACTTGCTTCAAAAAGACGACCTAATTCCAGAACAACGGTTCGAACGGGTTGGACGAGGTTACTTGACAATCATTATCTTATTAGTTTCTAGTTTTATCATTCGGAAGATTATTTTTATCTTGCGCAAGAGTTTGTCGGTCAATGGGAGGCTAGGTTGGATTTCCCATAGGTTATGAATTCAAATTTAGGAATGTGCAATGCATATGCGAGAAACTTTGCATGCCTTTGCATGCCTTTTACAGTCGATTTTGATGAAATTAACAATTAAGCATGTTATTCTTAATCAAGCCTTGCTTTTGAGAACACCTTATTCTATTAGTTTTCAAGTGATGCGTGCACAAGCAAAGAGACAAACAGATATTTCAAATAACGATCGGTATGCATCAATGCAATCCTTTAATCTTTCCTGAAACGTTTTTCCTTATTAGTATTATCTTACCGTCAGTCAGTCAATCAGTTTAAATGCTATCATACGTACCTGTAGATATAGATATTTCACAGGACAAAGCTCTAATCCTATAACTATCACACTTACCACGGAATCTGTGCACATGGACCTCCATTAGTGTTATCTCATTATTCAGTACTACGTATAAATCTTGCTAATGCTTCCATATCTTATAAATCTCTGGCTGGCTGCTTAATTAGAATGAGATGCGCGGGCGCATGGGTATGTGCGCGTTGGGTAAGGTATGTAGGGTTAAGGTATGGTGTGACTGGTTTAAAATAACTGTTATGGGGATTATTGTCTGAGTATTGTTCTTATATGTGTGGTTTAGTCGAGAGGGTAGTAAGATTTATGTTCTAAAGTTTCACTAACTGTGATCAACTGTATCTAGTGTGATTTGGTCCCATGTTAAGCAAGTCCTATGGAAAAAAGGTTGCTACAAACTCTATGGTTATTTGAATAACCAAAATGTCTGGCTTTGACAATATTACACTATGTTATTCAATATTCTATATGTAATTCCACTTTCTATATTTTGTATTGTTTAAAGAGGTGTGTTGTAGAGTTTCTGATCGCATCTTCTCTACAACGGAACACCTTCCGTAGAATCAAAAAATGATGTCAGAAACTAGAATGTTATTATTAAAAAAAAAAGTGAGGTGGTGAGGCAGGGAGGACAAGCTTCATTTTGAAGGCGTGCAGCCTTAAGACGCTGTTATACCGTCGAGGCCGTTTTTTGAACAAGAACGAAAGTGTTTTAAACTGTGTTTTAAAGTCTGAAATTAAATTATGTCTTATTTAAGGATCGGGCGGATGGGCGACTGTTCTCAATTACACGATTAGATTAAGTTTACTAGATAGAAAAAAATCCCAAAGTTACCCCTTTTTGTTATGTTTTTTTCAATACTATGATTAAACTGCTGATATTTATCTTTTTATTCTTGTACTTAACTAAATACATTAAATATTTCTAGTGAACTCAGGAGAAGTTTTAGCTTAGAAACTCCCATGAGCAAAGATATTGACGAAAAACACGTTTGGAAATTGGAGCGGGATGGCTAATTGTAAACTTATGCTTGCAAGAAAGAGACGCTTGCACTGGAATAACCTAGCCTTAATCTCAAACTATTTAATAATTTAAAATAACATTCTAGTTTCTGGCGTCATTTTTTGATGGAGTTTAATAAAATTTTTCTAAAATGTGGTGACGGGGTCAAAACTTGGGCAGAGTTTGGACAAATGTGGCTTTAAGAAATATTTTGGAACCTACACTACAACGTACATGACGGGAACTCGTTGGATGAGGGCAGCGCAGGACCGGTTATTGTAGCGATCCTTGGGGGAGACCATGTCCAGCAGTGGACGTTTATCAGCTGAGCTGATGATGATGAACATCTATGACTATAATTGGTAGTCGTAGCAAAGCTTCTGCACACCCCGAAAGGGATTTCGGTCATGGGTTTATGAATTTATGACCGTTCCTCGATCAATTTAACAATTTGTAGTTTTACGAATACGTTAATAATTTTCAGTTTCAATCTACATTGTTAAGTTATGTCCATTTACAATTTTAAAACCAATACCTTGTTAAAAGGCCACCCAAAATACCTATAATCATTTTAAATACATATTTATTAGCATATATTTAAGCTAACACCTACACGCAGCCATTCGCTCATTAGCAATAAAAACTAACAAACTTTAAAATCTACATAAATTTCGCAACAAATTTAAAGTCAACGACTGTACAATTGTTCAATAATATTTGAATAGTGTACGTATGAACAACAATGACATTGCAAACAACTGTGATTACAAATGCTTTGACAAACTTTGAATTGTACTGTTAGAGAAAAAAGTCTTAAATATTAATATGTCGTGACGGTGGCGACGGGCTCACCCCCTGTCACACTGGACAGAGTCTCGGTACAACTGGTGAAACGTGGATGTTCTGAGGTTTCAGGATGTCTCTGACTACCCCTTTGGGGAATATAGTCGTGAGCATATATTATGCTATGCTATGCTATTTTTGCGTTTGAAAACGACGGGTGTCGTCCTGCTATTAGCGTGGATCCAGCTTCGGGATCTGGTATGAAATGGTATTAAGCACAGAGTACTTATCATCGGCATCGTTCCTGTGCCCAAGCACTAGCTAGCATCCAATTGATACTACGAGATGCGCCATGAGACATAGAAGATATTAAGCTATAAAAGACCAGGTTGACTGTCGAGGCACACCCTGGATAGTTCATACAATTGACTCGCAATGAGAAGAAGAGATAAGCACATGCGATACTGCAATGAGTGAGAGTAAGAGAGAACTGCATTACTACTTAACTTTCTGTCGGTAACCTCGAAGATAACCGACATGGGGTAGGGTCAAATCTGGTGGTGGATCGGAAGTATCTGTACTGTACGTTACTATGTACTTATCTTATACTGTTCTTCTATCGTAGAGTCATTCTTCTTCTTTTTCTTATCGTGTCGACTTCAAACTTTGAACAAAGTCGCTAAATAGTACCTTGCCAGAAGTGGGCAACCGATACTGCACCGTCGCTAGCGGTCATGAGCTCCTCCTGCGTACAGATGTTAGGGCCCGCAGGGCACAACAGAGCAGAGTTATTGATTACAAATAAATGAATGTCCCTCATAGATATGCATTTGAAGACCAGATATCAAATAGCACCACATAATACAATCGTCATAAAATGTAAGACGTAGGTACTGTGAGATGACCATCATACGACAAGGTTTTTGTAAGTAGTATGCTTCCCTACATACCTAACAGGGTCTACATTAAATAAACCTGAAACCTCATTAACTGAAGGAAGCTACAGTAATTAAACGACGGTATCATCCAGGTAGGTACTCATAATATTCATTACTAATCTAGAACTGATGCATTACGCGGAATCTAAATTATCTTACTGTTAAATCATTATTGATTGATTAGCCTAACGGTTTTGAGTACTTAGTTTTATAAGTCCTACTTAGAATATTTAGTATAGCATAGCATATGTTCACGAATATATGTATATACCTCGAGGGGCAGTCAGAGATATTCTGAAACCTCAGAACATCACTTCACTAGTTCAGCTTTTTACTTAGAATATTTACACATCATCATTATACCTATATTTTTAGGTTGTACCTAGTAAATTATTTTGAACGTAAATTTTTTTGCTATAACCGCAGACCATGAATCTACAACTTTCCCTGAGGAACATCGGTCGGACAAACGATAATTTTTTGGACCGCCCATACTTAAGTGTGGATCGGCCGATCGATTTTCTATGGGAAGTCCAACAATTTTTCACGTTTTTCGACCCATGTTCTTTAGGGAACGTTGTTCAGATTCACGGTCTGAAGTTTCGTTACTAATTGATAGAGATTACGGTCGTTAGTTTATTTGTTTATGTAACACTTATTTTGATGTTAATATTTTCATGCTCAATGTTACAGTCACGAACAAAAGTGATTTTAACTCCTGGCACTAAAATTAATATACTAATTAATGTACTAAAATTAATAGAGCCTCGGTGACGCGTTGCGGAGAGCTATGGACACTCAATCTTGAGGTCCGGGTTCGAATCCGGACGGACCACATGCCATGTACCAATCAGTTTTTCTAAGTTATGTACGTAATACCGACTGCTCTAAAACGGTGAAGGAAAACATCGTGAGGAAACCTGCATTCGCTGAAGAAGAAATTCCGATGCGTATGTGAGGTCTACCAATCCTCACTGGGCACGCGTGGTGGACTAACGCCCTTACACCCTCCATGAGGGTAGGCCTGTGCCCTGCTGGGGGACGTATATAGGCTGTGATGATAATGATGACTAAAATTAATAAAACACTAGTTTACTTTTATTGCTAACCGTACAAAATAAAATAGTACAAACGGTACAGTAGTCCTAACACTTTCTAGATTCAGACATAAAGCATGGGCCAGACCAGCTTGCATAGTACTAGTCGCAAGTCGCCGACAAGATGTGAAATCTATGGACAGTCATGCGCAGTTTACTGTTACGTAATTATGTTATTATTATTGGGAAATAGGTTTTCCTGCTGCGTGGGTATCGTGAGAAAACCTGCTAAATTTATTATGTCCACTGTCATGTCCATTAAAAATGACAACAAACTCACTTCATCTGGACAGGGTTTGGGAACTGGTAGTTAAATATACTTAATAAATATGATAATGAATGAGTAGTGTTTAATAATTAAATTTAATGCTATGTAGGCTATGAACTATGAACTTAAATGTGTCACATACTTAAGGATATGCTTCAGACCATCAAATTGAACAACTATCACTAGGTATGGGAAAAAAACGAAATCGAGAAAAAAATCTACTGTTCCATACATACATACTCCCCAACGATATAAAACTGTGTAAAGAAAATTGTACCTTCGAACGAAAATTAAAAACATGGCTTATAAATTGTGCTTTTTATGACATTAATGAATTTTATAACGTACAAAATACCTAATGTTATTTGAACGTAACCAGATTTTAATATAAATAATGTAATGAAGTATAAGTACCTATAGTACCAACATTTGACATGTAAAATTATTTTTAAGGAAAGCTGTTTTTTTTCTCGCCATGTCAATTTTGGTTCCATAGTAAATGTTGTTCTGTTTGTTGTTCTGTAGCAGCCACTTAAGCATGAAATGCATTTATGTTTATCTGTCTGCCTGTTTGGTGTTAGTAGTGCCTCCTGGCGGTATTAATTAGTAACTCGATTTTGTGGATATTACATTGCTTTATTGGATTTTTCACACACACTAAGAGAGAATTCTCTTATTAAATAAACCAATGTAAAATCCACAAAATCGAGTTACAAATCAATACCGCCAGGAGGCACTACTAACACCAAATATCAAACTTTTTCTCCCCGATTGTACCACTATTCATAAACACAAAGATACCCCTCAAGCCACAGCACTAAGTGTGAAACGGCTACCGATTTAGTATCTAGGCCGACAAGCACTAAATGCCTAGGAATTATGAATACACCTGTGAAAGTCTGGATTTATCTGCGGCTTTAATCTAACCATTAATGTTGTGTCGTTTAGACTTCCGTCAATGTATTAGATAGGTACTTAATTTTTCATGGACAAAGTTGTTAAGTGTTATTAGACGGGTATTGGTTTAGGTCATCGGTGAAACCTTTGCTTACAAGGAATGTTGTTAGATTATAACTTCTCTGATATAACCAGCGATATAACAAAGGGGTATGGGTAAAGTTGGCGTCGTTTTGTACTTTTGTGTCCACTGTTTGAAGTAGAAAAATAAGGTTACTAAAGGAAACAATCCTTACTATGAAGCACATACAGCTAAGTAATATCGGGGCTGAGATATACATAATGGATTATTTTGGACGGGGCGGGTAAGTGCCTACGTATCCCTAACTTTTGAGATATTAAGACCTGGATTTACAGATATACTGTAAGCAAGAAAATGGGCAATTTGACGCCGTTGGTCCATATTACACAAACTTCTTGAAGTTTTAAAAGGAATTCTTATTGGGTAGCGAAGTATCAATTCATGCAATACAATTCAATGGTATGTTTTTAAATTTCCTAACTGGATTATTTTCGTGTCGAAAATACATTTCAGAGTCTTCGTAATTGAGTGTATTTTAGAGAATCTACTCTTTTGCGAGAAAATAATAGATTTTTTTTTTTTTTTTTTTTTTTTTTTTTTTTTTTTTTTTTTAAATGGGTTTGTCTCTTTAACATGTTGGTGGACAGTGAACGAGACACAATAGAACTTTTATTGTTATGACTGTTATAGCTAGTTACTGTCCACCAACGTGTAAATAATAAATTTATAATAAATAATTCTCACTTGTGCGTATACTTATTACATGCTTACTTCACGTAACTTTATTGTTTAGACTCTAAACTTTAGAGCATAATGTGAAACTACTATAATGCAAACTACCAACCTGCAAAGTATAACATTTTAACACTTACTATTAGAAAGACTACGCTTACTAGAAAACTTGTCACACCTAGTGAGATCTTAGCAATAACTTTAATGTGAAAATAGTGTAAAAACTCATTTACTTGTACCATTTAAAGTACATTTTATGTCATTAAACGAGTAACGTTTTGCATAGAATTATGTACATTAACACATTGAATACATAATTACAGGATGTAACTAAACAGGGGGCAGTTTAGTAAATAATACGATACATAACGAGCGCACAATATAGTCATCAAGCAGTATAGGAAGAAGCCGTTACCACTTACAATCGGGCAATATCGCGAGCCCGATGTAGGTAGTACCTTTGTTTCGCGGGCGCTCAATAAGAATGATTTTTAGTAAATTATTTTGTTTATACAGGCTACACTAAAGTTTTAAACTCTCTTTACTGCTTGATAATGTATTTAGACATGTGTGAAAGTGAGAACCATAGTATAGCAATGAAACAAGTTCATAATGGTTATTAAGTTTTGTTTACTAATTGTACATAACTATAACAGCTTTTATGCCTGTACAATTTGATCAATGCACTAGTGTTTGCACGTGACTTTTCGCCCGTGTAAAATCATTGACGTCCGACACTGTAAAATTATTGTAATTTTTAAATTTGTCAATTGGATATATTGGTTTTGTCATTTTCATGTCACACAGGAAAAATACCTTAGTACTTTTAATTTTATTAATTATTTTTGCATATTTTATGTAGGGTAGGTACAGTAATTTTCACATTTTTATAACAGTATAGACACAGCACAAAACGATAGTGAAACTAGGACAAATCTCAGCCTATCCAAAAGATAAACCACTTAAACCGTTATCATTAATAAACCTGCGCCCCACAGACCTTTATAACGTTTGGAGCCCGAGGGGAATCTTAACCCGGTCCGCGCATGCGCCTGCGCCTGTCGGAAGACTTGCTCCATGGAGAGAATTAATTATACAAGTAGGCCAATATTATGTTGGAATTAGACGGTAATGTACTGTACTCATATGATATACTGTAATTACGTATGGATTCTGTTATTATTGAAACACTAAATTAGCACTAAGATTGAACTTTAGTATCACAGGGTCTTACTGACGGTTGTTTAAAGGGATGATCAGACCATCAAACTGAACAACTTTCTCTATTCGACTAAAATCGAAAAAGAAAGTCAGCTGTCCGATACATTAATGTTTCAAGTAGGTTTGCACTTTTGTGTGGAACGGCAGATTTTTTTTGTTATTTTGTCTGATCATCTCCAAAACCGTCAGGATATAAGACCTCTATTTTTTAATTACCAACAGAATTTTAAGAGTATATTCAGATACAAAACTATACAACTTTACCTAAGAAACATGGGTCGAAAACGAGAAAAATGTTTGGGCCTGCCGGTTATTTTCTATGGGAGGACCAAAAAAAATTTTTATGTCAACTAATAAGACGGTTATAGCGTAAAATAGGTTATTTCTTTAAAGGCAAGCATAATTGACTACTTATGTACTTGTTAAATACATGACATAGAGTTGCAACTCCGCTATCAAACAAACAAAAGAATCAAATTAATGATTATTGCAGAAAGAAACTCTCCTAGAATAGATTTAAAGCATAATTAAATTAATGGAAGTGCTAATTGAATCAAAAAGTAATAGAAATCGAACAGAAAGGGCCGCAAGGCGGACTTACAATACGTTTATTAGATTACTTAGAATGAATACGAACGTAGATCATTGGCTAATAGATGCGGCAAGAATGAATTTAGTTATATTCCGTGATTTAGTTTCTTTTTATGTCACCAGCATTGATCATACCATGTGCAGTGTGGCGCGTAGTGAGCCCAATGCGGCGTAGTACCTATTTAAGAGGAATGTCGTCGGTAGGTCGTAGAAGTTGCTTCCTATTTTCAATATTAACCATTTAATGGCAATGAAATTTACAACTACATAAATAAATGGGCCGGCCATGTCTGTCGGATGCATCAGGAAAGGTGGGCAAGAATTGTCACGCCTGGATCCCAGAAAACGGTCATCGGCGTCCAGGTCGTCCTAGGAAGAGGTGGCGGGACGATCTGGATGCTTTCGATGACGAGTGGCCAGAGCATGCCCAGGACAGAGATGGTTGGAGGATTGAAGGGGAGGCCTTTGCCCAGCAGTGGGATGAAATAGGATAGTAAAAAAAAAATACAACTTTTAATCACATAATGTAACATAAATATAAAGTCACACGTTCAAATCAACGGTAGAAAATGTATGCATCATTCAATCATGATATTTTTAAAAGTGTGAGATTTTAAAATAGCACTCGTGGAATTTTTGGCATTCATACAATCATCGGTACTATAATAAGGGCCTGTTTCACCACTTCTGGGTAAGTTCTTGTTAGCTTATCCGACAGATAGTTTGACATATTTTATATATATAATATAAAATATTAAAATTTTTATAGTATGAAATTATGTCAAAATATCTGTCGGATAAGCTAACAAGAACTTATTCAGAAGTGGTGAAACAGGCCCTAAGTCTTTTACATTACAGATAACTTGCATTGTCAGACATGTTTCGAATATCCTTCGGTATCTTATTATAATAGCGTATTACGGTGCCTCATGAAAAATGTGTTGACCTTACTGGGAAAGAAAAGAATTGGTACTAATTTATTTTTATTTCTTGTGTTTTACGAGTAGTTATGAATCACGGCTCACATCCTTACAGATTTTACCTGTAGACTTTCTTTTTCGTTAGTAAAAAGTTACTTTTTTTTTCTTTTTTTAAGCCAGTTATTTTAATCAGAAAAAAACAATATTGTCGTTTCCATAGCAACTCTAAATGCTTGTTTAATGCAGTAGGTGGCGCAGGATAGTTCTAGGTCGTGCTATTAACTGCATTGATTAATGCACTACCATTGCATTGGGATGTTTAATTGAATCCAAAACGCTACTTTGATTTACCGGCTTGCCGCCGAACCGCTTTTAATTACAATATTTTGCTGGTATAGTCAAGCTGGAAACATAATTTAGCTATATTTACTAAAACGTTTCCTGAAAGACTTTAGTATCGAAATATTTTAATCGACATGAAATTGCTATTTGAAATTAATTCATATACCCCGCATAGAATTCAGGATAAAAAGTTTCCTTTACAGAATGGAACAGCTGATTTACTTTCTGTGATTTAGACAAAGTTGTTCAGTTTGATGGTCTGATCGTCGCGTCCCTTTAAAAATACTGTCAGAAGGACCCTGCGTTTGTCCTTTTTTACTCTACATATAGTTCGTATAGGTATTAGTACTATTACCTACTAAAATAACTTAAACATCATTCCAACATACTGTAAAAAAATCAATTTCTGTAATTTCTTCAGCAAAAGATATCATTTCGAAATAATTTCAAAATGATTATTTTTACGTTGATACTAGTTGTTGCCCGCGGCTTTCATCTGCGTTGACTTTCAAAAAGTGTCCTATGTCTAGAACATTTTATCCAAATCCGTTCAGTTGCTTACACGTGATTGAGTGAGGAGAAAAACGTTCCTCAAAAAATAACAAACGCATAGCTACTTCGACGCCACCAATGAAAGATACCTCATTATCCTCAATATTTTGCATGTATACAATATCTCTGAATCTGAATATCGGTGTCCCATAGTTAGCATCACATTGCTGACCGTTGGTCCAGGAGAACTCTGGAGTGGAAGCCCAAAGAAGCCACGTGGGGTAGAGACCGCCCAGGATGATGGGTCAATGATATTAGGTACCACGCCGGTCCCAATTGCATGCAGGGGGCTAGGGACAGAACGTCATGAAGAAATATAGAGGAGGTCTGTGGCCGAAGACGGACGGATAGATGATGGATGGATTAGCATCCACATATTTTGGATGCTAAGTGTACTTATGTACAAATTGCTGTAAATGAAATCCCACGGTAACTTTTCGTAATATATCACAATCGGAGGATTGAAAATGTAGTTCCAGTTAATTGAAACGTTTGCCAATGCTTATGGAAACGTCAAACACCTTAGTTAATTGTAAAACGGTAAAGTGATTTACTCTTAGTAAACATGCAATTAAGAGTACATAAAGCTGTAAATAAAACCGTGCAGCTGAGTTCGATTTTGTATGAATTGTCTCGTATACGACATTTTTCACCCTTTTCCCAAGCTCGTGTCATATGAGGAATTTAAAGCCCATGTGCCTTCTTAAACTACAGGCTATGTCATAGATTAATAAGCCCACGACTAGAATCCCCATGGGCTAGTCAGAGATAAACTGAAAACAAAGAACATCCACGTTTTACTAGTAGTGTACAGAAACTCTGCAATCAAACATTTCTACCAAATATCATTAAAATGGGTTTATATAGAATGAAAAATATCTACTTCAACAGCAGCACAAAAAACAGTTGTTCATCGTTAAAACGCAAAGACGTCGATATTTATGTACAAATAAAAAAGTAAATGCAACGAATATTTTTCATACAAAGAGCCAATTCAGAAAACTCGAACTAATGATCAAGCATTCTACACTCAGGTGTCAACTTCAAACACATTTACAGATAAAACCTAGAGTCCTAATAAACCATTAAACAAACCTAACACTAGAAAAAATGATCAAAAAAATGCCGCCATTACACATAGTTGCAAACTTAAATATCCACCGCACGTCGGCATTATTTAGTTAGACACGGCAAAAAAGGCGCGGTCCCACATCATTAGTGACCGAAACCAGTATCGGGAGGACAGATACATCTTATTCAGCTGAGAACGCATAAACAAGATGCGCCCGACTAGTGAAATATTAGATGCAAACGAACACACGCAAAAATGTCGTACCGCATTTCCATACAAATATGGCGGGGCACTGGGAGGCAGACTTAAGTGTACATGGGACTCTGTTGGGATTATATTATATTAAGTGGGTGGATCGTATAATAATTGTTTCCTCTCTGTCGATCGCGTTATCATCAAATAAGGTCTTGTGGTAAATTGAAGCAAAATGCCGTGTTTAACTGGGTGTAGTGATGTTTTGTCATAAAAAACGCATTTGCGCCTCATTAGGGTTGCAAGTTACAATAATACCATGCAAACACAATAATTTTGTTTAGCTTAAGGTTCCGACATTAAATAAATGTATTGGCGTGTTCTCCACTGATGAGCTTTCATCAAAAACATAATCATTTGTAATTTAGTTCACAAAATAAGAGCATAAATTGTACTCTGACTAAAATTGCATACATTATGGCAGCAAAATAATTGCGGCTCTAATTTTCTTCGTTATGACTTTGTCAAAGCAAACAAGTAAGTAAAACACTTAAAATTAACTATCATAAATCGTCATGGTATCTAATGCATAAAAGTAAATACAAGAATCGTGCCTATTTTTTTTGTACCATTATTAGAAATCTTAAATTAGATATTTGATTCATTATAGTAAATGAGCAATGAAGAATCAAATAAAGGATCAATTGACCTATCAGGTAATATACATGGTAAGTCAAAATCTAGGGTATCTTTCTATTGAAAAGAAAACGAACAAAAGTAGGATAGATAAAAATAAAAAAACACATAAGAACCACTAAGCTTATACACAAACCACGGCCGCAAGTGTAAGCAAAGATTGACAGGACATAAAACCCACAGTAAAATCGTCTGCACGCAAATGTCTTCACCCAATCTAGACTTAGAACTGGATCTGAGTACTTCGTTTTAGATGCGATTGGTAAAGCGCTGGACTTTAGTTATTGAGTAGGTTGCGAAAGGTATTTCTACTCAATGCGATCTTCTAGACACTTAAGAGAGCGTAGAAAGTCATAGAATTGATCTGGTTTAAACACAGGGTCCTTGACATGCTTCTTCTTATCTTGCGGGCAGCAAGCCCTGGTTCCAGAGTTTTATCAGACCGCGTTTTTTGGTTTTCATGTAACGACTACCACCACCTTAAATAGTAGCCGGGACCAACGGCTTAACGTGTTATCCGAAAGCACGGAATCATTTTTCTTCATTCAGGTTTTAACCTAACCATCCAACTGGAGAAAAACGCAAAAAGTGACTTATCACTATGTGTCCCCCATGGGAATCGAACCCACGACCTCCGTGTCCAGAACCCAATGCTCTTAACCATTAGACCATAGAGGAAGTTCACATGCTAAGGGTTTTTAGGGAGATGATCAGACTAAAGATTTTCCTCTGCGGGACCAACTCGAAAAAGCGAAAAAAATTTGCTGTCCCATACATTTGTTGGAACAGGAACGCCTGGAAGAGCTACTGGTCCATGAAGGAGTTAATGAATGGTAAACTCCCGCTATCCCTCAAACGGAGACTCATCGACATGTGTATCCTGCCTATCCTAACCTACGGTGCCCAGACCTGGTCTCTCACTGAGTCTCAAAAGTCCAAACTCAAGGTTTGCCAGAGGGCAATGGAGCCTAGTATACTAGGTGTTAAAAGAACGGATCGTGTCAGAAACACTACACTGCGCTCCAAAACACGAATAGCCGATGTGGGGGAAAAAACCGCCAGATTAAAGTGGGATTGGGCCGGCCATGTCTGTCGGATGCATCAGGAAAGGTGGGCAAGAATTGTAACGCCCGATCCCAGAAAACGGTCATCGGCGTCCAGGTCGTCCTAGGAAGAGATGGCGGGACGATCTAGATGCTTTCGATGACGCGTGGCCAGAGCATGCCCAGGACAGAGATGGTTGGCGGATTAAAAGGGAGGCCTTTGCCCAACAGTGGGATGAAATAGGCTAGTAAAAAAAAAAAAACATTTGTTGACTTTTTGTTCGCGATTCCAACGTTGGTACCATAAAAATAGTAGTTTAGTTTGATAGTCTGATCATCCCGTAAAAAACCGCATATTTAGAAGGTCCCTATATTTTGCTAGAAAGATAATATCTAGGTTTGTTTACTTTCATTCTTCAATTCTGTCTGAATAAATATTCATTTTCATTATTACTATCCTCAGGTACCTACTTAACCCATTGTTTAAATTGTTTTGTCTAGTAACGACTGGGCTGAGCCTGTGTTGGATATGTTCATGTTCACTTTTCGGCTTTTACTCGAAACTCAAAAACTTCTTAATCATATAGATTGTGAAATTCTTCTGGTCAAGCCTTGAAGGGTTTGAACAACATAACCTTCCTTGTAGTAGCAATAATGCACCGTTACTTATCTCATCAGAAAATCTCAACGCACTATATTGTGCAGCGCTGTACAACATTCCTACCCTACTCCAGATGCAATTCATACAATAATATTAATTGGCAGCCATTATTTAGAGGTAGAAAGCGGGCCGAGTCCGTAGTACTTACGCCCTCACATTAGTATGTAAGTTTACTTTCTAATATTTCATACGAAGTGCGTTAAGTGTTAGGTCTATGGCCTACTGGACAGCTTTTCTGTGCTTCTGTTTTGCATGCATAGTGGGTAAGTAATTTTCTTGTATCGATTTGAGTTTCTTTAAGGAAATTAAAACGATTGACCCGTCCGAACCCAATCTCGTAATTCCGTTGGTTTTACAACACAATATCATGAACATTATAATGTTTAAACATGATCATAGTTTACTGATTTTGAAATGATGTAAAAGACTAACTTACCTGAACGTTTGAACAGAATGAACACAACTGAAAGAGATATGAAAACGGTAAAAAGAAGATAAGAAAATTTTATCGGTATTTCTTGGAAATTGGTTGGCAATGGTTTAGATATCGAAAAAGAAGAGCCAAGATGGGAGCCAAGTTCGAAATCGCGGAAAGACATTAAAACTCCGCTAAAGACTTTAAAATCCGAATTCAAACGCAACCAAATCAATTGTTATTTAACAAAATATTTTAAAACATCGATTAATTCATCAACCGTTCCTACCGTAACTACATAAAATCAATTGTTATTTAACAAAATATTTTAAAACATTGATTAATTCATCAACCGTTCCTACCGTAACTAAATAAATAGTCTCACAACGCAATAAACAAGTAAAACAAGTTTTTTTCCAATACCTAATGCAATTAAAGCAGAAAAGTATGAACGGTGGCCATTTGACAGATTACCTCCATGATAACATTAAGTGGACATCGACACCTTGCTCTATGCTAGGTAGATAAGCATTAAAAATGTATTTTAGCTAAATTAGTCTAGGATTAAGTTGTAAGACTAAGGATGTAGAAATTGAAGTCATTTGTAAATAGACAGCAAGCTGGATTTAATGAAAAATATCTATTATAATTATTTCCTTAACATGCACTGCTTAGATAGCTTCCTTTCGATAATGTTGCAGGTAAGGGAAATGGATTATTTTTTAGCGTTTTTTGTATGCTTAAATTTCAGGGCTTTTATTTGATCTAATGTCAATTAAAACTGGCGGCAGACTCACTACCTGCCCCTGGAAAGAGTTTGAGAATTGATAGTGAAATTATATTTTGACTCTCTGACTAATAGCTTGAGGAGTGTAGTCGTGAGTATATGCTGTGTAATACTATGCAGCATGGAAGGCTAGTCCTCCTATTAGACTTGTCACCAATCCATTATAAAATAGAAACATGCTAATTTAAGATAAGAAAAACACAAAGAGCGAAACTCACGACCGTATTCCCTTTAAGAGTACGCAGAAAAGTTTATGAAAATTGCAAACAGCAAACATTAGAAATTTTCAATTAAATTTTCTCTGATTAAAACGGAAATTTACTACAAACTTGCTTGTCGTTTGGTCTACCTTTACAGAATTGCTGCACAAACACAAAAATTCTTACCTCTTTGCGTCTAACATACCCACATAACAGGTTTAATTTGTAATTTGTACATAAGTTGTAATGGAGCACTAGAACTGGTAATATCAACATGAATATTCTCCTGATTATGACATTAGCCTCATTTGAAACTATAAGGCTTTGGTTTTGTTAACGCGATATAAGCGGCGCATGACTAAGACGGTACCAATGCCGATCAAGCAGTAATCTTTAAGAAGTAAGGTACTCGTATAACTACCAGAGCAAGGGAAGGTTATTGGAATAAATTAGGTCAGCCAGTGCAGTGATAGCATCGAGAACAATATAAGGTGACAATTCTAAGTGACTCAAGTACAAGTTTTTAGCGAATTCAATAAAACAATTGACCTATCTATCTATCTATAACGTCACGCCTCTTTCCCAATGGGGTAGGCAGAGACCAGAGCGCGCCATCTACTACGATCCTTACATACCTCTTTTGCCTCATTCACATCCATACATCTCTTCATACATGCCCGTCTGTTTCGAGTACTCCACACCTCCCCTTTTTGTAGGACGCAACTGATTTGATCAGAATACGTCCTACGAGGGCGTCCTCTGCCGACACTTCCACTCATTTATCTCTTTCGTACATCTGCATCCTTCATGCATCCTCTCCACAAAACCAAACCAACGAACCATACCCTTATCTATTCTTGTTACAACATCTTCTTTCAATTTACATTGACCACAATTGACCATTAAGGTGAATTCAGTGTATGCACATTACATACTTGTATTCTCAAATTGCCATATTAAAAATATCTCATTGGATACTTTCGTAAAATCGTACCTATACTTCTACTCTGATTCAAAGATTTTGTGCAGAAACTTAACATTTTCAATCGAAATCTTCACGTATAAGATTCCAGTCTAAAGTCGTCAGTGGCAACGACTTGACGACGCCACCACCGACGCTCAACAAGACCGAAGCTTTAACTCAATGACACCCTGTTTAATGTAATACCAGGTAATTTGGTACGACGCCCGCTATCATAGACACAGTCATTGAGGTCAAGAGGTGGTGCTGATCATCCTTTATCGAGTTTATTCGCCTCTAATAGCTGTCAAGTGGTCGTATATCAAGTCGTTTGAAAGCAACATAATATTTGGTTTTAGCACTTCCATCACACTACGGACCACTCCACTTTATCTCGTGGGTGGTTTTAAAGGGTTTTTGCTGCGCGCTCCATACAAACGAAGTCTGGTTAAATGCAATTTTTTAGACATAGTCTAGAAATTGTGTTTTACATTTGTCAAATTTCCGTTGCAATACAGGGCCCTTCTATAATGTGCCGACATTTTTTTAAAGGGATGATCAGACCATCAAACTGAACAATTTTCTCTGTGAGACTAACATCGAAATCGTGTCTGAAAATGTCCATGGACTTTAATTGGTTAGTATTGAAGATATAACCAGAATTCTTTTGTATGGAGCGCGCAGCAAAACTATCCACTTAAGGTTTCTTAAAAATTGCATTTGTGAATAAAAAGCTAGCCACTATCACCACTTGACACGTCATTTCATCTTAAAAGTCATGTGCTAACCTGATCCTATGTGAAACCGTCAACCTCGCAATGTCATCGGATCAACGTGCTGGTGGTCTGCCTACTGACATCCGTCCCTCTTTTGGCCACCACTCCGACACTGCCTTGGTCCGCCGGCCGTCTTCCCGTCTAGCCAAGTTTTCTGCCCATTTACATTTCAACCTTGTGTTCCGCTTACCCACGTCTTCAATCTTGGTTTTTTGTTATACTAAGAAACTTAACTGTAATTTAATTAATAATCAATCAAACCTACATAACTAGGAGCGGCTGATAGCGTAATTTAGCGTTAACATTTATATGAGATCGGCGGAGGATATCTTGCAAGTCTAACCGGAGTCTGTGTCGGGTGTTAATCGGTCAGCTCTCGGATGCAAATTAAATTAATCTGGTGTTGCGAAACCTTTACCCATGGAATGTGTAATAGATGGTACTTTAATTTGTTTTCGAAATCATTACAACAAACATAAATTCTCCTAACTAGGTATTAGGATCGATTCACACCAAAGTGGTCGCTCCACAAATGGTATTTCCATATTGTACGACTAAAAACATATAAAATAGATTATCTTTAGTGTCTTAAAATTAAGCCTGTTGCTAGTCGTTGATAAACGGATGAATAAAATAAAGTCTAGTCGTCCGATAAACGGACGAATAAAAATAATAAGTTGATAGATCCTGACATACTTCTCTTGACTCCTCCATCTTATCATAACTTAACGTTGGTTTTGGCTACATTATATTCATCTGGCGTGTTCGGCTCCTAATTTGGTCTAGATACGTCCGCATAGGTTTCCCTTTACCTATAACCATCCACACTTGCTTTATATCCCTGAATAATCTTACTAATATTGTAAATATCAAAGCTTGGATTTTAGGATGTTTGTTACTCAATCACGCATAAACGGGTGAACAGATATGAATTTTGGCTCACAGATAGAATATAATTGTGGATTAAAACATAGGATACTTTTTTAAAGTTCACGCAGATGGATTCGCGGACAACAACTAGTAAATTAGTATCCTTGAATTTGACTCTAACGAAAAATTATTGCTGTACAAAAAACTCAAGTTTCTCAACTTAATTCTAACAAGATATCGTTGCCTAATTCGCAAGTTTTGATAATTACGTTTTTTACCACAAGTCTTGTTAAGAAATAATAAAAAATTTAACGACTCTAATTAGTGCATATAATTCGCACAAACAACGTATTTAAGTATGATTTTACTGTTTGTATAGCATAAAATTAGCTATACAATAAGTTTTACAAGACAGATGGACAGGTGTTGAAAATATACGACGATGTATATAGTGATTTAATGGTATAATATTGTGTTATCTATTTTTGAAATCTGTTTTAGGGTTCTTTGGGTAAATAAACGAAGGAAGGATTTCCCGTATAAGCTTGCTCCGTACAGTAAGTTTCATCCTTTTGTCTACATCTATACATATAATAAAACTGTAAACTTAGTGGATATACCTACGTTGAAGATATTTGCAAAAATATTAATGGGGGGCGTTGGAAATACGTAATGGCATGCATTGGCACACATTACAGAACTTCAAGGAAAATAATGGGCATCGGAAAACACCGGAAATAATCGTAAAAGCAGCTCTATATCATTTTACAATACTGCCTGTATAGTTTTGGTCGGTCATCTTCGGGAACACGAAGCTAGTCGATGCGATGCCCATGCTGCGCGGGTTCAACCCCGTGCCAGCACAGGCTGAGCCTCGACCTTTTGTCTCTTGTGTAATAATACTTTTTTGTGTATTTAGACTGTAAGAAAAATTGAGGCAATAAATGACTTTTTAATTTAATTTAATTTAATTTATTTTCCTTGAAGTACTTTACTTAAAAGCTACTGAACCGATTTGGATAATTTGATTTTTACAAAAATATATAAGAGTGCCCTTAAAAATGTGTACTCTCTCTTTTTTTTAGGTTATTAAATATGTGGTCTGACTGAATCCTAATTTGACACTGAAAAAAATGTCATAAAGTTAAATGATGCTCTAAAAATCGTTGACTAAATTTTCAGAGGACATCAATATAATATTCATACAAATAAATTAACTTTGTCGATTCTTATGTCATGTAAAAGTAAAAACGGTAGCTTATAGGTACAAAGCCAGTGAAGCTATTAAATCCACCTACGTAACCCTTGATGACAACAAGAGTTACCCATCCAAATAACGACCAAAGTGTACATTACGTTCGTCACAAAGCTTTATAAGGGTAGTAACAGATCAATCTATTTAACTCGGTAGTTTTACGATGTCATAAATAAGTCTGACTTTAAATCCATCTATAACACTTATGTCGTTGCAATAGGGTACATTTTATTGTGACTTTTATCGACTAATAGGAAAGATAGTAAGACTTTAACATTTAATTTAATTCCTTTGAATGTATATAATTAACTTCTACTATCGTTTCTATGTTTCTGGTTAACTATGACACGTTTACAAATTATAGTAAAACCTAAAAATTGGATTTAGAATCAATATCTAAACATCAAAGTTTAGTCGTGGTGGTCCAGTGGCGAGTAACCTTGCCTGCCGTGCAGGAGGCGATGGTTCGATCCCCGTCGTGGCCGACTCGTACGTATAAATTTTCGGAATTTATGAACGATTTGTAAGACCACTGGCTTTTCGTTGAAGGAAAAAATCGTGAGGAAACCTGCATGCTTCAATTTCGATGCATATATTGTACTCACGTCCATTACAAGTGGTGATGGGCTCACTCCCTGTCACACCGGACAAAGTTTCGGTACTACTGGTTTGTTCTGAGGTTTCAGAATATCTCTGACTTCCCCATCGGGGAATATAGACGTGAGCGTATTTGCTTATAATAAGAAAAATGTTTCCGAGTAAACCTAGTGTGTAGTTAAAGTTTAAAAATCTTGCGATGAACATCGAATAAGAAATAATGTTCAGTCTCCAAAAACTACATTTAAATAAATGATATGAAACATACCAAAGATACAATTAAACGCTTATTAAGTTCCATTCACACTATAATCAGAAAATAATTATAAACGCTAATCGCAACCGAATCGAAATTAAAGAACTCATTTGCACCTGCTCCGATTGTATCCACAACTCATCTACATAAATAACCTATCTCTTACATTCCATCAATGTAACCACCCCCTTATACCGTCCTTAAACAACATACATTGCAATTTTAAATCGTAAATCTAATGGTTTAAAGTGCAAAATCTGGAAAATCTGGTATAGTCTACAAAGTAGAGTATTGAAATATGTAGACATGACAATATGGTTAGTAGTTGTGGCAAGTGAATAAGAATGACAGTAGACAGACTTTTACGAAGAAAGGAAAAAAAATGCATTTATTGTAATTAAAATCAATGTATTTAAAATCTTTTGTGACATTTTTGCCAAAATTTTGTTTTACTCGGTCGTTACCAAATATAAAATAATTTATACACTATGAGAATGTGATTCAATGGTAAATTGTTGTTCATAAAGAACATAACTACATTTAACATTTAGGGGGTTCATTTAGGGGACTTGCATAAAAACATAGGTACTCAGGCTTAAACAGAATTGTATTTTATTTTAATGTATAGCCAGCCCTTTATCCTCTTTAATAAGAAGCACTTCTCTTGTAGTAAGACTCGACAATCTACAACTTTATTTATTCATCTTTCACATCTGAAACTGCCGTCTCTAAAACAAATGTTTGTTTTCTTAAACCACAGCTTAAACTCACAAATGAGTTTAGCGGTCGATCTATTCTATAGTTAATGCACAAACATGTTTTGGTAAAATACATAACTTTTTAAGCCATGTAAACACAATGGGCCTTATTCAGAAATTTTACAGCAAATAATGTTTTAATGTGTAAAAACCTTGACCGAGTTATGATTATTATAATATAAATATTTTAAATGTAGAAACGAAGTGCCTATGTAGTTTACTGTGTACCCACAGATATGTTACAAGCGTGTGCAAATTGAAGACTCGAAAAAGGCCCAATTGGGTATTCTTTCAATAGTCCGCGTCAAGCAATGCTACGAGCGAGACGGCTGTGGTGCGCTACAATTTTTAACGAAATTTTATATGAAGGTAGATATCTTGTATAAAAAGTCATTGTGTGTACCTATACAAAATACAGCGTGTAAGGAAAAGTATCATTTACCTTTAAACCACATACTCTACCCATCAAACTGAACAACTTTTACTATGGGAGCCAACCGAAAAGAGCAACAAAACAAAATCAGCTGTTGCATACATTTGAGCCGAGTAGGTATTGGAGTTAATTAAGTATGAGACAGATGATTTTTTTTTTGCTCTGATCGGTTTACTCCCATAGTAAAAGTTGTTCAGTTTGATAGGTAGAGTATGTGATTTAAAGGTTAATGACACTTTTCCTTACACCCTGTATGACAATTTACGTTGTCTTCCTATTTAAATATAACACAATTCTTTTATAGCTAATTTTGCAACAGAATATTCGCTAAAGCCACCTCTAACCGATTCGCAGCACAGCTCTACACGATAATAACAACGATGACAGCTAGTCGGCGAACTAACGGAGTTATGGCCCACAAAACGAGCCGTTTCAATTAAGCCTCCCAGAGGAAAGGGGTGGTTAGGCGCTAAATTATAACTTGCCCAGATGACTTGTCTAAATGCAAGATTGTTTATTCTTTAAAACTTCCGCTATGTTGTTTGCTGTGGTGTTTAGTTGGCTGTTTATTGACTCTTATTTTACAGTAGCAAACTATGTTGTAACTAGACGAGTTTTCTTGTGTATCCTTCCCTCATTGATATTATAGTAGAGTAATAGGTATTTTTGTGGAAAGTAAAATCTGGAAAGACCACATTTTTCTAACACTGCACTCTTAAGTAATTTATTAGGGCACAGTTAATATGGATTGATCTCGGATAGAATAGGCATCACATACAAAATAATTTTTAACAAAAATTAATGCATATTTAAAGAATACCTAGCCAGCTGGCCTGGACGTTGCATGATGGGATAACTTTTTTTTTTTTTTTTTTAACCTATTACGTCCCACTCATGGGCAAAGGTCTCCCCTGAACTCTTCCACTTATCTCTATCCAACGCGGCATCCCTCCATTCGCTGCAATATGCATCCAACTCGTCGCGCCACCTTTTCCGGGGTCTGCCTCGACCTCGACTACCATCTTTAGGCACCCATTGCGTGCTGATTGATGCCCACCGCTCGGCGTGCATTCGGCAAACATGCCCAGCCCAGTCCCACTTTAGTTTCGCAGATGGGATAACATAATATAATAATAATATTATTATGATAATTTTCCTATGAAAACATTGTAAGGTTTAAGATTTCTAAAAAATCGTTTTTGAGAGCACCTCTCCCGTAGGTGTGTCAAAATTCACGTTTTCGTACATACTCAGGCTTAGCTTTCCGCCAAAAGATGTATCTGAATTTTTTTCACCCAACATCTTAACAACTTGCTAATTAACTGAAATAATGTCATGTATAATTGCGTAAATTGTAATGTGTAAATGTCCGTGTGGTGTCGGCTAAGAATAGCACCATCCCATTTCCTCCCGTGGGTGTCGTAAAAGGCGACTAAGGGATCTACCGGAGGATGGGCAGCAGCATCCTCTGAATACACACATTCAATCCAACTGCGATCGCCAACCCGCCTGCCAAGCGTGGCGATTATGGCAAATTCCCCCATTTTTGGGGAGGTCTATGTCCAGCAGTGGACGTTTATCGGCTGATATGATGATGATGATGATGATGATAATTGCGTCAATATATAGGGTCCTTATTAATATGCTGACACTTTTTTAAGAGGATGATCAGACATTCAAACTGAACAACTTTCTCTATGGGAACAAAATCGAAATCGCGAAAAAAAAATCAGCCCCTCCATACAAAACTGCAAACCTACTCGAGCCAAATGTATGGGACAGCTGTTTTTCTTCGCGATTTCGATGTTGGTCCCATATAGAAAGTTGTTCAGTTTGATGGTCTGATCATCCCCTTAAAAAAGTGTCAGCAGATTAAGATGGACCTTGTACACTCGCAGAAGCATTGAAAAATAAAAAAAAATACATTCCACACGAAAACAAAGACCTAGAAAGCTCTTTAATCTGCCGTTTTACCGTTACAAAAATGAAATCTAACTCCGTATAATACATCTCTTCCTAGATAATTTTTCTCAGCAGCATTTAACCGCGGTTTAAGTCGGAATCCTGCGTTTGATTAATAATAATAACCTGTTCAGATTACAGTATTCAATTTGCTACATTTGTTAGCGTCGTAGCGAAACTCTGTGTCGAATTGTACAGTCGGCTACAAAAGTCCATCGAGAAATATTTATGTAAAGTTTCTAAATAATACATTATTTTATTCATACATACGTGAGCTCAGGCAATAATACCTTTCGCGGTGGTCCGAAACATTGCTACAACTACACATTTTTTATGTATTGCTCCCTAAAATGGGCCTCGCTGCAATGAACTTCGAAAAGTAACTTTCGTTTTTCCTTAGCCTATTTCATTCCACTGCTGGGCAAAGGCCTCCCTTCAACCTCCAAACATCCCTGTCTTGAGATAGCTCCATCCCCACATCGTCGACGGTATCCAGGTCCTCGCTCCATCTCTTCCGGGGTCGACCCTGACCGCGACGTCCATTCTCCGGGATCCATAGTGTTTAAACTTTGACCCATCTTTCCGGGTTTTTTAACATCTTATGTCGTAGATTTGGTTTGATGAACACTGTTGATGTTCATGTCATGAATCCTGCAGTTGAGTGTAGAAGCATGCACAAGACGAAGTAAACGTACTATGTACGAAACTGTACCGCCGGTAAATTGCGCCCTTAATATGGTGCTAGTAAAATGGGAAATTGAGATTAAGTAATTTTACGGATTTTAATTGCATCTTTAGGCGTTAAATTGCTAATGTCCCAGACTTTAGTAATTTTAGTAGGTAAGTTTTATAACATTTTGCTGTGCTAACTCATCTTATCTAGTATATGAACTTACGATATTGTAAAACTTAATTGGTTACCAAACGGTATTGTCAATAACTATCAACTTTTTTAATCAAAATAATCGGATGCTATCAATCTTAGTCAATAGATAAAATTAAAATTATTATATTCATTTGTTTTTTCTCTAAATGGAAAGTAGAACATAACCTCAATTTTGTATAAAATAGGCGAGCCACTGCACAATTGCGACTTTCAAAAAGTCGCAGTGCAATTATTGTGATGTCATCGTAGTGAAAAAAACAAGTGTTCCTATGTATTTATGTACGTACGTAAGAAGAAATACTTCTTTGGCGTGAGTGAATAAAAAAATGTCTCATTAAATACTAACTTCATGGTACTTCGTCTTTATTAGACTTCCACATTGACGTTTTTATACCTTGTCATTATTCATTTTAGATAATAGAAGCCTAAATCCTACTTCTACTTCTACACGAAGACTTTAACTAACATCATATTAATACGAATTAGGAAACAGAAAAAACCTTTGACCGTATGTACCTAAATAAGACTTTCAGTATTTTGCAAAATGTGTCATTGTGATTTAATTGTCGCTCGTGTAATTTGAGCCTTAACTTAGCACGATGACAAGTATTCTGTTCGTAACGCCTAAGATAAGATCTAAGCAAATGTAAATTTATTCGTTAGCTTAATTACTAAATTGCCAACTTCAAGTTAAATTAGGTTTAATGGTAGGGTATGAAATCATAGTGCAAAAATTTTGTTTAATCATTCTATTTGATTCCCATGTGCTCGCGAGTTATAATTTTACTTAATTATGATACTGAGAATAGCCGTGTAGTTCCAGCTTTGAATGGACCACACCATTTCTTCACGTGGGTGTCGTATGAGGCGACTAGGGGATAAAATTTCTTATGTAATATTTTGTGGGGGAAAGTATAGTACTTAAGCTTCAAAATACTATCCATATAAAATAATGGTAGTTGTCGTAAAGCTTCTGAACACTCTATCTTATTAAGATTCTTAACAAGCCTTCCTTGCTTCACAAGTGACGGACTGACTTCTGCCGCTGCGTCAATGCGTCATCGTGTGTGAACGCACTAAGTAGGAGTATAGCTCGCTAGTCGCTACTCAATTCAATACAATTATAATTATAACACACTTCTTCCGCCTTACCGCGTTAATTAGTGTTTTTAAACGCCAATACGTGGACCCAATTCTGACACATGCCCGATTCAAACTCCTTCCCCGAAATCGGTTAGGGCATTCCACAATTTGACGATTGAGTAATTACGAGTAATCGCTGTCGCTTCGGCTATCTCCGCCAGCGTTCGGGCATTTTCGGAGCCGAACCGCCATTTTTTGCGGCGCGCTCGGCGTCTGCGCTGGTAATTTTTTAATTAAAATTTAGCGCTTTATTATGAAAACTATGCAGAAGTAATGGCGGTATTCCAATTTCCACTGTTATGGGAAAATGTTTTTTTTTAATTGTTTCTTTGCCAGTTGTGATGATAATTTTTGTTTTATTGCCGTTTCGAGTGCCCACTGAAGTAATTGGGTTGGATTTTTTAATGATAATTGAAGTGAATGTTAAACAATTTGTTTAATAAAATTGTAAAAGCGAATTGTTAAACTATCAGCTATTCCTGGAGCAATTAGTTATTCCTGGTAAAACAAACATACATACTATAATAAATTATCATCACACTCATTATTTCCATTAAGTCTAATATTTTTTTATGATAATGAAAATAATTGGCATAGGCTATGGTAAGTTGTCGTGAATGTTTGTTGACTATAATTTGGAACTCTTTTTTTAAATTAATATAAAAAATACAGTCTCTAGTTTATTCTAGGTCAAGGTTAAGAAAAAGAATCAAATTCCAACTGAGCTGCAAACAGAGAGCTACTATAAATTAAGGTATACTTAGTCATTTAATTAAAATACCACAGAGTAATTACTTCGCATAAACGCCATGGTCGACATTGTATCGAAAACGAAACGTTCGAAATACAAAGTAAACCTACAGCCACGAACATGTCGGGCACTCATACCGACAGGGTTCTGTAGTCATTTCATTTTAAATATAAAAACATGATCAGCGAATAAATTTGTCGTTATAATTATGTAAGTATTGCATAATTGCATAGTAATTCATAAGGCTTACCTTACGTACTTATACGTATCCCGTTTTGGAATAATATTGATTTGCAACCTAGCGCAATATAAAACATCATAAAAAATGTATATAAATGAAGTCATAGAAAAGTGTTCTTTCAGTGATTCAGTCGAATAACCACTGTGTGACCCTGAGCCTGGTTGAGCATTTGTCTCAAAACGGCTTTATTTTTTAGGGTTCCTTTGTCGGAAAAGAACTCTTATGAATAAAATAGCCCAGTCCACAATAAAAAAAAAAAGTCCATGGCTTATAATACAAATATTCGTATTATCACCATACAAATTGCCCCTTGCGGGATTCGAACCCGTGACCCTTGGTGCAGCAGGAAGGTTCACTACAGACTGAGCTATCGGGCCGACGTCAGTCCGTCATTTGTGAGGCAAGGAGTTGCAAGAGACCGCACGTAGAAGCACACGGTGACGGATTCACTCACCTTGTGTGCTTCTACGTGCGGCTTCAAACAACTCCTTGCTTAAGGCGTATCAGCCGTGGACCACTCTCCTCTCACTCACACTCCATACTAATCGATGAGAAAGAGCGCGTGGCTCCGGTCAGAATTTTGCTGTTTTCTTTGAAAAATTCGATGATTTTTTATTAATTTCGAAAAAGTAAAAAAACCACATCATTTTAAATTGTATTGTGAACAATATAGTACAATTTTCATTTAGTTCCGATTAAAAATGTAAGAGTAAAATGGTTACAACTGGAAAAAAAGGGGTGACTTTAGAGTCCCTTTTCTTCGGTTTTATTCATTAAAATCTATTTCTAGAAAAACCACATCACTTCTCATATCCTGTAGATGGTTCAGTTTAAATTTCTGCTCAAAAAATGCCATAGTTAATGAATAAAATGGTTACAAAATTACCCAAAACCGGCAGGTAGCCCCTTAACAAATGACGGACTGACGATTGCATCTCCGTCAATCCGTCATCGTGTGTGAAAGCGTTTACGGAACCCTAAAAGTGAAATATCTTGATAAAACCCGCGTGGGGCGGTGACATCGCCCGGGTGAATAAAAATAAAAATAAAATAAAACTATGGCGGAGGTGTCGGGCGGGCCGTGTCATGTTATCTCGACTTATGAACGCCGATCAATCAAACGCGTAAGTAAATTAAAATTTTAAACAATGAACGTTGAGAGCTGTTTAACTTGCTTCCCATACAATTTGACAGTATGATCGACATGAATTTATTTTACTTCTTAAACAGGGTGTAAAGTTAAATGTGTTGCATACTGAAGGTGCTTCATTTACTATGGAACCATGGAACCATGGACCATTTAACTAAACAACTTTCACTATGGAGCCAACATAGAAATCACGAAAAAAAATCTGCTATGCAATATTCCATGGAACAGGTGTTTTTTTTTTTGCAATCTGGATTTTGGCTCCAAATTTTTTTCTTCTTATTAGTTTGATGTATAATAAGCGAGGACCTTTGAGGTTCCTGTTACTTATTCAGGGTGAAATTGATATCATTAGCATCCTTTTAAACTAATATTCTACCTATAAAACTGAACAACCTTTACTATGGGAGCAAACCGATAGGAGCAATAAAAAAAATATGCTCTTGCAAACATTTAAGTCGAGTAGGCATTGCAGATTTTTATTTTGTTTTGATCGGTTTGCTCCCATAGTAAAAGTGTTCAGTTTGATGGGTAGACTCTAAGTTTAAAAGGATACTAATGATATCAATTTCACTCTGTAAATACTGTTTAATGTATTGCATTATGCTATTGAGTTAGTCTTCAAAAAAAAAAAATGATATTGGTTCAGTTTGACGGTCTGAAGCCCTTTGATGTGTACTATGACCAGTACTATTTGAGTAAGAGACATTATCAAGTTGATTTGACATGTTTATAAAAATAATACCTAGACGGACGGATGGACAGACATCAAGTTATTCCATAAATTTTACGTTTTTCCAATTTTCGTACGGAACACTAAAACAGTGTTGCCAGTACGCAACCAAGTATACCGCTATTTCTCAAGCCACAATAGATTACAGGATCCGACGTTCAGACTTACCTACATATTTTCTCAGGAGGGCAACATTTAAATAGGTATTTATGATGGCCTATCTAGTCTAACGGTTAAGCTAACCAACAATCCGTACGAGTCTAGATTATGAGCTTAGATTATGAAATATGGAGGGTACTTTATTTTTAGGCATTTGCTTAACTGTTTAAGATGTTAAGATTGTTTATAAAAGACGAATGATTTCAACAGCGCATTATTTGGACCTTACAATTTGTGGTCTTAGAATGGACTGTCCAATTTGCTTTCGTGGGTGTTTTATGAGGATTTTTTGACAATAAAATGTTAATAACACTAATAAAATGTGAATAACAATAATAAAGGACTAATGAATGTGGAGGAAGCTAGGGAGGTTTGTCAGGATCGTAGCAAGTGGCGTTCCATTGTTTCTGCCTACCCCAGTGGGAAACAGGCGTGAGAATATGTATGTATGTAAATGTTAATATTAAACCTCGGTATTTTTGGTTGGTTTCACTGAAAGAAATTAAAATGTTTGTTAAATGTAACCTAATTATAGTGACTAACGTAATCGTAATCCCCAACTCTAATTATCTAATCTAAACTATTATAAAACTGTAACTGAAGTGTGTCTGTACATTGAAGATATTTACAAAAAAAAGATTACGATATGGTTTTTAGGTATCCCTGACTCGAAAACAACCTTTTTTAGAAATTTTGTCTGTCTGTTTGTTTGTTTGTTTGTTTGTTCGCGCATCACGCAAAAATTGCTGAACCGATTTTGATGAAACTTTTTTTGTTTGATAGCTTATGATCTGACTTAAAATCTCGTATATAATTTGTGCGGACGAAGTCGCGGGAAAACACTAGTAAATAATAAAACAGTTTCTACGATTTTGATTAGATAACTATACAGGCAGGATCTAACTTAATATGCTGGAAGATCAGACCTGAACAACTTTGTCTATGGTATCTAAGTATTCAGTGTTGTATTGTAAGTGTAGAAATGTTTCTGTCCACACTAAAAACACTATTATTCACCTCACTTGTACATAGTTTATTTGTATTCTTAATGGAAACTGTTTAAAACGGATATTTTAGGTATGTGCTAAGTGAAATTGAAAGCTAAATCCAACAGAAATATAACATCTAAACAATTGAACATTAAAAATCACTCGAACCGCCTTAAATTGTAATAGAAACAAAATGCGTGTAGAAAAAGTCTTCTGAAGCGGAGTAAAAACACGTGAGTACATTTAAAAAGTCATATTTCACTCTATGCACTCGAGAATGGTAAGAAAAAGTAAAAAAAAAATCAAACTGTCAAGTGCGAGTCGTAACTTGGCCTATTAGGATTCCGTCAGTGGTTTTAACATGGTGCCAGCCAGTTTTAACTAAGACATAGTCATTAAGTCACATAGTAAATGAATATCAGTTTTTACTGGAATTACGTTTTTTGATATTATAGAAATAAAACTATCCAAGGTAGTGATCCATACTGATAATTTTCCTTCAATCTACAACTTCATTTTCAATGTCATACCTACATTTTTAACCGATTTCAAAAAAGGAGTAGGTTCTATGTTTTTTCAATAGATTATGCTATCTTTTATAGCTTTATTTTAGTCATAAAAAAAATTTGATGGTCATCACCATAAAAGGTGGAATTTCCTTTTGTCATCCCAATCTGCCCTCCAAAACACCCAAAATAGAAAGTAAGTAAAGTGGGCCATTAATTATATCTAACGGTCTTTGAGAAAAACGCGTGTGAGAGATGGACGGACGGACAGACACCGCGGTGATTCCATAAGGTTCCATTTTGCCAATCTTCGTACGGAACACTAAAAAGATGGAGTCCGCAATTCTATATTTACCTTGTGAATGTGAAGTTTTACGATCTTTAGCCGACGAGCTACTCTTTGGGTGTTGATTTATTGATGAGAGAAGCGATTAGCGGGAAATTATAATTAATGTCGTATAAGTAAATACCCCACTACTGAACATAGGTGACACTGCTTTACCAAAGCGACCAAAGTCTATTTTATTTACTTTGTTTTATTTACAGGATAGACTATCAACATTTTAATAAAACAAAGTTTCCAACTAAAATTTTCCGCAGATAAAATACTCACGCCGCTATCACACAAGGGTAGGCCAAAGACTTCGGCTCGCCACACACTACGATTCTGACACACTTCTCTCGCCTAATCCTGGCCATAAAAGGTCCTCTGCCTCGGCCTTCTTCTTCCAGTCGCACTCCGCCACCTTTCTTAGGTCGTGGTTGGTCCAACAATAGGGCCGCAGGGCGTTCTAAACTACGTCTGCCAGTTCGATAATGGTGATGATTATTTGATCTTAGAAGCTCTAAATAATCAGTCGTTTTTTTTCTTAATTAATGATCAGTTGCTTGCATCTATAGTGCGGTAATTCTGCCAATGTCAAGTAGTTTAGTGATTTTATCTCAATTATTATTCTATGGTCAAGTAGAAAATAGAGCGTTAGAAAGTGGCGGAGCCACGTGCAAGTCCGAGAGGAGAAGATACGTAACCGCCCACCTTCAGACTTGCAGCGTAATTAAAGAAGAGCGAAGTGATTGCGATCAATGTTAAACTATTTCATATTTCAAACTATTTAATATTGCTTCTCACGATCGCTTTAAAAAGCTCACTGAAACCGCATCCGAACGCCGACATTGACATTGCAAATGCATTTGAAAGCTTTATTTGAAGGCCAAAACTAAAACTGGTGTGGAATATAAAATATGTGTTCGATACATATTTATACGTTTTAAAGAACGAAAAAGAACTATTTAAGAACGAACATCTGAACTTAAAATCTGAAAGTAATAACATCCAAAAGATTTTCACTTAAAACAAATATTTAAATATTCTTTATCTGCAAGGCAAAACATAGAATAACAATGATCATTAACAAATAATATATACAAAAAAAGGAATATATTTTATTTACTAAGGTTTTACATGATCACAACATACTCGTACATGGACCTCCAACTCCTCATGTCTAGGTCCAACATAATTATGTCCTAACATCTGGGAACCAACTAGGATGAACGTAATGTAATGGTCCAAATGGCTGTCTTATTTATATCTAATTAGTTGTCTACGATTGAACTATAAACACTACCTTCAAGTACACTTAAAGCCCAATCGATCTGTTTAATTTCTGTATCGGTATCTCTTACCACTGCCTAAGCAGCAAACTTTACAAAATTTCAGGGAAGTGATGAAGCTCATTTCTTTTAAAAATTCTTGAGAACAAGTTCCGTACAGTTTACTTAGTAAAATCCAGCATTTAGCATACTAACACAAACCTTTCAAAGTAAATAATCACAAAAACTGGTAGCTAATTAGCGTAAACGCACTGTCATTTAAATGAGAACCATTTAAAGTAAATCTACATGCCAATAATTCCCGGAAAACTATTAAAATATCTAAAAATCTAAAACCTAATTTTGTTACCAATTAAAAAGTCAATAATTACCGGTAAAGGCAACTGAACCATTCTGCCTTCAAGCGCCGTCGTTCTCGACATGGGTGGAATGCAAAAAAACAGACAAAGATTGTGTTGGGCACGCGATAGTAGGATTCCGTAGCAATGTTTTGGAGCAACTGAATATAATCAATCAATAGCATATTTTTAATGAGTACAGGAGTGCGATTTTTGAATAGTGAGATTCAAAATCATGATCGAATGAAACACAAACAGAAACTTCAACGTATGACCGAATAACTTTCAAAAATCCTACTGCTGGTTTACTTATGTTTAAATGATTAAAACTCTGACAGCAAGACATTCCATTTTGATCTATACTTACTTACTTAAATAATTCACGACAAAGTAATTCCAGATAAATGCCTTATTTAACATAGGCTATCCTGGAAAATAATAATGTAAAGTTTTCAATTAGGTCTTAAAAAAGTTTAAAGTCAATTGTGAAAAGTGGTAATTTACAGAAAAACTGAAATTTAAGGAATGAAACAATTTGACGATGTTTTGCCGCCCTATTAGCAAAACATAGTAAGGGACAAGTAGGGTGGAAATTAAATGGTTCCACTCTTTAGCATTTGACTAGGGAACCCTAAAAACCATTTGCATAAGCCAACTTTGTCCGTAAGAGCGGATTGCACAAAGTGATCAATTAGCATTTCTACGTTAGAAGGACGGTTTACACGTCACGGGGCGGTGCTATGATATATTGCTTGATTAATGTCGTGATGTTTAAAACTGGTTTTGTTGTACAGTTCATTTAGTTGTCGTGTTAATGATAATTTAAAAAAAAAACCTTTAAATGGTCAGGTTACTTTTCTAAAATAAATACAAGGTTAACTTTGAGCATTAGCTCTATTAAGTTATAGCATATAGAATCCCACTGCAGGGCAAAGGCCTCCTCTCACGAATAAGGGTAAGAGGGAGTGGGCCATACTCCACCACGCGGGCCCAGTGCGTGTTGGTGGAGGCAAGTTAGTGGTCAACTTGCTGTCAGAGAATTTTCAAGCCACCTCAATAGGCCTCTGACCTGGCTTAACGAATAGTTACAACGTCATCTGACGGGACTATCCGAGATCAACTGCTTAACGTGCCTTCTGAAGCACGGAAACGCTCGAGATGAAATACCACTAAACGGTCACCCATCCAAAGACTGACCAGACCTGACGTTGCTTAACTTCGGTGATCGTTTCCAATACCGAAGCTCCACTACGCCAACGATGGGAAAGCACACGACATTCGTTTTATTGAATCAAACAATCAAATCAGCCCACATTGACCCACTGCTTGGCATAAACCTCCTTTTTATTGCCCCACTCCTCACGGTCCTGTGCCAATCTGATCCATGTCTGAGACGGTTTTATTTAAATACTTACACCATTTATTTTGACGAAGCATTTCCACCAAAAAATACTTTAGATGAGTATGTTTTTGTTTTGATGTTGACGAAGCATGTTGCTGATTACTGACATTTATAATTAAGTATTACTATTTGTTTCACGAAGAATTTTTATAGATATTTGTTTTTCCTATTTGATTATTTTAAATAAATTTATCTTCTTCTAGAAACATTTATTTTTCTCTCCTTCCCAATGCTCTCAAACTCTAAAAGTCGTCTCAACTAAAAGTACCTACAGCTACTGCATGTTTGTCCTACCTGAATAGGAAAGTTAGTTTTTTTGCCGACTCTCCACCGTGACCGGCGAACCCTCACGAGTTTACTCTCCGTTGACGTTTAAAGTATTGTAAGAGACATACAGACACACAGACGTACACATACATTATGTTAATGAGGTTAGCTTTCTGTTTTACATGAGTTCAACTTTTAACTTTAAGTCTTAAAAGCAAAATAAGTATGAGAAAATTTATGTTATGTTTTCGTTTTCAATTTGAAAAAAGAAAAAAAAACATCATTTACAGCCTGTAGGATCCATTATGAGAAAAGATAAGAGGAATTTGACAATACTCCACTTTTCCAAGTAAACAATTTTGACAAATAAGCCTAAAAAAAACTTGAATACCACTACAACGGTACCTACCGGGAAGAATGGTATGCCACATCCTGGACACATCATATAAACAGCTTCGCACTAACAAGATGATAGCACATGTGCTGAGTGCGAGTGAGAGAGAAATACACCACTGGTTACTGTCGTCCCTCTCCCGTATCGTTGAGAAGAGATGAGGTCGAGGATGGTAGGCTAGTGGTTACATCGTTCTAGCTAGATGGTAGGGGATTGAGAGTGCCCGTACTTACGTAGGTTTTAGTAATCTTTCATAGACTGTGCTTATGCTCTGCAGAGGTTAAACACGGGCTGATGATGATGAAGATGTATGGTTACAGACAACATTCTTTCCAACGGAGGAGGCAATTGAGGGATGGTATTTTAATTCCCCTTAAGGGGCCATAGGTCCCGACGAATATTTTCTATGAGAAACGCGATTGCCCAGCGCTCCGAAAAGTGTGTGCGTGAGCCGTATTTTCGATTAAAAACAACTAACCAAAGTACTTTTTCTAGATTTTTTTTATGATTTCACTAGTTAAACTAATGGTGAATATGTGAGTATAAATGCAAAAAATCTAAAACTACCTATTTTAAGTTCTTCTAAAACGAGAAAAATGTTTAAAAATGCATGAAAATACGTCATCTTTGTGACGATTTTCTCTCGAGTGAAGTAATTCCAATCGTGTATTCAGTTTATGATTTCACTAGATAAACTATCCAAAAATACTGAGGTATGACTTTAGTTTCGGTAAATGGTATAAATCTAGTCGTAAAATGAAAAATAAAAGATGCCTCCGAGGTATTTCCACCTACTATTACGTCAAAAAGTGTTGAATTCGGAAAATATTTAAAAGTAATCAAAGTATAAATAATAAGTCAATGGAAATAAAAAGCAAAAAATAACAAAACCAAAGTGTCTATATGACATATTATTTTAGTTAATTAAGACTTCAAAAATTTTCCTTTTTTGTAACATGTTTGTGTAAAGATAACGCTGGCCGTGTCAAAAGGCACCGGTTTATTAATACGAGGTTTTAAATGTCACTTTTATCTCTCCTGTCAAATTTGAAACTGTGCGATAACGGGCTTTCACAGGCGCCTTAGCGCCTCACCCGATTAGGGTTCCGTTGTTGAAATCAATCATGTGGTTTACGTAATCCAAGAACTCGCTACAGGTTTTTTGTACCCATATGTTTAGGCTATGACACAATATGTATTCCAGGAGGAAATGCCATAGTTTAAAGATCCTAAAAAAAAGGGGTTGCGAGTCGTAAAACCCATATCTTCGTTTGTAACTCCTTTATACCAGGATCAACAGCGCTGACAACTCTCAATGCATTGATCTGAGTTCTTGCCAAACGCTTTTCCGCCTATTCGATATTCTACAAAATATAAAAGAAGTCCAGCCAAGTCTAGGATACTTTTTCATTGCATCATTTAATCAAAGAAGACATAAGGAAGTTTCTTTATGTTGAAGAATTGCGAAAAAATCAACATGTGCCAAGTAGCCAAGAGAAAATACAAGGTGTTACAAAAATACAAATAAATATTTAAGGAGGTGGTTTAGACCATCAAACTCAACAACTTGCACTATGGGAATGGGACCAATACCGAAATCGCGAAAAAAATTCGGATGTTCCATACTAAACTTTAGTAAGTTAATTTTTTCTTCGTGATTTCGATGTAGGTTCCATAGTGAAAGTTGTTCAGTTTGATGGTCAAAATAATGCCCCTAAAAGTTTTGAATTTTTATTTTTACTTTTGTAACACCCTGTATACCTGATGAATCTCAAGTTGTCAACTCGAAATGACTGCCGTTGTGAGCATAATGTATTAAAATTTTCATCAAATAAGAAAATCTCTTTTCATTTTCTTCATTTTACAGGTTTTTAACAAACGTTTGTAGCAAAATGGATAAGGCTTCGGCCTCTTAAGCTGGGGATTGTGGGTTCGTAGCGTATCCCACTAGAGTTTTTGAGTTACTTAACCCCACTTGCGCACATCTGGACTAGCAATAAACTGCAGGTTAAGTTGGTAACCTATTATTTTCTGGATAGAAAAACAACTGAGAGAGCTATTTCAACCGGAGTTAATTGCTAACCTAGGTTGACACAAGTGGGGCTTAGAACTATGTAATTTTACCTCAACATTGCAGCATACGTTGAAGATTTCGACACATACCTGAAAGCAAAATAAAACAATTGTTAATTACGTACACAAATTTAAACACGTACAGATCTTTTAAAAGTTTAGACAATAATGAGTTATCCGAATAAAGAGTAATCATAAAGTGAAAGAAGTTTTTGCGTTAAATTATAATTAAGGACGTTGAGCTGATTTAACCTTATTTTACAATTGAGTCCTTACACTTCTCAGTGTCTTGAGGTCAGGGGTCTTTTAATTGTGAGTTGAGTCTGAATTGGATCGAAAACATATGGATTTCGACATACGGGAGTCAGAGCTAAGACTCAAACGTTTCTGAATATCCTTAATCTTTGAGTTCTTATTTGTTTATGGAAAAGTTGACTCTACGTTAGGAGTCTGTTGGGTCAATTTGTCTATGATACCAGTATACTTTTAATATAGTTAGTTTGTCTATAATTTATTTAAATAGTGTGCAGAAATTGGGGCAGGTCTGTGTTAATCCGTGGTCGATCACTGGCTTATGATTATCATCATCATCTTATTTAAGAGCTACGCTCTTGTCGGTGGAGTATTCGCCACTCTTGTTTGTTTTCCGCTAGTGTCTTGAGTTCCTGGTACGACACGACATCAACCTTTTCCTTCACTTGGGCTAGATAACTCTGTCTGGGTCTTCCTCTGCCTCTTTTCCCCTCTATCTTCCCTTCCAGTATGGTTTTAAAGAAATTGTCGTTTCGTATCAAGTGTCCGATCATTCTTCCTCTCCGGTTTTCAATTGTTTTGTTTGTTTGATGATTATGATCAAGGTAATTCTACCTATCTTACAGTTAGACTGTTAGACCATCGTAAATTTCTCAAAACTTTTTAACAACAAATCGGCGCGTGATCATCTCAGAATACCGTTTCCAAGGAAGCGTCATCAGTATGACATCTTTATGACAGATTGCAGATAAAACAGTTCTCAGTAGATGTTGTTAAAGAGAATATGTGTGTGACTGTACCGTTGAAACTCAAAGTCATGACGTGTCGTCACGATTTTGAATAGGAATTTTAGGTCCAGACATTTTTAAGGATGGGGAAAGAAAGAGAGAAAAAGTATGTATGTATTCCACATGCATCTGACATAAAATGCCTAAAACTTTTGAAGTGGCCGCATCGTGCCACGCTTATCTCTAAAGAGACGTGCTACAAATAAATTGGCCACTAAAAACATAATCCATGTCATTTGTGTACTTGTTTGTTTCAATATTTTTTTAGTATAATAACTGTAGCGACATTGTTACTGTAGTCCAAAAGTGAAATTATACTAGAAAATTCTAAATAACTTAATTTTTTTTCATCACACGTCTCTTTATCCTGAAACCTTAAAATTTGAAAACCTTAAATGTGAGCCTTGCTACTAGTTGGTTCTGACCACTTCTAACGCTCATGTTGCAGAAACACTCATTAGAGATAATCCTCCATTAAATGTTTTGCTGTTTTGTTTTGTAACTGCCTCCGTGGTCTAATGGTTAAGAGCATTGGGCTCTTGACACGGAGGTCGAGGGTTCGATTCCCACGGTGGACACCTACCTAGTGATATATCACTTTGTGCGTTTTTCCCCAGTTGGTTAGGACATTGCAGGCTGAACCACCTGATTGTCTGAAAAGAAAGATGATTCCGTTCTTCGGATGGCACGTTAAGCTGTTGGTCCCGGCTACTATCTCTGGTGGTAGTAGTCGTTACATAAAAACCACGTCAGAGGCCGTAAGGCGGTTTGAATAAACTCTGACACCAGGGCTTGCAGTCCACTCGATAAGAAGAAGACTTTGCTAAAATTTGTAAGTTGTAGCAAAGTTACTGGTGATCTTAATATTTGAATACGGTCACGTATGTAAAAATAATTCAATAAGTCTGTACCGGTTCACACGCTCGTTCTATTTATAAAGGGGCAGAGGTCACTAATATTTTGACTTGGCCACCATTGTGCCGGGTCTTGGACCCAAGCGACGGTACGATTTCACGTCAATACGCCGCCGGAATAAACAAAGCTCGTTTATTGTTTAAATCACGAAGCTTGTCCCTTTAGAACAACTCTTACGTCTTTGTTTTAAGTCACAAACTAGCTTGAGCATTGAGACTTTACATATTGTTTAAACAGTGTTACATGCACTAGTTTTAACTGAGAATAGGGGTGTGAAATAACAATTTTTTTTCATTTAATTTGTTTTAATTTGTTACAAACGTGTTTTCTATGAAATTTTTTTTTCAAAGTACATGCATGTACAGTTTTGAAATAGTCTTGAAAAAGGAAAGAACATTGATACGTTTCTATTGACGAAGCTTGTCGTGGATATATGGCTGTACATCCTTTTGGACGAGGCTTGTTGCCAATTTAAATAATTAATAATTTGTATATAAGTTTCTGGAATAAATAAATTATATTTTCTATGACGGGAACCAAACTTAAAATCAGAGGCGATAAGATGAGGATGGATGGACACAGTAAAACTCCATTGTACTCAGATGGTCCACGATTCTCTCCTACTCTAACTCCAGTTTCATCATCATCATCATCAGCCTATTGACTACAGGACACAGGCCTTTTCTCAGAAATAATGCTGAGTCAGAACGGGACAATGACACAATAGGTATCCACCACCCAATGTAAATCATTGGTCACCTTGCTCTCAAAGCGTTTAATTTTCAAACCGCTTAAATGCCTTTAGCTTGGTTTTATTTTCTAAAGGCTTATGTTCACGCTTGCAACTCATTCGCACCGATGTTACTTTCGTAAACCAGGATCCAAATCAGGGCCAATAGCCCTTTTGTTTTGAACCTAGAATTTTTTTTTTGCCACCCTCCAAAAACATGGTAAATGAAGCAGATAAATTCGTTCAGGGGTGGAAACCTGTAATCTTCAAGTTTTGGATATCCATCTGCAAGAAAGCACTTGCGTTTAGTCGTCGAGACATCGCATTCACACAGGATATGTTCCTTGGTTTCCTCCACCACTCACATGGTGTATCGAATTCAGGATGTCTTTGAGAGAATAAATTATTGTTCGTCCGTCTATTGTTTCAATTATTATAAATAAATAAAGGTCGTATAAAAATAAATATTGTACAACTATTATTATAACACCAATTATTTCGTGAAGTTCGCGGTATTGCCGTCTCGTTTCGCAATTGAACAGGCGTTTTAATGATGCGATCTCAAGTTTATAACATAAACTGTAAGCGGTGTTGGACTACAAACAGAAAAGGTCCACCCTCCTGCCGGAGTCTGGCGCCAAGCAGCTTGCTGCGTTCCGTCAGTGTGCAGGAGTGCCAGTGCCCTTCTGGGTAAGCTCGCTACATCTTCGACCCCATCTTTGTCCTGAGGATTAGATTGAGGTCAACAGCAAAGCCATCTAAAAAAAAAAAAAAAGGTCTACAAATATTGGATTTACCTATTATGTATATTATATTACGTTTGTTTAATTTTTGACCTTGTGGTTCCGGCTTGAAATGGACCACCCTATTTCTTCTCGTGGGTTTCATATGAGGTATTAAAGTTTCATAAACAGTGTTTTTTGGAGGAAAGGCTGACCACTTGGCATGTCAATAATCCTAAAGTTAAGTTTTGCTATACACCTATACGCTTGAGAGTATAATAGGTAGCTGTAAAGTCTTTAAATACCCCGAAAGAGATTATAGACGAGAGTTGACAGTTCCTTCACTCATTCCCTCTGCTATATTTTCCTGTATAATATATTTTATCAACAGCGCCAATCTCAATTCTATTCATTGAAGTCGAGCAAGTCCACGGACCAGCGAGTTTCATCATCATCAGCCTGTTATCGTCCACTAGGCATAGGCTTCTCCCAAGGTGCGCCACTCAGCCCTCGGCTTTCCTCATCCAGCCGCTCCCCGCTACCTTTGTTAGGTCCAGTGGGCCGTAAGAACAGTGATTGTATATGGGACCAAAGTTTAAATCGCGTAAAAAGAGACAATTGTCCGATACATTGTAGAGAATCGGTGGCGGATTGCAGAGTCATGGACACTGAATCAGGAGACATGCTATGTACCAGTGAGTTATTCCAACTTATGTACACGTACATAATCGTATTATAATACCGACTGATCTGAAACGGTTTTCACCGTACTTTAGTTAGTGTAGTTACGTCACCGATTTTGTATTGAATTTCGGACAGCGCTCATAGTGGTTACGTGGAAAACTAATTTCTGCCATACGAATTGGCGACGTAACTACAGTAGTAAAGTAGGGGAGACTGGGGCTTGTTGTAACGGGGGTAAGAAGTAACAGTCAATTTTCAACGCGATCTTTTAACATTTTTGATTCATGTGTAGGGTGAAAGTTCATCGTATAACATGAGGCATTGTGTAAGTAATGATAGTGGCCCATAGGACAGCGCAATGAGAGGTGGTGAACCCATGGTCAATTTCGGGCAGGTATTATAAAAAAATGACACAAGTAAATTTGGATTTTCATATTCTAGATTTAATGAATAAATGATTGTTTTGTACCCAATAGAATAAGAATGTATCTAGCTTTTAATTTATGACAGAAAAACGCTATCTTGTGTTAACTGACATACCGAAAAAAATATTTTGTAGAGAAAAACCAGAAAAAAAGAGAAAAGAAAGTAAAAGAGAAGGTAAGTATAGCAATGAAGCAAAGGGTTTAATCAAAATTTGGTGGTATCTATTCGCAATAATGATTATTTAGCTATTTAATTCAGGTGTGTTACAAGAAGAAATGCAGTTGTTGATTATTAGAAGTACACTTATAGACACGTGGATTAAACTGTTCAAATTAAAAATGTTTGTTCGTACTGTTTAGTTAATATATATAAATGTATTTTTTTTTTTAAATAATGAATGTTTCTCATTGTTACAACCTGCCCCGAGCCTGTTACAACTTACCCCAAAGAAGGGGCAAATTGTAACACCTCCCATTTTTTGTTAAATGGTCTCTCATGGAGGATAGGAAAGGATTTTAAATGGTTTGTTATCTGAATATAGTGCTCAAATAGTTACTCAACACACACACTAATTCAAAATTCTAAAAAAGTTCATGAATTTGAAAATACAAGCATTTTTCCAAAAACTGTTACAACAAGCCCCAGTCTCCCCTACAGTGAAAACTCATGGCAGACTCTCTGCATAGGTACGCTGAAGAAAAAATTCTGAAGCGTATGTGAAGTCGCGTGGAGACTGACGTCTAAATAACCTTCCTTGAGGGTAGGTCTGTGTCCTGCAGTGCAACGTATATATGCTGATGATGATGATGATGACTCTACGTGCCTTGAGGCACCATCTAGAGTAAGCATAGAATAAATAATAGTTCTTTTAGCCATCATTGAATATAAATCGCTCTACGCGATATACAGCGTGCGCTATTTCTCTTCTCGCTTACACTATACAGCGTGTACTACACGGAATGCGTTTAATATTTATGACTGCGGTCAGATTAAATTATTTCCCTAGACTTAGGTACCACTAGCGCTGACATTTATATAACTGTTTTAAAATAAATCTAGAAACGCGAGGGTTAACTACAGATCAAAATGAAAACGTCTGGTGTTGGCCTGTTGGGATCTTAAGGGGTTACGGTGTTGTTTTAAGATAAATGGGTTCTAAACAATGTTATTACAATAAGTTATTATTACACTTACAGTTGCCTAATTATTAGACAATAATTCTTTTGGAAATCCGCTTACAAACACAAATTAAATAAAATGGGTTTTCTCAGGGATGAAACCTGTCTAGATTAACTTAGAAGATGCCGAGCAATTGTCGATTACCCAGGTACTCAGTAATTTTTAAAGCCCGTTAGTCTTAAAAAAAGAGAAGCTGTATGTTTGAATTTTTGGCGATTTTCACGCCAAATGCATTTTTGGATGGTTCGTCTAGGTTTGCACATTATAAAGAGGATTTGAGAAAGAGAGGGGAGGCCTTTACCCAGCAATGGAACACTGAAAAGGACATGTAAAAGAAATAAACAAAAAGTATTACGCATAATATAAACACTACTATTAGTTTCATCTTGCAATACTAAGACCCGATTCAACCAAACGCGAGTAAATTTTATTCTTAGATTAAGTCGCCGGTCACACTAGAGTAAACTGATTTTGCGTTTTACCAACCCTAATCTATGAATAAATTTTACACGGCCAATTTTGACGGTGTAAAGCTAGACCGAGACGAATGAAATGTCAATGTCACATAATTAAAAAAATTAAAATAAAAAGAAATCTTACAAATACCTCTTTCTTTAGGTGGATTATACATTCGTTCTTTTAGTATGGGTTAGTATATGGTAGAAGACAAATGAAGTTATTTCGGAGTAAACACCAAGACTAAAATTGTTCCTTGTATAATACTATACTTGATTATTATAGTATTAGTCTGACTACACAGAACTGCGAATACACTCTTTTAGTATAATACTGCAATAAACTTATAATGTAATTGAAACTAATAATCGGCGTCAATACACTCAAACCCTCTCGATACGCCATTCACATTTGTAATATCAAAATATAACATTTGATAAACCTTTCAACGATTCTTACGTATAATGTCCTTTTCAACAAGTTTAGTTAACATGAAATATGTTATTTCGGTTCATATTTGCCCTATGTGTGAGGTTGGAGGTACGAAAGGGCAGCCCTCTTTCATCTGTAATCAGAGAGAAACGGCTGGGTTTTGGGTATGGTCGTAGTAAGAGCGTTTGAGACCTACTCATAAGAAATTCTTTAGTACCTACATTATTACTTCGCACTCTTAATCGAATACTGACCTAATCCATATTTTCATTTTTTTGGGAATCGACAAAAATGTATTTTCGTCAGTCAACATTTTTTTTTAAACGGTTGTAAAATCTTAAGTGAGTGTCGTAGCCAAAAAGAAAAACCTACTGCAGAATCCTGGGAATACGTACTTTAAAGAAATACTTTTACAAATTTGATATATATTTATATTTCCCTAAATAATACACATAAATTACACCCTTCAGAGATAAGCCTATGTTTGACAAAAAAGTTAAAAAAAACGTTGACCTAACTAAAAATAAGTCTTTATTTTTAAAAAATAAGTTTACATTCATTGACCTATTAGGAGTTACGTCGTTTTACGATAAAATTCTCGTTGAAAATAAGTGACTTACACACGGTTTGGCTACATAATTTTTAAAAAAAATAAAAAAAATGATATAAAAGTAATGGAAAAGTACTTCTATTTGTAAAAAAATACAATCTTTTACACAATAGGTGTCAAAAATCTTAAAATAATCAAAAGAATCTTAAACAAATTAATCCATTGTATTTGAGGCTTACATACTACACACTAATTTATTGTACAGTATTTTGATACGAGTTAAAATAGGCATTTTTTTAAGAATAGGAATTATCATATTCTTAATGTTTGTGTTTTTTACGAATGGTACAAAAGGTGCTGTAAATATATGTAGTATATTTATGTTTTCTGCAACTCTTAACTTTACTTTAGTACTCGTTATTCGGTCTCAGTAGTATAGAGCCTCCAATAAGAGTGTAAGTGTACATTTCTAATTATGAATATAAGCAATACCTACTTTGTCAACTACATGATTTTATTCACTATAAAACACGGAAAAACTTGGTTTTTGTCATCATCATCACTTTAGCCGATAAAAGTCCTCTGCTGAATATAGGCCTTCCCAGACATTACCTCATCGACCGGCCCTGCGCTGCCCTAATCCAATAGGTTCGCGCTACCTTCACCAGGTCGTGGGTCCACCTTGTGAAGAGCCTACCCATGCTGCGCTTTCCGGTACTTGATCGTCACTCGAGCCCCATCAGCCATCAACTTAGGAATAAATCTTCCACAGCTTTTGTTCATTAAAAGTATTTACAGTTAAGAAATTACTAATAAGAACTTACCAGGGGAATGGGTATGACAAATGAAAACAAAATAATATTATGTCCATTATGTACAGCAAAATTTTACTACATGTTTCGTCCCATGCTTTTTTGAAATATTATTTAAAATATCGAGTTAGTAGATTTTACATAATACAATGAAAATGCAAGCGTGCGTACGCGTTCAAACATGTTGACCAGAATACTGTATCAAATTATCGGATTGAAATAACATGAGTGGCTATACACTGCCAGCGAGTACGATCACGAACCGAGCACATGTAGATCATGGCTATTGTTCAACATTAACCGTGTCACAGGTAAAACTATTAAAAATCAACAAGTTGACCATTAACTTGCCTCCACCAACACGTACTGGGCTCGCGAGGTGGAGTATGGCCCACTCCCTCTCACCCTTATTCGTGAGAGGAGGCCTTTGCCCTGCAGTGGGATTCTATAGGCTATAACCTTTTTTTTTATGCAGGAAATAAAAATAGGAGTGGAATAAGGAAATATCTCGGATATCGATAAGCTTTTGCATACTCTTTCCATGACGTTTTCATTCCTGAACTAAAGTTGACGTCTTATGAGTTAGTCATTACTTATAAATGTCAACCATATTTATCTTATTTCTCGTGTGAAGGAGATTACACTTTGTCCTTCCAATACTTGGCCACCTCTATTCCTCGAGGCGAAGCCTCTATTAGGTCCTGAAGGGAGCAATACACAGAGCACAGGCTACACTGCGATAGATATAGAGTGGTTTGCACCTGACCACATCTAGACGCAACCGCTGGCAATATGTCCCATCTCAGCAGATTATCTTTGGATCGGCCAACTCCCTTTCGCAATCTATCTAATAACTGCAATATATCTACTAACCATGCGCCGTCAACCATGTTTTTATATTACAAGATTTACAAAGATAATGTAGTCGTGGGCCCATACTAGTAAAATAGCTGTTACACATAAATACAAGCCGAGTGCAAAGTCTGAGAAATGTTATGTGAGTTAACTCAAAAACAGATGAGATTAATTTGTATGAGAAGCTAATAAAGTGAACTGTCAAACACGGATCAGTCACACAACTTCTGATAACTTTCTATTCTCAATCACTTATAATTATTTTATATATTTTTTAATATTGCTGATACATAAATGCAATTACTTACTTCCTTACCCTTACTTTTGACAAACATTAAATGCAATGCTCTTTGTAAAAATATATAAAGACAAACATCCTCCTTTTTTGAAGTCTGTTAAAAATCATCCATAGATTAAGATTCCAAAATTTTGTACCGACTTGAGAAGCCTGTGTTGATTTATTGATTCACTTAAATCACAGTGACCTCCACAACTTTGTTGCTGGCGTTCATGTGCTCTTATGTGGATATCGTAGACATTTTATGCTACAGTTACTTAATGCAAGCACACCATTGTCATTTTGACATTTTAAAGCAACTTCGAAGGTGGTCGAGCTTTTAATTTCTACATAGTAGAGGAGTAGCTGCTAGTTCTTCCCATAACGTATGCTATACGTTTTCATCTAGCGCTTCTGCATATTCTTATACCTGACGCTGCTTCCGCTGTCTACTTTGCTTTCGCTTGACCTCAATTATGTACGATTTGCCACTATTAGTACTTGGCTAAGAATATGTTTTAAGTAGAATTTATTTTGCTAAGATCTTAAGAATAAGTTTGTACCGTTACCGGTACCGTTTTTTGTGTTTTTTTTTTGTTTTTTTTTTTTTGTTTTTTTGTTTGTTTGTGTTTGTTTGTTTGTTTGTATCTTTAGTTTAGTGAAATTATATAAAACAATGATTCTCAATCGCTCACAGGAGGTTACATGGTAATTTACAGAAAGATGAGTAAATTTTTCCATTTTGTTTCGGTTTTAAGCCAACCGAACTTCAGTTTTTTTTAGTAGTAGAGAGACCTATTCTTAGATGTAACGCGTTATTTCAATTTATTTTTATAAAACAAAGGCTTAATTCAAAATCAGCCGCAAAAAATAAAATAAAAATTATAAAATAATGACCGATTTGGAAATGAAACAACTTAATTTTGAATCCTTTTAAAGAATAAAGACTCATTTTGAAAACGGTCACGTGAACCGATATTTTTTTTTGTAGTATACTGACCTATTTCGTAATAAGTCAATCAAATAGTTTGAACTTTTAGTCAAATAATGACCTAAATCAAATTCGGTCGTTATTGCTTAAATTATTTTCTTAAGTTTTTTTAAATATTTGGTTGAATATGGACTTATCTCCAAATCAGTCGTTATTTGACACAGACCCAATCGGTTCTAATTGACGCAATACTAAATCGGTCATTGTTCGGCTAAAAAAGGGCGCACGTAGCGCTGGAAGAATAAAGACCCAACTAATTTTTGACCCCATTTATTATACGAAATAGGTGTTTTTTTGGGGTCTAGGTTATAAAGCATGCTCTTTTAGGTCGTTCCGCTATCATAACTCAAAACACCGAAATTTTGAGTTAGGTCAGTATTCGATTAAGAGTGCGACTTAGTCTGCTTGATGACTCACTACTGGGCAAAGGCGTCCTCTTCTAAAACGCAAGCTAGGTACAACCCTTCATAAAGGCATTCAAATCATCACCGAGACAAAGTGATGAGTGAGCTTACATCTGGCTTCCATCTGGTGGAAGCCATTCAATAACTAGTAACTTAGCTTCTTGACCCAAGAAGAGCCTCTAATTCATAGATTTTATCCAATTGAAACGAACCCTCGTTACGTAAAAAAACACGAAGATCATGGTGCAGGAAGATATTTTTAGTAGGTATATAAAGTTTCACAGTAGTCCTCTGCAGTAAGATGACCACTAACTTGCCTTCACCAACCCGCACTGTTCTCTCGAGGTGGAAATATATGGTATGGTCACACTCCCTGCCCTTATCCGTGAGCGGAGGCCTTGCCCTGCAGTGGGATCTTACAGGCTATTATAACTTACTTAGAGTTTAGTGAGTAGTTGCTTTCTCTTTACTAAAATGCTCTCGTCCCTATCTTCATGAAACGAGAAACCACTAAGATCAGAGTTGGTGTCAAGTGCGTGACTCTGCCAGGTACGGGCGTCAGTAATGTTGACGATGCCAGATAAGATTAGTAGCCTCCTTTGATTAAATATAATGTCAAGATAGAAACTCACGCTTCTAACGTGCTAAATCAAATGGACCGACTTTCATATGTTGGTGTGCGTGAGGAATCATTCAATCTGTGTGCGTGTAAATTGATAGGGTTTAGCGGCCTTACCTGGTTGCAATTTTTTTCGACGCGTCCGTAGCTTCGACTGTCTATTTTGACATATAACCTATTAGAGGTAGCCTTTTACAACGCATGTCTGGTTAGCTCATACCCGCTACAACTCGACCCCAGCCTCAAAAACCGAAATACCACTGTCGTGGCTGGAAACGGCGTGTGCCGATCGCGATGTGTTAATATTATTTACTACTCTAACTTTCGTAATTGTACAACGAATGTTCTCAAACAAACGCTGTTGGTTGTTGAAATGTTCGGAACAGCTGTCTCGGACTGTTTATTTGTTTTAAAGTTCAAACGTTTGTGGGACAAAGTTTGTATTGGGTGTCATTTTGTTGTTAATGTCATTAGGTGTAAATAAGTTAGACAGCTACAATGATTTATGTAGACACAATAATAATAAAACAAACATCACAACAGTGTCTGTTATTGATACAAATTAGGCTTACCTATTGCTAAAAAACCTATTTTTTCCAGAGAGCTTTTGGAAAGAAGAATAAGAGAGATAAAAGGCGAGAAGAAAACTGGCGTAAAAGGTGTAACGTCATACATAGTCATGTTTGTAGTTCTATTGTCAACCCCTAAATAGGTATGCTTTAATTTTACCTATCAACAACTATCTTCAAAATCATAATTATTACTTTTTTTGGCCACTCCTAATATAACCAAAATGTTATTGTCATACATACATTATAAATGCACGCCCCTGCCTTCATATAATATAATAAATAATACCAATTTTCCGCACCTACTAGACACTTCTAATTGGAGTTTAATGGTATCCGAGTTAAATTTTAGAATGAATAGGATAATTCATAACCGAAATAATGTTGTACAGTCGAAAGCCCGTCAAGCTCACTTAAATCTCTAAACAGTTCTTATCGCGGTCACATAAGAGTTAAAATTGAACCAATTAAAATCTTGACGAGAGTGTATAATTAAAATTTCTTTCACTAATTTAAATAAACACAAAAGATCAACACGCATCAATGAAACCAATAACAATGATTGATCATTTCAATACTGAACCCTAAAAGACCGGCCAATGGCCAGCGTGTAATCAGATTAGTGAAGTGAAAATAAATTCACAAAGTATTAATATCCGCATGATTGATAACTCATTCACTGTATCGAATCGTTTAGGGTTGGCATGTGACAAGAAAATCCGGACCTAAGGATTATCTGCATGTTTTTATCGTTTTTTTTGGTTTCTTTTGTAAAAATAATTGTGATGTTTTTATAATCTTTAGGATACTTCTTCTTATAGGCTGCAAACCCTGTAGTAAGAATTTATTCAAACCGCCTTACGGCCTCTGACGTGGTTTTTATGTAACGACTACTACCACCAGAGATAGTATCCGGGACCAACAGCTTAACGTGAAATCCGAAGCACGGAATCATCTTTCTTTTCAGACAATCAGGTGACTCAGCCTGCAATGTCCTAACCAACTGGGAAATAACGCACAAAGTAACATTTCACTAGGTGCCCCCCGTGGGAATCGAACCCACGACCTCCGTGTCAAGAACCCAATGCTCTTAAGCATTAGACCACGGAGGCAGTTAGGATACTAAAATAATGTAGATATTCTGGACAATTATGCTATTAATTAGTATATCTGATAACTTAAATAAATAATTGTTATGATAGGTAAGGGAAAGGTATAAATTATTTATTTAGTAAAACAGTTATAAAGCGAACGAACATAACATCCTTAAACTGAAATATCCTATTCTGTACTAAATAACGTATTTATTTTATTGTCATTTCTATTGATTCATGATAGGTTCATACAAATAAATAAATCAAAACTTGAAAGCTGAAACTAAATGTCCATGGGAAACTCAGAATAGGCTAGACCTGTGGGTCAATATATTTTTATTTTAAAAATAGTAGCTTACCTTCTTTGTATCATGGTCAATTCAGATCTGATTATCAGCACCGTTGAAAATCGTATTATACAAAGTACATTTTTGTTCTGACAACCCTAATCTTCCGTCAATACTTTAAGTCGGGTACAGAAAAAAATATAATAAATTAAAAGTAAAACTTTATTCGATGCGTATTCTGTTCACACACTTTTTTGTGCGATGTGTAAATGAAGTGTCGATAGTTTGAAGAACTAGCTTCAATTTGTGACTTCACTAGTTTGACGGGCTGACGGGCAGTATCAAAATCATGGCCCAGATTGAAATATTCATTACCCCCTTTTACTTGAGATTTCTAGTCAGTACTTTTAGTATTCTGATGCGTATGTGAAGTCTACCAATCTGCATTGGGCACGGGACCCTCCCTGAGGGTAGGCCTGTGCCCTGCAGTGGGACTTTTAAATGCGTTTGCTCCATGCTATTAACGGACACATATTTATGCGGTCTGTGCACCGTTACAAACGTGTATGAAGTGTCAGGGGCACGGATGAATTAAAAAGAAACAAATAGGTAATTGTATCAAGTAGGATATGATATTATGATATGACCTAAAAATTCGTTTTTCTCCTTTTTTTATTAAGGAACATACATTATTTTTATTACACTTTAGATCTTAAAATTCATTAAAAAAACACGATATTAAAACAAAGTTCAATGCACATTAAAATCAACAAATACGCACTTAGTCCAGACCTTACCGTAGGGACGGGACAAGGAAAGGGCAGAACCGCATGATGTATCGATAAAATTAATTATTCCTCTAGTTACTCGCAGGTGCGTTCCTGTTACGAAAATTTTACGGTTATATCGAGAATACGCCCTGAACCTGGGTGGTATATGGGCAGTTATTTATATACATACTTACAGGTATATAAGTTTCGCAAGTAAGTATTATTATTGCTCTTGCCATGGTCAGATGTTAACCTGTAGTATCATAAATATTGTCTTGAAACTATAATATTAATATCTACAGAAACTCATGACCGTAGTACTACAGAGATGGGCAGAAACTTTACTATAATTACATAAAATGACACCAGCTTCAGAGTAAAACCACCAGCATCGATTAGGAGTTTGTTTGTTTTTATTCTAAAAATAGAAATGGACGACAGCGAGACAGATGCAGATCCTTCAATAGTAATTATTTCACAATCACTCATAGGTACAAGTACAAGCTTGTATTACTAATAGCACTAAATCTCACCAGCCTGCGACCCCAATAAAACAACTGAAATTACTTTCCACCCATGTTTTCTTACAATAAACATCATAACAAGGCATGACATTTGCAAAATGCGTCTCACATAATTCATCGGACGCATTGTTTAAGGCCGACTACAGTTGTACGATTAGAGATTAAGAGAATATCCTTAACGGTACAATGGAGTAAGCTTAGGGCCCACACGGAACCGTGTTGTACTTGGGACCAGTCCGTAAGGCGATCTGTTCACGCACCGACTTCGGAACGCGATTGAGTCGCAGCGAATTTGTTTTTATATTTTTTTTGCCAGTTAAAACATTTTATTTACTTTGGAGGTATAGTTAGTAGGTTAAATAGACTGAAAATGTTTCTGATAATTATTTTTACAAAATAAAAATGTTCGTATATCGCATTCGGGGTGGTCAGAACCTACTACTATCTTTTTAAGCATGCATTGCAAGGATCTCGTTTAGAATATTTATTGTTTTAGGACAAACTATAATTATTATGTTATGCAAAAGAAATCCTATCTTCCCTACGTACCCTATTATTAAACAAATAAAATAAACAAAAAGAAGCTTTCGTAAAAAAATCACTCAAATGCTACTTAAAAACGGCATAGGTACATTAAAACACAGTAAAATATAGACGGTTTTACGATCTTTAGAGTGATAAAACTTAGATAATCATTTGTGAAACAATAGAAAATCATTAGTGGATAACATATTTCCCACATAAACTTAAATGCACACAATAGCATTACGTAAGAAATAATTCATATTCATTAAATATAGTAACTGCAAAAACGATCGGGTGAACTTAAAGGTATTAAAAGCTCTATAGAACATATAAAAAACCAATTTAAAGCGCAATAAGAACAATGATTTTCTTGTTGAAGATATTAAGCCATAATAATCCTTTTATAACTTGATCACGCAACACTGTCTCACAATTGAACACATTTACATTTGCTTCCCTATCGATACGTTATGCCTTAAAGACGAACATTATTTAAAAAAAAAAATTTACATTGATAAGTTAGGGACTTTTCGGCGTTTCCGCAATAGAGCCTGTTCTTTTTCAACCTCAGTAAAAAGCCAATAGTCTTTGTAAGGTCATTCGTACACAATTTATTAAAAGTTCCCAAAATTGTTTCATTCGCACTTTCATGGTAACCTTTACCCAGATGTGCGGGCAACCATCTGACTACCCTGTCGTTACCTGTCTACTTGCTCAGACAAAGTCATTTATGTTTTATTATCACCACTTTTGACGCTTCAACTGTTCTTATAACAACATCGAATTTGTAAAGTGTACGATTTGGCATCGTTGAGTAAACGTGAATCTATTACAGACAACGATATGTATTTTGTTAGATAGCTCAGTTACTATAATTTGGAAAAGTCTATACAAATACACGTATCTAAAACTAGTAGTCGTTAAATATCTATGCTATAGATATAATAAAAGGTAGTGACGTGGAGTTTTACGATATTTTAATTAGTTTTGAATAAGCTTTCAGATAAGCTATGAGTATGGTAAAATTTTAAGTACGCAATAAAGTTTAAAAGTGTTAAATGGATTTTAGAAACATTTACAAGTAACATGGTAATGTAACGGAAACGTTGATTGACATCATTAAATAAAAGAGCGGCACTATCTCTTCAAAGGGATACCTACATTATTTAACCAAATATATCCGCAACAGTTAACCAAATAGTTTAACACTCCCAAACAGATCGTAAAAACCATAGACAAATTACTCTAGCGATAGACACGCTCGTTCAAACAAACAACATGTCACACAAAACAGCACAAAATGACACATTGCGGTATGTCATTGCCATAGTGACGAAGTGAACTCGGGAACATCAATCAGGTGCGTACACCTCATTCAAGTGGAACATGTTGCTTCTATGCAAGGGCAAGTCTATCGCTAGAGTAATTTGTCTATGGTAAAAACAAAGGACGTAAAACAAATCAAAGTTCAAACTTAAGCTTTCGATTCGTCAAACTATCTGACACCTTTCCAACCACAAACATTTATTTGTCTATACAAAAGAATTGTTTTCTTAAACTTGGACCTTCTGTCTTGGGATTATGACTATAAAATATCAGGTGATGGCATTCGTAAGTAGTAAAAGTAAATTGGTCGATGTGAGATTGACGGCGCGTACCGTTACAGTTCGTTTCAAATACGAAGTCCTATGGTTCAAGGTATTTTCGTGCTTAATAATGGGGGATATAAGACTTAGGTCATGTGTCTCTTTTTTTGTGATGAACTTGTAGAGAGAGGTCGACTGCACTCGCATCCGAAAGCGAGTGTTATCGATAATGTGCACATCACTAAGTCGCGGGATCGGAGGCGGGCGTTTTTAAAAAGGAATGCTGTTTTTAAATTGGTAACGTGTTTCTCCAGAGGTTTTAACTATTATATATCTTTAATTCTGTTCATTTACCATTTACACTGTTAGCCAATCTTGAATAATAGGTTCTCGCCGCAAGTTTAAAAACACCCATGTTAATATTGTGCTATATACCTACCTAATTTTTCCAACTGAGTTTATTCATTGTAAGATTTGTAAGTAAAATTGGTAATTTAGGAATATAAAGAATTAAAAAATGATTCTAGTTTTAGGTAAGTACTTATTTGGGTTTAGATGTAGTGCCTTCTGACTGAATATATGAGTAGTAAAATAAGGATAGACTTGAGCGGAAAGGCGTCACTAATGTAATAAATTATTAATAAACCGCAAGTCTTTGTTAAAGCCATAACAATATCATCAAGGGTCAACGACCTTAGCTAACTAAGTAATTATAAAAAAACGATTGTTCTCAAAACATAATAGGCATTGCAAATTAGTTTTTGTCAACTTTTTGTGTAATGTTGTACACCTTCATTGAATTTTCTGTCGATTTTTTTTGCGTCCGTGCATACCAAATCATACGGTTATAATTTAAATAGACTAGAAATTCTATAAAACTATTTTAGTAGCAAAATTAATATTTTTCAATTGAGACTTTTTGTTGTAAAATTTTAGAGGCTAAATTTGCTTGTATTTTGTATTAATAAGGTCGGCTGTTCATGCGATACCAATCTGCGGTGAGCGAAGAGCTTATTGAATAGCCGTGAATTGTTGCCGACTCATACACAATTGGTCGGGTTATATTGACACGGCGGGGTGGCCAAGGTAGTGATGGGAAATATATCGATAAAATTCATTTCAAATAAATACAAAAAAAATGTTTTAAATAGGCATTTTGTTTCAAATTTATATTTGTTTTATGAAATTAAAAAAAAAATTGGTATATAGAGTGTAAAAAGTACAAACTTAATAAAAAATCTACATCCTAAATAAGTTGTTGGGCACTAACAAAGCAGATAACCTACACTCTTGCAAATTACATTATTTAATTTCAAGACATTGCAAGATAACGCCGCGGCTCAGCGATAGTCAGTATTTACCTAACTGATGTCAAAGATATAATGTAAGCTGTTCAAATTTTTCGTCGAGAGATAAATATACCTACATAATATCAGCAGAACCAAAAATCACAATTCGCCGCTCAATTATTCAGGACGAAAAATATTACATAATGCTCACAACTATTTTCTCCAATAAATATCATTTATTTATTTTCTTCACATTGCAGATATTCTAATGATAGCATAATAAATATTTATTAATTTTTACTAACACAACCCAAACTTTACTCAATTGTAATGGTTAAAAGGGTAGTGAGCCTATCACTAGTATCGATATTCAATCCATCGATGAAGCAAATTCCCATCACTATCAGTCACAACGTGTGGCACAAAGTGAGTACACGATAAGATTCTCTGGTAATGACCTCAATGGTCCTTTCCATCTCATCATTTCGCTAGTTACCGGTCCATATCTGCCTGTACTAACCTTTACCAACTGTTGTGAAAGTTTTTAAAAATAGAACTGGAAATTATCTACAGTTACATTACCTACATAGTATACTCACATCTAATTGGGGAAGGTAGCATATTGATCCCCATACACTATACTGTCATTAGGCGTTTGGTTTGTTCTGGCTTAATCTTATGTAGGTACTTCTAGGGCGGCCTCTTTAGACTATTCCATGCACACTTGCTTTGTATATTTCATTCGTCAATTTACTATCTCTCATCCTTTCCAGAAATAAACTATCTAGCCCTATCCCTAGGAAAAGAAGCAAAGACGTAAATCTCTCAAATTTTTTGTCGATATTCCTTCAATATTTGTCGGGAGCGTATTTTAAAATTATTTCTTTGTTGTTGGGCAAATGTTTTGTATCCACTCAGAGAAGAGACTTTAACCTCAAAGTACCAACAAACTTTTTGTCTTCAACAAAGCACGGTTATCAAAATATCTCGCTCTTTTAGTCTACACCACACAATGCATCTGGAGATAATTGAAAAATTCTCAACATATTTTTATTGCCTCACGTCTGCGCCTGACACGGTGGATCTATTGTTACCGTTATTTACTTGCTTTCACCGAAACACATGACATTGCATTCATCTTCATCTCATCTGTTTTAACTTTGATCTCGTTCTAGTCTTCTCGTGGTCATCGAATGACACTATTATGTATGTCTTAGGATTTTATTATTATTTCGTTCGTAGGGCTTGAATAGCTACTGTGAAAGATCTTTTGTAGCTGGCACCCTTGACCTAAAGGCATACCTTGGGGTTATTCAAGCAGAGTTTTGTGGCCGAAAGACTAGCCACCATCTTGTCAACATAATTTATCCTGAAATCTTTAATCAGCTTGCATAAAGAGAGGGATAGTTGATAGTGTTGTAAATTTTCTGAATACCTTCTTCTTCTTCTTCTTCTTCCTGCCCTTATCCCATTATTTGGGGTCGGCGCAATATGTCGTCTTCCTCCATTCATCTCTTTTAGCCGTCAATTCAGCTGACACACCTTTTTTACACATGTCGTCCTTCACACAATCCATCCATCTTTTCTTTGGTCGTCCTCTCTTCATGCAGCCATCCACATTCATATTTAACATTCGTCTTGTAATATGACACTCATCTCTTCTCATCACATGTCCATACCACGATAATCGATTACTGCGCAGCTTTTCATTCCATGAGTTTATTTTAAAATTGTATCTAAATTCTTTTAGTCGTCCTTGAATGAAATGAAAATAGAAAGCAAGATAATTTCGTTCGTAGTATTGAATCTAGGTCTTTAGGTTTTGCTTAATTCTGTTACTAGGTTCCCGGATCTGGCGGAAAGCGATTGCGACTGTCTCAGCACAGATTAAAACTGTGCAGGAACCTAGAAATATCTGCGGTACGTTAGGATTTTCATAGACTTAAAGAGATTTACATAAACTTTAGAAAGTTACGATAATATACGAAGCGAAGAGATATTTTATCAATGTTGTCTTCAATTGATTTTATCTTAACGTTAAACATTCTGAATAGGCTGCTTAGAGTGCATTTCATGTTGCAACGCTTTGACAGACACTATTTGATATTAAAATACTTTAACTTCCTTCACAATATTTAAGAGTTGAGAATAACTAATCTTTTCTATAACGAAAATATTTCAAATCTAGTGATCACATAGATCTTTTTTCTAATTTATTTATCTAAATAGCAGTTGGTGGACTGTGGTGGAACTACCAACTCCCAGGGTGCACCGTTAATTTTGTTCAAATGCATAATAAAATTTTGCGTAGTGTAGTTGTGACATAATTATCTGTCACATTCGTCAACGCTCAATATTTTATTGCTTTCCATAATACACAATATCTCTTTTTACAAACAATAGGATTTAAATAGAAATTGTGTCAATTTGAGTGGTGATAAAAAGCTCGCTTTTCGCTCTCAACTTAAAATAATTTTTAGCAATGTTATGGACGTTATCTGTTTTGCATGAACCAGTGTGGTCGCTGGCATGAACAAATGAAATATACTCCGGCACTTTGCAAATATGTAAGTTGCATAAATAATTCACAAAAGTTATAAAGCAGTCAAATAAATGACAAAATAATTACAAGAACATCGTTCAATTCAAACAAAACGATACGCGAAACTAAAATCTAAACGTTTTTAACTTTAAAAAAATAATGACCAGCAAAGTTATTCGTTGTAATACATTAATAATAGTTTTATACGCACCCAAAATGACCCGTAATCATATGGGATAGAAAATTGTTTTCAAAATGATGGCGATGTTGGAAAAAAATTGATGGCGATTCGCATTACGGCCGAACGCTGATGAGACGAAAAAGTGGTGCGAAACTAAATTTGGTGGATGCGTAAGCGAGACACGAATATTAATTTGAGAGTTTCTTTGATTAGCGCGCTTCAATCGAAAGTCAATGACCTTGGAGCAAATAAAACAAATGCTAACAAAACCTAAGTCAAAATCAACTGTTTAAAAAAAGTGGTGTCATAAAAAAATTAAAAAAATTAAAATTATAAAGTTATATTTATTATAACAAGCCATAAGGTTCGCAAATTGATTAACTTAGCAAGGCATCCTTCAAAAAGGTTGAGTTTAAAATCTGGTAACTCCAAGATTAATTGTTTTGATCCCACGCGATCTCATTTTGACGGGCGCCTCCCGCACAGCCGCTGCGCTCGCTTTATCGATAGAACTATCGATATGTCTGGAGAAAATACTACGTCACAATTTTGTTTCATGCATGCGTTCTAAGTAACGGCTCTTGAAGATCTAACTTTCAATCACGATTCACGATTATCATTGATAAATATATGACATTATTAGATACCATTATTGCATACGATTTTAGAAACATGAATAATTTTTGTAGGAGGGAATAGTTAGAAAAATAGGGTTGACGTTGCTGAAATTTTTATCGATATCGACATAATCTATTAAAAAAGCGCTGTTCGAATCTCCGAATGCGCTTGATAAATGAACGTCCGAAAATTGCATGTCAAAAGGTAACCGGCTGTCTGACCACTTTTACATTTTAATATGTTACGTCAACGGTCGGGAACCTTCGGGGGTGATCGTTTAGCCAATCACCCTGAGCCATAAAATCTTGTTTTCTTTTTCTATAATTCCAATTTCAAAATTATTGAATGACTAATTTGTGACTGGCGACGATGATGGGAACTGGGAAGAAAAGGGTAATTCGAAATTCAAATTTGTTCGTGAAATTGAGTATTACCTATATCGATTAAATAACGTATTAAACTTATTGCTTTATCACTTAATTCTTTTCTACAATCTTCGACAGCATCGTAAAGTGTTGAAAACGTATTTTCGATCAAATTTTATATCACGAGTGTAATCTAAAGTTAATATTAAAAAGGTATATTTTAGTTGAGCTTCCAAGAAAGATTCCGTTGAGGAAGCAACCGCAATTTACTCCCGCCTTCTAGAACTTAATACTTTCTGACGCGTGGTGCGCGGGCGCAGCAGACCCTGAGCGCAGTTTAATTAAAAACGGTATACGAAATTCAAAAACGCATTCTGCTCGCAAGCTTTATTTGCAAACGCTAATTTTAAAGAACGGTTTCTGAACGAATTAAAAATTAATTGCATATGAATATCAATAAAACTCTTCGTGCGATTTGTTTTTTCTTTTTCGTCGTTGTCGAACTCAATGGTTCATTTGCCGATGAGCGTCAGTATTGAAAAAAAAATGTACAAATTCCCACGGATAACCAAGAAGCAATATCCTAACATTCTAATACAATCGAATAGAATTACAAATATCATTTCGAATATCATCACGACAAAAGTTAAATCTCCATTTTCGCGTCGCACTTGGTTAGGTAGATAGAGAATCTTGCATACATTTTGTGCCGAACCTGAAAATATCTAACTACAAAGTCTTACGAACAACGTAATATTGCTTTTTACTTTTTTTAGAGCTCATCCTTTGGGTCTTTTTTCGTCACGACTCCAGACTTTGTATGCTAATAGATGATAACGGAGGAGTGTGTTCTTTATTCGAAAAAGCATTTGTACTGGCTTTTAGGTGTGACTGCAGCAAATTGGCGGATTCCATTTTCAAATACTTTAAATATTTGTTTATTCCGAATAAACAACTTACATGCTTTCATTTCGAGGCGTGTGTTTTATAATTATCCAGTGTTCATTAAAATTTACGAAGACGGGCTCACTGTCCGTCATACTGTACAGAGTTTGGGCAATACTAGTGATATTCTATAGATTATTTAAAATATGGTATACGTATAATATCTCAGAAAAAAATAAATTGTTGTCACATACAGGGTCCAACTTAATATGCTGACACTTTTTTAAGGGGATGATCAGACCATCAAACTGAACAACTTTCTTTATGGAACCAACATCCAAATCGCGAAAAAAAAATCTGCTGTTCCATACTAAACTGCAAACCAACTTGAGCTAAATGAAACAGTTTTTTTTTTCGCGATTTCGATGTTGGTCCCATAGAGAAAGTTGTTCAGTTTGATGGTCTGATCATCCCCTAAAAAAGTGTCAGCATATTAAGAAGGACCCTATACAAGGTGTTACAAAACTACAAATAAACCTTTAAGGGGGTGGTGTAGACCATCAAACTGAACAACTTTCACTATGGGACCAATATCGAAATCGGGAAAAAAATAATTTATGTTCTATACTCTACAAATCGACTAGAGCTAAAATATGTATGGGATATGAAATTATTTTTTTCGCGATTTCGATGTTGGTCCCATAGAGAAAGTTGTTCAGTTTGACGGTCTTAACAACCCCCTTAAGAGTTTCAAAAATTTATTGTTACTTATGAAACACCTTGTATAGTATTACATATTTTTCTCTATGTAAAGACAGCTAAACAGATTGTAAATGTATCTGTTTCTTTTATCGATAAGTTTAACCTACTGTACCTTACCGTTTGTACATTATACAAGGTACATACTTACGACTGATGTTATTTATACTTATATAACATAGGTATACCATATCGTTTGTACATACAACCATTCAAACTAAATTAAACCCTAACGCTGACACGGAGAGCTCAATTAAAATTTAAAATACAGACATTAGCAAATATCAACTACCACAAACTTTACAACCTTAATTGATCACAATTTACTGTTTTAAATAGACTTAAGTGAGCATTAGAAGTTATTTAAAGCCTATTTTCGTGAGTTACAGGCGCGTATAGGTTGAATATCTTCGAATAAATTATACGAACATATAACATCCATGACCGAACCGGGATTCGAACCCAGGACCCTGGTTTGGCAGTCCGGCGTGGTAACCATTACACCAACCGGCTCGTCGTCTATCAATAATAATTAATTTAAATATACAGGTCTGTAAACTTACGACTTACGGTTGTAAGTGGCGACGGGCTCACCCCCCGTCCCACTGGACAGAGTTTCGGTATTACTGGTGAAACGTGGATGTTCTGAGGTTTCAGAATATCTCTGACTACCCCTTCGGGGAATAAAGTCGTGAGCATAATGCTTATGCTGTAAACTTAAATGCTTTGGGGGCTTCAGACCATCAAAACTGGTCATCTTTCATGAGATCAATAATCGTGTTGTTCCATAGAAAATGTATGGAGCAGCTGATATGTTGAATTACTCATACGCGGTGGAAACGGGGTGGAAACTTAACCCTTTGCGTAAGTTTGTCACGGATCCGTCCGCAAGACAATACCAAATCTTTTGTCTCTGGAATGTCCACATACGAGGGCTTCAATGCATTCTATACTATAGGGGGTGCCTTAGACCATCGAACTGAACAACTTTTACTATAGGAACAACATTGAGAACACAAACAAAATCTAGTGTTCCATACATTTGTGTCCGAAAGCCATATCGAGTACATTTTCTATGGAACAACATTTTTTTTTCTTTTCGCTGTTTCAATATTGGTCCCATAGTGAAAGTGGTTCAGTTTGATGATCTGAAGCAACCCCAAACATGTGTATAGCATTTAATTTTACACCCTGTATAGAGGGTGTTCATGAATATGCTATTTTCATTAGGTACAGATTTGGAAATATATCAGAATAACAAACGTTTTTTCTAATAAATTAAAAGTTATTTGTACTTACACACAACAACTGTACAAAAATATATCTATTAGAAACAACGCAATGCAATCAAAACCTTATCACGCTACCAGAATCCCGAAGCGCAATAAAACTGAATCGATATCTCGGATCGATAGAACCGAGATACGCCATCAATTACTCGATAACGAATTATCGATACCAGGACATCCGTATCACTTGTCAAGATGCAAACTAGGGATGTAATGGAGGTGATTTCGAATTCGAATTTTCCAACAGTTAGGGTTACAGGTTCTAATATTTACTATCTGGTGGAACATTGTCGATATCCCGTGAGTCTTGTACAAGGTGACTAAGGGATAAATTTGCTTATAAGTGTTATTTTAGTGGCGAAAGGCTAACCTACCACAACTTGATAATGTCACACTTTCCTTCTTCTTCTTTCGTGTCAGCATTAGCCGTTACTCATGCTGTAGAAAAAACTTACCTAATATTCAGTCGGTAAGTTTTCGCAAAAAGAATGAAATAAACAAATGAATTAGCTATTCTGTTTTTGAGGTTCTAGGCTTTCCCGATTACCATCACCATCTGCATAAATAACCTTAAAGCCATTAATTAGTATAGATAGGATAATCAGAAAATTACAGAATAACTCTTCATGAAGTGATTCTAATGGGGAGCTTTCTGACAGCTATTTTAAATTTAAACGAAGTTCAACATGCCTATAGATGGCGTTGACGTGACCTGGATCCGAAGACGGTAATTTAGGCTAAAAAAGTTAAAATAAATCACGTCACTGGTTCAGACGCATCCGTTGAACGATTTATTACTATCCACATCCATCTTGCATCAACGACATCTTTCAAGCCATTTTGAACTATTTTTCTTTTTTAATACTCTCGGAAAATCCCTCATTTTATCTAGTGCTTATGATGTAAACTGTTTCGAAATTGGATCAGTTCCAGTATTTATGTCGGTGTTGATTAAAAGATATATTTCCTTGTGAGGCAATATCGGTAGATAATTACGGAGTAATTATAGTACCTTTAGTTCTGCCGAAGGTGTTAATTGAAGGCAATTATAAAAGCAAGCTAAATGTGACAATTACGCCTTGCCTAACGATATTTCCGCAAGTGCCTTGAATTCTTGACACGACAAGACATCAACCTTTTCTACCATTTGTGCTAGATAACTCTAGGTCTTCCACTGCCTCTTTTGCTCTCTATTTTCACTCAAGTCACTTGAAAAAAGAGACAAGTTTGATAAATACATTTTAGATGAAACCATAGAGTTGTGTTAAAAAGTAATCCTTAGAGAGCTTTTAGTTGATAGTAAAGCTGCTTGCAAAGACGAAGGATGAGGGTTCAAAATTCGCAAGGAGCAAAATTTTAATGAGTGATCGAAGTTTTGCATTCGGTTTTGGCTGAAAATATTACAGTCGGATACAAAAGATCTCTACGGTCCTACAATGCCTAAAAGAAACGGGCTCAGACAGTACATCCTGTCAGTGACCTATGATGCTGAAACTTGGACCCTGATGATAGGAGTAGTCCATTTCTTCAAAGTAGTTCATATTAAGCTACGTGGAATAGCTATGCTTGCTTGGTGTTTCTCTAAGAGATCACATCAGGAATGATATGTCAGAAAACTTAAAGTAGTTAAAGTTCAAAATTTGAAGGCTGAAGTGGCATAGAGTATCATATATGCCGAAGAACTGTCAGCCAATACAGAGTTCTAGAATAGAGTCCAAGAACTGCCAGGCGTAGTGCGGGATCCCGCCGCTTAACCGACACTGGCTGATTAATGTGGATTAATGCTACCAAAGTTATTAATGTTTCAGTAAAATGTATTCTGTATCGTTATGTAGACATCATAAATAAGTTTAGACTAAATTCTTAGAACAAGTGTTGAAGATATTTATTTATACGTGATAATTATGATTGATTACTATCAAATATCATATAAGTGACAATTTTTAACATGTTTATTTTAGTAAGAATACTTACAGTTTGAAAACCTTACGAAATCTTAAAATGACATAATCTAAATCAATCAACCGGGCCCATAACCTGATAATTGGGTAACAACGACACTTTTCGACTTAACACCAAATACTTGTTACCTAAAAAGCAACAAATTCATACAAGCTTTTGTACATAAACATTATTTAAGTTGAACATTAATCGAGAATCCAGTTTCGAAGGGAATAAATTGGATTAACACTTTATCGGCTTAGTTTATTGATCGATAATTTTATTAACCAAGTCTTATAGGGTAACTTGATAGTGCTAAATAGGGGTTTGTACTATATCTTGAAACATGGCTGTTAAAGGCTGAATTGGTAAATCAAATCTTTAAACATTAAGTACCTATATCGAATAGATGAACAATAGATTTTCATTTGGTTTAGGAGTTGAAAATTATTGACTGAAATTTTATATTCCATTATTGTATACTGTTATGAAATGATATATTGCATTATTGTATACGGTTTTGACTGTTTAGTTAGATTCTTCAAAATTCTACAGGGATCCAGAGATTCTACGTGGATGATATTGCGATCAAAAAATTAAGGTAGGCTATAAAATTGCTGTTTAGTGAATACTGCAGGAGTTCCACTTTTTTGGCGTTTTGTTTGGATCGAACTCTTTGTGATGCGTACCTGATTTAGTCATTGAAATCCAAGAAATTGACTTTTTTTGGGTCGTATATTTTATACTTTCACAAAACCCTAACCATCGTAAGCTTTCCATTCTATCAGTCGATGTATATTATCCCATTTATATTAAACTATTTATTACTGTGTCTATATCTCAACACAAAAACAAGTATTTCCAGTACTTGCTCTTTTCATTCTACGGTACACTATAAAACATAACTACACCATTTTAGGTTAAGTATAGTTTCATAAGTGATTGATATTATATTGTCTATGATTTATACTATAACCAGGGCTTAAAGATTTCACCGACTATTGAGGTTTTTGCTTCTGTCTCGTGTTCCAGTTTTGAGAAGGATAGAAGATACTTATAATGTGTTGAATCGAAAGGGATAACTGTTTGTTGTAAAGTCAGTAAGATAAACTTGTAAATAATGCATTATAAACAATTATTGTTACATTATAATATTCTCATATATCATGCCACTAAATTATTTGAAGGTTAATATGACGAACCATTCCAGGAATAATATTACTAAGCAACGAATGCTATATTTTGCGATCCTTTTTTTTTTGTTAAAATTGTAGAGCACAGAATATAATTTCAATAGTGAAGTCTAATATGCATATAATACAACCCAATAAAACCGTTTTTTGTCATTTCTGGCGCTTACGATTTTCTTCCTGAAAAGATTGACGTTGCATTCGTTTTCCAGCTAAAAAAATGACCAGAATTAGGAAAATTGCTGCTTTATGATGTTTTTGTTCACGATAGACTAATTGGAACGTCAATACCTCTTAATGTTAAAAGTGACAACAAGTTGGTAGTTATAGCTAGCTTTCTGACTATCCGAAAAGGGATTGTGATCGTGAGTTAATGTATGTGTTCTTTTAATGCTGACCGTACATGGTAAAATTGACATGGATACTCTAGACATTCGTTTTACAAACAAACAGAAAGTCTGGTATCTATAAACTGCGATCCGAACATATCTTAGCCTATCTACAGTAAGATTTATAAATGGGCAAGATATGGACTGAATGTAGGCCTGTGTTGTGATGAATATTGCATTACATTTTATTACTTTTATTATACTTTCTTTAAAAACTTTAATAGGTCTTCGTGTCGTGAGAAAACACTTGTTTTTAAACTTGAAATACAGGAACCCCATGGATTCGAAACTCATATTCTCGATGGGTGTCCGTTCGAAAATTCGTAGTTGCGAAACATGTGCAAAATGATATTCTAAATACAAGGTGCTAAAAAACACTCTAGTAATATTTAAAGGGGTAGTTTAGACCATCAAACTGAACAACTTTCACTATGGAGGCAAAATCGAGAAAAAAAAAATCTGCTGTTTCAAATGTATGGGACCTCCCCTTTGATTATAACTAGGGTGTTTTCTTGTACTCTGTATATACAAATTTTGCTAGCAGTGTCGAAACTATCCAGTATGAAAGACAGACTGTGAAAACTTAAAAAAACTGACGTTGGACACCATAATACGTCTCTAAATTGAAGCATACAGATTTCTTCACGATATTTTCATGCACCGAAAACGAATCAGTATAAATTTCTAAAACCTCATTGGTACGAATCGCCCTGGACGGGGATCAAACCGTCGCCTCCTGCGGACAGACTGCGAAGCTCCTTGTCTCCAGACCAGCTCAGCCTCAGAGACCCTGACCTAACGGGCCCAGACCTAGCGGCGAACCTACAGGGTGATAGGGTTTTGCATTACTTTAATAGGTGATTGTACTCATGATACTGAACAACTTTTCCAAGGGAACAAAGGGAAATTTGCAAAATACAATTCATCTTTTCTTCGATCAGCTGATTGCATATACCTAGTACGGAAAGTCCAAGAAATTTTATGCGATTTTTCCTATAGGTTTCTTTGGGAATGTTATGCACCCCTTAAAGTAATGCAACCGTTTACATCTGCTAGAATGTCCCTTGTGGTCAAATACCTGCACCGGCGAGGACCTTAATATAGCTGCACCTTACGCTATCAAGCTTGTTAGATACCTGGCCAATACATATAAAAATACCACTGAAGAACCATTGACACTAAAAGGGAGAGAGACATGCTTTACTTCTTCTTTCGTGTCAGGATGAGCTATATCGTATGACAATAACTTTGCTTACTTACAAAGCACTCATCATCATCATCATCATCAGCCTATCATCGTCCACTGCTGAACATAGGCCTCTCCCAAGGCGCGCCACACAACTCTGTCCTAGGCCTTCCTCATCCAGTTTCTCCCCTACCAGTTCGCGGTCCAACTCTAGAACTCTGACACCCCATCGGTTGTCAGTTTTTCGGCAGATATGACCAGCCCTTACAAAGCACTAAAAATCAAAAATTCTGTTATTTCAATAATAATCGTACGACTAATCGTATGATCCTCACAGCAAGCCTCGAGCTAGGTGACCGGCGCACCGGCGCGCGCGCAGTAAATCAGACCGTAATGTGGGTCACCGTCAGGTACCGACGATTGAATGCCGGACTAATTGCGAGCGGGACAATTTTGTATGGCTAGATGTTGTGACTGTTGTATGGGAACTCTTGATTTGGATTTTTTGAGGTGGAGTGGTTTTTAGGAACTATCGGAAACTATACACAGGGTGTAAAATTAAATGCGTTACTTAAGGGGGCGATGCAGACCATTAAACTGAACAACTCTTTCTATGATACCAAATTGAAATTTTTTGTTCTAAAGAAAATGTTAACAGCTACTTAGACCTAAATGTATAGAACAGGTGAAGCGTTTTCTATATTGAAAATGAATGGAAAATGGTAAGTGATTAAGAAGAATCATACGAATTTAACATAAAATCCTTGCTTGGTTGTAGCAAAGTTTATTACCATACTAAAAGAAAAAAGTAACCATTCATGTTTTAAATTGTTATATTCCTACAACACATTACTACTTCTGTAAATCCTGTAAAAGAAACAACAGCGGCGACCACTTACAACACTTACAAAACCCAGCAAGCCTGGTTAACTTTAATATTCTGTCTCGGAACCCACGACGGATAGAATGCAATCAAAGGAGTAAGAAAAACTATTATTTGACTCATAAAATGCTATTGACTTAGCATTTTAACTTCGATTCATATAAGTACCTAACTTTACTCAAGCAAGTATACAGGGTAAAATTGATATCATTAGCATCCTTTTAAACTAAGAGTCTACCCATCAAACTGAACAGCTTTTACCATGGGAGCAAACCAATCGGAGCAAAAAAAAATCTGCTGTCCCATACATTTGAGTCGTGTAGGCAGCGGCGCGGCGGCGGGTGCAGTTTAGTATGGGACAGCTGATTTTTTTTGCTCCGATTGGTTTGCTCCCATAGTAAAAGTTGTTCAGTTTGATGGGAGGACTCTTAGTTTTAAAGGATGCTAATGATATCAATTTCACCCTGTAGTTTGTTACTTTGTATTGTTGATTAGGACCCTATCTTTAATCCATACATTTAAATTCAGGAAGCAATTCTAACAATCTGAGCTAAGCTTTTCTCATAATTTTTACACTTATCTTACCATTTTACTTAAGTGGGAAGCGATATCATCCAACCTACTAATATCATGTAAACAAGGCTATAATACTTTAATAGAAGCCTCTAATTCCATAACCAATTGAACCTTTTAATTCAATTGATTCTACACTTTAACTTAACAGGACAGAGTTTCAAATTGCAGCTATCATGAACTCTTCACACTTTCCTTTAAACAATCTTGAACATATTAAATCGTACCATATTACAGGAAGACTTAGGTACAATTTTCAATAATTATAAACGTCAAAACATGCAAATAAGTTCCTTACATTGATAGTATTTAATAGCACCTTACTTTAGAAAGTGTTGCCATAAATTACACTCAGTGTTGCTCACAGCAAATAATTGCCACAATAATTATTAGAGGGAAACAAGTATGCAGGAAATTGATCTGGTGCAATATGGCTGAGATTAATATTTGTCAGTTGGATAAATAAGGGAAAGTGACGAAGTAGTCTTGATAGTTGTTTAGTAGGGCAACCACCCTACAGAAAAGTGAGGTGCGGAGTCGGTGGGAATGTATGAGAAGATTGTATGTACTTGAATGTTCTAATATCACTCTTTTTTTTAAATAAAAATAGCTTTTTGACTCTACCACCGCATTACAAGGCCATTGCAGAGAAGATGCGGCCATAAACTCTCGTTCCCAGTCAACGAGGCGAAAGGGATTGTGGAAAGGTCATATAATATGAGTAAGTACATGTTTTACATAGATTACTTAATAACGGAACAAATATGAAAACGTTTAAAATGTTTAATTCTAGAATAAATAATAACCGCGTAACTCTCAAAAACTGTATTAGTTGTAGCAATGTTTCTGACAACCCCGAAAGAGATAAAGGATGTGAGTTTATTTAGCTTCCTTCATCCCACTGCTGGGCATAAGCCAGGTTTGGAGAATTCAAGGAGTTAATTCTCCAAACATCTCTGGTCACTTGTGAACGAAAGCATTCAGATCGTATCGCCACCTCTAATCTCTATTGTATGTATAATTTCGAAAAGCAATGTATCTGCGTTTTATAAAAGGTGTAAGAAAAAGCAACATTAATCTTAATGCTATGTTCACACGCACGTGCAGCCCGACAAGCTTAAGAAGTTCGTTGTACATCGACTCGTCTGTAAAGTGATTGTTACTATTTAACTTTATAGAAGCCCCAATGTACAGCGAACTTGCCTAAGCTTGCCGGGCTGCACGGCGAGCGTGTGAACGCGGCATTAAAACCACGTACTCTACCAATCAAACTGAACAAATTTTAGTATGGGAGCAACCTGTCAGCACAAAAAAAAATCAGCTCAAACGTATTAAAACGTTGATTTTTTTTTGCTCCTGTTGTAAAAGTTGTTCAGTTTGATGGGTAGAGTACGTGGTTTAAAGGTTAATGATACTTTTCCTTACACCCTGTACTGAAGACCACGAACTAGCAAGCGTAGAGCGGGATGCCTTTCGTCGCTGGGCCGAAAACCTGAGACAGGTTGCAGAGCAGCTGGATGAGAAAAACCAAGGATAAAGGTTTTTGGCGCGCTTTGTGAGAAAGCCTATAATATGTTCAGCAGTAAATGGCGGTTGATGATGATGATGATTAAATTAGTGTAAACATTAAAACCATGTCAAACAACAGCCAAAACAAATTAACATCCAAATACCTATCAGACCATTACTCCAAATCGATAACACTCCGATCAGACAAACACTTAACTTTCACTTGTAACTAAAACCTTAATCATAATATTGGCGGTTATCTTAACAAATTCAAATAAATCAACCTCTTGATAAATGTCTTTAATCATTAAAACTATTATCGCTTCTGCGAGCTTAGAGCAAAAACTGGACTAGTGGTCATTGCGAACAAGAAGTCACACATCTTCACTCTTATTTCCTACGACATAAGTGTACAAATAACTTGGACCACAGGACTTTGTGTGTGGAACGGGTTGTAGATTACAAAAAGGAACTTTGACTAACTCTTATTGCTTACGGTGTAAGTGTAAAAATCGCTTGGATTGCGGGACTTGTTGAGTGGAACGCGCAGACAAACTGGGTCAAATAAGGTGGTACTGGTATGTTACAGTTTTTAGGGTCCCGTAGTTGGGGAAGTTCTCACGCGATTGATTCTTTATCAGTTTTATTTGAAAGTTAACTGCTTTATGTTCTACTACTTGTAAGTACATTAATATTTGATTTAATCAGTGATTAATAGAGCGACATTGAACATTTTCGAAACAGGATTTTTTTACCGACTTCCAAAAAGTAGGTGCCTAATTCGTCAGACTTTTTTAATTCATTATTTCATACAAACTGCATTTAAAAAAAATCTAATAAGCATTTGTTTAAAAATACAAAAGTTTTGCTATTTTTTTGTGTTTCTTTTTTTGTTTTATGTCTTTTGTTTTTTTTTCGTTTGCCTACGTGAAACTCGTACAAAACAGTTTGAAAGTCAAAAAAGTTTGGTTATATTTAACAAAACATTTTTTTTTTCAGTGTGAACCATATAGGGAATCAACCATGGAACCCTTCATAAATTAAATCAGACACGCACTTTTCTTCCTGTTAGTTAATTATAGGTTATTTTCCGGCACAGCCCATAGGTTAATAGTGCAGTTATGGTTATTTGTCAACCTGGTTCTCAATACCCAAGTTACTGCAGGTTTTACTTCATAATTCTAGTTTTAATACCTTGTTGTGGTGACAAGATGTCGGCGAGATTTCAATTAGATATTATGTTCCGATTGATAGTTAGATACCGTTTTGAATATGTTTATTATAAGCAAGATACGACTGATTAAAAGCGACGGGTTCACTACCTGGTCTACCTGTCACCCAGACCCTCTAGTATGGTTTCTCTATTCGCGCGCGACGCGTCTTCCCTGTATACAAAATGTACCTATTCCCGCGCTATTCAGAGAGCAAAGGCCGCGAAATGAATTCTCTCGCTCTTTTACGCACCAAGTAATATAGATAGTGCGAGACTTTGCTTTGTTGCGCTGCCATGCTAGCCGCACTGGACTGTGTTTGGGCACCGGTAAAAAAGCGTAAAGTACACATACATACAGACATTTTTTACTATATACCTACCATTCTTGGCGTAAGAAATAATGCAATTGTAGCAAAGGCGCACCGTTAACAAATTGAAGATTTCAATATGCAATGACGTGTAAAGTGATGATAGGTGGCATACTACCATCTCAACCACGAAATAAGACCTTATCTGCAACTAGCTTATGTCCGTGACTTAAACAAAACTTCGAATTCTGCTTTGAATTAAAGTTGAAAGTCATAAAATTATAATGTATTAATCCAGAACTTAATCTATCTGTGCCAAATTTTATCCAAATCCGTGATTGACTCACAAACATCGGAACATCGTTAGAAAATTTCACATTTAATTATATTAGTAGGATTATAATGAAATTTCTGAGAAAGTGGTTCGATATTTTTCTCCCAGTTGCGGCATTCTCTATTTCCACCTGGTCTTTTCCAACTAATTTTAGGTATACTAACAAAAATTTACATACGATTCATTCCGCTGCGTCTACTGAAACCGCATTCCCTCATTTTACCCCACAATTTCAAACTAACTAAGTATCTAATCCTACTTTACGATGGCCCGACTAACCTGCCCGTATAGCCATAACATTAATTCAACGATGCTGTTACCATTCCCGCTTCAGCCAGGCTAATCGTTTACAAATAGAAAATTAACATTTTGACTAGGCTTGCGAGTTGGAACTTGCAAATGTGTTTTAACTTTCTCAAAGGATACCGATTACAATAAAGGCGTAGTTTACGGATTGTGAAGACTTGAGTAGTGGTTCTCAATATGTGGTTTAACCATCGTAGAACTACAAAAGTCCTTCGCTACATCCTTCTTTTTTAATGATTGTACCAGCGGAACTTCGAAAGTCGGTGGCAAAATCGTTCTTTAAATTATTTTTATAGTTATAGCCTGTCAGATCCAACACCACGGCAAAGACCTCCTCTTACGAGGGTAAGAGGGAATGGGCTATATAGGTAAGTAAGTACATACAGTGCAGATTGAGAGGGTCAATTAAGTGGTCAATTTGCCATCAGAGAATTTTCCTGACCTGGCTTAATGAATAGATCCACCGTTATCTGAACGATCGATCCGGGACTAAATTTAACATGCCATTTGAAGCACGGAAACGCTGAGGACATAATATCACTAACATATATAATACATATACAGGTATTTCAAACAATCAGATCACTCATCCAAATACTGGCTGGATCTGACGTTTGAAATTACAAAGATGCACTACGATGTCAACAACCGTCACAGTCTTACAGTATTTGCTAATAGAGCAGTAAATATTACATGGATTTGATTAGGGCATTCTGATGCAACGAAAAACCACAAGTACCTATCATTCAGGGGTGGAGTTGAATCCAGTGACGAAAACTGGCAGCCATACATGGTGTGGGAATCAGATATGTTGACGATACCTGATGAAATTACTCGACGCTTACGACACCCGACTGATTCAAAGGCAAAAACATAGCAAAAATACCAAACTAATGAATTCCAAAACGACTTATTCAAGTTCTATTTTGTAGGTAAATGAATTTCGCTATTAAAATATCTTATGCCTTATTTTAACTTGATTAATTACTCATGTATTTTTGTAATAAAACTATAATTTATTAAAAAGGATATTCATTTGACTGACATGGTCAAATCACGTGAAATTAAAATATTGATTAATTAATTTATAATTATATTTAATCGATACACAAATATTTGCGTAAGTTGTCCATAATAGTTTAGCGAGAGGAATGAAATTTCAAAACTGATTTAATGTAAGTACTCGTACCTATATAAAAATTACGGATTCCGATATGATTGATTAAAGATTTAGCCATAATGGAAAATTATAGTAAATTCTTACTTACTAAGAAAATTATCGTAAAATCAGTTAGGTCTAATAAAATGCGTAAGATATAGCCTGTTTTAACTTTAAATGCGCAATAAATCTAGTATTCGCGTAATGACTTAAGAAGTTACAAAGTTTATGTAACGTTACGCGCAAATACTTCCGAGAAAATCACTGTTACTTTTGTGTATTTACGTAATAAGTATTAAGTATTTATGGGTGCTCTTTACACATAGACAGACATATAATATTCAGCTTTATTTATTGCGTTTTACATTATGTATGAGTCAGTGACAACCCAAAAACAGTTTCAATTGTTTTTTTTGCAAACATTTTTTTAATTGTTTATTACGCCATTTTTAAATGTGTCAAAACAATTGACTGAAAAACTGATGTTTATTGCACTACTAAATTATAAGAAATGCTGTAGCCTAACCATAGTGAATACTTATGTCAGATCAACTGAATCAAGAGATGGCAATGCTTAGGGCGCAGTGGTAGAACGTCAAAGTGACGATGATATTTTGTCAAAATACCCAAATAACAAGAGAGTGCATATTATGGTTACTGCACACACGTACGTACTTCAAAATATCCTGCAAAGATATCTGTTTTTCTCATAAAGCATTCGCTGTTGGGCTATAAGAATACAGAAGTCATTCAAATAGTTTCCAACAAAATCTATTCTCAAATCCGTCCTATTAACATACTTATCAAAATACAGGTCAAATTGTACCATTTCAAACCAGATCCTCGATAAAACCGACTGGTGGACGTAAAATAAATGTCAAACAATCTATCTGCACAGATAAAACAAGCTATCGCCAACATAACTCCACTTGTAGTTTAAGAACAGATATCTATCGGTACAAATTACGTACATTAATAAGCTGTGTGTCCCCTTATTATACTACTGCCTCTCTGATTGCATGTGACCGCCTTTCGTGAAATACCTAGATAGAAATCTAAATTACCTAGGTATTCGTGAATGGTAGGTCTCACATGGCTGTCATAAGAGTGCTGTTATTGTGGGACTGGGTGCACCATGGGAGAGTGAGCTTTAATTAACACTATTAATTACGTTTTAAAATTGACAGTTTACATACATATTTATGATAAGTATTGAATCCACATTGGGCACACCCATGGACTAACGCCTATACACCTCTTTGAAGGGGGTTGACCTAGTGCACTGCCATGGTATGTATACAGGGTGTAAGGAAAAATATCAATAAACTTCAAACCACATACTCTACCCATCAAACTGAACAACTTTTACTATGGGAGCAAACCTGTCAGAACAAAAAAAACCGCTCTCCCATACTAAACTGCAATACCTACTAGATTCAAACATATGGGACAGCTATCTACTACAATCTTTACATTCCTCTTTTGCCTCATTCAAATCCATATATCTCTTCATGCATGCCCGTCGGTTTCGGGTACTCTGCATAAATAGTCGTAGACGTAGATAATAATTATGTCAGTGTGTTTTGTTGTGTATGCAAATAAAAATATTTTCTTTCTTTCTTTCTTTCTATATGTATTTTGACTTGGAAAACAAATTCATACTTTATAATCATTCAATAATAATTGAAATGAAATAACGTCAATTATGATGACATAGGTTATATTTAAACGATTAACTGAACTAGTACATAGTTTTGAAGACGGATTTGTTCTTTTTAAATGTACTGTATACCTTTTTCTATATGTTGAGAAATGATGCAAAAATGTAATCCATACTATGTGTTACATTCACATTAATTTGTTATTGTGTAGTCCTTTAATTATTTTATTTCGTCCACGAAGGGAAACGTTCACACTTATTAAATGTTCGTGTGGATTTTTTTAATTAAACCTTTTTTAATTGGAAGTGAAACATGATTTTGTACATAAGGGCTATGTTAGAAATAACATGCGTTATTTCTTTTGCGTTTTTCCTATCTTTACATTTTATCAAAGGGTCTTTTACAATAATTGAATGTTTAAACGTAAAAATAAATATGGGAATGACTTTTGTTTGCTTTGTAAATGGGTTAAAATGTTAAAGAAATAATTACAGTTTTAAGTACAGTCGAAGAAAATTAGTCTTTCCGGCGTTTTTGTCGACTTTTCTTCATTTGTTTGTTACTAGGATTATGTCTGTGTCTTCTACTAATTTCCTTACATCTTTCTGATTATCAAAGGTTCCTTCTAACTACCTTTCTTCTACAAAACACTCGAAAACTTGTATCTCTAAGGCTCGGCGCAAACGGACCACCACCGGTGGCTGTCGCGGTCAGCCACTGGCCACACGTGTGAGGCGGCGGCCCTATGTATGAAAAAGGCGTGTGAACTGCTTGTCGCTGGCCATCAGTGGCTGTGTTCGGTGGTTTGTTTGCGCCGAGACTATGTCTCCACAGAAAAAAAATATTTTCTACACACAAGATTTTCTATGTATGTGTGTATGTTTGTCAATACTTACTTCTATATTCCTTAAGGCAGTAGTCTGGAATATTCCAAATATGTACAGCATTTACCAAATTAACAAAATTTTACTAGTAAAGTCTCCCTGAGTGACGAAACCTGAGTTCGTTTGACGCAACCTGGGCGGTCAGCCTTGATACAACCATTGATGACTGGGTAAACTTTCCTCTACGTAGAGTCTATGGCATACTTTTGCTACAGTGGAAGCTATATCGCATGACAATCACTTGATTATCATGCGATATAGCTTACTGGCATCGAAAGCGTCGGTGGCGCGTTGCGGAGAACTACGGAAACTCAATCTTGGGGTCCAGGTTTGAATCCCATGCCATGTCCCAATGACTTTTCTAACTTAAGTACGTAATACCGTCTGATCTCAAACGGGATCGAAAAACATCGCGAGGAAACCTGCATAACGCTGAAGAAGAAATTCCGATGCGTACCTATGTGAAGTCTACCAATCCTGGCAGGCCTGTGCCCTGCAGTGGGATGATACTGTGATGATGATGATGATGATGATGATAGCTTACTAGTAGCCAAAACTCTGTACATTGTAACAAGTAGGACTAAAATGATGAGAATGGACAGAGAAAATAGCATACATTGTAGGTTTCCTGACGACACGCGACATGTTCTTTCACCAGAAAAGTCAGTATCTAACTCATGCATGAAAACCACAAAACAACCAACACCAATCGACTCCAAATTTCACTAAACCTCGGTACTGTTTCATCTTACATCAATCAGCCCTACTTTATATCGTTGATCTATTAATTAACGATATAACGTAAACCATGGGTATCAAATAACATTACAGTATCATTATAAAACCAGATCTAACTGATTTGGTCAAAGAATTTTAACCGCGCATTAGTTTTTCTCACTTTTACTTTGAAAGGAAATCCTAATCTAGGAAAATTGACGTTGTAGACTAAGAGCTTGCATTACAATTTCTTTTTAGAAAAAACATGTCATAAGTCATCAATTCATCATTGTCATCAGCCTATATTGCTGCGTCCCAAATAAGCACAGGTCATCTATCACGAATAAGAATAGCTATGTTATACTTTTACTATAATTCTTTGACCAAGTATTTTGTCTAGTATGAAACTTGACACGAGAAGCGCAGGGGCGAGTGATGTGACGTATTCGTCATTCTTAGTATTCTTCTAAGATAAGTAGTACCTATAATAATGTCCAGCAGTGGACTTGTGAAATCTGATGGTAGAGCATACCTAAATGCAAAAATTTGGAACTGGGTTACTTTACATTCTTCAATTCAGTTGACCGTTTTTGTGGCAATTGGAAAATATAAAATTGATTGTTAATTCCATAAGTAGTTAGTTCCATAATAGCCCTAGAACAGACTTTTGAGATCAAATGTAAACATTTACTCAAAACATTTACCCTGTATGAATAGGTAGTACTAGGTTATTTAAACTATAGTTTTAAGTCCCAGCTCTTGGTCTAAGTTCTTATTAAAAGTTTTTTTCTGAGAGTTGACATGTCGTTAAAATTCTTAAAGTTTTTTCACGTAACGTTAGGTGTGGGTTTTTCTATCGAAAAGGTATGGTATTTTGAAGTGGTCGTAATTATTCTTAAAGACCGTGATAGGTGGAAATATCAATCTAAATACTTAGGTTTTTAATTATTTTCTTCCTACATTTTTAAAAACGAAAACAGAAAATGAGTGCAACAAAGATTCGAGTTATGCACAGGATAATAATATGATGGTAATTAGTTACATAATGAAGGTACCTAATTAGGACCATCAAACTGAACAACTTTCACTATTGGGCCAACATCGATATCGCGAATAAAAAACAGTTGTTTCATAAAGTTGGGTCGAGAAGCCATTGATGTTTTATATGAAACAACAATTTTTTTTTTTTCGATTTAGATTTTGGCCCAATAGAGAACGTTAAGAACTATATTAAGAATTTAGAAGCACCCTGTTTAATATGAAACGTATAAAATTTTACACCCTGTATATTACTCTATTTTTTCTCCGTGAAGGTAGAGTCACGATTCTCCTCAAAATGTTGTCCTCCATTTTCTACTAGTTCAAAGAATATGAAGTTCCATTTTATTAAAAATCGTAAAACGTTTAATATTTTTAACATCCATATAAATTATGATAAGTTTGTCACTAAATTGTTTAAATCGAAACTTAAATTCAATGACCATTGCAATAAAATTATTAAAAAGGCTCCATCAAATTTTACGTTTCATCGACCAATCACAGCGCTTGGAGGAGGTATTCGAAATTTGAAATTAAACTGTCATTTCGTCACTTATTATGAATTAGGTGTCGAGAGGAATTTATTTGTAATTTTAGATTTAGCTTTTATCTTTAACGGGTAAGGAATAAGAGTTATAATTGAATGTGTAAGCATCGTTGACAAGCTACTTGCAGGTCTACTTTCTACGCATTACCGACTGCTTCTGTAGGCGCGAAAACTTGATATTGAAATGTAAATAACTTTAAAGATTAATGTTAACTTGTATGTTTTCGTAATTTGAAATTTACGGTGTAATTGATTTTTGTGTCAACTAAGAGGGAAAGCTAATTATAAATTAAATCGAACAAACAGACGACGAGAGAACGACAGACAGCTAATCACATTAATTTTAAATGCGCATAATATTTAAATAAGTTTGCCAAAACTGAAATTTGTCTTAAAAAACGGCCGCGTATTTTAATCAGATTTTAATCCAGACGACTTGAAAAATTTCGGATTTCAATACTTAAGTTATTATTTTATACAAACCTCGGACAGTACCTAAATAAGAAAGCCTCAGATGACATATTTGTTTTTCATGAGATCTGAGCTTTTCTTACTTTCCCGCCCTCGGTGTGTAATCTGCTATTATACTTAGGTTATAATGACTTATGATTATGACCTATCTCATTCAGTCTTGGGGTGACGGCGAAGTGCATCCCTATACCAGCTCGATTTAAAAAAAAAACAGAATATAAAATGTAATATAGTCCAAGAGCCAACGTTCAAAACAAAACGTTCCTGTTGATGCAACAAGTTAACTTGTGAAAGTGTCTATGAATTGTATCACGATTCCCACACGGGGTCTTGTGAAAGCACGGGTCACAGTGTAGGAAATGCGTTGCCATAGCAACCTATAGTAACGCATATTATTAGGTCCACTATTCTACATAGAACTGTACAGATGTAGAAGACACATTACGATAAATAAGCATTTATATTAGCTTTTAAATGCTTATTGGCGGCGTCGTTACATAATGATCTTCTAAGTAATGCTTAGCAATAAAATAGCTATAACTTTTATAAACGGGTACAGGTCCACTTTAACTGCTTTTATATCAATTCATCATCAGTACGTCAAATTGCAAAGCACAAGCTCTTCAAGAATGCAGCTGGCCCTGTCTGGGGAGGCAATCCGGGGAAAAGTAAACAATCATTTTATGGGCGAGCACCTACACTAAATACATCTTCGATGTGCGCTCGGGGATTAGTCAAAATTCAGTATGTCAAGTTTTTGGAGGGCTGAATCACGGACCTGAAAAAAGACGGATGTAATGTGACACTAAAAAGATGTGAATTTCGTTGTTCTACAAGGGATCTACTCTCACACAGACACACCAGTTCTAGGCGCAGGTCCGACAGCCCGCCCGCCATTATGCACCGCGCGACAGTGCATAACACGCACACAAATATAAATGGGTGCTTCACTTATGATTAGACGAGACTACGTCCGTCTTTTTTTCAGTTCCGTAGGTTGAATCTGTTAGAAATTGTAAAATGAACGATTTATGTTTTTTTTTGTAAAATAATAACTAGTGACGTTAGATGTCAACCTGTAAACTCAATGGTAACTTAACATAACTGGCCATTATGAAAAAAAAATCACAGTAAGAATTTGACAATTTATGTTGCCGTTTTCATTTTCCAGCATAGAGTTAGAAGAAAGTTTTTTTTCCTGGAGTTTACATTATTTTCTCGCGACCATTACACAATAATTTGAAAATTAAATGTATGTTAGTTAATCGCCACAAAAATTAAACCAGCGACTTAAAATTATGTGTAAAAAATATAGAATAAAAAAGAAAATTGGACTTTATGAATTTTCATAATTTTTATTTCCATGCTTTGGTTTGGAAATTAGTAACTTTTCCATTATTAAGAGAATGAAAGGAATTATATGTTATTATTATGGTGAATTTATCCAACCATTAAATTAAATTGTTTCAATTTTCCTTTGCTTATTTATTAATAATGAAGAAATTAATAACGCGTATGATTTGCGAGCTTGGTGCTTCCGAATGCTTCTTCTAACAAGCACTATGATCTATGGCACATTCTAACTAATTTACACTACGCGAGGATTGTAAATCATTGAGTGAAAGTGATAGTGAGCTTTATAAACGTTTTATTTAGTGCTATTATTGATTATGCTGATATTTCCTTGTATTTCTTCACTTTAAATTGTTCCTTCTTGTTTCTAGATTCGCAAATAAATAAACTATGTATTAAACGTGTTTTTAATTTCAAGAAGTATGTCTTACATCCATTTTAGGTTGTTATGGGGCTTTCAGCCTAACATGTCGCACTGGACTTTGGCATTGCTAGCAAAATAAGAAAATTTTTTACTTTGAGCGCTTTTTCAAGATAGCATAGCATAGCATATGCTCACGACTATATTCCCCGAGGGGGTAGTCAGAGATATTCTGAAACCTCAGAACATCCACGTTTCACCAGTAGTACCGAAACTCTGTCCAGTGTGACGGGGAGTGAGCCCGTCGCCGTTTTTTCAAGACAATTTTTTAAAATAAATATTGATGAAAAAAATAATAAAAGAAAAACTTGAAATGGCTGTCCCAAAAGATTGTTGTTCTATTTCATATCAGCATAAGCATATTCTCACGACTATATTCCCCGAGGGGGTAGTCAGATCGGGATCCATTTCATATCCTACAATATTAATTTTCAACCCCCTTTCCCGCCGTCGTTGTGTCGGAATGGTAAAATGTTCTTATTTCTGTCTGTCTTCATACCAAATTTTGATTTTAAAATCGCTGCAGAGATATGTGAGGTGGATGTATAGAATGGCCGAAACTGTGTAAGGGTTTATTGTTTGACCAAAAAAAACATCAGAATAATAGTGTATTATTGTAGTTGCACAGATTAAGTAGTGGTCACATCGTTACACCTAGTTATCCCTCCAAGCCTCCTGAACCTTTGACTATTTCTACCTTATTTACCTCAAATCTAGATACTTTAAAATTTATTTATGGTTTTAAACTCTTCAGTTGGATATCTAAACGGTAATTGTTAGTGAAATCACGACTTTTTCAATAAACACCGTTGTTTCACCGGTTTCTAGGCTGTATGAACTTTTGGAATCACCGACTTTCTTTATGACCGTCACGTCTTGAGCTTTAACTTACTTTACTGAAGAATTATTACTTGTTTTTGACGTGAATGATCTTTCATTTCGCTCTGTAGAGACTTGTAAAAACCATAAATGTAGCGAAATATGTAATGTGACAACATCCCTTATTACTTTGGAAGTATGGCACCTACCGGTTTTACTTTATTACCATTATTTAGAGGATATAAGCCATTACTCGGTACAAGACGTTACATGTATTCCACTGCGTCTGCGTCCCTGATATAGCCTACCCGATGTTTTATACTTTATTTCACGTTCGTACCCAAAAGTTTACATACATAAAAACTATTGTATTGATATCGAGGTGATTAGAAAATCATCATCATCATCAGCCCAAACAATTGTTGTTATTAAGGCGACGACTTATGCAGCGTCACGATCTTGAATATGTATTATGTATAGCAGTTAGCACTATGAGATCTGTTTGTGTCGTAAAAAATCTTTGTTTGTAAAGCGTCACAATTAATTTAAGATTGTCACGAACGTCAACAAAATAATTTATGTATTTAAATTGTTCGCTGCCTATTATCAGACGTAACGGTTTTAAGCTATTTCGTACATTTAGTATGGAAAGATACAACGCCGATTTTTAAATGTAGTGACTTGAATGAAAACCCTTAAAAAATGACAAATATTTTTTTAAGCTGTGGCCATACACTTTGCGCTGCTAACGATAAGCAGAAAGCTCGGCGTAGGAATCGGCTCTATGTTCACTTGAGTTGATACCAAAATACTAATTTAGCCAACTTCGTCCCCTTAAGAATTCTCGCCTTTGACAGTTTATGACAGTCATTTTAAAGTCCAATCAAATCATTTCAGCGTACTATTGAAATATAATAATAATCAAAATGACGATAAAACTATAAGTAATGTGTCTTGAACACCGTTAGCACTCGAATGCATTATACATTGGTATTAGCATACCTCAATGCGCACGCACGGCAGAGTGTGGTAACAATTGAATTATTATTTTATTGTATTTATTCTTATGGTATTACCTACCAGTTGCCAGTCGGCTTTGAAATCCGATAGTATTTTTTTCGTATTAGCAATGGGAGTTAGAGAAATACAAAAGTCACCTTTATGAAAAGGCGTGAATAAAGTAGGTACAGACGAAATATCAAATCAAGATTTAAAATGATATTCAGGGTATGCTCAGGACTATAACTCCCTGAAATTGGTCACAGATAGGTATAAATTCCAAAAAGGAGTATTGTACCGTAATAAGACATTACTACTCCCATTTCTTGGAATTTTTACGTATTAATTACACATTTTTGTCTGCGTTGACGATGGTCAATAACTGACTTTATCGCTACGTTTTGGCACCATGTCACTCCATGTGCAGGGTGTAGCCAAGTGATGACTCAGTCAGACATCAATCTACAATTGTTTTCAAATTAAACAATCGTATTTTGGATTTGTATGCATCGTTGACAATGTGAAGTCATTTGGTGATTTGTTTTACTGTCGGAAAGGAATTTGTTTTAGAGGTCAGATTGTTGCGGTTATTTATTGAATTTACTTGCCAAGTTCTTTGATGGTATCTGTAGCCAAGTTACGCAAGTCATTTTCATAAATATGTCTCTGTGTAATTTATTTATTTACTTCGCTAGCTTGACTTAAACGCATCCAGGTAGATTTTTACAATTTCTAACTTACCGTCAAGAAACTTTGATCGTATAACCTATTGTCCACATATACATACCGTACACTTCCAAACAATGTATTTCATAGTAGTAACAGCATTTACCTGAAAAAATAATAAAAACATTATAACTATTTATTGTTATTATTATACTTTAGAGGCCGTAAGGCGGTCTGAAAAAACTCTGACACCAGGGATTGCTGCCCATACGATAAGGAGATAAGGGATTCCGATCTTCTTTTTTTTTCTTTTCATCTTCTATTATAGGCCTATATAACTTCATTTGCCTATTCTTCTACACTAAGATTGTCTTGAAGAAATCGCGCTTTATTTTTACCCGACTGCGCGATGCAAAGGTAATGTTTTTAACAGCCTATGTATGTATGCATGTATGTATGTAAGTTTGTACCTTTGTGGCACACTAGAGACAGAACGCGTGGGCCGATTTTGATGATTCTTATTACCTACTAGAAATTCTGTATCTAAATTCAAATGTTATGGTGTGTAAGTATATTCGATTATTATACATGAAAATTCCGAAAGCTTTTGCGTTTTTAGGATCTGATACATCCTTAAGACCTCACAGATTAAACCTAAAATTACTGGAAGCCCGAAGATAAATAACATAAAAACACACCGGATGTAAGGATGTCGCCATAATAACGAGACCCCATCTACAATTCATATTGCATCTAATTAATCTTCTACGGGGCGTGGCCTGCGAAATATATGCCTTTGTTCTTGCTTTTGAGTTAGGTTTGAAGAGCTGGTGTGAGGTATAAGCATTAGACATATGCTCACGACTATATTCTCCGATGGGGTAGTAAGAAACCTTATTATATATTATAACACTTTATTGCACACAAAAACATAAAAATATACAAAGTTGAGAAAACATGTACAAAAGGCGAGCTTATCTCTGAAGAGATTTCTTCCAGCAGACCCGCAAAAGAGACAGTTAATAATTACAAGGCAAACTTATTGTGTACAAACAAACAATAAAGAGTTATATCTTGTTATTCATTCATCTTCTCAGTCGATACACGTCCACTGCTGGACATAGGACTTCACAAGGATCGCCACAACGACAAATTCTACGCTGCTGCTAATGTTTATTGCGCAGGCATAAATAAGATAGATACAGTTTTTACAATTATAATTATTTTTCACAGCCAATTTTAAGAATTTCTTAATTAATAATTAGACTTATCATTTTCCAATTTAAACTTATAAAACAGTTGCGTAACTGACTGACTGACAACGTTATTGTAAGTCTAATCTGCCACGATAGTAACAGACATGAAACTACAGAGCATGTAAGGATGCACTACTAAGAACAGGATTTTTGAAAATCGACGGGGATGAAGTCGCAGGCAGTGAGCCTTGTTACAAATGCAAGCTTATAGTATGTAGTTTTTAGTAGAGTAGAGTTTCTGGCCGCATCTTCTCTACAGCGACAACACGTTCCGACGCGGTGGTAGCTTAAAAAAGAATTGACGTTTAATAAGTGTGCTTCAGGCTTTGAATTGAATTGAATTAGTGGTAACAATGTTTCTGAATAGGATTATGGCCGTGTGTTACTCGTACATCAAAGCTTAAGTTACTAAAATCCAAATTATTTACAGTATTAAATCTTTACTCAATTTCGTTACCCAACGCTTAAAGTACGTTACTTAAACCTAAACTTAGACGCAAGTTCATCTGCAAATCAAATATCCGACCACGCATGCGCGCCAGTATAGCAAAGCTCACCGGATGTCAACATTCGTATTTTTACACTTTTTGTTTTTGCAGTGTCATAAATTGCTGTTTTTATTAGACATTGAGCTGGATTACGGAAATTAGGTTTTAGACTTAGTCCACAGAAGAAGCTAAAGGATCAACTAATCTGCGTTTAATCACCGTATCTAATTAGCGAATGAACGAAACCCTTCTTTTTGGAACCGGCCTCCTGTACTCGAAAACCTACAATTATCATCCGAATCATTCAATAATCGGTTTCGTCTAGGTTACGTCCTACGCAAGGGTGAGATGTGGAATACTCGAAAATGGCGGGCATGTATGAAAAGATGTATGGATGTGTAAAGGTATGTAAGGATCGTAGTAAGTGTGTAGCCCTAGTCTCTGCCTACCTAAAAGGGAAAGAGGCGTGACGTTATAAATAGATAGATATTTAAAAAGTTTCTAATAAAGGCTGGCTTGCACCAAAAAGTATTTAGGCTTAAACATGTTTAAATATGATGCTGTCACTGTCATTTGTATGAGCAGTGTGAAAGACAGAACTATCACTAAATACTTGTTGGTGTAAGCAGGGCTATATGTTGTTCAGTTATAGTTTCTACAGGATAGGTTTTAAGCAGATAATGCGTTTATTCGGTAACATCCTGTATACGAGATAGAGGTGTACTAAGATGATTGTATTAATGATATTGAAGTTCTTTCCCTAAGTAACCTATTGGAAATTCGCAAAAAAAAAAATCCTACATTCTTTTGGGTAGTTTTAAATCCAGTATAATCAGAACCATCTTATTTTAAATTAATTAATGCAACCGCATATGTACACCCTGTATCTGAACTCTGAACAAGGAAGCTCATTGATGAAAACTATATCGATATCAGATAAGAAATTTCGATGTTCAAAGCGATCCAAGACACCGATACCTTGCTATTAGGACTGGAGATATTCAGTAGATATTATAACATTGCATTAGATTCCATTTGTACCGTATAACGCATTCATTTTATCATGAAAGGCCTATTACATACGCCTTCAATACGTATTTTCTAACGGTAATCGTTTATAGTAATTCCCTTGAAAATGTGAATAAGGACTAAACATTTCATATTAAACTCATGTTTGTTTTATGAACGGTTTAAGATGTTATGATAAATATAGCTACCCTGCTCATATATTTGTCTTCTAACGTGAACAAATGGGACAGAAATATGTATTTTTTTTTTAAAGCTTTTTATGGTTAATTCTTTCTCTAATCATAATGGACAGTGGGTACAAAATAGATGTCTCTCGCACGGAAGTCACTACTTGCCACTAGACCACCACGACTTTTTTCTAAAGTTAGCTCTTTTATTTACTTAAACATAGATTGAAAAAGAAATAAGTGCAATAATCCCTTTTTTCAACTCTATATTACCGTACTACGCACAAAAGATTCCTATTCTCAAACTTTTATATTCATCTTATTCCTATTGAAAGTACAAAACAATGGCAATAATGAGGCAACACTGGCGATGCTGGCAACACTCGCACATCTCGTTACAACAAACTATCCAATAATCACACCGTCACGAACACAAGTCTAATAACAATAATATCCATATTTCGTATCGAATAAGGGAATAATGCGAGGCGAGACGAGAATTAGGATGGAGCCAGGAAAATAGCTGGAGAGTCAGCGGTGACGGAAGATGATCAAGTTGTCTTCAATCATATTCTGTCAGATTTAAGAGATAGATGAAGCCAAATCCAAATAATGAGATGAGGGCAGAAGAATGGTGCTGCAAATTACGTACAACAAAATGAATAGGTAGCAAATTTTTGTGGAAGACTGTAAATTACCATTTTTTGACAGACAAGGACTAACAGAGGTTTTGAAAAAAAGAAAAATACTTTGAAGAAGCTTTTGTTGTTTTACAACTGCTTAAAAAAGAAAGAATGCGAGATAATTAGTAAAAGGACAGAAATCAGAAACTTTTATTCAAAGAAATGGATAGTACATTAAGGTGATAATCCGGATTATATAGTGCATTTTAAGACAAGATGCATGTTCTCATATTGCAAAATTACTTTTACATGTTATAACGTAACAGTGGAACAACAATCATTTTACATTTCTACTTAAAGAAACGTTTTTATTTTATACAAATCCGGTCCATATAGTTCATACCTAAGATCGTTACTAACAATGAATTGAAACGGAACAAACTTTATTCACACGCTCAAAAGAAAAAGCCAAGGAAAAAAGCCCACCATAGTTTTATTTACCAGAATATCCGCTTATTTCACAGCCTCAGCTGGAAACTTTGTCGGTGCCTGCGATTATCATACAATAGCCACTTGCGATGCGGCAGCGTTGACAGATACGCGTTTCCTGTAACCGAAATGGTTGGACGCCATTTTGTTAAGCGTTTTCGCGCGCATTCGCGAAATGGCGGACGCGAGGTGCGGGGTCGTTAAGAAATAACTAACACATTATAACGGGTTTTAGTATGAAAGAAGTGAATGGGAGTCTTCTAATACGAACATTGAAATTCTGCAAGCGTTTTGAATCCAAGTTAGCACTTTCCATTCAATGTAAAACTTACAATGATTTTAGCTATCATAGCGTATTATAGCTTTTTAGAATAATCCAGTCTAAAAGAGACCAAAGTAATTCAACAACGTTAAAAAATACATGTGTGAAAACTGATTCTATACAGCTAAGTAAATGGTATCTGTCGACAACTTTGAGAAAAGAGTTATATTAAAACTAGGCTTTTCATGAAGGGTAGGAAAGGAAGGAGTATAGGAAACGCAGCAATCAGAAAAGCCAAGGATTCAAATATAATTGCAGAATCGATGTTATATTCAAAGAAAGATCTTTATACTGGACAGAAAATGACTTGCGGGACAGAAACCTTGTTACAATCTAGCTAAAACTAGGTACTCTATATTTTTAAGAACGCAGTTGTAGCAACATACACTCTTATCCTAACATCTTAACTAAGGAATACGTTTTTAGAAAGGAATTAGCTTGTCATCTTTTCATCCAGAAAAACGCTCAAATTTCTTTCTAGCATAGTATCAAGATTCGCTAAGTTAGCATATTTAGGGCAGAATGACTTTAAAATATAGCTGTTAGATTATCAAGCCAATCCAGAAATACACTCAAATTGCCAAATAAAACTTATCACATACTACTGCAATTGCTATAAATAAAACTTGTCACATCCTATATAATAATGTAACTTTAGATCATCTTCAAGAAAATCCTCCTTAATCCAACTGCGCGTGATTATGAAATCCTTCACCCCATGTGTTACGTGCGCGTGACCACCGGCACCGGCACCGGCCGGTTGCGTCAGCGCAACGATTCGATTCGCCTTATTAGATAAACTACAGCACGTCAGTTACACGTTGCCTGTATTTATGTTCATCCTGTTGTTATATTATTGAGTTAAGGGTGCTTCCTTTACGTTTTTTTTAAAGTATATTATAATACTTACAGAGACACGCGAATGTGTTTCCTTTGGGGTTGTTTTAATGACCCATAACTTTGCTACAACTATCAATTTATGAAACATGCAGTCATGCATATGACTAAATACTCTACAGAGACAATGCTTAGAACTATTGCGCTATTGGACGACATAGGGCAAGCGCGTCATGGGATCTTTTTGTGCGCTCCTAAAAACTTTGTCTCTGTGGGGCCAGGACTGTAAAAAATACGCTCGCCCGATATCTCCCATAGATTGTCCACTAGCGCAATTGTTCGAAGCTTTATTTCCATCGGGCTTTAACTACTTATATGAGGACTGGTAACGCGTGTAATTCCACTAACCAACATTTCTGCCACTTTTTGCGGGGGGCGAGGTAAAATGCAATCCGCAACTTTGGATTATATTCCGCATAATTTTAGATTCTAATTTTGAATGTTAAAAATCATGAAAAGTAGTCTCGTGTGAACCCCAAACGTTCTATCTTGAAAATAACTGAAATATCGTGAAAATAACTGTTCAGTTCTATTCAGTTTGACATGACGGTTTGGTTTGTTCTTTCCTCAACAAGCATGACTTTTCCCTAACTCATACAAACATAAACGTAATCCTTGTTTACAAACAGTGCTACAAATATTGTTTAAGAACTTTACTTATAATAAAATACCTTCAATAAGCATATAAATTAAACCGTTACAAGATATCTAGATGGTTTTATCATCTAGTAGTGAAGTGTTAATAACGGTGTACTGTTACATATCCAGCCTTGAGGAATCCGTTATGATCTTGTCTATTGATACATTTGAGAGTTTGTTGAATGGGTCGGGATAGGAATTGCTTCGTTGGCATTGAAGCACCAAGAGATACTCGTAGACGACGGCAAGTCTACTCGTAGGTATACAAATCTTCCTATACACGCTACTGCCATAGGGTGTCCGATAATGTGTTTTTGCCTATAATAGACACGAAGTTTTACATAAAAATACATATACCCAGGCCTGTCCCCAACTAGGGTAGGCAGAGACAAAGAGCAACGGTTAATAAATATGTTATTTTATAGGATATCCGCCAATTCACTAACACGGAAGCTGTACTGGATTTTACTTGGAATTTTTAGTGGAGTAAAAATTACCTAAAATGTTTTTCATCATCGGCATCGAAAAGAAATAGGCAATCTTTTATAACTTATCATAATTTGCATTAATATTAAAGTTTTACCACAAAAATTTCGTAAATGTCATTGCAATCATTGGTCGTCCTTTCATGAAATGACTGAAGAAAACGGCCACCCATCGAATTCAACCCGTTAACCTTTATAACATACGAATCATTCAAACCGCATCAAATAAATGCCAGTATAATTTCGCACTCAAAACCTTGATACAGACCCCATTAAAAAAACTAAAGTAAAACTGAATACCGCAGGAATTGGTACAGATCAAAAAACTGGTCAAGTGCATGTCGGATCATCCTTATAGTAGGGTTCCATAGCTATTAAGCTTGACGCCTGCTCACAATGTTAAATGTTATGATAATATTCAAATATAAATTACTTACCTTTCATGCATTTTCATTCATTTATACATTACTAGAGGACCGCGGCGAACTTCGTACCGCATTAGAATCTTTCCGACACACACTTGGCCGTTTTTGAGCCTATTTTGATCAAGAATAATGCAAAATTCTAATGAAGAAATAATTATTCATATCGGTCCAGTAGTTTCGGAGCCTATTCAATACAAACAAACAAAAATCAAATCTATCCTCTTTATAATATTAGTATAGATAAAACATTTCTGGCTGACTGACTGCAAGCTTAATAAGCTAATAAAGATAAAATCGAGAAATTTGTGATATGTTATATAGGTAGTACAAAGGATGTACAAAGGAGGTACTAAGGGTGCACTAAGAAAGGATTTTTGATATCGTGATTCCACGCGAACAAAGTCGCTAGCAAAATCTAGTAATTTTTTAAGTATCAATGGAAACTGGGATGGATGAACTTTACGATCTTATAGGAGTTACTTATCGGACAACGCAACCCTAAAAAAGTGATTCAAGAATCATTGAAACTCTCATATAACTTTTGATTATGTCTAAGTTGACCATTATTGTGCACTTATAATATCGTTAAAAAGCAATGTCTTGCTCAAAACACGAAGGAAACGTGTAATGGTTTATCAAAATTGCGATATTTTTGTGGCTTTTGCGTTTTCCGAAAATCGCAGGATGGATGCGTTTTAGGTGGATTCGTTTTTGAGAGGTGTCCGGCGAATCGCTTTTTTATGGTGTTACTTTCAGGTAGGCCTTAGAACATATTAAATTCAATGCGCATTGTAAGGAAAGGAGTTGCAGGTTTTAATCCCACATGAGGTAAATTCATCTGCAAATGTGGAAATTTTATACAATGATGCCACTTGCTGAAGGCTGAAGTCTAGACATACGTGCTGTTTGGTTCCAGGTACATTTTCCTTGGCTCGCCTTTTATTTGATCAGCATATGCATTTTTACCCTTTCAACTTTGATAAGCTATAAGTCAAGATAGACAGTCGAAGCTACGAACGCGTCGATAAAAATTGCAATCAGGTAAGGCCGTAACACCAAAATAAGAAAGCTGGCCCATTTGTTTCACTATGTTAAGCGTGAGGTTCTATCTTGACACATAATTAATCAAAGCCTCAACTATCTCACACTCAATCGATTTGGTAATTTAACGTTAATCTACCTTTACTCATCCTTTCCAAATGACCAAACCATTACAACATTTCATTTTCAATCGTTGTATCAAGTCAGTATTTTGTTTGTCTGAATCATAAAGGTATGATACCTTACAGGAATAGAGGAACTGACATGAGTGACCGTTTTTGGATGTTTTCAGGAGACTATTCGCAGGCAAAAATTCGAATACTGTCTATAATTCTGAGTCTAACGTGAAATCGTGGATAATTTAATGAAGTAGTGTCAGTATATTTCACAAAATGATCTACGATTTCACTTTAGATTCGCAATTATTCACGGAAACCGAATTGTAAAATTGGTAAGAGATTAGAAAACGGTTCTGTTGCCTCGCGTCACGTATCTCTTTCTATTATACAGTGGTGTCAGTGGTGCCGCTAGGTACATCTCGCTCTCTCAACAGTCAGTTCTTCTATTCCTGGTATAATACCTTTATGGTCTGAATCTGAGGTCAAAATATTGGTCTTCTAATGTAGATTTGGTTTTGAACTTTCTGTGCTACAATAGCTAATCTCTTTGACAATGTCAAACATTATTTATTTGTTCCAAAAACATATTCAAACAGACAGTTAAATATTCTTCACGTGAGGTCATTTACATGGTTCTTAACGTGGCTTCTGTCGATGGGAACTAGCGTATCTTATAGAATCGTGACCAATGATAGATGGACATACTTATATATTAATAATTTATGTTGAAATACTTACTGAATGACTCATATTGCACACTAAATTGCTTGTCAAATTGTTTGCAAATAAGTTCTTTCGTTCATGATATTTGCATGTTATATAAACTCATGATCAAAATCCTTTTTGGAGGTCTCTAAACATGATGAAAGAGCTGCAATCCAATTTTATTACAAGTCAAAGAAGAAACTGGAAACTCTAGGTGTAACAAAACACACTACCTACTAATTATAGGAGTTTAGACCATGAAATTGAACAACATTCTGTGGGGGACCAACATCAAAATCGCGAAAAAAATCAGCTGTTCTATACAAAACTGTAAACAGAACCGTTTTTTTTTGTCGCGATTTCGATGTAGGTCTCATAGAAAACATTGTTCAGATTAATGGTCTCAGCATCCCTTTAAAAAATCTTCTGTATTTTTAAGATTTGCCCTGTACAACTTAAGGTTGTATTTTGACCATGAATCTAACCGACTTTTATAAGGAACTTATGTCGAAAAACGAGAAAAATTTGTGGACCTCCCAAACAAAATCGATCCGCACGTGTGTAAGGTCCAAAAAAAGATATCATTTTTCGACCCATAATACCTTAGGGATTGTTTAGATTCATGGTCTGAATACGCCCATAAAGTTATGTTAGTTATTAAAAACTAGTGCCGTTTAAAATGAAATTCATATTTCCATTATTAATATTTCCTAGCTTTCTTTTAATAAAGACTTGTGTTTTCCCGCGACTTCGTCCACAAATTATATATCAGATTTTAAGTCAGATCATAAGCTATCAAACAAAAAAAGTTTCATCAAAATCGGTTCAGCAGTTTTTGCGTGATGCGCGAACAAACAAACAAACAAACAAACACACAAACAAACAGACAAACAGACAAACAAAATTTCTAAAAAAGGTTGATTTCGAGTCAGGGATACCTAAAAACCATATCGTAATCTATTTTTTGTAAATATCTTCAATGTACAGACACACTTCAATTACAGTTTTATAATAGTTTAGATACATTTAGCTATATTCATAATATAGACGACGTAATATAACAACTTTTCATACATTTCGAAACTGACTGCAAATGGCACAACATCTCATAAGCCGTCGCTATCTTAGACAATAAATGTATTTTACTAACATAAATACATTTTACCGGTAAAGTATATTTATCGGTAAATATTATATGCTTTAGATGTAATGTTAAGTCGGTATGATATGAAATGTTATGGTATTTAAGGCGATAGGGTGCGCAATGAAACATTGTCTCTAAAAAATTAGCTGAAAAGCGTTTGTGCATTATTCAAACTATTGAAAGCTGACAATTATATTTTTAGTAAGCTTTTAATGATAAACTGTAAGAATTATCTATTTGATGCAAGTGTGGATTGGTGGAGGCAAGTTATTGGTCAACTTGCTGTCAGAGAATTTTCAATGCTGCCTTAATAGGCTTTTGACCTGGCTTAACAAATCGTTAGTTACATCGCCATCTGACGGAACTATCAGGGACCAACTGCTCAACGTGCCTTCCGAAGGCGAAGACATCACGAAGGTGCTAGACTTGAAATACTACTATAACGATCACCCATCCAAAGACTGAACGGACCTGACGTTGCTTAAGACGCTGTTATACCGTCGAGGCCGTTTTTTGAACACAAACGAAAGTGTTTTAAACTGTGTTTTAAAGTCTGAAATTAAATTATGTCTTATTTAAGGATCGGGTGGATGGGCGACTGTTCTCAATAACACGATTAGATTAAGTTTACTCGATAGAAAAAATCCCAAAGTTACCCCTTTTTGTTATGTTTTTTCAATACTATGATTAAACTGCTGATATTTAACTTTATATTCTTGTACTTAACTAAATACATGAAATATTTCTAGTGAACTCAGGAGAAATTTTAGCTTAGAAACTCCCATGAGCAAAGATATTGACGAAAAACACGTTTTTTTGCGATCCTGCTTTCAATTGGAGCGGGATGGCTAATTGTAAACTTATGCTTGCAAGAAAGAGACGCTTGCAGTGGGATAACCTAGCCTTAACTTCGGTAATCGTTTCCAATACCGAACTCTACTACGCCAACGAGCGTAAGTAACTGAAGTTAACTTACAGAACTTGAGTAACCCTATCGCCTTAAGATGTTTGTTTCCTCCATACATTGAAGACAGATCTCACGGAGTACCGCGATCACGACTACATTTTTGCTTTAGTAAATAAATATCATGTTAAAATAGAAATGTTTGTCGGTATGTTTTGATGCAAATCTCTGAGGAAGCATTAGAGAATTCAATAACCCGGAGGTTATTTTAGCATAAACTTGAGTACCTAGTGATACCCACACAAGTATTTTGTGTTATTTCGTCAATATAATCATCATGTATCTATGACATATTTTTTTTACTTATCTTCGAACTTTGCCTTCTTAAGTAGCATTGACAATTCCTAAAAAAGCCAAAGTTTTATCGAGTATTTCTATGTAGAGTCAAAAATCAAATACATTCAACTACATTAATGCCTAAATTCACGACTATAATCCCTTTCAGAATTGTCAGAAGCTTTGCTACAATCGTAAAAATATAATATTGAAAGTTACAGGATGCAATAGCATGTCAACTGATGGCAGGTGGCTATCTTTTCAACCACAATGCTACTGCAAAAGAACCCATATATCTTAGTCACCTCGTAGGATACCCACCGGAATAAATAGGCTAGTCTATTCCAAGATGAAATCGCACGGTTAAAAGGCGTTTTTAATTTTCTATCATACACACAAACTTTCATAATTTTATTGGTACAATAATAATTTCGACTCCACACCGCTTGTAAACGAGCGAAGCCATATGATAAAGCAGAGTACTAGTTCACAAAATATTCAAGAACAAGCCACGACGTAGTTTATGATGGATTAATAACACGATGAAAGTTGAAAGCGTTCTTAATTACTCAGGTCTTCCTTGTTCAGAAAATTACTTAGCGATCTACGTACGACTTTTCTTGAGAAAACAAGTTTGTAGTGGTCTTTGTCATAATTATATTTAAATCGTTCTAGGGCTGGACCTTTGAATGAGCAGTCTTTATGATGACGAAGCGTGTTTCAGGTTTAGAATGTAGGTCTACGATTTTGATGATTTGATGTCCCATACATTTGAGTCATGTAGGCAGCGGCGGCGGGAGCAGTTTAGTATGGGACAGCAGTTTTTTGTTGTTGCTCCGATTGGTTTGCTCCCATTGTAAAAGTTGTTCAGTTTGATGGGAAGACTCTTAGTTTAAAAGGATGCTAATGATATCCATTTTACCCTGTATTATATCATCGGTAGGTATTCTAAAGTTGTATGACTCTGTCATGAATATGAAAACATTAAGTTCAAGCAATTGATAAATCCTGCGTACTTTATTGAGGAAATCAATTAAGATGAATACTAATACAGCCGTAAAACTAATTTTGATTGCAGCAAATAACTTCCTGTGAAATGCTAACCCAATTTGAATGACGTTTCTATTATGACCTGTGAATTGCATGCTATTGGGTACAGATCGTTAGATTGGCAAAGAATTATTATAAATACATTATTTTGAACTAGCTGCGACCGCGACTTCTAACGCGCGGACCACTGACTGAAGAAATAAGGCCTAAATGTTAATACAAACTATTTTAAAATTCCATCCAAATCAGTTTGAGTAGTTTTTTAAGTGATTCGTGCACAAACAAACAGACAAAAATTCTAAAAATGGTCTCAATGCATTCCATTACGTATCCTTAACAATTATTTTTTTTGCAAATAACTTCAATGCACACCATGTTTTCAATTTTATTAACTGTAGAGGTATAGCGTATAGGTAGAATAGAATAGACACAGATGATGAGATGACAATAATACTGTTCTTTTCATGTGTTTTATTATAAATATTCCGGACAAAAAAAATATGTTTTTTAGATAAATATTAGTATTGTAGTAGTAGGTACGTTGATTCGTACCGCTCTACACGACTTGTAACTCGAAGTACAAATTCGGCTCTAATGCTTCTGTGACCAGTATTTTCTAGAAACATACATTTTCGTTTGTGTTTTGTGTTAATAAGACCGATTAATATGTAACAGATCTTATTTTTTTTTTTTTTTTTTTTTTTTTTATCTTTTTTTTTGTTTTGGCGTTTTTTATGTATGTGCCTGTGAGCGTTATTTATTTATTTTATTTTTATTTTTTTTAATTCTATTGGTAGGTACTAATTGTACCAAATTCTCTGTAAACTATGAATCACAAATGTTGAAAATCTGACTTCCATTGCAAATGCAGGCTTCGTTCGTTTTACCATACCTTTATAAGATCAGCTTTTCTCAATTCTCTTCTCTACAAATTAAAAACCACCACAATGAGCATTCATACTGTTATCCCATTGATCTCTTAAATAAAAACTAAACCAAAACACAACACATTGTACACTCTATAGACCACACGTTCGCTATTTTGCAATACTCCGCGTAAAACGATTATTTTGACAGCCAACTATAAAGATGAAATACTGTTTACAACACTACTTACACACCTCTCGGTTACCTAATCACTCCTATCTAGTTAACTATAAAGTTTAAAATGAATCTGTGAAGCATTTTTCTAGTGAAAAATTAAGATGGTAAATTATTGGCGGGTACAGTTGAAGGAAAATGAGTGATGTGAAGTATAAGTCACAGTTTACAAAGTGGCAGGATAAATAACGGTATTGTGCTACTGATTGCTGGGTTTGTCTTTAATTTAACTTAATGAATCGGTATCGATGGTTATAATTGGTCATAATTCATTTTATGCGAAAAAAGTTACTTCTAATTGAAGTTAATTTATGTTTTTTTGTAATAATAGGTGTAGCGCACAATTTAAAATGATAATTTGTAGTGTTATTGACACTTTGTTGGTAATAAACAGTTAGCTAGCATTCTTTATTCTTGTTTTTTTGGACATTATGATGGTATTTAGTGTTCCCACATTTTCGACTCAGTAAGGTCAACACATCTTTCATGGGGCACTGTATACGCTATTATAATAAGATACCAGAGGATATTCTAAACTTGCCAGACAAAAAGTTTAAATCCCATGTTAAACAAGTCCTCTGTAAAAAAGGTTACTATAAACTCGATGATTATTTGAATGACCAAAATGTCTGGTCTTGACAATGTTACACTATGTAATTCAATATTTGTACTTTGTATATTTTGTTTTGTTTAAAAGAAGTGTGTTGTAGAGTTTCTGGCCGCATCTTCTCTACAACGGAACACCTTCCGAAGCGGTGGTAGAATCAAAAATGACGTCAAAAAGTTATCTATGTGATATTATTTTGAATAAAAATTTTGACTTTTGACTTTTTTTTTTGTATATTATAGGTTTGGACACTCAATTATGAGGCTCCGGGTTCGAATCCACACGGACGACATGCCATGTACCAATGAGTTTTTCTAACTTATCTACGTAATACCGACAGCTCTCAAACGGTGAAGGAAAACATCGTGAGAAAACCTGCATACGTTCAAGCCTACCAATCCGCATTGGGCACTCGTAGTGGACTAACACCCAAACAACCTACGCGAGGGTAGACCTGTGCCCTTCAGTGGGACATATATATAGGTTTTTGATGAATTAACTGAGGCTAAATATTAAATACTTGTAGATGCTGATCACATTTTAATGTTGAAAATTTTTCCTGTCTGTAATTTTACATCTTATTTGCTTTACTATACTGATGGTTACAATTATGTACAACACAATAAAAAATTAAATAAAAAATCAATTTACTCTGCGACATAATGTAGTAATAAAATAAACAAAATGACAAATAATTTTGTACCAATTTCACAACTGACGAGTACCTACTGGCGACCATTTATTTGTTTATGACAACGCACCTACCTATTTTAACAAAATAAACTACGCTTTGACAACGGATCAATCTACAAAATTAGCCATAATAACAACAGCAATTGACTGGGCCCTTCAGAAAACACATAAAAACCAATTTGAGTCGAGTCTGAAATAAAAAAGGGATAAAATTCATTTATTTCTTACGATTGTCGGCCGTGGTGATTACTGCGCGTACGGTTTCCGCCACTATAAGATCTCTGCCTGTGACTGGATACTCACACCGAGTTTGTATACAGGGTGATACAAAATTGTGTAAAAAGTGAGTACCTAATCTGCTAGAAAAGGCGCGTGCGATGCTGAAGAGCCGTCATTGAGAGGATAATGGAGATTTAAATCTCAACTATTATTGATTATAAACATGTTACAGCCATGTAGTGCTATTTCGAATCAAATTAAAGATTTAAATCTAAATAAAAAAAAAAACATAAATCTTAAATCTTTTGGATTCTGATAAAAAACTATAACTAAAGGAGTAAGAAAATACTATCTTTTTCAACAAATAAAACGGACCTAAGGGCCTAAGTTGACGTAGTCCGTTTGAGAGCTAAGACATGCCCTGAAGCTTAGGGTGCGTCTTAGCTAAAGTCGTCTTTGTCCTCGGATAACTTCACCATTTCTTTCAGTTGTTATTAGTGAACTTGTCAGAAAGAAAATCTAAGTAAACAACATATTTCCAACCTCCAGTAATAGAGAGGAACCCGAAGAAGAAGAACACCATATTATGTTCCATCAGGGGGGTAAGAATGATAGAGTGAATGTGTGTTTAGCGCACTCACTCATGCACTTAAAAGTATCCTACGTACCCAACTGCTTTAGTAAATAACGAATTCGTCGAAATAATCAAAATCATTTTAAAATAGTTAATTTAAAACTAAACACTTCTTCAGAAAAAAGTTAAAGTAGTAATTCGATTAAATACTACTCCATAGTTTTTTGAAACATAATTAAAAGACTAAAATGCATGTACCTAGTTGACGAAGTCTACGTAAGAGGTAGACAAGCTTTTTGAACGTTATTGCAAAAGTTAAATTCGTGACAACGTGATGAAATATAAAACCGTTTACGATACTAAGTGAACGTTCAGTTTTGGATTCACACCATTATTATGGTAGATTATTAGAGTTTTATTTAATAGCCACATAGTGAAGCAATCACCAAGTCTTCAAGTCATGTCAGTAAGAAATAGGGCTGGTTCTCATACCTGCAAGGTTTTTGATCTCCTGTTACTCCTTCACCCATTCGTTTTCTTCAAATTCTTTCAATGCCTTACAACGCTATGCTAATACTGTCTAGATCTCCTAAAAAGCTGATCAAATTCCAAGACAGTGTTTTTATGAGGTTTTTGCGATTGTACACTTTCAACCTTTCCGAGATTTTATAATTATTATATCTAACTTGTGGGTAAGTAGGTAGGTACTTCATTGTTTTTTTTATAGTTCATCATTGTCCTATTTAATAGATTACGTCGGTGGAGTATTCGCCCATCTAGTCTCCTTTCTTCAAGCGTTATGACTTCCTTCGATACAACTCCGATCGTATTCTTCATTTACTTGATGACTCTGTCTAGCCTCTACCTCCATCTACCTCTTATAACCTCTATGTTTCCTTCTAATAGTATTTATATTTTAAATCTATTTAAATTGACATATATTTTTTTGACTGCGACTAAAAAGTGAAATTAAAATTTTTGGATCATTCTGTATAAGACACAGTGCGACGCACCAACAGTTGGAACACCGTCTAATGATAGAGCGCGTTGCGGTTAAGGCATTATTAAATCCATCTCCCTCACACTTATACAGATGTCCGTAAATTAAAGTGAGATGTATAATCTTGGATCGGACCAACTACGTGATCTCCATTACACTGCGCTGATGTGTTTTTGGATTCTTTTGTTCTTTTCATTTTTGTTTTTAGCCGACGAAGGAGAAAAAGGAAGGGTTTTGATTGGATTAGTTATGCGTGGTTTGCGTGCGCATGCCATGGTTGAATTACGAAGATTTTCATTGAAATTCTGACACGTTTATTTGTCAACATAGAGAAAAAGCTAGTAAGGCTAAAAATACTACAGGTGTACGTGTCTAGAAGAAATCTGAAGCCACCTGTTAAATCAATTATTACCCTAATTTAAACAACAGTAAATCCTAAATCCGTTTACAAGCAAATTCAAGGTATGAATCCTCTCAACATAATAATTTTTATAAAATACTAGTGTTTTCCCGCGACTTCGTCCGCACAAATTATATACCAGATTTCAAGTCAAATCATAAGCTATCAAACAAAAAAAATGTCATCAAAATCGGTTCAGTAGTTTTTGCGTGATGCGCGAACAAACATTCAAACAAACAAACAAACAAACAAACAGACAAACAGATAGACAAAATTTCTAAAAAAAGGTTGATTCCGAGTCAGGGATACCTAAAAACCGTATCGTAATCTTTTTTTGTAATTATCTTCAATGTACAGACACACTTCAGTTACAGTTTTATAATAGTTTAGATTATATTGTCACAATGTAATAAAATAAAATATTCTAAATTGGAAACACGGTAATCACTGGTGGTCGGTGCGTCGATGGCGCGTTGCGGAGAGCTATGGAAATCAATCCTGAGGTCCAGGTTCGAATCCGCACCAATGAACTTTTCTAATTTACGACTGCTCTCAAACGGTAAAAGAAAACATCGTGAGGAGACCTGCATAATATGCTGAAGAAGAAATTCCGATGCGTATGTAAAGTCTACCAATCCGCATTGGGCACGCGTGGACTATCGCCCATACACCCTCCCTGAGGGTAGGCCTGTGCTCTGCAGTGGAACGTATTAAAGGCTGTTATGATGATGATGATGATGTGCCCTTTAGGAGGTAGAGAGACTGATGATGATGATGATGATGAAAATGAACTTTTAGAACAATTGTCACGTAAAACCGTCAAAAGGAAATCCTCTGGCCTCGAAAGGTCAAAAATCATAAAGTCTAAAACATTTTTGGGAAACCCATGCCTGTTAGTACATTAGGATTCCGAGGAACGGTTAGTACGTTTCGTAAATTCCATCAGAAACGGTACAGGAATACTAATTTGTTGGTTTTATTATAATAGCTTTAATGGTTTTGGCTCTCAGAATACTGTACTCGAAGAGTTTAATAAATGTATGGGAATAGGAAAATATATCAAAGATAACCGTTACTGTTGTGTCTTCAAACGAAGCACGTAATTTTATATGTCACTCTTTTGGGAACCTAGGCCAATTTGAAAATGTATATAGGTACATACCCGTACAGATCTATGCAGGTGTAAGGAAAAGTGTCATTAATCTTTAAACCACATGCTCTACCCATCGAAGTGAACAACTTTTAATATGGGAGCAAACCTCTCAGAACAAAAAAAAACAGCAGTTTCATACTAAACTGCGATACTTACTTTACTCCACCAATTCTATAGTATACCTAGTGTTTACTTGTTCTAGTGTTTACCCACGAATTCGTCCGCACAAATTATGTACCAGATTTTAAGTCAGATCATAAGCTATCAAACATAAAAAGTTTCATCAAAATCGGTTCAGTAGTTTTTGCGTGATGCGCGAACAAACAAACAGACCGACAAAATTTCTAAAAAAGGTTGATTTCGAGTCAGGGATACCTAAAAACCATATCGTAATCTTTTTTTTGTAAATATCTTTAATGTACAGACACACTTCAGTTACAGTTTTATAATAGTTTAGATTCCATTTCTAGAGTATAGCCCCTTTCTCGCTTATTCATGAGATCATGCCTGTGTTCTTCAGAGAGATTCACATATAGGGCAATGATGATGATTATGAAACCTGTAAGTTTCATTTATTCATGGATTCTCATTCGATACTTTGACGTTACGATTATAAAACCCGTGTCTCTAACAGGCTTCTGTTTCCTATTTAACATTAAAGCTGATGATGATGATGATTCGAATCCAATAACTAGCTAATCCAGTATTTAACACTGGTAACTGGAAATATTTTTGCAATTAGAATCAAACTCGACTCCGTAACAGCAATTTAAAGGAATTCATCGTTATGCGGCCACACCCGTTTTATAACTGATACCGCGTCCGATGCTCATGCGCATAGGGTGGGTAAGGCTTAGTACACATGCTTGTGATACACCTGTTCTTTAACCTGTATTAATACGAGTTACTTAAAGTTGTTAATACGTTTTTACGTGTATTTTCAAATAAGGATACTTAAACCGACGTTATTGTGTTAGTTGGCAACAAAAGTAAATTTATATTTGTGACATTTATTCATAAGAAAATAAGGTTCATAGTTGAATCATCTTTCATTGCCGATCGTAAAAATAACCTCTGTAATTAAATTATACACTTTTCAGGCTCACTTAATATCACTTTTTTAAATAACAAAATTTTTTCTCGACCCCCGTTATAGCCAAGACTTCTTTTATAGGTAAGTTGATAATCAATTTTAGAACTTTTTTTCTTATTCTACTTATGCAATGACTACAGAACCCTATGGTTTCTATCCTAGGATATCCTTGGTCCCTAGGGACAGCTATCATGGGCGAGTACTACACGCTCTTGGCCGGTTGTTCATTTATGGAGAGCACGAAGAGAGCTTCCCCGATCGACGTACAGAACCACAGAACCCTCGATACGTCAGGTGCACGCTGCGCTGGGCAATCAGCAAACCTCCAAATGCTGGTTGACAAATCTGTTCGCCATGTTGACAACCCAAACTTAATGAAAGGCTATCGATTTGATTGAATAAGACGTTCATAACTCTTCAATTTGAAAATGTTCCTATAATCACAGTAGAAGAATGAGTATTTATTACATAGTAAGGACCCTCCCTGCCTCCCACCAGATTCGACCTCACCCCCTCAGTTGTCCGGGAGGTAATCAACGGTAAGCATGATTATGTCTTTGATCTCTTCCTATCAGTGCGAGTCCGTTTGTATGTAGAGTCCTTTGCATTTAAAGCAAATGTCTGTACTACTTATCAAGTCCCATTAAAACCTACTTACAACTGAAAAATATGACACAATTTCCATAATATCCATTTCATGTGCAAGTGGCCTTAATTAAAAAAGGGGGTGGGGATATTAAAATAATTACGCACCGCCCCTCGTCCAATGAGCAGGCGAGTTTGAACGGTACCCAATTAGCTCCGAGACAAGTCCGGGCGCATGCGCGGGACACACTTTTTGCGCCATCATGGCCGCTTTGCACTTGGTGGAAATTTGTGAAGCATTTTTGGGTGGAAATTACTTTGAAGTGTGATGAGCGCTTTTTTGGGAGATTCTGTATTTTAGGTTGATGTTATGTTTGACAACTAATCCTGTACTTTTCCTAGATAAATACTACATTTCGTCACGCGAAGTGGTATTTGTCTCTAAGAGTTATTTATCTTTTATATTAAAATTTCACAAAAATATTAAAATAAAAAAAATAAAAAATTAAAAAATTAAATATTAAATTCTGCACATGTAAACCTGCAATTCATACAATAAAATATTCATTCATTCATTCAAAGGTTGAATACACAGGGTATAAACTTAAATATACGTTACGTACCTACCTACTTTATAAGATTTTTCAGACCTTCAGACAATTTTCACTATGGAGGCTGTTGGTGATGTTGGCTCCATAGTGTAAGTTGTTAAGTTCGATGGTCTTAGAAACCGCCCAAACTTTTAACGTATTTGAGTTTAAACCTTTTAAATACTCACGACAATTTCCCTAAGTCCAAGGTATTCAAAATATTATAGCCATACGCAGAATATCCGAATTTTATTCACAAATCCCGTCCTTTGTCACAAGTAATGAGTCCGACTTAAAGTTGAAGTATATAAATTTGGTCACAAAGTTCTCCTTCGCCACAAAGCCAGAGAAGTTACAAATCGTACATAATTTTCTAAAAAATCATTGGCACGAGTTGTTTTGTTATCAGGAATGCAGTTGTATCAAATTGATACATTCTTCAATATTATAGAGCTACGCTCTTATTGGTGGAAACTTAGCCTTTTAAGTAATACTAAAAATTTACATAAATAACTTTTTTTCATAAACAAGAAGAAAATGTAAGAAAATGCAATTCACATCAGATGTCGTTCCACATTCGTGTCAAAAGAGACAGTTTTGACTTCAACACTTGAACGCAAACTTACGTTTGCTGACACATAACAGCCATAACCAACCACCATCAACCTTATTTCTTCAAAATAAGAACTACAATATATTTTAGTGTAAGTATTGAGAAGTAAAGTGAAACCTTGTATTCGTGACCACTGAAACCCGATGCAAGGTGGCGAGATGAATGAAAGGTATCTTGTTTACTTCAACTACATAAACCGTGTGTATGAGTTGTTTTTGTAATTCGAACTTGATTCTGAAAAACAAATCAACACAGAACAAACGAATGTCGTGTCACCTTTAAAATTCACATAGTGTTTGAAATCCGTATCGATTCATTCACTTTAATCGATGTTTTTAAGTATGTCACCTCACTATGAAGCTAGATACTTTTTCTTATACACGTGGAAAACTAACAACTGGATCTTGAACTATAATTAATCGATAACGTTAGAACCAAGTGGAATTTTGTTTCAAAACACGAAAACGGTAAATAGATCAAGTACGTTTTCATTCGTTGATAACGAAAAAAAAAGACTACTGGCACTTGCCGAACTAAGTCAGGACTGGCGACCAACCACCGTCCGACAAAAGCGAATAGCTCTTCAGTAAGATGATGATTGTGATAATGAAAAGTAATCTCTAACTGAATTATTCGCCATAATCAATGTCTAAAATAACGAGACGAATCGATTCAACCCTATTTCGATTCCGATCTCCGATCGCATCGCTCAATCGGGCCATTGTCAACTATCCATGTGACAAACTTTTACATTCCTACACTAAACTGTACCTTAAACCAAAGAATTAAGACTTATTTATGAGTATAGTGAAAAACTGATAAGATTGAAATGCATTGCTAATAAAATGTATGACTTATGAACTAAGACATTAAGTTGATTTTTGTGTATCATCGATCAAGAATGTATAGAGGCTTTTATGTCTTTAATTAATGTCATGTTCATGTCACATCAGCGCCTTCGTCAATTATTTATTAAAGAAAAAACAAAGGAAAAATTTTGAATGATAATAAAATTATTGAGGCGATCTCGTAGAGAGATGACGTGTAGCAACTATTTTATAATTATTTAAAAGACATTGCCTTAACATTGCAAACAATTTTTGTAAGTTCAAACTATGTGATAAAACATTGTTTAATAATTTAGGCAAGGTAAAACATACTTGTTTTTCTACAGTTTCTGTGATAAAACCAACTAACTATGTGTAACTATGTGTGTAATCACCCGAAAAAATAATTATTGTTTTATTCTGTTTTGGATTTTTTATCCCAGTTTGTATCCTGCAAGACAATTTTTATATAATTTCAGTTACATGGCTAATTAATTATAAATAATCTACTGGCAGCCCGCTCATTGGAACCCTTTGGCTTTGGGAACCAAACCCTAAAATAACTTGTCGATTGCACACTCAAAATACCCCGAAAGGTATTCCGATCGTACTTTAGTTTCTAATCTGATTCTAATTTTCTTCAGATAATTTATTGTTAATACCTTTTGAATCTTTATGGTATTAATCGACGTGTAATTGCAGATTATTAATTAGAGATATGAACTCATAGCATTAAATACGCAATAATAATCAAACTATTGTCAATTTTAACTTTAAATTATTATAATTACTTATCTAGTTACTATTAACAAATTAACTTCTTCAGTTATCTTTTTGCTCTATTTGTACAGTCGCCATCAGTTAGTTAGATCATAGCAGACAAGGCGTTCACATCTGAGCATTCAATAAATTCTTAACAATTTAATAATTATCATTAATATCTGAAGTCTGAACACCTCTTTTAGTTCATATGGTTCTTTTAATGTAATTTTTTTTTTAAATTAAAAAAGGTCAGAAAAAAAAATCCACCTTGTCTGCTATGAACTATCTAACGGCGACTATGTAGGTGCATATTCAATCATCATCAGCCATTCCTCAGGCAGTTAGGTGTGAATGTGGTGTTGCCCCTCAGACTTAGCCCATCTCATATCTTGCCCTTCCTGCCCGCAAACTTGCACGCGAATGGATCTTATGGACGCAGCCGGTAGTGCTATCCGTGTGACAAAATACTGGGCTGAAAAAATATAAAATGACATGCCATCGACTCGATAGAAGAAGATCAGCCTTTATACGTCCCACTTAATCAATAGATGCATCTTTTAATCGTGAAATTTATTTGAGAAATAGACGTTCTGATATACAGACCATATGAGAGTTTGACTGTTTGCTACATGGACCTTTTCCTAATTAGGCTTACTGCTCATTAGACGTTTTGCGTTGTTGGACGTATGGAGGTGCTACTTGGGAATGTTCCTCCATTGAAAAGGTAAGATCTTCCACCAGGCTTAGTGGGGACCGGCCGTGGTCCAAAAGTTATCAGTTGGACCTTGTATAAATATCGAATCTCTGTGATTATTTCTCTTGCGTGATTTATGTCTCGCATTCGATTGTAAATCTTATTTGTAGTAGGTTACGAGTTACGTAGTTACGGTGATCGTTGTCTTTGTATTGAGCATATCTCCGAGAGCGACGGTATCGCCATCTGTTAGCTTCTTTGCTATAACTTGTGCGTGTTGACATCTATGGCAAGTCCCCACAGACGTTTTGCTGCTTAGACTTTCTGATCGTGATGCATCTTTAAAACGATAGCGAGCAAGCTACGAAACGTAAAAATTCTGATTAACAGCCTACCAGTTAGAAGCGTGTTATCAAAATCATCTTCCTCCTCACATACCACAGGGAACGCCGCGGGTAACACACTAGTTTAAAACCAGTTACAGATAAAACTACGTCTGTAATGTTATCGGTACTTAGAGCAAGTGTAATTTACGTAATATCCGCCATTTTGAATCTAATCGTAATTCGTTGGGGTGTTTTGATGTCGGATGTGTTTTGCTTTATATCTCATTAATTATTGAACTGATTTTAGTATAAAAACAGTGGATAATTTCATTTCATTTATTTACCCTAAATTGTACGTACATAATTAAGTAGTACCTACAAAAATATTGGTCACACTACAATTTTACCATAGAGACATCCCATTTTTACAGATTTACTTATTTTCCTGAAGTTAAACAAGGAACCCTTATAGTTGCGTCTATATTGCTTCTGTATCGAGATATTGTCATTATTAAAAGTAGGGCCATCGTCTAACTTTTAATATAGGTACTGGAGCTAACAATCCAAATAAAATATTATTGAATGTTGGTAAACACTTTCAATGAAAATAATAACGGATGCTGGAGTAACGCAAAAAAAATATCATCTGAACAAAGTGTGTGCAAAAAAACTGCTTACGGAACCCTATCATGGGCGTATCCGATACGCTCTTTGCAGGTTTTTAATAATAATTTAATAATCGATGGTGAAGCGACAGAACTACACAAGTAACATGACAAGGCCATTGGCATCCCTTAAGCAAATCGAAATATTTAATCTCACCAGATAAAAACCAATCTTTGTCATTTGTAAAAGATAAGAACTCTTTTAGATAAATCGATTACAGAACATGTTAGCCCATACCCATAAAGAGAGGAGCAGAAAATTGCTGAGATATATCTAAAGATTAACTTTAAACTCGTCGCGGCGTCATCTGTATCGATTCCGGTTGTTTTATCTTATTGAGAACTAGCTTTTACTTGCGACTTTGTTTGAAAGAATATGTAGTTAATATGTTAAACGATACCACAGCATAACAAAGAGTACGGTACCTCCCTGCCCCTACCAATTTTAACCTCACCTCCTCTGTCAGAAAGCGTAGCGTGGCAGAAAATAGTAGACTTAGGTCACTTAGGTGTATTCCTGTCTCACTCGCTCTCACTTCGTATCGCACATGCTTACCTCTTCTTGTCAGTTTTTCTCATTTGTATGAAATGACTAAGTATGCAAGGTGTAACGATTCAAATTAAATACCAAGTACTAAATACGTTCTTAGATGAAATTTGAATCGAAAAAGTTTGCAGTTTTGTTGAGTGTAACAGCTAATTTTCTTTCGCGATTATTTATGGCCTGGATACACTACGAATAAAGAAATAAATATGGAACGATAACTCCGAACAAAATCTCCTTAATTTTTGGCACCATGAGTTTTGGCGGCAAACGCCGTAATGGAGTCGCCATAATGATTGAGTCTTGCGCGCTTGCGTGGTGTACACCAAAGTTTGTGGGGTAATTTTTTGACGTGAATTATATTTCCATATTTATTTCTTTATTTGTAGCCTGGATATGGATTATTTATTTATTATGTTAGGCCCATAAAGAAAGTTGTTTACTTTGAAGATCTGATCATTCTAGGCAACATATTATGAAGGTGAAATGATGTCAGGTGGAGTAAAGCCGTGACGGAGTGGTGGCTGAGAACCCGAGACTAGAGGAAATAAAAGAGGGTCATCCGGCAGCTAGTTGGGCTGATGACATTTGAAAAAGCGCCATTATAAGACCTGGATACGATAGGCCTAGAGAAGGATGGCACAATGGAGAGGAGGCTAATGCCCAACAGTGGTACGGGCTGATGATGATGATATTATGAAAGACCCATTTATCTTCCCACTTAATTTTATAGTACCAACATCGTCATCAGTAAGTAGGTATTCATTTTTGAAAACTAGTAGTTAGAAGTGAACATCACAAATAATCAATTTATGGATCAACTTAGACGCTAAAACGGTTTTATTCATTTTCTTAACACAAACTCATCACTATTTAACTAAAACATTTCCTTTAAAATTAACCCCATGGGGTCTCAAACTAGATTAACAGGAACACAATTTCTTACGCAATCCCGTTACTATCCTGAACTACCATAAAAGTAACGTTTTAACAAAGTAGCACTTCGTAAAAACGTTCAAATGATAAGTGATTAGAAACTAGTAGATCGAAAGTGATGAATGTGTCCGCGCGTCAAGTTATCGCGAAACGGTATAAGTAATGTCTGAGTCGAGCCTTAAATTATACTGGGACGCTTTGATAGTTGGGCGGTATGGTAAAGTAGGATGGAGAACATTTTGACGAACTTTTTCCGCGAGCATTTATAGGTATAATAAAATATCTGATAAGTAAAACCGGAACTGAAGTGAATATTTTAAAAGAAAAGGATACCTAAGAACTTTGTAGAGTGTGTCTAGCCGCCCACACACATAGCCGTAAGTTAGTTATAGTTAGTTGTTAGTAGTTAAAGCCAAGCCCGGGTGGATATTCTCAACGACGCCAAATCTGTCAAACAAAACAAGGCACACATGCCTTCTCGGCTGCCGATGATCTGACTGCAAACGAATTAGTGCATCCTAAACACTTATTAAACTACAACTTTTCTGAAAATATTTTTTAGTACGACGAGAAATTTGGGAGTGTCGAATACAATCCAAAATTGTATGTAAGTATTTACACAAACACCAACACTGAAGTGGCAATTTTACATAATGTTTTTTCAATATAAAATTATTTTAAGTTAAACAGTAGGTCGTAACTATTATTTTAACCTTCACCAGATTTTAACAACCCAGTTTTTTGTAGTTTGTCTAAATAGTTGTATGTTCTTATTCTGTAGGTAGCTTCAGTTTCCGGTCCAAACTAATCACTAACAGTTTCACAATCTTCACAAAGTTCATAGTCCTTCCTGACCGTGTGTCACAGCCAAGTTGGCAGCAATTAACTTGTTAAGCTGATATTTTATGCAGAAGGCGTCTCTGCCAACAGATGTTGCGTTTTTGCCTTCTCTATGAAAAAGTTAAAAATGGAATTTATAGGTTATAATGGGGACATCATAATCAACTAGTTTGTGAGCCTGTGAAACGGTATTTCTTTGAGAGTAACTCCTCTTAAGTGTAAAAATTGACAGATGAATAGTAGACCTTCATATTTTGTTTCAATGTTGAGTTTTGCTTGAAAGCATATCAAATATTTTTATATTGCTTACAAATTGGCAAGAATTTTCATTTATAATCATTAAATAATTTAAAAACAGTATTTCTTTTTCTGCGTGCATTAAAAATAGGCTAAGGTCTCAAGATCATACAACCTTGCCTTTGGTTTTCTGTCACATATATTAATCCAATAAAAATACCATTTATTTTAAGCCACAACAGCAAAAGGAACAGAGCCATAAAGCCACAAACTTTTAATTTTAACTCCTCATTCAAAATGCTCAGAGCGTCGAAACAACGCATGCGTCAGAGCAACAGTTGTACATTAAAGTAATGTTTCAAACGCACCCGGCTCAAGACAAATTGTAGACAATAATCTCTTCGCTTCCGAATGCACCTCTCTTGTGGTTTTTGAAGAAAATTGAATTTAACGTTGGCTGAATGGAATTGAGTCCTTGCCGTTATGGTCAGATGTTTGAATTTGTTTCGGTACAAATATTTTTTTCACCTCACAAGCTCGGAAAGATTCTGTTTATCATTCGAAATCTGAGTGCAAAAGTGCATTTTATCCGCTAGCGTGGAAAGAGTTTTTAAAATTCGAATCCATTCGAGTCCAGATAAAAAGATAGTAAAACCATACGTGCGAGAAAGACAAAAAGATTATGTTGCTAACATAACGAACTATGCATATATTCGTGCATATTATTGTCTTCTCTTTTTCGCGTCCTTCACTATAATTTATTTGAGTGTCAACAAAGAGATTGTATATCTAAATATAATCCCTGTGAGTACCAATATCTCTTGTCTTCTCTTTTTCACGTATAGATTTGTCCTTATTTGCATTTGCATATAATTATTTTTCCAGTGTGGGATAAAAATATCATTTAAAATAATACTTATTTAAAATGTATTTTAATAATTAATTCATATTGTTTACCTATGAGAAGTTATTCCTTTATATTTACTTACATTTCCTGAATTATTTTCGCAGTGTCTCAGTACACACTACACACCAGGACATTTTTTATGCTGTACAATTGGTTTTCAATCAAACTGCTACACGTGACCGCAGTGAGACAGTGACTAAATGCAAGAGTAATATAGCCGCAATAGAATGGGACAACGTCATGAAGCGCGATGTTCGCTCTATACATCTAAACTCAGTGCTTGCACCTAACATTTTCCTCGCTGTTGTGAGGTGAAAAGTTGTGTGTTTCGCTCGGCTGCAAAATTTGTCTGCGTCTCGTACCTTTGAAACCTTCGCTACGCTCCGGATTCTATATTTGAACCACTCGCTTCGCTCGTGGTTCAATCCTAGAATCCTTCGCTTGCTCAGGTTTCAATATAAGTACTCGCGCCAAAAAAAAACTTTGCAGCGTAGCATAACAAATAACTATTGTCTCAGTTCATTCACTCTTTACAAGACGATCATTATCATTCGGGCATCCAAAGAGCTTGACTTTGATGAACAAGTTGTTGGTAATCTTTTCCATGCAAACAGACATCCAAGCCAGAGGTCTTGGGTTTGAATCCCTGTTTGATCAAGACCATGTTTATGTTCGTATTTGCTGGGGTCCTTCAGGGTGCGATTAATACATACATTTTGACCCGCGACTTGATCCGCAAACGCTCTTCCGTTTCTTGATAAGCTATACACCGGTCTTTAAGTTTTTAAACCGAGAGTTTTTCCAAATTAGTTTATTTGTTTATACGTGATGCTCGAACAAAGAGAAACATAAGGACTACAGAATTTTTTTTTAGAAAAATATGTGATTTGTGAGAGACACCTAAAAACTACATAGTAACCTTTTTTTTAAACAACTGAAACATACTGATACCCTTTTGTTAATGATACCTATTTTTGTAGATCCAGAATATTCTGTCAAATCTTCAGCACAATGCATACTTTTATTTTATTAGGGACAAAATACTTATATTATGGTAGTATCAATATTCATTCTGCGCTTTTATTACATAAAAGTGCCGTTGAATGCAAATCCATTTGTGGCCAGAGCGTTAACAGAAACAAATTATCGTTTTTGGATTATCCTTTAGTTCTCCAGACCCTTTGAACATGTTATATAATAAATGATACAGCCTTATCACATATACACGAGCATTAAGCAGGAAGTATTACTGTGTTATTTGTCTAAGTGTTTGTCTTGTCTATGATAGTTGATTTCTAATGGTTTGTTGGTATAGTCCTTCATATATTATAGGTTGCAAGGGTGCACTAATCTCTACGTACTGCATACAGGGTTATTATAATAATAAGTACCAACAATCATACTTCCTACAAAATTAGAGTTAGGTAATTGTTTTGATGTTCGCACATCTTATACAGGGTGTTTCATAAGTAACAATAAATATTTAAAACTCTCAAGGCGGTTGTTTAGACCGTCAAACTGAACAACTTTCTCTATAGGACCAACATCGAAATCGCGAATTAAAAAATTTGATATCCCATACATATTTTAGCTCTAGTCGATTTGTAAAGTATGGAACATCAATTTTTTTTTTCGCGATTTCGATATTGGTCCCTTAGTGAAAGTTGTTCAATTTGATGGTCTACACCACCCCCTTAAAGGTTTATTTGTATTTTTGTAACACCTTGTATAGATGTTCTTTGGTCTTTTGGCTTATTTATCTCATCACGGGATATTCAGGCCTTTATACTAAATTTACTTTCTCGATTACTCGAATTATTTACTCTAATAGATTTGCGATTTTGAATGAAATATCAGCTGATTTATTTTTCGCTATTTCAACATTGTTTTTGATTCTCCCAGACCGTCAAACGTGCATTTTGTGTAAATTGCTGTTTTGGATTTTGCTGCCCTATTTAGATTATACTCTATAATATCTAAACAAGGCATCCAGTATAGATTGATAGTATTTTTTATATTAAGAACATACAAAGTAGATAAAAATATTTGCATGGTAAAATAATTATTAGATACAGCATAAAGTAGAAATTTTGTCGGATTGTTCGTCAAAAATAATAACACATATCAAAATTTCCCCTATCACTCTTCCTAAAACAGCTAACTCGTTCTCCGACCTAACATTTAAACCCCATAACTTGTCGACACATTACCATCCCGCCATATTTTTACAAGCCTCCTCAACTCTATGCGGTCTTATCGGACCCCCTGGCTCGCTTTATGATGGACAAGGGAGTTGATTCATCTGCGCATGCGTCCAACTTGTACTGTGGGCTGTGCGACATGGTTATGACAATGGGAGGGTATAGATCAAGGTCGCCAACGCCTACTTGCTTTATGAAATGTGTAGGGAAGTTATATTGTTTAAAGGCCATGTTGGGAGATAATGAAAAGTTCTTGTGGTATTTTTTAAAACGAATACTTAGGTACATTCGTCCCTGACAGAGTTATCGAGCACAGGTTGAAAGGAAAGGTTGATCAGGAACTCGAAGCATTAGTGGAAGAGAGAATATTCAGCCAACAAGAGCGTAGCTCTAAAATGAAATGTACATACATACATACATATTCTCACGCCTCTCTCCCACTGGGGTAGCCACTTGCTACGATCCTGACAAACCTCCCTAGCTTCCTCCACATTCATTAGTCCTTTCAAGCATGCTCGTCGGTTTCGGGTAGATCTGACCTGGCTCTTCTTAAGTACGTCGCAAATTTGGTCCGTATATGTACGTCTAAATGAAATGTAATGTACATAAGTAAAAAATATACCATACTCAAGTCAGAATCGCATTTTCTTTACGCCTCGTGTGCACTAGGCAACAATTGATGCGCAACACGTGACGCTCACCATGTGTGGCAACTTTGACAAACAACGCGCGACGTTGCTTCTGTCAAAGTTTCTTCGTATTGCAAAAGAATTTGACAGAAGCAACGTCGTGCGTTGTTTGACAACGTTGCCAAACATGTTGAGCGTTGCCCAGTGGCTTTAGACATCTTTTTTTTAATTCCTATTAGCGTCTGCCTACAACCTTGAACACGATGTATATTTATTCTTTTTCTTAAGTTAATAAATCTTATTAAGTAGGCATTTACAATAGTAAAAATTTTTTTATGAAATAAACAGAAGGTTTTCTGAATTCAAAATATAAATGAAATAAATATGTTCGCATATGTATATAGATTTTAGTTTCATAAGTGGAGTCAACTACCTTATGGTAGTGTAAAGCCGTGTTGAAGCCATCCTAGTAATCCCTAACCTAAACGATTTGAACTAAATCAAACAAATGTGTCAATTTCCTGCTCCAACAGTGAACTCACGATTCGAATAAATCTCTAACTTATCCTTAAATTTAGTTCAGGGCAAACATTACTTATTCTTTACTTGGATCCTAAGTTATAATAATAGGTAAAATATTGATCTTAGTAGGAAGCAAGCCGTCAGAGTAGCAAGTATCCCAAGATTATCCCGTCGCACTATTATTCACGAATAGGGATTACAGTTCCGGGGTATTGGGATTCTAAAGTACCGGGATCTGGGGGAGATAATTTGGATTATGTCAAGGGGAATATTTGATATTTTCTTTTCTTTACTAGTGTGATTGTTTATATTGTTTAGTTCTGTTAAAATGTAAATTTTGATAAAGAAAAAAAGATACATTTAAAAGTGTACTGCTTCAATAATTTACAAATCAATAAATTTAAAATATGAACAGGTCTGTACCAGTATATTTTGCAAGGTGCAGTTTAGATCATGAATTTTAATTCGGATTTTTTCAATGCGCAATAGAAGCTTTACTAACATGATCTTTTTTTCATGGATTCTTGTCTTACTAGGAATACAATATTCTTTATGCGATTTTCAACGTTGTTTATTATTAAACTACTTTATTCTAACCTACCTAGAATGACTGTCTACTAAATCGCTTTAGGGTTATAAACTTCTCTCCTGCGAACAAGGTCCTACTATTTCGAAACTGCGAAGCAAGTTCCCGGTTCACGGGATTAGAAATTCCCGGAACAGCAATCCCTATCCACAAATATGTGGGTAGTTTAAAGGAGCCATACGTACAGCCATTTAATGCTAATCTGTTATAACATATAGTAGCTTTCGTCGGCCGTAAATAAAGTTTTATTGGTGCTGCTTCCAGGGAAATTGTATGACATTATCGTTTCGATTTTGGTTTGTCATTGCTATAATATGAAGTCATACTGCGTTTAAGTATAGTAGCGTTTACTAGAAGTCTTTGTATTTTGTTCCTGGTAGAAAAAATTCAAAAAGTTGTAATGTACTACGACCTCTAGACTACGACTTATATTATTAGGGTAAAACATTCTAATCGACTTTCAATTTCATCACGATCTATAATCGTGAGAAAAATCGACATTACAATATTGAGGCATGTATTGTGTAACCACTGTCCATTAAAAAAGTTGATACGTATGATGGGCTACCGATTGCACTGGACAGCCTTTGGGCTTACTTATAAGAATAGTCCAATCATTTTAGGGTTTGACCATAAAAATAATTCATATATCGCTGAAACTTTGCAGTGTGAAAAGAAAAGTATACAGATTACGGATTACAAATAATCTAGGTTGTTTTTTTTCCGGTCCTAGATTATTTGTCAACCGTAGTCTGTATACTTTACTTTATCACACTGCAAAGTTTTAGCGATAGATGAATTATTGTTTGGGTTTCCATACAAGGAAACTCTAAAATGATTGGACTAGACAGTGTGGTATCTACTACAAGGTCTAACGCGTCTACGGTAGCGGAGCGGTGCGGGAGGGGTGGCATATGACGTAACAGCGCTATCAGGCTACACACATCATGAAGATACCTTCTCATACGACGCTCGGGTTATAAGCCAGACCTGTGCATTGAGTATGGCCTCCATAAGATTCGACCTATTCGATAGTTGTTGGTAGCAATGGTGTATTTCTCTCTCACTCAGCATCCCAATGTGCTTACCTCTTGTCAGTGCCAACTCGTATTTATGAAGGGTTCAGGGTGTCGGGCAATGCTAGTGAAATATTGACATTCGGAATTTGGTACAGGTATTTAGAATTAGAAATTAATTGTAGTAAGCATTATTTCGATGTATTTAATTCAAATTTTAGTTTACAACCACTTTTTAAAAGGACGAATTATTTGAAAACCATTAACATTTTCCAATTTCATAATCTTTCATAATAACTGGTGTTCAAAGTTAAGTATAGGTGAGTAAAAGTGGTAAATAGGTAAGAACCAGCTAGGTAATCGATGAGCGAAGCCGCGGGCGATCGCTGTACTCATTTAGTTACTGTCCGTGCTCGCAACAAATTGACTGTTAGTGCCACCGACGATTTGTTATGTTACATTGTTATGCGTTTTTGTGTTGAATACAAGTTGGAGAGCGTCGGAGAGCTATGAAAACCTAATCCTGAGGACCAGGTTCTAATCCGCACGGATAAAATGCCATGTACCAATGAGTTTTTCTAACTTATGTACGTAATACCGACTGCTCTCAAACGGTGAAGGAAAACATCGTGAGGAAACCTGCATACGCTGAAGAAGAAATTCCAATGCGTATGTAAAGTCTACCAATCCGCTTTGGGCGTGGTGTACTAACGCCCAAAACACCATCCTAGAGGGTAAGGCCTGTGCCCTGCAGTGGGACATATTAGGCTGATGACGATGACGCGATGTTTTCCAAAAAAACCAAAGAAATCGTTTTTTGTTGTGTTTCGTGCGATTTCCATCCTAAAATCTGCGATATACTTACGGTCGGGATTTTATATTACATTACATAATATCGATACTAGGTAATCTTAAATCACTTTCCTTTCAGGGGTGGTTCAAATCATATTTTTTTAACAATTTCAGGTTTGCTCCCATAGTAAAAGTTGTTTCGATTGATGAACCACCCCTAAATATTTAGAATGTATTTAGAAAACGATTCAGTATAAACTGTCATACATATTAATCTAGATTTTTTTCAATTCATTGTGTGCAATCTAGAGAATCGATGCAAATAAACTTAAGTTGTCATAAACTATAGATAAAAAAAACGTATTAATTATTAGACTGTTCTAAAATTGTCAGACACAAAAACAAGCTTCAGCATAAAACTAAAACTGTAAGTCCGATCACAAAAAAAGGACCACAAAATTCACTATCACAATTTTGCACGCAACTCCAAATTGCGTACCACAACGGCGTTTTAATAATGCTTAGTTCACATAACCCCATTATGTGGAGACCTAACACCGTAAGTCATTACGTGTATTTATTATCTATAATGCCTGGTAAAGACTTCGCTTAACCTCCTTTCTTCGGTTCCGAGAGGCAGGTTATATTGGATATACGTGATTTCAATTCTCTTCAGTGAAGACATTATTAAGAGGATAGGTTTTGATTGGTTAAAATCAAGACACATTTCATTGTTTTAATGAAGCAAGCATGCACGCACGCGTTTGATTTGATTTAATTGTTTTTTCTCCGCTTTCCACCTCGGTCGAGGAGAAAAATAGTATACTAACCTCGGACAGTAAATAAGAAAGCCTCAGATCACATGTTTGTTGAACTCGGCTTCGCCTCGGTTAACAATTACATGAGATCTGAGACCTTTCTTACTTTCCTGTCTATATATATAATATCTATTTATGTTTGCTCAGGTAAGATGTCTGAAATTCTATTTATGAATCTAACACTTTCAAAATCATGATAGAATAATGCCTAATCTCCATAGTAATTTCGACATTTTCTACTGTTGATTTGAAGGTGTGACTCAAAAATACCCGACCTGAGGCCTAATGGAGGCTTGAAAATACTCTGACAGCAAGTTGACTTACTTTCATTTACCAATTTGCTCTGGGCCGGCTATTATAATGTTATTACTTACCTGCCTTATAGCATGTAGCTGAAGAATTATTGATGTTCTTACCTGAAAATAATAAACAAATAATTAAAAAGATGTATGAGATACAATCAATCAATTATAATTTAATTTACATCAAAGCATAAAACATGGAAAATCAATCTAGGAGGCACAAAACAAAGGTGATCTTATCACTTAAAAGCGATTCATAGCAAGACAGTAATAAACATAAAAATAGTCTCGTTTATGTACAGTTAGGGCCTGTTTCACCACTTCTGAATAAGTTCTTGTTAGCTTATCCGACAGATATTTTGACATAATTTCATACAAAATATGTCAAACTATCTGTCGGATAAGCTAACAAGAACTTACCTAGAAGTGGTGAAACAGGCCCTTAGACTACATACTGACAGGTAGATTAGGTACCTAACAGTTTAGTGTCTGCTTCGATTGTCTGAATCATTTTTCAACGAAAATTTACTTTACTCCAATTTTTCATGGCTCTATTTATAGGGGCTCTATATTTAGGGAAATTAATTGTGAGATGTAATGAAAACTGTTTAAAATTAAAGTCTCAACTGCTTAATTCATCGCCCATTGTCCATTGTACATCAAAATTAACGTCCCGTCCCCAAGCTGCGCAAGCGCATGCCCTGATGAAGTTTTCGTGTCAGCTCCAAGCCGCGCGCAATTTCCTTAAACGACGGCCCGTGTCGGAATTTGAGCTTCTTAACGGATACATTTTTAGATGCGTACACTTTGACGTGGCCTGGTATGTACGAAATATGGTGCCTTTCTACAATGTTATATTGTCTAATGGGATGTATGGATCTATTAGATACTTATTAACCATACGAACTAATTCCGAGTACTAATTTCGAAGAAATGTAATGTATTAGTTTAGTATTAGTATAACCATTTATTTGTACTATTTGCTATTGAGTAAGTTTGGAGCGAATTGATGAAGAAGGCCGAAGATTGCGGAATATAGGATAGTGATAGTGGAGATAACGATGATGATTTTGAGATTGGGACCCCCATCTCTTTAGCTGCTGTAAACCGGGATCAAAAGCGATGTTCTCTCACAACACAAGACAATGAAGCCTAGCAAGCCCGAGAGATGATTGAATACGTCTTGGTTTATACCCGCAGTGAATTTTATCGACGAAGGTAGGAAGAACAAGGATAGCCTAGGATCTGACTTCTATCCATTGCAAACGGGATCTGTTTTTGTTCATCTTTTTATTGTTTCTTGGCGTTTTGAGACGAAACAACTAAGACGAAGTAACGTACAAACTACAATGAAAATCTGAAATGGTATTCCATTAAAGAATCAATTTAGATCAGAAGGGATTTTAAATTATTATTCCAAACGTATCTACCAGCATCAACTCGTGAACAGTGTGAAGATATGCCCACGATACCATAAACAGTCAACCAGGAACAAAACGTTGCAAAAAAAACAAGAATTACCAAGTAAATTTGTACTGAAACTAATTAAAAATTTAATTAAATCAATCTAATTACGTAAGTTAATTAACCGATGGAGATCTGGCGAGTTCTCATAGGGCTAGTTTTTATAACGTGTTACAACTAGTTGTAGATTATCTTTATACTCTGTGGCTGTTAATAACACATTCTGCACTTTCCTCTTCCGCTTACACCCTGTACAGTCGCTCACAGAGTTTTCTCAAAGGGTTTTGTAAATTTTTACATGGGGAATGGCATAGTCTCGATTTATTATAAATTATAATATTTCAATTTCGCGCGTCGCACAAAGAAACTTAAATTTTTTGATTGGTCGCATATATAGTGTACCTAAGTTAAAGTGCTCATTGAAATTAATATTTGTGTATTTTGTATTGTATGCTCGGCCTGCGGCCTCGTTTGGCAGGCAGATTGACCCCGGAGACCAGGTCCACCAGGCTTCCAGGCGGTACGGCCTGCCCCACCCCTTACTTATTGAGGGGTGGCGCTTCCACCCCCCCAACGTCAGCGTCTTCAGTCACTTTCTCTCCCTTCCCTTCCCCTTTTTAAAGAAAAATTTTATATAATCGAACAAAAAATATAGTCCTTAAGTATCACATTATTGAGATAATTTGACAAGATGAAAGAGAGAGAGATATTAGATGACTCCGGATTCATTTTACAAGCACAGAAATTTTACCACGAGCGTTAGGGCTGGTATCTTATCACATTTTTATATAAATCAAGCATACGCGAGAGTGTTATTACATAAATTAAAAAGACAAAAAGTATTTGCTATACATTGCAACTATGAAAAAGAAATATATCTATTGTCATATTTTAAAAAGCAAAAAACAATAGTCGTCTCCTACAAGACCCCTAACACTTATGCCTCAAGCAGTACAACTCGGCGCAGAGCATATCTAATTAATTTCTAAGGCTACAACATCTAGACGTGCCCTCTCATGTCCATATGGACCATTATACAAGAATGCAACCGCACACTATCTACTCCTGTTTTATTTTTGCACTTAAACTTGTAAGTTTTGAGAAAATCTACCGTGATTTACTTAAAACCTGCATAAAAAGTCGAAGAAAATAATAAACCACATTTTAAATATTGCCACATAGATCGATCGATAGATGTTTCAATTTAAGTCAGAATCTAGACTGAACTTGCGATGTTCTTGAGGAAAATGTGCCTCCTGAAGCCTACCTTCATATGAAAAAATTAAATGATTATTGACATCTACTTTTGCAACAAAACTTTATTTCTTCAAACAATTTTTCTTTTGGTTCTGTCTTTCCACTCTGATAGAGATCATGGTTGTAAGTTTACGTACAGAAATAATCATGAATATCGGTGTAAAACACAAAATTAACGACAAAAGAATTTGCGTGAGAAAAATTCACAATTCACAGTTACCGTACGTGTCATAGAATAAAAATAAATGAATCAAAAGAGACGTGCAAATAGGTACGTAATAGAAACGTGCGCACATGTCAAGACGTCGATGAGAATTACATAAGTACTTGTTAACTCGGGATTGAGCTGTACCAAGTTACCATCAAAGCTATTATTGTTTTTATATACAGGACGTTGTTAACGGGAAATGATTTGTTTCGTTAAAGGAGAAAAGGCAGTTTATTGCTGAGACCTTTTCAATTCATCCTTTTTTAGTTATATGAAACTAATCATAGCTCATGGCTGAGTCGCGTAGTTTCGTTATTGAGATAGAACGTATATATGTCTTTTGTCACACCTCTCTGTCGAATTTAATTCAAATCGGTTTAGTAGTTTAGATATTAAAACATGACAAACAGGCAGACAGACAAAAAAGATGTGATGTAGTAACATAATAATATTCCTTGTTATCATTTGAATACTATCAAAAAGTATCTCTTATGTTCGTTCATTCGCTTAAAATTCATAACAAAAACATCCTTTACAACAAATGTTAGCACAGCGTTTTTGAGTCTGTGGCAGAAACAAGAAGGCTCAGCTTCCAACATGATTATATGAATTAAGAAAATTACATCCAATCCTTGACGTGGCGGGAAACTTAACAAAAAACAAAAACAAAATGGCGGCTTCATTACATTGTGCCTTAGTCGGATTATAGGATAGGTAGATTATGTTGATAAGTTTTCAAACGAGTTTTGGTTTTAATTTTTTTTCTAAAGTAGTCAAGTGTGAACGACAGTGAATTCAATATCCGGTATTGAACACGTAAAACATTGGTTTGATAGGAAACGGCTTAAAGGATTTCTAAGGTTATTATCATAATTGCAACATTGTGCTAATAATTAGGGATAATTTTTGATACCTATATGGCTAATTTATTGTCTGTTCACAATTTTTTTTTAAAGTTGCATTAGCATAACTTACGACTGTACCATTATTTGTTACGAGGGCGTTATCAAATCACATAAACATTTTAATCAATTAACAGGGCATACAGGACACTATACAGGACATACTATATATTTACTTATACAGGACATCATAATTAAATTTCTATAAGAAAGGAGCAGCGTAATATCTTGCACATAATATTTTCCAAATCTTTTTGAATCATTTCCTTTCCCAGTTTTTTTCATTCCCTGCTGAATTTTTTAAAGCAATTTCTGTCAACTATTTACAAGTAACACTTGGTAAAGGTAATGGGGTGTGATTAAAAAAACGTGAGAAAAATCTTAAAATTCGCTTTTAAAAGTAACGCAAGTTACCAAGAAAGAATGTAAGTAATGTTATGTAATGTATGTCATTTTTAACCGACTTCAACAAAAGGAGGAGGTTCTCAATTCGACCCGTATGTTTTTTTTTTTTTTTTTTTTGTATGTTTGTTACGCGATTGCACCGCCACTTGTGAATTGATTTTCATGATTCTTATTTTGTTTGGTAGGTCATAATTCCGAGGTGGTCCCACGAAATTGATTCAGCGCTTGTTGAAAAAATCTACAAAATAACAAATATGTACACAGATCACGGACTTGAAAAAAATACGGACGTCATTACACTAGAAAGATGTGAAGTATAAACGCGTATGAGATAGCAATAGTCATAAAATCCTATACAATTTGTATGAAGCTAGATGTCTGCCTCCGGAGTCAGACAGCCGTCGTCAAACAAAAAAGTGGTTACGTCGATAAGGGCAGCAATAAGTAGCGATCTCCCTTTTCAACTAGAGCGAATTTGCTATGTGCCTCTCTTACTGATTGAGTATGACACGACACGTGCTTCTTTCTAGTACTTACCTTCTCTTTCTACGACGCAAACACAATATAATACATGGGTGCTTCACTTATATAATAAAAGGATATTACGCCCGTCTTTTTTTCAGGTCCGTGACACAGATGACGTTTTTGTTTGTCGATTCTCTTCAGGAGTGCGATTTTTAAACATCACACGTTCAAGTCAGCGGTAGAACATGTCAAAATTACTATGGAGATTATGCATATTTCGTCTTTCTACTGCTAATTCGAACGTGTGATGTTCAAAAATCGCACTCCAGCAATGTTTTGATGGGGACTGTCAAACTATGTTTTTTTTTACTGTCATAACCAAGAATCTTTATATGCCTATATATTTAAAACTTCTTGGTCATACTGTTGTGTTTAAACGTATAATAACTTTATGGTTTAAACTTCATGGATATAGGTACTACCGAAACACATAGATTTAATTGATCATGGCGGTCGGAAATGTTCGTCGTTTTAAGGGTTCCGTAGTCAAACAAGAAAACCTTATACTTTCGTCCATTCTGTCTGTCTGTCTGTATGCCTCGCCTCAATAACTTGCTCATTTTTGCATCTATTGAATCGAAATATGGCATAAAGACAGATAACAGTAACACTAAAACAGAAATGTTGTACGAAACATGGGTTGGATTTTTTAAAATCGAGTGAGGTGTAGAGCGTACACCGTATCCTTTGCATTGAAGTACTTATAACTGCTTAGTCGAACTAATGTATTTCACCTAGATTTCAACACTAAAAAGTTTGAAATAAAAAATTTTTAACAAAAAATTAAAACCGACTTCAAATCTCTACAATTTTCGTGTTGTTGGTAGGTATTTGTAACAATTTCTAACCACCCAGAAAAAAAATATATTTTGACAGCATAAAAGTATGATATTATTATTTTGTTAGATTCTAAGTAATCCTGTAATATTTAAGAATGATTTAAAAGGTGTAGAATAATAGCCGAGTAGCAAAGATTCCTGCACATCCTATATCCTAATACCTGTGGGGACTTGCCATAGATGTCAACACCCACAAGTTATAGCAAAGAAGCTAACAGATGGCGATACCGTCGCTCTCTGAAATATGCTCCATACAAAGACAACGTTCACCGTTAATACGTGACTCGTAACCTACTACAAATAAGGTTCACAATCGAATGCGGGACATAAATCGCGCAAGAGAAATAATCACAGAGATTCGATATATATACAAGGTCCAACTAAGAACTGTTGGACCACGGCCGGTCCCCAGGCTTCACACAAAGCCTGGTGGAAGATCTTCCCTTTTCAATGGAGGAACATTCCCAAGTACCAACTCCATATACCTATGATACTGGCCCGACTATGTCTATATATACGAATAAAGAGATAATTATACTCGTATATATATACATACTCCTTGACTGAATCACGATAAAAATCAAAAACAATTATGATATAACATTAAAGGAGCTTTGAACTGCACACTTAGCATACAATCATGCTCATTTGAAGGGGAATAAAGGACACTATTGCTCATGCGCAGCGTTATTCCTATACTATTTGCATGTAGCATATTCGCATACAAATTAAGTGGATAGTCAACAAGTTGAGAGCCTTTTAAGTCTTATGAGTGGTTTCGTTAAGGTATTTTGAATTTGTAAGCTTTTTAGAGGAATGTGGATTTTATTTCTAATACGGATTGAGTTCCTAAAGTGGATGTAAGCGGAATACTGTAGGCTTATCACTGATTCCCACTAATTTTACTCTCGTATACGAAAAAAGCGCAGCGTGGGTAGGCTCCCCCTCAAGGTGGACCGATGACCTGGAGAAAGCGGCGGGAACCCGCTGGATGGGGGCCCTGTCATTTTGGCAATCCTTGGGGGAGGCCTATGTCCAGCAGTGGACGGCTGTCGGCTGATATGATGATATCAGGATCAACAACGGTGACCACTTTGAACAGGCAAAGTCATCCGGCTAGCCAAGTGAAGGGGGTGACTTTAATCTGTCTTGAAACCCACAACGAATTGAAACAAATAAGACCCGGTTACTCAGGTAAATGGATGAAGATTGAATAGTGGCCGAGACTGAGAAATATAGCGATATGAAAACCTTTATTCAAATTACCAGATTGAAAAATAATGGCCGAATACAGAACCTACCGAAGTCAGGTCAAAATAAAATCTCCCAAAAATTCTGAGTCACGTTCGTTTGCTTTGAAAGAAAAAAGTTTAACATATGACTTTAAGTATAGCAAGTGACGTGTGCAAAGGCGTCGGATGATTTATCACAACTATAGTGTGTAGGTATAGTTATATCCTCACGTCAATAAAGATGTCGTGGGGCAAATATTTTAATTCATTGATTTATTATTTGTTTTCATAGCTTTAGCCAGGCATGTCGGTACTTTTATATGACGTGTAGGAACAATTTCAAATGCTGTAAATCTGTTTTATTTCATTCGTTGCATAATTTTGGTATGTAATGAATGAATGAGGAATGAAGCTGATTGATAAATGGAAATGCATGATTGGAGTCGAATAGGCATGTTATCAAGAAATTTTTCGTTCTTGACGATACGTTTTTTAATTAAAACTTTTATTTCTTTTAAAGGACTTGGGTACTAAGTAACATAGAATCGCAGCGAATGCGACATATCTTGAATAAAAGGTTTAAATAAACTGATTTTGATGCATTTTGACAGGTTTGCCCATTCAACGTTCTAGGTATCACAAAAATATGATTTGTTAATATTATATAGGTACAATGTTTATAGAAACAGTCAATTTTTTTAACCGTAGTAATAACAATAAGCTCAACTTGTTTTAGTAAGCTAAATAAATCCTAATTTAATAAACTGTCTTCACTTTTTTACTGTCAACTTAATCTGACAGGATATCAAACTTAGATCTAAACAAATACCTAGTTTTTATAGGACACCGATAAAGCAAATAAAAATGGGATTTTTGAACTCACGACTTTTGGTCAATGTATCTTCAACTTTATTGAAAGGAAAAAAGACACTGTTTACTAATGCAGTTCTGTTTTAGCCAGATTAGAGATACCAGTATTATGCAGCTTCGCAAATATTTTTCTTTTGCTAATTACTTATGGCCCCACTTATATTAGTTCTTCTACTATAGGAATTCTTATCTACTCCCGGATGTTTCTCCGTTTATTCAGTTAGTTATTAGAATCCTTTCATTGTATAATCTTTAGCAACTAACTGATGCATTTACATTAAAAATACAATACCTAAGTTTATTAAAAGTTAAAATGGAAGCAAAAGGCAATAAAAGTTCACTAATTACTTCACTTACTTTAAGTCATTAAAATTAACATTTAAACCATAGTTTAGATAATTTATTACATACATCAAGATAATAATAATTATAATATCACTCATAAGTTCGTAACATAATTCAGTTTTTGACAACCAGTTGTAGATCTATAATAAAATCAAAATGTTAGTTTTCTGCATCGAAGCTATTTTTCAATGTCAATGCTAAATGTATTTCAATTAACCCCTTATCTCCAAATCTTTCGAATCTGACTGAATCCTAACACCTTAATTACAAAGTCGAAAATATTCGACTATCAAATTAACTCGAATTAATTAAATTTTGTTGTCACTGTCTAATGGATCCTTCGCTAATGATCAGCCGATTTGCAACCATCCACTGCGTTACTAAAACTAGTAATTATTACTAATCGATTGTGTTATTAGTCATCCATTGCGGTGTTTGATTGATCTTTTTATTTGAGATACAGGATCGAAACAACATTCAATTGTTTAGAAAACCACGGACGGGATTAGGTCCCGTGCGGGGTATTCAGAAACTATGCTACGACTACTATACCAGATATCGTTTAAAGCTTGCAATTAGAGCAAGGGTTAGTTCAAATATTTATCTTTTTGTGGAAAAATGTGTGAAGTAGGTACTTACTACTATTTTATCAACAAAACATAGCTTTGTGTCAACATCTTTTAACAATCCTACTATCTTCTTTTCATTTCTTTGCAAGGTGTTATTAATAGGTTATATTCTATAGTTGAGGCATGGGGTTAGAAGCATATGCTCATGACTGTATTCCCTGAGGGGATAATCAGACATCCATAGAGTCCACAGTTCGTTTATAAGCTTCGGTTAAAAACAGTACTTTTTGATCCATTATATTATAAACCCAGCAATGTATGGGTTACACTTCGATATGTTAGTACGTGTGTTCGGGATGAGACCACTAATTATGTTTCTATAGTGAAGGGGTGTGGCATTCCGTTAGGCCAACGAACTTTTTGCGCAGACTTCCGAAGGTGTTAGACAAGAAAAAATTGCATAAGGAAAATTACACGTTTTCTACTTTTTTTGCTTTGAACAGTGAAGGATATAGATGAATTGTAGTTAGTGTAAAATATTAGATAAGTTTTAGCTTCTATTACTGTTTTTATGGACTAATTATATGTTTATGAAATAGGTTTTTTTTTTAACTTGGTAATTATAATACCTAATTCGGTAGATAAATAATTCATTCTTGATGGATTGTTCTTCTTTTTCTTTTATTATAAACTTTTTTTTGTGATAAACCCGTTTACGAAGAAAAAATCTTAATATCCATACTATAGATAGAGATTAACTATCTATGAATAGATTATGGTCGTCTTAATAGATATTATTTAATTCATATAACATAATATTATGATGACGGGTGCATAAGTCGATTTATTTCATCAGTCATCGTCAGGAAGGTGGCATAAGTATTGTCTATACCTGGAGAGCACACTGCCTCACAAACGGTGAAGCATGAACATTTTCTTGGCGGTCGGTAATGTTCAACCTCTTTTCGTATGTTTTCATCATCGTTGTTGGTTTGTCCCTTTCTAATCCAACGAAGAAAAATAAAATATAAAGAGCTACCTATGAAACATGGAGGTTCGAAAGAAGGTTGAACATTACCGACCGCCATGGCCAATTTTCGAGTTTTTATGCTTGTAAGGAGGATTGGTATCCTTAATCATTCTAAATCCATGGGCATCGTCAACATGGACGCACAGTATGTATATCGAAACAACCTGGACATTCCATACAAACAAGCTAGCACACGACATACAGAGTGTAAGCTTAAATACTTTACATACCTACGGTGCCTCTGACCATCAAACTACACAACTTTCACTATGGGACAAACATTGTAATCGCGAACAAAATTTACTACATACAAATACTCACATCACTATCCCACAGGGGTAGGCAGAGACTACGGCTCGCCACACACTACGATTCTGACACACTTCTCTCGCCTCATCCACTTTCATACATCTCTTCATGCACTTCCGTCGGTTGAGGGTGTTCTTCACGCACTTGTCCTTTTCGGACTTTTTTATTAATCATGAACATAATTAAGAAACAAGCCACGTCTACCATATTCTTAATTCTACGGCAGATGATATACAGTATCAGAGTGTGCGGCGCAAATGTGTTATCTCGGAGCTATTCTATTTTAAAGACAATCCGTTTTGAATGCTCATTCTTTTTTTATTCTTGTTCGAAGCTTGATGGACACGGATCAATATAGTTTCCACAATGGTTTGATGTCTTTTGTGATCTTTGAGGTTAAAGACCTAAACGATTTCTTATTCAACTTTTACTATAGTTAACATAAGGTTGCGTTTGCAGTGTTTTTTTTGGGAAAGGCTGGCCATCTATCAATCCTCGATATGTGATTCCAACCTGCATGGCTAGCACGCCAGTGTGATATAGCGCTATCACAACGTCGCTCTCTATCTACAGGGTGTAAGGGAAAGTATAATTAACCTTTAAACCACACACTCTACCCATAAAACTGAACAACTTTTACTATGGGAGCAAAAGTATTGTATGGGACAGCTGATTTATTTTGTTGTGATACTTTTGCTCCCATAGTAAAAGTTGTTCTTTTTGATGGGTAGAGTATGGGGTTAAAAGGTTAATTATACTTATCCTTACACCCTGTATTTGCGCGCGAATGAACGAGATAAAAGGCGTGATATAGCACGTGTAACATGCTTAAGAACCCTTTGCTACAACAATACCCTCTTTCTGGCGCAGTCGGGTAAAATGTACCTTGCTACAACTGCATGTAAAGATAGTTTGTAGTTGCAGCAAAGTGTCTGACCATTCTGAAAGAGTTATCATTCAAATTTTAGATATGACAGAGACAGCATTTACATTATAACAAAAACCAAAATTGAAAATGAAGATGAATCATTACACAAAACTTAATACATTACCAAATTTGTCAAAAAAGGAACAACCATAAAAATATCACGAACAATATACATTGCAATACATAAGCGAATGGCAAATCACAAATCCGTGAAATATATCCCGTCTCTGCTCACCACCATTTGTCATAAGCGTGAATAATCGGTCGAAGGCTTCGTTCTGATAAATAATTTTTGGCAGCCACTTTAATTTGTATACTTTAAGTTGACTTCGGACTAAAATTATGACGCTGTGACCCACCCAGAGGGCCGACGATGTCTTGTGGAAATAAAAATTAATTTAGAACTTTTAACTCATGTCTGATTTTATTATAAACTTTGAAAGATATCATTATGTCATATATTTCACAACAAATCATTGAAATATAATTTGTAATCACATGATCAAAACGTCTCATGTCAAGAAAATTCGGGAAAATCACTTTAAAGCTTTTCGGTGAAGGAAAACGTCGTGAGGAAATCTGCATGCTTATTTCGAGGCATTTATTGTACCCACTTTCCATTACAAGTGGCGTGCTCTGTCCCCGTCACACTGGACAGAGTTTCGGTACTACTAGTGAAACGTGGATGATTTGAGTTTTCAGAATATCTCTTACTACCCCCTCGGGGAATATAGTCATGAAAATAAGCTATGCTATGCTTATACAAGTAACCATGTTGACTCACATCTTCGTTAGAGTTTTTTCAAGGTAGAAGACGTCATCTAATGGATAACATGTAAAGAATAATTCTCGGGAGGCATAATACAGTTCATGATAACAATTTTCTTCGAAAATGACCTTTATATCATAGTAACAAATATATCAATTTAGATCGCAGTACCTCTTGGTCAAAAAAATAAGACCCTGTATCCAAATAAGCATATAAATAGGTCGTAGAACTGATAACCTATGAGGAACAAAGGCTCTCGAATGAAGACTTCAAACGCAAAGATTCGTTGGACGCCCCCCAGAAACAGTCAATAACATGTGAATATTATTGCGGAAGGCATTAAGTAAAGACACCTTACCGTTTGTAAGGCACTTGATAAACTGGCTACTGGCTTAACCATGCTTTGCGCCTGAAAGGCAGGGCACTAAAGGAGACAAAACGTTTACTTTGCAATATAGTTTTTCATAAAACAACTAGCCACGTTACATGTCATGCCATCCTGAAACCAGAAGTAAACCACGTTTTTGAACGATTGACATTGACAGTGACACAGTGACATTAAAGTCTCTGGTGATTCCAAAAGGGATAACGGTCGTGCATTCTAGATAGATGAAAATTCTTATGATAGGTAGGTACAATTAGTGTTTTCATTATACAGGGTTTAAACTTAAATGCGTTGCATACTTCAGGGGTTTCAAGTCCAACAAACTGAAAAATTTTCACTGTGGGTCCAACTTAGATGAAAAAAAACATCTGTTTTATACATTTGGGTCGGGTCACCATTGACGTTTTCTACGGAACAGCTGATTTTTTTTACTTGATTTCAATTTTGGTTTCATAGTGAATGTTGTTCAATTTGATGGTATAAAGCATCCCACGTATGTTTACATTTCTGATTATTTAGTTTCTGACAGTTTAGGTTGATTCTATTAAAAGTTAACTAAAACGAATGGCTTAAGATTCGAAATATCTTTACATAAAATATAATGTAACCTCAGTAATTTAAAACAGTAAACTCGAAAAACTTGTACGAGCTAACTACAAATCACAGGCGGGCGCGAACAATGCTCGCGCAGCGTCAATTACGCGCGGGAGTCAGTCGCACGCGTTGCGCCGGCGCATGCGCGAAGTCGATGCCCGCGGCGAGTTGGCACTCATGTAAGAGACAAAATACTATTAGTACAGTCCCCATTTGTCAAAAAGTCTTCAAATAACGATTTTGGTGGGACTCAGCTCCGCCATACAGACTACTGGTATGTACTTGTTGGGTATGTTTTCCTGAACACAAAAAGTGCGGTAGTCACTTCCTAAGGGTATGGAGGGGGGAGCTGTGACGTAGTAAAGATGCAGGCCGACCCATTATATTAAGCGGTATTTCTAGATAACTACTAAACCGATTTACCTAAGTAAGGTATCAAATGAAAGGCCATGTAATGTACATTATTTGATTTCATACATGCGTTCATGTAAAGCTAATATCAAATGAAATAACTTAAAAAAACATCATTTTAAAAAAATATATAAATTTTATTATGTAAATAGCTCGGTAACCGTTAGGATTGTGGAAATTAAGCTGATTATAAAACGTTTTGCTACTTTTATCAAATTTTTAATAAACTTTAAATCATTACAATCGAGTAATAAATGACGAAGTTACAGTCGTTTTAGTGAGCGGAGTCCTGGTACGAAGAATCTCAAATTTATGTAACTGGACTGGTTTTCTATTAAATTACTAGTAAAAAGTATGATAATTATACGTACACGAATATGAAATTGTAATAATAATGTTTTTTAAGAATTTAGGTAAGTACTAGGGCATCATCATCATCATCATTTCATCCTTTTTATACGTCCAATGATGATGACGCCCTAGTGGGGGACTAGGGCATGCTCCCGGAAAATCCTGGTACAAAAAATAACGGGAATTCCCGGGATTTCTGAGGCTATCTAGCACCGGTACTTCAGGAAAAAAATCCCGGTTCTTTCAATACTTTCGGTACTCAACAATTTAATTAATAAATACTTAAAATGCTTTCTAAAATCCTCAGTAAATAGATTTAATTATACTATGGAAATTTTTAATTAATCTACTGAAATGATGATTCTCTCTTATAACTTTTACAATTTTCATATTGATCATCATCATCACAACCGATGTCTATTGCTGGACAAAGGCCTCCCCCAAGGATCGCCACAACGACCGGTCCAGCACTGCCCTTATCCAATAATGGGATCCCGCCACCTTCACCTGGTCGTCGGTCGATCTTGTGAGGGACTGCGCGGTACGAGGTCGACATTCAAGAACTATTCGGCCCCATCGGCCACCTGTTTTGCTAGCCATGTGCCCAGCCCATTCCCACTTGAGTTTAGCAATTGTTCTTGCTATATCGGCTACCTTGGTTCTTCTGCGAAGCTCATTTCTGATTTGGTCTCGCAGGGAAACTGTGAGCATAGCCGTCATAATTGCCCTTGGAATGAATTTCACCCTTTTCAAGAGTATCACGTCTAAGTTCGGTATGGCATCATTGGCAGTAAGCACTGGTCAAAAACTTTCTTTTTGAGACAGAGAATGCGGTATTTGGGACTACAAGATATTACGTATCTTCTCGAACGCTGCCCAGTCGTGGTGAATTTGAAGGTTAGACCTACGGATCTACTAACTGGACAGTTTATCCCAGTTATACATAATCGTCAACAACTTTGAGCACAGAGTCTCTAATCTTCGCAGGAGTGGGTAGAACTCAATGTTTTCCTTATACGTTCTACATAAAGACATGATTTTCGTCTTGTCCATGTTTATTTTTAAACCGCCTAGTTTGGACGCTCTGCAAGGTCAAGGCATTCTACTGAGGTCCTCCTGTCTCAGCATTGGGCCAAGACAACTAAATTTTCGGCAACTAAAGGTTAGTTATGTTCTATTCCGTGACTGTTCCACGGTTTAAACAAGGCAAGAATGCCCTCCTGAAGCACTATGCTGTTGATTTCGCTTTTAAAGCCATGAGCTGTCGAGAGTCGTTGCGAACTGTCTAGCGCGCAGGTTCGACGACTTCCGAAAAGGCTTCAGCTCCGTAGACCACATACACACGCTCTAGCATATTATACAAAAGACCGGAAAGTATAACTTACCTCTTTTCTTAGCGTTTGTGGACTCGGTGGAATCGAAAACTTTCTCGTAGAAATCCTTTGATTCAAAGGAGACCTGGGCTGTACTGCAGCCTCTCCAGTGCCGCTCAGTTGACCGGTACATTGAAGTGCGCCTCTATATCAGTTTAAATATAAGACCAGAACTCGAAACCTATACTTCCGCAGCCAGATGTAGAACAGGGAGATGCAATTTCTCCAATACGGTTCACTCACCGTTGCACTAAGAGAAGTTTTCTAGATTATGTTCTGGAAAGCGCCGGACATCAACAAACGGCTAGAACATAACTAACCTTTGGTTTGCCGCAAATTTAGTTGTCATTGCCCAATGCTGAGACTGTCGAAGACCTCGGTAGAATGCTCGATGACCTAAGCAGAGCGTCCAAACTAGTTGGTTTAAAAATGAACATGGACAAGACGAAAATCATGTCTAATGTAGAACGTAAAAGGTAGAACATTGAGTTCTACCCACTCCTGTGAAGATTGGAAACTTAGTGCTCAAAGTTGTTTACGATTATGTATAATATATGTCCGCAGGTCTAAGCCTCAAATTGAACGACTGGGCAGCGTTCGGGAAGATACGTAATACCTTGTAGTCCCAAATACCGCGTTCTCTGTCTCAAAAAGAAAGTCTTTGACCAGTGCTTACTGCCAGTGATGACATGCGGAACTAAGACGTGATCGCTCACTAAAGGCCTCATGAAAAGGCAAAAATTCACTCAAAGGGCAATTATGACGGCTATGCTCACAGTTTCCCTGCGAGACCAAATCAGAAATGAGCTTCGCAGGAAGAACCAAGGTAGCCGATATAGCAAGAACAATTGCTAAACAAGTGGGAATGGACTGGGCACATGGCTAGCAAAACAGGTGCCCGATGGGGCCGAACACTTCTTGAATGGCGACCGCGTACCGGAAAGCGCAGTCCCTCACAATATCGACATGATATGAAAATTATAAAAATAGTAAGAGAGAATTATCATTACATTGGATTATTTTAAAATTTCCATTTAAAGTATAATTAATTCTACTTACTGAGGATTTTAGAAAGCAATTTAATTAATTATTATCCGGTATTTTCGGTACCAGGATTTCCCGGGAGCATGCCCTAGTCCCCCACTAGGGCCCATATCCATCATTGGACGTATAAAAAGGCTGAAATGATGATGATGATGATACCCTAGTACTTACCTAAATTCTTATAAAACATTATTATTACAATTTCATATTCGTGTACGTATAATTATCATACTTTTTACTAGTAATTTAATAGAAAACCAGTTCAGTTACATACATTTGAGATTCTTAGTACCAGGACTCCGCTCACTAAAACGACTGTAACTTCGTCATTTATTACTCGATTGTAATGATTTAAAGTTTATTAAAAATTTGATAAAAGTAGCAAAACGTTTTATAATCAGCTAAATTTCCACAATCCTAACGGTTACCAAGTTATTTACATAATAAAATTTAGATTTTTTTTTTAAATGATGTTTTTTTAAGTTATTTCATTTGATATTAGCTTTACATGAACACATGTATGAAATCAAATAATGTACATTACATGGCCTTTCATTTGATACCTTATTTATGTAAATCGGTTTAGTAGTTATCTAGAAATTACCGCTTAATAGAAAGGGTCGGCCGCCATCTTTACTACGTCACAGCTCCCCCCTCCATACCCTTAGGAAGTGACTACCGCACTTTTTGTGTTCAGGAAAACATACCCAACAAGTACATACCAGTAGTCTGTATGGCGGAGCTGAGTCCCACGGAAGTTGTCTTGGTGGCTATTGGGGACCGTACTATATACTAGAGGGGGAAGGTCTTGAACTTAAATGATTGCTATTATGCAATGATTTACACAGCTTTGTTGCTAGTGTTCGTTTGTGATAAGGATGCTTTTTTTTGTTTATTTTTAGTCTAGAAAAGATATTAATTATGAAACTAATGGTAGTACTAGTACTCTGTAGTACGATTATGTCTCATAATTTTATTGGGTCGAGTTAGTATAAAAAAGAAATTTGTTACAGAAAATACGTAAGTACTCGTATGTACAGTCAGCAGCGATAAGTTATATACACTTCTGTTCTACGTCGTAATACTAAAGTGAATATAACTTATTGCTGCTGACTGTGCGTACGTATTTCTTGTACTACCAGTGTGGCAATAAAAGTGTGTCTTTCTTTCTTTGATTAGAATTAGGAATATTACATTTCGTCATCCTCATTCATCCTCAACAGAAACGAGGCGATACCATAATAATAGATACCATTATTATCTATTCATATGGTGATACTTCAGATAGCTAAACAGTACTCAGTTGACAGAGCTTTGATAGTTAGCAAGCTGTAATGTCAATGAGCTGGTCATATCTGCCAAAGAACTGAACACCGTCGGGGAGTTCGTGGGCGTTCTTAGATGGAGACCACATACGCAATCGAGTCAAATAATGTGGGTCGCTGGAATGAGTACTTACCTGAGACAGGTAGCTGGGAGCGACTGGCATGCGGAAAGCCGTGAACAGAGTTTAGTGATACAGTTTTGGGAGAGACCCACGTATGCTCCACAGTAGAAAATGCCATGATAGGCTGATGATAATGATTTTTTATTTGATAATGTTTCTGTTTCGTTATCAGTTTCTATAAATATCTTGGACATTATCTGCTCATTTTTACTATCAGTTATAGAAAATTATGAACGCATTGTCATACTACTCAGTGCTATGTGACAATCACAGAGGTAACTCAAATAAGTCAATTTAAATGAGCGGCACATCCCTAGATATAAGTGTATTGATTTGTACGTCAAACACGTGGTTGTGTGTGAAATGATGTAACGTTATATTAAGGTCAGTGTTTTCTTTATGCTTCTGATAATAACAACGTTAACCAAGTAGTTTCGACTTAGAATAGCACCAACCCAAGAGAAGCTTTACTCTACTTACTGCGCTGGCAACTCCGCTACGCGGGCCCAGTGTGGGGGGGATGGGAGATAGTTAGCTATAAATTTTCTATCAGATTATTTTCTAGCCATCGTAACGGGACTATGGTCTAACTGCTCGGGTAGAAGCACATGACGCCAAATGCCACAACCCCAAGCAAGACCCATCCAAAGCCTACCTACAACTAAACGTACAATTAAACTAGCTAACTGATATAGCAAGATATTTAGACAAAGCTCAAGCTTTCTGGCATCATCCAGGAACCGATATGAGGCGCCGTCGAGAGGACATCATCGCGAGTAGGAAGAAAAGACTGCGTATAATAGAGAATGTGTTCAATGACAGTTATGCGGAATCCATATTGTGTAGAAACTCGAATAGGAGGAAAAGCGTTTGTGAACAACTCAGATCAATCCTCCTGCATAGGTAGCATAACACCGTGATACAACGCTATCACACCTTCGCTCTCTTTCTATTTGCGCGCGAACGAACGAGACAAAAGACGTGATACGGCCGTATCTCATGTAGCATGCTACGAGTGCAGGACCACCTACTTTTACACGAGGGTGTTATAAGTGACAGAGGGTTTCCCTTAATTTCCTTATACGTAAAGAAAACCTAAAAACATTAATTACCGATGCCACCTACAATTTCTTCAACATCAACTAGCCACTTAATACCCCTCAAGCTAAAGGTTTGACTCTAATTCATTAATTTTACATGTCAATAATGAGTGACAGACCAATAAGCGGGCATCTCTTGTTAACCGAGGGTTAACCCTAAGTGGCTGATTGTACTGAGATTAATTGAGTTTGAAATGTACAGTTATGGTGTCGACAGAGGATAATGTTTGTTTTTTTTTTTTGGTGGGGTCTTTTTTTCGGAAGACGTCAAAGTTTGCATTTATGTGTTTTGCGGTACTGACGTTAGATTTCTTTGCATTGAAATACATGGGAGCGATTGGATGAAGATGTTGGAAGAGATTTGAAACGCGCTTTGAGTGAGGCCTATTGTTCAGCAGTGGACGATGATAGGCTGATGATGATTCGACACAAATTAATAAAGCTCGCAAATTAATGATGTCTCGCACTCAGTTGCAGAAACGCTCATTAAAGTTTTTCTATTAAATCTCTTGCTGTCACGTTTTTTCTTATTGACGTAGTAACAGTTAGCAAGAGATTTAATTGAGGATTAACTTTAATGAGCGTTTCTGCAACTGAGTGTATCTATCTCTCAGTAACTATATAGAATGACAGTTTTTTAAGAGGATGATCAGACCATCAAACTGAATTACTTTCTCTATAGGACCAAAGATGAAACCGGGAAAAAAAATCAGCTGTCTCATACATTTGCGTCGAGTTGGATTGCAGTTTAGTATGGAACGGCTTATTTTATTCCGCGATTTCAACATAGGTCCGATAGAGAAAATTCTGTTTGTTTGGTCTAATCATCCTCCTTAAAAACTGTCTGCATATTAAGAAGGACCCTTTATAAAGTAAATTGGTTTTATTTTCTCGTAAAAATTTGAATTTGGCAACACTACATTGATAAATAAGATTTAGCCTAAAGGTCTTGTGACCAGGCAAGTAAATATATTATACAAAAAAAATACAATTAAATTGGAAAATTAAATTAATTATTTAAACTATTGACTAAACTTTAACTAAATCTACCTCAATTAGTTTGTAATGTAAAAAGTATGGTACATGTGCATAGGCTGTCTTATTTCTGAAGTAGAGATAGGATTTAGTATCTCTATATAGTTTGTGGATAGGATGTTACCGTTGTATGGCGAGCCTGGACAAAACAAAAGTAGTGGAAAGTGGTGAGATTTTACAAAAATCGTGGAAAAGACAATGGTAAGCGCTTCGGACATGACATTTTTATGCTAAACACAAGAGTTTATTATTTATCTTAAGTTTTATTATTTTATTACTCTCTCGATTAAAAGGCTGACATAATCGATTAATTTTATATTCACAAACATAGTTTTTGTGCTCATCGCGTGTTTTAAAGATTATTTACATCAACATCAGGAACGATTATAATATCACCCAATCGGTGACTATAAAAAACCTATAAAATGTCTTAAACAATTTTTTATATCCCCCAAATACATGTAAATCCTGACGCTAGGGGAATTTAAACCTTAATGCAAATGATTTACGACCAATCTGGTTTTATTGTTTTACTGTAGGTAGGTCTAGAAGCTAAGAATCTTTTATTTTGGTTAATTGCAATTTTTTGCGGTCAATTATTAACGGATTCCATATGAATTTGCTTCGTTTTGCAAATTTTTGGGCATGAAAATGTTTTGTTATTGAAATAGCAAAATGCCACGTTCGAGGAATTTTTATTGATACCAATTTCGTTAGGTTTAATTTGTGTTTAATGTTAATTTCGTTTTGTTATTTAAATTAATTTCTATGTTCATGAATATTTATTACTGTTCTATATTCTTTTATAAATGAACAATTTCAAATAGTATTAATTTATTAGTGAAACAAGTTACAAGAACAACGTAATAATAAAATGATAACAATAATTAAAAAAACCAAATAATACAGTCACCAATTCGCAATACCTAAGCATCGTCAAAAAATCAGAAATATATTGGTTATGGAATCATTGTAGATGGCCATTCTGTTTGTAGTACTATTAATTCATTCTGTGATAACGGTTCAAGATTGTCACATTGAGAATAATAAAGATATAATATAGATATAACTACATGAACAACCTAATTATGTTTTCATTACAACCATATGAGCATACAATCATACATTAATAAGTAACATTTGTATCTAAATTAAACCTTCTAAACTCATTTGCTATGCATCAACAAAACTTTATAGTCATCGTAAACGTTGATCATAAAATTGTTGTTCTATCCATAGACATAGGGTGTTGAGTAATAATTGTTACTATGGAGCCTTAAGGAAGTTGTACCTTATGCTTCTTCTTAACGTGTGGGCAAGCTCTGGTTTTATGCTGGTGTCAGAGTTTTTTCAGACCGCCTTGCGGCCTCTAACGTGGTTTAATGCTGTACAGGATGTGAAAGAAGTAGGTAGTCGATTTTTTTTCGCCATGAAGTCAAAATAGAAATTCTGATATAAAAATACTGTTTCTGTTGTTCCATCCATTTGAGTCAAGTAAGCACTTACTGCAGTTTTAGTCCTGCCAGACAAAAAAATCTGCTGTTCCGTATATACGTTTGCATCGAGTAGGTATTGCAGTTTAGTATGGGACAGCTGATTTTTTTTTTGTTCTGACAGATATGCTCCCATAGTAAAAGTTCAGTTTGATGGGTAGAGTATGTGGTTTAAAGTTTAATGATATTTTTCCTTACACCCTGAATACCTCCTACAATGAATATGTGGTCTGGGAACCACCGGTATAAAGTCCGTAAAACCACATAAATACGTTTAAAAAACAATAGTGTGTAAAACCAACAAATTCCCACAAATCAAAACCAAACACGAAATAATAATGTACAGCTGTGACAAACCAATTATATAATTTTTCAATAATTTTCCGGTAAACTTACTTACCTATCTCTGAATCCCTGGTTCATCAACATAGCCCACCATGGGCCATTAGAGGTAATTTGGGGCAATTAAATAATAGTGGACGATGTATTGGCCACAACCATTGATATGTTATACGTGTATTGGGATAACGAATTGCTAATTGTGCTAGCGGGTTTTGAACTGACCGCTTTGCTTAAGGAGAAGGTAAAATTTTTTTTCTATGATATCTTTAAATACCTACCTACATTTACATTTGGTTCGAATATGTTTGCATTTTTATGGGACCGCCAGATGTATTTTTTTTGCGATTTCGATGTTGGTCCCATTGAGAAAGTGGGTCAGTTCGATTTTCTGATCGTCCCCTTAAAAAATTGCCAGATTTATTATGATGGACCCTTTATTTACAAAAATATAACTCAAATGTTATCTAATGCTGGAGTTATATTTTTGTCAGTAAAATTTGTAAAGCGTGCGTTGTACGCACGTTGAAGTCTTTTGTATGAACATTATAAAATGCCTCTGACTTGAATTAAAATAATAAACATATTTCATCGTACCCATATTAAAACAATTGACTGTTTTGTAATAGTAGATTACACACCGAGGGCAGGAAAGTAAGAAAGGTCTCAAGATCTCATGCGAAGCCGAGGTCAACAAACATGTGATCTGAGGCTTTCTTATTTACTGCCCGAGGTTAGTATACAATTTTTCTCATCAACGGAGGGGGAAAGTGGCAACTTCGTTTAGTGCAGTGGGACAAAAATTGACGCTTTCCGTCTGGAGGGGAGAAAAGAAATGAATAATCCAAAATTAACCCTAAAAAAATGTACTGCAGAACGAAACGAACGAACAAACGTTCGTTTGATTATAATAACGTGGAAGGTTGGATTACATTCTCACCTCGCGCTGGACCAAAGTGTGTCTTAAAACATGACATTAGACAAAACTAATTCCGAACATCGCCTTAAAAAGAAGTACCAAAAAAAGCAACAGAAACAATTAGGTTGTAAAAGAAATCAATCGGCTAAAAAACCGTTACCGGTATGATTGCCGGCAATTTGGAAGTTTTCGGTTCCCATGAAAACATTTCGAACATTCATAATATTTACGTAAGTGCCGGAACAAAATTGATAATTTTTCTGTTTGTATTCACTTTGTGTAGAAGATTATTATGTGATACAAAGTATTTTGACTGTAAAGATTTTTATAGTAATTTACATTTTGTACGCCTGCATAACTACTTTAACACAAGATTTGTCACATTTACAATTTTCATGTCAAATTTGACACTGGCGCCATCATTTTTCGTGGATATTCAAACGATAATTTAAAAGGTTTTTTAATTTGAGCACATCCTGGATACTTCAAAGAAAAGAGTTCGCTCGCACTGACAAGAAGAACTTTTAGGTACTTTTTACTTTATGGGGTCCGTGGTGAGTACAGTTATACTCTAGAGGAAACATTGTTCAACCATCACCAATATATTAAAGATTTATGCACGAATTGTAACACCACTGGCTTTTCGGTGAAGGAAAACATCGTGAGGAAACTTGCATACTTAAATTTCGAGGCATGTATTGTACCCACTGTCCGTTACAAGTGGCGACGGACTCACTCCCCTTCACACTGGACAGAGTTTCGGTACTACTAGTGAAACGTGGATGTTCTGAGTTTTCAGAATATCTCTGATCTCGCTCGGGAAATATAGTATGAGCATAATATGCTTATGCTTACGAATAAATTTTGTGTATGGCAAAAATATGAAACTGTTTGGCAATTTTAATTAGTAAGGTCTCTAGACCTCCTTTGCTTTATTTTCCACGTCCAAAATCATACTAATTGTCTCATAAAACGGCCTACTAACTCAATATTGTCGTTAAAACATCTACATTCTTATTAATTGATTAATATTAGCCGATCGAAATAGCGTCCCATTGAGATTCGTTAGCAAAAATAATTATTACTGGAGTATAACTTTTTTTCTGTAGGAAGGAACCGGCAGAGTTTAATCGTAATTAAAAAATAAATTGATTTAGTAATGTCACAGCATCCGTTATATGCTATAATTTTCTAATTATGTACAGGACCCCTAGACTGAGTATCTTTCGATTAGCGTTAACGACAGTAGAAAATATAAAATTGTATGGACTTGACGTATGGTGACGAAAGCAAACGTCAAAATTTTACGATCGCTAAAGTCCATGCATTCTGTCGTTTAGCGTCAACGCCATAATAGAATGTCACTTTGTCTAAGGCCCCAGAAATCTAAACGTCAATAAGCTATACGCTTAGTAGCTATGTAGGTAATATTCTTTCTTTAAACATAACAACTGTAATTGTGTTGTCGCGGATTCTTCTATGAAGATAAATTCTGGTGCTTATTTCATAAACATGTGCATGGACCATAAGTTTTCTTTTTCTAACAAATGAATGGATAACATACCCTCTAAGCCCTCTTTTGCTTTTTTCTAGAACGCAGGCAGCAGTTCTATTATAACGATTCACTTGCAAACAGTTTCCATACCTGAAACAAAAACAAAGATGCTTAGAAATTGCATGATAGACAGTACATAATAAATTTAGACTTCCCATACTAAATGCAATCAGCTGATCGAAAGTTTGTATGAAAAGTCGACATGTTTCTTGCTAATTTCTTATTGGTTTCTTAAGAAAAGTTGTTCAATACCATAGGTACAAAACTGTTTACCTTAACACCCTGTATACAGTAGATAGATATAATACAGTATAATTAACTTAGACCTTTTGAAACTCCAAAGAATGTCACAGCGAGAGCGAAAATTCCGACTTATTATAATATTTAAATAATTTGAATCACGGGACATTCTTACAAATGGACATCATTATACACGCGACTTCTGGCTACACGCAACATCTGCATTAAAGAATAAAATACTTAAATTACAGTACTAGAAAATGTCACTAAGCACATGAGGATTATGCTTCTGGGCATCTGACGGTAGTCATTTTGGGACATTTTCTTCATCGGTGGGCTTTTTGTTGACGTTTTTGTTTTAAAATAATTATTATGTGTGTATGAAAAGTAATTTTTTACATTTATTAGAGTTAACAGTTTTATCATTTAAAATAAAAAATAAAAGTATTCATAGCCGAGTACTTGCAGATAATTTATCTTCACCACTAGGTAATAACTACTGAAAACATTTTCATACATTCGAAAAATAACACAACAGATTGATCAAAACAATTATTGTCTTTGTTCTCAGTCGTGTCATTAGATAGAAATTACCGGATTATTATTATGTCATTACGATTCCACGTAACTATGGACTCGATCCTTTTTTGTCGTTTTTTTTATTAAAAAAGTTTGATCCGTCCGCCGATAGGACCGTGGGTGTGGGTCGATGATTAGATGTGTGAGAGATTGGTTATCTTTTATTATTATGTTGTGTCGCCCGGTTTTTTTCTCTAAATAAACAAAAAAATATAAACGAAATAATCGTTGATTCTGTGACAAAAAAAATACATTTCTGGATGTTAATTATTTTTGTGATTGACTGCAACATGACTTTAGCACTCGAAAAAAAATTAAAACGTTTTTTTTTTAAACCTTCAAGTAAATAATCATAACATCGAAACACAAAACCTCGACTAGACTAAAGCGGCTCCCTATTTTTTATCCGTCATTACTCTCCGGTTTTTTCGTCATGTCATTATCCAAATCCCGCGTTTCGGTCATAATGATACGAAGGCAAATTAGAAGGCCGCCGGTTCTTGGGGCCTATTAACATACCTAGCTACGTTTCGTGTATCATTTTGGTTTTTTGGAAATAATATAGTACTGTAATGTGCAGGCTTGTATGGTTCGAGGAACATGTTTTTAGTTCGTGATTCGTTTTGGAAGTATGTTTTCTAGACATTTAAGCTATAGAATAATACTTAGTCGATAACTCTATATTTATGCTCGATATCGTATACAACGTGTAAAACACATCCTAGTAATGTTTAAAGGGATTATACCAAACTTTCACTATGAAGACAACGTCGAAAAAAAAATCAGCTGTCCCATACGTTTGAGCCGTGTAGACTGTGTAGGTGTTTGAAGTATGGATGTTTAGATTGATAGTGTAAAACATTCCTTTAAATATAGGTGAAATACCCTAGGTGTTTTGTTACACCCTGTATAATTTTCATTTCTGATTTGGGTTATTATCCTATAGTATAACAGTATCTTAGGGTATTACCGACAGACAGAATGGGCCTTGCCTTAACCATCGCATTCCTTTTTTCGGGACCGTTAGTTGGTAAGTAGACAAAGCTAGAACTCCCTACCGCTACATTATAAGGCCAAAAAACAAGGTACACTTATATTAGAAGACAACAGTAATTTTCCCCTACAATCTTACTAAATTCCATCCAAAACTAAATCGTTCCTAGACAAAAATTCAAAATAAAACACGTCCACCACCTCGAGGCCTTCCTCATTTATCAAACACTGTTATTCATCATTACTCAAACTTTTATTACTGGAGGCATGTTAAAAAGATAAATTAAGTCACTGCAGCGTTCACCTTTCATACAAATCGTTTGTGACTATGCGCTACGTCTTACGTCATCAAAGCTTATAGTAATTTGTTAATTTTTCAAATAAACTTTAGGTCTAGAAACTATACTGTAAAACATTTTTCATTTTCTTTGGTTGGTACAGGGTTAATTGTTGGGGGATGGTCCCACAGGAGATGACATCATGATAGTATCAAGTGTCTATCGAAGAAGTAGAATTATCTATTTATATGGTAGAAGTGCCAAAATATAGTCCTGGCGTGTGTAGACAATGATACTAAAACATAATACAGGGTAACAGAAAAGTGTGGTCATCTTTAAAGGGAAATGCTTCATACTTTTTCATTGTAGAACCATTATGGTTATGTTTTATGAAACACAATAAAAGAAGAAAGAAGAAAAAGAAGATGTAGTGACAAGGATTGAAAAAGGAATGTTGAGGTGGTTTGGCCATGTGGAGAGAATGAGCCAAAGTAGGTTGACGTATGAAATTTACAAGGTAAGTGTGAATGGAATGGTTGAAAGGGGTCGCCCTAGTCGCACGTACTCTGACTAAATCGGATGCGTAGTGAAGTAGGGCCAAATAAAATGTACCAGGAACCGACGAGCATGTATGAAGAGACTTATGAATGTTGAGGAGGCGAAAGATGTGTGTCAGAATCGTAGTATGTGGCGATCTATTGTCTCTGCCTACCCCAGTAGTGGGACATAGGCGTGAGCATATGTACTCGTATGTATGTATGCATGTAACAAAGTATTGAATATTGGATAATCATTAATTAGCAGTTTTAGTATGTAGGTAAGCACTGTAAGCGACCGATGGCCACTTACACAAGCATCTTTGTATCTGTATACTTAGATAGCTTAGCGTGGTCATTGGTATGCTTAGGCTTAGGATAAATTCCACCTAAATAGCATAAATCTATTATAATAAGTTCCCAATTTGTATTTTCTTGTGTTTTAAGTTTTTATTATGAATAAAAGATTATTATTATTATGTGTCTTACGATCCGTAATCACGGGCAATTAAGTCCCGGACCTTTGGAAGGCGTGCATGGAGCCGAAGCCAACATGTAGAGGCCCGTTCAAAAGACAAGTTAATCTAAATGTAAGGGATACACATGGCGGATACCATCTCCGAGCGCACAATATGATACACACGGGGATGGTCCCCGCCAGGTGCAAAGACTATTGGAGTGCGGCTCTATGGCCGCGATGGAAAAATAAGGTCTTGGGCTATAGAGGTGAAAGTTGGATGGATGGATACTGGGCTATGGGAGGAGACTAACGGACGCCTGCCATGACAACTAGTCTCAAAATTGTAAATAGGGCAGGCGGTGACTCGCCGACTCGTCGAGTGGGCCCCATAAAACGGCCGCACGCACAAAGTGCGACAATGGGGCAACATCCCATTGAGCGGCTAAAGGTTGTCGAGAGGTGCGGCACCGGTTTCACCATCGCGGGGTTTACCCCCGTGAGCGGGTTTCCCCGTTATTACGCCATTACGTGCAATACACTTCCAACCTGGAGCATAGGTTCTGCTCTTGCGATTCCACTCTGGACGGCCAATGAAGGCAAGCCAGAGGTAGGGGGGTGTGTTACTGTCTGTATGTGTGTGTGTGAGCGCATGTCTGTATGGTCCCCCTGGATAGGGGTCCGCGGTGTCGCCAATCACCGTCAGCTCGCCACAAGCTGCCCCCGCGGGGTTATTATTATTATTATTATGTGTCTTACGATCCGTAATCACGGGCAATTAAGTCCCGGACCTTTGGAAGGCGTGCATGGAGCCGAAGCCAACATGTAGAGGCCCGTTCAAAAGACAAGTTAATCTATGTAAGGGATACACATGGCGGATACCATCTCCGGGCGCACAACATGATACACACGGGGATGGTCCCCGCCAGGTGCAAAGACTATTGGAGTGCGGCGCTATGGCTGCGATGGAAAAATAAGGTCTTGGGCTATGGAGGTGAAAGTTGGATGGATGGATACTGGGCTATGGGAGGAGACTAACGGACGCCTGCCATGACAACTAGTCTCAAAATTGTAAATATTATTCATCATTCATCAATCATCAATTAAATTGATATCACGAAAAAATATCACTTCTCAACTAATAAAAGATTTAAAAAAGGAACATTTTGGGAACATCCCAATATTGTTCTTTAATCAAAGCTCGGAATTTGGCTAACATAACATTTCGTGATATTGTCTTCATAATTTTCTCATGTGAAAACTGTTTTATGACAATCCGAGCAGCGCTATTGCATTCGCCAGCTATATAGGGTCCTTCTTAATATGCTGACACTTTTTTAGGGAGATGATCAGACCATCAAACTGAACAACTCTCTCTATGGGACCGGTATCGAAATCGCGAAAAAAAAATCTGCCCCTCCATACAAAGCCGTAAACCTACGCGAGCCAAATGTATCGGACAGCTGATATTTTTTTTCACGATTTCGATGTTGGTCCCATAGAGAAAGTTGTTCAGTTTGATGGTCTGATCATTCCCTTTAAAAAGTGTCAGCATATTAAGTTGGACCCTGTATAGAAGTATTCCACCCAACAATCAGCATAAGTTTTGATGTATTAGGATTAAAATACAATAGGATGTTTATTGTGTGATAGCGATTCTTTGACCTCCCTTTCCCAAGAACACAGATAACTCACAGATTTTCAAATCAGTTAAAACCCAAAGCTATTACACCAGACCCCTAACCGCAGACAATCCGAATCTAAAACAAAAACCCTTCAAAACGCATCTTATTTCGAGACGCTTCCATCAAAAATCGACAAGTTTTTTATTCATTTTCGGTTCAAATTTAGAACTCGCAAGATACCGACAATGACACAAGCCGTCCTATAATTACATCTCCCTCCTACATTCGAAATTACTCCGCCAACCATTAACCACTATCCCGAGCTTATAAAAACTTCTGACCAGTGCAGAGAAAAAAGTCATATCTCCACTTTACGACCAATGGCGGACATTTGGAGCCAAACAAATGAATGTGAACTCTAAAATTTACGTATTGAGCTCAGATTTGGATGAAGAAACGATTGTTTTTGAATCACGAAACGCCCGAATCATCAATGCATGACGCAACGGTTTTGAGTTAAGTACCTATGAATCTAGATTTTTAATGTATGTTTAATACACTAAATTAGCGGTCTACTTGCCTTTTTAAAGGTTGATTGAAAAACTTGGATAACGTTTTTTCTGGTGGCTACTAGGTTATTATGAATGTTTGAACCAGTAGTGAACGTCTCAAAGAGCTACACTGAAAAAAAAGTTTTGTTAAATACAACCAAACTTTAGTGACTACGGAACTGTTTTAAAAAACATAATCAAACATTTGGTTAAAACAGCTAAACAATTGGCTATTTAAAACCAAATGTTTGATTATGTTTTACACAACAGTTCGGTATAGTCACTAAAGTTCAGTTACATTTAACAAACATTTTGTTAAAGATTTCTTTGAGTGTACTCCTAATTTCAACACATTACCTACGAGGTAAACGTAGGGCGCGTCCTGGCACTCAGCAAGGGTCCAACGTTGGTTGGCGAATCTCTTTAAGACGATGTCAAGACAAACTCATAGATATTCCATCTACTCAACAAACGAAGCACATTGCCATGGCTGATTTATATCAGATTTTGTTATCTTATGATAACACCGAGATTTCTTTTGAACAGTCGCTTCGTGGAGGTGAGTTTGCGGTCAAATAGCAGTGAGAGTATTTTTTAAATGTATTTTCATCACTCATGGGATTTACTTTATATGTATGTCAACTTTACAATTTATTTTCTTTACCCGACTGCGCCAGAAAGTAACATTTTTGAAATGTATGGAGACTAATCTATGCTTATCTCATTACACATCTTAACTATTACAAAACCGTAAAATCATAAGGAATAAAAAAGTAGCGGTTCACTTCATATAAACTCAAATAACATTCAACAGCGCGATTTAAATGACGTGCAGCGCCATCTATTGACAAAATTGTTAGTTTGTTTGTTTGTTCGCGCATCACGCAAAAACTACAGAACCGATTTTGATAAAATTTTTTTTGCTTGATAGCTTATGATCTGACTTAAAATCTGGTATATAATTTGTGCGGACGAAGTCGCGGGAAAACACTAGTGTACCAATAAAATTGTAATCTAGACGTGTTAGAAAACCAAGGGCCTAGTTTGGAGGATCATTTAGCCCGAATTGCACCAACAGATATTCAGGTTTAGGTCCACGACCCGGTTGGTGTAATGGTTACGACGCCGGACTGCCAAACCAGGGTCCTGGGTTCGAATCCCGGTTCGGTCATGGATGTTATATCTTCGTGCCGTTGTTATATGGTTTCCATAATAAAAGCCTTTAGTGCTTAGTTTGGGATCATTACAATGTATGTGCCTGTGAGCGTTATTTATTTATTTATAAACGTATTTTGTGAACATTCTGTCTTTCATACTGCATTTTATAAGCATTTACAGCATAAGCATATGCTCACGACTATATTCCCCGAGGGGATAGTCAGAGATATTCTGAAACCTCAGAACATCCACGTTTCACCAGTAGTACCGAAACTCTGTCCAGTGTGACAGGGGGTGAGCCCGTCGCCACTTATAATGGACAGTGGGTACAATACATGCCTCGAAATTGAAGCATGCAGGTAAGCATTACAGCATTATATTAAAACCGTGGTGCATACAACCACATAGGGTATATTTCATCGCAATTGGCTCACTCATTCGAAGGTTATGTTCACGTACGTTCAGAAGTCTTCGCATTCGAAGTCACGTGTGTGGTACACGTAGTATTGAAATAAAAATGCTATTAAGGATCAACATTTTTCTTAACTTGTTCTAAATTATAGTTAAGTTTAATTAACAAAGATTATAAAATTATTAATCCTCAAAGACATTAAACATTAAAAGACTTAACTGGGTTTTCAATTAATAAAAATGATAGATCTAGAAATAATGTTTAATAAAATAATAACAAATACAGTACACAGACCATTGGTTTAATATGTTTTTTATTAATGCTTGTAAGCAAAAAGGGGAGTAAAATTTTACAACCTCTAATGCAAGGTTTCAGATGAGATGCGAACACATTTTGATGAGTTTCATGTTAATAAGTGTTTATTATAGTATTTTGTGTTTCCTGTCCTTTTCTAATCTTTTTCGTCCACCTTTTTCTCAATTACACTGTGATTGAGATTTGATTTTTTACAAAAGTTTACAACGTGTGTGTGTACAAGTTTATGTGTGGGTTTTTTTTAGTTATATTTTGTTCCTTTATTAAAAAGTTGAAACTGGCTGACTACCTTAAGAAACAGATCAATTACTGACTGGGTGGCGTTATTTTAGCCGTAAGATTTGAAGTGTTTAGGAATTTTCTCTATTTCCTAATTTTAGTGAGAAATTAGTTAAATAAACGACGGCGACGGGCTCACCCCCCGTCACACTGGACAGTGTTTCGGTACTTCTGGTGAAACGTGGATGTTCTGAGGAATATCTCTGACTACCCCCTCGGGGAATATAGTCGTGAGCATATGCTTATTAGTTAAATAAAAAATCTTTAGCGTTATTGCGTATTTATTGGTACTGAGCAGTTTATCTATTAGCCACAACAGATCACGAAATATCCAGTTAACCAACTAAACGAATTAAAAAACCATAGACTACCAAATTTTTTTAAATTTAATCTCCAATTTGACCGATTTTTTTTCAAAATTACTAACGCCATCTGCTGACTTTTATTTATACTGCACTTTCTACAAACGATGTATTTATACCGATAGATTTATACCTTTTCAAAAACTTAAAAGATGTCACATGATACGTTATACCTGGATACTATAATTAAATATCAATAAAGACAAAGTTAAATAACTTAGTTTTATAATATATTTGTCGAAGGAGTTATTAAGTTCAATAAAAACTTTATGATCGTTAATCGACCAACTTTTATGATAATAAAATGAATGTGCAAATTGCTCGTTTACTGTCCTTACTTTTCTTTGTGCTCTTTTCCTTATACAGTATCTCACTGCAGTGCAAAGGCCTCTGAAGAATAATGGTGAGAGGTATTGGGTCTAGGGGAGTTACTGAAGGATGCGGTTGTATTAAAAAAGGTGGTTTAGACCGTCAAACCAAAGAACTTTATAAGTGTATCGAAGCTTAAGTCGTCTGATCCATAGTCACTGAATCCCTTTTGGTTTATATAAGAAAAAGTCAATTTTTAAATTAAAATCATATTTACATTATTGTAAACTTTTCATACAAATAAACAAAGTGATGTAAAATTTCGAGAGATAGACAGGGATATGCAGAGCTGACTGCCATCTTCCAGTAATGGAAAGGAACTTGAAGCAGTAAAAATTTAAAAACTTCTCCAACATTAGACAAGGAACAATCCTCACTAAACTCCACCAAGTTACCTCCAAAGAAATAGCGAACAATTCTCTACTGCACAATATTCAAACTATAAAATTATCTATCGATTTACACTAATAGCGTTCGTGATCCCGCGCCACCGTGGTAGCTTTAATTGTCACCGCACTAAACGGGCACCAGCGCACTAAAGGGGCACCAAACGGGCACCAAATATGGTCGCTGCGGTGGTGGGAGTCACGCCTGGATTGTCTGAGGTGGGAAATATGGTTCCGAATCGAATACGGGTGTCGATAGGCGATTTATTTGCCTAGAACTTTGTTAGTTCTTTGTTAGAGATTTAAAGGGCAAAAATGTTTGTCTACTGGGTTCGCTATTTAACCTTCTTTGTTTGTTAAATTGTGGGATAATAGACTAAGATCCCATTGCAAGTTTTCTATAGTATTTGTTTACGCAATGGGTAGTCATGCCAGTGGAAATTAACTTTACGGATCCTAAAAAATAGGGCTGCTACTTGGAAGCCTGTCGCAACACTGTTGAAAGCTGATAAAAAATTGGTTCTTGTCGTTTATTATTTGTACCTTTCCAGAAAAGAGCAGATTTCATAATGTGAAAGAATCATCAAAATCAGTTCAATCGTTTTCGAGTAAATCTTCCCCATTCGTACGACCGAAAATATTGCGACAACCCTACATTGTGAGTCATTATGCAGGCATTAAAATATTGCGACAACCCTACATTGCGACCGTCATTATGCAGGCATTCTTATTTTTTTGTATAGCTGATATGTTTAGCTTCAATTTTGTTTACAATTTTATAGGCCAAACAAATGAGAAACACAACTTGGATGCCTTACTGAAGTTTAATGTTTTTTTTTTTATTATTATTGATGGGTTTGCTCTAGACCTTCATCTAGTCCTCAGGACAAAGATGGGGTCGAAGATGTAGCGAGCTTACCCAGAAGTGCACTAGTTTTATTATTTTAATTTTTAGTATTTTTTTCAAGCTTTCAAGCAAAATTAGAATTTATAAGTTTATAGTCCAATCATTTTAGAGTTTCCTTTGGACTATTAATATATACCAAATATTAGTCCAACAATATCAAAAAGGTTTAATCATTTATTATTAAATTTATAATAAATTTAAATATAATAATTAGCTCTTTTAAGTAGGTAGGTAATAAGTTCTAAAAGTTGAAAGAATTTTCATTGAGAGTAAAATAAAATACGTTTCACTCAGAGACAAGAGGTAAAATATCGGTGATTGCAACTTGAATGTACCCGCTGCCATTCAGTAAATACATTGAAGATGTTCTTTAAGGCCAACCACACATGTCCGACTGAACGCATCGACAACAAACGCAACTAAGACGTGTTTTCATATGCACTTTTACTAGATGAACGATCGTATGACTAATAGACCAATAACTTTATTATTTATTATTAATAATTTTATACTCTTGAAATATTACGATTTCTACTTAACCTCTAGGACTCAGAAAAAGCTGTTGTTTTCAATAAATGAAGATAAGAAAAAGTGGTTAAATGGAAATTGGAATTACATTACTAAACTCAACTCGCAATTTACTTATACATTTAGTCAAAGTTATTCAAGTCGTAAATAGAGTAAGGCACAAATGTTGCATGTTATTTCCGATATGTTGCGGTACGTACGTAAGTAACATGCAACATGTGTCTATAAGAGAAGCAACATCTTAATGTCATCAACTACACAACGACGTCAACAATTGTATATACTATAAATTTAAGGTACACGTAGCAAAAGCCCGACGATAAAGCCACAAATGCAACGATTAAAAAATCGCATCTATCAACCGTTCCGTTGACAGCGCGCCTAACCGCTAACTAACGTGTCTGGGTCCGTACAATAGCGACTAACCCAATAAGGATGTAATTGGAAATTCCTAGCAATGCCAACCATTGCAGGGCTATACACGAACCGGGTAGCTCTAATGCGACAGGAACGTGTATCGGCCCTATTTGGGGGGGAGGGGGTAACGGTAATGATTCAAATAGTTAAATGTAACATATAGGTTGGAGTAATAAATTATATTATATGAGTTGATGGTTGAATAGGGTTACCAAAAAGGGAATTAATAATTATGGAGATTTAAAAAAGAGAGCAAAATCTTATGATTTGTATAGTACAGTTGACTTTGGCTCCTTCGTTTTACTTACAATCAAATAAAATCGATGTAAAATTCAAAGAATTATGGTAAAGGCTTAGTACCTTACAATGAACCATGGAGGGCTGGGCACTAAAAAAACTTTTAATGAAAAATACTTCAAAGGTTTTTTTTTAAGTAATACTGTATCTGGGGACGAACAAATGGTCTCTGTCTACCCTAATGGAACAGAGGCGTAAGTGTATTGTGTCAAATTGTCACAAATTAATTCACTAGAGTCTAGGAATTTTTCGGACGCCACACCACTAGCGGTCGGTTCTTTACCCACAAACCAACTAGCCAAATCAATTATTTTCAATTTCCTCCTCAAAGAAAGACTTTGGTATGTGTTTCACGTTTTTACGAGTCTCGTAACAAATAGTTCATTTCAAAGTTTACGTTCATTAGTTCAATGCACCCGGCGACTCTCAAAAAACTATAGGCAATTACAGACTTGTAAACCGAAATGCAACCTTTTCCAACTATTTTCTCAACAAACAAATTACTTTCTAGAAAATGTTTTAAGACTGCAACATTACACCTTCGACCAGTAAAGATTTTACAACTTTACCTATTTAGCTTCACAAATAAATTTCAACTTTATAACCGTGGAGTAGAGAAGCAGGTGAAAGTTTGTATAAGGTGGTTTTTACGTTCTTTGTTGACATTTTTCAGTTTATGTTTTTCTATTGTAAGAAATGATGTTTATTATTTATAAGGTAGAGATTTCAAGAGAACAACAGATTCGTGATCCCGGGACTTAGAATCACACATAATCCCGCGGGATAGATAGAATCGGTAAAGTTACTTATAACATACCTAAACGGACCGAATGGGGTAATTCAAAATAAGTTGACGATTTGATAGTGTTGAATTGATTTGGTTTTTGGCGAACTCCTCTGCGTGCTCTATGCTGCCGTGCTAAGCCAAAAAGGGACTATGTCCGTTTTAGCGGTTTCAAGAAAAACGTGATTTTATGTTTTTTATAGATAGCATCAATTACAACATGACTTTTCTTGATTTTTATTAGATATTATAATACATTAGTAATTACTGTAACTTAAGTACTGATTTTGGTAATTTTCAGACATAGGCCTTTTTGGCTTAGCACGGCAGTATGGATCGCCCTTCTGCACTCTGAAGTTGAAATGAACACTTCCTCCCCGCTCCCTACGCATCGTATTCCGTTAGATTTATACAGGGTGTTAAGGTAAACAGTTGCATTACTTTAAGGGGTGATTGTGTACTCATGAAACTGAAAAACATACCCTAAAAACTCATAGGAAATAAGCAAAGAACATTTTTTACATAACCGCACTAAATTCAATAAGCTAATCGAACGTTTTAATGAATCGTTGATTTTATTAGTGAATTTCCTTTTGTTCTGACAAGTGCTTGTATTACTTTTTGTGATGAGATCGAAATTTTTTGTTTATTTTAATACTGTTAATTCTTTTGTAAAAGTTGTTTAGTATCATTACTACGACCACCCATTACAGTAACGCAACAGTCTACCCTACACTCTCCACTCCACCGCTCTACAAAATCTCTATAATATGGCTTGGTCATAGACTTAAACTCTATCGATAGACTTGCCCTTGCATAGAAGCAACATGTTCCACTTGAATGAGGTGTCCGCACCTGATTGATGTTCCCGAGTCCTCACTATGGCAATGACAGACCGCAATGTTTCATTTTGTGTTGTTTTCTGTGACATGTTGTTTGTTTGAACGAGCTGGTCTATCGCTAGAGTAATATGTCTATAGGCTTGGTGCTATTATTAATAGGGCACAACACTATTATTGCAAGATTAAATCCCAGTTTCCCGGGATTTGTAACTCAGTAAGTAATATTTAATTAGTTGAGAGGCTGTGGATATCGGTACGGGAGTCGGAGCTCAAAGAGAATACAGTAATTAGTTTGTATTGTTTTCCAGCGTTTATTATATTTCCTATTGTTGTGTTATTGTATGTTAGTAACATTAGTTAGTAAAATTACGTTAATGTTTGCATTGGGTGGCCTGCCAAACTGTAAAGCTTGGGTTTGAATTCCTATGGATGCTATGACCCGTTGTCTTAGACAATTTAACTAGGGAACAGACTCTCCACAGATCTGCCACGTTACAAGATCAATAGATCATGTGCATTTGCATAAAATTTTATACCCTATCAGTAAATGAGATAGCCTATAACTAACAACTTTTACTATGGGAAATATACTAAATAGCGAAAAAAAAAATTATGTGCCTTACTCTACAAATCGACTGGAGTTAAAATATGTATGGGATATCAGATATTTTTTTTCGCGATTTCGATGTTGGTCCTATAGAGAAAGTTGTTCAGTTTTACGGTCTAAACAACCCCCTTATGAGTTTTAAACATTTATTTTTACTTATGTACCCTTTATAAGTACAAAGGGATAATTGGATTTCTTTAACTACAAAATTAGCAAGATATTAATATCAGTATAAGTAGTAAAGAGGAGTGCATAAAGTAGGATTTGGTTTGATATCTCATTTACTACAATTTGTAAACAGGATTTGGTAAATTGAAAGTATTAAAACTGTACTTATTCAATTTCGAAGAATGACTTAAAATCATTTTAATGGCTATCTATCGAATTGGTAATAAAAAAGCAATACACGAAACTTTTAAGAGGCGTTAAAAATATTAATTCAATACTTTACGACTTTTATTCAAGACTCGTATTTCAAAATGTTTCGTTCGATTACCAAAAAGGTCGCATATCAGTTCTCATAATAAAAAGTATCGGCGTTTGTGCACTGGCAATTTATAGCTTTATTTTTTTTAATGTCTTCTAAACTCAAAATGCCCTAATAAACGTCATTAGGTCACTGACCTTCAATTTTTCTTTTTGAAATGAGAATCCATTATAATAAAATTGTGTAATTTTTCTTTGAATTTATTTCAATACTCAATTAATATGCTGTTAAAATGTGTTGAGCTTACTTAAGTGCGGAATAAAAGTTTATATAACTAAATTTAACAAAGCAGTCAAAGACTGCTTTTAAATTAATGTAGAGTTACATTGTCGTGTTAGTCATAGAAATATTGTTTTACCGAATAATGCTGAGAATCAGTTGGGTTCAACGAGTCACTAATCTGGAAGTTCTACGACGAATCAGGAAGTCGCAGGATCTTTTGTAAACCATTAAAAGGAGGAAAGTCGCCTACCTTGGTCATATCATGAGGAATGAGCGATACCAATTGCTCCAGAATGGGCAAAGTATAAGGCAAAAGTCGTGGCTCGCGATCTTGAAAGAGTGAATATCTCCTTTATCTTAATTACCCCTTGATTTGCCATTCCATCCAAAAACGATTAAAACTATTCGCTTCAAGAGAGATTATGTTTATGTTGAGAGTATTTTTGACTCGTTCGTTACAAAACTCGGTTTAAGTCGTAGTTGAAAGCTAGAATATGGGTACCGTTTGCGCTAAATAAATCTCCACTGTGCGAACCACAACTTCGGTATCGCGCTAATCTTTTTAACAGATCGCTCAGTGTTTCTGTTAATAACATGTAAATAAGTCAAGTTTAGCGCAATATGGAATTCAGTATTTGAATAATAATTGGATTGCAATGTGATTACAAATGAAATGAATAAGGACGTTTACGATAGAAAACAGAAGATGTAGATGTGTACTAATAAAGGATTTTTTCGAAAATTCACCCCTAAAAGGGTGCAACAGGGATTAAAGTTTTCAGCTAGAGTAGCAGCTAGAGCCAAATCTTGAAAACTTTTCGGTCTATAGCCCAAAACTATAATCATCTTCTTGAACAGGAAGTGTACAAAATTTCTCATAGAATTTGACCTCAACTAGATGGCTATACCTAGTAAAGTATAGGTTAAAAGGCTCGTCTAATGGCATCATTTTCTCGCCACTACGCGAGTTTTTGTCGGCCAATCACGCGCTCGCTGCGCCGGCGCAGCGCAATTTGTCAATGCGGTTGGTTAGAAAAAAGAAACGGTTATTCAGAATTACTGTGATGGCTGTGGGTTTTGCTTTTTCAGGTGAGAGGAAATTGGTTTCACATTGGAATGGAAAATAGTTGAATATTGTCTGTTTAGCTGTTGACGGCAGTAAAAAGCCTTTGTTGAAACATTGCTTCCTGTAAAAGTCATTTTGAAAATTATTCTTTTTCTAGCCAAGTTTACAATACCACCACGTTGTTGGTCCAATGGCATTGTGAGGGTGAGGGGTTTGCATTAAATGAAATTAACACAGGACCGTGAGAAATGGCAAATTAAAAAAGATACCTAAGCTTCAGCAGTGGATCGATCTGGGTTAATTTGATTAATAGATTGACTATAATTCCGTAGTCAGAAACTCTGCTACATCTAACAACAATCTCTCATTAATCAGTACATTTAACGTTTCATGATAGAATGGCAAGTGATGACATTTGTGGTCAGCCTATCGCCCACAAAAACACTGTAAAAGGGACTTTATCTCTTAGTCACCTCATATGACACACATGAGAAGAAAGGGGGTGGTCCATTCTAAGCTTAAACCACGCGGCGTTCTTTATTTGTAAAAAAAACCAATACTTTTGAGGTAACATAACCTTTGGTTCGTAAAAACGTTATCATCGCATCACACTTTCTACCGGAGGACGGCAAAACACCTCATTATACTAATTAGCACGAAAAAAATCTAAAGCAAAACGTCGATCAGGCTCCCGAGCTCGCGTACCGTTCCCGGGAACGAAGCCAGTATCAAGATAGCCCGGGAGTAGGGCTGACAATAAGGGCTACAAATTTCTGTCAAAAGACTTAAGAGATTTTAAGGTTAAAACTGACAGCATACTGACGTGCTAGTTGACTTAGTATCATCGGAAAGTGCTTTTTTTGTTAATTTACCGGCTGGTGTGATGGTTACCTTGCTGAGCCGGTCTACCAAACCTGAGGTCCTGGGTTCGAAGGCTGGTTCGGTCATGGTTTTTTTTTTCTTTAGTTTTTTTTTTAATACATAATTTTATATGTATATAATTATACATGGCAAACCGCACTGTCAGAAACCACAGGGTTTATATGAAGTTACAGTTTGTGCTGTTTTTGTATGGTTTTTATAGTAAAAAGCTTAGTAGCCTACGTTTTTTGGAATTATGAGAATGTTATTAAAACGAGTTTTTGTCATTTTAATTACAAACAGGAGATGATTAACCAGATAATCTATTTTTTTTTCGCATTACGAGCTGAATACAGGATTTAGTTAGGGGGACAATAAATGAATGAATGAATGAAATATTCTGCACAAAACAACAACAACAAACATTTTGACGATAATACTATTTATATAGATTTTCTAGAAAGTGGTAGATACGTCTAAAGCTATGAAGAACCTATAAAAGTATTGTACAATAAAAGTATTGTACAAAAATAGCTTTTAGCTTTGTAGTAAGTTGGTCGGTTTGGAGTTATCTGGCCCAAGTGACAAAAAAGGTTGATGTCGTGAACACACTGGCGGAAAAGTGACAGCATTGGCGAATAATACACCGACAAGAGCGAGCCATGATAAGTTTCATGGCACTTTTTATTTTAGTTTTTCTTGATTGATAAATCATAAATTCTGTGACGAGGGTGCCACTGAACGATAAAAGGCCTCTTGAATTATAATGTCTTGATGATTTCAGACAGCTGGCAACCCTGACCAGAAGCAGCACTAATGAAAAGCACCTCGCTTTATTAACTCTAATGTATTCAGCTGATGAGCTAGTAGATTGTGAGGCAAATGTCAGTGTTCGGCTTTGGGACCTAACTGATGAATTTGTTGCGATTCCACTGCTAATTGGTTTTAATCGGAAGGCTTGTTGGTTTCAGTCTTACAAGTTTGAAATATACAGGGTCCAACTTAATGTGCTGACACTTTTGAAAGGGGATGATCAGACCATCAAACTGAACAACCTTCTCTATGGCATCAACAACGAAATCGCGTAAAAGAAACTACTGCTCCACACAAAACTGCAAACTTACTAGAGTAAAATGTATGGGACAGCTGATTTTTTTCGCGATTTCGATGTTGGTCCCATAGAGAAAGTTGTTCAGTTTGATGGTCTGATCATCCCCTTAAAAAGGTTTAGCATATTAAGTTGGACCCTGTATGTATGTTTTGCTCCTGAGTCTCCTGACCGATTTCGGCCACGGTGACTGCTTCAACTCTGATGCATACCAAGAGAGGAGCAGGGAATTGACCTTATTATGTAGAGGTGACGCGCCAAATAAATGCCATGCGCCACATGCGGGAGGACCAGGACCACGAGGTAGAGAAAGCTAATCTAGCGATTTACTGAACACAGTACTCACATTATAGCTCAATGACTGCAAATACTCTCTCATAAACATAAATATTCACCTGAATTAAAAAGAATTAGTATTAATACTAGACTATTATTATAAGATTTCTATTGATATGACAACCGTTTAGCAAAAGTACTATTGTAAAAAAACAACACAAAAAACCAACTCAAAAACGCCAACATGCCATCAAAATGTGGAGTACAGATAACAAAACAGTCGAGTAGACAAATGTTTAAATTATTTAATTTCGTAAGCGAAAATAAAAGCTGCCCCGAAACCAGATAATTGGATTGGCATCCAGGATAATGCTTATAAGAGTAGAGAATCGAGTTTTTACCCGCGTATTTGGTAGTATCATAATTTCTTGTCGTAAGCTTTGTTTTTTTAACTGCAAAGCCGGCCGGCCTTTTTTGATACGTTCGCAGATAATTCCGGCGTCGCGAGGCATTCGGAATAAACGCTCGCTACTTATTGTTGCGACTGTACTTCTGTTATGTAAGACTTTTTTCTTTTTTAAGGCCCTGGATTCCAGTTATTGTACTGTAATGGGGTGTGATGAGGCATTTTTATCAATTCAACGTGCTCGCTCACTGTTTCGGCAGTGTAGGTATTACTTATTCAATTTTGTTAAGTTTTTTTGTTCAAATTACAAGTCAAAGGTTATCTTTTTATGAATGAAATTGTAATCTTCCTCAACGTCAAATGGACAATGTATGAAAAGGACAGAACAAATATATTTGACATAAATTATGAATAAATTAATTTGCGTTCTGAATAACATTTTTTGAGTAACTAATTCACGTTTACATCTAGATTCTTAAGTTATTTTTATTTTATGTTCATGTCATCCTTAATTTATATTTAAATGGCAATTATGGGTCGTAAAAGTATCAAAGAAAATGTCGTATGACTGCATTGTATTAGGTATAATATGATTCGGAATTTGACCTTTTAGACTTTGAAATAGTTTAGAATTTAGATTAGTTGTTTTATTCTATATTTTTTTCGGTTTTAGACCAACAATATCGTTTAACAAAGTTCAGTCGATAGCTTATCTTATCATAAGAGTTGAAATTGAACTGTTGAAGTAATGTCAAGTGTAGATGCAATAATGATAACTATAAACTACATATTTGAGCTGTTAGTTTCAAACTAAGTTTCTTTTATAGTGACAATCAAAATCGACAAACATAGATCAGCTGAGCTAACGAAGTTCCAAATATCTATCCACACATAATTATAACCGACACCAATTAAAAACTTTAACCAACCAAAAATAAAACAAATTTTCCCACAGCCAAATTCGGATCAAATCTCTAAACCATACATTTACATGTCAACTTGAAAGGGAACCGCCAAAAAACGACCTCATAGAACCCGTAGTCCATCCCTCAGTGTCAACCGTACCGATTCCCCATTGTGGTGTCGAAAGTCCAAATCGCCATTTTGCAAATTAAATCCCGAAAACCTGGGACTGCGCTGTCACCTTCTCTTGTCTCCAAAAACGATATAGCATTGTCTTTTACTTCGAATTTACTGCAATAAAACTTAACCGCCGACTACTGATCTTTTAAAAACCTACTGTATTCTCAAAAGTTTAAAGTTTGTAATGGGTTGGGCAAGAAAGTGGCTTAAGATCTTTTAGTATGATAGCGGTCAGTATTTTATGTTGTGTACGCTGACTTTCGTCTGTCCGGAGCCTATTTATTGCGGGATTCGTAAAGTATTCGGTCGAATAAATTAATAATTTAAAGTAGTTTTTGGAGTTTTGAGAGTTTAATAGTAGTTACAAAGTTACTTAAGACGTAATAGTAGGTGGAAATACCTCGGAGGCATCTTTTATTTTTCATTTTACGACTAGATTTATACCATTTACTGAAACTAAAGTCATACCTCAGTATTTTTGAATAGTTCATCTAGTGCAATCATCAACTTAATACACGATTGGAATTACTTCACTCGATAGAAAATCGTCACAAAGATGACGTATTTTCAGGCATTTTTAAACATTTTTCTCGGTTTAGAAGAACTTAAAATAGTTTCCGATTGTTGGTATTTATACTCACATATTCACCATTAGTTTAACTAGTGCAATCATGAATAAAATCTAGAAAAAGTACTTTGGTTAGTTGTTTTTAATCGAAAATACGGCTCACGCACACACTTTTCGGAGCGCTCGGCAATCGCGTTTCTCATAGAAAATATTTGTCCGGACCTATGGCCCCTTAATATTTGTAGAGAAGTAAACACGATCTTTAGCGAGACTGTATGTAGGATATTTAAACAAAAATTACGAACTTTTTCAACTTGAAATACCCATTCTTAATTATTCTTAAATGGAATCTTCACAATCACTAACTTTATTTTGGTAGTCGAAGCAGTTTCTGTCCATAATGGATAAATGAAAGACTATACCTACGAGCACCTATTTATTGTCAGTTTATGAAAATAAAGTAAAGAATACAACGTTAAGGTGGTTACAGTCCATACAAAACTTTGTCCTGGAACACGTGTAGACGGTATTAATAAAAGTACCTACCTAATGTTTTATATATGGAAAAATAGCTTAGAAATTGCGCGTATCAAATTATATTTACACAAGAAGATATCAGCTTTGAAATTATTCATATAAAATGTCAAAGCCTCATTTATATCTTCGTACTTATATTATTATACCGTCTACGCATGTTCTACGATTAAATTTTGTATGAAATTGACAGCTCTGCAACCACCTTAACCCCTACTCGTTAATGACATTCTAAAGCCTATTGTCTGTGCCATTGCATAATTCTTTTGTTAGTGCAATTATTGATAATTCAAAACATTCACAATCTTCCTAGAATTCTCAAACCCCACACAAATTGATATTGAGAAAAAGTACTGTGACGCCGAGTTCACCCACAAACATTTATTACAATTTCCTTTACAACATCAACTATAGAAAACTACAAAACCAAATTCAATACAGCACATACAGACAACCTTTCAATTAACCTCAAACAAACGGTTTCGTCGATAAATCAGGAATACTATTCACAACGGTAGCCGGGAGTCGAACCCGCGGCCCGCCCGATAGCCGGGGGTCACACGATACCATCGCATCGCGACATTCTACCCAACGTTAATTGTACAAGCACGATTTAATTGATGACGGATTTTAATGATACTCTGTGCCTGTTAACCGACTATGGAAAAGAGGATTTGGAGGAAAAAAGACAGTAGGTTGTAGAGAACAAAGAGAGTAAAATGGCGTAGAGGGCGTGGCAAGCCATCGATAAGAATTGAAAATTTATAGTTAGTACGAATTTACCCCATTAGTTCGAAACTCATATTCTCGAAGGGCGTCCACTCGAAAATGCGTGGGTGCAAAATGTGCCTGCTCGACAATTAGGTTAGAAAAATTTACTTATAGAGAATCAAAATTACGAGTCCAGTGATAAATGCTAGTATAATAAATATACTAACACAAAAACACAAAAATATTTGTATGATGAATATTATTTAAAAGAATATTTTGTACCTGAGTCATGGATGTTTGTATTTATATTATATGTATTTTATATCTTTGTTTAGTCATCATAATATACCTAAGTACAGGCTGGATTCTGCTCCTTAAAATATGACTAGATAATTTGTGTATCAATGTCCAAGATATTTATTTATTTATTTAACACATTTCGAGAAATATGGAGATCCCATAAGTAAAAGCATAATCAATACCAGTTTTCAAAAACAACAGCAAGTAATACAACTCTATAATGACAGTATGTAAGAAAACACACGATCCAGATCATCAAAGCAAAAAATTAAACTGGTTTTGACTAGCCATAAAATAAAATTTCAAAACCATATTAAATATGAAGAGACAGTCATAAAAATTAAATCGTTATTTTGTTAAAAGTCTAATTTTTTTTTAAAGCAATCATGCTATAAAAATATTGCATTGCGTAGAATTAACTGAATAGTTCAAAGAAGTATATAATGCCATGCCATATTATATCGGAGAAGTCAGTTAACTTGATACAACTCTCAAAATATACTTAGTGCAAATGAGGTTCACTTTAGATAATTAAAATGGAAGATGGATCTATATTTTTAGTACTGATATTTGGTACTTACTAAGAACCTTTTTACGTATCAACCATTTAAGATTGACAGTAGTTTATTATGTTTCCCGTTCGTTATACAGTACGTTCTTTGAACATTCACATTCTATCAGAATTGATAGAGCATAGCCAATTTGTACGTTGGAACGAAACATAACACTTTTTAATGACATCGTAATAAACATTACATCGATATAAAATCCTACAATCGTCATGATCTCATGAAACACTAATTAAGCTTCATTTTACTATCCCATAGTACTTATATTTAACTCGATTGGATACTTAATTGCAAATCAAACCACATCGAACATAAAATGTGAAAGCTTTAAACCAAAAAATCTCACATTAAAATAAAATTAATTACATATCATCTATCTGAAGAATGCCATTAAAATTTTAAACTTAATTTTTCTCCGTATTTAAACTAGACAAGGAAAAATCATAATCTGTCATCGCTTAATGTCTTCTAAGAAATTATCGTTCCACCGAGCCACTTTAACGGATGATTCATAAAAAGACCGATTTTATAACTTGACCGCGACGTAGACCTAAAATTGTTTTAGTATTCCTCGAAAACAGTAATTAAGATCATGCAAAGGCAATCTTTATTATAGTGTATTATACCTAGCAAGGCCGGTTTGGGGTCAACGGTTTGCATCGTGGGTGCCCACCATGTTTTATATGCATTTTTAACGAAACACGAAGCATTATGACGATTCTTTATACGCTTTTACTGGCCGGCGATATTCAAAAAGAATTTTCTAATGCGTTACATTTTTATATTTGCATAAAAACTGGATTTGTTGAATTCACCTGGGTATGTATACAGGGTGTCAGGGTAAACGGTTGCATTAAAATGAAGTTGATGATGTTGTTGAATGGGTGATTTACTCATGGTACTGAACAACTTTCCAAACTCTACTTTTCATACAAACGCTCGATCACCTGATTGCTTCTGTTTGTATGGAAAGTAAGTACAATATTTTTTCTACGTTCTTATATGTTTCTAAGGGAAAGTTGTTCAGTATCATGAGTACAATCACCACTTAAAAACTGTTTACCTTAACACCCTGTAGAATTGAGAGGCCTTAAAAGTTTTGTTTCATTTCTCGGTGTGGCATTGATTGAATTTCAAAAAGGGAATGTCATCGTATCATTGACATTTTGATCTCGATGCTTTTTTGTTTCGTTTATTTATGATGAGGTTTTTTTTATTTTATCTGTTTACTTTTAAATTAGCGTATTTTAACTGCTCTTTTTATTTTACCTTTATGCTTTTTTCGAGTGGGACGTACAGACATGCTGATAATGATAATAAGTTTCTGACTTAGAAATAGTTAAAATAGACCGCCCCATTTCTGTTTAGTTTAGTTTCTAGCTTGGAAATAATTAGGATAGAACACCCCATTTCTATTTAGTTTCTAGCTTAAAAATACTTAGAATAGACCACCCCATTTCTTCCTGTGGGTGTCGTAGGTGACTAGGGAATAATCTTCTAGAATGATTATGTGAGCAAAAGCAAGCTGTCTTTCAAAAATTAAAAAAAAAAAGTTATGTTTCCAGATCAAAAAGGAAGGTAAGTTAGTGATACTGTAGCTCCAGAATAACTACATTTGACTATAATTTAATTCACTAGCAGTCACTAATCTCTGTCTAGTGTGTCATGTAGTGAGCACATCGCCCCTCATTTAGGACATGGACAGTGATAACTACTAAATTGTTCGAGTGTTAAAATAAATTATGTTCGACAGTATTTAAAGTCATTTCTATGAAGCATTTCTCTTCAAATATAATTAATTTACCACACTTGCCAGTAAAATACCTTTTTAGGTATTTTTTTCTTTTCGGTATTTATGTTTCACATCAAAAGTGAGTTCAACAAACCTTATAAATTCTAATTGATCGAAACCAAGTTAGCATTCAAATATATTTTTATGTCTATAGCTAAACATTAAACACAATTTCCTCACCGATAGCACAATACATCGATCAAACAGTTACCACTTTCCACTTCTTCAATATGTGCCAATAACAACTATCCCACGCTAAAGAACAACACACATTGAAGAGAAACGCGTTTATCCTGAAAATCGTTTTCCAGAATCGATATAAATTAACAGTTATAATATCGCACGTTAAAACCAATACCGTCACTAAACGAAAAACCCGCATTTTTAGATTTTCGCGCCACGTCTCCCACCAATCAGAGCTTTGTCCAATGCAAAAACACCTGTAACGAAATTCCATGTAATTCTTATAGATTTCAGTAGTATCGCAACGACTTTAAACAAAATTTGCCCACCGACTAATGGCTTTACCGACACTATTTCTGTAGTGACGTGAACGTCACACATACTAGTGTACTTTCTAAGCGCAAGAGTGTCATTTTTTGGATAAAAACGTTATTCCATTAAATAGACCAGCCAAGTGAATGTACTTTGTTGTGTGGAGTACTGTCATTTTTTGGTTAGTGTCATTTTCACGTTATTTAAATAGCATAAATTCGGTACAAATAAACGCAATACTGTCCGTTTTTGCATAGAGCCATATTTGCCTTTACTTTAGGCTAAAAATCTGTTGCAGTTTCTGGGAATAGTGTATTTTTAACGATTAAAGTCGTTGTTTTGGTTAGTTTATGAAGGTAAAACGCATAGGGATTCAAACAAGACTGACATTTTATGTTTTAATCCTATTTTGCCTTTACTTAAGATAAAAGATCTGTAGATAATTTCAAGAAATATTGTCATTTTATATAAATTCATACAAAAATGATAACATTTTCTTAGAGTCAGTATTGTTTGTATCTTTTATAAAGTAACATGAAGTAAACTGTGTCATGTTTTGTTTGGGGTCGATATTACCCAAACTGTATTGCAGACTGTGAATGTTAAAAATAAATTAAAACACATTTTAACTTTTTACTATTAAAGTTTTTATTCTTTTGCCAAATCCAAGAGCACTTTTACCTTTAAGATTTGATTTCATAGGTATTAAGCTAACTAAAAACTAAAGTGAATTGTTATTTGCAAAAGAAGTCACCCCCCTTTTAGAGATCCCCAAAACTACATCAGCCCCGTGGTATAATTACGTAGTACTTTTTAGCTAATAAGCTGCAAAACAAAATCGATGCCCTGTAGAATGTGAGGTGTATTAGATTCACGTAGCACAAAGTAAGCCCCTCCCATCCTCCTCTGATTATGAAAACAGTATATGCCAACCAGTATTTGATTCCAATCAAGACAACAACGAACCAACCAGGTTGTCTTGTTAAAATTTTCTACGGGAGTCAGTAAAATTGAAGTACAAACCACCATACAATGTTACGACGGCTGTCTTTAAGATCTAAATCAAATTTGCAAGATTATGTTAGTATCAAACCCAAAGCCCATCGTCAGTCAAGGGCAAAACACCAAAGTCAAAAATGAAACTATTCTTTATCAGATTCCGATTTTGTTTTGAAAGAAAATGATATTGAAAAGCCATCGTTGGTCAAGCAAGAGTTAAATACCAAAATCTAAACTAAACGAGTGTTCAAACTCAAGCCCATCAGACCCTAAATTCAACTTTGAAACAGGTGTCATGAAACAACGTTAGGGCTAAACCAAAATGTAGCCCAATCCAGTCCGCTAGCTCTAGCTCTTCCTCAAAATTTGATGAGGTTACAGAACTCGTCTTTAAACTCTTACTATATAAAAGTGGAGTAGGACCCAAAATTACTTTGTGTACCTACCTAAAACAAAGTTATTTGGGGAATTACTTTAGTCTAGTTTACTTTTACATCTACACAGTTCCTTGTACATTTTCTTTATACCTATGTTTCTGCTGAATTAAGGTCGTTTTTGAGTGCTATTTATTAGTGTACTTCTTCCTTTGAACACTGTGTATAAGTGTGAGTATCTAGAATAGCCCGCAGGGACTTAGAAGTAGTAACTATGCGTACGTGGAATCACAAGAACTATTAATATTTACCTATTAGTCCTATTGTAACACTTATTAATTTTTATAAAATTTATAATACCCCTCTTTTTATTACGTCGGTGTTTAAGAACGGTCTTTTGAAAACTGCTTTTTATTATTTAAATCCGTTAAATGCTCGTACAATGCATGTTTATTTAAGTTTTCTTAAGTTTTACTAGAATAGTGTCAGTCAAAGTATAGGGTTCTTTCTCTACGACAAAAAAGGTAAAAAAGTTAGAGGAATAATGACACAATAGTAGATATTTATTAATATCTGCATGATAATTAAATATACCATCTATATAATTAAATTAATAGCAAGACTATTACCCAAACTATCATTTAAATTGATAAAATCATGAAAAACCACTAACGAAAAAATGTAATTAAATAATTCGTTTTGCAAAAACTTTGAACGCCATTTCCCAAAAATGACAATTTTTGCATAGTGACGGTAATGGTTTTAACGTGCGATATGTCACATTTTAAATTTGATATAGTTTTTCATCTTTTCATAATCAACTCGGAAACTGATAGGTAAGTACCTCCGACTAATCTAAAAAAGTATTTTTGCGAATCAGAAAAATGTCATATTAAATTTTGTTTGCTTGCGGTTCAAAAAAATCAAGTTTATTTATAGTTTTTTTTTAATCTGGAGTGTCTAACTCTTATTTTTAATCACCGTGCCGGAGAGATCTCTCGGATCGGTCGGTAGCGATCGGGTCTTTTGGTTTTAACTGAATTTTCGACTGATTCGAATGGGTTACATGAACTACTACTACCACTACTGCCATATTATTGTATTGTTACGATAGTGTTCTAATAACTATAAAATTATACCAATACAAAACAACTGGCGAAAGGCAGACCATATCACGTACACGCTGAATCTTAATATTGTTTCTTTTCCGAACAAAATTATGTTCTATTCTTTTAATATAGAGTTTGAAATGCATTGTATGGGCGAGGAGGAGGTTGTGTAACCTGTTAAACAGAAATGGGATTTATTAGTCTGTGCTTAAAGGTGGTTATAGTAAGAGAATGGGGGAGATTTGATTGGTGCATTCCCGACGTTTCTAGTTTTACTAAATTTAGTAAATCTTGTTTTGTTTTTTTTTCTTATCTTTTTCTTCTTATCGTGGAAGCCCTGGTGTCAGAGTTTTTTTCAGACTGCCACCGTTCGGCCTCTGACGTGGTTTTTAAGTAACCACTACTAACACCAGAGATCAAAGCCGGGACCACCGGTTTCACGTCCCATCCGAAGCACGGAAATATCTTTATCTTCAGACAATCAGGTGATCAGGCTGCTATGTCCTGACCAACTGGAGAAAAACGCACAAAGTGACATATCACTAGGTGTCCCCAATGGGAATCGAACCCACGACCTGCGTGAAGAGCCCAATGTTCTTGACCATTAGACCAAGGAGGCGGTTTGTTGTGTTTGTGTCTAGAAAACAAAAATTAAGTTAGTTTCAATACTTTTGTAAGATATGTAATAATTGTATTTGAGAAAATTTTCTGTTTAATACTACATTTTGATTCGATCGCCCATTTCAATACAGATTCGGTACAAAAAAAAAATCGGACCTCTTTTGTATTTAGTTTTACAAAATAATTATTTTATTTGAATTTCGATGTAACCGCGTAACATGTATAGTAAGTACTTTTAGTTTATTCTGCACTACATTTATTTATTCCAGATTTTAGTCAGTAATAGAGATAGGAATAAACCGAAGATCAAGTTTCCTTCTCACTTCTGCAGGTGTCGCTAGCGGCGTCGCTTTGTTTTTCTCTCTTTTGTTCTATAGGGTGTGAACTTGATAAAAACTGAGAGGAAGCGAGTACTGAATATGCCTTTTGATTCTTATTTTTGAAAATAAAAATTTTGAAAAGATCTACAGAGAGGGTTGTTTGATGTCTTTGTAATTGTTTTTTTTTTTAAGAGAGTATTTGTTGTGACGATATCAGTATTTTCGTAGGTATACTTATCGATAAGTATTGGCCCAGTATTCTCTATTGGCCCAGTAGTCTCTTTTGTCGAGTCTATTCTATTTAGTCTATCCAATCAGCGTTAGAGACTTACGGATAGTCCAAGTTGTACCAGACATAGTGCCCCGGGCGAAACTCCACCATGTGGGTATATTAGTGGAAGATGATGATGATGATAATGATGATGAAAAAATAACTATAAAGATTCCTCTGTTTAACTTATATTTGTAAGTACATAAGTAAGATCATCGATCATTAGACTACATCACTATAATGTTATCTGATCCATAGTGTGATAGTATAGTGTTAAATAGAATCCATTGTGACAGATTAACTTTGGGCATTAGCGTCTAAAGTACCGTTACCAAAAAAAAAACATTAAATATTTTTATTGCGTAATCAAATGCACAGGAAACATAAATATTAAGCTAGAGATTTAATTTAATAAACGATCGAGTCTATAGGTAATTAAAAACTATTCATTCGTCTGGTAGGCAATTGATTTTGCGTTAGATTCAAGTTTATTATGGATGGAACTTGTATACGATTTGAAACACCACCGTCTCTTCGGTGAAAGAAAACATCGGTGAACACGTAATTTACATGCTCCAAATTTCATAGCTTCACAATATTTATTTGCATTCATGTCCATGCAGCAAAGGTGTTTAAAAACATTTAAAATAAATAAAGCTAAAAAAATACATGTTTTCTCAACTTTGTGTATTGTTTTGTCTGTGTGTACAATAAAGCGTTGGTGAGTGGCGACACCACAAACCCGAGTGCTCCCGGGGGAAGCCACCGATCCTCGTCGCCGACTTGCCTTTACTGGCTGGTCGACTCGGAGTGGACCCCAAAAGGATCAGATCCTCTGTGCTTGCCTTAATTGGTCGGCTTTAGGTTAGAGTCACAAGAGCTATATGCTCGAAGAGTGGATGTGTTGCGCAAGTGGCGAGTGGGCTCCTATTAAGCCGTTGGAGACTGAAATGATGGTCGTTTAAATTCCAGAAGCACCTCTCCACTCTAAGCCGTTCAGGAAATGTTGCCCCCTTGTCGCTCGCCATGCAAGCGGCCTTTTTGGGGGCCCACTAGAATAGGAGTAGTTCGGACTCGAACTGCTACCGAACTTTTGAGAATATGATGTCTCAGTTTATCGGTAGGTACCAAACTTCAGAGAAACAGAGTCTTAATTTAGAGGATGAGATAATCCGGAATTGAAACTAGTAACTTCCACATAATAACCAAACAAAGTGGGGTTTCGATTAAATAATTACTTTTTAGATTTTTTTTTTGCTGTCGGTACGAGGAAGTCAAAGCCAGGTTTTAATCCAAGTCCCGTGTAAGTATTTCAACACGATCGCACTCTCGTCAACTGACACGTACAGATATATATTACTGTCTCTTTCCAACTATGGCATTCCAATTAGACTGGGAACTGGGTTTCTATTTTATAAAATTTCATTTTGAAATTGATCTTTATTGTCAAGAAGTAAGGTTTGACCAAACACTGTGACAGTGGGATTAATAGAGTAACTTACTTAGGTATTTAAATAGTTTTTTAATTTGGTGAATAATTCATATATAAGTACCTCATATTTCAGCTTCAAAAAGAGATTAAACAAGTACCTGTGAAAAGAAAAAAAAAATTAGTTAAAGTTTAAAAAAAACATTAGATTTGGAAAAAAATATGGTGACTCGTTGATGTCTTTTGTATGAAATATTTGTTAGTATGGAAAAAAGAGATAATTAAACATAAACTAATGACCGTAATCCCTTTTGGGATGCTCAGAAACTTGCTACAACTACAAAGGGTACAGTTGTATCATTGTTAATTAGTTAGTAAATACGGATTGTTGTAATATTTAACCCTCAGTTGCAGAAACGCTCATTAGAATTAATCCTCCATTAAATCTCTTGCTGTCACTTTTTGTCTTGTTGACGTAGTAAAAGCTAGCACGAGATTTAATGGTGGATTAAGTCTAATGAGCGTTTCTGCAACTGCGCGTATGACTATCAACAAACGTATCTTTTTATTAAAGATGGGTTTTTGAAAGATTGCAAACCTCAATTAAGGTTCCCTAAAAACGTATCAGTGCATCATTTTATTGACGTACTTAAATAAGTCCCCTCAATAAACCTTTGTACTAAATTCGCTTTATTTATAACCAAAGTTAAAGATTGACTGATTTAAGTTTTACGATTCATATGTGTCACGGTTTGATTTAGATTTCCTTCAGTATACATTATAGTGAAGCTACCTGCACATGCAACTAATAAAGTACTTTGGTATAGGTCCGAAGCATGCATGCCAGCCATGTTTGAATATTCCTAGTTTTCATATGTAAGTACATACGTTACGTCTTTTAGAAAGATAGTTCTTTTAAATATTACCTACTTCTATCTGTGTAAAAATGGAAAGACAAATAAGTGATTTTTAATTTAATTTAATTTAAATCAGGCAGGTATTAGGGTCCTTCTTAATATGCTGACAATTTTTAAGGGGATGATCACACTATAAAACTGAATAACTTTCTTTAAGGCAACAACATCATAATCACAAAAAAAAAAACTATTGCTCTATCTATACTAACCTGCAATCCAACTCGAGCAGAATTTATGGGTCAACATTTTTTTTTCACGATTACGATGTTGGTCCCATAGAGAAAGTTGTTCAGTTTGATGGTTTAATCATCCCCTTAAATAGTGTATATTAAGCTAGCTCAGCATATTAAGTTAGACCCTGTATATCCTGAAAACGAGGATCAAAGGCGGTGACCAATCTTAATTTAAAAAAAAAATGCCAGATACAGCATTGTTCAGGGCTACTGATCGTCACTGCGGACAATTGGAGGGACCATGAAGTCTACTAAGCCAGTGAATGAGCTTAAGCAACCGACATAGAGGCATCCGAGGGGTACGGAACTCGACATAGGACGTTTCTGGGACTACGCGGTGGATTTGGTAGCAAGAGGTCGGTGAGAAGCGGCCTGGGATGTGCCTGTAGCGTCTGTAGACACCAGAAGAAATAGGAGTGGGCAGGGGCTGTGGCTGTCCTCCCCAGTTTGGACGGCGATCACAATAAAGATGCATTGATATCGGGTTACCACCGGTCGTGCCGAAACCGTAAAGAATTTAAAAGTACTAAATAAGTACGAAAGTTTATTCCACGGACCGTCTCTTTATACCGGAGCCATACCTTTTCAATTCTTTTTATGCTAGTTTCAGATTTACAATTGTTTTGTTTTTACCACTCTATTCTTAATTAAAACCTTCTGATCATAACTGTTACATTCTATTATAACATAAACATCCTCACTACCGATAAAACAAACCCATAGATCATCAATTCATTTACATTTTTATCAGCAAACTTAGTCCTTCCGCGTCTCGCGCAATCGAAAACATAAATCCGCGGGAAAATTGATTACGGACCCGAGTAATTAATACGAAACGTGTTTTGACTTAATGACGCCGTAAAACTGGATATTATCGTTAAAACTTCGCCTTAACTAGACATCTTGCAGGCTGTTTTCGCCGTTAACTATTTTGTTTTATTAACCTTTAAAGTTAACCTCAATGCCTAACTTCATCATCATCAATATCTTCCGTCGAAGGTCATCGTCAATTCATATTTCAGCCCTCTGGAGTGATATTTAAGAATTTGACTCATCCTAGAGTGCAATTTATGAACATCATAAGTTGAAATCAGCAGTAGAAAATGTAAAAATTACCTTGGAGATAATGTACCTATCGTTCTACTGCTGATTTCAACGTGTGAATTTCAAAAATAGCACTCCTGGTATTTACGTAGGAATAATGAACACAGACGAATGGAATTTGCAAATTGAAACATGTAGGTAGGACACCAAATAGTACCTGTCTATTAACTAAGTAACGGGTGTAGTAAGAGGCGATTAATTCCTTCAGGTATCATCAACATCTCTAATACTCTCACCGTGTGACTACCGGTTATAGTCATGACATCAGACCTTATCAGACTCCACCTCTGATTGTCTCGTTCCCGATCTATCCAATTCAGTAGGGTAAGAACGAGATAGTGCATCTATCTTCGCCCGATAGCACTGTCTGTAGTGAACCTGCCTGCTGTGCCAAGGGTCGCAGGTTCGAATCCCGTAAGGGACAAATATTTGTATGATGAATATGAATATTTGTACCCGAGTCATGGATGTTTGTATCTATATTGTTGTCTAGTCATCATAATACAAGTTCAGGCTAGTTTCTGGTACTTTAAATGTGACTAAATAATTTGTGTGAGAATGTGTAAGATATTTATTATTATTATTATTTATCTTTGGCACACACACTTAAGCACATAAAAATATCCTGATTGTTTTTCTTGTGAAACGGTCGCTGTAGTCAGAATCGGATAGGTAATAAAATTAATTCATAAAGGCAATAAACATTTTCCAGTCATAATCAAGAAATATTAAAAAAGCTCCTTTCCTAATGACTTATTTACGGAATACTATCGTACACTCACGAATGTGCAAAAATTAATTCCCTATGGTGTAATGTAACATTCTTTTGAACATGAACATTTATTAAATGTCCTAACAACCTTCGCATCTTCAAAGGAGTGTGAACCTTTTCTTTGTGAAGATTACGACTTAAATTGCGATGTTGGGGAGGCAGGCAATATAAATTACATGGGATCTAAGCCGCACGAGAATGTAGAAGCCCATCGAGTTTTTACTACAGAAGTTTATGAGACATTTAGATTTAACGATATTTAGAAATCGTATCGCTGTCTTCCGTAAGTGCGGACATAAGTACGAAAATGCAGACATATTCGTTGTTTTATAGGGACATTGTTGCCTTTTGCCACCGTGCGTAGGTTATCTAAACTTTTAACACGAAGTTTAATGTTTGGTTATAAATCTATGTAATATTATGTGTGAATTTCGTTATAAACCAAGGTGAAACTACCTAGGTGAAAGAAACTGAGAATAATCGACATGCGTCGATCTTTATCATATTGTATAGGCTAGAGAGGGAGCTCGTTTTCGGGCTTTATCGTGGTCAACTTAGCCTATTATGATCCAGTAAGAATCTGGAATGGTACCCACTGTCCATTATAAGTGGCGACGGGCTCACCCCCGTCACACTGGACAGAGTTTCGGTACTACCTACTGGTGAAACGTGGATGTTCTGAGTTTTCAGAATATCTCTGACTACCCCCTCGAGGAATATAGTCGTGAGCATATGATTATGCTTATGCTAAAGAATCTGGAATTACTTGATAGGTACGTCAAAGAACTGGAAAAGTTCACATTTAGCAGCTCATATCTGCCGAATGAGCTGTTTATATCTGCCGAAGAACTGACGGTTGATCGGGAGTCAGAGTTCTAGAATATAGACCTAGGTGAAACTCAAATATTTACAGAAGTATTTTATCTCGCGAAACAGGTATCGCCAGCATCAAAAAGCTGTTTCATTTGCGAGACAGGCAGGGATATTTAGAGCTGCCTTCCTTTCTCAAGTAATGGAGAAGAACCCGAAGTAGAAAAAGAATTTGATCTTAGGTTATTCAAGTCTTCCTCGAGTCGTGATCGTATCGTAAGCACAAAACAACATAACATTTCTGTGAAGATATCAGAAAAACTGAGTGAGCGAGCTCTGGACGTACCTCCGGGTTTTTTTAACGTTTGACACTTATCACGTAGGACATAAAGGCCTCTTTACATTAACTCAGGACATGATGGACTTAATAGAGTCTTGCAAGAATGCGAAATGCGTTCGGAACGTTATACTTATGTGAAAAAATATTTATTTATTTAGTTTTGAAATATGTTTTTATTTCTGTTCGTTCTTCTATGTGTCACCAGTATCCTTGACTGTTGTCCTTGATTGATAAAATTAATAATTATAACCAAAGTCCTAAGTTTGCAAATATTTCGAGATAGAATCATTAAAATAGATGTTTAGTTATATCATCTAAACTATTATAAAACTGTAACTGAAGTGTGTCTGTACATTGAAGATATTTACAAAAAAAAGATTACGATAATATGGTTTTTAGGTATCCCTGACTCGATATCAACCTTTTTTAGAAATTTTGTCTGTCTGTTTGTCTGTTTGTTTGTGTGTTTGTTTGTGTGTTTGTTTGTTTGTTTATTTGTTTGTTTGTTTGTTCGCGCATCACGCAAAAACTACTGAACCGATTTTGATGAAGCTTTTTTTGTTTGATAGCTTATGAAATTTGTGCGGACGAAGTCGCGGGAAAACACTAGTATAATATAAAACCTGCCTGCATTCCAGAATGCCATGATATGAATTATTATTATTTATGTTCTCATGGTTTTTTTCCAACCCGTTTATAAATTAGACTAATTAAGTTTAGGCATAACGCGACAAACGGAATGGGCGTATCTAAAGGGTTTTCTTAATACAGAACCCTAAAAATGATCACAAAACCTGAAAATCATTCAGCATTATTAATGCATAGTCAACGACTGAGAAAGATTTGTAACAAAACTTATCCATTAGTCGCCTCATTCGACGCCCACATCAAATGGAATGACTAGGCAATCATCTGACTTAATATTATTAACCTACCGCCTTACTAAATAAACCTTTAACCTCGACAATAAATCAACAAAAACATACGCAAAAATTAACACGTCATCACCTAATCGATTAAAAAATAAAGATTTGATTTTTAATTTCTCAATCGGTAGCGGGTCAGTGACATTCTGTTTCTGAATTTATTTTTTCTTTTTAATTTTTTATTAATTTATTCAAACGGCCGGTAGTGGCCAGATGTAAAGACGGATGCCCTCTGTCTGTACTCAGCTTTGTATTTAAACAGTATAAAGTCTAGGCTACAACATGGGCTACTTTTCATCGGGGTAGAATAATGTACCATTTGTACTTGTGAAAAGTTATGGTATCAACGGGTACTCTGTTCTGCGCGTGCGAAGCGAAGTCGAGGCTTCTTCTATTAAGTCAGTGGCATATCTTTTTTTTTTTTCAGCCCAGTATTTTGTGCTACGCTCCGTTCGCGTGCAGGTGTTTGGGCAGGAAAGGTAAGACAATTAAGATCGGCCATAGTCTGAGGAACAATACCACATTCACTCTTGAGGTCTGCTCCGTCGATAAAAGCCCACTTGGACAGTATATCTATCTATCTATAACGTCACGCCTCTTTCCCAGTGGGGTAGACAGAGACCTGGGCGCGCCGACATTCACATCCATACATGCCCGTCAGGTTCGAGAACTCCGCAACTCCCCTTTTAGTAGGACGCAACCGATTTGATCAGAATACGTCCTACGAGGACGCCCTCTACCGAAACATCCACTTAATTTAGCTTAGATTACCCTATAATACGAAGCATTTTAACAAACTACAAAAGACGTTGACGCAGCCAACCAAGTCAAATCAGGAATCCTACAGGACGCGTATTATCAAAACACACTCGAAACATTTTTAACAATGGAGGATTTAAAAAAAAACTGTCATTACCGGTCGACAATGTATAAATTTTAAGCTGTTTTCTATTAGCATATTGTATTATGAACGTGTGTAGACCAAAGCTTGTATTCTTATTGCTTTGATGGTGAGGAGAGAAGCGGGTAGTGGTTACCTGACTTCGGACATTAGGTCAGTATAGATATTAGATGGACTTTTCTGGAGAAACATGGGTGTTTAAACTAGTATTTACAGTTTCCATTCATAATTACCTGATCGGCAGAGCATTTATATCGAAAACTCTGCTCACCTGATCACCCATGTTTCTTTAGAAAGGTTGTTGTATTAACTGCCTCCGTGGTCTAATGGTTAAGAGCATTGGGCTCTTGACACGGAGGTCGTGGGTTCGATTCCCACGGGGGGCACCTAGTGAAATGTCACTTTGTGCGTTTTCCCCCAGTTGGTTAGGACATTGCAGGCTGAGTCACCTGATTGTCTGAAAAGAAAGATGATTCCGTGCTTCGGATGGCACGTTAAACTGTTGGTCCCGGCTACTATCTCTGGTGGTAGTTGTCGTTACATAAAAACCACGTCAGAGGCCGTAAGGCGGTTTGAATAAACTCTGACACCAGGGCTTGCAGCCCACTCGATAAGAAGAAAAAGATTAATAGTCTGGCTACAAGGGCTGTACTGCTCCGTAGATAGCTAGGTGGTGAGATGCGGGTGCAGAAAAGCCCGCCCCGCTTTGTCATACCGTGGTAGACTTTCGCTGCAGTTCGGTTTATTAGCACCGGACTGTGTAGTTCATAATCATTAAAGATAAAATATTCGAACAGTGTAACACCCAATAAGCGGTTATAGCTCTTGTGGTCAGACTATAATACCTAATCGATACTGCATCACCCGATAAAATATCCAACATGTTGTTTGTAATATGGATGATTCATTACCAATTTCTTTTAGCACATTTTGGGTGGGATGGAATAACGTATCAAGTAGAGATTCAACCAACATAAATACTAATAATAATAACAGTTCCAATACAGTACAAGATAATAGTATAAATACTTCTAAATAGGAGGTGTAAATGTGAAAGTACTTCAGTGTCTGCCTTGTTACTCCTTACACATCCCTTGGAATTCTATTCGAAGTCGTTCGGGACATACGGGCAGAAAGTTCTGACAACATTGCGTTTTATTATAACAATGGTAATACGGGTAATGCAAGCTACTTCCAAAAAAAACGTTCTCCTCGATTTAGTTTCAGTTTAAAGAAGGAAATTCAAATTTATTTTTGACGTGACAAAGTCTCTACGTTACGAATTTATTACCTATTTCTAGGAAACTATGATAATTTTCACATTTTAATAGCATTAAAATACTATAAATTGTATACCTAGCTGAAACTGAAATGCATAAATTACAAACTTCCGTTCCAACCGTCACTGTGAATAACTTTGACTATGCAACCGTCTAATATTAAAAAATGAAATCGTTCAATGTACGGAATAGCATTTATTGAACGTAAGAGTATTGAACTAAGGTGAAGAAAATGACAGTATAGAAAAGAAAACGGTAACCTCGAAATTAAAAAATTTCAGTTTTTTTTTTCTACGGCGGGTTGTGATCTGTAAGACTTAGGTTTTTATATTAGTCATTTAGTACCTTATAACAATTTCTAAACGGCAATCGGTAATCTTTTCGGGTAATTAAAAAGTCCACCGGCTACAGTACTAGTAGAGAAAACTCATACTTATACCTGTTCCTCATCGTACGAAACCGTGTGTCGAGCATCTCTAGATAGTCTCAGAGATGCAGAAACACTCAGATCGTCCGGGATAGTCGATATAGTTACAATGGTTGTCGTTTAAACGACAAAACCTTGTTATTTGGACGCCTACGGTCACATTTTACATTACCTACGGACGAAGAACGGACCGTGTACAGTGTAAGGGTTAGATCTGGTGTGGGTTGTGTTTGTACATTAAAGGTAGAATGAGAAATAATATAATTAAATAAATAGTGATCATCATCAGCCATTTGCAACTTTTTTAACTAATTAATATTCGCAAAACCGAAAATCTTTTCAACAGAATTAATTTAAAAAAAGAGTTAAACGGATATTTTTGGAAATGCGCAAAAGAATATTTTTCACGCACAATTTTCGCCTCAAAAGTCGATACCAATTATTTTTTGATCCCATATACCTACCTATTTTCCGCAGCAGCGTACAAGCTTTTTCTAATAATTTAGGGGGGAAGGGTGTGAGAGACACTCCACTACGCGGTTCGAGTACGGATTGGTTGGCTAACTAAGGCAATGAGATTGAAAACATGGATTCATCATCATCATCATCATCAGCCCAGTAAACCCCACTGCTGTGAATAGGTCTCTGCGTTTTCAAGCCAATCGGTACGGTCATACACTAGTATCATCCAATATTTGCTGGCTACTCTACACATGCCATCCGACCATCTGTCTGCTAGATCATTGCACCGTCACTCACGTTTGACAGATGCAATAAGTACCTACCTTGCCGCGTATCGCACGCGTTACAGGCTGTCGCCCATTGAGATAAGGTGTATTTTAGTTCTTCATATCTGAATCTTGAAGAGCAAAGTTCAAAATTTGAAAAAGCGCGTGAAATTATGGCGCGATATCCTGTATCTCATGCGAAACATTGACATATAAGACGTATTTTCGAAGGTCATTTCTGAAGCGCAAAGTTCGAAAATCGGGAGTATCTATTACAGTACTAACTATTGTATAATCTATGGCTAAAAATGGATTAAATATACCAATATTACTTATGGCGAAGTGAGGTGGTCTTATAAGCCTCCCACAGAATTTATTTAATAGACCTACTTTAAAATATCAACGACCGAATGATATTTTATTAACAACTAGTTCAAACACAAACATCTATCATTGTCTAATTGCGCCACATGGAATGATTTGTTTTCTGGCAACATCCGTTATTGAACCTTGCAACACTTAGAATAACTAGATCTAAAACGGCGGGAAACTACACGCGTCCTTCGTGCAAACATTACTTTGCATTTGGTATTTTAAATGTTTATTCAAATATAATTCTTGAGCTAAGGAGATAGAGCTGTGCTGGTTGACATTAGAAGGTAAAGTTATGTTGGTAATGCCTGAAGGAATAGAATTTTGAATCGCTTCCTAAGAACAGTTTACTCGCAATTTGAAATGAGAACATTTTATAACAATTTTTAAATCGAACTGGACAATTTAAGTTGTTTACAAGCGTATTACATTATTTCTTCTAGTGGCTATTGCACGACACTGCCAAGAGATTTTGCAAAACATAATTTTTTGAATACTGCCAGCCAACACTTAGTACTTTTATCTTGATACCAGAAAAGTTGAACGAACGAACGACGAAACGAACGAACGAACGAATGTAAAAGTGATACTGAGTTTATGTAAAAAAAGATTGCCATATTCAGAAACGCCGCCAGAAGTGTCGGTAGTTTTAATGTACTAAATCAAACCCTGGATCAACAGTTGGGGGTTCGAATCCCGTCCAGCGCTGAATTTTAAATGTTTAATTTGACATAAACATCACGACTTAATGATTTGGCTCACTTCCCGTCACAATGGACGGAGTTTCGGTACTACTAGTGAAACGTGGATGTTCTGAGGTTTCAGAATATCTATGAACATAGTCGTGAGCATATGCTATAATTTAAAAGGATTGTAGATATTAAATTTAAAATCACACTAAAATCGAAATCGCTTAATCTTAAACACTGTCCTCACTACACTAATCCTTAAGTCAAAACGCTCATTTCAATAGGCAGTGACATAAGTTGACCCTTTGAGCAAAACTGAACAAAACTTTGTTTATGTTAGGGCCTTGTTAGACTTGATAGCTGTCACTTCAAAGGTCCTTAGCAGCGACCTCTTGTATTGTGTCGCCTCTCCCTGTTTTGGGTCTAATACGTTGTTTGTGTTTTATGAGTTGCGTACACGCATTATGCATATTTGGTTAAATGACATTAATATTTCCCAATAATCTCTTATTCTATTCTATTCTTAATTAATGGCGTTTCCTTGTTAATAATCTCTTAAGTAAGGTAATGTTTTTGCTCATATTCACTTCTTCAAACTTCCACTTCAAGACATTCTTACTTTTACATATTTCTGCAAATTCTCATTTCTACACACAGGATCCTTCTTAATTTAATTTAAAGTTCGGGGTGATGACAGCCCCTTTTACACTTTAATGTATTTAAAATAACAAGCTATTTGTCATTTACAAGTTTGATGGTCTAATCATCCCCTTAAATACCGTCCATATATTAACAAGGACCCTTGGACCTTGGTACCTACAGTCTATCTAACTTCTACACATTCTGACTTCGACACAAATATTATGCTCAAAAGACCCAAATAAATGTAACGTGAAACTATCAAGATTTTTCAGAGATGAAATCCTACAGATCAAAGGATCGCAAACGTGTTGACTGTAGGGCTGCGCGCACGCATTATGCATTCCCGTCCGGTCCACCAACCGAATAAATCTGTCACCGGGCTGTAACTAGGCGGTTTTGAATTATACACGGTCCGGGGCAGCTAACAAGGTGCCAGTATAAAGTCCATGCTTTTTGAGTTAAAAGTTTGCTTTGTTTGTAGTGGACATCTGATGCTTATTTACATATAACTACGTACCTACATAATTATATTATATATACTACATACTAGCTTTAGACGTGACTTCGGCTGCGTGGATTTCGCAAAAACTCCAACACCTTTAGGAATTGATTTCCGGAAGATCCTTTCTAAGTCCACCCATACGCCCTCTGCACAATATACAGGGTCCTTCTTAATATGCTGACACTTTTTTAAGCGGATGATCAGACCGTCAAACTGAACAACTTTCCCTATGGCACCAACATCGAAATCCCCCCCGGCCCCAATTTGATTTGCATAGATTCATATAAATAGCTCTAGTGTATTTAATTCTGTTATCTCTGTTTTTGGTAACAAATGAATATTGACATTTTAAATAACAATCATTTATTTAAAATTACATAACGATTTTATTTTTACGGTCAGAAAACGTTTCAAAAACACGATTTTATCTTTATGACATCAATTCCTTCTGTAAAAAAACTACATTCGATTTCGCCAACGAATAAACAACAAAATTTTAGTCTTAATTTCTAAAAATCGACATCTAATTTTACAAAGCAATCGAATTCCATTGATTCACAATCGAAAGAATTTTTAATTATTATCTTTGAACCGGTATTGGATAATAAATAATCGGGTGCGTCGTTTTTGTATGTTTTTATGACTCCTACGCAATAACGGCTTGGGACAAATTTCGTAATGTAGACTTAATAAGCAGTAAACAACGTGATACGCTTATCTGAGCTTTTACCCTCAAGTATTTCAATTATGGATTCCATTTCCTTTATCAAAGGCAGAAAGTAATTTAAAAATAATTATTGAACGAAAATGTTCATAAAATTTGAAAATCATAATGAGAACAATTAGTGATTTTCGAAATCTAAATAATTATGAAGATACCTAATGGTATTTTATAAGGTCACAAAATTTGCGAGAAAATGAATAAAAATACTTATTGAAACAAGTTTTATACAATTAGAAATCTTAAATAGGATGCAGAAAACATAAAATACATTCAACATTATGTTACACAAAACGTTTTTCTTTTTGTATGGATACTGCATAGTTACACAATCCTCTTAAGGCGTATCTGCCCTGTACCACGACTCTCCATACTAATCGATGCGAACGAGCGCGTGGCTCCGGTCAGAATTTAGCTGTTTTCTTTGAAAAATTAGATGATTTTTTATTAATTTCTAAAAAGTAAAAAAACCACATCATTCTAAATTATATTGTGAACAATATTGTAAATTTTCATTTTCTTCCGATTCAAAATGTAAGAGTAAAATGGTTACAACTGGAAAAAAAGAGTTTAGAGTCCCTTTTGCGGTTTTATTCATTAAAATCAAAAAATTTCTAGAAAAACCACATCACTTCTCATATCCTGTAGATGGTTCAGTTTATTTATCAGCTCAAAAAGTGCCATAGTTAATGAATAAAATGGTTACAAAGTTACCCAAAACCGGCAGGTAGCCCCTTAATCGTGGATATTGACGCATACATCGATTTCAACCGTTTTTAGTTCACTGTCAAAACGATAAACTTCAAAAAGTTTCATAAGCCACCAATGAAACAGTCATATCTCTATCCCTCATTAACATGACCAAAACACAAGAGCAAGCAGGACAACAACTGCTTAGCACTTAGGAAGGAAGCATAATTTCAGAATAATACTTTAGTTAATATTTTTATCGTCAACTCGTCACCACTCAACAATGCCTACTAACTCACAACTCCGTTAGAAAATAAAATTTTACTACCTTTCTGACTAGAAAACTAGTATTTATTTATAGACTCTATGATTAGGGTCCTAAGGTTGTAAGTAAGTAGCAGATCGTACGCATACCAAGCTAAAATTTTCTTAGAATGTCAGTTTTAATGCAGAAGCGATGTTTTCGGTTTATGTGAACAAATTTTTATGTAGGGTTGAAACAAATATATGCTAACAAATAAAGCTAATGAGGGATTTTCAGAAAGCCATTAAAAACGAAAAAGTAGTTCGTATAATGGCTTGATAGATGGCGTTGACGGAGACAGGGGCGAGCGACCTTGCAGATAAGCATAAATTCAACGGATGCGTCTGACTCAGTAACATGCATTTTTGTTCACTATTTAGCCTAACATTTTCGTCTTCGGACCCCTCTCTGGTCAACGCCATCTATCGCCGGTATGATGAACTACGTTTTAGTAGCTGTTAGAAAACTCCTCATAAAGAAATAAATTGTGTACGTCTTAGCATTCTTCTTTGACTAACACTCAGTTGCAGAAACGCTCATTAAAGTTAATACTCCATTAAATCTCTTGCTAGCTTTTACTACGTCAACAACACTAAAAGTGACAGCAATAGATTTAATGGAGGATTAATTCTAATGAACTGTCACAGAGTGTAAATCTTAATAAACTATTGTGCCCCGCAATGGAACGTTTACCTTTATAGGCTGATGATGATGATAATGGTGTAGGTATAAAGATTCTAATCTCTCATCATAACCATAGATTATTCCTTATCCCAATAAGAGTAAAATAAAAACTCCGTTTTCATTACCTATGTAAAATATGGGCTGAGATAACCTCGGGGTTAAAAGCCCCCATAATATAAAGAAGCAAAGAACATAAAGAAAAAAATGATAATTGTTGTTACTCAAAAAGTTTTTTTTTAATGAGAAATAACTAAAACTACCCTTTCGAGAAATATTTATCAATGTTATTTATGTTGTGGAATAAAAACAGAAAAAAAACCTCCTTCCGCAACTAAGGCGAAAATAAATGTTTGTTACAGCCCTACCTTAATGTTGTACATTTGGTTTAGTTTATGTTCAAAGCTCTAGGGTTTCATTGTTAAGCTTCAGCAATTGATATGAGAAAACTTAAAGTTAATTCTTCAAGTTACATAAAGCAGTTAATATTAGAAAGCAGGTATAATAAATAAAAGTTATTTGTCAATTTTCCCGCTGGACAGACGGGGAAAAGTAAAAAAGTCCGACGTCGTCAGGCCGACGACAGAGTTTTGTGGCGCGCCTTGGTAGAGGCCTATGTTCAGCAGTGGACGATGATAGGCTGATGATGATGATGATTTGTCATTATTGTTGGCCATCTTGTATTTTCCTTGAAGTCATCGGCTTGACATCGTCAACTGCTGAACTTAGGCCTCTCCACAGGTCCACCACAAGACTCTATCCTCGGCCTTCGTCATCCAGTCGCTCACCGCTACCTGTCTCTGGTCGTCGGTCCAGCGTTGGACGGCCTTCACTACGCCTGCCAGTTCATGGTCTTGATTTTAGAACTCGTCCTCCCGATCAGTCGTCTGCTTTTGACCAGCCATTGGCACTTCACCTTGCTAAATGTCTTAGGCAACTATGGGTAGACTCTTAGTTTCAAAGGATGATAATGATATCAGTTTTAGGTCTAAACCTAAAACGGGTCGCTGACTTAAAATATACTGAATGAAATTGATATCATTATCATCCTTTGAAACTAAGTGCCTACCCATCAAACTGAACAACTTTTACTATGGCAGCAAACCGAGCGGAGCAAAAAATTAATCCTTTGTTGCATACATTTAGTCGAGAAGGCATTGCAGTTTAGTAAGAAACAGGAGATTTTTTTTTTTTGCTTCGATCGGTTTGCTCCCATAACAAAAGTTGTTCAGTTTGATGGGTAGACTTTTAGTTTAAGGGGATGCTAATGATATAAATTTCATCCTGTAGATACCTCCCATCATGAGAAAACATTGTATTTCATTCAAACTACTTCAAAGCAGCGCTATCTATTTCTAATAATACAAAGTTTATTGTATACGGAAAATCTCTCGTTGCTTACACGCAGCGTATCCCTAAGAAACCTTTAGCCCAAGAAAACTGTCCACAGAAAGGGTCGCCGCCATTACAACTGAGGCTTACAAGCGAACGCAGTTTTATGCTTTCATATTTCCACGTTTATTTGCTATTGCCAATTAGTGTGATCATAAAATCGGGTCTGCCATTACGGGAGGTCCTTTTATATCGGCTAGTGAATACGGGACGGGATTGCACCGAGCTTGGTTTAATGTCGATTGGTTTTTAATAAAGGGTCTCAAAAGTTTTGTCGTCTTCCTGGTCTTGGATTGATCCTGGTCTCCTTTGAATCCTGTAGATGTGTTGTAAGGGTACTTTATGGTGCTCGGTTTTTTGTTTGTTATCATGTAAACCGATGGGCTAACCTATTATAGAAGACCCGGAACATTATGAAGCAACCTGCGCTGTGAGTCAACGTTTCATGCAATAGCTCTTCAGCTTGGTTTATTTAGCCAGCCCAGAAAATACTTGTGATAAGGAATACTACTCTCGTGTTGTCCTCTTTCTTTGCAATTTAAAATATTTGCGTCTTCTTCTTTCTTTGTCAAAAGCAGATGAAGACAGTGTGCAGGAGTGCCAGTGCACTTCTGGGTAAGCTCGCTACATCTTCGACCCCATCTTTGTCCTGAGGACTAGATAGAGGTCAAGAGCAAACCCATCAATAATAAAAAAAAAAAAAAAAAAAAAAAAGACAATTATCTTTTTGTTAATTTAAAATATTTGCGTCATTTTCTTGGTCAAAAGCAGATGATTGTTTTTATTTATTACTAGTGTTTTCCCGCGACTTCGTCCGCACAAATTATATACCCGATTTTAAGTCAGATCATAAGCTATCAAACAAAAAAAGTTTCATCGAAATAGGTTCAGCAGTTTTTGCGTGATGCGCGAACAAACAAACAAACAAACAAACACACAAACAAACATACAAACAGACAGACAAAATTTTTAAAAAAGGTTGATTTCGAGTCAGGGATACCTAAAAACCATATCGTAATCTTTTTTTTGGAAACATCTTCAATGTACAGACACACTTCAGTTACAGTTTTATAATAGTTTAGATATTACAATGTTCTATTTTCAAAGCAATAGGTAAATTTTAGTAAACATTTCTGACGTTGCTCACCTATGGGATCAACTAGTCAGGTAGAGAGAGAGAAAGAGTAAGTAAAAAATTGCGAATTGCTGTCAGTTTCTATGAATAGTGAATATTCTGAAAATCCTATATTTATAATGTATCTGACTGCCTTCTCAGGGATTATAGTATATCATGTATTCTGTATTGTATAGGTAGGTACCGAAGATTGTTCCTATGAAGATATAATTTAACCATTCACAGTTGTATTACCTACGCATTGCCGCTACTGTTTGACTCCATGCATTTGATCTTTCAATAAAATTAAACGTCTATTTGCTATTTAATGAGTGTTATCGAACGAATTCTCCGTTCCATTAATCGGAATGCAGTTATCTTAACATTTTATCAGGAATTAAAAGGATACGTGATTGTTATTGGTAATTATTTTATTACTTGCGGCTTTGATTCTACCACAGAGCTAAAATCTAACTGTAAATAAATAGATAATTTCCTACCACAATGTTTTTTATAATAGTTCTTTATACAGACAGGGTGTTAGAGTAATTTATTACTTTAAGCCTTAATTAAAGTTGCAATGCAACTCCTATTCTTTACCTACAATCATAGGTACAATCACTCCTTAAAGTTTAAGGTTTGATTGTACCCATCTGAGCAATTTTCCCCAAGAAACCAATAGGAAATTTATTTTAAAAAATTTGTTTTCTCATACTAAATGCAATCAGCTGATCGAACGTTTGTATGAAAAGGTTTTTTTTTTAGAATTTCCTATACGTTTCTTAGGGATAGTTGTAATGGGTATAATCACCCCTTAAAATGATGCAATTGTTTACCCTAACACCCTGTAGAATGTACACACACTTTGCTTTAGTTACACTTTTATTAAATTAAAACGTACTTTTTTTACCCATGTTTGGCAATCATGTTTATTGCCATTTATCAATAGACACATTTTCGTGTTTGTGATGGTTCTACCAGTAGCTAGTCGGCTCTGAATTACAATTCAGCAATTGTGAATGAGGCAATATTATTATTATTATTGTATCTCTTGTTGTATTTCACGTAGAGGTCCCTTTGAGACACTTTTATCTAAACGCGATGGGATGCACCAACCGTGGTCTATCTCTGAATACATTATGCAAATTCACCCGAAGACAAACCACGTTCGGTGAGACTAGGTATTGTTTTTGTTTTCAATCTTGAACTTGAATGTTATTGGTGTTTAAAATTTAAACATTAAACACTGAATCCTGGAGTATAGTTGTTGTCGCCATCCGGGTCGACCTCGGGGAGACTTGCAATACGTCTTCATTGATAGGTGAATTGCGCTTTTTCCCCACAGTGGGATGAAAAATACTAAACATTTATTTTCGCTCGACAAAATGGCCGCCCGTATTTTTCAGTAATGGCTACACACTGAATATTATTACACGATTTCGTTCCAAAAATGCGAATGTACTCGTATTGTTATTTTTGAAACTCCGATTTGTAGTTGTACTTTTAAAGTTGTTTTTAATTAGTTTTTACGAATGATTTACGTTTATTTTTAAGTTTCTGTTGTGTCAATAACTTTAAAAGGTTTATGATTGATTGTTTGTATTATTGAGTTTAATTTCAGTGTTTTTGTTTTGGAAAAAACCTTTTGCTACAGCCAAAATCTAATGAATAACCAATGTTTATGTATTCAAATAAATGATAGTTTATCAAAGAAAGAATTTATTTTTTTAAAAACCTACAGATATAGGGCGTTATCTTCTCCTGTGTCTTACTGCCCACTGGGGAACATACGCCAATTATACTCTGCCGTGTCAGTATTAGTAGTAGTACCGAAACTCTGTCCAGTGTGACGGGGGGTGAGCACGTCGCCACTTTTATAATGGACAATGGGTACAATACCAGCCATGGGTAGAATAATATTAAAATCCTATAAATATACTTAAATACATATATAAACTCAAGACCGCAATCTTTTTCGCAGAGGTAAGAAACTTTGCTTCCGCAAAAGGAATTTTATCCCTTAGTCATCTCGTATGACCCCTAGGGTACAAATATGACTATTCTAAATTTGTTTTTCATTTTCACACGATAACTTATAAATATCATAGATAAAAATCCCGAAATCTAAAACTAAAAAAGATGGATAATAGAAAATATAGCAATATTGTGCATATTGCGAATTTAGAAATTGAATTTCATGCATTTTGCACTACGAATAAGAGAATAAATATGGAAGAATAACTCCAAACAAAATCGAAATCATTTTTGGCACCCCATGAAAAATGACATTTTGTATGAGTTTTGGCGGCGAGTTACAATTTTTAAAGAACAAATTTAGAACGCGTTACAATTTTTTTGGTGCCACTTTTTGAGCTTCATTTATACTTCTATACATTCTCTTATTCGTAGATTTTGCATATTGAATCACCGAAGTAAGAACTTTTGTTTTAATATTGTCAAGTTAACTCCACCACTGCATTATAGGTGTCACAGATTTGACCTCACGTGTGCGTCTAACGGTTAAGGTTACCACAATGAAGGCATTGGCCATAAATGTCCAATTATATGTCGTTAAATCATTAATTTGACATACGACAGGTTCGAATGAAAAAGGAGTTTTAAGAAATCTTGACTATGCTAATAGTACAATCCTCTGTGCTAATAGTTTCAAAGAAATCACGAATGTTTGTACCCAAGTTATTGTATTGGTATCATTACCGGTTATAAAGATATTATAATTGATTTTTATGATCTACATTCTGATAAATAAATCTTTTACATGAAATAGACTAGCTCTGTTATGTCATGAAACGACTGACTGAAACACAAAATTATTCGATTTTTCAAGGTGCAATACCGAATTCGAAACAAAATAATAATTAGAGTTCGCGAAAACTTAAGCCATACTAAAATCTACAAAACCCTTTACAAATATAATTTTTTTACTTCTATTTTCTATTGTTTATATTTCCATGGCAAACATTAATAAAAAACATTCAAGTAAATAAATGATAAAAATTTTAAACTGACAACGTCATAAGAAGTATTTTAATATTTTCCTTGATTTATGCGTTTTCTTTCAAGTCCAAGTGACTTTACGATCATTGTTTAATATATTATGTTTTTACAGCATATTTCGTGGTTTAAACTTAACGTCAGAAATGTTGAAGTAATTCATCATAAAATGCAAGTGTCGTAACAATATGAATCAGATCTCTGACTAAAGAAAACATCAAGCTATAGAGATTTGCATATTCATGCATGCATATGCATATAAGCAATATTCTGAAAACTCAGAACATCCAAGTTTCACTAGTAGTAGCAGTGGTAGTAGTGAAAGTTGTTCAGTTTGATGGTCTTTAATTTGTAACGCATTTAAATGTACACCCTGCATATTTTTGTACTAGTATTCGTTGTCTAGTCATTATAATATAAGTCTGGACTAGATTTTGGTACTTTAGCACTCAGTTGCAGAAACACTCATTAAAGTTAATCATCAAATCTCTTACTGTCGCTTATTGTCTGCTTGAAAAGTAGTAAAAGCTAGCAAGAGATTTAATGGAGGATTTACTTTAATGAGCGTTTCTGCAACTGAGTGTTAATGTCTAGATAATGTCTTAAGATATTTATTATGTGTTTTATCTAATCTAAACTATTATAAAACTGTAACTGAAGTGAGTCTGTACATTAAAGGTATTTACAAAAAAAAGATTACGATATGGTTTTTAGGTATCCCTGACTCGGAATCAACCTTTTTTTAGAAATCTTGTCTGTCTGTTTGTCTGTTTGTTTGTGTGTTTGTTTGTTTGTTTGTTTGTTTGTTTGTTCGCGCATCACGCAAAAACTACTGAACCGATTTTGATGAAACTTTTTTTGTTTGATAGCTTATGATCTGACTTAAAATCTGGAATATAATTTGAGCGGACGAAGTCGCGGGTCAACACTAGTTTAGATATAAATACCTACTTCTTATTTACGCGTTTGTACACAAAACCAGGATCAAAAATTAACTTTATTTTGCTCTAAACTTGCAACTTGCTGAACTTGGCCCGTTCAAAAAAAAACTCAAACAGAAAGAGAAGGCAGATGGATTTTGATCATAATATCGCATTAAGGTGACAGAGAGCGCATCGGAGGCGCGGGCGCATCGGATCAACCTTACTTTATTATTTAATATGACAAACACGCGCATTTGTAAATTAGTTTATTATTTTAAAATACGTTTTTGAAAAGCAAAACCTTTTGATTCAAGAATCAAGTTAATCATCATATTCATAAAAATTATTGTTATTTTGAATACAAATTTTGAGTATAAGTTTGTAGCACAGTCATTTTAGAGTTTCCTTGTATGAACACCCTAACAATAATTCATCTATCACTGAAATATGAATATGAATATGAAACTTTGCAGTGTGATAAAGTAAATTATTCAGATTAGGGTTGACAAATAATCTAGGTTAAATTTTTTCCGGTCCTAGATTATTTGTCAACCGTAATCTGTATACTTTACTTTATCACACTGCAAAGTTTCAGCGATAGATGAATTATTGTTAGGGTGTTCATACAAGGAAACTCTAAAATGACTGTGCTACAAACTTATACTCAAAATTTGTATTCAAAATAACAATAATTTTTATGAATATGATGACATAGAGACAGCTTTTGGGCTTTTTTTTGCCTCTACCACTGTAAGGTGTTCCGTTGTAGAGAAAATGATGACCAGAAGGGGTCAGAGTTCAGGCCATTAAACTAACCAACTTTTACTATACCCATCTACATATTATTCTTTTTATTCTGTTTTTGTTGCTGTATGTTTTTGGTGTGCAAATAAAGAATATTTATGAATGTTATATCATTACTACCAATTTTTTACACCATGTATAACGCACTACGGTAAAAAGAACAACTGCTGCCAAAGGGTGGCACAGACTTAAGGGTAGGAACTCTATTTTGGAGTCTCTCTAGGATCTTCAAACAATTAAATATCCACTGGATCAGTTTCACAAAAAAATGAGCGAAGAAAACTTTTAATGTAAAAATTGTCTGGTAATTCGTATAATATTCATACGTTTTCTTAAATTTAAATCCAGAATAATGGAATCGAATAATTCCAAAATAAATGAATCAAAATACCAACGGTAAAGCTTCACTAGCGTCGTCGTCGGCAAAATTTCAAATTTCGAACGTAAAGATCTTCGCCGGAGATTCCCGAACCAGCGGGGGGTTCGGGAGGTCGAGGCCACGAAACTAACGGTTTTCACTTCTTTTTTTACTGCCTGATATAACTGCACCTATAGGGTCCTTCTTAATATGCTGACACCGTCAAACCGAACAACTTTCTCTTAGAGACCAACATCGAAATCGCGAAATAAAAATCTGCTGTTCCATACAACCTTGCCTGGCGTGCAGGAGGCGATGGTTCCAATGTCACACAGGACTGAGCTTCGGTACTACTGGTGAAGCGTGGATGTTCTGATGTTTCAGAATATCCCTGACTACCCCCTCGGGGAATATAGTCGTGAGCATATGCTATGCTGTTCCATACAAAACTGCAAACGTACTAGAGCCAAATGTATATGGAAAAGATGATAATTTATTTACGCGATTTCGATGTTGGTCCCATAGAGAAAGTTATTCATTTTGACCGTTTGAAGGTCTGATCATCCCCTTAAAAAGTGTCAGCATATTAAGAAGGCCCCAATGTATTTGTGAATGCACTAAAACCGAACAGTATGGTTCAGACTAAGAATGGAGAATGGACCACTCCCTTTCTTCTTGCAAGAGTTGCAAGTGTCTTACGAGGCGACTAAGAGATACGTTCGCTGACGACCGTATTCCTACAACTAACACCTTTATTTTATTTTTAAAATTTAAACAATAAACACATTTATTTTTTATTTTTATGACCTAGACTAAAAACTTCCAGTGATAAACGCCGAAAAATTGCCCCAAAAGAATCCTTAAAGTAAATAGTACCTTTAGTAAAGTTTCTAACCACCCTATAAAGGTTATATGATCGTATGTAAGTAACATTTATTATCATATCGTAACTCGTCTTACAAAAAGGCCATCTTTTTTTTGCCTTAGCATCTCAAAGGAGACTCAATTGCCCATCAACACCTGTACCAGCCAGTTCTCTGGCCACCCTCTAACGGTTACATGGATTTATGACATCGTATCGTGGCGACTCGAGCGCTAATTGGTGCGTGTGCGCGGATTGAAGAAACGAAAGCATAGACATGCTATTTTAAAAATTCATCAAGTGGACTGGGAGTTAAGAATTTACCAGAGGATAAAATTGGCGACCGTAAAGTGCGCGACGGTTGCGCGACCTTCTGCGACCGCAAAGTGTCTCTCGTCTGAAAGAGCGCTTAGAATTGATACGGTGGAAGAGTCAAAAAAATGACGTCAAAAAGCTGTGTGACAATTTTGAATGAACATTTTTAAATTCCGCATTGGAATTTCTTTTTCAGCGTATACTGTAGGTTTCCTCACGATGTTCCTTTACCGTTTGATAGCGGTCGGTATTACGTACATAAGTTACAAAAACTCATTAGTACATGGCACACCTAATTGTGTGTCCGAATTCGAACCCGAGCTCTAGTGATTGAGTGTCTATACTTCTCCGTAACGCGTCACTGACGCTCTCGGGCTATGAGCTTCGTAATATAGCAGAATTTTGAAATTCGCAATCATTTGCTTTGTGATACTTTTTTTATTTTTTTTTATTTATAATTAATGGCTTTTAGCTTGTGCGTAGCGCCGCATTTTCGCCAGTGTCAAGTGTAGTTTATGGGAGTATCTATCGCAATCTCAGGGATTGTTTTTGTTCAAGAACAAGAGATTTAGGATTGTGGAGCCTCGTGGCAGACAAAAACGAGACGCGCGAAAACCACGCGAGACGTGTGCTCGGGCCTGCAAAGTGAATCCTGTGATACTTTTATCCGACTTTCAAATCCGTTTTGACGTACGATATCTTTAGAGATGTCACATCTATAATTTTATTCATAGCTCTGTGGTGTGAGACCGTCTCTCTGCGCATGCGGAGGCATAGACTACGTGCCAAATGTGAACGTGTACCTGACTTCAAATCACTTGCGTGGAGGGTTATAAATGTGCGATTGTGCTTTGTTTTTGCTGAGAATTGTTAACAGCCCAATGTTTATGAAACGACTGCGCTCGCTTTAATGAAAAAGGTATCTAACTGTACTAAACCATGTAAATTTTATTCATCCTTTTTCCATCAGAAGTGCTACTTGAATCATGAACGAATGAACGAAATAGATAAACTTCATAATGTTTAGATCATTTTCTACTAAGGTACGCGTGTAATTCTACCAACAAACTTTTCTGACACTTTTTGCGAGGGGCGAGTCAGCATGAAATCCGCAACTTTGAACTTTATTAGTATAGATTCTAATTTTGAATGTTAAATATCATGAAAAAAAGTGTCGTGTGAACCCCAAACGTCTCGTTTAGGGAGAGATAAGGTAAAAAATTGTATTTAAATGCATAAGTTACTTGATCTTGCATGTTGCACAAAAATCGGCTGTCCCATACATTTTAGTCGAGTAGGTACAGCAGTTTTGTATGGGACAGCTGATTTTTTTTCGCGTTTCCTGAGGTAGGCACCATATTCAAAGTTGTTCAATTTCATGGTCTGCGCTCACCGTTTCATTAGTTGCTAGGCTGTCACTTACACCATGTATAGGCAGATGATGAACAAAATCTTTACGACTAACTAACACTTTGGAAAGCAACATTGTTAAATTTGTTAATCTACTCTGTAATTAAGTCTGAGGTTTTAAACCACAAATTAAGTTTTCTAATAACTAAACCCTTTTATTATCTGTAATAGCTCATTGTTTCTTAACATTCTTAGAATTCCGGTGTTTTAAATCATAATAAGTGGTGTAAGGTGGGGTAAGCTTAACCTTCAGAATTAACCTTAACCTTCATTGAATGACATACCTTATTCGAAGTTCTTACAAGCAATCGCAATGGCTGAAAAGCGTTTTTACAAAAGCAGTAACAAATGTAATATCAAAGAATACGACAATTTTGACCGCGTTTTCATCCGCTATTTTGTAAAATTGCGTTTTCAAATAGTTCTTTCAGCCAATTCTTGTACGAGTAAATCGTCACATTTAGAAAATATAAAGTATACTTTGGTTGCTTGCTTGTATAGATGACGTTAGCTATAGATTTTTGTAAGAACTATCCGGGGACGCTAATAAATTCTTCTGCCGATCTCTATGGGATAAAGGCTTGGGTTTTGTGTTACATTATAACGTTGTTCTGAATAAAAATATGCAATTCAAAATAAAGATGACCCGTTTGTGGAAAGTCAGGATTTTCACTGACTGACACGGCAGCCACGCCATCATATTTTGCACAAAATAATAAATCTAGATTATAATATAAAATAGAATTCTATTCTAGATGTATATTCTAAAACTAATAAGTGTAAAACATCCACCGACATTGAAACGTCATCACAATTACACATCATTTCTCAAAAAATTACTCCCAAGAACTTTCACGTTCTCAACTGACCCAAGTTACAAGATTAGCAAATTATATACTCATGATCATAGTCCTTAATATCCTGATAATATATACATGAAATATGTATAATTTTATTGGAGCTTTCATGTTTTATGGAACCGAATACATTAATAATTATAAACGCCAATATGTGAATAACACCCCACCGATTGCTTCGAAGGTTTTGTGGCGAGATAGTTTACTCAGATTTACATTAATGAATCACCTGATTCCTGCTTCTCTATAATGATTTCTCTACTTGCGAGCGACTCAGCTTTTTCATACAAACATAATATAACATAAAAATTCTTGCACCAATCGCGACTATCGCTCTGTGAAAAGCGTGAGAAGAGCATTTGGGGAAGAGGGCCTTTTCTATGGCGCGAAAGAGAGTCACACGTAAAGAAACCGTACTAGAGGAACTTGACCAGTCCAAACGTACTGCCTTAAATATAGTTTTTCTCTAGAATTTACATTATAATTATACTCTACTGTACACCCTTCACCTTTTTTGAGATGGTAATAAACAAAGCTACAAGTATCAACTAACTTTTTAAACTCGCAGCTGTAGCTCGCTATTTTTATAAATTTCACGATGGAAAGATATTTCACCCTTAACCATAGGATATGCAATTTTTTTTTCTGCCCACAATAGGCGTTCGTCTACAACTTGCACCAAACGTTAATACCGCAGACTTTAAAGGCCGATACACCGCAGCGTTCATTCGAAATCATATCTGTACAATTGGTTATGTACCGCAGAACGGCCGCCGAAATTGTTTCTCCATACCAACCAACCTACAATGTTGCTTCAATCAAGAAATGTGAACATAAAAATTGTATTAATATCAGGATTCTAAGTTATAGATTCAGAGTCGATTTTTATAAGTCATAGTTCGAACACAAAAACAACTCAAATTCCGATATGGCGTACTAAAATTTAAAATTAAGCTAAGCGTGGTATTAAAGTAGAACAGTAAATCAAAAACATAATATGGTTAAAGCATAGTTATGGATCAGAATTACTACTGAAGTGCTTGTATTAAATTTCACATTATCGTTCGTATACGTATAATGCATAAATTCCGTACAGTTTATGTGTCAATTTCAATAACTAATACAGATGCGTGAAATTCTAAAAAAGCACAACTAAACTTTTGTACTTAATGACACTGGTATAAAGACGATTTGCAGAGAAGAAAATTATTTCGATCATTAAAATATTAATCGATAGTAGTAGTTACAGCTAACCATCTCTATTAAAAACAAAAAAAAAAAAGAAACAAATTAAAACAATTATTTTTCCAAACTCATCCAACACAATAAAGTCATTAAACGTTTACACCCTTCATTAGTTGTCCGACAACCTAACGCCAATTACAGTCAACTAGTGTTGCGCTGATGTCGATGAAAAAAAGTGTCGACGATACCAGAAAATACCGAAGTCACCTACATCGTGACATAAATACGACGCGACTACCGTGAAACCCCGACTTGGTTTCCCTTTTAAGCGCTCGACTATAGTGTCAGGTTACCGGTCCATAATAAAAAAAAGAAACAGATTAGCAATTACTATATACGTACCGCGAAACTGGATAAACGAATGCCTCCCCGGATAAAATCGAGATTCGAGTTAAAAGCTCGCAGTAATTATCCTTACGCTTATAGGTAAATGGTTATTTCTTGATGTTTCGAAGCAATTATTAATTTTATGATATCGTTTTTGATAATGTCAGTGAAACTGGTTTCGGTATTTCGGTTTTATGGTACGCTAGTTGATTACTTGGCTTGGTCCTAATAAGTTTTTAGTGATTAAAGTTTTTTAGCCCTTTAGATTGAAACATTGTAGAGTGTGAGGGGAAATTTAATAGGAAAATGCACTTATATAAGTTGTAAAACGAAGCAATAATTTGATCGTAAAACGTTACTTTGTAATTTTTATAATTAACTTTATATTATACATTTTCCAACTAAATGCAAATATCAGAAAAATCGCTCTATTTGATTGTGTTATAGATAGATCTGTTGGCATATATGGATGTTGAAGATATTGGTGATATTTTCAATCATAATTATTTACAATTCTGCGACACTGTTTTGTCAAAATCTTCTCAACGCAGATGACATGATATTTAGAGTATTTAAGCAAAAATACTCAAATACTAGTATTTTCTTTTTGTATGTTTTAGGTGAAAAAATTATGAATACTTTGTCAGGAGGTACCGGTATATTTATTTGATCTCGGCTCAGTCGATAGATTTAAATCAATTATTGACACTACAAGAAGTTCAAATGTTACTATTGAAAATCAACCTCTACCAAACAAACAAAAAAAGGTTTTATCCCTTGCTTTGTCCTGTGCTGGGCAAAGGTCTCCCCTAAACTCTTCCACTCCCTCCTATGTATCATACTTGACTTTAAAAACTGAATTTCAACGTATCTAACCGGTATGATATTATGTACGACACTATGTCAATTATCAACACTTACATTAGGTTACAATACGATCTCAAACATGCATCATTGAAAAAATTTCATAATCCATTGTGATCTAGTTTCAAGCACATCGCTTATTTCTATAACATTTCAAAACACACCAATTTGAACACTAATGCCTAACACATACGTTTTATAATATTATTCCTAAAGTTTAATATCAAAATCGAAGCCTTATTTTACGGTTAGTTTAATGTGTCCCTTGATATAAATCTTACGTGTTTATTATAAGAATGAAAATAACGTAGTTCGCGAGACTTTCTATAAACCCTCCAATATTAGTCGATACTGGAGTCGTCTTGACGTGTGACAGATTGCGGACGCCTTTTTATCGGCAGATTTATAGAGTTGCTCAACTAGATGACCTAATTTTGATTCTAGTTTTAGAAATCCTAGCTTATTTCACGGACTTTAAAGAAATACGTACCGAATATTGCACTAAAAAGATGTGAAGCAATGCAAGGTAATACAATCTCGTTTGTTCTACAAGTGACCTACACTCATACAGATGCACTAGCTCTAGGCGCAGGTCCTTATGTACCGCGTGACAGCACGCACCTAAAGAAATGGGTGCTTCACTCATGATTAGACGAGATTACGTCTGGTTCTTATTTTAAGTCTGTGGCTTATTTATGATGTAAATAAAAACAGTAACTTCAAAACTTGGTTTTTACTAAGTTACTTACAAACACACAACCATATAGTATTCTTACATCACCAAAAGGGAACACGGTCGTTATCGTCGTCGGTATATGTACGAGTATCGAAAGGATATAGTCATTAATATTCCTAAAAATACAGAGCAACTTAAGGGTAGTTTGGAGGTATAACAAAGTTTCAGACTCCCCTAATAGATAATATGTGTCAATTGCAGGAACGCTCATCAAATTTAATCCTCTATGAAATCTCTTGCCGTCACCTTTTGTCTCGTTGACGTAGCAAAAGCTAGCAAGAGATTTAATTGAGGCTTAACTTTAAGGAGCGTTCCTGCAACTGAGTGTAAGATCATTAATTTATGTACATTTTTATGTTATCAGCAAATACTTGTTATCTATAAACAAATAAAAAAAATGTATTTAAATAACACAAAACAATAAAAAAACCTATAACATTATCTATTCATAACCAATTTCGCAAATATGATAGACACGCAGACATAAACCTGATTGATAGATCTAGATTTAGTCTAAGATAGGTTAATGATATGCGACACCTACACGTAATAGGTTTCACGCGAATAAATAAATGTTAAACAACTAATGTTATAGAAATACACTTTGCATGGAAATAGAAAACAATTTAGCTTGCTCTAGAATTGGAAATACATTCGATTGAATAACAAAACGTGTTAAAAAGGTAATAAAATATTTCAGGCATAATAGCCGTTTTCGACTACCAGTGACTGCTTGAATAGAATAAAAGTAGACGAGAAAGCAGAATATATTGAAATACAGGGTCCAACTTAATATGCTGACAGTTTTTTAAGAGGATGATCAGACCATCAAACTGAACAACTTTCTCTATGGAACCAACAACGAAATCGCGAAAAAAAAATTAACTCTTCCATACAAAACTGCAAACCGACTAGAGCCAAATGTATGGAACAGCTGATTTTTTTTCGAGATTTCGAAGTTGGTCCCGTAGAGAAAGTTGTTCAGTTTGATGGTCTGATCATCCCCTTAAAAAGGTGTCAGCATTTTAAGAAGGACCCTGTATAAGTGCGTGGGATTGATCTGAGATCTTGACAAAGGCTATTCCTCTTATTACCACTAAGACAGTGGTAGAGTCAAAAATGACGCCAGAAAGCTATCCATGTGATATTATTTTGAGTAAAACATATTTTAAGTTTGATTTTGAAACAGATGCACTCACTTGTCCTTAACCTCCTGTATTTGATGGAATAGGAAACGACTACGGACTAGAGGAGGAATCGGATGCAGAGACTCTAACTGTTTGTGCAGACCGTGAAAGTCACCTTTTACTATTAACTGTCTGGGTTTTGTGTTATTCTAAGCCGGTCATTAATAAAAATAACATGCATTCAGTCCCAAAACCTTCAATATTATATTAACAGTGAACCATGCAACTGGTTAGAAAGATATATGATAGCCGTAGCAAAGATTGTAGACACCCCGAAAGGGACTATGATTGTCAGTTTAAGTATGTTTTTAAAACAATGAGACACGGTGGACCGACGACCTGGTGAAGGCGGCGGGAAACCGTTGGATGAGGGCAGCGCAGGACCGGTCGTTATGGCGAGCCTTGGGGGAGGCCTATGTCCAGCAGTGGACGTCCATCGGCTGAGATGATGATAATGAATGAGACTTAACCACGAAAAAAATTTCAAATAAAAGTAGCACATCTCTGTGCTGTGTGTGTCATGGAGCGTACCATGTTAAGCATGAGTACCTTAAGTCATAATTAGATGAAGAACCAAGGCCGAAGACGTGGGTAAGCGGATCACAAAGTTGAAGTGGAGATGGGCAGAACACATGGCTAGACGGGAAGACGGCCGGTGGACCAATGCAATTATCAAAGTGGTGGCCAAGAGAGGGATGGAAGTCAGTAGGCAGACCACCAGCACGTTGGTCTGATGACATTGTGAGAGTGACGGGTTCACATTAGATCAGATAAGCACAGGACCGTGAAGAATGGCGCAATAAATAAAAGGGATTAGAAGGGATTGATTGAAACCACAGACATATTACTCTAGCGATAGACAAGCTCGTTCAAACAAACAACATGTCACACAAAACAACACAAAATGACACATTGCGGTCTGTCATTGCCATAGTGACGAAGTGAACTCGGGAACATCAATCAGGTGCGTACACCTCATTCAAGTGGAACATGTTGCTTCTATGGAAGGGCAAGTCTATCGCTAGAGTTTAAGTCTATGACTGAAACCTGTTTTAATTATAAATTGTAGATTACACACCGAGCACAGGAAAGTAAGAAAGGTCTCAGAACTCATGTAATTGTTGAACGAGGCGAAGCCGAGGTCAACAAACATGTGATCTGAGGCTTTCTTATTTACTGTCCGAGGTTAGTATATACTATTTTTCTCCTCGACGGAGGTGGAAAACGACAACTTCGTTTAGCGCAGCGGGACGACAATTGACGCTTTCCGTCCGGAGGGGAGAAAAAGCTTTAAAAATATTTACTGAAGAACAAATAAGTACAGCTATTCTAAATTAATCAGAAATTTTCACAAAGAAACAAAAAGAAACACACAACATACTTATTGTATTTTAAAAACAAAAGATCTTTAACCGAACAACTATGAAACAAAACAGCGGAAAACTCCATTCGTCATATGTCACAGTTTAGACTATTCAATAATTCATATCTTCAATACGTGCTAAGACTTCACATTAACACTTGAACGGCTTAGAACAAACAAACAAACAGACAATGTTATTCTCAGCATGTTATTAAGGGTATAGAGTAGGCAAAGTTAGTTTAGACACTCTCAAAATAGAGATTGCTAATATATCAATCAGCCGTTATCAGATGCAAGTAGAACATCCCCCCTAACCAAGTGACATTCTATCGGCGTTAACGCTAGCAGAAAATGACAAAATGTATGGATTTGACATTAGCGATCGAAACATTTTGACGTTTGCTATCGTCACCATACGTCAAGTCCATACAATTTTATCTTTTCTACTGTCGTTGACGCTAGTCGACAGACATTTTGTCTAGGGGCCCAGAGCCTGAATAGAAAACAAAAGGTCACAACACACGGTAGTGATAATGATAAGTATAGTGGTATCTTAATTTCGAGGTTTTCCTCTTCTAACGCATGGGAAAACATGGGAAACAATACGATGAGATGGAATATGATGGGATTCCGTTATCATCATCATAATCAATGGGATTCCATTACGTATTGCTATTTATCTAATATAGGAATGTATCTTCCTTAAATATATAGAATATACAAAAATACCATAAAATCTTCATTGATATGTAAGACAGCGTCTCTTCTGTCCCCTTAAAACAAAATTCTGTTTTAGTTTTCGGTCTATTAAAGTAATGTGGCCCAATTTAATAAGATCTTTCGACACCTTACTTTTTCAATTATACTGCTCAAATAACAACGAGGTTCTGGATGACGGAGGTCTTCATAAAATGGTTATAGGATTAAATAGATGTGTCAACAGAATGGCTAATATAAAACAAATGTGGACTCAAGTGATGCTTTTCTATGGGATGGAATATTAATAGTTTGTAGATACTTTTTTGGTAAACGTTCCGTGTTACAAAGTTACGGTTCATAAAAATTGTATGTGAGTTGCATTTGTAAGATTATGAATTTAGAATTTAAGACATTCTATTAGACAATTCATGTTTATTACAAATTTTCGTTATTTATAATTATTGTCTGCTAAAACAAATTACAAAAAAAGTGCCAGGTCAAATCTACCCGAAACCATTGAGCTTGCAAGAAAGGACTAATGAATATAGAGGAATCTGTATCGTAGCAGGTGGCGTTCTGTTGTCTCTGCCTACCTCAGTGGGAGACAGGCGTGAGAATATGTATGTAACAAAATATAATGTCTGATTGACAATTTGTTTCTCGAAATAAATCATATATTTCTCTCTTCTATGGTAATGATATTTTTAGAATTGTAATCAATTAATGTAACCAATTGATTATCTGTATACCTAATATATGTTTTTCAATTTCAGTTGAGTATAAAATTGTTGTGAATTTATTAATTTACCGTGAATAAAACCTGTGTTATTTTCTTTTGTGTCACATAACATTTTATCTACTAAGCTTTTTATTGATATTAATTATTTCGTCAAAATTATTAATAAATATCAAATTAGGAAATCATTAAACTAATATAAACATTCAAAGGTACAGGCCCTAAACTCTGACTTTCAATTTTCGATTCTATCGTGGTCGTCTACAGACGTTGGGACAGTCTTTAACCTTCAAAAACGGGCAATTCGAGCCATTTATAATCTGCGTTGTCGAGATTCATTACGAGATCTTTTTAAAGATATCAGTATTTTGACTTTCTACAGTCAATATATTTACGAAAATATTTTATACGTTCGCAAAAATTTATCTCTCTTTCCCAAAAACAGTGACGTTCATAATAACAATACAAGAAATAAAAATAAATTAGTGTTCCCACATTTTCGACCCAGTAAGGTCAACACATCTTTCATGGGGCACTGTATACGCTATTATAATAAGATACCAGAGGATATTCTAAACTTGCCAGACAAAAAGTTTAAATCCCATGTTAAACAAGTCCTCTGTAAAAAAGGTTACTATAAACTCGATGATTATTTGAATGACCAAAATGTCTGGTCTTGACAATGTTACACTATGTAATTCAATATTTGTACTTTGTATATTTAGTTTTGTTTAAAAGAAGTGTGTTGTAGAGTTTCTTGCCGCATCTTCTCTACAACGGAACACTTTCCGAAGCGGTGGTAGAATAAAAAATGACGTCAGAAAGTTATCTATGTGATATTATTTTGAATAAAAAAATTTGAGTTTGAGTTTGAGTCGTTTTTGCCACAATCCCTTTCGTAGTGGTCAGATGCATTGCTATAAGTAACAACTGCATGCTTTAAATAACAAGGCTCTCTTTCAGCGCATCAGAACAGAAACAATCAGAACATTTACAGATATTTTGACATTTAAACAAGAACGATCACGATATATCGAGAAGTCTAAAGGCCTATAGTAGTCCCCCTGACTCGAAGATCAAGAGTTAACACGATCGTTTATGATAATTTAAAAGTATTAATGATTTTTTATTGCAAATCAAGCCGCGGAAATTGTAAATGCTCATATTAAAACGAAAAATAAGTATAATTCGTATTCAATATTCATTGTAAAAGGGCGATAAGGGACTACTTATAGTATAATCTGTTTAAAATCCTTTTGACTTTAAATAAAGGTAGGTAAGAGAATTAAGAAAACAAGAATTGGCCTGGTCGCGAATAACGTAAACGTATACAAGCTAGGTAGGTATGTTCAGATATCGAAATCACACTCATGAACGAAGTATAGGTATACTCGTAACAAAATAAACTGGCTAAGGTCGTGTAGGTACCACCACGTAGGGTTCCGTAGCTATTCTATAGTTTGTACACACTTTGCACACACTTTGTTCAGGAGATGTTTTTTTTTCTCAATATCACATTTCTGTTTTTAATATCTGTCTTCATGCCAAATGTTGCTTTAATGTGGACTCAAATGTGAAATTAATTAAGGTGGGATATACAGACAGACACAGATTATACTCTACCCATCAAACTGAACAACTTTTTCTATGTGGTTTAAAGGTTAATGATACTTTTTCTGAAACCCTGTATATTTCTCTGTTACGCGTCTAGTGAAAAAGAGAAGGCGTGACTTTGCAGTCGCGCTGCCACGCTAACTCCATTGGAGTTCTAATGTCAAGCTCATTCATGGTCGATTCATCATAAACTTAAACACCCGCTGTTGGGTACAGGCCTTTACGAATAATATGAGCTACGTATGACAGATAATATCCTCCAGAAAACTCCTAAAACCTTATTGAAATACAAAGCTATTCTCACAGTATGACTCATTCAATATTCGAGACAAGTCTAGAATAACAATGAGCGCATTTTTAGGGTACCGTACCCAAAGGGTGAAAACGGGACCCTATTCATAAGCCTACGATGTCCGTCCGTCCGTCTCTCCTACCTATTTAGGGCTGTAACTTTTGAACCGTAATAGCTGAAATTACGTTATTATGGCGGATTACCTAAAAAATAACAAAAATTTTAAAAATTAAGGGGGTTCTCAACTATTATTTATTATACAAGGTGTTTCATAAGTATGAATAAATTTTTAAAACTCATAAGGGGGTTGTTTAGACCGTCAAACTGAACAACTTTCTCTATGGGACCAACATCGAAATCGCGAAAAAAACAATTTACATCCCATACATATTTTAGCTCTAGTTGATTTGTAGAGTATAGAACATTTTTTTTTTCGCGATTTCGATATTGGTCCCATAGTGAAAGTTGTTCAGTTTGATGGTCTACACCACCCCCTTAAATGTTTATTTGTAGTATTGTAACACCTTGTATATTATTGATTATAAACATGTTACAGCCATGTTGTGCTTTTTCGAATCAAATGGGTTCTTATTGTCAACGTTTTTTCTTCTCGCTCTATCGTAAAAACTGTAATACAGCGTCAAATTTGGTGTGATTATAGAGCAAATTATACAGTCAAAGAGTTGGTTTAGCGCTAAAATGACCCGGAGAAAACAAAAATTTTCTGTTGTGCGGTGGTGTGGTACGGGAACCTCGGTGCGCGAGTAGTACGACTCGAACTTGACCGGTTTTTTTACATCTCTGCTCGTCCCCTCGCTGTCATAATAGTATTTTTTATGTTAAATATAGAGAAGACTATAAATATTACCTTGGAGATGATATCGTCGGCTTACCTGCAAAAAGTGAAAGATATATTATTATTTAATATTAATTTTTATCTGGAAGTAATGCGGGTTAGGGGCGTAGTTACGTCTGCCAGGCAGACAGGAGTCGGGAGTTTTGTAATATGCAGATTGTGAAACGGAATTAATTAAAAGCATAAGAAAAAAAAATACATTTTTGGAAATTTATTTTACGTGTATGTATGAAACCATACATTTTTTTAAAACATGAACTTTTAGGTTTTTTTTTATTATTTCTTTCTTTATATGCATGTGATGGTTTTAAGGATGATTTGACTATCAAACTAAAACAACTTTCCTTATCAAATTATTGAAAATTGCGAAAAAATCTTGTGTTCCATACAAAACTGTAAACCTATTCGACCCAAATGTACGGAACTGGTTGAATTTCATTTCGCGATTTCGCTGTGTTGATCCGTTAAATAATGAAAATAGTTCAATTTGATGGTCTGAAACACCCTCTATAACATGTTTTGCATTTATTTATGTTTAGACCCTGTACATATCCTTTTAGTTTATGCCCCGATTCATTGCTACAACTACTATTAGTTAAATTGTTAGTTTGGTTCATCGCAACCACATTAGCGTGAAGTCAACGTAATATTTTATGTAGGTATATGTTCTTCTTCTTATCGAGTGGGCTGCAAGCCCTGGTGTCAGAGTTTATTCAAACCGCCTTACGGCCTCTGACGTAGTTTTTATGTAACGACTACTACCACCAGAGATAGTAGCCGGGACCAACAGCTTAACGTGCCATCCGAAGCACGAAATCATATGTTACAACTATCTCTATGGGACCAAAGTGGCAATCACAAAAAAAAACTGCTATTCCATACTAAACTGCAATCCTACTCGACCCAAATCTATGGGACAGCTGATTTTTTTCGCGATACCTTTGTTGATCCCGTAAAGAAAGTGGTTCAGTTTGATGATCTGATCATCCGTTTAAAAAATCGACAGTTGGACCCTGTAAAGTGTGGCTCGCTACAATTGCGCTCAAAGACTTGCTAGTTGTACCAAAGCTTCTGACCACCTAAAAGTGGATAATGGTCGTGAATGTGCCCACGAAAACTTACAAAGAATTCTCTCATAGAGAGACGTGAAGAGTGCACGAGATGAACGTGGTTGATAAATTCTATAGATAAGAGCGTACTGAGAACTGTCTCATCTTGTATGGGCTAAGTCATGGACGGGCGGAGTATCTATCGATTTCGAAGAAGTGAAATCTGATAGCTTTTTATCAAGACTTGCATGTCCTAATGAGGTTTCTTGATAAGATTGAGATTGAGATTGGGACTTTTTATATTTGTTAGATGGAATAATATTTTATTACTAATTTATATAAAGAAGGAAGGAAGCGCTCGTTGGCGTAGTGGAGCTTTGGTATTGGAAACGATCACCAGTTAAGCAACGTCAGGTCCGGTCAGTCTTTGGATGGGTGACCGTTTAGTGGTATTTCATCTCGAGCGTTTCCGTGCTTCGGAAGGCACGTTAAGCAGTTGGTCTCGAATAGTACCGTCAGATGGCGTTGTCACTATTCGTTAAGCCAGGTCAGAGGCCTATTGGCGGCTTGAAAATTCTCTGACAGCAAGTTGACCACTAACTTGCCTCCACCAACACGCACTGGGCCGGCGTGGTGGAGTATGGCCCGCTCCCTCTCACCCTTACTCGTGAGAGGAGGCGTTTGCCCTGCAGTGGGATTCTACAGGCAATAACGTTTTTTTTTAATATAAAGTAAGCTATTTTCATGAAATTATTAGAGCTTTTTAAAATGATGTAGTTTCTAGTTCTATCATATTCAGGAAAATAAGGGCGAGACAAAATATAATTGCATGCACGCACATTTAAACACTATATTGCATTTTAACTGATATGTTGCAACATATTTTATAAAGGTGCATTTTGCGCTGAAAAACTCAAATATGTTTGAAGGTGACGGGCAACATCTATAACATTTATAAATACAATTGGTTTTGCCATTGTGGTGAAAAGATATTCCAATCTCGACAATATTCCCCAATTTCCCCATATTATCTTCACTTTAGGAATTTTAAGACTCAAATCAAATCGCTACATCCCATCTCTTAAAACTCTCAAAAGCATTGTTTCAAAAAGTTTTTTAAATAATAAAAACATTTTACTACGCAGCCGCGACATCCTCTTTTGTGGTGAATCGTAATTTTAACGTTTCGGTACGTGTTTACTTCTCTCCGTATAAAACGTGGGATGATTTTTTGATTTCTCGAAAACTGATTTTTTATCGCCTACGTGAATGGTTAATAGCATCGTAAAGTTTAGTTTGGTTTAAAAATAAATATATTTAGAAAAAGAAGATTTTTGATATGGCATTTAATTTATTATTAAAATAATGGTGATAAGATTATTCAACCGATTGTGATTCGACTAATCGATGGATTCATCTCCCTGCATTTGTTATGCCATCTCTAACAAAATATTACTATTTTTTTTGAAAACGCCAAGCCGGTCGGGAATTACGAGCGACTCCAATTAAACAAACGAATTTTCATAAAGATTGTATAAGACGTCTGCTACAATATCGCTTTAAACTTTTTAGCTTTCATAAAGTGTTCTCATTTCTGAAACTTGCGTTGTCTTTTCGACGTCACAAAAAGCCGCTCTATCCCAAAAAATTCTAATACACCCTAAACCTAATCTCAAAAATATAATGTCAACAAACGTGACTTTAAAAGACAAAGCTTTCACAATCTCAGCGTTAAAACAGTTCTTATTAAGCTTCCTTCAATAGCGTTTAGAACCTCTGGTGCTAATGGTTGAGCAAACAGTGGATGCTACTGTTGGTACTGGTTTGGTTCTCGGTTAAAAAACTTTGTGTGACCGCATTGTTGGGTTTTTTGGGTCTGGGAATGTTAAAATTTTGATATATTTTTACATTAACTTTATGGTTGGCTTAACATATATTAATACTTTTAAGACCTTAAACGTGAAGCCTTTCTCTATGACAATTTAACATCGTTAATGGGGCCAATAGCAACGACCTCTTAGGGCCTGTTTCACCACTTCTGAATAAGTTCTTGTTAGCTTATCAGACAGATATTTTGACATAATTTCCTACGAAATATGTCAAACTATCTGTCGGATAAGCTAACAAGAACTTACCCAGAAGTGGTGAAACAGGCCCTTAGACTCCTTATATTAGACTAGCATTCGTTATATTATATGATACATAGTTTTAAAAATTGAAACCATGAACAACCGACGCCACAACAATTATCACGATTTTAATAACATTTACACTTTATGAAGTGTAACATAACTTGATCATAATTTTTTAAAGCAAAGCAAGTGGTTATAAAAAGCTCTTTAAGCAATAAATCAAAGACTATTCCTACGTACCCGTCTACAATCGGTGCTAAGTCTTATATCTGCACTGTAGGCGTATAATAGACTTATCTTTTGTTAACTCAAGAACTAAACCACAAGAGGCTCTATTGGTTGCCTCTGGAGCTCCATTTATAGCCATTTGCAATTTCAAGATTAAATTAGGTCTTTGTCGCAAATAAAGGCTGTTTAACTTTAATAACGATTTTAGTGCGGAAGCTGCTATGTTCCTTATGGTTCATCATTGAGTGTTTCTAATAAACTTATTTCTGGGTCACGATCGTTAGCCTTCGCTGTATTTAAATAAAGAGGGACTGGGTAGACTCAGAAACAGTGAGGCAATCTTCTCTTGATCAACAGCCTCCGTGGTCTAATGGTAAAGAGCATTGGGCTCTTGACATGGAGGTCGTGGGTTCGATTCCCACGGGGGACACCTAGTGATATGTCACTTTGTGCGGTTTTCCTCAGTTGGTTAGGGACATTGCAGGCTGAATCCACCTGATTGCCTGAAAAGAAAGATGATTCCGTGCTTCGGATTGTGTTAAGCCGTTGGTCTCGGCTTATATCTCTGGTGGTAGTAGTCGTTACATAAAAACCACGTCAGAGGCTTGCCCACACGATAATATGAGTTTAGATTGAGTTGAGGATGAGGCAATAATCTGGGTGGTTACTATAAGCTACTTTTATTTGGCTGTAGAGGCTTTCGATTCCTTTGTCTTTCCGAAAGACTAAATTTAACAACGACCGCTTCACAAAGTCCAAAACCGAAGTCCTGTCTAATCTAAAGTTTAGCTTATTATCTCGAGGCACCTTACTGTGTGAATTGAAAGAGTAAGCTTCCAGAGCTGAGGGAAACAATTAACACGTGAAATTTTAAGTTTACTTTTATTTAGACAAGAATGTTTTCGGTTTAAATTTAATGGTTTTTGTTTTGTGTTATGGAGAAAGTTTAGTTTTATATTTGTCACATTACTATTGGTTTAAATCTTATTGAGTTCCCGATATTGACGCATTCTTTTTCTATTGAGGGGATGGCATGTCATTAAGTTGACTATAGCGGTGAGATATTGATTTTCTAATCAGCATCAGAAGCTTGCCAATTGCCCAGGTCGTGTCTGACTTATCGGAGTTTAGTACGTCACTCGGTGGGTCAGTCTTATTTTTCTATTGAGTTGATGGCATGTTATTAAGTTGACTTGCCATCATGCTAAAGAAATTTGCCATTCAGCATCAAAAGCTGATTTCCTAAGTGTTAGACTTCACGGGGTTCAGTACGTCACTCAGTGTCAACATCACAGTGATAACTTCAATGACATATTTAAATTACAAATCATTTCAAACTCCAAACCTACACTAAAAACAGTCTTCCTAAGTTTAGTTTGACTCCTATGGCTATGCTACTCAAAGTCGGTCTTAGTCTCCGAAACTATAGAACACCACTTTACCTGATCTGGCCTGACCTGACCAGCAGCTGGCTTAAAGCTCACGTAGGTCAGCACCCAGTCGTTCCAACGATATCTACGGTGACCCACTGGACGTTTAGTAGGTCGACCCAGATATGATCTCTACCCATGACATGCCGATCTATACCCATTCTTTCTACGTGACCAAGCCGTTGGGCTTTTGTCTCGCCAAGGATGTTTAGTTTATAGTTCTAGTTATTTCAAAAAGATATAAAACAGCCAACAGCACATTATAATACCTAATGATAACATTCAAAATTTCGACTCCAGCGGCCGCTTCGTTAGCAAAGAAATCTGGTTACGCAGAATGTAGTGTTTTTTTTGTGCCAGAAACACAGAAGATGAACTCTCTTGTCCATACCCTTCTGAATCGAATGCGATGGAATCCTGCTCCTTTCAGAGGTGGAGTCCGATGTAGTGATTCTAACTTGGTTGTCATTCGATGTGGCATGATATGTTGACGATTCCTGGTGGTACAGTGTATGAAAGAGTTTGGCACTACTACATAAGATAGTACGAACAACTCAACTCAACTCAACTCAAATTTTTCAACTCAACTAAAATTTTTTTATTCAAAATAATATCACATAGATAACTTTCTGACGTCATTTTTGATTCTACCAACACTCGCTACCCTCCACCAATATTACCACACCCTCTCGTGTAAGACGGCAAGACAGAAGGCAACGGTGTAGTCTACCCTCACTCGCACCCAGTATTGCCCATGCTTACCTCGTCTTGTCAGTTTTTCCCATTTGTATGAAGTTGCAGTGAAGTGTTCTGGGTGTGCTGATGGGATAAATGTCCTCTTACGAAAACTGGGTTGGAACTAAGTTACATAAAAATAAATAAAGCTTAACTCGAGTAGCGAGAACTGTTAATTGGCTGCAACAAAGTATCGAATACGTCAAAACATTTAGCTGTTTCTGTGAAAACATTTAGTTCCTTCCTAAGCTTAATCTAAAGTTCTCTATAAAAAGGCCCATTAATCAAACAATTTTCGTACTTTCAACGCAGTCATAAGGGTTATTGCAGAGGACTTGTTATGTGGAATGAACGCATGGGCATGCGCTCGCGCAGTCACGTGACGCGGAGGCGACGCGAGGAATGCCGAACGGGCCGAATTCGACTCGTCGCGTCTGAACGCCTGTCGTCGCCATCTGGGAGCTAATGGTGGGCTGTTACCGATAGAAGTATCGATGTTGGATATCGATATTGCCACGTATATCGATAACTACACAATTTTTAGAGGTGGTCGATAGGAATGCCTCCAAACATTGCTGCTATTGAAATTCCGGATTATAGTAAAATATTAGAATGATAGGTCTGTACCTATTCTACATACATTGAAATGGACATTTCTATTAAAACAATAAATTGTTAATTATAATTGTCATTTCCATAACTCTAATGATTCGAAACATTACAGTTTCATAGTTGTTTTAACGTTACAAAGTGTACAAATAACAAAAAAGGAACGAAGTTACTTTAGAAAGTTGATGTAGATTTGATCCCAATTTTATTCAAAGATATTAACTTTAAAGAATATTAAAGAAGAATAATGTTATTATTGTCTTTAAAAATATTTGTTATATTATTCATTCCCATCAAACAACAAATTTTAAAATCCACTATTAAAATTCCACAAAACGAATAGACCAAATATTGATGAAGTGACAAATACAGATATCGTCATGTTCTGGTTTTTCGATAAAATCTAAACTTGAACTATCGACAAATCAATTCCCAACACTAAATAAAAGCGCGGCAACATCGCTATCGCACTTCCCTTTCACGCACACATCACTACTCTCACCATCCCTCTCGCACACCGACTACCTTATTTAAATAAGAGTGAGCATGGTGGATCGTACGGTTACAAACGTTCATTCGACTTAAAGTCTTACTCCTTTGTATTAAGATGTATCAAGTTTCAGGGTGGTTAAAAAAATTAAAAAGGCTGTAGAGGCAGGTTATGCCGATGCCAGCGCCCTCTGGAAGGCACTTGACTTAGATTTAGTTTTAACCGGAAATGTGGGCCACATTTTTGATTGATTTTTATGGCCTTGTCTTAGTTTAGACATTGTCTGGTTTTGGCCAAAATTGTGCCTTGTTTATACAAACTAAGATCGAGATTCTGATAAGGCTTTTTAGAGTGAGTTTAGTCGAAGTAGGGTCGAAAATTTATTACGATATGTTATAGGTTTTTGTCATACGGGAGTTCGAATCTTGATCTAATTGGCGGAGCGACTGGATGAGGAAGGCCGAAGGTAGAATTTTTTAGTTCACGCCTTGGGACAGGCCTATGTTCATCAGTTGACGATAACAGCCTGATGATGATGGCATTAATTGGCTGGTAGTTGCAGCCATGTTTCTGAGCACTAGGATTACAGTCGTGAATTTATATGCCTATGTACACACGGCGACACATCAAATAACGCAAAACCAAAATAAGCTGGCCGCGCGTAGGTAGACTAATGTATAACATCGCGCGGCCAGCTTATATAAGTTTTGCGAAGCTTGATGTGTCAACGTGTGTACTCGTTATACAAATTATATATTTCCCTCTTCTCACGTCTTTGATTTGACCACGCGGGTTCGTTATGTGTGTGTCGAAGCGATTAAGCTATAATGCTGGGTTCACATGCACGCAGTGCAGCCCGGCAAGCTTAGGCAATTTGCTGTACATTGAGGCTTCTATAAAGTTAAATAGTAACAATCACTTTACAGACGAGTTGATGAACAGCAAATTGCCTAAGCTTGCCGGGCTGCATGGCGTGCATGTGAACCCAGCATTAGATTTAATTTACATTATTTTGAAAGAAACTTCTTGAAATACTTGCTTACTATAAATATTAAAATTATGTTGCAATGGCACTCTTACAATTTGCTTCTTATTTAATTTAAGCTGTTTCTGACCATCCCAAGAGAGATACAACGTCGTGAGTTTATGCATGTATTGTACTTTAAAAACTCTCGTTACAAAAGCTTACAGCAAAGATTGAATTATTAAGGTTATAAATGCATTGGTAAATTGGAGGTCATTATAAAATTAAAATGTTAATTAAAACGTGCCTTATTCGGATTGTAATAATTGCGTTAATTGCTCTGCAACAATGTATATTAATGAGTTAAATACTGTTGATAATCCTGATGATTTTTTTTTGTAATATTTTTCTTTGTCTGTCAATGTATAGGGTCTTAATAAGCTGACCGTTTTTTAAGAGGATGATCAGACGATCAAATTGAACAACTTTTTCTATAGGACCAACGTCGAAATCGCGAAAAAAAAATCTGCCCCATAGATTTCGGTCGATTAGGATTGTATAATTTCATACAACAGATTTTTTCTTCGGGATTTCGGGATTAAGTTGTTCAGTTTCATGGTCTGATCATCTCCTTAAAAAACCATCAGCACACAAGGACCCTATATGTTACCTACACAAGAAATCAGAATAACAAAGCTATTCGGTAGCAGCATGAGAAATGGGAATCCATCTGGCTCCCTCTCACACGTACTAAGTAATCCCTTTGCGGGACAGGGAACAAATTGTCTGTAATTCTTCAACTTAGGCCGTACATCACTTAGGTCTAACTTAGTCGTAGATTTATTTAAAATATTGATATACATAAGAAAAGACAGACAGGAAACATGGATATTACTTTGATAAGAGTGTGTGTGTTTGTCTTCAAATTACTCTGAAAGCATGTTGACTGCTATCTTACTTCCATCAACCATGAGGTGGAGTATCTTAGTGTAGCTTTTGTCCTACAGGCAGTAGCCAAACATTCCTTGCTTAATTTAGGAATTCGAAATCTTTGTGCCTGCAAACATTTTTACAAACTTTTAGTTTCAAAGTTCGATTCTAAACCTTTCTAATACTATGGCAAATAAGTAATATTTAGTAATCCACAACATTTAAAATCAAGTGAACTTTTACACAATAACTTAAACATAACTTACCTATAAGTTAACTTGCATCGTAACCCAACACTGCGGTCGTAAGCGATTCGTCGCCTCCGAGTGTTGTAACCCGATTCGAAGTGTCAGTGGGTTACCGGGAGGTATACTTACTATAAGCGCTCGTTGGCGTAGTGGAGCTTCGGTATTGGAAAAGATCACCGAAGTTAAGCAACGTCAGGTCCGGTCAGTCTTTGGATGGGTGACCGTTTAGTGGTATTTCATCTCGAGCGTTTCCGTGCTTCAGAAGGCACGTTAAGCAGTTGGTCTCGGATAGTTCCGTCAGGCCAGGTCAGAGGCCTATTGGCGGCTTGAAAATTCTCTGACAGCAAGTTGACCACTACCTTGTCTCCACCAACACGCACTGGACCGACGTGGTTGGAGTATGACCCGCTCCCTCTCACCCTTATTCGTGAGAGGAGGCCTTTGCCCTGCAGTGGGATTCTACAGGCTATAACTTACTTTTTTTTTATACTTACTATATAATACACAATATAGTTGTGTTGGGTTAGGAGAAATTCTTATCCGATGGAATAATAATTTACTTTAGCAATGTTGACTTTAGTTATTTCTGAGATTGAAAACGTGATCACGTAAGTTAAGGAGCGTCAGGTCCGGTCAGTCTTTGGATGGGTGACCGTTTAATTTAAGTGATACAAACTTTATTCATCTCGAGTGTCTCCATGTCTCGATAGTTAAGCAGTTGGCCCTGGATAGTTCCATCAGATTGTGGGGTAACTAAGCTATTCGTTAAGCCAGGTCAGAGGGATAAGGCAGCTTGAAAATTCGGACAGCAATTTGACCACTAACTTGCCTTCATGGATCTGGACCCGTATGGCCTACTGCCTCCCATCTTTTCCTTGCTATGGGATCCTACAGTTTATAATGACTTTTTATAGTAAAACTCTATACGGCCTAAGATACAGCGGTAATATTAAAAAGTGTCAATAAAATCATGATGATTATCCACTAACAACATTTCCATATTATTTTTATTCTAGCTACAACTGTACGTAAATATACGTAGTTTGTAGTTTTTGCAATGTTTGTTAGTGGTGTTAAGTTTAAGTACACTTTTGTTTTGCCTTTTCTCAGGCCGTAAATCCGTAGAATAGTAGTCTTTCTTTTCTCATATAAAAGACATCAAGGCTGCTGACAATTATTTTGTACTTGGCAATTTTATTGAAGTGGAAAGAACTTAGGATGCCTTGAAGCGTTTTTTATCTAATATACAGGGTGTAAGTGTAGAAAATTGCATAAATTTAAATGATGATTGAATTCATGATACTGAACAACTTTCCCCGAGGAACCGATAGGAAATTAGCAAAACAAAATTTACTTGCAATAATTATGAAAATACTGTAACAACAATTTGACCACTGAGTTGCCCGCTGATTGAAAAGTCGTGGTGGTCCAGTGGCGAGCCTTCCGTGCAGGAGGCGATGATTCGATCCCCATCCAGGCCGACTCGTACCAATGAGTGTTTCGGAATTTATGTTCGATTTGTGACACCACTGGTTTTTCGGTGAAGGAAATCATCGTGAGGAAACCTGCATGCTTCAATTTCAAGGCATGTATTGTACCCATTGTCCATTACATGTGGCGACGTGCTCACTCCCCGTCACAGTGGGCAGAGTTTCCGTGGATGTTCTGAGGTTTCAGAATATCTCTGACTCCCCTCGGGGAATTTAGTCATGAGCATATTATGCTAAGCTATGCTTTGAGTTGCCTGTATCGACTAGCTCTGGGCCAGCGTAGTGGATTATTACCTTCATAGTCCTTATAGTATAACTGAAACTGATAGTTTCACGTTCAACGATCTAAAACGAAAATAAAGAAGCTCCTACCAGTAAAATTATCTTACAAACTTCCTTACATTTAAACCCTTATTTCCAAACTAAATCAAAATAAGCTAAACCATATCTAAAACGTGTAGAAAGCGTCATCAATTGCAAGTCCCACTCAACGATACGCACTTAACTCTAACTTAGATTTATCTTAGCAAATCCTCTGCCTAAACCCTTCAACCTATATGCCATAAGCTTCAAAATATCGTAAACCACGAGACTAAGAATAACTTACAAAGTATAAGTTAGCTATAAGTTAACTACTGCTCGCATTAGTCAGTGAAGTCCGTTACTCGCTACTTATTTATTGATGCAAAATAGCTAGGTAAGTGAGACTAAGTCGAACTTAGCTGTAATATAATCGTGGTTGATAGTAAAGCATCGTTTTGTAGATATGGCTGCAGTAATGTTCCGTAAGAATTCGGTCATCATCAGCCCCTATTTTGAAATCGCTACAAGAGCAGAAGCACCTGTTGGACACTTCATAGAAACTGGCTCGTTCTGACAAGAAAAGACTAGCACGTGTATGCGGAGTGTGTGCGAGAAAGAGATACACAATGCCGTCCTCCTCCCGAGTTACCCAGAGGGACTGATGTCGAAGTAGGTGAGGACTGTCAGGGATATTTTCGTGAGTGTTCTTAGCGAGCATGATAATAGATTTAGCACTTTTCAAGATAATCAGTTTAATTCGGAGCTTTCAAGGCATCTCGGCTGAAATAACAACTAGAAACATCGAGTACCGGCTCAAATGTCTAGTAACATTGCGGGGATTATTATTTTACACACATACTTACATAAGGCACATGTATTTTCAGGGTCTGATGATGACTAGGTTAAAAAGATGATTTAAATTTTGTTGACATCTAATTTATTCAATTAGTAAAAAGTTTAATTAAAGAAAGAAAAAACGTATTTTTTTCTCAATTATGGAATAAAATAAATTATTAAACTTAAAAAACTTCCAATGCCAAAAAACGATCATTTGAAATGTATGTTTTGCGGATGCAGGTGCCCGAATTTGTATTATTTTTCAAATAAAACAAATCAGCTATCATAAAATTACGAAATTTCTGTACTAGTGCAATAAATATTATTAATACCTTTAAACAAGTATTTGAATAACAACAAAAATAATACAAAGTTACGATTGAACATAACTGCGTATAATCATGAAATTCCCGTATCATAATCCAGTAAAGTATGGCGTATTGCGCTAAGCTCGTTGTATATGTGATTATATAATCAGTAATCACAAATACTTGATTATCAAGCTTCGTTCTAAGTGGATTAGAGACTTGAATATTATGAAGTTGTACTCTGAGATCCCGTATCAAATTTTCGACGATCGTATGTTTAGGCAATGATCGATATTCCAGTGGAAATATCAGAGTTTAAGGATACTAAAAATGTGATAATTATCAATGGGGGGATTTTTTTTTGCAATCGACTGTCAATGCACAGTTTATTTAAGTCAAGGTGTTGCGAGTTTGCGACAGGCTAAAGGAGGCAGCCCTACTTTTTTGGGCTCCTTTATCTATGTTATTTCCACTGGAGTACCTACGTACTGTTCATTACAGTTCAAATTTTGGAATCGTTCGGGATTAGATGTTTTTCGAAAATATCTGCAAATTCAAAAGTTTTTCATTAACCTGTTTTTATTTTGGATGCTTTGTGGCATTAATTATAAAATAATGCAAGAGTCGAAAATCTAATCTAATTTTTCAGACAACAATACCGAAATGGTTCTTATGCTTGGACTTCAATAAACAGTAATTTACATACAATAGTGTTTTTAAATAAAGTAAACTGTACTCAAACTAAATCAAATTCCCCTAAAGAACTGCATAAAATAAATTTGTATTTCATACCAGGAAATAGGAAATTGCTTTCAATAACAAATTCTTCAATGCAATTGTCAAGTTACTCTAAGTTAGTGCTAAGTTACCCTAGAAACTTGTACGTAGGCGAGTGTGAATTATATCGAATAATTTTATAGTTAAGGGACCGCCCGTGGCTTTGCTCGGCTGCATTTTTGCTTAGATGAGTTTGTAAAAGTTTTTAAGTTAAAGCATTAGATAGTCTACCATATATTATAGGAATGAGTCGACTAAGCATAGATTTGCAAATGCATTAAATACATTCCTATTACACAGACGTAAGAACTAAGAATATTCCAAAAAATGTAAAACAATAGGTAACACATGCATTGCAAGGTTTTAAGACTAATCAAGCTTAATTTAAAGTAGCTTTAGCTTGATTTTGGTCCCGCAAATAAACCGAGAAATTGGTTTTGCGGGATTTATTATGATATAAGTGTTCACTGTAATCTATTTAGTCATTGACATGCTTGGTAAGTCAATATATTTAGTGATAATATTAATTTAAAAAAAAGGTACCTATAAGAGGTTTTCTGAAGCTCAGGACTGTAGCTGGAATTCAATTATCTTTACTGTAATGTATCCTCTGTGGTAATGACTTACATATTCACAGACAGTACCCCTAAATAATTTCGCAAATGCGTATTGAAGGGAACAATTAGGGGTATAGTGTACCTATATACTCGTACCTACTGCCTGGTTACACTGGTGGTCTAAAGGTGTTAAAAAAAACAACACGTCCTACAAAGTAATTTTTTTTTTAAACAAAACGTAACCCCAAAATTTCTAAAAGCCTGCACATCGAAGCCTTACTATCCTAAATTCGGTCAAGTGTGAATTTACGAAACAACGCGCACGAACAATTAATGTGATCTCGGTTACTGCTGAGTATAATATTGTGTTACTACACTGGTGGACACGATTAGAAATAAAATGTAATTATAATAAATCTTACATGGAATGCTAAAAGTGAGCATTGCCACAATTGCACGTTAATAAGTAAGTTGAATGTGGGGGGAATATTATAGTGATTTTATTTATTTAATACTTTTAGCTGGCAGCTTGACTCATGTAGAATTTGTTTATTTCTGAAGCAATTAATCTTTTTCGTCTTTCTTCAGTTTCACCGATACTCTACAAGTGAGAAAGCAATAAAGTTACATTCTTTATCCTGAAATTTTTTTAATTTTTTATCCTGGCTAATTCGCCTCCTTTCTAAATGTAAATTTTATTATGCTTAATCTGTGAGACGTAATTTTTTTAAATTCTTAAATTTGTTTTTCAGTGTTGTTAATAAAACTGCCACCATGCTGTCACAATAGGGAAACATATTATAATAGCATTTCGAAATAGTCACCAGTAAGTATACTAAAGTCAAGGGAAGTTGTTGCCTTGCTAGCCAGCAACGGGATGCGTTATTTAGCGTGTCTGTTTAGATGGCGAAGAAAATGCGTTTCACTACAGGATGAACGTTTACTACGACGAGATTTAATTATACTACAAGATGTTTTCCTCTACGATCTACATCAAAGTCAATGTATTTGTCGTAGTTTATAGCTAGTAATTATAACAACAGCACTACATACATCATATCACGTGAAGAGATACCTTATAGTTAGTGTTACTATCATCATCCTTATGAATCCGTATTAAGATTAAAATAATTGTTTGTCTATATATAAAACCAAACGGAAATCATGAACGGAAATAGACGTTAAGTAGTTAGGTACTTAAATATTTGTTCAGGTGCTGCATTCTAATCTCGATCCAATTTCGGGTGAGTTGTGCAGGTATAACTTTGTCCTCAAGTGTAACCAATAGATACTTTTTGGCGGTCCCGTGAAATTAAAGATTTGGGAACCTAATACAAGTGTGTCAAAACCTTTAATTGGGACGGAGCAGTTGACTAGCGATTTTTTTATGTCTACCTTTTTATAGGTAAGTAGGTTACAGAGGAAAACATTTGGGTCGACTAGACATTGAAGATTTCTATGGAAAAAATCCTTTTTTTATTGTTTGTTGGCTCCATGTCCACACTACAATTCGTTCAGTTTCAAGTTCTAAAGCATCCCTTAAAATATTTAACTAATTTACTTTTACACCCCATATTATAATATTCAGGGCCTGTTTCACCACTTTAGGTTAGGATAAGTTCTTGTTAGCTTATGACAAATATTGTTTGAAAATATGAAAAATAATGTGTCAAATAAGCTATCAAAAACTTATTCAGAAGTGGCTAAACAGGCCCTTAGGGTTACAACTTACCTATTAAGAGATAGCAAATGGATAAACCCACAAGAAGGAAAGCAACAGAAACCCAATCCCCTGATCTAACGATACCCTGAAACAAGTCCATTAGTAACACTAAACTTAGCACCTATGAAGCAGGATAGCCACATAACTCTTCCCGCCATAACCTCGCACATTCAACGGCATAACACCGGTAACCTCTGGCGCGGCTAGCATACTTCTCTGATAAAGATCGCGCTCAAATTTACTGTTAGCGGTGTGTCGCGCGCCGCTGTCATTAGACGGGGATAGTGCGGGCTAGTGTGTGCGTAGCATTAGGGTATGCTACTTTTTTTGCAATGCAGCGTAAGTTTTTGTTGGTGATATGAAAAATGGTTGAGTTGATTTATGTTTAAAACGATGGAATTTGATAAATTATTGAAAAGATTTTTTCCTAAAAAGCCGTTTCTACCGCACAGCACAGCTATCAGCATTACGTGGGATGAGTGAGACCCTAATACTGGGCTCTTCGGTTGGGCTTCGATCGGAAGGTTAAAAATCTGAATCAATCGAACCTATGGTCTGATAAATTTATATTTCTGAAGGAAACAATACATCATCATACGATCATTTATATTATATGTGAACTTGTTTTCAGCATCTGACTATCAATTTGTCTTTTGAAATCCGACTGTTGTTTATATAGCTGTAAGTTCTCCAAAAAGGAAATAAATAAATAAATACTAATTACTTAGTCCGTTCACACACGATGACGCACTAACGGAGCGGCAGATGTCAGTCCATAGAACCACACCCGGTGCGTCAATGCGTCACCGTGTGTGCTTCTACGTGCGGTTTCATACAACTCCTTGCTTCACAAATGACGTACTGACGTTTGCTGCTCCGTCAGTGCGTCATCGTGTGTGAACGCACTAAATCTCTTGTCATTGGAGTATTCGCAAATCCTCTCTTCATTCTGCAAGTGCTTTTATAAGTCATTTGTGTTCTAAAAAATACTGGTTGGTTTTTCAAGCATTTCTGTCAGTTCGATTCCTGCCTGACTCAAACACATTTTTGAAAAAGACTGCGGATTCAATTTTACTTGTTGAAAAATAAGATGATTCCTTTGAGTGAAAGATGCCAACTTCAATTTAAACTACTTTCCATCCTTGCATCTCAGGTCGTTTTATCAACCCTGTATATAGGCCCTAAATACATTCTAGTATGCCTTAGATTAAACCATAATTCACCCAGCACCTACACCGACCCCAGGGCCTTATTACCGTGAATTAACAGCATTTTTTCCGTGAACCCAGGAAGCACACGCAGAGGGACGTAACTGTAAACTCTGGAACGCTATCGCAGGATCGGACGGACACAATAGCGTTCGAGTATGTTATCCATTTGCAGTTGCGTTCTTATACATGGCGCCCGTGGGCTTGTATAACTGTACGGTTTGACGGAGAGGTTAGGTTCAATTATTTAAAGGCTGTTTCTACTTTAGTAACTGTCTTATTTGCTCTTATGTGTTTTGGTTCAAGTTTAAACAGGACAAGTAATTATTGTTTTCTCGAAATCGAATTAGGTAATCAGTGTGTAAAATGAGAAAGGGCTCTGATAGGACTGTAATGCCCACGTAATAGGTACCACAATAGATTGTTCTCGAGACATCAAATGGGATTAGTTTTAGGTCAATACATAAAACATGCTTGATATAATGTTTAGTCGAATTTCAGCCGTGTCCGCGTGGATGTGGAATCAATTAATTATGCTTGAATGAATATGAATTAATAATTATGCTGACAGTTTTAAGGGGATGATCAGACCATCTAACTTAACAATTTTCTCTATAGGAACAACGTTGAAATCGCGTATAAAAATAGATCAGCTGTTCTATACAAAAATGCAATCCTATACTTGACGAAAATGTATGGGATATTAAGACTCTTTTTTGCTCTTCAGACGTTGGTCCCGTGGAGAACGTTGTTCAGTTTGATAGTCTGATTATTCCCTTAAAAAACGTTGGCATTAATAAAGACCCTGAATAGCATCTTCTTTTTTTTAGTTTCATCTAAGTTTTTTTTTCTTTTTTCACAGCCAACCATCTCAAATTAATAATCCCTCATAATGCTATCTAGTCCATTTATCTAACGACCATAAACTAAACGTTGAGAAAGGGAAATAATTAAAAACATGCCCTGAATGGGGCACTAAATACTGAAGCCACATTGTCTGCGCGGGCGCGGGTAGTAAACTTAGCAGAAGTGTCAACATTTCCGCGCTATTGAAAATGTTAAAGTAAGGTAGCATTTAGGTTGCCCGATTTGACATGTGGAATTTGTTATCGGAGATTATGTTTAGATGTTTGTAGCAGAGAGTTTGGACACCCAGTGAAAAGTACACAATGTTAAGTTAGCTTTGTCTCCGTGTACTTTGTTGTGTTCATTTTTTTGTATTGTTAACCAATTTAATATAGTACTTAGGTACTAAAATACTTGTTCAACAAAACAGATTTTGGTTAAATCTATTTAGAATTAGGCTTATAATAACACATTTTCTAGCAAAAGCTAAATTATTACATTTTTGTATTGAGTGTGTCATCATTCATCATCATCATCAGCCCATATCGTCCACTGCTGAATATAGGGCTCTCCCAAGGCGCACCACAAAACTCTATTCTCGCAGCCTTCCTAATCCAGTCGCTCTCCGATACCTTTTTCAGGTCGTCGATCCAGCGGGCTGCTTTATATTGCATGTAAAGAAACATAAAAATAGGATTAAATTAAATATATATATAATATAATAATAATAATAATTTATTTATGTAAACAACTTAGCCTAAGATACAGTTTTAGGAAAAAGATAACAAATAACAGTAAGGTTATATAACAAGTCTTAAGAAAAATATCAAGACAATGAATCACCTGTTACTTTATAATCATAGGCTAACTACGAATCAGATTTACACTACCCTCCGTAATCGCATAAAGAGCTGTTTGACGGTAGGATAGTATTCCTCGTCCCCGAGCAGCGCGTCGCAACCGGGTACTTGTTACTCTGCAGTCAATGCATAGTATATGCACAACTTGCAGATAAAAATTTAGAACATGAAAATATTAGGTAAGTTAAAAAATTCAGAACATTTACATTTACAAACATTTACAAAATCAATTTATGCATGTGGATAGTTATAATATTTAGAAATTACAACTTATTGGTTTAATTAACTTTAAATCTGACTTATAACGATTTAAAATGAAATAGATAAAAACCAATAGCAGAATGAAGATCATGACGTCATGCACTAAAACAACAGTTACCTATACCTACTTCAACAAAAGAAATGTTTTTGCTTTTTTTTTATTAATAACATTTTAGGTAAGTACCCACATACTTTAAAACTACAAACTTGATAGGGTCAGGCCAGGGATAGGCTCATTCCCTGATCATAGCGGTTTCCCATGCCGTCTGATTCAATAGGGCAAGGATGAGAGAGTGTTTGCAAAATACTTACGTGTAGGAAAATTTGGTCAATGAAAAATTGATGTAACGTTACAGAGTAGTAAAATCACTTAGATGTAACAAAACTTCGCACAACAGTTAATTAGACGAAACGTGTTTGCTGTATTGTTCTAAATGGCTTCAGAAGTCACGTAAGTATCCCGATTAGTGCATACACTCATGCACACTAAAATATCCTGCGTACCCAAAGAACATTATAAGAGGGAATAGAAGTGCAACGTAGGCGTGGATCGTGTCGCCACAGGTTATGCAATGATTTGCATAACACCATAAGGTGCGTAGCGTGGTGCGAGCGAGAGGGCATGAGTAATTGTAGCAGCGTGAGCGGGAAGACAAGTGGCGACAGCCGTCTCTGAAGCAAAGGCGCTACTTTGCATTTCGAACCCCTCTTATAATGTTCTGTGTGCGTACCTAACCGCCTTTGCAAAAATGCATTAAGGGGCTACCTGCCGGTTTTGGTTAATTTTGTAACCATTTTATTCATTAACTATGGCACTTTTTGAGCGGAAATTTAAACTGAACCATCTAAAGGATATGAGAAGTGATGTGGTTTTTCTAGAAATCGATTTTAATGAATAAAACCGAAGAAAAGGGACTCTAAAGTCACCCCTTTTTTTCCAGTTGTAACCATTTTACTCTAACATTTTTAATCGGAACAAAATGAAAATTTACTATATTGTTCACAAAACAATTTAGAATGATGTGGTTTTTTTACTTTATCGAAATTAATAAAAAATCATCGAATTTTTCAAAGAAAACAGCAAAATTCTTTTCGGAGCCACGCGCTCTTTCTCATCGATTAGTATGGAGTGTGAGTGAGAGGAGAGTTGTCCACGGCTGATACGCCTTAAGACATAATCAATCCAGTAGTAGAAAAACTCCAGATCACCCTTTAAAGAAAAACGGTCGTGCTCTTACGTGTGTATAAAACTGGAAAACTTTCCATACCCTCACCTACTTTACGTCAATTTCTTAGACCTATTTCTGAAACCTAGTTCAAAATTCATTTACCTTAGCTTTAAGTCTCATACTAAATGCGACCGCGTTGGCAAGATGGCGAAAGCTTAGCTTTCTAGCCTGCAGCTATGAGGCTGCATCTCATTTGGGGTTAATCGAGCTATCTACAATGAGGGATAGGAGCAAGATTCTGATATTTACATTGGAGATTTAGTTTAGAGATAATTTTATAGATTTAGGTCAATTGAAAATTTACTGTGTAATTCGTCTCAATATTAAATCGTAGGATGAATATTCTCACGACTATATTCCCCGAGAGGAAGTCTGAGATATTCTAAAATATGTAACTGTTTTAATAAAATTCATAAGATCCACTTTTCAGTAGTTGTGCCAAAACTGTAAAGGTGTAAGAGATGGTAAAATCACAGAGTCTCTTCATTATGATTATTGTTAAGTACAATTGTAACATTCATAAACTCACGACCGTATTATATTTCAGGGTGGGCAGAAACTTCACTACAATAGCTGTAAAGCATGTAGCTGGTTTATTTTTGAATATTCTTTATCAGGAAATGGTTTGAATTTTGAAGTGCTGATAATGTGACTTGCTTTTCGCAAACTAAAACACTGCACAAGAAACATTATCCTTCAGTCGTCTCGTTCAATCTCATCGAAAAGAAAGCGGGTACAGACAATTTTAATGATTTGATAATTAAAGCTAGGTTATCCCACAGCAAGCGTCTCTTTCTTGCAAGCATAAGTTTACAATTAGCCATCCCGCTCCAATTGAAAGCAAGATCGCAAAAAAACGTGTTTTTCGTCAATATCTTTGCTCATGGGAGTTTCTAAGCTAAAACTTCTCCTGAGTTCACTAGAAATATTTAATGTATTTAGTTAAGTACAAGAATAAAAAGTTAAATATCAGCAGTTTAATCATAGTATTGAAAAAACATAAACTTAATCTAATCGTGTTTTTGAGATCAGTCGCCCATCCGCCCGATCCTTAAATAAGACATAATTTAATTTCAGACTTTAAAACACAGTTTAAACTTTCGTTCTTGTTCAAAAAACGTCCTCGACGGGATAAGAGCGTCTTAACATTACGATCGCAATATACTCGTACCAATATGTCATAAAAGCCACGTCAGAGGCCGTAAGGCGGTTTGAATAAACTCTGAAACCAGGGCTTTGCAGCCCACTCGATAAGAAGAATATTTCATTATATTCTCACTTTCTGCCAATCCTATTCTAAGTGTGTAATAAAAACTTTCGCATTTACACAAAAACATATACGCAATACATTTCTCCCAACTACATGCAAACAAGACAACCAAACCTATAATTTTCCACACACATTTGTATTTCTATCATCATTCACACCACCGATAAGTAGGTCGGAAGCATTAATCAAAATACCATGTTCCCATACAATACAGATGTGTGAACATATTGATCACCCATTCAAGCGAAAATTGCTTCCATGATACGTGGGAAAAATTTGAAAAAAATCATGCTTTTGTGTGCTGCAATAATCGTTGAAGCAATCAAAGTGTATTCATTATATGCTATGGACTTTGCGACCTATCACCTCTTGACATACATACAATGACTATACTATAGCGGCTATAACCTATCTACTCATGCTCGTGTCTGTCTCCTATAGGGGTAGGCAGAGACAACGAATCTCCACATGCTAGAATCCAGATAAACCACTTTCGCATCCGATATCAATATTGAAAACTACAGTCTCCAATAATATACATTAGGAATACCAACTGGTACAAATAGGAAGTCAAAGTTCTAAAATTGAGACTACACATCAGGCGTAGGTGAAGATAAATTACGACAACATGGCCGTCGGGTATACTGATAATTATGAGCTAATTAGTAACACCACTAGATCAGCAAATCCGTGTATTTTTATTGAATAACGTCCGTTCCAGCACACATTCATGAGGTGTAAGACTGGTTAACACTTCTAAAACACATGAAAACGCTTTGGAGGCGCGGGTCATGTTTTCGTAGTTTATCTATAATCTACGACCCTTTCCGGTCGCTGATATCAACTGAATGAGGAAGGCAGAGGTTACAGCTTGTAGCGTGTCAACATGATGATGAAGAAACTAGTGTGCCCCAAACAATTTGTGTGTTACACCACCCTTAGGCCCGCCACATACATGCGAAATTATTCCGAGCGGAATCAGGATTTGCATTCGATTTCGTATGGATTTCCCCCCTCCAGAATTCTGCTCGTAATTACGGAGGCATCAAATCTATACGGCATCCTGATTCCGGCCGGAATAATTCCGCATGTGTATGCATAATCCCTGCGGGAGTAGTCAGAGATATTCTGAAAACTCAGAGCGTCCACTTTTCACTAAGCCCCACTTGCGCCAACCACGGGTTAGCAATTAACTCCGGATAAAATAGCTCTTTCAGTTGTTTTTCTATACAAAAAAATCCTTGGGTTACCAACATAACCTAGAGTTTATTGCTAACCCAGGTTGGCGCAAGTGGGGCTAAGAGTACCGAAACTCTGTCCATTGCGAAGGGGAGTCAGCGCGTCGCCCTTATAATGGACAGTGGGTACAATACATGCCTCGAAATTGAAGCGTGCAGGTTTCCTCACGGTGTTTTCCTTCACCAAAAAGCCAGTGATGTGCCAATTCCGCATGTATAAGGCCATAAACCATCTTAAACATTAGCTTCCAGTACCCACTGCCATAAAAATGTTTTACAACCGATCCAAAGCCTTAACTAGAAGAACACCACGTTTAACACTATCACAAACTAGACCAAGGTTATAATTTGAAGCACCTTTCTCCCTTAATAAGCATCTATTACTAAAGAAACTAACGAGTGATTGAAAAACTTGGCCTATACATACGATAATGTACGTCGTAACAGCAAATTATGTGCCGTTCTATTTAATTGAGACCGCACAGGTAGTTAGGTAGTTATGGTTATAGTTTTGAGTTAACATGGTATGTAGGTTAGTGGATTTGAAGAGTAAGAGCCCTGTATGGGTGTAAACATTAATGCATTACAAACTTCAGACAAACAAACTGAAAAACTTTTACCATAGGACAAAATATGAAATCAGCTGTTTTTATTTTGGTCAAGTAGCTACTGATGTTTTGTATGGAACCGATAATTTGTTTTCGCGATTTCAAAGTTGGTCCCATAGTAAAAGTTGTTCAGTTTGATTGTCAGAAGCACCATCTTAAGTTTGCAACGTATTTAAGTTTACACCCTGTATACCTACTTTGGTATGACTTCCATAAATAAATATCATTATGCCCAAGACTACATAGAGTAAGAAATTGAAAAAAAAATACATTATTATAATTGTCTACCTTAGCCTATTCTTTTCTTTTATTTCCTGTGAGGTTCGTATCTCTAGTGAGGTCCAACGAGCCACAATGTAATGAAAATATTAATATTAAATCCTGTCTTTTTGTCTCTTCTCTAATTTAGCTTGTTTTATACAGGGTGTTTCATAAGTAAAAATAAATTTTTGAAACTCATAATGGGGTTGTTTAGACCGTCAAACTGAACAACTTTCTCTATGGGACCAACATCGAAATCGCGAAAAAAATAATTTTAAATCCCATACATATTTTATCTCTAGTCGATTTGTAGAGTATAGAACATAAATTTTTTGTTTCGCGATTTCGGTATTGGTCCCATAGTGAAAGTTGTTCAGTTTGATGGTCTACACCACCCCCTTAAATGTTTATTTGTAGTTTTGTAACACCTTGTATAGACCAAGACTTTTTATTTATAGAGAAACATGTACTTGTGCTACTAAAACAGTCAATACAAAGGTAGATTTTTATACAGTTTTCATCTATTAATATAGATGGTCATATCTCTCTTCATGACATGAACAGTATAAAAATCTTCCTTTGTATTGACTGTTTTAGTAGCACAAGCACATGTTTGTGTATAATTATACAAAAACAAAGTAACACTAATTATAATCCATCAACGTCGCAAGCTGAAAGTCATCGCAAATGAACTAAAACATAAAGCGCTGTAAAATATTGCGCTGTATGATTGCGAATGTCTTTACTTGAGGTTTTACAATAGTTCGTTCATCAACCGACTTGTAAGTGAAGATGTTACAAGAATAAAATACGTCCAAGTCTCCTGAGGACCCACAACCTAGTCTTCATATTCTCAGTTCAGTTTCTTGCCCCATGGCCTCAAGGAACTATCTTTGAGAACTTTTAGTTTCCTGGGTTTGCCAATTTTTTGAAGATTATAAGTTTTAATTTTATGAACGCTTTTCTATCCAATTCAGTATATTAGATTTTAATCATATAATGTATATTTTTGTTTAAGCTAACATGATTTTGTATACTCTTCTTGTCTTTTTGGTATAACTAAACTGACCCAACCTTTTCTAGTCCTTAACCTAAAATAAAATAAAAATAGGCAACATCCGTTCACCTCACGATGAAAACTTTGCAAAAACACTTTGCCTACGCACAGAAAAGAAAAAACCGGCGGCATATCAAACGGTAAGGGAACTTTCATACAAACAACTTCCTAGGAACGCAGAAACTAATTAAGGGGAAACTTAATAGCGTCACTCTGTAAATGGTTAGTGTGGTGTGCCTTAGTCTACGCTTGCGTTGGAAACTCGGCTTAAGTTGAACACGAATAGGTGTAGATGCGGCATTTTGAACACAGGTAGTTTACTTTAATAAAGCTGTGGTCTCTTATTAGTTTGTGGTTCCGGCTTACAATGGAGTAGGTACCCCAGTTCTTCCCTTAACACTATAGAGCCAAAATCGAGGAAAAATTCAAGTAATCTGCTGTTTCATACAAAATGGCATTACTCAAATCTCTCCTCAAAAGTGTTTTTTTATTATTACTGATAGGCTTGCTCTTGACCTTAATCCAGTCCTAAGGACAAAGATGGGGTCGAAGATGTAGCGAGCTAACCCAGAAGAAGCCTATTCACTCATACTTTAAAGAATACGGGTTGTAAGCGCTCGGAAATACTGACGCAGGCAGGGAATTCCACTTCTTGGCACTGCGCATTATAAAAGAATCAGAAAGGCGTTTGGTGCGAATATGAGGGATATCAACCAAGGGGACAAGGGAACCATGTACGGGACACCTGTTTTTCTAAAGTTGTTCAGTTTGACTGTCTACGACATCGACACTTAGTTTCCAATCAAGTAAAATCGTGGTCAAGTGGCTGTCAATTATGATACTTCACGAATTCACGATAATCTTTTATCTTTTACTATTAAAAATCAGTCATTAAACGATCTCAAATTTTCGACATCAATGCCACATCCAATTGCTTCCTATCTTCAAGACTAACATACCTCAGAACGACTTAATAGTAGAAACTATAGTTAGTATTTGAACATAAAAACTTTACCCAGTTACAAATACATAACTATGTCACTATGTATTGTAAGATTGTTAGTTCATGACAATGGTTTAGTGGAACATCGAATAGGAACAATAAAAAGACTTCACGATAAAGTAGATATAGGTTAGTGAGGTAAGGTAGTATCGATAAATAAATACATCGTTCAATGTGTAGAGCGTCTGTTTCGCATTTTAGGAAGATATGGACACTCAATCGTGATGGTCCGGGTTCTAATCCGCACGAACGGCATGCCATGTACCTATGTACCAATACGTTTTTCTAACTTATGTACTCACGGCGACATATCAGGTTACGCACCCTATACAAGGTGTTTCATAAGTAAGAATAAATTATTGAAACTCTTAAGGGGGTTGTTAAGACCGTCAAACTGAACAACTTTCTCTATGGGACCAACATCGTAATCGCGAAAAAAATAATTTCATCTCCCATACATATTTTAGCTCTAGTCGATTTGTAGAGTATAGAACATAAATATTTTTTTTTCGCGATTTCGATATTGGTCCCATAGTGAAAGTTGTTCAGTTTGATGGTCTACACCACCCCCTTAAAGGTTTATTTGTATTTTTGTAACACCTTGTATACCCATAACCACGCTACGTATAAAACACAAAATAGTGCGTTAGAGAGCCTGCATAGACACGTCTGCTGGCGCGGGCGCAGCGTGCCGTGAGACGAAACAATAACAACATACCGCACCCTCTCACACGATTTTCAGCGTTCAACTTCTAATAGTTCAAAGTCCAAACAGGGTAGCCTGAGAAGACGCCGTGTGTACATAATACCGACTGCTCTCAAACGGTGAAGGAAAAAATCGTGAGGAAACGTGCATACGCTGAAGAAGATATTCTGATGCGTATGTGAAGTCTACCAAACCGCATTGGGCACGCGTGGTGGACTGATGCCTCTCTGAGGGCAGGCATGTGCCCTGCAGTGGAAGTATAGGCTGATTATGATGTTCAATGTTTGCAACCGAGGGGATTGGTGATGTAATAACTTTAATTTATCAATAAATTCCAAATTGTCATACGATAAGTTAATTGATTTAGCGCATTTGAAACAGTGTATAATGTTATTCATTCTAGCTCTACGCAAAAAGCATCTTTATTGTTGTTAAAATACCGCACACAATTTAATAAAACGTTAATATGAACAGAGAAATAGCAAGCAGTTTAGCTTTTATATGGGATTGATTGGACGTAATTTGTTGTGACAACTTTCCTCTATCAAATTGACATGTCGATCTGTTTGACGCGGTTTTTATAAGGCAATAATCATGTTATTACGCTTTTTACATAGTTGGGAACTAGTGAAATTGGAAAATTGGATTACTTCTAGTTTTCAACATTCATACCGATTCATTTTTAATATGCTGACAGTTTTAAAGGGGATGATCAGACCATCAAACTGAAAAATTTTCCCCATGGAACCAAAATGTCGAAATCGCAAAAAAATTAAAAGTGTTTCATACATGGTCCTTCTTAAATTATGCTTACACTTTTGGGGTTGATCAGACCGTCAAACTGAATAACTTTCTCAATGGCACCAATATCAAACCGCGAGAAAAAAACAGCTGTCCCATACATTTGGCTCGCATAGGTTTGCAGTTTTGTATGGAACAGTCGATTTTTTTTTCGCAATTTCTATTTTTTTGCCGTAGAAAAAGTTGATCAGTTTGACGGTCTAATCATCCCCTTAAAAAGTGTCAATACACAGGGTGTTAGGGTAAATAGTTGCATTACTTTAAGGGGTAATTGTACCCATGATACAATTACCCTTAAAGTAATCCCCTTAAAAAAGTGTCCCTGTATAGTTATTATTTCAGTAACAACCTACAAAATAAGATTCTATAACCATAAGTCGAATTTTCTACAGAAATAACAATAAATCTGTCATCATCATACAATCCTGAACTTGAGATTTCCGACTACCGATATTACACGCTATAATAATAACCTAAAAAATACCACAATAATGGGTTACGTCTTTACAGCCGGGCCTCATAAATGCATAAAAGATGGGTTACATTTACAATCTACCCTGAAAGGTAAAAACTACCCCTTTGTCCTAAGGGGCCGCGCATTAACACGTTTCTAACGTAGGGGTACAGTCGCAGAGAAAAATGGATGAGGAAACATATAAAGCCCATTATAATTATGTCGTTTCCTTGAACTTTTCCTCGGCTCAACCTCAATGATCAAATTCCTCCATTCATCCTCGAAATCTGATTTCTCAGTCATAATCTCAAGGTTCCTCTATAACCATCTATAGATATAATAAAAATAGTAATGTTGGCGTAGATATTGGAAGTCTCGTTGTTAAATGTCTAATCAGACAAGTTAGCAGTGTTACCTTCTAGGACAGCTTTACTACATAAAAGTCTGTTTTGTAGGACACCTCATATTTATAATAAAATTCCCAAGCCCATTAGAGATACAACTGAAATCAACGTGTTTAAGAATAAACTCTTTGATCTGCTTAATTCTAAATGCTACTACAGTCTGAATGAATTTCTGGATGATACTTCCATTTGAGATTTATTGCAATGACTTAGATTTGGTAAAGTTTTGACTGTTTTGACATTGAGTAATAATTATGTTTAACTTTGTTTGTTTTGTTCAATTATTAGTAATTAATGTTTCAATGATATTGCATGAATGCTACCCACTATTGTATGCCCATGTGGCGGAACATAGCTGAACTGTACCTAAAGTAATAATGTCATCAATTATGTATACCTATGATTCACAATAAAGAATATTTCTTTCTTTCTTTCTAAATCATTTAAAAAATACTTAATAATTTGGCTGGGGTTTCCACAAAAATGTAGGGCTTTATTTGGATTAACTTTTTGGCTTTATTTCACCGCAAGCGGTTCATTCAATCAAAAGTTATAAGTATTTAAAGTCTGCGAGTGCCGCTAGTATACAGTAAAAAGCTTAGTAGCTTAATTTTTTGGATAACTAAAATCAATGTATGTGTCTGTGAGCATTATTTACTTTCTTTCTGCCAATACCTAGTAATACCTTTAAGATGTATGATGGTCAACAATAAAAACTGTAAACGCCTTTCGCCCTATAAACCTAATAGGCACTGTACCTTTAAATAAATCTCCATAACACTTCTGCGCCCGACAGTACACCATATACATTCTTAGGTGTAAGCCTGGGGCAGATACAAGATTCAAAACAATTTCGTCGAAAAAACCCACTCCTGCGCAGGTACAAAACGTTTCTATAGTCCACGACTCCACGACCGACATGTATCAAATAGAAAAAAAATGTTCGACCATATCATAGAAAATTGCGCGAAATTGTAAAACGATGATGTTGTAGTTTGGTGAATTGATTTTTTTTGTATCTTTAATAGATAGTTTTTAAAGGATTATCGACTCTACTTTAATGATCATAAGAGTTGCCAATGTAATAATTGTACGGTGTGTCCGTACAGTTACAAAAATGCGAAGCAATATTTTGAGGACACGCATTTTAAGCCTCCATCGCAGCTACACAAGGATGATTGTATCAATATTTAAAGTGAATTTTATATTTAACCTCACTTTCACTTTATCATCAAAAACCTCAGACAAAAATTACCGATCTAAATATAAGTTCCAACATGTCTTTTTTCGTGATTCTAAACAATTTTTGTTATAGGACCAAATCGGAATCGCATAAAGGCAATTTCATACATTTTGGTTGATTTTGGCATAGGTAGCATGACACCGTGATATAGCGCTATGACACCTTTGCTCTCTTTATATTTGCGCGCGAATGAACGAGATATAAGACGTGATACGGCTGTATCACGTGTAGCATGCTACCAGCACAGGTCAGCAGATCAAACAAATTTTTTAATAATTGTATGGAATGAAGTGAAATAATAAAAACTAGTTAATGAAATATGAGAAAATATACCTAATATGTCTTATTAGGTAAATAAACCCAATAAATTAAAATGAAATAGCAAAGCTTGCAGTTGACATTTTATAAATGTAAGTGCTTTCTCTAAACTGGCGTATTTAGTACAGTAATAAAAATCTTAATAAGACAATCACATCCTACAGAATCGTTAAAAAAAACACGTCTCTATTGGGAGGTTCAAATGTACCTAGATCAAAACCCGTAATAATTCCAAAAACAGACCCGTATTCAAAAGAAACTATATAACTATAGTATTAGAACAACACCCAAAATGATGATGACTGATGCGTTTCGAAACCACGCGTAATTAAGTAGATACAGAGACAAATGACTTGTATTTAGACCATACATGCACATACAAAATAGATCATCATACAGCGCCCTCGAGCGTTAAAAAAGTCACACACCCAGTCTACTATTTAGGGTTGTTACTGATTTCGGATATGGATATTAATTCGTCGCTAGCCTTACTAAACGACGTAGGTACCTATCTGAAATTTTTGGCGTAACCGACTTATTCATTGTGGGCGAATCCATTTTCCAAGACGTATCTTCGAGCGTTACCGAGAAAACAAATTTTGACAGGTAGACGTAACTGACAATTTATACCTAGTTCAACCGAAAAAAGCTTGTTCTGTAAAATCACCTCTATGTTAGTTGCGTCGTTTAGTAAGGCTAGCGACGAATTTATGTAAAGCTTGACCTGTAAAGTAACACCTTGCCATGTTTTTCAAGCAGTCCTGCATGGGTAGCATGCCAACGTGATACAGAGCAATCACACCTTCGCTCTCTTTCTATTTGCGCGCGAACGAACTAGATAAGAGACGTGATACAACTGTATCACTTGTAGCATGCTACGGCTTCATAACATAGTAAAAGATAGGTTAAATATCTAGCATGTTTTTTTTTAGCTTACTAATTGAACTAAATTTCGATTTCTATGCCCTAGAATTAATTTAGTTACGCTATCCAAAATATAAATCATAATTTTTCACATAGGAAATCGGATTCAAAATTTTAACGGATATATTTCCATAGATTCGGATACCGACACGAAGCACTTCTACATCAAAATATGATCGGTCACACATACTAAACAAAAACGGGGTACGAACGGACTTGACGATTTTATAATAATACCACTAGGAAGCGGCTACACGCTTGTAATATTGGGGTGATAAATTGTTTATAGGAGATTGCATTAGTATCCTACTTATTGCTTTAGTATTATTTAAATAGGTATTAAAGTTTGTGACGATGTTTAGATGATTCGATATTACAGACTCAATCATCAATACATATAAATACATACACATATACCGGTCAAAATCATAACCCTCCTTTTTGCTTTGCCGTAGTCGGGTAAAAATTGTTCCGTGACGGACTGACTGACAGACAACGCACGCACTGCCTAAACAATATGCCGTAACATGTTTGGAATACATATACATACTTATTCTACAGAGCATGTAGGGAATTATGTCCTGATAATAGAATGACATCCTGAAATTCCTGAATTAACACGTATGATAATTTTTATGTCAATGCAAATGAAGTCGTGAGGTTTCGATGACATTTCTGAATTTTCTGATACAGTTGCTGTATCAGAAAAATTTATGTTTCCAAAGTGATTTAGAATTTTATCTGGTCTTGAATTATGTTTGTTTATATCATAAGACTTTACTATTGGAATAATTATAGATACATGTGTACCTAACTACAGTAAAACAATAATTATTCAAAAGGTACTAAAATTAAACTCTAAAACTAAATCAAAAGCTGAATCCTTTAAATTTTAAAACTATCATCAATGCCTTTATAACTAAAGAAAAAAGTTTATTCCACTATTCGTTTGGCCCTACGCCCATCTTGCTTTTATTACGAGCTGTTACTTTAGAATTTCAACTTTATTCTCCTAGTTTTAAAATCCATTTTTGAGTAGGTAGGAAGTCAGTATAGTCGGGTAGTAATCTTTTAGCTTCATCAATTATCTTCAAGCAGAGTTAATTACTTTTATAGAGCGGCCAACTATTTTTTTTAATAGCAAAGTAGGGTTTTTGTTCCATGGAGTCTGATTGTTCTTCGGAAATTCTTTACGCATGATTTTTGAGGTATTTTTGAGAATAGATTTGTAGGAAAATAGTCATGCTTGATAACCTTGTTTCATGTTGAACGTGTTTGGTTTGTTTTCGATATAATTTAGGTACGTATACAAAAAGTATATTCCATAGTAATATTATTCTATTTATTTTACAGAATGTAATGAAACAGGAAATTAATTATAGAGGATGCCAGGAGCCACCAAGGATTGCAGGGCAGCAGAAAGTTATAAAGTAAGTAATAGTAAGTGCGTTCACACACGATGACGCACTGACGGATCAGCAAGCGTCAGTCCGTCATTTGTGAAGCAAGGAGTTGTATAAAACCGCACGTAGAAGCACACACGGTGACGGATCGACACACCGCGTATATTTCTACGGACTGACGTCTGCCAATCCGTCAATGCGTCATCGTGTGTGATTCCACTTACTGACTGATATTGTAAATCAGTCAGTCATTCATTTTAAAATGGAGGGCACCTTGGAACCTTTTCTTAGTCACCTGCATCAACGTCATTAAGCCTTAGTTAAATAGAACTTCAAATTGTTTGCTATGACACGGAATATACAAGGAATAAGGAATAGTATCATTAACCTTTAAACCAAACACTCTTCCATCAAACTGAACAACTTTAACTATGGGATCTTCTAACCGGTCAGTGCAAAAAAAATCAGCTGTTCCATACTGCAATGCCTACACGACTCAAATGCATGTATGATAGAAGTGATTTTTGCACTGACTGACAGGTTTGCTCCCATAGTAAAAGTTGTTTCCTTACACCCTGTATAAGAGTACAAGCTATGAGAAGGTTCTACGGTGGTTTAAATTTCCAATTTGTTTACTATAATACTTTTACATCCCTTTGACTTTCTTTCAATCGTCATTCTAATTTGAACCGTGTGAATAAAACCTATAGTCCACATTGAATAAGTCAAGAATGCATCATCCTTTCGACGTTTCAATATATTTTACCCAGTATTTAAAATCTCCCAGACCACTAAAATTAAAAAAGTCACTTTTATGGATAATAAAAATTACAACCATTATAGACTTACTCCGTAATAAAATTTATAAATTATTTACTTTATAGTTTTTGCAATAAAGTACCTTTTACAATTGAGATTCAGCTTTATGTCTTTACAATGGTTAATGTGCGGTTCCTTTGAGCCCAGTCATCATTAGGACTAATAAACAAGTGGTAAACGTATGTGAATATCAAAACTTGTGGTTCTACACATCTTCTGGTGAAATGGAAATCTAACTTATATCGTGAAAGTAAAATGCTCAGTAAATGAATATAAACCTTTAGCACTTTGATACACTATCTAGTTATGTGTCACTACAGGATATAAATAATAATAGTACTCAGAATGGCCACCCCCTGCCCCTCACTTACTTCAGATACCGCACCTCACACCCGCACTTCAGGGGCGATTTTAGAGGACCCGATTATGGGTATAATATTATTGACGCTTGCGGATGCTATCTTGTTTCTATAGCACTAATCAAGTATCTAGAGATCTTTATGGTAGTATGGAGTGCCAATGTTGTGCTAATACATAAAAAAATTATTTTACGTTTCGCTCATGAGAATTGGCCCCAAGAGAGTCGATGTTTTAAATTTAAATTAACTTGCATGCATACATGCTCGCGACTATGTGCCCCGAGAGGGTAGTGAGAGATATACTGAAAACTCAGAACATCCAAGCTTCACTAGCAGTCCCGAAACTATATTCAGTGGGTGTGACGGGTTAAATTATCTTTATAATAATCACCGTTGTATCTCTTCTTTCACTTTACTGTCAAAACACAAAAAGAAGTAATAAATTGTGAAAGTTGATTTATTCTTCCAAGCACGGAACTCTAAAAAACCCTCCGTTACAAAGTAGTGCAAGTTATTGGCAACACTAAACTTTATGATACACTTGCCGTGTTTACTTTATACATCTTTTTTTTTCGGCTGAATCATTTATCGTCTTTGTTGCCCCTATTGAGACTATTCGCAACAATAAAAATACCTTTTTTTCTTCTCTTTAAGAACTAAAATAGTCCTATAATTCATGTGAAGGTTTTAAATGCACAGTCGAGATACGAATTGACTTTACTCGTAACTGTCAATTAGTACTACCTATTATAATATTCTTTAGCTACTATTTTTTACCAGCCATTATTTTAGGAAGGAAGACGAAGCAAACATATTCATAATTTTAAATATATGAAATGTATACTTTTCTGTGTTGGAACATACTATTAAACTAGAAAACGTACTGATAAATAATCGATTTAAAAACAAATGAATGCTATTTCGAACAGCGACTGCTTTAGTTATAAATTAAGAAGAGTGTGTGTGCTAGAAACAAATGTATTGTCTCGTCTATAACTAGCCACCATACTATGAAGGTATCAGAGATATTGACGATACCTGAAGGAATTAGTCGCCTCTTGCGACACCCGTCTGGATTCATATGCTAAGTAAGCCCAACACGGCATAACCGAACAAAATAACGATCAAACTAGTGATATTAGAGGGATTTTACCATAGACCGTTTAAATAGGGACCTGCCTTACGTTAGCATTCCCCTCTGCCAAGGTACAAGATCAATTGGTCATGAAAATGTGCATACATTTTTATACCACGCCACTAAACCAGACATCCTATAATTGCGGAACAACTAGTCTTGTTTGTGGTCCATACGAGACTATTTGTTATGATTTTTGACGTTTAAAATTAGAATCTAAAGTATCGGAATACAATACAAAGTTGCATATTTCATACTACCTCGTCCCCCGCAAAAAGTGACACAAAAGTTTATTAGTAGAAAAGTTTGGTAATTACACGCGTAACTCGTCCATATTTAAATGGTCTAAGGATTTTACGGTTCAATATCCCAAAGTAATCCTAAATGTTTGAAGATCACCGGCTGCGGTGACGAACTATCATTTTGAGGACGAAAATCGCTATTATAAGTATCAATTACAGAAATATAATCTTATTCTCGAAATAGTAACATAACCCAATTATATACTGACAAAGGAATTGTCAAATGATGGGGATATTTTTGAGGAAAAAACTGTGGCCGTCTGGCGCCAGAGTCCTTAGTTGTACCTGGCTTCGGACAGTGGCTCTCAAAGTTTAGAGCTAGATGACCATTTAACTTCTTAAGTTTAGTAATAATGCTCCTGTAAAGTATTTGTGGCACTTTCGTTAGAAGTTTTCTTAAATGGGGTGTTCCATTCTAAGCTAGAACACGACATAGTAAGTAAGTTATAGCCTGTAGAATCCCACTGCAGGGCAAAGACCTCCTCTCACGAATAAGGGTGAGAGGGAGTGGGCCACGCCGGCCTAGTGCGGGTTGGTGGAGGCAAGAGAATTTTCAAACCTCCATTAGGCCTAGAACACGACATAGAACGTTTATATTTTATTTGTTTTATTTCAATCCCAATATCAAAATCGCATAATCTGGGAACCCAAAACATCTACAATTCATCAGTAATACCGAAATTCTGTCCACTGTGACGGACAAACAAAATTAGAATAGACATAATATGTCGGCAATGTTGAGAGCCACTGCACCATTACGTCCTACCTGGCTATTCGGGTACCCGTACCCTAAATAATTGCTGTTATTGCGTGGGTACCTACCGTCAGGTAAACGTCCCGGTTGTTGTTAATGTTACCTCATTCTAGTAGTAGAAATGTAGGAGAAATAGTTTTACTATTGTTGAATCAAAATATAACTTTGTATAGTAGTAAAATTGTGTTTTTATTTGACAGTTCTGAGAAAACAACTTATGTGTTACGTTTTTAAAGATATAATATACCTACTTGAAACTTAGTATCTATAGAACATACCATGATTATTGAGAACTTTGTGCAGAATCAAAACATACCTGTAAACAAAAAAAAATAGAATTAATTAATACGTGTATGAGAAAACTAGAAAGAAGTGTCAAGAAATAAACTTACAGTAAAATCAGAAAATTTAAAAGCAGCATCGCTTTTATTATGGAGCCAATTTCAAGTTAAGTAGTACTGCGGTTTAAAATGGAACAACCAATGATTTATTTATACAGGGTGTAAGGAAAAGTATCATTAACCTTTATACCAAAGACTCTTACCCATCAAACTAAACAACTTTTAATATGGGAGCAAACCTATCAGACAGACCAAAAATATCTGGGCCCTATTCAACAAACGTTACAATTGTAATTTACAATTACAATTCTGGGTACATTGCTGGTTACTTATGACGCTAAACTTACAGTAGCTAACATATGCCTAACATTCTCAGCAATGTACCCAGAATTGTAAGTAAATTACAATTTTAATGTTAGTTGAATAGGGCCCTGCTGTCTCATAGATTTGAGTCGATTATAGGCGCTGCAGTTGAACAGCTGTTTTTTTTGCACTGACAGATTTGCTCCCATAGTAAAAGTTGTTTAATTTGATTGGTAGAATATATGGTTTACAGGTTAACATTACTTTTCCTTACACCCTGTATAAGTACGAGTAATAGGAACAGTTGATTTGTTTTTTCGCAATTTCAAAATTGGCTCCATAGCAAAAGTTGTTCGGTTTGATAGTCTGAAGCACCCCGTTGTAACCGATGCAACCTTAACCTGTAAAGTATTATCTGTGTTACTTTGTATCCTTTCTTGTCATTTTGCGTTCCTTCACAGATCACAGATCACTTGTTTGCTGTGATCTGAGCATTTCTATACCATTCGTCTGATTGCGATGAAACTTTGGTGGGTTATTGTGCGGATGCCCGAAAAGGTTTCTAACATAAAAAGACGCATTTACAACGCATAACGAGCACAGCTAGTTCTTTATACACTCGTATATACAAGGTGTTACAAAAATACAAATAAACCTTTAAGGGGGTGGTAAAGACCATCAAACTGAACAACTTTCACTATGGGACCAATATCGAAATCGCGAAAAAAAAAATTGATATACAAATCGACTAGAGCTAAAATATGTATATAGGATATACATTTTTTTTTTCGTGATTTCGATGTTGGTCCCATAGAGAAAGTTGTTCAGTTTGACGGTCTAAACAACCCCCTTAAGAGTTTTAAAAATTTATTCTTACTTTATAAATAAATAAATAAATAAATAACGCTCACAGGCACATACATTGTAATGATCCCAAACTAGCACTAAAGGCTTTTATTATGGAAACCATACAACAACGGCACGAACATATAACATCCATGACCGAACCGGGATTCGAACCCAGGACCCTGGTTTGGCAGTCCGGCGTGGTAACCATTACACCAACCGGGTCGTCAAAGAACTTATGAAACACCTTGTATAATAATTATACTTTTTCAATTTTGAACGAAGCTTGCGTACCCTAGTTATAAACACATTGATTATGATTAATCTGTTCTACTAGTTGATGCACATTTAATATTCGAAAGAATCTCCGACGACGAAATAACAAATAAACAATGAAAACGCTTACTTTCAAAAGATAAGCGTTAAATAATAGCACCATTTTCGCTGTCCTTCTTTTATGTATTGAAATGATTCGTATTCATTAATCACGGCTGCTTACCTTTGGACAATGGTTGGCATGTTGTATGAGAAAATACATACAACAAACTGAAAATCATATTCTTATTCATGTGGGCAGAAACTTTGCTACTAATCTTAAAATTATGGTGATCAGTTTGCCTGTGTCTAGTTTAAACTGAAAATTTACCTTGATTAAAAACACACACATGACCTTGCAACCACCACTAATTAAATGGCCGAGCCACGTAGCCACCTAACTCGCGCGTGAAACACGTCCGCCCATGACTCCTCTAGCCACGCGTCTCGACAACTTTGCCATAACTTTCAACTGTCTTTTCACATTTAGTATGTTTGCAAATACACCCTGTATATAAAATTACAAAAAAACCATAACGCATGATTCTGCATGCGTTTACACGTGTTTTCATCTACATCCATTCGAACCTGACCTGTTAAACTTGAATTTTAAAACTGTTAGTAAAGAATAAAGAGGTCTACGTAGAATGGATAGGTACCAATAAAGTTGTACGCCTCTACATTGACAGACAATCGAGGTCGATTCCGTCCGGCCTGCCTGATAGAATTCCTCTGGTTTAGATTGTTACAATGTTATTATAGTATTTATTGTTACATGGGTTCGATAAATGATTGGTTTGTATTCCCTTCTGATAGAAATGTCTGGTAACTAAATAAATGAATGGAAGAAATAAATATCGTGTGACACAAAATTACCAATACTCCATTCCAAATAGTAACGAAAATTTTAAGCCATTTTTTATTACTCTCACTTATCCTTAGAACAGCTTCTAAGATATGTTGGATAGTACCTACATCTTTCTGATAAATAAATTCTATTTGATTATCAGAGTTGGCCAGAAAGCTAAATAGGAATCGGAAAATCTCATCGTCCTTATTTGGAATGCAGTACAGTTCAAATTGAAGTAGGTACCGGGATCTAGAACAGACTTGTAACAATATGCTGATGACAGTGATGTACAGAACAAATATTAGCCAGGAAGAAAATTTTAACCATGCATACTACTTGTCAAACTAAACAACTTTCTCTATGGACCCAACATCGAAATCACAAAAAAGAATACATGCTACATACATAAATTATGAGATAAGATGATGATGATGCTAATATGCTCCTATTGAATTTCGAATATAGTGACTTAAGTTAATAGATAAAATGAATAATTATGAATCAATGTGGAGGATAAGCTAGAGAGGTTTGTCAGAATCGTAGCAGATATCGTTCCGTTGTCTCTACCTACCCCAGTGAGAGACAGTCTTGACAATGTGTATGTAAGTTAGTAGATAAATATGCAGGAAATAAGAGGAAAGAAATTTTGTGCCTACTGTTTTTTCTTTCTGTATTTTTTGTTTATATTTTGGTGTAAAATAAAGTATAATTTGATTTGATTTGATTTTGAAAGAAATTTTTAAAATTTGCTTCTTCTATTGTTAAAATTGATGGCATTTTGTAATAATCAAACATTATTAGTTAAATTTAACCTGAAACCGAGGTTACTAGACCAAAGTTTTAGCTTCAATTTCCTACTTATATATCGATGTAAACGAACTTTAATAAATTATAAGCATAATATAATAAGGAAACTATTAGATACATATAAAGATTGCCTAACTAACCACCTCCCAAGTTAAATAACTAACTTATCTCAACCTACAATACTTCAAAATTACTCCATGCTATAACTATTGACATCATAATTTAGATTAAATACAATACAAACAAAAACAATGCGATCATTTTCAACTTTATACAAAATACATAAAGATTAATATTCATTGAGCTTACTGTGACAATAAATTGGCAGCTTGTAAACTTAGAGTTCGCTCCAAATATAACGACTCGAAAATCAAGCCATTAGCATCTGTATCACGTTAACATAAATGCTATGTCAAGGGTAGTCTTAAGTGGACTGAAATGAAGTCGCGACTGTTTGGGCGGTTAGAGTGACCATGGACTAATTAGTCTTGCGGAATTTTTAATATTGCCTCAGGACTAATTCAAATGACTTGACAATTCAAAGCGTATCTAAAGGGATAAGATTTAGGTTGACTGATATTAAAACGAGACTAGACTAGGCATATTAATTAGTTTACTAGACAGATATTTTCAACATAATTTATTGTGGAATAACTGATCCAGGATTGCGAGAGATAAATGTTCTAAAATAATGACAACAAAGTCGAATATCCTAGTCTCATAAATGCAAAAAGATACCAATTTTATAAATTAGTAAATGAAAAAGATAAGAAGATGAAGGCGGTTTTCAGAATATGTAGGGTCCTTCTTAATATGCTGACACTTTTTTAAGGGGACGATCAGACCATGAAACTGAACAACTTTCAGTCATCACTTTTGTCAGCATATTAAGCTGGACCCTGTATGTGACTTCCTTCTCGGAGAATATAGTCGTGAGCATAAGTGTACATGCATGTAACTGAAAAACATCTTAATATTATGCCTGTCTCTGCCACTTAGTCTATGCGTAAAAAGGTATAAAGACAATGAGACGCGCAGGTGCACTCCCCGGCTATTGACATCTCACATCAATAATTAAAAAAACTGTCATAAATATAGAGTGCAATAGACAACTCAGTCTGACATGCTGATGCTGCATGATTATTGTCTTGTATCGGTGACGAGAAAGATACATTCAATTCTGTAGTGCTATCTTTGCTATTCTTTCTTTTCGTTTCTACCTATTGCTGAAGTCAGCAAGAATTGAATGTATCTTTCTCGTCACCGATGCAAGACAATAATCATGCAGCATTGTCACACTTCTCCCAGAAATTAGCATAGCATAAGCATTCGCCCACGACTATATTCCCCGAGGAACTAATCAGAGATATTTTAAAATATCCATACTCAGAAAATCAACATTTTCCAAAACTCTGCTCAGTGTAATAAGTAGTGTGATCATCGCTATGTTTAATGGACCGTGAACACCAGTATTTATCAATAACACATTCCCAGTTACGCTGTTTCGCACCCCAAGCACGCCTCGAAACAAAAAAGCGAACCTATCACAGATCTAGTCCACAATAACTCCTCCGCTGATACTTTATGGTCCCCCTCGCCCTGACAGTAGCTTGTGGGCGTATAACTAAAGCATGGCGGATTAAGATAAGCTACGCAAACACGTTGGAAACTTCATGCTTGTTACGGATTTGCTTAAGTTGAGGCTGGTGACGAAAGATGGAGAGGAAAGCTGGGGTTTAATCATGGAAAATACTTTCTTTCTTAATGTGTCAGCACATTTTTTTTTTCAGGGGATGATCAGACCATCAAACTGAACAACTCTCTCTATGGGACCAACATCAAAATCACGAAAAAAACAATTTGCTGTCCCATACATTTTCGTGGAGTATTTGGAACAAGAGGAATCGACGTCGGAGATGACAAGAGATTAACCAATCTCAGATTTGCTGACGACATAGTACTTTTCGCGCCATCAGCATCAGAACTTAACACAATGCTCCAAGACTTAAGTACGGCAAGCCTGGAGGTTGGACTCAAGATGAACCGTACCAAGACCCAATTGATGACCAACAGCACGAAACAGAGGGTAGAGGTAGATGGGCAGGTCATACAATATGTCGATGAGTACCTTTACCTGGGCCAAGTAGTATCCTTCGAAAACAGGCAGGACAAAGAAGTCGCTCGTCGAGTCGACAACGCCTGGAAGAGCTACTGGTCAATGAAGGAACTGATGAAGGGCGACCTTCCACTCTCACTCAAGAGCAAACTCATCGACATGTGTATTCTGCCCATCCTAACTTATGGTGCTCAAACTTGGTCATTAACGAAGGTGCAAAAGTCCAAATTGCAAGTGTGTCAGAGAGCTATGGAGCGCAGTATACTAGGTGTAAAACGGACAGACCGTATCCGGAACACAACACTGCGCTCCAAAACTAAAATAGCAGATGTAGGGGAAAAGTCAGCAAAACTAAAGTGGAACTGGGCCGGGCATGTTTGCAGAATGCACACCGAGCGGTGGGCATCAATCGTTACGCAATGGGTGCCTCACGACGGGAGTCGAGGTCGAGGCAGACCCCGAAAAAGGTGGCGAGACGATCTAGATGCCTACTGCAATGAGTGGCGGGATGTAGCAGCAAATAGAGAGACGTGGAAGAGTTTAGGGGAGACCTTTGCCCAGCAGTGGGACAAAACAGGTTAAAAAAAAAAAAAAAAAAAAAAAAAAAAAAAAAAAAAAATTTGGAACAGCAGATTTTTTCGATTTAGTTAATAGTCCCATCGAGAAAGTTGTTCAGTTCGATGGTCTGATCATGCCTTTACAAAACCATCTCTATATTGAGAAGAACCATATTACTCTAGAGAGGCATTTAGAAGTATTTATAAGAAGAGACTGATATGAGTCAAAATCGCACCACAAAGAATACGCTTTCATTGATCACAGCCCATGGGATCCCATTGCAGAACAAAGACGTCTTTCAAATAAACGTGATAGAGTGTGGGCCAGCATACTCCACCACGCGGACCCAGTGTGCGCAACTTGTTAAACATCTTACGGATTATATTTTTTTAAGATACCTAGAGCTCTACATAAAGAGAACTAGAAATACTACTAAAACTGTCATCCATCCAAAGACTAACCAACCTGACCTTATACTAGGACTTTCGATTTTCGATGTATTGTTATCGTTTTTGTCGGAACTTCATTGGAATAGATTTGACATTTGAACTAACACGTTCACGAAATATAGAAAATCGAATATCCGTGTAGGTGTTGCACGGAATTTACGGTGATCAGTGATCACATACAATACCGAAGCTCCACTACTAAGGCGAGCTGCATGTATACTAATATTATAAAAAAAAAAACATACGGCTCGAATTGAGAACCTCCTCCTTTTGTTGAAGTTGGTTAAAAAGAGGAATGATTTGATTTTTTGTTTGTATAGAATCCGCTCCGAAACTACTGGACCGATCTGAATAATTCTTTCACCATTAGAATGCTACATTATCCGTCATGAACATAGGCAAAAAAATGGCCAAGTGTGTGTCGGCAAGATTCTAAGGCGGTACGATGTTTGCCGTGGTCCTCTAGTATTAAATAATTCGCAAATCAATGAAACCCTGCATATAATTGTACTAGCCTTATAGCAGACCACACTTGTAACTTTTAGCTGCAATCTGTAGGTAAGACACCTTCATCCATTTACTTAAAAAATCCTTGATGATACTTTCAATAAAAACTGTCTTCTTCCCAACTGAACCTACTAACTATAAACCTAACCTAGATTAGGGCCGCCATTCGTTAAGCCCCGGTTTCTCGACAGCGTCTTTTTTGCCGTCCGCTCGCCTCAATCACGGCCCACGTTCGAAGCCGTGGTTGTTAATTAAAATAAATTATACAACCTACTGGCGATCGATGACGGTTGCCGGTTGCAGATGCCGTGATTAGAACCCGGCTTAAAGTTCTATATTATATTTATATGCTGTTACAATAGGGTAGTTTTACCAAAAGTACAGTAGTATCGAAACTCTGTCCATTGTGACGGGGGGTGAGCCCGTCGCCACTTATAATGGACAGTGGTTACAACATAAAAATATTGTATTTATTTACATACGCCATACAAACGACCCGTAACTTTACTGGAGTATAACTAGACAAGGGCAGAAGGACAATGAAGAAACTCTATAAGAAGTACTACGAAATAAGAACTTCAAACCTTCGAAAAAACAATAAAGCATCAAAACGTACGAACTCTCAACTCCAATTTGCAAACAGAATTGTAAACATCAAGACTATGCAAGTAAACGAATCCTACTCAGCGTCCGCGCAACAAAAAGTCAAGACAAAGCGGTAGACGGCAAAAGCTGTATTTATTATTTCACGCTATCGCGGCCCGTCATCGCTGCACTGAGATTTACACGAAGCAGTAGTGCTCGGATGTGACACTGCGGTTGTTTTTGTTAAAGAATCTTCTAGGCGTAAAGGAACTGACTCATCTGGTCTTAGTTTGAACTGATGGACGTAGAAACCATGCACGATGACACATTAACGGAGCGGCAGACGTCAGTCCGTCGTTTGTGAAGCAAGGAGTTCTAGTTGTATGAAACCGCACGTAGAACCACGTATTCACAAATGATGGTATGACGTCTGCCGCTCCGTCAATGCGTCATAGTGTGTGATCCCTCTCAGAGAGAATTTGCTGTATACATTCAGTACAAATGAAGAGCGAGATCTACTGAAAGGTAACGTAACTTACTAAAATGATTTCGAATTTTACCTGTTTGGTCAAATGTATAATTTATTTATTTTTTAATTACTTATTTGGACTCATGTTTGTGTGTTAGCACTGCATTTCCAGTGTCAAGTGGTTTGTTGGGAGTGTCTATCCAATCTAATGGATGGTTTTTAAGCAAAAACACAACTAAGAAGGATTGTCGATGAGATAGAAAGATTTTGATAGTTCATTAAATTGACAATTTGAAGAGATGGCTATCGCTAAATTAAAACAACAATTTGAAATAATTAAATAAGTTATCCATGCAACAAATCAAGATGTTACACCATGTCACTACAGATAGAGATTGATTACCCTATGAAAATATGTTTTGAATTAATGTATTATCAATTATTATCATAGTATAAGAACATAACTATTTGTACATGTATACTTTATATTGTTTTTTTCTGTAATATTATCTGTGCAATAAAGTGTTAAATAAACTATTTTGTAGATCAAAGATGAATCAAATTTCAACCTTAATTACTGCATACTAAAACCTCAAATTCATAAACAAATCACACAACTCATACACTTAGATACAGACCATTGACCAATATCAGCATAAACATAAAATTAGCATTACTTTCAATTTCACAATGGCACAGTCATTATATTTAATCTCACCTCAGACGTCTCTCACCATAACTCTTATTCTCTCCATCATAAAAACAAAAATCGTTTGATTCGCGGGTTGTCGGTAGAGGAACTTATAATAAATTTGCAAATAAACAATGCCTTCTCCATTCTGGTCGCATCGCTGTTGAATATTAGCATACTCAGCGTAGGCATAGCGAGTACATAAGTAAGTACATGGGGTATGTGTATGTTTTATATCATAGTTGTAAGTCTGTAAGTTACGCCAACGTTTTTAGTTGTGTTAAACAAGTACATCATCTTCATTTGTTTTTATAGGAGTTCAATTTGACCGTGTGATGTCCGTAGAACGAACCTAGTCTCTGATTGTAGTGATTTCCTTGAGGTTTTCTTTAGACTTACGATTTTCGTGTCATCGTGAAAATATTTGTTCAAATGGCAACTCTATTCCAATGAAGTTTCAACCAAAACTATCTCCTATATTCGGAACGTTATTTAATTTTCAAATCATGAGAAAACTTTTTGTTACTACAAAAACTACTACTACTACTACTTACTATTTGTTATTACTAGTACTTACACAATTTTTTGTTTTTTTTAACATGAAATCAGACGCCATCATTTAGATAGTTGTCAAAAAATATGGTTTATTTATTTTCTTCAACATGTACTACACACACATACTGTGTGTGTACATGTGTGTGTTTTATTTACTTCATGTTTTTTTGTTTCTAAGAACAAAATTTAAGTACTTACGTAATAATGGATAATCTAAATTAAACTCTTACTCAATCAAAATCAAGACCTACATTTAATTTTATTTACAAATGTTGACCGTGTCAGTGTTAGAGACAATTCTTCATTCAAGTTATCAGAAATGGTTCAACAGCTGTCAGTTTAAATCAAACCCATTTGAAACATACCTACTGATCAAAAGCGTAACGCACCGCTTACTTGTGCCGCCCAAGTCTTATTAAGGTCAACAGAATGCCTAATTGGAATAACATTATTTTGTTAGCTGCCTTCGTGCGCTGCTATAGGTTCATAGTCTTCCAACATGCCAGTACGCATTGGGCAGCTGCAAAAAGCATCGATTGAGTCGCGCGCGATGCAGCATCGATGGAAACGCGATAAAGCATAGATGCAAACGCGATACAGCAACGATGCAAAACTTTATATTTTGACTAGACAGATGACAGTTTGCCAATACCATGTAAAAATCTCTATTATTTTACTATTTTTATGCCATGACATTCTGGTCGACCTATATTTATCTAAACATACGGATAAAACATTTCCGTGACTGACAACGCACAGCCTCAATCGCTGAAGGTCGAGACATTTTGATAACACATTTTTTTTTTCGAAAATCAACCTCTAAACAGAAATAGAGCGTAAACATTTGCAATCTATGCGAAAAAGCTATTACATATATTAAGTATTTACCGTAAAATAATTTGGAATGAAAATTAGAAAGTGAGTATTCAGTCAGGGACCGAACTGCCACCCCCTGCATGAAATACGAGGCTAACATCCACTTATCCACTAGCTAGGCTGACATGGCCTTCGACTATTTTCCTTTCGCTAATCTTATTACCAAGCTAATTAACCAGATGAATAGCCAAATTAAAATGCAATAGAAACTTCGAGCGATCCAGTTAGCGAATACATTTGACCATTAAATCTAATACATCACAATCGATAGTAAATAACTGTTGGAGTAATAAATAGGACCAATCAGTGTGACCTCAACTAGTGTTGTACTGATAGTTTACATCGATAACTGGTAACAATATCGATGATTGTATCGATAGTCCTCCCTAAATATTTAGTACTGACAAGATACACGATTTAGAAATCACTTTCGAGCGATAAGGCCACCTTCTTTATTTCCTGCCCCTCTAGCATGCCACCGCCGAGAAAACGAGAAAAATCGAGACGTGCCTCCATCTTTATTATTTTTCGTACGCCCAAAAGAGCGCGAATCACGTTTTTCTCGTTTAAACGCTTTGTCGTGGGTGGCATGCTAGCCGTGCTGTTTGTACTTACTATTTCTTTGTCTACTGTTATTAGTGTAAAAAAAAGCTATACTCGATTGATTGATACTACGAATATACAAATTCTGAATCTAACCTTGCAGAAGTTATATAACAGCATTCTATTCCGCCACTATAATTTGTGTAAACCACTATTTTTGCTTTTTTTCATTCCAAACTCAAAACATGTTAGGCCCATTTTATGAGATGCTGAAATATTTTGCGTCATTCATTAGTAATTACATAAGCATACAACAGTTTCAAGATAAACACCATTAATGCAATAATTTTTTTAAATTAAAATAACTGTTAGTCCTGTCTTCTAAAACTATCGATATCAATAAAATTTTCAAGGTCGCACCACTATCGATATAGGTACCACTGTTACCGCTACAGCACATCACTAACCTCAACTGGCAGACAGAACGTCGCACGCGCAGACTAAATGACAGAGTTTCACGTGAATCAATGTCAATGGTATGGTCACGACAGATTTTTAGTTTAGATCGTTTAGTGTAGAAAATAAAATACACACATTATAGAACATAAACCCACGATTGTGGTTTCTATTGGGGCGGCGGTCTGAATCTTTTCCTTTTATTTTAATATTTCAATCTTTAGCGGATTATGCTGTGGGTTGTCTGTCAGTCACTCTCGGAACTGTGTTATTTGTATAAATTATAGATTTATTATAGATTGTGAAGTGAGTAACTCACAAATACTACTTGTTCTCATACACCTTTATTATGTGCAAATAAAATACTGTATTGCACGTTGATGTCTATTGTATGGTGCAACTGTACCGAACTGGTAATGATAAAATAATACAGACAATAATTTAAATAAAGGAGAGGAGACTGGGAAAATATGTATGGGAAGTGGTCCATGAACCAATAGCAACACGGTTTCGATGTTTGTTTTGGCATACCTCAACTACACTCTTGTGCAAAGGGGCATCAAAATCTGACCTGGCAGTTTTGAGAAAATTAATACCTTTTATTTTTGCTATGGGTGAAAAGGGTCTGTGAACTTCGCCCAGTCTCTTTTATTGATTAAAAAGTAAATTTAATAGACGCTCTGACCATTTTATATGTGATTTTTCAACGGCACACCGCGCTGCTAGTAAAATTCGTCGCGTACTAACTTTTGTGGTTTTGCTCGCCGCCGACCTTAATATTATATTAGCTTACACTCAAACTCACAAAATCCATAATGACATACTTATTGATTGTTTTTGATGCAGTTTAAACTTTATACAATAAAGTCTTATTTACCTAATCCTACCAACAATGTAGAACACTGCCAATTTGCCGTACTGATCACTATTATTCATCATTCCGACAGACCTTCGGACGTCAAATTATACAAACTACCCACAAACTTTACATTGACATATTGCATTTAATTTATAGCTCGTTGCACAACGTTTAGTTTATTGTTAGTAATTATTTAATATTGTTAGTTTGAGTGTTCGACTAATTAATTGTTTGGTTGATTTAATTTGTTTGGAAGTAATTGTCAATTTGTAGGGATGTCACCTGTCATGATTTATTAACGCTAAATAAACAGTATGTGAACACGTTGTATGACGGCTATAAATAACGACCCGTCTGACACTAGATGCACCCTGTGGAGGGAAACGGTACTATACTTCATTCCAAATAAGGACGAAAAGATATTCGAATTCCTGTTTAGCTTTCTGGCCAATTTCGATTAGAAAATATAGTTTATTTATCAAAAAGATATACTATCCGACGTATCTTGGATGTTGCTAAAGCTGTTCGATGAATAAATGAGAGGAAGGTGTTTCAAATCTCTGTTTCTGTAATTCAAAATGCCCTTAAAATTTCGTTGCTATTTGGAATGGAGTATAGGTAAGTACATTCCCCCAAAGGACCATCTACCTCCCAGGCACAATCTGCAATGGCCAGTGTTGAAGTCCCTAAATCGGCTTCGCACTCAAATTGACCTACCTGGCCAATATAATATGGGATGTTTCCATATAGTAGAACGAAAAGAAGAACTCTACATGTTCGTATATTGGCCGACAAATGTGTGCAGCACACGTAGCATGCTACACGTGATACAGCTGTATCACGTCTTTTATCTCGTTCGTTCGCGCGCAAATAGAAAGAGAGCGAAGGTGTGATAGCGCTATGTCACGGTGCCATACTGCTGGTGATGTGCAGGAAAATCATCAAATTCGCATTTCAAAAAATGTTTGGTAATGTTGGGTGTGTATGTAGGTAGTTAATAATTATATTCAGTTAATTCTGTGTATAATAGAATGTTGTTGGTAATTTTGTTTTCACCCCGTATAAGCTTCAACTATTCAAATAAATTAATTCTAAGAAAACAACATTAAACTGACATTATATTAAACCGACTGAATAACAAAATACAATCCTATTTGACATTTCCTAAAGTCGTTAAATCCAAGCAAACGCTATAAAATCTCATTTCGATTTATTTGCAAAACAATTGATAATAGTTCAATTCCAAATTGTTTACAGTAAAACGGAATTTAGTATTGTTTAGGCCTTGGCCTATAGATATAGACTGAACGCAATTTAGATAACTTAATAAGTTATTAGTTACGGTCTAAATAGGTAAGGTAAATTGCTAGGTCATGAAGTTTGTATTATGGGATTAGTTGTTCATTTATCTATACATTATAGTTTTGCAAACAAATCCACAAAACTCTCCTTTTTAGGGTTCCATAGTCAAACAAGGAGCCTTTATACTTTCGTCCCTTCTGTCTGCCTGCATGCCCTGTCTCAATAACTCCCTCATTTCTACACCTATTGAATCGAAATTTGGCATGAAAATAGATACTATAGATTTCGGTAAATACATAGGTACTTTCAATGAAAATTATAACGGATGCTGTAGCCCAACCAGTTTCTGAAAAAAACCAGTACCTATCATACATATATTTTCAGATATAAACTAGAATTGGCATTGCACAAAATTAAATAGTGCTATCATTAGGTTAAAATTTTTCTTTTAGGTAAGAAATTAATATACTATCAAGGGCGAGTCCAACACGCTCTTGGCTGGTTGTTTTTATTACAATCGAATAATACTGAAGAAATGACTGAACTGAATTTTTTACCACGTTACGCACTGGTATGTACAGTGAGCTAGAAAGACAGTGAGATATATTCGCAGTAGGTAAGTGAAACAGATGCTTTTTGCACATATTTGATTTTGGAACTCTTCCAAAACCTGTCTATCCAACAAGTATATTTCCAAAATTGTTAATAACTAACACATTCGACTTAGTTTCAACTCACGCGCAGTCCACATTCCATCTTACACCGGTCAGATCATTTTTTTAGAAAGCTTTATCGGCCTGTCAAACTAATTTCTTCTTTATTTCAAGGATGATTGGGTTCAGAATGAGTTGTAGGGGAGGAGAAGACCGTAATTAAGGCCCATGTTCGGCCAGTCGATTTGATATTGTTTTTTATGGATGAACAGGATCCCATAGATTAAAGTTTTAAATTCATAGTGTTTTTACCTATGCAGTTTTGTATGGAGAATAATAGTGTGCAAGACCTCTTATCTGAATATAGGGCCCTTTCTGACGATTTTTAAGGGGATGATCAGACCATCGAACTGAACAACTTCAACATCGAAATCTCGAAACAAAATCTGCTGTTCCATGTAAAATTACAAACCTACTCGACCAAAATGAGATCAGCAGATTTTTATTCGCACTTTAGATGTTGGTTCCATAGAGATAGTTGTTCAGTTTGATGGTCTGATTGTCCCATTAAAAACCGTCAGCATAATAAGTTATGAACTAGTATAAAAAGCCGTAATGAGTCATGTTGCAGGGTTTGCCGCGAACACTTGTCTCTCGCGTGGTGTTCGCGCGGTTCGCGTTTCAGCCTGCCACGAGGCTTCATAATCCTTCTCAGTTGTTCTTACTCAAAAACAATCCTCGAGATTAGATAGATACTCCCTCAAAACACTTGACATTGGCGGATGCGAATGCGGTGCTAACGCACAAGCAAGAAGTCCATTAATTATAAATAAAAAGCCGTAATGTTTATCGAGAAGGGTCCAGTATTTCATCCGATCAATCAACATTGTGATATCGGCATAATAAACAGAATGCGCCAGGTGCCGATATCGAGCCTGCGGAATTAATTATTAGCGAGATAAAGGCCACGGTTAGATGGCTATCGGTTAAATCTAACCCGAGTCAGAGTTCAATGATTGCAGCATAGCACCGGGGTTCTCAAGCTATTATGTAACTTAACAGTTTTGAATTAGTACTTATTTTTCAACGAATGTAAAATTGGTTTTTAACGATATCAGTTATAGTTTGTCCTAAAACATTAAAGAAAGTGACGTAGTGACGAAGTTTCGTTTTCTGACGTGTAGTAGGCTAGTAAATGGACGAAAGCAAATCCCCGGTTTTGAAAGTTGCGGGTTCAAGTCCCGCCCGAGACTTAATTTTTCAATCTTTAATTTAATTTGATTAAATTTAGTGTAATAAAAACGACGTCACAAAAAATTTACTTTTTTGATAGGTGAGCCCGTTGCCACTTACAATGGACAGTGGGTACAATACATGCCTCGAAATTGAAGCATGCAGGTTTCCACACGATGTTTTCCTTCACCAAAAGAAAAGCCAGTGGTGTTACAAATCGTGCATAAATTCCGAAAAACTCATTGGTATGAGTCGGCCTGGACGGGGATCGAACCATCGCCTCCTGCACGGCAGGCACGGTTACTCGCCACTGGACCACCACGGCTTACTCAACTAAATAGTACAACGTATCGAATATCAGTTTTTAAAAATTGAATGATTGCCATTGGAGTATCAAATGTTTTGTTTATAAAATAGTGATCTTTATAAAAGTATTCTCGGACGACTATACTTTTTATTTCCAATTAAATTGAGCAATTGTATGTACCTTGTAATTTTATATTTTCATACAATATCGAAACGTTACAAAATTAATTACTTAAATAAAAAATTTACATAAATTTAATTAAAGACAAATCGTGACTATACTTTCCTGTCTTTAATTGAACATTCTACTCCACTTTAAAAATCAATAAGGCTTTCGCAACCTCTGACACTAAAATGTAGACCACTGTTCACTATATCTGCACCATAGATCTATCAAGGCTAAAGCAAATATATGACTGATGGATAATAACCTTTTAAAGCTTCCTCTGTTAGTGAAAGTTTAACTATAGTCAATTTAGTAACGGAAGCTTTAAGCTTAAAAGCTAAGATAAGGTTTAATATAAGTGTCAAAAACAAACGGTACAATTAAGTACCGTCAACGAATAAGATGCATTAGAACAAGACGAGAAATTAAACCTTCCATACAAACGTGCCGATCAGCCTACTGCCGATCTACAAGTTTTGTAGAGAAGGCCCAAATAATCTTGTTGTTTTATCTACCTACCTACCCCTAAAATTATTATCAGGGACTTCGATTGGGATTCGATAAATCTGTATAACAATTCTCAAGATATTTTTTATTACCTACATATAAATACACATACAGGGTCCAACTTAATATGTTGACACTTTTTTAAGGGGATGATCAGACCATCAAACTCAACAACTTTCTTTATGGGACCAACATCGAAATCGCGAAAAAAAAATCTGCCGTCCCATACATTTGTCTCGAGTACGTTTGCAGTTTTGTATTAGAGCAGTAGCTTTTTTTTTCGCGATTTCGATGTTGGTCCCATAGAGAAAGTTGTTCAGTTTGATGGTCTGACCATCCTCTTAAAAAAGTGTCAGCATATTAAGCAGAACCCTATATAATATATTCAAGTTTATAATTCCTTTTGGGGAGTCAGAAACTCTGCAACAATCAGATGTAGTAAGACTGACCTTCGGCAAATTTAAGACCAAGAATACAACGTATAGTAATTATATCCAGGAGTGATATATTTAGAAGTAAAACTTTAGATCACCGCGCCCCAAAAGGGTCATGATGTTATTTGCGTTTGTTTCTTGATAACTTTTTTAAGCCACTTCCCTGCCATGATACGTTCAATTCGCACTGCACTCTGCCACAGCAACATTTTTAATGCAAATTGTTTTAAACAGATTTGGTTTTAACCCACTTCTCGACAACGACGTGAAAGCTTCTCAACTCAACATTTTTGTCTAATTACCAGACATAAGACAAGTGTTAGTAATTAGACATAATTAACTGACAGATAAACTTAGCCCGTAGGTTTATGTAGGTCTTAGAAATTTATTAGGTAGTAAAATGCCTAATTAATGTTTCTGATGTTATCTGGACCTGTTAGTGTAGCCAAATGTGCGCAAGAGTTGAATTTCAGCGATTAACCCAGTAATAGAAGGAAATAATTAATTAATTTTATTATTTATTTGTTTTTGTCTGATATCTTAATAGAGAAAACATTTATGGAATTTCTGTGTATTTAGCGTGATCTGAATATAAGATTTGTATTAGAAGGTGTGGCTTTTTAGTGTATTTGGTATGTATTTAACTGCTGATTACTGATAAATTCTACTCTCAAAAAAACACAAATCTCATTCTCAAAAATGTCAAAAGAATAAATCCGCTGTTGTTTCATGTATAAGTATATAGGTACACTCGACCCAAATTATGTATGAATTAGCAGATTTTTTGTGACCATACATATTTTGAGACAGTAATTTACTTTGGGATCTATAAATTACAAAAAAACATTACCCTTCTTCTGGCGCAGTCGGGTAAAAACGTAGTCTGTAATTTATATTCTTCTATCTATACTTATATTATAACGAGCAAAGATTGTATTTTTTGTTTGTTTGTATTGAATAGGCTCCGAAACTACTGGACCGATCTGAATAATTGTTTCACCATTGGAATGCTACATCATCATCATCATCATGGGCCTTATTTCATCTAAGTAGATGTTTCAATCAGCGTCTGTTTGGTTTAGACACCGACGTTCGTGGCTGTATAAGCCAATTCGGGAGCGACAAGACCTGCCGCATTTGCGGCACTTGAGCTGTGTGTCGGTTGGTGCAGGAGCCTGATCGTCCCTGTGTCTTTTGGCTCGCTTTACGGCCAAAGACTCGAACCAGACTTCAAAATAAATTTACACAAAAACTTCTTAAATAAATTACGCGAAAGTACAAATACAGGAAAAAAACATGTAATTTAGTTGTTTTAACATGTAAACGGCTCGTCAGCGTTTCCTATATCAATTATTACATGTAACATCAATATTTGTTCTTGACATTAAAATTAATGTTTTTATGGTAAAAGTTTTGAATACATGGAGGTGCGAAGTAGGTTAATGACCCTGTTCGGTTTATGCCAATTTGTTTTCTTGGTCGTTGATACAGATGTTATCTCCGTTGGAACAGATAGAGATTGTGAAGTCAAAATACAGATTTTGTTGCTAATTATGATAAAATAGGTACAAAATGTTTACAAATTAACGTAAAAGCAAAACACCATTTCTCCAGAATTAATAACTTTGATATTGCATGGAGGCTCCATTTGAAATTCGCAAATGAAAATATTCAAACTTTTTCATGAAATTCCGTCTTGACTCTTTTTGTGTTGATAATGTAGCACTCCATACAAACGAAGTTTAATTCTATTTTAAATTCTACACCATGCAATTCGATTAACTTTTTTAAACAATATCTTGAAACTAATACTAGTGGTTTGTCAAATGTTCGCTAAAATGTAGAGTTTGGAAGATGGTATACAGGGTGTTACATAAGTAAGAATAAATTTTTAAAACTCTTAAGGGGGTTGTTTAGACCGTCAAACTGAACAACTTTCTCTATGGGACCAACATCGAAATCACGAAAAAAAAAACTGATATCCCATACATATTTTAGCTCTAGTCGATTTGTAGAGTATAGAACATAATTTTTTTTTCTCGATTTCTATATTGGTCCCATAGTGAAAGTTGTTGAGTTTGATGGTCTAAACCCCCTTAAATGTTTATTTGTAGTTTTGTAACACCTTGTATAGAATTCCAAGGAAACAAGCTAATCCTAGTATTGAAACTATGCATTTTAATAACGGAAATCTGATGAGCCACAGACACAGAGATTTGTTTCGGAAACGTGTTTAAAAATTGTATTGACTTTAAATTGGTTAATATTGTAAATAGGATTGAGAAATGATCAGGATTTTTTATACCGTCTGGTAGAGTCACTAAAAAGTTATGTATTGTAATAATATTAATTTGAGTAAATTGTTTTTGATTTTATTTGCTGTTTCGTGTAGAGATAGGCGTTAAGAGATACTGCATAACTGCTAGCTTATGCCCTGTAATGAAGAGGAACTAAAAGAAGAAGAATCTAATTTATATTATACTATTTACCAGTTTTATTTATGTATGTAAATTAGTTTATACTATCATTTTACATTTATATACCTACTAATTACAAACTTTACATTATGTTTTAATTTATGTCTATAGAACTTTACCTGTTAGATGTCCCATCATCCAGATTGGACACGTGTACCATTCAATCCTATTCTTAGGGTTAATATTACAATATTTATTTAGACCCGAAGCTGTTATTTCGAGGAAACCTGTGTTTTTGTAATGTTTTGAATATTTCTGGGACCCCAATTTCCAGGCTTGCCTTGTGAGGGGACCATATTGTTAACCTGCGAAGCCTGTAAATATGTCATGCCAACATGCATAGTTGAAACCTTGCCACATTATCAATTCTAATTGTATTGTTCTATGTTATGCATGTTGAAATAAAAATATTTTTCATTTTTTTTTTCATTTTTTTCATCAATATACTAGGACAATATGCTAAAATATAATCTTAATCGAGCACCGGTAGACGACTCTGCATAAACTTAAAGTTTTAAATACATGCTTCCAGCACATATCGACCAAAATACTAAACGAATCTTTCAATAATTATAATAAGATTCTAGTCTAGCGAAAGTATTTTATGCAGACAAACAAAAAGTTACACCTACAGAAAAACTTAACACACAAATCCGAACCTTATCTAAAAGGTCATAAAGAAGCGATTTTATGAACAGTACATTAAAATTAAGTTTGTTTTTACGTTATTTGCATACTAATAGCGTTTCTTTCGAACGTCGGTATTCATCAAAAAAACCAGTATCCAAGTCCCGTTCTGTCGTAAAATCTCTGGCGATACCAAAACTCTGATGAAGCTGCGGTTCTGAATTAATAGACCGATTTTAATAACAACTATAAAATAAAAGAAGTAATTGCTTCCAAGTTTGGGGTCCCACGTTTTAATTTCGAACAAATTGGTCTTATCTTATCTACGGAGGAAGGGTTTTTGGTAAATATTGAAAGTGTTTTGGCGCCTTATATTTTTATCTTTAACTTCCGGATAGATAATTTTAGTCCTTTACACACGGTAGTTAAAATGTGTTAGAAAACTCAAACACACTTCGATGTCAATTCATGTCGCTCGCACTGACAAGAAGAGATAAGCACGTGCGGTACGGAGTAAGTGCGAGTGAGATAGGGTTTTAACATTGCCAACAGTCTTCCAAGAGATGAAGTAAAAATTTAAAGTATCTTGTATTGTGGGTCAAGCTTAAATAATAAGCTTTTTTAATTTTGTAGTGAAAAAACCATTTAGGTACTAACATTTATGGAGAATAGAACATTTTCTAAGGTTGATACTATTTCTGTTTTAGAGTTCGTAGTTACTTTAAGAAAAGAAGATATCTACATAATATAATTGAAAGAAAAATAGAACAAACCCTAATTGTAGTATTTCAGATAAGCCTTTGATCTATAAATACAAAAGCTTTTACTAAATCAAATCAATAATATCGATACTAAGTCCGATATCGATAAACTTCAGCACTCCATCTCTATGGTATTTTCATTCGTGAGCCAAAGATAACGTCCGCTAGTCACATGAGTAAATCCCCCACAGAGACAAAGCTTCACACAATCGCGCTACAAGCAACTAAAATACGTAGCATTGTGTGCGTGACCTTTCACCGACGTGTTCACCCCGTGGAAAAACAAGCTCGGCCAGTAGTCAATCTATGGGTGAGCGCGTCACGGTTACGTGATAATTTTTTACACTCTTAAGAAGCGTTGTCTCTGTGGCCTGTTTATTCTTGTGCTCTAATGACTAGTGATGACATTGATTAAAAGTAAACGCTTTTTCACAGTTAAAATACGAAACCAGTTTCATTAGCCAGCCCCTATATTTTAAGTAAATACACATCCATTTAAATAAACCTTGTATAACGTTGTACCAGCTTCTTGTAAGTTTTTCCATACATCATGGACCTTCATTGACATTCTCAACTCATAGTAAAAAGTGGATAAATAAATAAACTTTAACTCCAAGTGTCTCGTATAGAAATAGCATGTTTTTAAATACATGCGCTTGAGTAAAAAGTTGGTTTAACAACAAGACCTGTGGTTTAAAGATATGTTATGTAAAATAAGTATGGTAAATTGAATGAGATTATAATAAGGAGTTGGTTTTGGCGGTAATCTTTTATTTTTAACTTATTTGTTTATTAAAATGGAAACGTGACATGTTTTGTAGAGTGTTTACAAAATATGGATGCGCGAATCATGAAAGCTGTTAAACACATATACTTACACTATGTAATCTGCATATTCATATTTATTTGCAATAAACTTATTGTACTTACAAAGTTATAGCACTCTAGCCCTCAGACTAGGTATTCCTGGGTGATGAGGGCTAGGCTCTTTCGAAATCTCACATCCGTATGTTTTAAGTGTGGACAGAAACCATTTGAAGATGCAAATTAAACCTGTTGCTAGCTTAAGAATTCGATCTAGCATGATGCGCTCGACAACGTTATCACGCGCTTTTTTTTTCGCTCTATCACACATCAAATGAAAGAGAGATATGGCACTGCTTTGCTATGTCGCGCCGTCATGCTAGCTTCATAGCTAAATAAAAGAGAGGCCACCACTATGGTGCGACTTTGCCACTTTCATGAAACCCTGTTCCACTTTATGATTCTATTTAGATTTCTGAATGTGACAAACAAAATATTCTAAAATAACGCATATCCCAAACATTCGGATATCCGGAGTCACTTTACAAGTTTTGCCGCGAGCGGTTGTCATTCGAGTGGTGTTATAGCGCGGTTCTCGTTTGACCTTGCCACGAGGCCTTGGCAACTCTTCTCAATTGTATTTTTGCTGGAACTATCCTTGAGATTGAGATAGATACTCCCAAGAACTACTTGACACTGGCAGAAATACACAAGAAAAACTGCATTAATATACAAATTGAGTCACGTTGCAGGAATTGACCCGAGCACACGTCTCGCGTGGTTTTCGCGCGTCGCGTTTTGCCTGCCACGAGGCTCCGCAATCCTTAATCTCCTCTTGATCTTAAACAAAAACAATCCCTGAGATTGGGATAGATACTCCCATAATCTACTTGACGGAAATGCAGTGCTGACGCACAAGCAAAAAGCCATTAATTATAAATTTCCGTAGCCGTCATCTACAACATCACCGGGAAGAAATCCAGAGGTTTATTGTGAACTGAAAACCCTACGGGTGACGTCTTAATACTTCTAAAATCAGCAATTAAGTAACCAACAGTTTCAATCATCATCAACGATGTCAATAGACATTAAAAACATTGAGAGCCTACTGCAGGTCTCCAGGGGTCTCTTGAACCTCCTGTTGAGATGTTACTCAAACGCTTTTTATCATATCTGCGCCGGCGCATCCATTCCTGTAGTAATGTTTATTTATCAGTCTTGTGTCTATTTGCAACAATGTTCTCGTTTGAGATGTATTGCAAAACATTTTTTTGAGTCAAGTGTGTACCTTAATATTTTTATTTTATCAGTTGTTGACATAAATGTGGTTTTTAATAAAGTCGAGGAGACAGTTAATAGCGCGTTTTTTTAATGTGTATTAAATTTTTTTGTCACATTACAAATAAGTCAGTTGGGAAATTTTTTATGGATAAATTTAAACGAAATATCCAGGGCAATACCTGGCAGGTGTTAGGTTTAATATATTGCTCTCTCTCCTCCCCATGTGTGCTACAAATATTTAAAAACAAATTGTTAAACCTTCTTACATTAAAGGTTTCAGGTTTTGAATATACTTAGGTATATTTTAACTAATTTTAAATACTTGATTAACAACATTGTCCTCTTATACTAGACCCTGGGGGTCTATAATAAAATCTTAACAAATTTTTGTCCGAATTGACACAATTACCCACACAAATCAAGTATGAATGCTGTGTGGTGACACTAATAGGTACGTTGTATTTGTTTCATAAACTTAGGCCCGATTCGACCAAACGCGAGTAAATTTTATTCTTAGATTAAGTCGCCGGTTACTATAGAGTAAACTGATTTTGCGTTTTACCAACTCTAATCTAAATGAAATGTAAATATCACAAAATTAAAAAAACTAGAATAAAAAGAAACCTAACAAATTAAAACTGTATAATCTCACATTGCAATAAGTACGGATACAACGACCTCTTTCTTTAGGTGAATTATACATTCGTTCTTTTAGTAAGGGGTGTGTAAACACCAAAAGTAAAATTCTTCCTTGTATAGTTACTTTTCTACAAATCTAAGTTTGGTCGAATCCGGCCCCAGTCGTATTTTATATGTTTAATGTCAGCTAGTGCAAAAAAGACCTCTTTTTGGTTCTGTCATTTTTTGGAACGTTCATTGTGAATCTAGTTTAGTTATAGGGTGTAAAAAAACACCCTAGTAATATCAGACCATAAGTCCTGTACACATATTATGGTGAAACTTCACAACGGAGTTGGTAATTCATCGAAAAACTAGTATTTTTGTTATCTTTGTTCATTTTTGTGACTTAAACTGGTGTTAATTTATTGGATTTTATTTAAAATGAAATATAAAAAGTTTGTGTCTATGCTCATCAACGAAATACTTCAACTGCAACCCTAAGTTTGTTTGTACTGTATTTTTTCAATTTTCTCAAAAACTATTTGGAGGAAAAGGGAAGATCTTCCACGGGCTAGTTGGAATGCCCGGGACCGCGGTCCAACAGTTCTTAGTTGGATATTGTATATATGCAAAGTCTTTTGATAACTTCGATAGTGCGATTCAGGACTCGCCTTGTGATTGGTTGTTATTCGTAATGAGCTGTGATGCGTTGGACAGATCCATATTGTGATTGGCCGTCTTCTGTGTGACGTGCTAGGTCGCATGCGGTGACCTAGATAGATCTCTGTTTACATCGACTCGATCGATGTTTTCGGCATTGTTGCTTAGTCAGCTCTCGTAGCTCCGCTACAGTACTCCCCCTCCAGACGGAGTTTCGAAACTTGTCTTCAGCTTGCTTGGTACGCATTCAGTCCAGGCATGGCAATTCTTCATGAAGGCTTGTGTACGGCGTGTGACGGTGTGACCCCAATGGTTGCTGTACCGTTGCGCTGGCCGATAACCTCTGCTGCGGAGATGCGGGACCTTTATGCTTTGTAGGCTAGTTCAGGACCTCGTTGCTGCTCCGTGTTGCTGCCATCTTCAGTGACTGCTACGTACCAGAAGGTTGATTGCTCAATTGTCGGTGGTCACCAGTTTGGAGGAAAAGGGAAGATCTTCCACGGGCTAGTTGGAATGCCCGGGACCGCGGTCCAACAGTTCTTAGTTGGATATTGTATATATGCAAAGTCTTTTGATAACTTCGATAGTGCGATTCAGGACTCGCCTTGTGATTGGTTGTTATTCGTAATGAGCTGTGATGCGTTGGACAGATCCATATTGTGATTGGCCGTCTTCTGTGTGACGTGCTAGGTCGCATGCGGTGACCTAGATAGATCTCTGTTTACATCGACTCGATCGATGTTTTCGGCATTGTTGCTTAGTCAGCTCTCGTAGCTCCGCTACAACTATTATCAATACAGACACTGCTATAATTTTCCTACAAAATCAAATAGTTCATCGACATGTAAGAATTATTTCAGATTTTTTGGCTTTATATGTTCGGAGATCAGGGGGGGGAACCAAAATTTTTCGTGCAGTCGGGCTTATAAATGAATAACTATGCATCACATAGTAAAACGAACTACCAATACGAAATCTACGTTCAAAGCCTTTTCAAATGATACCAAATTCGGCTAGATTGGAAAACTTTTTTTTAAAAGTCATCAGTTTTTGGACCTTAAAAATTTGTAGAAAAATTGTTTTCTAAATTTTTAGTCTCGCTTTACGTTTGGGTTAGCATGATTGACCACTATGCCGAATTTCGCTAGCTTCTATAGTTGCTGAGAAAAGTGGCTGTGACAGACGGACAGACGGACACGAGAGTGATCTTATAAGGGTTCCGTTTTTCCTCTTTGAGGTTCGGAACCCTAAAAATAGGCTCAAGGTAACAAATCGTAAACCCCTTTCCTTTGGCCATAATAAATCTCAGAAATGGAAGATATCACTTTTAAACTAAGAATTTATCCATCAAAACTTTTACTATAGTAGCAAAACGATCGGAGAAATAAAAACTGCTGTTTCATATAGATGAGTCGAGTAGAAATTGCAGTTTAGTATGGAAAAGGTGATGTTTTTTTGATACGATCGGTTTGCTCCCATAGTAAAAGTTATTCAGTTTTATAGATAAACTCTTAGTTTAAAAGGATATGCCAATGATTTCAAATTTACCCCAAGATATTTATGATTAACACATAGCTGAGTATGATAGGTACGTATACAAGACACCTGTCTATGTGGACAGAGAAGCGGTCAAAAGCTTGTGCCATATAAATAATGTATGAATAGAGTCACAGCTGTCAATGTCAGCGTAGACATAAAAATACCTCTATCTATGACATGACGGTCAAATCAATTATAAACAACTAAAATTCTTAAAAATAATATTAACCATGGCGGTAAAATTTAACTCATTAAAAAAATAGGCGAAGATCAAGACCATAAATCTATAGAACCATAAAACTTTGTTGTTTACTAACGAAAATATTTAAAAGAAAAATATCAAAAATTACAGATTATCATCTCGGAATTCACATAATATGCTTTTGAGATACATATGAAACGTAATAAATACGCAAATAGTTTTATTACACATAAATTATGTTAATCATTGGGATAAGTATGTTTTAATCGACATTTTGTATTACCCCATGTGGGTGGTCTTAAGCCAAAATATAAGATCAACTGTCTAAATCTGGAATCGATCTCCGAACCACCATCTTGACATCAAATTTTATAAATGCAAAAAACGAATCCTTTGCATTAACAAAACATTAAAAACGTTTTTTTTCTGCTAGCAACATTATTCCTAATTCTTATTGACAGCGGTGGCCTCCGATGTGTCGTTTAGAATTATCTTATTTGGGTCACTTAAGAGGCCAATGATCCCGGTTAATCCTTTTTATTTTAAAATCGTCGACTGCCTTATTTGCATATTATCAAGGCTATAATCTAAGGAGGTAGGGCAGCGATTTAGTGAAATATTTGCCGATGAAATGTTAAAGGATACCTACCCATACAGATTTAGATCTGTGCACTTAAAATAATCTACTTTATTTAAACTATTTCTGATCTGTGCACGAAAAAATACCTAACAAATACCTAACTTTTTTCCCAAACGGCGCGCTTTCCTAATGTTGCAAGCATTCGAAATATGAATATTTAAATTAATTAACGGAACGCTTTAATCATGCATTCAAGGAAACTTGTAATCGAATTCAAACCACATCTCGATGTTATAAATCAATTTTAAACATTTATACTCGGGTACATTATTCAACCGCCTCCGTTATACACTGGCCGAATGAGTTTGGACGTAATCGATCGAAAAAAAAGAAGAGATTTTCGCTAATTTTTAAACCGACTAAGACGAAATCGATTGCATGCAACATTGATGCTGATTTCTTTTTTTATCGATACGTTTTGTTTCATTATCTGTTGTGTGATTGTTGGTTGTGAATCGATTCAGGATTTATGATTTAATTGCGGGTTGCTTGGTTTTGGCGGGGTCACTGTACTGTAACTGATGTGGTTCTATTGAGCTTTGATGCGCATACGTCGCTCTGGTAAGTCAACCGCGGAGAAGATATCGAATTATGCGTTTTGTAAGAGTTGTTAATTAAATCATGGGAACAGATGCGATGGCTGATTTTCTCACCTACTCGTTTTAATCGATTAAAAAAAGGTGTAACTTGATTTCATCCGTATTAGAATTTGTCTAAAGTTTCAGTATATGTTTTTGTATGTATTCCTGAATACCATACATAAACTTACTGTCATCTTTTGTTTTAATTTGTTTTCTTTTGTTTTGTTTGCTTTTATTCTGCACTTTGAAAAAGGAACAACTTTTCAAATATTAATTTGAAAAATAAAATCATCGATAATGCATTTCTAAAATGAGGTTTTCTAAACATACCATGTTATATGATACGTATTCCCAGTTTTGAGACAATCAAACTGAACAACTTTCACGTTAGAGACAAAAACGAAAAAAAAAATCTGCTGTCGCATACATTTCAATAGAGTCAGCGCAATTCAGTATTGATGTTTTTTTTTGTTATTGGGTCCATAGTAAAAGTTGTTCAGTTTGATGGTCTAATCTAAGCCGCGTCTTAAATACTACTAGAATATTTTGTTACACCCTGTATATTATAGTGAATATAGTCATGAGTATAATGCTACGCTAGACCACAGATTACTTAATAGGGTTACCTATCGTACTTTCGAAAAAGAGTTTTCCGAATTTTAGTTCTCCGAAATCGTTACACTTTTTATTGTTTCCCTTTTTTTTTGTTTCCCCGAAATATTATTCGCCATATTTTGAGGAGCCAGATTTTTTATTGTCCTTTTTTTCTTTTAACCAATGAATCAAAATACTGTAAAGCCGCGTTCCCATTGTCGTACATGCAACGCGCATGCAATGCACATGCCACGTATGGACGCATTCGGTTTCTAGTAAAATGTATGAGAGACTTCACACTGATGCACACGCACATGCAATGCCACGCCATGCTACGCCACGCGTGGTTCACCTTGTATCGAATTCGTCCACACACGCGTCAACCATGCGTCAACCATGCGTCAACCACGTGTCAACCATGTGTCATCGACGTCGCCACGAAGTCCGATTTACGCTATTATTTTTTGTAGATGTTAGTTTATCATTTTTTTATTTGTATTCAAGCGTGCTTCGACTTTTCATGAAACAAGTTCAGGCTTTAAGTGCAAATACGACATGAACTTGTGCAAAAAAGGTGGAAACATCAACAATCGATACTAAAAATAATAAAAAATGATTCCATTAACATGAATCGGACCATTTTCATTGTGATCCAAAGACAATGTTGTGTGATTGACATTTCTGTGGTGATGTACCATTTTTTTCTCACAATCGATCACCGATTTAGTTTTTAGCTCAAGAAAACTGTTTAGTGTATGTTTAAAAGAAACTAAAAAAGAATAAAAATCTGGGCGATTGACCCCGGAGACAAGGTCCACCAGGTTCCAGGAGGGGCCGCTTCGGAGCTTCGCTCCTACGCGTAGCTCAGCCTTCGGCCTAAAATGTTCAGTTTTATGCAAACAAAATCTGATAAAAAAGTGAGGAGAAGTGCCCTTCCAATTCCAGCAAGTTTCCTGACAAATTATTTTTAACCGTGCCTCAAGTAGTTACCAAAATTTAGAGAAGAGTGTATGAAAGTAGCTAAAAGAAAAAATTTTCCTTCTCCCAAATCCAAGTAATATACCTACTACTCCCAAATCTGTCTTGCGATGTTGTGAGGATCATTCCGACGTAAGTAAATCGTAAACTAGACCTATGTACCTTCAGCCTTCAACAAAGTGTGCAAAGGAAAGAAGTTTCTTATTTACTTATTTAAACGTTTTTTTTACAGATGGAGAAAGATAATGAAAATTTTATGAAGTTCAAACTTGTAGGAGGCAATTTAATTTTAAAGAAGGATGTTGGTACCCATATTTTTGACTGCCAACAAAGAATGCAGGCATCAAAACCTAGATCAGTGGTTTTAAAACGCAAAAGTCTGGAATAAAAGCATTGAAAATGAACAAGATGAGGATAAACCTATAATGGTGTCTATAATATATGTCTATTTCTAATTTAGGTTCGTACGTACTACGTAAATAAGTGGGTTCACATTATTGTGTACCTGGTGTCTCTCAGATAATGTCTCAGGGTACCTAAAGACCAGGCCACATAGTGGCGGGACTGCGGGAAAGCGGTCTGGGGTAAGACCCGCACTAAGTGAATTCTTCCGGACCCGTGTGTGGTAATATTGGAGTTTGTATGTGCCACAAAGATATCCATGTGGGTCTGGAAGAATTCGCTTCCTGCGGGTCCGCCCCAGGACAGTTTTTCCACAGGCCCGCTTCTGTGTGGGTATGTTTTAATTTAGGTACCTACTACACAAGTAACTTAGCATCTTTATCTCTCTCAGATATTGTTTCCTCTGGTTTCCTCCTAAAATATTTGATAAATTTTCAGCTTAGAGATTTTCAGCATAAGAGATGGAATCTCCTTCCTGTCAAGTAATTAATGAACAAGATATTTCTAAAAGTGAGGAAAAAGCAAGGGAGCAATGTGTACAAGTTGCAATTTATCCACGTAAAAGAAGTAAAGCAGTGAAAGAAGCTACAAGGCCTCCTACAAATAATGCAGCTTCTCAAAAAAAAATGATTGATTAAACATCGAATGACATCTCCGTTAAACTAGCTAGAGTAGAGTAGAGGGGTCCGGTACTATGTTCGCGCACAAACAGACAAGACAAGGGTAGGTACCAGCCAACCATCAAAGGGTCAAGCTCAGGGAGTAAGAATATTCAACAGAAAGTGAACTACTTGGGTCTAAGATCTGATATAATAAGAAGTCATGAATAGTTTGGTGATTGATCTTTTTATTTAAGAAGTGGGTTGTATTCTGTTCCAATGTGTCAGCGATTAAACCATCTTGGTATAAGACTTCGTCATCACTCATCACCAATAATTTTTATTGTGTTGCAAATCTTCATGTGCATTTAGTAACGCCGTAAGTGTTGATTTTGAACGAAGACAAATGCTGTAATAAATATAAAATAAATGATTAACGAATTAAGTTGGGTTGTTTTAATTTACTCAATCCAATGTCCAATGAGCTGAAGTCAGCTCTGCTGTCTTATTGGAGAGGGGAAGTAAAGAGATGCTTCAAAGTTAAGATTACGTAGGTACCGACGATGTTGGTTAGGTAAGTCTTTGTATGGGCATCCGTTTTGGTGTTATTGAATTTGTGAAGCCTCCGTAGTCTAGAAGGTTAAGCATGCAACCTTCTCATGTCCCGGATAGTTGCAAATAGAAGGCAGGATCTATTCTTAAAGTTAGATCATGGGTCAACATAGGTGAACGAAGGCAGCTTAAAAATGACTAGATATCTATAGACAGTAAACCACTCATTTGCCTCCAATCGCACTAGGCTAGCCTCCTCTCACTCATTTGAGGACGCCTCTGGCAGAAGAATACCCAATAATATTATATTCAACAAAAAATCATGGTTACCCACTGTAGGTAGGTATTTACCTGAATGTGTATTATTTTCCATAGCATTTTGTTTGATATTTATCAGGAAAACTATTCTGACTATTATTTCTAAATAGGTAACTTATATTGTTAGTAGAAATGATGTGAAAACAAATATACGTAATGTTATCTCACGAAAAACGAAAATTTTATATACATTTGACAAGTAGGACTACACCAAAGAGTACATACAATAAAGGTTTTGTTACTCTACTCTATGTTATTATATTAAACTTATCCGTAGTCTTTGGATTATAGCCATTCAACATGGCAAACAAAAAAACAGAGATAAGAAACATTTTTCGGCGATAGTACCTACGGGAGTGAAATAAGGAGTTTTGTTTATTAAAATTACAGCTTGGTCATAAAGTGTAGAAAAAAAATTAGGGCCCCACGTTCCTTGCATGAACGGCAACGAGCAACGTCGTGGGTCCTCTTAAATACATACGTTAGGCCCCCATTACACGGTAGGTTTTGCTGTCAGTTTTGCCACAGTCACGGCTGTGACTGATGAATAACCTACCGTGTAATGCGTTGACTGATGGTGACTGATGGTTCCATGACGAAAATCTAGATTTTCATCATGCAACCATCAGTCATGACTTTTGAGTGAACGTGTAATCGCATTTCGTCAATCACCGTCAGTCAGCGCGCGGACAGCGATGGAGTCGGACATGATAGATGCTCCCCGTAGTGCATAGGAGGTGCGTCCCCTAGCTCGTGGGGGTGATTAGGGGGTGCACCCCTACTGTGTAGGGGGTTCGTAGGGGTGATTAAGGGGTGATTAGAGGGTGTACCCCCTAGGACGTAGGGCTTATTAGGGGGTGCACCCTAGCTCGTGGGGGTGATTAGGGGGTGCACCCTCTAGGAGGTAGGGGTTATTTCGGGGTGCACCCCCTAGCTCGTAGGGGGTGATTAGAATTTGCACCCTAGCTCGTGGGGGTGATTAGGGGGTGAACCCCCTAGCTCGTGGGGGTGATTAGGGGGTGAACCCCCTAGGACGTAGGGGTTATAAGGGGTTGCAACCCCTAGCTCGTAGGGGGTTATTAAGGGTTGCACGGGTTGCACCCCCAACTAACACCTTATTAGTATGTTGGTAGTAGGATGTAGCATTTCTTTTAACACGTTTTTTACTCAATATCGCAAACAAAATTCCAATACAGGCTTTTCTTTTATGAATATAATATCTGTCTGTCTGTTTAGGTTGCCTGGAAGAAATCGCTTTTTAGCGATAAGACCGCCTTATTTGTACCATTATCGTTTCTTTGTTTCCTTTTCTATGCTGTATTTGTGTTTTGGTGTAAATAAAAGTAGATTTCATCCATTCATTCATTCATATCCATACTGTCTTGCGTGAACACGTGTATCCTTTGTGAAATTTTGAGCATGACTGACGGTCAGTCAGAATGACTGTGTAATGTGGCTACTAATTCCATCAGTCACCATCAGTCACCATCAGTCAAATGTCATTCATGACTGATACTAGACTACAATTTGACTAAAATAAATATAAAAACTCTTTGATCATAAGGCAAAATCTGAAATTGAACTGGCAATAAGAAAACTTGAGCTGTCAAATGTCATTGTCAATCAAACTCGTATCGTAGCATTTACTTTGTCGTGTTTGTTAGTTTACTTCAAACTGCTTTTCTGAAAAACAACGAAAAAGGACTGTATTTTTGGCTAAGAAAGAAATCGAAAATAATTTCAAAATTTTTTTGATGACGTCTTCTAAATCCGAACCAAAGAGAATGAAATCTCTACGTTTTTAAGTCTATAGGTGACATTGCAGAGGAAGTTTTTGCTTGACAGTTTGTCGTACAGACACTACTGCCATCTATTGAGTTATAAGAAAACGGCATTTAAAAAAAAAAACGCTCATTCGATACGATATTATCGATATTCGCTGTATCGATACAAAGCCATGCGATAATAAATCGCGTATCGATACAAACGGTAACGATACATTACGATACGATATATCGATACAAAGCAAAATATCGGGCATCGCTACTATAGAGCGCAGTATAGCGCGATAACGCATGTGCATCAAGATGGCAGGATCAAATCTTCGATTCAAAATTTGGCCTATCGGTAACATAGTAACTTAGCTGAGCTCGGTACATACATTTGGGTCGAGTAGGACAGCAGTTTTGTATGGAACAACAGTTTATTTTTGTAATTTCGATTTTGGTCCCGTTGTAGTTTTTCTTAATAAAATTGCAATTACTCAATTACTTTTTTTGGTTACGATTATAATGTGGTAAACATTATATAGGGTTCTTCTTAATAATATGCTGACACTTTTTTAAGGGGATGATCAGACCATCAAACTGAACAACTTTCTCTATAGAAGCAACATCGAAATCGCGAAAAAAATGCTGCTGTCCCATACATTTGGCGAGTAGGTTTGCAGTTTTGTATGGAGCGGCAGATTTTTTTTTCGCGTTTTCGATGTTGGTGCCGTAGCGAAAGTTTTTCAGTTTGGTGGTCTGATCATCCCCTTATAAAAGTTTCAGCATATTAAGAAGGACCCTATACAGGGTGTAAGGAAAAGTATCATTGACCTTTAAACCACATACTCTACCCATCAAACTGAATAACTTTTACTATGGGAGCAAACTAATCAGAGCAAAAAAAATCTGCTGTTGCATACATTTGAGTAGAGTAGTAGGTATTGGAGTTTAGTATGGGACAGCTGATTTTTTTTTGCTCCGATCGGTTTGCTCCCATAGAAAATGTTGTTCAGTTTGATGGGTAGAGTATGTGGTTAAAAGGTTAATGATAATTTTCCTAACACCCTGTATACAAGGTGTTACAAAAAAACAAATAAACCTTTAAGGGGGTGGTATAGACCATCAAACTGAACAACTTTCACTATGGGACCAACATCGAAATCGCGAAAAAAAATAATTGATGTTCCATACTCTACAAATCGACTAGAGCTAAAATATGTATGGGATATGAAATTTTTTTTTGCGATTTCGATGTTGGTCCCATAGAGAAAGTTGTTCAGTTTGACAGTCTAAACAACTCCCTTAAGAGTTTCAAATATTTATTGTTACTTATGAAACACCCTGTATACAAGGTCCAACTAAGAACTGTTGGATCACAGCCGGCCCCCAGGCTTCACACTATGCCTGGTGGAAGATCTTCCCTTTCAATGGAGGAATATTCCCAAGTAGCACCTCCATAGGATTTTATATAGGCAAGATCCTTAACATGCATTATCTCAAAAACGTTGCACTTTAGGACTATATATTATAGGACATTTTTTGTTCGTCTATAGATCCTCTATCGATATACATAGGTTTCAGGGTGCGCCGCATTTTTGAAAAATTTCCGGAATTCCTGCAAAATTGTGGTTACCACTATGCCAAAAAGTTCAAAGCCCTTTGCACCCTGTATTCAGTGTTTTTGTTCAAGTCTACAAATATGCAGAAATTAATAGCAGTTTACTTAAATATTCTTGCTATACCTACATAATTTTTAAATATCAAAAAGACAGGTCATACAAAATTGTATTAGTTACCTACGTGATTTTATGTTCTAAACTGATTTCACTGATTAGATTTCCGAGTTAAAACATACCTTACCTCACCCTATAGATAGATGTGTGTGAGTACACACATACCATGTACATGTACCTACCTACATATTGTAGTAGAGTAGAAATAATTGATTTCAAAACAACAAAAGTACTAAGAAATTTATCGAATTAACTGCTTCTCATGATTCTGTGTACATTACACACACATTGGCAACTAGCTACATTGAACAAAACCTAAAAAGTAGGGAAGAATTATATTATAAGGAGGTTTCGGTTTCGGTTTCGGATTCGGCCAAAACTAGAACCGAAGCCGAAATTCGGTTTCGGTTTCGGCTGTAAAAACTAGTTTCGGTCGGACACTAGAATTAACTCGCTCAGCTCAAGGTCGGCGCGCCGACCGCGCTGGTCGGCGGTGGCGGCGCGGAAAAAATCGCGGCGGCGGCGCGAGATCATAACGATTTGAAAGACGTTAACTATAATAATTTAAGTATTTATTTTAGATATTTAAAGATTTTTTTTTGAATTGTCAATACTAATAGCGCCACCTGACAGATATTTTTCACAACAGTCTTTATAAAAGCTTCATTGAAACAAATACGAACCACCATGTGCGCACCACTGCTTCTTTAGGTCTTTCAACATCGCCATTTTGTTGTTTGATACAATATTCATATTTTTATTACCCGCGACGGAACGGAGAACGTGTATGCGTTTAGGGTGAGAGGTTGTTTGTTTGTTTGTTTGTTTGTTTGTGCAAATCCAATGTTCCCATTTATCTCCAAAACGGCTAGACCGATTTAGATACGGTTTTCTGTAAAGGGTTCGTAATTAATTAGCGATGATTCTTAGATAGGTGATACGATGTTAACTCGCCAGGGGGCGCTGCAGTAACCATTTTTTAACGTCAAAAAGAGTTTTTGCGCATTTACGCCGAAACGGCTTGACCGATGCGAAGATGCGGTTTTTTTTAAAGTGCTTGAGGTTTATTTGCAATTATTCTTAGATAAGTTTGATTGTGACAAACCACCAGGGGGCGCTGATCCAGTTTTTTATCAAGTGCATGCTAGTAGACGGTGTTTGGGCTCTTTTAATAGCGTTTGGTGGTGTAGTTTTGGTGAGTAGCTTCTGGACGTAAATGTCTGAGGGTCTTATGATGCAGCAGAAGAACAACGTGGGGAACTCTGTGAAGGCACATAGCTAGGAGACCGTGTTTGGGGTCTTTTGATAGCGTTTGGTGAGTAGGTTCTGGACGTAAATGTCTGAGGGTCTTATGATGCAGCAGAAGAACAACGTGGAGAACTCTGTGAAGGCACATAGCTAGGAGACCGTGTTTGGGGTCTTTTGATAGCGTTTGGTGAGTAGCTTCTGGACATGAACGTCTGAGGGTCTTATGATGTAGCAGGACAACATCGTGGGGAACTCTGTGAAGGCACATAGCTAGTATACAGTATTTGGGCTGTTTTGATATAGTTTGGTGAGTAGCTTCAGTACATGAACGTCTTAGGGTCTGGTGATGCAGCAGAACAACATTTTGGGGAACTCTGCGAAGGCACACAGCTAGTAAACCGTGTTTGGGCTCTATAAATAGCGTTTAGTGAGTAGCTTCTGTACATAAAGGTCTGAGAGTCTGATGCAGCAGAACAACATCGTGGAGAACTCTGTGAAAGCGAATAGCTAGGAGACCATGTTTGGGCTCGTTTGATAGCATTTGGTGAATAGCTTCTGAACATAAACTGCTGATGGTCTGATGATGGACCAGAAGAACATCGTCGGAAACTATGTGGAGGCACGTAGTAAGTAGGTAAACCATATTTAGGCTCTTTTTTAACCACGACGGGATGGAGAAGTTATATGCGTTTAGGGTGAGAGGTTGTTTGTTTGTGTGTTTGCAGACAGTTATGTAGGAATTCTCTATAAATTTTAAAATAAAAAGCAAAATTAGAAATTAAAACAAAAACCCGCGACGGTAATTGAAAATGGATTAAATAATTTTTTTGCAAATCCCTCGACTAAAAGAAAATAGGTAAGTAACGAAAGATAATAAACCAAACCCTAGAAAATCGAGGGCTGCCATTGCCATCTGTTCCCAATTTCAATTAGACACAAACACATAAAACTGATTTCCGGTACTACTGGTGAAACGTGGATGTTCTGAGGTTTCAGAATATCTCTGACTTCCCCCTCGGGGAATGTAGTCGTGAGCATAATATGCTTATAGTCATAAAACTGTAAAAATTTAGTTCATGAATCAAATAAAAAATGAAATGGGCATGAGGCAGCCCCGACGGATTTTCTAGGGTTTGGTTTATTATCTTTCGTTACCTACTTACCTATTTTCTTTTAGTCGAGGGATTTGCAAAAAAATTATTTAATCCTTTTTCGATTACCGTCGCGGGTTTTTTCAAAATTTTTAATTTTGCTTTTTATTGAAAGTGTGTACTATAAAGAACCTTTTTTTACCTTCTTTTCGCTCCTATTTGGAATGAAGCATGAATGGAGTACCTATAGTCCATCAAACAAAAAGTTTTTAATCTAGGCCATCAACAGCGCGTTGATTGAGTATTTTATAGATTCGCTGAGCGCGTATACTGGAAAGGGATGGAGATATGACAAAAATGTATGAGAGTGCCTTTGTGTTAGTTGCAAGATTTTGTATGTAATTTCAACTAAGTCAAACAAAAATATCGCATACGCAGAAAGGGAACACAAACATAAGATTTTCTCTCGCACTTTCTGTGTAATTAGCGTATAGGCGTAGAAAGAGAAGGCGCTAGAAGGAAGCACGTGTCTTATCATATTCACTCAGTAAGAGATGCACATAGCAATTTCGCTCTAGTTAAAAAAGAAGATCGCTACCTTATTGCTGTCCTTATCGACGTAACCACTTTTGACCTGACTCCAAGTCACAGTGTCACTTCATATAAATTGTATAGGATTTTACCTGACTCCAAGTTGTCACTTCATATAAATTCGCTATCTCATACCCGGTTACACTGATATTCGGTCTACCAGCGTAAGCGAAAAATTCTTTGTCTATGCGTATAGGTCTGTCTCGTTTTCGTGACTATTATTATTTTTATGCACGTTCTATCTAGCAACTCTCTTTCTAAAGTTTCAGTAGTGCGATTTTTGAACATTACACGTTCAAATCAGTAGTACAAAAACGCATAATCTCCATAGTAACATTTTCTACTGCTGATTTCAACGTGTGATGTTTAAAAATCGCACTTCTGGGTGTTGTCCAGTTTTTTTGAAGTGAAAACTTCTTTTGCAACTAATCGACACCAAAGAAAATTCGACACTAAATCGTTTCTGAGCATAGGCGAAGTTTTTTTTGGCTTACGCTGATAGACGAAACATCAGTGTAACCGCGTATGAGACAGCGATAGTCATAAAATCCTATACAATTTGTATGAAAATGGATGTCTGACTCCGGAGTCAGACAGCCGTCGTAGAACAAAAAAGTGGCTACGTCGATAAGGACAGCAATAAGTAGCGATCTCCTTTGTTAACAAGAGCTAATTTGCTATGTGCATCTTTTACTGAGTTATATGACAAGACACGTGCTTGCTTCTAGTTCCTTCTCTTTCTACGTTTCTGAGGGTTTCACTCATGGATATTAGGTGATAAATATTAGGTAGTAACCATAGAGGTAGGAATAGAGGAACATACAGCTGAGAGAGCGAGATGTACCTAGCGGCACCACTGTATAATAGAAAGAGATACGTGATGCGAATCAATAGAACCGTTTTTCAGTCTCCAATCAATTTTTACAATTCGGTTTTCGTCAATAATTGGGAATCTAAAGTGAAATCGTAGATAATTTTGTGAAATATACTGACACTACTTTATCCACGATTTTACGTTAGACTCAGAATTATAGACAGTATTAGAATGTTTGCCTGCGAATAGTCTCCAAAAAACATCCAAAAACTGTGTCATTTGACAACTCATGTCACTGACTCTATTCCTGTAAGGTATAATAACTTTATGGTAGTAACATAGATTTACACTCTAGATTAAGCCATGTCGTATCCGCACATGGAACAGCAATAGTTTGACTTTTGCATACTAATAAAAGACGATTTGTTTGGCAAAGATTCTATAGGACTGACAGCTTGCCAAACACAAAAACCGGCCACGGTGACCGAAACAAAAAATAATGTTTTGACTTTTTTGTTTATACGAGGTTTCACAACTGGCTATCTCGCTCTCGATTTCTTGGCTCCATCTTTCAGCATAAGCGAAAAGTTTTAAATCTATGGGTAGTAATATCCATAGAAGTCAGTGTCTATAGACCAAGAGGAGCAGCCAAAAGGACCCGATTACTCGTAGTGCGTCCGTCCGTTTGTCCTATCTAAAAAAGGCTGTATCTTTTGAACCGTAATCCACTTTAAGGGTCGGCACTACCTACGGCCCGTTTGACATATCTGTCAAAAGAAAAAGACCGGTGGCCGACAACACTCAACCCTATCTTATAAGATTAATGAACCAATCAATTTGATAGCTTTTGGTAATAAATTTCTTGCAAAAAACTTGGTCGGCTGCAGCGCGCGGCGCAGCTTGGCTGGCATGTTTACTGGTGTGAAGGAAAAAGTGAACCCTACCTGGTGACACAACATTTTACCTCGTTGAATTAAAAGACGTAACTACTAGTGTTGGTCTAGAGTCAAATTAGTAAGGAATAAAAAGTCTGGTCGGCCGACCCTATCCTGGCAGGTTCGTAGGTCCGACCGAATTTAGGGTACCTACTACTCGGCAGGCAGATTTTACCACATTAAATTAATGTTGAATGTTTGGTTGTGCGAAATTGACATTTACAGCAACAGTACAGTACCGTGATGGACCTATAATGTGACTGATCAAAGATCACCCCTGGTGGTAGGATAGGATGGGTTCCAGCTAATTAGATCACAGTATTAAAAAACTTAAAATTATTATAACAGAACAAATTAAAACTTTTAACAGAATAATGAAATTATTATAAGTTTAATATTATTGGTATTAGCAAACTAAGGGTTTTTTAATCTTTAATCATCATAATCATCGTCAGATATAATATTTTAAGCACGGAATAAAAGTTAATTTTGCAGTAACTGGAACGATTACCTTCAAAAACATTTGCGCAAAAGGACATCAGTGTGACGACTTTTAGTAGATTTCTTCTTTATTGGTAGATTTAGGGCAAAATTGTTTTGTAGATTTCAGTAGACATTGGGTATTCGAAAATGTTAATGTATTTAAAAATGCAAGGATTCAGGCTAATAAAATCTAAGCTGGCAATACAAATGGCTGAGAAAACGATTGCAGGGTTTGCAAGTTTTCCGGATCTTCTAGTACATCATGTATGTCGCATGCCTGTTATTAGTACATAAGTTAGAATATTGTCATTTTCATTTATTTATATACTGTTTTACTTATGTACCGTTGGCATGTCTAATAAATAAATTAATCATAATCATAATCATCAGCCTATACAAGGTGTTACAAAAATACAAATAAACATTTAAGGGGGTGGTTTAGACCATCAAACTCAACAACTTTCACTATGGGACCAATATCGAAATCGCGAAAAAAATAATTTATGTTCTATACTCTACAAATCGACTCAAGCTAAAAATGTATGGGATATCAGATTTTTTTTTTCGCGATATCGATGTTGGTCCCATAGAGAAAGTTGTTCAGTTTGACGGTCTAAACAACCCCTTTAAGAGTTTTAAAAATTTATTCTTACTTATGTAACACCCTGTATACGTCCCACTGCAGGGCACAGGCCTACCTTCTAGGAGGGTGTTTGGGCGTAAGTCCACCACGCATGCCCAATGCGGATTGGTAGACTTCACATATACATCAGAATTTCTTCGTCTGCATATGCAGGTTTCCTCACGATGTTTTCGTTCACCGTTTGAGAGCAGTCGGTAATACCTACATAAGTTAGAAAAACTCATTGGTAAGTGGCATGTTGTCCGTGCGAATTCGAACGCGGACTTCTTGATTGAGAGTCCATACCTCTCCGCAACGCGCCACCGAACTCACTTCTAGTACAGCAAATATTAATCATGACGCCTAATGTTGTTTTTTTTTTACAAAAGAGGGCTTCTGAACAGAGTTGGAATTTTGGTACCTAGCACTTTTAATATGTGAAAGGGATTACATGTTTATCGACTTCCAATAATGTCGATATACGGGTATATTTTATATCACTGCGTATAACTTCAGCATGTATCGAACTTCAAAATAGCGCAAATAAATCAGCTGTCCCATACATTTGAGTCGAATATGTAGGTTAGGTACTGCAGTTTTGTATAGGACAGCTGATTTTTTTTCGCTCTTTTGAAGTTGGCTCCATAGTGAAAGTTGTTCAGTTTGATGTGTAGAATACATGCTGCACTCGTAGTATGCTACACATGATACGGCTGTATCACGTCTTTTATCTCATTCCTTCGCACGCAAATAGAAAGAGAGCGAAGGTGTGATAGCGCTGTATCACTGCGGCATGCTAGCTATGCTGGTGTTATCCGCAGTGATAGAAAATTTCCCGTATATGGACACAATCGGAAGTCGATAAACGTGCAATCCCTTTGACATATTAAAAGTGCTACCATAATTTCTGTCTCTGCTTATGAGACACAGAAAACTGTACTAAATTTAAACTTGCATAGGGACGACCAAATTTAATATTTATTTGAAAATTGAAGCATCCATGTTACAAAGTGATGAAAACCAATAAAAATTATACAAAAATGCGAAAATAACATGTGTAATGATGAGCGTTTAGATAAAATTTATAATATTTTGTTCAAAAACTTGTTTTATATTAAATTTTAACCATCTGTAACGATATAAATATTATTTGGTAGAATTTAAGTAGAATTTGAAACAGGGCTGGTAGATTTTGGTAGATTTCAGCAGTAATTTTCGTCACGCTGAAGGACATTGTGCGACACAAAAACATATAGGTGTTACTTAGTAGCTAAAGTAGGTAGGTACATGAATCCTGAAAGGGCACAGCAATATTAACAAGAAGTAATTTTAAAGAAAAAAAATAGTACAATGTCAATAGTTCTTTAGGTTCTTTTGGTAGTTTTTGGTTCTTTTGGTAGGTTTTGGTAATTTTTGGTAGAGTTTAGTAATTATTTTTTGTTGTTTCTAGTTTTTTGGTAGTTTTTGGTTAGTTTGGTAGTTTTTCGTTGTTTCTGGTTATTTTGGTAGATTTTCGTAGTTTTTGGTTATTTTGGTAGATTTTTATACTTTTTGGGAATATTTGATAGAAGAATGAAAATTACCAAAAACTACCATAAAAACAAGAGAGTTCTTGACGGCTTGGCTACGGGGTGGGTTTGTTGACATAAATAAAATATTTGTTTTGCAAAAGAGGTACATTCGAATCGTAAGCGGAATTCAGTCAGTAAGGGTGTCATGCCGATCCTTGTTTACCGACTTTAAATTACTCACTGTGACAGCTTCGTATATCGAAATCGTGAGACGATACCCCGTAGTATTCCGTAGCAAGAGATTAAATTAAACTCGCAAAAATGAGCTACTGGTACGAAATTACCGACTAGCATCGATGCTAAGGACTACAAAATAAAGTCGAATACTGTTCTTGTGTATAGTAAAATACCAGATGACATTAAAGCCGACAAGAAATTTCTGAAGAAGGTTAAAGAATTATTAATCGAACAGTGTCCCTATGACTTTAATTAGTTTCTTCAGTATAAGTAAACAAACAGGCATCAATCTGAGTAGAAAAAAATGTGTTGCAGACCGATTATTTGTACCTCAATAGGTTATTATAATTTTTAACTAATCACATTGAACTGATTTTATAACATTTAACTAATTTAATTGTAGTAAGTGAAAGGTGGTAGTTAAGTTATTGTCTGGCACCTATTGTTTAAATCTGTGTTTTTCTTAATGTTTATAAATTATATTGTAGTGTGACTAATAGGTACTCTGTACTTACCATCTGTAACTTATGTACCTACCTACAATTTAAGGTAAATAAATAAAATGAAATGAGATGAACCAAAAAGTAACAAATTAACCATAAACTACCAAAAAGTACGAAAATCTACCAAAATAACTTTTTGGTTACTTTTGTACGAAAATTTACCATAAACTACCGAAAGACTCAAAAACTACCATAAATTACCAAAATAACCAAAAACTACCAAACAGTGCCCGGAAAGTAACTTTTGTGAAATTCCTTTGTGTTGTCTTGTGTCGCGCAATGTCTTTTCGCGCAAAATTCTGTCGTGCAAATGACTTACAAAGTCAATCGTTTGAGTTACCTACTGCGGTACAGAATTCACTCTTATTCCATTCTTATTTAAAACATATCTGACGATGATGATGATGATTTCAGATTATCAATCTTTAGTTTGCTAGTAACAATAGTAATAAACTTACAGTTATTCTGCTATAATAGGGACAAAAATTAACAAGTAATAGTAGACCAATTTATAAAATGTACTTCTAAGTCCACATATTAGACGGACAACTACGGAACCCTACACTGCATGTGGCCCGACACCCACTTGCCCGGTTTTTTATAAGTTACTTTGCCTACTTTAGCTAAAAATGGATTTGTTCATTTATCTTCTAAGACAGGGTTGGGTGTTGCCGGTCACCGGTCTATTCGCAATGATTTCGAACGATTGACGGCCCATAGTAATTTGTATGAAGAAAACGTCCATAAAAATATGTGATTTTTGGTAACAAATTGCAAAAAAACTAGAAGTCGTATCGAAAAACTGATTTGTTTAAAGTGTTCTTTGATGTTTTGCCATTGATTAGAAATATATTTTGTTGCTTTATTTTGTTTCACTAAATCACAGGACTCGGAACGCGGCAGTGCTATTCTGGAGTTTTTCATGAAATTCTCGATTACTTTCTGATGTAACTACACAATTTTACTGAAATTTTTTTTGTTCATCTTGTACTTCATCTTTTAAAGAAGCGATGGTATTAATTTTGTTTCTAAATATAGCTATTTACTATCCTCAAAAGTCGGAACGCCGAACCCTGTTTGGCCCGATTAGGGTAGTGCCGACCCTTAATTCGCGTGCATTGTTTAGAAAAACGGTAAACAAAAAATAAATCGATTGTAGTTTTACAATCGACCAAAATAGGTACATCACTCGAAGGCACACGCATGTCACGCGTGGCGCTTGGATGGCAGTGTGAACCCCCGTGCGTGGCGTTGCGTTGCATGTACGTTGGATGCGCATTGCATGTGCGATAATGGGAATAAGCCTTAACACAGTTCTCCAAAGTAATGTAAGTCAGATAATTTACTTTTTCGAATATTTGTTTTTCCGTACAGTCACTTTTCCGCAGAAATATTTAACCTAACCTTTCCTAGAATTTTAAAAAAACCTGATTGTTTTCTCAGGCAGGGGGCGTCCACCCCACTGCACCTTCAACATACATATAAGCAAACAAGCAAGCATGCAGCAAGCAAGCTAGCATGCAGCAAGCAAGCAAGCATGCAGCGAGCAAGCAAACATGCAGCAAGCATTTTGATGCTCCGCTCGCTTCGCTCGCTCCGCTAAGTGTCTTACATGTTCTAACCTAACCTAACCTACAATTTTAAAACCACCAGTTTGTTTTTCTCAGTCAGGGGGCTTCCGCCCCCCGAACCCCCCTCGCGGGGGGCGCAGCCCCCCTGCACCCCCCAACATGCATACAAGCAAGCAAGCAACATGCAAGCAAACATGCAGCAAGCAAGCAAGCATGCAGCAAGCATTTTGGTGTTCTGCTCGCTTCGCCCGCTAAGTGTTTTACATGTTCTAACCTAACCTAAACTACAATTTTAAAACCACCAGTTTGTATTTCTCAGGCAGGGGGTTTCCGCCCCCCGCACCCCCCAACATGCATACAAGCTAGCAAGCAACAAGCAAGCAAGCATGCAGCAGGCAAGCAAGCAGCATGCTAGCAAGCATGTTGGTGCTATAATCCTGGTATCATGTATCTACTAGGTAATTATTACAGAAAAATTTACTGTTTTGTGTCCTTGTCATACTATGGAAGAAGTTGCTTCTACATTTTAAAACTTCGAACCCAGAAGACCGTTATCAAAAGAAAAAAAATGATTATGAAATTCTGATTTTAAATTTTCTGGAAAATGATACTTCTGTCAAGTCTTTATAAGGAGTAACAAATGTATGTGTAACAAAATATCGGTCACTAGAAACTTCTATAAACCGTTTTCGAACAACTGAAATTCGGTCAGTGAAATTTCGAAAGTAAGATAGGTTACCACTTAATTGTTACTATGGCTATACTATTCAATGTGTAACAACAAAAAATCGTAACAAAAAATCGCACGCAACAATTTATCGTTCGGTCGTAACTCTCGATACTGTATCATAGCGATTGTTCGAAGCTTTATCGAGCTGGCATAGAACCTTGGACTTTAGTTATGCACTAAGCCGTATCTTGTTACGATAATGCCCTGGCATGCTTGCCTGAAACCCGCTGTCTACGTGTGTTTACTAGTCTGTGAATTGATTATATTTTACACGATTCTGTTGTTTATTGCTCTGTGGTTTGAATTGTTGACCAAAGTTATATTAGTTCCGGCTGGTAATTGACCATCCCATTTCTTCCCTTGGGTGTGAAACGAGGCGACTGAGGCTATTTTCAGTCTTTCCATGGGAAGTTCCCCGCAAAATTACTGTTTATTATTTTCAAATCGGATTTTGCTTACAAAACCTTTTTAAATACCTACAACATGATACCACAATAAACCACATAATTTTTCCTGCAAAAACTCGTAAAAATCTTTAACAATGATCTTTAAACGTTTGAACGTCGATAAAGATTCAAATTTCGAATGTCACGACCTAATCCTAAACAAACATGTCTTTATTCAAACTTTTTTCTTTTTCCGCAAAAGTCAGACGAAGGACTGGCCGCTAAAAAAAATAAGAGAAAAATATTCACAATTTGATTAATACGAAAATAACAAGCATCGTAAAATGACTCCATACAAGTTCAATACAATTTTATAACTCGTTTTCGATGAAACTGTTAATGCTTTATATACGTATTGAATTGCATTTATCAAATTTGCTTTGAGCTAAAACAATAATACAGGGCGTTGTACAAGCAGAAAAAGGCTTGAGCTCTATCTTGAAGTCGGCTGTAATAACTAATAATGAAACCTTTTTATCTTAATTTAGTAATATTTCATTCATTCACGCTGAGGTTTCATTTTGGATACTAATCAAAATTATCTTTAGGCAGTGTATTGTGTGAACCTACTAAATTCTTTTATTAATCTTTTGCTTCTTAAAATAAAATATAAGTATGAAAATTATTTCTATGTGGCCGACTTTGATAAGTTATTATGTCAAGATAGACAGACGAAGCTACGAATGCGTCGAAAAAAATTTCAACCAGGTTAGGCCGCTAAACCCTATCCATATACACTCACACGGAGATAAGTTGTATGACGCCTCACGCACACCAAAATAAGAAAGGTGGCCCATTTTACATAGTTTTTTTTTTTTTTTTTTTTAATCTTTATTGAAGAGCTTGGCCTGAGGCCATCTTTACATAGTTATAATATAATTAATGGTGACAAAAAATCGAAACTAGATTTTTTCTTAAGAATACTTACTACTCTTTTCTTCTGAAAATAATGTTTTATAGAAGTTTTCAAACACTCTTTACTCGTGTCTTTCCGACGACTATAAATTTAATGGAGAGAAACGTTTAGTCGTCGAATGCAGTTTATTCAACGAATCAATCGTAAAAGTTTTCCAGTGAACAAATCTTTTTCCTAATCTATTTATGGCCTGCGAGACTTTTACTAGCTTCGCTGGCCGGAATTTTTTTTTAGTTTCGTGATCAAAAAAATTCTATAGTACTCTAGCTTAGCATAGGTAGCAAAAAGTTTTTAGATATTAAACATTTATTTATGTACAAAAATTTAACGTACCTACCTACACCCGCCGCAAAGAAAGGCGTTTTACGCGATTTGTTATTATTGAACAAAAAATAGTTTGTATAAAGTCGGTTTACGGACGATAGTTTTACGTGATAACGTCATAAAGAAACATTGATGAGAACTGCTAGCTCTGACGTCACGCGGAACGTGACACTTTTTCGTGCGTGCAGCCGGTGTTCATCCATTGAGAAGAGTTATCACGTCAACATTTAAAATAAGCATTAAAAAAAAAGAGTTACCTAAGTATACATACATAGGTATTATTTTCAGGAAAAAAACAGGATCAATTAAAAAAAAAAAATTAAAAAAATGCTGTCAAAGTTAACACGAAAGTATATGTTTGCATATTTCCCAATTTTCAAATAAAAATGTCATAGAAATCGTTGAAACTGACCCCTCCAAAAAGGAATACAGTAGTTGGTTTACGTATAAACCAAACCGTATTATTTTAAAACGAGATTAGAATCCATATTGAAATAATATAATCATAAATTCCGTCCACCCTATGAGTTATAAAACAGTCTCACCCGCCGGATCGATTTGCATGAATTTACGATGCCATGTTTTTATTTGACACTAGCTTTTAAATCGATATTCTCGGAAACTATTTAAATAGATATAAATCGAAAGTAGGATCGATTTCCACAATAATTCATTTTTAAAATCGGTTTTGTAGGAAAAAGATATTATGTCAAAGCAAATCTATTTGTAAATATAAATATGCAAGCTTTATTTTAAAGGTGTTAAAGATTTTGATTCGTAGTCTATTTGAAGTATTTTCAAGACCTAATACATTTGTATTAGTATTATTGTCAATTCAATTCAATTCAAAATCATTTATTCAATATAGGAGCCTGAAGCACACTTATTAAACGTCAATTCTTTTTTAAGCTACCACCGCGTCGGAACGTGTTGTCGCTGTAGAGAAGATGCGGCCAGAAACTCTAATGTGTATGTAATATATTTATATTACGTAGAAAAAGAAGATAATAGAAGGAAGCACGTGTCTTTTCATATTCACTCAATAAGAGATGCACATAGCAAATTGGCTCTAGTTAAAAAAGGACATCGCTACTTATTGCTGTCCTTTTCGACGTAACCACTTTTTTGTCATCTAGCTTCATATAAAATGTAGGTAAGTATAATTATGATTTTATGACTATCGCTATCTCATACGCGGTTACACTAGGTACTGATATTAAAATTTCGTCTACCAGCGTAAGCGAAAAAAAATCGTCCATATTACAATACATTACGTATGGGAATTGAATACCTAAAGGAAATACTCAGTGTGGCAACAAAACCATAAAGGTGCGTTCATACGCGTGCTGCGCAGCCCGGCAAGCTTAGGCAATTCGCTGTACATTTAGGCTTCTATAAAGTTAAGTAGTAACAATCACTTTATAGACGAGTCGATGTACAGTGAATTGCCTAAGCTTGCCGGGCTGCACGGCGTTCATGTAAACCCAGCATAATAACTTTTATTACATTTTGTTTCACGCCGTAGGTACGCTAAAGAATTATTTTATTAGATTTTATTGGAGACAGAAATAAATCAATGGTATATGTAAATAAAAAAAAAATTAAAAAATTATAGGAAGGTACATAATATGTATAATTTGTTTATGTTTTTTATTTATAAGACTGTCCGCTCATCAACTGAAAATAAGGAGATAAGGGGTGGTATTTTTGAAAATCATACGTTCAAATCAGCTGTAGAAGATGAAAAAATTACTATGAAGATTATGCATTATTCGAACATGATTTTGCACTCACGACAACACTAGTAGCTTTGATATTAAAAATCAAAATGCTATTTAAATTTCCGAGCCCACGAATTAAAAACAAAAGACACCTAACATGTAACCTTAGCATGTAACTCTAAATTAAAAACTCAAAAATAGAACGTACCTACATTTATCTACTCAGGGTTGCTACGATTCTCATTAAGCAAGCCCAAGGAACGGTCTCCCCGCATCCATCATTACGCGCGGCTGTATCCGAGCAGCCCTATAATTTCCCCTCCTCCCCCCGACCTCTCGCGTCCTTCTCGCACCCGTCTAAATGCCTGGCTATATTAAAAGAAGACGTCGGACCGAAATGAGTTTCGACGAAAAACTTGTGTTGCATTTTACATTAACACTGTTTAATTTTAAATGGAATTCACTATTTTTTTTTGTGTTTAAGTTTTAATTGTATAGTATCCTATTCAATGTTGATAGGTAGTTTTTTTTAATAACAGTGCTAATTTTTTTCTACCTTTTTTAAGCATAGTCCTATTTTTAACTCTTTCGGGGAAAAAAGTTGGTATAGTACTCTAAGCAAAACTGTAAAGAAACTAAAGATGGAATGACCACCATAATGAAGCATGTATGGCTCTGTTCCTTTACCCTTTTTAAAGAGGAATGATAGAAACAACAACTACAATCATTCTACTCATCTCATCACCCCAATTTCCAAAATAGCAGTTAAATTTCCAAGAACGCGAACATTGCTCATAAGTATAAGGCACGGAGTTCATAAAAGTTCGAATGACGACTGTCAATTGATGTGATTTGAGCTCTCCAAGTCTGGTTTTCGAGCAGTCATCATTGGCAATCAAAAGAACTCTGAGTTGCTTTTAACTACACAGATTTTTATTGTCTTGGAAGACCAAAATGCAAGCAAATGTAAAAACTTACAGCCAGAACGATTTAGAAACTGGTTACTTAAGTATTTTCTTTTGCAAATAGACAAAAGAAAAATTATTCTATACGAAGCTGTATTCCTATATAGTAGATATATTAAAATAAGTGGCATAATCCAATACAGCATATACACTGTATTTTCCTTCATCATCTCAGCCGATAGACGTCCACTGCTGGTCATAGGCCTCCCTCAAGGATCGCCACTACGACCGGTCCTGCGCTGCCCTCATCCAAAGGGTTCCCATCTATTATTTTCACTTCGAGTTCAGAAACTGTATTCAACTCATGCTTTGATTTGTTAAAATTCTGGTACCTATAAGCCAGAAAGTGCTCTCGTGACAAGTTTTCTTTTAAGACTTATAAAGACTAACCTATTGATTTTCATCTACCCATCATCATCAGCCTATCCTCTAACGAATAAAGATGAAAAAGAACGAGCCATCTATTTACTGTTTAAGTAAAGTTGTAACCATGACAAATGGTTAAGACTATCCCATATTATGTTTATGTAAAACGTAATTACACCCTCCATTCCTCCATACTATCAATTCTATGCTGTACTCCATATTTATCCTAATGGTGCATCTATTTATCGTTTAGTCTATGACTACATAAAAGGCAATAGCAATTTGGTATTTCGAAAGGTCAAAGATGAATAAATTACCTATTCGCATTGATAAAAACTATTGATTACACCTACGTAGCTACTGAACTTTATTCATCTGTACAACTTACAGCAAAGCTTAAGTACCTTTTGTATTGAAATCTTGGTAGTAATGGCAGACTTTGTGGTGGGTTGTGCGATTGTATTAAACTTTAAGAACATTACTTCATGGTTGATGATAATTATCTTCAAACATTTGAAGGGATATTACAGAAATCGATTTGGTTTTTACTGCATTAAGAGCCGGATTTCATACTAAGAAGAAATATCTTTTTGTTTGTTACTTGACGTTGTTGTTGCATTGTACTGCTGGACTATTGATTAGGATGTAAAAAGATAAAGAACACAAAAACGTGAATATGAAGGCTCGAAAACCTTAAGTGTCAGTTACTAAAAAAAAAGTTAAGAATTTCTGGGCTAAAAGGTTAGCAAGACATCACTAAAAATATGTTGACACTTTAGGTACCTTTCTAGTTCCTGCTTGCTTGAAAAATGAAAAGTTTGATCAATGTTTTTAGCTACCCCGAAAGGGAATGCGATCGTTAAGATACATACGTTTTCATCATCAGCCTATATACGTTCCATCGGGGTGATTGGGGATCTACCTCCTAGCGGTCCACCCCGGCAACGGCATCACAAGCTACCAAGTTTGTGGTGGCGGCTGAACGATCCCCCACAGCGGTGTGGTAGGCTCCGCAAGGAGCCGCCTGGCTCGCGACCACCTTCCTGTCGGAGTCTGGTGCCAAGCAGCTTGCTGCGTTCCGTCAGTGTGCAGGAGTGCCAGTGCACTTCTGGGTAAGCTCGCTACATCTTCGACCCCATTTTTGTCCTGAGGACTAGATAGAGGAGGCAAACCCATAAATAATTTTAAAAAATCCACTGCAGGGCACAGGTTTACCTTCAAGGAGGGTGTATAACGCATGCCTAATCCAGACTGGTAGATTAAACATTCGCATTAGAATTTCTTCTTCTTCTTCGATGTTTTCCTTCACCGTTTCTAAGCATTCGTTATTACGTAGGTATTCGAGTCTCGAAAGCAAAACAACTCTCGACTGAAAACAAAAGCCAAGTCGATACGGCGTCAAAATGTCGGCGAATCGATACAGAATCGATTCACAATAGTAATAGCGGTGCTAATTTCACACCCTACCAACCACAGGATCATTACAAGTAATATTCCAAGTCCTGAGCGATATCGATTTAAAAATAATCCATCAATTACTAACCCTATGATGATCACTTACTCTACTCGGTTATAATAGTGTAATCATCTCTCACGTCGAGAAAAATGAATTAAATGATCGACACGAAATAGTACCTCGATGGAACGACCGCGTTCTTTTTTTGAACGATTATTTTTTTTATATTTTGCACTTAAAAATGAATGAAAAATCGATATTTTTTAAATCGATTCGCTTTTTTGCAATGTGTCGGTGACGTTTTTTTACAGCAAATAATTCTAGGTTAAAAGAAATCGTTTTTACTGGATTTTGTTAGGTACACAACACAAATAGGTACTTAAACTGCCTCTACATAAAACATTTTCTTATAATGCTAAAACTACATTTTCATAAAACATCAGACAAAATGCATTTCATAAACTAATCACTCCATAATTACTGCATAAGAATGCACGGCACTAAAATAAAATGAATCAGCGCAAATCACTGAGTACATTAAAAATTTTATTTCAAAAACTGTTGCTTTTATTAGTGTCCGCCGAATCACTGTTTCTGGATCTCAATTCTTTTTAAATAAGGTGGCATGTACAATGTAGCTGCATTCAAAATACGAACTTTTAAGAAAGAAATATTGACCACGAATCCCGTGAATTTCTGGGCTAGGCTTTCCGTGAAGGGCTAGCTGGAAAGCTAGCTTGCATCGGGTTTATCATATTCAGTAAAGTAAGGACAGGCAGTATCATCATCTCAGATCTCAGCCGATAGACGTCCACTGCTGGGCACAGGCCTCCCCCTAGGATCGCCACAACGACCGGTCCTGCGCTGCCCTCAACCAACGGGTTGCCGCCGCAGCCTTCACTCGGCGGCCCACCTTGTGAGGGGTTTACCGCTGGCAGGGTAAGGATGGAAGATCGTAATGTGTTTAGCATACACACTTATGAACTCAAAATGGCAATCTCTATAGTCCACATACGCGAATACATTAATTCACCTATTACCACTTGACACGTCATTCCATGATGAAACCTTCTATTCTAAAACAATAGACTGTTTTAGAATACACCGAAAGGTAATAAGGTCAAATGGGGATCATGTGTGCTCTATGAGTTTGTCTGCCGATATAGCAGATATTTCTGACTGATTTCTGAGTCTGAGTGCATACAAAATGTAACAAGATTATCTAAAGTGCGGTCTCAAATATCGCATGACCTACATTTCTAATCGGAACATTATATCTGTTACTTAATATCGAGTTCCATGTTCGAAACTTAAAATATAACGTTTAATGCGCATGTCATGTAAATAGCTGTTCAAGTCGATTTTATTTTCAACTTGTGCATCGATAAATACGCGTAATGCACTTTAATCGGCGGGTTTTTTTGAAAATTTATCGCATTTCTTATTTAATTTACGATTTCAATGGCTTTTAGCGATTGAATCAAACATTTTTTACAAAATTAAAGTTAATTAGAGTTCAAATTAAAATTTTAATTTGAACTTTTAACAAAGAACGAACATGTTATTTAGGGCCAGTGTAGATTTATATAGTGACTGGATCCAGTTCCTTTTAAAAACTATTGTCGATGAAACTTGTTCACTTTTCCTTTTCAGTTTTTCCTTAATTTTACAGTTCCGACACATTTAGTCATTAATAAATACGGTAAATAAATACGGAATTGAAATAATTTTAATAATGTGAAAAATATTTTAAAGCAGCCAGCGCCTCATTGTTAAATTACTTAATCATAATCATAATCATAATCATTTATTGCTCACCTGATAGCAAGAAGCTTGCAAGTTGCAAGGTTGGTAAGTATAGGTTAATTAGTGAAAACGAAATAAGACAGCACATTTCGAACGGTACTGGATCCAGTCACTGTATAAATCTAGACTGGCCATTTATTACTTCTAATTTGACGTTTTGAATGACGAAATTCAAATATTGAAGACCCGATTCTTTTCTTTTTATTTAAATATCATTCACTGGTTCTGAAACCACACAAGATCAGTAAAGCCGTAGGTAATCGAGTAATCGAGACACCCCGTCGATCGTCTCAGTATTATTTTTAAATAATCGATTCTTGTTCTTCCTCAAACTGTATTCGGTGCGATGACAGCGGAACACGGAACTTATACTTTTTTTCTGTTGTAAATGATTCTTTTTGCAATATTTAATCGATTTGATTGAATGGTCGACAAATACATTCTTGAAGTAGGTACTTTTAATTCACAGGAAATGTGTTATAAAAGTTGATTCATACATTATTTAAGGTTATAAAAAAATAGATAAAGAAATCTTACCAGCAAAGCTTACGTCAAAATATTTAGTAAAAAAACTTACTTCATTTCGGAGATATAATAAAACATTTTATTACCTCACGAATCTAGTATAATCAATTAAATGCTTTTCAAAATAACGAGCTTCAATAGCGAAACAAAATCAAGACACCAATTAAAATTTAACATGCAGTCGATCGACTAGACCAGACACTAGTAATACAACTTTTTCAAGATGGCCGCTGACTTTCCCGCCAATAGATGACAGTGGCGGACACGGGTCGCCACGTGCGATCGTAATGATGTACTCCGACATTAAGGATGAGAAAACACCATTACATTACATAAACTGATGACCATATATCTTTCAGGGTGGCCAGAAACATTACTACAACTAAGTACTTACCAACTATAGTTTCAATTGTATAGTATTAGCATAGTAAGAAAGGTTTCAGAATAGATTACCTGTGGTACAAATAAAAACTTATTTATATTAGGAACACTTAGTTATTATTAGAATAAACTAAGAATTAGGAGATCTAATCAATTCTCGTAACTACGTTGTTGACAACGTCGCGCTTTATAGATAAACTTAAGGAAAAACAGAAATTTGTCTATGATGCAGAACAATTACACCGATTTTGCTTATTCTTAGTTTATTCTTGGTAAGTATAACATTTTATAGCACGTTTATTTGTACCAGTGTAAGTATATATTAAGAAATATTAGAAGCTGAAGGAAATTTTCCATGTGAGTTAAATAATAAACATTTGTTTATTAATGCTGAAGGTAATAAGTCTCCAAAAATAAAATTGAACATTCATTTTTGTTACAAAAATATTCGGTACCTATCTAAGTAAATTTTATTAGAATGACAGTCATAGTCAACAAGTGCATTTTCCCAAACAAATAAAGAACAGCCCTAGACCTGCACAAAAACGAAAGCACAACTGTGGGAATGTATCAAGTATTGCAATCTTTTTGCTACGTTATTGACCGGCTAAAGCAAAAAGGACTTACACGCTAACACATAACACTAACAAGTAGACCATTCTGCATGACAGTGTAATAACGACTAAAAAGTAGAAGGTTGATCACTGGAATAGCAAGATTTTGAATTTTAAATTAAGAACTTTTTTCGTTTTTCTTTCCATCTTATGACAATTCAGTTTATTTTGAAATTTATATTCTTAAAGAGACGCTAAAGTGCAAGACTTTATGCAATATCTTGGATTATGTACATTTTGGTTGTACGTACTGTGTAGATAAACATGAAAATTAGTTCAAAATCGTGTCCAAAAGTAGTTTTTTACCTACTAAGAACCAACAAAATTTACCTATTCAAACGAAGCGCCTTTGTAGATTATTATTATCTTTTACAGAACATACTTACATAGAACACAAAACCTATAAAAATTCTGAGTGACTTACTTATAGGTACTGGATACAAAACCGAAGTAGTAAGAATCGTTTTAAAAATTTTCAGGTTCCGTACTTCTAACCATATTAAAAGTTCACATAAGTACTTAATTATTAATATTTTATTTTATTTTTTCACTCTGCTGTTGCTAAAATTGTTTGCTTCAACCTGATACTAATGATATTATGTTACTCTTCAACACTAACCTGTGTAAATAACGTAAGTATACCTAGTCGTGTACCATACTTCTTGATGCAACAAAGTAATGTAGGATGTAGGTAATACTATTTATGTATGTACCTACCTGCACTTAGTCTTATAAGTGTAAGTAAGATATCTATTACACTTAGGCTGGCTTGCACCAAAAAGTATTTAGACTTCTATTCTATTCTATTTTTAAGGTTATGGCATTCATCTTGGTGTAGATGATTTTGCCAATGTCGAGTTTTTGTAGCAAAATTGCTTCACGTTGTAGGGCTATGTAGATATTTTGGTGACTTCAAGGGTCGTTTTTATAAAAGAACACTATCTTGAGCCACCACTGGAGCCCCGCTGTAGACCTGGGAAGGGACAACCAACAATCGACGAGCGACGTGACCGCCCAATAGCAGATTCACATCGCGACTCCAGTATTTAGGCTTAAACATGTTTAAATATGATGCTGTCACTGTCATTTGTATGAGCATTGTGAGTGTCAGAACTATCACTAAATACGTTTAAGCCTAAAAACTTGTTGGTGCAAGGCGGGCTTAGTATTGTACACTTATTATCTGTTCATTTACTAACAATCGAATTATTAATAAAACCAACCAACGAAGCACTACATTAATAACAAAATCAAAAAATACCACCCGTAATACAAAACAACAAAAAAACGTTTACCCTTAATAAAAACCCAACGGTTTCATTAAACAAAAATAAAAAAGTTGTATTAACTTAAAATAAAATCGAGACGAATATTCATGGGACATTTTGTTTAATTGCTACGTACCTATGTGCCTCGGATGGCGGCAAAAAAATTAAGCAAACCACCTTGGGCATCAAGTTTCTACAAGACAAAAGTTGAGTAAAGGGAAAGGCATAATAGTTATTTGTTATGCTAGGCTGCAAAGATGTTTTTTGGCGCGAGTACTTGTATTGAAACCTGAGCAAGCGAAGGATTCTAGGACTCGCTTCGCTCGTGGTTCAAATAATTGAATCCTGAGCTTATAGCGAAGGTTTCAAAGGTACGAGACGCAGAATAACTTTGCAACTGAGCGAAACACACAATTTTTCACCTCACAACAGCGAGGAACAAATGTGAATTGCTAAAGAGAACAACATTTAAATTTTTTTCGAGCTGGCCAGTGACATGAAATAGTTATTAATGCATTTTCAGTGGACTGGAAGTATAGAAAAATATTAAATAGACAGATTCGAATTTCAAAAACTCTTTCCACGCTAGCGGATAAAATAAAATGTTAAAACCTCCTTATCTCGAAAACTCGTTAACTCGAAATTTATAACCTTTCCGTTGAAGTTCGAGTTATAGAGGCTTTACTGTACAACCAAACTTTAGTGACTACCGAACTGTTTTGTAAAACATAATCAAACATTTGGTTAAAACAGCTAAACAATTGGCTATTTATAACCAAATGTTTGATAGTGTTTTACAAAACAGTTTGGTAGTCACTAAAGTTCAGTTACATTTATCAAACATTTAGTTAAAGATTTCTTTGAGTGTACCGTAATAGCATACATAACTTTCTAGACAAGAATGAGAAAAACATAATTTTGAAAAGAAAAATTTGGTAAAAATCATTATATCTCTAAAGTATCGTTGACTACTAAAGCAACATTTTGAGCCTATTCCATTCCATTTTAGTTGTAACGAATTAGCACTTTCAGGGCGCGTTTCATCACTTCATAGAAAATGTGTCAAACAATCTGCCTATCCAGAAGTGGTGAAACAGCACCTTAATCTACATCACAAGATCATTTAGATAATTAAGATAAGATAAGATAAGATAAATATTCTTAATAATTAGAAAAACGGAAAGCAGAAAGCGCAAATAAAATGCTTCCTTCCTTAACAATTCTAAATCTAAATTACTCAATCAGAAAGCATTTCTTAGAAAATTATGTAACACGCGTGGGAATCAAAGAATTATTTCTTTTTTTTCGCGTTACAAATAGCATTAATTACACATAATTACAACGAGACGCTAATCGTGCGTGTAAAGAAGATTTTTACTTGGAAAAACGTAACGAGTTATTTTCGCATAAATAACGGTTATGTAACACGTTATAATGTGAATGCACTCGCGTGCTTTACGTTTTTATTGCACATAATTTTACGGTTTCGTGATTTAAAAAGAGAAATTAATGAAATCGAAATTAAATTACACACTTTACTCGGACAGTTTCACTGTAATCGATATGAATTAAAATAACTACTTAGTTCTGATGGAGTTTAATTATTGTACATTAAAAACTCATTTGATCACGCTAAGAAAAAATGACAACACTGGAAAAAATTACTCTAATAAATACATAATCATAATTTGAAATTAGAACTCTACGATTTCCAAATTCAAACTTAAATCATTCACCGGTTATCTTTTTTTTCGAATCCTTGTCTATTAAACGCGATATAATGCCCATCCGTATTTATTTTTTCTAAATTAATGTGAAAGGCAATGGTTTGCTCACCATTCAACCTCATAAATTCATTCCGTTTCTGTTACATCATTAGCAATCGCGTGACTTTGGCCCATAAGGGAGCCTGTCCTCGGGTGTTTAGCGACTGTTTAGGTTTTTCCTGATCCAATTTATTGAAGATCGCTCTTGTAATAGATACCTTGTTGATCTTGATATAATGTTAGTGCAGAAATCTATATTAGAACTTTGATAGTGAGCTGTGCTCTTAATTACAGTCGGTATCTTTGTAATAAAAGCCTATGTCTCATCAATCCATCACTAACTAGTTTAATCGCGTATCTCCTTCGTAAAATGCGAATATAATGTCATATTAGAATTTCACGTTTTATCCGTAAATGGAAGTAAAAATGTTTAGTAAAAACACTAAACAGACGCAGAGGAGGAGGAGGTGGGGAGGCCTTTGCCCAGCAGTGGACAAAATAGGCTATAAAAAAAACACTAGACAGTATTGAAGCATTTGATACTTTAACGATATGCTAGAAAACTAGTGATCGAGCTACAAATAATGTCTTTTCGTATAACAAAACAAAACGTTATAATAATCACATCACTAGTGTTTAAAAATTTTGGAGCTTTTAGAAAAAAATGACGTAGGAAATTTCGCGCCAAACGCCTACGCACGCAAGCGGTAACCATGGCAACGCGGAGAATTCAAAATGGCCGACGTATCTTATCAGGTTATTGAAGATGCTTGCTTAGTCCCGCTACTGAAAGATATAGCATGATGGCGGAAGCTGGCTGGATTAAGTATCGATGTCTTAAATGCGATAGAACTAAAAATGTACAGATAAATTGCGTTAGATACACAGTGGCGGCCTCTTTCGTTTAATGTTTGGTATTTAACCATAGATGCTTGTATATTTATAAATAAAGTACCTAATCATTAGAATCGTCTGAATTGTAGAAGATGAACAGTTAAGTCTGCCTACCCAAATGTGGCATCTGCGTGAGAGTGTACAATGTGTTTGACAAAAGATCGTAAATTTTAAAAAGGTTTTCTGCAAAATCGATAACTGAACACCATCAAAATGTTATCTCACAGACATAAAAACAATGTAACGTTATCAAAAATTAGTTTTCTTATATTTTCACCCAAACTACTACATAAGGAAACCTGTTTGTGGAAATTAGAAAATATTTTTAATAAGTGGGTTTTTTTTGCTAAGTAAAATTTTATCATTGTTTAATAGATTGTATGCACTCTATATGCACTACTTATGTTTGACTGTACCTTTCGTATGTAATGTATAAGTAGATTATAAATGTAAGTAGACAGTTTTAAATAATCCTTGAAACCAACGACAACTTTTGACAGAAAATGTCTTAAAATTATACGTTTTTTATTTAAAAACTGTTCAGAATCCAGGCTGACACGATAATTTCATTATGCGGGTATTTAATTACCTACTTTTATTTACCTACGTATGCTCGTGCTTGCATGCTTACATACATTTACATTTTTACTCATTATGTTTAATGTTGTTTTTTGTTTTCTTAAACGTTCGAGTTAAAACTTCAAAAAGGTCATTTGTGTTAGCAATTTCGATTTCTACATCATCATAAAACTAGGTAATAGCTCCTGTATATTAAAGATTGCAGGAAAAATACATGGCATAGGATGTACGTCATATGCTGGCACATCACATGGTCTATTTGGCAATAATCACGCATGACATTGACAAATACGCGTTTCGTCTATTGGTTTTAACGACGCACATAAAAGGAGTGAAATACGCAAATATGCAACGAAAACATCCCCTGGGATCCACGTTTTTACAGTTTTATTGCCTATTTTCACGTAAAAACGCGTATTTGTCAATCCGTGATATATGCCAAATAGGCCGTGTGAAGTACGGAAACTACCTTACTTCCACTAATTCACACTGAATCCGTATTTTGATGTTGTACTTATCTCAATTGACTTTATTAAAATATGATATAGTCAACTTACTTCGAACCTTTTTCCTTAGAGAATGCCTTTGCCCTGTAGTGAGATCCTTCAGGCTATAACAATTAACTAAATTGGATATACTAGAGACAATTCCGAACCAGATCAGATCAAGGACGTCATTAAAAAATGCCAGGTTAAAAGCAGCCGAAATCGACGGGAATGTATGAAAAGATGTATGGACTTAGAGGAAGCAAGAGAGGTGTGTCAGAACCGCCCAAAATGGAGATCCATAATCTCTGCCTACCCCTCTGGGAAAAAGGCGTGAGTTTATGTATGTATGTATGTAATTCCGAACCAATTATTTTGGTAGGTTGTTAAAGGTTAGTGTCTTAACCAGATTACGTAAGTTGAAGATTCAAGAGAAGTGTTTAAGATTGTAGCGAGCTGGTGAATTGTCGCTGCTTACCTCATTTGCATTTCCGTGAGTCTGTATAATTAGCTGTTATTACAAACATTTAAACAATAAAAGCTAATGTTTGATATGGCGTTCCCACACAAAACAATTGACCAATCGAGGCTATTTGCAATCACTTGTTATTAAGTGGTTCCTCTAAGTGCGCATTATCTAATTAAAAGGTTTGAATATGGAACACGATCGAGGTCAAAAATGATATGCTAAATCTTGCAATTATATCATGGAAAGCTTTTGTATGGTGCCCGGCCTTAAAAACACATTAGTTCTTCATTGCGTGTCGAAAGAGTGGATTTATTTGTTTTGAGAGCCAGCGGGTAATCATTTAGCTAAAAACAGGCGAACATGTATTAGAAGATGTATGGACATGAATAAGGCTGGTGGAAGCTTGGCACACGGCAAATGTCAAACCCACTAGAATCATAGATATAACGCAAGCTGAACGCGCAAATGTAAACCGTAACATAAATAACATAGAGAGCAATAATGATCGCAGAACTAACATCGCACTATCGAAGTAATCACAAAACTTTATATTCATAATAGGTACAAGATCAAACTATCAACTCTGCTGAACACGGCCGTGCCCCAAGTATCACACCTAGCCTAGCGGAAAATCTTCCCTTTTCTATGGAGGAACATTCCACCTAGTTCTTCCATAAGGCGAAAGTTGGGTGTAAATATTTTGCAATGGAAAGAGTGACTATACATAATAGTGGATAGTGATCTTTTAAAAAAAACGTGTGTTGTAGAGATTGTGGCCGCATCTTTGCTACAACGGAACACCTTCCGACGGTAGAGTCAAAAAAAAATGAAGTCGCAAAGCTAACTATGTAAGATTATTTTCAATTGAAATCTTTTCACATTTGACATGTAATTGCATCGTGAAACTCTACTCTTGCTAGAGGTACCTACTTGTTAGTTGTTAAAAGTGTCTCACCACCCCAAAATGAATTAGGGTAATGTCTTGAGATTATGTTTGTAATGTACTCTGTTTCCCAAATACTAGGTATATGTATAACTTTTTCTAGTTTTGTTAGCTTCCTAAATAACTCACGCTTCTCAAAATAACTATGATCATCAAAATATGTCCGACTTTCTGTTTCGCTCGTTTGTTTTGTCTGTCTGTATGTGGAGCGTGGATAGATGGCGTGAGATCCAGCCGCGGATTGTGAGTTGTGATGATATACCGTTGTTAGTCGGTAATGTCACTTTTGTGGTTACCATTACTTTCTATACCATTAACTCTAATAGGTACATTTGATATACTTACCTAGGTATAACGTATGACTTTTTATTATAAACAACATTAAGTTAATCGCTAGATAATCTCTCAGGAAACAGAATGGTAAATTATGGTAATGGATAGAAAAGGGTTGAGAAGCTTGGGAGACTTTTGCCCAACAATGGGATGAAACTGTTAGTGTAAGTAAAGAAAGCTCTTTTCACTTGGAACCCCATCTCGAAACCCAAAAGTAGGTTTACAATCCACTCGAAGAATAGACGACTAGGTACTAATGTAAAATACAGTGTATAATCTTAATTGCACTACATATTTTATTTTGTTGTTGTTCAAATCAAAGTATGTAATTGCCGCTTTTTGTCGGTATTTCAATATTGGTCCAATTGCGAAAGTTATCTTAAATATGAAGTTTATATCCCGTACACTGCATTAGAAAACACATCTATAAATAACCTAAAACAAAAACAATACAGACTGCGAAACTAAACACAGAATTACAACGATTGTCAAATGAAATCGTGACTTCGTGATCGTAATGGCGACAAGTGACGAAGTGTTAGGTTATTGAATTGTTTCTATTCATGTGCCAGGAATTATTGTTACGAAGCTGTACTAGGCCCACGTGATCAAGACACCTAGGCCCAAATACAGCTATCCAAGACACTGTCGTGCCCACCGGAAAATTTGCACTTAGAAAAATAACAAAAGAAATTACATTAAAATCCTTATCATTAACTTTAGCTATTAATGCACTCAAATACGTCGAAGGAAAGTGGTTGACATTGCTCAGAAAATTAGCAAGCTGAGGTGGCAATGGGCTGGTCATATCTGCCAAAGACCTGACAACCTATGCGGAGTCGATTTCTAGAGTGGAGACCACGAACTGGCAGGCGTAGTAGGGGACGCCCTGCAGCGCTGGGCCGAAGAACTAAAAAAGGAACCGGGGAGCGACTGAATGAGGAAGGCCGAGGCGCGCCTTAGGAAAGGACTATGTTCAACAGTGGACGATGATAGGCTGATGATGATGTTCTTCATTGTTTTGAAGCTGAATGTTCTTTCAATAAATAGGGCGCACTTCCACTGAAGTGGTGTAGAGTGGAGATACCACAAGCCGTGCAGGGATTAGGCAATCAGATTAACGAGATGTGGAATTCAAATATCTGATTGGTCTATGCACTGCATGCTTTACTTCATACCTGCTCCGCTCTTCTTCGATCGAAATGCACTCTAATACTTACCTATAGATATTTTTAAAACAATGATCGAGCTTTTCTAAGTTAAGAACATTGTGAACTAAAAAGTCTTTGACGCATTTGAGTGGACCTACAAGAGACACTGAGATGAATTATAATCAGTGAGACTACAAAAGAAACTCCTAACTAAAATATACTTTATTAACATTGCTTTAGCAGTCCATACGAGAACGTTTCTCACAGTCCTTACTTAATAAATTCTCTAAGCTAAATGACGAACGCATACGAATTCGTCAGCACTACACAAGGAGCTAAATAAATACAAAACAAAGGAATGTGTGATATGTCCCACTCAATTGTTTACGCATGCCCACAAATCGAAATACAATTCAAAATAGCAGAACCTCATTTCGAAATAGGAACACGTTCGAACGGCCAGTGGTTTATAGCTGCCAAAAGCTTATTGGCCGGCCGGGTGCCGCGGGCGCATCGCCACACTCTCCCGCTCTGAGCAAGCGCACTACACTGTTTAATTTTCAATTTAGATCGCAATTTGCGATGAGCTTCGCCACACGCCCAAACTGGCATCACTCCACCCGATAGATTTATGCGCTTGGACTTATAACTATGTACTTCAATATCGGTGGAATATATTAAAAGAAATTAACTCGACTAAGTTATGGGCAGCCGGTCGGATATGGGAGATAAGAATTAATGAAAATTGGGCCTTTTTTAACAAATTCGTCAGTGGAGGCGCAACGGGACGGCGATAAGCGGAATTGATCTGTCTTGTATAACTAATTGATGTTGCTTCGGCGATGTTTGCTTATTTTTCGCAAATACAAGGTACTTGTAATGTTTTGTAGTGAATTTATTTAGGTTTGAATAAAACTTGAGAGGTCTACGGCCGTTGATCAGATAAAAGCAAGGAATTAATATTAAAGATATTAATGTAATAATTTCTTTGATTTATCGAGCACATGTTCATTTCAACATATAAGCTTGATGTAACCAACTGTGTAGGAAGGGACAGTATCAATTTACTAAGGTCACATCATCGTATGCGTTGATCATCCCTTCTGTAGTCTGAAAGTGGAACTGAAAGTGTGTATACCTAAAAATACTTTAATCTTGCACATGGATTCGCACAACATTAAAAATAGGATGCATACACAGTGAATATTGTTAACATTAAGAAAAAGAAACTATAGGTACATAGTGAACGCTCCAAAAATGTTACATTTAAACTAGGAAGAAGTATCAGAACCATTTAAAAGACGTGTTTTCAAACGAATATTTGAGGGCGCTTTTGTTTTAGTATTGCTCCATCTATCTATGACTATGACATTTCAATTAGAAACAAATTGCAAAGATTTTACATGAGACTAGTTTCCATATTTGACACTTTAAAAACACTTCATTTCTTAATATTTGAGCAAAACACTTAATCCAAAAATGTTCACTACTCCCGACCATAAGTTTGAATGCCAATTCAATCGGATGATCTATGGTTTTACTATACCATTAGTAAACTTTATATGGCAGTACAATAACAAAGCAATTGAATAGAAACATCACTTACAGTGTCGTTTCTCTGACATTTACTGACATTTATAGAGCGTTTGTACACTATTCCATATCTGTTGTTGGATAACGGATACTTTATCAAATGAAAATGATGACCAACACGGTCATCGGAATCATTATGGTTCAAATTAGTGAAATCATGTAGAAAAATTACAGCTTCTTTGAATGGTCGAATTAATAATTTTCCTCATAATGATTTCTATATTCGGATAAAAAGAAAAGTAGCGACTGGTTTACTACCTTCAATACTAAATAGAGTTTAGGCACTACTATTGAACCGTAGATATTCTTAATAGAATATCGTATAGGTGTGAGCATAAGCATTTATATACAATAGAATAAAACTTCAAAACCGATCTCAAAACATTTCTTCTCGAAAAATTCCTATTCGCAAATGAACTGTTTTATGGAACAGGTCACTTAAGTCCAAAATCATTTAGATATGTAGCAAATATTTTATGAAATTACTATAATTATTATGACATACGTCATTTTCTAAATTTTCTCATTATTTGCAAAAAAAAAATATTACTAGTGCACAACGTAATACAATCAGGGAAGATGTTTTGGACACTCCAAAAACATTTAATCGGATTCGGATACTTCGATCGTGTAGTGTACAGTCGCCTTGAGGTATACCTAGTATAGACCAAAGCCAGTAATTTAATCAAAATAGCAAATTACAAGTAGTCACGCCACGAAATGTAACTTTCACTCCAAACCGCGGATCTATAGTTGATTTATAGCCAACTATAGTTGAACTGAGCGGGAAATCGATATTTTTATTGCCAACCAATTATTTAGGCTCGAAATTATAGCAAATCGATTAAATTAAAGTAGACTAATTACTTGAGACATGCAAAAAATTTTTAATAACTACGTGTGAAAACCGTGTGGGAATCAGTCTGAAAATTGAGAAAGTAGGTAATAGTGTCAAAAGTAGCAAAGCGTAGACTCACGACCGTATTCTGGGATGTTCAGAAACTCTGCTAGGACTACCATACAACATGTTTGACTATGTAGTTGTAGCAAGGTACATTTTTTTTTGTCATTCAATTTAAAAACTGATCTGTGAACGTGTGTGTTACTATCCAAATAAATAGTTTATCTACGAGTATATCTGAATTCCATCCTTAAACCCAATCCAACGAGGGTTTACTCTTAAAATAAATAAATAAATATATTGGACATTGTTACACAAATTATCTAGTCACATTTAAAGTTCCATAATCTAGCCTGGACTTGTTTTATGATAACTAGACAACGATATAGAATTCATATATAGATACAAACATCCATGACTCGTGTACAAATATTCAGATTCATCGTACAAATAGTTGTCCTTTATTTGTAAAACATAGTTGATTTTATAGAAAAGTGTTTGACCACCTTGAAGGGAATTATTGTCTTAAGTATTTTAGTGCTAATGTTGACTACATTTTAACCACTGATTTTAACTTATTAACATGATATAATCAGGAAGTATCAAGTGACTCTAGTCTACTCTCTACAATATCATTAAACTTTTAGTCGGTAAACAGGATTACGTATGACGAACATAAAAGATCCCTGCGGGCAAAAGGGCTTAAAGGACAACTACGGAACTTAAGATAAGATAAGGCACCACAAAAGAGATTAATAGAACTTGTGTAGTGGGGTCATTGTCCGGTTTATTCAAATAATGTTTTTATCAAAGCGACGAAACGTGCGTTAGTTCTATATTGTTAAAATAAAAGGTGTCACGTTCAAGCAAGATAGATCTCCGATAAAATTCACTCGCTATACCTTTTATTTATCGTAATGAAAGAGTGTGAGCAAAAACAAATGATTTTCTTTACAAGTTTCTGTCCCCGAAAACAAACCTTATAAAAATAAAAATGAGCTTCACATACCTTTAAAATACAGCTGCCAACAGCCTCGTTCTCAGGCACGGTGACATTGTAGAACGACTGGTCGAAGATCGGCTCATTATCATTCACATCCAGCACTGTCACTATTAGCATCACTGTGGACGACAACGGAGGGTTGCCGCGATCCCTAGCCACAACCGTCAACCTCGGCATCGGATTCGTCTCACAATCCACCCTAGCTCGCGTAGTCACCAACCCTGAACGCTCATCTATCGCGAACCAATCTGACTGAGGAGTTGGTACTAAAGAATACCTTATATCAGCATTTTCTCCTTCATCAGCATCGGTTGCTGATACTTGAACTACAGGCGTACCAGGCGAAGCCGCTTCTGGTACGCTAGCTTTATATTCATTCTCAGCGAAAACTGGAGCGTTATCATTGACATCAGTCACCCGGAGACTAATGATTCTCGACGCGTGTAGTGGTGGCGACCCTTTGTCAGTAGCAACTACGTTAAGTGTGTAAGTCGATCTAGATTCTCGGTCAAGAGGCAAAGCGACTACGACTAAATAGATGATGTTATCGTGCGTACGCAAATCGAAATGTCCATCACCGCCGCTTAGCGTAACATTCACATTAGCGTATTCCGTTTTAGAATCTGGATCGTGGACTGAAATACGAGCTACGAATTCGTCTAACTGTGCAGATTCTGATATTTTCGGAGTAGCATCGTCACTGAGGAATATGACGTCTATCGTTGGTTGATTATCGTTTACGTCTGTCACTCTTATTGAAACGAATGCTGTCGTTTCTAATGTCTGAGCTCCTTTATCTCTTGCCACGACGACTAATTCATGCAGCTCCTTAGTTTCAAAATCAAGAGCTTTATTCACAGTAATTTCACCAGTTTCAGGGTCGATTTTGAACATGTTCTCTTTATCACTCTGTCTTCTGTTTATCGAATACTCGATCTGTCCGTTCTCGGCCGAATCTGAGTCGGTAGCTGACACTTTCAGTACTGGTGTCCCTACTGTTGCATTTTCTGGTATCATTGCCGAGTATACGCTCTCGGCAAAAACAGGTGGGTTATCGTTTACATCTAAAATTGTAATATTTACAGTCATTGTCCCTCTAAGAGGAGGCGTACCTCCATCTAAAGCTTCTATAACTAACTCATAATGATCAGTAGTCTCTCTATCAAGGAACCCATTAATTTGAAGATCTAAGTACAGAACTCCGTCACGTTCCCTATGAGAAGACAATCTGAACGCATTATCTGTATTCCCCGACACAATATTATACCTCTGAGTATTGAAAGCACCCAAATCCCTATCTTTAGCAGGATTCAGTTTCCTCTTAACATCCCTAGGGGTATTCTCAGAGAATTCCACATTCATAACAGCCGTAGGGAAAGTAGGAGCGTTATCGTTCTCATCAGACACTCTCACCACAACACGGATATTATCTCCCGATGCAGGGATAGCTACTAAGGCATAATGGTCTCTATTTTCTCTGTCTAAAGGCATTCGTGTTCGTATTTCTCCGGTGTGGGGGTCTATTCTGAGGTCGTCGTTGACGGCGCTGCCTGGGACAGGTACGATGGTGTAGGGTGGTGCGGCGTCGGGGAGCTCGTCGCCGAGGTGTCCGACGAGGGTGCCTGCGCGTGCGTTCTCGCGCACGGTGAATTCGCGCACGTGCTCAGACGCCGCCGAAGCGACGGCGAGGAGTATGATCGCGCGCTGCATGGCGCGTTGCGATGTCTCACCGCACGCACATTGCTACTCGCATCTGTGGAGGAATGTTTAATTAGTGATGTGGTAGAAACAGGTGAAATAGTATTGTAACTTATAACATGACGAAGACGAAGCTTGTAGAGGATAAGGATGTATTTGATTAAGTTTTGACGAAGCCTGCGTTGCGGATTCAATTATTTTTGGTATACTGGGTTTTAAATTGAATAAATTATTTATGAATTTCACTTATAAAATTGATCTTATTGAGGTTTACCTCGATTTAGCTATAACTGATTTAGAATCGATCTATTTGCGTGCGGTTATATAAAAATTCTTTTAAGTATCTTTAAAGTTAAATGGTGATAAACAGTTATGTTACTTAAAAAACCTCTGATTACGCTAGCAACCTAATGTAAAAAATTATTGAATTTAATCAAAATTCCTTTCACGCATTCGTTAAGGCTTGTTCTCTGCATTAAGACATAAATTGGCTGATGATAATGATGAAGAAATCAACATTTTATATTCCTTAGATAATAAAAAGAATAATTACTGCAGAATAAGTAATATCATAGATAATTATTTCTGCAATTATAGCATTATTAGCAAAAATAACAACTCAATAGTAGATTTAAAACCCACGCAGTAAAATTTAATACCCCACGTTTTGAACTAAACCTATATTTAAAATACTGTACTATTTTACCTATACTTGCCCCATAACCCATAAAAATCAAATTACAAACGCAGTCTTAGAATACGACTTTGAAATTGCAATTGTTAAACTAGGAATTCTTGCTGTCGATCCTAAAATCGTATGCTAATTACGTCTAGAATGGCATAATGAAGACCTATTCACTAAACTAGTAACTTCTCATAAGTAACTAATTACAAATGCGCCGGCGCAATTGACTTGGCTCCTTCCGTCGATATGGTCGAAGTTAGGGTTGCAACTAACCGTTTTTAGGAATATTTTTAAGATATGTGGGATGATTTTAGTGCCGAAGCAGTAAGATGCAGCGTGTCAAAATAATATTTCATTATAGCTACTTGGTGTCTGTATATAGGTATATGTACAAAGTAAATATAATTGGCGTGTTACCAAAAACAATTTAAGGTAAAATTGTAAGACCGTTTTTTGACTTAAATTTTAAAGCTCTCGATATAATATGTCCCTTTAGAAATATAATTTAATGCAATAAAAATAATTTATTGGTTTTAAATGACACTAAAATTAATCAATTACCTACCTTTTATAAACTATCCCTACAAAGTTTGATTATATACCAGATGCAAACAACTGTTGAATGACTACCCAAAGTCCTCACACTATGAAGATCAATTTATTTCAATTCTACAGTTCAGAAAAGTAGCCTAACCTCCCCTCGAGAAAATGATAAAATTCTAATCTTTACGAATGCCAGAAAGAGCGCGCATCACGTTTTTCTAGTTTTATCGCTTGCATGGCATGCTAGCCTATAGGTTACAACAATAACTAAATTAATTTTAATTCTGTGCTTCCAATCACTTATTTCAACAAAATAGACTGACTTATGCTACGAATAAGAGAATAAATATGGAAGAATAACTCCAAACAAAATCGAAATCATTTTTGGCACCCCATGAAAAATGACATTTTGTATGAGTTTTGGCGGCGAGTTACAATTTTTAAAGAACAAATTTAGAACGCGTTACAATTTTTTTGGTGCCACTTTTTGAGCTTCATTTATACTTCTATACATTCTCTTATTCGTAGGACTTATGTCACCAAGCCAGGATTGGTACATAATTACGTGGGTACCAACCCTAACCTACCAGTTTCCTTAACATTGATGCATCGTCAATGTTTTTTACTAGAACATTACTGCATAGATTAACCAACCAGGATTGTATAGCAGGTTCAGTTCAATCTAGTCAATCAATCGAGTCATTAGTAATCCAGAGAATGTCGGAGAGATAAATAATATAGTTACTTTATGGTGCTAGATGTATGGTTTTGAATAGTTTGTTTCTTTTCGTAGTGATTTATTGGTATGAAATGGATGAGGAATAATAAGGGTTTTCTTTTCATGAAGAGAGGAGTGTTAAAGTCTTAATGCATTTATCTTTAGAATTTATTTTTTAGCTTGATTAAGAGTTTTCTAGCATAACTTGTCGCATCCGCTTTAGGGTTAGGGTACCTTACCCAAATGGTGCCAATGGTGGTCACAAAGCCTACGTTGACCATCCGTCCGTCTGTTCCACCTTTGAAGAGGCTGCATAAAATTTTCACAAAATACGATTTATTGTTTTGGATTTTTTAATAAAAAAACTAAATAGTTAAAAATAAAGTGGCCATACCAAAATCGTTGGTATTTTTAAGTTTGTTTGCTTTGCTCTACCTATCGTAAAGCCCGACCAGAAATATAAAAAAACCTCGCCATGTTGCGGAAAATGATTGGAACTAATTTTTGTACTTGGAACTTTATCATTAAAGGTGTTAGTCGATTGCAGCGCCCCCAAACCAGGTTTTTTATATTCCTGGTCAGGTTTAAAACTTGGTGTGATTATAAAGCATGGTTACTCTAAAGTAAAACAAGAAATAGGTAATGAAAACCGGCCAAGTGTGTGTTTGGCCGGTTTTTAAACCTCATTTTCGTTTTCTCTTCTCTATTATTAAGTATCTTCTTCCCAGAAAGTTGTGATAGGATCCCATTATTAGAGAAAATTTATTGTCTCCCCTCCGGGCGGAAAGCGTCAATTTTCGTCCCGCAGCGCTAAACGTCGAGGAGAAAAATAGTATACTAATCTCGGGCAGTAAATAAGAAAGCTTTAGATCACAATAATTATGTTTGTTGACCGAGGCGAAGCCGAGCTTACATGAGATCTGAGACCTTTCTGCCCTCGGTGTGTAATCTACTATATCTAATGAAGCCTACAAAATAGTGTACCATATTCGAAACATATTCCACCACCACCGAATTTAATGGTGAAAACATTATAAAGGATCAACTCATATAAAACTTCATCAAACGATCGAAACTTGAAACTTTTATCGATTTTAAATTCGTCATTAAAACGTTTAGTCTTTGCATCTTCGCCATTCCACTACGCTGCACTTTCCAAAACGCATCTTATGCAACACTTATTAAAGTCTCAAAACGTATGACACTTATGTAACAGTTAAAAAAGTTTGACTGGACATTTTATATCTAAGGGCTACTCTTGCTTGTGACCTGCGATTATACTGCCATCGTTTTGATTATAAAATATGCAATTTAATGTAAGAACAACAGAGAAAACTATAAATGTCCTGTTTGCACTTTAAAAAGCGTTAATTTAACCAAGAGTTGTTGATTTTCTGATAAATTAATGTCAATAATTTAACAAATTGTATTTTTATTGTATCTATGTATTGCAGTCCAGTCAAGATTGAAACTAATATTTTCTTAAAGTATAGGTATAAGTACGTGTATCAAAGTTTTTATTTTCTTAATTTTTATGTCAATTCTATTTTTTTTATTCCAAAATCTAGTCCTCCAATGACAAGAGGGCTTAAATATGTGCGGTATAAACGAGAATGATTCCGACATTTTCGTATAAGGTGAGTCTCTGTAAACCAACGCAGTACGTTGACCGCTATAGAAGATAATAATCTAGGCAATTAAATAACTGTTTGAGATAAAATCTTGTTGCAGTGAAAGTATTTTTGGTAGTTACTTCTTTTAAGGTTCCGTAGCTGTACGGCAAAATATGGAATCCAATCCGTTTTCAACCATTTCTCTTTTTGTTCGTCCTTGATTACTTTACGTGTCCTTTTTTAAGGTTAATATCTCCCTATCAAAAAATAGGCATACCTATATACTGTTGTGAATCACGACAGTTGCGACAGGTCAATCTTTTTTATTTTTTATTTATAATTAACTGACTTTTGCAGGTGCGTTATCACTGCTTTTCCGCCAGTGTCAGTTAGTTTATGGGAGTGTTTATCCCAATCTGAGGGATTGTTTTATATCAAGAACAAGAAGATATTGAGGATTGCGGAGCCTCGTGGCAGGCAAAAACGCGACGCGCAAACATCACGCGAGACAAGTGCTCGGGTCAGAACCTGCAACGTAACTCCAGGTCAATCTTAAGGCGCACTTTGGACATTTAGCTGTAATTTCATATAAATGGAAAAAAAACAAGAAGAGGTTTGCATTTGCGATGCTGATGTGCTGCTGATGAGCGAGGGAGAAATGCACCGTTGCCTATATTTCCCGCGACGTTTCCTACTAAGCAAGGGGATGTGTTTAAAATTGGTAGAGGGCAGGAAGTGTTTGTACTCTACGTAGTACTAGATACTCTTTTTATACTGTGCGGTAATAGTTAAAAACCCTTAGATTATCCGCCATATTACCACCTCGTCGGCATCGCACGACATCTTAACATATTTCTATAATGTTATATAACTCAGTAATATTATTGTCTAGTGATTATAACTGTCGACTACAGTCGTAATTTGAAGAAGAGAAGCATTTGTGACGTTTTTTTTTTAACTTTTACTGACTAATAATCACTAATAATCAGAAATGTCAAAAATCCGAAGCGCGACGCAACTTGTTCCCATTTTTGTGATATCTACGGAACACTTTCTGTATGCGTATCGACACAAACTTGACCGGTATTTTTTTTGCCTAAAGACATCCATTTATTTCGCGTGTTGCCAGTGATTGGTGTTACGAAAGACTTTGGTTTTAAGATGTTTAAATTTAGGCAATCTAATTGTGATCTTAAGTTAATCGACGTACACAACAAATGAACGCCAGTAGAAGCTGTATGGAATCGATAACTGATGATGATGATGACTGATGCATACATAAACTGATGACCATAATTCTTTTCAAGCTGGTCAGCAACTTAGCCACACCAACTCTTTTTAGCGAGCTGTAGCAATATCGCTCTATCGTATTGAATGTTTAGGATGGAATGATGTCTCAAATGGTGATAATATTATTAAATCATAAGGTGCATAAAAAATCTTGTCCCTTAATCGCCTCGTCCGGGGTCTATTCTAAGCCAAAACCAAACAAAGAATATCAATTATAATTTCTCTTTACAATTTTCCTCTATCCAAAAAACGCGCCCGTTGAAGTCTTTTCTATGCAAAAGATTAAAAAAAAACTCAATGTCTTTTAAAACGAATCCATCCAAAAAACAGCATCCAAATATCATTTTATCTGTGATTAAAAACCGGTTATCTCACAAAATAGCTTCTTATTCGAGATCTAACGGCTTTTACAGATAAGACGTTTTAATTTGCGCTTTTATACTCTATATTTGCTATAAAATGAGGTTATAATGTTTTATGGTCTTCCGACCAATGGGTGACTGGGTTTGAGTTACCTCCATATTTCTGTATCCCCTTTTAAATGGTTTCCTAATGTCCTGAATTGACGTTTTACTTCTTCATGGCAAATATGGACTGTGAGAAAGATAAAAATTATGTATAACGTCCGTTTTCTGGTTCGGGGTGGTCGAAATCTTTGCTTCACAGGTTCACTTTCAGGTCGAGTTAGGTTTCAGTATAAAATGACGTGTCAATTGGTGATAGATACATAGTCTATCTTTTCGCCCAATTGTCCTAAACCTAAAGGATATTTTAAGAATAAAGTGTATCTCTACAAAAAAAGGAAAGATTAACTCAAGTATTTAAATAAGTATTTAATGATAAAGATATAATATGATAATAATAGAGAGGAAATGAAAACAACAAGATTATAGAAAAAAGAACGTAAAGATAAAAAAGGTAGTCAGTATTTAAAGTTTGTTTAAAAATCCACAATTATGAAATACTAGACAGTATTACTTCAAGCTTTTTATAAAAATTAAGGATGATTATCGGAATACCTATACAAACATAAATAGTCACGCCTGTGCCCCATTGTTTTTATTTTAATAACTAACAAAAAAATACTTTACTTCAAAGAATATAAGAACAAAATGTTGTATATTCATAGCAATAACTTTTAAAACTAAAATAATTTTTTAATTTGAACACCTGACTTAACAAAATCCCTCTATTCCCCCCGAGGCGGTAACACAAACACTTTAACAAAAAATATAACTTTTTCAGAGACAAGTGCCCCTTTGTGTAGAGACCCTAATCATTAGAAGGTAAACGGAGTCTTGAGAAACACGCTATTTTGAAGCTTAATCCCCTAGCATTAGGTACCTTGCCAGGGGTATTGAGGATGTAGGTAAATCATAGAGGATGTTTCCAGGTAGATATGACATGGGTTTTAAATATCAAGCATCCGCAAATGATAAGAACTTAGCGAACTTAACGAACATCAGGATATACTGGTTGGATCTGAAATTATTTACAATAGCTAGTAAACTTTAAATTTAAATAGAATAGTAAACTTTATTTTCGACCAAATGGGTTCATAATGTTCATACTGTTTTCTGAGTAAATAGCTATTCAACATTCAATTTTTTGGGACATTAAGGGCCTGTTTCACCACTTCTGGGTAAGTTTTTGTTAGCTTATCCGACAAATAGTTTGACATATTTTGTATGAAATTATGTCAAAATATCTGTCAGATAAGCTAACAAGACATAATAACAACAAAACATAATTTCATACAAAATATGTCAAACTATCTGTCGGATAAACTAACAAGAACTTATTCAGAAGTGGTGAAACAGGCCCTAAGTAATCAGTTTTAACTGCGTTTTCTGGGTAGTTTTTCAATTTAGAAAATAATTACAAAATCTTGAATCTAAAATGGTAATGAAAAAATTGTTAGGAAACCTACATGCTTAAAATTCGAGGCATGTATTGTACCCACTGTCCATTATAAGTTGCGGCGGGCTCACTACCCGTTACACTGGACAGAGTTTCGGTACTACTAGTGAAACGTAAATATTCTGAGTTATCAAAATATCTCTGACTCATAATATCTGTGAGCATATTATGCGATATATTCCCTGAATGAGAAGTCAGAGATAGACACAATTCAAAAGCAGTGATTATTTCTACCAAGAGGGACAGTCGCCATAGTAGCCCGTCGAATAATAAACAGTAAACGTAACGTAGACATTTCGGCACAACACAAAGCAAAATAAATCAGAACTAATAAACAACATAAAACCATAAACAATGAAAATATTTCCCAAAAAACTCACTTAAATAATCAACGAATCTCTTTTTTCCTCGGTGCAGATATAAGTTTTGATAAGAAAATTTTTACATGTTAAACATACATACTAACATAACATATTTTAAGATATATATCGCGATCTAAATCTACATTGCTGGCCGTGTGTCTGCAGTGTTGGTCGTAAACTTGGTGTTTTATTATTATGAAAGCAATGGACGGATTAAATGGACGATCTCCGCCCTTTCAAATTACTAATTATAGTAAAAGTTGTTAAGTGCTGAGTGTTGGAATACAGTTCAGGGTTCCGTAACGTTTTCCCAGATACAAAAATTTAAGATAGCGCAGAAAAGATGTTGGAAACATGGTTCTATCATGAAATCTAAAATAGGACGTAATAACCATAATATGTGCGCTACAGGAGAACCAAAAAGGTAGTATAAGTTTTTAGCGAAGTTTCTTATGATCCCGAAAAGAATTAATTTTATTAAACATAATTAAATTCTTCTCTTAACAATTTTCTTTTTATTTCTTTTTTTATGTTTACCTATGTTTAAATTTGGTCTAATGTAAATACAGACGTGTAAATAAAACGTATCCCTGTCTTTACAACTAACTGAATAATTCCTCATAACCATTTACCCTTTTGATACCTTTACTACAACTGTTTTTAACCTTAGTACAGTTGCAACGTGGTTTTTATTTTATTTTGATCTAAGGGTTTTTAGAATAATTTTAAATAATATACTTACCTTAACGACCATAAACTTTTTCGAAGTGGTTACAATTTATTGTTATACAAGGTGTTACAAAACTACAAATAAACATTTAAGGGGGTGGTGTAGACCATCAAACTGAACAACTTTCACTATGGGACCAATATCAAAATCGCGAAAAAAAAAATTATGTTCTATACTCTACAAATCGACTAGAGCTAAAATATGTATGGGATTTACAATTTATTTTTTTTGCGATTTCGATGTTGGTCCCATAGAGAAAGTTGTTCAGTTTGACGGTCTAAACAACCCCCTTATGAGTTTCAAAAATTTATTGTTACTTATGAAACACCCTGTATAAACCTAAAACTTAATTTTTAAGGCATGGAATTTAAAAAAAGAAAAAATAGTTCCAAATGCTCGATAGATCGGGTTGAAGCTAGGTTGATGTGCAACCTTGCTATGAATAAAATACAAATCATCGTAGTATACCTAATATATCTTTTTTTTTTAATAAGCGGGAAACCATGAAAATACACTCTGTCAACGGATGCGTCTGATCTCTCTGAACCAGTGACGTGAATTTATTTTAACTTTTTCGCCTAAATCACCATTTTTGGACCCAGGTCACGTCAACGCAATCTAACGAGGCATGTTCAACCATGTTTTATCTATCCTTCTGAAAAATCTGCATAAGCAACTGCAATGCACTGAACATAATGAACTTGCGCCACAATATTCCTATATGTATATAACAATTTCAATCGAAGGTTTTTATGCATTTGAAACTAGAAACGCAACCCTACTCGCAGTTCAAGTTTCAAGTATTATCATATTAAGTACTTAACTTACTACTAAAGACAAGCCGACTAAGAAATTTTTGCATAATAATTTTCATTGCGGATCTTAATTGCTATTTTATATTTTCATTTTATCATCAATGCTTAAAAGATGGACTCCAGGATTCCCAGCACATTAGGATTTTAGTGTTCAGATGTTAGATAATGGTAATTAAGATTATAACAGTCGTAATTTAGCTTAAAGTTCATTAAAATGTAATATCTAGTATATTATAAGTAAAGCCCTAACGGATAATTAAAAAACCTCGCCATGTTGTGGAAAATCATTGGAACAAATGTATGTACCTACTTGGAAGACTGACATTAAAGATATAGTAAATTGTAGCGTCCCTAAACCAGGTTTTTTATACAACGTGTAAATGAATAAGAACAAAACCTTATACACCTCAACTGATTTATAACAAAATAATAAGATTTAAACAATAATTTCATTATTTTGATTGTTAAAATTTAAAGTAATTTGCATTTTAAGTTTTGAAGCAAAAATGATTTGTTATCATTTCAGCAATGAATGAAAGCGCTAACGTGTTCGCTCATGGATACATTTTAAGAGAATATTATTCCGAGAGCGAAAATGCGCGCTGCATACAAACGTACTATGGTGATATTTTCAATACTAACCAATTAAAGTCAATGAAATTTTGCAGAAACAATCTAGAAACAAATCTCTATGCTTCTATAGAGTCAGATTTTCGTTAAAATATACAGTTTCAATGCTAGGATTAATTTAAGATTTGAATGGAAATCTTTGAGGCACTGTAACTTGAAAACTATACATTTTAACGAAAATCTGACATACAAGCATAGAAATTTGTTTCTAGATTTCTGCAAAATTTCATTGACTTTAATTGGTTAGTATTGAAAATATCACCATAGTACGTTTGTATGGAGCGCGCTCCGAATAATATACCCTTAAGATCCGTGTTTTGGTAGTAAGTAGGGTGAGTGTGCCCATGCGACAGGTTGAGACCGGGTTCAGTAAATTTTAAACTTTAAAAACAAATTATTTAATATTTCAGAAAAAATTACGTAAGTATGTTGAAACCATGATAATTCGATTCTGCTCTCCATTACAAACAAACAATTATCTAGTTTTGCGTTTATTCATTAACACGTTGTATTTCTGATCAAGCTTTTAGTAATTTTTAGCTTCTAAGATCACTCCTCTCACAAATACGAGTATGGGACTATTGGAGAGATGGGAGTATGTCATTGTCCACCAAGCAGGCCCAGTACGGTAGGTGGAATCAATCAATCAATCAGAATGTTTTGTCCAAAATAATATCACACGGATAGCTTCCTGACGTCATTTTTGAGTCTATCACCGAGTCTATCAAGGTGTTCCGTTGTGGAGAAGAAGCGGCCAGAAACTCTACAATACACATCTTTAAAAAAACAAGTATACAAAGTACAATTACAAATATAATAATGAATTACATAGTTTAACATTGTCAAGAACATACATTTTGGTCATTCAAATAATTATCGGGTTTATAGTAACCTTTTTTACAGAGGACTTGCTTACCATGGGAATTAAACTTTTTGTCTGGCAAGTTTAGAATATCCTCTGGTATCTTATTATAATGGTGGAGAAAAGTTAGTGGACAATTTTGATTTATTATTTTCATGTTTTTCGTTCTATTATAGGGGAAAGGTGTACGAGATGATCCCTTGAGGTAAGATGATCCCTCTCAATTATAGCGAAACTATAAACCCTATCTGGTTGTTTTGTTTGGTAAAACGTAGCCCCCGATACCCCCTCGCATCAGTGAATTCGTCATGGCGATGTGACAGACGAGTAAATTTTTATGGAAAAAAACATAAATTTTGTGACTTTGATCTAAGGTAGGGTTGATTTTAAGCTTAGGTAACTTTTGATCTAGGCAGTCAATTACAAAGATTGTTGTGTAAGTGGTTTTATATAATGCCCCTATTTAGTATTTTGAATGGTATGGCAACAACAGAAAGCATAAAAATTATGTTATCGAACAAAGACTAAAAAAGTTGAAGTTGGGGCAAGATGATCCTGTTCTCGGGTGTATGAGATTAAGTACGGTATTTTAGAAGATTATATAATCTTGCTAAAATTATACACAATACGATTGATTTTATTATAATAATGGTTGTTATTACTTATTTTGTGAGTATTAAGAAGGCTGGCTCAGCTTGAGACTAGTTCTTTGAGATAAAATTTAATTCCACGAAAACATATAATTTTCCTTAAAAAGGGGCATGATCATCTTGCCCATACCCTAGGGATCATCTTGGACACCGGGGTGTACAAGATGATCCCTTCGTAGGGTTTTAGAAAAATTTAAATATAATAATGAAAGATCACTAAATTCTACATTTTGAGTATGACAACAGGTAGACAGATAAACTTGCTATCATTAATCGCTTAAACGTCAGAATTAAACCGAATATTTTTTAAACTACGAGCATTTTCCCTTAAGGGGATCATCTTGTACACCTTTCCCCTACTTACCTACACATTATACCTACTATTTCTATTTTCAGTACTAGTAGAGTTATTTCAATTCAAACACTTAATCAACCCAACAAACCTTTTTAAATTATCATTCCATAAAGCTCAATATCCTATAACAAGGCGGTTCCTAAGCAAATTAGCGTCAAAAATTCGACTCTTGCGCCGCTCCCGGGAGGACACGAGAAATTCCAAATTTCATTCGTCAACACAAGCTATGCGCGCTCGAATGAGTTATTGCGAGATGCGCCGGGGAGTTGCGTCTACGCCGGGGATTCCAAATTTAAATTATACTCACCTTTTTTACTGAAACGGAATTTGGCGAAAATCTTCTTTTGTTTTTGTGTGAACGTTTTTTTTAAGATTTTAAAATGTTTGGCTAGTATCTTTCTTTAATTAATAAGTTTCTCTTTTACTGCAATAAAAACTATGATTCAATTTTAGAATAAATACTTAATAAAGAAAAAACTCTTTTCAGAAGGACTAACTAGTTGATAGTCAGTTTTATCATTGTGATATAAATTTCTTTCAGACAACCTTCGATCAACAATATACAACTAGATAACGGGTCGCATACAAAATCAAAGAGAAATTATGTCCTCGTGAATATAAAACATTTTTTGTTAACGAACCGAGAGAACAGTCCGAATACATTATAATTTCGACCTCAAAGCAACCATAATTCCTAGTAATTTAAAAAAGGAACACTGCGGCATTGCGAGACGTGCTTACGTTGGCTTTGTTCGAAGGCAACTAATTCAAAATAAGACCTCACTCCAATAGTGAGGCGTTATTTGCCGGGACATGTTTTGAGCGCTGACGCGTTATCTAGTTGGATATTGTTGATCGAAGCAGACAACCCATGGAAACTGAATATAATGCAAAGATAGAAATATCAACGATTCTATAAAATTATTGACACAATTTTGATTCACTTCTTTTAATTCACCTCTACACCTCAATTTCCATACAAACTCTATACAAATCCGTTTCTCCCATACAAAACATCCTCGACTGCCGTTAAGAATAAACAATACCCACTTTAGTTTTAGCCTCGGTTGAAATTCATACCTCCTTCAATTGAGTACTTGATAGTCATTATTATTGTGTGTAGGCATCAACGCTTGAAGATTATATTGTTATAACTTGTTTATGTATGTGTTATTTAAACTTGCCGTTATAGTTCACCAAAAACGATCCAGGATATTTTTATATGACCATATAACTGCACAGTAAACTTTACAGTAGTAAGACTGGTATGGACAACAAAAAATTGTCAATTCGTATAAGTAACCTATATACGTCTCTATAGTAAGATTTAAGAAACCTAGGAAGTGGAATGAAAAAATGAAATGTAGGTTAATGTTAAAATTTCTCTACTTATTTCCTTTTATTGTGTAGCAATAAGCTATCTACAGTAACCAATATTGTCGTAACAACATTCATCATCATCATCATCATCTCAGCTGATGGACGTCCACTGCTGGATATAGGCCTCCCCCAAGGATCGCCATAACGACCGGTCCTGCGCCGCCCTCATCCAACGGTTTCCAAACAACATTAGTAACATTTTCTTGTTTAGTAAATTTAACCTTACTGCACCTGCATACCTAAGAAGATAGTCGCTAGGTTATGACAATGTTTCTGTCCATCCCGAAAGGATGTGAGTTCATAATTATTAATTAAGTAAGTATTTTTATGTTTTTAAATACAATCCATCTTTCTCTTTCAGTAGGCACTTTTATCTATCTATTCAAATAAGAAACATAGGTAATTTCATTAAATTTTAATAGATTTGTAAGCTTTCCTGGTAAATGTGTATCGTCTTGAAATACTCAATAATTATGTTAAAATTGAGTTCGAACCACCCCTAAAGAGATTATGTTCGTAAATTTATGAAGTATGTTATGTATGTATGTCGTGGTATTGGTAAAAGATAGAAAAATCTTTCTATTCTATATTCAAGCTACCACAGAAGCAAAATGCTAATGTATTGGAACCGGATTCAAAATTAAGAATTCAAATGTTTTATGCTGACAACTGTTAAGTTTATGGTTCTTCAAACTTTCTCAAAGAATTTGTTAAAGTTACATTAATTCTTAAACTTAAGCATGGCTTCTCTATCATATCGATATCTTAGTCTCATTGAATACCTACATAAAACCAATTTACTGTGTGTTTGAACACTCTTAGTTACATTTTCGCCTTGTTTTCACAACTGAATGGATTCACGTTAAAACTGCAATACTTTTATCCCAGATTTCAACAGTTTCTCCAAGAATCGAAGGCGACGGGATTCCACAAGTACAGAAGTCGTGTCGAGGGTAAAAGCTGGTCTATATTATGAAGCCGAAAATGTATATCTGTATGTTGTTTTTACGTTTAAACTAGATATTTAACTGGTAAGAACGAATTTATTGTTTCAGAATTGTTTTTGTATGATCAATAACATCTTTTCAACTAAATCGATGCTTTCATGTTGTATCTTTAATTTTGTTTAGTTAGATAGGTAGATCATTATTTGATTTGTTATTTTATTGATTACTTATCTAAACGTTAGATTATATTATATCAAAAGGTTTTTTACAAACTCTAGTTGTTTCTGAGGGTTTAGATGTAGATTAATATCTAGTATTTTAAATGCATCATTTTCAGGTTCTATATTTATGTTTTAAGAATAAGTTGCAATTGCCTAATTTACGAACATAGGTTTAAAAATAATGCAGTTGCAGCCTGGCAAAGTGTCTAACCTCGCTAAAACGGGAATATAATGTATATTATGGTATTCACAGTGATTCTCGAATACTAGAAGAATCAAAATCAAAGTCCAAAATAACATAAAGCTTTTGGTTTCATGTTTTTTTAAAGAAAACGCTTGGATTAAACGTAGGTATAAGGAACTCTACATTTATTAACGCGCGTCAAAGCCTCATTTACACGTGGATACTTAAGACTACAAAATAACGGGATACTAACTCTCCTACTATCTCTAGATGCATTACTATCAAAGGTATAACCTTTAACTTTAAAGAAACTAGTTAAATACTAGATTTAATACTTGAAATACCGGAGTAAATGTACCGTTTGTGAGTAGGTACTACAAGAAGTTTGTTATACGCACACCATAAGTGAAATCAAACGTATCGGGCCTACGCGAGCTTTGAACTCAAGCTAAACTTTCAAAGTCAAAAAGCTTTAGTTTAAACTTAAAAAAACCAACCTCCAAAATCCTTAGCACAACACAATTTCGTCGACAACCATAATCAATTCGTGTTGTTTTCGGGAAAAAAAGAATTTTTTTTACTAAACAAAACTTGGACACGACAATTTGGGGCACTAATTAAAAAATCAAATGCACTGCACTGCAATCCTGGCACTGTTTTTTGAACACTGGCAACTTTTCACTGAAAAAAAACGTGCGTTTAAGTTTTTTTTGACGGTTCGTTTCGCGTACAGCCTCGCGCGTCGAAGGCTTCAGTGGCACTGACGCGGGGTGTCCGAGGGGTACTAGGGGGGTACTAGAGGGGTCTAAGGGGGCCAGGGGAGCCCCTCTCGAAACAGGTTGTGATCGCATACCACTACAGCGCCAATTTTGTAGCTCTGTGGAAGTAAGGACGCGTTCTTCGTTTCGACGTTTGATCTGGGATAACTTGATAAAAGATAATGCTTCGATGATTTGGATCGTTGAGTTTAGTTGCAAGTTAACTTGTTATGTAGATATGTGTAGGTATATAGATGCTCTGTACGTAGATGATGTGTTAGGTAGAGATGCATAGTATGGTATTTATTTAACTTTAGCGGTTATTTACACTTAATATTGTTTTAAAAACTTATTTCACGTTTGACTATTCTATACACGATTTTTATAACAGGAAACTCTATCGGCTAATCCGCACTTTTATATGGAAAGTAAAAAAAAACGTTTTTTAATTTTATTATCTGAACCCTTTAAAAATGTTCTGGTTCATAAAAATGTTGGTGTAGTTAGGTATATTATGACACATTAAGCTCAAGACTGTGTACCCATTCATACCATGGAAATTCGTTCATTCCATACAAAAATAAATATAAATAAAAAAAATATATAATTAAATATAAATATAAAATAGCAAGGCCTACCTTGTTGCAACTGGAGTTGCAAGTTTCAAGTTGCAAAAGTAAAAACCAGCTGTACTTATAAGAAACATTTTCCCTTAGTCACCTCGTTCGAAACCCACGGGAAGATATGGGGTATTCTGATTCTGAGCCGGAACCACACGGCCGTATAAGTAACCTTGTAGTCTAGTCTAGTCCAGTCTTAAGTAATGTGAAAGAAATAGGATTCTTCAAAGCCCCAGATAATATGAAGTACTATAACAGTAGGAGTATGATCTGTGGATATGTGTAAATTGAACATAATTATTATTGAAGTTTTGATTAGAGCCAAAACACGATTAAGACACATTTTCTCGATACAAAAACAACCCAAAGTAGCCTCCGTCTTTATCAATAAACGCCTGGAACTGCTAAATGGTGACTAATAGAAACACGAGACATGATTTAAAAAAAAAGATATTGAAATTTTATAAATTTTCATTAGAGCAGAATTGAACTTATTTAATTAGTACATTCACAATAAAAATGACGTTTGTTTTTGCGCTTGCGTCGTTTCAGGTGCGTGCGCCGCCCTATCTCTTTCTCTCGCATCAGGCAGTAGGTAACATAAGCTATCACCTTTGATAAAGTTATACAGGATCCAACTTAATATGCTGACACTTTTTTAAGGGGATGATCAGACCATCAAACTGAACAACTTTCTCTATGGGGACCAACATCGAAATCGCGTAAAAAAAAAATCTGCTGTCCCATACATTTGGCTCGAGTAGGTTTGCAGTTTTGTATGGAGGGGATGATTTTTTTTTCGCGATTTCGATGTTGGTGCCATAGAGAAAGTTGTTCAGTTTGATGGCCCGATCATCCCCTTAAAAAAGTGTCAGCATATTAGGAAGGACCCTATATGTCAAGATTGACAGTCGAAGATACGAAAGCGTCGAAAAAAATTGGAAACAGTACGCCAGTAGGAGCCATCCTAAACCCTATACATATACACGCACACATACATAATTTGTATGGCGCCTCACGCACACCAACCTATGAAACTTGGCCCCTTTTGTTTTATACGGTAAAACAGTGAGGCTCATTCTAGACATAATTATATTTTTTCTAAGGCTATCACACGCCCCTTTAGCTTCAATTATTTTTCGGCATAGGCCCTTAAAATACAAAATACAAGCTCCTTCTTCTTCCTGCTCTTATCCCATTACTTGGGGTTGGCACAATATGTAATCTACAGGGTGTCAGGAATAGTATCTTTAGCCTTTAAACCACATACTCTACCCATCAAACTGAACAACTTTTACTATGGGAGCAAACCTGTCAGAACAAAAAAAATCTGCTTTTTTTGTTCTGACAGGTTTGCGCCCATAGTAAAAGTTGTTCAGTTTGATGGGTAGAGTATGTGGTTGAAGGGTTAATGATACTTTTCCTTATCACACTCTGTATACAAAATACAATCATGCATGAGAAAATGTACGACCCGTTGATGTCTTTTATATGAAGCGACCATAGCAAATGGATGTATATGGATGTTGAAGAGGCGAGAGATGTGACAGAATCGTTGCATGTGGTCATCTATTGTGTCTGCCTACCCCAGTGGGACATAGCTGTATGCATATACAGGGTGTAAGTGACAGTGGATAGAACCTCGCGCTTCTAACGTACAAAAACCGGCCGAGTACGAGTCGGGACTCGACAATTAGTGTTCCGTACCACCAGTTGTTTAACATAGGTCGTTGATGATAACCACTATAAATTGACACCTACTTAGTATGTGGTCACATGTAACTACTGCCAGCCTAATAATTTTCCCGCCGTCTACACCTTATTTCTAACGCTCATGATTTTTTTCACATTTTACATGACTCTGGTTTTTGAAATATTGAGGGGGACAGCCTTCGATCAACAATATCCAACTAGATAACGCGTCAGCGCTCAAAACATGTCCCGGCAAATAACGCCTCACTATTGGAGTGAGGTCTTATTTTGAATTAGTTGCGTTCGAATAAAGCCAACGTAAGCACGTCTCGCAATGCCGCAGTGTTCCTTTTTTAAATTACTAGGAATTATGGTTGCTTTGAGGTCGAAATTATAATGTATTCGGACTGTTTTCTCGGTTCGTTAACAAAAAATGTTGTATATTCACGAGGACAGAATTTCTCTTTGATTTTGTATGCGACCCGTTATCTAGTTGTATATTGTTGATCGAAGGGGACAGCTTAGACTATATAGACAGAGCAACAAGCGGGCGAAATGGTCCCAAAAAAAGTAGGTAAAAACCGTACTCCTTTCAAAAACCACCCTCCTGCCGGAGTCTGGCGCCAAGCAGCTTGCTGCGTTCCGTCAGTGTGCAGGAGTGCCAGTGCACTTCTGGGTAAGCTCGCTACATCTTCGGCCCCATCTTTGTCCTGAGGACTAGATTGGGGTCAAGAGCAAACCCATCAATAATAAAAAAAAAAAAAAAAAAAAAAAAAACCTTCCAATAGTCTCAATCATGACGCGAAACGGTACAGACCTCCTGAATCCAAGATAAAAAATTCCGAAAAAATGACTTACGTGATCAAATTGTAACAAATTCACAAAAATATGCACAATAAAAAAAAGATTAACATGTTTCACACTTATAAATTAATTTTTCACCATGATTAGAGATACAACAGCTGATTGAAAATTTTAAAAACTTTTCTTTGTTTACATAGGCCATTTTGAAAGTGTGGTCAGATTTTTCTTTCTAAATTTCCCGCCATTATGCCTCGATCAATAGTCGTTTCGTTTTTTTTCATTACTATTTTTATCAACTAATAGACAAAGGTTTTTCATTCATACAACCTAAAATAATAAAAAAAAATATTTCACTTTGTAACACCGATACAAACCACGATTAGTTCCGCCGATCACCAATAGATGGCGCTGGAGTCGAATTACATCGCGCTTTCAAGTGGTTGCTACAAAAGTATCACCTGGCATCAACTTCCAGTGTTAATTAATTAGGAATCAGGTAAATAGAAGCTTCTGGTCTAGATTCCACTGCGTGGGGCTAGCATGGAACTTCTCTGAATCAAATTCACTCAAAATATAAAAAATATAAAGGTGCTTCTACATTGTGGAACCCGATCACTTTGTTACTTTAGAATCATTTTCTTATTTTCTTAGTTTACTCAGTTTTGTCAGTATTTGTTAAAGTTAAATAAATACACAATACCGTTCTATCATACTCCGTGGTTTTGCATTTCAACTCTCCCCGCCGGAACAACTTTTACAAGTGGCGCTCCAACTCGTGGCCTTGAGACATCTATCTTAAGAAGAATCCACATCAAACATCCACTCTGGCGGAGAAACCGAAGTTATACGTCACGCGCTCTGGTAGAACGACAACGACAACAGACACAGACACAGAAAAGAATCCGAAAATGGCTATGACCAACGAACAGTTTAAGACATGGATGGAGAGTCAACGGCAGCAACAGATCGAACTTATCAGTACCCTTAGCAGCAACAAGAAGAAAACTTTGGTGGATTGCCCAGCTCGATTCAGAGGCGATAAGGACTCGGTAGAATCCTTCTTATCTGCACTTCGTCTTTTTATGCAACTAGAGGACTTGACAGACGATGACGTCATCAAAGGACTACCACTGCTTCTCACCAATGACGCAATTGACTGGTGGGCAGGCGAAAAGGAGACAGTCAAGACCTTTAGTGACTTAGAAGACAAGATTAGGAATAAATTTGCACCAAAACAACCTACCTACCTTATGTACCACGAGATTTACGGCACGAAGCAAGAGGTAAAAGAAAAAACTGAGATCTTCGTAGCAAGAAAAAGGATGCTCTTCTCTCTGCTACCAGCGCCAAAACATCCGGAAAAGCAACAACTCGACATGGTTTACATGCTACTACGATGGGAAATACGAGAAAAGATACCTCGAAGTTCTATCAGTACATTTGACCAGCTGATCGACTCTGCCAGGGGTGTAGAAAACGTACTGAAAGAAAAATACCAGTTTCCTTCTTCATCGTCCAAACCAGTAGAAACCAATTACGCACCCCGCCACGTGAAGGTTAAGTGCGGATTCTGCAAAAATCCTGGGCATACTGCTGAAGTATGCCGAAAGAAGAAGCATGCCGAACAGATGTCGAACTTCAACAATGGAGGTAATAATAATACCCAAGCTCCATCTGCACCGACACCGAAAATTACATGCTATGGCTGCGGGAAACCTGGCGTCGTCCGTACCAACTGCCCTACTTGTTCCGGCAAAACGCTCCAGAACGTTAAGCACGAAAACATAAGCTTCTGTGCACTTAACGTAAGGGCAAGTGTAAGATCAAGGCCAGTGGTATTTATCGAAATTGATGGTCTCAACGGATTCGCCTACGTAGACACCTGCGCCAAAACAAGTATTGCTTCATATGAACTCTACCAACAGCTACTAGAAAAAGGTTACACCTTCGCAAAGGAACGGGTTAACCTTAGCTTGGCTGATGGTATCTCGAAAGTACAAACGGTTTTAGTTGTTCAAGTGGATGTAAAGTTGTGTGGACGCATTATACCCACAACGTTCCTGGTATTGCCAGAGTCAAAGAACAACAAAACTCTCCTGGGCATAGGATTTTTACAAACTGCTGGGATGATTCTCAATCTGCCCCAGTTCATTTGGCATTTCGACGACGACCAGACTACTTATGAACTGTTCACCGAGGAATTTGCAAAGTTTGATAAGAAGGGCACTGTGGCAGAGAAGCAGAAGCACATGGAAGACAACGTCTCTGAAAACGCTGTAACACCTATATCTCTTGCGTCTTTCGGAAGAAGCATCCCCGGTGAGACTATTGTAGCTGAGCCCGAAAGTGCAGCGACATACCCTAAATTGCGACGTCTCGAACCAAGCACCTCGAAACACGAGAAAACATTATTTGACGGATACTCACCTCGATTAAATTATATGTTTCGAGATGCCCAAGTAAACGTACATCTTCAGGAAAATGATCTATCTCCACACTCTCAAGGGTTGTTTCCAAACACTTGCTATCCCGACATTGGTATAGACTCTTTCGACATAACTTTGCCTCCCAACAAAATTCTCACCTCTGATGAACATATACAACTGAAAACATTGCTGGAAAATTATGAAGATGTGTTCGTAGCTAATGGACAACCAGCAAAGGACGTCGAACACAAGATTGATACCGGTAATAAAGGTCCCATCGCCGTTCCGCCGTACCGCCTGTCGCCGCCACGTAGAGAGATTCTGAAAATAGAAATAGAGAAGATGTTAAAAGAAAACGTCATCGAAGCTCGTCCAACTCCGTGGGCTGCTCCCGCTGTTTTAGTCCCCAAGCCAAATGGCCAAACTAGAGTCTGCGTTGATTACCGGCGTCTGAATGCCATCACAACGGCAGATACCTATCCAATCCCAAGGATAGACGACTTGTTGCACGAGGCTAAACCTACACCTTATATGACTAGTTTGGATCTAAAGGCTGGATATTGGCAAATTCGTGTTAGCGACGAGGACAAAGATAAAACTGGCTTCATCACTCCATTTGGCATTTATGTTTTTAATCGAATGCCTTTTGGTTTGCGCAACGCTCCAAGCCACGTTTCAGCGCATGATCGACAGACTTCGTGTAAGCTTAAGCGACATCAAGTTATTGGCTTACTTGGATGATCTCATCGTGTTTTCTCCAACTTTTGAAGCTCATCGGACTGATTTAGATCAAGTTTTCCAAAAGCTAAGAGAGCACAACCTCACGGTCAACCTAGAAAAGTGTCGTTTCTGCTGCTCAACAATTAAATATTTGGGCCACTATATAACACCGGAAGGATTGAAAGTAGACACGGGAAAAACCTCTGCAATACTAAATCTCCCATCTCCAACTACTCTGCGACATCTGGTCTCGTTCTTGCAGACATGCTCGTGGTATCGGCGTTTCATCGAAAACTTTTCACGCATCGCAGAACCGCTCACCAGACTGACCAAGAAAAGTGTTGTTTGGACCTGGGCAGAAGAACAACAAAAGGCCTACGAAGAACTGAAGCGCTCTCTCACTTCTGCGCCGATCCTCCGTCAAGCTGATGAGACAAAGCCATACATTATAAAGACAGATGCCAGCGGATACGCGTTAGGAGCTGTTCTGATCCAGGGGGAGGGCGTGGAAGAGCACCCGGTGGAGTATGCCAGCCGCCTATTAACGTCAGCTGAGAGAAATTATTCAACCACGGAGCGAGAGGCTCTGGCGGTGGTTTGGGCTGCAAATAAGTTCAGAGGCTACATTGAGGGACTACCAACGGTCATAGTCACAGATCATCAAGCCTTGAAGTGGCTTATGTCGCTGAAGTCACCAACAGGAAGATTAGCCAGATGGGCTCTCCAGCTCCAGGCGCTCGATATCACTATCAAGTACTCACCTGGAAGGACCAATGTAGTTGCTGACATGCTCTCGCGACCACCATGCACCGAACCGACTCGAGCAAACTGTGATGTATGCTCAGTCACGATTAATATGCCGACCCGTAGTGCAAAGAAAATACGCGAAGAGCAACTAAAGGATACCTTCATTGCTAATATAGTAGAAGCTCTAGAGAACGGGGAAGGCACCTCAAACACTAGTTACTGGAGCAACAAAGGCTACTACTTGAATAACGGGCTCCTGTATCGACTTTCTCCTGATTCGGATCAAGAAGAAGCACAATTGGTTGTTCCTGAGCACGAGTGGGCTAATATTCTTGTAGCCTATCATGATGACCCGTTAGCTGGCCATAACGGAGCTGAAAAGACGTACGCTCGAATCTCAACCAGATACTTTTGGAAGGGGATGAGAAGATACATAGAGTCTTACATAAGGAACTGCCTCGCTTGTCAACGTTACAAGCCATCAAACTTGAAACCGGCTGGTTTATTACAGACTAGTGCCATGAATAAACGCTTTGAAGCCATATCATTTGATTTGTTTGGCCCGCTGCCGGCTTCGCCTGACGGTAAAACCTGGATCCTGGTTGTGGAGGACTGTGCCACACGCTGGGTTGAATTATTTGCCCTCACAAATGCAACTGCAGAGAAGTGTGCTGATACATTAGTCACGGAGATCTTCCTACGTTATGGTATACCCAGAAAGATGACTAGTGACAACGGGACGCAGTTTGTTAGCGCGATCATGCAACAAGTCTGTTTTTGTTTCAAAATAAAACATTCATTCACTCCAGTATACCATCCAGAAGCCAACCCAGTAGAACGCAGGAACAGGGACTTGAAGGTACAACTGGCAATCCTCGTAGGAGAAGAACATCGTGATTGGCCTGAGAAGCTACCAAGCATTCGATTTGCTATGAATACGGCAGTTTGCTCTTCGACAAACTTCAGTCCTGCTTATCTCACTTTTGGCAGGGAGCTGAGGACTCCCTATGATATTGAGCATGATTTCAGAGAGATTGTGACCTCAGAAAACTTTATAACAGAACTCACACCAAAGTTGTTACAAATCGCGGACACCATGCAGAAGGCAAGGGAAGTTCATGAAATGAAGGAGGAGAAACGTAAAGAGTATGTGGACCAACGGCGTAGAGAGAGTCCTGTTTACAAACCAGGGGATCTGGTATTGGCTGACGTGCATCCATTAAGCAACGCTTCTAAAGGACATAGTTCCAAATTTTGTCCTCGTAGAGACGGACCATACCTCATTAAAGAGAAACACGGCCCTTCCTCGTATCAGCTAGCTAATACAGAAGACCCAGATGCAGTTATTGGAACGTATCATGTGTCCGCCCTACGACCTTTCCAAAGGGATGGCAACCATATCATACCCTCACCTACCCAACCGTTACGCAAACGAGGTCGACCACGCAAAGAGCAAACTGTGCCAGTACAGAAGCCGAGCCAACGCGGACGAGGGAGGCCGAGAAAGTGTTAAATTATATTCAGCTTCTTCGCCGAGACGTCTTCAGAACCTGAGGGGGAGGCTGTAACACCGATACAAACCACGATTAGTTCCGCCGATCACCAATAGATGGCGCTGGAGTCGAATTACATCGCGCTTTCAAGTGGTTGCTACAAAAGTATCACCTGGCATCAACTTCCAGTGTTAATTAATTAGGAATCAGGTAAATAGAAGCTTCTGGTCTAGATTCCACTGCGTGGGGCTAGCATGGAACTTCTCTGAATCAAATTCACTCAAAATATAAAAAATATAAAGGTGCTTCTACATTGTGGAACCCGATCACTTTGTTACTTTAGAATCATTTTCTTATTTTCTTAGTTTACTCAGTTTTGTCAGTATTTGTTAAAGTTAAATAAATACACAATACCGTTCTATCATACTCCGTGGTTTTGCATTTCAACTCTCCCCGCCGGAACAACTTTTACAACTTTATTAAGTCTTTATTTCTTCCGAACTTTATTTCTACTAACTATCGTGGTGAGAAGGAACATAATTATTAGAGATCGGATGCATATTTACCTAAACTAAAATTTTTTTTCCACGGAAACTGTATATAGATATGCCTTTCTGAATAAAGTTATATAAAAAATAGTGCCACATGCACTGTTTTGTCACACTTATCCTAACCATTATGATATTCAGACAAAATGAACAACTCTGACAACTTTGTCAACCTGACCAACTGAATTGACTTGATAAGGTTGTCCAATTTGTCCAATTGGACTAACATGAACAACTTGGTCAACTCGGACAACTCTGTCAACTCAGACAATATTGTATAAGTTGACCAAATTTAGAGTTGTTCATGTTGTCCGAGTTGTTCGTGTTGTCTGAGTTGTTCAAATGTCCGAGTTCTACGATATTTTTTTTATAGATAAATCTTTTAGCAATCCCGGGACTTCGGAATAATCCTGGGATTGCTTCATAAAATAAAAAGACGCGTCCATATTATTCTTGTGAAAAGTGAAGTTTAGGTAAATTATGCATCTGAATATCCGATGTCTAATAACCACTGTTGAGATAATAATTCGCGTGCATGACAGTCTTTGAACACCTTTCTCTATGGGACCAAGGTAGAAATAGCGAAAAAATCAGCTGTTTCATACATTTTGATCGATTAACTATTTTTATATTAGCCCCTTTCATCCCATTGCTGGGCAAAGGCCTCCCCTTTCGAGTAACTATGGAACAGCAAATTTATTTCGTGCTTTCGATGTTGGCTCCATAGTGACAGTTGTTCAGTTTGATGGTCTGGAGCACTCTGTTCTATATGCAACGCATTAAATTTTACACCCTGTATAGTGTAGTTGACTCCCAAAGATGACTTAAATTTTCCCAGATTCTAAGGGAGATGGAATTCTGCTGGTAACCCAAACACTCACACACTGAAAGGTTTAAACATGCGTAGAACGCAGCTGTCACGCACACATATGTCAAAAAATGGAACCATTTTTGTTTTCCATTTGTGAGGCGACGTTCCATCTAGATAATCTAAGGGGGACAGCAGTTTTTCTGTGTTTATTGAAAAATTTTGTTGAACAAAATTTCAAAGAGAAACTTGAAAAATATATTTTTAGAATGTTATTTTTATAAGCTTTCATTTGATACCCCACATTATAGGGTAGAAAAGAATTTTGTTTTTATTTACCCTTGATGTATACCTCCCCAAATTCCCAAATATAAAAATTTTATTTTTTTTACTTCATTTACTATATTGGACCGTACTATATTGAACCAGCAATTGCTATATTGGACAGACTATAAGACTAGGTAGAAACAACTTCGACAAGGAGGCCGCTAGGCGTATCCAGCTAGGATGGGCTGCTTTCGGGAAACTACGTCATATATTCTCCTCGGCCCTACCACAATGCCTCAAAACGAAAGTGTTCAATCAGTGCGTTCTGCCAGTGATGACCTATGGTGCGGAAACGTGGACCCTGACGATAGGGCTAGTTCATAAATTCAAGGTCGCTCAGCGAGCTATGGAGAGAGCTATGCTCGGTGTTTCTCTGAGGGACCACATCAGAAATGAAGTGATTCGTCACAGAACTAAAGTGGCTGACATAGCTCAGAAAATTAGCAAGCTGAAGTGGCAATGGGCTGGTCATATCTGTCGAAGAACTGACAACCGATGGGGTGTCAGAGTTCTAGAGTGGAGACCGCGAACTGGTAGGCGTAGTGTGGGACGCCCTGCTGCCCGCTGGACAGACGACCTAAAAAAAGTAGCGCGGAGCGACTGGATGAGGAAGGCCGAGGACAGAGTTTTGTGGCGCGCCTTGGGAGAGGCCTATGTCCAGCAGTGGACGATGATAGGCTGATGATGATGATGATGATGAATTGCTATATCTGTACCGAGTTTGAACTTCCTATGTCTTACGGTCTCTGAGAAAAATGCCTGTGACAGACGGACGGACGGACGGACGGACGGGATAAATGTTCCGTTTTGTCAATTTTGGTACGGAACACTAAAAATGGGCCAACATATCTCTTTGTGCGTGTATATGGATAGTGTTTAGTGGCCTTACCAGCATAGGTAGCATGTCACCGTGATAAAGCGCTATCACACCTTCCCTCTCTTTCTATTTGCGCACGAACGAATGAGATAAAAGGTGTGATACAGCCTTATCACGTGTAACATGCTACGAGTGCTGCACTGGTAGCATGCTACACGTGATACGGCGGTATCACGTCTTTTATCTCGTTCGTTCGCGCGCAAATAGAAATCGATTGAAGGTGTGATCACGGTGTCATGCTACAGTAGTGTCAGTAGTACCAGGTTTATATGAGCTTACCGATGTACCTGTGCAGTTGAAAAATTTTAATAGCGCGCGAAATTATATTCACCAATCAGGATGTGCCACCTTCAATCCGTTTACGCTATTGGCTAATTTGTTTTCGCGCTCTTTTCGCTGCTATCCGACTTTGCACTCTTTGATTACTAAATGACTTCGGGTTTTGTCGGGGACTCGAGCCTGCTATGCGCAAACGAAGATTACCGAACGGCTATATTTTCGTGGTCGTATTGTACCTATGCTTGTTGCAATTATTTTCGCAATTTTAACGCGTTCCTAGCTTCGACTGTCTATCATTGACATTAACTTATCAAAGACTGTAACTTTGAAACTAGGAGTCGCGTGGCTAGAGGTCTCCCGAGAGGACGTCTTCGTTTGGCTCGTGATTTAATTGGAAACGCGGCTCGGCCATTTTGTGAACTCTTTTGTGTTTTAACCTAAAACAATCATTTGAGATTATAAACTAGAGAGTAGTATATTCCTTGTTATAAACTATAGGCCAACTCGTACCAATGAGTTTTTCGGAATTCATGTACGATTTGTATCACCACTAGAAAACATCGTGAGGAAACCTGCGTGCTTCAATTTCGAGGCATGTATTGTACCCACTGTCCATTACAAGTGGCGATGGGCTCACTCACTCCCCGTCACACTGGAGTTCACTGTTCACTGGACTTAGTTTCCGTACTATTAGTGAAATGTGGATATTCTGAGGTTTCAGAATATCGGGAACAAAGTCGTGAGCATACCTATGCATGTATTTGTTTGTCTGTGTACGCATCGCTTAAAACTACTGAACCCATTTGCATGAGTTTTTCACAAAATCATAGGGCTATATAGTTAGTTTGAATTGGAACATTTACACTCATTTGCAGAAACGCTCATTAAAGTTAATCACCGCGTCGGAACGTGTTGTCGCTGACAAATTGACAACTCTGCAACCACCTCAACAAATGAACACTGCCCCGTGTGGTGGAGTATAGCCACAATCCTCTGTGGTATAGCCAAGAAGCTTAAAATGCCTACAGAGATGGAGATTGCATTACAAACAACTTTTTGAAGCCAGAATCTATGACCTTTATGACGTCACAGATGTTTCCCATCTCAAATCCTCTTTACATGGAGTTGTCAATCTCAAGGTCACTCTAAAGTCATATACTTATGTCCAAAAATTTTATATAATATTCTTGCTTATGTCATCTAAGGAAATGAGATGAGAAACATCAGTGACGTCATAAAGGTCATAGATTCTGGCTTCAAATAGATGTTTGTAATGCAATCTCTTATCTCTGTAGGCATTTTAAGCTTCTTGAGTATGGCCCACTCCTTCTCACCCTTATTCGAGAGAAGACGCGTTTGCCCCGCACTACTGCAACACTACAGGCTAAACAGTTATGCGAATGTTACATTTTGGACAAAAATTTCAGTCAGCGGTTTTGAAAAAAGCATTGAAAATCAAACAGTAGCATGGCGCAACATTATCATAGTCGCGCCTTCTCTCTTTCACTTGGCGCATAACAGAGCGAGAGAAAAGGCGCGGGATAACTCGGACCGTATTCAATCGTCAGTGCGTATAAAGTCGCGTCACAGTTTGTTTACATTTATACTTTGTAGGTACTTCGAGCGCAATCATGAGGTCTGGGTTCGAATCCGTACGAACAACAATGAGTTTTTCTAACTTCTCTCAAACGGTGAAGGAAATCTGCGTGTGCAGAAGTAGAAATTCTGATGCATATGTGAGTCTACCACAATCCGCATTGGGCACGCGTGGTGGACTAACGCCCAATCACCCTCCTAGAGAGTAGGCCTGTGCCCTGCAGTGGGACGTATATAGGTTGATTATGATGATACTTTGTACTTATAAATACGTCCTACTGCAGAGCGCATAGGCACATGAATACAAGCACGTATCCAGGGGGGATAGGTGGGATTTATCCCCCCCCCCCCGAAATCCGTACATTTGTATGGAACATACATACATTTTCCATCGTTATTCAATAAAAATCCCCCCCCCCCCCCCCCCGAAATTAAATGTCCGTCCCCCCCCCCGAAACCAAAGTCTGGATACGTGCTTGCATGAATACAAAAACAATAAGAACACAAGCTTCTCAGGCGCACGAAACTAATGATTAGCGCATAATAGAATTGAACTACTCTTCTTTGTCGAACGGTCAAGACAACTGGCAGACTGTTCGCGGTTCGATCCCCGCCGGCCGACCAATATTATTAACACATTGTGGCTCCATCTATTCAAAATTCGTCATATCTACAGAATGTTAGGAAAAGTATCATTAACCATTTTACACCCATCAAACTGAACAACTTTTACTATGGGGGCAAACCGGTCAGCGCAAAAAAAGTCAGCTGTCCCATACTAAACTGCGAAACGTTAAGAGTCTGTGGTTTAGAGGATAATGATAAATTTCCTTACACCTGTTAATATAAAACAGTTCCATGACTAACTGACTGACAGACAACCTTGAAATTCGGAATGTATTGCCTGCTTAGGAATCGGTGACAGACACTAATAGTGTAGTCCTCTCTGAATCGCAGTCATTGTCATCATACACTGTTCTAGTCAGTGGGAATCAGTTTGGGACCTATAGGTATAAATTGCCTAATCATATGTTTTATATAAAAAGCTCAAAGCAGCAAAGTTTCCGACCACCCCGATAGAAATTACAGTGTAAATTCGTAATGTAATTTTATGTCACACTAAATACCTACATTGTCAAAGTGAATTCATATATGGAAATTATCTAATAATAAAACCCAATTTTAATTAACAGTAGGTACCTACTAAACTCCATTATGTAAGTAGTTACCAGTTTAATAAACTCAATCAATTTACTACTTAATTTTAATTCAAAATCTCTGCAATTTGATTACACTACTCCCAACTGCAACGACATTCACTGGGTTTGCAATCACGGCAGTTTCCAATCTTGAAGTGACATCCAATTAACACAAATCCTTGTATATTACAGATTTCTTGGCTGGGTCTATACTATACTATACACTCATAGTTAATACCTACCTATGACATTATGCTCATAGTATATTTCGACAACGCGGCTACCTTAGTACTTAGTTATGAAAGCGACAGTGTACCGTGTATTTTATGCGCCTGGCTTCTATAACTGGATAATGCTCACGACTATATTCCCCGATGGGGTAGGGTGCGATATTCTGAAACTTCAGAACATCCACGTTTCACTAGTACCGAAACTATGTCTAGTGACGAGGATGTGATGGCGTCGCCACTTGTAATTGACAGTGGGTACAATTAGCTATTGTACATTGCCTCGAAATTGAAGCCTGTAAGTTTCCTCTCCTTTCCTTTACCGAAAAGCCAGTAGTGTTACAAATCGTACATAAATTCCGAACAATTCATTGGTACGAGTCAGCCTGGACGGGTATCAAACCATCGCCTCCTTCACGTTAGGCAAGGATACTCGCCACTGGACCACCACGGCTTCTATAACTGCACCCTTGAAAAATGCTTGAATCCAAATTTCCATCGGCGGTGGTGGCATTATTTTGTTTTTGTGCATTTGTGTAGGTACACCGCTTCCTAGGCCTGCAGCTTCCTCAACGATAGTCAGCGTCTGCATAGAAGGATCTCCCGCAGCCCACGTCTCTAAACTCACCTACACGTAGCATTTCTGCTCGCCTTCTCCACGCCAGTCAATCGCCCGCATCACGTCAGGACTGATCTCCTTGAAAACACATCGCTCGTCAGGCTCACTTGACTGGAGCCCTGCACCTACTACAAAACGTAACTAGAATAATTGACTAACCCCTCGGGGAATATCGTCGTGAACATAAAATTATGTGATACTTAAGAGGATAGACGGGCTAAAATGCTAATTTGGAGAATGGGTCACTTTTCCGACTGTAAGATACATATTTGTCCGATCCGCCCCACCCATACACCCCACCGACTAGAGTGCGAAAAAGACAAGTGCAGCTCGGACCAATTTTATCTACAAAAAATCGACGAAAACATCATTTCGTATTCCCCTGTTTCCTCCTCCAAAACTGAATAACTTTGGATATGTCTGTATGTTTTGCTTTTTTTGTTTAAGTATAACTATTGGTCAAAGTTTGCTGGATGTCGGAAAACTGGTGGTAAAATTGGAAATTTTCGAAGGTCCTTATACAGGGTCCTTTCTAATATGCTGACACTTTTTAATGGGATGATCAGACCGTCAAACTGAACAACTTTCTCTATGGCACTAATATCGAAATCACAAAGAAAAAGCTTCATACAAAACTGCAACCCTACTACTTGAGCCAAATGTATGGGATAGCAGATTATTTTTTCGAGATTTCGATTTTGGTCCCATAGAGAAAGTTGTTCAGTTTGATGGTCTGATTATACCCTTAAAAAAGTGTCAGCATATTAAGAAGTATCCTGTATAGTTCATCAGTAATTAATTAATGCAAAAAAGCAAAACATAGTTACATAGGGACATAGCAGAGAGGTAAAATTGATTGTATAATAAAAAATGTTTTGCTCTAGTGTCATTATCCAGGGAGGAAACAGGGGAATACGTTTGTATGGAAAAAAACGGTAAGTCGGTATAACGGTCCTAGGCAGAATATTGTTATTCTTTGCAGTTATTTTCATACCATGCCGCCATCTAGCGGCAGATTTAGGCAACTGGTAGATCAGAAAAAAATGCAGAGAATTTACTTCCATAATTATATTGTCCATATGAAACAAGGACAAACCTATACACAAAAACGAGAAGACAAGAGAGTTATGGCTTCAAAATCGAAAGCTAGGTTGTTAGTTCTTTTTGACTGGCCTCAAATAAATACATGCCATCATTATACTTTTAAATCGTTTATTAATAAAATGTTAATTCATCGTCAGACTATTTACATCCCACTGTAGGGCACACACACACTTATGAATAACAATGAGAAGTATTGGTGATTGGGATACTCAATGCAGCCCAGGAGTGAGATTTTTGAACATCATACGATCGACTCGGCAGTAGAAAATGTCAAAATTACTATGGAGATTATGCATCTTTCTACTGCCGAGTTTATCGTAGTATGTTCAAAAATCGCACCCCTGTGCGCAAATTCTCTGTCACTGACAGAGTAATTTCATCTTAAGGTGGTTGCAGAGTTGTCAATTTCATACAAAACTTTGTCATAGAACACATCCACAGAGTACTTTTTTATTCTTGTCGACGGTATTAATAAAATTAATATTTTATATATGGAAAAATAGCTTAGAAAATGTAGATTGCGCGCTAGAGGCTTTGACATTTTGTATGAATAATTTCGAAGCATGATATCTTTTCGTAATTATATTATAAGACTAATACTAGATTTTCTAAGCTATTTTTCCATACATAAAATATTAATTTTATTAATACCATCTACGAGTGTTCTACAACAAAGTTTTGTATGGACTGAAACCACCTTAAGATTAAGCAACTAGTCTCCATACAAAAAGCGAAAATGTCTTTACATTCCCAAACCATAACAGGCAATGCTGGCGACTAGGGTTGCCAGGTCCGATTTGTTTTAAATCGGGGCAGAAGGTAAAAAAAATCGGGATTTAGGGTTGTAGATCGGGACACACAAAAAAACAAGGTACTTATTTTAAATTAAAATAGACTGCGTTTCGCAACTTACGTACTACCTAAAGTGCCTACATCTGAAATTAATCCTTAAAATAGGTATTAGGTACAATAAAATCGTAGTTTAAGTTAATTATTGACGCCGACAAAATAACAGAGCGAGCGGAGCGAACTCGAAATTTTTTTGCACATCTATTCGGGTGTTGGTTAGACATCTTTTGGTTTACCCATGCAAAAATAGGAACGTAGAGTGAGCGAAGCGAGCTCGACTTTTCCCCTTAATACGAATCGGTTAGAGCCAGAGCTTTTTACGTACAAACATGTGCAAAGTACTCGTAAAAGATGGATTGAGCGAAGCATGCTCAAAATTGTGTTAGCACCACCACGTCTTGGCTGTGGTTTGAACTCTAGGTTTGTTTGTATAGGCACAGTGATTAAAACAGAAAGTTAGAGCGAGCGAAGCGAGCTCGACTTTTCTCTGCTCTACGAATTGATTATAAACAGAGGGATGTATCAATCGATATAGTGATGTGATGCGTAATTTATTTATCTTTTCTCATAATAATTGTTTTAGTAAATTTATTGATTTATCGGGACATTTAGTGTCCCGATCAGGTGCAAATCGGGACGCGTCCCCTAGACCCTGAAAATCGGGACGTCCCGCGCAAATCGGGACACCTGGCAACTCTACTGGCGACCTACCTCATAGCTTCACAATAATGTGGCTGGCGTGCTCAAGAACTTGCCTAGTTGTGTAAGCACACCATCAAGTTTTATATTTTGCTGCGAGTAGTGAATGTTTCAATATAGACATTTCTATAATTTTTTAATAATTTATAAATATCTCGGACATTGTCCCACATGTGTCGCCATGTGTACTTGTAACAATTAGTCAAGTATAGAACGTCATTGGTTTTTAAAGTAAAACAAAATCTATGTATAAACCTTTTATATATCAAATGAGACGAAAACTATATATTCCTGCAAGGTATAAAATATAATGGTATAGTATACTATAATAAAAACTTGTAAACTTTTTGTATGGAGGCTGCTAGCTTCAGTCATAAACAAAAAGGTAAATTTCATTGATATTTAAATTAAAAATAGCTTCAGCCTATTTACACTTTCCCAAGAGGTGAGCCACGGCGCCCCATTGAATGTTTCAACATTACTAATACAAAAAAATTTGCTGTACAAAATTATATTAGCAAACAAATCTCAACTAAAATTGAAATTAAACGGTATATTCGGCCAAAACATAGGTCTATCCGTATCACTCTCATTCATAAAGTTTGTCTGCACGGACATTTCTAACGCGGCTATCCTCTGCCAATCCGAACCATACAACTCTTTTAATTTCTCCTGAGCATCTTCAGGCTTTACCGGAGGAGCTTCTAACTGTTCTATAGTGTTATCTTCACTGTATTTTGCTTTAAGTCTTTCCCTTTCAAGTCTTGCATCTTCTTTATACTTGGCATTGGCTCGTAGAAATTCTATGAATTCCTCGCTAACTTCGAAATCTTCTTGCTCTGGTTCATTCATCTCCGTGTCATGCTCATCAGGCGTAGACTCCTGAATATCATCAGATTCAGGTCTTTGAGGGACTTCTATGGGGATATTGTAGTGGTTTTTACTAATTATATCATGGAGTACCTTATTCTCGTATTCGAGAGCTTTTGCCCGCGCTTTCCAGTGTGCCAGTTGATGTTTTAACTGCCATGTGGCAGCGATCGTGAAGTTCTCAGCCCAGGACGACATTGTGGCAGCGAATTTGGATTTCTTGCGAGAGTTGGCTTGGTTCTTGAGAGGTTTCTTGTTGGCGAACTTTTTTTTTCGCCTGCGACGCGGGTGGGTTTTGTTTACGTTTTGTGATTCTTCGGGGTCGGGTGGTGGGCAAAACATTGTCTATTATCCATTCAAAATCACAAATAATCTTCTTTGTTTGTCAAAAAGCCAAAAACTCGGCATAAACGTCAGTCAATGAAATTTTGTAGCAAAATTTTGGTGCGTACTTAAAATAAAGAAAAGAGAAAGGAATACACTATTTTGTAGAGCTACCTACGCTATCTATCTTTTTGTTGCTGTAAACAAGTTTAGCAAAAATCGTTACAAAAAAATGGGTTCCGTGTACGGGTGGTTCAGTCGTCTGATCCGGTCAGATGATTTGCAGAAAAATGGCAACACAAAAGTCACAAAATTTCTTTTCTTTTCATTTTCATGAAAAAAAATAAACGTCATTCATTGACGGTCATTGGCTTGTGATATGATTATTCGCAATTTATTATTTTATTTACAGTATTTTGCTCTGAATATTGAAAAAAAATGAACTATAAAGACCGCTGCCGTACTTGCTTAGGAAAAAGCAAAGAAATGCGACACATTCATGCTACTATTCTCATAGCCGGGAACGACGTTCGTCTGTCCGATATTTTGCAAAATTTCTACGATTACCAGGTAAATTATTTACAAATATTTACTTCCAAACATTGCAATGACAAATAACCAATATAATTTGTGGTCTATTACAATAAAGCTCTTTAAATTTGGTTTGTTCCTATCCCAACTAAAAACAGCACACCAACATCAAATTTTTATAATCTTACAGGTGTCGTCCGAAGAAAGCATTTATCCGGATAATATCTGTATCAACTGTGTCCACCATCTCACTATGACTCATTCCTTCAAAGCTCTTATAGAGTCCAGTGCACAAACTCTGGCAGAAAATGTCAATATCCTAGATTCCACTAGTGACAACTATGATTTTGAACCCGAGTACAAACCAGACCCACCAATGAAAATACAGACCTACAGACCGAAAAGATTACCTAAAAATTACAATATCAGACCTATAAAGCGAGGCAGAATGATCATGAAACAAAATTTTGACGAAAGAAAACTTTATTGCGTAGAGTGTAAAGCACAATTTCCTACAAGTAGATTATTGAAAGAGCACTGCACTGAAAACCATCCCGTCAAGTGTGATACGGGCAGAGATTGTGAATATTGTGATGAAAAATTCGAAGATTTCAGAGACTTAGTCATCCACAGAAAATTGCATTTAAAACCATACTTATGTAAGACATGCTGGGTAGGATTCTGTAACAACGATGATTTTGAGATGCATACTTGTGAACCAAATCAGGGACGAGGGAACCAAAGTAACGAGAAACTCCTACGACAGTGCGATCAATGTGGCAAATCATACCCACCAGGCTACATAAAAGTCCACATGATGACCCACGGAAACGACCTACGTTACAGCTGTAAATATTGCCCGAAAAAATTCAAAGTTGCCAACGGACTTAATTCACACGTACTCTGGAATCATAAAAGAACAAGAAACCACAAGTGTGAAGTTTGTGACGCTACGTTCATATCAGCCAGTGCCCGAAGCACGCACATCCGTAAAAATCATCTGAAAGAAAAGAAATACGGATGCGAAAGTTGTGCTAAACGATTCTTCTCGAAATCTGAATTGCAACGGCACATGTTGACTCATACGGGAGTAAAGAATTACCATTGCCATTTATGTGACAAATCCTATCAGACAAGATACGGATTAAATGTACATTTGAAGTCACATGCACACGTTCAAGTCAATGTTTTGAATTTGTAAATGGCTTTGAAAGTTATGTGATAAAGTCACTGAAGCGAAGTCAAGAATTATCTTTACAGCAGTCGCCAAAAAAGATAATTTTGCATATGAAAATTGAGGAAGAGCTGAAATATGAAATGCAACGAAGAGCATGTGAGCTTGGCTGGACTCAATCATAATTTGTATAATGTATAATAAAGTTTGGAGCGAACAAACCAAATTTTAGAGACAAGGCTGATTTAGAAAACATTTCTGACAACATATCTCTTTAAATTACAGGTGTCCACAGAAGAAGAATCATATCCAGAACATCTCTGTATAGATTGTGTCCACCAGCTTACTTTGACTCATTCCTTTAAACATCTTATAGAATCCAGTGCAAGAACGTTGGCAAAGGTTCAGATAGAGGATTCTAACTCACAGATTGATTGTTCCAACTCGAACAGTGATGACTGCGAATGGGATATTGGAATTGATATTTCCAAAATAACCTACACGGAAGAAGACGAAGAAAAGAGGCTGTTTTGTGTAGACTGCAAAGGAGAATTTAATACGGGCAGACGTTTACGTGAACATTGTAATGTCAGTCATCCTGTACGATCTCAAACAGGCAGAGAATGTAAATATTGTGATGAAAAGTTTGAAGATTACAGAGAGCTAGTAAGGCATAGAAAGTTACATTTAAAACCATATTTATGTGTTACATGCTGGACTGGATTTTTCAATGAGAACGACTTGAATTCCCACACGTGTGAAGACAGTAGAAGGAATCGACATAAAGATAAAAGTTTACGGCAATGTGACCAGTGTGGTAAATCGTACCCTCCTGGGTACATTAAGATTCATATGTTAACACACAGCAACGATCCTAAGTATAGTTGCAAATATTGTCCGAAGAAATTCAAAACACCATGCAGTCGTAATTCACACGTACTTTGGAATCATGAAAAGACGAGAAATCATAAATGTGAGGTTTGTGAAGCTACATTTGTTTCTGCAAGTGCCCGAAGTTGCCATATTCGTAAAAACCACTTGAATGAAAAGAAGCATGTTTGTGAGAATTGCGGGAAACGATTTTTCTCCAGATGTGACTTACGACGGCATATGTTAACGCATACGGGAGTTAAAAATTATCATTGTACTATATGTGATAAGTCGTATCAGGCAAGGTACGGTTTGAGTGTGCATATGAAATTTCATACAAATGTAACCACTAAGGCTCAAAATGAATAAAGTGTGAGGTAAATGAACGAATAGCATTCTGTTAATCTCAAAAATATATGTTTTTGTGTAATTGAAAGTGGAATAAGTACAAAGTGTTGTATGAAGATCAAACTGTAATGTTTATTACTGTGTATTGTAGCTCTTTGCTTGACATTATTACAATATTCATAAGAAGTTTGTGTTTTAGTATCGGAATCCGGGAAAAGTTGTCATACCTTTTATGAAAAATAAAAAATGGTATTCAGGTACGAAAAACTTTAATAAAATAAACAAGTAGTTAATCTACAAAATAATGTGGATTGGATAGGCACAACAATTACACATTTATGCAAATTTTAAGGCAAGTAAAATACAATGACAGTGCATCCAAATTTGGGCAAAATATAACTTGGCCAAAAATATTGGAAAATGGTGACAGCAGGAACTAAACATTTCAGTACAAAATTTAAGATGGTCTCGCCAGGTGATTTTGACGATCTTACAAAGAAAGTGGAGCCCTCATCATTTTCTACTCCTCATGGCCAAGCTGTAACTCTTCTATAAAGACCTTATGGTGACGACATAGGTACAAGGACCTGAGGTTTATTAACGCTCAATTTACATTACTGCGGAATGGAATAGAAGCGAACGAAATACACGTCATGTCATAAAGAACTTTATTTCAACCGTGTATACACGGCGACACATCAGGTTAAGCACCCTATATACCCATAACTACACTACGTACAAAACACAAAATAGTGCGGTAGAGAGCCTGCATAGACAGTAACATTAGTAGTTCAAACAGGGTAGCCTGAGCTGTCGTCGTGAGTACATGTGTTCCATTCCGTTCCGCATTAATGAAAATTGAGTAAATGTCAGCTCACATCTAGCGGAGAACTGTTGGAGAATTTCCCAGTGCTCAATGAAATTTCCTTGTCAAATATAGTCAGAGTTGTAAATAGCGTGCGCCAGCAAACGAGGACGTCCGCTATATAAAATTATAACTTGACACTTATTTCCAACTCTATTTCAATTGGATAAGGACGACATTTCATTGGCCATTGGAAAATGCTCGCGCAGTTCTCCGCCTGATGAGCGCTGACCCTAAAGGCAGCCACAAAAAGCTCAAACATCCGTTGCGATGGGATGGGATATACTATTGCTAAAATTTTGAGCATTAGCCTCACCCTAATTGTCCTAAACTTTCACTATACCACCGCCTCTAAATAAATCTTTTTCTATAAAGAAATATTATCATCATCATCACAGTACAATTAGTAGCCCCTTTAATAGCACAAGAATCGAAAGAAACATTAAAAAAAAAAGTACATTCTTATTAATCGATTGTGAACATAGATCGGTAATTGGGTGCCAGAACATAGATGGAACAGGGATCAAAATCATTACATTGGCCCTACGCATCCACTAGTCAACCTCTCAAGCGACGATATTAATAATGGTCCAAAACACCATAATCAATTTGATACCGACTGAATCGGGTAGTTACTCGGCTCTCCTAAAGTGTGCCCAGAAAGTGTGAGGTGAAGTGGGGTATCTGAAGTCAGAGAGGGGCGGGGAGCGGCTGTTCTGTATGTAGAACTATAATAAGTTAATAACTATTACCTATTCTGTGGTAGAAGTACCAGGTAGGTTGACAATACTCTCGTGAAAATGTACTTCACGTCTAATTTTGTTCTGACATTCAATTACCTAGGTACTAATTTATGAAAAATAATTGACAAAGGTGGAAAGTAAAATATTGCTACATCGACATAAGTATAGTTTTAATAGTAGTAGCGTATAGATTGGCATAGTTTATATGCGTGCGTATTTTGGAGCATCTATATTTCGAACATGGGTCTCTCTCCATATTTATAGGAACGACGATTAGAAACGCTCATTAAAGTTTATCCTCCATTAAATCTCTTGCTGTCACTTTTTGTCTTTTTTTGACGTAGTAAAAGCTAGCAAGATATTTAATTGAGAATTAACTCTAATGAGCGTTTCTTCAACTAAGCGTTAGGGGTGCTAAGTTGTAAAAAATTTTAAGATCTTACGTACAATTACTTCATCACTATGTACTTACAATGTGGCAATACTGGCGATACAATAAACATTTGAATTGAATTAAGAAATTAAGTTAAACCTTTAGTCGATAAATGTACGGGAATTCTTCGAATCTATACGCTCATATATAAAAAACCTATGTACCTATACAATAGAACTATAAAGGACCTAACTCGAATCCTACCCCAGTTTATAAAAATATAAAAACATTTCTCACTTCGTCCAGTCTAGATAATAACTATCATACATATAGTAATGTATATTTATTTGTACATAATAGGATGTATTATGCTAGTAATGCCCATACGGTTTTCGTCACAATTTTTATCTGTAATCCGTTATATTCGAGTGTATCCTGCAAATGAAAAAAAAAAAACATTTTAATACTGTTTTGGTACTCAACAACAAAATGAAAAAAGTGTTCAAATGGGCATATTTTCTAGCAAAGTAAAATTTAAACTTATCGTTCATAATACAGTTAGCATTCGAGAAAGTTAAAGTTAACAATAGTGGTTTGCTGACTGTATTTTTTGTTATAGGTAAGGTTCACCTAACACGGCCCACTATCGACAACCACGAATGGCCTCATTTTCAATGCTTTCGCGATTGGCCGCCACCAAATATGGGGTGCATCCCTACAAAATTAAAGGCATAGACCACTAGTAGCTATCGCGAATCGCCAATGTTTCGGTGACCTAAAATTTAAGAGAATAATAACAATTGTAAATATATGTAATACTTGGTGGGAATTTACCTAAATCGGATATCAAACGATTTTATTAGGAATGAAGTATATACTAAATACAATAACATTTAGCGTTAAGAAAAGAAATGCATACTTAATAAATTAATAACGAACTATACTCAAGTGCGTCAACAAGCATGTTAAAGTGCATCAAACCTAAATAACACGCGCTAAAATTTACACCTACGCTAAATACAAAAGTTAATTATAAATTATTTATATCAATTGACATGCAATGCGGAAGAAACTGCCTTTTCTCATTTTCATCACGTTAAATTTTTGCGCATACGACACATGAGTAAAGAGCAGAGGCAAAGATTCTATATGGAGCGCACAAAATGAGCACGTGACCCACAAACCCAATAGATTGCCCACTGGCGCTTGCCGATTTGTCCGCGGGGTGTGTAGGTGAGCTCGTCGTGTGAGGTGCCGCGCCCTAGTGTACACACGGCGACACATCAAGCTACGCAAAACCAAAATAAGCTGGCCGCGCGCACGTATGTTTGTTTTGCGTGGCTTATGTGTCGCCGTGTGTATCACAGCTCGATTGTATTGGCTACGTGCATAATTTTTTTTCGCTTACGCTCTGAGAGGGAACATTAGTGTAACCGCGTCCTAACTCCTCATGACATGAGTCAGACAGCCGTCGTAGTACAAAAAAGTGGTTACGTCGATAAGGACAGCAATAAGTAGCGAGTAGCGATATCCTTTTTTAACTAGAGCGAATTTGCTATGTGCAACCCTTATTGAGTGAATATGACAAGACACGTGCTTCCTTCTTTTATCTTCTCTTTTCTTTCTTCGGCTATGTACGAAGTGGGTGTTGGGAACTGTCAAGTCGATTGCAGCGCACCCTGTGGCAGAGATCTGAACTATTTTCGGATAAGCTGTATTTAGATTTGCTTGAATCTATGCAAATCTAATGCTGAATTTACAAAAGCTAACAACTTAAAATTTGGCAAGGATGTTTTTATTGCACTTCACTTGTTTTCACTAAAAAATAATTTACGAAATGTAACCTCCAAAGGTGAAAACGGGGGTGAAAGATACTAGAATTTCTTAACCAAGGACGGGAATTCCAGCTAGTAAGGCTAGTAAGGTATTATAATATTTTTAATATCGACAATATTGCTCATTTATTTAGTTTTTAATCGACTTCAACAAAAGGAGGAGGTTCTTAATTCGACCCGATTAGTTACTAATGTAAGCTTTTAGAGAAAAGTCAGTTTACTCCAATAAAATTTTTAGTCACAATGATTTGATTATACACATATTCTATCACATATTTTTTCGTTCTAGGTCTAATAAATCTAACATTATAAAATTTTTGCATATTCTTTATTGATCGAAGGACATATCGCGCCGGCGCCCTATAAAATCGAAGGGCAGTAGAATGCTAGGTACGAGTATATTGATTTTGGAAAAATAAGTTATCTTTTTATTCATACATCTTTTTGCAAGAGTTTTTATCATTGTTTCGCCATTTTCTGTTATCTAAATAACATTAGACCTTGTTTCTGTACGCAACGTGCAGTTTAAAAGAATCTAGTCGAGCATTATGCAATACTTTGTCATTATTTACAATAAACATTCTCGTCAAACCAACAACGACATAAAACTACCCAAACTCAAATACGAAACCTCAAAAATTAAAATCCAATCCTATTTGATACATAACTTCATCCGCATCTTGTCCTAAAGTAGAATTTTCCCCGTTCTCTTTACCATTCGTCGTACCATTAGAAGTAGTTGGTTCATCTGAATTGGACATGGATCGGTTAGTGACCGGTAGGCCGACGATGATGCGGATTTGATCTGTGAGGTGCGGCGCGGAGACCACCTGGTGGTATATGCCTTCTGCTGAACTTAGTATCTTGTCTACGTCTAGACACATTGATAGGTCGTTTACGTGCTGGAAAGAAAGGTAAGCTTTAGTTTGGGCAAGTGGCATATTGAGACCAGGAGTGCGATTTTTGAAACTCATTCGCTGAGCTCAGCATTTACCTAGGCATGTTGACCTACATTTTTATTACTTTTTAATTAGCTGTCCGATTTTTATAAAAATGTAATGTTACAAACTTACTTTCAAAATTTCAGTGAAACCGTAATCTTTGCTGATTAGTACATCCTTTTCTTGGTCGAGTATGGCAACACATATTAGTAAATGGAAATTAGCGCATGGCAACCCCGTCCATAACACTTCCCATAGCCTGAAAATGCAAAATTAGGATATTATCATCATGTCTTGTTTCTTCATTAGAAATTATAAATGGACATGGAAACATTATAAACATTATATGTCTAAGATAATTTACGAATTATTCGACGTGGCTGTATGGGCTCGATCCTATGGCCTTCATCAAGAAAGGCAGCCATCTGTTAATTAGGAAGTAAATTAAAAAAGAAAAACTATCAAATGTAAAATAATAAAACAAGCTGAGGCCCTACCATGTGTTTTCACTGTACGTTACTACTACAAAAACTGTAGTAAACTACAGAGTATAATACAGTGTAAGCTCAAGGTAGGCCTACTGACCTCATAATGTCTCTATGCGAGAACTCGCGCTTGAACCACACGAGGAGCCACCGGAAGCAGAAGTACATGTTGCCGGAGTCCTTCTGCGCGAGGTGCTGCGCCAGCTCCGGGCTCGCGAACGTCAGCAGCTGCTGGAGCTGCAGCAGCTGCAGCTTCATGCCGGCCTGGTCCATGTCGAAGTTTGACGCCTGGCCGAGAGATCGTGTTTACATTTTGAATAAAGAAATACAAATAGACGGCCGTGACCTTGAATATGTATGGAATAATTATGATTATTTCTCTTTCGAATTTTGAACCTTATCAGTAGTAGGTTAAGGCACAGAATAGGTAACAGTATATAGTTCTACATACAGAACGGCCACTCCCCGCCCCCCTCTGACTTCTGATACCCCACGTCACCTCACAGCTTTCTGGGAACATTTTAGGGAAGCCGAGAAAGGGAATGCAGTCAGGCGCGGTGCACTCGTTGGATTTGACTGCATAAAGTTGAGTCTTTTCTTTCAGTGCATAAAAACGATGAAAAATAACGCTAAATTCATATGCTCACGACTATATTCCCCGAGGGGTAAGTCAGAGATATTCTAAAACCACAGAACATCCACGTTTCACCAGTAGTACCGAAACTCTGTCCAGTATGACGGGGGTGAGCCCGTCGCCACTTATAATGGACAGTGGGTACAATACATGCTTCGAAATTGAAGCATGCAGGTTTCCTCACGATATTTTCCTTCACCGAAAAGCCAGTGGTGTTACAAATCGCACATAAGTTCCGAATAACTCATTGGTACGAGTCGGCTTGGACGGGGATCGAACCATCGCCTCCTGCACGGCAGGGCAAGGTTACTCGCTAAATTCACATTTTCAGTCATTCTTTAGCTCAAATACTATTTTTAATAACAGAACGTACAATAAAAAGTTACGAAATGTAGATGATGTTCATGTGAAGCGTGGTAAGTCGTAGCCGAACGACGTAGAAAAATAACACATTAGGTACACTAGCAATGTCCAAATTCTGAGCGCAAAATTCGAAGTGTTACTTTGAATTTGACGGTACTTGAATAGTTTTGTTCCAACAAAACCAGAATAGTTTTGTCTGGGTGTCGCCTCTAATAGGTACCTCAATGTTTACAGCTAAAAATAATAATTCAATAAATAATACTCACAATCTTCTCCATAAACCCAACAAAACACCAGAAGCTGTCCACCTCATTCCCCAGCAGCAGCAACAAGGGCGCCAGTATGTCGCTCATTCCCTGCACGTACCCCAGATCAAAGTTATACATGACGTAGGTCATCAGAATGTCCTGGAGAACCACGAGGTTCGGGTTGTTGTCGCCCGCGAAGAACGGGTGCGTCCTGTCTGTGCGGTTCACGTCTTTCTCTACAAGGCTTTTGCGATCCCGGTATTCTGAGAATCTGTGGATGGATGAAGACTTTAAAAATGCGTATCTTTAATATTAATGCTGCTCTCAAACGGTGGAGGAAAACATCGTGAGGAAACCTGCATACGCTGAAGAAGAAATTGCGATGCGTATGTGAAGACTAGCAATCCGCATTGGGCCCACGTGGTGGACTAACGCCCATACCCTCAAGGTCCCTGAGGTCTGTGTCCTGCAGTGGGACGTATACAGGCTGTGATGATGATGAAGAGAGCCGGTGGCGCGTTACGGAGAGCTATGGAAACTCAATCTTGAGGTCAGGGTTCTTATCCTCACGGACCACATGCCATGTATTGAGTGTTTCTAACTTATGTACGCAATACTGACTGCTCTCAAACGGGGAAGGAAAACTTCGTGAGGAAACCTGCATACGCCGAAGAAGAAATTCCGATGCGTATGTGAAGTCTACCAATCCGCATTGAGGGTAGGCCTGTACCCTGCAGTGGGACGTATATAGGCTGTGATGATGATGATGTATGATTAGGATTGCACAAACCTGGCTTCCTGCCCCTCGGTCATGGACCTCCACTGCAGCTTCATGCAGAAGTACTCCTCAGTCTTCTTCTTCTGCAGCGCCCTGATCTCCAGGTGGGTCTTGTCCCACGGGTGGTAGTCCAGCAGGTACTTCCATACCGAATGCCTTATCGAGTGCGCTACTCCCTACGGAAATGGTAGAACACATAGTTATCTCCTACAATTTGAGATTTTCACTCAGTGAAACTTCATTTTTCAATCTATAATTTAAATATGCCCTAAAAAAATAATCAGCTGTCACTCAAGTTTTCTATCTTATGTACGTAGTACCGACTGCTCTCAAACGGTGAAGGAAAACATCGTGAGGAAACCTTCATATGCAGTAGAAGAAATTCTGATGCATATGTGAAGTCTACCAATCCGCATTGGGCACACGTGGTCTAACGCCCAAACACCCTCCTAGAGGGTAGGCATGTGCCCTGCAGTGGGCAGAACTATATAGGCTGATGATGATGACTCGGTTGCAGAAACACTCATTAAAGTTAATCCTCCATTAAATCTATTGCTAGTTTTTACTACGTTTACAAGACAAAAAGTGACAGCAAGAGATTTAATGGAGGATTAACTTTAATGAGCATTTCTGCAACTGAGCGTGTGTCACACATTTGAGTCGAGCGAGTTGCGTAGCAGTTTTGTATGGAACAGCTGATGTTGCCGTCTCATCCATTTTGGGTCGAGTCGATTTGTACTTTTGTATGAAACAGATGATTACGTTTTCGCAATTTCAATGTTAATCACATAGAGAAAGTTGCTTAGTTTAATGGTCTGATCATCCCTTTAAAATATTGTGCATTAGTTTAGATGTAAAAGAACTATTGAAAGACCGAATTCACCAGTTTCTAAGACCTAACAAGTCAACTTAGGCGGGGATCCAACCGTCTTCGCTCTCTGCACGGAACTGCCAGTCACTAGACTACTACGGCTTAGTTAAACATGTTGAATTATTTAAAAGGATACTTACCCCTCTAAATATGAGTTGTCTGACGCCGTCCACTTCTGTAACTCTGCCCATCGTGTCCTGTAATCCCTCCCACTTCTCCGTCGATAGCGGCGTCCCTCTGAAATGATACGACTCATTTTATTTTACAGACCTTCTCCGAATTGAAAATCTATCTCGAACTACATATCTACACATAGGACAAGACGTATACTGTTTGTTTGTTCACGCATGCACCAATAAGGATGGCGCCCAGAAAAGGCCCTAGGCCTCGCTATCTCACAGAATCCAGGTTTCACAATGTAATCAAGTGGTGACAGAAGTCGAGGCTTGCGGCTACAGAAACAGACTACGCCCATGTCACACCACGAACACTTGGCTGTTACTTCTTACAAAGGGGGAAAACGGACTTTTGTCTTGCCTTTTGGTAAGCATGCGCTATACTGAGTGTGAGTGAATAAGGAATACATTGCCTAAGTTTTCTACCACCATTCCTACGGTGGTGAAGGGGGTGAAGTAAATACCATACTCTTTCTTACTCTGTCAATTAAAAGTAAAGCCTAAAGGGTGATCGAATTATAACCACTTGGCAAAAAACGGTGTGTAAATGTTGAATTATTATAATTTGTTACCTAGGTATACAAGGGCGGGGCGGTAACACGGGCTTCACGCTGATCACTTCGTACTCCTCGCACCTAGTGACAGTGGTGCCATCTTCCAGCGCGCTCATGCTTTTAGTCAACAAGTCCGCCACTTCTTCCGACACGTCCCTTTTACCGTTCATGCCTTCGTTGCCGTAGTATACTGAGAATTTTTAAAGTTGTATGTAGTACTTATGGTTAATTATTATGGTTCATATTTTATCTCCGATCGTACCGGTTTGCCGTTTCATCTGATTCAGGATGGTTAGGACGAGAGAGTGCATCTGCATACCTAACGAATTTGCTATGAGAAAGTTGTCATTTTTGGTGTTTACTGTAAATTTTGAGAACATATTAAGTAATATAATTACATTATCTGCGACTGGCAAAAAGTAACATAAAATTGTACAGTACTAATAATGATAATAATGCACTTAATCAAATGTAAGCACAAATTAATGTACAGATTTTATTGTATTAATGTTTTAGGTTGCATGCTATTATGTAGCTTTTAAGTTGCATGCTATTACGGCCCCCTAGGGGGTCATGTTGCGAACTTATCCCAATGTATCAACTTATGTACACATGATAAGCAATAGAGAATATGAATATATGAATAATCATCAGAGAGAAGAGATATATCAGAGGGAAGGAAGCGCGCGACAACAACGTTATCCTGCGCCTTTTCTCTCACTCTTCTGTCATGCATGTACCAAGTGAACGATAGTGAGATGAGGCGCGACTTTGAAAGTGAGATATCGCGCTGATATTATGCTAGCCCCACTGTAGGCTGTCACGTAATCACGTCTCCTTTAAGACGTAAGAGTTTGCAGATTATAGGAGATACCTACAGAACTCTGTCGGTAGCTTAATTGGAGGAAATCAAAGCCCCGGACCACAGATTACTAGTTACTTGGTAACAGAATCTTACCACATCTTTAGAAAACGATGAGTTTTCAAGCTTTAAATATTTAGGTACTGCCAGACGGTACGCGCGAAAATGTATCTAATGGCTCTTGACTCAGCGTTGTTATTACTTCGTACAGCGCGCCAAGTATGCGTCGTTGTCGTCTGGAGCGAGTGGCACAATTCCTACAAACGCATCGCTTACGATGCGCCAAAGAGTAGGTACTTCATCTCGGTTCCTACGTGTGCCGGAGGTCTGCCCAGACTGGCAAGGTTCGAGTTCCTTAATTTTTCTCATTACTTTGATTTGTCAAAATGAGCCTAAAGATTGACAGCCCAATATCGATAGCTCAGTCGGTAGTGGACCTGCCTGCTGTTGCGAGTCACGGGTTCGGATTCCGCAAGAGGGCAAATATCTGTATAGTAAAACGAATATTTGTCCCCGAGTCATGCATTTATAATTTATTTTATTTAATATCGTTTTCTGGTCAACATAATAACATTCAGGACTAGATTCTGATACTTTAAATGGGTCCAGATAATTTGCCTGACTATGTCCAAGAGGTTTACTGAAAAAAAGAAATCGATCACACGCATCATAGCATGGTAGACACACGAGCCCTTTCCAATTTATGATATCAGTGAAAATAATGGATGATTTTGATAAGACAGTTATCGAATAAACTCAAAAGAATGGAGCGATACTAAAGAATACTGACTGATAAAACTGACAACAATGTCTTGTCCAGTCACTATCAACTTCAATTCATGTCACTTAGAGAAAACGTTTCTTGGCGTTAAAATAATAAAGTTGATTTTGGTACAAATCCTTGCTAGCGTAAATGTAAAATGATTGATGGCTGGCAAAGGTATTTTCTCTATCCATGAATGCGATTAATAAATGATACTCAGAAAAACTTGATCCATTTTATTGTATTACCATACATACATACATAAACTTACGACCGTAATCTCTATCAGTGTAATTAGTACTTGTTGACAGATCGTTTGACATATTTTTCATACAAAACATGTCAAATGAGCTATCAGATAAGCTAACAAGAACTTATCAAAAATTGTGAATAAGGCCCTTAGGGCCTGTTTCACAACTTCCGAATAAGTTCTTGTTAGGTTATCCGACAGCTAATTTTACATATTTTGTATGAAGAATATGTCAAATGAGCTGTCGGATAAGCTAACAAGAACTTATCCAAAAGTGGTGAAAACAGGCCCTTAATCTTCTTAGCAGGGTCTGAAGATGTGAGAATGTTCCTTGTTCTTTCGCTATCTGAATCGAAGTACATACATACCAATGTCAGTAAGCTTAGAGAAAGCCTCCAGCGCAGTCTCGTACGGCCTCTGCTTGAAGTTGGAGACCAGGTTCCAGACCACATCTGTCGTGTTCTCTGTGAAGATGTCCAGTTCGGCGAAGGAACGGTTCAGGACCTGGGACTCTATGTTCGGTTCTACTACCACGTATGTGTTCCTGTAATGGAGAAAAGAGATGGAATATTTATTCTAGTTTAGAAACACAGATGCACTGTCTCGTACTTGTCGTCGTGACAAAAATTCGGATGGAATGGAAAAAGCTTTGTGGTATTCTTTCGTGAGAGGACTGTGGTGCAGTAAGTGTATAGGCTGATGATGATCCAAGTGATAAGCCAAATAAGCAAGCTTTATCCTAATAAGGTTTATAACTAGGTAACGAAAAAGGTAGAAGAATGGGGCTGGTTCTAACAGGGCAGGGGTAAGAATCAACAGGCTTATTGTCCCCAAACTATTAAGCCTACCCGCGATACCTACGATTCCTATGCCAAGGAATGAATAGGAAACGTATAGGAATTAGGTATCGTGGCTGTAGTTTGAATAGATTGGCGGCAATCAGCCTGTTTCTTCCTGCCCTGTTTATTCTTACCCCTGTTAAAACAAAACCGACCCCAGTCTTCTATTCTAAAACTAAAAATAGTGAGGTCCGGTTTCACCACTTCTGAATAAGTTCCTGATAGCTTATTTGTCGTTACAGATCGTGTTAGTACCTGACAGCTCGTTTGACATTTTTTGTATGAAAAATATGTCATTTTGCATACAAAATATGTCAAACGAGCTGTCAGGTACTATCAAGAACTTATCCAAAAGTGGTGAACCAGGCCCTAAAACATCTCAAATCACCTGTCATGCCTAGTCTTAGCAGTCTTCACATGATTCTTTAAGTTTGCGACAAATATCTCAGCGTTCCCATGCTGGAAGTAGAAGGTGTTCTGCCAAACTCCAGGTTTCGTCGAGAACTGCATCTGTTGGCTATTGCGGGTCACTCTGAAGGTCTTCAGGTCTTCCACTTGGATTTTTATGGTGCGGGCTCGTGCTGTCGCGTAGTCTGAGGTTATGTTTCCGCTGAGGGTACGCTGACGACGCCCTAGGAAAAGTTAGTGAATTGCAAAAGAATCTTCAATTCCCTTCGCATTTATTAAACTAACTAACAGCATCTAGAAATCCTTGAAGTTTAAATAATCTACTATATCAGATTGTGATGAAATAAAAAATAAATATTACTCTAACTAAACTAAGCCCTGTGCATTTCAGAAAACGCCATACTAATAAGTAGCTTTGAAGGTTTCAGCTTATTGAAACATACAAAAATTCCAAAAATTTTCTTCATTTTTACTATTTGCTGTCTTTACAGTTTGAACTGTAAACACACCTAGTGTGACATGTATAGGTAATACATATTTCCGTTTCTACGACAGACCAAAAATAATAAATTTGAATTAACATGTTTCTTAATTTGATTACTATTTGTTCAGGAATCTGCCATAATGTCACATGTTCTGTGGAAATTTGAGACAGACTGACAGACGGGTAGGCTTAGTACCTAATAGGGTTCCATTGGCACCGTTGTATACAAATCCCTAAATATTAAATAAATCCTTAGTCCTTACCAATGGTATTAACAACAGCCCACTCCTGATCTTGTGTATCGGAATCAATAGTAATCAAGTCATTAGGTCTCCACTCTATAAAAATAGATCCGTCAGAGTTCTGCACGATGCACAGCATTCCGATCGAGTTGAGGTCCGTGATAGGCCGGCCGAGGCATGCCTTGAGGAGGACGCCATCTTGGGTGAAGAGATCCTAGGGAAAAAGATTTTTATTTTACATACTAAAAACCTTGAACGAGTGGTGGCAGAGATCTGGCAAGAGAGGAGTGGGTCGTCCAGCAGACAGGTGGGGTGATGATATTGTGAAGGTGGCTGGAAAGACATGGATTGGTACAGGATAGGATAGAGTGGCATTGTGGAAAGGAGGCTTATCCTGCAGTGGGTGGACAAATGCTGATGATGATGATGATACTAACAAGTAACAAATGCACTGCTCCTCTAGTATGATTTCCCTACAAGCGCGCGACATGCCTTTACTGCATAGAAAATTAGCTCTACAGGCGCTTGTAAGAATGCGAAAGTCGCGCAATTAGAGAAAGCTAGAAAGCTAGGCGGGAATCTCATGAAATGGAAGTGAAAAACTCTGCTACAACCTAGCTACAACTAATAAAACATGTTTCAAGTTAAGTTGTAGTTGTAGCAAGTCCTTAAAAGCTAGATTGTAATAAAGATCTAATTAACGCAAAAAAAAATTTTTACACATCTTTCATCGTCAACAACTGCATGATAAAAAATAAACAGGTACTACCTAGTTGTGGCAAGGTTCCTGACCACACCAAAAATGTATGACTTACAAATTACCTAAGTAAATAATTTGTTATGTCCGTTTAAGGTAAGTTTAAGTTGTTATGTATGTTTTTTTTTCGGGTCTTTATTTTATATTTTTTACTGTAACATTTAAAATTTGTTTGCAATTCTTTTATTTAATGTTTAACTGTAAACTGTAAATGGCAAAAGGTGATGGCGAAAAAATAGAGAAAAACATAATATGCTAATCTTAGAGTAAAAAAAAATTTGCTGCCTTCTCTTTCTAACTCTATGCTGGAAACTGAAACGACAATATCAAATGTCAAATTCTGACAATTAAAGTTTTTTTTTTTTTTTCATGGCCTTTCTTTTGAGTTGATTTTTTACTTAACCCAGGAGTTTACAAGTCCAGCGAGTGACGTCAATCGTTGGACCGAAAAACTACATTATTTTATTAAAAATATCTGTAGTTACCTAGACTAGATTTTATTAAAAATATCTGTAATCCTTTCATTTTAAAATCTCTGAAATATGAAATATTGTTATTGAGAGAATTATCTCTAAATAGTTTTCGTTTCAGCCCTTCCAAAAAAACTTGACATACCGAATTGTCTAATGAAAAATAATGACCACAGAAGAGAGTCATGTGTTCAAATGTGTAGTCGATTTAGGTAGTATTAAATTGTTCAAGTCTGATGACAGTCCCGATCCTCATACTTTGGTAAAGGTGAACCTTCACCAGTATTGTTATTTATCCTGCAATGCTTGATTACTGGATTAGATACCTAAAGAAAATCTTGATCCATTCTGAATGAAAACTACATGGATCAAAAAGGCTGTAATGTACAGACTGCATAAAAGGATCCTTCTTAATATGCAGACAGTTTTTTAAGGGTGGTCAGACTGCCTGTCATATACACAACATCTTTCTCTATGGGACCAAAGTCGAAGTCGCGAGAAAAAAAACTGCTGGTCCTTACAAAAATCCGTTTGATGGTCTGATCATCTAAACTAATATAAAACTGTAACTGAAGTGTGTCTGTACATTGAAGATATTTAAAAATAAAAGATTACGATATGGTTTTTAGGTATCCCTGACACAAAATCAACCTTTTTTAGAAATGTTGTCTGTTTGTTGGTTTGTTTGTTCGCGCATCACGCAAAACCTACTGAACCGATTTTGATGAAACTTTTTTTGTTTGATAGCTTATGATCTGACTTAAAATCTGGTATATAATTTGTGCGGTCGAAGTCGCGGGTAAACACTAGTCCTCTTATAAAACTGTCAGTGCTGGACGTGGCTGGACCCTTCATGCATTTCACCATTATATGCGTTTTGAAGCTGGACAGAGGTGACATGGAGTAGTTCAATCGATTGAGCAGCTCATCCCAAGATATGTAATGCAGTTTCTTAAACACGCCGGCCACATTACTGCGGACCTACGGGGTAGGTCGTCAGATGTGAATGTGCTAAACCAACTGTTAGAGAGCTATAAATAAATGTTTATTGATAAATCACTAGCTTCCTTTCATTATTTTGTTTATACCAAGTATTTATTTCCCTATTAACATTGTTTATGTATCTTTATACATAGGACCATAGTACAAAGTCTATGCCAAAACATACTTAAAAATGACGCAATTTAAAGAATTGCATGAAATATGGACCCATACTGCATACTTAATAAAATAATATTGTTTGATATCAGTAAATATACATATTACATGACTATATGTAAGTAATAATTGTACGCTATTAGCAATTACGGTGTGCAACCAAGGTCATAACTCCGAACAACATAACAAAGGATAAATGGGCCATTATAAAACTTTAAACACACTTACCTTGCACTGTTCGGGAATGTCTTCCACCGAGCTCGATGACATCTTTGAGAAACAGAATACTAATGAAACAAGAGATTTTAACTGAAATAATCGCTAATTCAGATCCAAAAAGCGAAATAAAACCATGGTTTTGGAAAATTTTGTCAACAAAAAATTAGTAAACACGAAACACGAAGCGATCAACCATAGACAAGAACAGATTTTTTTCTACGCAGAAGTTACGTTTGTCAAAATGACAGATAAGAAACCCCCAATACACATACTCTATAGACGTGATGTCGACAACTTGAACAAGAATCAACCCTGGAAAAGGCAAGCAAGTTCGTCCGCTGTTTGTTCTTTCCTTTGTAGTTTATTCGTTCTTTTACAGTAGTCTGTCTTGCAGTCCGGCTGGTGTACTTGGTTGGCTCTATTTTATCGAACATTTATTACATCGACTCGTCTGTAAAGTGATTGTTACTATTTTACTTTATAGAAGCCTCAATGTACAGCGAATTGCCTAAGCTTGCCGGGCTGCGCGGCACGCGTATGAACGCACCATGAGAACAAGAACGAACGTCAGAACCTGCTTGGCGCCAATTTTGAATCTGAATGACATGCACGCCGTGCAGCCCGGCAAGCTTAGACAATTTGGTACCTACATCGACTCGTCTCATAGACGAAAAATTAGTAGACCGAATATCAGTGTAACCGGGTATGAGATAGCGAATTATATGAAGTGACATCTCGGAGTCAGGTGGTTGTCCCATACAATTTATATGAAGTGACATTTTGGAGTCAGATGGCCGATGTACAAAAAAGTGTATACGTCGATAAGGACAGCAATATGTAGCGGTCTCCTTTTTTAACTAGAGCGAATTTGCTATGTGCATCTTTTACTGAGTAATATGACAAGACATGTGCTTCCTTCTAGTGCCTTCTCTTTCTACGACTCGTCTCTATAAAGTCGTGGCATGAATGTTTGAGGAACTACTAATCATTTTATACTCCGTTCAGCAGTGCTAGCATGATACCCCGCGACTTCGAGTCTCTCTTTACCATATCTCTATTTCAGCGCGTCTTCGCCTCTGTCTCTACAGTAGCTAACATGATGCCCGCGACTTACGATGACGCGAGCTCTCAACTGTCATTCGTAGACTCTAGTCTACAAATGCGAGCATGATCACCGTTCGGTAGAGTTTGTGGCTCTACGTTTACGCAACGAAATAGGTAAAAGAACGAATGATTTTGGAGCAGCTCTAATCACCGATTCGGCGATACCCTATTCAAATTGATCGATTTAACCGTATGGTAACCCAGCGAACCCGGGCCGCGACTTTGCTTTCTCTTGGTAGAGTGGCTGACGAGCTGTCAAATCATGCTCAGCATCGCGAGATAAATGACAGGCGCGGGTATGGATTTCAAACCCGCAGGCGCGCGTCATGCGACTAATCATGCTAGCACTGCAGGAATTAGAGCGACAAAATGTAAACAAAGAAACGTCACTGTCAAAGTGACATTACGTGGTCAGAAACCTTTGGTACATTTTTTAAGAATACAATTATGACGGCATGGCATTTAATAAATTGCTTTGGCATTCAAAATGTATCGGCTATCTATAAATAATAAAAACAATCGTGACAATTTGAATGAAATTTTTAAATTATGTTATGTAGCCCGCTACTCTGTCTGTGTGGGCTTTTTGTACTATACGTAGCATCCGCGCATATCGTACAGACTCAGACGAAGGTATTAAAATAAAAAATCTTTTTCTTTAAGAACTTTGTTAGAACGAACCAAAGGTCTCAAATATCTGATTGTTGCCAGCCTACGAAATAAAATATTTACATTCACGCTTTCTTTTAATCTAAAATACATTATAGCTTGCGTATTTTTTAATTATATTCCATACAAAATTAACATATCATTTGTCGTAATCCTTGGCGAGTAGAGTAGATAATTTACTGTTATTCATTCCGGAGATAAGTTTTCTTCCATCTCGAGATGGTATTTTCTACACTGGTATCATCGTTGTTTCTCGCTCTAATTCCTGAATGGAGTATAGTTGCCAGGTTATGCTTCATTTTGACATTCTTGCGTGGAGACAGCGCCCTCATTTTTTCCCAAGGCTTTATAGACAGACTGTACGTCTGGTTCTTCTTTATAGTCTGTGCCTGCATGTAGGATGTACTGTGAATGGGCTCCTTTAGAATAAGAACCTGCTTGGCGCCAATTTTGAATCTGAATTATTCTGAATAGAACTGAAATATGATTACGCTAATCCATCGCTAAAACAGGTATAGGTAATTTCGGTAAAAACAAATACTAATAAAAAGAACCAGAACACGATCTAAATTAGTTATTTAATCAAGAAACAAAATAACCAAAGACGAAATGAGCCAAACAAGATAAACAAGTTAAATTAGGTATAAGTAGCATGCTACCCATGAAAAAGCGACAAAACGAGAAAAACTCATGCGCGCTCCCTTTATTATATATAATAAAGGGAGCGCGCATGAGTTTTTCTTTTATTTTGTCGTATATATACGACAAAATAACAAAGATGGAGTGGCATTTTTATTTTTATCGTTTTTTCGCGGATTGCATGCGAGGCGTACTGGTAAATATTGTAACCAAAAATATCGAAAATTTTAAGTAGGTAACTACTTACAAGTAAGTAAATTAAATACAAATAAATCAAAGACAGAAAAAGTTATACATAAATTGTTTTATTAAAGATTATTATTTTACCAAAACTTACTTAACTAGTTACTTAGGTAGGTACCTATTATTAAGTGGGTAAAAATTAATGTTAAATAGTAAAAGTACCTAGTTACTTATTATGATAATCTAAGCTTATTATCAATATTATTTGTCTCCCCTCCGGACGGAAAGCTGCGTCAATTTTCGTCCTGCTGCGCTAAACGAAGTTGCCGCTTTCCACCACCGTCTAGGAGAAAAATAGCATACTAACCTCTGGCAGTAAATAAGAAAGCCTCAGATCACGAGTGTTTGTTGACCGAGGCGAAGCCGACATGAGAATTAGGTACTTAGGTAGGTACATGAGATCTGAGACCTTTCTTACTTTCCTGCCCTCGGTGTGAAATCTACTATAGATAGTTATACCTAACTAAGTAGGTAACAATATCCAAAATTTATGTCGCAAGGAAATTATTTGGGTCATGTGTAGGTATAAAACATTAGTCACGGTGAAATTATTCTTGTTTAGTACTAAAAGGGCATTTATACTTAAGTAAATTACCAAAATTTAAGTAGGTACCTACCTAAGTATAAAATTATAACAAACTTCTGATTACACTTAAGGTTCTTAAGGATTGTATAATGTTCTGGGGTCAAAGCTCATAAACATCGGACGGTTGTTATTGTCACAGGAGCAGTAACAGCGTCCTCCAGGGCTGCCATCTTGGACGACAAGTGTTCTCAGGTTGATGTTAGATTCCACAGCAGTTTGAAGACCTGAACAAAAGTTTCATTATAAACAGGGCCCGATCAATTAAAATTAATTAATTTAAAACATATCTAAGTTCAAGCCTAATCCAGTTTCCGTTCTAATCACACTGCAATCCAATTACTAGTCAACTGTAGGTACTGAATTCCGTATCGCGCTAAACTTGAAGCCGTGGTGGTCCAGTGGCGAGTAACCTTGCCTGCCGTGCAGGAGGCGTTGGTTCGATCCACGATCCAGGCCGACTCGTACCAATGAGTTTAGGAAGTTATGTACCTACCTACGATTTTTAACAATTCGGTAACTAACTATGTCAAGTTTTTTTTTGGAGGGCTGAATCGAAAACCATTTCGAGATAATTGTCTCAATAATCATATTATTTTCTACGTCAAAGATTTTAAAATGAAAGGATTACAAATATTTTTAATAAAATAACGTCGTTTTTCGGTACGCTCAGTGACGTCACTGGCATACCTGTGAACTCCTTGTTAAACATAAAATCAACTTGAAATACCCGGCCATTAAGAAAAAAAATACATTCACAATGTCAGAATTTGACATTTGATGTTGCCGTATCTGTTTCCAGCATAGAGTTAGAAAGAGGAGGCACGTTTTATTTTTTTTAAATATAGCAGAAGGTAGTGTTTCTCCATGGAGTTCGAATTATTTACAGATTACAGATCAAAATAATTTAAAAATTAAATTTATATTGATAAACTCGATGAATCGCAATAAAAATGAAATAGGTGTCTTAAAATTATGTCTTCTATCCGTAAAAAATATAAAAATGACGACCAAAAAAAACTTGACATACCGAATTGTAAGAACACTGGCTTTCCGGTGAAGGAAAACATCGTGAGGAAACCTGCATGCTTCAATTTCGACGCATGTAGGTATTGTATTCGCTGTCCATTATACTTAAGTGGCGATGGCAAGCACGTAGGTATCCAGACTTTGGTTTCGGGGGGGGACATTTAATTTTCGAGGGGGATATTCATAGAAAAACAATGAAAAAGTAGGTGCTGTAATCTCTTTTCCATACAAATATTAAATATTCAGATTTCGGGGGGGGGGGGGGGATTAATCCCACCTATCCCCCCCCTGGATACGTGCCTGGGCGATGAGCGGGCTCACCGAGTTCACCGACACACTCGACAGAGTTGCGGTAGGTACATGGTGAAACGTGGATGTTCTGTGGTTTCAGAATATCTCTGACTACCCCCTTGGGGAATATAGTCGTGAGCATAGGCTAAAGTTGAATTATTTAGGGACCCACTATGCGACTGACTGCTTAAACGTCTGAGCGATCTGCCTAAGCGGCTCTAACGGCTGTCAAAATGATTAGCGCGATACCGAATGTGTTTTAGTTTGTGGTTCTTACGCGGTGCAATCACGGTTCAGTATAAATTTATTTAGCGCGATTGGTGCATTCGGTATCCATTGCTTTATTTAGTTTAGCTAGGTATTAGTTACGTCTTTCTTGATAATGGTGATGCCGGTAATGGATGTAGGCATAAATATTAGTACCTAGGTTGGGATATTGCAATGCAAGGTCCGTTATTAAATTAAATTAAATACTCATTTATTTCAGATAAAAAATCCATAATTTTGTTAGTAGGTTGATTAATAACAATTTTTACTTAAAATTATGTTAGTTTATGTTAATTAGAATCAATATAATTTGTATTTGCATTTCTTAGTTTATTTGACTGTCCCAATCACCAGCTCCACCCAGTGTTTTTGTATGGGACAATCAAATCTAGCAGCAATGCATTTCAGGATGCTGTTGTCGCTGGTACGCAGGCGCTGCAGTAGAGAGGCCACTTTCTTGCGAATGATCGCGTGGAAACCGTCTGTTCGCGCCTCCGCGAACATGCCGGACGCACTGCAGCGCCTCGACAGCCCCAGCAGCATCCTGAAAGCATTGTTGTACTGGACGCGCAGCACATTGTAGGCACGCCGCGTATATGACACCCACAGTCCACTCGAGTAAAAGGATTGACAAAACGCCTTAAAAAGCGTCACCTTTACTGGAGTCATACATCGAGTGAATCTGCGGGCGAGCATATTGTAGCACGACCATTGCTGGTCTATTGTATTCGCCCTCGCACCAAGCTCATCCATAGGAATTGTTTTTAATGTTCTCCGAAATTAAACACCAATTTTTTTCTTTTTATTCTAGGGTAGGTGTATGCTAGGTTTCCTAACGAAGTTTTCTTTTACTGCCGAGCTAGTGGTAATGACAAAATACAACCATACTTGACATAAATTCCGTTAACTTAGTAGTTAACCGAAAAAAATATCAAATCTTTATTAGTCCAGGCTCAAACCGTAAAATGACTGGGCTATTAGTTATGGGAAGTCCAAAAAAATTTTTACACATTTCCTATAGGTTTCTTAAGGAAAGTTGTTCAGTATCATGGGTAACTACAATCATCTCTTAAAGTAATGTACTTAACTGTTTACCCAAACATCCTGTATAGCCTGTATAGATATATATGTATATCTACATATTTCTATGTATCTACTAGGATCATTATGACCGTGAGCTTATGAAGGTATGTTTTTCTTACCAGGTTTGGTCCTTTGCAAGTCGTAACGACCTCTTCTTGTTAGTTTATCTTCGTTGTCGATTTCGGTATCGCTTGTTCTGCGCTTAAAATGTTTAGTTTTCTTGTGATGCTTGACGGATTTCTTCTTATTGTTAGTCGTAGATTCTGAAGCTTCTGTCGTTACATCTTCGTCTTCATTTGGTTGAACTGGTTTCCTTGGTTGAACAACAGAGTTGCGTGGTTTATCGAGGTTGTCTGATATTTTTTGCTCTTCAGAATTCTCAGGTTGTTTTGGTCGACCGTCTGGTTTTTCTGGTTTATCTGCATCAGGCTTCCTTGGTTGATTGTAACTGCCTCGTTTTTGTTGATCTGTGCTGTCTGGTTGTTGTTGTTCTGGACTGTCAGGTTCAAGTTTATCTAAACTGCTCAGGTCGTTTTGTCCAGCGCTGCCAGGTTTTTCAGGTTTGTGCTGACTTGAACTGCTGCCAGGTTTTTCTTTATCAGCGGTTTTAGGTTTGTCCTGACTTGAGCTGCCAGGTTGTTTTTGTCCAGGTCTGCCAGGTTTTTCTTGATTTGGTTTTTCAGGTACGACCTGAATTGAGCTGCCAGGTTGTTTTTGTCCGGGACTGCTAGGTTTTTCTTGATCTGTGGTTTCAGGTTTGTCCTGAATTGACCTGCCAGGTTGTTTATGTCCAGGGCTGCCAGGTTTTTCTTTAGCTGGGGTTTCAGGTTTGTCCTGAATTGAGCTGGCAGGTTGTTTAAGTCCAGGGCTGCCTGGTTTTTCTTGATCTTGGGTTAAAGGTTTGTTCTGACTTGAGCTGCTGCCAGGTTTTTCTTGACCTGGGGTTTTAGGTTTGTCCTGACTTGAGCTGTCAGGTTGTTTTTGTCCGGGACTGCCAGGCTTTTCTTGGTCAGAGGTTTCAGGTTTGTCCTGAATTGAGCTGCCAGGTTGTTCAAGTCCAGGGCTGCCAGGTTTTACTTTATCTGGAGTTTCAGGTTTGTCCCGACCTGAGCTGCTGCCAGGTTTTTCTTGACCTGGGGTTTTAGGTTTGTCCTGACTTGAGCTGTCAGGTGGTTTTTGTCCAGGGCTGCCGGGTTTATCTTGATCTTCAGTTTCAGGTTTGTCCTGAATTGAGCGGCCAGGTTGTTTTTGTCCAGGGCTGCCAGGTTTTTCTTGATCTTGGGTTTCAGGTTTGTCCTGACTTGAGCTGTCGGGTTGTTTAAGTCCAGGGCTGCCTGGTTTTTCTTGATCTTGAGTTTTAGGTTTGTCCTCACTTGTGCTGCTAGGTTGTTTTTGACCAAGGCTTCCAGGTTTTACTTTATCTGGAGTTTCAGGTTTGTCCTGACCTGAGCTGCTGCCAGGTTTTTCTTGATCTTGGGTTTCAGGTTTGTCGTGACTTGAGCTGTCAGGTTGTTTTTGTCCAGGACTGCCAGGTTTTTCTTTATTGGGGGTTTCAGGTTTATCCTGAATTGAGCTGTCAGGTTGTTTAAGTCCAGGGCTGCCTGGTTTTTCTCGATCTTGAGTTTCAGGTTTGTCCTCACTTGTGCTGCTTAGTTGTTTTTGACCACGGCTTCCAGGTTTTACTTTATCTGGAGTTTCAGGTTTGTCCTGAAGTGAGCTGCTGCCAGGTTTTTCTTGATCTTGGTTTTGGGGTTTGCCCTGACTTGAATAGTCAGGTTGTTTTCGTCCGGGACTGTCAGGCTTTCCTTGATCAGGGTTTTCAGGTTTGTCCTGAAGTGAGCTGCCAGTTTGTTTATGTCCAGGGCTGGCAGGTTTTTCTTTAACAGGGGTTTCAGGTTTATCCCGAATTGAGCGACTGCCAGGCTTTTCGTGATCAGAGGTTTCAGGTTTGTCCTGACTTGAGCTGCCAGGTTTTTCTTGATCATTGATTTCAGGTTGGTCCTGAATTGAGCTGCTAGTTGGTTTTTGTCCAGGGCTGCCTGGATTTTCTTGATCTTGAGCTTCAGGTTTGTTATCACTTGTGCTGCTAGGTTTTTTTTGTCCGGGGCTGCCAGGTTTTACTTGACCTGGGGTTTCAGGTTTGTCCTGACTTGAGCTGTCAGGTTGTTTTTGTAACGGACTGCCAGGCTTTTCTTGATCAGAAGTTTCAGGTTTGTCCTGACTTGAGCTGCTAGGTTTTTCTTGATCATTGATTTCAGGTTTGTCCTGAATTGACCTGCTAGTTGTTTTTTGTCCAGGGCTGCCAGGTTTATCCTGATCTTGAGTTTCAGGTTTGTCCTCACTTGTGCTGCTAGGTTGTTTTTGTCCGGGGCTGCCAGGTTTTACTTGTCCTGGGGCTTCAGGTTTGTCCTGACTTGAGCTGCCAGGTTTTTCTTGTTCATTGATTTCAGGTTTGTCCTGAATTGTGCTGCTAGTTGGTTTTTGTCCAGGGCTGCCTGGTTTTTCTTGATCTTGAGTTTCAGGTTTGTCCTGACTTGAGCTGTCAGGTTGTTTTTGTCCGGGGCTGCCAGGTTTTACTTGACCTGGGGTTTCAGGTTTGTCCTGACTTGAGCTGTCAGGTTGTTTTTGTAAGGGACTGCCAGGCTTTTCTTGATCAGAAGTTTGAGGTTTGTCCTGACTTGAGCTGCTAGGTTTTTCTTGATCATTGATTTCGGTTTTGTCCTGAATTGACCTGCTAGTTGTTTTTTGTCCAGGGCTGCCTGGTTTTTCTTGATCTTGAGCTTCAGGTTTGTTCTCACTTGTGCTGCTAGGTTTTTTTTGGCCAGGGCTGCCAGGTTTTACTTGACCTGGGGTTTCAGGTATGTCCTGACTTGAGCTGTCAGGTTGTTTTTGTAAGGGACTGCCAGGCTTTTCTTGATCAGAAGTTTCAGATTTGTCCTGAATTGAGCTGCTAGTTGTTTTTTGTCCAGGGCTACCAGGTTTATCTTGATCTTGAGTTTCAGGTTTGTCCTCACTTGTGCTGCTAGGTTGTTTTTGTCCGGGGCTGCCAGGTTTTACTTGTCCTGGGGCTTCAGGTTTGTCCTGACTTGAGCTGCCAGGTTTTTCTTGAACATTGATTTCAGGTTTGTCCTGAATTGAGCTGCTAGTTGGTTTTTGTCCAGGGCTGCCTGGTTTTTCTTGATCTTGAGCTTCAGGTTTGTTCTCACTTGAGCTGCTAGGTTGTTTTTGTCCGGGGCTGCCAGGTTTTACTTGACCTGGGGTTTCAGGTTTGTCCTGACTTGAGCTGTCAGGTTGTTTTTGTAAGGGACTGCAAGGCTTTTCTTTATCAGAAGTTTCAGGTTTGTCTTGACTTGAGCTGCCAGGTTTTTCTTGATCATTGATTTCAGGTTTGTCCTGAATTGAGCTGCTAGTTGGTTTTTGTCCAGGGCTGCCAGGTTTTTCTTGATCTTGAGCCTCAGGTTTGTCCTCACTTGAGCTGCTAGGTTGTTTTTGTCCGGGGCTGCCAGGTTTTACTTGACCTGGGGTTTCACGTTTGTCCTGACTTGAGCTGTCAGGTTGTTTTTGTAAGGGACTGCCAGGCTTTTCTTGATCAGAAGTTTCAGGTTTGTCCTGACTTGAGCTGCTAGGTTTTTCTTGATCATGGATTTCAGGTTTGTCCTGAATTGTGCTGCTAGTTGGTTTTTGTCCAGGGCTGCCTGGTTTTTCTTGATCTTGAGTTTCAGGTTTGTCCTGACTTGAGCTGTCAGGTTGTTTTTGTAAGGGACTGCCAGGCTTTTCTTGATTAGTAGTTTCAGGTTTGTCCTGACTTGAGCTGTTAGGTTTTTCTTGATCATGGATTTCAGGTTTGTCCTGACTTGAGGTGCTAGGTTTTTCTTGATCATGGATTTCAGGTTTGTCCTGACTTGAGCTGTCAGGTTGTTTTTGTAAGCGACTGCCAGGCTTTTCTTGATCAGAAGTTTCAGGTTTGTCCTGACTTGAGCTGCTAGGTTTTTCTTGATCATGGATTTTAGGTTTGTCCTGAATTGAGCTGCTAGTTGTTTTTTGTCCAGGGCTGCCAGGTTTATCTTGATCTTGAGTTTCAGGTTTGTCCTCACTTGTGCTGCTAGGTTGTTTTTGTCCGGGGCTGCCAGGTTCTACTTGTCCTGGGGCTTCAGGTTTGTCCTGACTTGAGCTGCCAGGTTTTTCTTGATCATTGATTTCAGGTTTGTCCTGAATTGAGCTGCTAGTTGGTTTTTGTCCAGGGCTGCCTGGTTTTTCTTGATCTTGAGTTTCAGGTTTGTCCTGACTTGAGCTGTCAGGTTGTTTTTGTAAGGGACTGCCAGGCTTTTCTTGATCAGTAGTTTCAGGTTTGTCCTGACTTGAGCTGCCTGGTTTTTCTTGATCATTGATTTCAGGTTTGTCCTGACTTGAGCTGTCAGGTTGTTTTTGTAAGGGACTGCCAGGCTTTTCTTGATCAGAAGTTTCAGGTTTGTCATGACTTGAGCTGCTTGGTTTTTCTTGATCATTGATTTCGGTTTTGTCCTGAATTGACCTGCTAGTTGTTTTTTGTCCAGGGCTGCCAGGTTTATCTTGATCTTGAGTTTCAGGTTTGTCCTCACTTGTGCTGCTAGGTTGTTTTTGTCCAGGGCTGCCTGGTTTTTCTTGATCTTGAGCTTCAGGTTTGTTCTCACTTGTGCTGCTAGGTTTTTTTTGTCCGGGGCTGCCAGGTTTTACTTGACCTGGGGTTTCAAGTTTGTCCTGACTTGAACTGTCAGGTTGTTTTTGTAAGGGACTGCCAGGCTTTTCTTGATCAGAAGTTTCAGGTTTGTCATGACTTGAGCTGCTTGGTTTTTCTTGATCATTGATTTCGGTTTTGTCCTGAATTGACCTGCTAGTTGTTTTTTGTCCAGGGCTGCCAGGTTTATCTTGATCTTGAGTTTCAGGTTTGTCCTCACTTGTGCTGCTAGGTTGTTTTTGTCCAGGGCTGCCTGGTTTTTCTTGATCTTGAGCTTCAGGTTTGTTCTCACTTGTGCTGCTAGGTTTTTTTTGTCCGGGGCTGCCAGGTTTTACTTGACCTGGGGTTTCAGGTTTGTCCTGACTTGAACTGTCAGGTTGTTTTTGTAAGGGACTGCCAGGCTTTTCTTGATCAGAAGTTTCAGGTTTGTCCTGACTTGAGCTGCTAGGTTTTTCTTGATCATGGATTTCAGGTTTGTCCTGAATTGAGCTGCTAGTTGTTTTTTGTCTAGGGCTGCCAGGTTTATCTTGATCTTGAGTTTCAGGTTTGTCCTCACTTGTGCTGCCAGGTTGTTTTTGTCCGGGGCTGCCAGGTTTTACTTGTCCTGGGGCTTCAGGTTTGTCCTGACTTGAGCTGCCAGGTTTTTCTTGTCCATTGATTTCAGGTTTGTCCTGAATTGAGCTGCTAGTTGGTTTTTGTCCAGGGCTGCCTGGTTTTTCTTGATCTTGAGTTTCAGGTTTGTCCTGACTTGAGCTGTCAGGTTGTTTTTGTAAGGGACTGCCAGGCTTTTCTTGATCAGTAGTTTCAGGTTTGTCCTGAGTTGAGCTGCTAGGTTTTTCTTGATCATGGATTTCAGGTTTGTCCTGACTTGAGCTGCTTGGTTTTTCTTGATCATTGATTTCAGTTTTGTCTTGAATTGAGCTGCTAGTTGTTTTTTGTCCAGGGCTGCCAGGTTTATCTTGATCTTGAGTTTCAGGTTTGTCCTCACTTGTGCCGCTAGGTTGTTTTTGTCCGGGGCTGCCAGGTTTTACTTGTCCTGGGGCTTCAGGTTTGTCCTGACTTGAGCTGCCTGGTTTTTCTTGATCATTGATTTCAGGTGTGTCCTGACTTGAGCTGTCAGGTTGTTTTTGTAAGGGACTGCCAGGCTTTTCTTGATCAGAAGTTTGAGGTTTGTCCTGACTTGAGCTGCTAGGTTTTTCTTGATCATTGATTTCGGTTTTGTCCTGAATTGACCTGCTAGTTGTTTTTTGTCCAGGGCTGCCTGGTTTTTCTTGATCTTGAGCTTCAGGTTTGTTCTCACTTGTGCTGCTAGGTTTTTTTTGTCCGGGGCTGCCAGGTTTTACTTGACCTGGGGTTTCAGGTTTGTCCTGACTTGAGCTGTCAGGTTGTTTTTGTAAGGGACTGCCAGGCTTTTCTTGATCAGAAGTTTTAGGTTTGTCCTGACTTGAGCTGCTAGGTTTTTCTTGATCATGGATTTCAGGTTTGTCCTGAATTGAGCTGCTAGTTGTTTTTTGTCTAGGGCTGCCAGGTTTATCTTGATCTTGAGTTTCAGGTTTGTCCTCACTTGTGCTGCTAGGTTGTTTTTGTCCGGGGCTGCCAGGTTTTACTTGTCCTGGGGCTTCAGGTTTGTCCTGACTTGAGCTGCCAGGTTTTTCTTGTTCATTGATTTCAGGTTTGTCCTGAATTGAGCTGCTAGTTGGTTTTTGTCCAGGGCTGCCTGGTTTTTCTTGATCTTGAGTTTCAGGTTTGTCCTGACTTGAGCTGTCAGGTTGTTTTTGTAAGGGACTGCCAGGCTTTTCTTGATCAGTAGTTTCAGGTTTGTCCTGAGTTGAGCTGCTAGGTTTTTCTTGATCATGGATTTCAGGTTTGTCCTGACTTGAGCTGCTTGGTTTTTCTTGATCATTGATTTCAGTTTTGTCTTGAATTGAGCTGCTAGTTGTTTTTTGTCCAGGGCTGCCAGGTTTATCTTGATCTTGAGTTTCAGGTTTGTCCTCACTTGTGCCGCTAGGTTGTTTTTGTCCGGGGCTGCCAGGTTTTACTTGTCCTGGGGCTTCAGGTTTGTCCTGACTTGAGCTGCCTGGTTTTTCTTGATCATTGATTTCAGGTGTGTCCTGACTTGAGCTGTCAGGTTGTTTTTGTAAGGGACTGCCAGGCTTTTCTTGATCAGAAGTTTCAGGTTTGTCCTGACTTGAGCTGCTAGGTTTTTCTTGATCATTGATTTCGGTTTTGTCCTGAATTGACCTGCTACTTGTTTTTTGTCCAGGGCTGCCAGGTTTATCTTGATCTTGAGTTTCAGGTTTTTCTTCACTTGTGCTGCTAGGTTGTTTTTGTTCTTGTTTATCTGGAATATCGGGATGTTGTTGTTCCGTGCTGTCAGGTTGTTGTTCAGGAATGTCAATTTGGGGCTGTTTACTTGATTGTGGTTTGTCTGGACTGCTAGGTGTTTGTTGGTCAGGATTGCCAGGTTGTTGATAATCCGGAGTTCGAGGTTGATCTTCTGATTGCTCTGACTGTTTATGGTTCATTGATTGATTTGGATGATTAGGATATTTTGGACGACGCTTTCTAATAACCCTTACTTTTTTTATATGTTTACCGCCTTTTGTTTTAGACACAGTTTCTGAAATAACTCTATGTGATTCATCAATATCACTATTTGGTTGATCTTGTTGATCGAGACTCTCAGGTTGGTCCTGACCTCGATAACTAGGTTGTTGACCGGGACTTCCTAGTTGTTCTTTATCTGGACTGCCACGTGGTCTTTGATCAGGGCTTTCTAGTTCTTTTTTATTAGGTTGCTGTCCAGTGCTATTGGGTTTGTTCTGACCTGACCCGCCAAGTTGTTTTTGATAAGGGGTTTCAGGTTTGTCCTGAATTGAGGTGCCAGGTTGTTTTAGTCCGGGGCTGCCAGGTTTTTCTTGATCTGGAGTTTCAGTTTTGTTCTCATCTCTTTGGTCAGATTGTTGTTGTTCTGCGCTTCTAGGTTGTTTTTTTTCTGCTTTATTGGGTTGATCAGGTTGACCAGTTTGGCTGTTAGTTTCTTTATTTTGGGTTTTTGGTGTCCCTTGCATTGGGCTACTATGTTCTTGTATATCTTTGCTGCCATGTTGTCGTTGTCCAGGTCTGCTAGATTGTTTATGATTTGGAGTTGCAGTGTCCTCTTGGCCTGGGCGGTCAGGTTCTTGTTTATTTGAAATATCGGGATGTTGTTGTTCCGGGCTGTCAGGTTGTTCAGCAATGCCAGAATGTGGCTGTTTAGGGCTGCCAAGTTGTTTTTCATCTGGATTACTAGATTGTGGTTGGTCCGGACTGCTAGATGTTTGTTGGCCAGGTTGTTGATAATCCGGGCTTCGAGATTGATCTTCTGATTGCTCTGACTGTTTGTGGTTCTCTGATTGATTTGGCTGTTTAGGATATTTTGGACGACGCTTTCTAATAACCCTTACTTTTTTTATATGTTTACCGCCTTTTGTTTTAGACACAGTTTCTGAAATAACTCTATGTGATTCATCAATGTCACTATATGGTTGATCTTGTTGATCGGGACTCTCAGGTTGGTCCTGACCTGGATAACTAGGTTTTTGTTGACCAGGGCTTCCTAGTTGTTCTTTATCTGGACTGCCACGTGCTTTTTGATCAGGGCTTTCTAGTTGTTTTTTATCAAAACTTTTTGGCCATTTCTGTTGGTTCTGACCTGAGCCGCCATGTTGTTTTTGTTCAGGACTGCTAGGTTGTTGTTCTTCTGAGTTGCCTGGTTGTAGATGATCTGGATTATGTGATTGATCTGATTGTCCAGTTTGGTTCTCAGTTTCAACAGTTTGTTGACTAGTAGACCTCTCAAATGTTTCTTGATTATTTAAACTAGTAGATTGGGAAGTTTGTTTAGCATAGGAACTTTCAGTTTGGTCCGGGTTATCTAATTGCTGGGGCTGTTTGGGGCTCTTTGGTTGTTTGCGAGATTTTGGACGACGTCGTCTAATTATCTTTTTTTTTTTTATTGGTTTACCGTCACTTGTGAGATGTTGCGATGTTATTCTTGAATTTCTGGTATCTGATTCATCGGCGTCATTATTTGGTTGAATTTGATTACCAAATTGTTGTTGATCTGGGCTACCGAGTTGTTGATTAGTGCTTCCATATTGGTTCTGATCTAGGCTTCCAGGCTGTTCATCTTGGCTGCCTGTTATTATTTGATCTGAAGTGCCAAGTTGTTGTTTATTTTCATATCCAGTTGAGCTAGTATCTGACGAGGAGGTCTCGGATTGATGCATTAGTGAGCTACTTTCAGACTTCTGCTCTACAGATGAGGTTGTTGCAGAATGTTGAGAATTTGAAGAACCACTCATAAAGGTTTCCTGAGATGATTCTTCATATGACTTTTGTTTAGAGTTTTGCTGGCTTGAACTTTGAATACTTTTAGTCATCTCGGATCTTTCGAAGGCATCGGAAGATGAGGATGATGATTCTTGTTGAGAACTTTGTCTTGATTCTCCTTGAGAATGATTGGATTCTTCTTGGAATTCATTGTTTTTGAAACTTTTATGATTATTACTATCAGTTTTGAACGAAGAGCTAGAACTGCTTGATCTACTGGAGCTGGTAGAGAATGATTTTTCCTTTTCAGTTTGGATGTTGTGGGAGCCTGTAGAATAATTAAATTTGATTAGAGGTAAAACTAAGACAGCGGGGGCGCGTTGCGGTGTGCCATATGCTTTATCATAGAGGTGTAGCCGGATTCGAATTCACACGCATCGAATCCGCACGCACAACTTGCAATATAACTATGAGTTTTTCTGACTTATGGTACGTTATGCCAACTGCGCTCAATCGCTGAAGACAAACTGTGGCTCGATTTACACCGAGATTGCAGCGGCCGGCAGCTAAACGGGGCGAGCAGTTTCAGTTTCGCAGTATTTAAAATGTTATATACTTACATTGCTGAAATTAGTACCTATCGTTTATGGGGCTCGAAAATGTTATGCTCGTGCGTTTGCCAGCATCGCTAGCCGTCTAGCTTTAGACTGCCGGAACTGCCAGCCGCCCTAACAATCATTGCCGGCCGCTGCCATCTCGGTGTGAATTGAGCCTCGATAGGTAGAACAAGTATTTTTATGTACCTACTTTCTTAATATTTAAATGTGTAATATTAAGAAGTCCACTAACCCGCTTAGGGCACGTGTGGTGGGGACGATAGAGAATGATGATGATAATCACAGCGTTACGAATCAAAATGCAGCAAATCTCGTTAAGCAGTATTGGTGGTCCTGGATAATTCCGCTATAGTTACCTACTTTCAGTTTTTCCGGAAAAAAAGAATAAAAACATACTTTCAACTTCAGTCGGTGTAGCTGCATCTATTCCCACCTGAAAAAGAGATTGTGTTAATTTTACAATTAATGATCACTTATTGCATAGGTGGTAACTCACGTCATTATTCCTTTACACTTTACCAGTGATAAAATATTATGAAGAAAAAAAGCTCATCCATTCAATGACAGAAAGATCAACAAAACAATCTTAAAACTTTTAAAATAATGGAGTAGTTAAGATTGAGCAAAAATAGTAAAGCCATCATAGTTTATGGCTACAGATTACATTGTAGCCTACAACTAGGTAGGTGTACCAACCAGCTTTTAAGAGGGTACTGGTCTGTAGTGCTGCTACCCTCAGTATTTTTTTAGTTTTTAAACTTTCAGGGTGACGACGGTTATCCAAAACCGGGAGATTACAAATTTCTTCCCCTGAATGGTTTTACCCAAGCACGTATCCAGGGGGGGTAGGTGGGATTTGTCTTTTTTCAATGAAAATCCACCCCGAAATTAAATGTCCCGCCCCCCCAAAGTCTGGATACGTGCTTGGTTTTACCTGTTTCATTTACCACGTTTTTGAAGGGCGAAGTAATAAATAATGTAGGGGTCAAAACAAAGATCCCATTGGGTCGAAGTTTTGCTGGCTTGCCAGCCCCCATAATAAGATAAGATAGGTACATAGCTGTAAGTACTTACAAAGGCAACTAGACACGCTATCGCGATAACACGTCCACACTTCATGTTGGCCCAAGACAAACGTCTCTATGGCCCGGTATATTCAACTAGCTTTACTGTTATTGTCCAAGAACCTCCCAATATATACCGCTGAAGACAATGGAGCTAATAAACCGATTAACTATTCAAATTAACAATAACTTTAATATTTGCGTCTCCTTGTAAACGGACGCATGCGTCAATTCGTAGCAACTGAACAAATAATGTCTGTTAAGTTTGCATAAAGGTGAAAATTATTAATAGTACTTACTTAATGCTTACACTGTGCTTATATTGTCACTCGTTAGTCTTAAAAGTTGACCAAATTTTGCGACCTATCGGCAGAAGAACCGGCTTAATTGGACGAAAGTGCAGACCCGGATTGGCAAGATGTGGGTTCAAGTCCCATCTGAGACTAACATTTTGCAATCTTCATTTGAGACTGGCTTCTTGAACCTATATGTATACTTACTAATTACTTGCCCATTCAGATTTTGTCTACCTTGTGGTTCTGATGTAGATACCTAAGACTCTTCTTTCTCTATTGGGGAAAATGAGTGTAAATTTATAAGGTGATAAGTAAATTATTTATTTATTATTTCGGTACAACTGGTGAACGTGGATGTTCTGAGGATTCAGAATTGACTACCCCTTCGGGGAATAGTCGTGAGCATATGCTTTACGCTTATGCTGTGATAAGTAAATTATTATTTCAAGTCCAACTAATTGCGTAGGTTAGGTATAACCTAACTCCAAAATAGATAGTAGTCACTGACTATTAGTGGGATCACACACGATGACGCATGACGTAGCGGCACACGTCATTTGTGAAGCAAGGAGTTGTATGAAACCGCACGTAGAAGCACAAACGGTCACGGATTGACGCACCGACCATGTGTGCTTCTACGTGCGGTTTCACACAACTCCTTAGGGTTGAACTACACATGGCCGCACGCGATCGCCTTTTTCCGTCGTTCCATCCTTTTCTGTCACTCAGGAACGTCATTTGCTAGAGCATATAAGATAGACGGAACGCGATCGCCTGCGGCGTGCGATCGCGGAAAAAGGCGATCGCGTGCGGCCATGTGTAGTTCAACCCTTATGCTTCACAAATGACGGACTGACGCCTGCCGCTCCGTCAATGCGTCATAGTGTATGATCCCACTTACAGTAGCGTGTCCTCGTACCTTTCCCATTAGATTGACCCCTCACCAATCCCCAATACTAAAAACTCAAAATATTTTAATTCAACATAATGACACAGATGCTTTCTGACGTATTTTTTTGACTCTACCACCGCGTCTCAGGCTGTACCTATTTAGAGAAGATGCGGCCAGAAATTCTACGACACGCAACTTTTAAAGAAAACTTTTTCAAAATGTAATTACCTACGTAATTATTTTTTGACATTGTCAAGATTATTTTCATTCGCCGCGTATTTCCAGCCCACCCATAAAGTTATTAATACCCCTCTATGCGATCACCCTAGGAATCCCTTCTAGATGCCCATAGGCTGGTAGCTTGTGAAATATAGGACCAATGAAAGGTAGGCAGGTATGGTTGACCAATCGGCGCTTTGTCGTCACTGATGTTATGGATAGAATAGAGTAGACAACGCGAACAAAATCTGTGACAACAATCAGCAGTGCAGGGCGCGTACTGGGAGGCTGGGAGCATCGCGGAGCAGCGAGCGCCAGGCACAGGCTATGTAAGCTTGTACCAATTGGCCTATACGAGTGTTACAAACAATTCAGTCTGGGTGTCGCCTCTACTCCCTCTTGGTTGTTCTTTACGAACTAGGTAGACTGTGTCATCGCACATCGTACGATCCCACCTCTAACCAAACCAAGTAGGTACCTAATGAACGGAAAAAGCTGATGATGATGATGAATTGTTAACAATTTCGAAAGTGTGTATACGAATATAGTTTTTCTACTTATTTGCAAATAAAGACGCAGACAGAGTTATTTACAACGTTTTCGTCATACATCATTAATTTAATTAAAACTTGTCAAATATACCTAGACTGATCAAAATTTATTACATTCTGTAATTTCTATATAATTAATAAATTATGTTTTTTTCTTGTGCTCAATAACCTTGTTTTTATGCCCTTTGGAGCAAACGTTGCTCTTTAGTCTCTAAAGTTAAGAGCAATGTTAATTATTTTTAAATAAAATTATAAATTTTCTAGAAATATAGGTACTTACATATATCAGACCTACCTAAAGCCCGACCAGAAAAATAAAAAACCTCTCCATGTTGCGGAAAATCATTGGAACTAATTTTTGCATTCGGTACACTGACATTACAGGTTATAGTCCATTGCAGCGCCCCCAAGCCAGGTTTTTTATATTTCTGGTCAGGCTTTAATTACCTACTTGTTTTGTAATTATTTAGTACTTTTATAGCATGATGACGAATATAAGTACCGACCAAATTAGATTTAGTAAATACGCGGTCTGTCTCTCGGCAGGTACCGACCTCAGACCTACGATATGAAGAAGAGTAGGTATATCTTATGAGCGTCTCAGCCAGCGCGACAGAGCGGTGGTAAGATAATAATTATTGGAAACGGAAGATCTATTTTGGGATGGGGACATTTTGAGGAAGGGACATTTTAGGAAAGGGACTTTCTGGAACCAGGGGACATTTTGGGAAAGGGACATTATGGACCTGAACGCTGTGAGAGACATTATTACCTACCTGTTACCTGCCACTCCGTCTGCGTGGACTTTAAAAAGTATCCTTTGTGTTAATCCAGTACATAATCTGTCTTTGAGCCAAATTTCATCAAAATCCGTTCAGCCGTTTATTTCGTGATTGAGTGACAAACATCTAAACATCAAATCTTTGACATTTATAATACTTTATCCAAACATCGTCACAAACATTCGCATTTATGATATTAGGTGAGATGAGATTAGTAATATTTATGATTATAACAAAAATATCAGGTGTATCTAATTACGTTTTATTTCAACTTATATTGGCTACACAATATAATGGGTGATTACAAACCAAATTATCTAGCTGTTATTAAAATAACACTTGTGTAAACACATTAGAGAGGAAAATATTTTGTATGTAGAGAATGGTAGGTACCTACTTAATTTTATTTAATAATAATTATATTAAATAAATATATTTAGTAATACCTACCTACTTAGACCTATTACGTTTTTCCTCTGTTTACGATTTATTTGAATGAATAAAGAAGAATAACAACTAACTGTATTGCCCGCGAGTAGGCGACAAGCACGTATCCAGGGGGGGGGATAGGTGGGATTTACCCCCCCCCCCCCCCCCCGAAATCCGAACATTTGTATGGAACAGGGATTACAGCTATACATTTTTCATAATTTTTGAATGAAAATCCCCCCCCCCCTCCCCGAAATTAAATGCCCCCCCCCCAAACCAAAGTCTGGATACGTGCTTGGTAGGTGACTTCGAGAAAGATCTTCTATTGGCCATTGTGTGAACCGGCAAGCCACGTTGCGCCACAATAAATTTTATCTGAGCCCAAAAAACCAATAACTTCGTCATTGCTGACTACTTTGGGCAAACTCAAACACCAATACAAAATATTTTAATTTTTATTATAATTGATAGCTTTCTGACGCCATTTTTTGAATCTACCACCTAAGTTACCACCGCACCGCGTCGGAACGAAAGGTGATCCGTTTAGAGAAAATGTGTCCAGAAATTCTACAAACCTATAGTTAATTAGTTAATTACCTACCTAAACAATGGCGATGTCCTATTATAGCCCCCATGGGGTTACAACATCATCATCATCACCTTTCATCTAAAAAAGATGATTTAAGCAGCGTCTTGGCAGTACGAAAAGCCCGATACGAGAGCTACACGTACGGCCGCATGTAAGGCAAGTAAAATGTGAGTTTGCTGCGTCAGTTGGGTTTGCAAGTCGATCATGCCTCCTTTCCCGTTTTTCAGCCAAGGACACAAACTACGCCCTAACGTGCTCGGCTCTTCCTTCCGCTGAATGTTCCCTCCACAAGTCGCGGTTCTCAGCGAGATCCTCCCAGCTGCTGGTGTCGATTGAGAACGTGGACACGGTGGACATGTCCCCCATGGTGGGACAATAATTATTGTGTGTAGGAGCCTCAATAATTAAGATGCCTGATGAATTATGGGAAGCCGAAACAAAAAAAAATTACGCCATTGGTCCATATAAAGTTACACAAACCCCTTTGGGGCTAGAATACAGTAATCCGATGAGCGTTGCGTTGCAAAAATATGCTATAGGTACCGAAAAAGCGTGTTTTCATAGCGTCGTAAAAATTATTGATTGTTTATCTTGTCACTGTCTAAGTGTGCATAGGATACTTGCACGGTTTCCCAAATGCTTCTGCATTAACTTCCAGCAGCCTACGTAAGCGATGATTGAACTTGACTGAACTGTTATCTACTGTTGTGGAGCCATGTCACACGTCCAACTGCAGCGCACAGACCTACCATTAAGGATTTGCAAGTATGGGCGAAAGTCCACCACGCGTACCCAATGCGGACTAGTAGACTTCACATAGGCATCACACTTTATTCTTCGGCGTATGCTGGTCTCACGATGTCTTCCTTCACAGTTTGAGAGTCCTTATGTATGAATTACATAATTATTATATGCAGACCATTCGTTTTACTTTTGCACAATAGGTGAGATTAAATAAAAGCATAAACATGTACAATCATTTATTTTTCCTTATTATGTACAACCTACTCACGCTACTCTCACCATTAACAGCTAAGTCTTAATAAATAATAATTAATCACCTATCAATTATTATGCAATTTACATGAAAATGAAGACAGATCCATGACAAATTCGTGTTGAACGACCGATACATTGCAATATACTCGTAGCTGTGTGCGTCAATTTGTGCTGAAGAAGAAAAAAAGACGTCACAATTATTCATCAAATATTTAGTAAAGCTACTTATTACTACGCAGCAAAATTGCCTTTGTATGAAAATTGTTAACAATGTAAATGCAGATAATAATTTTAAGCAAGTACGCCAGACCGAAAGGTAGAATATAAAAACCCTAAAACGTAATTTAATATTTTTTTGCAATAAGGATAAATAGCACCATGCTCTTAAGATCATTGGGCTCTTGACACGGAAGCCGTGGGTTCAATTCCCATGGGGGACACCTAGTGATATGTCATTTTGTACGATTTCCCCCAGTTGGTTAGGACATTGCAGGCTGAATCACCTGCTGATTGTCTGAGAAGAAAGATGATTCCGTGCTTCGGATGGCACCATCTCTATCTCTGGTGGTAGTTACATAAAAACCACGTAAGAGGCTAAGGCGGTTTGAAAAAACTCTGACACCAGGGCATGCTGCCCACACGATAAGAAGAAGATCCTTATTTGTCTAAGAATATTTTATATATTATTAAAGCAAACCTGTTTTTTCACGATCGAAAAATCTTATGGTGAATTGATTCCCATAATTGAATCTGGATCGCAAGTTCCGAATAGGAAATGACTTCTTTAGATCGAACCTTAGAGATCGAACTCATTTCTAGATTTCTAATAATTTGTGATGGATTGGAATCCATTCAAATTTTGATACCAAAATAGATCAAAATCTGCTGCAACAATTGTACTAATAATTAAGTACCTTAACTTAACTAAACAAAAATTAAAATTACAAATAAGAGACATTCAATTGGTTACAAAATATTCACATGCATGACTCCATTATTTATATGGCACTCTATACAGGTTGTAAGGAAATGTATGCTTAAACTTTAAACCGCATATCTCTTCAAACTGAACAAATTTTGAAATGGGAGCAAACATGTGAGCAAAAAAATCTGCTGTCACTGCGCTACTCAAATGTATGAAACAACAGTTTTTTTTTTTGTTCTGACGGGTTTGCTCCCATAGTAAAAGCATGGGTAGAGCATGTGGTTTAAAGGATAATGATACTTTTCCTTACACCCTGTATTAAACAAAAAGCTTGGAACTTTGTTTTACCTATCAAATACTTACAAGAAACGTCAAGTTTTTCATAAAGTGCAATAGTCACAGACATCGACACCTTATTATAAAATTACGCATTTCTTAAGACTGATGAATTCCTACTTGACAATAATATAGGAAAATTAACGAACCCAACTGTTAGATTAATTTTTGAAAACACAATAAAGTGATCATAAATTATAATCGTGTGAAAACAATCGAGTAGGGTAAGTAGATCCATAATCATTTCTAGATTACAACAGCAAGAGAAGATGGCTGTATTACCACAATAATTGGCCAATTATGACAAATTGTTGCCATTAGGGATTGCAAAAAGGCACAATCTACGTAATCACTATTAAGGCACTAATTCGATCTTTAGTGAACTATATCAGTGAACCAATAATACCATTATGTATCTATCGCGAGTGGCCTAACCCATAGATTTTGGAAATCTCCTATGGTACCGTATTCTCCTATATTTCCTAATCGGACATCGTCCATTGCCTTTTTCGTATGCACCATATTCGCAACTGGGAGGGTTGCAGTCGCCTTCTGCGACGCACACTCGGTCTCTAAGGCCGAAGTGTTCTTTCCCACGGGCCAAGGACTGGCAGTCGCGACGTCTGTTGAATTCTGGCCAGTCGCAGACACATGAGCAGCCGTTGTCCGTCATACGAGCTAGGAATAAACCCGGGCAGGTGCATCTGAAAGATAAGCTTATTGTAATGCTTCATAATATTCATAATATATTTATATGCTTAGAGCAGGATTAAGACAAGGAGACTTTGTTCTTTCAAATTTCTTTGTGAGCCTTGATTCTTGTGACAGTAGAACTCCTCCTTTTCAGAGGGATACTGACTTCATAATGCTTTATTATAGTAGTTTGATATAGTAGAAAAGGTACTTAATAAAAAATTACATTAGAATATTAAACGAAAACGGTTCAAGATCTAGAAATAGCCTCATTCGTTTCATGTCCATGTTATTGATTAGATACCTACTAATGACGCACCATATCACCGGCGTCTTAAGAATACAAGTACTTATTTTTTGTACAACCTAGGTAATAAAGGTAAGGTACAGCCTGAGTCTACCAAAAGTCAATTAATTACCTTCGCAACTGAGGTGGCGCAGTGGGTTCCTCATCTAACTTTGGCTCCTCGGTGGACCTCCACTCAATCTGCCTCTTAACCCCCATCGGTATCCTGTTACTTTCAGGCTGACTGCTGTCATGCTGTCTATTGTCATGCTGATTGTTGTCTTGCTGGCCACTGTCATGCTGACTACTGTCATACTGGTTGTCATGTCTAGTCTCAATCCTGGTTCTGACGGTGCTCTGAAGGGTTTCTCTGGAGACGCAAGCGCAGCGAGTGTGGTTGAAGAACAGGATTCGTGCTTGCGTGATGTTGCCGTCTGCTTTGTTTAACTGCAATTTATTGGAAGTTATGAGTTTTATAGGAAGTCAAAATTGATTTTAAGAATTATCTTTTTAATAAGAGGAAGAATAACCAGGAAGAACTTGGACAAAATCTGACTATTTTAACATACTATAAGAGCAAGTCATGAGCAACTGCTAGATCTGTGGTAGCGTTCGAGAAGTTGCCTTTAAATATATCCTGAAGCTTTCCCAAAAACCAACCATGGTGACAAAGACCACTTCTTTTCTAAACCTGCATGCTCAGACAAAACTACAAAATCCTCACCAAGAACGGTAATTGAACGTATTTGCCATCGACCGGTGCGCACACCATGCCATCGGTGTCACAGCATCCTGCATCAGGAGCGCAGCGGTGCAGCTGTACGCATGGCGGCATATACCTGGAAATTTATTGATTTTGTGAAATTATTCTGTGCCGTCTGTCTAATTACTAGGAATATTAAATAAAATTTAGTTAAGGTGAATTGAGACCGAAGAGCGCAAGGTACCAACGAATAAGAAGCTTGAAAACGAGTGATGTAACCGTAGTCGATAGACCTAGCCACGAGACAAGCCTCTAGCTCGCACTTAATAGCTTTGTGATTTGAAATAAAGACTCGAAGTAGACTGTTCGTACGCAATGTAAAAGTCCTAAGGCTATGACTACATCAACAGTTAAGCATTTACTTTGATTGGAGCCCGAAGGCCCTACTATACTTTTTTTAAATGGGCCCCACATGACCATGAGTTCATGTTCGAATACATCGACTGATGCCGACGTAGATCATCGTTGGCATTAGTAACAGGTATTACTTACACCGTACCAGCAGCAGGTGCCATTTGACGGACGGAGAGCCAGCGTGGTTGTGGTATGAGGCATTTGTTATCCTTCACCACTTTTCTGATATGCGTCAGTGCAGCTTTACGGATCGCAGACCATTCCGCCGGGGATACGCTAGCTGGAATTTTAATAGAAGGGTAAATTTAAAAACAAAGCTGCTTAATGGGGAACATAATAATTAAGCTCTTTTGGCTTAATTTTTAATAGATTAAGGTAGTCCTTCCTCATTGAAGAAACTTCTCATCTTTTCAATATGTTCGTTTGGACGGAGTGAGCAATCCCAAAATGCAAGAAAGTCATGCGTTTAATCGGCAATGGAGTCAAAACTTTCTAACAGGCTTAATGTAAGTATCGGACTACTGGGACTAGACACATTTTAACCGACTTAAAAACTGGTGTTGAGACATGAATATATACGGGTGTCAAACAAATTTTTTCAGGATCTTTTCTCAATGTAATTTCCACTTGAAATGTTTATTTATCAGTGCCTAAATAATTGAGCGTAGAATAATCAACAGGAAGACAATTTTTGCACTTAGCTGAAAGGGGATCGGCACGACCTAGAAAGGGCAACCTTATCTTTTTAAGAGAGTCAAACTATGACAGTCAAACTATACATCAGGAAAGGTGGGCAAGATTTGTCACGCCCTGGATCCCAGAAAACGGTCATCGGCGTCCAGGTCGTCCTAGGAAGAGCTGGCGGGACGATCTGGATGCTTTCGATGAAACGTGGCCAGAGCATGCCCAGGGCAGAGATGGTTGGAGGATTAAAGGGGAGGCCTTTGCCCAGCAGTGGGATGAAATAGGCTAGAAAAAAAAAACTATGATAATTTCCCCCTGACCTTAAAAATGGTTAGGGATATCAATCCTTAACTATTTTTTCGTACGTAATAATAATAAACAATTAGTGACCTCTAAAAGTGAATAAAACTCACAATCATCTAAGATCCTCGGTCGTTCTTCGGTAGCTGCAATAGGGTTGACAGCTGATAGGACCCTGTAGGCAGTATCAAGCCTCGTGAAGGCAGATGGCGTCACAACTCCTGGCTTGGCAGTGGAGCTGGAGTCAGGGTAGTCGTTCCAGTCTTCGTTGGCGTCCATTGGGTAGTCACCTTCGTCTTGGATATCCTGGAACTGGACAGTTATAATTTGATATGTAGTTTTGGATTTGCGTCAATGTTTATTATGACAAAGGGTACCACCTTATTGTTTAACTACAGTTAATTTTTTAGTAAATTTTAGTGTCAATCCAGTTTTGGAGCTTTTTATTTTGTAGCTTTCGAAAAATCGCCTACTACCTATTTAATATCGAAATGTTTTTTTTTTGTTTTTGTTTTTTTTTGTCCATTACAAGTGACGTCGGTCGATGTAATGTGGAAAATGTGGATATTCTGATTATGGTATTTTTAAGGCTGGTTATTCCAGCTTAGAATGGACCATATCCTACTTCTTTCCGTGTGTGTCGTTCGAGGTGACTAACGGATAAGGTTTCTTATGCAGTGTTATTGTAGGCGAAAGGCTAGCTACATAATAGGGTAAAATGCCCTAAAGCCGGCACCTTAAGCCATTTTGAGATTTCAAACGTTAAATATTTTTGCTACGTAAAGCCTAGCTTTCAAGATTCTTTTTTAAATGTGCGAAGTGGTTCATAATCTTCAGAATTTAAGCCAAAAACAAGCCAAAATACAGTTTATTGCTGAGTTATTAAGGTTTAAATCGAAAGACACCAATTTTCCCCAAAGTCGGCAGGTCTAGCCCTAATTCCGGTAAGTTATTTTCCTAAAGCCGGCATATGTATTTCTAAAGGACTAACTACGGGTGGTCTCAAGTATAATTGGTTACAAAATTAAGCAATAGAACGTAAACATTTCAATAACCCTTTTTTAACTAGAACTTATTTTTAACGCTAATAGTTTTATTTTTGGTGGATTTTCGTCTACAGTGTAGGTATCTTTCTTAATAAAAATAATTAATTAAGTAGTTACCTTGATATTATAAAATCTTTTCAAATTAACAATCTACAGATATTTTTTTATGCTGGTAAGGTATAATAATATACTAAAGTAATAGTCGTTTATTACTAATGCCGACATTAGGATTTGTTCATTTAGATTAATTCCCTAAAGCTGGCCACGTATGCCGACTTAAGGTTTTAACGAGAATTTTATACCCTAACTCCGGCCCCCCTATTATTTCGAAAACTGATGATATGAAGTATAAAATTAGGTCTTGATATAATTAAATGGTTTATAAATTAACTTTAACAAATGTCAGGAACCCCCAAAAATGCTAAAATTGATAGAAATCACATTTCCCAAAAATGTATTGCATAGTGATTTTACCCGCAAAAACGCAGTATTGCAGACTATTCCGCACTTGTCGCCATTCAAACCTCGATTGTATTTGTATGCTGTGACCGATCGACGTAATTTTGGTAACACATAAAGAGAAGAAAATAAGCTATAGTTTAGAGCAAAAATAATTGTTACATGTCAAATATGAAATAATTTATGGACGATAACAGTTCAGACTGCCGACTTTAGGCGGGGGCCGAGTTTAGGCGCTTTTACCCTATATCACTACTTGACCCTTCATTCCATGCTGAAACCTTCAATAAAAAAAATAAAAAATAAAGCGATGCTATGTTTGTGCAATAAATGATTTCTATTTCTATTTCAATATGCCAAAGAACAAAAAAATCGACTGCTTCATGAATTTCGGTTGAGTCGCCATTTAAGTTTTTCTATTTATTATAATTCGATGCATAAGACTTGCACTGCTTTATTAAGACAGTGCAGTAAAAATCAAACTATGACTACATTACCAATTACATCATCGTTCGATTAAATAGTTATAAATAACAGTTCTATAATAATTGCCTGACTACACTAAATTCTATAAAACAATTCCATGTAAGCGCAGTCAGTAACCAAGAATGCGCCGGCGTCGATCCCAGAATAGAAGACTTATTTAAAGCAGTAGCCAGAGTCTGGTTCATTTCAAATGGTTTAATCGATTTTTATGGGTGATTCGATCGATTTAACTGTTAAAGGTTTGTCTTTGATCTTCTTTTGGCGCGTTTTATAGCTTAAACTTGAAGTTAGATAAGTCAAGTGTTTCTTTAATGAAAGGTTATGGTTTTAAGGGGTACTTCTATAAAAGATTTCGTGATGATTGCCACTGCAGACAAGTTGTCAAACTTTTAGAAGCTTTTGAGCGTATTATTTCAATTAGATTGTTAGTTCTGAGATTTAATCATAAAGGTCCTTGGTTAGATCATAAAGCTTTAGAATAGTCACTGTGTGATGCATTAGATAGGTACCTAAGTAGGTACATGAGAGTAGACAATAGATTACAACTAAAACTAATTAAAATCAAAATAATAATCCGAAGGTATTTTCTTATGTATGCTAACTCGGGCATAATTTATTAAAATGCAATATGTTGGCCCGTAGATTTGCACGATGTACAAATCAGGTAAAGGTGACGCTTTTTAAAGCATTCTGTCAATCCTTCTACACATGCAGTCTATGGGTCAGTTATACGCAGAGGGCATACAGCGCGCTGCGGGTCCAATACAACAATAGTTTCAGAGTGCTGTTCGGGCTGCCTCGCTTTTGTAGTGCGTCTGCGATGTTCGCCGAGGCTCGAACTGACGACTTTTACGCTATTATGCGAAAACGTTGTGCCTCCCTACTCCACAGAGTTCGAACCAGTCGGAACAGCATTCTGCAAACTGTTGCTGAAAGTTGGGATAGCCCCATAATGACACGATGGGTGCAGCTGCACACCAGCCTGTAGACCTTCCCAATGTTGGGTGAAGGTCCATATTTAAAATGAGTTTTGTTTTTGTTTTGTTTTACTAATAAGTAGGCTCGCTAAGTTTCTCTGTTACTAACACTTTTATGGACTAACTGTCTGAAATAAAGAATTTATTATTATTATTATGTATCTCTGTAAGGTTTTACTCACGGGCCGTAGCCCGGACCTTTGGAAGGCTTGCGTGGGGACACAGGTCCAACACGTAGAGGCCCCTTTGAGACACTTTTATCTAAATGTGATGGGATGCACCAATCCTGAATCTATTCCTGAATGCATTATGCAAATACACTCATAAATAGACCACTCTTGGCGCAAAGACTATTGTGGGAAGGACAGAATTTTACTTGGGTTATGGGGGTGAACTGGGTGGGCCGGGAAATCTGGGTTATTGCGGAGAGACTCGGGACGCCTGCCGTTACAAATGTCTCAAGTTTGTCCAAAATGGCAGACGGTGACTTGCCAACTCATTTGATGGGCCCCCCAAAATGGCCGCTCGCAAGGAGCGACAAGACGGCAACATCTAGTGAGCGGCTAAGGTTGTAGAGAGGTGAGTCTGCGGGCGCCAGTTCCCGGTGCTAAGCGCACCAGTCAGCAGGCCCCCGGCGTTATGACATTTTACACTTCCAACCTGGAGCATAGGTTCCGCTCTTGCGACTCCACTCCTGGCCGGCCGATTAAGGCAAGACAGGAGGTGAGGGCCAAATCAATCCGGGCCCTCTGGAGAATCGGGTCCGTGGTGTCGCCAATCACCAACAGCTCGCCACAAGCTGCCCTGCGGGCTTATTATTATTATTATTATGCATTGCCATGTACAGGAGATTTGTCATGAATGCCTAATGAAGTGGCATAGTACCATTATACTGTTTACGATTTCGTTTACAATTCGAAGATGTAATCTGGACATTACGACTTATTTACTTTATCATCATCATCAGCCTATCATCGTCTACTGCTGAACATAGGCCTCTCTCAAGGCGCCTTCCTCATCCAGTCGCTCCCGCTACTTTTTTTAGGTCATCTGTCCAGCGGGCAGCAGGGCGTCCCACACGACGCCTACCAGTTCGCGGTCTCCACTCTAGAGAGAACTCTGACACCCCATCGGTTGTCAGTTCTTCGGTAGATATGACCAGCCCATTGCCACTTCAGCTTGCTAATTTTCTGAGCTATGTCAGCCACTTTAGTTCTCTGACGTATCACTTCATTTCTGATTTCTTATTTACTTAGGTATAGCTACATGGAAATAATAAATCTTCATATTAGTTAAATATGCTCACGACTATATTCCCCAAGGGGGTAGTCTGAGATATTCTGAAACCTCGGAACATCCACGTTAAATAATAACATTTAAAACCCAATAAGCATTACGTTATGTAGCTAGTTTACGCCTCTAACCTACCTACTATTATACCCAAGGTAAATAGCTCATAGTGTCATGTTTGTGGCGTTCACCTTAGAAAAGCACCAAATAGAAGTAGTTTAGTAGTAGTAAAGAACATTTTTTTTCGCGATTTCGATGTTGGTTTCATAGTGAAAGTTGTTTAGTTTGAAGGTCTGATCATCCCCTTCTTTTTATCGTGTGGTTTTCTTTTCAAACCGCCTTACGGCCTCTGACGTGGTTTTGATGTAACGACTACTACCATATAGTAGCCGGGACTACCATCCTAAGCACGGAATTATCTGTCTTTTTCAGACAATCTGGTGATTCAGCCTGCAATGTCCTAAACACCTGGGGAAAAACGCACAAAATGACATTTCACTAGGTGTCTCCCGTGGGAATCGAACCCACAACCTCCGTGTCTAGAGCCCAATGGTGTTAACCATTAGAGCACGGAGTTAGTGATAGGTACATAGAGAACTACAGACCATAAGAGATATTATCACAAATATCGCGATAAATATCTAGCGTATAGCTTCGTCTTTGTAGCGATATTCTTATTCCCTCAGATTCGGGGGTTGCCTACGATTGCGAGAGAGTGCAATAAAACGGAACGGAACACTTCCGACGTGGTGGTAGAGTCAAAAATTTTTTACCAAAAGCTAGTTAACTAAGTATGTGATATTATACAGGGTGTAAGGAATAGTATCATTAACCTTTAAACCACATACTCTACTCATCAAACTGATCAACTTTTACTATGGGAGCGCGTAAATAAAATCAGCTAATCTACTCGACTCAATCAATCAATATTTATTGTTTTTTTAACCGACTTCAACAAAAGGAGGAGGTTCTCAATTCGACCCGTATGTTTTTTTTTTTGTATGTTTGTTACGCGATTGCACCGCCACTTGTGAATTGATTTTGATGATTCTTATTTTGTTTGGTAGGTCATAATTCCGAGGTGGTCCCACGAAATTGATTCAGCGCTTGTTGAACAAATCTACAAAATAACAAATATGTACACAGATCACGGACTTGAAAAAAATACGGACGTAATGTTACACTAGAAAGATGTGAAGTATAAACGCGTATGAGATAGCGATAGTCATAAAATCCTATACAATTTGTATGAAGCTAGATGTCTGCCTCCGGAGTCAGACAGCCGTCGTCAAACAAAAAAGTGGTTACGTCGATAAGGACAGCAATAAGTAGCGATCTCCTTTTTTAACTAGCAAATTTGCTACGAGTATGTGCAGCTCTTAATGAGTGAGTTTGACACGACACGTGCTTCTTTCTAGTACTTACCTTCTCTTTCTACTACGCAAACACAACATAATACATGGGTGCTTCGCTTATATAATAAAAGGATATTACGCCCGTCTTTTTTTCAGGTCCGTGACACAGATGACGTTTTTGTTTGTCGATTCTCTTCAGGAGTGCGATTTTTAAACATCACACGTTCAAGTCAGCGGTAGAAAATATCAAAATTACTATGGAGATTATAAATATTCCGTCTTTCTACTGCTAATTCGAACGTATGATGTTCAAAAATCGCACTCCAGCAATGTTTTGATGGGACTGTCAAACTATGTTTTTTTTACTGTCATAACCAAGAATCTTTATATGCCTATATATTTAAAACTTCTTGGTCATACTGTTGTGTTTAAACGTATAATAACTTTATGGTTTAAGGGTATATTTTCTAAAACCCCTACTTTTAGGAACATTGTTTTCAGTGATATGCTATTGCATATCCAGTGTTTTATATTTATTATGAAAGAACTGCCTTTACTTAAAAATGTAATGAATCGTTTTTTTGTATGTTTCATATAATTTATTTTAGTAATCGCATAAAATCCGGACACTGTTCGTCGAAATATTGCTAAAAATGGGGTTACTTTAGGAACATTTTTAGAAGGGTTACGTTACACGGTTGAATTTACAGTTTACGTAAAAAGAAAGTTTATATAAATTTAAAAAACATAATGAATCGATTTTTTTAAATATCATTCTGAAACACTAATATTTTTGAAAACATATTATTTAAAATCAAATATTGTGATTACCATACAAAATGGCGAACAAATTCAGGCTTTTGACATCCTGTGACAACTGCAAAATTATCCTTGTTTCTGATTTTTTTCATTGTACGTAGTTCTCTTATTAGTTTGTGATTGTACGGCGAAATGCCGTTACTGGAGCACGTCCGCGTCAAATGTTTTAAAAATAATTTGCGACAATTTTTTTCTCGATCCGTCTGTGGATGACTGAAACACAAAGGTAATTGAATGGAATAATTCATTATTTGTATTTTTCTAAAGCTAAAATTATGTTGTATTCCAAAAAATTTTAACGAATTCTAGGATAATTTTTGTCATATTGTTCAATCAAATTGAAATGACTTCAATTATGTCAGTGTCGTCTAAGTAGCGTATACCAAATCTATGACCATTCTCTTTGGTCGGCTTTTCAATATACAATTACCAATACAGTCGCGCACAGTTACAAATAAATTCTAAGCAAGAAGATTAAATTACCTACGTAGTATAAAATTCTTGATAAGAAAATCATGCAATTTTTATTTACTTCTGAAATTAAATCACTGCAAATAATATCAAAACAACTAAAAACTTGCTTCCTACCAATTTCAATGAATAATTGAACAGAAAAGTTTTTATTACTTAGGTAGGTACTAGTTTGATGCCAATCCAAACTAAGCCCTATGCTTTCGTGAAATCCAAATCTGTTCAGTAGTTTTAAAATAACGTGTGCACAAACAAACAGACAAAAATTCTAAAAATGGTCTCAATGTATTCCATTACGTAGGTACCTATTCCAAACACCGCCAATTAACATTTTTATAAATATCTTCAATGTACATCCACGTCATGTTTGCAATTATGACTCAATCACAGACTTAAATTGCAGTCGAATGACATCCCCACCATCAAAATCGGTTCAGTGGTTTAGGCACGTCCGCCAAAACGATGGGAATATTTAAATTCCACGGCTAATTTTTCTCCACTAGTCATAAAAGCAATATTTTTAAAATTTTGTTAAGTAAACTACTATATTTAAAGAAAACCGGCCAAATGTGAGTCGGACTCACGTACGGAGGGTCCCTTAGCACCATACCATAGCGTAAATTCACTTTGACTATACCATACAATACAATAGTAGTAATATAATTATTGTCTTGAGATATATTTCTCTCGAGATTTTTTGCCCAACCACCATTTCTTGGTGTGGGGCTAGACAGAAGAATATACAGATTATGGGAGATAGTTATAAAATAAGTATTTTTTATGTTTGTTGCAATGAAAGCGAACCGTAAAAGCTAGCTAGTTTATCAATACAAATACATTTTTAAATGAATTTGAACGGTAATCTCTAAATGCAAAAGTGGTCACAAGAAAATCATTCGAACTCATGTAGAAAAAACTTTGCTATTCTAAAAAAGACACCTTCCTTCTTTTTCTACTTCGATGCTGGAAACAGAAACGGCAACATAAAATGTCAAATTCTGACATTATAATTTTGTTTTTCTTATCGGCCAGTTATTTTATGTACTTTTCAAATTTACCGAGGAGTTTACAGGGCCCGGTTTAATAAACGTGACAATAAGCGTGACAATTACAGGTGGAAAATCTGATAATTTCGTCAAAATGTCATGGTGGAAAATTATAGTACATTACTGCAGTGGCCAGCAAAAGACGCATCGATGGACGAAAGTGTAAATGTGGGCCGAGGCGAAGCCAAGGCACACATACGTAAGTCCATCAATGCCTAGTTGTGGCCAAGGCTTGTATAGTGCTTTTCTCAAACAATGCTATTATGTTATTATTATGATTATGCAATAAATATTATGAATTATGAATGCGCGGAAATGAAAATTAATCAACTTTTCAAAATCAATGACGAACAACAATAATTTTTCCTGCGATAAAGCTAGTAACTTATAACTTATCTGTGGTTAAAGTGTCCATTCGTTTTTTTTTTTCATTATAAAGCTTTTTATTTGCAAGCCAGTTCAAAATTTAAACCAAACCTTTGATAAGTTACCTCCTTGGTTGCCATGTTTCGGAGTAAAAGATCGTTCCATTTTTAAATTACACGACATAATATAAGTTTACTATGTAATTTATTTGGCCGCTAAACTACGACAGATATAGATTTTCATACAACTATTGCCGGCCACTGCTCGCATAGTACAGCAATTTCGATTTATTTCAAAGAAGGTTGTCAACATAATGCTCAAATTTCCAAGCATGTTTGAGAAAAGAAATTTGTCAGATTGTAGCGACAATTTGACATATTTCTGTTCAATAATTTTTCTCCTGACAGGTGAAATGTGACAGAGGAGTCGCGTGGCTAAGGAGGTAACAAGTAGACGTGTCGTCGGCTTGCGATTTGATTGCCCAAGTGGCTCCGCCGTTTTATGGTGGTTTCAAGTGTGTGTTTTTGTTTAAAAACGGGGTTTTGAGATCGCCATATCCTATTACCGTACAATATCTAATAAATATATCTTCAACACTTGACACTGGCGAAATCTAACAAGGAAACGCCATTTAATAAAAATAGAATAGACATAATGACAATTTGTCCTGAAAAACTTGACATAAGTATTTGTTTTATAAAACACTTCTTCTTATCGTGTGGGCAGCAAGCCCTGGTATCAGAGTTTTTTTCAGACCGCCTTACGGGCCTCTGACGTGGTTTTTATAACCAAAGATAGTAGCCGGGATCAACGGCCTAACGTGCCATCCGAAGCATGGAATCATGTGATTCAGCCTGTAATATCCTAACAAACTGGGGAAAAATGCACAAAGTGACATGTCACTAGGTATCCCCCGTGGGAATCGAACCCACGACCTACGTAAGCAGAACTCAATGCTCTTAACAATTTTGTCAATGTACATTTTTATTGAACTGTAAATAACTGTCGAATTTTCGCCTGTCGCCTTTTACCTGTAATTGTCGCGTTTATTGAATAGGGCCCTGCGTCCGCGGCATGGTACATCGATAAACGTTTTATCGCGCCTGCTAACTCGTTCGTTCACGCGCAAAAAGAAAGGGAGCTAGGGCGCGATAGCGCTTTATCGCGCGATCATGCCGCGGGCGCTGGAGTTCGATTTTCGAATCTCATTCGCTGAGCTCAGCAGTTGAAAATGTCAAAATTACTATGGAGATTACTATGGAGATATGCATCTTCCTACTGCTGATTTGACTTTCAAAAATAGCACTGCTGAAGTATGATTTTTGAAAGTCGCATCAGCAGTAGGAAGATGCAAATCTCCATAGTAATTTTGACATTTTCAACTGCTGAGCTCACCGAATGAGATTCAAAAATCGCACTCCTGGTCGAAAACGACCTTATATTTTTTTTTAAATATCCGTAATCCTTTCATTTTAAAATCTCTAACATAGAAAATGTTGTTTTCTCCCCTCCGGACGAAAAGCGTAAATTTTCTTCCCGCTGCGCTAAACGAAGTTGCCGCTTTCCACCTCCGTCGAGGAGAAAAATAGTAAACTAACCTCGGGCAGTAAATAAGAAAGCCTCAGATCGCCATGTTTGTTGACCTCGGCTTCACCTCGGTCAGCAATCAAATGACATCTGAGACCTTTCTTACTTTCCTGCCCTCGGTGTGTAATCTACTATATTATTCACACAATTATTCGGTATGTCAAGCATTTTTTTGTCTTTATTGTATATTTTTTACGGATAGAAGATATCATTATAAGAAACATTTTTTTTTTCAATTCATGAAGTTTATCTGTAAATGGCAAAAGTGGGCTCGAAAAAATTATTCGAACTCCACGTTGTTAATTTTGTTGTTTAAAAATTTAATTTAAAAAATAAAAATTACCTGCCTTCTCTTTCTTACTCCATGTTGGAAACAGAAACGGCAACATGAAATGTCAAATTCTGACACATTGAACATATTTTTTCTGAATGACCAGTTATTTTAAGTTGATATTTAGTTAATCCTTTCATTTTAAATATTCTGACATATAAAATATTGTTATTGAGACAATTATCTCGAAATGGTTTTCCATTTTGTCCTCCCAAAAAAAAACTTGACATACCGAATTGACGAAAATGTCGGTGATTTTTTTTTCAGTATGTTCAAAATTAGAATACCGGCGGTATATATATCATAGAATCTCCTCCTTGTCGGTTAGTAAAAATATCACATGTGTAATTTTGAAACTATAAAAATATTTAAAAAAATAAGTGTTTAATAAATTTATTTAGTTATGTAGGCATATTCCGTTACTCTACATATTGTGAAATCATAATTTTTGTATCTCTATAAACAATTTTTTTGCCCACAGTGATGATCGTATTTTGTTTGAAAAAAGTGGTATGTATGTAGGTTACACTTTAAATTAACCGAAACTTCCCACTTTGGTTTTTTTAAAATTTTTTAGTTAAGTAATGAATTTCTTATTGTGTGAAAAAAAAACTACCTACTAACTAGGTATTCTTCACAAAAAATACTTAACACTTTTCTTATCGATGGTGGGAGCTCAAACAAAAGGTCACGGAAAACTTACAAAACATTATCAACATTTTTTATTGAAAATTGACAGCAAGTGATGACGTCACAAACGAAAATATACCCTTAAACTTCATGGATATAGGTACCGAAACACATAGATTTAATTGATCATGGCGGTCGGAAACGTTCGTCGTTTTATGGGTTCCGTAGTCAAACAAGGAAACCATATTCTCGTCCATTCTGTCTGTCTGTATGTATACCCCGCCTCAATAACTCGCTCATTTTTGCATCTATTGAATCGAAATATGGCATAAAGACAGATAACAGTAACCCAAAAACAGAAATGTTGTACGAAACATGGGTTCGATTTTTTTAAATCGAGTGAGGTGTAGAGCGTACACCGTATCCTTTGCATTGAAGTATTTATAACTGCTTAGACGAACTAATGTATTTCACCTAGATTTCAACACTGAAAAGTATGAAATAAAAAAATTTTTACAAAAAATTAAAACCGACTTCAAAACTAAAAAGGTAAAAATAATAATATTGCAGTCGTTGACTTTTGCATTCGAATCTATAAGAACATTAATTTGTTTTATTGGAGTCGGTGTAAAGCCAAGCCAAGCCAAAATTACTGCAAGCCCAGTTGCGAATCGTACCGGCTTGACACCGAGTCCGATAAGACAAATTAATGTTCTTATAGATTCGAATGCAAAAGTCAACGACTGCAATATTATTATTTTTACCTTTTTAGTTTTGAAGTCGGTTTTAATTTTTTGTTAAAATTTTTTTTTCTCTAAAGTCTTTGATGAACATTTAAAGGACGGTTATTTTTTGAACGAATTAAACACACCACCTACCTTACGACGAATTTAAGAATAGTTCACCAATCTAGGCTGCAAGTAAAGAGGGATACTTAATATAATGATAACTAGGCAGACAAGTTGCCATAAAGTTAATGCAAAACGTTTCAAGTTTGCCATGTGTTGGCGGACACGGTCGGACGGATAAATACGAGCTTGTATATAATGTTTACACGGTTAGGTAGCAAAATAGTGAATTATTATGTTGCACTAGATTTAGCTAACGACTTGATTCGCCGATACTCCCATTAGCTGCCCTGGGTGCCTCTGCCCACCGAGGCTGTGCAAGGCTGAGAAGTGGTACATGAGGACTAAACTTACAGCATTTCTTTGTTTACTTTTTTACGCCTTGCTACCTCACACATCTTCTGTAAAAATACCCAAAAAGATTTGACCATTATCAGGGCCGACGGTGGCGCGTTGTGGAGAGGTACGAACTCTATCATGAGGGTTCGGGTTCGAATCCGAATGGTGGAAATGCAATGTAACAATGAGTTTTTCTAACTTATGAACGCATAATACCGATTGCTCTGTAGCGGCGGTGAAGGAAAACGTTGTGAGGAAATCTACTACGTACGCTGAACAAGAAATTCCGGCTTCCGCACATTGCCGCGATATTATCGAGCGATATTATCGAGCGATATGTCACGCATGCGCAGCACCACTAAATCGATTGCGTCGGAACAAAATAGCAGCGATATTATCGCTCGATAATATCGCGGCAGTGTGTAGGATCGCGCGCGTCCCCATACAAAATTTACTGAGAACAATTATCGCAAAATCGCAGCGATAATATCGCTGGGCAAAGACGTCAAAAACCCCGGACATTTCAGTAAAATCTGGAATTTTCCCCGGACGACCACGAAATTTTTTATTTAAGTTAGTATGTAGTTGTTCGAAGTGAGCTCAAGATTTTGTCTTATTATAACGAGATTTTGCAATACGATTAAATCGATTTAATACAGCATAAAACCAAGAGCGAGCGAAGCGAGCTCGAGATTTTGCCAAATATTATAGCGCATTTCCAGGTCCCGTCAAAATCGAGGTCTATAATAAAAGCTGGAGCGAGCGAAACGAACTCATGATTTTGCTACACAACAACTCAATTGTTCACTCGTATGCCTATAGGATGACAAACGATCGTATCAATACGCTATACAACCAGGAACGAGCGAAGTGAGCTCGAGATTTGCAATACGACTTAATCAAATCAATACAATATAAAACCGGGAGCGAGCGAAGCGAGCTCGAGATTTTTTCATGTTATAATAAGATTTTGCAATACGATTATATCGATTCAATACAGTATAAAACCGAAGAAAAGCGAAGCGAGCTCGAAATTTTTTCAAATATTATAGCGCATTTCTAGGTCATGCCGAAATCGAGGTCGAATAAAAGCTGGAGCGAGCGAAACGAACTAATGATTTTGCTACATCTTAGATCAAAATAAAATCAATGGATAGGCCTATAGCGCGGTAAGTTGGAGCAAACTCCTGGTGCACTTGGTCCATACAAACTAGCGCCATTATCTGTCAAATCTAGGGTACTTGCATACAAATTTGAAGTAAACCTTTCATTTGTTTTGCCTCATTTTTCTGGTTTGAAATGTTCGCATAAAACCTATCCATTCATTTTATTTTGATCTAAGTGCTACATAACAACTTGATTGTTCAGTTTATGCCGAAATCGAGTTGATTTGTGGATAAAAAAATTTTAACAAAAAATTAAAACCGACTTCAAAACTAAAAAGGTAAAAATAATAATATTGCAGTCGTTGACTTTTGCATTCGAATCTATAAGAACATTAATTTGTCTTATCGGACTCGGTGTCAAGCCGGTACGATTCGCAACTGGGCTTGCAGTAATTTTGGCTTGGCTTGGCTTTACACCGACTCCAATAAAACAAATTAATGTTCTTATAGATTCGAATGCAAAAGTCAACGACTGCAATATTATTATTTTTACCTTTTTAGTTTTGAAGTCGGTTTTAATTTTTTGTTAAAATTTTTTTTGACTCAAATGTATGGAGCTGCTGATTTTGCTCCCATAGTAAAAGTTGTTCAGTTTGATGGGTAGAGTATGTGGTTTAAAGGTCAATGATAATTTTCCTTACATCCTTTATTGAGTACCTTTATTTAAAGACTAGAATTTTTATTTTTGTTTTGATAAACAAATCAGATTACTTGAATGTCATGTGGTCTATATTGCACGTTTTGCCCTCTCGCTAAGCTTCTATATGGAAACGCACCCTTAATCTTTATAAGTACCTACATAGTGCAGGACAGGAAAGTAGAATGGTTGATTCACAGACACAGAGTAGCAGAGGTTATCGCTGGACGCGGGACGAGCATCGAGCGCAGTTGTAAATCTGAGTTCATTCTGACCCAGTAGGTCTGAGTCGTAACTCCACGTATCTTACTTTACATACATTAATGTCATTACTTACATATACATTATTATTACTATTGAGGGAATGTTTAAAAAACTTGCGACTGTGCCACTGCGACCATCGCTGATATTTGTGATCTACAGTTCCTCAGATAAATATCGCAGTAGGTTTTTAACAGGAAGGTTGAGATTATATCCTTTGATAATTATGTGCTTTGGAGTGATTTAGGCCTAGAGTATTTCGCCTCTTTGAAGCTATACTTTATTCAAAGCTTCCCGGGTTAGACTTATAGGGATGTCGGATAGGATGAAGTGGTTTTCAGTCCCCCTTCTGGCCAATTCGTCCGCAGTTTCGTTACTGAGTGTCGGTACCCATTGTAGCGTCAGCTGATTGTGGTTGCACATAGCATTAAGCTGAGCTACGCAGTCCTGTACTGAATGTATTATCGGTGAGTCCAGGGCTAGTAGAGCTGCTAGATGCGTTTGTTGACGTGGTTTTTGCAGGCTGCGATGGCGTAAGATCTCTGCTTGAAATACAGAGGTGTAGTTGCCACATAAACTTACGAACGTATTCCCTTTTGGGGTAGTAATAGCTATCATCATCATCATCATCAGCCTATCATCGTCCACTGCTGAACATAGGCCTCTCCCAAGGCGTGCCACAAAACTCTGTCCGCGGCCTTCCTCATCCAGTCGCTCCCCGCTACTTTTTTTAGGTCGTCTGTCCAGCGGGCAGCAGGGCGTCCCACACTACGCCTACCAGTTCGCGGTCTCCACTCTAGAACTCTGACACCCCATCGGTTGTCAGTTCTTGGTAATAGCTATACTATCAACTATCTATATTTTGAATTGTGCAGTCGTAACACCTGGCTTATCTTTTGCATACATATTGAAGGTTTCCATTAGTCGAAGTAGAAGGTAGTCCATTCTAATCCACATGGCTAAATTCTTTTGCTGTTACTCGGGAAAATTTTATGTAAAAGTTTTCTCATGGTCATATTATAGAAGCTCTATATGACTTTATATGAATATGTGAACACTTTGATTGGATAAATAACCTATGATGGAATAACATTGACAAGTGTGGAAACTAGTGATTACAAAAATATGTAGAGACATCAACCAGTCGCAGTCGTGATGAGAACATCGCAATTATGTGTCGTTCGGATTATGACGTGACATTATATCTTCGGTGACGACTTCCATTTTGTGCTGGGGTAGTTTTTTATTGAAAATGGACAAGGCTAGTTCTAGTATCATGGTTAGACCCATAAAAAAGGAAATAATTTAAAACAAAGTTAATATTTTTAATTTGAGCGCAAATGACTCTAGCGAGATAGAAACTTTATTAAGTCCCAAACGATCGATGCATTGTTCCATTTTATTCTCATCATTATCATCAGCCTACGTTTGGGTTCGTTTGGGTTTGGCGTAGTGGGACGTCCCACTGCAGGGCACAGGCCTACCTTTAGGATATGGTTCCATTTTATGACATATATCAAATGACACATTAATCGTTAGGTTTATTAATTGAAATTTTTCTGATTTTGTGTTACAACTTATTAGTTCATTGGGTACTATATGTTTTCAGGTCAGGCGTAGACAATGGGTGGAGAAATAAGAGAGTGATTGAGGTGGGGCATACAGACATACAAGATTGGATGAAACTATAATAAATGTTGAACCATACGGAACCCTTAAAAGTGCATGGTTATGTCACTGTAAATTATTTTTTGTCAAGCTTAACATTTTTTTCGGAAAACACGTTTTTGATGCAATGTTTCGAAATTCGAAACATAATAAAATTCCCAAATTGACACAAGATTTATTACAGTTATAACGTCGTGATACAAAAACTTGCGCTGGCGCAGGTGCAGCGGAAGTCCGAGATTAAGTTTATAGCTGTAATAAACAACAGAGATGCGACAATGTATGTGTCATTAAATTTTGCGCTTCGCAGTTGCTACTCAACTTTGGTTGCAACCGTTTTACGCAATAGCGTAGAATAGGGGAGCTGGGGGGTAAATGCACCGGGCGGAACTTTACTATTAGATGTGGAAAATTCGGGAAAAATATAGATTGATTGAGCTCTATCTATAACCGATTCGTAGAGCGGAAGAAAGTCGAGCTCGCTTCCCTCGCTCTAAGTTTCTTTTTTGACTAGGTACTGTAGTATTCTGACCACAGAGCTAAGACGTTGTGCAAAAATGTAGAGCTCGCTTCGCTCGATGCTTTTGCTTAGGTGCATTGTTTTGTACTAGCTCTGGCTTAAACCTATTCGTTTTCAGGAAATAAGTCAATATCGTTCATTAAACTCAGGGCAACAGAAACCTAGTACTCCCGCCACAAAACCTCCAGGTATATAACAAAAGCTCATACTGCATGGCTATCAAAATATATAACCGGTTGCCAAATATGTTTAAAACATTGAATACAAGTTCTTTTAAAAACATTTACATTCTTTTTTGATAAATAAATGTTATTCTTATTACTCTGTAAACGAATATATGGTCGATGTTCTCGTTTAACCTAACAGACTTCATGTAAATTTTATTTTGTGTGTTTAATTTTTAACTTTAGTTTTGCTATTAAATATTTGCACGCCATCCTGTGTGGCAGATTATGTCTATGCGCTATGTAAGTAAGACCTTATTGTACCATATTCTTGCAAATAAATTAGTTCTATTCTATTCTATTCTATTCTATTCTATTCTATTCTATTCTATTCTATTCTATTCTATTCTATTCTATTCTATTCTATTCTATTCTATTCTATTCTATTCTATTCTATTCTATTCTATTCTATTCTATTCTATTCTATTCTATTCTATTCTATTCTACGCTACGTCACTGGTTTTACGTAAGTTATAATATTTATAGTTCAAATTACGTAAAAAGAGCGCTACGGTCAAATTTAGCAGCAGATGATTTTACCTTTATTCATTCCTACCTGAAGGACATTAATTATTAATGCGAGCCTTGAAGACAGGAACATCTAAACACCATATAAAGTTTATTTTGTTCTTTAATTTCCAAGATACTTCAGTTACAGTTTTATGATAGTGTAGAATCTAACTAACTAGTTAGGGATGTGCAATCATGTAAACACGATCTCCATAATATAATCCTAATCGTCGGTATAGTTTACCGCAAGTACCGCAACTCGAGTAAAGAAAGTAATTTATGTTATGAACCCTTTTGACAGTTCAATCGGCACTTAATTTCTCTTAAGGCGGGTGGTACCTACAGCAGACTGATCGCTTCGAATGGACAACACGACATTGAAGTCAATTGGACTTAAATCACTTTCTAATGTCATGCTTTCCTATGTTTCTATTTTAATTAATTACTATTCTGTCATCACAAGTGATTCTATCCTTACCCAGAAAAAGCAATACTTTATTAATACTTAATAAGTGTTTTTTTATCTAATTTTTATTGACAGAGCGCTTTATGTAAATACCCATAATATAATAATAATGCATTTTAATATGCACTGGTAATAGCATTTTTATTTTCCGAAATCGTTAACCTAATCATACTTCCTACAAATATTATATATGTGATAGTTTTGATGTTTGTAACCCAATCACGAATAAACAGCGAAACGGATAGAGATGCAATTTTACATTGATATAATATTTTCTGAATTAACACTTCGCCTTCTGACGACGCGATGTACGTCGTAGGTCAGCAACAAGTGGGCCGCAGTGCGCACGACTCACACGGTGACTCAGGATTGTATCACAATCCACAGTGTTAGTACTGCGTGAGTATAATTGTTTTGAGCTTAGCAGCAAAAGTGTTAACACGATAGAATTTTCAAAGTACCTACTACGCAACGAAGTCGCGGGAATCTAGTGCCTAATTTGTAACTTTAAACTAAACAGTTGCTATCTAAAATAGTTTCTGTTCACTAGTAAACAGTGTTCTCAGAAACGTGACCTGTGTAGCGTTTTGTACATAATCTTGTGCTAAATAAGGATTATGTGCAAGCTTTGCGTTGTTCAAGCTTCTTACTCCGAATATCCCATACCTAATGTACTTAGGTACTTCTTGAACTACACCTGTTTCTAGTGTGCTCACGACTGTATGCTCCGCGTCATCAATCATCATCATCATCACATCAGTCTATACAAATATACGTCCCACTCCAGGGCACAGGCCTACACTCAGACAGGGTGTAGGCATGAATGTCAGTCCACCACACGTGCCCAATGAGGATTGGTAGACTTTCCATACGCATCAGAATTTCTTCTTCAACGTATGCAGATTTCCACACGATGTTTTCCACCATCGTTTGAGAACAGTCGGTATTACGTACATAAGTTATTCTATTCTATTTTTATTTAATGGCGTTTCCATGTAAAATTTCGCCAGTGTCAAGTGTTGAAGATATATTTATTAGATATTGTACGGTAATAGGATATGGCAATGTCAAAGCCCCGTTTTTAAACAAAAACACACACTCGAAACCGCCATAAAACGGCGGAGCCACGTGGCCAATTAGATCGCGAGCCGATACGTCCACTCGTTACCCACTTAGCCACGCGACTCGAACATAATTTAGAAAATTCATTGGTATATTGGCAATATTGGCAAATCGTTCGTGCGGATTCGAACCCGGAGCCTCATGATTGAGTGTCCATACCTCTCTGCAACGCGCCACCGATGCTCTCCTGGAGTCGGAGATATTTAAGGGGATATAATTCGGAGCGCGCTCCATACAAACTATTAAAGTCAATGAAATTTTGCAGAAACAATATGGAAACAAATTTCTATGCTTGTATGGAGTCAGATTTTCGTTAAAATGTATAGTTTTAATGTTGCAGTGCCTCAAAGATTTCCATACAAAACTGAAATTAATCATAGCATTGAAACTGTATATTTTAACGAAAATCTGGCTCCATACAAGCATAGAGATCTGTTTCTAGATTGTTTCTGCAAAATTTCATTGACTTTAATTGGTTAGTATTGAAAATATCACCATAGTACGTTTGTATGCAGCGCGCATTTTCGCTCTTGGAATAAAATTCTCTTAAAACTATCCAAGTGCCAAGCCCAGTCCACCTATAAATTATACCAACCAAGTCCAGTCGCTAATTGTGATGGCTTGACAGCGACTCCAGAAAAATGAATTACCTAATGTTGCATTGCAATAGTTGCGAATGGAAAAAAGACGTCATAATCGGCTGTAATAGGTAATATTATTTTCAACATTTTAGATTTTATGTCGGTTTTAATGTGTTTAGCTAAGATAGCAGTCCATCCATCCATCACAGTTCTTGATCAGTCCGTCTTCGGACATAGGCCTCTTCCATATTTCTCCGTGACGTTCTGTCTGTGCTAAGATAGCAGTCATTGTTGTCAAAATCGACATTGAGCAAAATGAGCATAATTATTATAATAATCAGAAGACGTAGCATGCTGCACGTGTTAGGCGTGATAGCGCTGCCTACATCACGCTGCCAGCCATGCTAGTCATGCAGATATCCGAATTATCATTCTAAACCACATTTAAAAACACATAATAGAGAGAGCATTAACATTTTACATCCTTAAAAGCTATAAGCCGCCCGATGTCCGAGTGCAAGAACATCAATCAGTGTTTGCTAATCTCGGATTAAGGGTATATTTTCTAAAACCCCTACTTTTAGGAACATTGTTTTCAGTTATATGCTATTGCATATCCAGTGTTTTATATTTATTATGAAAGAACTGCCTTTACTTAAAAATGTAATGAATCGTTTTTTTGTATGTTTCATATAATTTATTTTAGTAATCGCATAAAATCCGGACACTGTTCGTCGAAATATTGATAAAAATGGGGTTACTTTAGGAACATTTTTAGAAGGGTTACGTTACACGGTTGAATTTACAGTTTACGTAAAAAGAAAGTTTATATAAATTTAAAAAACATAATGAATCGATTTTTTGAAATACCAGTCTGAAACACTAATATTTTTGAAAACATATTATTTAAAATCAAATATTGTGATTACCATACAAAATGGCGAATAAATTCAAGCTTTTGACATCCTGTGACAACTGCAAAACTATCCTTGTTTCTGATTTTTTTCATTGTACGGCGAAATGCCGTTACTGGAGCACGTCCGCGTCAAATGTTTTAAAAATAATTTGCGACAATTTTTTTCTCAATCCGTCTGTGGATGACTGAAACACAAAGGTAATTGAATGGAATAATTCATTATTTGTATTTTTCTAAAGCTACAATTATGTTGTATTCCAAAAAAATTTAACGAATTCTAGGATAATTTTTGTCATATTGTTCAATCAAATTGAAATGACTTCAATTATGTCAGTGTCGTCTAAGTAGCGTATACCAAATCTATGACCATTCTCTTTGGTCGGCTTTTCAATATACAATTACCAATACAGTCGCGCACAGTTTCAAATGAATTCTAAGCAAGAAGATTAAATTACCTACGTAGTATAAAATTCTTGATAAGAAAATCATGCAATTTTTATTTACTTCTGAAATTAAATCACTGCAAATAATATCAAAACAACTAAAAACTTGCTTCCTACCAATTTCAATGAATAATTGAACAGAAAAGATTTTATTACTTAGGTAGGTACTAGTTTGATGCCAATCCAAACTAAGCCCTATGCTTTCGTGAAATCCAAATCTGTTCAGTAGTTTTAAAATAACGTGTGCACAAACAAACTGACAAAAATTCTAAAAATGGTCTCAATGTATTCCATTACGTAGGTACCTATTCCAAACACCGCCAATTAACATTTTTATAAATATCTTCAATGTACATCCACGTCATGTTTGCAATTATGACTCAATCACAGACTTAAATTGCAGTCGAATGACATCTCAACCATCAAAATCGGTTCAGTGGGTTAGGCACGTCTGCCAAAACAATGGGAATATTTAAATTCCACGGCTAATTTTTCTCCACTAGTCATAAAAGCAATATTTTTAAAATTTTGTTAAGTAAACTACTATATTTAAAGAAAAAGGGCCAAATGTGAGTCGGACTCACGTACGGAGGGTCCCTTAGCACCATACCATAGCGTAAAATCACTTTGACTATACCATACAATACAATAGTAGTAATATAATTATTGTCTTGAGATATATTTCTCTCGAGATTTTTTGCCCAACCACCATTTCTTGGTGTGGGGCTAGACAGAAGAATATACAGATTATGGGAGATAGTTATAAAATAAGTATTTTTTATGAAAGATAGTTTGTTGCAATGAAAGCGAACCGTAAAAGCTAGCTAGTTTATCAATACAAATACATTTTTAAATGAATTTGAACGGTAATCTCTAAATGCAAAAGTGGTCAAAATCATTCGAACTCATGTAGAAAAAAATTTGATAAAAAAGACACCTTCCTTCTTTTTCTACTTCGATGCTGGAAACAGAAACGGCAACATAAAATGTCAAATTCTGACATTATAATTTTGTTTTTCTTATCGGCCAGTTATTTTATGTACTTTTCAAATTTACCGAGGAGTTTACAGGGCCCGGTTTAATAAACGTGACAATAAGCGTGACAATTACAGTCTGATAATTTCGTCAAAATGTCATGGTGGAAAATTATAGTACATTACTGCAGTGGCCAGCAAAAGACGCATCGATGGACGAAAGTGTAAATGTGGGCCGAGGCGAAGCCAAGGCACACATACGTAAGTCCATCAATGCCTAGTTGTGGCCAAGGCTTGTATAGTGCTTTTCTCAAACAATGCTATTATGTTATTATTATGATTATGCAATAAATATTATGAATTATGAATGCGCGGAAATGAAAATTAATCAACTTTTCAAAATCAATGACGAACAACATTAATTTTTCCTGCGATAAAGCTAGTAACTTATAACTTATCTGTGGTTAAAGTGTCCATTCGTTTTTTTTTTTCATTATAAAGCTTTTTATTTGCAAGCCAGTTCAAAATTTAAACCAAACCTTTGATAAGTTACCTCCTTGGTTGCCATGTTTCGGAGTAAAAGATCGTTCCATTTTTAAATTACACGACATAATATAAGTTTACTATGTAATTTATTTGGCCGCTAAACTACGACTGATATAGATTTTCATACAACTATTGCCGGCCACTGCTCGCATAGTACAGCAATTTCGATTTATTTCAAAGAAGGTTGTCAACATAATGCTCAAATTTCCAAGCATGTTTGAGAAAAGAAATTTGTCGGATTGTAGCGACAATTTGACATATTTCTGTTCAATATTTTTTCTCCTGACAGGTGACATGTGACAGAGGAGTCGCGTGGCTAAGGAGGTAACAAGTAGACGTGTCGTCGGCTTGCGATTTGATTGCCCAAGTGGCTCCGCCGTTTTATGGTGGTTTCAAGTGTGTGTTTTTGTTTAAAAACGGGGTTTTATGATCGCCATATCCTATTACCGTACAATATCTAATAAATATATCTTCAACACTTGACACTGGCGAAATCTAACAAGGAAACGCCATTTAATAAAAATAGAATAGACATAATGACAATTTGTCCTGAAAAACTTGACATAAGTATTTGTTTTATTAAACACTTCTTCTTATCGTGTGGGCAGCAAGCCCTGGTATCAGAGTTTTTTTCAGACCGCCTTACGGGCCTCTGACGTGGTTTTTATGTACCTAACCAAAGATAGTAGCCGGGATCAACGGCCTAACGTGCCATCCGAAGCATGGAATCATGTGATTCAGCCTGTAATATCCTAACAAACTGGGGAAAAATGCACAAAGTGACATGTCACTAGGTGTCCCCCGTGGGAATCGAACCCACGACCTACGTAAGCAGAACTCAATGCTCATGACAATTTTGTCAATGTACATTTTTATTGAACTGTAAATAATTGTCAAATTTACGCCTGTCGCCTTTCACCTGTAATTGGTCGCGTTTATTGAATAGGGCCCTGGAGTTCGATTTTTGAATCTCATTCGCTGAGCTCAGCAGTTGAAAATGTCAAAATTACTATGGAGATTACTATGGAGATATGCATCTTCCTACTGCTGATTTGACTTTCAAAAATAGCACTGCTGAAGTATGATTTTTGAAAGTCGCATCAGCAGTAGGAAGATGCAAATCTCCATAGTAATTTTGAAATTTTCAACTGCTGAGCTCACCGAATGAGATTCAAAAATCGCACTCCTGGTCGAAAACGACCTTATATTTTTTAAAAATATCCGTAATCCTTTCATTTTAAAATCTCTAACATAGAAAATGTTGTTTTCTCCCCTCCGGACGAAAAGCGTAAATTTTCTTCCCGCTGCGCTAAACGAAGTTGCCGCTTTCCACCTCCGTCGAGGAGAAAAATAGTAAACTAACCTCGGGCAGTAAATAAGAAAGCCTCAGATCACATGTTTGTTGACCTTGGCTTCACCTCGGTCAGCAATCAAATGACATCTGAGACCTTTCTTACTTTCCTGCCCTCGGTGTGTAATCTACTATATTATTCACACAATTATTCGGTATGTCAAGCATTTTGTTGTCTTTATTTTATATTTTTTACGGATAGACGATATCATTATAAGAAACATTTTTTTTTTCAATTCATGATGTTTATCTGTAAATGGCAAAAGTGGGCTCGAAAAAATTATTCGAACTCCACGTTGTTAATTTTGTTGTTTAAAAATTTAATTTAAAAAATAAAAATTACCTGCCTTCTCTTTCTTACTCCATGTTGGAAACAGAAACGGCAACATGAAATGTCAAATTCTGACACATTGAACATATTTTTTCTGAATGACCAGTTATTTTAAGTTGATATTTAGTTTAATCCTTTCATTTTAAATATTCTGACATATAAAATATTGTTATTGAGACAATTATCTCGAAATGGTTTTCCATTTTGTCCTGCCAAAAAAAAACTTGACATACCGAATTGACGAAAATGTCGGTGATTTTTTTTTTCAGTATGTTAAAAATTAGAATACCGGCGGTATAATATATCATAGAATCTCCTCCTTGTCGGTTAGTAAAAAATATCACATGTGTGTAATTTTGAAACTATAAAAATATTTAAAAAAATAAGTGTTTAATAAATTTATTTAGTTATGTAGGCATATTCCGTTACTCTACATATTGTGAAATCATAATTTTTGAATCTCTATACACAATTTTTTTGCCCACAGTGATGATCGTATTTAGTTTGAAAAAAGTGGTATGTATGTAGGTTACACTTTAAATTAACCGAAACTTCCCACTTTGGTTAATTTAAAATGTTTTAGTTAAGTAATGAATTTCTTATTGTGTGAAAAAAAACCTACCTACTAACTAGGTATTCTTCACAAAAAATACTTAACACTTTTCTTATCGATGGTGGGAGCTCAAACAAAAGGTCACGGAAAACTTGCAAAACATTATCAACATTTTTTATTGAAAATTGACAGCAAGTGATGACGTCACAAACGAAAATATACCCTTAAGTTACGATTTCTCTAATTGGTTTAAGAGCTTTGGTTGTTGCGAATAACTTAACTGTACATTGCGTTATTTTAGTTAGTTACCTATAAAGTAGGTATTATGCAAACGAAATTGCATGCGTACGGCTGAAGTCGTAAAATTGATGGAGTTTTGCGACAAATTGCAATCGTGAATGACTATTTTTATTGAGTGTTTCCATTAAGTGGGAATTTGAAGGCTTTTCTTTCACCATTTTATTTTACAGATATTATCGGCACGACTTGCCCATTCAATTCAAGGAGCTATTTTTAAAACATGATCCCGTGGTTTTTTACAGGGAAGATCAGACCACCAAACTAATAGGGATGATCAGGTAGGGGTGTTATTGTACCCGATTCGATCGGTGTCTGTGTCTAATCGATATTTGGGGTTTTTGACAGTTCTTGGCAATTCTGCTTCGTAATTATATTTCATACAATGGATAATGATGATTAAAGAAACACAGTATAACTTTAAATTGCCTAATAGGTACAGCATACATAAATGTTATCGATCTTGTGTCGATATAATAGATTAACTTACACATTAGCCTTATAGAGTCTATACTATAGACTCTATAGAGTCTATACTATAGACTCTATAGTATAGAGTTAGACCATGAAAAGGGACAACATTGATAAAATCAGCTGTTCTATTTAAAACTACAAACAAACCGACCCATATGTATGGGATCGATTGGCTGGAATATATTGGAAAACAATGGCCAGTAAACTTGTTTTTGATCGACCAAAAAGAATTTAATGAAAATGGTTAGGTACGAGCAAGAAGTTTGAAATCCTCTATAGTGGAGCACAGACTGCCTAACAAGCGGTGAAAAATGATAATAATCCTTGGTGGTCGGTAATGATCGTTCTTCTCCGTAGTTGTTTTAGTGACGTTAACTTTGTCCCTTTCTAATGTATGTCTTGGCATGACGTCACTCAACTGTCGTTCATGCCCAAGAACATTGTGACGTCAATGGAATAGAAAGGGACACACATAAAATTGGAAATATCGACGACGAAGACGAACGTCAAATTTTCTTGTATCAATGCTTGTAAGGAGGAGTTCTATCCTTTATGATTTAAATCCATGGGTACGAGTAAAAATAGTCAAAGTGAACCTTTGTAAAAGAAGTTTCTCTCCTACACGAAAGAGAACACTAAATACGTAAATATGAAAGCATGTTTCGTAATCCAATTGCTAAAAAAATCTGTTCTACTCTAATTTTAACGTTATGACAACTATACGTCTCTTCATTATGTTTTATAACAAAACGGAATGAGTTCTGTTCTGTGTGATCTCTGTTTTCCGGTACATTAGTTAGAGTGGACTCAAACTGTGCAATTTCACAAGTCTGTCTAATTTGAAGATCAGCCAAACAAAAACATTTGTGTGATGAAATTTTGAGCTATTGTCACGAAGCTCGCGATGGTAGAGTTAACAACAAAGATACTTTATTTATCCATTTAACACCCAGTTGCAGAAACGCTCATTAGAGATAATACTCCATTAATTCTCTTGCTAGCTTTTACTACGTCAACAAGACAAAAAGTGACAGCAAGAGCCGTTGCTATGACAATAGCAGTAAAACGTATCAAATTTAGGCTAGGTCGGGGCCGTCGCGGAGGTGGGACTTTGGCAGAGGGCACAGAGGGGGTAATCTGTGGCAGAGGGGAAAGTGTGCGTATGCGAACTCCCCTCCGTCATTCAGGAGCGCGCGTTGCTTTATGATTGCACCCTGTAGGTACCTACTATAGGTATGAAAGGCCTATGGGTAATCCTTGTATGGAGGGTGGCGTCTTTTTAATTTAAGCGGCCAGGTACGACATGTTGTAAGTATTTTAGGGCTAATATTACCTTACATTTTTATGGAAAAAAAATTGTCCTATGGTGTAACGTTTCGGAGATATTTAGGTTCAAAGTTTAAAAAAAAATACTTACAAATCTCATAAAAATTTACCACTTATTTTGTTTCTATAGCCCAGAATTAGTAAGTTTTAATTATTTGTGATATCATCACGCATATTTGGGCTATAAAAACAAAAAAAGTGGTTAAAAACCAAAACTAGTAACTTTTAATGAGTTTTGTATAGTCATTTTTTTTAAACTTTAAAATTAAATATCTCCGAAACGTTACATCGTAGGATATTTTTTTTTGCATAATAATGTAAGGTAATATTAGCCCTAAAATACCCACCACATTTGGTATCTGGCCGCTTAAAAAAAATAAAGACGCCAGTATTACCCATTGTTAGAAAGCCAAGTGAAACCACTGAAGCATTTTAAGTCGATGGATAAAAAAACTCAACACTTAGTTAATTGCTTGTAGTCATACTGACAGAAATATAAACTTTTACGATAGGTAAACGTCAAGAGAAGCTCGGATATTATTCATGAAATATGATGAATTGGTCACTCAAGGCTTTCGGTTTATGTAAGTCAAGAGCGTTTAGCTAATAAAACAGATAATACAGCTGTTTCATACCATTGCCACCTGTCGATTAGGGTTCCGTGGTCAAAAAAGGAACCCTTATAAATAGTTCCGTTCATGAGCCTACCTATAATGTTTGACTACCTAAATTACTCGCTCGTTTTTGCACCTATTGAAACAAAATTTGACAGAATTTATAAACCCAAAATGACAAATGTCATAGGTATATATTTTTTATATTATTTATTAGTTTTACCAGCAGGCAATCGTAAATACCAATTTCATTTGTACCCCGCCCGCTCCTCCCATTGGTGGAGTTGCCGAGAATTGATTATCACATTAAATACAGAAAGACAGAGAAAATGGAAGAAAGTCCAATAAGCTAATAACTGTTTGACTACGGAACCCTATAAATATCGGTAGGATCACAAGTTTTTTCCTAAACTCATAGCATATGCTCACGACTATATTCCCCGAGGGGGTAGTCAGAGATATTCTGAAACCTCAGAACATCCACTAAACTCATCACTAACTAAATAGGTCATGTTTATTTATCCGTTGGGGATATCGGGGAAAAAACAAAATTCCCTATCAGTGGGGAAATACCGGTGGGGATTTCTGAAATAATCCAAGCTCTCGACCAAATGGTCGGGGTAGTCTGTTACAAATAAGTGCAAAGTTAAGTGTCCCAAATAAATAAAAACAATCTTTAGTATCTTTTTGTATGGTTATCGGCAACTTCTTCAGCGTGCAATTTTATGCTTATGGCTTACCCTCAAGCTTCCATACCTTTCATAAAAATCGGTTCAGCTGTTTAGCCGTGAAAACATAACAGACAGACAGCGGCACTCTTTCGTGTATGATTATTAAGATTATTATTATGTAACTGTACAGCTAGGGTCCTTCTTAATGCGGTGACACTTTTTTAAGGGGATGATCAGACCATCAAACTGAACCACTTTCTCTATTAAACCAATGTTCAAATCGCCAACAAAAATTCTGTAATTCCATACAATCTACAATCTTACTCGATGTAAGGGACAGCACATTTTTTTTCTTGATTTCGATGTTGGTCCAATAGAGAAAGTGGTTCAGTTTGATGGTCTGATCGTCCCCTTAAAAACTGTCACCATATTCAGAAGGACCCTGCATAGATTCTTGTGACTCCATTATATCCTCTAGTCGTCTCGTGTAACACCCACGAAGTTTTGACTTACTCCTAGACGAATGGACTAGGTACTATTAAACACTAACTTGTATTTCTAGTCAGTCATAAACGGTAAGCTAATTACAATTAACTACAACCAGTAAGTTCATTTAACTGGCTAAATTAACTTAGTTCGTAACGGAGCTTTTGGAAAATTAATTAAGAAACTATAAAATTACAGTCGGAGTTTGCATTTACAAGTTAGTTAATTAAGTTTTTCACGTGCAATAGCAAACAAACCTAAGTTTTTATGACTCGATGGTTAAACAATACATTTTTATCAATATTTTTATATTAAATTCACTTTATTAGCAGTCAATTACTTTTTATTAGACTTGACATAGTTTTAAAAGTGATTTCTCGGAACTTGAACATTGTTTTGCATTGAATAATGTTTTATCAAGAGAATTAAAATGTTTTCTTAAAATTTTATTGCCCATGGCCTTTTGCAAAGGTCGTGATACGTTTTGGTCAAATATTCAGGCAGTGTATATCGTGTTACTGATGGGTAATTTGTTAATCTCAAAATGCTCTTGTAATTATTAGAGTGTCTAGCTATAGCTAGTGACATTTTGTAAGAATCTAAAGATTAACCCGAGCACAGTTTGACCTACAGCGCAAAAATGTTACTAATAAGGTGAATTAAATTAAGGTTTCTCTTTTATTCCTAGAGATTAAAAAAATTTTGAATATAGATATAACGTTAATAGTAACGGACGGTGGAAAATGGTTTATGGTGTTTGTTAGATGTTGGTGTTTTTGCTTTCACTGTTTTGCTTGGTTTTATCTAAAATTATCATTGACAATAAAAAAAATACAATAAAATGATATTAATTTAATAAATAATTTGATATTCCTATCAATAGATATATTATTTTAACACAAGTTTTTATTTTATCTAAAGAAATCATTATTTCGTCATTAGTTATGTAAAGGGACAGGGACTAAAGTAATATAATTTTGTTTGGTAGGTTAATAATTCTCTCAAGGGACACATCCCCACTAAGCTAAGCTATGGAACCCTATTCTACAGCCTGATTTAGTTACACGCTAGCAATTATAATTGTTTTAAAAATACTTCATTTTTCTAGATGTTTTATTTGTGTTCAGTGTTTGAGATGATCATTGTCCTAATATTTAGGTTAAATAAGTACAAAATCGTAACTAACTGACTTTTTTTTTAGCTTATGGCACACAAGCCAGTAAAGAAAGTTTATATTATAAATATCACTATTCCACTTACCTCATCATTCCACTCATCTCCATACTCCGTCTCTATCATCTTCTCGCTTTTCTCCTCAGGCTCTGCCTTCATCCTCTGCATCTCCTTCACCACAGAGTCCAGCTGGTCAGCACTCAACATCCCCCACACCTGCATCGCCTGCAACACTTCCTCATCCTCCTCACTCAAGTCCTTAACCGGACCCAAAGACTTCAAACGTTCCAATTTATCGTACAAACTTTCAGGTGCACTGTCCAATTCTTGCCCCAAAGGAGCCACTGTTAACCTTTCTAATTTTTCAAAAAGTTGGTCCAGTCTGTCCGCGAAGGATGGCGGTGTGACGTAAGCTGTTCGGATGCGGTGCGTCAGGAGAATTAAGAGGAGGGATAGACGCAACATGGCGCGGCCGTGGTTGGAATAAGACTGGCACATGGGCTGCATGCTTGGGACCGCGGGAACAGGGCGCGTTGGGCAGCGAACTTTCAATGTGAATCTCTGATAAGAAATTTGTTTCTCAAGTAGCCGAGATAAGTGAGTGAGATTTTGTTTGCGAATTATGACACATTGTTTGGTTAGACTTGACTTGGTTATCTAGTCTTTAACTACTTTTGCTGTTCGCAGAACTTCACGTACATTTCGTGATAAATAAATAGGTTATCTCTCGGTGGCAACAAGTAAATGTAATGCCAACTTGGTTTCTTAGCTAGAATTATTTAGAAACCGAATTAGCATCGCACAAGACAGCTAAAAAAGCTCCCATGTTTCCCACACATCAACAAGTGTCCCATGCACCCTATTTTAGACGTGCATCTCTATTTTTGAGCCGTTATAAATACAATCTCGTCTCGGACTACTCATTCATGTCTGTATCACAGTTCTTGATTGTTTTGGGGTTTCTCTGTGTTCCATATCGTTCCAAAACAATCGACCTAGAGACTGTCTTCACACACAGAGACATTATAAAAACACAGGAATTCCTTTGGACGCCTCCAAAGGAGGTAATGCTACAACTAGGTACCTACCATCTTTATAATTTTCATGCGTGTAGTCGCAGCAATGCTCAGTTTTAGCATATTATTATCGAAGTCTGGAATATGTATCATTTCCTAAACTTAAGGATATGAGACAGGAACAACGATTTTGCACCCGGCGGCCAGGGGGTTACGATAAGTCTAAGGGTGGCCTATATTTTAGAATCCGAATTAATTTTCAACTAGAATATGAAGAATATTATAGTCATGATATGACATGAGCATAGCTATGCTACATATTATAGAGCCAAAAGTATTTTGGCCTTGAAATTTTGTTTATAACAGAATTTTTGTATATCTCATTGCATCGGCGTTGATTTCTCTGAAAATATGCGGGGTCAGGTCAGGAGTGCAAAACAGTTTTGTGGACGAAAATAAACTACTATTAGTTACTTGGAAACGTATAAAAATAAAAACATTGATAAGGCAGATTTCATATTGGACTATCGCTATATTATTCTCTAAGTATAGCATAAGTTAATGTGGCTTTCAAGCTAGCACAATTCTGTGTAAATAAATGAATCTGGTTCAGTGTTGTCAAATAATTCCGTATTTGATTTACACGTCTCATCATCAGCCTGCCATTGTTCATTGCCCAACATTAAGCCTCGGCCAAAACTGTATAAATATTAGACCTTCTTCATCCAGGAGGGGTCATTCAATTTACGCGTCTGAAACCAAACTATTATTTAATATAATGAAATGGTCAAAAGACGATGCTACCTGAAGACAAACACTAAATTCAAAATAAAAGGCATAAGCATATGCTCACGACTATATTCCCCGAGGGGGGAGTCAGAGATATTCTGAAACCTCAGAACATCCACGTTAAAAGGAAAAAAAAAGGATTATGTACCTATATTAAGCTATTTTCATGACAATGACAACATCTATCCACACTTACCTAACGTTTCTAAGATTATCAATGGATTTGGTGGTCGTTATTATTGCAAGTTTAAAAACGTTCTGCACAATCTCTCAATTCAAGAAATGCGATTCAAAACAGAACAAAAAATTTAAAATAAGAATAGTAGCAAGTTTTTGAGGTTGATGGCCTGACTGGTTTACAATAAAAGGTACAGGCAGAGCCTTGGACCCAACCTTGAACGGCAGGGTACATTATTGACAACGCACTGCTCGTTTTTATGCCTGATAGCGATGATGGAACTGGAAGCCTATATCAGAAGGAAAAACTGGAAAAAGACATAAAAGACTCAATTGTTTGGCAAAGAACAATCCTAATTATTGTACCAAAATATCAAGCCATTAGCACTCACTAGCAGAAAGATCAAAACTAAGCGATAAACGACAAGACTGAGACTTTAAGCGAATGTTGCACCGAGACACAAGAAAACCAATAAATTAATAAGATTTTGAATGATGATGATGAATTTTATTATAATTCTTGTCTTAAAAAGTGTTTTGAATTAGTAGAGCCAAGGTCTGTCAATAGGTAAACGATTTTATAGGAACAAAGTACAGCCAAAGAGTAATAGTGTAGGCAATGAACCGATTCTTTGCATGGGGACCCATGCATTAATTCCTCAGTCGATGAAACTTTTATTTTTATTTTTCCTAAAAAAGATATCAATTAAATAAGACTTTTGTTAAAAAAACCTAACTTCTATTATTATTATTCTTTGGAAATTTATACAATACTTTAATTTATTGATACTTTATCATGCTATAAAGTTTTTTCCGACTGTTGAATTACTGTGGGGGTCCACTACCTTCGTTTCCTACACTATAACGCCGCCCGCTACTGTGAAACACAGGAATGATTCGAAATTATTAAATAAATTCTTTTAAAATAAAAATTATCTCCTCCCATGCTGTTGATTCCCATTTCCTTCGGGGCTTCGGGGTAAGTAAGCCCTACTCCTAGAACCTAGGCATATAGTAAATACGAGCCAAATGCCGATCTGAGTCCATGTAGTAGACTGTTTTGTCCTTTCTTTCCCTTTTCAATGAGTACGCCCGTATCTCTAATAGCCATGCTTTTGTCTCATTGCTGTCTCCCGTTTGCAATAAGTCGGAATTTTTTTATCTTAATCCTCCTATCTTCTTTGATTAATTCATTGCGGGTTGCAAGACAGATTAGAGTCACGCTTTTAGCACGTCCGTATTCTTCCAAGTCGGTTCCTTAAACTATTCCTTGATTTATACTCAAAATCTGTATTCTTAGTTACAATCTCGAGGTTCCTCTTCTGAGGTTGAGTCTTAAGATTTGTAATAAATTGTGGAATTTTATGTCCTTTCCAAATTTTTTTTTCACGATGTTTAAAATAGCAAAAGACAAATAATATTTCTAAATTTTACGAAAAACTTTGCTTTAGTCGGTTTCGAGGAAAAAGGCGACCCGCAAGCTACGTCAATTTTGACGTTTCTTTCTCCATATTTACTCAACTCAATGAGGAAATTTCTCAAGTCAAGGACGTATTATGTCAACTGGAGTGAGGAAACCTCAAGGAAACCCTTAAGTCAACAAGACGACGTGGTGCATCTTGTTGACCAAAAGAGTCCAATTAAAATTAAAATAAACAAATTAATTAAATACCTACTTATTTTGTAAAAATTAGAACCAAGATGATTCCGTCTAAACCAGAGCATGCCCCTTATCTAATCTGTTTATAATCTGACAACCGCAATCAGGTCATTAAGCTTTGCGTCATACATAACACAAAGTTAGCCCAAACACATCGCGTCTGATTTAAATTGCACAGCTTAGTACATAACAAAAATAAATACATAAACTCACGACCACCATCCCTTTTAGGGTGGTACTTTGCTACAACTACATACTTTCTATTTAAGCTTGCAGTTGAAGCTAGACTCACCAAGTATTTATGAAGGTTTCAGGATAAAATGACGTGGTGATAGTGGATCACTAAACTGTCAATATTTATACATATCAGCATCAAACTAAAGTTTGGGAAGAATATCACTAGATAAACGAACGCAGATAAAAGCACGCAGTAATCTGGTCTTTCTAATTTTACTCTCCTGTAATATTAGCTTCATTTCAATGGTCTTTGGAGGATACTATTGCTGATATGTTGATGTTCCTTCAAAATTACAATTCAGTTTTTATTTATATTGTAATATTTAAAACATAACCAAAATGGAACAGGTACAATTACCTATTTCGTTTCATTTGTGGACTAAGTATAATACTTAACTAAAGATTTTAAAACTTACAATGCTTTATCTGCATTTATCTATTTATTAATCAATTGTAATATTTTTTAAAGTAGTTAATGTATAGTCATAGTCACAGACTTTAGTCATAAAATAAAACGAACAACTGTGAGTCTATGACCCATTTCCATTATTTCTCGATCATTCGATCTTTCTCTGGAATTAATAAAGCTAATTTAGAAGTGATCAAACTTCATCGGCCGTGTTGTACAAATGCAAAAGTCAGAAGCTGAAAACCTTCGGATCATTATTTCAGTATTTCTTAATTTTTCTTACGCATAAGCTAAAAGGTACTTTTACAAATGGGATGGGTTTGTTGCAGGCGTTACATTGCGGAAATCTTAGTAGACAAAGATTGGCTTCGGACCTGGTCGGACTGGTTCGGACTTGGATTTCATTTTCTGACCTAGTATTTAGAAGCGGAGGTATGGGCCCTATTCAACAAACGTTACAATTGTAATTTACAATTACAATTCTGGGTACATTGCTAGTTAATTATGACGCTAAACTTGCAGTAGGTAACATATGCCTAACATTCTCAGCAATGCACCCAGAATGTAATTGTAAATTACAATTGTATCGTTTGTTGAATAGGGCCCTGGACACAATCATGTTAATTAAGCTCCTAACATAAATGATGTTACGTACGACGTAACTGTAACCTTTTTTTTCGCCTTCAATCTGTTTTTTATTACACCCCTAGTACGGAGAACAATCCTTTTATATACAACTTAAGTACGTACTTAATAAGATTTATATGCACAATCTCGCAGCGCAAAAAAAAACATTTAACGATAACATTGCGAGGAATATCATCGGTACTGTGTGTCGGCAGTATCAAAAGTATAAATTACCAATTATAATGTTTATTCACTTGACCTTACATTATTGTAATGGATATCCCCACAGTTTATCAATATTACCAATGTAAATTATCAATAACTGCAGTAGACCCAGTAAAATCTCAATCCCAGTAGGTAAAACATTTTTTTTCATTTTGAGTTCAAGAACAGATGCTAAAGATTTTATTTTTGAAGAGCATTTAATTAAATAAATATCTTGGACATTATAACTTAAAAAACGAACGGTAATTGTAAAAAAGTTTCATACCAACCCTAAATTGTGATAATACGTAACTCTGTGACGTAACGCTCCATTGGTTGAAGATTATTGGATCAAACAAATAAAATAAAAATTAACACTTAGATTTCATTTTTTATCAATTGCTTGCAACATAGGGTATTCAGACTTTTTAAACATGTTTCAATAATATGATGCTGTCACTGTCATCACATCAATATGAGCAGTGTGAGAGACCGAGCGTTTCGCTAAAATGTTGTGAACCAGCGCCTGCACATCGGCATGGCATCGAGACGGATTTATTTATGATGCGCGACCCACATACAAAACTTCCTATAGTAATAAAATGATTTACTGGTTTCCTCGAAACTCACGTTTAACTCACATTTAACTCGCGATAAATTTGGTTGTTATTACACGCTTTTACTTTATTTTGATTTGTCGACTTGCATTCTAGACGTTACTGGGTTATTTCATAATTGCTTCATCATCATCATCATCAGTACTTATATACAGGGTGTCCCGTAAGTCGACGTCAAGCCGGAATCGGGTAATAGTTACCAGAAAAATAAAATAAAAAATCGAAGTTTTATTTTTTTAGAGAAAATGTAGGTACACCCTGTAAATTCGAAGCAACGGGTCAGATTAGCACTATTTAGAATTAAATAAAAAAAAAATTGAAAAGATTTGTAGCAAAAGGAGATAAAAAACCATCACAGGTGAACATTAAAAATGCCTATAATTAAAAAAAAATAAAAAATTTAACTACCCCTGGAATAGACCATAATTAATTTGCTCTAGTGGGAGTCATATGGTGTCGTACAAAGCGACTAAAGGTGTACGTCATTTCTTCCGGAGACCTTCGTCGTCGTCTTTCGTTGTTTCTTCTGTCAGTTGCAGAAACGCTCATTAAAGTTAATCCTCTCTTGCCGTCACTTTTTGTCTTGTTGACGCGACGTAATAAAAACTAGCAAGAGATTTAATGGAGGATTAACTTTAATGAGCGTTTCTGCAACGAATGCGACCTAAAAGTGAGCCTTTGCTACCTAAACATCAGCTTAGACAGTTGTTGTAGTTAAGTTGTTATTGTTAGTAATAATATGACGGTCGTCAGTTTATGTCCTAAATAAGTCCGTATCAAACTCAAATCATTTAAAGAGAAAACCATGATCATCATAATCATGAAGTTGCGTGGTCAGTCGGTTTGCAGAATTCTGTGTTTTTTTGGCTTGCCACGAGACTCTACCATTTTGTATTAGCTCTGTATTTTTGTACATAAAACAATCATTGAGGTTACGATAGATAGAGGTACTCCTAAAGCCCAGTCGACATTGGCAGAAAAGCAGTGTAAGACACAATAAAAAGGCTAAATAAGAATCATTCATATTATAAACATCACTTATTATTAAGGCCAGGTTATCCCACTGCAAGCGTCTCTTTCTTGCAAGCATAAGTTTTCAATTAGCCATCCCGCTCCAATTGAAAGCAGGATCGCAAAAAAACGTGTTTTTCATCAATATCTTTGCTCATGCGTGTTTCTAAGCTCAAAATTCTACGGAGTTCACTAGAAATATTTAATGTTCCTATTTAGTTAAGTACAAGAATAAAAAGTTAAATATCAGCAGTTTAATCATAGTATTGAAAAAACATAACAAAAAGGGGTAACTTTGGTTTTTTTTCTATCTATTAAACTTAATCTAATCTTGTAATTGAGCACGGTCGCCTATCAGCCAGATCCTTAAATAAGACATAATTGGTTTTCAGACTTTAAAACACAGTATAAAACACTTTCGTTCGTGTTAAAAAAACGGCCTCGACCGAATAACAGCGTCAAGTAATATTCATTTACCAAGAAATGATGATGAACACCCTATAGAAGAACCTAACAGTACTGCCAAAACATTTAAAACGAACAGGTTACAATTTATTATCGTGTGTAGACATTCACGATAGGTCGAAGGCCATAATATTTCATTATCTAGGAATTTCTAGGCAAATGCCACATGCAAAGTTCCCTAACCTATTGAGATCCACGAGTTGTATCTACCTACATTACAATTCTTAATATTTCTTTTTTAAATCGGTCAGGAGTGCGATTTTTGAATCTCATTCGGTGAGCTCAGCTGTTGAAAATGTCAAAATTACTACGGAGATACGCATCTTTTTGCTGCTGAATTGACTTTCAAAAATCGCTCTCCTGTAGTATGATTTTTGAAAGTCAACTCAGCAGTAGAAAGATGCATATCTCCATAGTTATTTAGACATTTTCAACTGCTGAGCTCACCGAATGAGATTCAAAAATCGCACTCCTGGATTTGAATTTTATGTCATCTGGCATCCTCAACCTTTCAGATGTCTACTGCCCCGGTGCTAGTCACTGCATCTGACCCCGTGTCTTATAAATATTAGACCACACTGGGTCCTTGATCTTACCTAATATTTGCGTCACAGAACATTATAAGAGAGGTTAGAAATACAAAGTAGCGCTTTTGCTTCGGAGACGGCTGTCGCCACATGTCTTCCCGCTCACGCTGCTACAATTACTTATTATGCCCTCTCGCTCGCACCACGCTACGCGCCTTATGGTGTTATGCATATCATTGCATAGCCTGTGGCGACACGTTCCACGCCTACTTTGCACTTCTAACCCGTCTTATAATGTTCTGTGATTTGCGTCGACCCCTTCTCTGATCGTAGCGGTTTCCCGTTCCATAAGATTCAGAAGATTGAAGATGATAGACTGCATCTTTTGCAGTTATGTAGATGTAGGTATATCCGCCGTACTTGAATATGTCGTTGTAGTCAAATCTACTATGAAAATTATCATATCACAGGCCCTAAATTACTAAGAAAAGTAATACAGGACCCTTTGATAAACATTTAAATGTAATTTTCAAGGAGTTGCATGAACATTGTAATAATTTGTAATGCCATAAACTTCTCGTTTGCTCTAACAATGTTGTAAGTAGGTACTATGTAACTAGGTATTCTAAGAATGCATTCCTTCGTACAGTTTTAGGCCTTGTTTACATTAAATTGTTCGAGAGAACTGGAGCTATTTCATAAATATTAAAGTCTCAAGACTGAGCCTTGAGTCAAGACTCTTAATACTAGGTATATTTAAAAAGCCGTACCAGAAGCGACACCCGTTGCCCGCTTATTTTCCCCAAAGCGTCGGTGGTGCGTTGCGGAGACGTATGGAAACTCAATTTTGAGGTCCGGGTTCGAATTCGCACGGGTGACATGCCATCTACCAATGAGTTTTTCTAACTTATGTACGTAATACCGACTGCTCTCAAACGGTGAAGGAAAACATCGCGAGGAAACCTGCATGCGCTGAAGAAGAAATTCCGATGCGTATGTGAAGTCTACCAATCCGCATTGGGCGCGCGTGGTGGACTAACGCCCATACACCCTCACTAAGGGTAGGCTTGTGCCCTGCAGTGGGACGTAGGTATATAGGCTGTGATGATGATGATGTTAGCGTAAACACTTAAGTAGCGTTTACATTGTAGCTACGTGTAAACCAGACTTTATAAAACCCCGCCTTAATCTCGTATCTGTACTTTGATGAAGGCAAATTAATCGAATACTGTTATTAATAGATCCTTAATAGAATGTAATCACTACTGTCAAGTTATTCATTTACCATTTAAACGTTTTAGTTAAATTGTATGTTGGATAATAAGTGTTACAAGAGGATTTTTCCTTATTTTATGGCGCCAACAGTGACTAACACCGGCGCTATATTTTTAATTGATTTTTTCTATTCAACGCCTGTCACATTTAAACAAACTAATCATTTTAATTGTAATTATCCTATGTACAGAATAAGTAACTAATAGTAAGTAAGTGGATAGTAGATACAATGATGTATAAATAAATATCAAAGTTGATATTGTACCTTCCTCTGAAACTGAGTGTCAAGAATTAAAATATAGCAAAGTTGATAGTAAACCTGCCTTCGAAACTCTGGGTGAATAATTAAAATACAAATAGTTAGCAAAGTTAAGAATTAAAATCCCGCAAAGTGCTATTGAGAGTTAAACCGTATTAATTAGTATGGGTAGGTACTGCTGGTGAAATATTATTGATATGCTATATTTAGATTGCCGCTGACCCCCTTTGGGGTTAATATCGTTCACCGTTTCCTCTACCCTAAGGTTGTCTGGAAGAAATCGCTTCTTAGCGATAAGACCGCCTTATTTTTGTGCCTACTGTTTTTTCTTTCTGTATTTTACTGTTTGTATTTTGGTGTAAAATAAAGTAAGTATATTTGATTTGATTTGATTTGATATTATTACAAACAAATACTTTTGAATAACTGTAACTAATTCCAATTAACCTACTGTGCATTTTAACGTGGTGCGAAGACCTAACGAAGACTTCGAAAGCAAATCTGTCAATCAAAAAATAAATTAAAACTGTGAAGCTGTGAACACTACAATACATCTGGCTGAGACGTCTATTTCCACCATCTGGTTAAAGTTGAACCATGGGAATGTTAAAGATTTGTAATATTTTGCTGCGTTGCGACGGGCCATAAAAAACTAGTCGGGACATTTAAACGGGCCGGTATATTTGCATGTTGACATTGTCCTGCGTGACATGCTGACATGACCTGAATTCCAGAATTCAATGTTGGTGCAGCTCTGTAATTGTGACCGTTCCAATTCCGTATTATATGTGACTAGTTTTTGCCCGAGTATATTCCTTCGTCCGCAGCGATTCTTGTCATCGTAGCAAGATAAAATATATACCAGTTTGTAAGTCGAATCATAAGCATTGTTTCATCAATCATCAAAATAGATGCAGTAGTTTTTGCGTGATGCCCGAATAAACAATAGAACAAAAATCGGTGATTTGGAGTCAGGTTCACCTAAACACCATATCGACCCCTCTGGCCTCAATTGTCGTAAACGCCACTTTTGGCCAAAATGAGTTAAAAATACAGTTTTTTTTAATTTTTTTCGCTCTATCGATCGGTGTATTTAAACTTCCGCTAATCCCAAAAAAATGTCGTTTACTACCATTGTTTTTTTTGTCTAAAACTAAGAAAATAAATAAAAGACAACGTAAAAGACATTTCATTTACAAAATATTTGATCCTGTGACGTAAACGCCAATAGATTGTAGAAGAAAAGACGTAAAAGACATTTTAATCTGAAAATTACAGAATATGTCGTTTACGACCCAATCAAACCTTAATTAAATTTATTTTTCAATTTCGTCGAAATATAATTATTATAATATAACACTTAACCTAAACAAAGAACAAAAGAAAAATAAAACTAATACTAATTAATCACAATTTCATAACATTTGTCGTAAAAAAAAAAAAAAGAGTTTTCAGAATACGTTCCTTCTACGATGTAGTGACGTAAATGCCAGTGGCCGTACCTACATACCGATTGTTATCGGCTTACCTTACAGAATTACTAACCATGTTAATCCACATTTATTTAGTAAACAAGTACAATTACAAGTAGTACAATTAGTATGGCTTACCTTTGCGATAACAGCACCCTTCGCTACTGATAAATAGAACACATCTTTATTGCAAGGTTGTGAAAAACAATTTAATGTGTGTAAAATTTCAAAGTGCATTCATTGCATGCACTTTGAAAGCGAAGAAAGGAACGTTATATCGTGTCATTTACGTCCCAAAACGAACAAATTGTTAACTTAAAATGTCGTTTACGACCGGGTGTCACCTCGGTCAGACGTTGAATCGTGTCATTTACATCCCAAAAGGAACAAATGGTTAACTTAAAATGTCGTTTACGACCCGGTGTCACCTAACAGACGTTGATTAGGTAAAAGTACAAATATATATAATTCAATCTATACTAGTATAGATGGCACTGTTTAGGTCGTAAACGACATTTTAAGTTAACAATTTGTTCGTTTTGGGACGTAAATGACACGATTCAACGTCTGTTCAGGTGGCACCGGGTCGTAAACGACATTTTAAGTTAACAATTTGTTCGTTTTGGAACGTAAATGACACGATTCAACGTCTGTTCAGGTGGCACCGGGTCGTAAACGACATTTTAAGTTAACAATTTGCTCGTTTTGGGACGTAAATGACACGATTCAACGTCTGTTCAGGTGACACCGGGTCGTAAACGACATTTTAAGTTAACTGTTTGTTCGTTGTTGTTTTTCGGTGAAGGAAAACATCGTGAGGAAACCTGCATGCTTCAATTTCGAGGCATGTATTGTACCACTGTCCATTATAAGTGGCGACGGGCTCACCCCCCGTCACACTGTACAGAGTCTCGGTACTACTGGTGAAACGTGGATTTTCGGAGGTTTCAGAATATCTCTGACTACCCCCTCGGAGAATATAGTCGTGAGCATATGCTTATGCTTATTTCTTCGTTTTGAAACTAAAATGACACGATATAACGTTCCTTTCTTTGCGCCTTTGCATGACAAAACATCCACATCCGCATCCTCCTAAACTATAATAGCTATTATAATTTAAGAGGATAGTGTAGTGAAATACTTTCCATACAAAAAAAAAAACTTTTTCAACCCGTAAAACATAACGCATTTTAATGATTTTTGGTACACTTATTCTTGAGACCAAAAACTAGGTTCGTACGTTTTGATTTTTTCAATATTGAGCAAACGAGTAAAGGAAAAGGCAAAGGAAAGGGAAAGAACAATGCAGAAAAGAATAAGAATGAGAACTGGAAGAAAGTAAAGGATATCCTCTGTACCAACGCAGATTACCGATTTCGTGTGCTAAATTTAAGGATCTGAAACGCCTTTGTGACGTTGTTACAATCCCTAAACATTATCATAACGAATATTTACTACTTCCAAATGAGGCTCAAGTCTTGGACGTCCTGTTAGAAAGTGACGAAGAGGATGAAAATGCAGCTTAATTATTTTAATGTCTTGTAAGGGTCGTTCCCGCGTTTCATGCAAATCGGGCCTGTTCTCTCGAGATGTTTCTTTTTCTCGTAATGTGGTAACTTTTAGTCAATCATATAATAATTGACACCGAAATGATCATCATTTTGTTGAAGGCACCTTTTAATTTAATTTCTGGTAGTTTTTAATAAAAAGGTAATGAAGCTCCGGATGGTAGTGAAATTTGTAAGGACGATAATGATTTGCTCAGGAAGGGGATGAAAACCGATGTGGATGGAAATCTTCAAATTCCATGTATATGTTTTCAGCGTTTTCTGCCAGGTAAATTAAATCAGTGGCAGTTCATTACCTTCCTTTAAATTTCCTTCCAACAGATTGTGAAAACAAATGATTTAAAGATTATAACATATTTTTATTAAAGACACTAAACGATGAGCTATTCACCCTTCACCTAAAATTAATTAATACCCACCTATTCTTGATATTTTATTAATGAAAATAGGGTATAATTGTTTTTGCCAAGTATCTGAATATAACACATTACCTTAACACATAATAACCTTAGCCCACAATTAAAAAACATAAAAATGTGTTTATTAAAATAGCCTTTTACTGCCTAATCACTTGCCTTTTTGTTTACAAAAATGCTTTTATTACTTTATTATTAATCAGCAATAAATTATTATACTATTTTTGGGTAGTAAACACCATTCAACAGCTTTATTTTAGGGCGTATCTCCATGCAAACTTCTTCAATCTGCATTCTACTTCAGTGCAATACTTATAAGTTTTTGAAGCATTTGAGTACGAGTATTTTTATGTAAGTATCATCAATATAGCTAAAAAAGTAAGAAAGATATAAATTTTTCTTTTTTTCTTTTTTTGTTTTTTGCTTCTCCTGTAAAAAGTCCTTTATGGCGTTTACGACAATTGAGGCCAGAGGGGTCGATATCGTACCTATCCTTTTTTTTGGTAGCTAATCTTCTTCTTCTTATCGTGTCGACTTCAAATTTTGAACAAAGTCGCTAAATAGTACCTTGCCAGAAGTGGGCAACCGATACTGCACCGTCGCTAGCGGTCATGAGCTCCTCCTGCGTACAGGTGTTAGGGCACGCAGGGCACGATGTGAGATGGGCCATCGTTTGTGGAGCTCCACACAAGCAACTCACATTTTGCGCATCCGAGAATCCCCACCTGAACATGTTGTCCTTACTGCGACCGACCTGGGTTCGAAGTCGGTTTAACGACTTCCAGGTCGCCCAAGGCAAGTCATGTCCAGGCGGGAGGCTCTCAGACGGCGGCACAAATGGAGTTGGGAGGGACACTTTTTGTCGCCAAAGAGTACACCTCGCTTGCGCTGGGCCAGTATTTAGTGGGTCGACACACTTCATAAAGCTGCGTCGGCTTGGCAACCTTTGAGGCGCAGGAATGAAGCCGTGCATGGGATGTCGTGAGTCGTCCATCATTTTGGCTCTCTCTGAGGAACCTGCCACAGCCCTGCTAATGGTAGCTAATTAATATATTCAATGTACGGACGCATTTCTGTTACAGTTTTATAATAGTGTCATCATCATCATCGTTCATTATTGAACTTAGATAGGTCTCTCCCAAGGAGCGCCACAAAACTCTACCCTCGACTCTCCTCATCCAGTCGTAGTAGTAGGTATAATATAGTGTAGATTTAATTTATACACAAAATTTTCTTGCATTTATTGACATCCTGCCTGAACAAATAGTTTATAGGTATAACCTGAACATCTGAAGATAGAAAGCTTGGAATATCGATTCTAAGTGCTTTCACTGACGGAGCGGCAGTGTCAGTCCATAGAACCACACCCGGTGCGTCAATGCGTCACTGTGTGTGCTTCTACGTGCGGTTTCATAAAACTCCTTGCTTCACAAATGACGGACTGACGTTTGCTGCTCCGTCAGTGCGTCATCGTGTGTGAACGCACTAAGATGAAGGGGCGCACTAAGAAAGTATTTTTCTATTTTCTGATTTCACGCGGACGAAGTCGCGGGCAAAAGCTAGTTTTTATTCATAATTATGACTAGCTTTGTCCCGTGATTTTACCCGAATTGTATTCATTTTCAGGATAATATTGTATCTTACCTATCTGCATACCTACCTTTCATAGCGATTACTTGAACATAACAGCTATGAGGCGTGCAGGTGGAATTTATTATTTTAATGATAAGTCTGTTCTGTCTACAGGGTCAGAATATCCCTAATGGCAAACTAATAGTCTTAATACTCTTAGGTATAATCAAAAGAAATTCTCCAACTGGTTTAAAATTGTAAAGAACATTCAAGTGGTGAGAAAGAAATCATGGTGGTCCCAAGAATCGATAGTCTGATCAAACGGCACCGCATATTCCTGCCGCCACCATGAATGACAATCACTCATACATACACGTGGTCAACACATGTCTTCAAGTTCCTCCCACAAAACCAGTCCCTAGAAACAAGGCAATCTCATACTTATCATGTTTCACCTAGAAGTTTGGATATGGGACATCGTATGTTGGAAAAACTATAGGGTCGACACCCTTTTCACCAACCTCCATTTGCATAAACTATAACATTTATTCCCTTGCATAAAAGGTTGAAAATCGAGGGATTTTAAGGAAAGAAAGTGGATTTAAAATGGCAGACAAAGCGGCATGTTTCATTGATGAGAATTTTAATATCAAGTGGTTTGCCAAAGTTAATGATAACTAGATTTCCTTTTACAATAATAATTTACCTAAATGAGATACAAAACTATTAACTAAATGTGAAAAGATTAGAAATAACTAAACGTTAACAATTTTAATGCACTACCGGCCCTCTATGACAAAATTGATTTTTAATCAAAGATTCAATCGCATGTAAAAATATCGATTAGGTACATAATTTTAATTATTAGATCATTGTAAAACCATTAATAGGTCAACTCTGACATGCTAGATAATCTCAGATACTAAAGAATATCTACAGAAAAAGCCTGAAAGTGTTTGTACATTTAGATCAAGAACAAGACCGCTGGTTGTAGCAACTAGACATTCTGCACTAACTCTGGAATTTTCATTGAAGTTTGAAGATGCTATTAAAATACCAAACGACAAGGCATTGAAAAAGGATAGCACTAAGGTCTTAAATAAATCACATTCTCATGATCTGGTAGCCACAACGAGTGATCTTACTCTTGATCTTCCTCAAACACCCTTAGACCAAATAAAATACCATTCAGCTAAACAAATCTAATGCTTATTAGAATTGGTGTCTGGGGGTGGAGGAAGGTGTAGACGCACGGCCAGCTCGTTTGGAACATCCAGGTATGTCCTCTCAAGGCCTACGGTAAGGATCAGGGCGCGCAGCCGGTCCACTTCTACGGAATCCCCCTCGCTGGACCAGACGGTCATCGAGGAGTTGAGGGAGGAAGTCTCTCGGAGTAGATCTAGGAGAACAGGCTGGCTGTTTGAGGCTAAAGCCGCACGTACCTGGAGATTGATAATTAGTTAGGTCTTACAAAGAATTGGTTGGACCAAGTCGAGTACAGGTATTCATAATTGTCGTTTCGTTCAAGTAGTGAAGCCTGACCAGCACAGCTAGCATGCCAGCCACGACAAAGCGTTTAAACGAGAAAAACGTCGTGCGCGCCCTTTCTGGCATTCGTAAAATAATAAGGATGGAGGCACATCTCGATTTTTATCGTTTTCTCGGGGGTGGCATGCGAGCCCTACTGGTAAATAAAGAAACTGCTTTGGAGCCGCTATAATCGAATGTAACTTTTAATGTAGGTAAATGTTGCGAGTATAAAAATTAGTTCCAATGATTCTCCGCTTTTTTTATAATACGGGTATGGGCCTGCAATAAGTATAATTATGAAAGAAGAGCTTGATGACGCACAATATTTTATACAAGGTCACATAGCAGGTAATATACGTATATTAAAGGGCTTTTAAATAAATCTTTAATTTGAAAATCTTTCTGTCTTCATATTAAAAGAAAAATAATAATTACCATTATTTTCCTTTCGCAGATTTACCAACAGGTTCTCATGAGTCAAATAAATGGTCTTTTCTTATCTTACCTACCAGAAATTTGCATGAAAATAATACTTACAGGGAAGGTCACAGTTTGACTAATGCGGGCCTCATTGATCATCCTCAACATGGTGCCGATCTGTTCCCTGCTATACTCTCCCTCCGTGATGTTCCCTCCGTAATTAGTGGTCCATCCCACTGAGAGGACCGCTCGGGTGTGTTGGGAGCCCAGCTTGAGAAACTTGACTGGGTCCACAGGTTTCACGGTGGATTCGACTGGGCCAGGAAGGATGTCAGCATTCAGCCAGAAGGGGAAGGTTACCTGTGGTGGTAATTTTTTGAAATTTGAAGGTGTTTTTGTCAGTCTATATGTTGAAAGTACAATTCTCTTATTTGAGAGTCTGGAAATGTTTATTTTTGAGAAGTTAATTTGTTGTTATTATCTCTGCTATTTCATATTCATTGGGTCTTGTAGTCTTCGCGTCTTAATGAGTTTCATCATCAGTCAGGTCTTCTATCCTGACTAGTGAAGAGTTGTAGAGCCGGTAATGAGGGTGGGCCAGTGCTGTCTGTAACGTGGTTACCTATTGATAGATAGATAATTTTGTAGACTATTTGTTTAACTATTTTTAATTAACTTAATGAATCAAACCCTGAAAGAAGAAAGTCTCAACCTTCGATTGGTATAGCTAAAGGCCTGCAAAATATGGTACTAGTATTAAGCCTTGACTTTGCTTCAAGATCCTTTGCAATATTCCAGTCCTTTCCTCTAGCTAAATGCTATAATAAAAAATCACATAACGCAGACATGGCAAATGATCATAATAACTGATAATGATACCCGGAAACGTCGGCGACGCACCGGCGCAAGCGCACTCGAAAGCACATGGTGCACGCGCCTTGCATAGATGAGTAGCTACAGGATAAATTTTATATCACTGTGGATAACTTCAGCATGTATTCTACTCATCAAACTGAACAACTTTCAGTATGGAGCCAACTTCGAAATCGCGAAAAAAAAACAGCTGTCCCATACATTTGAGTCGAATAGGAACTGCAGTTTTGTATGGGACAGCTGATTTTTTTTTCGCGATTTCGAAGTTGGCTCCATACTGAAAGTTGTTCAGTTTGACGAGTAGAATACATAAATTTACCCTGTATATGGCTTTTATCTGCATCATTTAGCCACTTAAAAATGTCCTCTTTTCAGGTAACCTTACCGTACGAATCGTTACTACCTTTTTTTCATTAATTAATACGGAACTCTAAGAACCTATCAATGGCAGATTTGTCGTATTTATAATGTTATCGTTGACCTATAGTGAGACCATGTTCTTATATCTCAAATAGGTAGGTACATGTACTTACTCACGCCGATGTCTCATTGGGGTGCATATTCTTATCTCAAATATATTATTAGAATACAAGTGACCTAAGACCTTTAACACAAATTAGCTGTTGACATTATAAAAAATGTGATTTCCCGTCCGCTCATGATATCTTAACTGTCTTTCTTTCAAGGCTGTCTCTCTTTTCAAATAAAACGCATATATTAACTCCAACACAACGAAAAACTAATCAAATTAAGTTCACTATTAATTTCATTCCTTATCTTTCATCTCCTATATTTTTGTCTGTTTCGGAGTGCACTATAGGGCTCTATTTTTGGTCTGCTCCTATTGCTTTATGATCTATCTGGTTCAATATTTCAAAAGATATGTGGCTTCTGGCTCATTTTGTATCTGGATGGAAGCATATAGAATTTATAATGTGGCACGTCCTGTCCGTACAATTCAAAATGATTCCCGGCGTTCCTTACTAAAGAAACACGACCACACAAGTGGCCTTTGAAATTCATTATTCACACGCTATGTCATACTTTAATTTAGATGTCTTAAACAGTTAGCGCTACCGAAAAACATCCTTGACTCCAGTTAATAAAACCCAAAATTCCTTATTCAGCAACACCAGATAATTTGAAAGCTGTTGTGGTAAATATGAGTCTTTAAGTTATGCGGATTGAGTTTACTTTTGTCTGACAAATGAAGATCTTCTCATGGGACACTTTTTTGTAGGAGCTGATTCTAATTACTCAAATGTGGCTGTTCAAAGCTATTAGCTTTTAACAAGCTTATGAGTGTTGTGAGTCATAAATTAACTTTATGAGTTGCCGCTTTTTGAACAATCTATAACTGTGAGTGCAATTTATGTTGCAAAGGATGTTGCAATTAAATTTTACAAGATAAGACATTTCAAGAGAAGTCGGAGATATGGTTTGTGTTCGTTAGAAGATTAATTAATTAAAACAAAATAAAAAACACACAAATTGAAATAGCCTTTTCTCCCTAGACAATAAAACTAACTTTGTGCAAAGAATATAATCTTTGTGCATATTTTGGGTTGATACCAGTCATACAATTTTCTACGACAGCTCAGAAAAAGAAACCATTTGAATAATGTACCACTAACCACAACATCAGAGTCATTTCCTAGACGCTCTAGTTGAACTTCAGTCTCGGTTGCTTGCTTACCGTATATAATTACTCAAAGCACCGTACAAGCATTATCAATGTTACTTACTATCTTCGAGAACTTCGCGATTTGGTCCTGACTCTTCTCAAACGCTTCTATGGTCTTAAAGTCGAGCTTGACGCCCTTCTGCTTGGATTGGCCCTTGTTGTGCTGGGACACGGCGGCCAGGAAGTCCCCGAGGGAAAGGTCAGAGGTGGTGGCCGGTGGATGTGCCATAATGGGGATCGGGGGACCTTCTTTGCCTTTTATGGTTCCGACGACAACATCGGCTTCTAGCATTGCGACATCGCCTGGAAGAAAATGGAATACAAGGTATGTAGTCACTTTTTGTATTAAGTATATGTTATGTATTATGTTGTGACGAATCTTGAAGAGCGTGCCAAGGAAGGAAACCTAATTTGGTTACTACGAACTCTACTTTCTTTGATGGGCGGAGCTATTAGCAAATTGTCAATTTTCTTATTATTCCCGTGTTTTTTCTTGTGCAAATGATAAGAAAGTTATTCAATGGTATTAGCTGTAATTGTTTTTAATAAACGCTTCATCAACAGCCTATAGGTACGTCCCACTGCAGGACACATGCCTTTAATTTAAGGATCCTATATTTATGGCCATGCAGGTGCTGTCGCAAATGCTGGTTCTTTGTCTTTTTAAACTCATAAAATGTCTAATATTGCCTAGTACGAGTATGAAAAATTCCATTTTGGACTTGTAAAAATTTCGCTAGGTACACAGTTGCACAAGGTTTTCGCATAATAAGTAATGTATTTTGTCTCCAAGATGGAATTACGCGTTATAAATATTAATGTCTACTGTCAAATAATTTCTATTGTCCATTTAGTGTTATCTATCTATACTAATATTATAAAGAGAAAAGATTTGTTTGTTTGTTTGTATTTAATAGGCTCCTAAACTACTGGACCGATCTGAATAATTCTTTCAGCTATACTACGTTATCCGTGATAAATGGCTAAAAAAACGGCCAAGTTTGTGTCGAAAAGATTCTAAGGCGGTACGAAGTTCACTGCGGTCATCTAGTGTGTAGGTAATTGAATTGATGAATGAGTTATCAATAGTATCAATTGTGTTTTTTTCTATCATGATACGACCAATCAATTAAAATTAAGTACGTTTTTAACTCTACATTATTTCTTCGAATTCATCAACAAAACTTGTTCCGACGATTTCAAGAAGTACAACAAGACTTGCATCATAATTATTTTCTTTAGAAGCAGCAGTATATCAACGAACCATTTAAATGTGTGAAGCCCGAATGTGTCACTATAATTGTTATTAATTGCTAAATATTCTAGGAAAGAGCTACTTGTTACTATTGTACAGACTACCAGACGGCCGCTTTATTTCTGATCCTGGGTTTGGTCCAGAAGACAAATGATAAGCGATTATATTTTACTAGTTGCTGTAAGTAATGTTTGCAACATAACACCAATGAGTTTTCGGTAGGGTTTCGGTGAAAACATTGTGAGGAAATCAACAGGCTCTCAAATTCAGAAAGAGACTTTCAAGCATATAAAGTCGCGGAAAAAGAACAGTTAAAGGTTATTCTTTATAACATTGTACTTGTACGAGTTGCAAACTCTTGTAAAACGCAGCGCAGATTAAGAATGACCTCCATGCAAATAGTTCTGCAACGACAATACTCCACTCTGATTGGCTTATCCGTAAAGTCATTATTCCATCCAACCAATAAATATTATTACAGGATGCATAAATCGTCTTCATTAATATCTACTGGTGTACAGCATAGCATAGGTATTATGATAGTTTGTATATACCGGAAGATTTTTTTTTTACCGTGACGAAATTTTCAGAGGTGGTTTAGATTAGACTATCAAACTGAACAACTTTTACTATAGGATCAAACCTGAAATATGGGCAAAAAATACACCTGATCATATTTTTATAGTTCCCGAAATAGGACTACCTACACTGAACCTGAACCTAACTAAAGGGAAAAGGTCAGGAGGATGACAGGTATAGGGTATTTAATATACCTACACCCTATAAGCACTTTGGCTAATAAAGACGTCGCTGGCGGCGCCATACGAGATTTTGAGATTCGAGTGAATCTATGGCAATCTATCGGCGAGGCAAGGCAGAATCAAGGCAGAATACAATAAAGATTATAATTAGGTAATGCTTAATTATAGAATACTCGATACTCATAATGATCGTGAAGCAGTTGTTGCTGGATACTGTAGTTTGCGGTATGCAAAGCCAAATCAGAGACTTATTGCGACTATTCGAGATTAAGTTGACAATCTATTGCCACCTGCAATCTGCACTGGAAGTTCTCCTAGAAATGGGAAACATAATCGACTGCTGACGATAATTTCTTCTTGATATTCGACATAGCAACATCCGAACGCTTTTACCTTACACCACCGTACAATGCACAAACTCACATCATTCTTGCACCAACCACTATAATCATCCTTTTCTAACCGACGAGAAGAACAGAGACAAAGAAGGTTTGTTTTTGTTTGCCCAAAGAATTTGTTCGGTGTAGCCTGCAGTTTGCAATGATGGATGGAATGCAAGACTTGTATTATTTGCTTTCTCTCTAAGTGGAGCTAAGTGAGGAATTTTATTAGCATTTGCTTTTATTTTACGTTTTTCGTTTATTCATTATGATTTATTTCTGAGTAGGCTACTCGATTTTGCATCCATTTTCTTATCCATTCCAAACTTCTTTTTGTTTGTCCTATACCTAGTTTGTTGTTAAGTTTTAGTAGATTAAACTCCGAGGACAGGAAAATAAGAAAGGTCTCAGATCTCATGTAATTGTTGACCGAGGCGATCTGAGGCGTAACATGTGATCTGAGGCTTTCTTATTTACTGTCCGAGGTTAGCATACTATTTTTCTCCTCGACGGAGGTCGAAAGCGACAACTTCGTTTAGCACAGCGGGGACGCTTTCCGTCCGGAGGGGAAAAAATATTATAATCGTAATGTATGTTTAAGATGTTTATACCTATTTACTGGAGTATTTTTAATTATAAGTACCTACATATTAATAATTCTTGCTTTCATTTTATTCCCTACAGTTATCGTGATTATAGGGAAATATAATGCCGTTAATCGTCATCTAGGTACCTGTAAATTAAATGTCATCTTCTTTCCTCGTAATTATCTACGTTAATTTTTCACTTCCTTGTCGAAGTGGAAAGAGCTATATAAAAACCTGAAATGTCTTTACCGTTATGCGTGTTCTGCTGAACTTATGTTTTGAGACCCATTGAAGTGGATTTTACCATAAAGAAATTACACGCTCCCTTACCTAACTAAATTCTTTTGTAATGTTATTTGTAAAACGATCAGTCTCGAATTTGAAGATGTAACTAGTAACTACCTACCTATAAACTAAACAGCACGAATATCAAATCTAAATAAGACTTCAGTGAAATTAGTTTTTGGTATAGGTACTTACTTACACTTTTTTCATCATCATCAGCCTCGACCGATCATTCCCATCACTGTCCCATTGATGGCTCTAGCCTATCCCCATTTTGAGAGTGAATGGTTGTTAGTCCACCAGCGTTAATCCATCCGATTTACACTTTTATTGATCTTCGTGTATTCAAATACCCAAATATACAAATGTTGATATTATAAACATAATGTAGGTAGCATAAAAGTACACCTACTTGCCAATGCAGCCTCCAAATAGGTTTTGTTGTTGACAGCGTGAGCCCAACTAACAAGAGCCAGATTCTTCATTGCTTCTTCGTCAGTCCTCACCACCGTGGCTGAAACGAAATAAACACATTTTAAATCCATAGTAGTTTTTGTATTTGTAGTCCGGCAACATTATAAAATTTCCGATCTGGCAACATTTCGAGTTACGCGTCAGATTGGTGTCAAAGATCGTGATCAGCTGTTTGTTTTTACTATTCTTTTGTTATTTTTAAGGTTGATTGTGCTTATTTACTGTTGATTTTTTTAAAGAACGATTTAATTAATGTTGTTCTATAACTTACTATGGAAATTAATGCTTTTCTGAGACAAATTCACTTGGTATTGATATTAATATTGTTTGATAACCTTTTCACAAAGCAACACGGGAAATCAACTATCTGTTTAGGTAGTACCTAATACAGTCTTAGGTGGCGCTAGTTGATACACAAAAGATACTAATGGCTGCCGTAATCTTTAGTTCTAAATTTCGCTACTCGCAAACCTTATCTTTGTTAAGTTCACCTATTTTTTCTTTGATAAAATCTTCATTTGAAATTCTAAAAATCTGATTCTGCCCTAGTTAGTTTAAATTTAGTTTAGTCAGTTACCCAACTAATTTTGATTTTAATTGCCGAGAACATGGGAACGAAAGCTGCCAATCTAGATCAAGGCAGAATAAACACCGTTTGATGTACGCTTTGATGGTGCAAATACGATATGCTGGATCTTACTTTGAAGCTTAATTTAGTTGTGGTTACCATTAGCCTACATCCTAAATTATTAGGTTGGCTATCTATCTAGGATCAGTCCACTTATTTTCATACAAGTATGTTTGTTCATGCATGATTTACAAAACTCACGATCGTGCCTTTCGGGGTTTTCAGTATCTTTGCTAGAACTGCCTTTTTAGGCGTGCAATCAAATATCAAATCAAATATCTTGGACTGTGTCACACAAAATTATCTAGTCACATTTAAAGTTCCAGAATCTAGCCTGGACTTGTATTATGATAACTAGACAACGATATAGAATACATATATAGATACAAACATCCATGACTCGGGTACAAATATTCATATTCGTCATACAAATATTTGTCCCTTACGGGATTCGAACCCGCGACCCTCGACACAGCAGGCAGGTTCACTGCAGACTGTGCTGTCGGGCCGTCATATCGTAGCAAGGTTCAAGGTATAATTTACCAGACTGCCCCAGAAGAAGGGTAATGGTTTAATATTTGAGGTTTGAGTATGTAGAACTATATACTATTACCTATTCTGTAGTTTAAGGCTGGAATGACGTGTCAAATGGCTATAGGTTAAGCTAGCCTTTCTCCCGAGTCGACTAGCACCGAAAAATCATCAAGAAAAAAAAACTTAACCCTTAGTCGCATCGTACGACACCCACGCGAAGAAACAGGTCCATTCTTAGTGGCCGCACGGCAACAGTTAATAAATGACTAACAAACTATTTGCCATGAACACATTTTTGCTATTATAACTTATAGAGGCGTTTTCTCGGGATACTAACCAAATCTGACTTCCTAATCACTCTACAAAAAGACGTAGGTATTTTGATGAGGTACCAACAATTTACTAAAGTAAAAAAATACAGCAAAAGAACTATAATTTCTTACTACTTACCTAAGTTAGTAATTGTTTTATTGGAAGATAGAAGATGTTAATATTTTCGTCACATCTTAGAAAGCAAACTGCAGCTTTTTTACAATATTATGTACAGTACCTAATTATAATTTCGATTTGGTACCAACGGGAATGAAGCTTGAATAAATCCCCTGTAAATTCTCCAATAAGCCCAAATAAACAAAAAACAAAAAGGCCTAAAACATACTAAAAGAAAACAGAACTGGAACTAATAAAAATATAGGACTTTGGTGCCTGAAGCAATGTTTCTAACCATACCGAAAAGACTTATGATTGTAAGTTTTTTTATCGAGCGTGCTATACTGTTAATGAAACGGATATTATGGCCAACAATAAATTTCTAATGGAATACGTCGAACAGACGAATCAAAATCAAAAATAGCAGATTGAAAAGTGCCTTGAAACTTATATCTGGGTGTTGCTGTTAATCTTAGTGTTGCTCCATTCTCAGTAGCAAAAATTTGCCAAGATTTTACATGGGACTGAGCTGCGCATCTAGTTCTTCAAGAATACTTATAAATCTTGTCTGGGCAACAATGTCAAATAATATCGTTGCCCAGACAAGACGTTACGTGTACCTAGCATGTCCAACGTCCCAGACCGGATCAATTTAAAACACCTCATCTACCTACTCTTTATGATTGCCTTTTACCAGAACACTTTATCAGAGTGTCAAATTTTCTGGTCGTAACCATGTCACCTACACATAAGATCTTTTGTTAAGAGGTGGATGAGTCAGAGGAAATTCCTCATCCATTTTATTCTGTTTGAATCATATAATACACTCTAAAAGTTTAAAGCTACTGAGAAACTGACAAGTTTTTGGAATTGACAACTGAACATGTAAATAATAGCGACTACTTGTTAGAGGAAATAATAATTGATAAGTAAACTGAAGATAATTAGTTAGGCATTATAGATTTTAAACAAAGTGCGTTTTCGAGTACCCACTTAAATTTTTTATCATTATTTACCCTATCTACTCATACTTCCAACAAATTGAGTTGAGTTTTTAAATTTATGCGTTACACCGTGAAATTTTATGTTATATACCATTTTGGAGTAAACGTATTATAAGCTTCTAATTTTTGTACATACTTGTGATATATTTTTGCTATGTTTCTCTGTACCTAGATGTGCGTCTATTCTATCAAAAAAGGTATTTTTATAAAAATATCGATAGGTATTATTGAAATTTTACAGATTATCTACATATAGTTAGGTACATTATATTTACGTTTTGTGGTTGGATCGATTGATACGCATTAGTTTTATACGACATCTAGCAGTAATTTGATAATATTTGTCATTGTCTACCTCATCCCAAACATCGAGTTACTACCGCAGGACCCTCAGGTGCATAAAGTGTCCTTACGATGTGTAGCTTTACCGTATGAGAGCTTCCGCTTATTAGGTATAAAGGTTTACGGGTTACGAAACGTTGTAGGAGGGATAGTAGAAAATAGTTCTTCTTGATTTCACATATTTAATTAATACACATTAATCGGAGTTACATTGGACTTAGCGCGTTGGTGGTGTGGGAACGACTGGCGAAGGCTCCAGTCGCTCTTACGTACCACGTACTTAACATAAACAATAAACAATGGTAATCCTACAATATTCCCCCCTTTAACAAAAAGAAAATATTCCCAAAATTTTAAACATTTCAAAAAAATAAATTTAAAAAGATAACATTCTCTTTAGTATTTAGATTTTATTATGTTATATTCTACGAATAAGTATAAACGAAGAAGAATGTTTAGAAAATCCCAAAATCCGTTACACAATTTTTTTAAATTCGTTTATAACTTTTAATTACACCTACACGAAAACAACCGATTTTTCAAATTAAATAAAGGTACCTACTTGCACTTCGATCTTGTTAATAGTAGGTTGTTCATAATCATACTAATCAATCACAGTCATTAAGTATAAAAATCTTTTTTTTTTTTCAAAAAATCCAAGTAACTTTACCTGAAACAGCCAACACCAGCAGAAGTTGCAGCATCATTTCCGTTTTCCGTTGCACAATTTTCCTTTTAATTTTTTTAACACCTTGTCATGTTGATAAGGTCGGTCCCGTAGAGCCGTCGAGACCTGAATGGTCGGACCCCGGCACCTGCAGATTGCTAAATTGACCAATTTGTTGTGGAAGCTTGATTGGAACGAATAGGAGTTATTTGAGACGAAGCACCAAGGACTTTAGGTTAAACTAGGATTCGTCTGTGACTCTTGCTGGTTTAAAAAAATGGTGTTGATTTTTTTTAATTTGATAGCGAATGATCTAACCTTACCTATAATTCGGAAGACTTTTACTAATAAGAATCAAATTGCTTTGAAAATAGCTTGCTACTTCACTATCTATATTATTATGTTTTTGATAAAGCGCACTTATTTAAACCACAATAGCTTGTTCACAGCAATATTATAAGAACAAATGGCTAAATTATGCCCGATAGATTTTTGTGGAGGAATAAAAGATAAGATAGGAATGTCATCAACTTTCTTTATCATCAGAAGTATTTTAACACTATTTTGAAACTAATATTTCGTTTTATCTCATCTGATAGAAATCGTTGTTGAAGCCGTATAGGTAGACACACGATACGAAAAGTGGAATACATAGGCGAAGTATTTTTCGCTTACGCTGATAGACGTAACATCAGTGTAACCGCGTATGAGACAGCGATAGTCATAAAATCCTATACAATTTGTATGAAAATAGATGTCTGACTCCGGAGTCAGAGAGCCGTCGTAGAACAAAAAAGTGGCTACGTCGATAAGGACAGCAATAAGTAGCGATCTCCTTTTTTAACTAGAGCGAATTTGCTATGTGCATCTCTTACTGAGTGATATGACAAGACACGTGCTTTCTTCTAGTTTCTTCTCTTTCTACGGTGGAATAGGTATGTTTAGGAGTCTAATCTTATAATACGACAAGAAATAGTACTTAGTAGGTTAGCTGTATTAGCTTAATTGGACGCAGTAGGCTCAGCAGTAATTGGACGAAACTGGCAGGTTGCAGGTTCAAGCCCCGCCCGAGACTTCATCACAGCCTATACGTCCCACTGCAGGACACAGGCGTAGCCTCAGGGAGGGTGAATGGGCGTTAGTCCACCACGCGTGCCCGATGCATTGGTAGAATTGACATACGCCTCGGAATTTCTTCTTCAGTGTTTGCATGTTTCCTCATGATGTTTTCCTTCACCGTCTGAGAGCAGTCGATATTACGTACATAAGTTAGAAAAACTCATTGGTACATGGCATGTGGTCCGTGCGGATTCGAACCCGGACCTCAAGATTGAGTTTCCATAGCTCTCCGCAACGCGCCACCCGACGGTCCGAGACTTAATATTTCAATATTTAATTTGAAGACGAAGTAGGTATCCCCGACGCATCTGCATAGAAAAAAAATAGACACACGTACAACTTGAAACAAATAATCTTCCATAATAGTACCTATAGATGGGGTGAGATCTGAGAATCTTGTGACAAACGAATTATTAAGATTAACTGACATTTTATCTATAGGTATCTTATCTAGTTATTAGATATGGAGAGGAAGACCGAAGATAGGATGGATTGTGTGAAAGATGATATGCGCTGAAATGTCGGGAGTCGAATGGAAAAAGATGACGTATTGGGCCGACCCCAAATAATGGAGTAAGGAAGGATAGGTACGCATGTGGAGGCTCGTTATAGTACCTATGATAAAACTGGGATTACGATTTTTTAACTTCTTTTCTGGAATATTCAACAGACATGGCCGGTCCTCTTCCACTTTCTCCTGAAAATTTACAATTCTTATATGTAGGTATTCTGAATTATAATGGTATTAGGTGAGTAGTATACAAGGTGTTACAAAAATATAAATAAACCTTTAAGGGGGTGGTTTAGACCATCAAACTGAACAACTTTCACTATACCAATATCGAAATCGCGAAAAAAAAATTTGATGTTCTATACTCTACAAATCGACTAGAGCTAAAATATGTATGGGATTTCAAATATATTTTTTTCGCGATTTCGATGTTGGTCCCTTAGAGAAAGTTGTTCAGTTTGACGGTCTAAACAACCCCCTTAAGAGTTTTAAATATTTATTGTTACTTATGAAACACCCTGTATATTATCTGAAAATGTAGACCTATAGGTACCCAGCCCAGTAGTGGGGTTTACCGGGCTGATGATGATGAAAGTATCCCCGACACAATTTAAGTATCTTTATCCAGTAAATTCTTACTGCGCTCCATTATTGCCTCTCTACGACAAACAATAAGTTCGGTACGAACTTTTGAAAGACTAATGTATTGAGCATATTTACACATAAGTAACTAGTATTTGCAAAAACCGCTAAGTGCCATACGAAAAACTTTACACAGGAAAGAGAAAAACCTGAATAACTTCTTGAACTTTAAACCAATCAGTTTTAATATCTTGTTTTGATACAAAATTGGTTTAAAATCTTGTATCATTATAATAATACTGCAATAGCAATGTTCTCGACGATATTCGAGACTTTTTCACTCTCAAGCGACGATTTGAGAGATAGCCGGAGGTAACCCTTCATCTATTCCTTCAAGAAAGCTCTTCCAGGCGTTGTTGGTGGACGTCTCACGTTGTTTACTTATCTTGCCTGATTTCATACCTAGGACCTGACCCAAATAGTTATCAACGTGCCCATCTAAAGCTAGAACTCTACTTTTAATGGAGTTGGATTACAATAATTGTTTAAACTAACGTAAACGTAAATAATTAGAGTCGTCTTTTACTGAAGAAAAGCCTTCAGCTCAGCGAAGCCAATTACTAAATCACCCATTGCGGCTTTTATTAGTATTAATAAAACTATAATCTTTTTTCACTCAGTTGTTTTTAGTGTGCGGGCTTAGAGAGTGTGCGGGCAATGGATAGACCATTGAAATCTTTTAAAGCGTTCATTTGCAGCAAGGCTCACTTTTTGCATTGATGATTTGTCGAAAAGACGTGTCAAGTGGTAACTTTCACCTGTAAAAATACTGCAATCCCCTCATACGACACCCACGAGAAGAAATGTCCATTTTAAGGAACAACATTGCAAAAGACCAAGTTTTATCAAACAACAACAACTAAGATAAAATATCCTTCAGACATTCGCGAGGTCAAGATTATTATCCATTGCAACCCTATTGTGACTCAATAACTATTGGATTTTGAGCTTTAGATTCAGCGTGTTAGAGACACAAATCGCAGTCGTGCTCTCATGACCTGACTTCAATCTTCGGAGCGGTTTTAATGCGATCCTCGTGGATGTGCAGTTGGCATTTGATACAGGGTGCTGGAGTTTATCCCTATTATCCAGCAACTGTTATTTACCTGTCACCTGACTAGGTGACTTGACGTTATCGACATATCAAAGTTGAGCATTGCTATTTATTTATTTACGCGTATGGCGAATTTGTTTCGTATAGGCATAAGGTCATAAGTCTACATCCAGCGTCTGAAGCCATCGAAGGGCCATGTTATATAAGGGCTCGTCCGCACAGCGATTTTTATTCGCGCGAATGATGCGAATGTGATAACATAGGATGACTCTGACAGGACACTTATGTCAACACAATAAGTACGAAAATTGCTTGTTGCACGCGTCTTCCTATGTGAAAGTAGGGTGTGGGAGGTCGTTTTAGCGGTAAACAGCTTAGGAAGACGCGTGAAACAAACAATTTTCGTACTTAGTTTCTTGACATAAGAGTCTTGTCAGAAGTCATCCTATGGTATCACATTCACATAATTCGCGCGAATAAAAATCGCTATGCGGACGAGCCCTTAAAGCGTGATAAACCTGCTTCTCTTCGGGGAAAAGAGATGAAGATGACATTGTAACCACCTTCACTATAGAAAAGAACAATATGCAATTAAGATGAAGCGGGCTCAATGTCTGGTTTTACGAAAAAGTTGTCTTATGAACCTCTTAACAACAGCACACTTAAATAGTTGTAAGGTCAGACTAGTTAGTGCGCAACCGTCCCCCGGGGTACAGGCGTTGGGGGAGGCGAAGTACATGGTAGTGTTGCGGGGAAGGCGAGCGCGCGCCGCTCATTGGCAGTAGCACGTGCTACCTCGCTTTCCCCCCGCCCTGTCTTCTGTGCCCCGCGGGACAGTCACGCACAAGCCTGTCAGGCTATTGTAGGTACCTAGTTATAGTTAAGTCATTGATCACCCCAGGCACACAGTCTTGAATATAATATTGTATGTAGACTTCACAAAACATCATTCTGTATTGTTCGGTTTCCTTCTCGCGAACGTCATTGCATAGGAATACGTCGTCAAATCCGCATCGTCGCCTTGATTGTAGCATACAATAACAGGATCCGCTTGTATATAGGTATCTAGATCGTTCTAGATACTGAATCTAGATTTATATTGGGTATAGGATGTTACGGAAAACTTGTATGTAATATACCTATAACTATCTTGGACAATCTGGATTAATTTTAAAAATTGATGCTGAAAAAGGAAAATATGAATAAAGAGCTAGTGGACAGAATGGACTAAACCTAAGCCAAAATCGAAGAACATAGTAAACCGGATCAGAAAATTGCAGGGGAGATGGGCGATACTCTATCAGATTGGAAAACAGAGTGGTGGCCAAGGGAGAGACGAAGGTCAGTAGGCAGACCTCCAGCACTTAGTTCGATTGTGGGGTAAAGGGTTTGCATTGGATCAAAATTAGCGCAGGAGTGCGATTTTTGAATCTCATTCGGTGAACTCAGCAGTTGAAAATGTCAAAATTACTATGGAGATATGCATGTTTCTACTGCTGATTTGACTCTCAAAAATCGCACTCCTGAAGTATGATTTTTGAAAGTCAAATCAGCAGTAGTCATCATTTTTAACTGCTGAATTCAGCAAATGAGATTTAAGAATCGCACTCCAGGACCGTAAGAAATGGCGCAATAAAAAGAAGGAGGATGTTTGGAGTAATTTATTGATCTTCTTCTTCTTCTTCTTATCGTGTCGACTTCAAATTTTGAACAAAGTCGCTAAATAAGTAGGACCTTGCCAGAAGTGGGCAACCGATACTGCACCGTCGCTAGCGGTCATGAGCTCCTCCTGCGTACAGGTGTTAGGGCACGCAGGGCACGATGTGAGATTTATTGATACTATCTGGAATCCAAATAAATAAAAATAGCACCAACTGAGGTGAGTGTTGTAATAGGCAACTAATCCCTTTAAGCATCGTCAACATCTTTGATGTCAATTATGCTTTGCCTTCGAAAAATCAAAGAGAAAATTTTTATTTTAAAAAAGTACTTAATTATTCCGAGGACAACGTTTTTGGAAATGGAAATAAAATTATACATATTATAAGGTAGGGCCAACCAGATAATTTTCCTTTTCCGTCTGGCCACGGGACAGGGCGAACTGCTGCGGCGCGAAAAGCAATTTTTTAGCCCCCGACACAAAAAGAGGCGAGTTATAAGTTTGACGCCTATATCGGTCTGTCTGTCTATCTGTATGTTTGCCTCTATGTCGATCTGTCTGTGGCATCGTAGCTCCCAAACGGGTGGCACCGATTTCAATGCGTTTTTTTTAAATAGAAAGCTAATTTTTGCGAGAGTCTTCTTAGCTTTGTATTCTACACTGCACTGCCTACGCACCGCTCTGCGAGCTTAGTAGGGACTATGATAGCAAGCATAGCAAAGCATTCACAACTATACCTACCCCCATATTCAAAATCTACGTTTTACTAGTGGTACCGAAATTCAGTCCAGTGTGACGGGGAGTGAGCCCGTTGCCAATTATAAATGGACAGTGAGTACAATACATGCCTCGAAATTGAAGCACGTAGGGTTTCCTCACGATGTTTTCTTTCACCGGAAAGCTCATTGGCACGAATCGGCCTGGACGGGGATTGAACCATCGCTTCCTGCATTGCTGGCAAGGTTACTCACCTCTGGACCCCCATGGTCTATGATGACACTGACCAATATTTCATATGTAAAATGTTGACTTTTAAATCAATACCTAGGTACTTAGTTAATTATTATTGTTATGCATGATTATGATCTCATTGTTTAAAAACTGTTGACATTTAAATTTTTTATTGTAGGTATGTAATTCAAATCGGGATCTGTTTTATTAATCACTTTGTATGCCTGTTGGCGGATCACAGCGGAACTTCGACTACTTATTGTAAATTATTCTACTTCTGTATTACCTGCGATACTTATACAAATAAATAATTTTGATTGATTGATTGATGTTTTGTAGATTTACTCACTCACCTCTTGTCAGAACCCTTTGTACCAAGTTTTGCGTTCTCTTGCCAGAGCCTTGTATGATTATATTACTTACTAGTGTTTTCCCGCGACTTCGTCCGCACAAATTATATACCAGATTTTAAGTCAGATCATAAGCTATCAAACAAAAAAAGTTTCATTAAAATCGGTTCAGTAGTTTTTGCGTGATGCGCGAACAAGCAAACAAACTAATTTTGTCAATAGATGGCGCTGCACTTCATTTAAATCGCGCTATCGAGTGTTATTTGACTTTATATTAAGTGAACCGCAACTTTTTTGATCCTCATGATTTTACGGTTTTATAATACTTAGTTAAGATAAGATACGATGATTTGCGTTCTCTTGTCAGAACCCTGTATGATTATACCAAGTTTTGCGTTTTCTTGTCAGAGCCTTTTATGATTATACGATGTTTTGCGTTCTCTTGTCTGAACCTCATAATATGATAGTACTACCATATAGTTATTATAATTACTTATTCGTTAAATAAAAAGGAAAATATTTATATTTTCATAAAATAAAACAAAGTTACAGTTAGTTTCCACAACGTTTATAATTATTTACATCAATTTAATTTTCGAATACTTCTTTTAAACCTAAATATTTTCGTACAAGTTGATTTGATGACATTGGACAGTAAATTATAATAATTAAATAACAGAATTATACAAGGTGTTACAAAAATACAAATAAACCTTTAAGGGGGTGGTGTAGACCATCAAACTAAACAACTTTCACTATGGGACCAATATTGAAATCGAGAAAAAAAAAATTATGTTCTATACTCTACAAATCTACTAGAGCTAAAATATGTATGGGATATGAAATTATTTTTAACATTGAAAATGTTTTTTCGATCGCTTCTGTATAGCATCCAGATTCACAAAAAGTGATAAATCGCCCTGGTGTCGTGAGTTTTAGGGCTACGTGAATGGTTGAGGTCTCAAAAGATATGTCTCAACGAGAACTATAATATAATTAAAAAAAAATATGAAAAAGTCAAAAACTTTTTTCGAAAATTGTAAAAGAGTCGAAAAATTTCGCATTTTTTCGGGGTCTTGTCTCACTATATCGCCTATTTCTCGAGAACCAAAAGCGATATCGAAAAAATGAAAAAAACCCCTCGGGGTATTGAGTTGGGCTACATTTCGAAAAAAACCGGACCTCTCTATCTCTTACGGTCTAGGCTGTGGCTTTTCCTTTATTTAGCGAAATTATTGATAGCGCGGCGAGCTGAAGGCGCGTGGCGTTAAGGCGTGTTACGGACTTAGATAGTTAATTGGAGTAAAGGCATGTTCGTATTTTGATTTAAGTAACTATTATACTTTTGATTTAAAATTTCATGTAATATATTTATAATTGTGATTTTTTTCTGTTATAAAACAGTGGAATGTTAATAATTTTCATTACATAATTTTAGGTCTCAAAAAATGTTTCAAAATTATGTTTAAGGGAAATATTTACAATACTTTATTTATCCCAGTTCTGATATACAGGTAGTGATATTTATTTATTTACAGCAAACAAGATAAAAATGTATATTGTGTTTTATTTCGATCTTTAAAATGTTTACTTCTGTTACAATTAATGGTACCCGTGTATTACTAAATTGTTTATTTTTTGGAAGGAATAATAAAATTTAAGAACTAAAAAAAATTTAAGTTTAAAAATTAAAATACTTAATTTAAAAAAAAAAATGTTCTGATTCTGCACTGTGCGAGGGATATTCGCGGTTGAAAGATTATTATTAATAGGAATAAAAAATAAATTTCTTTTTTATTTAATTTAATTACTTACACAAGTTCTTAAGACAGCAAATTGTAAATTGCAAATTGTAAACAATGATCGATCTTTCACCACGGAATAATATAATAGATTTCACGAAACACAAACCAATTTTGTACCAGCCATTATCGGCTTCGGGTTTAAAAAGTAAGTAAGTCTATCTATCTATCTATCTATAACGTCACGCCTTTTTCCCAATGGGGTAGGCAGAGACCAGAGCGCGCCATCTACTACGATCCTTACAAATCTCTTTTGCTTCATTCACATACATGCCCGTCGGTTTCGAGTACTCCGCACCTCCCCTTTTTGTAGGACGCAACTGATTTGATCAGAATACGTTCTACGAGGGCGCCCTCTGCCGACACTTCCACTCACTTTAGCTCCATATATCTCTTTCGTACATCTGCTATCACTCATGCTCTCCACATGACCAAACCAACGAAGCATACCCTTCTCTATTCTTGTCACAACATCTTCTTTCAATTTACATCGATCTCTAATCACACAATTTCTCACTCTATCTCTCAGCGTAACTCCACATATACTTCGCAAGGAGCGCATTTCAACAGCATTAATTTTACTTTCATGCTTTTTCTGCCATACCCAGCACTAACATAAGTAAGTGTAAGGTATTTATTTTAAATTGAGCTGATTCAACAAAACACACAAAGGCAAAAATCTAGTCCGCAGTCCGTCTTTGTATCACAAGTGGGTCGTAAACTTCGGTAGCTTCCTACTTAAATAAGTTTAGAAAAAGATTTTTATTTATATTGCGCATAGCTGAGAGCAAAATAAGTCCATTATATAAAAAAGAACCATCATAAATAGTAGATTACACACGAGGGTCTCAGATCTGATGTAATTGTTGACCGAGGCGAAGCCGAGGTCAACAAACATGTGATCTGAGGTTTTCTTATTTACTGCCCAAGGTTAGTAGGTATACTATTTTTCTCCTCGACGGAGATGGAAAGCGGCAACTATGTTTAGCGCAGCGGGACGGAAGTTGACACTTTCCATCCGGAGGGGTGAAAAAAACTTGACCTACTCTTTGTAGAATTATGGAGATCGATCTTTATACTTGAGTTATTGCAATAAAATTAGGTTGAGTAAGTTATACGATACTAAAAAAAAAATAAGTAATCACGAGACTTCTTAAAAAGTCAAGTTAAATTGACATCATTAAATGAGAACATTTATTATACTGCGCACAGCTGAGAGCTAAATAAGTCCATTGTATAATAAAGAGCCATCATAAATAGAAGATTACACACCGAGGGCAGGAAAGGTCTCAGATCTCATGTAATTGTTGACCGAGGCGAAGCCGAGTTCAACAAACATGTGATCAAGTTAAGTTGCCATAATTAACGGAGAATATAGATATACGAGAAATTTTTGGCAGTTTTTTTTTCATTTGGTATTACAAGATAATTTAGTGTAAAGAATAGAATCTTGAATAGATCCTAAACATGGAGAAGAAATTACCTTCGAGTAAATATATCTGCAATAAAAAAAATTTTTAGCTAAATGTGACTGTAAATTCGGTATGTCAAGTTTTTTTTTGGAGGGCTGAATTGTAAACCATTTCGAGATAATTGTCTCAATAATCATATTTTCTATGTCAGAGATTTTAAAATGAAAGGATTACAGATATTTTTAATAAAATAACGTCGTTTTTCGGTCCGTGCAGTGACGTCACTGGCATACCTCTGAACTCCTTGGTAAACATAAAATCAACTTAAAATAACCGGCCATTAAGAAAAAAAAAATACTTTCACAATGTCAGAATTTGACATTTGATGTTGCCGTATCTTTTTCCAGCATAGAGTTAGAAAGAGGAGGCAGGTTTTAATTTTTTTAAATACAGCTGTATGTAGTTTTTCTCCATGGAGTTCGAATTATTTTCTCTCCACCATTTTTGCACTTAGAGATTACAGATCAAAATAATTTAAAAATTAAATTTATGTTGATAAACTCGATGAATCGCAATAAGAATGAAATAGGTATCTTAAAATTATGTCTTCTGTCCGTAAAAAATATAAAAATGAAGACAAAAAAAAACTTGACATACCGAATTACGTTATTTGTACAAATACAAGCCAAACCAAACTAATGTTAAAAGCAATGAAAGTGGCGTAAAGACAATTGTTTCTCTGTGAATAGATCAGGAAGCGGTAGAGACTCATATATTGCATTGCATGATAATTGTTAAGGTCCCGAAAGGATAGAAGTCATAAATCAATAGTATGTATGTTGTTAAAGTAATTTAAGAACATGAAAAAGATGGGACTTTATTGTTCATAGGGTCGCTCACGAACAATATTACAAAAAAATGACTGTAAAAAGGGTGGTACAGAGTCTGTCGCACGTGTCACAGTTACAAATAAAATAAGTTAAAAATATTTATTGCAATACGCAATCGACGATAAGTAAATTTTGTTTTGTTTAAGTAATTCATTTTCAATGTCCAAGAAGGTCGTGATAGACACGAGATCTGTGAATTTTTTCGCGATTTCGATGTTGGTCCCATAGAGAAAGTTGTTCAGTTTGACGGTCTTAACAACCCCCTTAAGAGTTTCAAAAATTTATTCTTACTTATGAAACACCTTGTACATTTAAAAACGTAAAAATGTCATACATGTAATAAAATTTTAGGTATCGCTTGGCAAAAAGTCAAAGTAGAAAATGTTTAACTACACAAAAAGATTTACAAAAAAATCATCAAAAAGATAGAGACTAATATTTCTATAGAATCTATCTAATATTATAGTAAGTATAGATGATATCTTTTTGCTATAGTTATACCTTAGTATTTAGATCAATTAGTTTTACGCAAGAGCAATAGAGTTTTGTAGGTATTTCCCTTCCTCAGATTAAAACTATTTAAAAAACTATAATCGTCACAGCCACTCATCTGGAATTCTTAAATACACGAGTATTCAGAGATTACACTAGATTTGTAAAAGTAACTTAAAAATACATTTACAAAATTGCGCCCAAACAAATCTTTAAGAAATATTTGCTCGATTAGCTTACAAAAATTTTAATTTTATCACAGAATACAAAATAGGGGTTAATATTTATCTTTTTTTAATTACCTGTGCTAATTAGAGGTTAAATAATTTAAATTTTTTTCCATTTCTTTTTTACCTTTAAAACAATATTTCAAGTTTTCAACGTTCACAACTTTTATGTGGACACGGTAGGCACAGAAAGTTGAATAACAATTCTGAACTTTATTCCCATAGGAATAGAATTGACAAAGTGACAAGTAATTTGTAAACACATAATATGATGTAGGTACCTACCTATAGGTACATAATAAAACAGAAAACAAGATTATTTCTTTAATACGAATGAACACAAAAAAAAGGTTTCAGATTTTTATATGCTGTACTTAGTGTGTATTCCATATTACTAAATTAGGTCTCCGCTCATTGCAGCGTTTTTATCGAGCGATAATATCGCTGCGATTTTGCGATAATTGTTCTCAGTACATTTTGTATGGGGACGCGCTCGATCCCACACACTGCCGCGATATTATCGCAACTCTTTCGACTACATTCAGTGGTGGGGTGCATGCGTGACGCGAATCGCGGAATCGCTGCATTGTGTAAGGTGTCGCGATATCGCTGTCGACTACGAATAATATTATAATGTATAGAAGTGTAAATGAAGCTCAAAAAGTGGCACCAAAGAAATTGTAACGCGTTCTAAATTTGTTCTTTAGAAATTGTAACTAGCCGCCAAAACTCATACAAAACGTCATTTTTCATTAGGTGCCAAAAATGATTTCGATTTTGTTTAGAGTTACTCTTCCATATTTATTCTTATTCGTAGGCTGTCGATAATATCGCTCGATAAAATCGCTCGATAATATCGCTGCAATGTGCGGAGGCTTTTTACAGCTTTGATTTACCTAAAGGAATGTTTTGTATGATTAATTTAAAACTTAGAATACTAAAGTAGGTACCAATGTGAAACGTAGTAAGTAAAAAAATATTTCCTGTTGTTAAATACCTAAAGATTAAACTCTGTATTGATTGATATTTCCGTGGCTTGGTACAAGAAGTAAGTACGTAGGTATGTCTATATGGTTATAGTACAGTCTTACGTACTTCTTGTACTAAGCCACAGATTAACCTTCATGGTATTTACGCAAAAATGCCTTGTCAATAGTACATACTTACATTGATTTTGTATCTATTGATAGCTTTGCATGCGTAGGTATAATTAACTTCATTGTCAAGCTAAATACTAGCATAATATATCCTTTCTTATACAACAGGCTAATAAAGACGTTTTCAGGCTTATTCATTTTATTGACGTGGATGTCTTCCTATAGGGATTAATTGATATAACAACAATATATCTTTGTACATGAAGATACTCGACCAGGCGGTTCTCATGGAGGAATACAGAGGGCCTACCATGACTTTTCCCTGTACTTTACTACTGTAGTTACGTCGCCAATTCGTATGACAGAAATTAGTTCTCAACGTAACCACTAGGAGCGCTGTACGAAATTCAGTACAAAATTGGTGACGTAACTACAGTAGTAAAGTATGGTGAAAACTCATGGTAGACCTACAGGTCTGTATGGTGGTGGATTGAATGTGGTTTCATCTTATTTCGAACGAATTCGACCGGTCGAAACCGTTATCAATGAGTCGATGAAGAAGAAATGTTTGCCTAAAAATGGCTCCTTTACGTTTTTGCTTATTTTGTGGCGCAACCATAAACCAAACTTAAATATTTCTAGTTCAGAATAAAATAACTAAGAAAACTTGTTATGAAAAGTACCTACTTACCTATATCTGTATCCTCAGTCCGACAGGAGGTAATACTGAATATGTTTTCAACTTCTAGCCTTTATCTCCATTCGGACTGAGTTTAAAGATATACCTACATATCGCTCATCTAGTACTACAAAGACGGAATTGTCACAAAATGCAAATTATGAGTTATGATGCCAGAATGTTCCAAAATGTTCAATAAGTATGGTGTTACCAAGTCGTTTTTATTGTTCAACAAATGAGCGTAAGACAGCGCCACTGTCTTTGACTCGCCCTGAGTGTAACAACGCCACATTGGTCAGATGCGCGGGACGCTCCGTAAAATGACAGTTACGTCTTTGTAGTACTAGATGAGCGATATTTTAACCAGTTTAATATTAAAGGCAATCAATATAGGCATATTTAAATATTCTAGTTTCGTTGATGGCCGCGCCAAAAAATAGGAGAAAAAAAAGGTACCACCTTCCATACTAAAACCCGTATTTTCTTTTACTTTCTAATATTTTTTCTTTTAGATATTAATATCATTTATGTTTTGTAAGCTATAAGGTATCTATCCTTGAGATAGGATTGTTAATAGGCTCATACAAGATGCGAAACGTAACCCTTAAAAATAAATACTTACCTAGATTATATTTTATAATATTATTTTTATTTAAAAAAACATGGAAAATTATATTACAATGCAAATGTTAATACACATACCTACATACATAAACTCACGACCATATTAATCCCTTTCGGGAGCTTCGCTACAACTACCGCCAGGCAGTGGTAGCGGAGCTCACTTTTAGCTCACTCACAATGATTATAGGGTGTAACAAAATACCCTAGTAATATTTAAAGGGGTGGTAAATTTAGACCCTTGAACTGAAAAACTTTCAATATTGAGAAAAATTTTCTATTTCACATTAGACTGCAGTAGGTACCTTACCTTCTCGACTCAATTAATGTACCTATGAGATAAGAGATTTTTTTTACTTTCTTTCGACTTTTTCTCCAAAGCCAAATTTAGTTTGATGGTCTAACTAAACCACCCCTTTAAATGTTACTTTGGTGTTTTGTTACACCTTGTATATAAAATGGCACAAAAACAATAAGTCAACCTTTATAATAATATCTTATATTGTCATGATTCACAATTATTATTTCTCTTATACTTACCTCCATACACTTATCTATCATACAAAAATATTTCGTCACATTATTATACTGTAGGTACTAGAGCCCAATTTTATACTATATTTTATACCTATACGGTCAAGTAAATAAAAATAAAAAATAAAAGTTTTTCTTCATCCGCATTCTTCATTAATGGGTCACGAAAAATTCTAATGACAGGCGTACATTGACTTACCAATTATTGGACGAAGGGTCCGCGCTCAAAAGTGTCCGAACCAAAAGAGACCTAAAACGTATAATAAAGAGACCTAGTCTTTGTTTGAACGGTCGACGACGCGCACGCGAGCGCGCGCGATTGCTAACACACGATTACTATACAAGTACTTAGGTTTGTGTAGGTTAGTCTCGGACACTTTTTTCGAGAATTTTGTACTACATTCAGCGTAACGTCCATAGTACTCTACGTCAATGCAGGCGTAGGATAAACCTACTATCATGTCTTTGTCATGTCATGTCATCATCATGATTCACAATGGCCTTAGTAGATATGCGCCTACTTTTGTCTTTCTTCTATCACCGATATCAAAATCCGATATCATAATAAACCTTATTGGAAACCATTAGGGTACAATTTCATTTCAGCTTCATCCTTAGGCTTGTCAAAGCTTATTTCTGGTGGTGGTAGGTATTTGGGTTTCTTTGTGCAGCAGGTTGCCGCGGCAGCAAAGACAGCAAACACCAACGCTGCGCCGGAGCATACGGTGGGGCCCCAATCTCTGATGGCGCGTACTGTCTTAAGTTCTGATGCTATGCTATCTTCTAGTTTCACTATTTGTTGTACCCAAAAGGCTGGTAATAACAGTTTGGGTATATTCTCGTAACGTCTGTGGAGAACAAAATATTGTTTTGTAATGTTTATTAATTAGGTATGTGTGGTGTTACGCTGAGGAGATAGAGTGAGAAATTGTGTGATTAGAGATCGATGTAAATTGAAAGAAGATGTTGTGACAAGAATAGAGAAGGGTATGCTTCGTTGGTTTGGTCATGTGGAGAGGATGAGTGATAGCAGATGTACGAAAGAGATATAATATGAAGCTAAAGTGAGTCGAAGTGTCGGCAGTGGGCGCCCTCGTAGGACGTATTCTGATCAAATCAGTTGCGTCTTACAAAAAGGAGAGGTGCGGAGTACTCGAAACCGACGGTCATGTATGAAGAGATGTATGGATGTGAATGAGGCAAAAGAGGTATGTAAGGATCGTAGTAGATGGCGCGCTCTGGTCTCTGCCTACCACACTGGGAAAGACGCGTGACGTTATAGATAGATAGATAGATAGATGTTTATTAATAGTTAATATCCTATTACTAACAGGGACCTTCAAATTGGCGCCCGAAACGGGGCTCACTTTACCGTGGGCGCCAATTTGAAGTTGGTAAAGAATAAGGTGTTCATTAAACATTTTGGCCCTGCCCTGCCCTGGACTATAGGGAATCATAGGATTCTGAAAATCGCCTCTCTTTAGCTAGTAAATAAGTTAGATTTTAAGCTAGTAAAATACTTACGCATGATTCGGATTTGGTTCTAAATACACGTTCACTTGGAATCTAGCTGCCACATCAATAGGAATGCCAAGTCTCTGAAAAAATAAAATAAACAATTTTAATGTATCTTTGAAAGACTAGGCTAGTGGATATAAAACTCTGTCGCTCTCCTCATCATCATTATCATCAGCATTATCTACCTATAATATGCATCACACCTGATAGCGAGACCACTAAAATGTTTTCAGCGAAAGTAATAACAGCTGACCTTTGCAGAACATGGCCTCTGCCAAAGCGCGTCACAAAACTCTGTCCTCAGCCTTTCTCAACCTATAGCCATAGCTGCCCGCTACAGGTAGTCAGCGCCCGCGGCATGATCGCGCCATAAAACGCTATCGCGCCCTAGCTCCCTTTCTTTTTGCGCGCGAACGAACGAGTTAGCAGGCGCGATAAAACGTTTATCGATGTATCATGCCGCGGGCGCAGGTCATCAGCCCAGGGCCGGTGGGCGTCCCACACTTTGCCTGCCTGTACATGATATCCATTCTAGAACCCGTATTTCCCGTCGGTTGTCAGTTCTTTGGCAGATATGACCAGCTGGAAGACTGGTGATAATGAGGATTAAGCTGTCTTAATATCTACACATTATACTCACAGGTTCAACGGAAAAATAAAAGGAATGTTTTTTCTCGTCTGGCTCCAGGCCGGTCACCAGCTCCATTAGTCGAGGATCTCCGTAGAGGAAGTGCGGGAGTGAGAGGACGATGGGGGAGCCGTACCGACACGCGGAGACATTCATCACTCCGCCCCAGAGGCACTCGCCGTTGCAGAAACACGTGTTCGTTGGTGAGGTGGTGGCTGGAAGAAGTTTACAAAGTAAGTTTAGTTTAGCAGGCTTATTTCGTTTTTTTTTTGTAATTTTTAGGTCTACAACCAATAATGCCAATGGGAATTGACTTCGTGGGGATACAGTCTGTGAGACCGTGTGGTGTCTGGCTTAGAACAGCACCAACCTGGATGTCGTAAGAGGCGACTAATTCGTTCACGCTTCATCAAGATCTCTGATACTCCTCTGATCGTATTGCTATCCCGTTCTATCCAAATTTCAAAGAAGCTATTCTGAGTTATTCCCAAAAATTCAGAATTCGTTAACCAGTTTCCGGAAAAGAATAGCACTATTTCTCGAGGCGAGCATTCTCGAGAAATCTGGCCTTAGTCGAGATGAAAAAAAAATCTCAGCAACTCGAGAACTCGAGAAATAAATTCACTCCGCGCGTGTCACTTATGTTTTTTTATGTTTTTTCCAAAGAGAAGGATAGGACGTAAGAAAGAAGCTCACAGTTATCAAAGCTCCGTTCAGTGAAGTGGTACTTATGGAAGCTGAGGCCGTCGATCTCTCCGCTTTCTAAGTAGTCCATGTGCATTGTCCGGCACAGGTCGGACATGAAGATCGACAGTTTTGAGTCCTCTGTGAGGTTCCTCGGCATGAACTCTCCTGCGCTGCCTTGTAACTGCAAAGGCATTTAATTAGTCATCATTATGTCATGTTGTTATATTAGGTCTTACGGTACTATGCCTAGAAAAGCCTGAACCCAGACAGGTGTTGTAATAGGAAACTAATCCCTCCCTTTAAGCGTTTAGAGATAAGATAAGATAAATATTCTTTATTTGCACACCAAGATACGCAAAAAACAAGATTACTTTTTATGATGGTAAGTCGAATCTAGTAGTCTATCGGAGCGTATGTCTTTCTGTCTGAGTAGGGCTAGAACAATGTTCTGGGGTAGGGCTAGAACGATGTGGGTAGGGTCCTGACCCGTCGTCACCTCCATGTACCCGTCCCTATCCATGGAATTATTTAAGAGAGGCATACCTGTGAACAACTCTCCTCGTAGTAAGGTATGCTCTCCATGTGGTTCCAGCGCAGTATCTGCCCAGGTAACGACCCATCCTGACCCGTCGTCACCTCCATGTACCCGTCCCTATCCATGGAATTATTTAAGAGAGGCATACCTGTGAACAACTCTCCTCGTAGTAAGGTATGCTCTCCATGTGGTTCCAGCGCAGTATCTGCCCAGGTAACGACCCATCCTGACCCGTCGTCACCTCCATGTACCCGTCCCTATCCATGGAATTATTTAAGAGAGGCATACCTGTGAACAACTCCCCTCATAGTAAGGTATGCTCTCCATGTGGTTCCAGCGCAGTATCTGTCCAGGCAGCGACCCGTCCTGACCCGTCGTCACCTCCATGTACCCGTCCGTATTCATGGAATTATTAAAGAGAGACATACCTGTGAACAACTCCCCTCGTAGTAAGGTATGCTCTCCATGTGGTTCCAGCGTAGTATCTGGCCAGGCAGCGACCCGTCCTGACCCGTCGTCACCTCCATGTACCCGTCCGTATCCATGGAATTATTCCTCTGTGAAAATATAATCATGATTGCCTTTGGTGTATATTATTGGCCTAGCTATCACGAAAAGCCTTCCCATGGCATTCCAAACTGAAATCCTAAATTTTCTAAAGGTGGACATTTTTATGTAGCCGAAGACGTTGACTGCTGGACTGATAATTTTCATGATAGGTTTTGTATAACAAATCCATCAACTCCCTTATTTATTCACCCTTATATTATATTAGGTCATCCTTAGGACATCCTGGTAGAGACCGTCTAAGTTCCTCAGATAAAACGTCTTCCGACTTTGAGATTATTTATCCTTCGTTCTACCATTGAAAAATTTGAAAGATAGGCTAGTAGACATAATATACAATAGCAACAACTCAACGAGTAATTTGAGATGTTGCCGTTATACATATTATTATGAGGGTGCACAAAAAGAGCCTCCCCATGTGACGTACTGAAACCCAGATTATGTTCCGCGCACCCTGGGTATTCAGTAAACTTTTAAATGTTCGTTGGTAAATCTCTTTGCTACGATCATGGCACGTCAAAATCAACGATATGCCATCAACTCAAGACAAGAAGAATGGTTTTCAATATTTTCTCTAAATGTATGCAAAACTCACCGAATAAAACCAACCAAATTTATCCATAGCTGGAGCACCCCCCCTCTCACTGGCGTCCAAATGACTCCCGATGAACATGAGGGCGTCATTGTAGCCATCAAAGAGTAGCTCTCCGGCTGTCTTCGTCACCCAGATCTGATGATTCACCAGAAGAAAGGAGAGAGACTTCTGGAGAAAGAAGTTCTCGTACCGTTTAAGGTAGATTGCTGACTGAAAATATATTAATTACATTAATTAGAAAATGCTTAAAAAAGGCTTTGTGGTCTAGTAATTCCTCCTGCAGAGGACAGATTAGATCTCAGTCTGAATCACTAATGAGTTTTACTAGCTTGCGTACGATTTGTAATTGTAGCAACACTGCCTTAGATAGATTCTTCGATTCCTATTCAGCTTTCATACCGTATTACATTAGAAATTACAGTATTCCTATCATGTATCATGGCGATTATTAAAGCAATATATGAGAGTCCTAGTCCTAGAGAGAATCCTGATAAGGGAGTATAACTTCTACTCCATCTACGGTCAAATCGTGGTCAAATCCCAGTCTCTGTTATTCACTATAGTTTTATTACAGAACGAATCATGGCGGTGCATTACACTTATGCTCATTAGTATAAAAGGTCATCAATACTCACCCAAGCCACGACATCCAGAGTAGTGACCACATCAGACAAGGACCCGTTACTGCCCTCCGCTTCATAGTGCCACCTCCTCAAGGTTCTGTATGCGATGGAAGCGTTCTCCGGGTGCCAGGTCACGTTGATGTGCTCCCTGTGCTCTTTGAAGCGGTATGGTCCTGGAATTACAGTGCTTTCATTTTTAGAATGGTACCTATGCTGAAATAACCACTAAATATGTTCTTGGATAACTTTACTTTAGAATCAAAGTTTATATATTGCGATGGGCTTCGTTTGTTATCATTATTTTGGAAAAGAGGCTTGATTTTTGGCTGTCGTTTACTAAGTTTTTCAGATCAGACCTGTATTGTCAACAGCTTATAGGTACTTTGAGACTAACATCGACATCGATAAAAATGTCTGCCTATCCCCTATAGATTGTTCGTTTTTATACACCTTTAATCAATAGTTTTTATATCAAATCAATTTTCAACATAAATGTTTCTTTTTCTTTTTTTCCTTTTTATATCGGAGAAAAATTATGTCTTCTGTTGAAGTCAGACCACTGCGCCCACAAAACCTCGATGCTGTTCTGTTGATAATCCTCAAACTTTACAATTTATTTTTGTCATTGTGCTCAATTCTAGGACTTAAGACAATCACCGCCTACTAGATGTTTACAAAAAGAAGACGAACTTTCATGCTAATCTTTGGTAAAAGAATAAGGACATAGGGAGTTAAGTAAAAAAAAATCTTACATACTTACCCAGTTGCTCCATGTGGGGTAATTCATCAGGAAACCGGTCAGCGTTGGTCCAGTTGAAGAGGAAGACCTCGAAGTAGAGTGGCACGGACGGGGCTCGCCAGTCCTTGAAGGCGCGTGATGTTGGAGTCAGGATCAATTGCTGAGGATCAAGCACCGCTGGTTAACATTCTTAGTAACGAATATGAAATTAATGCTCCGTTCTGGATCCAAGGGTGGACCTAAGTTTTATTTTTGGGAGGTTCAATTTTATTAATATATATCCCTCGAAAAACATGTTTTTAAAACGAGTTAGTTTTTAATAAAATGTTGTTGGGGAGAACATATTTTATTTGCGTGCCAAACATCAGAATTCCTTCAGCAGCCGTTTATGCGTGATTGAGTGACAAACATCCTATCATCCAAACTATATTAGTGAGTTAAGTTATAAGGCCACCTCTCACTAATAAGGGTAGTGGGCCATAATAATCCACCACGCGCGGTCCCAATGCGGGTTGGTGGAGGCAAGTAGTGGTCAACTTGCTGTCAGAGAATTTGCAAGCCGCCACTAGGCCCCTGACCTGGCTTAACGCATAGTTACACCGCCATCTGACGGAAATATATCAGTGAGAAAAACAAAAATTTGCCCAAGTTTCCCGACTCACTGCCAACCAAGGCTGGTCATTTTTTATTGAAAAATCATCATCAGACCATTGTATTCCCTGAAATATTAACTACCATTCAATATAACTGCCTGCTATGACGTAAATATCCATTTAAACCATCAGACTAAATTGACCCGAGGCTTCAGACGGCAAAAGACCAGGATTATCAAACAACATGCGTACGATTGTATTAAAACCGTTTGACTTCGGATCCAGGTCAAATGGACGAACTGAAAGCTTATCCCGAATTGATTAAACTCATTGCCAGTCAAGGCGGTTCGCTTCTTATTGATTTGCACTTTGACTTGGATGATTGACGATTGCAATAATTAAAATGTGAGGTGCCTTGAAGGTTAGTTTAAATACCTACTCATGATTGACTTCTTTGTAGGGATAAAATTAGAAAAAAAGCCAGCCTGCTTTGTAAGAGATTGCACTGAATTTCGAAGAGTGATGCAGAAGGTTTACCTATACGTACTACTTCATTTCAAATAAGGACGAAAAGATTTTCTGATTCCTATACAGGTTTCTCAGAACATCCACGCTTCACTAGTAGTACCGAAACTCTGGCCAGTGTGACGGGGGGTGAGCCCGTCGCTCGCCACTCGTAATGGACAGTGGGTACAATACAGGCGTAGTATAGCGTACAATACAGGGTGGGTGTAGCGTGGATGTTCTGAGACTACCCCCTCGGGGAAAATAGTTGTGAGCATATGCTATGCTACATAGTCTTCTGGCCAATTCTGATATGCAAATATAAATTTATCAGAAAGATATATAATACTATGCGACATAACATAACGAATATCTAAGACGTTTCTAAACCTGTTCTAAGAATATGTGAGAGGAAGTTTTTCAAATCTCTATTTCTGTAATTAAAAATAGCCTTGAAAATTCGTTATTATTTGAAATGTAGTATAGGCTATGAACAACACTGTACAAACACTATGAACGATCATTTGGGGAGGCTATGCTCATAAATAGACTTCTTTTGGCTGTGATGATGATGAATAATAATAATAATAATAAGCCCGCAGGGCAGCTTGTGGCGAGCTGTTGGTGATTGGCGACACCACGGACCCGATTCTCCAGAGGGCCCGGATTGATTTGGCCCTCACCTCCTGTCTTGCCTTAATCGGCCGGCCAGGAGTGGAGTCGCAAGAGCGGAACCTATGCTCCAGGTTGGAAGTGTAAAATGTCATAACGCCGGGGGCCTGCTGACTGGTGCGCATAGCACCGGGAACTGGCGCCCGCAGACTCACCTCTCTACAACCTTAGCCGCTCACTAGATGTTGCCGCCTTGTCGCTCCTTGCGAGCGGCTATTTTGGGGGGCCCATCAAATGAGTTGGCAAGTCACCGTCTGCCATTTTGAACAAACTTGAGACATTTGTTACGGCAGGCGTCCCGAGTCTCTCCGCAATAACCCAGATTTCCCGGCCCACCCAGTTCACCCCCATAGTCCAAGTAACATTATATCCTCTCTCACAATAGTCTTTGTGCCAAGCGTGGTCCGTCTATGAGTGTATTTGCATAATGCATTCAGGGATAGATTCACGATTGGTGCATCCCATTGCATTTAGATAAAAGTGTCTCGAAGGGGCCTCTACGTGTTGGACCTGTGTCCCCACGCAAGCCTTCCAAAGGTCCAGGCTACGGCCCGTGAAATACCAACTGAGATACATAATAATAATAATAATAAGCCCGCAGGGCAGCTTGTGGCGAGCTGTTGGTGATTGGCGACACCACGGACCCGATTCTCCAGAGGGCCCGGATTGATTTGGCCCTCACCTCCTGTCTTGCCTTAATCGGCCGGCCAGGAGTGGAGTCGCAAGAGCGGAACCTATGCTCCAGGTTGGAAGTGTAAAATGTCATAACGCCGGGACCTGCTGACTGGTGCGCTTAGCACCGGGAACCGGCGCCCGCAGACTCACCTCTCTACAACCTTAGCCGCTCACTAGATGTTGCCGCCTTGTCGCTCCCTGCGAGCGGCCGTTTTGGGGGGCCCATCAAATGAGTTGGCAAGTCACCGTCTGCCATTTTTGACAAAATTAGAGACATTTGTTACGGCAGGCGTCCCGAGTCTCTCCGCAATAACCCAGATTTCCCAGTCCACCCAGTTCACCCCAATAACCCGAATAGTTTTTGTCCTTTCTACAATAGTCTCTGCACCGAACGTGGCATGTCTTCTGGTGCATTTGCATAATGCATTCAGAGATAGACCACGGTTGGTGCATCCCATTGCATTTAGATAAAAGTGTCTCAAAGGGGCCTCTACGTGTTGGACCTGTGTCCCCATGCAAGCCTTCCAAAGGTCCGGGCTACGGCCCGTGAAATACCGTAAGAGATATAATAATAATAATAATAATAAGCCCGCAGGGCAGCTTGTGGCGAGCTGTTGGTGATTGGCGACACCACGGACCCGATTCTCCAGAGGGCCCGGATTGATTTGGCCCTCACCTCCTGTCTTGCCTTAATCGGCCGGCCAGGAGTGGAGTCGCAAGAGCGGAACCTATGCTCCAGGTTGGAAGTGTAAAATGTCATAACGCCGGGACCTGCTGACTGGTGCGCTTAGCACCGGGAACCGGCGCCCGCAGACTCACCTCTCTACAACCTTAGCCGCTCACTAGATGTTGCTGCCTTGTCGCTCCTTGCGAGCGGTCGTTTTGGGGGGCCCATCAAATGAGTTGGCAAGTCACCGTCTGCCATTTTTGACAAACTTAGAGACATTTGTTACGGCAGGCGTCCCGAGTCTCTCCGCAATAACCCAGATTTCCCAGTCCACCCAGTTCACCCCCATAACCCGAGTAGTTTTTTTCCTTTCTACAATAGTCTCTGCACCGAACGTGGCATGTCTTCTGGTGCATTTGCATAATGCATTCAGAGATAGACCACGGTTGGTGCATCCCATTTCATTTAGATAAAAGTGTCTCAAAGGGGCCTCTACGTGTTGGACCTGTGTCCCCATGCAAGCCTTCCAAAGGTCCGGGCTACGGCCCGTGAAATACCGTAAGAGATACAATAATAATAATAATAAGCCCGCAGGGCAGCTTGTGGCGAGCTGTTGGTGATTGGCGACACCACGGACCCGATTCTCCAGAGGGCCCGGATTGATTTGGCCCTCACCTCCTGTCTTGCCTTAATCGGCCGGCCAGGAGTGGAGTCGCAAGAGCGGAACCTATGCTCCAGGTTGGAAGTGTAAAATGTCATAACGCCGGGACCTGCTGACTGGTGCGCTTAGCACCGGGAACCGGCGCCCGCAGACTCACCTCTCTACAACCTTAGCCGCTCACTAGATGTTGCTGCCTTGTCGCTCCTTGCGAGCGGTCGTTTTGGGGGGCCCATCAAATGAGTTGGCAAGTCACCGTCTGCCATTTTTGACAAACTTAGAGACATTTGTTACGGCAGACGTCCCGAGTCTCTCCGCAATAACCCAGATTTCCCAGTCCACCCAGTTCACCCCCATAACCCGAGTAGTTTTTGTCCTTTCTACAATAGTCTCTGCACCGAACGTGGTATGTCTTCTGGTGCATTTGCATAATGCATTCAGAGATAGACCACGGTTGGTGCATCCCATTGCATTCAGATAAAAGTGTCTCAAAGGGGCCTCTACGTGTTGGACCTGTGTCCCCATGCAAGCCTTCCAAAGGTCCGGGCTACGGCCCGTGAAATACCGTAAGAGATACAATAATAATAATAATAAGGGGCCTCTACGTGTTGGACCTGTGTCCCCATGCAAGCCTTCCAAAGGTCCGGGCTACGGCCTGTGAAATACCGTAAGAGATACAATAATAATAATAATTGGGTCGAGACACCATCAACGTTTTTTATGGAGCATGGATGGTCTGAAGAACCCTCTAAAAAGCACGTACCTAACGCATTAAAGTTAAATCCTAAAAACGTCCTACTGCAGGGCATAGGTAGACTAAAAGTAAGTAAGTTATAGCCTGTAGAATCCCACTGCAGGGCAAAGGCCTCCTCTCACGAATAAGGGTGAGGGAGTGGGCCATACTCTACTATTTCGGATTTTTCAGGCATTACTCGATAATCTAGGGAATTGACTTCGACCCTCTTACAGATTGAAAATTTGAAATCCATTGAAAATAATCCCAAGTGGACAATGTAAATGTCAGTGGGGATTTCTGGAATAATCCGAATCGAAACGATGCCGATGTTTCCTATTAATTGTTTTTAAGCCTAAAAAAAGTATTTTCCAGATTTAGACTCGTAACAGAGTGATGGAAAGCTTACGTAACTAGAACTGCGTCGAATTACACGTGGTCCCGGGGGCGCCCTGTGACGTCATAGGCACGTATCCCAGCAACAAATTGGCAGGGTCGTGTTAAGCTTCTCCGTTATATAACATTTAACTAGTTTTATAAATCACTAGTTGGCTTATACAAGTTTAAATATAATGCAGTCATTACTATGAGTAGTGTGAGAGACAGAGCGTTCAATAAATACGTTTAGGCCTAAATACACGGACATGTAAAAAAGACGGACGTAATGTGACACTAAAAAGATTTGAGGCATGCAAGGTCCTACATTTTCATTTGTTCTACTACTCTAGGCGCAGGTCCGACAACCCGCCACCATTATGTACCGCACGACAGTACGTCAGCATGCACACAAATATAAATGGGTGCTTCACTCGTGATTTAGACGAGATTACGTCCGTATTTTTTCAGGTCCGTGCCTAAATAGGTACTTTTAGATGCAAGCTTTTAGATATTTTGTCGAGTCTTGATGAAGAGATGTGCTAACCAGCACAGCTAGCATGCCAGCCACGACAAAGCGTTTAAACGAGAAAAACGTCGTGCGCGCTCTTTCTGGCATACGTAAAATAATAGGGATGGAGGCACATCTCGATTTTTATCGTTTTCTCGGGGGTGGCATGCGAGCCCTACAGCATTGAGAGGCTTACTGATAATTTACAATACTACCCTTTATTCGTAGTTTCAATGACAATTGACATTGCTGGTTACTGGTGACTCATTAGTCATTACATTAGTCAGTATAAATTACGCTAAACATGCACTCGTAGCAGGCTACACGTGATGCGGTTGTATACGTCTTTTATCTCGTTCTTTTGCGCGCAAATAGAAAAAGAGCGAAGGTGTGATAACGCTGTATCACGATGGCATGCTACCCATGATGCTGCAGGTAACGTCTGTCCGAACATTCTCAGCAATGTACCCTGAATTGTCATTAAAAATTACAGTAACATTGTTTTATTTATTAAATGGGTCCAAGTCCAGTGTACCCGGACGAACGATAAGTCATTCGGGGATGTTCTTTTCGCGAAATTCGATTAAGATATTCTTACATTAATATAGTTAGGTAGGTACCTACCTAAGTATATCGCAGTAGGGTGCAACGGTAAAAAAACATCATGATTAAACCTGCATACACCAATGATGTAATGTTATGCTTTTGTGAAGTCTGTCAAAACTCATACACCCTGCCCGAGGGTAGGGCCACAGAGTATTATATAATCCTCTGTGGTAGGGCTGTGCCTGGCTGAGCCCTGCAGTGGGACGTATACTAGGTGTAGGCTGTGATGATGATATCTAAGGGTTGCTTAATTAATTTATGAATGATGCTGTCACCGTCATCAGGAGACATAGCGTCACTAAATTACGTTTTCACTTCACAAGCTCGGAAAGATTATGTTTATCATTCGAAATCTGAGTGCAAAAGTGCATTTTATCCGCTAGCGTGGAAAGAGTTTTTGAAATTCGAATCTGTCTATTTAATTTATGTTTCCATACCGCCAATCCACTGAAAATGCTTAGGTAATAACTATTTCAAGTCACTGGCCAGCACGAAAAAAATACTTTTTAAAATGTTCTTTTTAGCAATTCACTTTTTTCCTCGCTGTTGTGAGGTGAAAAGTTGTGTGTTTCGCTCGGCTGCAAAGTTATTCTGAGTCTCGTACCTTTGAAACCTTCGCTAAGCTCAGGATTCAATACAAGTACTCGCGCCAAAAAGCAACTTTGCAGCCTAGCATAACAAATAACTATTGTTTATTTTCACAATTTACCCGAATGGCATAGAGAGGATTTTATTTATTTATTCAGATTTAGGATTACTAACAAAGTTAACACAGATATAATCACAGTTCTAAAGCTATTACAATAGGCAGGTGCAACCTCACTTATAAGATTTTTCCCAAAAGTCGGATGAATCCGGCGCTGACGTATTTTCCTTTGAAAAAATATCGTTTTTCCACATTAGTTTCGATAGATGGCAGCACGGGACGCTCACAGATTAGTTTCATAATTTTCATAAGGCTTCGAAGTCACGCGATCACCTTTGTTAATGGAATTTGCATTAATTTGGAAGGATTACTTCGATCCACTCTACCGTAATGTAATGATACTAAGTATTACTAAAACCAATTTGAAACTATTATCATAAGCACAAGACGTAATGCAGTCCGAGACATTCTAAATAAAATTCAGAATTTTAGAAGTGCAGCAACCATGAGGCCCCTCACATACATGCGGAATTGCGATTCGGAATTCCGAATGCAAACCGGTTTTTGTATGGAGGTTCCCCCTCCAGATTTGCGAACGGGATTTCAAAACTATACGAAAAACCGGTTTGCATTCGGAATTCCGAATCGCAATTCCGCATGTATATGTAGGCCTGATTGTCACCTGTGGTTTGGTTATCAATCGGTCCATTATTCATGTCACAGAAAACTTTAATAAGTTGAGAGTAGTATGCAGAGGCGGACTTACGATTTAATTTTGGGGGCTCTATAGGCAGAATTTGTGTTCAGGGTGTATACCTACCAGACATTTGCAAAAAGCTGTACCTACATCTGTACTACTTTCAAATTGATGTATGGTTCTGGCTTATATAATGAACGAGGCGTCTTAGTGATAAGATTTCTAATGCAAACGCTGTTTACGTAGACGAAAGGCTTGCCTCCTGCAACTACATGATAGGTAAGTACATCATTCCATCCCGAATTACCCAATTAATGTTATAGATGTGTATGATTTGTGACGATGTTTGAATGTTTGGATGATTCTGAGTTCACTGACTCAATCACGAATTTTAACCGGCTGAACGGATTTGGATTTTATATTGTGTTCACATCTTATATGTTCTGGATTAAAATATACCTACTATTCTTTAAAGTCAACGCAGTCGAAGTCACGGGTGACAGCCGAGCTATACTTACCTTCATAATTCTAAAAGCTTAAGGGTCGGCACTACCCTGATCGGGCCAAACAGGGTTCGGCGTTCCGACTTTTGAGGATAGTAAATAGCTATATTTCGAAACAAAATTAATACCATCGCTTCTTTAAAAGATGAAGTACAAGATGAACAAAAAAAATTTCAGCACAATTTTATAGTTACATCAGAAAGTAATCGAGAATTTCATGAAAAACTCTAGAATAGCACTGCCGCGTTCCGAGTCCTGTGATTTAGTTAAACAAAATAAAACAACAAAATATATTTCAAATCAATGGCAAAGCATCAAAGAACACTTTAAACAAATCAGTTTTTCGATACGACTTCTAGTTTTTTTGCAATTTGTTACCAAAAATCACATATTTTTTTGGACGTTTTCTTCATACAAATTACTATGGGCCGTCAATCGTTCGAAATCATTGCGAATAGACCGGTGACCGGCAACACCCAACCCTGTCTTAGAAGATTAATGAACAGATCCATTTTGTACCCATTATTATTATAAAAACCGGGCAAGTGGGTGTTGGGCCACACGCAGTGTAAGGTTCCGTAGTTGCCCGTCACGATATGTGGACTTAGAAGTACATTTTATAAATTGGTCGACTATTACTCGTAAATTTTTGTCCCCATTATTATAACAGAATACCTAATTATAAGTTTATTATTATTGGTAGGTACTAGCAAACTTCGATTGATAATCTGTTATCATCATCATCATCGTCAGATATGTTATACAGGGTGAATTTGATATCATTACCATCCTTTTAAACTAAGAGTCTACCCATCAAACTGAACAACTTTTAATATGGGAGCAAACCGATCGGAGCAATAAAAAAATGATGTTCCATAGAAAACTTAATGGCTAAATAAAATGTGTTTCTTCAATTTAAAGGAATATATCGATCATGACATTAGATTCTAATAATTAAGGTAATGTAAATTGTAAGAGTTCCTAATGATAATAATTATAAATTAGCGTGATCATTTTAGTATTATGTAAGGGTAAATTCACAACAAGCTATAACATAATTTGCACATCTGTACGACAGATCAAATACAGATACTTACCTACTAATGCTGAACAACTTTCTGAACCTGTATTTATGCAAATAAAACATTTCATTTTCACTGCAGTGCCTACTTGATTCAAATGTATGCAACAGCAGATTTTTTTTGATCCGATCGGTTTGCTCCCGTAGTAAAAGTTGTTCAGTTTGATGGGTAGACTTTTAGTTTAAAAGGATGCTAATAATATCAATTTCACCCTGTACATAAGTATGGAATAAGAGTGAATTCTGTGCCGTAGCAGTAACTCAAACGATTGCCTTCAAAAGACATTTGCACGACAGAATTTAGCGCGACACAAGACAACACAAAGGAATTTCATAAAAGTTACTTTCCGGGCACAGTTTGGTAGTTTTTGGTTATTATGGTAGTTTTGGTTCTTTCATTAATTTTTGGTAATTTTCATAGTTTTTGGTTATTTTGGTAGATTTTCGTACTTTTTGGTAGATTATTGTTATTTCGGTAATTTTTCGTATTTTTGGTAGTTTATGGTTATTTTGGTACTTTTTCGTACTTTTTGGTAGATTATTGTTATTTCGGAAATTTTTCGTATTTTTGGTAGTTTATGCTTATTTTGGTACTTTTTCGTACTTTTTGGTAGTTTATGGTTATTTCGGTACTTTTTGTTTTGGTTCATTTCATTTCATTTATTTACCTTAAATTGTAGGTAGTTACTTACATAAGTTTCAGATGGTAAGTACAGAGTATTAGTCACACTACAATATAATTTATAAACATAAAGAAAAAAAACAGATTTAAACAATAGGTGCCAGACCTTTCACTACTACAATCAAATTAAATGTCGCATAAAATCAGTTTAATGTTATTAAAACACTGTTCGATTAATTATACCTTCTTCTGAAATCTCTTGTCGGGTAGGGCTTTAATGTCATCTGATATTTTATTATACACAAAAACAGCATTCGACTTTGTAGTTCTTTGCATCGATGCTAGTCGGTAATTTGGTACCAGTAGCTCATTTTTGCGAGTTAAATTTAGTCTTTTGCTACGGAATGGGCGTTTACTTGGGAATTTGTCGGGGTATCGTCTCACGATTTTGCACAGCTCGAGGATATACAAAGCTGTCACAGTGAGCAATTTAAAGTCGGTGAACAAGGATCGGCATGACACCCTGTTGCCAACAGGCTGTTGGACTGAATTCCGCTTTCGATTCGAATGCACCTCTTTTGCAAAACAAATATTTTATATTTTATGTCAACAGACTCACCCCGTAGCCAAGCCATAAAGAACTCTTTTATTTATTATGTTAGTTTTTGGTAATTTTCATACTTCTATCAAATAATAACAAAAAGTATAAAAATCTACCAAAATAACCAGAAACAACGAAAAAGTACCAAAATCTACCAATAGTACCAAAACCTACCAAAAGAACCAACAACTACCAAAATCTACCACAAGAACCTAACTGTTGACATAACATAACATAAATATTCTTTATTTGCACACCAAAAACATACAGCAACAAAAACATAATTAAAAGAACGTTAGACATTGTTGACATTGTAATAATTCAGATAGGCAGGTCGTGGGTTCGAATCCCGCCGCCCGACTTTTTCAATCTTTAATTTGATTAAGCTAACATGGCATACATGTGAAATAATAAAATTCTATTGTAATAATTATTTTCTTATCTTTGAAATACTTCTTGTTAATATTGCTGTGCCCTTTCAGGGTTCATGGTTACATGACTTTAGCTAGTAGTAGTAGTAACACCTATGCTGTAACTGTACATGAATGCGAATAAATTAATATGAAGATGAACCAAAAACTACCAAACAGTGCCCTTTGTAAATAACATTTTAGTTTTTAAAATAACTTTGTGCAATTCTTTTGTGTGTTCTTTTGTCGCGCAATGTCCTTCAGCTTGACCACTTTTTTCAGATAATCTACCAAAATCTACCAAGTCCTGTTTCAAATTCTACCAAATAATATTTATGTCGTTCCAGATGGTTAAAATTTAATATTAAACACGTTTTTGAACAACATTTATTATAAATTTTATTGAACGCTCATCGTGTTATTTCCGCATTTTTGTATAATTTTTATTGGTTTTCATCACTTTGTAACATGGAATCAAAGGTTAAAGTCCTATGACAAAAGTGCATAGAACTTGTTTTGTAGAAAATTTTATCTGATTTAATTTGTCTTTACAAAACTTTTCGATACAACGTAAAAACTGAAAAAGTCACTCCTTCCTCGAACCTTGAACTCGCAAAATCGGGAGTTCCAACATCGAAATTCGTGTTCAGCAGGTCCGAATTAGTAAAAAAAAACACATTTGGCTAAGTGTTACCCAAAATGCGTCTAGAATTTAAATCCGTCAAAAAGTGAACCAGTCATTAAAGCTTTACTAGAAGTTCCGGAAAACTTCCGGAAAACCGTGCAATGGATGGTTTTTTTTTTGTTTAATTGTTTTACAGCCATTTGTATTGCCAGCTTAGATTTTTTTTAGACTGAATTCCTTCCAAAGATCCTTGCATTTTTGATAAAATTTTCGAATACCGAATTTCTATTCTGCTAAAGAATTTACCACTACTAAATTATCGTTCTCTTTGCCCTAAATCCACCAATAAAGTAGAAATCTACTAAAAGTGGTCACACTGATGTCCTTTTGCGCAAATGTTTTTGAAGGCAATCGCTCCAGTTACTGCTGCAAAATTAACTTTTATTCCGTGCTAACAACATATCTGACGATGATGATAAAAGATTACAAACCCTTAGTTTGCTAATACCAATAATATTAAACTTAGGTCCGATTCGACCAAACAGGAGTAAATTTAATTCTTAGATTAAGTCGCTTTGTTACTATAGAGTAAACTGATTTTGCGTTTTGCCAACCCTAATCTAAATGAAATGTCAATGTCACATAATTAAAAAAATTCGAATAAAAAGAAACCTACCAAATTAAAACTGTATAACCTCACATTGCAATAATTACGGATAAAACGACCTCTTTCCTTAGGTGAATTATACATTCGTTCTTTTAGTACGGGGTGTGTAAACAACAAAAGTAAAATTGCTCCTTGTATAGTTACTCTTCTATAAATCTAAGTTTGGTCGAATCCGGCCTTATAATAATAAAATTATTATGTTATAAGTTTTAGTTTGCTCTGTTATAATAATTTTAAGTTTTTTTTAAGCCTTAGTAATACTGTATATATGGTTGGGACTACTTGGGACCCACCAGGGGTGATCTTTGATCAGTCACATTTTGGGTCCATCACGGTACTGTACTGTTACTGTAAATGTCAATTTCGACCTACGGCCCTCAAATCCAGATGCTGCAGGTGCAGGAGTATTGCCACGTACGACCAAACATTCAACATCAATTTAATGAGGTAAAATCTGCCTTCCGGGCAGTAGGTACCCTAAATTCGGTCAGACTTATGAACCTGCCAGGATAGGGTGCGGCCTACCAGACTTTTTAGGCCTTACTAATTGGCCTCTAGACCAACAGACTAGTCCGTCCTTTAATTCAACGAGGTAAAATGTTGTGTCACCAGGGTTCACTTTTTCCTTCACACCAGTAAACGTGCCATGCCAGCCAAGCTGCGCCGCGGCCAACCAAGTTTTTTGCAAGTAACTTATTGCCAAATTTAGCTATAAAATTTATTTGTTCATTAATCTTATAAGATAGGGTTGAGTGTTGTCGGCCACCGGACTTTTTCTTTTGACAGATATGTCAAACGGGCCGTAGGTAGTGCCGACCCTTAAAAGAAATAGAATGTTAGTCGTAGCTAGGTGCCTGACCAATCCGAAGGTGATTAGGTACTGGTTGTAAAACTTACATAAGCTAGGGCAGATTCGAAGACGGAGTCCCAGACGAGAGCGGCGGCGAGCGCGCCGGCGGCGAGCAGGGCTCCGGCGCCTGCCCCGATCCAGCGCCACCGCGGCGCGCGCCCGCGCATCCCTCCCGACCACGCCTGCACCCTGCTGAGACAAACGAGTTCATCTTTAAACCAATAGAAAATGATTACAATGCAGCCAGTGGTGCATTTTCAAATTAAGCGCCCCCGGTAAATATATTTGGCCGCCCCGATTAAACATCGAGCCCGTACTTCACTCGCGCCTAATTATGAAATCTGTCTGCATTGGGAAATCTGGAAAAAATTTCCTTTAGTAATAAGGCCGCCTTTTCCCTTTTCGTTGCGTTCATGACGACGGGCTCACAACTCGTCACACTGGACAGAGTTTCGATACTCCTAGTGAAACGTGGATATTCTTAAGTTTCAGAATATCTTTGACTACCCTCTTGGGGAATATAGTCGTGAGCAAATGCTATGCTCATTCCTGTTGTAAATCTGGGGGCACGGAAAAGGCCCGCCAAGACGACCCATACCAAGCGCAAGGGCACTACTCGTACCAACCTTTTCTCGTAGCGCTTCATCGTTTTTGAAAACTCATAACATGGGTTTGGATAAACCTGATAATCAAAATTCTCGGGATATGATGTCAATAATAGACTTATTAAACATATAGTTTCAATTGCATAGTTCTTATACGTTAGATTTTATTTATATCTAAAAAACTCTGATTTCGTCTCTGACCCACTGATGATCATACAAATTCTTAAAATTACTGAAGTACTGAAGTCCTAGAAAGCTGAGTAAGCTGTAAGTAGTACGTTTGTACACAAACAACAACAAAATTCTGAATTTGGAAAAAAAAAATCTTATCATAACATAACAGCACAAATATCTAAAAATATCTAGGAGATATTCTGTGCTGTGTGGGAAGCAAGCAATTTACGAAAAGATGTAAAACTCCACCAAAACATATTCATGTCAAATGTTGCCCTTGACAAGAGTCAAGGGTTGATGGTCTCCCATATCGCTCGCACTGGCCATTCTTTTAATTCTACACGCCTTCTACAACTTAGTAAAAATAAGTGGCTTGGCCGTTTCGTTACTACAAGAACTATTATATAATGAACAGTGAATAAATTTAGGTATCACCTTATATGTGAATGTAGCGAAATAGCCAAGCCACAAGGTGTAGAGTTTCTGAAGATTAGGGATTGTAGAGTTAGGGCGTGTAGAGCCTTATAAGCTTGGCTCTACATGAGATCTGATAACTTTTTGGCAGTCCGAGCCATATGGTCTCGTCTTGGCAACATTTTACATGAAAATGTTTTTGGAGTGATTGTATTTGTCTGTTTTGGTGTTCAAATAATAGTTATTTGTTATGCTAGGCTGCAAAGTTGCTTTTTGGCGCGAGTACTTTTATTGAAACCTGAGCAAGCGAAGGATTCTAAGATTGAACCACGAGCGAAGCGAGTGGTTCAAATAATATAATCCTGAGCGCTTAGCGAAGGTTTCAAAGGTACGAGACGCAGAATAACTTTGCAGCCGAGCGAAACACACAATTTTTCACCTCACAACAGCGAGGAAAAAAATTGAATTGCTAAAAAGAGCATTTCAAAAAGTTTTTATTTTCGTGCTGGCCAGTGTCATGAAATAGTTATTAAGTATTTTCTGTTGATTGGCGGTATATAAAAATATTGAATAGACAGATTCGAATTTCAAAAACTCTTTCCACGCTAGCGGATAAAATACACTTTTGCACTCAGATTTCGAATGATAAACAGAATCTTTCCGAGCTTGTGAGGTGAAAATAATATTTATGTTATGTTACCCTAATGTTACCAAATTAGAAAGCTGGTGAAATTTTGAGCGAGCGAAGTGTACCTATCTCTCTTCGCTCGCTTGAAAATTTCACGCTTCCCGTAGCGTGTTTTAAAATAGGAACCTATGTAAGAAATAGACGGTCTAAAATCCCATACGCTATCATATCAGTTAACAGAATTGGCGATAACATCCCATGACCTCATGAAAGATAATCTTGACGAATTTACACAAAGAACAAATAGGCACCTTGTTCTTAACTTCTTATCTACTTTCAAAAAATGATTATATTGTAATTTGTAATGCATGTTGTTATGTTGAATTGATGTAGATAGCAGCTATCTCTGCCTAGGTCGGGCTGGGTCAGGGGCTTATTGAGGCGGCATCAAAATACTCTGACAGATAGATGACCACCCAAGTTGCTTGTTTCTCTCACAGGCTTAGTCGTGAGATGATCCCAGCACTATGCCTTGCACTGTGCCAAAGACAATCCAACCGCCCCTGCAGTTATGAGCAGGGTCATGTTAACACACACATCAACGATGATTATAGTTTTTAACTTTTTATAGGTAACCGCTGAAATTTTGTAGATATGCTTTTTCGAAACTAATCTCTATGTTTTGATTAATTTAAGATTTGTATGGAAATCTATGAGCCACTCTAACTTTGAAACTATAATTGTATATTCATTTCTAGGTTGGATAATAATTAGTAAGTCATTTATTTCTTTAGTAAAACATATCAAGTGTTTAAAAAAAATTCTAATTTGATATTCAAAATAGAATTAAACTTGTGTGTGTAGAGCGCGCTCGCGGGGATATCTTCTTAAAACGCACGATTGGATTGGATTAGGTTATCTGTAATTGTATGTGTAAGTACAGTAAAGTTTTTAAACATAAATAATATCACATAAATATATAAAAGTTTTCTGACGTCATTTTTTGACTCTACCATCGAGTCGGAAGGTTTTCCGTTGTCAAAGATGCTTAAATAAATTCCACGTCCAAAGCTGCAGTCCATGGCGACCGATGTGTCTAGGCTCTTAGGAACCTTAGATTAGCAGTAGGTAATATAAATTAAATACGAAACAAAAGCATTTAATACAACGATAATACGCGCCTATAAAGTCGCACTTGATCTACTGTTCTTTATACATACATCTCGATAAGTACATAGCGCTAGGTATCCTTAGCGGGTTAAGACAAACAAATTAAAAATACCTAAGTGTTTCTGTACCTAAGTACATGACGTGTTTCGGACAATGATATTCTTATCTGTCGCCAAATATTGAACAGTCTGTTTAACGAATTAGCCTAACTGATAAGAAAAACGTGGAAAAAGTAAATGATTTGGTTGGTGTTTGAAATCATCGGAAATTTTAGCTTCAGGTTCGGTCAGAAAGAAACAACACATGGCTGGGGCACACCTTGGACACTTCTATCATTTCATACAAATGGGAAAAATTTAAAAGAAGAGGTAGGCATGTGCGATACTAAGTAAGTGCGATCGAGGCAGGAATAACCTACATTTTTACGCAACGCTTCCTACCAGAAGGGTGAGGTTAAAATTGATGGGGAGCAGGGAGTGTCCCTACTGTAATTATGTACTTAGTACTAAATAGCCGTGGTGGTCTAGTGGCGTGTAGGAGGCGATGGTTCGATCCCCGTCCAGGCAAACTCGTACCAATAAGTTTTTCGCAATTTATGTACGATTTGTAACACCATTGGCTTTTCGGTGAAGGAAAACATCGTGAGGAAACCTGCGTGCTTCTATTTCGAGGCATGTATTGTACCCACTGTCTATTATAAGTGGCGACGGGCTCACCCCCCGTCACACTGGACAAAGTTTCGGTTACTACTGGTGAAACGTGGATGTTCTGAGGTTTCACAATATCTCTGACTACCCCCTCGGGGTATATAGTCGTGAGCATATAGCATATGCTAGTCCTAAATACTCTTTCTTATACTGTGGCTGGGGCGAGCGTAGAACTGATGCGGACTTTATCCTGTCTCCTTATTATGCAATTTGTCAATATTGCATATTATCAACTATTTATTACCTCTCAAAGTAAATAAAAACCACAGACCTTTGAAACTATTGACCGTCGTAAAGCAATAAAACTTAGCAAAAGTGGAGGTGATGATTGTTTGTATCGGCCTCACTTGTTTAGGGTTCCATAGGCAAATTGATGAATAGATCTAATCTTAGATGGAACCGATAATTCAGAGCTCGAGCACCCTTGGCACAGTTCAAACACATTAAATAATCCCAATAACCAATCAATCAATTATAATTTATTTTACACCAAAACACATAGTATACAGGGTGAAATGGATATCATTATCGTCCTTTTAAACTAAGAATCCACCCATGAAACTGAACAACTTTTACTATGGGAGAAAACCAATCAGAGCAATAAAAATCAGCTATTGCATACATTTGAGTAGAGTAGGAATTGCAGTTTAGTATGGAACAGATTTGGTTTTTGCTCCGTTCGGTTTGCTCACATAGCAAAAGTTGTTTGGATTGATGGATGCTAATGATATCAATTTCAACCTGTATACAGAGAGAAACACTAAAACTAATCTACACTTCTACTAATCAGTCGATTCAAGCTGAAAATATTCCGGTCAAACGTTAAGACTGCTTAACCTGATGGGATGGGACTTATAAGAAACTAAAGAAAAAGATTCAAGCACATGAAACAAATAAAATCTAAAACAATACAATAGTATAATTCATTTGCCATCATTACTTCATATTCCACTCAATACCTTGGGGAGAAGGGTAGGAGTGAAAATCAGCTTCGCGGGTTCAACCCCGTGCCAGCACAGGCTGAGCATTGACCTTTTCTCTCAGTTGTGTAGGTTATCCTACTCGATTGTAAGAAGAATTGTATTGAGACAATTAATGACGTTTTTTTTTTAAATTCAATTTAATTTTTAATTATTTCCTAAAGGTACACACATGGCTTGAAAATTCTCGAACAGCGAGCTCACTAACTTGCTCGAGGATGGAGTATGGCCACCATTACCACCAATCGTTTGCAATACAGTGGAATCATTCTTATCATTCTTATAACCACAGATTATTTAATAATGTCTTACGGAACACAAGCAAGCAAGACCAATTCATTCTTGACCCGTTTAAATATTTGCTATCCAGACAAGCTGTTTATTTTAATCAGTCGTTGTTTTTAATTACTAATGTGTAATCTACTTATCTTAGCCAAGTGTTCATGCTGTCTGATTGAGAATGTTGTTATATTATTAACTTTGATTATTGTTATCGAATAATTTAATAAAATAGATATGCCGGAGAACTTGTCACACAAAAAATTCACCTGCATGATAGTAATTGTCATATCACATTTTGAAGCCCAACATGTATACGCATCTATACTTTTGTAAATCGTGTAAATTAAATTCTTCGTCATCAATTCATTCCATCGTCTACTGCTGAACATAGGCACATATAAGCCTCTCCCAAGGCGTGCTACACAACTCTAGGGGGGGAGACCATCAAACTGAACAACTTTCACTATGGAGCAAACTACGAAATCGCGAAAAAAATACCATATGTCCCATACATTTGAGTCGAGTCGGTTGTCGGTAGGTAGGTAGGTACTGCAGTTTTGTATAAAACAGCTGTTTTTTTGTTTTCGCTATTTCGACGTTGGCTCCATAGTTGTCCAGTTTGATGGTCTGAAGAACCACCTGAAGTATTACGAGGGTGTTTTGTCACTCAGTTGCAGAAAAACTCATTAAAGTTAATCCTCCATTAAATCTCCTGCTGTAACCCGGCCTTCTTTATCTAGTTGTACCCAGCTACCTGAAACAGGTCGTCAGCCCGCGGTTTACATCATGACTGATAAAAAATTAAGACGATGGTCGAATGATGCCATTAACTTATTAACCTTACTTACATCATAACAATGAATTAGATAAATAGGTCAATACACGAGTTGTGATGTGCAAGTTGACCTTTAGTCCGGGGTCTGGAGAAGATAAGTCTTTATTTGAGTCTTACTTGGGATAAGCTTCTTTTTAATGTTACTCTTTATCTCTAAAGGGGAAGCCGGGCCTTAGGCATACCACCGTGGACACTTCTAACAAACGGTCTCGCACTGACAAAAAAAGATTACGACATATAATAATATGCTGAGTGTGTGCGAGTGAGAGGATTACACTACTGCTTGCTGTCGCCAGGCCACCTAACTTACCACTGAGATCTTAGATCAAAATAAATAAAATTAATGGATAGGTCTAAAGCGCGGTAAGTTGAAGCAAACTACTGGTGCACTTGGTCCATACAAACTAGCGCCATTATCTGTCAAATCTAGGGCACTTGCATACAAATTTGAAGTAAACCTTTCATTTGGTTTGCCTCATTTTTCTGGTTTGAAATGTTCGCGTAAGGCCTATCCATTCATTTTATTTTGATCTAAGACTGAGATGGGATGAGGTCAAAATTGGTGGGGGACTGGGGATTGTCCTTACTGTATACAATACAATACAGGGTGAAATTTATATAATTAGCATCATTTTAAACTAAAGAGTCTAACCATTAAACTGAACAACTTTTAATATGGGAGCAGAACGATCAAACGAAACGAAACATCGGGTGAAACGTGGATGTTCTGAGGTTTCAGAATATCTCTGACTACCCCCTCGGGGAATATAGTCGTGAGCATATGCTTATGCTTATGCAAAACGATCGGATAAAAAAAAAATGCTGTTCCATACTAAACTGCAATGCATACTCGACTCAAATGTATGCAACAGCAGATTTTTTTTGCTCGGATCGTTTTGGTTCCGTAGAGAAAATTGTTCAGTTTGATGGGTAGACCTTTAGTTAAAAAGGATGCTAATGATATCAATTTCACCCTGTATTGACAAGTTGTCAGCCAGTTTCGTACAGTTCGGAACACATCCCCATCCCCTCCAGCTAATTCATAATTTTTCTTTCACGTCCTAATCAGCGTTCTATCATTAATTATTTATGTTATTGCTTATCGTACACACGGATACAATGATACTTATAAATATAATAGCATAACAAAGCTGATTATGTGAAAGGGCGACATTATAAAGACACGAAGATGTTGCAGGGCCGTAGCTAGGACTGGATTGAAGGTAGGGCATAGGAGGTTTAAGGTAGGGCGGAAGCAAAGAGCAGTTTTTTTGGATGAGATGAGAAAAGAACATAACTACCAAGTCTCAAAACGATGGTGATACTAAGATCCATTAGCCTACCTATCCTCCCCTTCGACACCACTCAAAGGCTGGAGCGAGCGAAGCGAGCTCGAAATTTCACACTCAAAAACACATACGGTGCTGATATGCGTTCCATTAGTCTACCTACGCTCGTAATATTATAGGCTGGAGCGAGCGCAGCGAGCTCGAAATTTCACACTCCAAAACTCAAAACGGTGTTGGTATGAGTTCCATTAGCCTAACTACGCTCATAATATCATAGGCTGGAGCGAGCGAAGAAAGCTCGAAATTTCACGGTCCAAGACTCAAAACGGTGTTGGCATTTGTGTTCCATTAGCCTACCTACGCTCATAATAATCATAGGCTGGAGCGAGCGAAGCGAGCTTAAAATTTCACACTCCAGGACTTAAAACGGTGTTGGTAACTCATACGGCACAATACCATAGGCTGGAGCGAGCGAAGCGAGCTCGTAATTTCACACACCAAGTCTAAAAACAGTGTCAGTCCGAGTTCACTTAAAAAAACAATTTAAAGGCTGGAGCGAGCGAAGCGAGCCCGAAATTTCACAGCACTGGAACTTTGTTGTGACCAGAATTCTGTCAGTTTTGTAAGGGAGCAAATGCACTACTTGCCCATATAGTAAAGACGTTGCCCATGTAGGAAAGAAGTAATGGTTGGGTGATTTTTAAGGTAGGGCATTGGTATTTTAAGGTAGGGCATTGCCCCACGATGCCCCCCCCTAGCTACGGCCCTGAGATGTTGATTCGAATAATCTCCTCAATATCTACGTCCGGGTTGAGATGAAACTTGGTATCTAGAAAATGAAAGAATATGGTGACAGCTATCTGATGCTGCAACCAGAATCATCTCCGTACGAGGAAACTCCTCAAAGGTTAATTAATAGCACTGACGTTTAATTTTGTATACGTTTAGTGTTGATAACAAAACACATTTTTACCAAGCATGACGAAGCATGTTGCTGATTGTGTATCCTGTTTATAAATTATTTTATGTTTAATTTTTGACGAAGCGTGTTGCAGATGCAGATAATTATGTCGCCATTTATGACGAAGCGTGTTGCAGATTTGAAGTATGTATATTCTTATAAATTTGACAGTAAATTATAAGTTTTTACCAAGATCTGGTTCTGCAGCCAGGATAGTCTTTTCGCAAGGAAAATATAGTTTGGGCTCATGTTCAACTATTTTACGCTCTACAATTACTACTAGAGTCGATTTTTGGCTATTAATTTAAATATAAAGCCTGACCAGGAAAATAAAAAACCTCGCCATGTTGCGGAAAATCACTGGAACTAATTTTTTTACTTGGAACACTAACATTAAAGGTGACAGTCGATTGCAGCGCTCCCAATCCAGGTTTTTTATTTTCCTGGTCAGGCTATAATAAAATCATTATTTATTCACATAACTAATGTACCTTAATCCATAAAGAGCAAGTACAAAACAAAACCTTGCAAACTAAGTTAGTACTTAGCTAATTGAGATTTGGTCATCTCAACGAAGTGCCTCATTATAGGGCAATCAAACTTTTCAGCAACCACCTTTAGACTGGTCTTGGGCAAACATCCAGGATAATACGAGTGACCAGTCGACCAAACAAATTTTAAAAAGAACACCTACCTAGTCAACTGGACCCAGTACTGAGCAGATTTGGAGCAGATTGAATCGACAAAAGAGCTCTTCTCTTGTTCTGTCGAGTCGATGGCAAACGATGATTAAAATGCTGAGGGCATATCACTGAGTTTGACTTGCAGTAGTGGTGAAGAGATTGCCCTAACGATGCTACATGAAGCTTTATAATTTTCTAAACTATATACGAGTACGTAGGTACTCAGACCGCAAGCAACGAGCTACGTCAGAATCAAGTTACGATCGTATTTAATACTGATTGCAAGGTCGGATACACTATCAATCCACTTAGCGCCACGGTCCTGAACCCCTGGGACCAGCGACTTAGGTTATTGGATAATATATTTAATATTTGAGTCCTAGAGGAAGGCGGGTTTGATCGTTTTTTTTCCTCTATTAAATTTTTCACTAAAGTAGGCAGTGGCGGACTAAGCCCGTCGAAGGCTCGGGCGGAATGACTGAATGAGGCCACACTGGTATTTCCAGAAATTGATGTCTACGATTTTTTTGAGCCGGGGCAAAAACGGGGTCTAGGTTTTCCTAGACCTAAAAAAAAGATAAACGAGCGAAGCGAGCTCGAGAATTTACTGCAATATCATGCGATAATCGCATCGCAACAGGATTCAGAACCAGGATTGAGCGAAGCGAGCTCGAGAGTTTGCTATATTATAACTCGATTTCCAGCTCATGCTGAAATGGAGTCGATTCGTTTGCGAAATAAAAAGATTGAGCGAGCGGTGCGAGCTCCAAATTCCCAATACATTTTGACTCTATTTCTGACTGTCTTTGAATACGTACGGGGCCTCCAACTCCAAGATGCCTCTACTGAACATACATTGTCCTTGTTTTGGATTTGATTAAAAATCTTCTATGGATTTGGAGGCCCCCTAGGACAGAAGACCCGGGGCGGACCGTGCGGGCGGGCGTTTATAAATATTACTAGTGTTTCGTAACACCTTATACCTAAGTTGTTTTCCAAAGGTGACAGCCCTAATGGTAACATAATTTATTATTCATGTACGATTCTAGTATTATTATTAATTCATTAGTTAGAGCAAAAAACTAGTTACTAACCTAGACCTAGCCTAACTATGTAGATGTTGTCGGTCTTGTAATTGTAACATAACACGTAATAAGAATTATTTAAGTATTTATATATACTTCACTTAATAATTATTTGAAATTAAACGTTATTACAATTATTTAATTGGAATGCGGGAAAAAATGGACCAAGTTTGCATCGGACCCTTCCCACTGTCACTTACCTATACAGGGTGTAAAAGACAATGCTAGGTTCCCAAAGAAACTTAAGCCACCAGTATACACATATGAAACTATAAGGAAATAATAGTATGTAATGCCAATTATTAAAATGGCAAAGGAAAAGGTTTATATAGAAAGTTCGTGGTTTGCAATTCTACTAACATGCGAATTTGTAGTTTTACCTGTTTTCGGGATCCGTCATTAATAAATAAATAAAATAAATATCTTGGACAGTGTCACACAAATTATCTAGGCACATTTAAAGTTCCAGAATCTAGCCTGGACTTGTATTATGATAACTAGACAACGATATAGAATACATATATAGATACAAACATCCATGACTCGGGTACAAATATTAATATTCGTCATACAAATATTTGTCCCTTACGGGATTCGAACCCGCGACCCCCGGCACAGCAGGCAGGTTCACTACAGACTGTGCTGTCGGGCCGTCAAATAATGAGTAGTTTGCGATTTCATTATGATCCCGGCATCGGTTCTAGTGTGTTAGACGTTACTTAATGTCTGTTATGCATTTTGACCCTCGTATTATTTAGCACTGGATAGGCAATCGAACCCTTTGGACGTTCAGACATGTGAACAGGCACTTCTCGGAATGACTCAGAAATGTACGATTTTTAAAGTAATATAATTAAACATTTAAACCGCCGCCTTTTTTTTATTGTTTGTGTTCCCGTTAATGCGTATCTTCCATGGACCACGACTCTCCATACTAATCGATGCGAACGAGCATGTGGCTTCGGTCTGAATTTTGTCGTTTTCTTCGAAAAATTTGATGATTTTTATTAATTTCGAAAAAGTTAGAAAACCACATAATTCTAAATTGTGTTGTCTTCTTCTTATCGAGTGGGCTGCAAGCCCTGGTATCAGAGTTTATTCAAACCGCCTTACGGCCTCTGACGTGGTTTTTATGTAACGACTTCTACCACCAGAGATAGTAGCCGGGACCAACAGCTTAACGTGCCATCCGAAGCACGGAATCATCTTTCTTTCTAGAAAATCAGGTGACTCAGCCTGCAATGTCCTAACCAACTGGGGAAAAACGCACAAAGTGACATTTCACTAGGTGCCCCCCGTGGGAATCGAATTGTGTTGTGAACAATAAGTACTGCAAATTTTCATTTTCTTCCGATTAAAAATGTAAGAGTAAAATGGTTACAACTGGAAAAAAAGGGGTGACTTTAGATTCCCTTTTCTTCGGTTTTATTCATTAAAATAGATTTCTAGAAAACATAACTTCTCTTATCGTGTAGATGGTTCAGATTATTTTTCAGCTCAACAAGTGTTAATGACCAAAATGGTTACAAAGATACCCAAAACCAGGAGGTACCTAGCCCCTTAATTAATTGTTTTGATTTAACGGATCGATGAACTGCATGGCTGATAATGATCTTAAAAGGGTTGATGGAGACACATTGACCGACGGCGGCGGGCCCATACAAAAAGCACCCGCGGCGACGATGTTAGACGGCTTCCCATACTATTGTATGGGCCCGCCGTCCCTCCCTAACCGTCCCTGCCTGACCCTAAATGGTTCCTTATATTATGACGGAACCTTGAAACTAGTTCAAAGATAAGATAGGCTTTCAAATTGCCTCTGCGTGCAATTCCTTGCTGACCTTATGTTTATCAACGTCATAGGATTGATATAGAAAATTAGATACCATGTTTTAGTTATAAGTTTAGCTTGCCTGGTTAAGTAGTTGCATAAGCATACTCGTAATTAAAATACGTAACGTTAGGTGGGAAAAGGGACCTTGTTGTCTGTTATAGTTTCCGAGATATTCACATTTTGGGTGCATAAATGACTCCATACCGATAACAAGGTCCCTGTGCCCTGAGAACGTCATGTAAATAGGTATTTCTCCCCTCCGGACGGAAAGCGTCAATTTACGTCCCGCTGCGCTAAACAAAGTTGCCGCTTTCCACCACCGTCGGGGAGAAAAATAGTATACTAACCTCGGGCAGTAAATAAGAAACCCTCAGATCACATGTTTGTTGACCCCGGCTTCGCCTCGGTCAACAATTACATGAGATCTGAGACCTTTCTTACTTTCCTGCCCTCGGTGTGTACTCTACTAATTACAGTAGGGATTGGTGGTGCGTTGCGGAGAGGTATGGAATCGTGAGGGTTCCGGTTCGAATCGGCATGGACGACATGCTAGTTTTGCATGAAAACAACTGGGAATAACTTCAAATTTTAATGAATAAAATACCTATTGAAATCATTATGTATTTCAATGCTGCAATTATTTCGAAAAGTTTGGCGTATATTGCTTGCCCGTGGTCCCCCAGCCAGTTCTTCTGAATCTCATTGTCCCCCTTGGGCAAAAAAAATTTGTCGTGGTACCCCACGGGGGACTAGGCTGGGGGACCACGGGCAAGTTGCGGGTGTATGACGCACGTTATTTATAAGCTGATGATGATGAAAAAAATATTATTTAGGTAATTTACAAAATGTCTGGTCTTGAGTATGTTACTTTGTGTAAATAAATGTTGTATATTTTGCTTTGTACTTATAGCTAGTTTGTTCAAAAGATGTGATGTAGAGTTTCTGGGTCCCATCTTCTCTACACAAAACCATCCGACGCGGTGGTAGAGCCACAAATAATACTGTTATGCATAAATTACTATTTTCACCTCACAAGCTCGGAAAGATTCTGTTTATCATTCGAAATCTGAGTGCAAAAGTGTATTTTATCCGCTAGCGAGGAAAGAGTTTTTGAAATTCGAATCTGTCTATTCAATATTTTTATATACCGCCAATCCACAGAAAATGCTTAATAACTATTTCATGACACTGGCCAGCACGAAAATAAAAACTTTTTGAAATGTTCTTTTTAGCAATTCACTTTTTTTCCTCGCTGTTGTGAGGTGAAAAATTTTGTGTTTCGCTCGGCTGCAAAGTTATTCTGCGTCTCGTACCTTTGAAACCTTCGCTAAGCGCTCAGGATTCTATTATTTGAACCACTCGCTTCGCTCGTGGTTCAATCCTAGATTCCTTCGCTTGCTCAGGTTTCAATAAAAGTACTCGCGCCAAAAAGCAACTTTTCAGCCTAGCATAACAAATAACTATTGATTTGATTGACATTTGATATAAATAAATACGAAGCTATGTTAAAAATAGTTATTTCTCACCTCCGGACGGAAAGCATCAAATTGTCGTCCCGCTGCGCTAAACGAAGTTGTCGCTTTCCACCTCCGTCGAGGAGAAAAATAGTATACTAACTATAGTATAGTATAGTAAGTATACTTGCAATGTACTATTCTTGAGCATGACAATTTTGCAATTGGTCACTTTATCTAAGTAAGTAGCTAGTTAAACTTTGACTTTATTATTCACATCGTTGGATAATAAAATAATAACAGTGAGCACCTTATTGCGAATCGTGTCACTGTAACTTAGTAGGTAATTGTTATTAAGTAAACAACTAAACGTAGGTACCTACAGTGTTGCCAGATCAAATTTTTAGAAATCCGTAGGCCAAGGTTGAAAAATCCGGAGAAATCCGTAGATGACCTCTTGAAAAATCCGTAGATCTACAGACTTTTTTTTAATACTTTATTTAACTATTTTTGAAATGGACTGACCCAAAACATCGCTCAAATTTCGCGAAGAAAATGGAAACTTAGAAATATTTAGGCGAGAATAATGCCTAAATAACGCCAAAATCGACCTGCCAGTCCTTTGGTCATACATGTTACAGTTAAAGATATAGAAGAGGAAATGGAAAAGAGTAGGGACGAGCCATATTTTACGGAATACAGTCCACTAAACAAAAAAGTTAACATTAACGTGATTTATTTACGGCTGGGTATCATTTTATGTAGCAAATTGACATTTTAGGGAGGAATTTAGACGATTTCTAAAAATCCGTAGATTTTCCATTGAAATCCGTAGATCCGTAGGTCAGGTCAAAAATCCGTAGATCTACGGATAAATCCGTAGATCTGGCAACGCTGGGTACCTATATGATATTACCTACGTACCTACTACAGACCTATAGTAGGGTAGACCCGGGTTAATAGTAACAGTTTTTACTTCTACCTCGATTGCGGGGAAACTATTCATTTCTAAGAAACGTTACATATACATTAAGAAAGGAAATTTCTTAACGTACTAGATTTTGCATTTGAAGTGTTCTGAAGTCTTATAGAACCATTCGTAATTTGTTCTTGATGTGAGCAGTGACCAATGTTACAATTAATCCTTACCCCGGGTCATTTGTAACAGTTTTTTTAATCTAAATAATACCCAAAATATTCAATAAATCTGTCTTATTTATTTGTCATTAGGTAACTAACCTCTTCTTTATTAGTAATCTTTTTATCGCAATAGAATATTATCAACAGTTTTTGTAAAATTTTAACGGAAAAACTACTTAACGTATTATTGCTTAAAACTAAAAATTTTAAACAATTCCTATAGATTTGTAATCACTTTGGTTAACTATACATAATAGCAGTTAAATAAACTAAAAAACGTAACTCTCGTTTATCTTAATCAACCATAAGTGTTTTCATACTAACGAGGCATGTTACAATTAACCAAGTGTTACTATTATACCTGGCCACGTGGAGTTATTTACGATTAAAGTGTAATCAAAAATAATATAATTCTGTCAAAATAACGACTGCAATTTAATTGTGTACTCTTTTAATTAGAAGTAAAATTAGGAATTAAACCTACCAAATAATATTCCACATAACATACTATAAAATCAATCTAATATAAAAATTAGAGGGAGCGATCGTACTCCATCAAACGCTGTGGTTGGTGCAGGTTGGTGGAGGCAAGTTAGTGGTCAAATTGCTGTCAGAGTATGCTCGAACCATCTTAATTATAAAAATTTGATCATGGGTCAATTGTAACACAGTGTTAATTGTAATGTTACAATCAACCCCTTCAAAAGTGTTACAATTATCCTTAGGTGTCCATTTTAGAAAGAAATAATAAAAAAGCTATGATACAAACGAAAATAATGAACTTCTCCTCATCTGTAGCATTCTCTAGTTTATATTACAACGTATGGTAGTAATATCTGTCTAAAACATGGATTATTTCAGAAGTTACAACGTAATGAAATGATCGAAAATAATTACATCGTCCGCCCATAAAATTCATTCCTCCGTAACACAAAACACCTCCACGTAGCACGCGCGGCAATTGGTGAGTAGGTCCGGACATGCAAGAGCCATCGCCTCTTTGCACACACACATCCTTGCCTTGTTTAGTTACCGAGATATTGTCAATGTTACTATTAACCCGTGTTACAATTAACCCGGGTCTACCCTACTTTAATATTGAGAACCAAATAAACTATGTATTTCTATTTATTATCAAGCCTCAAACTAAATTAAAACACGATGTTTTACATCACCGAAAAGTCAAGTAGTGTTACAAAAAACACAAATTCATTTCTAATTACCGAAGCCAGAACAAAACCCCCTTCTAAGACAATGTTTAAAAAACCGTTTAAAATTGCCAAACAAGAAAGAACTCACGCACATAGATCACGTGACTCATTTTTCAATACTTTGTATGCAAATATAAAGAGATATAAACATATTGAGATAATATTATGCACATGTAGAGGGGAGCGGTGCTGCGGGGAGGCAGAAGGGGGGGGGGAGAGTTCGTATTCGTAGTATTGTGACACGTGGAGAGTTGCTGCGTATTTTTACTGTAGTAAAGTGTGCATACTACGTAGTAAATGGTAGAGAACGTTTTTGTCTGACTCACTTATACTTCATTCCAAATAAGGACGACGAGACTTTCCGATTTTTATTTAGCTTTCTGGACAATTCTAATAAGAACATGTAAATTGTTTATCAGAAAGATGTACTATCGGACATATCTTGGACGGTACTAAAGATGTTCTAAGAAAAAGTCTAGTCTAGTGTTTCAAATCTCGGTTTCTGAAATTTAAAATACCTAAGTCTTAAATTTTCTTTGCATTTTGGAATGGGGTATAGTTTATTGGGTATTTTTCCGTTTGAATTTTTATGAGAATTATTAAAGACCGGTAGTTATAATATTTATTTATAAAAACACAATAGGTGGTTTTGCCCCGAACATTTGTCTTTCGCGTGGTGTTCGCGCGGTTTGCGTTTCAGCCTGCCATGAGGCTCCGCAATCCTTCTCAGTTGTGTTCTTGCTCAAAAACAATCCTCAAGATTGGATAGACCGCAAGTGATTGTTTAATAAAAATCTATATTAAAGGCAGTAAACTATGTTTTGCCGAAAAAGCCTGGGAGTTACCTACGAAGATATCGGAATGGTTAAACAAGGGGCCGTTATAATATAAGAGTAACACCTGTTACTTTGTTTGTATCCGTGAATGAAACAAACTAACTGCGCATCTGTTTACGTAGCGTCGTGTTTATGTCGTGTTACTTACTGTTTTGTGATGCCAAATGTGTACGGACACGGATTTAATAGAACGTGTTGATGATTAAGCGCAACATTGTAATCGATGATTAACTGTAAATTTGCATCAAAATCAAAGGTTGGGTTGGGTCACGTCGTCGATCCCTTAATTACCCATCGGGCAAAAATAGAGAAAATAAAATAAATCAGGCAATGTATAAAAAAATCGGGCCCGACTAATGGACAACATTACATTTTTTTAACCAGCTGTTTCTATCTAAAAATATATAAAATTGGTTTAAAAATATGTTTTTATCGATATTTCTATTTTTATTTACTTTTGAATTTTCTAAAAAAATTGGAGCTACCTTGGCCGCATTGAAATTAGATAATAATAATAATAAAATCGGTAAAGTGCGAGTTGAACGTACCGAGTGAGTGTTTCCGTACCACACATACTCGTATTTACATATTTACACATTTACTAAGTAGGTAAATGTAGGTATATGTAAGCACAAAAGTATCGTTTTCTCCGAGACCTTTAGCGCGGGAACGACTCACACTTGGCTTGATTTTATTATTTTTTGTTATACTTTAGAGTTAGCTCTATAAGCACACCAAGTGACGCTTTGTATGTAGGTATTACTGTTTTTACGATCGATAGAGCGAAAAGAAAAACGATAAAAACTTGTTTTCTTGTATGAGTACCCCCCTTAATATTTAACTTTTTGACTTTTGTTTTACCTATTTTTTACAAATCCGAGTTAATAACGCACATTCTGTGAAAAATTTAACCGTAGAGCTATTACGGTTCGAATGTTACAGCCCTAAATAGGTAGCACAGGCAGACAGACGGACGGAAAGCGTTTATGAATCATTATACTGCTTGCTACAAAGGTGAATTTCTTTAAAACCTTTATCCTGCTAAAAAACCTACTATACTTAGGGCCTGTTTCACCACTTATGGGTAAGTTCTTGTTAGCTTATCCGACAGATAGTTTGACAAATGTTGTATGAAATTACGTCAAAATATCTGTCGGATAAGCTAACAAGAACTTATCTTAAGTGGTGAAACAGGCCCTTAACCTTATATAATGTTCATAATTAAATCTCTAAATATAAACAAGTTTACCTAAAAATAAAAAATCCACATATACATTAAGAAGGTACCTAAAACATAAGTTGACAAAATAGTTCAAAAACACACCTAACCTAAACATACTAATCTATAAAATTACAAATTAGTTGAAAATATTCAAGATTTGCATAAATTAATATTTAAATTAATTCACTTACAATACTCCACGCGGGCCCACTGTGTTCTGGAGAATACAAGTCAGTCAACTTGCGGTTAGAATATTTTCAAGCCTCCTGAAGAATTTAATAGTTATTTGTTATGCTAGGCTGCAAAGTTGCTTTTTGGCGCGAGTACTTTTATTGAAACCTGAGCAAGCGAAGGATTCTAGGAATGAACCACGAGCGAAGCGAGTAGCCGAGCGAAACACACAATTTTTCAACTCACAACAGCGAGGAAAAAAAGTGAATTGCTAAAAAGAACATTTCAAAAAGTTTTTAGTTTTATGCTGGCCAGTGTCATGAAAGTGGATTGGCGGTATATAAAAATATTGAATAGACAGATTCGAATTTCAAAAACTCTTTCCACGCTAGCGGATAAAATTCACTTTTGCACTCAGATTTCGAATGATAAACAGAATCTTTCCGAGCTTGTGAGGTGAAAAATATTATTTATGTTATTGGCAATTTGGCACTATACAATTACCTTTGTGAAATAAATTATTATTAATTAATATCGATTTATGTTGTTTGTCGACCAGTAAAGATAGTCGAACTATCCAAGTGCCTTCCGGAGCACGGAATGGATTATTCTTACATATTATTTAGCAATCTTGAAGTCGTAATAACAATTTAATTATCTATTTTATTTTTTACAATGCTATAAGTATGTCAACAATGTAAGGAGGGACTGAAATAATTGTTTAGTTATTTCTAAATTAATTGTTGTACCTACCTATTGTATTATAATTGTAGACTTCTTGTATTCAGGGATACTAGATTTCACAAGCTGTTCCAAAGGTAATGTCTTGAAATGTAAACAAAATCAGCACTATGCATTTTAATTTCTTTACAAATGAACCAATTAAATTAGACAAAAACACATAAACGTAGGTAGTCTGGACAATCCAACTGCACGATAGTCATTGATAATTGAGAAAATTACAGAAAATAATAAGAAATATAACATTTCAAACATTGCAATATGTTTTTTTAGTACCTACCTATTACAGACGTATTGAAATTGAAACCCAACACTTAGTTTTTATAGCAAAAATTTTAACTTTATTAATTTTTTACATGTAATTAACTATTGCAACAACAACATTTTGTTTTTATTAACTAAAGGTTATTAATTAAATATAAGATACAAATAACTAAAATAATAGGTACTAGCTTACATAGTTTGTTTTGTTAGTTTGTTTTTCAAGAAGATGTTAACACGTAGATCAGTAATTTGATTAACATGTCTAGTATTATTTTAGCACGAGTGATGATGATGATTAATTATGAGACAATGGTGAGACAAAGTTACCAACATGCTAAGAGTTATGCTCGGTGTTTATCTGAGAGATAAGATAAGATAAATATTCTTAATTTGCACAGCAAGATACACAAAAAACAATATACACGAACAAAAAGGGTACAAAGGATGGCCTTATCACTAAATGTGATTTCTTCCAGACACCCAGTGGATGGAAGAAGAAAAATGGAGAGATCACATATTATCAGGATAACACGCCATCTCTAAGAGAAACGTCAGAATGTGGGACGCTCTAGTCTGATGAAAGGTTATCCAAACGACCATATCCCCTCCTCTAAGTGACATCTTGGTGAACCGTCGCGTCGTAAAGTATGTCGTTAAAAAGGGTTTGTACTGACTAACATCGTTATCTAAGTTTGATACTAACAAATATGGATGTTAGGTCTAAACACAGACTTAAAAGAAGAACCAGACGTAATGTCATCTAATCATGAGTGAAGCACCCATTTCTTTTGTGTGCGTGCTGTCACGCGGTACATAAGGTGACGGGTTGTCGGACCTGCGCCTAGAGCTAGTGCATCTGTGTGAGTGTAGGTCCCTTGTAGAACAAACGAGATTGTATTACCTTGCATGCTTCACATCTTTTTAGTGCAATACTCGGTCCGTATTTCTTTCAGGTCCGTGGGTCCAAAAATTTTTTTTTATGTGTGCAACAATAATTAACTATTTTTATTGCATTCGTCACCACTCACCGTATAAACAATCCATAACTTTACTACGCATAAAATGTGACGTACCTATACACGCACACACTCACAACCACACATACAGACAAACCTAAAAACGTACGCACACTATATTGTGATTGCATCATGATTGTCAAAACAAAGAAGTAATCTGTAGGTCAATTAGTAAACATCGCATTGTCATTTGTTACCTGTTATAGATAATAGGTGATCGTATGTTGGGCTTCCTACTTGGTTGTACTTGATCATTTTGGTTCAGTATGTCGGAACCGTAGCTTGTAGGACCTACTCTTAGATATTCCGTTGCCGTAGCTACCTAACACAGCGTCAAACCCATCAAAGTATCATTAGGTACTTGCTTTATTCAAAACAGCTGCAGCAGTACATGAAATATGTCAGTAAGGATCAAAGACAGTGGCGTAGCGTGGGTTTCTGCCGCCCGGGGCACATACCAATTTTGCCGCCCCCTTATCATTATGAGAAGATCTAAATTTTTAATTTTTTCGAAATTTTATTTGCTCTTCTATTCAGGTTTTGGTCGGACATCTTTTGGTTTATCCAAGCAAAAATAGAAACTTAGAGCAAGCAAAGCGAGCCCGAATTTATTCCTCTAATCGGTTGGAGCCAGAGCTCAACATACATACAACATCATTTGTTACGTACAAAATATGTGCAAAGTAACCTAAGTAAAACTGCTCTACAAATTGGTTTGGTTATATACAGAGCTCAATCAATCGATATTTTTTCCGCATTTGCCGCCCCTATTAAAGTGCCGCCAAGGGTCTTTGCTCCTCCCTGCCTACGCTCCCTTGCTACGTTCGGTACTGATACAATAATAAGTATAACAGAATTTCATAATATTTAAATTAATTTAATAAATACAAGGAAACATCGGCGCAGATCATTTAGGTAATTTTGCTTCACAAACGTCACAAATTAGACGATGGAAGGAAATCAAGGACGCATTAAATTGAATTACAAATTACTAAAACACGTTTTCTAATTCCGATTAGAGTTAAATTGTTCATTTAATTTAAGATATTTCCTGACTTTAGATATTGATTTTTATTTATCATTTCGCCATGTAATAGGTAAAAGTAAAGCCCGACCAGAAATATAAAAAATCTCGCCATGTTGCGGAAAATCATTGGAACTAATTTTTGTACTTGGAACACTGACATTAATGGTTATTGTCGATTGCAGCGCCCCCAAACCAGGTTTTTTTATATTTCTGGTCAGGCTTATTACAGACTGAGAATCAATACCTATCAATAACCCAGATAAGTGAGACAGGTGTCATATTAAGAGGAGACTAAACCTATATTCTTATTAGTTGTGTTGTGTAGAGGTTTTCTCACTAGAGTTGACATATTAGGTACGCTTCGTAGAAAGAGAAGGAACTAGAAGAAAGCACGTGTCTTGTCATATAAGATGTCAGTAAGAGATGCACATAGCAAATTCGCTCTAAGTAGTTAAAAAAGGAGATCGCTACTTATTGCTGTCATATATACTTATATTACTCTCTGTTGCTGTCCTTATCGACGCAGCCACTTTTTTGTTCTACGAAGGCTGTCTGTCTCCGGAGTCAGACATCTATTTTCATACAAATTGTATAGGATTTGATGACTATCGCTGTCTCATACGCGGTTACACTGATGTTACGTCTATCAGAGTAAGCAAAAAATACTTCGCCTATAGTACCTACGCTCACTTAAATTTGATGTCAAAAATGACATAAGTGTCCTTGCCTTGAGGAATTTCCTCAATCGAGTAAGGAAAAATTAAAATTAAAAAAGAAATTAAATTTGCTTTATTTTATCTCAATAAGAATATGACATTGAAAACCCTAGCTCCTAATCTAGATGCCTGAACCCTAGGAGCTAGAAAGGAAAGAAACTTAAGGTCTCCTTGAGATCCGTAAAAATCCATACGAAATTTTAATTCCGCCACGAATCATTCTGCATTTACGTGGCGGGCCCTGTTATACCATCGAGGCCGTTTTTTGAACACAAACGAAAGTGTTTTAAACTGTGTTTTAAAGTCTGCAATTAAATTATGTCTTATTTAAGGATCGGGCGGATGGGCGACTGTTATCAAAAACACGATTAGATTAAGTTTACTCGATAGAAAAAAATCCCAAAGTTACCCCTTTTTGTTATCTTTTTTCAATACTATGATTAAACTGCTGATATTTAACTTTTTATTCTTGTACTTAACTAAATACATTAAATATTTCTAGTGAACTCAGGAGAAGTTTTTGCTTAGAAACTCCCATGAGCAAAGATATTGACGAAAAACACGTTTTTTTGCGATCCTGCTTTCAATTGGAGCGGGATGGCGAAACAATCTAGAAACAAATCTCTATGCTTCTATAGAGTCAGATTTTCGTTAAAATATACAGTTTCAATGCTAGGATTAATTTAAGATTTGTATGGAAATCTTTGACGCACTGTAACTTGAAAACTATACATTTTAACGAAAATCTGACTCCATACGAGCATAGAATTTTGTTGTTAGATTGTTTCTGCAAAATTTCATTGACTTTAATTGGTTAGTATTGAAAATATCACCATAGTACGTTTGTATGGAGCGCGCTCCGAATAATATACCCTTAACTATTTCAGGGTTATAAAGAACGGAGAGAGTGATAAGTGCTGTGGTAAAAATACCTACAAGTACCCAAGTACCTATAACTAGTTAATAAATTAAATATTGATTTGAAATTGTATATGATACACCATCAATGCATCATTCATCAAATAGATATAACTAGTGTCCTAATTCAATGATCAAATACAATTTAAATAATTTAAATGGCTACTAATTACTTTGCCCAGCAGTGGGACACAAAATAGGCTAAAAAAAAAAAAAATTACTAATTAAATCAATTCATTTCACTCACAACAACAACTCTACTTGGTGACTCTGTTTTTTAGCCTAATAGAAGGAAGCCGTAGCAATGTTTCGTTTTTAACAAGGGTCGAAGTTTGTTTACAAATACAGAAGGTAAGTAATTATACCAGTCAACATCAGAAATAAAAGACTCAATGTTAGCCACGTAATTGTGTAATAAAACGCATTTTTTTGCCTTTTTTTACGGATAGATCATTCAACATGCTTGGAAAGCATTATTTTGACAACCTTCTTCGAGATAAATCGAAATTGCTCTACTGGCCAAATACATGCGAGCAGCGGCCCGCAAAAGTTGTATTAAAATCCATATCTGTCGTGGTTTAGCGGCCAAATAAATTACATAGTAAACTCATATCTGTCGTGTCATTTTAAAAAATGGAACGATCTTTTGTACTCCGAAACATAGCCAACCAAGGAGGTTACTTATTTTGATAAGTTTCACTTCAAAAACTTGGCATACCTAATGAATTAGCTATCTGCGAATTGCGATGAACTTTTTTGTCCAATAAAACACGAATGTATCACCCTTATCTAGGGTGAGAGAGAGAGGCAAACAAAGAAATTAATTATTATCACAGAGTACTATAATTTATTATGTATTGATAAGTAACTTAGATAAATACCTACAGCTGACGTGTTATCTTTATAGGCTGCTTATCTGTTAAAAAGGTCAATGTCATTAATGAGTGCGATTTTCACTAGCATTCTATTTCCGTTTCGACGAGTAGACTTGAGGAAAATTCATATGTAATCCGTTCTGTTAGGTATTTCAAATTCTAAAGGGTCTTTGGCTATATCTGTAACGTTTCCACGAAACCGCTGAAGCAATTTTTTACATCATACTTCAGGAGTACGATTTTTGAAAGACAAATCAGTACCGTATAGAAAGATGCATATCTCCATAGTAATTTTGTCTTCAGCTTCAGCATAAAAATGCATCAATATAGTGCTAAAAGCATAGCTTAAGCATATACTCGCGACTATATACGCTGAGGGAGTAGTCAGAGATATTCTGAAACCTCAGAATATCCACGTTTCACTAGTTGTACCTACCGAAACTGTCCAGTGTGACGGGGAGAGAGCGACGTCTCGACTTTTCAGATCCGTGGTCGCATAGTGCAAAAATAAAACTGAAAATATGAAGTCCCACTGAAGAAGGGACGAGAGATGACAGGTATGACGAGGAGAAGAGTTGAGCGAGAGAGGCAGGTACAAAAGGAGAGGGGAAGAGAGGAGTCTGAACAACATGGATCCCGGAGAATGGACGTCGCCGTCAGAGTCGACTCCGGAAAAGGTGGAGAGACGTTACCTGAATACCTTCGACGAAAAGTGGATGGAGCTGGCTCAGGACAGGGATGCATGGAGGATGAAATAGGCTAAGGAAAAAAATGAATTAAGAAGGACCCTATGTATGCCCCCAAACTACCTATCTATATCTTAAAATTAGATGTGCTAAATCGGTCCACAGACTGAGACTCCTGTGCCAGCGAACCCTGGAAAATATGAGATGAGGGAACGCTCCAAAGTGAAATCCTGGATCCGCCCTTGACGCTACAATTTCTAAGCTATACTTGCAAAGGGTCTTATCCCAGTAAACACATTGAAGTATATTTCCAGGTTAGTAGTTGCGGGACCATTTGTATCTTTCCATGTAGTGTTGAGGGACATTTGGGATGTTTTCTCCCAAGAAAAGTCCCAAAAGTTTAGACCCCGAACCAGCTAAAACACATTACCCTTCCTTGGGGTCGCGCAATCGGGTAAAAAGGCATGATTGTAGCCGTAGGTATCATGCGCAGGTTCACGCAAGTGGGACTTAGTGAGTACTGCTTACAAGGGGTAATAAAACAGTTAACAAGAGAAACAAACGAGATGTTGTTACCCTGTTACCGTGGGCTCGACGGAAGCTATTTCTCAATATGAGGTCATCTGCTAGCCGTCATCATGCTATTTAACGGAATTGACACATCCGCACTTGTTCTTGTAGACGTCTTCTTGTACCTATCTATAAGTACTTTCTTTACCTCAACAAAGAGAGACCATACACATAGGTATATAAAAAAAAAATAGTGCCCTCCTCTCCCTTTCCAGGAGTGCGATTTTTGAAACTCATTCGGTGAGCTCAGCAATTGAAAATGTCAAAATTACTTAGAAGATATGCATCTTTCTACAGCTGAATTGACTTTCAAAAATCATACTTCAGGAGTGCTATTTTTGAAAGTCAAATCAGCAGAAGAAAGATGCTTATCTCCATAGTACCTAATTTAGACATTTTTTTACTGATGAGCTCAGCGAATGAGTTTCAAAAATCGCACTCCTGGATACACAGTTGGCTAGTACGGGAGCTAGGGCTAAATTAATAATATAACGATGGTCTTTTTCAATGTAAAACACACTACAAGGGATAAAAACAGTACAATTTATTTTGAATTTTTATAGAAGAATAATCTTTCGCAAGGGAAAGAAAATAGTACTTATTATACTTCCTAAAAATCTGATAAAATATGACGCTGAATGAGCGCTGATATAGGTTGCAGTAGGTACCCCTTGCAAGAACCGGTGGCATTTCCTCGTTGAATAGCTACTCGTGCCACTTCTGGCCGGACCTTACTTGTCCCAAATCTCAGTAGTACACTCGCACCAACTGCACTGGCCACAATTTATGACATCTTCTGGACTTCGCCTCGAATAGCTAATGATCACATCCTGTATACGTGTTGTCCCTGACTATAGAGCACTTTGCTTTCATTGTAAGTATAAGTAAGTATAGTATAGGAACGAAATGTAGTTTCTTTTGTTTTAAATGAGGCGTTTTCCAAGCTTTAGTATAAGGGCCTCCGCACATTATAGTCACGACAGTCTTAAGGTGGTTGGAGATCTGTCAATTTCATACAAAACGTAAAAAATCGTTGACCATAATGATAATCTCTACTGTTTTTATATGATCGCGGCGCTGGGGGACTTTCAATGAAAAATGTTTAGGGGTTGTAAGGTTAGTTACGCGTCGTGTCGTAGACAAAACAGTTTTGTTTTACTTGGTGTGCGCAGCGTAAAAGACGCAACAGACTTGCTATGTGAGACAAGTCTGTCTTGAGACTGTCGTGACTCTAATCTGCGCTCTGCCTTAGTTTTGAAGGTGACTATCTTTGGTTTGTCTATTGACGACATACAATCACTGGAGTCGCCAATAGATATACAGTTCACCATCAATAAAATACGCCATAACTTCTAAAATCTTAGTCTGTTGTTGTAAATAAATGAACATTGACTGCATACAAAGTTAATCAATTCAAAGTATTAGGAAATCGAGAAAAAGACAACACTGAATCGGACGAGTATATTTTTTGATTACAGAGCGTCATCAAGTAATATTTTCTCATGATTGATTTCGATGACTAGTTCCGAGCAAGTCTATGGCGAGAACTAACCGAGAAACTAGAGATTATACAGAAAAAACAATCTTTATTGAGTTTTCGCCAAGTTCTGACCGATTCATTAGAAACGAGATACTTAGGTACCTAAATATTTTTAGATGTGGATATTGTTTTCATATTAATACATCATTTAATCACATTTTTCGCGATATTGTCCGCATGGATTAAGAGCAAATCCGTGTTTGCCAATTATATTACCTTTTTATGTCACACATTAACATGTTGTCATCTACACAAAATATAAATCTAGATGGCCTAAAGTTGACTAGACTAGCAATTACCGAAAGGTCGAATCTATTTATGATCAATAAAAAGATTTACAGCTTTGAAATTGAATTAAATCCATGAGTGCCAAAAACCATCTTGCATGCGCGCACTACAAAAATCGCCAAATTTTACTACCTACTTAATTAACACAAACTTCTTACTATTTTTGTTTAAAATTTAGATATCCATACTCGTTATTTTATTAGTATATTAGCTTACTAAATGATTGTATAATCACCAGAATTTTACATAGTAAAATCTTAGTAAAATTGTCACTTAAAAAGGTACATAGGTACCTACCTACTTGATTATGGCCACCACCGGAGTAATCTTGTCGGTTTTGTACGTTAAAGAGTCGATAAAGTTTGATAATCATCATCATCAACATATACGTTCCAAGTCAGCTAGAGCACAGACCAACCCTCAGAGAGGGTACATGGGTGTTTGTCCCTATGGTAGGCAGACCTAATCGTTCAAATTGATGAACATGAACCAACCCTAGAAATTGGTGCAGTGAACAAAAATTGTCCAGTGTATTCAATTGAATGATAAGAGTATTAAACTGTTCGGCATTGTCATTTGTCTGCAGTCAGGTCACTGGCTTTAGAAATACAATACCATTTTAAAAGAAAGACAAATCTTTCAAAATGTGTTATAGGTATAAAAGTATGAGGTCAGTGGCGGATTTGTAGTCTTAGCGCCCTAGGCCGCAGGACATATAGTAAGTACCAGCCGCCCCTTTCTCAGCAACCATCATATTTGACTATTTATTAGAAGGCTTTGCGGAAGCATTTCCCTTCTGCCAGCCACGGTATAAGAACATTGATCATGTGCATTTACATTCAATTCATACCTTATCACTAAACGAGATCACTGGTGGTAGTAGTCGTTACATAAAAACCACGTCAGAGGCCGTAAGGCGGTTTGAATAAACTCTGACACCAGGGCTTTGCAGCCCACTCGATAAGAAGACTAAACGAGACAGCCAATAATTGCGAAACTATAACTTCGAACTTAGAACATTTACGGTTCACACTTGACTACTTTTCATGATTTTTAACATTTAAAATAAGAATCTAAAGTTATGGGGAATAAAATCCAAAATTGCGGATTTCATTTACCTCGCCCACCGCTAAAAGTGTCAGAAATGTTTGTTAGTAGAATAACACGCGTAACTAGTCCACATATAAGTAGTAAAAGTATAGAATACATAATGAATTTACTTTAGGTATTGCCAACTTTTATCGAAATGGATTCAGAAATTTAAATAATGTGCGCGAGCCTTTAGAATATTTAGGTACTTTGTATTAGGTATTTCTTGCTATCATCAGTGAATTTTTCGTCACCATTGGCCGCCCCTAATATCTGGCCGCCCTAGGCCCGGAGTGGCCCGGACCTACTGATGGGCCTTTAAGCAAATTTGCCACTACTCAGAAGGTGTATTTATAATAATTACATACTTCAATTAAATGTGAACCAGATTATACTAAAATCGACTTAAATAACAACAGATTTTCTAGTAAAGTCAACCCCCAGAGGTTAAATGATGATGTAGCACAATAAGTGAGGTCATCCTAGAATCCTTGGACCCTACAAACTCATGTAAACAAAAAACGTAGATCATGCATGACTGCCTTTTTTTGTAATCGTTTATACTGCGTAGGTATTTTATATTCATAGTTGTTTCACCATAATTTTTTTGCGCAGTGACTTAGCATTTTATTAGTTTACCTCATATCTATTAATCACCCGCAACATTTGGTTGCCTTTTTCCACGTAGGTAGTCATGTTCCGAGAATATGATAAGGATTATAGGTACTTAATCAATAAAAAACCCCCAACGCCAAAAACGAACATTTAAAAGTAAAAAATAATGCAGTCACCTACCTATTATTTTTGATGTAAGTAAATGTTTTACTTCTTTACTCTCTTTAAGATATTGAAGGTTTAATTAATGCGTAGGAGACCACAAGTGATTGTAAAAAATCAATGGTCATTTCATAGCGGTCCCCTACGCATTAATTAACCTAAAATATCTTAAAGAGAGTAAATAAGTAATCCATACATTTGCTTACATCAAAAATAGGTGACCGCATTATTTTTTACTTTTTAAATGTTCGTTTTTGGCGTTGGGGGTTTTTTAAATTTGTAATTCAAAACTGCTTAACCGATTTTCATAAAACAAAGCTAAGAACACTCTCGCAAAAATTAACTTTCTACTAAAAAAACCGCATCGAAATCAGTCCACCCGTTTGGGAGCTACGATGTCACAAACGGACAAAACTTATGACACCCCTCTTTTTTTGTCGCAATTTTTAAAATTACTTCAAAACAGCTGAACCGATTTTCATGAAACAGAACTAAAAACACTCTCGCAAAAATTAGCTTTCTATTTAAAAAAACTGCATCGAAATCGGTCTACCCGTTTGGGAGCTGCGATGCCACAGACAGACAGACCGACATATCAAACTTAGTAACACCCCTCTTTTTGCGTCGGGGGTTAAAAATTTCCTTTCTATTAAAGAAAACCGCATGGAAATCGGTCTACCCGTTCGGGAGCTACGATGCCACATACAGACAGAAACTTATAACACCCCTCTATTATTGTCGCAATTTTTAAAGTTACTTGAAAACTGCTGAACCCATTTTCATGAAACAAAGCTAAGAACACTCTCGCAAATTTTAGCTTTCTAATAAAAAAAACCAAATCGAAATCGGTCTACCCGTTTGGGAGCTACGATGCCACATACAGACAGAAACTTATAATACCCCTCTTTTTTTTTGTCGCAATTTTTAAAGTTAGTTGATAACTGCTGAACCGATTTTCATGAAACAAAGCTAAGAACACTCTCGCAAAAACTAGATTTCTATTAAAAAAAAATCATCGAAATCGGTCCACCCGTTTGGGAGCTACGATGCCACAGAGAGACAGACCGACAGACAGACAGACCGACAGACAGACAGACAGACAGACAGACTGACATAGGCGTCAAACTTATAACACCCCTCTTTTTGCGTCGGGGGTTAATAAAAAGATTGCTTCGTTTGTTTTTTGAGACGTGTATATCCAATACTCAATACTTTATTGCGTTTCACAATGGTAGGTATGGTTTAAACTGGCACCTCTCTTTGGCACCAAAATCGAAATCGCGAAAAAAAAATCAGCTCTTCCATAAACCTACTAGAGCCTATTGTATAGGACAGCAGATTTTTTTTTTCGCGATTTCGATGTTGGTCCCATAGAGAAAGTTGTTCAGTTGGACGGTCTAAACGAATAAGAGTTTTAAATATGTATTGTTACTTATGAAACACCCTGTATAGGCTGTGATGATGATGATGATTTCAGTTTACACCCTGTGTATAAAGTGTGCATTTAATGTATTTACGATTAGATAATCTGTAGCAATAACCTCTCTCGTGAGATCGCTGTTATCAAAATAAACAATGTAGGTACCTGATGAGCTCTATGTTAATAGCAATAAAGAACAGTATTGTTCAACAGTCTAAAGTCTAAAGGCAAATTATTGTGTTCATTATGATTACGTTACGACTGATTGTGCATGTGCTGTGTTCATAATTTGTTTACTTACAATAAATTAATTACTTAATAGCTAAGCTAAAGAAAGCCTGGTGATTTAGTTGTTAGAAGTCCTCGCTTTCCAAGTAAATGGTGGCAGTTCGGGGCTAACTTGGATCTAGTGCAGTATACAGGGTGCTCGGAAAAGCATCATTAACCTTTATACTAGACATACTCTACTCATCAAATTGAACAACTTTTAGGTACTATGGGAGCAAAACTGTCAGGAAAAAAAATGCTGTGCCGATAGCGAATCCCTGGAGTGCGATTTTTGAAACTCATACGTTGAACTCAGCAGTTGAAAATGTCAAAATTACACTATGGAGAAATGCATCTTTCTACTGATGATTAGATCGTCAACCGCACTCCTGGATTGTGATTTTTGAAAGTCAAATCAGCAGTAGAAAGATGCATAAGGTCAGTTTGGGTAAGTGAAACACCGGGGCAAGTGGGACACATTCAAATATCTTCAATAATTAGAGCTTTTACTTAGTTTTGTAGGTGTCGGTAAGGTGTTTTTGTTATTATAGTTCCGGGTATAAAACAGAGATGTCGCTACTATGCTTGAGTGAAGAGATAAAGCATTGCAAAATATCAGTCTGTAAAAAACAATATTTGCGAGTGCGAGTGAGTAACGGAAAATATTCATAATTCTTTTAAAAACCGACGTATTGTCTTTGTAAAATGAAAGTTACATATAATATAAATTTGTCTTCCCCCTACGAATATTTATTTTACGTAAATGTAACAGGTTTCGTCATAATTTGATGATGAAAAACGTAACTTTAAAATTACGTACTGGGGCAAGAGAAACAGTGCAGTATGGGGTAAGTGAAACGTATGTTTCACTTACCTCAGATCAGAGGTTCTAAACCTTTTTAATAACCTAAAATTTTTAGAAACTTGATTTGCTCATTGAGTGTTTTTGAAGTGAAACACTATTTATGGGAGGGCCTTGAAATTTGAAACCGCAACCTTTTCATGTAACGGAAGATCGAAATTTTAATTTGACAGCTGCGGAATTTCTATAAAAATCTATGAGTCTTTACTTATACGGAAACGGATAACATTCATTGTTTTGTTATGATTCCAATTTATTAAATTGATACTTTTTCTAAGAAATTGCTTATAGTTTTATTCATAGTCAGCTACAAGTTTTCAAATTAAAAGAATGTTGAGAACCTCTGATTTCTGATATATGTTTCACTTGCCCCAAATTACTTTTTTTGCTTTTCCAAGCCAAAATAAACATTATTTCCACGTGGAAAGGACTAAAATTGCTTGAATCGCTATTGCATATACTACCCTTTGTATCAAAAGCTCACTTATTGCTAGTGTTAGTTATTTGAAATAGGTTCCAATTTGTAAACTAAGTTGTAAACAAATCAAGATGTTATTATTGATTTGACGGTTGACCAAAATTATTTACGTCGAAGGTTGTCACATAAAATGTCAAACGCAATGCAATCAGTTCTTCAGTTTTCCATGCGATCTTGGGTTGCGATGAATTGGTTGACCGACACGACAGTTGACTTTATTTGTATAAGTGCTGTCATCTAGTGGATAACAATAATAACAAGAAATGTCATGGACGATGTTGAGTCCATGACATTGTTTAAATCTATGGTTTTTAGTTTTAATTTAAAATGTATTGTGGCAATATTTAAAAACTGAGAATGATAAAAGTGATTGTTTAAAATGAAAACGGTTAATAAAGAAATGGTGATCAAAGTGTGCACATCTATTATTCTGAATTCGTCTTTAATACTTCAGAAGTGTTCGTTTTATTTTGCTCCACGTGCCACGAAAAGCAATTGACGCCCACGGCATCCTACTCGTATCATTTCGAGTAACGAGGAAGAGAAATCTCCTGCACTTCCACAAAAAAAAAAAAGCCGCGAATGCCGCGAAATCCACGACGCCCAAATAGCAACGAGTGAATTGATAGACTGGGACAATTACTGCAACAACTGATACAGCAAAGTACTAGGTACTTCGACGCAACCAGATCATCCTGCAAACCCGATACCTGCCGTTCTACAAGGAGACAATTCGCAGGATTCATATAAGTCTAAAGGTACGTCTAACAATTTCAATAATAATTTCAAGAGATTGCCATGCACTGCTCCTCCACATCATGCAAACACCTTGTCCTCGAAATCTACTCCACCAGTATCTGGTAGGACAAACAGGGGTGGCAGTGTTTGCCCCACAAGCGTGCCACAATTGACTGTTTAAATTACGGACAACTTGTCCCCAAGTATTCGTCTATCCTGGGAAGTAGTGTTAGCGTAAGCATACGGAATTGATCGTTGAAGGGACTAGTTTGGGTAACCGCTTGTGCTGACTGCTAGATTTTTGTTTTTGTGAGTAATCTTAATGTTTTTATGAATAAATTATTACAGTATAAGCTTTTATATAAAAGAAAAAAAAATAACGGGCAACTTGTTCCTAAATATCCGTCCACTTCAAATCAAAACAATTTTGGAAATACTTTGAAATCAGAAAATGTGACTAAATGATATCATCGAAATTGGGCCATTTTTGAACGGTATCTTAAGAATATGGTAATATGTAATAGTTTGCATAAGCATATTGCTGAAACTTTTTATTTCAGCGATATATTTTGTCGCAAACACGAGATTTCTTGAAATCTATGATGGATATTTTTGTTCCAAAATGTGAAAAAAAAAAACAAGTTTCTAAAACTATAAAGCACGTAAACAATACTTATTCAAACTTCCTGCAAGGCACCTTTTTAGTAAGAAAACAAATCTTTTTTTTTATATGTATTACTAACTGCGCTGTAATTAGATACTTCGAGCTGTCATAATATTGCTTGTATATATTTTGTAACACGAAAACACGATACGACTTTAATTGTACCTATTAAATGCAATTGGTTTATATTTTCATATTATCAGTCTAAATTACAATGCATAGTTACATAAAAGCTATTACATGCAAATGACAATTTGGCGAAACTCCCCATACATCTTGCATGTTGTCATCTAACGTTGAATCTAATGCTATGTCTTTCTGTTCACGCATGGTTACATCGACTGGAGTCCCTGGCGAGGACCTACGGCTGGGAAAAGACCCTTATAACCACATGACTGGCAACCTCGAAGGCAGCGCGCTTGGACATCAACAAGACAACGAAATCTCGTAAGAAGAGTGGAAGAAGCCACTTTCCGACTACTTTCCAGCCAGCCGAGGACTTGCTGCTAAGCTACATGACTTCGTCATCATCACCAAACGCCTAAAATGAGCGGGTAATCGACATTTATTATAAAAAAAATTATCTCAGGGCAAATCTCGTGAGCTTACAGATAATAATTATATGATATGCGACGTAATAATATACACTCTAGGAGATCCATTGTGTAGGTTGTAAAGATACATAATATGCTTTATTAAACTATTTGAATGCTGCTGCTGTAGATGTTCCATCTTCTGTGTTAAACGAACTTTACGACAGAGATTTTAACGGACCAATATGCTTAACATGTGATCGCCGAGGTCACATTCCTTCCAAAAACTAGGGCGTAAAACGGAAAATTTAGATTTTCTAAAAATTAATATTTTCATTGCAACAAATTAGACTATGTATGACTGTATACATAACCTTAGCATAAGAATTTATATTGTAATAGTCATTAAGTCGTGTTATGTTGTAGAGTTTCTGGCCGCATCTTCTCTACAGCGACAACACGTTCCGACGCGGTGGTAGCTTAAAAAAGTATTGACGTTTAATAAGTGTGCTTCAGGCTCCTATATTGAATAAATGATTTTGAATTGAATTGAATTAGGTCATGAACGTGACGAATGTTTCAGCCTCAAAAATGCTGCGATACCTAACCCGTTTGCTCCAAAAGCAATAAGATATAAATAAAATTGGAAGAAATAGTGAGAAAAGTTTGCGACTAACTCAGTGAATCAGGTTTAGTCTTACACAAAAATAAATTATGTTTTCTTAAGTCTCAGATAGAGTAGGTACTTAATTTAGGGCACTTTATCTCGTTGGGTGAAATACAGCCTCTCCAGAGAAAGTGCAATTTTCCAGAACTGACTGACATGCACGAACTATGGCGTTTTGTCGGTTTAGAGTTATTTAAAAAAAAAAAAAAAAAAAAAAAAAAATTTACTGACAGAATAGGATAAAAAAAAGGGGGTAAACAACGCAGATTTTTATACCCCATTGATAAAGGCAAGGTTCCTTGGAATACATGGCACTTATACCATTTGAGTTGTTTTGTATCTCAACTAAAGGAAATACTTATTTATTGGTCATTGTTGACGTATTTGGTAAATTTACTTGGTCTCAGCCCGAGTACTACATGTAGTGTCCAGTATAGATTTTATTAACCGAGCATTTGGTTTACTGGCTAGCATTATTCGCTATGCGATCGCGATAAGGCATTTACTAGTTTACAATTCGGCAATTATTGCAAATTCATCCCTAATCTAATACACAGGAGAAAAGGATAATGATGGAGGAGGATGAGGATTTGGAGCAGGTGGTTCCACATTTAGTGCCATGCCAACCAATAAAATTTGGATTAGGTTATGTTTACAAACCTAGATTTGATAAAGACTTACCTACAGCACAACAAAAAAAATGTATCTAAGGGCCTGAGCTGCGAGCTCGAGCCCAAAGTGACACTGTTAAATGCTCGTAAGATACAACAAAAATAGAATACCTACCTAGTGTACCTTGTAAAGTAGGCGATATAGTGCAAGTTCAAAGAAAAGTAATTAAGAAAAAAAAAAAAGGTTCGACTAGTAGGAAATTGTAGATAAAATGCAGGTCCTTATAAAGTTTGCTATTTGACAGTTTTCAGAAAGATACATTTAAAACGTATTTACGTACGTTTATTTTATGCCTCTTACAATTATCTTTTTCCTAAATTATTGAAAAAAAAAAAAAAAAAAAAAAAAAAAAACTTGAAATTCAGTAAATAACTTGAGATTCGCTCGTAAACAGCCGATAAACGTGACAGTTCTAAAACTACCTACTAAAGCTAACTACGAAGCATCAACTAACATGAGGTATATTTTTTTTAAATGTGACGTCACACGACGCTCAATCATGGCGCCTGCGTTTCAGTTTTTGAAATCCACAGATTAAATAAAACACGTAAGTAATTAATTTTTCAAAAATAAATATTTACAATGTAAGTACTTTAATGCAAAAAAAAAAAACATTGTGTGATTATTGTAAACCTATTAGGTTATAACCTAGTTAAGCTGCTATATCCAGTTTCCACATTTACAATTTTATCGTTACAATTGTCAAAACCAATTGCAAATCTTTCGACAATGATCGCTATATGCTGAGTCACCTGATTGTCTGAAAAGAAAGATGATTCCGTGCTTCGGATGGCACGTTAAGCTGTTGGTCCCGGCTTCTATCTCTGGTGGTGGTGGTCGTTACATGGAAGCCACGTCGGGGGCCGTGGGGCGGTTTGAATGAGCTCTGACACCAGGGCTTGCAACCCACTCGATAAGAAGATAAAATAGTGTGATAGCTACAAATAAAATGTATAAAAAAAAATGTTTTGTTCAGACGATGATGTAAGCAGCGAAGAAAAAATTTACATTTATTATGAATGTTATTAATATTACATATTTTACATTTCAATTAAATAATCAATCAATCAATCAATCACTTATACTTCATTGCACACCAAAACAGAACATACATTTGAATAAATATAAAGAATTAAAAGTAGGTACAAATAAGGCGGTCTTATTGCTGGGGAGCGGTTTCTTCCAGACAACCTTAGGGTAGAGGAATTAACAAACGAGAATGGATAGGCAGTTTAGCTCAAAATAAAGAAATCCAGAAAGGCAGTGAAGTACTTAAAATAAAATAACCTATAAAATATACATACATACATATCTTTAATAATTATATTTATTTACGTGAAAGTACGTTAAGTGAAAGTATATTATTAAGTTATTTCAAGAGCACTTAAAAGATAATAATAATGAAGTATATTAATTGAATAAAAATTGTCTGCCTTGGTGTGTCCGGTGGCAAAAGAGAATAATTAATTGAAAAATTGTGTCCACCTTGGTGTGTCCGGTGGTAACTAAGAATCATGATGGTTATTTTGAGCAAGATTCTCAGGGTACCATCGTGATTCTGAAACAGAAGGGTGTGTCCCGTTATGTAATAATTACCTGGTGAGTCCGGTAACTGTTACGTAAAAAAAATAGCAATAAATGTAATAAGAAACATTAATCGAAAAATTATGCCCGCCTTGGTGTGTCCGGTGGTAAATAAGAATCATGATTGTGATTTTGAGCGAGATTCTCAGGGTGCCAATCGTGATTCTGAAACAGAAGGGTGTGTCCCATTATGTAATAATTACCAGGTGAGTCCGGTAACTGTTACGTAAAAATAAAATAATAAAAAAAGGGTAAAATAAAATAATAATAAAAAAAAATGGTAAAAAAAAAATACCAAAACAAAACAAAACATTCAATTAAATTATGATATTGTACTTACCTCTAAGTTTTATAATAATTACGAGGTCGTAATTTTGAATCAGGAAGGCCGAGTCTAGGTGAGAATTATTTCCAGTCCCTGTTACTTGTAGTATTGTGGAAGTTCAATTGGTTTAATTAAGATCTACTACAATGAGATCGAGTACAGTATTTTATTTGTTATGATTGTCAAAGTTCTTATCCTAGGCTAAAGTAAAAATTTAATGGATTTTGTAATGTTGTAGTAACTAAGTGTCATAAATTATAGTTGTCTTTAAATTCCGTGGCCGTAATTTAATGTCAGGAAAGGCCGAGTGTTAGTTATTTGAAATAGGTTCCAATTTGTAAACTAAGTTGTAAACAAATCAAGATGTTATTATTGATTTGACGGTTGACCAAAATTATTTACGTCGAAGGTTGTCACATAAAATGTCAAACGCAATGCAATCAGTTCTTCAGTTTTCCATGCGATCTTGGGTTGCGATGAATTGGTTGACCGACACGACAGTTGACTTTATTTGTATAAGTGCTGTCATCTAGTGGATAACAATAATAACAAGAAATGTCATGGACGATGTTGAGTCCATGACATTGTTTAAATCTATGGTTTTTAGTTTTAATTTAAAATGTATTGTGGCAATATTTAAAAACTGAGAATGATAAAAGTGATTGTTTAAAATGAAAACGGTTAATAAAGAAATGGTGATCAAAGTGTGCACATCTATTATTCTGAATTCGTCTTTAATACTAGTTATGAACGAAAAACATAGATAGTTTCTGTCCGTGGACTTTATTTTTGATTTTTTATCTATTTTTAATGCACCTATGGTAACAGTTTATTAAATTTTTAAATCTCAATACTTTTCATGACGTAAGTGACATATTGTCACTGTTATAAGACTAATAGTTTAGTCAGGCCAATCGATTTTCCTTAGAAAAAAATAAAGTATGTTTCACTTACCCAACCTGAGTAATTTTGACATTTTCAACTGCCGAGTTCAACGTAGGTACCTATGAGTTTCAAGAATCCTGTATTTTAGCTAAACAATGACACGAGCTTGTAATTTTATTTGATATATCGGTATATAGTACTTAATTATCAATTTTATTATATACCTAAGTCATGATTACAATGTAAAGAAAAACAGTTTTTGTCATGAAGTCTTGTTTATATCCAATTTATATTCGTTAAATCATAAAATTTATTTTGCACGTGTCAACTAAATAATCTAGATTACTGTTTACAAAGACACGCAAAACCTCCAAATATGGAAATATGGAAAATTGTATGACTGTAAAGTCTGAAGAAACCTGAGAGTTACTTTGTGTAATCTATGACTTTTTTTTTTATTCTTTTATATTGGGGCTTTTAACCCTGAGGTTATGTCAGTCTTAACCGTAGCCGTAGCCTTAGCCTCACCCTTGTTATGTCTTTTTGACCTAGGTGATATTGTAAAACATAGCTGCTATTTTAACAACAACCTGTTGTTTGAGAGCTTCTGGCCGCATCTTCTCTACAGCCGCGGTGGTAGAGTCACAAAAATGATGTCAAACAAAAAGCTAAATTTACACTAGGTATCTTCGATAACTTATTTTGTTTCCATTAATAAAATATTTTTCAATAAACTACAGGCATATAATATGTACATACAACACATTTAGGTATTTTATCGCAATTTTATGCTTAATTACTGATATACTCAGTAAAATTATTATTATTTAATTACTATGTTCGAGAAAAAAAAAAAAAAAAGTCTTTTTTTTTTATTTATGCTCGAGTTAGATATGCTAGAAGTACTTAAATATTTTTCGTAAATAAAACAAAATATTTTGTCCCTCGATTTAAGTGCACCACAATGACGATTAGGTGAGTAGGTAAGTATTTTGTCTTAAATTACGACTGTTATCCTTTTCGGGGTGGTCAAATGCATTGCTACAACTAACAAATATCTTTTTATGCGTGCAATAATGTAGTAAGGAGTCACAGACCAGTATTCTTACTGGTCTGAACCCTTGTTCAGACTTTATCAATAAGTTTCAGGATGGAATGCCGTGTTAAGTGGTGATAGGATAGGTAGCATTTTGCCCACAAAAACGCTGCATAAGAAACCTTATCCCTTAGTCACCTCGTATAATACCCACGGGAAGAAATGTGTTGATCCATTCTAAGTGTGTGAATCAAATTAAAAACAAAACAAAAGAAAATAATAATTGAGATAAGATAATAAAAGATAATATCCAGGCAGCGGTAGTTATTGGTCATTGACCAAGCCCTATAGCAACCAAATGATAATAAGATATTAATTGAATTTTCATTAAGCTATAACTACCAAAATGTACACACGGCGACACATCAAGCCACGCAAAACCAATATAAGCTGGCCGCGCGTATAGAGCAAATAACTTGTAGCGTCGCGCGGCCTGCTTATATTGGTTTTGCGTAGCTTGATGTTTCGCTAGCCAATGTACCCAGTAAGCGGTGTTGGAGTTTGTAAAAGCCAAGATAGGCTACATCAGCCATCTTTGAGTGGACACCAACGAAGCTTGCGTTGTCTATTATGCTGTTTTCATGTATATTTCCGTGAGTACAGTAAAGTGTTAAAATAAAATAAATAATTATAAATAAGCTCTCAAAATCACAAGCGTTTTGAACAATCGCATTGGTTGAACACCGTCATCATCATCATCATTTTCAGCCTGTATCTACCCACTGCAGGGCATAAGCCTCCGTTGAACACCGTCTTGAAACATAATTATGAATATTCTCACGACTATATTCCCCGAGGGTTTCATCAGAGATATTCTGAACTCAGGACGGGGAGTGAGCCGCATGCAGGTTTCCTCACGATGTTTTTCTTGACCGAAAAACCCAGTGGTATTAAAATAGTACATAAGTTCCAAAAATTTGGTAAGGTAGTTTACGGTAGGTATGTCTGGATTGTGGATAGACGGGGATCGAACCATCGCCTTCTGCGAAGCAGGCATGGTTTCTCACCACTAGACGACCATCACGATATCATTCATCATCATATTATGCAACTGCAGAGCATACATAAATAGCATGCATAGCAGGTACGGACAGCATCAGAGAAATCGGACCCCCCTGCGCTTATACAGATTAAGATAGAGGGGTCAGGTTTCTCTGATGCTGACTGTACCTATAGCAAAATTCACATGTAGTCCAATCATTTTAGGGTTTGATCCTAACAAAAATTCACATAGTAGTCCAATCATTTTAGGGTTTGATCCTAACAATAATTCACATAGTAGTCCAATCATTTTAGGGTTTGATCCTAACAATAATTCATCTATCGTTGAAACTTTGCAGTGTGATAAAGTAAAGTATACTTACAGATAACGGTTGACAAATAATCTAGGTTAAATTTTTTCCGGTCCTAGATATTTGTCAACCGTAATCTGTATACTTTACTTTATCACACTGCAAAGTGTCAGCGACAGATGAATTATTGTTAGGGTGTCCATACAAAGAAACTCTAAAATGACTGGACTATTAGATAAAGACAACGTTTTCTCGAAAATAATAATTCTAAAACGTAATTTCGTAGGTTTTTCATAAACTTCAAGTTTGTTCAGGTGTTTCAGTGGTTTGTTAAGGCATTCATTATAATTAGAATACCTACTGAAATATTTTATTGTTATAGCAGTATAATATTGTAAAAAAAAATTTTGTTGTGTAAGTAACTATTGTGTTACAAAATTTAGGTAACTACCTAAAATTGGTTCCCAAAACAGAGGCCGAGGTCAGACTGTGAAAGATAGATTGTATCTGCCTACCCCATCGGAACCCTATGCGTAATATTATGTAAAGTAGGTAGGTATTTATGTATTATACACCATTATTTTATACTTAATTAGTCTTTCTTTTTACTTACATGTCATGAAAATTGTGTACCTATAAGTAGGTTTAATTTTATTCAGTCATCACATGTAAAATGGATTATAAATTGTTGAATATTATTGTATGCCTGAAATGGTAAGAGCTGCTTGCTCACTTTGTTTTACTATAAGATCTTTGTATACCACCAGCTCTAACAATAAATGATTCTTATTCTATTCTTATTCTTAGAAACTAAAAAAAATTAAGAGTGTAATTCAAACAATGAAACTCAATAACTTTCCCAAGAACATGGGAAAACGAGAAAGTTTTTTGGACCTCCCATACAAAAGTGCGGATCGGCCAATCGATATTTTATGGGAGGTCCAAAGATATTTTTCGTTTTTTGACCCTTAAGGAAACTTGTTTACTTTCAGTGTCTGAAAACACCCTTAAAATGTTGTTAGTGGTAGGTAGATGTAAATAAAAAATATTGGTGCACCTTGGTGTATCTGTCATGGCATTAGCTTATTCCTTTTATTGATAAGACCGCCATTTGTACACCGTTCTTTTAAGGTAACTGCATAATTGGTGTGCAAATAAAGAATGTTTATGTTAAGGTTTCTTGGGAATAACTTATTTTAATAAATACATAATAACCGTGTTCGTGCAATATCTTTATCTATTTCAGTAAACCCTACGTGTCAAAAAGTTCAAAAGGGTGTCAAGAAACAATTATAAGGTCTCCAATAGCAACTAAACTTTATGTTTATTATTAGAAACCGGGTTCAAATATTAACTTGTCAACAAAAACTCAATAAGTGTAAGCTTACCTTCCTAGGACGATAATATCACATAAATAAATTCCAATGCCTGATAACAGGTGATTATCGCCTTAAACACGTCCAAATATAGTCCGAAAACTATAATTTAACATACCTTTTATCCAAAGTTGTTATTGAAGAACGCACTAAATATGATTTAATTCTATTCTTACGTCATTGTTCACTATTTTTATTTAAAAAGTTTTTCACGAACACATTGCGTCCGATGTAAACCAAATTCAAATTTTTACCGACACATCCGTCTTGTATGACAGTGAACGCTCAACTAAACGTTAAATGATAATGTCACTTAAGTCAATAGGATAAAAATGAAAATAGCCAATGCGTAGTCTGCCCGCGTCCATTGAGATATGATTGGTGTGTGAATTGTGTGATTTATGCTATGTTTTATATGAAAAACTGTATACAAAACTGAAACAGGTTAACGAGGTGTCACGTTATATAACGTGTTAATTAATCCATAAACTCACGACCCTACTCCCTTTAAGGGTGGTTAGAAACGATGCTACAACTAAAAAAAACTACATTTTTTAGCGTGCAGTTGCAGTATGATTAACTTTAGTATTGTCATAATCATAAGGTTTCAAGTGCCAAGTATGATACCAATAGGTACCATTTTAAAAACGTGATTAAATCGGCCAACTTTTGAAATAACTTGAAAGGCTAGCGCCATACATTTAAGGTCTCCGCTCATTACAGCGATTTTATCGAGCGATAATATCGCTGCGATTTTGCGATAATTGTTTCCAGTACCTACATTTTGTATGGGGACGCGCGCGATCCTACACACTGCCGCGATATTACCGAGCGATAATATCGCTGCGATTTTGCGATAATTGTTCTCAGTACATTTTGTATGGGGACGCGCGCGATCCTACACACTGCCGCGATATTATCGCAACTCTTTCGACTACATTCAGTAGTGGGGCGCATGCGTGACGCGAATCGCGGAATCGCTGCAGTGTGTAAGGTGTCGCGATATCGCTGTCGATAATATCGCTCGATAAAATCGCTCGATAATATCACTGCAATGTGCGGAGGCCTTTCTTTACAGGGTGTAGGGGAAGGGTCAATTTTTTTTACCGCAGACAACTGAGAGAAAATAGTGTTTTCTGTAAAAAGTATGGCACTAATCCCTTATTTTTGAATTTGGTCCACTGAAAAGATTATTCAGTATTGCGTAACAATAATAAGTATTATCATGAAAAAATGTACAAATTTGTAGTAGTTAACTACATCTAAGTGTAGGGACACACCTGCGGAACGTTCCGCGCCGAACATTCGGTTGAATAGGTGCGCAACAATTTTCCCTATACACCGGCGTCACCAGTAGGTACGCGCCATTTTTCCTAGTAGACGCGTGTTCACCGACGGGCATGTATGAAGAGATGTATGGATGTGAATGAGGCAAAAGAGGTAGGTATGTACCTAAGGATCGTAGTAGATGGCGCGCTCTGGTCTCTGCCTACCCCATTGGGATAGAAGAAGCGTGACGTTATAGATAGATAGATAGACGCGTGTTCAACAGAACGTTCGGCGCGGAACGTTTCCCAGGTGTGTGTGTTCCTACACTAAAAGTAAGGCACAGGGTGGCGATTTTTCCAATATTAATAAAAAATACAATATCTGGAAAACTATCGAACTTGGATTTTTTATGTATTATTCCTTGAACAGGTATAAAATCACATATCTCCTGTTTTCGGCTTGAAGTTGAGTTTTGGGACACCCTGTATGTATATGTTACACAACACCCTAGTAATATTTAAAGGGGTGGTTTAGAACATCAAACTGAACAACTTTCACTATGGAGTCAACATGAACAAATGGGACTCAAGTGGGTCTTCATAGTGAAAGGTGTTCAGTTTGAGGGTCTAAATCACCCCTTTAAATATTACTAAAGTTTTGCTACTTACATCCTAGGTAGGTAACTAACTATACCTAATATTTTAAGATGCGTCCGGCGCACCTTGGTCGATCAACAAGCATTTTTAATGCTGATTTACAAATCTCTTCACCACGATAACAAATCAACCTCAATGATATGCCATCGACTCAAAAGAAGAAGAACAACATTATAATTGTAATCAACAGAACATTTAAGCATAGCATGCATTAGCATTTTATGTGTCTAACAATAAAAAAATCGCTGGATAGCCCCGAAAAGGATCTCAATAATATTGGCAAGATAAGATAAATTTCACACCAAAGTAAAAAAAACAACAACAAACACATTGGTGTGAAGAGATGGAGGTGGAAAGCCAGAAACTGGAATGATCTGGGATCCAATTGCGCTAATTTAAAACATCCAAGTTCAATCCTAATCCCATTTCAGTTCTAATCACATGCAATCCAATCTATTCAACTGTGCTGAATTCCACATCGCGCTTAACTCTTTGTATCAGCCTTTATCATGTGAGATATCCTTGTAGTACCTACCTAATATGTTGTTTGTTCACAAAATGCATAGAAAATGAATTATTTATGAGGTGAAGTATAATTCACGTCAGTTTGTTCAAAAATTAAGATCGTAAAATGTTTTTGCATTTTAACAGGGAAATAAATCTTAATTCGTAATATCCAGTCTGGCTAAGTAAGTACCTATTATTCGTTTTTTTATATTTTTCGTCGGTAATGTTAAAGCTACCTAATAGGTACACTACCGAAAGCAGCTTAAGTAATGCATTTATGCAGAAGATTCCGCGAAAAATCTATGGTGATAACATCTGTCTCGTTTTTTATTAAAAGTTATAAAACAACATAATAAAAATGGTTTAATACTACTTACTAACTAGTTAACTACTCTATTTCACATAAAAAAAACAATGTTATAGTTAGTTTACTTCTTGCTTGAGCTAGGGTTCCGCCAAAAAACGGCGAACCAAAAAGAGTTCCGTAGCCAAAAGCCTACGTAACTAACTACCACAAACGAACGTACTACCTAAGTTTTATCAAAATAGGTATTTATTACCAGCTGTTGTGCTAGGGATATCTTGTTCGAATTCGAAGGCGCGTAGACCGCTGGCTGAAGCCAATATTTACAACATTGATTTCAAGACTGTTAATATTGTTCAACCCTGTGCTGTGTGATGTAGTTCAACCCTGAGGCCGCCTATGAGTTCGCTGTTGATCCCATAGTGACTGTTGTTTATTTTGATAGATCCATACATAGTTTAAGACGCTGTTATCCTGTCGAGGCCGTTTTTTGAACACGAACGAAAGTGTTTTAAACTGTGTTTTAAAGTCTGAAATTAAATTATGTCTTATTTAAGGATCGGACGGGTGGGCGACTGTTCTCAATTACACGATAAGATTAAGTTTACTAGATAGAAAAACATCCCAAAGTTACCCCTTTTTGTTGTTTTTTCAATACTATGATTAAACTGCTGATATTTAACTTTTTATTCTTGTACTTAACTAAATACATTAAATATTTCTAGTGAACTCAGAAGAATTTTTAGCTTAGAAACTCCCATGAGCAAAGATATTGACGAAAAACACGTTTTTTTGCGATCCTGCTTTCAATTGGAGCGGGATGGCTAATTGTAAACTTATGCTTGCAAGAAAGAGACGCTTGCACTGGGATAACCTAGCCTTAAGTGTAGCGACACGCCTGCGGAACATACGTCGCCGAACGTTCGGTTGAATACGCGTCTACTAGGAAAAATGGCGCGTAATGGCGCGTACTGGTGTGTCGCCGGTATAGGGAAATGCATTGCACGCGTATTCAACCGAACGTTCGGCACCGTACCTAGGTTCCGCAGATGTGTTACTACACTTAAGTTTTGTTTTTTATTTTGTGTGTGTAAATAAAACCAGTATGTATTATATACAAAACTTTTATTAAAATTTATAAAAAGTCAATAACAATGATCAGCCAATAGCCATGATGTAAAGTAGTTAGGTGGTATTACTATTAGTAGGTGTAGGTACAAACATTAAACTAATATCAGTATGGAGGTTGTACCTAAGTATTGTATGAGCAGAATCAAAATAGGTTTAGTAGAGTCGGTTGTTGACATAACATAGGTAGAAATAATATCAATCATTGAAAGGTAGTACTTAAATGGAAATAATAAATTAGCCTGTAGGGCTAGCATCTAGCATGCCACGCACGATAAAGCGACAAAACGAGAAAACCGTCATGCGCACTCGCTTTTACATACCTACGCGAAGTAACAAAGATAGAGGCACGTCTCGATTTTTGTCGATTTCTCGGGGGTGTCATTGTAGGCCCTCTGGAGGATTGAAATCTTCCCTCCAGTTTCATTTTTTCTACATGAAACTAGCTTTGAACAGTATTTCATATCGATATCGAAAAATATAGGTAGGTATTCCGTTTTTTTTTTAAGTTTTACCTTTTTGTAGCAATCTCTTGCGCATTACTTCTTATAGCGATTCAAATAAGTATCTTATCAAAAACCATTCTATCTTCCCACCACTCACCTACACCCAATTTCATTTCCATATTAGATCCTCCATCTATTAACATAGATGAAACTGTTAGAGGAAGATGCATTCATATACCGCTCGTGTGCCTTGGAAAGTGTGTCCGATTGACTTATATCGATTAGTTCGATAACAAGCGCGATTCAAACAGTCAACAGTCACACATTTAGTTCGACTAGCTGGTGATTACTTTTCTTTTAATCCATATTTCTCTTTTTTGTTTTATCTAAGACAATTAAAGCTATGTAAAAAACTTGTTTCAATTAATTGTTTTAAAGATACTCTAAAACCAATAAATAATTATTAATTGCCCTGTTGATATATTTTTTAATTTACAATTTATATACAAAGTAGAAAATAACAATGTTTGAAAGCATTAACAATAAATAGGTAAAGTTTACTAAAAGGCAAATTATACATCGAATAAAATTCGAAATGATAATAATCCTCACCAACAAATAAAATCAAACCATCTGAATAAAACAAAGATCAATAACTTAACACCATCTAGATAAATTGACAATGTAATAAGTCTAAAACCATCAGTAGGTACACACGGCGACACATCAAGCTACGCAAAAAGCTGGCCGCGCGTAGGTAGAGTAATGTATAACGTCGCGCGGCCAGCTTAAGTTTGTTTTGCGTAGCTTGATGTGTCGCCGTGTACACATATCACATCTGTCTCCCATTGGTGTAGGCAGAAACAACAGATCGGCACCAGGGCCCTGTTTAATAAACGCGACAAGTGACAATTGACAATGACAATTCGGAGTACATTGCTGAGAATGCTAGGACTTGTTTATGGCTAGGACCATACGCCAAGTATTTCGCTTACGCTGATAGACGGAACATCAGTGTAACCGCGTATGAGACAGCGATAGTCATAAAATCCTATACAATTTGTATGAAAATAGATGTCTGACTCCGGAGTCAGACAGCCGTCGTAGAACAAAAAAGTGGCTACGTCGATAAGGACAGCAATAAGTAGCGATCTCCTTTTTTAACTAGAGCGAATTTGCTATGTGCATCTCTTACTGAGTGATATGACAAGACACGTGCTTCATTCTAGTTCCTTCTCTTTCTACGGGCTAGGACACATGAAGCACTGCAAGTTTAGCGTCATTAGTCACCAGAAATATACTCTGAATTGTCATTGTCAATTGTCACCGATCGTCTTTATTACACAGGGCCCTGTTACGATCTTAATATATCGGTCTCGCTTCCTCCACATTCATTAGTCTCTTCATGCATGCTCGTCGGTTTCAGGGACATTGTGGAAGTAACGATTCAATCGGTATCTAATCGGCATGGCATTTAGCATTCTGCTTCTTATATTTTGTTAATTAATTTCAGTCAATGGATATGATAATCACACAAACAAAATATTAATAAAAAATAACCCATACGTTTTTGATCTTGTAAACGATATCATCGGAAAACTACACAATAACCCTTCTGAACTTTTATGCGTGTTATGCTTATGCATCATATTATATAGCCCACATAAACCGACATTTTAATATGTATTAAATAGATCATTATAATGAAAATAAAAACTAGAATAAGTATGGCATCAAGTTACGAAATATAACATGCTAGTTGTAATTGGAAGGTACATTTTATGGAAGCATAATTATGAAAAATTATATATTGGACCCATAAATTAAAAATTAAATAAAACTATTGGAAATACAAAGTTGGTTATGAGGTTTAGATTATCATGAATTCATGGCTTAAAATAAAGTTAAAATGTTCATACATTTTTCTAAAAGCAATTAGTTAGGTATGTCTTAAGTCGTATAGTAAATAATTAACTATGTCATTAATCATTATCCTCATTAGACTATACAGTCTGTTCAAATGAAATCAACACTTGAAAACCGTTTATAAAATCTAAAACTGAACAAAAAATTGAGTAGTTACGAATTTTACCTATTAGTTACAGCAATCAATTTTTTAACTATTTTTAAGTATATTGTATTTTTTTTATTCGTTTTAAAATATTCTTGTGCCCTTACAGGGTTCACGCATGTAGGTATAGGTAGATACTATAAGTAATTATATTTTTCAGATCCCAGATTGTTTAAATCCCAAATCAAAGAGGTCAAAAGGTCAAAAACAAGCAAAAAGTAGAAAAAAAGGATTAAAACAGAAATCTTTTTAAAAAATTTCCTGGATAAACCTAGAGCTAATTTCATCGCATTTATTTATTTATCCAACCATAAATTGCATGTAGTATGTACAAAGTTTTACGTTTGCACTTATGAACCCAGGCCTCAAAAGTAAAAGGAACATTGTGGGCCATAAGCCACACAGGCCGTTTATGAGAACAATTATGTGCCCTCCAGTGAAACGTGTAAATGTAAAGGCAGTTAATGAGGATGATAGGCACTTAGCTTTTTATTAACAATTTTTTCATAGCATAGCATAGCATATGCTCACGACTATATTCCCCGAGGGGGTAGTCAGAGATATTCTGAAACCTCAGAACATCCACGTTTCACCAGTAGCACCGAAACTCTGTCCAGTGTGACGGGGGGTGAGCCCGTCGCCACTTGTAATGGACAGTGGGTACAATACATGCCTCGAAATTGAAGCATGCAGGTTTCCTCACGATGTTTTCCTTCACCGAAAAGCCAGTGGTGTTACAAATCGTACATAAATTCCGAAAAACTCATTGGTACGAGTCGGCATGGACGGGGATCGAACCATCGCCTCCTGCACGGCAGGCAAGGTTACTCGCCACTGGACCACCACGGCTTTTTCAGATAATTTTATTTACGAAAGAGATAATTAATTGTGTATCTTTGGTTACCTACCTCTTTAAACAATTAATCTATGAATACATGGTTTTAAAACTGAAAAGTTTAAAAATAGTGTAAAATACATCGACCATAACAATAAAACGAACGACCTATTTTATTTGTTTATCACCTAGGTATCCGCTATCGATATTAATATAGGTTTCAAACTGTGGCACCAATTTGTGAAAATTCAAGATGGCTTGAGTGACCATCGGCCACTAATCTTCAAAACCCTTTATTTGATAAATGATTCTTATTCTTTGCAAACCATAAAAATTCTAAGCTCCATAACAATAAATACAATCAATAATAAAGTCAGGTTTTCTTGTCAAATAACAACAAAACTAATATTATCAATTATCATAGCAATATCAATAACTTTAATGGTAACTTAAAAAAGTTTTTACATTTTGAACACAGCTAACAAACACGTTATAAATCGGTTCAGTAACTACTGAGATTTTTCATGTACAACATAAATATAAACAAAACATAATTAAATAATTACACTTATTTTCAATAAGTACTTGAGCTTGACGTTTATTAAGATGGAAAATATTTTTTGTCTAAAATAAATAAAAATATTAAATTATTTAGTTACTTACTAATGTTATTGTAAAATGAAGCTGCGAAATAGGTTTAAATCAAATATGAAAATTAGATTCAAAAGATATTTCTATTTTGGCTGTTCAGATAAAGTCGGTCGCAGCGCCAATAGGTGAAAACATTTACGATGAAAGTAAACTTTCATTCATTGCTGAAATGATAACAAATCACTTTTGCCTCACAACTTAAAATGCGAATAACTTAAAATTTTAAGTATTAAAATAATGAAATTATTTTTTCAATAAGTGTAAATCAGTTGGGGTGTATGAGGTTTTGCGCTTATTCATCAAAACGATGAATAACTAAGCTGCCTAAATCATAAATATTATGGTACAGTTGCATAGGTATACATAAATATAATACAATAATTAATAAAGTATAAATCAACAAATAAAAAGAAACTACTGAAATAAAATGGTTAAAAAAGTAGATTTTTAGTCGATGTTGATTTAAAGTAGAACAATAACATCAGTTTATCGCCCAAAAATTACCATTCCACAGTTGTTGGGTGGCTTCGGGTTACAAAGTTGAAAATGGGTAAAAATATAATTTGATAGGTATACTCGTACTTTCATGCTAAAAAAACAGTTAGAAAGTTTTAAAAATATAAAGGCACTGACAATTATTATTCTAGTTTTCGATCTTGCCTTTTCAATGTCATTTTGATTTATACAGGGTGTTGTAAACTTAAAGACCATCAAACAGATCAAATTTCACTATGGAACCGACATGGAAATTGCGAAAAGAAATCTGCTGTTTCATGCATAGGTATAGACCTAAACTTCAGAGGGTGCTCCAGATCATCAAACTGAGCAACTTTTACTACGGGATCAACATTTTAATGGCAAAAAATATGCATATTTCATAGAAAAATGTCAGTTGTTGAAACTGACATTTTCTAAGAAATATTTGTTTTGCGATTTCAATGTTGATGCAGTAGTAAAAGTTGTTCAGTTTGATGATCTGGAGCATCCCCTTAAGTATTAACTCATTTAAGTTTACACCCTGTATAAGCCTCACTGAATCTTTATAATATGCGGCCGCCATTAGTAATCAGAAATTTGCCCTTTCTCTTCCACATAGCCAATCTAAAGGGTGGTGTGGCCATATTTACAGTGCAATCCGAAATTGGGAAATAATTAAATCTGTTGCTTCATTCATTTGCCTTGCAGATTTTTATTCTCGATTTCAGATTTGACACCACTACAGTGAAGTTGTTCACTTTGACTAGACCGTCAACCACCTCTTTTAAGGCCTCCGCACATCGCAGCGATTTTATCGAGCGATAATATCGCTGCGATTTTCCTATATTTATTTCCAGTACATTTTGTAAGGGGTCGCGCGCGATCCTACACACTGCCGCGATATTATCGAGCGATAATATCGCTGCGATTTTGCGATATTTATTTCCAGTACATTTTTTATGGGATCCTACACACTGCCGCGATATTATCGCGAACTGACGCAATCTCTTTAGGGTTGAACTACACATGGCCGCAAGCGATCGCACTTTTCCGTCGCTCCATCCTTTTCTGTCACTCAGGAACGTCATTTGCTAGAGCATATAAGATAGACGGAACGCGATCGCGTGCGGCCATGTGTAGTTCAACCCTTAGACTACCTACATTCAGTGATGGGGCGCATGCGTGACGCGAATCGCGGAGTCGCTGCAGTGTGTAAGGTGTCACGATATCGCTGTCGTTAATATCCCTGCAATGTGCGGAGGCTTTTAATGTACCCATATCTATCTATAACACTATTTATGCGATACATTTCATACGCATGTACAAATGTACACATAAAATCTATAGTTTTAACAGTATCGAAGTACAAAAGTTATAACGTAACCGTTATTTAAGTAACTAGTATTTACAAAGTACCGTTGTCACCGGTGTCACTGTGATTCTTCCGTCTCTTGAAGTATCGGAACGGCATCGGGGGATTTCAATAGTTTCCTAACTAATATTACGATACCTGTTAAAAGAAGCGCTAGTCCAACGGCCTGTAAAAAAAAAGGAAAAAATAATTTTGTCAGACTATATTTTACTCTTAGAAAAAGTATATGTCGAGAATGAGCCTCACGAATATCCCGTATAAAACAAAAGGGGCCAAGTTTCATAGGTTGGTGTGCGTGAGGCGCCATATTATGTATGTGTGCGTGTATATGTATAGGGTTTAGGAACCAGTACTAGTTCCAATTTTTTTCGACGCTTTCGTATCTTCGACTGTCAATCTTGACATATAACTTTATCAAAGATTTTACTTTAGTGTTTATTCATTTATTTAAATAGGTATCAGGAAAACATCAAAATGCATGAGTGCACTAAATAAATATCCGAGATACAATCTAATGTCCAAGAGATTTATTGAATTTATTCAAATGTCAAATCACTTAAAATGTTTCCTTGTTTAATTATTATAATTTCTTAATAAAAAGCGATTTTAGTACGTTTATACGTGTTGTGTTGACCTACCCAAATAATTTTTCGTTCGACATCGAAATGTCAACAAGGTCACCTATTGAAATGAGTCGCGGTGTAAGTCTGGGTGGACCGGACGTTTTGGCGATCCTTGGAAGAGGCCTATATCCAGAAGTGGAAGTCCATCGGCTGAGATGATGATGTATAATATGATTGGCAAAAATATTTTCTGTTAAGTTTCACAGAAACTTAATAAGGTTAATAATATACGTCATTGTGACAAGGATCTAGGTTGGACTAAATTTCAAATTCGGTACCTAAGTCAACATTTTTTTTTTATGTCTGCATATATACTTCGAGATCGAGATAATTGTCTTAATAACAAAATTTTCTATGTTAGAGATATTAAAATGAAAGGATGAAAGATATTTTTAATGAAATAATGTAGATTTTCATGTGATGTCACTTGACGCTTTGTAAACTCCATGTTAAACTGGTTGACTGTGCCTAACCGACACAAATAATAATGAGCTAAGTATACTTACAGTGATAGAATACAATACTTAAAGCACGGCGGAACTAATAGTCAACGCAAACTTCGCCATCCTGTCGTAGTCAGGGGTGATCACCAGCTCCTGTCAGAACCAGAACATGGGCACCAGGGTGTCAGGGTACGGCAGCTGACTATGTCTCACCGAGACACATAATCATCAACTATACTTACAGTGATAAAATACATGACGTAAAGCACGGCGGAACTAATAGTCAGCGCAAACCTCGCCATCCTAGCATAGTCAGGGGTAATCTCCAGCTCCTGTTTGAACCAGAACATAGGCATCAAGGTGTCGGGGTCCAGCAGCTGGTTGTTGATTATTTGACTATGCTAACTGGGATACATAATAGAAAGATTTTACCTTACAATAAAATCAATATTGTGATCCTGAAGTCCTCTCCGGATTGTGAGAAGCGTTTGCTTGATTTTGTTGCATTTCCGCCTCAAAAAGCCCATCAATTGACCACTTCCGGCGTAATTCTCCTAGATTTTATAAACAGAACACCAACCAACAACTTCCGTTCGATTTTTCCCGCCATTCACCAGCGTGCTCATTTAGCTCTGACGCCATTTTGTTCATTGCGACTCACCAGGTGACCTTAAATAGGTCCGGAGAGGACTTCAGGATCACAATATTGATTTTATTGTAAGGTAAAATCTTTCTATTGTAATCCTTCGTCCTCTCCGGATTGTGAGACGTGTCTGTTATCACCTGGTGAATGGCAGGGGCGAAGAAATACACCAGATTCAATAGATAACGTATATATATTGATATTAAACACGATATTTTACAAAAATAAACAAAACGAAAACTTAATCAAAATCGAATTCATTCGACACTCTTAAATAATTATAATAAACAGAAACAAAATGATTATATTATGATTATGGCTACACAGGTTGAAAGAGATTAGCCACGTTAGAATCAATATTTTCTCCAACTGATCTGTCCATCACTTGCTTTCTGTAATAATTATGGAATGTATTTTCACTCCTCCAATTCCCTCTATTTAGAATGTCATCAATTGAGAAATTACTAATCCAATTTAAAGATGACACCGCTGACCTGGTACTGCCAGGAGAAGCCCGAATACCAGCCTCTTGTAACACAGATTTTACCCATGAGCCGATAACAGTGCGAGATGCTGATTTAACTTCACCTCTACAAGAAATAAATAAGGCGGTGACGGAGCCTCTCCTGTCAGCTGACAATGCCAACATTTGTCGAATCCAAAACACGGGGCTAATTCTCCGATCAGGATAATCGAAAAGTTTCCATCCAGACTGGCGATATGACGAAGAGTCTGTTTTTGAACCGAATAGGGGAAATTGAGTTATTGTAGACCCATCATTTACAATGTTATCCCTACCCAAATCCAGGAGGGTAAGGTCGTGTACCCGACGGCCCGATGCTAACAATAACAACGTGGCGCACCGACGCGACGCCTCGTATAAACTACACTCATCCAAAAAATTTTCCCTTAGCCATACCACCACCCTAGATGGATTCCATATTGGTGCTTTAACAATAGGCGGTTTTTGAGTAGAAATAGCCTTAAGCATCTGTTTAACAATCACATCTTCGCTCAATTTCTTGCCTATGTAAGGTTCACAACAGGTGGAAACGACAGATTTATGCAAGTTGATAGTTCGATAAGCTAGCCCTTCTTTAGCATGAAGGTTCGATAAAAATTGAGCTAGATCTATTGGCCGTGGATAATGGACCGATATATCCTTCTGTGAGCACCACTTAAGCCACCTTACCCATGGAGCTCGATAAGAAGCTAATGTAGACCTACGCCATCCTGATTTCAACAATGTCTTCTCCTCTTCTGACCAGGCTGTTAAGAGGGACTCCCACCCCCAACCAGCCATGCTTCCAGTTCCAGATTCTCTAGGTTCGGAGGAGGGTAGCCCGTCGTGGTGTCCACGAGGTGATGTCGAAGGTTCGATATCCGCAACGGTGGTGCTAGGGCTCGTGTGCGCAGGTCGCTCCGCCAGAACGTTCGTTCCCACCTCGGAGCTATTATTATGTACAGACCTTGCGATATATTCAAGTGAGTCAGGACACGTGGCATCAGTGATGGTGGTGGAAATACCCACGCCGTCTGAAAGTCCCACGGTCGACTGAACGCATTGCAAAATGTGGCTTGATGATCTCGTGGGTCTATGCTCACATATAACGGGACTACATGAGCTCGCTCTGAAGCAAATAAATCCACTTGCGGTCTCCCGTAAGCTCTGAAGATTCTTTGGCAAGCTTGAATTGAGAGATGCCACTCCGAAAGGACTTTTCCCCTTGACAAACGATCCGCGATTGTATTCAGCATACCAGGCAGATGTTGTGTCACCAGCCGTAAACGATAGGCTTCGGCGAAGAGTAATATCTTTCTTGCTTCTTCTAATAACACTACTGACCTGGTACCACCTTCGTTTTTCAAGTAGGCCAACGCCGAACGATTGTCCGACTGTATTAAGACTGTTGTATCCCGGATCTGATGTCTGAAAGCACGAAGAGCGCTGTACACCGCGTGAAGTTCTTTTTGGTTGGAGTGCCAATCTTGCTGCCTGCGACTCCATTGGCCCGAAATTAAAACATCGTTCAGTTGCGCGCCCCATCCGTGATTGGCGGCGTCCGTTGTCAGAAAATTCGTCACTAGCGGCATATGTATCTCTGACCAGTTGTTCACGTTGTTTAACCACCATTTCAAATCCTCGATGACCGGATCTGGAAGCCGTCGGAGACTCCAGGGACTTGACTACTGGAGCTCGCGACTCAATAACTGAACTCTGCGACAGTGTAGGCGTCCCAGAGGCACGACGAAGCTCGCAAAGTTTAGTCTCCCGATGAGGGACTTTAACCCCCTGAGAGTGCGCACGCCCTGTTGTATGATCCTCTCCACATCCTTCCTTATCCTTGTCACTTTCTGACTGGACAAAAATTTTTTGTTTAATGTCGTATTCCAGTAGACACCTAGAAATTCGATCTCCTGCCGAGGTACCAGTATCGACTTTTTGTAGTTCAAGTTCCATCCTAGGTATTCCATAAAATTTACTACTTCCACAATCTGCGTTTGGAGAACATGAGGATTCTGGTTTGCGATCAAGTAATCGTCCAGATATACAATTATACGAATCCCCCTTTTCCGCAACTTTTCGGCTACAAAGTTGGTCAGTGTAGCAAATACCTTTGGGGCGCATGCTATACCAAATGGCAGAACTGTCTTTTGAAAAAGTTGGCCTCGGTAATACAAACGAAGAAATCGGCGGTGAGCCGGAATTACGTTCACATGAAAGTAGGCTTGACTCAAGTCTACCTTGGCTAGCCAATCGTTTGGCTGGAGAAAATTTGGGATGTCGAAGTGGGATATTAAACTGAATCGACCTATCCTTAAATATTCGTTTAGTTTTCGAAGATTGAATACCGGACGAGTGCCCCCGTCCCCTTTTGGAACCAGAAATATTTTTGATAGAAAGCTGGGTGACGGGGGAACCGGTTCTATCACTCCGTCTGACAACATCTTTGACAATTCCTTCTCTATTGCAGGGGACGGTGGGATTTCGAATAGTTCTAAAATCTTTGGATTTGGCCAGATTAAAGGTGGTTTTTGGTAAAATGGTAGTTTCAGACCGGAAATAATTCTTAAGATCATTTGGTTGGCCCCTACCGCCCTCCAGTGATGGCGGTAGTTGGCCAAACAACCCACTCGAAAGATCGGATAGTCAATAGTGTCGGGGCTTTTTCCCCCGGTCACTGAAGCCTTGACGCCTAGCGGGACGTTTCCTTCTATCATTTCTATTGTCCCGAGATGTATTGGGGTGGTTGTCCTCCTCATAGTTATATCTGTTCTTTGGGGCGTTAAAACGAAAGGAAGGCCAGTTACCGAAAGAACTTTTAGTAGGGAATGAGAATTTTGGAACTTTCTTATTCGGTTTTCTGAATTTGTTTTGTACAAAGACTTTATTCAAACCACCTTCATTTTTTAAAAATTCCTTCAATTTATCAGAATTAAATAGGTTTTCATCAGAGGGAGGAATCTTTCGAAATCCCGCCGCCGTCACAGGATCGGACACCTGCTTTAAAATCTCGTTTCTACGACCCGCAATAACGTCCGCTCTCTTGCCGCATAATATTTGCAAAATATCGTCGGTGAGCTTGTTATATTTTAAGTCCTCCACGAAAAGTTCGTTAATTTTACCTTTTAATGAACCAAAAGTAATTTCATTCGTTTCCGAAGCCCACTTGATAATACTTTGCAAACACAGTTGCGTCTGATCGCGGTGCAAAAGAAAAGCATGGCTGAGTGCGGCTAAGGTCTTTTCAATAGAAGCTAAATTTTTAGATTTATCATAGTGACGCAACTCCTCATTAGTATCCAATTCCTTGAAGCCGGGGACAGCCAGGTAGCTCTTTTGAACATCAAAGAAAGAAATATCCGACCACTCCTTACAATCGAATCGTTGCAAATTCTTAATTAACTCAAACTTTGCAGCGTCCGTGGTGCCGATACCCTTATCTTTTAACGCGGTTTTAAAGTCTTTAAATGCGACACCCGAGGTGGCGGAGGCGACGGAGTCTTCCCCGGAATCACACGACACTTCCGGCGGAGCACACGATCGTTGAATAAAGTCGGTCAAGGCACGTACCTGGTTCGTGAGATCGTCAAACCTCGTGTCCATGCCACCTTCTCCACGTGGCTGGCGGCGCGACGCCGTCGGCGACTCGCGGCTGGGTGCGCGGCTGCGCGCTGAGCGGCTGCGGGCGCGCCGCCCTGCGCCCGAGCTGGAGCTGGAGCTGGAGCTGGACATGCGCCGGAGGCGGCGGCGGAGGCGCGAACGCGACGGTCGCGGCTCGCGGCACTCGCGACGCGGGTGCTTCGATGCGGTTTCGATTCGATTCGACGGTTCCTCTTTATCAGGAGCCATGATGCATCGATTTTACTAGATGGGCTCGTTAGCCAAAGCAAAATTTATGTAGATAAACTGCTAACAAAATTTCTTTAAATTATTTTAACCGATTAACAGAATTTTCGAATTATCACTTTGAGGCACGACTGCACTAGACAAAATTCAAACAACGCAATGAACAAAATGGCGTCAGAGCTAAATGAGCACGCTGGTGAATGGCGGGAAAAATCGAACGGAAGTTGTTGGTTGGTGTTCTGTTTATAAAATCTAGGAGAATTACGCCGGAAGTGGTCAATTGATGGGCTTTTTGAGGCGGAAATGCAACAAAATCAAGCAAACGCTTCTCACAATCCGGAGAGGACGAAGGATTACAATGGCAAATTATACTTACAGTGATAGAATACATGACGTAAGGCACGGCAGATCTAACAGTCAGCGCGAACCTCGCCATCCTGGCGTATTCAGGCGTGACCTCCAGCTCCTGTCTGAACCAGAACATGGGTACCAGGGTGTCTGACTATGCCTAACATAAATAATGATAAACTATACTTACAGTGATAGAATACATGACGTAAGGCACGGCAGATCTAACAGTCAGCGCGAACCTCGCCATCCTGGCGTATTCAGGCGTGATCTCCAGCTCCTGGCGGAACCAGAACATGGGCACCAGGGTGTCGGGGTCCGGCAGCTGGTTGTTGATCGTGATGCCGTAGATGTGCCGCACCAGCATGTTGATCTGGAGCTGGGCTCGCACGTTGAGCGGCATTCCCGTGAACATTTCCAGGGATAGACGGAATGTGTGCTCGCTGCGAATAAAAAAGAAATCAAATTAAGAGCTTGGCAGACGGCTGGATTTTGCCCGCGGACAGTAATGAACTTGGAAATAAACGGTATGGAATTCTATAACTCCATACAGAGGCGTAAAGGCTATTTCTGGCCGGAGACAAAATGTCCGTCATCTGCTTAGCGTCTAAGGCAAAATTACGTTACGTAATATGGCCAGATGATATGAAAGGTGTAAACTTAAATGCGTTGCAGATCAGATCATCAAACTGAACAACTACACTTGGCTTCACTATGGAGCCAATATCGAAATCGCGAAAACAAAGATCAGCTGGTTATACATTTCGGCCATTATCATTTTCTGGAACTAACAGCTGATTCTTTTTTCGCGATTTCGATGCTGGTTTTTTCATACGGCGGGTGTTTTCAGAAACACATAAGTCCGCGCACAGAATACTCATGGATTGATGTACTCAGACTCACTCAGTAGGATCCAGGCCTTCGATCTTGCTGGGGTAGTAAGGGTCAGTGTTGTAGAAGTGCGGCAGAGACACGAAGGCCGGCGCCCCGTAGCGGCACTCCGACACGTTCAGAGTCCCCGAGGGAAGGCAGTTCTCGGAGTTCGGGATCTCATCGCAGTAGCACGCCTTCAATAAAACAATATAGTAGATTACACACCGAGGGCAGGAAAGTATGAAAGGTCTCAGAACTCATGTAATCTCGGCTTCGCCTCGGTCAACAAACGTGTGATCTGAGGCCTTCTTATTTACTGCCCGAGGTCAGTATACTATTTTTCTCCTCGACTGTGGTGGAAAGCGGCTACTTCGTTTAGCGCAGCGGGATGACAATTGATGCTTTCCGTCCGTAGGGGAGAAAAATAAATAAATATCTTGGACATTGTCACACAAAGTGTGACGAGTAGTTGCCGACATCTACCTATAGGTAGATACAAACATCCATGACTCGGGATCATTCATCATAGAAATATTTGTCCCTTACGGGATTCGAACTCGCGACCCTCGGCACAGCAGGCAGGTTCACTACCGACTGTGCTATCGGGCCGTTAATAGGTAGGTATACACCACTAGTGTTTTTGGTAAACACCAAAAACACTAGTGGTGTAGCTTAAACAAGCTATGCATTGTCTGTCAGTTGGTCAGTCACGGCACTGTTTTATACGTATAGATTTTCACCAAAAATTGTGTACTTATGTGTGTGTGGGTGTGTTCGTATGTGTGTGCGCACGGCGTAACATTTTAGCCCGATAAAAGACACAAGCTATTGTAATCAATATCTTTATTTCAATACTGCGTCATATACTATAGATATGATGTGAAATAAGGATATAGTAAAATCGAATGATCGACAATCACTCTCAATCTTTATTTTAGTTATAAATACCAATGTATGACGACGTCGGTGCGCCCCTTTATGATATCAATAATTATCATGAATTTCTTGAATTTACAGTTACACATGGTGGGCTTACTAACTCATACCAGGACGGCCGTAGGAACCGAGATAAGTACCCACACTTTGGCGCATCGTAAGTGATGCGCTTGTATGAATTGTGCCACTGGAACGTCGCATACGTGGCGCGCTGTACGAAGTAATAACAACGCTGAGACAAGCGCCATTAGATTCATTTTCGCGCGCACCGTCTCGCAGTAAATGATTGAAGCGTGAAAACTTATCGTTTTCTAAGGAAGTGATGTATCTGTTACAAAGTAAAGTGCTCTTTAGACGGGCAACTAATCGCAGCATGCAGCATATGCTCACGACTATATTCCCCGAGGGGGTAGTCAGAGATATTCTGAAACCTCAGAACATCCACAACTAATCGCAACTAATCGCTGCTTTCTATAAAGGCCAAATCGTTGAAATTTTTAGAGGGGAGCAGGGTGTTGACCGAGACCAGATTTGCGATCGTGCTTTCGGCCTTTAGACGGGCAATTTTGCTGCCACGCGATTTGGCCTTGGCAGGAAACACACAATCGATTGAACGTCTAATGGGTACTTAACTAATAATCTGTGCCCATAAACCCTAACCATAGCGTACATAATTCTAAAGTATATATAGTATAGCAGCCTAATTAGCCTAAGGGTTAATCAGGCCCTGTCAAGACGAATTTCTTGATTCTGTTTGTACTAATGTAATGTTTGTTATTGTGTTTGTAAATCATCTTCCACCTCAGCGAACTTAGAGGATGAACGTTAAGGTAGCATTCCGATTTCCGACCCTAGCGACCGCGACAGCGACCGGTGACCGCGACACACTGCTCTGTATGAATTCGGTCGCGCGATTCGGTCGCTAGTTTCGGTATTGAAGCTTTCGTTCTATATGGATATTTATTCGTGTGCTGTAGGCCTACTGTTCTTTGCTTACCATATGAGGGTAATTGTGCCCATTGTCGAACACCGAGTTGTTGGCAGCGTATTGAACGCCATCTATATTTTCTACTGTCACCGATCCATTCTCACTCAGGATCAAATATCTGCGAAAGAAGAAAACCGTTTTTGTTATAAAAATGAACGGTGGATAAGGTTTTCTAACTTTTGTAAGAGGACTATCATTTACAGTTTCAGCTTCCTTTGTTTTACGGTATTTGAAAAAAAAACGTGTGACAGACATCGACGAGGTATAACGTAACATCAATATTCTTTTTCTCCCCGTCGGACGGAAAACGTCAATTTTCGTCCCGCTGCGCTAAACGAAGTTGCTGCTTGCCACCTCCGTCGAGGAGAAAAATAGTATATAAGAAAGGCAGTAGATAAGAAAGCCCCAGATCACATGTTTGTTCGGCATGAGATCTGAGACCTTTCTTACTTTCCTGCCCTCGGTGTGTAATCTACTATATTTGCTCTACAAAAAATTCAGCACCAAAAATAAAAAGAACGTAAGGGTTTAAATCCCATGGCAGACAACCATGGGATGGAAGAACTCTTTAAAAAGCTTGCAGTGGCTTCGAAGCTATGAAGTGTGCCGAACCCACCGCCCCATTGTATCACAGTAGTTTCTGCAATACTTTTCCGTTTTGCCTCAAAACAATTTGGAAATATACAGGGTGTCCCGTAAGTCGACGTCAAGCCGGAATCGGGTGATAGTCCAAATCATAATAGTTACTAGAAAAATAAAAAATAAAATCTCAGTCTTGAATTTTTTTAATTATAGGCATTTCTTTTTTTTTCGAGAAAATGTACACCCGGTGATGGTTTTTTAGCTCCTGTTGCTACAAATCTTAACTTTTTTTCAATTTTATTTTTCTTATGTAATCCCGAATAGTGCTCATCTAACCTATTACTTAGAACTCTACGTCAACTGCTCCAGCTTGGAGGAAAGTGTCACATTATGCCGTACAATGAATAGACAATTAATATTTCGTCCAACTTTAACGGACCGTACTGAAAAAAAAAGTACTACGCCAGGTTGGCAAGTAGCACTAAAAGTTGACGCATTTAATAAGGATTCTAAAATGGTATAATACTTGCTACATTATTTCTTTGATTACGGGGAAAAAAAAAATTCCTTCAAGAAACCCAGTTTCGAAAAAATTTTCTTTACCTACTAAAAATTATTCTAGTGCGTTCAAAGCTTGCCTAAGACCGAGTGAGACGGAGAGTCATTCATGAAATATGAGTGAGACAGGTAGTGACGCAAGGCAAAGGCGTGCGATCGCACGCGATCGCGTTCCGTCTATCTTATATGCTCTAGCAAATGACGTTCCTGAGTGACAAAAAAGGATGGAGCGACGGAAAAGTGCGATCGCGTGCGGCCATGTGTAGTTCAAGCCTTACGGATTAGAATGATATCCATCATAACAAAAGGACAAATGCCTACCAACCTTTTAAGTGTGCAATTTCAAGCAAGAACAATTTGTAGCAGAGAGTTATCATTCATTCATTTCATAACATCGAAAAATCTAGTTGAATAAAGATAAACGTATCGATAAACATTTTTTAAATTACAATAAAGATAGTAAACGACCTTGTGAAGGCCGCGGGTTGCACATGAATACAAATGGTATGACATTTTGCCAATCATTGGGGGAACTCATACTTTGAGGGAAGAGTATACATACATGTGACGTATGTAGATTGACCTATCACAACTTTTTTTTTTAAAATAATTAATGGACTTCTTGCTTGTGCGTTAGCACCGCATTTCCGCCAATGTCAAGTGTTTTGAGGGAGTATCTTTCCAATCTCGAGGATTGTTTTTGAGTAAGAACAACTGAGAAGGATTGTGGAGCCTCGTGACAGGCTGAAACGCGAAACACGCGAGAGACAAGTGTTCGGGGCAAACCCTGCAACGTGACTCCTATCACTACTTGACATGTCTATTGACCTATCACTACTTGACATGCCCATTGACCCATCATAGAGGAAGCTGTTCAGTTTTATGATCTGATCATCCCCTTACAATAGTTTCAGCTAATGTTGTTATTTTACTAGGTATTACCAGGGTGTTTTGTTACACCCTGTATGTTTCCGGCATCCTTGTGACGAGCTCTGTAATGCAACTGTGATCCTTATTGTAATATCTCATTTGGAAGAGGTGGCAATGGTAAGCAAGAGCGCATTAAGCATGATTGATTCATACAGAGCTCGTCACAAGGATACCGGATAAGATATGGCTCATTCTTAGTAAAAAATGCTTACTACAGTCATGAAAAGCACGGCAATGTAAGGGTGTTACTTACCAGCGTTTATACACTTACGTGCAAACATCAGGAGCAAACACCATGACCTCAGGTTGTCCTAACTCAGGGGCCCACAGTTCCCCCGTGGACCCTTGCACTTTGCCGCACTCGTCTCTGTATGAAGTCCTGTTTGAATGCTGCCACATCTCCACGTTGCCGAGGCTGGTGAACTCTTCGGCGCCGGTGTTCATTACGAAGATACCGTCGTATGTCGCTGAACCATTGCGCTGGGGAGAAAGAAATGTATAGTTAATAATTGACGAACATTGTTCTTTCATTCTATAGTTGTTTGGAAGAAATGGCTTTTAGTGAGCTAGAAACAAACAATATGAATGCATGTTATGCTCTACGTACGATAACATTTAGACATAACATTTTGAAGCTTAAATTTTTTAAGGGGATGATCAGACCGTCAAACTCAACCACTTTCTCTATCACCACCAATAACGAAAAACGAATGAAATAACGAAAAAAAAAAGCTGTTTCATACAAAACTGTAAACCTACTAGAGCCAAATGTATGGCTGGTTTTTTTTCGCGATTTCTGTATGTCCCAAAGAGAAAGTTGTTCAGTTTGATGGTCTGGCCATCCCCTTTAAAAAGTGTCAGCATTTTAAAAAGGCTCCTGTCTACGAATAAAGAAATTATTCGTAGGCTCCTGTACATAAATTGTTAAGTAGCACCTAGTATTAGGAAACGAACGAAGAACGAAGAAGCAAGAACGAATGGTGTTATAAATTACCTATAGTAGCAATAAAATTTGCAATGTTCAGTGTTTTTTTCCATTTTAAATTTGTTTATTACCGATAAAACTGTCTTATTATTAAAAACTTATTTATTTTACTGTAAATTTATCTATACATATAAATACTTATTTTTTTATTGATTTATCTTACAGCATTATTAATGTTATGCATAAATAATTAGAATAAGACATACTCTAAACACTGTGACAACTATTAAATAAATAAAAACAATATTATTTCTTGACACAGACAAATAATAAAATAGGTCAGAAGACTTGGAGGTAAGTAATATCTAATAAAGTTATACAAGGAGAGAAAGCGGCGCGGGCGCATGATGGTCACTCATCAGTACACACGGGTCGGATCCATAAAGAAATTACACGTAACGCGGTATGCAATATGTTACAAAATATAATGTACCTACGTACAACAGATACCCAGCTGTATAGTGCGTAGGTAGATTTAGCAAGAGGCAATATAATATTATTAATTGTATTGTTATATTAGAAAAACAATAAAGCAGAGAACTAATATGTTATAATATAACAATATTTTTAGAATATTTTTGACTACCCTTTCGGAAAATATAGTCGTGAGTATAGGTATGTATACAGCAGTGTCATTTCTCAAAACAGTAAATTAATATTTTATTTCTATACCTACCTTATAAAAAAGTGTATGGTAGAAATTAAATACAGTGCGAACACTTCCGATTCCACAAAAGGAATTCACTTTAAAATCGTATTCTACTTTTAGATTTGTCAATATAAATGTAACTTGCATTCCATTTATTTGTCAGTTGCAGGAAAGAACAATAAAGACTGCAGCTACATGACACCCACAGATCACCTTTAGGTCATTCGTGAGTCTATAAATAGTTTCTCAATTCTTATACAGGGTAACAAATAGCAGAAAAAAAATGTACTGGACAACGACATTTTATCTTTTTTTTCGACATTGTCTCCCGTCGTGTTAGCACAGTATAAGGTGTTAGTTTAAATATTACTAGTGTTATGTATAGCTGAGAGAAAAAGTGATTGTTTGCCGCGACAGGCTGCTTAAATAAGAAAAAATATCAAAGGTTTCAAAGTATCAAAGGCACTGGTTTGGGGGCGCTGCAATCGATTGTCACCTTTAATGTCAGTGTTCAAAGTACAAAAATTAGTTCCAATGATTTTCCGCAACATGGCGAGGTTTTTTATATTTCTGGTCGGGCTTTAAACTACCAATACTTAAGTGGGTAAGTATTTTTTACCCAGATGTACGATTTTGTCGATTTTCCAGTTATAATTTGGAGTAGGTACGATTGATTTTTAAGGGTATATTACCGTTGGCGCGTTCCATACAAACGTACCTACTATGGTGATATTTTCAATACTAACCAATTAAAGTCAATGATATTTTCCAGCAACAATCTAGAAACAAATCTCTATGCTTGTATGGAGTCCGATTTTCGTTAAAATGTATAGTTTTAAAGTTACAGTGCCTCAAAGATTTCCATACATATATTAAATTAATCCTAGAATTAAAACTGTATATTTTAACGAAAATCTGACTTCATACAAGCGTAGAGATTCGTTTCTAAATTGTTTCTGAAAATTTTCATTGACTTTAATTGGTTACTATTGAAAATATCACCATAATACGTTTGTATGCAGCGCGCATTTGCGCTCTCGGAATAAAATTGTCTTAAATTAAATAAGCAGTGGTAACCAGTCTAAATTACCGTAAATTATTTTTAAAACCAGTCTTTGCATAACACAAAAACATCACAGCATCATCAGTGTTCCCATTACTTGACCCAATGGACGCCACAACAATGTTATGTAACCCAATTTTCTCGGTCACGACGATACGAGGCCGAGAAGCCGACTTTTCAATGTCACAGCGCACTTTGCGGTGAACAATTTGAGGTAATCTACTGTAAAGCGCAACGCACGGGTAAATTGCATAGGGGGAAATTACGGGTTTGATTTGATAACTATAACTAACCTAGAAAAGAGTTACTGATGCAGAGAGAAAATTGCATTAGCCAATTTTCTGTTCAGCTCGATAGGGATTATGGTCATGCGTGAGTTTGTTTGTATGCAAAAAAACGTATGAAATGTCTAAAAGTTTCCTTCTTAACAATATAAAAATCGGTTCCCAGTTCCCACCCGATATCCAGACTTTTGTTTCGGAGGGGGACATAACATTTTCGGGGGGGGGGATATTCATAGAAAAACAATGAAAAGTAAGTGCTGTCATCACTTTGCCATACAAATATTTAGATTTCGAGGGGGGATTAATCCCACCTATCTACCTATCTACTCTCTCAGCAACAAACCAGTCCGATTGGTTGATTTAAGTGCACAATTTTAATTTAGTCTAAAAAATATATTTTTTACTTGCCGGTTCTTGGTAGGTCCCCAAGTCAGCAATCTAAAAAAACATCTATTTTGGACCACCTTGTATATCAATTCGATGACGAAATAATCGCCGGCATTTTTTGATAAATTCTTTTTTTTTAAATCGCTCTTCATTCCAACTCACGTTGTTTTTGTTTGTTCAATGAGACATTTTTATCTTTACTTTTATGAAATAAATTATCAATACATATTATATCTAATCGTTAATTTGCCTGATTATACTCTATCTTCTACACATGGTTAATCACGCCACATTCCGTATATGAAAATTGAAAATTTCGTGCCAAAATAAACATAACTTTCAAAGAATAATGCACTAATTGAAAGGAACTACGAACTACTAGTATGAACTACTTTTTAATGTACTTTTTGATAGAAGAGCATTGTCACACCCCCAGGGAGGGGTATGGTGGGCGTTAGTCCACCACGCGTGCCCAATGCGGATTGGTAGTCTTCACATAGCTACGTATTCTATTCTATCGTTTCCTTGTTAGATTTCGCCAGTGTCAAGTAGTTTGAGGGAGTGTCTATCCAATCTCGAGGATTGTTTTTGAGTAAGAACAACTGAGAAGGATTTTGGAGCCTCGTGGCAGGCTGAGACGCGAACCGCGCGAACACCACGCGAGAGACAAGTATTCAAGCCAAACCCTGCAACGTGACTCTAGCTACGTATTGGAATTTCTTGTTCAGCGCATGCAGGTTTCTTCACGGTGATTTCCTTCACCGTTTGAGAGGAGTCGGTATTACGTACCTACATAAGATAGAAAAACTCATTGGTACATGGCATGTCGTCCGTGCCGATTCGAATCCAGACCTCAAGTTTACATACCCCTCCACAACGCACCACCGACATACGTTGAAAATTACGAAATGTCCAAAGTAGCAATATGTATTTAAACATTTTCTTGATACTCAGCTCAATCAGGTTGTCTTTTTAATTACTAAATTATTGAAAGTTGTATGCTATATAAATTTAATTGCCCCAACGGCTCTCATATTAAGTTTATATTATAACGTAGGTGTTTTAAACTAAATTCCGTGTTTAAAGTGTAAAGTGCAAAGATAACCAGCCGTGACCCGACGGTCAAGCGTGACACATGTTAATACAAAACAATGTGACTCACGGCTCACAGACTAATTGTTTAGTTCTGTAGGTCTACCATGAGTTTTCGCCGTACTTTACTACTGTAGATACGTCACCATTTTTGTATTGAATTTCGTACAGCGCTCCTAGTGGTTACGTTGAGAACTAATTTCTGTCATACGAATTGGCGACGTAACGACAGTAGTAAAGTACAGGGAAAACTCATGGTAGGCCCTCTGATCTTTATGCGTCACTTTGTAAATACAAATATCAACAGATCTACCGTTGCATAGAGACCATAATTTTTTTTCATGAGTATAACTTTATGATTATGTCTAAGGTTAATTTCCAATACAGTGTTAATAGTTGATTATTTAATATACCACACGACATCAACGATTTCTTTTACCTGTACTACCTTCCTTGCTACCTTACTTTCTACTCTGTCTAAGTCTAAGCCAGAGATGAAAATTGACCGGACACTTGATACGACACAATTTATTTAAAACTATATTAAGTACCCCTTAAGAGTGCTTTTCCGCCAGAGCTGTGCTAGGTACCTGAGCTGTGAGCGAAGAAAAATACACCAATTAGAGAGCTTCAATTTTCCTATGACGTGATCAAGCGTGCGCGCTATTGGCGGATTGTTTTACACGCAACTTCGCACAGTACAGGGCCTTAATAAACGTGACAATTCGTCGCTGACGATGCAGACTACCCTGTATCATTAAATGATATAGGGTTTCTTGATAAATTTTCGAGATGCATTTTTCTCCCCAGATTGTCAAATTAATTAGGATGTAACTTTAACATTATCAGTTTAAAAACCTAAACATAACCGTATTTTCCAGACATGAAGTTATAATAATGTACCAAATAGAACATCGAGCTGGGCTTTGCAGCCCGATAAGAAGAAATAGAACATGAAAATTTGATATTTTCAGTGAAAGTTGCCAATGTTTTCAGATTGGCGTTTTTATAACGCCCTTTCAGGAAAAGTAATATAGGCCAGTCTGCATCGTCGGCGACGAATTGTAATTTACAATACCCCATCGCTGAGAAAGTTAGAACACATGTTATCTATTGCATGTTTACCGGCCTTGGTAACCAACAATGTACTCTAAATTATCATTGTAAATTACAAACAATTGTCATGTTCATTTAATGAGGTCCTGTTGGAAAAGCACCCTAACGGAAAAATAACATGTAAAAGAACTTACGTCATAAAACCATCCGAACTTATCGTAGGGTATGTTGATGGGCAGGTCTGGGAAGTGACTGGCTATAGTCAGCACCGGGTCGTCGATGCCGTCGAACAGCCAGGAGGAGACGTTGGCGGTGAGGAAGATGTTGTCGTGGAACATGCGGAGGAACACGTCCACCGGAACTTTAAGCACCGTGCGCTGGTACCGCATCGTGTAAGCGACAGTCTGCGAACAAATGTTGGATTATGGTATTGTTCTTCTTCTTATCGTGTCGACTTCCAATTTTGAACAAAGTCGCTAAATAGTACCTTGCCAGAAGTGGGCAACCGTGTATTGTTCTGAAGTAACTGGAAACGCTACTAGTCTCTCACGCACGTCATTCTCGCTAGAACTTATCGCCAAGAACTTCCAAGGAAAATTTCTACGGCTATTGACGCCTCGAGAACAATGATGCATCCATACTCTTGTTCTCTGCCTTTCTTGCCTGTTCTCGACAAGGACGTAGTGCTGGCTTTAAGCAAGCAATACATTCTTGCGAGAACTTCTCGGTGAGAATTCTTGGCAAGAATTTCCAAGAATAACTACGGCTCACGACGCCGCGAGAACAATGATGCATCCACGTTCACGCTTTCGTGCTTTATCGTCTGTTCTCGGCGAGAATATAGTGCAGGCTTTAGATTCAGCGCAAAATAGGCAGAAAAATGCTCGAGTATTTTCTGTTAATGCTGCTGACCTTTCTTAGGTCGAAAAAATGTTGAGCATGCTAGATAATTATCTCATTGATAATTGAATGCGTACCTATCCAATTCTTAATGTTTTTTTGACGTGATAACGTCTTATAAATTGATGAACACCGGCTGCACGCAAGAAAAAGTGTCACGTTCCGCGTGACGTCAGAGCTAGCAGTTCTAAGCAATGTTTCTTTATGACGTTATCACGTAAAACTATCGTCCGTAAACCGACTAGAGAAACCAATTTTTTGTAAATAGCATCAAGCAATCAATCTGATAAGGACGAAAACGATAATTATCAGTGGAAAAATACTTGAGCATTTTCCCGCCTTATTTCTGATTTATGTTGTAGCTTAGAACGATTTGATGTATCATATTATAGATTTTTATTGTTTTCCATTCCCCGATGCGTTTGTATGGCCGACAATCACTTCAAGTAGTAGTTGTTCAAAGTTTCTGATCATCCTGAATGGGATTATGGTCATTAAGTTCATAGAACTATGAAAGTATGATGCAAAATCCAAGTCACTTCTGATATTAAATAATTTTCTGTATAAAATATTATGTGTATTTTGTATTGTGTCGCCTTCTTACAGCCTAACAACGGATGTCAGATAATTGTGATGAATGTGTTCATTACAATGATAAACTTCATTCATTTATACCTACTGTTTATAATTGGCGCATTATTGTTTAAACCTAATGTTTTATCAGAAGAGTGAGATGTTAATTTATTTTCCAGTAGCTGTCACCCGCTACATTAGTCTGCTTGGTATTGTTATGCCAATTACCATCTTCAGGATGCGAGTTACCTCCCTGCCAAACAACAAGATCGGTTCAGTGGTTCAGCCGTGAAACGTCAAAAAACAACATTTGAAGAGAAGGAGCGATACTATATCTAGAAGAGCGAGATTCTCGCAGACACCCCTATGTAATGATAATAAGAACTTACCGCTATAATAGGGTTGATACTAGTAACATTGTCGGATAGACTGCCGTTTGACTTTTCCGGCACGAAATGCCAGTACCTCTGGTTGAAGAATGTCACCGTGCTATTGTCGTTCCACGATATATTCACCTGCGGGAGAAATATACTTGTAAATAAATACCCATTAAACATTATAGTGGGGTTTTACCGTGTTCTTGGTATTATATTTTATGTTGTAGCATAAGCATATGCTCACTACTATATTCCCCGAGGCACTCAGAGATATTCTGAAATCTCAGAACATCCACGTTTCACTAGTAGTACTGAAACTCTGTCCAGTGTGACGGGTGGTGAGCCCGTCGCCACTTATAACGGACATTGGGTACAATACCTACATGCCTCGAAATTGAAGCATGCAGGTTTCCTCACAATGTTTTCCTTCACCGAAAAGCCAGTGGTGTTACAAATCGTACATAAATTCCGGAAAACTCATTGGTACGAGTCGGCCTGGACCGATCGAACCATCGCCTCCTGCACAGGCAAGGTTACTCGCCACTGGACCACCAAGGCTTTTTTGTTGTAGTAACCGCATAACTCTGAAAGACTACAATACTGTTTTGTACAAGAAACGAAACTACAAATGTAATTTTCTATCAACGATCGACGATCCGTGATCCAACTGATATTTCATAGATGTCTGTGGATATTACAAACAATAAATGTCGATTCTATGATAAAAGAGTTTCTAAAAATGGCTTAGCATTTATAGGTAATATATGCTGATTAATAGCTATTGTAGCGAGAGGCGCACGGACCCGAATGCTCTCGCTACACTATTAATTTAAAATCCCTCCTTGAGGTGGGTAGGCCTGTGCTCTGCAGTGGGACGTCACGTATATAGGCTGATTATGGTGATGATTAAACTAAAAATCATTATTTTATGGGTGGAGATTTGTAATGTTCATCCAGCTATTCAAGGACGTGTTTGCTATGCAAACAATACTGTAAATATTCCTAAGAGGAAATAAAGTAAAACGAAAGTTAATGGCGATCAGTAGGCCTCGCATGCCACCCCCGAGAAAACGATAAAAATCGAGAAGTGCCTCCATCCTTATTATTTACGTATGTCAGATAGAGCTCGCATGACGTTTTTCTCGTTTAAACCCTTTGTCGTGGGTGGCATGCTAGCCGTGCAGGGGAGTAAGTATAAATAAATAAATATGAAAAATAATAGCTCTAAGCATCTCTAAGTAATGAATGTCATAATATAGTCAGAAACAGTTAGTACAAAGATAACTTCGATTACAATCCGGGTCAAATTATATTAACTTGGAACCTTGTCGACCTTGTTCGCGATGGAGTCTCAATGCAGCAGACGAATTAGCAAGTGAACGTTCCATTTTAAGACTATATGATGCGGTTGCAATCAAAGAAAACTTCGTCAGAATTCAGGGTCAGTCAGTAGGTACATAGTTTTTGTGTGATGCGTTTACATACAAACACGAAAAGGAATCTTAATAATATTATAGCACTAATATCGTTTCTGGAATGAACACGGAGCGTTAAATTAAATGCCTTTCATATTATGTGCAGCTAACATCGAAATCGCGACATTTTTAGTTTTTTGGCTACTCGACTCGATAAATCTCAAATATAAGTATGGAACAGCAGATTTTTTTCGTAATTTCTTTGTTGGCTTCAAAAGTTGTTCACTTTGAGAGTCTAAAGCACCCCGTTGGATATGTAACTTATCCAAATATATAGTATTTGTATCAAATCTTGTTTCTGGAAACGATTTCGTGGTATTTGCGTTCATTTGTTATCACTGCCATTATCAGCGATCACGTCATGTTGCCTATGCCATCACATCACAAACAAATACTTATTAACTAACCATCGCAAAATAATCAGTCACTGCGCATCGTACCGGTCAAAGACCATTTCCATTAGTTTATCAACTGGCACACAGTTTCAACAATAAGTTTGTGCAATAACCTTGCACATTATGATTATGACTTACATAAAACAATTGTTTTATGAACGGTCGAACGAATCGGAAGGCCTTTGTCTGAAAAGAAATTTAATACGACTTGCCTTAGATGAACTAAATAATACTAAAATACTACTACTACTACACTACTACTACTATACGTAGGTTACCGTGGGTGGACTAACGGCCATCCCAATTCTTCCCGTGAAAGGAAGCGACTAAGGCGTAAAGTTGATTTTAAAGTGTTTTAATTACCACTTGACACGCCATTTCATACCTAAGCTTGGTTCTGGAGTGCGATTTTTGAATCTCATTCGGTGAGCTCAGCAGTTGAAAATGTCAAAATTACTATGGAGATACGCATCTTTCTACTGCTGATTTGACTTTAAAAAATCATACATCAGGAGTACGATTTTTGAAAGTCAAATCCGCAGTAGGAAGATTCATATCTCCATAGTAATTCTGAAATTCAAACGACTGAGCTCGGCGAATGAGTTTCAAAAATCGCACTCCTGGGCTTGAACCTACTTTTTCGCGATTCTAATGTTGGCTTCATCATCGTGAGAATTGTTCAGTTAGGTTAGATCACCCTTTCTCAAAGTGGGCGATAACGCCCCCTTGTGGGCACTGGAGGCTTTTAGGGGGGCAGCAGAAGGATCAGAGAAAAAAAGGGGGCATTTATAGGCGGTCTAGGGGGCGAGGGCCGATTAGAAAAAATACTTTAAAAAAGGAGCATTTTTATTTAATAGGTTTAATATCATTCATAACTTCATCATAACCCAGAAATCATTAATTTATTTTGAAATTTTGAGCCCCTTTTTGCTCGCTCTAACATTCTCTTTTAAAAATTGATTAGGTACAATTTCAATTTCAATTTATTCATTGCACATCATAATGTTACAAAGGTGTAATTAAACTTAAATCGACAGAGTTAAGACTTTAACCAAGTTGTAGTGCTGAAAAATTTTATGCTCGCTCGCTCGCTTGCTTCAAGTTCCTGTTTCAATTACGAAATCCTAATGAAGGACTGATGCTAGATAGATGCACCCTCCAAAATCAGAAATAGACCTATCATACAGGTATAATGCACGTTTTAAAAAAAATTTCCAATAGCGGTTTCAGACGTGCAACAGGACAGGTGGTAAAAAACAATTTGGGGGGCGCTAGAAAAAATGTTTTTCTCTAAGTGGGCGGTGGGCGAAACAAGTTTGAGAACCTATGGGTTAGATGAACCAACCCTAAAACATGTAAAGCTTTTAAGTTTACATCCTGATATTGTGTACGTCTACCTAAATCATGCCAATATCGAAGGAAGATTACAATAATCATAGGAAATTATAAAATTTTGTATTGACAATTTTAATCTCAAATAGATTTATAACATTATGGATTGATTTCATTGAGATTGTTTTATGAAACATTTAATCAAAACTAAAATGAGATTGTAGGTAAGCAAGCGCGCTAATCCGCTGAAACGACAATTTTATTGGTACTCTCAGTGAGAATTTTGTTTCGAAACGTGATTGACGTTGGCTTCAGCTCACCTGATGGAAACTGTAGATGAAGCAGAGGATGTAACGCGTCAATTGGTCATTTTTTTAGGTTCATAACGCCACCGCCTAAGAACATTTTATTTTGTTGTAAGGTTGTCTGCAAAATCCCCTTTCATGTCAAGACAAAATTATAAAGAAATAATCATTTAAAATTTGAAGTTAAATAAACGCTTATTTCTTATGAAACTAGTTAGTCTTGTTACTGACCGCAGCTTAGTTACTTACTAAGGTTTCATCATGTATAATTGGATATGGTACCTATTCCATAAGCTTTATAGTTTGTTAGGTGTTTAGACTAAATGATTTAAGTACGTACTAAGTAATTGAAATAAGTTGATTATATTTTTTTACTTCCTAGTGTCTGTGTCAGTGAGACTGTAAAGTGGACATTGATACAAATTAAATGAGACAACACAATGACCCAACACAAATGTTTTCCTTCAATAAATTGACCATCTTCCATCTCCATCATCAGATCAGCTCCATCATCATAGGCCCTTATATCTGTGGCAGATGATTTAAGCAGTGTTATTGGAGAAGAACTTTTTCTCATGGCTGTACAGTCCTTTACGAGAGCCGCATACACGTCCGCAGCCTCTACAACAGAACTGTACGGTACTGTACGTGGATGACGACGGGATATGCCTATTGTCCCGTTTCTCTGCCAGTTGTGCTAATGAAGCCCGTCATGAGTAGTCCGACCATCTCTTGTTTTCCTTCTCCACCGTCCTCTATTTTCCGCGTGCTCTTTCCAGTTTGCGTGGCCGATTCCGAAAGCGGTCAGGTCCCTTCTGACGCAATCCTTAAATCTCAGCATGGGTCTTCCGACTGGTCTTTTCTTATGTGCGACCTCACCAAGAAGAATGCGCCTTATGTAACCATAATATTGTATTGTCATCGGAACGACAAATGTGTGTAAAATTTCAACTCGATCGGTTGACGGTAGGTAAGTGTGTGAAAATTCGATTACAAGATTGGCATTTTTATTGGTATGTCGGTTAGATAGATAGATAGTTAGACAGCTTTAAAATTGAATACAATTGTTTTAATATTATGATTCTTTCCAACCCTGATGAAAAATGTTCAAAATGTATTTGCAGTACGAGTAGGTAATACGAGTATTCTGTGACAATATGAATTAAGAATTGTCGAAAATAGTCCATTCGTGATATAACCATGCCTTGGGGTTAATATACGAACAAGCTCAAATGTAATTAACATTTTCTATCAAATTGACAAGATACGCCTTATCGTTTAATTAAAAAGATAAAAATCATAATCCCAACTAGATATTTTCGTGTGACGAAAAGCAAAACTTTCGATTCCATTCCACTCGAACTATCAGCGTGAAATGAAACTGAAAATAATAACACTTCCTCACGATAGCACGCGGCGGGGCTGACGCGCGGACACGCGAACTTTATAACATTTACTTTTGTTTAGTATTCTGTTTTACGACGGATAATTTGTGAAAGGTTTTGTGAAGGGAGTTTCCTAACAACCACACCGCCTAAACTGAACGCTGAAGATACAAACATGACATTTAGAATATTATACTGTACAGAGGATGAAGGGATGCACTAAGAAAAGGTTTTCAAAAATCGACACAGAAAGGAGCAAGCAAGCAAGGGCAAGGCGTTCGAATTTTTCGGAAATCCACGCGAACGAAGTCGCGGGAAAAAGCTAGTGTTCTATATTTTTCAATAAAATTTATTAAAAAACGACTAAACTCATAATGATCAGAATATATACGTCCCACTGCAGGCTACTACCGACCCTCATAGCGTGTATAGGCATTAGTCCACCACGCATGCCCAATCCGGTTTGGTACACTTCACATAGGCATCTGAATTTCATCTTAAGCGTGTGCAGGTTTCCTCACGATGTTTTCTTCCTTTGTGAATACGCCGTTAGTACGTAAGATTGAACCAAAGATCTAGGACCTGATTGAACTGTTTATATTTCGTTGACCAACTTAAAGTCATTATCTGCTCTTATTCTAACTGAACCTTGACCATTTTTCGTACCAAAATATGTTATCTTATCACTTGACATGACCTGATCTTTGAGTTTGATACTGAACTTTTACGCCCTGCAGTTAGTAGTAAATGCAAGTTAACATTGACGCAAATTCATCACATCGATAAATGAACAAGATTTGATAATAAGGGTCCTTTTGCTAACGTGTGAGGCAAGAAAAAGAAGATCACTGGTCCATAATATAAAAACATAGAGCCCTTACCTTACTGTGTGTTTCTCTAAACACATAAGGTCCCATCTGATGCACCTGAATGGACACATTCTTCTTGGCCAGAATATCGTCCACGTTCGTTATGTTGAACATGTACATTTCTATGTACATCGGGATGGGGATCTCGCGCCAAATGCTGAATGACATCGAGTCTTTTGTTAGCACCATCATCTGCAACAAATATTTTTATTGAAACTCACTTTACATCTTCTTCTTATCGTGTGGGCAAGCCCTGGTGTCAGAGTTTATTCAAACCGCCTTACGGCCTCTGACGTGGTTTTTACATTATACTCACTTTACATTATATTCATTTATAAGTAAAACTGCTCGTATATCCCGTGAATTCCCGTGGGTATCGTACGAACATCGTCATCATTCTCTTGCCCATTTTCCATTATTTGGGGTCGGCGCAATATGTCATCCTCTTCCATTCAACTCTATTAGCCATCATTTCAGCACTCACTCCTTTCTTACACATATACACATATAACTTTTCCTCTCGTTCGGTTAAGGACAGATTCGGGATATGGCAGATTCGGGTTATGGCAGATTCGGGTTATGTCAGATTCTTTTTACGGCAGATTCGTGAGTTGGACAGTAGTGAACAATAGTCACAGCGAAAATAGTCAATAGTCATTTCACCGCAGCCATCCACATTACATCCGGATGGTTAAATATGGATTTGATGGCTGCAGTAGGAGAGGAATGCTGAAGAAAAGATGGATGGATTGTGTGAAGGATGATATGTGTAAGAAAAGGGTGAGTGCTGAAATGACGGCTAGGAGAGATGAATGGAAGAGAAGAGAATGACATATTGCGCCGACCCCAAATAATGGGAAATGGGCAAGAGAATGATGATGATGATTGTATGACACACAAACATCATCAATTCATCAGCCTATAATAATATACCTATGTTCCACTGCAGGTTGGCCTTGCCTGTTTCACAGGGGAGTCGATGTAACACATCAAGTAACAGGCAACACATCAAGCTATACAAAACCAAAATAAGCTGGCCGCGCGGAGGTGGAGTAACGTATAACGTCGCGCGGCCAGCTTATGTTGGTTTTGTATAGCTTGATGTATCGCCGCTCGCGCGATCCATTAAATATCTAGATTTGAAACACAACGTATCTTTTTTTTATTAAATTTATTTTATGATACTTAGAGCACCCGCTCCGCCCCATTCACAATGTGTTAGAAATTAATTACCCTACGATATTGTATAAGCTGCTTCAAAACTGTCATTATCTCATTAATAACTGATAAAAATGATGAAACTTGCATTTCACAATTCAATTATCTCATGTAACGGATTACATTGTTGTTTATTGGCATTGCAAGTACCTACCTATTTCATTTGAAAATACTATCTCAAAAAAGAAAATACTGAGAAAGATAGTTTTGTCGCGCGCATTGGGAGAAGCCCACGTTCAGCAGTGGACGAAGTAAGGCTGATGATGATGAAGACTATAATTTGTAGGGTACAATAGTTATTTTACAATAATTAGTAGGGACAGCAGCGTAGCTACACGTGTGAGGCCCCTTATAAAATCGTATAGTGGGGCCTACGTGAAAGCCTTGGCCTCCCTCAACCGAAGTAAAAATCGGCCTAGGATGCGTGTAAAAAAGCTCGTCCGTAAATAATAACGGGATGCTAAAGGGATCAGGTTAGGTACTCCGGGCCCCTCGGACCCACCCAATGCCCCTGGCATTGTACCAGTTCGTAAGGGCCGGGGCAGACCTGGCGAATCGCAGCGCAGAACATTTTTTACTGCCAAACCATTATCAACTTTGCATGCGTTGAAATAACATCGAAAATAAATTAATATAACTACTAGTCGCCGAAAGGATCGAAGTGACTTGAGGAGCGCGCGCTTTATCTATGTCAACAATATTTCTTATGTCAGTTTTTTCAAAAAACAATATTATAAAACTTACCCTTCTTAATTGTGCCATAAATATTGCAGGCCAGAACACAACACTGATTGCACCAAGGAGAACTGCGAACGCGCCAAAACCCATGAACAGGGCACTCTTCGTTTCAGTCTTCATTTTCTTCGATTTTACTGCACAACAACAATCATTTATTTATAAATTAATTATCTTTTTAACACACGCATTTTATATTACCCTAAACTTAATATTACTTCCCTAAATATATTTAGTTTATGGTGATTGATTACCTACGAACAAATAATAAGTCTGTTCGTAGTTGATTACATAATGCAAAAGTAATATTTAGATATTTATCGTATTTATCGGCACCTAACTGTTTAACTATTTGTACCTACTTACGTATAATTTATTGGTTCATACATATTAAAGATATATATAGTATCGTATAATAGGTATCCACTAATTAGACTCTAGTGTTTTATATTTATTACTAACATCAATCTGCGGTAGACTTGTGAACAAACAAAACACTAAAATGTAAAGGTTAGCACAACTGGTCTTTATTGGGCATATAAAATCTATGTTTTCATAACACACCATTAAATTACCTACCTACTTGTATTTGATAAAATATTGTTACCTGGATCGCTGATGATTTTTTTGTCTGCCGTAATATTTGTTTCTGGATCACTATTTTTTATCGGAATATTTTTCTCTGGATCAGTATTTTTGATCGTATCTACAGTCTTATTTTTAACCGGTGCCGTCTGTTCGGGTACATTTTTATTAGCTGTCATTCTTAATTAATAAATTAAATAGAACTATGTAGTTATTTATTTAAATTATTTATTTAATTTTCGCATTGGTAATGCGACCGCCTCGAACAACCTTGCCAGACTAATCAATAAAATATGTAATCTGCTTGGTATTAAATCTATATCCTCAGTTATCTTGTTACTTAGGTATCGATCGACAGATTAATCTAAATGACTAGCATTGCTAAATTTTTCGTAAAATATGTTAAGTTCTTAATTTATAAAATTAATATAGGAATTAATTAGTTTTCGGGATCACGCATCTACCTATATTATAGTGAAATTAAACTATTTTCAAACCAATAAGTATGTAGGTACTATTGTTTCGTAGTATCTAAGTATGAAAGTCTTAGCTAACTATAGGACAGGGAATACTAGTTTGAGACCTAGGCAGTTTTTTACCCGACTGCGCGACGCAAAGGAAGGGTAATGTGTTTAACAGCCTATATGTGTATTTTCAAACTGTAACATACTTTAAGAAGCAAATAATTTATTTTATTTTATTTAAAAGGTGTTAATAATAACTAAAAAGTTATTTACGCATTCATTAACTCACGACTTTAATCCCTTTCAGAAACATTGCTACAACTAACAACTTTGTGTTTAAGAATGTAGTTGTAGTTGTAGCAATGCACATTTAACAATTTAAGCTCACGATTACGATGTCGACGTACACAATTGAGTTACACGATTTTCAGTTCTCGTTTTTTGGTCTAACGAGTGACGTTACTAGTTGGACCTGCAAACTCCTTGATAAACTAAAAATCTACTTAAAATAGCTGGCCATTTTTTTATTTATAATTAATTGACTTCTTGCTTGTGCGTCAGCACCGCATTTCCGCCAATGTCAATTGGTTTGAGGGAGTATCTATCCAATCTCGAGGATTGTTTTTGAGTAAGAACAACTGAGAAGGATCTGCCTCGTGGCAGGCTGAAACGCGAACCGCGCGAACACCACGCGAGAGACAAGTGTTCGGGGCAAACCCTGCAATGTGACTCCATATAGCTGGCCATTAAGAAAAAAAACAATATATTGTCAGAATTTTACATTTGATGTTGCCGTTTCTGTTTCCAGTTGAGTTAGAAAGAGAAGGCAGGTGATTTTTATTTTATAAAATTATGCAAAGTTTTTCTCCGTGGAGTTTAAATGATTTTCTCGCGACCAGTTTTGCCTTTTACAAATTACAGTTAAACATTAAATTTGTATTGATAAACTCGATGTATTGCAAAAAAATGAAATAAGTTTCTTAAATGTCTTCTATCCGTAAAAAATATAAAATAAAGAAAAAAAAGACTTGACCCAAATTATCAGACAAGAAAGATTGTTTTTCAGTTATTAAAACAACAAAAAATTAAATACATTTTGCATTCATTTACTTATATGAAGTTTCAAAAACAATAATTTTAATTAACTTTGATGCTACTTTTAATTTAATTTTTTTTATTATTTGGCTTTCAACATAAGTACCTATATTTACGTTCCCCGCGTTGAGGGTCACTTTTATGCAGACACCACGCTAATATTAAGACAAAAACACAAAATATATTCAGATAAAATTTATCCTCCTCATCTTCTACAACAATGTTACCTTATCTTCTTCTTCTGTTTACTTTTTGAGAAATGAGAAATGTTTTCTTATTTAAAGTGGTCTAAATAGTTGAAATTTCAAGAATTCGACCGCTGCTAAAAGAGTATGTTTTCTATATGAAAAATTATTGTTTAGCGAAGTCCATGGGCGTACCCAGCTTTTGGTCTTGGGGGGGGGCAAGTCTGGGCGAGCTCCAGTTTTTGACGACCTAAAATCTGGAACGAGCAAAGCAAACTCGAGAATTTACTTCACCATAAATACATAGGAACCAAAACCTAGAGCGAGCGAAGCGAGCTCGAAATTTCACTGAATTCTGGAGTGTGCGAAGCTAAGTGAGCTCGAGATTTTACTGCAATGCATCTAGGTCTTTGTGGCACAATCGTAGCCAGGAGCGAGCGAAGCGAGCTCGACAATTCACCAAATTCTGGAGCGAGCAAAGTGAGCTCGAGATTTTACTGCAATGTGTCTAGCCAGAAGCGAGCTCGAGATTTTAAGGCAATATAGTGAGATCAGTGTAATAAGTTTTAAATACTGGAGCGAGCGAAGCGAGCTCGAAATTTTACTGCAATATAATGAGATCAGTGAAATAAGTTTTAAATCCTGGAGCGAGCGAAGCGAGCTCGAGTTTTTTACGACCTAAAAGCTCGAACGAGCAAAGCAAACTCGATAATTTACTTCACCATTAAAACATATAGGATCCAAAACCTAGAGCGAGCGAAGCGAGTTTGAAATTTCGCTGAATTCTAGAGCGAGCGAAGCTAAGTGATCTCGAGATTTTACTTCAATGCATCTAGGTCTTTGTGATACAATCGTAGCCAGGAGCGAGCGAAGCGAGCTCGACAATTCAACGAATTCTGGAGTGTCTAGCCAAAAGCGAGCGAAGCGAGCTCGAGATTTTACTGCAATATAGTGAGATCAGTATTATAAGTTTTAAATCCTGGAGCGAGCGAAGCGAGCTCGAGTTTTTTACGACCTAAAAGCAAGCTCAAGATTTAACTACACTATGAAAAGATATACGATCCAAAACCTAGAGCGAGCGAAGCGAGTTTTCACCCAATTCTGGAGCGAGCAAAGTGAGCGAAGAGATCTCAAAATTTCTCATCACAGACTACCATGTCTATAGCAAGCAATGCTGCTATAGTAGAATAGAAAAAAGAGCGAGCGAAATGAGTTCGAAATTTATGAATAATACAACGTAACTGGACCAGAATTTGGCCGACTTAACAGTGCCATAATGAACAGAAATCAGAGCGAGCGAAGCGAGCTCGAAATTTTTCAGTGACATGACGTCGCTTTGACCAGAATTCTCACGTACGGAAGGCAGGTTAGGCCGATTCCAGGGGGGGGCAGCTGCCCCCCCCTGCCCCCCCCTGGGTACGCCCATGGCGAAGTCACACTTAATCCACTTACAAAACAACTATTAATTAGTAAAATTACTTATCAGTGAGAAAGGGTCATTATTTATACTATATTAGTTTACCATTTTAATGTAGTGTCTAAAGTAAGGATACATGAATCTTTTGTAATATTTTACTATGTTTATATGAATTTTATTCTTTAAAAGGTTTATATATAGAGTTTTTATGTGGGTTTTCACCCACATAAAAACTCTAGCTAGTCACCTCTCACCACTTGACATCATTCCATCCTGAAACTTAAATTGCTAAAGTTAGCATTGCTACAACTACATTCTTAAACATAAAGTTAGTAGTTGTGGCAATGATTCTGACCAAACTGAATGGGATTATGGTCGTGAGTTTATGTATGTATTTGTATTCCCTAGCTACCTATAACACAGGTCTTCTGAAAGATATCTTTCCAGAGATATCTCTCCCTTTTTTGTACTTAAATAAACACTCTGTATTTGTATTGTATTTATTTGTATTTATTTATTTACCAGATACATGAATACTGTATTCATCAGTTTGTTGATAAATTATTATAATAAACAGTTAAAGTGAAATAACTCACCGTCTCTGCCTGAGACCAATGAATTACACTATTACTAGTTCAAAGCCCTCATTATGATGATTAGTTATTAGCATATTCGTTACAAAAGTCGTCCCATTTAGTTAACTGGGACAACTTATCACAAGAGTAAACCTTGATAAAGTTGAAAAAAAATGTATACTTAGTGAATATACCTCTATGATGTCCAGAAGATAAAAAAAAAACAGTTTTAAAGCAATAAAACTCGCTTACTCACGTAAAAGTAAATAATACACTGATTACTTCGCGATATTTGTTTACTTTTGCCACACTTTTTCTATAATTTTAGCTTGATGACTTCATGTTTTCGTACAATGATTTATTTTGCTAATAAAACACATTTTCGTATCAACTTTGTAGCACTTTGCAGTCGACTAGTTTTCTTTGTTGATTTATAATTAGATTAGAAACTCTTACAATAAATAATGTTACAAAAATAACGTATCATTCAAACAATGCATCTTTGCGATTTGAAAAAGCATCGAAAGAAAATAAAATAATCAGCTGACTTTTTGACAGATGTTGTCAGTTTGACATTGACACTAGGGCAGAACGTTATCGTTCTTTTGGAAGTTTCGTTATTGGTTATCGCTATAACCGATTACTAAAAAGCGTTTTCCAAAATAGATTTCGTTCGAGAATTCGGGGTGTCCCACACTTCTAATATACTTATATTACTCTTTGTCCCCCACACATAAATTCTGTGATATTATTATAAGTTTTTCGTAAAGAATGAACACAAGATAAACTGTATAAGATAATTCCCATGATTATGAGAATATCGTAAAACAAGCCCTCTAAAATGAAATGGACGAATTTCTGGCTCGTTACTCGTGCAGGCTTATCTTTGAATTTTTATATAAAATATCGTTGGAATGTAATGAGCTCAGATGAATGAATTCGTAATGAGCCAGTTTCGCAAAACAACGGATCGATTCCGTCTATTGTTATATTACTCTTTGGTCTATTGGCTTTGTAGCGTTTTTGTTCACAATACATCACTATTAAACTTTTTTTAACGGCTTTGGAAACTAGACAATCTAGCCATAACTTTGGACCAAATAGATTTAAGATTCTATTCAAGAAGTTTGGAATGATCTAAGGGTTGAACTACACCAGGCCGCACAGCATCGCATTTTTCCGTCGCTCCATCGCGTGCGATCGCGTTCTGTCTATGTTATATGCTCTAGCAAATGACGTTCCTGAGTGACAGAAAAATGCGATGCTGTGCTACGTGGTGTAGTTAAATCCTTAATATTATACAAAGAATACTTCCCTCCACAGACTTCTGTAATACCCTCAGATTAATTAATGCAAGGTAATATTGCTGTGAATACCTCCGACTACGCATTTGCCTATCTCCCATCTCAGCGTTTGGAAAACACCAGTTTGTAATTCACTTTATTTACCATTTTAATGAAAGCTAGACATAGTGTTCATAATAATAACCGGAGTACTATATTGATTATACTATTCTATGGAATAGGAAGCTACAATACGCTCACGCCTATGTCTCACTGGGGTAGCCAGCAAAGAGTAGGTATTATAATGTAGACAGAGACAACAGCTACATGCTACGATTCTGAAACACATACATCTCTCGCCTCCTCAACATCCAATATTTATAACTTACTTTGGCAGTATCAAAGAAAAGATCTAGGATATTATTTTTGAGGGCGCCATTCTCGGATCTAAGACAGCGTGTTTTATTTAAAATACCTCACGAATGTGAATCAAATCGTGGATATTCTATTTTTGAGTATTTCCAAGGAAATTGGGCATAAAACAAATGATACAAAAACTTGCCTACATATTTCTTTATTGGATAAATTACAAAATTGCAATGTATGTAAATTTCCTCAATTAGGCAGTACATTAGCATAAAAGATATCGTTTCAATACACTAAATAAACCTAAAACGTAAATGTATAAAACCAGTGCACCAATTCTGAACTATTTCAGCATAATCATTATTTTTGAAGCGTACTTGGATTGGAATGAACGACAAGCCTACGAATACATTAAGCGAACGTTTTAAATAAAATTCAGAGCATATGAATAACTAATACACTCTGTAGAAATGACGCTTCAGCGCGAGATGCGTAAGGTCAAGATTCGCCTACCGATAAAGTCTAAGTCGGGTGTTACACGCTCAGTCTGGTCCATCAGTCTGGTTAAACTGATGTCAGACTGATAGTCTAATCCACGGACTGATGGACTGAAGCCACTAGACTGAAGAATTTTTAAATATTTTAATAATTTTCGTCAGTGACGTGACCAGATTGATGCAAGACTGATCGTGTATCACCCGTCTACTGTCTCGTGTAGGAATAATCAACACACAGTTTCACTTCTGTAGAGTGCTAGTTATTCTTATGATCAGAGTCCAAGCAGTGACCCTATGTTATTCCTATCATTTAAAATTGTTCGGTAGGCATAAAACGGTAAAGTCGCAAATCGAAGTTCGCGAGGACGTGACTAAAACCAGAAATACGAATGCTTCTATAGTTTCTGATAGACGAGACTCCTAAAACCTTCGGGACAAACGGGAAACTGCATAACTATGACGTCACCCAGGATTAAAATTAAATTTTATAATTAACGTTTGAAAATTGTGACGTAACATTGCCAGTTAAGAAATTCTTCCAAAATGGTAGTTTTCCAAGTTTTGCCAGCTTAGAAATGTTAGATTTCCGATGCATGCCAGTTAAGGAATGCTACCAAAGTGGTTGTTTTTTCGAACACTTGTTCCTATGGTAAGGCTAGCCTAGTGTATGGCGATGAGGCCTGACTCTAGTAGTTTCTGTATCTTGGCGGCGATTTCAGGGTTCTTGAGATGGTCCTGGAGAGCGTGAGGGTCCTGTTGCATCTGTTCGAGGATGCAGCGCATGGCAGGGTCCCGCAGGATCTGCTGCACTTCTGGATCCGCCATCGCGCGCTTGCGTACCTGCGGATTGAATTCAAATTAAATTAATTATACAGTTTTTCTTACAATCTAAGTAGGTACAAAAGTAGGATAACCTACACAACCGAGACCAAAGGTCGAAGCTCAGCTGTGCTGTAACGGGGTTGAACCCGCGCAGCGCTGATTTTCAGCCTCTCTCTTCTCCCTTTATATTTCACATTGTTAAAATGATCAAAGACTTTGTTTATTTCATATTTTAGTTTGAAATCTTGTTCAATTGTTGCTCTAACAACTTTCTACAACTACACACATACATATGGTTACGTCTATTTCCCACTGGGGTAGGGACTAAGGCAGAGACAATAGAGCACCACATGCTACGATTCTGACACACATCTTTCGCAAGTGTACACACGGCGACAGGTCCGGTTACCCTGTTTGGACTTTGAACTATTAGAAGTTGAACGCTGCGAATCGTGCGAGAGGGTGCGGTATGTTGTTGTTGTTGTTTCATCTCACGGCACGCTGCGCCCGCGCCGGCAGCCGCGTCTATGCAGGCTCTCTACCGCACTATTGTGTGTTTTGTACGTAGTGTAGTTATGGGTATATAGGGTGCGTAACATGATGTGTCGCCGTGTGTACGTTCCGGGTATATTTACTTGACCCTTCTTCAGTACGCATCCGATTTACGTTACGCATCAGTGTACGTGCGTCTAAGACAACTCCTTTCAACTATTTCATTCTAACTTGCCTTGTAAATTTCATAAGTCAACATAACAACAAAATAAAAAATGTCAAATCAAATTAATTTCCAATGGGTGATTTTTGAAAAATGCACGGCAATGTGTCAGACACAATCCGTTGACAAAATAATATGTTCATGTTTTCCTAGTTATTTAAAAAAATATTTTTTTTACTATTTAATTTGTATTTTATAATAAGCAAGATCGTGGGCACAGCCATCTCTCATCAACCCCATTTATCAAGATGACATAGCTGTTTAAATGGAACTAACCTCTTCAGGATTGGAGTTGAGCTGAGTGGAGCACGAGCGGTATCCGTCCACAGCCTCCGCGTTGCTGGGGTCGAGCTCCAGGGCCTTCTGGTACGCTGCGAGTGCCTTGGAGTGCTGCTGCATGCCCTGTTCACATACATATTCATTAATTTATGTACATCTGCTGCTATAGTAAGAATGTTGCATTGGTGAATCGTCTGATATCAATTGTTTTATCAATTTTTATATTAAGCCGGGATGCGAGCGGTTAATGGTGGGGCTAGAAACTGTGACGTTGTAATGTCGGCGGTACAAAGAACAATTTCGAGAAAGGGGTGTTTTGAGAAAGGGACATTTCGAGATGTTGTTTTTCGAAGGATCATTTTGCAACCGGGACATTATCCGCCTAAATCTCAACAATGCCCGCCTCATAGATTTAAAAAAAAATTTGGTGTTATCTAGGGTAAGAAAAGGTTAACTGCTTTGCCTATTGACAGAGGGTCAGCCAACCAGCACTTAAGCTGCCCATTGTGACACTTAGCAGGTCCTATAAATCTAGATCTTAGATCGCCAAAACCACCGGTTCTGCGCTGCCCTCATCCAACGGGTTCCCGCCGCCTTCACCAGGTCGTCGGTCCACCTCACTGCCTAACCACGCTGCGCTTTCCGGTACGCGGTCGCCTATCGACATCTCTTCGGCCCATCGGCCATTCGCGACTTTGTCCCATGTGAAATTTTTATGCCTAAATCCTGTAGTGGGGTATGTAATAAACTTGATAATAATAAGACTCCTATTTCATAGACCAACCTGCAAAATCTTGCCCTTCCGGATCCATCCCTTGATGAACTTGGGGTCGAGTTTCAAGCACAGCTCGCAGTCCTTCAGGCCGAGGTCGAAGGCGGCCAGCTTGGTGTAGCAGGCTGCACGGTTGGAGTACAACTTGGGGTCGTCCGGGTTGCGCTTTATGGCTTCTGTGTAGTGCTTTACTGCTGCGCTGTAGTCTCCTGCAACATTTGCATTGTGATTTTTCTAATTGATAATGGTTAAAATAATGTACTGGCTGAATAAGCCTTGATCAAGTGTGAGGTCAAGATCGAACAAGTAAGGAATCCAGGTTGATTGATTATTTCATCCATTTAAACGCACTCTGCAATAGGTTATGGGCCCAGCACACTTCCACTGTGATATGCTTGCCATAAAAATTGCCATTGCATTTTTTGTATTACAACGCACTCCGCAATAAAAAGACCATCTACCTCAAAGAGATAAATACTACAAACCTTTCTTAAAGAAATCATTGCCGAGCTCCTTCTCCTGCTCTGCCTTTACAGGGTCGATATAAGCCTTCTTCTCTTCTTCCACTATCCTACGCCCCACCTCACTGAGAAGGGTCTTGATCTCCGGGGTACGGTGCTCGGACATTGACTTCTCGTAGTATGTCTTCGCTAGCTTCCATTGCTCCATCTTCTTGTATGCATTACCTGTTTAAATTGTCAGTTAAATAAGTAAAATTAGGAGCATTCGACATTGCCTTGGTGGCTCAATCAGGTGGTTCAAAATCACACACATGACATGTCCTGGCTGGCTTTCTATCATAGCTGGTTATGACTTTGAGAGCAGAAAAAATTTACCAATAGCTCTGTAGTTTGATCATATTATAAAGAAATTGAAGGTATGCTATTGGTGAATATTTTCCCCGCTCACTGTCTTGTTTCCTCACAAAACTCTAGCAGCAAGCCAGCCTTACCAATGAGTTCTTCTAACTTATGTACCAATGTCATACTAACTTCGGTCAAATCTAAAAGAATTAAGAAATAAAAAAACATTGTGGAATTCAATCCAACCTTTGGCTTTGCAAGTAATTAAAAGGCAACTCATACATGTTTACAAATGGCTGTAGTTTGGCCTCCAAATGCTTAGATTAAGGAGACAAGATTCTCACAATCACTGTGTTCTTTTCAAGGAGAAGATAAACAATACAATTCTCTGTTAACACAACTTCTTCAGCATTGGCATATCTATGCTTTTCGTCAGGTGATATCCCAGCGAAACCAAGTGTTAAGCCTTGTTCAATAACTGTTGTTCAATTTGTACATAGTTCTTAAAATTACTTTAAAAACTTTTAAAAGTGTTTTTCTGGTCTCTTGTAATTGTATGTCTGTATAAGAGTAGGTTAATCTCAGAAACTACTGTAGGGATTTTGATACAGTTTTTATTAATAGATAGACTGAATCGTGAGAAAGGTTTGTGGTACGTACCCATGCGAAGACAGAAAATAATGGGATAACAGACTTTGCTATCAATATAATTAGAAATATTATTTTATTTGAGATCAAATAGGCACAATTTTTTTTTATCAATTATCATTGGACTGTTTTAGGTTAGGTTGTGGTTTTGTGGTTAGTGTTGGATACATGACAGGATATTACAAAATATAATATAGGACCCATGTTTGTTATGGCTTAGAATGGAGCACCCCACTCTTCCCGTGGTGGGTGTCATTTGATATAACTATGGGACAAAGTTTCTTTGCCTATACAAAGCATATTGCCATGCCAATGTTTGAGAAAAAATTTAATATAAAGATAATTTATGTAATTTCTTTTGTTTGTCTGTTTATTTATAATATATCGACGATGAAGTGTAATGACCTCCTATCACTATCTACATAAAAAAGATTGATTAAGAGGAAACGAAAAACACGTTTATTATTATGTTACACCTATTAATGAATAATTTTTAAAATTTATCTGTATAGGAACCATAATTTATGACAGTGTGGTGGTCTTACTAGTACAATGCGAAATCGTATTTAAATCCATTTACACAAGAATCACAAAAAAGACAAAATGCCAGTCAGGAGGTCATTACACTTCATTGTTGATATGAATATCATAGGTCAGGTCTATGTAGAATTGAAATTAAAACAAACTCACCAATCCTAGTAAAAGCTTTGGCTATTAGCTTGAAATCAGCTCTATTCTCTCTTCCGATATCTATCGCCTTCTCACACTCTTTGATACACTTCTCATACTCCTTCTGTTCAAAGTATACGGCGGCCATATTTGTTAAGAATGTTATATCCGTAGGATCAGCATCTACGGCTTTCTGATAATGTTTCAATGCATTTTCGAAATCTTTCTTCTTATAACATTCGTTTCCTAGATCTTTCTCTTGTAAAGCTTGTCTACGGTTTTCGGGAAGTTCCTCGTATTTTGGTTTCGGTGGTTCTTCGGCTTTCGGGGGAGGTGAGGGTTTCTTCTCGGGTGCTGGTGGGTCTACGTCCATGGGTGCGCCGAGGTCTAGGCCGAGCATGACACTGAGGGTTGTAAGTACACGTTTGTCTTCTATTTTGGCATCTAGACTTTGGATGTCGAAGGGATTCTGAGCAAGTTTCTGTGGAAATAAAATTTTGGTTAAAAGGTGTTTAAATAACTTGTTTTATGTCTGGAATACAATTGTTTATTTACAACCGATCAATAAAAGCTTTGTCAGACCTAAAATAACATTTTTGTCACACCTAAAATAACAATTGTATTGTACCCACTGTCCATTACAAGTGGCGACGGGCTCATCCCCCGTCACACTGGACAGCGTTTCGGTACTACTGGTGAAACGTGGATGTTCTGAGGTTTCAGAATATCTCTGACTACCCCCTCGGGGAATATAGTCGTGAGCATATGCTTATGCTTATGCTAAAATAACAAATAAGACGGGAGGATGTGAATTGATTCAAAAGCGTTCGATTGTGTCATTCGCATTCGCTTGCCATATGGTCATTTTGTATTGGTTCAAATGTGTTTTTTGTTCATAAATAATTCGTGAGATTACAATACTCCAACCCACTTGAAATTGGCAAAACAGAAAATGCAGTGTTAAACACAAACAAAATGTGATTAATTTATTTAAATAAATACTAATTAAAACATTGAATACAAATACATAGTACATAGCACCCTCTATTGTGAAAGTACTTGAAAAGATGTATGAATGGTACAAAGGAAGAAGGTATCCAAATCATAGCATGTACCAGGCTGTTGTCTCTGCCAAACACCATGGAACAATGGCATAAATATTTGTTTGTAATTTCTAACTAGTTTTTTATTCTAATTTTTTCAACCGGTAGTGTAGATGACAATTATGTATACCTTATAGGTTTAAACTGGGGCAAGGGAAGGGCAATAGGCAATTTTTAATTAATATAGGCTCACTGCTCTGATTGACACAAGGTCAGCCAACCAGCGGTTGAGCTGCCCATTGTTACAATTAACTGGTCCAATAAATCTAGATCCTTGATCTGCATTTTATACACACTTCAGCGAAATGTGAATGAGTCTTCCACATTATTGCACAATGTGCATAGTAGGCTGGGTTTACTTCCCATCAAATGATAAGAGGCAATATGCCCGGAAAGCAACCTAAGGGTTGAGACATTGACAGAGACAGCAAAACACAGCAGGTCCACACAAAATACATGTTTAGTATGGGAAGCCGTCCGCCGTTGATGCAGTGAACAGCACCAAACACATTCTCTTACTAATTGTGGTTTCTTGTATGGGCTCACCATCGACTAGTGTTTTCCTAGCAAGATTGTTAAGTTGCACTTTGACTGCCATCAGCCACCATTCTGTCTCAGACATGACGTTAACTTTAGTAAAGGTGACTTTGCAATAAAGGTTGGTTAATAAAGCTGGCACATTCACAGATACTCACAAATTTTTCCTGTCAGTGCTGGCCGCACTTTGATAGAGATAGAAAAACTTTTCACTATGCAAGACACAAAAGCATTGCGTAAACATGTGGCATGCGCCAGCTTTAGTTAACCGACCTGTAAATATCAAAGAAACTACAAGAAACTTCTTACCTCAACAATTTTAACGTACTCCGGATCTTTAAGCCACTCCCTCGTCTGTGGGTTCAACTTTAGCTTCTCAAACAGCGTCGCCGACCTCAGGGTCGCCTCCTCCGCCTGCTTCCTCACCTCAGCCAGCCCCGACGCCAGCTGCTGGTTCCCTGGCTCCAACTCCAGCCCCTTCTCGTAAGTCGCGATAGCTTCTTCATACTTCCCTAAGTAGGCTAGAGCACTGCCTTTGCGAGAGTACCCTTTGCTCCAAGTAGCGTTTAAAGACACGGTCTTGTTAGCGTCCTCGAGTGCGGCCGCGTAGTTACCAGCCTTCGCGTGTGCCGCTGATCGGTTGCTGAACAAGACGTGATTCTTCGGATCCAGGTTTATGGCTTCAGTGTAACTCCTGATAGCTTCATCGTAGTTATCAGAAGCTAATGCTGCATTACCCTTCTCTTTTAACTGATTAACCTAAAAATATATAACGTTAATTCTGCTATTTCATTCAAAATTGTTTAATCAAAGCATCGGCATAACCTTACCTGATCCATTATTTGAAAGGTCGTATTTTATTTGTAACTGGTAATTAGTAGCACTTGTGGTGAAATAAAACTTGGGAATAATTATATTTAGGTTCGCACAGTTTCTCTTCTTTTCTTTGTATGCCGAGCGCAAACCGCGAGCTCAACAAAATGCAGAAATGAATGACAAATGAAGAGGTTTTTGACGTTTCGTTCGAGAAAATTCTCGGCAAAATGCGAATGTGTTGTGTTTTTCGATCTATTTTAGTCAAAATGACGCATCGAAAGTGATAAAGCTATACAAAGTGACCTCATTTAGTATAATGTAGAAATCTATTTTTGAACAAAAAAAGCACATCCATTACGTTCCGTTTGGCTCAAGTTGTTCTGCTAAGGGAAATGCGGAGAATATTTTTATTTCTCGGGAAACGTTCCCCATGGTTTTATTATTAATTTACAAAATGTGAAACAAAAATGTGGAAAACGATCTGTCCTCGTAGTATGCAACACTCATTTACACAGAACTTTATCTCGTTCGTTCGCACGCAAATAGAAAGGGACCGAAGGTGTGATAGCGCTGTATCATGCTAGCTATGCTGAGGAGACTTTCATACAAGAACATTATATATTCGAACAAAATTGTTGTCCAAACATAGTTTCAATAAAAACGAAAAAACGGAACGTAATTGGTTGAAATTAAAAAAACATAAATTTGTTATCTGTGGCAGAATGGAGGCATTTTGACAAGCGTTTTATTTTCATTTCTGTTTCCAACAGTTTTTCCGTGTTAAAATTCCTAGAAATCAATCAAAAAGACACTAAACAGCTCTAATTCGTCCCTACAAAAAGACAACAGTGCCCAATAAAACATAAAACAATAGTGTTGTGAACCGAACGGACGCTGTCACGCTAATCGCTATTTTGTGTTCGTAATTGTACGAAAGGCGTCGTGGGGAATACCAAGTGTTGATCGATGGCGGATTAAGCGTTTCCGCGGAATAATAATTGGCGGGGCGCTCGCTCCCATAGCTGGTGACTCATTCGCGTGTATCAGTCGCCATGGACACGGACGATGGGGAATCGTCCAGCAGTGGGCCTATGTCCAGCTTGAACAGCCTATTCAGCTTCACCAGTCCAGCTGTGAAGAAGCTTCTTGGTTGGAAACAGGTAGAGTTGATTTAATCTTGCTATTTCTTACTTTATTATTCTATCTTATACCTTCGAGCGACCGAGCTACAACTCCAAAAAATTTTTTGGTTGATGTCTAATTGTGATACATGAATCGATCAAATTCATAATTTGGCAACAATTTTTGACGAAATCAAATCATTTAATGTATTAAACAGTAACAAGGTCTGGGTCCCCATGCTAGATGTGATCTCTGGTGAGAAAAGAGCATGCTACCCAAACTGTTTGTCCCCCCCTCGGAGCCTTACCCCAGGACATAAACTGCCCAGGCCGATTTGGAGGTCTTTAGGCTCCGAACTCAAGTTGGCCGGAGTAAGGAGAACCTGTCCAAATGGGGTTTTTATCGATGGATTGTTTCCCTGACCCCAAATCAACCTTTTTTAGAATGTTTGTCGGTCTGTTTGTTTGTTTGTTTGTTTATTTTTGTTTGTAACAGGATCATGCAAAAACTACTGAACCGATTTTGATGAAACTTTTTTTGTTTGATATCTTATGATCTGACTTAAAATCTGGTGTATAATTTGTGCGGACAAAGTCGCGGGTTCATCGCATATAAAATCAAATAAATCAATTATATCATAACCAAATTTTACTACCTACTATGATTCGTGTTGATGTCAATGTCATGATAACCGATTTCGACTCTATTAAATATTTAATTTTGATTTGACTGTAACATGGTAGGTAAGTAAGTAATTTGATTGTAAGAACCGAAGGAGGAGGGTTGTTTGTTTGTTGTGGATTGCAGTAAAATCCACTTTCAAATTTACAATTTTATGTTACTCATATGCATAGAATTATTTAAATTGGCATATTAAAACATCCTGTCTATGTTTCTGGGCCTTAGAGTCACAGGAAACAGTAAATAAATTAGGTCTCAAAAGAGTAATTTGTGTTAGTTTGTGTTTGTGTTGTGTTCTATGATTACATGTATGATATTAGTTACCAGATTGATGGAATGATCTATTTGAATGAATTTCATGAATAGAAATAGAAAATTTTAATAAATGTGTCAAAGGTAAAACAGGTCAAGAATTGCTGGATAAAGCCATTACACGATGTATTAAGAGCATTGAACAATAAATGGCTGCATAAAAATGTAGCCATAATTATTTTTGTTATACATAAACACACCACAAAGACCACCTTCCACATTTATGGTTTACTAAACCAGCATTGATGCATGCGGCATGCACTGAACCAGTGAATGTTTTCTAAATTCTACAGGTATACCTGTAGACTCCTGTAGATGGTAACTACCTGTAGAATTTAGAGTAGAGGTGGTCAAAATAAAGAGAAAAGTACTTTGGTAAAAACTAAAACATTCTACAATGTCTAAGAACAGAGATAATCCCGACAGTATGAATTTGACGTTGAATATCTCGGTTTGGACGTTGAAGGGTAGTTTTCATGAAATTTTCAAAATGTTTTCTCAATTTTGGCTCCATAGTGAAAGATGTTCAGTTCTTTTTTAAGATTTTTGGATAAGTTTATTTCATAGTTTGCGAGTTTTTGGTTAATTTCATAGTCTCAAACGGAGAAGAAAAACTTCGTGAGGAAACCAGCATAAAATATGCTGAAGAAGAAATTCTAGAATATAGGCTGCTGATCAGCTGATCATAAATAAAAATAGTGAGAATCTATAACTTTTTCTCAATTACTCAACTCAAATCTGTCTCAAATGTGTTTTTTTCGATGTTTCCATTGTGAAAGTTGTTAATTACTTGGGTGTTCATTACATCTTCTATCATCATCATTACATCTTCTATTTACCATTGAAAAAGTAAGATTGAATAAATACATGGTATTATTGATGTATATGAGTCAGTGCACCTTACAGTCACCAATTCTTGGAATGTTGAGTCATAAAACATTGTTTACAAATGTTTTTTATTCAATCTACATTTGTAAAGAGCATGTAATGTTCTGATATGATCTGTCTTATTATTTTTCTCTCGAAGATATCAGATTAGTCATTCAATTTAAAAATAAAAATGTTTGTTGTGCAATATTCTCAAACTGAATCACACAAACATATATTTTTAAAAGATGAACTAAAAAAAACTGTTTATCAGTTAGGTACCTAACTTTAAAATAATGTCTGATATCAAGCAAAACACATTTTCTTTTGAAGTACAATAACAAGAAAATGTTCTTGAAATAGTCATAAGTAGATCAATTTTTCGAAACTATATTTCACATCTTCATCATCTATTGAAATATATTGTATGTTCCATCAATGTGTTGCACTGGGTTCGAAGGATATTTATTGTGATAATTATAGGTACGTTGATAATTATAAAATTTATCAGAAACACAAAATGCTTGCACTGTTTTCTGTAGTTATTCAGAATTATTTGATAAGTATTCAAATATACATTGTGAAGAGAAACTATAATGCCAAAGATTAGGTGCCTAGATCGTTCTTGCTAGGTGCTGTTTGGTCTGGATAAGAGTGTATTAAATTAAAGCAAAAAAAGCAATTTTAGAACTTTTAGTTAGAAATTTCTCTCAAAACTAAGAATCGGCTCTGATAATTATCAGGTCTGCTATTGGGTGGTCACGTATCGCTCGTCGGTTGCCCCCTCCCCGGCCTACAATGAAACTCCAGTGGTGGCTCAGGATATTATTCTTTTATAAGAACAACCCCTGAAGTCACCAAAATATCTATACAATCGTACAACTTCAAGCACTTTTGCTACAAAAACTCGACATTGGCAAAATCATCAATAGGTAACCAAGATGGCAGCCATATTTTTAAAAATAGATGCTCTGTAATTCACTCACACAATTTCTATTAAAATGTCCACAACATTACTTAATAGTTCTTTTTGTTTTCTATTAAAGGGTGATGAGGAAGAAAAATGGGCAGAGAAAGCGGTGGACAGCCTGGTGAAGAAACTGAAGAAGAGGAAGGGAGCCATCGAGGAGCTGGAGCGCGCACTGTCATGTCCGGGCACTCCCTCCAAGTGCGTCACCATACCGCGCTCGCTTGACGGCAGGCTACAGGTAACTAAGAGATCATTTCATTAATGTTATTTTAAGGAAAACTTCATAAGGCAACCTGTACACTGCACCTCATCATCTCAGCCGAAAGATATCCACTGCTAGACATAGGCCTCCCCCAAGGATCGCCACAACGATCGGTCCTGCGCTGCCCTCATCCTACGGGTTCCCGCCGCCGTCACCAGGTCGTCGGTCCATCTTATGGGAGACCGCCTACGCTGCGACTTCCAGTACGCTGTCGCCATTTGTGATCTCTTACTCTTTTCTCTTTTTCATTTGACTTAAGTTTAGTTATCTTCGGGCTATGTCTGTTACCTTGGATTTGTAAATCTCATCATTTCTGATCTAATCTCACAGGAAAAACGACTCTTTTTATCTTTTTTTCTTCTTTGTGACTTTAAGATGAATGTAAACTGAGGCCCAATAGATGTTTCTCTATCTTGAATGAACACTTTTTTTAATGTGAGCAAGATAACATAAATAGTTTTCATTATTTAAGCTAATCCCATCCTCAATGTGAATAAATTAAACAAGATTTTAGGTTTATATCACTAATCTGCAAATAACCCTAGACAGTTATTGTTATTTGCAAGAATATTGAATTAAAAAGAGAAAATCTTCAAAATAGGAGTAATCCAAATATTTGCATATGATACTAATGACTCTGTATCGCTAATGGACATCGAACCCGGAACCATCGCTAGATAGATACACAAAAACTGTGCCAAATATGTCATTCAATTCGTAAAGCTAGCTGATTCACCGTTTTGCGAAGTCTTAATATAGGTATTTGTCTCAGAATGCCTTAATATCTATAGAAGCTAATTGGAATAGAGACTAACTCACCTATAGGCTCTACTTGCTTTTTCGATTTTTACCCCTTAGAAATTCAAATTCTGGAAAAAGCCCTTTTCTGGGTGGCTACAGAAGGAACGTGTGAACATGTCTAAAAAACTTGTTTCTAGGTCCAGTTTGGGTTAAGCATTGTTGAATAAGTCTATCACTAGGGTCGCGCTGAATTCTTTACCACCACCAATGAAGATCACTTATTACGTATTCTTTGACATGATATCATCAACTCATACCATAACCCTGGAGTCTTAATTAACCCCTTACCACACATCACAAATAAATTGTCCTACTTCTCCACTTGCAGGTCTCCCACCGAAAAGGACTGCCGCACGTGATATACTGCCGCGTGTGGCGCTGGCCCGACCTGCAAAGCCATCACGAGCTAAAGCCGCTCGAGATATGCCAGTACCCCTTCAGCGCCAAACAAAAGGAAGTATGCATAAACCCTTACCACTACAAACGAGTCGAGAGCCCTGTACTACCACCTGTGCTAGTCCCGAGGCATTCGGAATTTGCTCCGGGACATTCGTTGCTGCCATTCCAAAGGACAACCGAACCGGCTATGCCGCATAACGTCTCCTACTCAGGTTCTGGCTTCCCTCCGTCAGCCAGCTCTGAATTACCTGATACGCCACCTCCAGCGTATTCCCCACCATCTGACGATACCGAACCACCAGGAGAAGTAGCTCCAGTATCTTACCAAGAACCGCTATACTGGGCTTCCGTAGCTTACTACGAGTTGAACTGCAGGGTCGGTGAGGTATTCCACTGCAACTCCCATTCTGTCGTCGTCGATGGCTTCACAGATCCCTCTAATAACAGCGACAGATTCTGCCTCGGTCAGCTTAGCAATGTCAACAGAAATTCTACAATAGAAAACACTAGACGTCATATAGGAAAAGGGGTACATTTGTATTATGTAGGCGGAGAGGTTTACGCCGAGTGTTTGTCCGACGCAGCCATCTTCGTTCAGAGTCGCAACTGCAATCATCACCATGGTTTCCATCCTTCCACAGTATGCAAGATACCTCCGGGATGCTCGCTTAAGATTTTTAACAACCGCGAATTTGCGCAGTTACTCTCCCAGAGCGTTAATCATGGTTTCGAAGCAGTTTATGAGTTGACGAAGATGTGTACGATTCGTATGTCGTTCGTGAAAGGTTGGGGTGCTGAGTACCACCGTCAGGACGTGACGTCCACTCCCTGTTGGATAGAGATCCATCTCCACGGTCCGCTCCAGTGGCTGGATAAAGTCCTCACACAAATGGGTTCGCCTCACAACGCTATCTCATCGGTATCTTAGCTGATTCGCCGCGCTAAATCCCCACCGTGTTGTGTATTTCGGAATTCTGGTAATTGATCGTCAATCTCACAAAAATGAATCCTGTGCATTTGTTTGTTTCTTTAAGTAATCGGAGAGAGTGCGTGTAAAGTCTAAGTTACATTAGTAGAAACTTCATGTTGCGTGGCAACAGTTTTACTGGTCATATAAATTACCCATTTCAAATCTGCATGCTTATTTCGTACAACCTAAAGCCCCAAGCATTTACCAACGTTTTGGCATTAATTTTCAAAATGCAGCTCAAATTAAGTGTCCAAGTTACAAAACGTAAGACGTCATATTATTTATAAGTGTAATTATAATTATGATAAAGACATATTATAATAAGAAATAATTATACTCTTAACAGTTTATGACAAGGTAAGCGATATTATTGTATTGATGTAAATATAATGCTTTTTGGTGGAAAATTTGTGTATGAAAATTTAGTTAAGCGCTTCGAAAATATATACTACATTATATGTACCCAAGTAAAAACTATTTTGCCCAACAATTTTGGTCTGAAACATTGTTAAAATTGAATTGATGATATTATACTAGTAATACAATATAGTGTAATAGCTACAGTAAGACAAAATATAGTTTTTCATATACATAAGATATGTATGTGATTACGATTAGATAGAGCTTGGTCATCGAAACAATGCAATTTTATTTTAACTTCTATTATTATAGTGATATTGTAACCCCGTTTAAAACTTCGATTTATGGTTAGTAAAACAAAACCTACTGTTTTAAACTTTGGTATCACCATACATGTTGTTTAACGGGTTGATAGTGGTATCCCGAATCGCATGTTTTTTTATCTATTATTATCTCACAATAAGCCCGTCTGGAATGATTTCTCTTTTTGCTCGCGACTCGGCTTTTTTCCATACTATTTCGCGCCGTTCGCTCTCTGAGAAGCGCGGGAATATGTCATTTTCTATGGCAGCGAAAGCACGAGTGGAAACAAATAAGAAGGGCAGATTTTGTAGTATGACATGACAGCGCGACATAGCGCTGTCGTACCTTAGCACACTTTTTGCGCGCATCAGAACCCTCGTAGATCCTATAAAGATACTTTTGTGTATCGATATGTTTTTGACAGTTCGTGACAATTCTGGTTTTTAATATTTAGTTGGCAATTTTTGATGACAATGATGATCGGGAACTTTTTGGAAATTTTAACTGTTCGAAGCTAATTTTAAGAAATCAGAAATCAGAAATCAGAAATCAGAATTTTATTGGCCTTGTAACAGAGAATGCTACACTAGGTACGTCATGTTTACAGAATCACAAATGTATACTTAACTCATTTACATTCACAAGATTAAAGAAACACTATTACAAATAAGCAATTGATGCTGAAGCAAGAGAAATTTCTAGTAACAGTAATATTATACCTACATCAAATTCAATTTCAGAACATTAATTATTATACATGAAAAATAATTAGGTTAGTACAGTTAGTAGTAATAATAATTAATTTGTGTCATAATATCACACAACATAAATAAAAAATAGCCCCAAGGTTTGTCACTTATTAATTATTATAATTTATCATTATCTATGAATAGGTCTACGGTGAGATTCATGTCCATGTATTCGTTCAAACCGTAAAATGGATGATTATGCAGAAATTTTTTTATTTTGTTTTTGAATTCAGAAACGGAAAGTTTGGATAAGTGATATTTTATCACTAAATCATCCATAAATATAGATCTAGAATCTAGAAGCGGTCGTTGATCGGCAACACAATAGTCCTATAAACTACCTAGTTATGTTCTTAAATTTTTATCTGGGGTTACAATATTTTATTTTATGATATAAGGGATATGTGTTCTATTTACTACTGTAATTATTTTAAGTGTCAGGTACTATATAACATAAATAAGATGTTTATTATTGGTTTAGTACCTTTTAGGCCTAGCATTCTGCCTTCGAGAAAACGACAAAATCGAGACTTGCATCTGTCTGTCTGTCTGTAGTATTGAGTCTTTGTTACTTTGCGTACCTATACGAAAGCAAACGCGCGACATGCGTTTTCTCGATTTTCTCGTTTTGTCGTGCATGGCTGGCTAACCTGGTGTTAAAAGTAATGTTGTGCCATCGTGAAAATATATTGAGAGGAGGAAACGTTTAAGAATTATGTTTGTCCTCTTTTTTTATTGGAAACTTAAATTGTGATAATTATGTTTCATTAATTTTATTTTTGAAGGGACTACTTGTAGCATTTCTTTTTGTTTAGAAAATATTGTTTGTTTTAATATTTAAAAAAATTACACCTGCGTGCTTCCTGTTTCGAGGCGTGTATTATGTCTTTTAAAAATGGCGATGTGCTCACTACTCGTCACTCAGGAGAGAGTTTGGGCACTCGTAGTGAAATGTGAATACTCGGCATAATATAGATGAATATATGGATGGATATTTAGAATATTTCTGACTGCAGGATACCTAATGAAAGTATCTACAACTTTTCTGTTTTTTTTTACAAAGAAATGCTACAAGAAATCGAAATTAACTTTTTTTTGCAACAATTAAATTTTTAAATACCTAACTGGAGATATTCTCCATTCTAATTTCAAAAATCGTGTCTTAAACCAAATCGGGACATCGTACAGGAAAAAAAGAAATTGATCTCAAAATATTGAATAAGCTTGCATTAGTTCCTCAAAAAGAGAGACTGTGCCATGTCCCAGCCTTATTTAGTGCAATTGCTGCAAAATGCATGTTTTTGAAAATTTAAATACATTTTTAATTGTTCAGATCGTGCTATAAATGCTTGCGTGATACGTTTTTTTTTTTAAAGTTACGTCTGAATGAAATATGATGATTATAGCAAATACGGCGTAGCTATTCAGAAGTCTATCTTTCTTTGAATTGTGAGCACATCGTGAGATTCAAAATCATGATCGAATGATGCATAATCTCTATAGTAATTTTGACATTTTCTAGTGCTGATTTGAACGTTTGACTTTCAAAAATCGCAATCCAGGTATTCCGTAAGTGGGATATATTTTAACCCGTCGTGTGTCGAGATTTCAGACATAACCGAAAATGTATTGTGTCTGGACGGGATCTGTGTTCCGACAAACGAGGGATTAATGCATAAGAGTGCGCGCTAAACACAGATGCGTCTCGTCCTTACCCTCCTGATTCTGATAGATTGGAAAACCGATCGGGGTGGGGTCGGATGTAGAAACATTAGCCGGATGGTGTCAGCATCGAAGATGTTTACGACGCCGAAGTCTATTTTATTTCGAAAAAGTAAAAAGTAATAAATACTTTGTTAAATTCGAAAGTGATATCGAAAAAATCCTGAATAATTTTTTGTGGCGCCAGGCTCTTGTTGTATGATCTGAACATTAAATTTTTTTTTAATAGTATATAATCGTATAATTAAACAAAAACTTTATTTTTACTAATAATTAAACACTACAATGGCCTCTAAATGTGCCTCGTTTAAATAAACGTTTGAAATTCAAAAACAAATGTAAAACCGTCCACGATGACTAAAACAAGCGAAGAATTTTACAAAAGTTGATTGTTTAGAAATACGTACGTTTGTATTAATACAAAATATACAAATACACACGCGCAGATCTGGAATGGGATTGGCTAAAACATTTCCTGCCCCTGACGAATTATGCGCGTTTTGCGAAATTTATAAATGTCCCCAGACCCGTATACAAGGTTTTTATAAATAATATGCTGACGGTTGATCAGACCATCTTTCTCTATTCAACCACGCGGCCTCGCTGGGCGGGCAAATTGACCAAGGAGACCAGGTCCACCAGGTTCCACCTACGCTACTAGGGGAGCTTCGCTCCTACGCGTAGCTCGGCCTTCGGCCTCACGGTCGGCTCGGCCTACGGCATCCCTAAACTTACACGGGGGAAGGAGACTTAAAAAACCGTCAGCATGTGAAGTGTGTGTCCATCCATATTAAGCGAACATCTCGAATGAATATAATGTGGGCACTGAGTGAAAATCAAAATTTACATGGGGGTAAAGAATGTGATAAACGCGAGAATGAAATTGCTACCTACTTCTCTTGTTACAATGAACGCTTATTTAAGTGGGAGCAAGACAATTATAGTTTTCTTCATTTAGGCCAATCTTATTCTTTATCTGTCTATCTTAACATCAATAAAACAGTTATAAAAATACTACGTATTGTAGGAAAACAGAAGTATAGTCCAATACTTTTATTGTGACAAAAATCTATAACTTGAGTTGTCATCTTGTTTTTATATTTCAAGTATTTAACGAATCGCTTAGGGTATTTTACATGACTTTTCAAGCCATTACCTTCTGTAAAAGAATGATCATGATGATGATGATCTAAAAGTAATTTAAGAACTAAAATGTATTAAAAATTAAAAGAAATGGAGTTGGCTTACTGTTATTGCGTTTATACGTATTAAAATAACGTGCCTTCTAATCCGGATTGCCTTATTATTTTAATTTTTAAAGTATTCGATATTATTATACTGACCAAAGCACCTTACTACTAAAATGTGTTTGAAGCCATTAATCTCATGCTCTTTACAGCTTTTAGACCCTAGGTCACAAAAACAACCCATAATAACACGATACAAAAAATGTTTTGATCGTAAAAAATAGTGCTGCCTTTGAGTATGTTAGGTATTCGTTTTTTTGTCATGCTGATATTTTGCCAGAGTGCACAAGAGTCGGGAGGCTTAGCTTTTCATGTGGTGCTTTAGTGGCAATTCACCTCTATACAGCTACTATAGAGCTTGCGTGTTACTGTGTGGGACACCACACACACAAGCGCGAGGTTTACCTACACTGACCCACGGATATTTTTAATATTTCCACCTTTAAACGTAGTTCTTTGGCAAACAAACAAATTATATTAGTAAGGTACATTTGAAATGCATTTTATAATTTGACCATAGAAATAATAGTGCCTCCCTGTATTTTAGTGTAGATTTACAATTAAATGCCTTATTTTCAATACTGAAACGTCATGTTATTGTTGATATTCAGGCTGAATAATTCAGGGTTGACGAAAAATACAATTAAATTATAGATAACGATAATCAGATCTTATTTCTTGGACTAATGTTTGAATTTTAGAATAAATAGAAATTGAATGTTTATTATAAAAACTAAATCTGGTTATGATTGATTAATAAATTGAAATAAAAAAAAAATTCGCAACAACTCTTAATTAAATCGTAATAAAATATAATTCAAACTACATAATATAATGTGTAAAAGACATAATTTCACTATGCCGTTATTGAAACTATTTCAATATTTACAGAACATTAAGCATGTTATAGAATAAAGAAAAATATTTAAAAAACAGTTTTTAAAAATAAATCAGTGATTTTATTAGTATTTTTAGATGGAGAGTGTAAACAAAGATTGTAAATATTTAAAAATTGTATTGGTGTCCGTATATTTAGACAAGTGTGGTCCATGTATGTCGATTGTTGTTTTGTTTTAAGTTGTTTTTGGCGGTTTTGGACTTGACAGTTGAAAATGACACAAAAGACTGCATTATTTGGTTCAAGTTCTACTAATCAAATTAAAGATTGAAAAATTTGTCTCGGGCGGGACTTGAATCCGCACTCTTCCAATCCGGGGAAGTGCGTTATCCAATTTCGCTACCGAGTCCACTAACCAGAGAACGAAATTTTCAATCTGTTGCTGTTCCAATTTCGCTCGTCCCCTTAAGACGCAGGCGTAGCGAAATTGGATAACGCACTTCCCCTGATTGGAAGAGTGCGGGTTCAAGTCCCGCCCGAGACAAATTTGTCAATCTTTAATTTGATTCGAAATCATGTTTATAAACAATACTATATAAAGTTCGACTAAATTGATTTACCTATGTAAAATAACTATGTAAAATACTGTTTGTACAATCCATTCTCTGGTATGCAATAAAATCATGAAATTAGGTTTTTTCCTCTAAAAATGCCTGAAGTCCTTTGCACCAGACGTAATTTGAGATTTCCTCAAAAGTTACTTGAATAAAGAATGCTAAGAACTTTTTGTAACACCTAAAATCCTAAATACATCTCAAAGCAAATTACCTTGAAAAGTTTTTACAGTGATGGACAAATCTGCTGTCAAATCCAAAATCTAGGATCTTATTAATAAAATGTAATCAGACTACAAAAATGAACACCATGGCTATGTTTTTTCCGAGTTTTTCCCGATGGTCCGATCGAATTATCTGGTCAATCTGACCAGTGGGGGAAGTTTTAATCCCGTATGTCCGATTGACCCTCGCTTTTCTGTGTAACTGTACAATATACTTAAATAAATGGAAGTTGAACGAATGGGATTAAAACTGCCCACTGGTAAGATTGATCGGACCACCTGCACCGGGAAAAACAGTTTTTGTGAATTAGTTAATGAAATAGATAGTCAAGTATTCGGAAATTAAAAACACGACGAGACACTGATATGGTCGTTTCACCACTTCTGAATAAGTTCCTAATAGCTTATCTGACAGTTCGTTTGACATATTTTTCATACAAAAATTATGTAAAACTTTCTGCGTGTGAGATGAGCTGAACTTATCGAGAAGTGGTGATACAGACCCTGAGAGTAAGTGAAAACATTTTATTAAAAAGTTCCAGTGTTTGTTAAATTGTGAATTGGCTGTAGTGTTGTGTCGATATTATGGATTTGTGAACTAAGCGTGCCCTTCGGTTTTACTTGTACAAAAACGATTTGTCGCTCCCTTCTCTATGTTAAGCAGTAAGTTAGATCTAAGCGAATAGATGCCATTGTTCATTTTATTTTAGTATGATATTATTTTCTCCGTTTAGTAATTAAATAAAGTTTCTTTTATTTAACTTTGTTTTTTCTTTGATATCGAGGAGACCTTTAAGAACCATCACGGGTCTGCTGGAAGATATGTCTTCCCTTTGTACATGTCGATTTATTAAATAAAGCCCTACCAGAAAAATAAAAAAACCTCGCCATGTTGCGGAAAATCATTGTAACTAATTTTTGTGTACTTGGAACACTGACATTAAAAGTCGAATGCAGCGCCCTTATTATTATTATTTGAGGGGTGTTGGGCCTTGACAGGCCCGCTGAGCCTATGCCACGTAGACCATCGCTGGTCCTTTGTGAACGCCCTTTTTTAAAGTTCCTTACCAATCCCCACTGCGGCCGGAAATCGCAGTAGATTCTTGATCGGGACGGTTTGTATCTCATCTGGTGTCAGTACCTGCCTACCTACATGAGTACTGCGTTTGTACATCAGTGGGCCACAGCCACATAGCAGGTGCAGAGGAGTTTCCATCTCCTCCTTGCAGAATCTGCAGCCGGTCGTATCACTTAAATTCAGTGTATGCATGTGCTTGTTTAGTTTGCAGTGGCCTGTGAGTGACCTTGCTATTGTACAAATTTGGCCCAGGCCCTTAACTAACCAGGTTTTTTATATTTCTGGATAGGCTTTACCCGTAGAAAGAGAAGGAACTAGAAGGACGCACGTGTCTTGTCATATTGTCAGTAAGAGATGCACAATGCACATAGCAAATTCGTTCTAGTCAAAATAAGAGATCGCTACTTATTGCTGTCCTTATCGACGTAGCCACTTTTTTGTTCTACGACGGCTGTCTGACTCCGGAGTCAGACATCTATTTTCATACAAATTGTATAGGATTTTATGACTATCGCTGTCTCATACGCGGTTACACTGATGCTCCGTCTATCAGCGTAAGCGAAAAATACTTCGCCTATGGCTTTACCTATCAGTGTTTGTGTACAACGTCAAAAACCAGCCAAGTGAGAGTCGGTCCGAATAAAGTAACTAGTTAAGCACCTAAATTTACTCTTTGGTATGTACTTACCTACTTGGTAATACTCCCCTACATTTTTGTACCTAAGTAACTAACTAGGTAGGTATTTAAATTTATTGTATATTGGAACGGAACCCTCGGTGCGCGTGTAGTCCGACTCGCACTTGACCAGTTTTTATTTGAACGTAAGACAACTAAGCATTTTGTTAGGTAATCCTCGAATCGAGGTCTACGAGTCATCTTTAGGAATTCTAGACTCTCTCGAGAATGACTTGAGGAAAATGTTACAAGGTATTATAAAATAAAGACAAGTGTTTTGGCACACCAGTAGCAATGAAATAATAACAATTTGCCGCACACTTTGGTAACGACGACGGAATACAAATGGCTGCAAGTGTCATGGCCGCAACCGCACGCGCTGCGAAATGCAATGCGGTGAAAATTGGGTGCTTTACTGTTACCGTTTGCGATCAGTTTTAAAAGAAAAATGTTAAAATATCATTTTTTTCAGTGTTTAAGTAAAACTGATAAATTGTTTCTGTTGCGGGTCTGCTGGAAGAAATCTCTATAAAGAGATAAGCTCGTCCTCCTTTGTCTTTTTCGGGTTCCTCTCTTAGATTGTCTAAGGTTTCTCTCCATTACTGGAAGGAAGGTTCCTCTCCATTACTGGAGGTTGGCAGTCAGCTCTGCATATATGCAGAACGAAACAGCTCGTCAACCCTGGCGATGTCTGTCCACTCTCAGGTTCGGGAGGCACGACATTCGTGGCCTACCGACTTTTCTTTTGCCCTCAACTATGCCCATTATTATAGTCCGGAGCAGTGGGTATCGTTCATTCCTCAAGATGACCAAGGTAGGCGACTTTACTTGGTTTGCAAAAGTTCACGGGACTTCCTGACTCGTCGTAGAACTTCCACATTGAACTTCGTCCTTCAGGATGTCGATGTCGGTCAAATTTAATGCGTTACATATTATTAAACGGGGTGCTTAAGACCATCAAACTGAACACCTTTTACTATAGGACCAACCAACACAGAAATGGCGAAAAAGCAACCACCTGTAAACATTTTGCACTTGTACAAAAGTACCTAACTACCTACTAAAGCAGCGCATAGAGGTAAAATGTGCCATATAATACTCATAGACTTAAACTCTAGGTATATCAAATTAAAGATTGAAAAATTTGTCTCGGGCGGGACTTAAACTGTATATGTCTATGCATATACTCCACTCCTCCGAATGGGTATTCGGATTAATTGCAGAGTCTAAATTAATTAGCGAATATTCGTCTCGATTCGGAGGTGGTACGATAAAAGACCTTCCGATAGAACTATTGAAACGATTCCACATTATGGTTACTGGATCACATTATGTAATTGTTAGATAACAATCTAGCACAATTAGGTGCCTATTATATTATACATTACTGAACAATGACTGTTCAATAATTAGTTCAGTTTATATCTCTGCAGATTCGATTAAGATAATGGGTATATACCTACACATTATTAACTGACTTGGGTACCTAGGTAAATTTTGGATTAGTAAATCGATAGGAAAATTTACCATGGAAAGCCGCGCCATTCTCCGAATCACACTTGAATACCATACAAACAAAAAAAACCATCCAACTTAATACTCCTTGCGCGCAAGTAAGGTAGGTACAATTCCCTGTCGTTCCAAATTGGTTAAAACCCCTACTATCATTAACATCATAGTTCATCATAATGTTTCGATGGCATTAATATGTGGGCATTTGGGTAACTGAGTAGTGACATGGGAATTTGACCTAGCAGTCCAAGTAGTGTTATTGTGCCCAGGACCTTCGATCAACAATATCCAACTAGATAACGCGTCAGCGCTCAAAACATGTCCCGGCAAATAACGCCTCACTATTGGAGTGAGGTCTTATTTTGAATTAGTTGCGTTCGAACAAAGCCATCGTAAGCACGTCTCGCAATGCCGCAGTGTTCCTTTTTTAAATTACTAGGAATTATGGTTGCTTTGAGGTCGAAATTATAATGTATTTGGACTGTTTTCTCGGTTCGTTACCAAAAAATGTTGTATATAGGGTCCTTCTTAATATGCTGACACTTTTTTGACCAGTAACTCTATAGGTCATAAAGGTCACAATTCATTGAAAATATCTTGCGGAATATGAAAATAAAAAATTTATTAAAAAAAATTAACTAAAAAAATGTAAATGATTTCTTTACTTTTGCTGCATAACACTTACCGTTCTGTGAAACCCGTATGAGATCGATGAATGGAGTAGCACACTAATACGCACGCACACACAAAGCTACTACACCATGTTTTCATTGATTGCACTGACAGTCTGACAGTACTGACTGACACTGAGTTTGATTTCAAGTTCCTACACATTTCTTCGGGCGTTTCGTTTGTCTAACTAATTATTTAAATCTGTAATTTTGTTTGTAATGTTCTAAACAATTCTTGCACTCACTCATGTGAAATTCAACCGATGTAAGCATATCATAATAAACGTCACAATGTCACTTTTCACTGACCGAACACGCCCACAGTCAGTAATTCGTTGGTCGTAGGGTGCTGCTGATGAAAGTTCAATTTTTTTCCATGGAATAAACAGTTATTTTGAAGCAAACTACCGAGGATCGCATGCGCAATATTGAAACACGTATTTTCACTAATTTAGTCAAACGTCTAACTGACCGGGAAACGGGCTCATACTGTCGGGAGTTGCGCATGTTATCAAGATATCGATTGATTCAATGCTTTAACGTCGTACAAATAAGAAGCAAAATTGCGCGGCCGCCTTCTTTCATTCTTGATGTTCAAATTCGCAAAAAGGCTTTTGTGCGGGCCGACAAAGGAAGGTGGAAGGTGTTGTTTGTTTTATGAATGGGATAGTAATATTCTCACTAAAGAAATTGTAAACATGAACTCAGTGAGTAGGCGATAAAGATTATTTTGGTATGAAAAAAGCGGTTTGACTAATAGGAATAAAACATTTCCCTTTTGCAGCTAGTACCTAGTTACCGACTTCGTGGAATTTTTTACATTAACAATTTTAACCCCATTCATAAAAGAAACACCGACCGTTCAAAGAAAGCCGCCTTTTTTGTCGGCAAGCTTTGCAAATTTAGCAGTAAGGTGCATGCGCCCGGGTAAATTTATTCTTATTTACAAGATGTTAAAGCATTGTATTGATTGATATCCTGACAAACACGTTAAAATCACTTTCCCTACCATTCTAGGGAATGAGCCCAATTTATCTGTTTAGTCAAATTTTTCCAACTCTGCAAGTGGTCGTGTCGTGTAAACAAACAATTGTTTCAATTTGTGCAAATTTCTGTATTGGCGTTCGCGGCGTCCGTCCGTAGTTGTGATACTTACAAAGTACAAAATTACCGGTTTTCTAATTGTACACATGGTACCTAGTGTGTGAAGTACCACAATTTTATTGAGAACCTCTGTGACAACAGTTTTGAAGTGCCTCCTAGCCAGTTGATTCTCGAAACATTAGTACGTAACAGTTACCAAGACTAATACAACCTGCTGCTGATGTTAGCAGACCTCAGTTCGAGGAAGTAATGTCCTTTGGACTTCATTCTTCAGCATCCTATGGCCACAGATGCTGCAGATGTGTTCAATCAGTTTAAACGTGACAGTGTGGCGTTTATTATGAGACGAGGGACACATTCGAATTTCTTATTTCACAAGAGTGCAAGTTACAAACTAATCTATCCAAATAACTCATTAAATTAATTACATGGTGATCATGCAGACAAAAGCCTGCACAAGTGTGGTGGGAGCTTTAAGTCGTACTCAGTGCAATGTGAAAACAAGTGTAGTGGTTTTGTTACGAGTGTGCGTACGCGCATCGTACGCGTAGTATTTCATTCATCGATCCCGTACGGGTTTCACAAAGTGGTAAGTGTTATGCATTATAAGTAAAAGACATTATTTGAATATTTAGAGTAAATTTGTTTTTTAAAATAATTTGAAAACTGTATTTCCGTGTGATATTTTTAATGCATTGTGATCCTTATCACCTATAGAGTTGCTGTGTAAAAAAGTGTCAGCATATTAAGAAGGACCCTGTATTCACGAGGACAGAATTTCTCTTTGATTTTGAATGCGACCCGTTATCTAGTTGTATATTGTTGATCGAAGCCCAGGACTATCGTATATGCACCATATTTAATTACCTCATCATCATCATCACAGCCTATAATAATATATACCTACGACCCACTGCAGGGCAAAAGGCCTACCCTAAGGGAGGGTGTACGGGCGCTAGTCCACCACGCGTGCCCAATGCGGATTAGAAGACTTCACATACGCATCGAAATTTCTACTTCAGCGTACCTATGCAGGTTTCCTCACGATGTTTTCCTTCATCCTTTGAGAGTAGTCGGTATTAACTACGTACCTACATAAGTTAGAAAAACTGATTGGTAGGTAGGATATGGCATGTCATCCTTGCGTATTCGAACCCGTACCTCAGGATTGAGTTAAAAACGAGAATTGTTTTTGGACCGCTCACACTGAATCGTCGGCTGCGATCGCAAGGAATTGCGATGCGTTGCGCAGTTTTTGGATTGTTACCTACCTTCCTACAAAAATGAAGAAATGATGTAAGTAAGTAGGTATCTACGCTTTGGAGTAACAAACGAGGCCCTGCTCTCTCCATTAGGGAAAATGGGTGTGAGTAAGTATTAGGTATCTAGATAAAGTATATTTGAGGTTTCCGCAACAGTATTATGGTTTTATCATCCCGTCCAATAATTCCACATAAACGGTAATAAATCCGTAGCTACAAATAAAAGAGAAGACTAGGTATGACTCACGCGCGTTACATTACAATGCGGAACTCTCACTGCCCTTGATCACAAACTGAACGAAGCTTTATTTAACATCGTTTTTATTCTCACGTCGGTCAGGTGCGTCGGATTTACCAATGAGCACGCAAATCATTTAATGCTGACAAATGATACATAATGGCATTATAAGAAAAGATTTCTGGGTATCTGTGGGTATGAACTAATTGTGGGATTGGTCGGCAGTTAATTAGATTTCTACGATTTTCTTCTTCGGCTTTTAAGATTTAGAGCTGTCACACACGATGACGCACTGACGGAGCAGAAGACGTTAGTCCGTCATTTGCGATGCAAAGAGTTGTATGAAACCGCACGTAGGATGCGGATTGACGCACCGTGTGTGCTTCTACGTGTGGTTTCATACAGCTCCTTGCTTCACAAATGACGGAGTCACCTCTGCCGCTCAGTCAGTGCGTCATCGTTTGTGATCCCACTAAGAAGTTAACTTAATATCTTGCATAAATAAATGAAAAAAGAGGTAGGTATGTAAAGACCGTAGTAAGTGGCGCTCCCCACTCTGTCTACCCCAATTCGAAAGTGTCGAGACGTTAGATAGATAGATACTTAGAAATTAATGAATGCAACCCTAAATAAAGGTTACTATGAGCTGAACGATTTGGAAAACTGAAAACCGAAAGCTTTGGAAGGGATCGACAGGAATGTAGCCAAGAAACCTATCCAACATGTTTGGTGCTAGCTACAGGAGATTCAGCAGCTACGAATAAAACAATGTACTTATTAATGGACTTCGATTAGAGCCTTACATCTTTGATAAGAGACGAACGAACATGAAGATGATTGACGATTTAAACAATAGTAAAGGAGATTCGTTCAATCCGGGGCGAAGAGATGAATAAGACCTTCCAAGAGTTCAACACAGAATTCCAGACTCCACAGTTAATATGAATCACCACCCAGGAATTACCACACCTGATATATTTTACTGGTATTTTTGAAGGAGGCCGCTCATACACAATGAAGTACCCTTCCTGAGGATATCGGCTGATGATGATGATTGGAGGAGGCCTATGACTGAAGACGGACTGATAAAGGGCTGTGATGGATGGATGGATAACAATAGGCACCTTAGTATAGCAACTTAAAGTGACGTCACAAATAAGTGATGACGTCAGCAGCTCCCTGCGTTGCGCAAGAGAAGGTATTAAGGTTAATGATTAGTCGGTGGTAGGTAGGAAGGTACTCAGGACAGCATGTTTATGTAGATGCGATGTTAAGTAGATTTGAATCATTGACGGGTTGTCATGTGCTAGCCTTGCCTGTGGCTATATTGTGTGTCGAATAGTTTGATTTGGGTTATAACCTCGATGTAAGAAGAGTTTGTTTTGAGTCTTTATCAACTTCTAGCGATTTACTGTTCTATAGTGCCATGCCGTCTTGCCGTATAGTATTGTTTATTGAACATGACATAACCTCTGTTAAGATATATCATCCCGGTAGCTCAGTTGTTAGTGGAAGCTGCATGCTGAGCTGTCCCTCTAAGAGAAAATATTTGTATACTTATTGTGAATACGAATATGTGTACCCAAAGTCATAGAGATCAAACGAAATTGTACCTATATTATTCATTGTCTAGACATGATTCTGGCAGACCGATTTTTATTGGGCTTTGATAATCTGTGTGAAAATCCAAGAAGAGAAGAAGTAACTACTGATTCTTTTACCTGATTTTCATTGAAATCGGTTTGGAAATTTATAAATACATGCAGACGTAGCAAAGGGACAAATTACCCAGGGTTATGCTTGAAGGTAATCTCGTAATCTATCTATAGCAGAATAACATCTTACAAGTTTCATTTGCGACCTCCACAATTTAATTTGTATCAAAGTAGGCAAGCAGTCTGCTGTAAACAAAATTGTTACCTACTTACTATCGGACCAAACAGACTGTAACGGTTGACAACCCATAATATTTTGTTGCACGAAATGTAAGACCTTACCTCATGCACTCAACTTTGGCACCAGTAATTGAGTTCGTAATAACTTCCTCGTTTACTTATTAAGTAAACTTGTATTTCGAAAAGCCGCTTTTATAATTTCTCTAGGGGAGGGCTTATTTCGTCTGCAGCGCAGAAGGTGGTGGGGCAAATGTGAAGCAATCATTCGGAATACCTTATTAACTTTTCTCTTGATCTCGAATTGCACCAGATGGCCAAGAAATACGATGAGGTGTATGAAACTAGAGAGTCTAAACCACGTCGGCAAAATTAATAGAGACCATTTTATTTCGATTAATTATACCTAGCTACATTATGACAAAATTAAATTATTTACTGGTGAAACGTGGATGTTCTGAGGTATCCGAATATCTCTGACTACCCCATCGGGGAATATAGTCGTGAGCATATGCTATAAATTACTTGCGTCGTATCATATCAAAATGAAAATAATGCATCAGTAAGGTATGCATCGATAGAGCGACACAAAGGTATCGATTTCACAAGCATACAATGTGCGCATGCACTGCCTACGTCTCAGATCTACAGATAGTATTCTTGTGTTTATATCATGTCAAGTCCATTGAGATTCAATCGAATAGACCGAGAGCTGGTTATGATTATTAGTATAACAATTAATATACTAGACATTATTGCGACAACGAATATCTAGTCCCATTTAGAGTACAAGAATCGAATCCAAGCTTGTATTTTGATGACTAGACAAAGATGTGGAATATTTCCATAATTATATACCTATAGGGTGATAAGTAAGAATACATTTTTAAAACTCTTAAGGGGGTTGTTTAGACCGTCAATCTGAACAACTTTCTCTATGGGACCACTATCGAAATCACGAAAAAAAAAATCACCTCTTCCATACAAAACTGCAAACCTACTCGAGCCAAATGTATGGGACAGCTTTTTTTTTCGCGATTTCGATGTTGGTCCCATAGAGAAAGTTGTTCAGTTTGATGGTCTGAACATCCCCTTAAAAAGTGTCAGCATATTAAGAAGGAACCTGTAAAAACCTCCATGACCTAGGTACAAATACTCATATTAGCCATCACATTTTATGCCCCTTGCGGGATTCGAACTGAGCTGTCGTGTCGTATCGCAATATAAAAGTATTGTACCTACTATGAAAATACCTATAAGACTTTTGTAGTTTATTAGAGTAGCACTTTTTTCGTTTAAGCATAAGCGTAATGCTCACGACTATATCCCCTATATATAATATACTATATTCCCCGAGGTGGTAGTCAGAGATATTCTAATAACTAAGAACATCCACGTTTCACTAGCAAGCAGTACTGAAACTCTGTCCAATTTGACGGGGAGTGAGCCCGTCGCTATCATTTATAATGGACAGTGGGACCGTCGCTATCATTTACATGCCTCGAAATTGAAGCATGCAGGTTTCCTCACGATGTTTTCCACGATATGTGCGTGTGATGTTTGTTTTGTTGTTTTGTTTTTTTTTACTTTTTTATTGAGAAATCAGTTTATATTGTGATGAGGGCGCCACTGAACTGTAAAATGACACTTAACTTTTTTTTTTTCCGTTAGCCTGTTTTATCCCACTGCTGGGCAAAGGCCTCACCCCTTATCCTCCACGCATCCCTGTCCTGAGCCAGTTCCACCCACTTTTCGTCGAAGGCATCCAGTGGGTCTACCATGAGTTTTCAATGTTCTTTACTACTGCAGTTACGTCACCAATTTTGTATTGAATTTCGTACAGCGTTTCTAGTGGTTACGTTGAGAACTAATTTCTGTCATACGAATTGGCGACGTAACTACAGTAGTAAAATACAGGGAAAACTCATGGTAGGCCCTCAGGTCGTCTCTCCATCTCTTTCGGGGTCGACCCTGACGGCGACGTCCATTCTCCGGGATCCAAGGTGTTCAGACTTTGGCCCATCTTTCCGGATGCAATCGACAGATATGGCCGGCCCAATCCCATTTCAACTTGGCGGTTTTCTCACCAACATCGGCTATTTGTGTTTTTTGGCGTATTGTGGAGTTCCTGACGCGATCTGTCCGTTTGATCCCCAATATGCTACGCTCCATCGCCCTCTGGCAAACCTTGAGTTTGGACTTCTGTGATTCTGTTAAAGACCATGTTTGAGCACCGTAGGTTCGGATAGGCAGGATACACATGTCGACGAGTCTGCGTTTGAGTGATAAAGGAAGGTCACCCTTCATCTACTAGTAATTATTTACTTGAACTAACCGCTTGTTGGTGTGGGAGGAAACTTGAGGCGTGTGACACTGTCCATTAAGTGGCGACGAGCTCACCTAGCTCTACCTAGCTGTCACAGTGGCTAGACAAAGTTTGGGCACTTGTGGTTAATCTGCATAGGTAGGTACGTACGATATTTATTATATGAAAAACTTGGTAACTAGATACTTTGAATTACTCTAATCATACATGAGCTTTAGGTACCTATGCTTTGTGATTTTGTTTTAAAAGGCCGGCTCCTAGACTATATTCCGAACTGGTTGTTCTTGGCCTTGCTTCAATCATCTAGATTATTTTTGTTTACCTCTTGTTAAAGGCAGTGTTGGTTTTACTACATACTTTCCTACCTTACCTTACTTTTTACATACTTACATTCGTGGAATGTTCGCCGTTCGGTAGAGTTATGGGTAACTACCTAGTCAGAGAGTTCGAGAAAGTTTTAAAAATATAAACTTTGTTGGTAAATACCTACTAACATACAAAACATGTGGTGGTCTATGCCCTATGTTATTACAACTCTTGACATAATTAATTTAGATTGTAAGACTTTGTGTAAATGCCTGCAAAGGTAGGCTTCGGTGAGACTAATCACTGCAAAACTTTTGCTAAAGCTTGTACCTGAATCCATACACAATAAATTTAATTTAATTTCATTTCATTTCATTTCTATGCCACTCTTGTGTTCTACCTATAACTACTCATTCACGGAGCTTTTCTTAGCATATTTAAAGTTTTTTCGACGAAATGATGTCAGGTGGTGACACAAAAACACTGCACAAGAAACCTTATCCCACAGTCGCCTCGTACGACACCCATGGTCCATTCTAGCCAGAACCACATGACCGCAACCTACAGGTCTAACCATAAAGTTTCTATACCTGGAATAGAGAAACTGACGGCTGAGAGAGTATGTACCGTAGAAAGAGCAAGTAATAGAACGAAGAACGTGTTTTGTCTCATTTACTCATTGAGGGATGCATAATACAAATTCACTCTAGTTAAAAAAGGAGATCGCTACCTTATTGCTGTCCTTATTGACGTAGCCATATTTTTGCTCTAGCCTCTATGGTCTGACATCGGAGTCAGACGGAGTCAGACAACAAAAATTTCATAAAAATGTTTGTTGCTCTATATTTCGATGAATAGTTATTTCGTAATAATTTAATTCATTGTAATTTGTTGCGAGTGGGTGACTTTAAGTTCACAACATGGTAGCGTGCAGCGTTTTAGGATGCAAGAGCCGCACTGAACGTTGCAAAGAAAATATTTCATTCCACGGGTATGTTAACATTAATTCACGTTTTATTGCAGGAAACATTAATAATAAAACGCATTTTAATAGTTTCATTCATCGGGCAAGTGTTAAAGACAATAATTTAAAAGTTAAAGCTAAATTTTGTGATTTGTAATCTCAATAAGGGTGGTCAGATGTCATATTAAAATTACCCTGTTTCCACCTTGAAAATAAGGTAAGTACACCAAGGGCTGTGCCAAGGGTAAACCGGAAGAGGTTTCATGAGGTATTTTGTAACCGCTAGTTAAACGTAGTTAAGCATACCATACCATGGATAGCTGTCATTGCCTCAGGGTTAAAAGCTCCAACAAAAAACAGCATTACAAATAGAGGTCGGTTAACTAAAGCTGGCGCGTGCCACACATTTACGCAATGCCTTTGTCTCACTGCACGCAGAATGTCTCATCGAACTCATTTGTATGTGTCTGTGAACGTGCCAGCATCTTTAGTTAGGTTAACCTGTAAAACATACCATGATAGATGTCGTTGACGTGAGTTGAATCCTTAGGGCCTGTTTCACCACTTCTGGGTAAGTTCTTGTTAGCTTATCCGACGGATAGTTTGACATATTTTGTATGAAATTATGTCAAAATATCTGTCGGATACGCTAACAAGAACTTATTCAGAAGTGGTGAAACAGGCCCTTAGAGTATTTATTTATTCTACTAACAAACTTATCTGCCACTTTTTGGTAGCATGAGGTATGTATGTTTGAGGCAGCATGAAATCCGCAACTTTGGACTTTATTCCATTACTTTAGATTTTAATTTTGAATGTTAAAATTCATGAAAAACTGTGTCGTGTGAACCCCAAACGCGATAGCTTCGAAATTATTGTTCCGCAATTAAAGGCTGTTTAGTGATAGATAAGGTATAAAATTGTATGTAAATGCGTAAGATTGTTTGATCTGGCACGTTGTCAGAGGGGAAATGCTAAGGCGAGGCGGTCCCTATATAAATCGTCTAAGGTTGGATCATAAAGAATAGTTAGTGAGGTTTTTTTTATGTCTGTTTGTCTATTCGTTTGATTGTTTGTGTGTTTGTTTGTTTGTTCGAGCATCACGTAAAAACTACTTTACCAATTTTTTCGTATAGGTAGGGTGAGGAGTTGTAGCTTTTTTGCGTTTTTAAGTGATGTATTTTTTCTTCAGTTTTCCAAGCGACGAATATTTTAAAAATATATGGGTCTTCGCAACTGGCAGACTCAATTGGTCACCTACTATAAATTCGCGTATTTGAAGAACATCTGTTTATTGAAAATATACGTATAAGAGAAATGGAATACAGTGACACTCCAACACGGTATTTAAGGTAAATTTAATATGTCGGTAGATAGTACCTACACAAGTAGATAATTATAATAGTCAAAGTAGGTATATCTAGTTTAGCTAGGAAAGAGTATAGGTCATTTATTATTTGTAAACTGGAAGACTAAGGCCACTTCTGAATAAGTTCTTGTTAGGTTATCCGACAGATATTTTGACATTATTTCATACAAAATATGTCAAACTATCTGTCGTATAAGCTAACGAGAACTTACCCAGAATTGGTGAAACATGCCCTAAGGCATTGTCCTAATTGGGCAATGTCGGTAAAGCTGGTTAGATTCTTTATTAAATAATGTTAGGTAGCATTGCTTTCTTTTTTTATTAGTTCTAGTAATGTTTTCGAGATGATTGTTTTCATACAAGAAGCGAAAACCAGTTTACCTACTTAAGCCTACTAAAAATCAGGTTCGGGTTTCGATCTCATTTGATTCTGTTCACCTTAAACTAGGTTACCTTACCTACCATACACTAAATGTTGGCTCCCTGCAAATTGTTCAATGTAATTGATGCTTAAGTTCGAGCTAAGTAGGGTCGAAATGTATGGATTTTGACATTTAACTGTAGGTTTTAGCAAGGTCTTACAATTATAGTACAGAATATGAGCCTCTATAGCTTACCAGAAAAGGTGTGTATCATATCTTACATTAAAATATGATAATGTTCTATAAGTTAACAACATAATTTATGATTTGATACAAATAAATAACTTTATTAAAATGTATTCTCGTTATTATAATGACACAAAGGGTAACAATAAATTGAAAATTGCATATTGCATAATGTGCTATTATTATGTTCTTCTACTTCTTATCGGCTGCAAGCCCTGCCCCTCTAGCATGCCAACGCCGAGAAAACGACAAAAATCGAGACGTGCCTCCATCTTTATTATTTTACGTACGCCAAAAAGAACGCGCATGACGTTTTTCTCGTTTAAACGCTTTGTCGTGGGTGGCATGCTAGCCGTGCTGGTGTCAGAGTTTATTCAAACCGCCTTACGGCCTCTGACGTGGTTTTTATATAACGACTACTACCACCAGAGATAGTAGCCGGGACCAACAGTTTAACGTGCCATCCGAAGCACGGAATCATCTTTCTTTTCAGACAATCAGGTGACTCAGCCTGCAATGTCCTAACCAACTGGGGAAAAACGCACAAAGTGACATTTCACTAGTTGCCCCCCGTGGGAATCGAACCCACTACCTCCGTGTCAAGAGCCCAATGCTCTTAACCATTAGACCACGGAGGCAGTTCCACGGAGGCGGATTATGTTCAATGGGTACCAGCCCGTCTAGTATGATTTCTCTACTAGCGTGCCGACTCTATTTTTTCCATACTAAGTACTTGTCGCAGCTAGCGCGACGCTCTGAAAAGCGCGAGAACAGCAGTGCGAATTTTGAAAGTCACACGTTCAAATCAGCAGTAGAAAGACGCATAATCTCCATAGTAATTTTAACATTTTCTACTGCTGTTTACAGCGAGTTACGGGTGTCTTTCAAAAATCGCACTACAGGGGCTATAGACAAGGTAACATTTCTATTGGCGTAGACGCTAGTAGAAATGACAGAATGTATGGATTTGACATTGGCGATCGAAACATTTTGACGTTTTCTTTCTCCACCATACGTCAAGTCCATACGTTTATTATTTTTTCTACTGTCGTTAATGCTAATCAAAAGTACTTTTTCTAGAGGCCTTGGTTATTTTCTAAGCAGCCGAAGGCGCGGTGCGCACATGTAGTGAAATCGTACTAGACTCAAAGGACTGTAAGTATTCACCCTACGAGCGGCGCGGGAATCTCATTCGGTGAATTCAGCAGTTGTAAAATGTCAAAATAACTATGGAGATGTGCATCTTTATACTGTGGATTTTACTTTCAAAAATCGCTATGTATGATTAATGATTTTTGAAAGTCAAATCAGCAGTAGAAAGATGCATATCTCCAAAGTAATTTTGACATTTTCAACTGCTGAGCTCACCGAATGAGATTCAAAAATCGCACTTGTGTACACACACTCCGTGTGTACATAAAATATCATAGTTCATTTACCCATTTTTATGGGAGTTTGATTTCCTATGGTATCACTGGATGAAATTATCGCTGTCTCATACGCGGTTACACTGATGTTCCGTCTATCAGCGTAAGCGAAATACTTGGCCTATGGTATGTACCTAGCGGCACCACTGTATAATAGAAAGAGATACGTATCGTAGAGATACGTTAGACAATAGAACCATTTTTGAAACTGTTTGACAGCTTGTTGGCATGGTGAAAATTCGAGCTCTGTGAATACTTTGTCAATCTAACGTGGAATCGTGGATATTTTTTTGAAATTATATTAACACTCACAAAATTATCCACGATTTCACGTTAGATTCACAATTATTCACAGAGCTTAAATTTTCACCATGCCGACAAAAGCTGTCAAACAGTTCTTAAAACGGTTTCATTTGACAACTTATGTCAGTTCCTCTATTCCGAAAGGTACCTATATAATAACTTTATGGGTCTAACAAAATAAATACCGCTTTGTATCTTAGAAAAAGTATATGTCTAGAATGAGCCTCACTGTTTTACCGTATAAAAAAAAAGGGGCCAAGTTTCATAGGTTGGTGTGCGTGAGGCGCCATACAAATTATGTATGTGTGCGTGCATATGCATAGGGTATAAGAGCCAGTACTGGTTCCAATTTTTTTCGACGCTCTCAGATCTTCGACTGTCAATCTTGACATATAATATAACTTTATCAAAGAGTAGTATATCGTAAATGTTCTAAGTATATCGAATAAACCACGTCATCCCTGAATTAGTGCACGAGGGTGAATTGCAACATTAGGGCTTGCACCGCATAACAAATATTGTAGGCACGAACTTACGTCGAAATGGGCGACATTATAAATACAAGTGGCGGTGTGGCGCGCCGCAGACGTGTTAACGGTGTCGGTGAGAAAACGCGGGAAAGTTTGACGTTTCTGTTTTTTTGTGGACGCCATGTTTGTTTTCAAGGTTAGTGCTTTTGTGGATTTTGGGGATGGTGATGGGGAAAATTATAAGTTTTTCCTGAAAAAGAAGTATTTCATAGTTAACACATTTTCGTACTTTTAATAAATTGAAAACTACATTTAGTTTAAAATAAAAGTGCAAAGATTATAGGTATTAAAATTAAACTTAATGTTTATTAATTTAGGTAGATCTTCCTTTTACCTCGACTTACGAGGCTAGGTCTACAATAATAGTGTTTGATAAGGATCGAACCTGCTATATATCTTTTCTTTGCCGAAATACTAACCTATAGGCTTTATAACAAACCTAGATAGACAAGAAGATTATGTAGGTTGTTATTTTTAATTGTTGTTCTTAACCCAAATGTGCAAAATTATGTTTTACTTTACTTACTAATTACTCTTCAGAACTCGGCTAACTGATTGGCTCCGGCATAGAATAGATCACCCCATTTCATTATCGTGGGTGATGTTCGAGGTGACTAAAATATATGGTGTCTATGGCTTACCCTACCTACTGCAAAAGAAACATACGAAACAGAAGAGACACTTACGGGGTATTTAATTAGCATTTAAAACGTCATCCCTTCCAATAGGTACTTTTGCTTAAAGTACGGCTACTACTACAATTGCGCGCTTAAAACACAGAGTTGGTAGTTAAAGCAAAGTTTCTGAACACCCCAAAACTGATTGTCAACACCTGGCCAGATACAGGTGCATCATACGGGCAGAACCCTAATAAACATTAAGTTGACTTATTTGTCAAAAAGCTACTTAATTTCACTGTCTGTCTGGTTCATACAAAAATCGATTTTAGACAAATAATTCGACTTGGCACATTTATTCAAAATAGGACACAGGTGGTAGCCCTAATTGGTTCAAGTAAAGTAACATAAGTAGGTTGACCTATTTGCTCAGTCAGGCCATGCATGTTTAGCCCTTGCCTGCAGAAGTGTTCAGTTTCAACCAGTTTATTAGTAGATTACGCACCGAGGGCAGGAAAGTAAGAAAGGTCTCAGATCTCATGAAAGTATTTATTTACTGCCCAAAGTTAGTATGCTATTTTTCTCCTCGACGGAGATGGAAAGTGGCAACTTCGTTTAGCGCAGCGGGACATAAATTGAGGCTTTCCGTCCGGAGGGGAGAAATAAATACGAGTACACTTCTGTTATATTATCTAAATGTTTTTTTTTTTTTCAAATTGTTTATGCATCGAATAAATGGTTAAATACTTAAGTTCCCTAATTAATGTAGGTAACATCAGCATAGTCGCATGCTTAGGTACAGCTTAATAATTAAATAATTATAAATAAGTAATTTAAATAATTAATTGTTTATTTATCTTCACACCTTTTTAACAAAAACAAAAAGTTTGATAATTGATTTCATTCAATTCAAATAATTGGTTGATTATAGAAACAATACTCAATGAAAAAACTCCATAACGATAATAAACGAAGCTTACCTCACAGCTTCATTTCCCATACAATTTCATACATATTTCTCACGCGTCCGTTTACTAAAGAACATAATAAAATTATCCTTCTCTTTGTGAAGTTTGTAACACTAATTGCTGTTGCTATAGCGACGTAGATTGTGTGAGATTACATGGATTCGTATGTAATTTTGATTGCTTTATTGTTCAAACGTTTAGCTGTTAAATTTGTAATGGTCCCATTGTAAACACAAGAATAAAGTGCGTATACAATCTATTTGGTATTAGATAGATTTCAATCTATTTGAACACCAAAATTTTTTTTAAAGTTCTGGCTGATTTCGTGAAAAAAAATTTCAAAACGCCATTAGAGATTTATTTTTAATTCGTTTTTTTTTTCATTATTTATACGGCTTTAGTACAATTTTTTTCAACAAAACCAGCCAGCGTCCCAGCCGCCAAGAATTAAATTAACTAAAAAGTTTTCATTTCATTTTAATAAAATCATTTTGGTTGAAATCTTCTTACGAACTAGACCTCATTTTTTTTACTTAGGTACCTAGGTACCTTATATTAGCATTTTAGAAATACTTAGTTTAGAAATATTTTCTCATTAGAAAAAATTGCTAGCTTATTAACGTGTATCTACTTATTGTAGTTCTGATATTATATTAAACGTCAATATTGCCAAGTTATGACTACCAATTTTCTTCCTGATCTAGTTCTTTACATCTAGATCTGAGGTCCTACCTAGGCATTGCGTAAACGGCCCCGCCCACGCCTACCTGTCTATTCGCTATGCATTTAGCATTCCTTCGCGATTCGTTGCAAGCTTTGATACAAGTGCTATTAAAGTTTGAAATGTGTTCGAACACTATCGGTTTTTCTACGTGAAAAGGAATGTTAAAGCTAGATCCTAAAATGTTTGTAGACGTTAAAATGCATTCGCAGGTGTACAAATATTATTGACTAGAGTTAACCTGCGACTTCCTCCGCATAAATTATATTAGGTACCAGATTTTAAGTCAGATCATAAGCTATCAAACAAAAAAAGTTTCATCACAATCGGTTCAGTAGTTTTTGCGTGAAGTTGTTACAAACATACAAACAAACAAACAAACAGACAGACAACATTTCTCAAAAAAGTTGATTTCGAGTCAGTGATACCTAAAAACCATATCGTACCTAATCTTTTTTTAAATATCTTCAATGTACAGACACACTTCAGTTACAGTTTTATAATAGTTTATTCGATTTTTAGTACTTTATTTGTAACAATAACACAGTAAATAACTTAAGATACACAAACAGTCAATGAAATACAAATTCAGTCAAATAAACCGCCCCTTGTCGATTCTGGCGCAAAGGAGCCCCTAGTGCTAGCAGCGTTGCCACGCTGAATTGCTAGGGCTAGCCTCTGCACCAGAAACGACCCGGAACGGGGGTCACAATTTTGTTCCCTCAGTCGACGGCCAATCTCCGCAACGAAGGTCTTTGCCGCGGCACCCCAAACCCCCGTGGTCTCAACGGCGACAGGTACAAAAAGATAATCGGCCACCAGGGCCGAGTACGTGTCCCAATTCCTAACGGCAGCCAGCTCCGTTTATTAGATAAGATTAGATATAGAAATGCATGTTTAACACTTAATATCAGAGGTGGGTTTGGCCAAGCCATAAACATAATATGGGCCAAGCAAGCCCCTCAGAAATACCAGTGCCAATGTTTATTTTTTAGTTTCATACAAAAGACATCAACGTGTGAGAAAATTAAAGTTCGAAATATTACCTATGCTTTATTTAAGTATTTTAATTGTTCGTAGATTTTAATATTTTTCTCCCCTCTAATTTTCCGTCTTTCCGTCCGAAAGCGTCAATTTTCATCCCGCTGCGCTAATCGCTTTCCACCTCCGTCGAGGAGGTACTAACCTCGTGCAGTAAACAAGAAAGCCTCACATGTTTTTACTATGGTCTAAAAAAGTTTTTACCTTAGAAAAAATATATGTCTAGAATGAGCCTCACTGTTTTACGTTTTACCGTATAAAACAAAAGGGACCAAGTTTCATAGGTTGGTGTGCGTGAGGCGCCATACAAATTATGTAAGTATGCGTGTATATGTATAGTATAGGGTTTAGGAGCCAGTACTGGTTCCAATTTTTTTCGACGCTTTCGTATCTTCGACTGTCAATCTTGACATATAACTTTATCAAAGGTTTTTACATGAGCACTGAGACCTTTCTTACTGTCCTGCTCTCGGTGTGTAATCTACTATATTAATACCTACACACAGAAAAATTGAATAGACAAGTAACGCCAAAGATAAAAATTATTGCCAATGTGATTTATGTCTTTAATTGTAGGCCACATTAAAATTCTGATCTTGTTTGATTAAGATATAAACATATTAAGTATTGGGTCTTTCTAAATACACCGACGGTTTTTAAAAGGGATTATCAGACCATCAAATTGAACAACTTTCTTTATGAGACCCTCTAAGCTAAGGAGACCATAATTAAAATTTCCAAAAAAAACGGTCATCCTATACATTTGCGTCGGGTGTAGTTTTGTATGATTCAGCAGATTTTTTTTGCGATTTCGAATTTAGGCCCATAGTGAAAGATGTTCAGTTAGATGGTCTGATCATTTACTTAAAAAACTGTCATCATATTAAGTTGGACCCTTTATCCCTTACTGTTCAATAGAATATCGGCAGAAGTTGCTTATAATGATAAATAAACACCCACTGAATTTCAGTGGTCACCAACCTTGGGTTGTCAAACTTTTCAAAAGCATAAATTATACGCCAAATTCTTTTGTTTATTGCAATTGTTGTAGTTATTTCGAAACAACTAGGTAGACCGGTTGCTTCACTCGCATTATTTCAACTAGGCCGGCATACTAATGTTTATGGCTTCGGAATAACAATGCCGATTTGTCATTGAATCGAAGGAATTTGATATGAATTATTGAAAGCTTTATTGCGTTTAAGCTTTCTATGAGGGTCTTATTTGTAGCCTACATTAAATAACTAGGTAATGGCAGTTGGTGTAGCTACGAATTTTCCCTATGGTAGGCAGCTGGCCAGCTGATCAGCCACTGCAAGCTATAAATTTCTGTTGCAGTAGAATTTTGTAGTTAACTTCATAAACAATATTTGAGTGTTATCTACTATGTGAAAAAAAACTTTTTTTATTATTTTATTACACAAAAATAGTACAAAGAAAGGTTAAACGCTCTGTGAAACTGTGAGAGCAGTTTACCGACAGTTTGAAAATTACGCAAATGACATTTAATCTATTTTCCTAGAGGGGACTATGAGTTTTTTTAGGGTGGACAGTGCTCCCCACACTAAGTTCATGATGGCCATTCATGAAAATTTTGACTACATCGAATGCATCTCTCTCATCCTGAATCTGATGGAACGGGGAACCGCTATGACCAGAGGCGGGGTCGGATGCAGTGACTCTGACCTGTAGCCATACTGTAATGTGGGCATCCGGAATGTTGACGATGCCTGACAAGATTAGATAGCCTCACGATACCCGTCTTGATAGGTACTATACATTCTACCAATTTAAATAGTTTGGTGAAGGTACATCTAGAGATACTATTTTTTTAACCTACGATGACGAATAAACATTCAATTCTATTTTATTCTATAGTGAAGTTGGATGCTATGTTGTGGCAAAGATTTTTTAACATTCATAATTGTATTTGTCTATTCTTAATGTGCAATCAAATCCCATAATATAAGCCCAACCGTATTAATGCTATTAATAGAGAGACTTGTGGTGCCAGTTCGTTTTTAGATACCTAGATTTTTTCCAGGTAATTTACATCAAAACAGAGTGGAAATAATGAGTGTGGACTAGCTATTAATGAAACTTCAGAACTTTTTCAATGTTATAATATTAAGTAACAATAATAATTAATAGGTAGATATATCCAACAACCTTACCATATAATATTTATGCATCCCAGAGTGTTGTAAGCAAGGAATGTGGTCAGATACGCCTATTAGAACCAGTATTATATTACTTACTTAGCAATATGAATCGGAAGAAAGGTCATTTTTTGCTTCATTGAATAATGTATTTTAATTAGCACTTAGAATAGGTATTATTATCGAGTGTCGTTACTTTACAAGGTTAAGTGACAAAAGTAGTTTAGCATGAGAATTATAGTAATTAAGGCTTTTAAATTGTCTAAAAGCTGTTAAAAAGTACCTAAATGACTCGGGTTTGTTGAAATTCGTGTTTGATTAGGCTGTAATAAAACGCTTAGTTTTCATAAACGTATCCTGTTCCATACATTTGGGTCGAGTAGCTATTAGACTTAAATTAGAACGGGTAAAACTTATTTTTCGTAATTTTAATATTGGTCCCGTTGCAAAAGTTGTTTAGTTTGTTGATCTGAAGGCACCCCCAAAGTATCTATATAATGCATTTATGTTAACACTCCGTATTACGACCTGAAATTCAAGAAATCAATTACAATTATTTAATTTATACACTTAAATACCGAAAAACCGAATGGTTCAGGAATCGAACCACCCTCCGCCTCTTGGTCAAGACGCAAGCATGCTCTCTTTCATAATATAACCTATCGCTGCCATTATTATCTTAGTCAAATTTCGTAATTACCATAAAGCTCCTGTTGCCAAGGGCTACTGTTGATCTATCTGTAAGCCGGTGAGATCGAAAGGTCGCCGGTTCGATTGAATTTGGACCGTGGAATCCCCCCTTATATGGTTATAATCTTAACACAAGCATAAATACGTAAAGGTTTTACGGCAGGTATGTTAATATGCAAGATCATAGGATTTTGTCCATAAAGGGCAAAGGATAGCTTATAAAAGGTGTTAAAAATAAATGAAACACGAAAATATTTTCACTAAGCGCAAACACCGGTTGAAACATGGTTGAAAAATCGGCGAGCTGTCAATTCGGTATGCGTTGTTATCTCAAATTCGACGATCTGAAAGGATGCAAAAAGGACGTTACCTTTGAGAATTGCACTTCTGAATCGAAGCCATGAATAAAGCCCTAAATAATCGATGACATTTCAAATTATTAACATTTTCTCAAACATGTTTGGAATTGACAACCTTCTTCGAGATAAAAAACATGCGAGCAGGGTTCGGCAAAAGTTGTATCAAAATCCATATCTGTCGTGGTCTAGCGGCCAAATAATTTACATAGGAAACTCATTTCTGTCGTGTAATTTAAAAATGGAACGATCTTTTACTCCGAAACATGGCAACAAAGGAGGTAACTTATCAAAGGTTGTATTTAAATTTCGAACTGGATTGCAAATTGAAAGCTGTTTATTGAAAAAAAAACATGAACATCATTGATTTTGAAAAGTTGATTTATTTTAATTTCCGCGTATTGTTTGAGAAAAGTACTATAAAAGCCTTGGCTACAACTAGGCATTGATGGACTTACTATGTGTGCACATGTTACACGTTCGCTTACACGTTCGTCCATCAATGCTTCTTTTGCTGGCCGCTGCAGTAATATACTATTTCTTTCGATCTTCCATATTATAAACTCGTAACCTTCGAGGTCAATGCTCGTAACTCTAAAAGTAGCATAAGCATATGCTCACGACTATATTCCCCGAGGGGGTAGTCAGAGACATTCTTGAACCTCAGAACATCCACGTTTCACCAATAGTACCGAAACTCTGTCCAGTGTGACAGGGGGTGAGCCCGTCGCCATCGCCACTTATAATGGACAGTGGGTAAAATACATGCCTTGAAATTGAAGCATGCAGGTTTCCTCACGATGTTTTCCCTCACCGAAAAGTCAGAGGTGTTACATATCGTACATAAATTCCGAAAAACTCATTGGTATGAGTCGGCCTGGACGAGGATCGAACCATCGCCTCCTGCACGGCAGGCAAGATTATTCGCTACTGGACCACCACGGCTTTAAAAGCAATTTAAAAATAATTTCATAATAACCTCACAAAGTAATCAAATACAGAGAACAGAAAATATCGAGCGAGGTTTAGTAATTCTTAAAGATTGTTCATAGATTATAAAACAATCAACTTTTATTGCGCAATGCTAGGAAACTATACGACCATTACCTCATCATCATCATCATCATCTTAGCCGATGAACGTCCACTGCTGGATATAGGCCTCCCCCTAGGATCGCCGTAACGACCGGTCCTGCGCTGCCCTCATCCAACGGTTTCCCGCCGCCTTCACCAGGTCGTCGGTCCACCGGTCGATTACCTACGTACATTTAAAGAAACAAAAAATATATTTAGAAGGGGTTTACAAAATTCCGTCTTTAATTTTGTATCAAAAAATTTATTTTAAAATGAATGAAACACACAAAAACTGTAGGTTAGGTCGAATACTGAATAAGTAATAGATCATAAATTCAATTATGAACAACGGACCTGAAAGAAATACGGACAGAGTATTAAAAAGTAAAAGATGTGAAGCATGCAAGGTAATACAATTTCGTTTGTTCTACAAGGGACCTACACTCACACAGATGCACTAGCTCTAGGCGCAGGTCCGACAACCCGTCACCTTATGTACCGCGTGACAGCACGCACACAAAAGAAATGGGTGCTTCACTCATGATTAGATGACATTCCGTCTGGTTCTTCTTTAAAATCTGTGTTATGAACTGCTAATTCCAACTTTTTGCATTTCGCTGAAAAGGGTTAGGGACTTTTCATACCGTAAATTTTTTAGTTAGTGACCAATGTACGTTTTATGTAAATGTGTTCTCTTCTTACTTTCCACTCCTAAACCTAGGTAGGTAGTAACTATTATGAAAAGTATCGAATTAGAAAGAAAAAAAAACTGGTAAGTATGGTTTTTATGTCTTTTCCTAAAATCTGTTTAAGACTTTGTATATTTATTTATCCCTAATATCATTACAAATAATTAATAAAATATCTAAGTTTAATCAAATCACACATCATTATAATATCTTGGACAATGTCACACATCATTATGATGTGGATGAGTAGTTTGAACTACTTATTTCCATTCTTTGTCCGTTTTTTTTTCCTAGAACCCAAACCTCTATGAAACATAATTCCGCTTAAGTAAATAACACCAGCTTGTATACCTAACTACATATAAACACATAAATAAAGTGTATATATCTGTCTATACAGCCAAGGCTGCACTAGGCCATTCACTGGACAAATGTCGGACCATACTGCCAATGATTGTATCTTTATAATGAAAAATTACTTTATTCATTATTGTATTGACTGTTTTATTATTTGGGTCAATAGGGAACTTGATTTAAACCTCAATAAAGTATAAAAGTGGATTTCTTTCTCTCAATCAACGGTTTGATGGAAGATAACTCTTTCAGTGTTAAGCTCGCCTTCGTGCGTCACGACTTATTGTAATTTTTCATAATTATTGTTGTTAAGTAGTTTGTGACAGAATCCCGAGGATTTTTTAATGAATTAAATGGCGGAGCTTAATTGTAAGCTCGAACGGGAACAATCGCTCGTGCCCAAACTTGCAACACGAGTCCCTGATGGTTTCCATTGATGTCCAACTTCCTTTGGTTGACACTTAGGTTTCTTGCACCAACAATTATTTAGGCTTAAACAATTATAATTTAGTGAACACTCTATCTCTGCTCATACATATACAACGTGTTAATGAATAAGCGCAAAACCTCATACACCCCAACTGATTTATCACAAAGTAATTAGATTGAAACAATAATTTCATTATTTTGATAGTTAAAATTTAAAGTTATTCGCATTTTAAGTTTTGAAGCAAAAATGATTTGTTATCATTTCAGCAATGAATGAAAGCGCCAGCATGCTCATAGATACATTTTAAGACTCTTGTTTTGGTAGTAAGTGAGTGTGCCCGTTCGGTGTTTTGAGATCGAGTTCAATAAATTTTAAATTGTATAAACACATTATTTAAAATTTTGAAAAAAATTACCTATGTTAAAACCATGATAATTCGATGCTCTCGATTACAAACAAACTACTTTCTAGTTTTACGTTAATTCATTAACACGTTGTATATTTTAACTATTAGTTACTTACTAGTTCTATGATTTAAACTTGTTTAAGGTGGTTTCAGTCCATACAAAACTTTGACGCAGAACACGCGTAGATGGTATTAGTAAAAGGGTCATTATTTGAAACCTCGAAAATGGTGGTCACACGGCTATAAATCCTAAGATATGAAAGATACAGCATTCAAACAAATTTTATACGTTTCATCATTTATTAATCTATCTGGAACACTAATTATTTCATCAAAATAAATAAAACTAATAACTTAAAACTTCGTCCGAACATTGAAAACGGGGTGAATTTGGCTATTCTTCGAGTGTCCCACGCTCCTCTCGCGTAAAACAATTGCATATAACTTTTTAGTTTATTGTGTTACTTATATGTTTTGCATATCAAAACAATTGTCAAGAGTTATTTTATTCATTTCTTATTTCTATTTGTAGATTTAAGAGATTGTTTAAGATTTAGAAGCCAATATGTGTTGGTCACACGATTTCATGATTTCTGGGAGCGCAGGTTTAAACGCTTCTTATGTATACAAATTACAACCTATTAGTAAGTTTATTGTTTTAACAGCCATGGAAGTCTATCCCAGAATTCAATATTTAATGCAATTTGAGGCTATATACACTGTGTATTAAGATATAAAAGCTTATCTCCGGAATCAACTTTTTTTTCACCTATTTAGGTAAGTTTCGTGGACACTGTATTAAATAGAAAGAAAGCATTGTTTTTTATTATTGTTAACTTTTAGAAGTGCTAATATAGGCGAGATTTTCCTAACGTATTGATCCTTTGAAATTATATGATATATAAGGAGTAAATTGTAAAAATAGTCAAAAATCGTAATTTACGTGGCGTAATTTTCGTGGAATGCTTTCCACGAAACTTACTATTCATGCCACGAAAATTATTACCCATCTGTTTTGAGTGAATTTAATCATTCAATATAGAATTTCTTTGTCAATTTGGGTAATTGATCTATTGTTTAAATGTCTATTATGCTTTATTTGTCGAAATGGTAGTTTAAAATTGAAATCTGTCTCTTTAAAGTACCATATTATAATGATTATCAAACTGATATGGCATTTTACTTATCATACTTATAAAAGAGTTCCGTCTTCTTCTATCGAGTCGATGGCAAGTCAGATAGTAGAAAGGAGAAGGCGGGATGAGCTCATGCAGCTCTTGTGCACACTCACCGATGTACAATCTGTAGAAGACCGACAAGCAGGCTACTCTGCGGTGGTAGGCTAGGCTATGAAGCTTGGTTTCTACCAGCTTACTTTCGCCAATGAGCCTCCTGGCTCTGCGTTCAACCGAGTCGAGAGCGTCTAGTTGATTCTTAGCTGAGCCATCCCACTTATGGCAGCAATACCTACTCCATACACGATTGGACCTAAGCTCTATACAACATTAAGAGCTGTCCAGGAGTGAAGTACCGCTTCACCTTGTTTAAGATGCCCAGCTTTTTCGCTGCAGTTTGATCCTTAGACTTGATATCAGCGCCAAAGTTGAGTTTCGTAGTCAACCTCATGTCCAGAAGCTCAAGACTGTCGGAAACAGTGACAGATGTACCCCAGAAAGTAGGAGTCCGATTAAACGAACTCCTTTTGGCGGTGAACGGACAAGCGTCAGTTTTGGTGGCATTGAAGTTGACTAGATTATTGTCACCCCACTGGGAGACAAGACTTAAAGTCAAGTTTGTCCGCTCCAGCATGGCCTCCCTCTACGAACGTATTTTCATCCTCGCCGGCCCCAACGCCGGATAGATATCTCTCTGTGACAGTACTGCGATCTGCATACCCAACAATACCTGACACAAGGAGGTCATTGATGTGTAGCAGGAAAAGTGCCGCAGAGAGAACAGACCCCTGAGGAACCCCAGCATCAATTGCCATGAGGTCAGAAGAACAGCTGTCAATGACAACTCTAATCGACCGTTGACTCAAGAAATCAGATATCCAGCTGCAGAGATCAGCGGGGATGCCATAAGCAGGAAGCTTGCTCAGCAAACTACGTGCCATACCCTGTCAACCTGCCATACCCTGCCTTCGAGATGTCAAGTGACACAGCAGTGCGAGACATACACAAGAAGATCCCCAGTCGAGCGCCCCCAGCGAAAGCCATATTGACGATCACTGAGTAGATCATTATCTTCTAGGTATGTGTGCAACTTTCTGTTAAGTACTCTTTCCATGACTTTACAGAGAATGGAAGTGATGGCTATTAAAGGTCGGTAGTTGCAGGGGTTGGCACGACTGCCCTTCTTGGGAACCGGTTGCACATTCACGCGTTTCCAGGATTTTGGCACCGTTCTTGTTCTGAGAGAGAGGCGATACAGACGTGTTAAAACAGGAGACAACTCAGGCGCACAATATCACAGCACTCTTGCAGGTATGCCATCAGGACCACTTGCCTTATTCACATCTAGACAATGCAATGCTCTGCGGACTTCTTTCGTGTGTATTATGATCTCCAGCATCGAATAATCACAACGAGGGATGGGGTGGCACCAGCTTCCAGACGTGAAGTGCTCGCAAACAGAAAAGCAAATAAATTCGCTTTCTCAGTTTGAGGAGTGAGCCAGCGACCCATCATGTTTCTGCATGGGAGGCAAAGTGGGACGGCAGAAATTTATTTCGACCGATTTTGAAAGGGACCAGAACTGTTTACTACCAGAGGGGTAGAATGCCAGTCTGGCTCCAATGTGACTGACATGATCGAATCGAGCCTTACGGATCACCCGTTTGCTGTAGGGCTCGCATGCCACCCCCGAGAAAACGATAAAAATCGAGAAGTGCCTCCATCCCTATTATTTTACGTATGCCAGAAAGAGCGCGCATGACGTTTTTCTCGTTTAAACGGTTTGTCGTGCGTGGCATGCTAGCTGTGCAGGACTTGGCGGCAGAATTAATGGCCATCTTCTTGCGCGGACCCTTCGTGCTCTAACTTTGCGGTCACGAGCTTGGACCCATTCTTGATAGGCGGATTCCTTTCGAGCCTCAGCGCGAGCACAATCCACATTGTACCATCGTTGGGCTTTGTGAGTGCAATGTCGGAGAATGGAATATAATATTCCATTCCCAGCCGAATCACATCCGCAACAGCATCAGCAGAACAGGCTGGGTCACTCGAAGAAATACACACTTGCCGCCACAGATAAGACGCAAAGAAGTGTCGCATCTCATCCCAATCTGCCGACCCGTATCGCCAGACTCGCCTCGTGCCAATAGGGCTGTCATCGGGAGGAGAGCAGATCGACACGGATTTTCGCTTCTTGAACTTAATGTTACAACGAGTATCCTGGGTAGTTGAGGTACGCCGTATCAGACGGGGTTGCTATCTGCGTCTCCGTTAAAAAGAATAGGTGTGGCTTTTCAGTCTCAAGGTGGACCGGATCGATATAAAGAGGACACGTAGAAACGCCCGGAGCAGGAGTGACGATGAATGATAGGATTGATGTGCTTCCTTAAACAACTTTATTTGGGTAAACTAGTAATACAATAGGATCGTACGAGAAACTCTAGCCTAGCAACTAGTCTGTTATAATCGTCAATGACCAAAGACAAACTCCCTAAACGTTTTAATGCACAGACAAAATCGTGGCGCGGTTACTCGCCACATCACCCCCCTACGGAGAAAAAAAGGGTACCTATAAAATAAAACATACACGTGGATACATTTATAAATTTAAAACATCACGAAACCGGACACGACGACCGGCTCGTGTAACGACTGGAGGGGACGTGGTTGCTACTGGTTCTGGTAACACCGGCGAGACAGGAGGTGTTACAGGGCGCTGATGCAGGAGCGGCTGAATCAGGCTCGAACTCTAGGTGTGCTGGTTTGACACGGTCGATGCTAACCTCGTGCTTCTTGCCTCTGACATCCAAAGTGAGTGTCTTTGGGCTTCTGGCCAAGATCTTATAGGGGCCGGTGTACGGCGGTTGAAGGGGTCTTCTCACAGTATCATCCCGCAGGAAAACATGAGTAGCGGTCGGCAGGTCCTTGTGGATGAATGCCGAAGGCTGTGCATGACGGGACGCTGGAATGGGGCGAAGACTGGCCATTGTGATGCGTAACTGAGTCACAAAGTCCTGTGGACTTCTATCATAGGTCTCCGATGCAGGTACGACGAGCTCTCCGGGGAGCCGGAGGGGTTCGCCGTACAAGATTTCTGCGGAAGAGCATTGCAAGTCCTCCTTCAATGCTGTGCGGATGCCGAGCAAGACGAGCGGCAAGGCTTGGCTCCACTTGGTGGCGTGGCACATGAGGGCTGCCTTTAGCTGCCGATGAAGGCGCTCTACCATGCCATTGGCTTGAGGGTGGTAGCTCGTCGTCCGGATCTTCTTGGTCGCGCAAACCTGCATTAAGCGGGAGAACAGGACCGATTCAAACTGTCGTCCCTGGTCAGTTGTAACAACAAGCGGGACCCCGAAACGTGAGATCCAGCCGTTGACAAAGGTATCGGCCACCTCCTCTGCAGTGATGCTTGACATCGGCCATACTTCCGCCCACCGAGAAAACCTGTCGACAGCTGTAAGACAGTATGTGAAATTGTTGGAGCAGGGCAGTGCGCCGATTATATCCAAGTGAACATGCTGGAATCGTGCTGCTGTACTACCGAAACTGCCCAGTGGTGAGGAAATGTGTCGCGATACCTTGCTGCGTTGGCATGAGGTGCATGTGCGCGCCCAGTTGCTGCAGTCTTTGCGGAGGAAAGGCCAAACGTAACGGTCAGCCACCAGGCGAGCGCTTGCACGCGCGCTAGGGTGACTAAGATTATGAAACCTTTGAAACGCGGCTCGACGAAAAGATACTGGAAGATAAGGTCTGGGCCTCCCCGTAGACGTATCACATGTAATATTAATATTTGTTCCTGGTACAGGAAATGATGCTAATTTCAGAGAGGAATGCGTGCGTAACTGCTGAAGCTCTTCGTCCGCAGCCTGTGCTTTCGCGAGAGCATCGTAATCGTCTGTAAAAGACATTGCCTCCACGCGTGACATGGCGTCTGCCACTACATTGTCAGTTCCTTTTATATGCACTACGTCTGTGGTAAACTGGCTGATAAAACTGAGCTGATTTAACTGCGCAGGTGGGAGCTTGTCCCGCCGCTGCTGAAAAGCATACATGAGGGGTTTGTGATCAGTGTAGATCGTCACGTTTTGAACTTCTAAAATATGTCTAAAGTGTTGAACGCTCTCATAAACGGCGAGTAGCTCCCGATAATAAGTTGGCCACTCTATCTGTTTTGGATTCAACTTCCTGCTGAAATAAGCCAAAGGTTGCCAGCTGTCTGTATCATTGCGCCGTTGCTGTAGACAAGAGCCGATGTGAGTGCCTGACGCGTCGGTAAAGAGGCCAAGCTTAGCGTGGCTGTCCGGATGAGACACCATAGTGGCAGTCGTTAGACTCGTCTTACAAGCCTCAAAGTCCTTCTCCAATTCCGGTGTCCACGGAAAAGGTTTTGCACCTTTACTATGCGTAGCAGTTACGGCGTCTACAAGCGGCGCCTGGAACTTGGCCGCATTGGGAATGTAGCTGCGGTAGAAATTGATCATTCCTAGGAATCGGCGCATGCCTTGCACAGTTTTGGGTGGGGGGAAATCTCGCAGCGCTTGGATGCGGTCTTCGGGTGGGCGTGTGCCACGTGCATTGATGCGATATCCGAGAAAGGACACCTCAGCCGCCCCAAAAACACATTTAGCTGGATTGACCACAACGCCATACTGGTGCAAACGCTCGAATAAGATTCTCAGGTGCTCAGCATGTTGAGTGCTGTCCACAGAGTGAACAAGAATATCGTCCACGTATGCGAAACAAAACTCGAGACCTCGCACCACCTCGTCTATAAACCTTTGGAAGGTTTGGCCTGCGTTACGGAGTCCGAATGCCATATAGGGAAACTCAAAGAGCCCAAAAGGTGTAATAATGGCTGTTTTGCAAATGTCACTGCTGCTGACTGGAATCTGCTGGTAAGCTTTCACCAGGTCTATTGTGCTAAAAATAGCAGATCCTGCCAGGTTATGTGAGAAGTCCCCTATATGACGAACTGGATAATTGTCTGGAATAGTGCGAGCGTTGAGAGCCCTGTAGTCGCCGCATGGTCGCCATGTCGTGTCCTTCTTTGGAACGAGATGCAGGGGCGACGACCACGAGCTGCTGGATGGCCTTGCAGTACCGGAGCGGACCATCGCGTCAAACTCTTTCTGTGCAATGCGGAGTTTGTCGGGTGCTAGACGACGAGGTCGGCAGGTGACCGGTGGACCGTCAGTGGTTTTAATGTAATGGACCGTAAGGTGTTTGATTTCTCTGTCTATTCCAGGAGGGCGCGTGATGTCCGGGAACTCAGCGAGCAGTTTTTCGAATGGTGAGTTGCCACAGGCCACGGACTTAATGCTATCCTGGGAAGTTCGGGCCGCAGATGCTGATACTGACAGTTTAGTGGTGCCATCGATGATCCGGTTGTGTCTGCAATCCGGTAAAAGATTATAATAACTTAAAAAATCCGAGCCGATGATTGGAGTGCTAACATCAGCCAAAACAAAGTTCCATTGAAAGTCCCGGCGTAACCCAAGGTCAAGGTGAAGGGATATGCTGCCATAGGTCTTGATGGATGTGCCATTTGCTGCGCTAAGGTCATAGCCACTGCTGGTGAAACGGCCTTTGGTTAGTCGCCGGGGAAAACAACAAATGTCAGAACCCGTGTCAATCAAATACTTCTGATTAGAGCACTGGTCCGTGATGAATAGGCGGCGACTGGCGGTAGAGCAGCCGGTATTCGCCACTACCGGCCGCTCATCGGGTTTCCCGACTCGGTGAAAGTGCATGGTTTAATACACCTCTTTGCTTTCGCACCAAATCGGTCATGGTACCAGCATAACTGGTCATTACGTGGACGCGAGTAACTACGATTGCGATTGCGGCTTGAACTACGGTCACGAAATCGACCCCGGAACTGGGTCTCAGGAGCTGTGAGGGAGGCGACAGTAAGTGTGAGCTCAGCGACCTGCTTCTGAAGAGCGAGAAGGCTGTTCTGTTCGGAAGAGGGTGCTTGCGATGAACCAGCAGCACATACCTCCGGTGGTTGCGATTGAATCTCCATTAGCGTATCGGCAAGCTCTGCAAGCTCACCCAGTTTCTGCAGGCGCTGCGCAGCCAACACAATCTGAAGGTGTCGGGGCAGTCGACTAGACCATATGGATTTCAACAGGTCGTCCGGAAAATTAGGACCAGCGAGCGTCTTTAGATGCCGCAGGAAAGATGACGGTTTCCTGTCTCCCATGTGCTCCTTTTCCAGTAATCTGCGGATCTTTTCCTCGTAGGATTCCGAGAAACGGGAAATAATTGCATCCTTGAGTACCTGATAAGGTGTGTGCACAGGTGGACTAATGATGATATCTTCCACCTCCCTGGTACAATTTGTGTCTAGTAGGGAGACGGCATAATTAAATTTTGTCGTTTGAGAAGTAATCTTGTTGATGAAAAATTGCGCCTCTAAACTAGCAAACCACAAGGCGGGCCTATCTTTGCAGAAAGGTGGCGTGCGAATGGAAATTTTATTTACATATACCTCTGAAGCCGTGTGAAACTGTTCAGCCTCAGCATCAACATCGTTCCCCGGAGAAGGTGGGGCTGGGGAATCAGTCCTGTCGGGGTTACTTTGAGCCATAACGTTAAGCTACTAAACACAAATCTTGAGCACAAAGCTTTCCTCGTATGGGGTTAATGTGGCTACAGGCACCCCTAACTAATTAGTTGAACATGTTTTACTATTATACAAAATAGAAATTAAAAGAAATTTAACAAACTATTCGTTAAAAAAAAACGTAATGAGTCATATAACACAAAAAAGTAAACACGGGCCGATGAAAGTTGCTGTCAAGAATGAGCTGTCACGATGAAAGTTGAAACGTTTATGGTTGAAGTTGGTAGGTGTACTCTTTGGTTGCAACGTTGAAAGGATGGTTGGTTCCTCCTTGCCAATACCTATTTCCGCTTCCTGCTCCTTGCTTGACTTATTCCTTGGCTTATTCGAAGTTGTCAATAGATTACTTTATTCAAGTTATCGTGTTATATCCGCTACAATGGCGCTGGCGCTACCGTCAATGCACTTCGCCAAACTAATGCACTTGATGAACTTGATGGAATGGGAACTCCGTTTCCTTTTACGCGTGATATGGCGGCGACGGAAGGTGTATCACTATCACCGATTCGCTGTTATGCCCGTCTTTCGTAGACTTGATGAGATCAGACGCAGCGGCCGGCGGGTGCGTTATTGCCGATAGGAGACAGGGCTGCGCGTCGTATCTTGGGTCACCATTAAAGAGGACACGTAGAAACGCCCGGAGCAGGAGTGACGATGAATGATAGGATTGATGTGCTTCCTTAAACAACTTTATTTGGGTAAACTAGTAATACAATAGGATCGTACGAGAAACTCTAGCCTAGCAACTAGTCTGTTATAATCGTCAATGACCAAAGACAAACTCCCTAAACGTTTTAATGCACAGACAAAATCGTGGCGCGGTTACTCGCCACAGATATTTGAGTGCAAACCTCGTATGTTACTGAGGTGCACTTTGAGTGGGAGGAAGTGCAGCCGTTGTGTATCTTTTTTCTTCTTTTTCACTTTTCGATTCATAATTTTGTAGTGAATGGTGGAGACGTGGGAAGGAAGTCAAGACGCTCCTCAGATACCCTGATGGACCTCTTGGGCTCGACTGACTGAAGGGAAACTCACTTGGAGACTGCGGGGACGCCCGAACCCCCCGCAAATGCCACCGGGCCCTCCCTTCCAGTCGAAAACTGGTGTCCCTTATTACATGGATCTTGATGCAATTAGGGATTACTTCGGTGCGTTCAGATGTTTTTGCCATACTTATATTTGAAAGCAAACTAGGTCATAATATTTGAACAACAATTAGGTTTAGTTTCTTCTTTTAGTTTTATAATGGTGATTCATTGGTGCTATTGCGAAAGGGCTTTCAACTCTGCCATAAAATTATCTCTGGAGCTGGCTTAATAATAACCATGATTTTGTTATTGATGTTTCCTGTTTGCAATGCAGGGAAGTCCGATACTTATTTTTTCTACTTCTGTAGCAAACTAGATTAATTAAGGGTCGCAAGCTAAAGAGTCATCCCCTGGGCTCGCTGGACTTCAGTGTCAAGTGTTATGAGTGGTCGCCGCTGTTGATCCTGGTTTACAGAGTTACAGTGGTGGAATATGTTGTGGTCTTACGGGTAAAAACAAAGCCGGTTCCCTAACGGTGTGATTGAAAATAATTCTATCTATGACCATCCTCACTCAGTCTCTGCCTGCTATCTGTCTCAGATCTTCAGCCCAACTAGTGGGCAGTAGAGCGGCGTCCTACTATAAACTGTGGTGGCCCGTGCATGGTCTCCATTCTCTTATCATGACTCTCAAATTCATTTTCATTCCCCCATCATCAGTTCATTGACATTATAGATAATAATTATAACCAGCCCATTCCAACTTCAGCTTGCTAATGATAACAAACGAATGATAAACAATGGCATAAGAATCAGCTTCCCGAACAATTTGGGTTCCAAAAAGGCTTCCGCATTCGTGGACTATGAGAAAGCCTTTGATGAGCGATGGTTTGAAAATGAACATTGACTAGACGAGGATCATGTCCAGTCCATGTTCTACCTACTCTCCTGTTAAGATCGGAAAATCTGTGCTTGAGTTTGTTAACAACTAATACACCAGGAACCAACTTTCAAATAAAATAAAATATAATTTTTTTACACAAAAACATAAGCAGAAAAAATACTGAGAGAAAATACAAGAGGCACAAAGTAATACGGACTGACTACTAATAAGCTATTTCTTCCAGACAACCTTAGGTTAATGAAGATAGTACCGAGGTTAAGCGTTGAATTGGGCGACTGGACAGCATTCAGCTACATATATCTTCTAATCGTAAATAACGCAGCATCTCAAGAAGACTGATCAGTGTATTCTGCCAGTGATGACATTCTGAACCGAGACGTGGTGGCTTATTAAAGCCTCAAGAAAAAGGACGAAATTATATAAAAGGGTAAGATGCTCAGGGTAGTGCAGGAATATACCGGTACAGGAGAAGAACCAAGGTAGCTGACAAAATCCGAAGAAGTTTACAATGGGCTTAATCTTAGAATAGAGCACCGATAGGGGCAAAAAGTTCTCGAGTGTTGATCGCGTACCAGAGGGCGTAGCATGAATAAGGTGACGAGTTCGTTGGTCACCAGGTGGTGAAGGTTGCGGAAACCCATTGGATGAGGACAGCGCAGGACCGGTCGTTGTGGTAATTTTTGGGGGAGGCTAATTTCCAGCTCGTCTTTCGGCTAAGGCGATGATGAAAAATGTTGAATTAAAAAATGAAAAATTCGAATGGTGAATTATTTTGAATTTGAACGCGATGGATGTGAGATCGGTATGCCATAGCGCGATCTAACATTAGGTACACATAGGTATTTGATCGTATCCAGGTAAAGAGATTACTGCTACCACTAAAAGGTTCTTCTTCTTGTCGTGTGGGCGAGCCCTGGTGTCAGAGTTTATTCAAAGCGCCTTACGGCCTCTGACGTGGTTCTTATGTAACGACTACTACCACCAGAGATAGTAGCCGCGACCAACGGATTAACGTGCCATCTGAAACACGGTATCATCTTTCTTTTCAGACAATCAGGTGGAGTCAGCCTACAATGTCCTAACTAACTGGGGAAAAACGATAGGTGTTCCTCGTGGGAATCGAACCCAAGACCTCCGTGTCAAGTGCCTAATGTTCTTAACCATTAGAAGCAGTTACTATAAGGATTATACGACCGAATAGCCTGACCTCTCTGCTCCGAATTCTTCAGCTCCGAAAGAACCCAGCTACGTTTTTTCCTCTGATTTTACTCTCCACTTTTGTAACCTGGTGGCGGCTTGGAAACGAGAATAGGTACACAAGGTCTAGCGGAGAAGCAAGGGGCAGCGCAGAGTCTGCAAAGACAGATATCGTAACATGCCAGGGACGCGAGATGTCGTTGATGAAAACGGAGGATTACTCAATCTTCTGAACAAACTTCATGAACAAGATAGAGCTTTGAGGAACTCTGGCTTTACGGCTATAATTATCATTCTGGTGATTTACGAACGTGTTGCGAGCGAGATGATCGGTCAACGTACTCACCGTGTTGTGGCGTAGCGAGCTCGCGATGGGTGCGTAGCGAACTCATTGCTTCACGGCGGTGCGGGCACTATGTTGTATACTCGAGTAGAAAATGTCAACGCCATAAGTATCTATCCTTTTTACCATTATAGGTTCAGAACCTAAAAAAGTACCTTATAGTAATGACGAGCCTTTGTTCAGGTGAAACTGATAGTGGAAGCAGTGTGTCCTCATGTAGTATGGATGTATGTGTAGGACTTTTTGGATCAGGATAACGACTCGTTAAATTTAGGACGTGCGTGACATTCGCAGGTTTTAACAAAATTTTTAATGATAATTTTGTTTCTTTTGCAAAAAAGCCTTGCCTTCAAAGACAACAAAACATAGTATTCACTCTCCATTGAGTTTTGCTCTGCCTTAACATACCAGGTTCCAATGGAAACCTCGGAACCAACCGGTTTCGCAGAAGAGCGAAGAGCTTTATGGACTTCCTGAGGCGTCATCGACGACAAAAAGTCCTCGTTTTAGTGGGATTTCTTTTAACTGTAATGTTATAGGGCATCATTACTATAATCGGGACGCCCCTTCATTTTAACGACACATTATTGTCACACCAACCATCTTATGGCGAATATCCACTTAATAAATAGGTCTTCACTCCGTTCACAGGCACCTTCAAAACCACAAGTCCATTGCTACTTCGTTTCCCCTCTAAAGTGCTATCCTTGATTTACTTAGACAGAATTACGGCAACCTATTAGTTGGTACTAGGAGGGCCCATGTCGGTCAGGTCAAAGCCGATCCCAGCTCTTCAGGGCCAGTTCTCCATCTAGTCTCGTACATGATTGCCATGGCCACTTTTAGCCTGACGAGAACGTCAGGTCAGTTCCCTCCCAACAAAAGAGATAGAAAATTGAATGCGTAGGTAACTGCTTTGTGTGAAAGGTGACATGTGTGAGTAAAAGAAAGGATTTAACACAGTGTCGCTAGGTTTCTTCTCAGCAAATGCAAATTTTCATAGAAATGTAGGTACGTTTACATTCTCAAAAAATCTGTCAACTTAGGTGAAACTTATTCTCTCTTAACACACTTTATTTTCGATGTGTAAACTGTACAATCAATCCAGGAACTTTACTAAATAGTGAAAAAGCTAGCTTGGCAGGTTTAGCCATTGAAATGTATATAATTATTAACAAAATTTTGCTGTTTAGACATTAAAATAAGTAAGTAAATAGGTAAGTTATAGCCCGTAGGATCCCACTGCAGGGCAAAGGCCTCCAAGACATTAAAACACAATGCAAAATGTATGCATAATTTTCGTGGACGGCTTAGTAATTTTCGTGCCATCAAAAATTTGAAAATTGAATTCTACTAAAAGTAACATTCATATCTAAGTGCGCAATAGATCAATTGACTTGTATTGTCAGCTACTTTCATATTTTGATCTAATTTATCTAAAAATCTGAAAAATAAAATGCGCCACGAAAATTACACGGAGAATGCCGGAACGAAGAACTACCCAATTAAGTAATATTTTTCCATATTATATAAAATATTACTAATACGCGTGTTCTGTGTCAACGTTTTGTATGAAATTGACTACGCTGAAACCACCTTATAGTCCAGTCATTTTAGAGTTTCCTTGTATGGACACCGTAACAATAATTCATATATCGCTGAAACTTTGCAGTGTGATAAAGTGAAGTATACAGATTACGGTTGACAAATAATCTAGGACCGGAAAAATTAAACCTAGATTATTTGTCAACCGTAATCTGTATACTTTACTTTATCACACTGCAAAGTTTCAGCGATAGATGAATTATTATTAGGGTCAAACCCTAAAATGATTGAACTACTTAAGCCTAAATACATTTTGGTGCAAGCCACCAGGGATGACATGTCCCATGATGCAACTCTAGCAGCAAATAGAGAGAGAAAAAACACTTTTCTCAGCTTTGTGGGGATGGCTTGGTAGAGATAAATGCACCACCTGTGATATATTTACACCGAACTTATCCGTCTTGTATTATCGAAAATTTTAGCACAAAAGCAATTAAATTCTAATGTTTCCAAGGAATTTATAGTTTAGTGGTTAGTCATATATTCAACAACTGTGATAAACAACTACGTAGGTAGATAAGTATACCTAAAACAAGTTGCTACCTACCGGTATGGATTGTAACTTGATCGAGTTTACTTCCTGAAAGTTATCGAAGCTTTAAGCTTGTAACTACGCACTATAATATAATTATAATCATACTATACGCAAGTCAAGTATTATGTGTCTAACATCGCGAGAAAAAGCGAAACGCTGAAGAAGAAATTCAGCTGCGTATGATTGTAGAGTCCACCGACCGATCGTACGAAAGGTCTACTTATCGTTCTAGGCGTGGTATTTTCCAAGCGTGCGTGTAGGCCTAGAATGATGGGTAAGCCCTTCGTATTATTTGTACACACGGCGACACATCAGGTTACGCACCCTATATACCCATAACTACACTACGTACAAAACACAAAATAGTGCGGTAGAGAGCCTGCATAGACGCGGCTGCCGCGCCGGCGCGGGCGCAGCGTGCCGTGAGACGAAACAAAAACAACATACCGCACCCTCTCGCACGATTCGCAGCGTTCAACTTCTAATAGTTCAAAGTCCAAACAGGGTAGCCTGAGCTGACGCCGTGTGTACATATGTGAAATCTTGGAATATAAATTCCAAGATCCCACTAGTAAGTTTTCTACAGTATTTGTTTAGTCAATGATACATATTGCCAGGAAAGGTTATCGTTTAAAAGTCCTAAAATATAGAGTTGCCACGTGGTTGCCACCCTAAACCCTGTCACAACCGTCTCTGGCAGCCGGATGCAAAAATTATGTTCCTTTTGATTTTCTATACCCTCAACCTCATTCGTTTTTAGGCCATAAATTGTATACTAAATTGAAACTAAACGTATCAGCTATACAAAACAAAGAAATAAGAATGCCTGCATAATGATGGTCGCCACGTAGGGTTGTCGCATTATTTTCGGTTGTACGACTGGGGAAGATTTACTCGCATACTGATTTAGATGATTCTTTCACATTTGACATCTCCTCTTTTTTTGGAAACGTTTTACTACTTACATAATAAAATATGTTATGAATGGTTGTGACAGGCTTCGGCGTGGAAGCCCTATTTTTAAGGATACTATTACGACATTTCCACTGGTATATGCACAGAACATTATAAGAGGGGTTAAAAGCGCAAAGTAGCGCTTTTGCTTTGGAGACTGCTGTCACCACTTGTCTTCCCGCTCACGCTGCTACAATTACTCATGCCCTCTCGCTCGCACCATGCCGCGAGCCTTATGGTGTTATGCAAATCATTGCATAACGTGTGGCGACACGTTCCACGCCTACTTTAATGTTCTGTGGGTATATGTAAGTAAGTTATAGCCTGTAGGATCCCACTGCAGGGCAAAGGCCTCCTCTCACGAATAAGGGTGAGAGGGAGTGGGCCATACTCCACCACACGGGCCCAGTGCGTGTTGTTGGAGGCAAGTAAGTGGTCACCTTGCTGTCAGAGAATTTTCAAGCCGCCTTAATAGGCCTCTGACCTGGCTCAACGAATAGTTACAATGCCATCTGACGGAACTATCCGAGACCAACTGCTTAACGTGCCTTCCGAAGCACGGAAACGCTCGAGATGAAATACCACTAAATGGTCACCCATCCAAAGACTGACCGGACCTGACGTTGCTTAACTTCGGTGATCGTTTCCGATACCGAAGCTCCACTACGCCAACGAGCGCGCTTCGCTGGGTATATGTAAGTCTAAGTATCATTGCTTAAACAAATACTGTAGAAAACTTGCAGTGAGATCATAATCTACTTCTTAATAACCATATACTTACTTACTATCGTAGTAACAATAATATACCGACTAACAAGACATCTAATTGTAGCTTCAAACGTTTGCGAAAAGACCTTAGAGTTAAAGTAGCTAATAAGCGTGAAGAGTAACGTAATAAATAACTATACTGAACCTCGAGTCGATCCGTCGCGCATGCGCGCACAAGATCAAGGTCGCGCTCCACTTTTTACACTTGCACTTTTGTTTTACTTCTTTTTGCCTTTTCATTGTTATTAATTTGTTTTTTTCCGTTATTCAATTTAATAAGTTATTAGTGGTATAGCCTGACCAGAAATATAAAAAACCTCGCCATGTGGCGGAAAATTATTGGAACTAATTTTTGTACTTGGAACACTGTCATTAAAGGTTAATGTCGATTGCAGCGCCGCCAATCCAGGTTTTTTGTATTTCTGGTCAGGCTTTAAGGTAATGGTACTTACCGGTTACTGGTTACCTATTACTGGCTGGTCACCGTTAGGAAAGAAAATAATCTACTTATTTCCATAGCAACATACAACGGAGGAGCATAGATAAAGAAGGCGAGGGATAGATGAATATTTATAGAAGTCTCTGAAAGAGGCCTAAGAAAGACAAGCTAAGAGGTCAACCGCTCGCGCCACCCACATGTGGTGCATGACGTTTGCTTGTTATATTACCTTTAGTATAGGTACAGGGTCTAACTTAATAAAGCTGCCGATTTTTTTATGGGATGATCAGACCATCAAACATAACAACTTTCTCTATGGCACCAACATCGAAATCGGGAAAAAAATATCAGCCTTCCCATTCATTTGGCTTGAGTAGGTTTGCAGTTTTGCATTAAACAGCTGTATTTTTTTCGCGATTTCGACTTTGGACCCATAGAGAAAGTTGTTCAGTTTGATTGTATTATCCCCCCAAGAAGGACCCTATAGAACAGCTCAATGCTTAATGATCCCGATCCAAGTTCATATTCCAAATCTTTAATCTATCCATGAAACTTTACCCAACCTCTTCTTTCTACCTTCCAGACCCTAATAATCTGCGTGGCCTGGACGACCATCCAGTGCCAACACAACGGGCCCACGACGACCCCGGTGCCGATCCTCAAGCAGATCAACCGACAGAACGACGACGGCTCCTACAGCTACGGCTACGAAGCGGCTGATGGCTCCTTCAAGATAGAGACCAAGTACCCCAACGGTGACGTGGCGGGGAAGTACGGATATGTTGACGGAGATGGAAAGCCGAGGGAGATTTCTTATGGCGCTGGCAGTAAAAGAGGATTCGAGCCCCAAGGTTAGTCTATGTTTTTCTCTTTTTCATCAGCTGTCCCACTATAGGGACTAAATTTCACGAATAAGGTGGAGAGGAAGCGGGCCACACCACCTGCGATTTGCTTGAGCTAAGTTGGTAAATTAGCTATTTGAGTATGGTATAAAAGGTGCCATATCATCATCATATCGTATGGCATTTTTGTCTTCCTGCTTGGATCCGAGGAGCCATATAACTTTTAGCGATGAAGTACCACTGCAAATACGTGTACCGGCCAGGGTTTTTTTAGCTTCGGTGGTCGTTCCGGACACCGAATCTCAAATTTTCTTCTATTCTATTTTTATTTAATGGCGTTTCCTTGTAAGATTTCGCCAGTGTTAAGTAGTTTGAGGGAGTGTCTATCCAATCTCGAGGATTGTTTTTGAGTAAGAACAACTGAGAAGGTTTTTGGAGCCTCGTGGCAGGCTGAGACGCGAACCGCGCGAACACCACGCGAGAGACAAGTGTTCGAGGCAAACCCTGCAACGTGACTTCAAATTTTCTTCCCTAACAAGTACCTCTGACACCTATTAAGTAATTATATTTTCGACAATTCATTGCTCAGCTGTGATAAAATAGTAATAATGTACCACAATACAAAAACTGCCATTCATCCAAAGGAAATGCAAAAAAATCTAACCTTTGCTTGCATAGCAAAAATACACAAAAATAAAACTGCATCGTACGAGCAGCTATTACCTATAGATGCGGACAAATGGGCGCAAATGGTTACATAAGAGAAGTTAACTTCGATAACACGAACACCAAAGTACCAACACCAAGCCTTGCCTACCATATCAATTAGTCAGTTATTTCTGAATCGATTTCTCAAATAGGCATAAGTACCTACGAGTATATGACCGGTATCATAGTAACATAGGTACTAATAGAAAAACTTGCGTAATTCGCTCCAGTTTTTTAATGTTTGTTTACAAGTTTGGTAACTACACTTTGTACATGTCCGTTGAGGTCAGTGTCAGCTGGTTTGAATACTGCATGCCGTGTCATAAGATTATTTTGTGAAAATGTTAAGAGTCCGAGAGCGCAAATGAGCACTGCATACAAACGTACTATGGTGATATTTTCAATATTAACCAACTAAAGTCAATGAAATTTTTCAGAAACAATCTAGAAACGAATGTCTATGCTTGTATGAAGTCAGATTCTCGTTAAAACATACAGTTTTAATTCTAGGATTAATTTAAGATTTGTATAGAAATCTTTAGGGCACTGTAACTTTAAAACTATTCATTTTAACGAAAATCTGACTCAATACAAGCATAGAGATTTGTTTTTATATTGTTTCTGCAGAATTTCATTGACTTTAATTGGTTAGTATTGAAAATATCACCATAGTACGTTTGTATGGAGCGCGCCAACGGTAATATTAAAAGTGCTTAGATTGAGGTAGGTTGATGTTTGACAACACAACTCACAAGGTTGGCTGGCGCAGAGAAAAGTTGAACTGGACCTTAGTCAACGGTCAAAAAAGGAGCACTTCTATAAAACTTAATATACCTTACCTTACCTATGGGTGTAAACTTCAGATCATCAAATTGAACAACTTTCACTATGAAACCGACAGAAATCGCGATAATAAGTTTTGTTTCATTAAAAAGGTCAATGGCCACTCGACCCAAATGTTACAGCAGATATTTTTTTTGCGATTTCAGTTTTGGTCCCACATAAAAAACAATTTTATTTGATGGTTTGAAGTAAGTTTGTAATAATTAAAATCGCATTTAATTTTACATCCTGTATAATATGCGTCAGATTACTATATTTTGGTGATAGAAAACATTGTGAGGAAACCTTCATGCTTTAATTTCGAAGATGTCCACTGTCCAAAAACTGGCGACCTGTCAAACTGGGCAAGTGTGTAAGTCCAAAGTTGACTAATAGTGCCCAAACTGGGTAGAATTTAGGCATTAGGTACTATACAACTGTAGATATTCTAAATATGATATTTAGAATATACCTGCGTATCTGACTGCCTATTAAATAAAGTAGTGAACACCATTATGCTATAGATACAATCAATGACATTTGTATACAATGTAGTTAGTCCATTGTCCAGAATAATTTTTTTTACAGTTATACATGGTGAAATTGATATCATTAGTCTACCCATCAAACTGAACAACTTTTACTAAAAAAACTTACTTTTAGTAAAAAAAACATCTGCTGTTCAATACTAAACTGACTACCACCCACCGCCCACTAGACTCAAATGTGTGCAACAACAGATTTTTTTGTTGTTCCGATCGGTTTGCTCCCATAGTAAAAGTTGTTCATATTGATGGGTAGACTCTTAGTTTAAAAGGATGCTAATGATATCAATTTCACCGTGTACATCGTATTCTTCCGATACATTTCTTTCGTAATTTAAGAAAGAGATCTCTTAAAAACACATTTAAGTGATAGAGATCTTTCCAGTTAGGTACCTATTTTGCTTTTATATTTCGTAAGAACAAAGACCGAATGCTAATATTTCACAAAAAATTTAACACCGTTTGAATCTTATCTAACTAATCCAGTTTCAACTAATTTAGGAAAAACTAAACATTAATAAAAACATGTTAAAGCAGTCTCGGTGTCTGCTCAAATGGGCGAGATGATGCAACGTTAAGAGCAGTCGGGTGATCACCTGGTGACCGCTAAGTGCCAACCTTCGCGCCCTGATTAATATCTTCTAATTAGACAACTATGATAATTAGATAAAAGTAGTATTTTAGCAAATGTGTATTAAGTTATTACAAGTTTTAACGTCTGGGTTTATAGTTGTTACATGAATCGAAAGTTAACATTATGTTGAGAGGAATATTATGAGCTAACGAGCGAAAAAACTGTTTAATTTTTAACTTACGTCGGCACATCTCTCAGTTTCCTGTAAAACAAGAATCAACTGTGTAACCATTTACATACTTACATATTAGTCCAATCATTTTAGAGTTTCCTTGTATGACCACCCTAACAAATAGTGTGATAAAGTAAAGTATACAGATTACGGTTGACAAAAATAATCTAGGTTTAATTTTTTCCGGTCCTAGATTATTTTGTGAACCGTAATCTGTATACTTTACTTTATCACACTGCAAAGTTTCAGCGATGATGAATTATTGTTAGGGTCAAACGCTAAAATGCAATTGGACTATATAACAATCATACGATCATAATGCCTTTTGAGGTTATCAGAAACTTTACAACTATCAACTTTATTTTTAAGCCATTACTGAATAGGTGGCTAGTCGCCTCTCACGATCCTTACTGCAAGAAATAGAGTTCCTAATCTATCGAATTCGCAACAAATTCTTTGAAAAACCAGACAATTAGCTCTTTTACACCATGATAGGAAGGAACTATTTTGTATCAACATTAAATCCCTCATAATCAAACAAACCAATTTGTAATTTCCAGGAGCCGGCATAATGGTCCCACCACCAACCCTCAACGACAACCCAACCAACGCGCTAACAGACGGCCAAGAAGACGACGGACAATACCGAGAGGACCCGAAGATCTACGAAGACCCGAAGTACAACGGCAGAGCCCAGAGCAGACCCTCAGCTAACCGACAATTCCATCAAACAGCCCAACAGTACCAGCCTGAAGCTCAATACCAGATCGAAACTAAGCCACAGCCAGCCGTCCAATCACAGTTCAGGTCGTCACCTCTCTATACTCAGCAGAGCAGTCTTTTCAACCAGCCTCAGTACCAACCTCAGCAATATCAGCCTCAACAGCAGCAACAGTACCAACCTCAGAGTTTCTTCAACCAGGCTCCACAACAGTTCTCTCAAGGAAGGCCTCAGAGTCAGATATATCATCAACAACCACAGTTCTCGTACTCAGCGTTTACTCCTCAGTACAACAACCAGTACCAGAACCAGAACCAGAACCAGTACCAGGGTCAATACCAGCAGCAGAATTACAATCCGTTTACTGGACACCCCGCTCAGAATTTTGATCCCAATACTGGATCTTATACTATTGATTTCACTGGTTAATTTGACAGTGGAAAGTCTTACTGGTAAATAATCAAGAGTAGGAATTTGTACAAAGTACTTTTTTAGATATTTTTGTGAGGGTTTGAGAAAGAATTTTTAGTGATTGCTGTAATTTTAAGGGTCGGTGACAAGCGAAACGATCGAATGGTTTTTTACTAGGTACGAATTTTTGTACATTGTTTTTAGTGCTAGTCAATGTTTTTCAAATGTATCCGTTTTGTAAAAAAAACCATAATAATGATAGCTTTAAAGTATTTTGGTATTACTTCAAAACTTATTATTAGTTAACAACTATTTATTTAAGTATTATCATCGTTGTTACCTTCAATATGCTAAATTGGCCCTTGCTACAACTGCAATTTGGTAGTAGTAGCAAAGTTTTTGACCATCCGGATATTTATGGTCGTGAGAAGTATGTAAAAATAAAAATAAATAAGTAAATTGCAGTCGCCATTTTATTTACATGCTTTATTTATAATAAATATTAGATCTTTCTCTCTCACCCTTTTTGGAATAATATACAAATTAACATTTATTAAAATGATTTACGAATACTTAGGTACCAATATTATTCATACGTACTCTCTGTTCATACCATCAAAACACTTCATATGTACTTATTATACAGGGTTAAATCGATATCAATAGCATCCTTTGAAACTAAGAGTCTACCTAGAACTACCCCTCAAACTGAACATTTTTTACTATGGGAGCAACCAATCGGAGTACAAAAAAAATCTGCTGTCCCATACTAAACTGCACCCGCCGCCGCTGCCTACACAACTTAAATGTATTGGACAGCAGGTTTTTTTTTGTCCTATTGGTTTGTTCCCTCCTATAGTAAAAGTTGTTCAGTTTGATGGGTAGACTCTTAGTTTAAAAGGATGCTAATCATATAAATTTCACCCTGTATATTACTTATTAAGCTAACAATTATTGTACATAGAAATCACTCTAATAAGTAAATTTCCTAAAAAAGTTATACTTTGTAGGATAACCATTGATGCATTCAATTTGTTTTATTGGTGTTAGTATAAAATCAAAACAAAGACATACCTAACAATACACATAAGTAATTTTAATACAAATCGGGCTGTACAAATTTATGCCATCACATTTTAATAATATGTCTATCGATTCCAAAAGAAAAACATGGTAATTTTGTACCATTATCAACTTTGTTAACGATTTATTTTAAATAATAAAAATTTATAAGCACTTATTTTTATTCAATTTACCATAATCAACCAGCCCTCTTTTTACCCGACTGCATGAAGGGTAATGTGTTTATTTAATTACTATTTAATCATAGGTATTTAGAATATTCAGATGTTTTCTACAGTTTGACGAAAGTGCTAAGACTTTACCTAATTATTATAAAATTAATGATGAACCATTGATCACAAATTAAATTGAAATGATTGTGCATCTGTTCAGATCTCAAGTTAAATTTGTCTCCAGATTGACTTCGGTGCCTATTTATTGTCAGCGAGGACAAAAGTGTTTACAATAATATTTTGAGGATACATTTGAATCTGCCATATTTCTGGAGCGTTGACTGTTTATCTAATTTCTTTTATTAGTACCTATTAATCGAAGTTCGTAGTCCACATTACTAGTTATTTGTAAATATAAAACCTATTGACTTAAAAACTAATTACAAAACCGATGTCGTTTAGTCGAATGATACCGATCTATCAATGTTAAATCAAAGCACCTGCGCATGCGCCGTTTCAAAATGGCCGGCCGTCGAAACAATGCGTGTTGAGAATGTTTAATAAGAATTAAATAAATGTTATGTAATAAACACTTTTGTTTTCTTTTGTTTAGTGAAAGTGTATTGTTGGGTTCGATTCCCGTTCTTATGCAATAGGTTATTTGTTATTAGCATACGAATGGCACAAAATACTCTTTGCAATGCTCAGGACGTTCGATAAAAGTAAAATTAATGGATATACTCAAAGCGCGTGGTGCACTTGGTCCATACAAACTGGCACACTTGGTCTGTCATCTCGGTACATATTTGAAGTATACCTGTCATTCGTTTTGCCTTATTTTTCTGGTTTGAAATGTAAGGCCTCCATTAATTTTACTTTAATCGAAGCTAAGAGGGCCTACCATGAGTTAGTACTATACCTAGGCAAGTAGGTATAATGCTTTTGGAAGGAAGATCCCTAATATCTGGGTGTCACTACCTTCAAAGGTCACTACATAAGTATCTAACTAAACAGCGAGAGGGTGGTCATATAGCTAAGTATATCAGAAATATATCTACACCTTTCCCTATTCTAGTTTCCCTAGCGGTAGATACCTAAACCAAACTATGCACAAATTTTCAAAAAACATCAGAACTACATTTAGAAATAGTATTTAGTTGCTGCTGTAGTCTGTTCATCATCAGTCGATATACGTCTCACTGCAGGGCACTAACCCTCATGGAGGGTGTATGGGTGTTAGTCCACAACGCGTGCCCAATTATTAGTAAACTTCACATAAGCATTAGAATTTCTTCTTCAGCGTATGAAGGCTTTCTCGCGATGTTTTCTTTCACCATTTGAGAGAAAGTCACATGAGAGTTATGAACACCTGTGGGTGCACACAGGGCCGTCTTTACCCGGGGGTGCAAGGGGCGTACATGACACCCGGGCGCAGGGACCCAAGGGCGCAAGCACAGTATAACTATAGTCCTGAAGCCTAATGTCTACTAGTGTTGCCGCTCGATAGGCCAAATATCGATTGTCTATCGATAGCTATCGGTAGGTGAGAAATAATGTACTCGCTCGATAGGACAATCGATAGTATCGATACTATCGATAGTATCGATATCTCTTTTACTCCTATAGTATCGGTAAACAGCAATACTATCGATAGTATCGATAGTTTCGATCGCTGCCAACTAATGATCAATCGATAGTATCGATACTATCGATAGTTTTGTACTATCGATAGAGATAATTATTTCAATAGTATTGCACTCAGTATGCAGGCATAATGGGTAGTGGAAATGTATAACGTGGCTATGTTCAACCAAAACCACTTTACTATCGAATAAATATCACTATCGATAATACAAAACTATCGATAGTATCGATACTATCGATTGTCAATTCGTTATTGGAGAGCAATCTATCGATACTATCGATACTTCATTGGTTAGCAGCGATCGAAACTATCGATGCTATCGATAGTATTGCTGTTTACCAATAGTATTGCACTCGTTCAAATCAGCAGTAGAAAATGTCAAAATTACTATAGAGATAATGCATCATTCGATCACGATTTCGAACGTGTGACTTTCAAAAATCACACTCCAGTGGGTATAACGTACATACGTAAGATAAATTCATTGTTCTCTGTTGCTACTTATAAAGTAACTTTGTAACCTTGAAAATGACCAACTTTGCAATGTACAAATTCATGACCAAAAACAATCAATAACGATTTAAAAAAAAATACCCACATTACGTTAACAACTTCCGAATAATTTAAAGAAAATTAAAAATATTAAGGGTAACATGTGTAACTACTACATTTCTCTACATACGTAGAGCGGAAATGCCGTGGGCGGGCGTCGACATCCGGCTCGTGAGTGGGCGGCCTTAGACACGCCCGCTGTTATGCCAAACTGCACCAGTAACAATATTAAGTTTAAAAAAAAAGGGTTTAATGAAGTGAAGTTCAGATTTATATCATAATATCATACGATGTTTTGATTTTGGGGTGGTCAGAAATTCTACAACTGCTAGGCTATCATTTGAAGGAACCATTTTACCAATTTTTAGCATGGTAGCTTAGGTAAGTGTACCGCGGGCTCTGTTTGGATTCAGACAATATGTGCGAGTGTAAAATAATTGAAGAGATATAATCCCGGCCGTAGGCGTCAACACGCCGAAGAAGAAGAGAAGTTAGTTTTAGGAAAGTAAGTATAAAATAAGACGACGAGAACGAAAATCCTTGCACTCCAGAATCCCCACCATTCAATTCTTTTATTCTGATCATAAAGGCGTTTGAAAATGGCTTAATAAATAAAGAAATGAGTGATTGTTATGCTATATAGGGTTTTTTAAAATTTGTTGGCGAAACTGAACCAGGGCAATATGACGTTTAGAAGTGACCTGTGTCGCTCTCACCGCTGTCATGTTACGCCGGCAGATTATAAAAGACAAAATGAAATAATTTAGCAAACTAATAAATGATTTACTGAATTCAAAAGAGTTTACCAAAGTATATTGCTATTAAAAGAAATACATTTGCTGCATTTGAAGTAAAAAAAAAAGTGCCATTAATTCAAAAAGAAATAATACTAGACACACCACACTGAGGGCAGGAAAGTAAGAAAGGCCTAAGAACTCATGAAATTTTTTAATCATTACAATTCTTGGTTGCCTATCGCATAGCAAGTCGACAACCAAAATGTCAAGTGTGAGCCGTCGCGTCGCAAGGTCGGAATTTCAATTGCGACAATTGTATTAACTATCAATTTCAAGTACGATTTATTGACGAAAGTTTAATTTTATTAATAAGTATGCTGGTTTTTGTTCCATTAAGTATTATGAGCGTTTATACTATAATAACTACATTAAAGTAAATACTTAACTATATATGCCAAAAACAATGTGTTTAATTAAGCCTACTACTTAATTAAGAAAACCAGATAGCCATCTTGCACTATTGAACTAATGATGAACTACGTACTAGAAGTAAATACGACAAACAAACGTCATGGTGGTGTGGGTAGAAGCGTGGGCGGGGTGGGGTGACGTGAATGGGGTGAAATATATTGCGACAGCGATTTACTAAGAAAGTGTGGCGATCTCGCCACATATACATACAAAATGCGAGTATTATTGTGGAACAGATATGTTTTAATGTACCTACTTTATAGTTGACACAATACGTGGCTCGGATCATGATAAGTAGGTTTCCATACGATCTTTATATACTGTCGCATTAGATACGATAAAATGGATACGATTGATAATAATAAAGTACCCAATCGTAAAAACTAAACAACTATACATAAGGTCATACACACATAGTACCACCGAATTAATTTCGCGAGTCGTGTTGCGCTAACAAGTGCTTATTATATGAACCACGCCTTATATTCACACAGATTAACGAAATATTCAGAGGTTTCAGAACAACAGTATAAAGTATCTTTCGCTGTAAGCGTCAAGTGTTTTAGATCTGGTCAATACTGGATATTGAATTATCCATGTCAAAAGCAAACCTTGATACAGTTTCAATCCTAAATGGTTGTCATTATGGGCCTTATTCTATCTATGTCGATGTTTTGGATTAGATAGGTAAGATACCGACGTTCGTGGCGGTATTTACCTACGAGTTAATAGTGCCTTCCGCATTTGCGGCTCTTGTGCTGTGAGTCGATTCATCGATTGGTACAGGAGCCTGTTCGTTTCTGTGTCTTTTGGACTGTCATATAATGCATTTCTCATAAGATGGATCGTAAAACAAGCAATTTTCGCATTTATATTTTATCGGCATAATAAGAATCCTGTCAGAACCTTTTCTTAGATGTGACATGCAGTATAGTAGTGTTTCCTAGAGTGTTTCTGAGCTAAAGCCTTCGATTGTTGCCAATTACCAGCAATGTTAGACACATGATTGCCTTTAGGCATGCCTTGGACACTTGGCTATTACTTCATGGAAATGGGAAAAACTGTCAGGAATAGGTAAGCATGTGCGATACTGAGAGAGTGTGAGTGAGACAGAAATAATGCATTGTCAACTATTTTCTGCCACGCTTCCTACCAAAAGGGGTTGACGTAAACATTATTGGGGGACAGGGAGTGTCCGTACTGTATGTAGTACCATACTCTTTCTTATACTGTGCTTGAGGCTTATTTAATTTGTAGTTTTAACATTCGATCTGTTTAACAAACTCTCCATAACAAATATTAAGCTACTCTGTGTACTGCTATAAATTTAAAAAGCTCGGCTGGCCAAAATGTCACTTCCTCGTATGGGAAAAACTGGTACATAATACGTATTAGGTATTTAAAGGTCTCCTTTAATGTTTTGTGTACCTCTACACTATTTACCGATCATTATATGGGCGGCATAACGGCGATGGAGAGATACCACACACAAATAGTATAATTTTGTTTTATTCACTAAGGTTCTGTTTTAGTACGAGGTGACTAAGGGATATGTAAGGCCTCTTTCGTAAAACTATATGTGAAATTCTGTTCCACCAAGATCATGGATTCAACGGCACGTTAAAAAGTTGTAGCAATTTATTATACGTATCTAAACTCAGAAAGTCGCACCTATAGTTAGCTGAGTTAAATACCAATTCCTTAAAACAACAATATTTTAGGATTTTTTTGTGCGATTTTATTTTCAGCATCCCACAAACAACAATAAAGACTGTAGAGACAAAATCATAATGGATATTGTTGTATTGTACTATTAATCTTGAAATTAGTTTTTATATACATATTATTAATAGTAGGTATCTTTTTTTGAAAGTAGTGTAGTTTCAATGTCAGGGTATCTGTCTGTATACCTAATATTTCCGTGGTAGAACTTGCATGTAACATAGAGCACTTGATGACTTTTATTAACAACACAATGCTTGTAGAATTAGGAAGGTATTGCCAAGAATTTATTCGGAATTCACACGGGCATGGTTCTTAACTTGTAGTGTAGGTATGTCGGAAATTCGTTCGATGTTTATGGTATATAGGTATTTCTATTTGTAGTCAACTTTGCTGTCCAAGTATTTTCAAGCTGTCTCAATGAGCACATATTATCTTCGATCAACAATATCCAACTAGATAACGCGTCAGCGCTCAAAACATGTCCCGGCAAATAACGCCTCACTATTGGAGTGAGGTCTTATTTTGAATTAGTTGCGTTCGAACAAAGCCATCGTAAGCACGTCTCGCAATGCCGCAGTGTTCCTTTTTTAAATTACTAGGAATTATGGTTGCTTTGAGGTCGAAATTATAATGTATTCGGACTGTTTTCTCGGTTCGTTAACAATAAATGTTGTATATTCACGAGGACAGAATTTCTCTTTGATTTTGTATGCGACCCGTTATCTAGTTGTATATTGTTGATCGAAGCATATTATAGTTTTATAACTTGAAGTTACTGTCTATCAAATAGGGATTTCATTTGTTTTGAAGAACAACATTAAATCTGCGTTATCTGCGGCATTATCTGAAATCAACTGCTGCCTTCCTAAGTACGATTAAGATTGTAAAATTGAAAAATTACTAAAGCAGTTACCCTATTCATATTCGTACCCCGAACCTGCACCATAGGGATACCTACTCTGTGATTTACTTTTACTTACGTATCTAATTGTAATTTCTTTTTGAATTTTTAAATGGTCCTAATAAATAGCGAATTAATTAACATTTGCGCGGTGATAGCTGCTCCAATTTTTGACCTTTGCTACAAAGAATGCAGACTGCACCGAGGTGGACCACTCCACTAGTATTGTACAAGTGCCTGTTAAGTCTATAATAGTATCTATTAAAACTAATACCTAATGATGGAAACGATATTGTAACGATACTTATTTTAAGATTTCTTGATTACTTTGCTTTTTGGCTATAAAAGTATTATTTTGTACAAATTCGTGAATTTTTTCAACTTGAGATATCTAGCAAGGATTTTGAACACATCATATTTTATTATAATCTTCTTAATCGTCGAGAGCTTTGTTACTATCCATGTCCTTTTTGGCTACATTGGACCAGCTGATGGAACAGAAAGGGAAGTAAATATGGTTGTTAGTTTAAGTACTTACTTAAGTAAATAACACTTTGTACGATTGTACGAAACTCTCGTTAGCTTACATAACAAACATGCAAAGTATCTTAAAGACTAATTAAATCTTAACTAAATACATGAAAATGCGGCCAATCGCTGTACTAGCACATTAAGCACATGGATGTTACTAACAAGATCATGAATTCATTCAGCAGCAGCCCTACCAGCTCAGACAGGGATGCCAACATCAGACAAGAATCTAGATTTGACATCTTCATCTAGATTTGTCAATCTTCGACTCTAATTTAACAAGAGCTGTTCATACTAAACTGCAATGTCTACTCGACTTATCTGTATGAAACAGCAGAGTTTTGTACTCTCTGTTTGCTCCCCTAGTAAATATTATTCAGATTGATGGTAAACTCATCAAACAAATGGTGGTTTAAAAGGATGCCAATAATTTCAATTTCACTGGGTATAGTTTCTCTGAGGTTGGATGAAAATACGGTGATAATTGTACATTACATCATGTTTTTATTGAGGCAGCAGCCCTACGAGGTAAGACAGGGATGCCGAATAACGAATAAGACAGAACGCGCTGGGAATCTAGATTTCTACGAGAAATTGTTTATTAGCCAAGGTTAGTGGGTTTAAGTTAGGTAAGGATCTGTGTACACGGTATAGTATTTATTTAGTTGTGTGTTATGGTGTTTTGGTCACAACGAATGGTCAATTTGAAATGAAACGGATAACAATCACCCAATTTGTTTCTATTTGGTGCGCATGCTAGTATTTCACTATGGAACAAACATTGAAATGACGTTCTATTATTATAATTGACATTGTCTATGGAAATAAAATTTAGCAATTTTTTGTTCGTTTTCATACCTATTTGGTCCCATAGCGAAAGTTGTTTAGTTTGATGGTCTGAAGAACCTAAAGTATGTTAGTAACGCATTTATTGTTTACATCCGACTACATCCGTTTACTCAAAATCAAAACACATCAATATTATTTATTTAGCAAACAAATTAAAATATTTTTATTTTGCGTTTTTTTGTAAAATGTGCTCCGGAGTCAAACGATCACCCATCCGAAGATAAGCACTGAACAACAATGATAACTATAATTGTATAATAAACCTCTTGAATGTAAGTGTCGAGATTAATTATTTTTTAGTGCGCAGTACGAAAAAGTTTTTGAGAACAATATACATGAACCATAGACAGTGTGCACTGTGATAATGTTAGTTCGCTGCAGACCAAGCGGCATCGGCAGCTCTATCATTTGATAGTTTCCGTTGTTTTTACGCCAGGAACCTGATAATTTTATAAGGAAAAATTTTGAGATAACATGTTTATAATATTTAGAATAGACTTCCCGCCCCATATATTAGGGAACGGGATACCTCGGTTGTTTGCAGTGATTTTTATTCGAAAGGCCTGTCATCACGTAGTGTGAGATGCCCTGAGAAGCTGGACTGACGACCTAAGGTACGACGGTTTGGTACCAACATTTTGAAAAGTTTTACATACATACTACTTTTTATAAGGTACCTCTACTCTATCTACAATTATGTTGTTATATTGAGTATGTATGTATTTATGTATATATTTATACTTTGTGTAAATTATAATAATAATATTATGTATCAACTAGTACACCGCCGTAGCATTTATCTCATGTAAGACTTCTTCCATCTACTGGTTGTCTGGAAGAAATCACTTTTAGTGATAAGGCCGCTTTTTGTACCCTTCTTGTTCGTGTACATGATGTTGTTTTTGTGTATTTTTGTGTGCAAATAAAGAATATTTATCTTTATCATTATCTAAGACAAGTAGGTAGCGGGGAGCGACTGGATGAGGAAGGCTGAGGATAGTTTTGTGGTGCGCTTTGGTAGAAGCCACTAAACGCGGCTCTCTTTAATTCTCGTCACACACACAACTGCACCCAAAAATATAGTGGTATTTGTATTGTAGCTAAGATTCCGACTACCCCGAATGTGAATGTAAAATAGAGATGCCTCAAATATATCAAATATAAGGAAATTAAGTTTAATACAGTAGTAATTATAAAAGGAGGTTGTAATAAGTTGTTCAGTTTGATGGTCGGTATAGGCTTCGATCAAAATAAAATGAATGGATAGGCCTAAAGCGCGGTAAGTTGAAGCAAACTACTGGTGCACTTGGTACATACAAACTAGCGCCATTATCTGTCAAATCTAGGGCACTTTCATACAAGTGACAAGTAAAAATTTCATTTGTTTTGCCTCATTTTTCTGGTTTGAAATGTTCGCTTAAGGCCTATCCATTCATTTTATTTTGATCGAAGGGTATAGGATGTGAACTTAAATGCGTTACCCACATATTTAACGGATTGCTTTCGACCATCAAACTGAACAACTTATTACAACCTCCTTTTATAATTACTACTGATGTTTCATGTAAGTATGAAGAAAATGTTAAAACATTAAAAATAAGTAAAAGAAGTGTCTGTACTCCGAAGATGTATCTTTTTTAAATAGCCGATTTTGTGTCCCACTGCTGGGCAAAGAGTCCAAATCACCAAATTTTGGATTTTTTGTCTGTCTGTTTGTATGTTTGTCATGCAAAAATATCTATTGAAATTTTCTATGCAACAACTGATTATGTTATCGCAAATTCAATGTTGGGCCCAAAAAAAAAAAGATGTTTGATGGTCTGAGAAGCACCCTATTTTAAAATGTAATGCATTTAATTTTACACATCCTGTATACAAACATTGTCCAGTGTGACAAGTAGTGAGCCAGTCGCACCATACAATCAATACTTTATTACACATTAAACCTACCATTGCATATCAATCAAACATTTTGTAAACTCTTGGCTTCAGTGTAACTCCACTCCACACGCGAGGGGAAAACAAAACAATGCAATTTGGGCTTCACAGCGAATGAATTCACAATTCAAAATGCATTCTCATTTAAATTAATACACTTTAGGTCACCTAGGAAACTGCTCGACGACCTAGATTAAGTAATTCATGGTCTAGACGTGAATCTGTAGGTGAATAAATACTAGTATTTGCAATAGCGAAGCTACACTATTTTCCTGGTAACTTTTCTCTTAGGTAAGTAATAAACCTATGGAAATGGCAAAAAGGTATAACAATATTAGCTGAAACCATTTTAATAAGGGGATGATTAAGCCATCAAAAACAACAACATTTTCTATGGGACCGACATCAAAATCGCGAGATAATATATCTGCTGTCTCGATTAGGTTTCAGATTCGGTTCGAAATAGCTCTAATGATGATTTTTTTTGCGATGTTTAGTATCAAAAATAAGAGCGAGAGAGACAGTTTTTCAGTTTGATGGCCTGATCCCATTAATTATCTCTTCTCTCTCTTATCTGCTGCTAATTTTGTTGGACCTCATAAGGATATTGTAATTAAAGGTTGTATCAAAGATTCTAGCCACCTCAAATTGAAATATGATCGTGAATTTATACACCCTTTCGGCCCCGTGTCCTGAAGATGCCTTTTCATGTTTCAAAACGTTTTCTATAACCTTAAGCCACATCATAATTTGACGACCGGTTAGAAGTTACTGCATCGAACCCCTTTTCTCAGATTCAGGGTACATAAGGCAGAAGGTTGAAGTGTTGGATGAGCAGCGCAGGACCGGTCGTTGTGGCGATCCCTAGGGGGATGCCTATGTCCAGCAGTAGACGTTCATCGGCTGTGATGATGATGATGATGAAGGGAGAAAAAGTGCATCTGTGTTTAGCGCACCCACTTTAAAATATCCTGCGTACCGGTCTGCTTTTGAAACTGAGAAGTTCTGTAGTCAAAATTGATAATAAGCGTATCATCATAGAAATTGACGAATTTGATACGTATTTTTCATTAATAGTGGGAAGAAATAGTGGTGGGCCAGTGTTAAAAACAATATCCGACAACCAAGCCACCCCTGTCAAATAATAAAACATAGTGAAAGGTGCGCCCTGCTGCTAAAGCTATAAAAGCAACCTGCGCCGGCACCGCGCCTCCGATTTGACAACATGGCGGCTCTTGTGCGATTGGTACGTTGGATTTGTTCCTCATTTAAAAATTTAAAAGAAATTATCTTTTTATAAAGCATAGGGATGGGCTGCATCCCATTATGAAATACGTCATTTAAAATTGTCTATAAATCGCTTTTATTTTTAATTTTGATTTCATGAAATATTTGAATGGGTGTGTAACCAATAAGTTGTACCTACATACATTTTACTATGTATACCTATAGTGTTGTGTATAGGTACTCAATAATATAAAAGTGGAAAACATAGTGTAAATAATATAGTAATTCAATTTGACTTGAGTTCTCAATTATATCGACATACTTTTCTTTGGGTGTAAATTGTTGTGTTGTTGTGTTGTTGGTACTTTATGTTTCTTATACCTACAACGAGCTTTAAATTTTATGATTTCGAAACTTAGTCTCAGTTTCTCTTACATACCTTGCATCAATATTTCTTTTTCCTACTCCTCCTATCTTCTTTGATTAATTCATTGCGGGTTCCGCTACAGATTAGAGTCATCCCCCGGGCTCGCTGGACTTCATTGCCTAGTGTTGTGAATGGTCGCCGCTGTTGATCCTGGTTTCCAGGAGTTACAGCGGTGGGAATGTGTGGTGGGCCTATGCCCGTTTTAAAAATACCTAGCGTCAACGAAATGTCCCAAAACATTTTGATTATTTGTCAGAAACAGAAAGGTTTTTTTTATAACTTGAGTGGTCGCTGCAGTTGATCCAGGTTTCCAAGAGTTACAGTGTGGTGGGAAAGTGCACCTATGCTCGTTAAAACAAGGCTGCTTATCTTATAAATTATAATCATCATCGCATTAGATAAATTATACGTTTGATTTTATGAAGATTCGATAAAAAGGTTGCAATATATCAAAAGTGGAAAGTCCAAGTTTAGGGTTGTTTCCTTTGACTATTTTCTAGTCTTTTAAAATTCTTTGTGTGCTTCATTATCAAGTGTAAATCGTAATTATTCATAAAAAGTGAAGTGTAAGACAGTAATCCAACGGTATCATAGATGAAAGTGTTGCGTGTGATAATGCTCTGATAAGTGTCACGGTGACTGGTCTCTTTGTTAACCAACTGCTAATAAGTGGAGTGTTGTGTTTAGCAACCGTTTACGTGTTGCTGATCTATTGTCGGTTGTTATAGTGTTGAAAATGAGAGTGATAAATCAAGGTTTCTTTGTGAATTTGTGAAAACAAAGTGCACAATTGATTTTGTTGTGTTTAGAGAACTGTGCACTGATATTTGGTCTGTAGGTACTGCTACAAACTGTGGATACATTCAGGTCAATGTTTTTACTAACAGTAAAACAATCAACATTTTGACTAGCATTATTATATATTTTTTCTAACGTAGTCTAAGAGAAAAGTTAACGGAATATTTTGGAGTCACGTTGCAGGATTTGCCCCGAACACTTGTCTTTCGCGTGGTGTTCCCGCGGTTTGCGTTTCAGCCTGCCACGAGGCTCCGCAATCCATCTCAGTTGTGTTCTTACTCAAAAACAATCCTCGAGATTGGATAGATACTCCCTCAAACCACTTGACATTGGCGGAAATGCGGTGCTAACGCACAAGCAAGAAGTCCATTAATTATAAAAAAAAAATATATACTACATTTTTCATTGACCTGTAACCCAAAAAGTTTGTTTTCTAAAATATTACCTATCGATTGAAGTCTTACATCAATTGTCAGAATTAAATTGATACTTCAAAACAATCGACTTCTATTAGTATATTAATTGGGAGATATGTTAAACATGAAATAAACGAAAATAGGATGATACGATAACATGATTTAAATAAATATATTGATATGCGTTCCTATTTATTTATATTTACGGTAGTAAAAAGAAGGTGCTTGTTCATTAGCCATTCAAAAATAATCACGTTTGTTTGATACAATGGCATGCTTTGCAGGAAGCATTTCTGGAAAAAGTTTCCTGATAGTGGTGACATTTGGCATTGCTTAATGACAGTTTGCCTTGCCAATCTATAAAACTGTCATATCAGGGTTACATGGCAACAGCGAATGAGTTGAAATAACTTTGCTCTACCGGTTATGGACCGGTAGTGCACTTTACTTACTGGTACAGTCAACTGTATTTCTTTTGAATTTGTGTCACTTTGATAGTATAGGCACATATAATATAAGCGTATGTTCTCTTTTTTAGTCTGTATAATGTGTATGCAAAGCGTATTTGATAAAGTGATCAAATAAACAGGGTATAAATATACTATAATACGTGCGGACAATACTAAAAAAAATTCAAAGGAAACTATAGAGTAAGCGAGAAAAGAATAAGTAGGTAGAGTTTGGTTGATGGTATGAATGCTAAAATCCTTGGTTAAAGTTGTTAATTATCATTATCATGAGTACAACTATCCTCTAGCGTAGTGCAACTGTCTTCACTTACACCCTGTACATACACAATTACGATAAATACTCGTACATAAACACTAAATATTATTGACAATGTCAGAAACAACTTGTAGGTACCAAAACCATTTTAAACTTTACAGTTCTATAATTAGCAAGATTATTTTTACCAAATATACACTCTCAACTGAGACGGACACAATTAACAGTTTTCTTTAACATCCCGTTCCTTTCGATAACATTAACATAACATAACATTCAACATAAATAGTGTAGGAGTGAAACATCGCCCCTATAATAGTATTACATTTACCCTAGTAATATTATGTTTAGTGTCTACTTGTGTTAAACTTTTTGTTTATGCCTGGCTATATCAAATCAATCAGATTTATAATTTCTTGATAAAACATCCACTGGCAAAGAGTTTAAGTTACTTACTTTTTGCCTCTTAAAACTGTTGTATGGTCGTAGAATATAGATTGTGAATTGTACAAGCATAGAAAAGTCTGTGACCACACGGTAGTAAGTTCATGTGTAGGTAGATACATCATATACCCATGTAATTGGAGGTGTTAACATATCTGTGAAGTGTACTGTACCAGCAATCTTTGCCACAGATATAAATACAGGTAGACACACGATACAGAGGCAGTGAGTGGAACCGGACTGTGGCCTCTAAATATTTCTACTTTCTGATATCAATCCCTTTGTGTCAATTAAGTTATTTCGCTGTGTAGGTTATTTCCCGTCTTGATCTCTCCGACACTCAATACTCCCCAGCTATTGACCCAGCTATTGTAACCTAAAGTACCTCGGTCACATTATGAGAAGTGAAAATACCAGCAACTTCTCCAGATTATTCTGCAGGGGATAATTTAAGGGAGATGAATGCCTGGTAGAAGAAGAACTTCGTGGCTTAAGAACCTGTGTGCAAGGTTCGATACAGACACGACCTCATTGTTCAGGGCTGCAGTCTTCAGGGTTCAAAAAACCCTTTAGATAGCCAACCTCCGATAGGAGAAGGCAACACAAGATGAGAGAAGAAGCATTGTAAATCGAACTAATGATCACCTTCACACAAAAATGAAGTTGATGAAGTAGGAAACATTCTGATCACTTGGTTTTTCATGTGATTTTTTCTCGTATATAGCGTGACTTAGAATTATTCTTAATTTCTTGCCGTGGGTGTTAAAGTCAACCACAGACTTATTGAGTCAAGAAAGGTGTAATTAAAAATAAGGTTTTGTAAAGTAATCTGGACAGAAAATATTGATATCTACAGTGTTCATTCACCACAATTAAAACATTATTATTATCCATAATAACTCAGACGTTATTATTATTCATAATAATATATCAGACACTCAGTTGCAGAAACGCTCATTAGAGTGGATCCTCTATAAAAATTTTTGCTATACGTCAACAAGATAAAAAGTGACAGCAAGACACTTAATGAAGGATTAACTGTAATGAGCATTTCTGCAACCGAGTTTTAATCTTCTTCTTATCGAGTGGGCTGCAAAGCCCTGGTGTCAGAGTTTATTCAAACCGCCTTACGGCCTCTGACGTGGTTTTTATGTAACGACTACTACCACCAGTGATAGTAGCCGGGACCAACAGCTTAACGTGCCATCCGAAGCACGGAATCATCTTTCTTTTCTTAGTGTTAATCTAATAAAGTTAATGGTCTCCTTGAATTATAACAAAAGACAACACTCTTGTTAAGGAACTGAGAATAGAAACTATCTGACACGTAAAGTTATCAATGCGTAAATTTTCGTCATGTGTGGTCCAATGCATAAGCTTTAGCTAGCACTACGGACTAGATAATGATTGTGTGTCAATGTGCTAGATATTATTTTACTAACATGATAGTAATTTTAGGGCACTAGTTCAATTTAATCTGAATATTAAGAGCTGATATAGTTAATACAACAGTTTAACAGGCCAAACCCGTCAGAGCGCTCCATACAAACGACACGAACCTGAAAGAAATACGGACCGAGTATTGCACTAAAAAGATGTGAAGCATGCAAGGTAATACAATCTCGTTTGTTCACCAAGGGACCTACACTCACACAGATGCACTAGCTCTAGGCGCAGGTCCGACAACCCGTCACCTTATGTACCGCGTGACAGCACGCACACAAAAGAAATGGGTGCTTCACTCATGATTAGATGACATTACGTCTGGTTTTTCTTTTTAGTCTGTGACAAACGATGTAAAAATTATATTTTGAATGTTATCTAATAATTATATGAATTTAAATTTTCAATCATGATCCAGAAACGAATATCCGTGTCCGCCGTTTAATATTGAAAATACATAATCGAACTCTAAGTCCTCTTAAGAGGCTACTCGTTTGCTACCACTTATCTCTTGAGTTAACTTGGTGTTGGCTTTTTATAGACACATTATTATTTACGACACTCCTTCCAATACTGCGCCCGCGCATGTCAAGGGCACCTGTTTGTCAAATTTTGCTAACAATTTGGTAATTGAACTAGTTTTTTTATTGAAATGCTTTTTGTGTGATGAAATAGCTAATTGAATGTATGAATTGTTTCGGTCCAATATTTATCTTGGTATTAAATTGCGACGTTAATTTTGAAATTTTATGACTGTTCTGACCACGGACCTGAAAAAAGACGGACGTAATCTCGTCTAATCACGAGTGAAGCACCCATTTCTTTTGTGTGCGTGCTGTCACGCTGTACATAATGGTGCCGGATGTAGGACCTGCGCCTAGAGCTAGTGCATCTGTGTGAGTGTAGGTCCCTTGTAGAACAAACGAAAATGTTGGACCTTGCATGCTTCACATCTTTTTAGTGTCACATTACGTCCGTCTTTTTTTCAGGTCCGTGGTTCTGACACTCTAAAACTCTACCAATACAAAGCATAAGACAGAATATCTAGTGCTACATACAGTAAGGACACTCCCAGCCCTCCACCAATTTAAATCTCGCCCCCGCTTGGTCTGCTAAATTTTCAAACGGTATTGTTTTTAGACGGTGGTAGCCCTGGCATGCGTGTGCGCACACGCGCAGTACGCAGACGAGCGCGCGCCGCGGTACATAGCCTCCGAGCCCAAGGTCGCGACCACACCAGTACCCATACTCAAACAAATTAACAGGTTTGTCTCTTTTCATTATAACCATAATTATTATTATGTTCACAACCAGATTCCCAGAGGAAGAGGTCTAGTGAGCTCTAGCCAAGTCTCCAAACCCAAAAAAATTGGCTTTTCCTCAGTTTCTTCAGTTATACAAAGTGTAACACCCTAATACGTTGTAATCAGGTGTAGAAAATGTCAATATTACTATGGAGATTTGCATCTTTCTACTGCTGATTTGAACCTGTGATGTTCAAAAATCGCACTCCAGGCATTTGACGCTCGAAGATATTCCTATGAAAGTCATTGGAAGAAGTTCTATAATAACCGTAAATAATAAATTATGATCGTACCATTGCAGGCACAACGAAGATGGTTCCTACACGTACGGGTACGAAGCCGCCGATGGATCGTTCAAGATCGAGACAAAGTCGCCCACCGGAGAGGTGAAGGGCAAATACGGATACAAGGATGACACTGGCAAGGTATTCACCATTTCATTAAACTCCATACTATGTGGTTCCGACAATGAGATGCTCGTTGGCATAGTGAAGCTTCGGTTTTGGAAACGATTAGCGAAGTTAAGCAACGTCAGGTCCGGTCAGTCTTTGGATGGGTGACCGACACCGGTACTAGTTAAATACATCGGATTTTGTATTTGGATATTTTATTATATGTTTGTCTACCCTGACCAAAAGTAGTATTTTTATCAAATTATCAATCAATTAAACGGTCTTACATGCTACCATAATTTATTAACTAAAGTATTCTTTTAAACATCGTACACACATACTCGTAGGTACTGATGATGGAGAAAACTGACGTTTCAAAATATTACTTTGAAAAAACTTTTTCTTGCGTCAGCATGAGTAATATCGCATGACAGTCACTCATGCTAAAGGACAACAGTGGAAGGAACAGTACTTAGTATAGAATAAAAACGGTTACTCACCATCATTCTCTTGCCCATTTCCCATTATTTGGGGTCGGCGCAATATGTATTCCTCTTCCATTCATCTCGCTAGGCCGTCGTTTCAGCACTCACTCCTTTCTTACACATATCATCCATCACACAATACAATCATCTTTTCTTCCGTCTTCCTCGGTTACTCCAACGAATAAAAAGCACACTAAACTACAGTTTACAGTCTAAATACTCAGGACCTAGACTTATTTCCCATTCTTATCGTTCCAGGTGCGAGTGGTGGAGTACGGAGCGAACAAGTATGGTTTCCAGCCGGCGGGCGAGGGCATCACCGTGGCCCCGCCCACTCTCGTCGACGAGTCCACCAGGGAACCGAACAAGGCTCAACAGGTAAGTTGAATTTATGTCTTTAGACTAGTGCGTCTCCACTAAACTAAACCGAAGTGTAGACGAGACAAGAAATAGAAATAGAAATAGAAAGAAGAAGTGCAGAGATAGACCAATCAGGTTGACCCGACGTGGAATTCAAACACAACTAAACTTAATAAAAGTAGCAAGTAGCATGTGCCACTGATATGGTTGTCCTCGTTTCAATTGTAAACTGCATAGGTATTTCGTTATGAAAGGATCAGAAGTGCGATTTTAGAACATCACACGTTCAAATCATCAGTAGAAAGATGCATTAGTAAAGCCTGACCAGGAATATAAAAAACCTGGTTTGGGGGCGCTGCAATCGACTGTCACCTTTAATGTTAGTGTTCCTAGTACAAAAATTTGTTCCAATGATTTTCCGCAACATGGTGAGGTTTTTTATATTTCTGGTCGGGCTTTAATTTTGACATTTTCTATTGCTCGATTGAACGTGTGATGTTCAAAAATCGCACTTCAGGTTCATACATTTCGTTTACAAAAAAGTCATAAGTCACTGTGGCAATAAAGTTTCAGTTATAAAAGTTATGAATTTAAGGTTGAATTTCATTTAAATAATTATTTTTTTTGTTTTTTTTTCACGCTAGTATACTAATAATAACTAAATAAGCCTCATGCTATTACTGTTGCTTCTCTTTTCTGTAAATTCAAACAAATTGTTCTTTCCGAATTCAAATGACTACGAGAGGACTACGGCGTAGCGTCGTAGCATAATTAAGCTTTTTATTAGGTCATTGATGAAACGGGAAATAATTTGGACCATCATAATTCATCGCTGCAAACTATGTCAGTTCTACTTCAAATAAACATGATCTACAAACAGAAATTTTAATATAGGATGTAAAATTAAATACGTTAATATCTTGGGGGTGCTTCTGACCATAAAACTGAACTTTTATTATAGAGCGAACAACGAAATTGCGAAAAAAAAACAGTTGTTTCATACATCTTTGTTTCAGTTTGGTCGTTTTATCACTTGTCAGGTTTGTCGCGCATGGTATGCCAGCCCTAAAGGTCCCGATAAAAAGAGACGAGAAAAACTGATTGCAAACGTTGATTGACGTTTTTCTTCACGACTATGGCCAATCAAACTCAGAACGACACTCAAGTGGCGATCTCTTCTTGAGTATAGATAGAAAAGGATGCAAATACATACAACGTATACATCCTTGTCTAACTTTACTTAAGAAGAGATCTCCACTTGAGTGTCGTTCTGTAATAAGTACCCCTCTAAGATCCACAGATGTCACACATGGCAAAACGCTCAAGATATTCATGAGTATTATTTATTACTAGTGTTTACCCGCGACTTCGTCCGCACAAATTATATACCAGATTTTAAGTCAGATCATAAGCTATCAAAGAAAAAAGTTTCATCAAAATCGGTTCAGTAGTTTTTGAGTGATGCGCGAACAAACAAAAACACAAACAAACAGACAGACCAAATTTCTAAAAAAGGTTGATTTCAAGTCAGATATACCAAAAAACCGTATCGTAATCTTTTTTTTGTAAATATCTTCAATGTACAGACACAGTTCAGTTACAGTTTTATAATAGTTTAGATTATCTAATTCCAGGGCCGCTCACAATACCGTGGCCAGCAAGCGCAGTCGGACTACGGCTACGAGGAGCCCGCGCCCGCGCCGCCGCCGCGCCGCCCCGCGCCCCGCCCCGCCCCCTACCGCGCCCCTCAGCCGACCCAGCAGTACCAGCCGGCCCCACAGCCACAGCAACAGTACAGGGCTCAGTCTGCGCCTGCTCCTCCTAAGGTACCTACTTTAGCACCAATACACATATGGTGTGGGGGTTACTCAACCAAACAATTAAGAAAGAGTATACGTGGCGGCTCGATTCTTGAGCGGTCGATCGAGTGTATTTAGACGAAAATAGTGCATAGTCCCTTGTACATAAGGTTAGCGCAATTAAGGACAGCGCTCAACATCCATGCTGCGAGGTATACTATCCTACATATCTACAACACGGAAACTCCTTGCCCCCCAACCGTTCTAGCCCCCAACAATTTTAAACTCTCTCCCCCTCTCAGTGGTATGGGAGGAGGACAATAAGCAGAATAGTTATTCTCGATGAAGTTTCCAGAGTTTGCCCAGACACCAGTAGTAGAGACGATAAGCTACGCTTTATTGCATACTGCTATGTTAATTCCATTTCAACCATTGATATAGAGTGTAATTAAATGATTCCAACACAATAATGTTTTTTCTCCCATCCGGCCGGAAAGCGTAAATTTTCGTCCCGCTGCGCTAAACTAAGTTTCCGCTTTCCACCTCTGTCGAGGAGAAAAATAGTATACTAACCTCGGACAGTAAATAAGAAAGCCTCAGATCACATGTTTGTTGACCGAGGTGAAGCCGAGGCCGAATTACATGAGATCTGAGACCTTTCTTACTTTCCTGTCTTCGGTGTGTAATCTACTATAATACTACGCGGTGACGGCTGAACTGTCTTTCACGCTTGATAGAGTTTAAGTTAGAGACATGATATATTTTAATATCTCTGCATACCCCTTATTAGGAGTATAGCCATGAGAACATGCTATGCATATATATGACATACTTTAAGAGAATGTAATCAGTAGACTGTGCGTAAAAGGGTATTCACCTCATTGGTCATAAACTCTTATAGCCTCCTTTCAAAGATCACGCAGCCAATTATTTTAGTCACCTCTTATACAGAGTGTTATAATAAAACACTCAAGGGGTGGTTTAGACACTAGATTTGATTTTTCGCGATTTATTAGTTGGCTCCATAGTGAAAGTTTTTCAGTATGATAGTGTTTTGTTACACCCTGTATAGTCTCCAACAGAAGTTTGTTTATAAAATCTCCATTAGTATATGGATCTGTTATCATAATAGAAAAGAACTGTCTCCAACCCACCTTCCGTTCTCCCCCAGCCCCAGTTCTTCTCCGGAGCCGCCCCAGCACCTGAACCAGCCCAGAACCAAGGATTCTTCAGTCCGGCGCCCCAGCCGAGACAACAGCAATACAGACCTAAACAGGTACCTATGCACTGCCATCATGGAACTTTAGAAGTCATTGAAAGTTTGTGAACATAAGTGTAAATACGGAGGCCCTGGTTACCCTCTATGTCCCTCCAAAAAGGGTAATAGTATTTTATGAACAGTGAAGAATGCCGATTTTCATTTTTGTAATATTTTTTTTGTGGTTGCAGCATTCACTTGAACTTGTTTTCAAGCAAGTAATTCTGAAGTTCATGAAATTATATTCGGATCATATTCCGCCAAACCCAAATAATTGGGATGAGAGGAAGAGAATGATGATTCATTTTATTCAGCTCCAGTGGTTTTATTTCAGAATAATTTTACGATAGAGCCTGCGACGCAAAAATAGATAGTACACTCGACACACAACTTCTCTTTTACTAGGAGTCCGATTGTCTATACTAATATTATAAAAGAGGAAAGATTAGATTTTTTGTTTGTTTGTTTGTAATGAATAGGCTCCGAAACTACTGGACCGATCTGAATAATTCTTTCACCATTAGAATGCTACATTATCAGTGATTAACATAGGCTATAAAAAACGGCCAGGTGTGTGCCGGGAAGATTCTAAGGTGGTACGAAGTTCGCCGCGATCCTCTAGTTGGTTATAAAGGCAATGATAAGCAGTGAGTTTAGTGAAATGCAAAATAGAAAAACATTTCATTGTCTTGTATTTTATAACACCAGCCCAATATAGAAAATGTAGTAAGCTTCCGTGTCAGTTTATCGATTGGGAACACTAAAAATGAAACCATGAATTATTCTTTTTTCAATATTATTGTAGATTTAAAGGTGCCACCGCTAGTAGCTCTTTTGTCATTATAAGAACTCTCACCAAAACCTACAATAAAATGTATCTGGACATTATGTAGATTGCTAGAACCATTTTCCAGATTTATTTTCTAATCGGATGTTTTTGCTATATAAAAGGAATTATGTCAACTTGTAGTTCTCATACTTATTTCTGTGTATAATTTTGTATTTTAATTTGCAGGACTTCCGACCAACCCCTCAGTTCCAGAGCTTCACCCCTAAACCCCAGATCGAATATTCCCAGGACAACTTCGCCCCAGCACCCCAATACACCCCAAACTTCCCCCAACAAAGGAATTCCCAGCCCTTCTCCATGCTGGATCAGCTACTAAAAGAATACTCCTTACCTCAAGGCGGTTCGAATCCCATCCATGACATCACATTCGGGTCCTACTAGGTTAAGATGATATCTCAGTTTGTAAATATTTAGTAAATTTTTAATTAAAATTATTGTACATTCTTAACGGTTGTTGTTTTTTTTCTTCGAATTATCGCCGTATGATTCCATTAAACATTTTAACGGGTCCTGCCCTGCTACGTTTATGAATGTTTGAGCTCTCGATATTATGTTTAGTTGTAATCCAAATATTAAGGGTATATTACCGTTGGCGCGCTCCATACAAACGTAGTCTGGTTATATTTTCAATACTAACCAATTAAAGACAATGAAAATTTTCATAAATCAGATTTTTGGTAAAATGTATACCTATAGTTTTAAAGTCACAGTGCCTCAAAGATACAAAACTTAAATTAAAAAAAAACTGTATATTTTAACGAAAATATTACTTCATACGAACATAGAGATTAGTTTCTAGATTGTTTTTGAAAAATTTCATTGTCACTAATTGAATAGTATTGAAAATATCACCAGACTACGTTTGTATGCAGCGCGTATTTGCGCTCTCTGAATAAACTTTAACTTTTAACAGCATAACTCTCAAAAACTGTATTAAAGTGAATCGACTTATTCACTTCCGTGGATTTCCTACGAGGCGACTAAGAGCTAAGGTTTCTTCAGCAGAGTTTTAGTGAGTGGCAGTCTAGGCACAGTATAAGAAAGAGTACTAATACATACGTACAGACTCCTCGTCCCCCACCAACTTGGAACTCATCCCCTCAATGGTACGGGAAATATACCACAGTAAGCAGTTGTGTAGTTCTCCCTAAATCGCACTCGCTCAGCATGCATGTGCTATCCTTTTCTTATGAGTGCTGTACAGTGAGATATGTATAGTAAGCTTGTCGCTACTTTTTAATGGATAAAATAAATAAATAAAATAAATAACGCTCACAGGCACATACATTGTAATGATCCCAAACTAAGCACTAAAGGCTTTTATTATGGAAACCATACAACAACGGCACGAACATATAACATCCATGACCGAACCGGGATTCGAACCCAGGACCCTGGTTTGGCAGTCCGGCGTGGTAACCATTACACCAACCGGGTCGTCGGAATGGATAGTGGAACAATACACAAATGGAAATTAAAGCATGTAGGTTAAGCATTTATAAGACGTCATCATCATCAGCCTATACACGTCACACGCCAGGGAAAAAAAACTACCCTCAAGGAATGTGTATGGGCTTACCTAAGACCACGCAAGACCGTAGACTTCACACACACATCAGAATTTCTTCGTCAGCGTATGCAGGTTTCCTCACGATATTTTCCTTCACCGTTTGAGATCCATCGGTACTACGTACGAAAGTTAGAAAAACTCATTGGTACATGGGATGTCATCCGTGCGGATTCGAACCCGGACCCTCATAACCCAGTCACTCAGTCCATAACTCTCTCCATACTCACTCAATAAAATGGAATCATACGCCACCGAAGCTTTACAAGACATGGACAAGGAAAAACACCGAATAAAATTTGAAAAGGCATTGTACGTTAGACACGGTGCAGCATCCGGAAAACATTTGGCTCTCAATTTTCAGGGTTCAAAATACAATCAGCAGTCTACCACGAGTCCACGACACAATGGTTACTCAACAAACAGTAGTGCAGTAACATTGTTTAATAACGCACTACCATTGTTATATTTTTATCAAACCCCGAGGCCGTGGGATCTCATTCACCTGTCTGGGAACCTAGTGTTCATATGTGCCTTATTTCTAGTTATTTCCCAGTATATTGCGTCACTCTTTGATTTTTGTTTGAATTTAAATGAGGAGGTTTTTAGAATGCGTTTGTAAGTGTATTGTGATGTGACGTGACCTTAATGAAATGAGTGAAATATGTAGCACAGAATTATACAGAGTGAAACATAAATGCGTTATATTCTGTTCTTCAGACTATCAAACTGAACAACTTTTACGATTGGATCACGATTAAATCGCGACAAAAAAAACTACTGTTCCATACATGTATTGGTTTTTTCGATTTTTTAAATATCGGCACTTTTTTTTTAAGCGAAATAGTTTTGCGCTTCGCTTTAGCTCACCTGATGGAAAGTGTAGATGAAGCCGAGGACGTAACGCGTACCTAGGATTGTATGGAAAAATTTAAGCCATTGTAAGTTTGAAACCATACAGCATAGCATATGCTCACGACTAGGTATATTCCCCGAGGGGGTAGTCAGAGATATTCCGAAATCTCAGAACATCCACTTTTCACCAGTAGTACCGAAACTCTATCCAGTGTGACGGGGGGTGAGCCCGTCGCCACTTATAATGGACAGTGGGTACAATACACGCCTCGAAATTGAGGCATGCCGGTTTCCTCACGATGTTTTCCTTCACCGAAAAGCCATACATTTTAACAAAAATCGGACAGACCACAGCATACAGAGATAAGTACGAACTATGTAGGTACTTTTGCATTTTGTACGAAATAATAACGATTAATAGATAGGCTGTGATTAAAAAAATTCATTGATTCTAATTGAAATATAATCAACCTTCGTTTGTATGGATTTTTCTGATATATACTTGAGGGTCCCGTTAGGGAGTGAATATGAGAATTAGTTAGTGTACTGCATACATTTTGAACTATTTTGGCAACTACAAAGTCTAGAGTCTAAGCTATATTTTCGAAAAATTCATACGCAACGCATGATAATAGTGATAAACATATCCATAGGCACAGAGGATTATATGCTAACTTCCTTTAATAAACTATTCTAAAAGATGTTTTTTTTTATGAAATAGGTGTTTAATAATGTCAAGAATTACTTTAGCAATGTCTTTTCTTACCGGCCGAATAAAGCAATGTAAAAAAAAGAAACAGGCAAGGCAATAATAATGAAGATCTATGTCGGTCACATGATGAGATTGCATTTTGTTTTGTAAACGCCTAATTATCGAAATTAGTTCCAACATGTCTTTTGTGTGATGTCTTATTAAAATATTAAGTGACCAAAATGATGCTGACATTCTTTTTCTGGTTAGTTTACGAGATTTGATGTTGAAATTAAAATGCCATTTGACATTGGTCCAATTTATTAGAATATCAGCATCCATTGAACTATTATGTACTACGTACTAGAAATAACACTACATGGCACAACGCTGCCCCATTCTTTGTGGCTATATTGCTACACTTTCTTATCTCATACACTCTCGCGAAAACTTCTCGGCGAAAATTCTCGGCAAGAACTTCCTAGGAAAATGCTACAGCTCACAACGCCACGAGAACAATGAACACCACACTCTCTGATCAAGTTATAACTATGTCAAGATTGACAGTCGAAGATACGAAAGCGTCGAACAAAATTGGAACCAGTACTGGCTCCAAAACCCTATACATAATACACGCACACATACATAATTTGTATGGCGCCTTACGCACACCAACCTATGAAACTTGGCCCCTTTTGTTTTATACGCTATATTCGTGAGGCTCATTCTAGACATATACTTTTTCTAAGACCACACTCTTGTTCTCGGCTCTTCTCGTCTGTTCTCGGTGAGAATGTAGTGGCTGCTTTAAATCGCTATCTCTTTCAACCGCCTGTTTCATACAAAACTGCAATACCTACCAATCATCTCGACTCAAATGTATGGAACAGCTGACTTTTTTCGCGATTTTGATGTTGGCTCCATAGTGAACGTTGTTCAGTTTGACGAGTAGAATGCCTGATTAAAGTTCCCACACTGAATAAAAATGTAACCTTTAAACCACATACTCTACTCATCGAAATGAACGACTTTTACTATGGGAGCAAACCGATCAGAGCAAATAAAAAAATCTGCTGTCCGATACCAAAGTTCCATACCTACTCAACTCAAATTTAGTAACTCAAATGTATGCAACAGCAGTTTTTTTTTTTGCTCCAATCTGATTGCTCCCATAGTAAAAGTTGTTCACTTCGATGGGTAGAGGTTTAATGATTCTTTTCCTTACAACCTGTACAGGGTGTAAACTCAAATGCTTTATACTTCAAGGGGTGCTTCAGACCGTCGAACTGAACAACTTTTACTATAGGACCAACTTTGAAATCGCGAAAAGAAAATCAGCTGTTTTATACATTTGAGTCAAGTAGCAATTTACATGTTCTATGATGGAAAGCAGGTTTTTTTCGCGATTTCGATATTTGCTCTATAGTAAAGTTGTTCAGTTTGATGGTCTGAAGCGCCCTGTTCGATATCCAACGCGTATAATTTTACACCCTGTATAATATGAATGATAGAGATAAGAGTCTGCCCACCCCCCTTGCGTAATAAACTGAACCTTCACGGCTGGTGACTGTGAGCCGTGCATTGTGTGGCATTACCAACGTTGTGGGACCTTGCTCTGCGACAAATTACTACATTTCGTCTTTTTTAAATGTTTCCAAATATTCTTAGAATATGTTCATCTAGTTTTTAGGGTTCCATACCCAAAGGATTAAAACGGGATACTATTCATAAGCCTACGCTGTCCATCTGTCTGTCTGTCCTATTTAGGGCTGTAACTAGCTAGACAATTGACATTTTCACAGAATGTGCATTATTATGACGGATTTACTAACAAATAATAAATGTCAAAAAGTAAAAAAATAGGGGAAACAAGAAACAAGTTTTTATCAACGTTTTTTCTTCTCACTCTATCGTAAAAACGGTTATACATAATATGCATTTACGAATTTCCTATTGGTTTCTTTGGGAAAGTTGTTCAGTATCATAGGTACACTAAAAGTTGCAACTGTTTACCCTACTACACCCTATAGAGTCGTAAAGGCACGAGCCTTAACCATCGACGATCTTAACACTAACCTAGTAAATTAATTTAGTTTAGACCCCATTTGACAGGTCTTAGATCCAAACGGATGCAGATAGACGCCATGAAAATTATATTGTGATTTGAGTTTTTTTAGTGGGCCAAATAACGGTCATTTTTATTTTGTTTCCTCCGCGTGCATCGAATCTTCTTTTAATGTCACCAAATGACCTTGCATATCGATTTAAACAGCCTAAAAATATAATTATGCAAGTAATCTATAACTTTATGGTAAAACAGCTTAATAAAATGTGAAACATCAGTTATTTAGCAATATTATCAATGCCTTATTTGATCTACATAGATATCAAATATAATGTGGGTCTACTAGTAGGCGGGCTGATGTCGGCCATGATATATCGGTCGAAACAATAGAGAACATTTGAATTTGGAATTCATTACGATTGGTGCATTTGTCACTGTCATAACTTTTTAAATATTGTGTTTGTTTTATTTTCGACATTCAATCTAGATTTTTAATGCTTCTGACTTTATGAAGTTCTATTCTATTCATAGGCGAAGTATTTTTCGCTTACGCTGATAGACGTAACATCAGTGTAACCGCGTATGAGACAGCGATAGTCATAAAATCCTATACAATTTGTATGAAAATAGATGTCTGACTCCGGAGTCAGACAGCCGTCGTAGAAGAAAAAAGTGGCTACGTCGATAAGGACAGCAATAAGTAGCGATCTCCTTTTTTAACTAGAGCGAATTTGCTATGTGCATCTCTTACTGGGTGATATGACAAGACACGTGCTTTCTTCTAGTTCCTTCTCTTTCTACGATTCTATTCTATTTTTATTTAATGGCGTTTCCTTGTTAGATTTCGCCAGTGTCAAGTTATTTGAGGGAGTGTCTATCCAATCTCGAGGATTGTTTTTGAGTAAGAACAACTGAGAAGGATTTTGGAGCCTCGTGGCAGGCTGAGACGCGAACCGCGCGAACACCATGCGAAAGACAAGTGTTCGAAGCAAACCCTGCAACGTGACTCCTTTATGAAGTTATAGAGAAATTAAACATCCGTTTTTATCAAAAGTCACTTTATATAAATCGCTTATAAAAATATTTACATTACTGAGTATTCTACTGGTAAAAATATCACTCCGAATAATTTATTCTACAGAAATTTTAAAAGTGTACCTTAATGCCTCTGCATGTTTCTCTTAGCTTCATCCATGGATCCTTCTTCCCCAAGTATTTGGACATTTCTCACTTGTTTCCTTGGCGGTGCAGCAGTGGTTAATTCTGTCGGTGGAGCAGCAGTCGGCATGAAGTCAGGGCTAATGGCTAACATCAGCATCTTCAAGAGCAACGCCTCTCTGATCTCAGCTGGAAGGTACTCCTGACCATCTTCCACTCTGTTGGAGGATGAACTAGCTGTATCATAAGGCCTGGTATACAGTCTCCTCCTCGGAACGTATCGCTGACTTTCGTATTGTCCATTATCGTAGTTGCCGACTTGGTTTGAGTAAACATCTTGTCTGTATTGTTGATCGTATCTATAATCGTAGCGGTCGTCTTCTTGGTACTGCTGATTCTGGTATCTATTATAATTGTATTGAGGTTCTGCCCTGAATAGAGGCAGGGGCTGATATGGAGGACCTGGTGCCACGATCTGGTCCATGAGAGATTGCAAACGATTCTGCCTTAGGATCAGAATCTGGAGCAAACGTTTCAGGTCTCTGGTACTCACTGGTGCTGAGATAGAATTCATTTCTTCGATAGGTTCGTACCGGGGCTGCGGCTGGGGTTGCTGGGTTGGTCTGTAAGCATTCACGTATCTAGGTTGATAACTTTGGATCGGTACTCCTCTTTCATCAACAGCTATAGGTATGATTCTAGTAACTGGTCTCACATCGTATGGTGCTGTTGCTGCTTCAGGAGCTGTGGCCTTGGTCTGCTGCGGTGGTGAAGAGTTTTCCTTCACAAACTGCGGCTCCAATATCTTGTTCTGGTATTCGTATTGGAGAAAGGGCCGCTGGTTTCCGATAGGAATTGGAGCGCCAGGATTGTCTCTTACATATTCATTGGTGCGGAAATGAATAGCTGATTGCGGTCTTCTGTAAATAGGTTGTTGATAAAACACATCATCGTGAACCCTACCTGGACCAATATGAACAACTGGCACCGGATTCGATGTCACAACGTTCTCTTGATCGAACACACGTCCAGTACTAGCTTCTATTGTTGTTTCCTGCTCATGTGATGGTGCTTCTTGGTACTGCTGTTGTATTCTCTGCCTAGCAGCTACTAAAGAATGAATCGGCACTAATCTCGGTCGAGGAGTTGTGGTTGTGAACAGTGGTCGTACAGTTCCGAGGGAAAGGTGACTTCCATAAACATCAGTAGAGTCATCACCAGCTGATTGCTGTAAGTTGATCATGTGAGGGTTAGGGCTTGTTCCTGAGAGCTCTCTCCGTATCGTGTTTGCTTTGTTTGGATCACTCATTTGCTCTTTCTCAGTCACACGTTCATAAACAGGTTTCACTGTATGAGGCAGATTTGTGGTAGTCTGTTTAGTGATCAAGTCCTCTTTGTGACCAGACATTGGCTTCAACATTTGAGTCCTAGTATTAACAACACTGTCTTCCATCTTTGGCTTGTATAGATTCAGGATGTTACTGGGTGCATCGTCTGGCTGTTTCTCTGTTGTCATTTCAGTGGTGGATGTTCTAAGAGTTGTTCTTCTTCGTGGTATAGGCTGGACTACTGTACCTCTAGTTGTATGGCTGCTTCTAGTTGGATACACGACAGTCGCAAGAGGTCTTCTAGTAGTCGACGACACTGTTTTGTTCACTCTCACCACCATTGTCGGAACAGTCGGTGTTGTACTACTTGTTGTCACTGGCACTGGCGTGCTATCACTAGACGAGGAATACGTCACACGTTTTATTTCACCATCTCCGTCAATATATCCAAAAGTACCTTTCACGTTGCCCAAAACGTCTCTACTTTCGATTTTGAATGTGCCATCGTCGGCTTCGTAACCGATCGTGTACGACCCATCTTCGTTTAGCCGCCGGATTTGTTTTACTATTTCAACTTTGGATGGATCGCCAGTTTCACTCGCTTTAAGGATTTCTTTGGTGGTATTATTAGTGGGTGATTCAGTGGTGGCATCTTTGGTGGAGTTGGAGGCAGTGGCGGAGGCGAGGCACGCGAGGAGTACGAGGAGGATCATGTCGCTATGCGCGCGGCGGCATGTCGGCGCTACGGCGACGCGGGCGCAGTCGGCTCCCCTATATAAAATATAGCCGCACTCGCCCCACCCGCGTCCTCGCCGTGCGAACGCCTTGCGCAAACTCCACCATTGTTGTCATTTCATTATCTGAAACGGAAAATCTTTTTTCTTTACATATACTTATGCCGTAAGATCCCAATTGTTTAATTGTCCAAGCCGTTTTGTAAATCTATGAGCATGTGGACACTTTTTTTTAGGGGGTTTTAACACCATATTTTGGCTATAACGTAAGGTCGGATTCAGTGAAATATTATGTATTGTGTTGTGTAGTTTAATTGGTCGATTGTTTCATAAATATGGTTGGTTAATGAATACGGGGGCAGTATGTTTGTTCGTGGGTTCCCACGTACTAGTCAATGTCACTATAATTGCACAGTGGTTGCTTTTTAGGTCGGGTTTTAAAATTGATGGACTCAACACTATTGTGCTTTGGTAGTTTTAATTTTGCAACGTTATTACGCTAAAAGGCTTTAATTTTCTCATTTGGTAGGGTGAGGATTGCGGTTTGGCTAAATTGTAAATTGTTTGTGTCTATAAAAGTACACTCTAAGTTACCGCGTTAGCTTCCCATAATTTTATTCCGTGGGTTATGAGTTTTCTGATGGTTGTACAGCATTATTATCTAGCCGTGGGAATAGTTAGTTAGTACTTCTTAGTCGTTACTATAGCCCTTACACTGGTGAGTGCCTGACAGTTACCTACCAAAGCATGTCATTGTAAGTTGGGACAAAGGCTGTATTGTTATATTTTGTGTAAATCGCTGGAAAATTTATTGCTAATGTTCTTTTAATGTACCTACGAGCTATTTCTAGAAACATTTTTATAACTACTTAAGTGTAATGTTAGTCTCATATTTATCTTATTTTAATTGAGGCCAAATAGATTCTGTTGTATCCTTGTTAATTACAACTTGTAAAACATTCATTTTGTTATTCATAAACAGACACGTTTATAATATTCGTAAAACACGTTTTTATAATATATGTGGGAAAACTGCGATTTCATGAAACTATACAACAAGCTAATAACAGCAAAACTTTAAACATTAAAAAATAACGAATGCCTATACTCCATACCAAATGGCAACGAAAATTTAACGTCATTTTGAATTACATACAGAAACAGAGATTTGAAACACTTTAGGTACTCTCACTTATTCTTACAGAGTTTCGGTAGGTACTACTGGTGAAACGTGGATGTTCTGAGGTTTTTCATAATATCTCTGACTCCTCGGGAAATATAGTCGTGAGCATAATATGCTTATGCTTATAAAATACTCTGAGTTTGAGGTAGTATTACACAAAAGATTTATATCAAAAAAGATATGCGTACACGCACGCTGCGATCTCGATCTCGTGCCTTCTATCCGCATAATATCTGTGACGTAATCCTTGTGATAAGCACATTCTCACCCTACATGTTACGTTATGTATCATCAGATCGACTCACTTACTCATGGGAGGCACAACCTTTAAACAACAATAACTAGATTCTATCTAGTTTCTAGTGCCGTGTGGTTTCCGGTTTACAATAGACCAAACCATTTCTTCCCGTGCGTGTTGATAAGGGAAAGAGATTGTTTATATAATTAGCCTATTCTAATGTCGACTAGACAACCATTTAAGCCCTGTATTCTACTAAAGAGGAGCAGAAATGTGTCAAATCCAACAGGTCACTTGCACTATCGCATCATAAAATAAAACCGATCAATTATGATGAGTCGGGCTACTCGCCCACCGAGGGTTCCGTACCACACCACCATACAACATTTATTATTATTCACTTACAAAAAAGTTGTGTTTTCTCCGGGACCTTTAGTGCGAGACCGACTCACACTTGGCCGTTTTTCATTATTTGTAGTTATCTATAGAGTTGGCTCTATATTCACACCAAGTATGACGCTTGTATGTACAAATACAAATACAAAATATTTATTGAACCAACGTGTGATACAGGTTTTCAGGACTCGTAATGATTATGATTAACAACCTTAGATTACCTATACCTAGCACATTGTATAGATAATACAATAAAAGTTTTAAGCTGTGATCCCACACTAGACTCAGGGCCTGGTTGGAGAGGATCAGCATTAGTATTAACATTTAGATACAAAATGAGCGGCAGTTATTTATAATATATAGTCATGTCTTTACATCTAAGTAGTTTAAGTATGGTTTGGGTAATGATCATGTACTACCTGGCTTTGTTATAGCCTTTCCTTCAAAAACGCTTCATACGGGTACTCTCAAAAACATCTCCGTTTCATCGTAAGACCAGGTAAATAGAGTGTTTTTAATTCTAGCTGTAGCTTCGCGAATGTTCAGGTGTTTGATTTCACATTCTTTAACAATTTTATTATATATAAAAGGGAAAATAAAGGATTTAAAGCGCTGTGCAAAAGTGGTTGACATATGTATTACCGTTTTTATGACAAACCGAGAAGAAAAGACGTTGATAAATTTAGTTTCTTGTAGGAGAACCCTCCTTAATTTTTTTTTGTCAATTTTATTATTTGTTAGCAAATCCGCCGTAATTCACATTCTGTGAAAATTTCAACTGTCTAGCTATTTATTAAGGTTCAAAAGATACAGCCCTAAATAGGTAGGACAGATGGACGGGTGGACAGAGAAGGCTTATGAATAGGGTCCCGTTTTCACCCTTTAGGTACGGAAGCCTAAAAAATTTAGTTATTTTATAAGTAGGCACATTCTCACTGCAGTAACTCCTGTAGACCAGGATCAACAGCGGCGACCATCACAACACTAGACAATGAAGTCCATCGAGCCCGAGGGACCAGCGTAAGCGAAAAATTCTTGGTCAATGCCGGGGGATGACTCTAATCTGTCCTGGAACTCGCAATGAAAGTGACACATCGGTTCTATTGATACGACATCAATTGCAAAAATATGTCATCGTTCAAGTTTGCAGTTGAAGCAAAGTTTAGAATATCTCTAACCCGAACTGTCCCGATCAAGAATCTACTGCGATTTCTGGCCGCAGTGGGGATTGGTAAGGAACTTTAGAAAGGGCGTTCACAAAGGACCAGCGATGGTCTACGTGGCACAGGCTCAGCGAGCCTGTCAAGGCCCAACACCTACAAATAATAATAAAAACTCCCTTCGTGGAATATACTTAGTCATGAGTGTATCGAAATGCGTACTGAAGAAAGGCCAAATAAAATGTACCCGAAACCGACGAGCTTGTGAAGATGGATGTTGAGGAGGCGAGAGATGTGTGGCAGAATCGTAGCATGTGGCGATCTGTTGTCTCTGCCTACCCAGTAGTGGGACATAGGCGTGAGCATACGTATATGTGAGCGTATAATACTAATTCATATCCTGACCTAAATCTTACAGATGTAAGTACAAATCATACTCGGATATTCAAATGATAATCATTTCAATGACGCTCGTATAAAGGAATGTTATGTTTGCATTTATTAGTCTGAACGTCTTCCATTTTCAGCTTTTCCTCCAACAAAGAAGCTTTGCATGTAACGACATCTAACTCTACAGCGAGGAACTTGGCAAATTATTACGTGGGATATCATGAGTGTAGCTATTTTTAAAGCTCTGAGATACATTCACTATTCAAAACTGTTGTATCTAACAACAACAAGAGGGCGCTACTGTGTGCATGTACTATTTTAAAGACACCCTGTAGGCCCATTAAAATTAAAATAAGTCGGTATTACAGAATTTTTTATGTATTTTAAGAGTTTAAACTGATAGAGTTTTAAGCGTTTGAATTTCAAAATTAATCAATAATAATGGGGGCAGCTTGTGGCGAACTGACTGTGATTGGCGACACCGCGGGCCCCTATCCAGGGGGACCATACAGACATGCGCTCACACACACACATACAGACAGTAACACACCCCCCTACCTCTGGCTTGCCTTCATTGGCCGTCCAGAGTGGAATCGCAAGAGCAGAACCTATGCTCCAGGTTGGAAGTGTATTGCACGTAATGGCGTAATAACGGCGAAACCCGCTCACGGGGGTAAACCCCGCGATGGTGAAACCGGTGCCGCACCTCTCGACAACCTTTAGCCGCTCAATGGGATGTTGCCCCATTGTCGCACTTTGTGCGTGCGGCCGTTTTATGGGGCCCACTCGACGAGCCGGCGAGTCACCGCCTGCCCTATTTACAATTTTGAGACTAGTTGTCATGGCAGGCGTCCGTTAGTCTCCTCCCATAGCCCAGTATCCATCCATCCAACTTTCACCTCTATAGCCCAAGACCTTATTTTTCCATCGCGGCCATAGAGCCGCACTCCAATAGTCTTTGTACCTGGAGGGGATCATCCCCGTGTGTATCATGTTGTGCGCTCGGAGATGGTATCCGCCATGTGTATCCCTTACATTTAGATTAACTTGTCTTTTGAACGGGCCTCTACATGTTGGCTTCGGCTCCATGCACGCCTTCCAAAGGTCCGGGACTTAATTGCCCGTGATTACGGATCGTAAGACACATAATAATAATAATAACCCCGCGGGGGCAGCTTGTGGCGAGCTGACGGTGATTGGCGACACCGCGGACCCCTATCCAGGGGGACCATACAGACATGCGCTCACACACACACATACAGACAGTAACACACCCCCCTACCTCTGGCTTGCCTTCATTGGCCGTCCAGAGTGGAATCGCAAGAGCAGAACCTATGCTCCAGGTTGGAAGTGTATTGCACGTAATGGCGTAATAACGGGGAAACCCGCTCACGGGGGTAAACCCCGCGATGGTGAAACCGGTGCCGCACCTCTCGACATCCTTTAGCTGCTCAATGGGATGTTGCCCCATTGTCGCACTTTGTGCGTGCGGCCGTTTCGTTGAGTCGGCGAGTCACCGCCTGCCCTATTTACAATTTTGAGACTAGTTGTCATGGCAGGCGTCCGTTAGTCTCCTCCCAGTATCCATCCATCCAACTTTCACCTCTATAGCCCAAGACCTTATTTTTCCATCGTGGCCATAGAGACGCACTCCAATAGTCTTTGCACCTGGCGGGGACCATCCCCGGGTGTATCATGTTGTGCGCTCGGAGATGGTATCCGCCATGCCATGTGTATCCCTTACATTTAGATTAACTTGTCTTTTGAACGGGCCTCTACATGTTGGCTTCGGCTCCATGCACGCCTTCCAAAAGTCCGGGACTTAATTACCCGTGATTACGGAACGTAAGAAATAATAATAATAATAATTTATTGTATCAGAAAAAAATGTAACCCCATTTTACGGTATGTAGAAGTACTTACCTATAAAATCTCTTGTGGTTCCGCCTTAGAATGGACCGTCCCATTTCTTCACGTGGGTGTCGTAGTAAGACGATTAAGGGATCAGGTTTCTTATGCAGTGTTTATGTGAGCAAAAGACTAGCCATCTATCCCTCCTCCCTCCTTGTTGCTAATAAGCGGTGACCTATGGAAAACTTCAATGAACTAAAGGTTAGCCTTGCAAGTTTTAGCAATGTTTCTGACCGTCCGATTATGGTAAGTGTAAGTCTGATTCCTTTAAAAGATATGTTTCAAACAAGAAATGCATTTAAAAATATACTTACTTGGAAAATCGGATCCGATCGGACAACATTTTAGATACACAATTTTTCGTATTCACATAGAAACTAACTATCAACTTACCAAACTAAACTTCGGATGATACTCGGCTTTAAGAATATAATAGGATCCTTCCTTTTTCAAGGGGATGATCAGACCATCAAACTGAACAACTTTCTCTATGACACCAACATTGAAATCGCGAAAGTTGGTGTTGGTGTCATAGATAAAGTTGTTCAGTTTGATGGTCTGATCATCCCCTTAAAAAAGTGTCAGCATATAAAGAAGGTCCCTATACAAGGTGTTACAAAAATACAAATAAACATTTAAGGGTATATTATTCGGAGCGCGCTCCATACAAACGTACTATGGTGATATTTTCAATACTAACCAATTAAAGTCAATGAAATTTTGCAGAAACAATCTAGAAACAAATTTCTATGCTTGTATGGAGTCCGATTTTCGATAAAATGTATAGTTTTCAAGTTACAGTGCCTCAAAGATTTCCATACAAATCTTAAATTCATCCTAGCATAAAAACTGTATATTTTAACGAAAATCGGACTCTATAGAAGCATAGAAATTTGTTTCTAGATTGTTTCTGTAAAATTTCATTGACTTTAATTGGTAAGTATTGAAAATATCACCATAGTACGTTTGTATGCAGCGCGCATTTTCGCTCTCGGAATAATATTATCTTAAGACGGTGGTTTTGACCATCAAACTGAACAACTTTCACTATGGGACCAATATAGAAATCGCGAAAAAAAAAATTATGTTCCATACTCTACAAATCGACTAGAGCTAAAATATGTATGGGATTTAAGATAATTTTTTTTGCGATTCCGATGTTGGTCCCATAGAGAAAGTTGTTCAGTTTGACGGTCTAAACAACCCCCTTAAGAGTTTTAAATATTTATTTTTACTTATGAAGCATAGCATAGCATATGCTCACGACTATATTCCCCGAGGGGGTAGTCAGAGATGTACTGAAACCTCAGAACATCCACGTTTCACCAGTAGTACCGTAACTCTGTCCAGTGTGACGGGGGGTGAGCCCGTCGCCACTTATAATGGACAGTGGGTACAATTAGGAGGGCGTCAGAGGGCGCTTCTGAAGTAAACACTGCTCCGCATTAAAATTCAAGTTTTCTAAGTTATAGTAAACAATCACTAACGCCAACGTGTGAATTGTGCACAATAAAGTCGATTTCCTGGTGAAAAACTGTTATCAGCGAAAACAAATAGGGAAAACAAGTGAAAATTACCAAAATTCTCGAGACGAGGACATCCCACCATGCGTCACATTCAAGTGCCACTAAACCTGAAGGGATACATTGTTGTGACCTGATAACCTACATGCAAGAATCTACGTGCGTTTACTGAAGCAACTGGAAACTACGGTTTGGATAAAAACTTGATAAACAAATTGTCTTCTTCATATAACCTAAAAATTTCTCGCCTTATAAATTGATTAGTAAAATAAAATTACCACAAGTGACATCTTGCGGCGAATGGTGGAACTGACTTGAATATTGATAAACGACAATAGAAACCATCTATATCTACTGGGCATCGTGCTGCATTATTAAAACAACAGGTGGCGCTACTAGTCTGTTCAAACTTTTAACAAAATTACAAACTTCAAAGATGAAAAGAACACCCCTTAAAACCTCACACCGTACGCCCAAAGGCGATTTGGACCCACCTGAAATGCTGAAGGAGACTCCCGAGTCCAATAATATTACTTTCCGCACTAAACACTGCAAATGTGCCGATATTTCACGATCGTTCGAGTCCTTTAAAGAAGAGTTTAAGACAATGCTATCTACATGGAGACAGGACCAGTCTACACAGCTTAACGAACTACATAACTCTTTATCTGGAATGAAAAATCAAATCACAGAAATTCACAACACGAATATTGAAATTGAAAAATCGATTGATTTTCTTTCACATGAGTATGATGGCATGAACAATAAAATTACTTTTTTGGAAGAAAAATGTACCTCTCAAGAGTCTCGCATCAAGCAACTCGAAGACACCGTCGAAGATCAATCCAGGAAATACAATTTGAACATTCTTGAAATTCGAAACATACCCCAACAACCGAAGGAAACGATGGACCAGCTACTGAAAATAACCACAGATGTTCTCAACGTAATCTCAGCCAATGTGGAACAGTCAGACCTCCTAGACATCCGCCGACTTCCCTCAAAGACAGAAAAAAAGACAATCCTTGTAACCCTCAAATCTGTAATCCTGAAAAACTCAATCCTTCAAGCCGTGAAAGCCTATAATGCAAAAAACAAAAAACAAAAGCTCAACACAGCACTTATATTATTGAACTCCACACCAGAACCTATCTACATAGATGAGCACCTGACACAGAAAGGAAAACGACTGTATTATCTAGGCCGGCAGCTCACCAAATCGGGCCAGTTCCAGTACTGCTGGACTAACAATGCCAGGGTTCTTCTACGCGAGAAGGAGGGAGAAAGGGCAATCGTCATAACTGATGAGTCTCAGTTAAATGATCTCAAAACCAAAGTACAAAAGTGACTAGATTTAAGAAAACTTTTTCATAAAATATCCTTTAAATATTGCTCAAAGTATTATGTAATTTTAACCTTATTATTACTTTTATTAGTATATAAGATGATTCCTCACTACTACGCCTACTATAAAATGTATAATGTAAAACTATTGTTACTACTAAAATGCCAAAACATACCCTACACAACTATTTATCACACTCTTTACACGCAAACACACTCCAAACTTACACACCTTTCTGCCCAAAAAACACAACACACACACACATACCTGACATTAAGAACACAAATTACACAGATCCAAAGACAAATACAAATACACAACACAAACACACACAAACACAACACACAACACAAACACAAAACACAAACATGGTACACAAATACAATAAAATACACTCACGTCTTATCTCAAAGTCCCTACTCGAACTACTACACGACAATCATTAAAATTCGCGATGTTAAATAATATAGTTAATGACATAGATCAAACCTCTATATCTACTGCCTACTGCTGTTCCCCGGAAGAGTGTACCAAATTCATACCTAAACACATGAATAATCTCAACATAATATCACAAAATATTCGTAGTGTATCTGCAAACTTTCTGGACTTCACCGTTTTAATGAAGAGAATTAACATAACCTGTGATTTAATAATACTAACAGAATGCTGGCTTCCATACAACCCTATTTTACCCCCACTTCAAAACTATGCCTATTTCAAATCGACAAATCCAGCTAACCAAAATGATGGCGTTGTAGTATACGTAAATAACAAAATACAGAGTGTGTCAGTGTGTGAGCCTCCTATCAACGATGCTAGCTGTCTCTTGATAAAGATCGGGCTGGATACAGCGATCCTAGCTATCTATCGCCCTCACGCTTTTGATAACGTGGAAAATTTTGTGCAGAGCTTAACTCTTTTTCTCGCTAGTCTTTCTTCATTCCACACTGTCATTGTAACCGGGGATATAAACATCGACATACACCCCGACGGCAAAGACACACGTTCCGAAGATTACCTCAACTCGCTGGTTATCCAGGGTTTGATAGCGGCCCACACATTTCCTACACATGGCTCAACATGCCTCGACCACATCATTATGAAATCACAATTCCAATCTGACACACTCGTTATTGACTCCACCGTCACTGATCACTACACCGTTCTACTCTCTTTATCAGTAAAACTGCCACAAACACCATCTAAACTCCACACCAAAATAAACTATACCACACTTCACGAAGACATGCTCAAAATTGATCTCACACCAATATTTTCTATAACAGATACCAATAACGCAGCTAGCCTGCTGGTCGATCTTCTTCGTGACACTATTGCAAAAAACACTCAAATAAAAACACTACCACGCCGCCTTCGACCAATCAAACCCTGGATAACACCAGGCCTGGTGAGGTGTATCCGAAATAGGGACAGACTCTACAAAAACTATAAAAAATCCCCGGAAAATGCCACGCTCTGTCTAACTTATAAACGCTATAGAAACTTTTGCAACAACATTCTAAAAAATGAAAAAAGGAAGTACGATAGAAATAGATTGGATGATGCTGGATCAAACAGTAAAAAATTATGGGAAGTAGTGAAAGATATAGCTTATCTAAACAAAACTAAATCAAGCTCGCGTGATTTGCTCACTCACAAATGCACCCCACAGGAATCAGTTAATGCCACCAATGTTTTTTTCGCGAACGTAGGTAAAACGCTGGCCGAGAAGATCACAAATACACACAACAACACGAACCCTACTATCAACCAAAACCCCACACCTAAATCATTAGTTCTCCTTCCGACTGACGAGGACGAAGTTGGTCGCATAATCTCAACACTTCGAAATGATTGTGCAGTGGGTTGGGATGGCATCTCTACTTTGTTTATTAAAACTTATAGAAATATTATAATCCCACCCCTGACATATATCTGCAATCTAGCAATCTCAACTGGTTCATTTCCAGATGTGTTTAAGAAAGGACTTATTCACCCCATTTATAAAACTGGCGCACGAGACCAAGTCACCAACTATCGCCCAATATCAGTTCTACCAACCTTATCTAAAGTACTAGAAAGAGTTATTAATAACCGTCTTGTAAAATACCTAGAAACACAAAATCTACTTAGCAATAATCAATATGGTTTCCGAGCGAAGAAGTCCACTGCTCAAGCAGTCCACAAACTCACTGATTTCCTAGTGCGGAATATGGACAAAGGCAAGAAATGTGCTGCAATCTTTTTAGACCTTGCAAAAGCGTTCGACACGGTTTCATTCTCCATCCTATTATCTAAACTGGAAACACTGGGAATACGTGGGAATCAGCTGAAACTCTTTAAAGACTATCTAAGTAACCGCACCCAATGTGTTACCCTTGATGGATATACAAGTAACGACCTTCCTATCACGTATGGTGTTCCCCAGGGCAGCATTTTGGGACCCAGTCTTTTTCTAACCTACTTAAACGACTTATGCCAACTAAATCTACCCAATGGGCAACTTCTCTCGTTTGCAGATGACACGGTTCTATTTTTCTCAGGTGAAACATGGAATGAGACATATACATTTGCGCAAGAAGGTTTTAACCTGGTCTCAACATGGCTTACAGCGAACCTACTCACCCTAAATGTTGAAAAAACAAAACACATGATATTTTCAATCCGTAACTGGCAACTTCCTGGAGTGCGATTTTTGAACATGTGATTTCCCAACGAGCGGTAGAAAGTTATACCTGTCTCATCTTGCAAATGTCAAGTTTTGATGTGCTACGTGAGACAGGTATAACTTTCTACCGCTCGTTGGGAAATCACATGTTCAAAAATCGCACTCCTGACCCCTCAACTTTCACTATAACTGCTCACACCACCCATGCTCCCAACTTGCAATGCAGCTGCCCCACCATTCAAAGAACCCACCAAATTAAGTACTTAGGACTATTAATTGATACAAACCTCTCCTTCACGCCATATATTAATCTATTAACTAGCAGAATACGTAAACTAATTTTTGTATTTAAAAAACTAAGACATGTTGCTGACCCCCCCCCTTTTAAAAATGATCTATTTAGCGTTATGTCAAACTCTTTTAATATATTGTGTAACCACATGGGGTGGTGCAGCTAAAACACATATGATAAGCATAGAGCGAGCCCAAAGAGCCATCTTAAAAGTAGCCACATTTAAACCTATATTATATCCCACCAAAACCCTTTATGACTTCTGTCAGGTACTTACAGTCCGCCAACTATATATCTTATACACTACCCTTCTCCAACATTCCCTCACTCCCCTTGAGGATAACTTCACAAGCCGTCGAAACCACCTCGTAGCAAAGTCCACCCTACTACACACAGCATTTAGTCAACGATTCTTCTGTTTTACTGGTCCATTTCTATACAATAGTTTGCACCGTATACTGAACACCCATATACTTTCCCAAAACATGCTCAAGAAAACTGTAAGTAGCTGGCTACAGAGTCTTTCGTATGAAAACACTGAAGACCTTCTTCATCCACCAGTTTAAATATCCCACAAGACTTACACCATTACATATTTTCTCCTCTTATACTCTCGTTACTCTTCTCTACACACACACACACACACCCCCACACACCCCCACAAACACACACACACCCACACACCCACACCCACACACACACACACACACACACACACACACACACACACATCAACACACCAACACACGAATGCGCTGGAGTGTGCACTGCGCACCCATATGTAACCGCGTACCCTCTGGCCTTACGGCGATTACTGCAACTATTTATGGAAGCTGATGCTTAAATCACAGATTTACTTTTTTAAGCATTAGCAGCAAAGATTTATATACATAGCCAAATTGCAAACTTATCCTAATTAAGCTAAGAACATTATGTATAATGTAACTTTACCTGCAAATAAAGATTTTTATTATTATTTTTATTATTAATTACACGCCTCGAAATTGAAGCATGCAGGTTTCCTCACGATGTTTTCCTTCACCGAAAAGCCAGTGGTGTAACAAATCGTACATAAATTCCGAAAAACTCATTGGTACGAGTCGGCTTGGACGGGGATCGAACCATCGCCTCCTGCACTGCAGGCAAGGTTACTCGCCACTGGACCACCACGGCTTTTACTTTACTTATGAAACACCTTGTATATACTTACGTCTCGCGAACCCTGGGCAATCTGCAAAGTTCTAAAGCTCTATTCACTCACATTACGACGGCGCGGCGGTAGCAATGTAAAATAATACCTATTTCAATACCGATAGAGTTGACAGAGAGATCTCTCATATGGGCCCCACGGGCGGATGATGGAGGTTTCTGTCAACTCTTTCGGTATTGAAATAGGTATTATTTTACATCTAAAATGTCGTCATAAAGTGGCGACGGGCTCACTCGCCGTCACACTAGACAGAGTTTCGGTACGATTAGTGAAACGTGCATGTTTTGAGGTTTCAGAATATCTTTGACTACTCCCTCGGGGAATATAGTCGTGAGCATAATAATCAGCTATGCTATGTTAATAATCTATAGGGTCCTTCTTAATATGCTGACACTTGTGGGGTTTGATCTGACCGTCAAATTGAACAACTTTCTCTATGGCACCAAAATCGATAAAGCGAAAAAAAAATCTACTTAGCCAAATGTTTGGGACAGCTGTTTTTTTTTCGCGATTTCGATGTTGGTCCCATAGAGAAAGTTGTTCAGTTTGATGGTCATCCTCTTAAAAAGTGTCAGTATATTATTATTAAGTTGGACCCTGTATAGCACAACACGTCGTAAACAACACCTTGTGGTAACTTTACATACAATACTGCACTCCTTTATTGACTCTCCCACGCTACTTAACTCACTGGACATCAACACTTTCTACAGGACTCGTGTTCCTAGGACATTTACACTCAACGTATACTCAAATAACACGTCCTTTTTCAACCCAATATCAAGAATGTGCCGAGAATACAACGAGTTAAGTGGAAAGCATTCGGAACTTGATGTTTTTAATAGCAGATTAAACACTTTAAGGATGTGTCCATACAATTCTCCTCTCCTCTTCTCAACACGGTACATAATTTGTACCTATATATCTATTAAGTATCATTGTGTAACTTATAGTAATGTAATTTTACTGTAATAACTTGTAGCATAATCACATTGCATTATTACTATTTTCTTTTGTTCGGTTCTAGATGTTTGGTCTTTTAAAAATTATTGTATTATTATTATTTTCTTTTTTGTTTGTATGTTTGGTTACCTATAGATATTTGGTCTTTTTAAAAATTGTAAATTTTAAGCATGTCTCACTTATCTACTCATGTTGTGTACTCATTTAATTGAGTCGCAGTCTAGACTTAAAATATTTCACTCATGTTACTTTAAGTTTTAAAATTGATTGTGACTTGTTTGAGTACCTAATAAATAAAATAAAATAAAAATAATACTAGTCGCTTACATATTGTATTTTTATTTCTATACTGATTTGTTTAATTTCATTTCAGATCACAGGACAAACAAGAAACATCGTTTCTAACTAATAAATCTCATTAACATGATCATTTACCCTGTTGCAGTGCCTATTCAAGGAACATGTAAATTAGACTGCCAAGTAGGATAACAGTACTAATTATGGTCCGTTACTATGTAACATGGCAATTTAACACGTAAGATGTTTTCTACTGCAATTACGTAATTTTTATGGGTATTTTAATGGTAAATATTGCTTATGAATGGTAACAGTTACGCCTCGGTCTGGTTGTTCCGGCTTAGAACTATTGAGACGCTTCTTACGTACGAGGCGACTAAAGGAAGAGGTTTCTTAGGGTGCGTCCACATCTGGCGAAAGAGCGGCGAATGCGCAGATCGCGCGCAGCTCGCGAGCCACTCGCAAGCCAGTCGTGATCTGCGCGGGTGCATTTTATGCGGATGTGGACGCACCCTTATGCAGTGTTTTGCTGGGATGAAAACTAATAGGCTATCACGATTTAACACGTCAGCATTTTTAAGGTTTCAGGGATGGCAATTATAGTCAAAATGCTTATCTCAGTATAAAAATATAATTTATTTAAAACAAAAATATTACACATAACTAAGTATTTGTTAAGTTTTTACAATACGCTCGACACAGGAGCGCGCTCGTGGACTATCACGCACAAAAACCTTTCATTTTACATTTTACACTACAACTAAACTAGCGTTACATTAAGGTACTGATTAGACACAGCGTATTATGTACACGGTGCGGCCGGCCGCCACTGTCCATCGAACTAGATATCTTAACACTTTCCATCACGACTGTACTATACGACCAACTTGTACTTTAGATATGGCCTTCAAGGACTGTAGCTTCTGGTCGATAGTTGATTACCTAGCTCATGAAATAACCTAACAACTAGAACTGGATGCCGTGGCCTCTCAGGAAGGCGTCTATTTGTCCCGTGGACGCTGACTCGCCTCTTGGAGCAACGAAGTAGTACTGAGGTGCTGGTCTCTGGGACTGGCCCTGTGGAGCCAGGGACAGCCTCTGCGCCTGCGCTCTCGCCGCGGCACGATCCCTCTGCAATTGACTCTGCTGTATCTGCTGTTGTTGCGCGAACAGCTGCTGTGAATTCTGGAACTGATTCTCAGATTGCTGTCTCTGATAAACTTCTTGAGGATTAGCGTGCTGGATCTGGTGTCTGAACAGCGGCACGTTGGGAGCTTGAGACGCCGGTGCCGAGGGAATCTGTGGCGATGGGATGAACGGTCGCGGCTGCGGTTGTTGTTGCGCTACGTACGGCTGCAATCTCTGATTCAAGTTCAATTCTCCCTTCGTCTGAGGAAGGGCCTGGAAGAGCTGCGTGTTGTAAGATCCGCTTGAAGGATCGTAAACTAATTCGGTTGAGTATAGAGGGTTTCCGCTCGGAGCTGATGTGATAGTCGATTTCGTTGGGTTGGCTGCGTCGGCAGTCGTTGTCGATTGGTGTTGGTTTTCGCGGTGGAACTTAGCGAATTCTGCAGCGAAGTCGATCTGTCCGGGCCTGGCGGTAGTTACGATGGGCGCGGGGGAGGGTGAGTACTGCGCAGCGGGGGACGGAGAGTACTGCGGGGCGGGAGACGGGGAGTATTGAGGCTCGCGCGTGTACTGGATCTGAGGCTTAGCTGTCACTTGGAGTAGCTGAGGCCTGAAGGTAGTCGCTGGAGGCAACGCTCGGGCAGTAGTGGCTGGTAATGGACGCGGAGTGATAGCGATTTGCGACTGGTACGAAGGACGTCTGTGTGTTGGGCGCTGAACGACACGTTGTCTGATGTGCTGTAGAGGTTCTTCTTCGACCTCGTCTTCATCAGCGTCTCTGAAGTCGTTTTGGAAGTAGGTGGTAGCTGGTCGGGTGGTCGTTGGCCTTACTGCTGGCCTGGTCGGGTAGTTTGGTACTCCGTCGTCACGTTCAGCGGAATCAGGAGATTGGGCTTCTTGTTCTTCTTCGTCAGGCTTGTTGGGGTCGCAAGGGTTGCCTGATACGTAGGTGAACTCTCGTTTGTTGCCGTCGGGGTCTACGTAGCCGTATTTACCCCTGACTACGCAGTCAGTTCCTCTGGTCTCTTCCTTGAAGGATCCATCGGCTGCCTCGTAACCGAAAGTGAAGCTGCCGTCGTCATTCACCTGTAATTTTTAAAGAGTTCGTTAAACAGGAATTTGGAACAATGATAGATAATTATCTAAACGACTTCACGTAATAATGTAGTCACGATTTATGACCATAAGGAAGCTGTAACTGGGAAAGATTTGAATCTTTTTATTTCATATTGCAACCAGATATGAATTCATTAACTTTTCGCAACAAAATCTGTTTGGTTTAATGAATAACTCTACTGGTTCTAGATCCACAGATCTTGGTGAATATCGAAGCATAGCATACGCATAAGCATATGCTCACGACTATATTCCCCGAGGGGGTAGTCAGAGATATTCTGAAACCTCAGAACATCCACGTTTCACCAGTAGTACCGAAACTCTGTCCAGTGTGACGGGGGGTGAGCCCGTCGCCACTTATAATGGACAGTGGGTACAATACACGCCTCGAAATTGAAGAATGCAGGTTTTCTCACGATGTTTTCCTTCACCGAAAAGCCAGTGGTGTAACAAATCGTACATAAATTCCGAAAAACTCATTGGTACGAGTCGGCTTGGACGGGGATCGAACCATCGCCTCCTGCACGGCAGGCAAGGTTACTCGCCACTGGACCACCACGGCTTTTTTTTAGAATATCGAAAATACCCTTAATTCGTGTATTGTATCCACCGTTCATTTAAAGTGACGACAAACTCACTTCCTGTCACACTGGACAGAACGGAGTTTAGCACTAATAAAAATTTGGGTATTCCCTATCTCTAACTTCATCCCATATTATTTAGGGTTTTGGCAAAAGTGTCGCGGTCAGTCGCTTGCTATCGCAAACTTTTGTAAATTGACAAGATTGTGAGTTATTCTTCGGTTGTTTCTCTTTGAGTTATTTTTCCAGCATCCACGTGGTGTTTCAAGCCTACCTTGTTATAATTCCTGATGGTCTGAACAGGCGGTTGTTTCGGGGCCTCGTGGAGCTGGGGCTGCTTCAGCCTCGACGGTGCTCTGCTCAGGGCCCGGGGCTCGTACTCGTCGTCCAGCCTGTCCTGGGCCTGGTACAACGCGTCGTATGCGTCCTGGGATACTAGCACCACCTGGAAACAGTTTGAGATAGATTGAATAACAAGTCCAGTGGCAAATAGCCTTGCCTTACTTGTAATAAGTGCACGATTTGAGGACGAAAATGTTGTAAGGAAACCTCCATCCTTCATGTTTTAATTTCGAGGCGTGTTGATCCATAAAAAGTGGCTACTCAATCTTTCATACTGAACAGAGTTTGGGTACTAGTTGGTAAGGTAGGTCTAGTGAATCACGACAGATTTTGATTTCTAAATTTGAGATATTGATTTCTTAATTCAGTTTGGATTCATTTCTGTGGAAGAATTTGACTCTAACATAACAACTAATACATCCGTAAATGTATAAACATTACATTCTCTCCCTAAATAGTAGTTACACCTAGTTGAGATTCAATTTTAGATAGTTTTATCGGAGTTTCTGCATATGAATAGATAATAATCTATTATTATCCATTCATATGATCTCTGATTACTCCAAAAGGGATTATGGTCGTGAGTTTCTGTATGTTAATGTATCTCTAAATTATTAGTTCATACATACAGAAACATACGAACATAAAGTATTGTAGAATTTATGACTTCAGATCTTCATTCTCTACAAGTGGCGGATTAACAAAACATTGCTTACGTAAAAAGATAACTTTGATAGATTGAAAGGTAAAGTTACCTGGTCTCCAGCGGCGCGCTCCTGCGCCTGCGACTCGTAGTCATACTGGTCCTGGATCGGTTGTTGCAGCCGGGCGCGGGGGCGAGCTCCCGCCACCATCCCTGTCCCCAGTATCAGGCATATCATCTGCAAGAACGAGATGGATAGAGTTAGTCAACAGGTTATCATTTCACAGGAATATTACTTTTTAACAAATGAAATATAAATATGCTATTTTTAATCTAGTATTTTTTTTAAATTAAATAACGACAAGTCATGTTACACTTTCAGGAAGCTATCCTTTCTTTCTGGATGCTAAGCAACAATCAAAACTGCAAATTCCTGTCGCTTTATTACATAAACCGAATATACGAGTACAATTGTGTATTACTATGCTTAGTAAGGTACTAGCTTATTCAACGTATCGAATTCAACAAAATCTTATTATTATTAAACCAGCTGTATTGTGCAGATTAGCCTAGGTACTGAAATAAAATATCGAGGTCAACAATTTAAACCCGTGATAAAGATAACATTTTTAAATTGATAATAAAGTAGAGTAGGTACCTAATTTAAGATAAGCTTTACATTTTTCTGAAAGAAAACTTATGACATTTTTGTCAGTATTGAAGATATCAATCTCCGTCCACCCTAATCGTAATGTAAACAAAATCACGCGGTTCTCCTTGTCAGTAATAACAAGGTAGTAACATATAATTAGGTGATCCACCAACACTTATGTGTCACTTACGGTCTTGATCTTTTCGCGAACAGCCTTCACATTATGTTAACTACCTACATCAAAATAAATATTATAATATTGTATCTTAAACTTTGACTTTGTTTAGTATAAACAAAACAACATCTGTGATAGGTGACATACCTACGTGTTACCAATAGAAGCAATCGAACGAGTAATATGGTCTATGGACAAATACCAAATGGACCCTAATCACACACTCACTCAACACGAAATCTCCAAAACTACAACACGAAATCTCCAAAACTAAGAAGAATTTTTCTATTAGCATCTACCTATCTATCTATCGTACCTATACGCCATAGGTACAACGAAATTTTTAAGGCTGTTTTGAATTACAGAAACAGAGATTTGAAAAACGAACTCTCACTTATTCATAGAACAGCTTTAGTAACGTACAATAATATGATAGCTGGTATATCTTTCTATTATAATTATATTTTATAGTCGGAATCTGAAAATCTCTTGAATTTAGGTGCTCGCTTAATTTAAAAAAAAAGTTGTTTTTTTCACAATTTAACCCCCGAAGGTGTGAAATCCGGTTGAAAGTATGTAATGTATAGGAATTTGATAGCAAAAGAACGGTGATTCCAGTTTGTAGATATTAAAGTATTTGTAATATTAATTGATTATGTTTAACAACACAAACAACCGTAGGTAACAAAGTAAACATAACGTTACTAAATGAAGGGAAACGTGTAATATCATTAATGTTGCTCATTTATTTAGTTTTTACTACATTTTAATATTAAATAACCAACTAACCTAAACTAACATTTAAGTATAACTAATACACTGCGGTCTGAAACCGCCAGATGGCGCTAGTGTCGTGCACACAGTGAATAAGGAACTTCCGTTTCTCACGATGATTTTCCTTCACCGTTTGAGATCCTTTAGTTGCTTACTCTCCACGATTTTTGCACTTAGAGATTACAGATCAAAATAATTTAAAAATGAAATTTATATTGATAAACTCGATGAATCGCAATAAGAATGAAATAGGTATCTTAAAATTATGTCTTCTGTCCGTAAAAAATATAAAAATGAAGACAAAAAAAAACTTGACATACCGAATTGTGACAATGGGCGGGGCGCATTGCTGATAGTTCTCGAAGGTACTATCAAGTACTATACTATGCAATTTTTCGATCCGTGCTGCAACGTATACCTAATCACAAAATTTTACTAACATTTAAACTTAAAAGTTTTAAAAAATTACCTACTCAAATGTATAATAATTTTATTATGATGATGCTTCGGAAGGCAATAGAATAGTTCCGTCAGATGGCAGTGTATCTATTTGTATATGGACAATAACAAACTTTTCTGGTACTTTTTACGGGAGGTGAGGTAGCATGAAATCCGCAACTTTGGACTTTATTCCATTACCTTCGATTCTAATTTTAAATGTTATAAAAAATAAAAAACAGTGTCGTGTGAACCCCAAACGTGATAACTTCAAAGTTATTGTTCAGAAATTATAGGCTGTCGCGTTAAGAGATAAGGTATAACAATGTATGTTAATGCTAAGATTTCTTGATCTTGTACGTTGGCAGAGGGGAAATGCTAACGCAAGGCACCCGCCTCAGTCAAGTCTCAGGTTCTATAATGTTGAAAGTCCGATCACTTTAATAACCTAATAAGTCGAGAAATATATAAATTAAATTAAATTGCACAATAGTTGTAACATCAAAAACCAATCAAGGATATACCAAATAATAACAAGTAATAGGTATACTAATGCATCTAATTTATCTAGTCTCGAATTCAAGGTTATATAGCCGTGTAATCTGTTTTTAATTTTATTCTGCAAATCTGTGATCAACAGATGTGTTAAATAAGGAACGTGTTTAGCAAAACCATCTCATTAACATTGAAAAAAAAATCTACAGGAGTGTTTTACATAGTCCTCCACCGACAAGAGCAATGCAATAGCTATATAGCATACGACTATACCCAAGCGGCAAAATCTTTCCTTAAGTCTGAATTGTAGATATCTCTCATTCAATAACCAAATTCTCGGTTATTGACTTAGGTAATACCATCCGTCCCTCAAGATATCTTGTAGATACACTAGAAGGCAGAGTTAGGCAAAAGTGGGCATATGGAGTACTGAATGAGTTAAGATAGACTTCATACTACTTTACAGATAAACTAAGATAAACTTAGGTACGACTTAAGGAAAGTTGACTTCTCGTAGATAAACTTAAGTAAAAATTTTTGGTTTGAAATTTCATCCTACCTTCATAATATATTATTATACTTTACGTAGATACAGTAAAGATAAATTATGGTGGTAACATTTTCCAACTTAATATTCTATGATGAATGATAAACAAAATGGCTCTGATAGTTATTATTATTTTATAATGCATTATTTCGTCGACATGTAAAGTAAAAATTCAAACGCACATTCGTTTATCGTGTGAAATGGACAAATATTCTTAGAAAACAGGCGGGCTTCAAAAATTACAAAGTAGTTGTATTTAAAATTCAAAAAATTCAACCACAAAAACTGTTTTTTTTTCTTTTTTCTTCGAAATTTAATTAAATATTAAATATCAATGTTGATTTCGTTACGCAAAACTATGTAAAATTGTGTAAAATTAAGAGAGTGCCTAAAATAACAAAGACAGAACTTAATATAAAACATGTTCAAATTTGCAGATCATTCAAAATGGCGTTAAATCTATATTGCATGTGCTAAGTACGAGTAAAAGCAATACAGTATTGGTAAATCATAGTAAAGGATCAGTTAAATGTGTTTATAATTATTGCTTACTTACTCAAGTAATGTTATACTTAACTTATACCGAAGTGTGACTTCAAATAATACAAGTAAATACCGTGTCGATTTAAGTCATCCTTAACTCGTACTTGATAAATACTGATTCGACGGATATTTTATTTTCTTCTCATCTGTCATTGTTGTTGTGATTTCTGCAAACAAAAGGCCAATGCAAGATTGAACAATTCGTTTTTGTGTTTGAAGAAAAACAAGTGATACAAAGTAAGTAAGTAAGTACTACTTATGTATTACTTATGGACAATGATAATTATAATTTGACATTTATGTACATAAATAATTGTAAACTGAGGTAACCTCAGGTCTACACTCTAAATCTTGAATCTTTTGACGTAACGCGTCGTATTTGTATCTACTTTATGTATCTCAGTCACAACATAAACATGTAAAGAGTTGTATTTTTTAGGGTTCCGTACGCAAAGGTTCCGTTCCGGTTACGGCTTTCCTACTTTTGAAGAAATGTGTCTTTTGAACCGTAACAGGAAACAGTTGACATTTTTAGACAGTTGAACAGTTGACTGGTTGTCTGGAAGAAATCACTTTTAGTGATAAGGCCGCCGTTTTAACCCTTCTTGTTCGTGTATATTGTTGTTGTTTTTTTGTATTTTTGGTGTGCAAATAAAGAATATTTATCTTATCTTATCTTATCTTTTATACAGAATATGAATCTACTATTTTGCGTATTATTCTGTTGGTTTTTTTGTGATTATTTTTGTTTCATATTCCTGATGAGTACGTTGTGGTATATTATGGGAGATAGACCACACTTTAAAAAAAATCTATAATTAGAATCACGCTCTTCTTTTGTTGAAGTTACGTATTCAAGTTCGCTGTTCGTGTCTTCTATGATTTCATCAACCGATGCGGGCCTGGTGGATGTGCTGGCAAACATGATACAGTCTGTCTAAAAAGTCTTGACAAAAATTTGGGCGCTGTCTCCACGCAAGAACGTCAAAATCAAGCTACTACAATTATTAGGTCACGACTTTATAGACAGACTGTAAACTTTGAACGTTGTTAACAAGTATCTAACAAGGAGTCACTGGCTCCGGCTGTACTCGGACTACTCGGATTAACATTCACTGCACAATCTTTGGCATGAATAGAATTTGCGGTCACATATTTTCTTACACGACGTAGAAAATTTCCTGCTATCTTAATTTTCTTAACTTTAATTATGCTCATGTTACTTCTATAAACACAAATTGTAGCACTAACTTGTTACTTTTTATTAAAAACGTCCCTTTAAGGCTGATAGTACTGACACAATCATTAGCTAAGTAAACAACCACTTAAATTGCAATTTCAAAGGAACGACTTAAAGCAACCGTTTGACCTGGATAACCTTAGGAAGACTAAAGGCAAACTTTAGGTAATTTTGCCTTAAGTAGAACTTAAGTAATACTTCTAAACACTATTAAATTTAACTATATCTCCGTTAATTCTGTTTTCAGTAACTTTATGCTTAAGTTTGCATTTCGCGTGGACATACTTAAGGCAAAGTTAATACTACTTAACTTAACTAATCCTTAAGTCGGTATTTCTGAAAACTAAGACAACTTGAATTTATTAATACAGACTTCAGCAAAGCTTGCCTTGGTTAATGCGAAGTTTAGGTATATTTAAGGCAAAATTGATTTAGTCACGATCTGTTTTGCTGCTTGGGTATTCTCCAAGAGGGTAGTCAGAGATATTATATGAAACTCAGAACAACCACGTTTCACCAGTGGTACCTAAATTCTGTCCAGTGTGACGGGGAGTGAGCCCGTCGCCACTTGTAATGGACAATGGTGGTGGGAAGAGCAATGCAATGTACGCATTAAACTAATAAGATTTTATTTACATAGACCATCTATCCATGTTGCATACACACATAGACATACTACAAACTCACGATCATAATCCCTTCGGTATGAAGCTTTGCTACAACTACAACTGTAGAGGTGTGCAGTCGTAGCAAGACTCAGTTTTAGTAGGTCTCATAAAAATTTTAGGATGAAATGACGTTTTTTTGCCGTCGCTTTTGTTTAGTCGCCCTCCTACGCAAACCGACGATAGAAATGGCCTAATTTAAGCCGAAACCACAAGGTTAATTCAAAGGTGGGCGTTAAAATTCTAGAATTAGAATCCAAACATAAACCATAGTGTAATAAAAACTACTTAATAGTGATGAAGCTCAATGGTCGCACGACCGACAGGTCAATCGAGCGCGGTGTGCGGGGGCAGAGAGTATCGCGTCCAGCGCCCGCGGCATGATCCCGCGATAAAGCACTATCGCGCCCTAGCTCCCTTTCTTTTTGCGCGCGAACGAACGAGTTAGCAGGCGCGATAAAACGTTTATCGAGGCACCATGCCGCGGACGCAGGCGTCAAAGCTAATTCAATTAGGGTACGCACGTCCCTCCCAAAGTCGCGCCACCAGGCTCGCTGAGCTTCACCACTATTCGATTCTATTACACTATGCTTAAACATAGATTAAAAGATCATCATAGCGAACAGCTGACGGTCAATAATCCAAGGTTAGGTCACTCATCTGCGGCCGTTCACCTGTCATCTGCTTTACATAACTATTGATATGCTCAGAAGATCCACCATGTATGGACACGATTAGTATTCAGTGATTCATTCTATCAAACAGAAGTCGATCGTAACTTTAAAGACATTGAACTGAATTCGGGTTAATTTAGATTATCTACTCGGTTCCTAAATAATAAGAAGTTTTTCTTGAGTGTAGCTCTAGTTACGGATCAAGTCGGTTAGGTCCTCTTCCCTGAACGTCCATCGCCCGAATTCCTTCTACGACTAATTCCCCGAACAGCCATTTCCTCGTTAGTCCATTTCCTTGTGAAACTGTAGTACTACAACAATAAACAAGGCTTTGGCATCGGGAGGATGTATAGGGTGTAACATTTATTATGTTACATTACTTTGTGAACAATACAACTTGGCTATGGCGCCAACACCGAAATCGCAATATTGGCTCCATAGTGAAAGTTGTTCGTTTTTAAGGCTTCCGCACATTGCAGCGATATTATCGAGCGATATTGACGAAAGCGATATCGCGACACCTTACACACTGCAGCGATTCCGCGATTCGCGTCACGCATGCGCCCTTCACTGAATGTAGTAGAAAGAGATTGCGTCAGGTTGCGATAATATCGCGGCAGTGTGTGGGATCGAGCGCGTCCCCATACAAAATGTACTGAGAACAATTATCGCAAAATCGCAGCGATAATATCGCGGCAGTGTGTAGGATCGAGCGCGTCCCCATACAAAATGTACTGAGAACAATTATCGCAAAATCGCAGCGATAATATCGCTCGATAATATCGCTGCAATGAGCGGAGGCCTTTATGGTCTGAAGCACCCCGTAAGATATGTAAAGTATTTAATTTTACACCCGGAAAAACTCCTTCAAAATCGAGACGTGTATTGTGTCCACTTATCACTGTCAAAGGGCTCACTATGTTTGGGCACTACTAATAGAAATGTGTACATAGGTACACACACTGTTTTGGAAGTGCTTAATATGTTGGCTCCATAGCGAAAAAGTTGTTTAGTTTAATCGTCTGAAGAACCCTCTAAAATATGTAACGCATTTTATGTCTACACCCTGTATATTTAGATTATAATATAATATTTAGAATACTCTTGCTACATCCTCCGGGAATATATTTATGAGCATAATAATGCTTATTCTTACGCAGATCACCCCCTGTCACGGAGAATATAGTCGTGAGCATATGCTTATGCTTATGCTCTTACGCAGATTATAAAATAGTGCGTAACAATTACACACTTACGATAAAGTAACACTATAGCTCATTTATCAAGTTGCTACAGTTATCTAATTACAAAACTGGCCGCATACCGGCCCAGTTGCACCGTGACGTAACGCAGGGGTAACCATGGTGAGTGGAAAATGTAGGACACTCCCAAAACAAAAGTTAATTAATTAAAATAATCTGTACCGAAGCTTGTAACACTACAGTTTAGTATCACGTAGTATTGCTATAGTTAGTTAACTATAAAACTAGTCACATACCGCCCTAGTTACGCCGTGACGTAATATTAGAGTGACCATGATGTTAGGAAAATTTGTTACTGTCCAAAACTACTTTTGCTATGGGGCTAAATTCAAGGTTAATTATAACATAACATGCTGGTAATGTTATATTGTCCACATAAATGTTTAGTAGTTTTCGTTTGTAATAGAGTTCTCTAGAAGAATTTCAAGATCACATTAGAAAGATAATGTAGAGCGCAAACCTTTAGGTATTTACTAAAAATGTTAGGCCTAATATTCTTCTATACCATAATTGATAATTTTCTTTAACAAAGTCACCATCCTTTAATCTACTCAAATATTGATTTGTCCTAATTTTCCCCGACAACAAGCACACCCTACCCATGCGCACGCACATAACAGTTGTCAATAAAGAGTGAAAGTCCTGTGTAACGTACGCAAGTATACTAAATGACGTCATCTTATTTTAGACAAAATAATCATAAAATGTGTTTATTAGTTAGTTGAGAAAGTTTTAATATTTCATTGTTTTATTCTTGACTTGTCGTCTTATGACGTCTATAAAATATTATCAAGGCTCATCGAATGTTTCTGATCTCTCATTATTTCTATATTTTAAGTCTTTTTTCAATTTAACGGACGTTCCATGAATCGAAATACCTACATAATATGTAAAGTTGGAAACCATTCAGATGTCACCCAACAAAACTTTTGTTGCCAACCGTACATTCTATTTATACCAGCTGTTGATTTAAAGAGTGATCAATCTTTGGAAGGTAAAACTTTATAACCCAGTGAGACCCAAATGTATGGAAGAAGTGATATACTTTTTTGTATCCTGGAGTGCGATTTTTGAATCTCATTCGGTGAGCTCAGCAGTTGAAAATGTCATATTTACTACGCATCTTTCTACTGCTGATTTGACTTCAAAAAATCGCACTCCTGAAATATGATTTTTGAGAGTCAAATCAGTAGTAGAAAGATGCGTATCTCCATAGTAATTTTGACATTTTCAACTGCTGAGCTCAACGAATGAGATTCAAAAATCACACTCCTGATCGTTTCTATCCGAACTTCATTGGAATAGAGTTGATATTGGACTTAAAACGTTCACGCAATTCCGACAATCTAATTTCGTGGTAGACCTACCGGTTTTGGAAAACTTAGTAATATTTACAGTAGCTTTCTTAGCCATTGATAAACCATGTTGCATTACTTTTACTCAATCTAGTGAAAGCGCAACGCATTTAAAATATTAAATAGGTCCTTCGTATGACGTTATCTATGACAGTACAATACTTATTTAAATAAAATGTCTCAACAATATCGAAAGCATCAATATTTTCGACGGCTAATGGAAGAATATGAGAAGGCAAGAGGATAGTAGGTCCCCACGACCTGGTGAAGAAGGCGAGAACCCGTGGGATGAGGGCAGTGCAGGACCGGTCGTTGTTGCGATCTGCGGGAGAGACCTATGTACGTACAGCATTGAACGTCTTTTTACTGAGATGATGATGAATGGATGGAAGGAAATGACGAATTGCTTCGACCCCAAATTATTTTCGACTACAAAGTCATCAGAAGCGTCAATCCACATTGCTATAGATGTCAATGAATTCAAATACTTCTAGTTATTGTTAAGACATTGTTCTCTTTATCATTATTGAGCAACACTGCCACCTATATTTGATCAACTTTTCCTTTACTCTAAGGTTGCAAGCATATGCTCACGACTATATTCCCGGGAGGGGTAGTCAGAGATCTTCTGAAACCTCAGAACATCCACGTCCCCACACCCTAAGGATGTCTGGAAGAAATAGCTTCTTAGAGATTAGACTGCCTTATTGTGTACCTATGTATTTTATGTTTGATTGTACGAAAATGTGTGAGAAATCGGAGCATCGAAATTATAAAATAGTTGAATTAAACTAGTTACCCATTACCAAACTCTATTTATCCCTAAATTAGGACAGGGTCACACAGCAGATCACCGGTGACAGAAAGATCACTAACTTACAACCAACTCATTTGTCATCCGACCGCACCGTGACAGGTTGATATACCTACAACTAACGACGTATTGTTAGCCAAATATCATACGCTGACACTTGGGCAATATACTTGTGTAACTTATGTACGCATAATTTCAGATATCGGTCAACCATTCCGCCCTTTAACTCCTTTTTCCTCTTGTGGTTTTGGTTGACCTCTCAATTCTAAAATAAAACGGCAAACCGATAGAGACTTTACATTTTAGGAATAATTTTGTATATCAAAATTTTGCACAAAATTAGGAGGCTCATTAATCTTCCATTTCATTATTCATTATTTCCTCGATTCAAATCAGACATTATTTTTAATACAAAATTCTAAATTTTCGAGGGAGTATAAGGTCGACACTCGAGTAAAAGTAGCGACTGGTTCTACCTGATGCAATGGACATGGCCTGAGTGGTTGTAAATAGTAAAAAGTATGCGGATATTTATAGGTACTTAGTATATCTCCTACGAAATATAATCTTGCGTATATCCTCTGCTAAACTGTATAAAGTAAAGCATGATAGTAAGGATGACTGCAGAAGAAAGACTTATGCGATATGAAGTTAATTTATCCGTTAAAGATTATATTCCATGGTTAAATGAAGGTCAACATCTATTTTTAACCCCCGACGTAAAAAAGAGGGGTGTTATAAGTTTGACGCCTATGTCGGTCTGTCTTTCTGTCTGTGGCATTGTAGCTCCCAAACGGGTGGACCGATTTCGATGCGTTTTTAATTGTAATACATCGTTCCCTAATGAACATAATTTATCAAGTTAATTTACAATCATACTTCATTACACACGTTAATTTGTCTACGATTCAAGAGCATATTCAATTTCCCAATTACAGGTTTACTCGGGTAATACGTACACATTTTTTTAAAATAATGACAGTAATTTATCACCAAAACATTTCGACACGTCTTCTCAACTTATCGCTAACAAATTGAATTTCGTACGAATTTAATTAGCATCTTGAACCGGTAATTTCAGCCCATAGCTCGGGGCGACATTGGACATTGCTTTACTTTCCATCGTGACTGCTTTATTACCAAATCGGTGATTATTTTTATGTGCTTTGATCTATATTACCTTTAATAGTAGTCGTGTGACTCAATCAAATTAGTTTTTACTAGTTTGTACCCGCGACTTTGTAAGCGTTGATGTCGTTCTGATTTGTTTGCTTCAGGGCGGAATGGCCTTTCAAGATCTAATAATGGTAGCTTTAGCCTTTCGCCCACAAACAACGCAGAAGAAGCTTTAAAAGGAGACTTAAAAGAACCAGTTTACCGTGTGATTGAACGCGTGAACTTCCCGTGGGAATCTTATGAGACGACTGAGCGCTTTCACACACGATGACGCATTGACGGAGCGGCAGGCGTCAGTCCGTCATTTGTGAAGCAAGGAGTTAACGCACCGTGTTAGCAAGCATACTATAAACTGGATGATTATTTAAATAATCAAAATGCTTGGGTCTGAGTGTCACTAACATATAGTTTACTGTATAGTATCAATTATTTAATTAAATAGACTATGTATTACTATATACATAACCTTAGCATAAGAATTTATAGTGTAATAGTCATTAAGTCGTGTTATGCTGTAGAGTTTCTGGCCGCATCTTCTCTACAGCGACACGTTCCGACGCGGTGGTAGCTTAAAAAAGAATTGACGTTTAATAAGTGTGCTTCAGGCTCCTATATTGAATAAATGATTTTGAATTGAATTGAATTGAATTGAATTGTGTGCTTCTACGTGCGGTTTCTTGCAACTTCTTGCTTCACAAATAATGGTCTGACGCCTGCCGCTCCGGAAAGGCGTCATCGTGTGTGATCCCACTAAGGGATAAGGTTCCTTACGTGGTGTTTTTTAGAGGAAAGGCCAGTCACCAAAACATAATGTAATTTCATCGTGAAACTTTAAAACGCTTACTAAATTTTACGACATCATCATCAGCCTATCATCGTCCACTGCTGAACATAGGCCTCTCCCAAGGCGCGCCACAAAACTTTGTCTTAGGCCTTCCTCACCCAGTCGCTCGCCGCTACTTTTTTTAGGTCGTCTGTCCAGCGGGCAGCAGGGCGTCCCACACTACGCCTACCAATTCGCGGTCTCCACTCTAGAACTCTGACACCCCATCGGTTGTCAATTTTACTACAACAACCTAAAAAGGTAGTTTATAGTTGAGCACCCAATAGGGTATTATGAGATTTCGTTATTACAGCCCTAACTTTATAACCGTAACAACGCAGTATTTAGTCCAATAACAAAATAACTGTTACGTTTTTTATCCTCCTGACAACACTGAACAGGTTTATTCATCCATGACGTTGAAGTTTTCAATGTAATGTGTAATAGTTTCACATGTATTCAACTAGAAACAAGTAGGTTGCCCAATAACACGGATCATTTAACTTGCCCCGAAACAAACCGGTATGTATTGTAACGCCCTGTGGAACGTCGTACATGCTAGCTCATTGACGAAGAAAATAAAGTAAAAATGTGTTGATACTCAAACTAGCTTTGCACTTTTACATTTTTTAAGGGGATGATCAGACCATCAGACTGAACAATTTTGTCTATGACACTAATGTCGAAATCGAAAATTAACAAAAATCTGCCGTACATTGGGTCGAGAGTGTAACAAATATTGTAAAAATCCTACAAACAAAATTAAAGGGAGTCGTTGAGCTGATAATAAATCACAGGAGTTTGTAGCGGCCGCAATCTCCATCGCAGAAAGAGAAATCGTTTTTACAGTCTTAACTGTGGTCCAAAAAAACTGTAAGGTTTTAGTGGGATAAACATGTTTCACTGTTTTTGTATGGAGACTGCCAGAGTCGAAATCTGTTACAATCATACGTTATTATCCATCATGGAATCAGACAATACCTTTCCAAGCTTCTTGCTATCTACTTTCATAAGATTGAGAAAACAAACGAATTTTTTTCTTTATTGAATTTAACCCAAGGTACCCAACCAATTAAAAGATTATGTAAGCGTAACCCAATAGAAATAATAAGCATTTTTCTAAGATACCGTATGTGTAAAAAATAATGAATGCTACCTGTATGTACATACCTAATTGAATGTGACTAACATTACTACAACAACCTAAAAAGGAATTTGTCCAAGGTTGTAATACTTGTAATACCCATAGTTATAAATGTAGCTGTAAATTATTATTTATTCTTTCCTAATCAGGCTATGCCTACAATCAATCAGGTTGTTTCTACAAAGGTGTTATTATTTTTCTATTCAAAGAAATCAGTTGGTTTTTAATGAGACATAAACAGTTAATTAGGCAACGTTTGAAGGTAAATATTGCTCTCTGGCTATTTCGTTTTGGATCTAGAAATTAGTTTCTCTTTATTTGAGAATGTTTTTCTATCATTTAAAGCATTTAAAAAACAATCGAATCAAACAACAACCATTCAGTTCTGCTACTCTAGTTAATATTTCTCATTGCCTTTTAATTTATCTATAAATTATAGTGCATCTACATCATCAATAGCTAAGGACTTATCTTATTATTAACAAGTGTTGATGAGACTGATAAGTAATTTATATTTATGATACTTATTACAGTAGAGCGACGTAGTATTTATAAAGTTAAGTCAAATATTGAGCCTTATTCGATATTTCCTACGCTATATACAAGTTCTAGAATATCCCCTCATGTTCATTTTGACCCATTCGGACCGTACATCATAATATTCCGACATATTTGAGACACAATATATTGAATGAGTAATGTCGAAAGCCTCGGAGGAAAAGCCCACTCGCCGCAAACGACAAATAAATTGCTCTAATCATATGACAATCTGAGTTTCCGTTTCACTTTCGTCACAAACACTGTTGAGAAACTAATACAATTTATCACAATGAACATTATTTACAATTTTTAGTGATATAAAGGTACCTACGAGCTCTATCAGACTGGGGCGTGTCTAAAAGCACTGCAGTGTATATTCCTTCGTTATTACAAAAATGATAATAATTCTTTTTTGTAACGGTTTTGTGTGAATACTAATTTAATTAACTTTAAAAATGCGTTAATATGAGTTGTATTTTGATTGTAGAATCTCAGAGTACTAGGTAAAATTTGTAGAATCAGACTGTGTTTTTATAACCTAATTTAAAAATGTGTAGAGTTAAGATGAACCTGTAGGTAGATAATTCTCATTTAAACTTCACTAAACTGGTTGAAGAGATTATGGTAAGTGTAGGTAATAAGAGAACACAAATATACTTATCAGCAGTTCCGTAAAAATGAAAATTGTGACTTTGGTAACTCGACCCAAATATATGGAACAGCAGATATTTTTTTCGCGATTTCATTTTCACTTCCATAGTGACGGTTGTTCAGTTTGATGGTCTGAAGCACCCTTGTTTCCACCCTGTATAGCACTCTGCATGTCTCGAATGAAGACATAAATAACAAATTCCGGCTTACTCTACATAATTTAGAAGTTGTCCACTAAATCAAGTATTTATGCGTCATCGGCTCTGTCATTGATCTATTCCTATAATCTGGTTGATATTTCCGCAATAATTTAACACAACAATTTGCTGGTTGCTACCGAGTCCTGCGCATAATGGCAGCCATTTTGAACCCATTGTGAGTGTTTATCTATAATAAATCTTTTGGTTGAAATTACTTGATCGTGTAGTCGGAATGGTTCCTTTTAACGCCGTAAAAATTTTAACCAACTTCAAAAAACTAAAATGTACTTAAAGCCTGACCAGGAAAATAAAAAACCTGGATTGGGGGCGCTGCCATCGACTGTCGCCTTTAATGTTAGTGTTCCAAGTACAAAAATTAGTTCCAATGATTTTCCGCAACATGGCGAGGTTTTTTATATTTCTGGTTAGGCTTTACTTATGTATTGATATGTACCTTTTCTCCCCTCCGGACGGAAAGCGTCAATTTTAGTCCCGCGGCGTCAAACGAAGTTGCCGCTTTCCACCTCGGTCGAGGAGAAAAATAGTATACTAACCTCGGGCAGTAAATAAGAAAGCCTCAGATCACATGTTTGTTAACAATTACATGAAAATGAGACCTTTCTCACTTTCCTGCCCTCGGTGTGTAATCTACTATTGTATGTTTCCAATTTATTCAGAAATTATGGCACCGATTTTGATGATTCTTTCACTCGCGATTTTCATATCTCTGGGACAGTTTTCTTTTCAGTTAAGTAATCCCAATCGCCCTACCTTTCGGCAATGCTTGCCTGGTAGAGAAACAGCACAAAAAATTACCAATCGTCAAATGAATCAAGCTGCGTGGAAGATCTACGAATTCGCATCATCATGATGATCAAAGTATAGGTGACATAATTTATAAATAAGTATTCTAAACGAGACATAAACATTTTTTTAAACTGTACCTACCCACACTTAAAAATGCGCCCATAAAAGTTAAAAAAATATCTTTAATATTAAATTATACCTACTTAACTAACTTTAATCTACTCGATACTGTACGAACTTTATTGCAAAGTTATATTATCCTGTTTGGATACAAGCTGATGATGATAATTAATCAATGCCTTCTCTAACCCAAAAAACGTCAAAGTTCTCGCATTACATCATCTCAATGTCAAGACCACAATGTCACTTGAAGCACCGACCGTCGACCGTCGACCGGTCAGCCAAGCCTGAGAGCTTTCTAACGCATGCGCGGTGCAGTGCTATTCACGTCAGTCACTGCGCAGGTTGCAGTGAAAGCTGATTGATTAATTAGGTAATATGCAGTGCTTTTAGCAATTAATAAGATTGATTGTCCCTGAGGGTAGGCCTGCGCCCTGTGGGACGTATATACAGGGTGTAAAGAAAAGTATTCACCACTCACTCTATCCATCAAACTGAATAACTTTTATTATGGGAGCAACAGTAGCAGCACTAAAAATATCTGCCTCTCCATACGTTTGAGTCGATTAGGTATAGTATGGAAAAGCAGACTTTTTTTTGCGCTGACAGGTTTGCTCCCATAGCAAAAGTTGTTCAGTTTGATGGGTAGAGTATGTGGTTTAAAGGTTAATGATACTTTTTCTTACTCCCTGTATAGGCTGTGATGATGTTTGACTTAAAATAAATTAACTATGGCTGATGCTGTTTTACAACGCTAACTAGACTCCCGTCTCGTTTCCTATTCGAAGCCGGACGCCACACGGCAACTAATTTCCTTCAGATATAGCCAAAATCTGATACCCTTACCGTTTTGCTGTCTACATCCTTCACCACCTCATTTAAATAGGAGGTCTTTAAATTGGCTCCGAACTAATGTTCGCCGGAGTAAAGAGAACTTCTCCAAATGAGGTTTCATCGACGGATCAGACATCAGAATAGAGAATGGAGCTTATGGATTCGGCCGGTAGAGCTACCAGGCCGTGTGGAAAAATTCTGGGCTGGTGAAATATAAAATAAAACGCCACCGATTCGATAGACCTCTGACCGTAGCAGTCTCCTGTTCCATCAAATTCAGGAGGGTAAGAACGAGAGGGCATTTGTGTTTTATGCAAATACGTGTGCACTTAAAATTATCTTAACTGAAAAGTTAATCCTGAATCATTTTATTTCACTGTTGAGTACCAAAATCTCTATATTGCATGTTATTTGTTATAGGTACCTTACTAGGTTGATTTTACTTACAACCGTTTTTTTAAGGGATCGCAAATCATAAAACTGAACTATCTATTTATCTATAACGTCACGCCTCTTTCCCAGTGGGGTAGGCAGAGACCAGGGCGCAGCAACTACTACGATCCTTGCTTACTCTTTTGCCTCATTCAAATCCATAGGTTCATTCTTGTACCGAACAACTTTTACTATTTTTGTTGGTTTTTTCTCGTTGTCGAATTAAAATTAGTATCTAGCCTCAAGGTAGCTCTAGGTCCTAGAATACCTATCAAGGACCAAAGTAAGAAGTGGTCGATTAATATCCATTACTGACCTGCACACACCCAGAACCTCCTTAAAGCACTTAAGTCATCAATACCTTAAGAATGCCTATAATCATCAAAGCATTATCTCTAAACTTTGCATCACGGACGGACGGACAAACAACGAAATAGTTATTAATGAACGAACAAATTGCGCAAGTATCGATTGTAATCGGTACCGCACCGAATACCGATGCTACTCGATTGTTTAATCGAATAATCGGAACGAATCGTGAATTTTAAGTGGGGAGATGTCAGTGCTTGTTTTTGTTGTTTGTTAGTTTTAAATTGGACTAATTAGGGTTGGTATAAAAATTGTGATCTTCACCTTTATAGGGCTGTCAAATATTAGAATGAGACTGAAACTTAAGTAACAACATTTATTTCTGTTATTATTGTTTTGTTTTCTTTTAGTATAAAACAAGGTTCACTCTTAGCTGAAAGAAATTACGTGTGTATTCGGTATTTCTCCTGACCGATTTCGGCCACGACGACTGCTTTAACTCCATTGTTGGCGTTGATGAGCGTCATATGGCTAATCTAAATAGCTAAATGGCCACAAGAGAGAAATTACGTGCAGTCAATTGGTGAGCGGTAGAGTTAGATTGCCTTTCGCCCATTGTCAAAAGGAACTTTAATAAAAATGCTGCCTAATGAACCCTCAGTTGCCTGATTTGATACATGTGAGTATAAAATGTAAAAATAATATACAATTTCGGTGGCATTCAGACCCTGAAATTTTATCGCACACAATTTTTGCAACAAAATCTTTCGTCAAAATCAAATTTGCACACAATGAAAGATATTATGATGTATAATCTCAAACTCCCACACGTAACACTAGACAACAATCATCAAACAACGCACAGACATATTGTATGTTAAATCTCGCATCGATTACATAAATCTCGATCGTGAATCGATACAGAATCGATTGCGGCACGTCTCGATTAACGGACGATAACGGCATAAGCGTGACGCCGGTTGACAGTGATAGGTTTATAAAACACCCCGTAGGTGTGCTTTAAATGTTAAACACAGTTTTCACAACAGCTTTTAGAAGATTATCTAAAGAATTTTAATGGAGAACAGTCTTTGTGATGATTTAGGTGAAAGGGTAGACAAAATAGTTAGTAGCACAGGTAGCGTGTGGTACATGTCGTAGAATGGATCGACCAGTTTCTTTCAGTAGGTGTCGGTCGAGGAGACTAATCCTTCTGAATTCTGAATTCTATGCAAATTCTAGAAATGTCGCGTTACCTCGTGAAGGCAGTTTTATACGATGACAATTTTGCAGTGCCAATTTTCAAGCTCCAGCGAAAAAGCACCGTCCTTCCTCTCCAGTAAATCTCCGCATGCCAGCGCTGGCAAGGAATAAAGCATGCGTCTATTGGCGCCAGTGACCTCCACTCTCGTCTCTTGCATCCCCCGTGCCAATCGCTGGCACGATCGCAAAACCTTACGACTGCGCGAAAGACTGCAGTGCTGGAAACTAGCACCATAAACGAACCGATAAAACGATAAACGATCACGTGCCGTGCTTTTTTTCGTGCCAGCGCTGTCGCGGAAAATTGGCGCCGCAAAATAGTCATCGTCTAAACCTGCCTTCACGCTGAATCTAGCTACAGCTGTAACTCATGATAGAGACAAAAAAGCTTTAAAGTACGCCCCATATTACAGAAATACATTTTCATCCTATTGAACCTGTAGTCGTCGCAATTACATCTGCTTCCATTCGTGCCAGCCCTCCTTTTCTCCACACGCATAATGTGTAACGTGTCAACAATCCATACATCTTTTTGCTCTTATGGCTACCCACGCGACCACGTTCTAGTTATTGTCTATAACTAGAGACAGTGATGTAGGTTATCGCGGGTTTAGATAAAACACATCGTTGATATAATTATTCTTTCTTCTTACTTTCATACAGGCGGGAGTGGGCAGAATCATCGTAAACAGATCTTCTTTTCACACTTTGAATCATTTGCGCACCAACGATAACAATATCCTCGAGATCTTTTCCGATGGGGCCGAAAAGTACTCAAATGGTGACCGCGTACCGAAAAGCGCAGCGTGGCTTGGCCCCCCACAAGGTGGCCCGACGACCTGGTGAAGGCGGCGGGAACCCGGTCGATATAGTCATCCTTGGGGGAGGCCTGTGTTCAGCAGTGGACGTCCATCGGCTGAGATGATGATGATAACGTCCTATGATGAATACTAATCTCATCTCATCACATCGCATGTTCGTAAGCGATTAGTCTTCTTTGTCACAAGCACTATACCTTCCAGTAGACTAAAAATCGGAAAACGGAAACGTGGACCCTGACGATAGGGCTAATTCAAGGTCGCTCAGCGAGCTATGGAGAGAGCTATGCTCGGTGTTTCTCTGAGGGATCACATCAGAAATGAAGTGATTCGTCACAGAACTAAAGTGGCTGACATCGCTCAGAAAATTAGCAAGCTGAAGTGGCAATGGGCTGGTCATATCTGCCGAAGAACTGACAACCGATGGGGTGTCAGAGTTCTAGAGTGGAGACCGCGAACTGGTAGGCGTAGTGTGGGACGCCCTGCTGCCCGCTGGACAGACGACCTAAAAAAAGTAGCGGGGAGCGACTGGATGAGGAAGGCCGAGGACAGAGTTTTGTGGCGCGCCTTGGGAGAGGCCTATGTTCAGCAGTGGACGATGATAGGCTGATGATGATGATGAGACTAAAAATCGACTCCTTTATTCTTCGACGTATCCCTCCCTTCTCCTCCCTTACCCTTATTCGTGAGAGGCCTTTGCCCTACAGTGGGATACTACAGGCTATAACCACAGCATAACTATATAAATAACTTAACTAGCCTAGTTACTCTATTTTTCCATAAATATTCCTTCTACCTTGGTTGGTCCATAGTTATCTAAAAAAAAAAAAACATACGGGTCGAATTGAGAACCTCCTCCTTTTGTTGAAGTCGGTTAAAAAAGACGTCATCTGCAAGTGCGTGAGGGCCAGTGTTGCAACATAACAATGTTATTTCGCAAGTGATAGTATTGTTCGTGCCACTGCGCACTGTAAGCTCGGTGAGAGAGATCTTTTAGTATTATTCTCATGCGCATACGTTCAATTATAATACGTCAATAGTCCGTTTTCAAGGTTCCATTTTGTTTTTTATAGGTAGTTAGATAAAGCAAGGTTTAAGAACTTCGGTTTGGTTTTCTTGAGCGAAGCTGTCCTAATTTATTAAAAATGGCAAGTTGGACTAAAATATTAAAAATTAGCTGTCACATCGCGACTTCGTCTGCGTGTAACTTTTATGCGTATGTTCGTCTTCCGAATGCAAGGTATCGCCCTAAAAATTTCGCCATGATCGGCGCGGGCAGTTTAGCCGAGAAAAGAAAACACAAACAACAAACAAACAAAACTGACAAACCCTTACCTGACCTCTTTGTGTTTTTCTGACAAATACACTTTTCCGTTTATAATAAGCCTTAGCAAAAGTAAGATAATTTTATTGAGTGGAATTTGAGTTACTGTTAGTGCGATAATTTTTTTGAAAATTTTCACCGTCCGCCTTGTGTGCAAGCCCTTAAGGCCAGGTTATCCAAGTGCAAGCGTCTCTTTCTTGCAAGCATACGAGTTTGCAATTAGCCATCCCGCTCCAATTGAAAGCAGGATCGCGAATAAACGTGTTTTTCATCAATATCTTTGCTCATGGGTGTTTCTAAGCCTAAAATTCTACGGAGTTCACTAGAAATATTTAATGTATTTAGTTAAGTACAAGAATAAAAAGTTAAATATCAGCAGTTTAGATTAGATTAGATTCATTTATTTCATATTATAACATGTCACATTCTTACATAAATATTTTACATAAAATGTCAATTCATAACATGATCGTCAAATTGTATAATAGAAATGGATTGGATTGTGTAATTGTATTTAATCATAGTATTGAAAAAAACATAACAAAAAGGGGCAACTTTGGGATTTTTTTCTATCTATTAAACTTAATCTAATCGTGTAATTGAGAACAGTCGCCTATTAATTGGTTTTCAGACTTTAAAACACAGTTTACTACACTTTCGTTCGTGTTCAAAACGGCCTATACTGGATAACAGCGTCTTAAGGTTGTCAGTAGCTTCGATATAACTGCATATTTAAGCGTGTAGTTGCAGCTAGGTTAACCTTTAGCATTATCATTTAGTGTTTGCGGAACGGTGTAGCGTGTCATGCGATGTTATAACAGGTTGCTAACCTTTCTCCCACAAAAACATTAAACACTGCTACTTTCAAACTGACACAAAGTCCATGCATGCCAAATGCCATTTTCCAGTTGAATTTAAACGGACAGAGTACCTATTCCTTTACGCACATGTAATATTAATATTATTTATAAATAATATTTGTAGAAACATAAAGGAAAACATAATATATAACACATATTGTGGGAATGCAACATTTTAAAAATCCAACATAAGTAGACAATAATTAAGTTCCTAAAGGATAGTAAACAATCAGGAAGAAAATTAAAAAAGTATCGCTCCATAGTACAGTTATATAGCTACTTGACTACCGGTTTTTTTCGATTTCAATGTTGGCTCCACCGTGAAAGTGATTGTCTGAAGCACCCCCTAGAATATGTATAACGCATTTAAGTTTACACCCTGTATAATCGACACCTAGCCTCGAAGGCTATATGTGTAGAAGAACTATCGATCCTTTAACCGAATATTAATGCTAAGGGTAACTTGTTTAAATAAAATTTATGAAGTACAGCAAGGTCACTCTACCGCAGCCTCTGACCTATCAGCAGCATTCATTCCTCTCCCCGCGGTCTACAACAATAATTATTGTGTTTAAATAAAAACACTTTAACACATTAATCTTTATGCCAGTGAACTTAAACTTCAATTGCTATTCTAATCTTATTGTGGACACACCAATGTAACAATTTTTGCCATAAAATATTCTTAAAAGATTTTCTGCAGTTAGTAAATTGTAAAATTTGGTGATGCTTAAGATAAACCCCGAAATAATTCTTGAAAGAAATATGAAACTACAGTAATGACTATAATGCAATATCACAAAGATTAATGTAATCACTAAAATCTCAATAATGAATCAGATTCAATCTTCAATGACGCTCACACGATTTGCCCAATCTTGTTTCTCAATAGCCGCCATCAAATCCATTATTTCCTTTTAATACAATCGGACAATAATCCAAATCAATCTAACTCCTGCCCTCGACCTTTACTACCAGTTAATTTATCAAAACTCTATATTGAATCAAGAATATCGATATCTGATTAGCCCATTACTCATTCTTAGGTATGGTTCTCCTATTGAAATGTATTTCCTTATGTCGGGAATCCAACAAGCAATAAGGTTTAAACCAGAAGATTTCGACAAGGTACCTAGAGCTATTAAAAAATATCGAGTATAGGATTATCTTAGATCCAGATTTTTTTAGCTTGTCAAATACCTCAAATGAAATGTTACATTTTTTATTAAATAATAACCACGTATAAACTCTCAAAGATACTATATTATTATGAGTGGCTCAAGACTTTCTTTTTAGATCAACTTGGTAGGTATTTATCGGCACCATAACAAAAGTAGATCAGTTTATAGTCTTATCCATACTAATCTCGCGCTTTCACCTGACAGTTGACCTTGTGTTATTCCATTATAGTAATTACGAGTCAGTTACTTTTGTTTTAACTTTTTAATTGCGTGTTCGGAACGAGAGACATGTCCTTGACAAAGGTGTCGTGTTCAGTATCCTTGTCTAACTAGAGTCGTTAGACATACAATACACATACAAATAAATGTCCATGTCTACTAAACGTAGACTGGTCTAATACTTATTTTAAATTTGCAAAAAATATGCCACATTTGTTCCCATGTCTGTGTCAATCGAGGCAACTACGGGATATGCAGTGTTATACAGTGTTTTTGTGTGCCAAATAACCACTTATCATAACTTGAAACGTGGACTATGCTAAAAGGGAACGGCACTACAACTAGTATATATAGAGTACTACTCTGTGCTACAACTATACAGTTAAAAGGAAAGCTGGTATTTGTAATAATGTTTCTGATCGACCACCCGAAAGGGATTATGGTCGTTAGTTTATGGTATTCTTTTTAAAACGATTATACCAGGAGCTTTTGGATGCTATCAAACGCCAGTTGGTCTAACATTCTTTGTAGTAGTATTCCATTGTCAAAGAGCATTTAGGGTCCTTCTTATTATGCTGACACTTTTTTAAGGGGATGATCAGAGCGTGAAAGTGAACAACTTTCTCTACGGTACCAATATAGAACCAGCTGTTCCGTACAAAACTGCAAACCTATACTCAAGCAAAAAGTATGGGAAAGCTGATTTTATTTCCCGATTTCGATTTTGGTTCCCCAGAGAAAGTGGTTCAGTTTGACGGTCCGATCATCCCCTTAAAAAAGTGTCAGCAAGTTAAGTTGGACCCTGTGTAGATACAAACATCCATAAACTCGGGTATAAATATTCATATTCATCATACAAATATTCCCTATATACCTACGCTAAGGCCTACCTATATTTATTGCAATGTCGCCAATCGCCATTTTCTGTTCAGCCTTGAATGAAAGGTGAAGGTTTGCAATTTTCGTCTCCATCATCTGATGCAGATGCACCTTGTATTAACGTATTAATTATACTTAATGTATCAGGATGTAGATATTTTATTTTGGTATCATTTCCGTAATTTTATCATAAACTAGTTGCTCCCGTGGCTTCGTACGCGTAGACACTAACTGATGGTAGGTCTGTGCCCTGCAGTGGGACTCAGGTATACAGGGTCCAACTTAATACGCTAACGGTTTTTTAAGAGGATTCTCAGACCATCAAACTGAACAAATTCCTCTATGGGACAAACTCGAAATCTAAAAAAAACCAATCTTTTCCATACATATTGGTCGAAAAAGATTGCAGTTTTATATGGAACAGTAGTTTTTTTCGAGATTTAATTTCAACCTTGGTCCCATAGAGAAAGTTGTTCAGTTCTATAGTCTGATCGTTGTCTTAAAAAACTGTCAGCATATTAAGAAGGACCCTATACAGGCTGTAAGGAAAAGTATACCTCGTTAATCAGAGAAAAAAAATTTGCCGTTTCAATGAAACGGTTTCATACATTTTAGTATATAGACCAGCTGATTTTTTTTATGCTCCGATCGGTTTGCTCCTATATTAAAAGTTGTTTAGTTTGATGTTGTTCAGATTGAGTATGCGGTTTAAAGGTTAATGACACTTTTCCTTACACCTCAGCCAGTATCATGAATAAAACATACCTTAAAAATAATGCAACTGCACTAAGCAGGCTGTATTATCCAGTAGTTCAACATATTCAAGAGAATGGAGAGAAATGTATTGTGCACACAGCGACTGGCTGCACTTTCAAGCTTTCAAGGCTTCGGCCTAACCCAGATAGTGCTTACTTTTTAGTGAATTGCCATAAAATTTGGTATTGTAAGTTTATCGGTACTGAAATGAGTTCTGCGTGGTGAGAATTAAAGTTGATTTTAACTTGTAGTACTTCTCAAAGTTTATAACCAATTTAAATGTATAAATTATAGCTTTAGCTTATGGTCGTTTTGAACCATATTATGCATTATGTTTAGTGACGTTCTATCTTTCACATAATGATACTAAATATAGAGACAGTATTATCATTTATCATCTATACAAAAACCTTTCAATATGGAATGCTGAAAGTCGGCCTGTTGCACTCCACTTTTAGATTAGATGCTATATAGGTACCTATTATGTAGAGTTTCTGGTCGTATTTCCTCTACAGCGACAACACGTTCCGATGATCCTTCGAAAGCTTCGAAAAACGATGCTTCTATATCCTAGGTTGTATAAAAAAATTAAATTTTTGGAATTTCGAGAAAATGCCTTAATTTAAATGTAATTTAAATGATTGCATCGCTGCGGAAGATAATCATCATGAGGCTTTTGCAATCTATCCCAGGATACCCAGGTTACAGGCTTCCACTCACTAATACCGGTGGTAAGGATATCCCATACTTCACAACACGGGCCCAGTGTAAATTGGAGCAGACAAGACCATTCAAGGTAAATCAACTTGTCGTTAAAGTATTTTGAAGCCGCCTCTTAGACTTGGCTTGACGAACATCGCCAAAAGGAAGTAACCACATTTTAGAAACTAAAGTTATGTTCAATACCAATGTCTCATTATAATAACAGCGATCAAGTAAGCAATACAGGTTTCAATTAGAGTTTAATACCCCATAGGTACGTGATGGAACAGGTTCCTATATTGTACATCGAACCCATGTGCCTGGCATGGCGAGCAACACGGGGTCAAGAGTAGTGAAAGTTGTGTGAATCTCGTTTATTAGCCTGAGATTGTGTGAGATTGTATCAAGGTGATATCGACTGAACGTATTGGACCATTTTTAAATCGCAATATGCAAAAAGTTTAACAAGCGTGTGTAGTGGGTTTGGGTTGTATAATTTGATATAAAAAACGAGTGTGTTTTAGACCACACGACTGAAGTAAAACTTCCTTTCGACTCGCCCGATCACACTTTTCGTAACGCTCTCGCCACGCATTCACCAGCTTACTCCCCAAGTCAAGCGTGCGTAAAGAAGTTTTACTTCAAAAACTGTATAATTGGGGGCCATTGTATCCTTTTTGTAACGTAGACTCACATGGCTAAGTAATTAATATGATTCAAAACAAAACCAATAAAATCGGGAAGGCTGTATATGGGACGCAGCATCGCGTACCTAATGTGAAACGTCTTGTACCGAGTTACGAACGGATTTATCCTCTAAATAATGGTATCTAATAAAATAATGCCGGTAGGTGCTATACTTCCAAAGTAATAAGCGATCTAGTCATAACTCATAATATATTTCGATACACATGGTTTTTGCAAGAAAAACGTTTCACCTCAAAAAAATGCTAGCAACCTTGGATCAAACTGTAATTTTCTGCAAGTTCTTTAATATTATAATCAGAATTTTGTTGAGAAGCCCGCCCCTTGTACCTACCTCCCATCAAAAGTTGACCAAACATTCGTAGGGCAATCAGAAAATCATTAGAGGTACCTAGTCGAAATTGGCAAAACAATAAATTCGGCACGACTCTGTCATTAACGAGACACCCTATTATATTTTTAAAATTAAAAAGCTAACATTAGCCAACCAGCGTTGGTCAAATTGTTGCCTCTCATTGATTGCGAATAATGAAGTGATTAGGATTTCAAGTTCATTTTCCTCCGTTATAATTTTAACAGAAGAATGTGTGCAATTTCGCAAAGTAGGTACCTACTTAGATGTTTATCGGGAAAAACAATAGTACCTACTTAGTTTGGTAGGGAAAATAAATGTACAAGATCCGTGACTGACTCTCTAACAGCCTGACAACTTTATTTATTCTTCGGAGAGGAAGATTTTATACAGGGATACACGAAAAAATTATTTTTCTAAAATCAACCCCTAAAGGAGTGCAACAGGGTGTAGAAGTATTCAGAAGTCAACCCGGACCAAATCGCGGGCAAAAGGTAGTAAATCTTATCTATCTATTACGTCACGCCTCTTTCCCAGTGGGGTAGGCAAAGAGCCGGGCGCGCCAACTACTATGATCCTTGCATACCTCTTTTGCGTCATTCACATCCATACATCTCTTCATACATGCCCGTCGGTTTCTACCTGTATCTTAGAAAAGGTATGAGATCCATCAATACCAAAAACTGCTGTTTTAAAACAATTAGGCATCAATCTAATTATAGATTGATCACCGCTAGTTACCTACCCTAACCTATAAAATATTCATACATACAATATACCATTAAATTTGTTTTTGAAGGTTACAAGACCTAGGCGTCTCGTAGCCTGTTGTTGTCTTTAAAAACCAACTTAATTGATGCGGACATCCCGTTCATTCACCCCTCATTATAAAAATAGCTTTCACATCCCAAACGCATAATTAAATCCCCATATTCATGTCTTCGGACCAATTATAAAGAATAATTACATTTTACTATTGTTCAAACAGCTTTTACTGGAGCAAAAGATTTACAACGCATTGTTTTTTGAATAAATCAGCGTATGAAAGGAGTTACGTAACGCGCGCGCGCAGTGAACGCGACGCAAAAATTGGGCGAAAGTAGAAAACAGTGAGATGTAAATTGTTTGTTTGAATTGAACATGTAAGTTTTGTGCAATGATTACCAGTGCCATTACCCGAGACGTTTGTACGTAAGTATTATTACCATATGTTAGTAAAGACTTTGCCGTGGTTCCGGCTTGAAATAGACCAGGTGATTTCTATCTGTGGGTGTTTTACGGGGAGACAAGACAAAGGGAACATCGTGAGGAAACCTGCATGCTTCAATTTCGAGGCATGTATTGTACCCACTGTCCATTACAAGTGGCGACGGGCTCACCCCCCGTCACACTGGACAGCGTTTCGGTACTACTGGATGGAACGTGGATGTTCTGAGGTTTCAGAATATCTCTGACTACCCCCTAGGGGAATATAGTCGTGAGCATATGCTTATGCTTATGCAAGACAAAGGGATAATTCGTTTGCTTAGTTTTTGATGACATAACTCGCACTTGCCAATAAATTGTATCTAGATGGTTACTTAAACGAAACTTAAAAATATTATACAGGGTGCTAGGGTAAACAGATGTGTTAGTTTAAGGGATGATTGTATTCATAATGATGAACCACTTCACCTAAGAAACCGATAGGAAATTAGAAAAAGAAAAATTGGACTTTCCATAACTAAATGCAATCAACTGATCGATTTTGGAGTAGAGCTACTTATTCGTGCCCTTTGCTGTAGAGACGGCAGGCCTGTTGCAAAGTTTCGGTGAGGGATATTGGCAAACGATTAAGGGATGCGTGTACTGATCCTAGTGATGGGTCATTCCTGACCCAACGCATATCACTTGCGATTCAACACGGAAACGCGGCGGCCAGCATAATGGGCACCTTCGGGCCAGGTATGACCAGGGGCTGGCTTTTCAATTACCTTACCTGACCTTAGTAGGACTAGTAGTGGCTCTGTTTTGAATGGTCAGATTTAAGTTTAGGGAAAGTTTTGTTTTTCTAGTGCTTCTACTATTTTATTCCTTTAATAAACAACTACTGAAACTGATCGAATGTTTCAATGAAAAGTTGATTCCGTATCAATCCGGGAAAGTTGTTCAGTATCAATAATTACAATCATCTATTAAAGTAATGCTACTAGTCTACCCCCCGGAAAGCGAAAAGGTATGGTATTTTAGAGGTCAAAAACTTCGTCGTTCATTAATCTTCTATGCGTGCTACAACAATACGATTAAATACCTGGTTGATATCTGTAGCACCGACATACAACACGGTAGATCAAGAAATTTCATGAACCGTCGTCTCTGTTACATAATGCATCATTACCGTGTTCAATATTATCATTACCGTGGAATGTTCGCGTGCCGTCGCTCATTACCGTCACGATACGGATGTCTGGGCACACCTGTCCGGCAAAGTGAATCCGTGTGATACGATTATCAATGTTACATCTATGTTTATGTCACTGATGACTGCTATAGTGTTATTGTGCTAAATTTTCTTGGCTATGACAATCGTAGCTGACTTCTATTTATTATACAAAAACACTATATTGAACTAGGTACAGCGACAACACGTACCGACGCGGTAGAAGCAAAAAAAAGATTTGCTTTTTTACAATGGGCATCAAGCTCGTATATTGAAGAACAGTTGCAATCAGGCTCATAGTACCGTCATGGTACAGATAATACCGAACATACAGACAGACGGAACCTACACAGGAATGGTATTAGAAAGGACTAGCTCGCAAGGTTGGACCGCGTCCGCTAACCGCTGACAAGAATAACACACATTACTTATGGTGGAGGTATGTTCGATACCTTGCTATAGGTAATTAAAATTCTATAAATATGATTCTGATATCCCCCAGAAGGTAGTGAGAGATATTCAAAGTATAACGCATTTCAGAGCATTCATATACTTTGTCGGCTTTGTCACGACAAAGGTATAAAAATAGAGTAACGTGAACATAAACTTAATTAAATAGACACCTAACCATACTAGAGCTCATCTGGAAATTGAAGCTTTTAGGTTTTCTTCACTAGAACCCTGAATTATGAGGCTACTTTCTTCCATCTGAATTGTTACAGCCCTGATAGAATAAACCTAAGACCAGGTAAACTAACACATAGAAATGCAATAAATATAATTATGAATATGAATAAGTTGTTTTAACTTATATACAATATTTTATCAATAATCAATTTAACAACATCTTTGCGATGAAGCACAATTTTCCACCAAGGATGTCGACTTGTATAAAATAAACTCGCTGCAAAACCAGTTTGGAAATATCAGCGGAAAGTGTCTAAAGGTCTCGACGAGAACTTAATATAGGAGCCTGGTAATGAGTGTGCTGTATGACTCACAGATTTACTCATATGATCGTAAGAAGAGTCTGGTAACATTTGCATTGGAGTCACGTTGCAGGGTTTGCCCCGAACACTTGTCTCTCGCGTTGTGTTCGCGCGGTTCGCATTTCAGCCTGCCACGAGGCTCCACAATCCTTCTCAGTTGTTCTTACTCAAAAACAATCCTCGAGATTGGATAGATACTCCCTAAAACCACTTGACATTGGCGGAAATGCGGTGCTAACGCACAAGCAAGAAGTACATTAATTATAAATAAATAAAACACTTGCATTGAAAATACAGACGAAAGTTTCATTATATGCATTATTCAGAACATTCCATATTTCTATGACTTGCCCGCATAGATTTAAAACTTTTCGCTTACGCTGAAAGATGGAGCCAAGAAATCGAGAGCGAGATAGCCAGTTGTGAAACCCTATGTAAACAAAAAAGACAAAACTTTTTTTGTTTGTTCGGTCACCGTGGCCGGTTTTTGTGTTTGGCAAGCAATTTCAATCCTATAGAATGTTTGCCAAACAAATAGTCTTTTAGCATGCAAGATTGAAAGTATTGCTGTTCCATGTGCGGCCACGGTATGGCTTAATCTATAGTGCAAATCTATTTCTTTGAAAAATAAAAGATTTTATTTGACATTCGACGATACCGAAATCGAAAGAAAATATCGATGATGTCAATAAAAAAATTCGGTTCAAGGTATTTAAGTATCCCATTCCATCACATTTTACGGCTATAAGCTATTTGTTTAATGTAACATAAAGTTTACCTCATCAATTTCTTTTACCATCAGACGCCTAATGAGTTTAAGAGTACTCACACAGCAAGTAGACCACTAATTTGCCTCCATCAATCCTCGGGAGGCACTCATGGTGGAGTGTGGCCCGCTTCCTCTCAACTTTACCTCTAACCTTATTTCCTCACTCTTCGTTAAGTCAACCACTCCCAACGAATCACCGGAGCAAATTGAAAATACTTACCTGAAACAAAAAAGGAAATCATTAAAAACCATTCACAAAACCAGTTTATTAAAGTCATTAAGGCGTATCTGCCCTGGACCACGACTCTCCATACTAATTGATGCAAACGAGCGCGTGGCTTCGGTCAGAATTTAGCTGTTTTCTTTGAAAAATTTGATGATTTTTTAATAATTTCTAAAAAGTAAAAAAACCACATCATTCTAAATTTTATTGTGAACAATATTGTAAATTTTCATTTTCTTCCGATTAAAAATGTAAGAATAAAATGGTACAACTGAAAAAAAAGGGTGACTTTAGAGTTCTTTTTCTTCGGTTCTATTAATTAAAATCGATTTATAGAAAAACCACATCACTTCTCATATTGTGTAGATGGTTCAGTTTATTTTTCAGCTCAAAAAGTGCCATAGTTAATGAATAAAATGGTTACAAAGTTACCCAAAACCGGAAGGTAGCCCCTTAAATGCAGAAGCATTCGTAGTTAAATATGACATTTCGTGTGTGACTATAGGTATATTTTTACGCCGACCCTACAAATTATATCTTATCATCTTACTTATAGTCAACTTGTTAGGTTAAGATAAAAGATTTATTCGAAACAAGTAACTATTGAATAATCTGTTGGTACTTTTACTCGAGCTTCGTTTCATATTAAAAGAAATACGTAATCCTCGTAATTCAAAGTCATAATACAGTAGCCAATTTAAAAATACAGTGAATTCTTGAACTAATTCCTAACGTGGAATGTTCATAACATTCGTGAGTAAATATTTCTACCTCTTTGTTGGTTTCGATACCACGGTATGTGTGACTTTTGTTGGTTTAATTTGCTGATTTCACTTTACTATTATGTTCAAGATTATTAATATTAGTCTAAAAGGAATTTAACATATCGTTATCACTTTGTCTACAAAAACAAGCAGTCAGCACTTGCTTCGTCAATCAAATATTGTACACAATACAACATGTATCAGCTGCTTCTTCAGCTTATGAATCTAAAATCCACAAGCATAATATAATGCTGATCAAATCTTTCTACGTTAGTAAACTATACAATGCTTGGGCACTTGAAGTCAGTACCTATAATTAGGGAGGAAATTTTTATTAGGATGTAGATTATTAACTCTTAAAATAAGGTCGTACCTATTTGTAGTAAAGTATGTGACTACCTCGTAGTGAAGATTTACAAACATCCTCAGTGTATTACTATACACTATAAAGCCTAGTTTCTCAACAACTAAAATGCTCAGAGAAAAATGCATGAGAAAAAAAACAAATTCGGTCCCGAATCTTCAATACATAGTAAGGTAAGGCCACAATATGTTATTACATGATGCAAGGCACCTGATGCGTGCGAAAGATTCTAATCTCTAAGTTTAAAGGTTATAATGCCCAATTTTATTTGTTTGATTAAGTTATTACGATTTGTAATCGTGTTTATATTTTGTTTAAGCTTTTGCAATTATTTTAAGGGCCAGTTATGTTTTACCTTCAGTTTAACTACTGTTTACCTTGTTTATTTTATAAATAACATGTACCTACTTGCAACTTCGCTTGTAAATCGACGGCTTAGTCGAAATGGAGCCTGCCTGCAAATCTTGAGCTCGAATCCCGAAAATTAGGGTCGTTTGTGTTCGTCTGTTTAAACAACTTCATGCGAATGGGATCACTTAGAGGTAAAGCAATTATTTCTTCTTATTCCTTTAGTGGTGCCATCACCTATCAGAAGTTGGCTTTCATTAGGGCTATTCGGACTCTGAAGACTGCAGCAGCCCTGAACAGTGAGGTAGTGTTATGTTCATATCGAACCATTCACACATATTGTATTTCCGAGCTTTTATCATTTTCAGGATTTCTTCTCTCTTATTCATCCTCTGCAGGACCGCCTCGATGCTAATTCTGTCTGTCCATTATATCTCCAATATCCTCCTGTTTATCCACATTTCTAAAGCCTCAAGACCTCAAGTAGTTAATTGTGTCAAAGAAAAAAACTTTTCTTCCTAGAAAGATGGAGATGTTACGGTAACATCTTTTTATCCAACATTACGAACATGAGAACATATTTAACATATGTTTCTATATTATACAACATCGTCTAGTTCCCACGTAAATTGATTCTGAACTGCTGGTCGTAATATAATTATCGGTTAAATATGAAGTCGATTGAATCAAGCCATTTTCATATTTATCACCATTTTCGTAAGAATCTTGTTTAGAGACTTTAAACACGTAATTTGATTCTCAATAGCTTAAAGTCATATAATTATCGAAGTTTATTGGAAGTCCTGTAAATCGAGCCGTTTTGAAATGTATTCCATTAGCATAGGAGGTTTGTTAAGAGATTTTAATGTAGTAGATGTTAACATATAAACAATAATCGGCAGAGTGTCTGCGCCTGCGCCGTCACGAGGCACTAAATCATTAGCTTAATGAAATGTTAACTAATTTCACGGATCATTTATTTCGTCTACTTTGAATCCACATCATCAGCCCTAATTCATCTGCTAACTATTACTTACTATGCCACACTTCTGCGTACATCCTAATTGGGACCTAATAATGCATCCTTCTTGTTTTGCTCTCTAATAGCCATGCTTTTCCTTATTGCTGTCTCCCGTTTGCAATGGAGGGAAGTCGGATATTTATTTTTCCTACTCCTCTTATCTACTTTGATTAATTCATTGCGGGTTCCAAGACAGATTAGAGTCATACCCCGGGCTCGCTGGACTTCATTGTCTAGTGTTGTGAATGGTCGTCGCTGTTGATTCTGTTTCACAGGAGTAACAGCGGTGGGAATGTGTGGTGGGCCGGGCCTATGCCCGATAAAAATATCCTTCTTGTTTCTATTATTTGACATATTTACTTATTCTTTTATCCATTGCATCGATTGATTTAATATTTCAATTTTACTATATCTTCGCCTGCATTTACCAATCCGCTTTTAGAGCAGTCCTTTAGTGAGATGAGGCTTTTTCTTTTGTGTGGGATTCTTCGCGATCTTTTCGGCTGACGTATTCCATTCTACCGCTGGACAAATACCTTCCCTTCATTATCCAGGCATTGCTGCTTCGAGCCAGCTCTGAACATTTGTCACCGAAGGCATCCAAGTCGTCGCAGTCCTCAATGTTCTCCTCCTAGGTTGACTCCGGGCTTCAATAACCATCTCCGGCGATCAAATACTACTTATACTCACCTTTTAGACTGCATTAGATGAGCAATAACTTCCTGTTTTATCTACTCTTCTAGGTGGAGAAAAATATGGACTAGGTACTCAATTACAGGCAGCCACTGGAACGTGTTAATTTCCGCGAGGGCGTGGCTTGGACTTGTTATGGAAATAGCCTTTGAAATGCAGTCTTTGTTTACGACACTTCAACTAATATGAATCACTTTACTGGACCAGTATTCGTTATTTTTGTTCAAACCTTTTTTCTGAAGACAAAATGTTGTGCCTAAGGTTTCAATAGATCATCATAATATATCTACATTGTCATCACCCATTGCTAAACATAGGCCTCTTCAAAGGCTCGTCTCAAAACTATATCTTCAACCTTCCTCATACAGATACCTGTCTCAGGTCACTCGTAGTCATCACAGGTCGTGATCTTCATTCTAAAACTCCGCAACTGCCATTCCAACTGGTTACGTTACAGAAGGAATTATTGCCCTTATGTTTGGTTTAATGTGGTCAAGAATTACAAGCAAAATAGTACCTACATTGACCGTAACCGTGTTAGGAAACACAAGATTAAGGGCCGATATTTTGACATAATTTCATACAAAATATGTCAAACTATCTGTCGGATAAGCTAACAAGAACTTACCCAGAAGTGTTGAAACTGACCCTATGGAGTGTTAGGAAGGCTTTTACAGAATGTAATAAAATGCCTTAGTAATAGTTAAAGGGATGGTTCACTATGGAGCCAAGATGGAAAAAAAAACGTTGTTGATCAAATGAATTTAATTATCTTGTGATAAAAAGTAACATAGACTACACGTAACTTTTTGTAGTATAGTGAAAATAGTGAAAATAGTTCAATTTAATATTCTAAACTAAACCTTTTAATTACTATGGTGTTTTGTTACACCTTGTAAATGCTGTTAATTTGAAGCATGGTCAAACTGTAGAGAGTGTATTAGACCATCAAACCGAACAACTTTCAACAATGACCAACACTGAAATACCAAAAATACAGCTGTCCTACATCTAGGTTGTATAACCATAATTGCATTTTTCTATAAAACAACTGGTATTGAAATTAAACTTGAACAAGATTATTATAATTGCGGAAAATTCCTCCGTCACCTCATGACGACATAACATGAATTTCAAAAGAGCCAGCGACATTTGCAATTGTAACAATTACCAAACATTGACCGATAAACTGCTTTCGTCGTGTACAAAGGAGGCTGGGCAGAGACTAATGGGTTATGTAAGAACTGGTGAGGCAGGTTTGAAGGGCGGTATGTGGAGCATGTTGATGTAAGGGTCGGGCTTTAAACTTTTGGTCGACTTTGACCTCGATACGGAAATAGATTGATTTTCGAGTTTTGAAAGTTATTTCATGATAGTGTCAGATAGAGGTAAATCAGTTGGTAGTGAACTTGCTGTGCTAGGGTGGCAAGTTTGAATCCTGCAAATGTATGTATGGCGTACTTATGCGAATGTATGGAATCAAGTCATGGATGTAATGTTATAATGTATCTCTGTAACTAGACAGGGTGTAAAATTAAATGCGTTACACATTAAATGGGGACCATCAAACTTAACAACTTTCACTAGAGAACCAACATATAAATCGCGGAAATCAAATCAACTGTTCCATAGAAAACGTCAACGGTTACTCGATCCAAGAGTATGGAACAGCAGATTTTTTATTCGTTATTTCGTTGTTGACTCCATAAATCTTATTTTCCTACGTAGGCAACCCAAATTTTTCTTCTTATCGTGTGACCAGCAAGCTCTCTTACGTCAAAGTTTATTCAAACCTCCTTACAGCCGATGCCGACTACTACCACTAGAGACAGTAGCCAGGACCAACGGCTTAACGTGCTATCCGAAGCGGGGAATAATTTTCCTTTTCAGACAATCAGGTGATTCAGCCTGCGATGTCATAACCAACTGGGTAAAAACGCACTAAGTGACATATCACTAGGTGTCCCCCGTGTTAATTGAACCCACGACCTCCATGTCAAGAGCCTAATGCTCTTAACTATTAGACAACGGAGGCAGTTACAGTGCAGGAACCCAAATAAAATGACATAACAGATTAAACGATCTATATCGGCGAGAGAGAAAGTATAACGTGTCTGTAACAAGATACAGTTCTAGGAAACAGAGTTGTTCCTGCGTTGTTGCGCCGGCGCAGATCAATGCACCGGTCCCGCTTGTACAACGATCTAGTCCAGTTAATGTGACTGAATTAGTCTGAAATTATGCGCACGCTACTATCCCTCGAGGTTTAGAGTTGTCATTCACGATGACGCACTGACGGAGCGGCAGACGTCAGTCCGTCATTTGCAAAGTAAGGAGTTGTATGAAACCGCACGTAGAAGCACACACGGTGCGGATTGACGCGTCCATGTGTGCTACGTGCGGTTTCATACAACTCCTTGCTTCGCAAATGACGGACTGACGTCTGCCGCTCCGACAGTGCGTCATCGAGTGTTATCACACTTACACAGCTGATACTGAGCATGAAGAATCGAGGAAGGCGAGCTGGCTCCAGATAAGATTGGGGGAAACTTACAGGAGCGTTAAATGATTCATGACGAAATGAAGTCCAGGGTATAATATAGCCTAAGCATGCGATGCAGCCACACGCGCGCTCCTTCGTTGCACTGACAAAGACCTAATGCCGCGTTTTCCACGAAAAAGAGCTAAAAGAGTGCTAATAGAGTCATGCTAGAGGGGCTGCTGTGAGCCAATCATGTGCTGCCCTTCGATCAAAGTAAAATAACCTTGATCTAAGGTTTTGCCTATGATGTTTAGCGGACGAAAAGACTTCAACGCGAGCAACACGAACACTACGTTAATTTAGTGATTTATTCATTATTTTATAGAAAAAGTAACGTTACGTGTATGTGTTCTTTATTTATGGGCTTGCGTTTAGTTTCAGAACATCCGATTAAATTATTTGAATTGAATCGAATTGAATTAAACTGGTCTTTCAAATCTATCCTTTACAAATTGGATCCGATGTTCCTGACCATCCCGCATGGGATTATGGTCGTGGATTTATATAAGTATGTAGTTTCTATTGACAATATTCTATAGCCATACAGCTACAATTCTAATTCATAAACATCTCACAAATAATATCACTTAATATTTCGCCAAGCATGTGTAGGCAGATAGACAGTAGTGGGTGGAATTACAATTAGCAATACTACTCTTATTGCCATTGTAATAGAGTCCATAACTAATTCATTCATTAGTCAAAGAATGTAAAGACAAGAGACAAGCGTAAAGAAATTCTAAAGAAATTAACATGACAAAATTTAGTGACCTCGACCCAGATTCTGACTTGCTTACGTTTTTAGTACACCTTATGTCATTGTGATAAAGGCGTTTATTTTGTGATATTTTAGTTGTAATATTTCGTTGGATTGCGCATAATTGGTACAAACAGTATCAGCAGCAGTACAATGACAACAAGGAGTATGAATTCAATTAGATATCTACTTTTATATTCTGGAATAATGAAAACATTGAATCGTTCATGTTCAAAATGAACTGTGGATAACTAGTAGTGATGCAACGAATACCACTTTTACGAATACGAATACGAATACGAATATTGATTCTACTATTCGGCGAATACGAATACGAATACGAATATTGAAAAATAATTCAAAAATGTTTAAAATACACGTTAATCATCATTATTTTACAGTCAAAAGAAACAGCTGGTAAGTATGGTCATTTAAAAAACCGACCGTGAGCGTGTCGGACAAATACTGAAACTTTGTCGTGAACTATTTTTTATTGTTTAAATTTTAAAGACCTATTAAGGCCTCCGCTCATTGCAGCGATATTATCGCTGCGATTTTGCGATAATTGTTCTCAGTACATTTTGTATGGGGACGCGCTTGATCCTACACACTGTCGCGATATTATCGAGCGATAATATCGCTGCGATTTTGCGATAATTGTTCTCAGTACATTTTGTATGGGGACGCGCTCGATCCCACGCACTGCCGCGATATTATCGCAACCTGACGCAATTTCTTTGTACTACATTCAGTGAAGGGCGCATGCGTGACGCGGATCGCGGAATCGCGGCAGTGTGTAAGATGTCGCGATATCGCTGTCGATAATGTCGCTCGATAATATCGCTGCAATATGCGGAAGCCTTTAAACGACACCTTTATGGGATAGATTTTTATCTATCCGTCAAAAAAATTGTTTTATTCTTTTTTATTATCACTTATTAGATTTTGGGTTATTTATTATTCAGTAAAAAGTATGTTTTCTCAATTTTGCATCCATTGAAACAAAATTTGCCATTTGTTTCCACGGGTGCAAAAATGGTAAAGTAATTGAGATGGGACACAAAGATAGACCAAGAGACAAATGAATGGAGAAAACTATATTCTTTGTTTAACGTATAAACTATATTCTTTGTTTAAATTCTGCAGAACGCCTAAACTCGCTACATACAAACAAAGGTCAAAGATAATGTACTTTTTTATTTAAACACGATCTAGATTTTAATCTATGTGCATGTGGTTTGTCAGATTTTTGTAATAATGTACTACGTTGCTCAAATATTTCCATACATATATGTCTTAAATTAATCTTAGCATTGAAACGTAATTATTTTGTAAACGGAAATCTGACAAACCACAAGCACGCAGATTAGTTTCTAGATTGTGTTTTATAAAAATCATTGGCTTTAATTGGTTAGTATTGAAAATTGTTTTTCTGTGTTAATGCTGTTGAAAATAGGCTTTCTGAGGACAGTTGATTATTTCAAAGGATACTGTTTCTGGAAAATTTCTTCAATGTAGGAAAATTTATGTCTTCATGACCGAAATTAAGTGAATTTTGAGAAAATACTTAAATTACGAATGTCTTCTTGATATTCGGCGAATACGAATATTCGGTAATAAGCTGCTATTCGGCGAATACGAATATTCGTATTCGTATTCGTTGCATCACTAATAACTAGGTATAATTCATACGTCACAAATATGGACTCTCATTTAACTCGCTGATGTTAAATAAAAATAAATAATATAAATACTCATTATCGTAAAAAAAAATAAAAAAAAAATAAAAAAATCGTTGAAATAAATCATAATTTTGTTATTCAAAATAATAATAACTCATAGATAGCTTACAGACGTAATTTTTTTGACTCTACCACCGGGTCAGAAGTTGTTCCGTTTTGCATAGAAGATCCGGCCAGAGACTCTACAACACACATCTTTTAAACAGTAACAAAATACGCAAACATTACAAGTCCAATAATGAATTACATAGCGTATTTTGGTCACTCAAATGTTTTAATTAAATAACTACATACAATAATAACATTGCTTATACCTACATAGGTATATATACTTAAGAATGGCCATTTCACACATAACTACTACACTTTCTCACAAATTAAACTCAATTTAAAGGTTGTTTATTATCTACATAATTTGACAAGATCCCTTTATGTAACTTTTCTCATACCGACGTCTCTGTTTATTACTATATTGTTGTAATATAAGCTCGTTACGCATAAAGTTATAGAATAACATATAATTATTATTTAGTAAATTCATAAGCGCCAAGTTCTTTAAAGTTTTTATGTTATGTTTTATGCGTCACAAAAGGAACCAAACATATTAATAATACTTTTAATTTTCTTTAAATACTATGTTATTTCTTTGGACACGGATTTTAACGGACAGTTTAACTATATTCAATTTGTATGCGGGAGTGCAAATAATCAAGTTTCGATCGAAAAAGTTACAATGTAATTTATTCTATATCCGATATCTCGCTGTAGTTCATAAATCAATACACAAATTTGTGGACACTATTACTAAACGTCATGTAATTTCATTAGAGCTTGAATGAATAGTAAATAGTAAAATAATAACCAGTTTCAATTTCAGCAATGTATAGTTTTGATGTGCAAGTAAATATGTGGGCGGCCACGCAAAAATCGGTTGTCGGGTTTTGAGTTAAGGTTAGTTTCGGCATCTATATCAGTCACATGAGCATATGGAATAATAAAAAAGTTGGGTTAAAATGCCGACAACTGGACCCTTCTTCCGTTGACGCCCACATGTTAAGATTTATGATTCTCGTGCACAGAAAATAAATGGCTCATGCCAAATATGCATGGACTTGGCGGTCCAATAGCTCGACACCATAGTTACATAAACGAACGAACAATTATTACAATATAAACTCATTTATCTGTCTGTTAACTACAGTTTTGATCCGTGACTCGTCTCTATATATAAACCAGATCATTGTTAAGATTAATGTAAAAACGTTACAAAACGTACGCGTTGTTCAACTTTCTAAAAATGCTTAGTAATGATGATTGATATATCGGATCGGACCACCGGCCGATACGATTGATCTGTCGTGATTGGACATCGAATTATCTTTATTTCTTAAAGAATTGTACAAGTACATTTTTCTTGGGATACCAATGTGGCGACTATTGACTGCTTGTTTGAGTACGTACCGACTGCTGCAAAATCTGTTGTATAATCAGGATACGTGGGATATATTTTAAGTGCTTGCGTGTGCGCACATTGCACTTCCTTTCTTACCTCCACGCGTCTAGAGAGTAGAAGAACTGCTACCTACAATCACCAGTTGCTTAAAGTACGTAGTCTGTGAGCACCCCAAAAATGGCCATGAGCTTATGTTTGGAGCCAGTGTGTAGTTTCACATTGAAATAATTTATAAAAACTTAAGTAAGCAAAAAGTAGCCATCAGCTTGCGCTTGGAGCCAGTGTTTTTACATTACAATAATTTCTAAAAACAAATGTAGCTGAAATGAGTTATAGAAAAAATCTGTTTGAAAATAACCTAACAGCAAATTGACCACTAATTTACCTCCACACATACGTAGTGGAACTTCGTGGTGATATCGATCTTAGATAGATAGATAACTCATTTATTTCATCAGAACAATACAGGATAAATAGTGACAGACATAGGCAGTAGGTATCACGTCGGTCGGTCTTACGTTTATTCGTGAGAGGATGTCTGTCCCTTGTAGTGGGACGTGTATAAGCTGATGATGATCACGGTGATGGAAATTTTCACATTTAATACGATACGACTAAAAACTTAACAGCCCTAGAAAAATCCCTTAGAATAATTATAAAAATAAAAAAACTCGATCTATAAATCTTTGACATTTAATAATTCAAATTTCGATCATATCCTCTATAAATCAATCAGTTAATTTAAGCGATCTTGGCTGTTAAGTGCTTAAAAATATTACTTAGTGCGATAAGCTCATTGTGGCCAAAGCACAATTGTTTTGTTATCTTGTCAACCTTGGTGCTCTTAATTACATACTTGTCCTTTTAGTTTATAATATAATGTACGTTTAAGATCAAATATAAGACCTGAAATCTACGTACTGTCTAGATCTCTAAACTAGACTCTTGGAAACAAAATATTTAAACATACCTACATGAATATATTTTACATATACAGGGTGTAAAGAAAAGTATCATTAACCTTTAAACCACATACTCTACCCATCAAACTGAACAACATTTAGTATAGGAGCAAACCGATCAGAACAAAAAAAGTATCAGTTGTCCCATACTGTTGTCCCATAGAGTATGTGGTTTAAAGGTTAATGATACTTTTTCTTATGTATAGGTACATATAAACTTAGGGACAAAATTCCTTGGTTGTCACAAACTTTGTTACAATTACCTACTTAGTTAGATGTTTCTAAATGACGATGATGTCTTAGTTTATCAAGCACAAATTACTCGATAAGTTTCGTGGACCCGGTGGGTTGACCCATTACCAGGTGCACGGGTTGATAAAACTACGATTGTTCTTTTCCCATTCAACCAAAAAGATTTTATTTTTAATTTGTGTATGAAACAGTAAAATAGGTACAGTAAATGGGAATATATATACGAGTGGGATCCCTACATCTTTATCATAAACAATTTTGTTCCGAACATTCTTTAAGAAAAGGAATTAAACAAAAACAAAACATTAACTTTTAGCTATGAATGAAATTATGGGCATTAAGCCAGTACAACATACATTAAATAATTATTCAATTGTAAAGCAAACACACTTATACCTAAGTATTCGTCTCGCGCAGTGATAGTTAGTGCATTAGGACTAGGCTAGACCCAGACCAAGTGACCTATACGCCGATCACGATGTACGGTGTGCAACCCGCCATCTTGTTTTTTGTTTAATTAAATTTTACATGCAAAAACTTGCAGTAAACTTAACTGAATTTGAGTAATTACTTAGATTTGAGTAAGATATGTTTAGCAAGGTGTAAGATTTAATTAAACCATATTCTAGGCCAATAAAACCGTGTGTTCCGAAAGGAATTATCACAGTAACTTTATGCATATTGACGACCTTGAACTTGACTTGAACGAGAGAATGCATCAGTGTTAAAAGCAAAATATGTGAACTTCAAAATTAAATATCATGCAACTAATATGATTGCTTTGCAACTGAGCTGAACTCACTATAATCGAAATTGACTTTGGGATAATCGTCATCACCTGACAGAGCCTTCTTGTGTAACTTGTTTACGAACCCTTTGGCGTTCTCTTGGCAATCATAATTAGCAATAATCGAATGGCTGGTTTAGATATATTCAGTGATTGGATCTATTTCCGTTCAAAAACAAGTGTCAAATGCACCGTTCCCTCGTTTTTTAACGGCACTGGATTCATCTAAACCGCACATAATGCTTATTGACAAATAATTTAAAGCCTGACCAGAAATATGAAAAAACCTGGATTGGGGGCGCTGCAATCGACATTAACCTTTATGACAGTGTTCCAAGTACAAAAATTAGTTCCAATAATTTTCCGCAACATGGCGAGGTTTTTTATATTTCTGGTCAGGCTTAACTCAACCTCTATGACATGCCATCGATTCTATAGATCACTTAAAGAAAGTAAAAACAAAACAACAATAATATGATCATTGCCTTTTGTTATTGTTAATTCAGAGAAACGTTGGCACTTCATTTACAGTTTCAATTGTTTGAAAATAGCGTAATTTCTCACAATGCCAAGAGTCAAGATTAAAGATAACAGAATGATCTAAATAGAAAAATATCAAATTAAAAATAAGCTAATCTTCATGCATCATAACATAAGTAATAAAAACAACTATTGTTCTCCCATCTCATACAGCACAATGAGGAAGTAAAATCGTGCGAAAGAAAGAGAAAATTCACTGTCACTCTCGCAGTTTACTGTAGAAAGTGATAAATATCTATATCACGTGGTTGACTTAGAAAAGGTGCTAGCTATACCATAGAGTTAGTACCTCAAAAAATATGGACGTTTGATACCATCCGAGGAGAGACGTTATTTTAAGTTGAGTTTAAGTAACAATGTGTACTACAAACGAAGTGTGACAAAAATTTCGTAAACATCATGTTAGGGCCACAGTTGGTGGTATACAGGATTAAACATAAATGTGTTACATATTTTAGACGTTGCTTTAAACCATCGAACTGAACGACTACGGAGCCATCCAAATCGCAAAAGAAAACATTAATGTTTCTGTGGTTATCTGGAAGAAATGGCTTTAGTGATAAGACAGACATTTGTACCCTAACGTTAGTTGTTTAGGATTCCGTACCCAAAGGGTGAAAACGGGACCCTATTCGTGAGCCTACGCTGTCCATCCGTTCATCCGTCCGTACGTGTCCTACCTATTTAGGGCTGTAACTTTTGAATTTGACTTCTTGTAACTAGACAATTAAAATTTTCACAGAGTACGCGTTATTATGGCGGATTTGCTAAATAATAATAAAAGTTATAAAAAATTGAAAATTAAGGGATTTAATATGTTGTGGTTCAGAACCCTCGGTGCGCGAGTAGCCCGACTCGCACTTGACCGGTGTTATTTATTCCGTTTTTGTCTCTTTATGTTTTTGGCTGGAAAATAATAGTTATTTGTTATGCTAGGCTGCAAAGTTGCTTTTTGGCGCGAGTACTTTTATTGAAACCTGAGCAAGCGAAGGAATCTAGGATTGAACCACGAGCGAAGCGAGTGGTTCAAATAATAGAATCCTGAGCGTTTAGCGAAGGTTTCAAAGGTACGAGACGCAGAATAACTTTGCAGCCGAGCGAAACACACAATTTTTCACCTCACAACAGTGAGGAAAAAAAATGAATTGCTTAAAAGAACATTTCAAAAAGTTTTTATTTTCGTGCTGGCCAGTGTCATGAAATAGTTATAAGCATTTTCAGTGCATTGGCGGTATACAAAAATATTGAATAGACAGATTCGAATTTCAAAAACTCTTTCCACGCTAGCGGATAAAATACACTTTTGCACTCAGATTTCGAACGATAAACAGAATCTTTCCGAGCTTGTGAGGTGAAAAGAATATTTTAATAATTTATGTTTATTTTGTTCCAAAGAAAATATCAAATGGCAACTTTATCTTTCTGTACCATCTTATGGTGGAACCACAATTCGTTACGCGTTATTTGTTATGCGCGTTTTCGGCTACATACGACGAAGTACTCATTCGTCTAAATTTGCTTATTTGCGCGCACGTGTGGATGGCATGTTTGCTTTTCTAATATTTGGGCGAATACAGCGTATTCTCTCATATTCTTCTTCTAAGCATATTCGCATCGAATTGGCAAACAAAACGTTAGGAAGTATTAAGCATGGTTCGTTCGGTACCTTGTACTAGGGTCACTCTCGCACGACCTAGGAAGAGCCAGCGGAACACAAGCACTGGTCTTGACCTCTACGTCTAACTGCGTTGTTAGCCCATTATTAATTACACCGTGATGGACAGACGAGTCACACGGATACTTTATTTGTTTACTGCCTTGCATCTAACCCCTCTTCGATCCTATTTTGTGCCTGTGGTTTGTCAGATTTTCGTGAAAATAAACAGTTTCTATCTAGTGCTTTTGCTATTTTATTCCTTTTATTAAACAAGTATCGTTTCAATGTAGTTTCAATGCTAGGATTAATTTAAGATTCGTATGGACATCTTTGAGCCACTGTAACTTAGTAACCAAATTTAACGAAAATCTGAGTAACAACAGGTGCAGAGATTAATTTCTTTACTTTACTTCGATTTTAATGAGTTAATATCTAAAATAATATGATTAATCATCGTTTTTATGGGCCTATGGGGCGCACTAGAGGAATATTCTCTTAAGAAAATTGCAGTTATTGAGAGTGATTGACAGAACTTAATTCTACACAGAGGTTTTTAGACGTTGATTTTGGCTTACATAGTTGATAAATGATAATTGTAGAAGAGATTCTGACCACCCCGGAAGGTAATACGGTTGTAAAAATGTATTTATAAATAACGTGTCTTAACATTTAAGTATATCAATTTCATTACGAATTTTATTATACTAATTATTTTTATGTTTAAATCATAAATTATACAAACTAATAAAAATCAACTTTACCGACCTACTAATAGTTAAAAAAACTACTCTAGTTTTTTAATAGCACCTATTATGAAGCCTGACATTTAATTAAACAAAAAAATTTGCATGCAAATGAAACCTCACGTTAATAAAGCTAGTCGCGTATAGAACCGTGGGAAAATGTTAACTTAGTTGAGACTTTGCAAAGATTACTTGCTACGTCATCCTTGGAAACTTTACTAGCCTAGACAGAGTCAATAATATACTGTTGGATATATATTCCTTTTCATCGCATTATACAATACACCATATTTTATATTACATATTTTAGGAGTTGTTTCAGACCATCCAACAACAACTTTCATAACGAAACTATAAATATGTATCCGATGGAACCCCTATATTCTAGGGCCTAGAATAATAAATATTGCATTAAATTTTACACCCTGTATACTAAATTATAAATATGTGGTTTCCAGCTTACAATTTCCAACCGGATTCTTCCTGTGGGTGGCGAATAAACAGACGGGCATGTTTTCTTTCACAGGATTTTGTTGACCACTATTGCATAGTAATGTAGGGTACAGATATGGGCACAACAAGCCAAGCAAAAATGTAGGCTCCTTCTTAATGTATTACGAGCGGTTGGTACAATTTCTCAGTTTGTAAAGTTCTCAATTCGTTCACTTTCGCTGTTCGTCTAATTTGCGATTCGTGCAATTCGCAAATTATCATTTGGTTCAAATTCTCGTTTTGTTCAAATAAGCCATTCGTAACCCGGCACATACCCAGTCAAAGTATGTGTACATTAATAGTAATAGTTTTTACAACTTTATTCAATTTTTGACTCTAATTCAAAGTTATGTTGGTTTTAATTGTCTCTTTCCGGTCAATTATGGTGACCTTTGTAAAAATATTAAGTAATTTGATCATAATATTTTGGTTTCTGTCATTAACATTGAACTTGAAAGAACATAACAGCTTTAAAATTTTAGTAAAAGTTTTTTTAAATTTGTAACTGTTACTATTTTCGTAATTTAAACAACTATAATTATGACCATTCAACTAAGTTATTGTGGGTAGATAATTTGTGTGACAATGTCCAATATATTTATTTATTTCATTTGATCTGAAGCTACCCTAAAGTATGTACCGCATCAAAGCTTTACACCCTGTATAGTTGAGCTATTGGCAAGCGAGTACAATTAAAAACGTTTTTGGCAATGTATAAATTATGTGCAATGTCCGACATTACTATTAAAAAAAAGAATCATGTATACAACACTTTCTAGTTTGATATCGAAACATGCAATCTGTACCGACACCGACCGACATAATAACATACAAATTTCAAGTTGCATTTTTAATAAGCCTTTTGTAACTCTTTCACAACCCGATAAAGTCGCCCGATTAAAATTATACAATAATATATACTTTTTACAGCCTATACTTCGTTGTATGTCCTGCGAATCAACGTATTTTCACACCTATCACGTGAGCATAAGAGCTTGGAGAAGAAACTTCATAACAGTGACTTGAACAATAAAAAATACAATACAGTGAAAAATATGTTCTACGTAGACGTAGCTATCATAAAGTACAGATCAATTGGCAAACTGCCATCGAACAATAAAAGTCGATTAGACAATCAATTTATTAAATCATCGATAAAATGTATCCGCTCTATCGAAAAAGTTTTTTTTTAGTTGACCGCATTTTAATCGATAAGTGTTTCCATTAAGTGAACTACGTAAGTGCAATATTTAGTACGTAGTTACGTTATTTGGTAGTGACCGCATTTCATTAGATTTAAGTAACATTACGAGAAATGCTTAGTTTCTCATTATCTTAACTCGTACTAGTACCATAAGAATAACTCTTTTAAGTACACAAAAACCAAGAACATGGTAAAAAAAAACACTATCGAAATATGAAAACTTTTAACTGTGCTTTTAATGTTTCTTTGATTGAAATCAAGATTTTGTTGATTGCTTTTGTATTCCTAGTGGTGGATTATCTTCTAAATTTATTCTTCGTCCTCCTCTACCTATGATATAGAACTTAGATTATCAAGATAGACAGTCAAAGCTACGAAAGCATCGAAAAAAATAGGAACCAGTACTGGTTCCAAAACCCTATACATATACACGCACACATACATAATTAGTATGGCGCCTCACGCACACCAACCTAAGGCTCGGTTCCCACGGCCTGTATATACGCAAATCGCGCCAAGCCACACGCCGTGGGAACGGTCTCGCCCGTCTTGGCCTGTAGACGCCTGTGGACGCCTGTGGTGTGTATTGTGTCCGGATCGCTGTCGGTAACTTCAAAGAGGCGCCTGTCGCCGCGCCTGTGCAAGCGCGTGGATTGCATTGCCGTTAAGAAATTGTTGTAAGGTACTAAATGACTAATATAATAAAAACCTAAGTCTTACAGATCACAACCCGCCGTAGAAAAAAAATAAAAATAAGTCTGAAAGGTTTCAAATTTCGAGGCTATTTTCTATACTGCCATGTTCTTCACCTTGGTTTGAAAATGTCAGTATAGAAATAAAAGAAAACCTCGAAAGGAGATGCGGCCCCGGCCATAGAAAAAATGCCAACGGTTGTATACAGCAGAGCTGTATATTATTTTATAATGTAGGTAATATTACATTTATCATGTATGGATCCTTAAATAATTTTTATGATGCTTATTTTCGTAAAAAAACACATTCAAATATCTGAATTGTGGAAACACCGGTCAGCGGTAATTTCGAGTGAAATTGTCAGATCTTTTTTTTATTGCCTTGGTATTGCCGCTTTATAATTTTTCTTTTTGAAGTATACAATATTTGGCATTTATAGCCGCATGCCCTTTAAAAATTTAAGACTAAATGTTTTTATTTTTTTTCTACGCCGGGTTGTGATCTGTAAGACTTAGGTTTTAATATTAGTCATTTAGTACCATACAATAATTTGTAAACGGCAATCGGTAATCTTTTTTGTAATTAAAAAGTCCCCCGGCTACAGTACTCCCCTGTCAGTGTCAGTGTGTAGGTTAAAACTATGACTAGATTTATAGATATACCCCCCCCCCCCCCCTTGCTACGCCTATGTCAAGATTTTTGCATTTTTAATCGAAATGTAAATGAAGAAACGCTCGTTAAAGTTAATCCTCCATTAAATCTCTTGCTAGCTTTTACTACGTCAACAAGACAAAAAGTGACAGCAAGAGAATTAATTGGAGGATTAAATTTAATGAGCCTTTCTGCAACTGCGTTTTAGTTGCAGGAACGGTCATTAAAGTTAATCCTCCATTGAATCTCTTCTGTAATTTTTTGTCTTGTGGACGTAGTAAAACCTAGCAAGAGATTTAATGGAGGATTAACTTTAATGAGCCTTTCTGCAACTGAGTTTTAGTTGCAGGAACGGTCATTAAAGTTAATCCTCCATTAAATCTCTTCTGTAATTTTTTGTCTTGTGGACGTAGTAAAACCTAGCAAGAGATTTAATGGAGGATAAACTTTAATGAGCGTTTCTGCAACTGAGTTAGTTGCAGGAACGGTCATTAAAGTTAATCCTCCATTAAATCTCTTGCTGTAATTTTTCTTGTGGACGTAGTAAATCTAGCAAGAGATTTAATTGAGGATTAACTTTAATTTGCGTTTCTTCAACTGAGTGTTAGTTGCAGGAACAGTCATTAAAGTGCATCCTCCATTAAATCTCTTGCTGTAATATTGTCTTGTGGACGTAGTAAAAGCTAGCAAGAGATTTAATTGAGGATTAACTTTAATGAGCGTTTCTGCAACTGAGTGTTAGTTGCAGGAACAGTCATTAAAGTTAATCCTCCATCAAATCTCTTGCTGTAATATTGTCTTGTGGACGTAGTAAAAGCTAGCAAGAGATTTAATTGAGGATTAACTTTAATGAGCGTTTCTGCAACGGAGTGTTAGTTGCAGGAACGGTCATTAAAGTTAATTTAATTGAGGATTAACTTTAATGAGCGTTTCTGCAACTGAGTGTTAGTTGCAGGAACAGTCATTATTCATTCAAGTTAATCCTCCATTAAATCTCTTGCTCTAATATTGTCTTTATATCTGTCGAAGAACTGACAACCGATGGGGTGTCAGAGTTCTAGAGTGGAGACCGCGAACTGGTAGGCGTAGTGTGGGACGCCCTGCTGCCCGCTGGACAGACGACCTAAAAAAAGTAGCGGGGAGCGACTGGATGAGGAAGGCCGAGGACAGAGTTTTGTAGCGCGCCTTGGGAGAGGCCTATGTCCAGCAGTGGACGATGATAGGCTGATGATGATGATGATGATGATGAATATTGTCTTGTGGACGTTGTAAAAGCTAGCAAGAGATTTAATTGAGGATTAACTTTAATGAGCGTTTCTGCAACTGAGTGTAAGATTAGTTCATTTTTAATCAACTTTTTAGATTAAAATAGTTAATTATTTTTAATTTTAATCAAAATTAACTTTTTGCCCGCACTGCTTTAAACCACATACTCGACTCATCAAACTGAACAACTTTAACCTGTCAGAACAAAAAAATAGAACAACTCTGATAGCATGGTCAACTCGGACAACATGAACAAATCGGATAACATGGTCAACTCGGACAACATGGTCAACTCGGACAACATGGTCAACTCTGACAACATGGTCAACTTGGCCAACATGGTCAACTCGGACAACGTGGTCAACTCTGACAACATGGTCAACTCGGACAACATGGTCAACAAAGTCAACTCTGACAACATGGCAAACTTGGTCAACATGGTTAACTTGAACAACGTGAATAACCTTAATATCATGGTCAGCTCAGTCAACATGATCAACGGTGGATTTTGTCAAAGTTAATTGAGTTGTCAAGAGTTGTTCATGTTGTCCATGTTGACTGAGTTGACCATGTTGTCCGAGTTGACCATGTTGTCAGAGTTGACCATGTTGTCCGAGTTGTTCATGTTGTCGGAGTTGTTCTCCTCCATCTGGCGTCAACGCCATCTATCGCGGTTTGTTGGAACTATGTTTTACTAGCTGTCAGAAAACTCCCCATCGGGTAGATTTATTCCTGACTGGCTCGGCAATCCACGCGCTTGTACAGGCGGCGACAGGCGTTTCCTTTGAAGTTACCGACTTTCGATGGATAGCAATACGCACCGCAGGCCGCGACAGGCGCTCTGTTCCCACGGCGTGGCGCGTGGCGTGTGGATTGACAACACACATGCCGTGGGACCCTATCTACAAGCTAGCTACAGTTGGTGCGTGGATTGTAGCGACAGTGTTGCCAAGTTCGGCTTTTCGGAACTAGATTAGCTCTTTTTTTCTCTCGACTAGCGCTGCGCCATATTTAATAACTTAGTAGTTTATATTTCAGTTGTGTTTATATAAATTAGCCGAAATTTTACATTTTCTTATTACGGACAAATTACAGAGCACGGTTTGTCGTGAAACTTCGTTTTGTTTCTATACATTACATGCAAATCTTTTCCAATGCAGTTTTCGTGTGCCGCGGTGATTACGTAAGACGCGACAATTATCGTATTTCTTTTTTTTACTTATTCCGGTCTCCTTATAATCTATGTTCTTGCAGAATAATTCAGAAAAGAAAGATTGTTTTTCAGTTATTAAAACAACAAGAAATGAAATATGTAACAATTTAGATATTATAATATTATATAATAATTTGGCTTTGAAATAAAAGAAATAAATGGCTCATTCCCTTGCGTAGCAATGGTAACACTGAATGGCATGGCGAGCCACAGGCGCCGTGGGAACGGGTCGGCGCGTGGTGTTACAGGCGAGTACAGGCGAGGCGCGTCGTGGCGCGGCTTGTCTATACACAGGCCGTGGGACCCGAGCCTAAGAAAGTTAGCCCCTTTTGTTTTATACGGAACAAGTGTGATGCTCATTCTAGACATATACTTTTTCTAAGATATAGAAATAGGTACCTATACCAACAGAGGCATTGATGAGGCATGTTGCTAATTACTGACTGTTGTTGTGTCTACCTGTTGTCTTGTTTGACGATGCTGGTGCTGATTCCTTTTTTTGTCGCACTATATTATATCTTCTTAGTGCTTTTGCAAATTAAATGTCAATACGTAATAAAGAATATTTATTTATAGATTACAAATAATGCTTGATTAAGATGGCATTTCATGTTGAACATAACATAAATGTTATTTATTTAATTTTGCATTTTTCCTGCAGAAACCTAACTTTTTTATGTGTAGTTTTAATATAATATCATGTTAGTACGTAGTTACTTAGTTCAAGGGTCTGATATTGTTTTATAGTGCTGAGACTCTTATTCGTATGTAGGTATACTTGTAAGATACAATACATAATCTAAGTACCTAGTACATAGTACAGCAGTACAATGAGTTTTTTATCAGAGTTTCGCTCGTATAGAGCTCCTCTCCCACGGTTGTCTTGTCTTTGAAAAAGTTGTACTGAGGCTATTTATTAGTTAAACGTTGCTGGTGTGTTATGGACTTTGTTGATTTTCAAAAATGGAACTTATAGATGGTGTTGAGAGATCAATGTTATACAGAAATCCCTCTCTGGATGGCAAGACTATATTCAATGGGCCAGGAAACTACCGCAAAGAGAGGTATCTAATTAATGTTTTGGCCTCTGTATGTACCCTAAACACCATGAGTTTTAAAACAAATAAACCAAATACCTATATTTTGACACAGTTCAATTAATTCAATTTACAGGCCAATAAGTACATTGTGTAGGTACTTATTTCTAAAGCGTAAGATAATTTCTAGAGCATGGATAGCAAAATGTGAATCTTTGTTGTTGTTTCGTTCATTTAAATCTAAAATGTTATTATTAAAATTTTTATTTAATGTTTATCATTATATTGAATTTGTTATTACAACTCTTGACATAATTAATTTAGATTTTAAGACTTTCTGTAATGCCTGCAAAGGTTGGCTTCAGTGAGACTAATCACTGCAAAACATCTGCTAAAGCTTGTACCTGAATTCATACACAATAAATTTAATTCATTCATACCCAGATAGCTGCCAAAACACATAGAGAGCCGTACACGTATAACGCGGTTTGCCAAACTGTTGATAATTAGCTTGAGTGAATTAGTAAATACTCACAACTCACACAAAATCAAACGTCTAGTAGGTAATCTATCAGTAGTTACAGGTAGGTACCGGATATTATTTTGGTACCGAACATTTCATTCTGTGGTTCAACGTTTTATAAAGCTACGAATTCAACGACAAGAGTTCAAACGCAACAAAATCACAATTGCATTACATATTCACAAAATCTCACAGTCCTCCCCCCTCGGGTCACGCGCTACCCCAGCCCCCCCGGGGGTCACGAGCCCCCCGCGCCGTAGATGCGCACGCGCATGTCGCAACTGTCCCCGTTCCCAGCGAGGACGCGGAAGCTGAGTCGATGAGCGGATTTGCATGGGAAGATCTCTTTATAGATGAATAAACTAAAAGTTCATTGAGATATTATACCATTACATAAACATTATTTTGCTTGATTGCTTGCGTTAAAGATAAATACAAACATACACGTACTCAAGCCTTTTTCGCATAGGTAAAAATCAGAGACTATCCATAGTATGGATCTCTACTTTTGGAGGTTCTCACATACCTCTCTTTCTTCTTTTGGATCTATAAATATTCCAATACCTACAGCTTGTCTTTTTCAGCGATTGCCTAGCATATTCGTTTAAAGACAATTTGTTAACATTTATAACATGTTTTCTAATAATCTTTTTATATTATCAATCAATAAATGTGGATGTTTATATCACTTAATCACTTTTAAACGGAAGACTCGTAGTATCTATTTCTGCTCGCAGAAATCTTTTCTATGTCCACGTGGACGAAATCATGGGCAAAAGCTTATATGTAGTTAGTTACATTTGACAAAATAAAGAGACATAATTAAGTATTATAACATTTATAACAAAAGGCAGCTTCTGTCAGCGTATTCTCACACGTATTCTACTTAACAGTGGATTTTTAACCGACTTCAACAAAAGGAGGAGGTTCTCAATTCGACCCGTATGTTTTTTTTTTTTTGTTTGTTTGTTACGCGATTGCACCGCCAATTGTGAAATTATTTTTACCTTTTTAGTTTTGAAGTCGGTTTTAATTTTTTGTTAAATTTTTTTTATTATTTTATTAGTAATGACATTACAGATGATTTGGGAAATATGAAAGACACTTTTAGGATAACACAGTGCGGATTAAAAGCATACATTTTCTTTTAGGTTGAAATTAATTGTTGGTTGTTTTTATTATTCATTCCTAGTTTCAACTATTATTGATTATAAACATGTTACAGCCATCTTGTGCTATTTCGAATCAAATTAAAGATTGAAAATTTTTGTCTCGGGTGGGACTTGAACCCGCACTCTTCCAAACCGGGGAAAAGCGCTAACCAATTATGCCACGGAGCCCACTGCCCAGAAAACCAGTAGATGGCGCGCACGTCCCCTTAAGACGCAACAGATTGAAAATTTCGTTCTCTGGGCAGTGGGCTCGGTGGCGTAATCGGCTAGCGCGTTTCCCCGATTTGGAAAAGTGCGGGTTCAAGTCCCGCCCGAGACACAATTTTTCAATCTTTAATTTCATTCCTAGTTAACCCCAAAAGGGTATATTTATAGAATGTACCTATGTAATTTATATCTAAATGATTTAAATAGATTTACCTGCTAATAGCCACTACCCACAAGGGAGGTAAAGTTTACCAAATGACTTGCGTAGGAGCAGAGTATCAGTACAATAGATTTATTACAATTATCTACATAATTTACCATTGGCTATGGAAATTATGTTCGTGTTCATGATTCATTCATCTAGTAACTCCGTGAGAAAGTTATCAAGGAAGATTTATTATAGGATGTTAGTTAAGTATTACGTTAATGTTCTGTAAAGAAAGTATAAGGCTAGGTTATCCCAGTGCAAGCGTCTCTTTCTTGCAAGCATAAGTTTACAATTAGCCATCCCGCTCCAATTGAAAGCAGGATCGCAAAAAAAAACGTGTTTTTCGTCAATATCTTTGCTCATGGGAGTTTCTAAGCTAAAAATTCTTCTGAGTTCACTAGAAATATGTAATGTATTTAGTTAAGTACAAGAATAAAAAGTTAAATATCAGCAGTTTAATCATAGTATTGAAAAAACATAACAAAAAGGGGTAACTTTGGGATGTTTTTCTATCTAGTAAACTTAATCTAATCGTGTAATTGAGAACAGTCGCCCATCCGCCCGATCCTTAAATAAGACATAATTTAATTTCAGACTTTAAAACACAGTTTAAAACACTTTCGTTCGTGTTCAAAAAACGGCCTCGACGGGATTTATAACAGCGTCTTCAGCATTGATAACAATTTCAATTTTGGAGTTTCTGAAGGCAATTTCTCTACAGTCACCTTCTACCACTTTTACTATGGGAGCAAATATGAAATGGAAAAAAAACAGCTTTTCCATGCTAAACTGCAATGCTTACTCGACTCTTATGTATGAGACAGCAGATTTGTTTTACGAATACAGTTTTGTTTTAATAGTAAAAGTTGTTCAGTTTGATGGTCCTATCGGAACCACCCCTGAAAGTTATGGAACGGTATAAATAAAAATTATCCAGCATAGGCTTTTGGATGAACGGACGAACTAGACTAAACTAAGTAACTAATTTAAAAAATTTAAATCTCTTGGACATCACCTACAACCACCTAGGCACTTCCTAATCATAGTACTCTGTGTCCTATCATGTTTATGTTATGTTTCTTGTTTGACGTTTTTATATTTTCGGACCATTGACATCTCTATGTTTCGGACAACAAAACCTACGCTACTTTTATATTGTAATGTAAATAAATTTAAATGAATTTAGATACTATGATTAAAGATACGGGCAAAATCTAGTTAAAAAAAGTTAAAAAGCAAATCTTGCAGTAACCTCAGTTGTTTTAAATTCGACATTTAAGTCGGTGTAACCTTAACTCCGCAAGTTCTCGGTAAAACTTTTACATAGGTATAGCGTAATTTCTACTTTGCTACAATAACTTTAGAGGTCATTATTACGAAATGCTGCAATTGTTGGAACTTGCTAGTTAACGAGAGACAATCTAGAGATGACCTAGGTTCCCTAAGGGCATACAATATTACATGCAAGTTTTTTGAGTACATGAACTTTATATTTATTTGGCACAGAAAACTGTACCTTGAAACTTCTAGAGCACGTATCAATCTCGTTAAGACCACCACGTTTAGTTCCATTATTATAAACGAAAACAGAAGCGCTGTTCATTTTATATTTTACACACAGTCTTCATCTATCTATACTATTAAAAAACTGTAATTGTTTGTGCGCGCCTCACACGAAAACTACTAGATCGATTTTGATGAAGCTTTGTGTCTGAAAGCTTATGATTAGACTTGAAAGTCGCGGGAAAACTGTAGTATAAATATAAAATTGTACAGTCAAGTAGCAATATGTCTGTTAATTGGGATATGCAGCAACAATTTTATCATC